>CADWAE010000476.1:0-2500000 GCA_902982915.1 Phalloptychus januarius
TTTCAGACTCTTGGCATGAAATGCTGAAAATAATAATCTGGTGGTTTGAAGCAAAAAAGCCGAAAAGCTTTTTGAAAAGTATTTAGTCAATTCAGTCACTTCTAGTTCGACCCTGCTGAAAAGTAATGTGAATAAGCAAATTAAGAAATTAAGTTACATTAGTTTAAGCAAATTTGAGCAAAGCTTTTTGCAAGAATTTCCAATTATTTCAGCCTCTTAGTTCAGCTCTAGCTTAGACATGAGTTGAAAAAATAATCTTAGTTTAACAAAATTAATGTAAAGTTCAAAAAATATTAGAGCAAAGCTTTTTCAAGAAAATTCATCAATTAGTTTTCAGCTCCATTCAGTTTCAGCCTTAATGTAGACAGGTGAAGCTGAAAATAGCTAATTGTGTTTAACAAAATTAAAGAAAAGTTTCCAAAATATGGAAATTTGCAACATTTTTTCAGCCTTCTTCAAAGTGCTGAAAATAAGCTAATCTGGTTGTTTGAAGCAGGAACTAGGTGTGAATTTTAAGTTCACACCTAGTTCAAGATGGACAATGTGAATTTGCAGCTCCACATTCAGTTTTCAGCCATATTAGCTGTGGAGGAGCTTCAAATTGTTTTAAATCAGCTATTTTGTGAATTTGCACAAGCAAATATTAGGGTTTGAGTTTTGAAATTAAATATGTACATTGTAACTAAATACTTAGTTTGTAAACTCTATTTAGTGTGAATTAAATATTTAATTTGGAAGTCAAAATATTGCTGTAAATGTTTTTCTGTGTAACTTCACAAACGGCACTCCATGGAAACATGAACACCGTCATAATTTTGCAAATGAGGTTTATTGAAATGAAGTTGCAGCAAACCGAACAGACCAAAGTTTGAGGATGATGTCAGAGATCACAGAAGTCATGCTGCCAACTTCTGAAATAATTACCAACAACAAACATAATCAACTCTTATAAAAATTAACCCAACTGTGGGCTGTTGGTATGTTTCCATTTGAACAGGCAGCCTGTTTCTGATCATGATGGTCCACCCAGTCATCCTCTACCTTTCTCACTAAGGTGTTTCTGTTCCAATGTCAAGGAATGACAGTAGACATTACAAGAAGTTCATTAAAAGCTGCCAGTCATGAAACAAAGTTCAGAGCCTGGAGTGAAGCAAGGCGTGACTGAAATACTAAAACATGCATCATGAACCCACAGTAATACTGAAAACCTCCAACATTACTCTGGTAGATTCATCAACAATCGCAGGCTCTTAACATCACTGATAGGCTACTTTCCATAAATAATCTTCAGATAATAAAGCCAAATATTTTGTACATAAAATTAAAGTATGTTTTGGAAGTTTGATGTGATTTTGTTGTTTGCCAATGAGTATAAATGATAGATTTCCAGACTAGAAATGTATTCAATAAAGACTGTGATGGCATATTGGAGATATTGTATGTAGACGTTGAAAATATTTGACTTCACATTTTCTGAGTTTCAAAAATGGATCATGTACAACTTTTAAAACACAATAGAAAATTTCTGAGAATCTAAAGAAGTTAAGTTTATCTCTTAAATTTTTATTTTAGCTCAGAAATATTTTTTTCTAGAAAATTTCTTTGATCAGTCTCTAAATTTCTGACATTTTTGGTTGAACTTTACTTCACTGACAATGAACCCAGTGTGCCATTATATGTACCTCTTCATAACCTCAATCTGTTACATTCAAAAACAACCACTAAAGAATCTGCAGCACATTTTCCCTCTCTCTTGTCTCACAGTCATTAGAAAACACAATTCAAATGGGTCCATATCTGGACTGGCAGGGCAGATTTCAGAGGAAATCAGAAATCTGCACAGACCAGGAAAAGTGTGATGAACTTCCATCCTGAAAGGTTGGGAACCTTTTAGAAGGTCATGAACAGAGTGAGGGAAGAAAACCAGCAATTTATTCACTTTATTTGTTAAAAAGAGCAGCAGCCAAAAACAATACAAAAAAAAAGAGAGAAAGAAAAACTTTATTTTGGCCTTGATTTCCACCCATTTGCCTTTGGACGGCAATGTCTCACTGTAACAGGTCTGTAGGCTGCTGAGGAACGCATCATTAACGATCAGGCTATTTGTATGGATGCAAATCTTGCATGTGCAAACTACAAGACCTGGAAGCAGAACCCAGTAGGATGCTGAGGCCAGGTTCCAGGCTGAGTGACTACTGCACAAGGAATCACCACACCAATTTTCTTAAAACATAAAGATGTGGTAATGTATAATACTATGAAACTATGAAAAAAAAAAACAAACATGTTTTTAAAAGGTTGCTGCCGGGAGCTTTTACTAGAGAACACCCTCCCAGTGAACCTGTATACTGTGACTGCTAAGAAAGACTAACACAAAGACGGTGGGGAAGGACTTCCTTAACGCATCTTGTACTCCAAAGTCTTTGACATCTCGCACAGCTGACCCCTGAAGTCTACATCGACGGCAAAGTCCAGGTCCCTCTGCAATAGAGAACACAGGTCAGAATTAAGGAGATCGAGTGAAAGGTGGTGGAGCAGGACCTGCTTCGTCCACTCACATTGTTCTTGACGTTTGGCTTCATGCTTAAGGTGCCGAAGATTTCTTCTCCGGTCTTTACGGTCAGGTAGTCGTCCAGGTAAAAAACTGTCTGCTTCCAATGGGTATAAGGAGACTCTGGGCCTGGAAGCACAAAGAGAAATGTTACCTACAGGAAACTGAAAAATTATTTTCCCCCTAATCCAAGTAAGAGAAAAGCCCACTGACTGGTGGAGAAGCCGATCCTCTTGTGGCAGCGAGTGAACTCTATGTTGAAGTAGGTGACCAGAGCGTGGATGTAGTCGTTCCTCTTCACTTGCAGGCAGAACGGCGAGGTGAAGGTCAGGTCCTCTGCCTTCACTGTGTAAATGTCCACCTCCTAAACACAGAGCAAATATTACCCGACATCCTCCGACAACTTAACTTATCTGACTATGGACTTGTCCATGTCCACTCACCCTGATGAGACAGGAGTTGGTGACCAGCTGTTTGGGGTCCACCACATCCACCAGGGGTTCCTTTATCGCCACCTCCTTGATGCAGGACATGTCAAAGCCATAAACATTCTCCCACCCTGAGGAGGAAGCAGATCAAAGGTCACATCCAGTAAAGCTGTTTCGATCCTGACCACTCCTCAAACTTATAGGGAAACAAAAAAAGTGACCAAAAGAACAGCAAGTAAAAGAACAACATCTGTCTTCTGAGAAAGAGCTGAAGATGTATGAAAATAGCAGTATGTATTTGACCTTTGACCCTTCAGAACAGTGATGATGGACAAACTGGCAACTTGCTTGGAACACAAGCTCGGAATATAGTAGAGTTCAAACTCATGGTGTTGCACCCTAACCTGTTTCAAAACTTTTCCCTTTGAGACGAATCTATAAAATATTTATAGTTCCACTTTCTGAAATAAGAGACAAAATATTGAAAGTTTTAAACACTATTCTCATTTTTTGCACCTCCACGTTACACAGAGCACAGAGTCAGGTTTATATAAGGCATCTTCCAAAAGTGTGCACGCCCCTCAAGACTTTTTATATTTTGTTATATAACCGCCAACTTTGTGTGTTTTGTTGGGAGTTTGAGAAATGCTACTGGCTAGGTGATCTGGCAATTAGTCACCTGAATTTGCATGACAAAAAAAGAACTGAAATAACCAGTCTAAAATCAAATAAATGGCACAATGTTATCCATATCAAACAATGATATGTTAAAAAAGGAAACATTCTAAGTCAAATGCTGGTTGCATTGTGCATTGATATCTAGCTTCTGTGCAAGAGGAAATTCTGTTGCATGGTCAAAAAAAAAAAAAAAAATAATAATAATATATATATATATATATATATATACACACACACACACTTTTTAAAATAATTTATAAACAAATAAAAATAATAGATCATCTGGTTACTCCAGGTAGGTTGCATTTCTGGAATATGACAGCACTGGAAGATAACATGTTGCTGATGGCTTCACGTTTGATTCTTCCCAAACTTTGGCAGTTCATTTACGTCTTTTTGTTTTTCTCAACACAACCCTGTTGACTATTTGCAGCAAACCATTTGATGTTTCTGTGATCATGACTCAATGTCTTGGTAATGTGAAGAATGCTGTATCCCTCTGAAAGAAGGAACTACTAATATCAACAATAAATAAACAAATGACACTAACCCTGGCAAAGAAGGGTCAGGGAGGGCAAGTAAAGCCAGGCAACCCACTGGGGGAATCCCCACACATGGCAGCTATGGCGCACCAATGGAGGAGCAAAAGCGAATATTTAAATCAATCATACAGATCGTCATCGAGGATGGGATGTCTGCCGAGGCTGTTGTCCCCGAGAGGCGATCTGAATGGGTCGGCAGCTGCTTTAAGACTGATTCATGCAGCAGAGATGGGGAGTCAAGTCACATGACTTTGACTCGAGTCAGACTCTAGTCATTAAAATCAAGACTTGAGACTTGACTTGAAAAAATTCTCAAAAACTTGGACTTGACTTTTACACCATTGACTTGAGACTTGACTCGGACTTCAGGACAAAGACTTACAAAACACTGACTTGGTCCCACCTCTGTCATGCAGTGACAAAACTTTTTTTCCTTCTAGATCAATGCATTGGCCCATGTGACAAAAAGATCTAAAAAGCACAACTTCTTGCACTTGGCCGAGTTAGGATGAATGTTGAAGGTCTGATTGTTTCTGCTATTTCCAAGACTAAACGCAGACACTAAAGACAGAGGAGACCGGTTAGGCCTTTTGCGATAAACAATTTATTGCACAAGAAATTAAAATGAGGTCCATAATAAAATTAGGCCGATAATATTGCTTGGCTCTCTTTCTACTAAAGAGACTGCAGGATAAAAAGCTCCACTCCAGTGCATCGAGTTGCTCCCTCCCCTCGTTTCCTTGGTAACAGGGAGTTAAAAGCCTCAGTTTTCCTCAATTCGGGCCAACAGTGGAAATTATAAATGACAATTTTCAACTTTCTAGTCAGCATGTGCACGTCTGCATTTATGAGCTCAACATTTCATATGAACAAATTACACTGTCCGCTCGTCAGGATGAGTAGAAGCGACTGTCGCCTCACTGCACAAGCTCCATAATAATGAATGAAGATGGAGCGGTGCCGTCTCCAGTCACTGTGTGACCATTACCTCAGTAATTGTGTCCCAAGAAAGTAAACTAACACTGGTGCATTTTAAGTGCAGATACGTGGTTGTATTCTATAGTAGATGCTGTTTTACTACATAGCTGGTTCACAGGTTCAGTTCAACCACAGTAATTCAGTTTGAATCCAAAGCGCTCCTCCTCACTGAGCTTCCTGCTGCGCTCTGTGGTTGGAGACCAGGAGCCTGTCAGGTAAGTGAGGTTAGGTGGCTTCTCTGATATGGGTGACATGGCCAACCGCAGGGCAGCATTTTGTGGGGGGGCAGACCCCTTCACATAGCCATCTCCCTACCACCAACCAGAAGATCTGAAAGTGAACAATGCTTAATGCAAACCCTCTGACCCCCCCTTTTTATTTATGTTTAAAAGGTCCTCCAGTTCCAGTGTTAAATGTTCTTTTGAAATTAGTTTATTGACCTCTCAGAGGAGGTCAATAAGCCTCCTCAGTGTTAGAAATTTTATGCTATTAGTTAACAATGGCCTCTAAATGAGAATATTATTGTTCATCACAATAATTTCTGGGACAATTTATCATCCACCAGAATTTGTTATTGTGACAGACCTAGAGACTGTATGAGGAGACAAAGCTGGAAGCAGCTACTCACAGTGGATCTTGTAGTCCTTGTACTGCCTGTCTTCAATAGCAGTGACATACAGTGTGGCTCTGTCTGGAAAAATCAATCCGTCTGGTTTCTGTTGGAGAGGTACAGTGGGAGGTTGTGGGGGGGCACACAGATATTAGGACTATCATTCTAAATGATACATTTAACAAACTGTAGCATCAGAAACTATCCGGATTTGAGCCAAGTACAGTTATCCATTCATGTCAGTAGGTGGTGTAGTCCACCAAAGGAAAACTACCTGCTACACCAAAAAGAATTTACTATAAAAGCCTGAAATGATTACAGGGTCCATCTCCTGATGAACCGAACCGATCTTCAGCTAATTTAGTTAGAAAGTCTGTAAAATGGGCCAGATTTTTGTCCAAATGAATTAATCCATGGACTAAACCATAACATCATGTTTAGTTGCAGTCCTATCACTAGTCTAAAATGTTCACCAAATTAATCAAATTATCAGCCCAGCATCTTTTCCTTATATCTTAACTAGTGCTGTCAATCAATAAAAAAAATCTGAATAATCCAGAGGTGATGGTGGAAAAAATCCTGAGTCTAAACTTTTTCCATCCATAAGAGGGGGATATGATTTGTGGGGCTTTACATATGCAATGCACTTTTAACACATAACATATAACACTATATAAAAATAACTCTTAACCAATGGGCAGTTTATGGAATAATGGACTCCTGGACACAGATGTTCAAAAAGTTAGTTTTTGTATTTAACTTTAGTTTTGTATTTAACTCCAGATTATGTTTCAGAAAGAAGCATAATCTGGATTTTCTCCCTTTTTATCTTGAACATCATCTGCTCTTGTTAAAGTTGTCGAGACCCATGAAGCTGCTTTAATATTACCATCAGTCATACCAGTTTGTCTATGCTGACAGTTCACACACAGAAACAACAAAAACTTATAGAACATTACACAAAGGATGACTTCCATTCTCAGGGTTCTACTCTGTGTCCGACAGACTCTGTGTTCTACTCCCAGTGTCCGACAACAACCTCCCTCTCATTGTAGGAGGAACAGTCCTAATATGGGCTCCTTCTGCCGCATAAATACATTTGTAATTCATTAGGTTTATGTCAGCGCTTAAAAAAAGAAAAGTTTTATGTCAATTCAGCACTGATTTTCTGATTCAGATTGGTATTAGCCGATACCAATATTGGTGCATCCTTAGTTAAAACCTTCAACTAATACATACCAGCCATTTGTCTCTGGCATAAATGACTGTATTGAGCATGGACTCATAGAAGAGGCAGTATCCCATCCACTCTGAGATGATGATATCAACTCCTTCCACTGGCAGCTCCACTTCCTCCACCTTCCCCTTAATGATGGTCACAACTGCAGGGAAAAGAGCACAGATTTGACCCCTGGCTCCTCTTGACTCAGAGTCCTGCTGGTTTCCATGGACTCACCATCATCCAGATTGTTGGCCTTCACAATTTTCACAGCATAGTCTGAAATGCTACTGCACTCTATCTGGAAAAATAAATCCCAAGGATACAGTTAACCTAGACAGCCAGACAAGTGGTGCAGCTGAAGAGGAACTAAATTCATACCCCTATAACTTTCTTGGCTCCAGCTTTGGCTGCAAACATGCAGAGGATGCCCGTTCCGCTGCCGACATCCAGAACCACCTTGTCCTTGAACAAGTGCTTGTTGTGGAACATGGAGTTGCGGTAAGTCAAAGTGCGAACCTCGTCTTTCAGCATCTCCTGCAGAGAAAGGAGCAGAGGAGCACAGGTTGGAGGGACAAAACCATAAATCAGTGGGGATTGTTGATGTTGGGTAAATAAAAAGTGAAAAATTACCTCGTGAATTCCAAAGTGGGCGTACGAGTCAAAGTAGTAGTCCTTTGATGTCATGTCCTCTGCTGCAGGCTTGACAGAACTCTCCCCCTGAGAAACCTCAACAAAAGGAAACACAGTTACTCGCTGAAGCTGGCAGAATGGGTCAAACCTGCTGCAATAAGTCATTAATCAATGAAATGCAGAATACATTTAAATGAGCTCATTCTACATTCTTATGATTATTATTTTTGAAGGCTTCATTTGTTTACAGAGGCTTCCTAATCACTTTCACTTATGGTTTTGGTTGGTTTCATTTTATTTTGTGTCAAAAGCAATTTCTTAGTGGAATATAAGAAATTCCATTAATTGCTAATCATTTAATTTTTAAAAAGAGCCTTAAAAATCTAGAATAGATAAAAGAATATTGAATTGATGGAACAGATAAATTTATCATCAAAGTAAAGATTGCTAGTTTGTTTTTAATTTATCTTTGGAATTGTAAAGTGTTTGGTAAGGTCTGTACAATTCAAAATTGCTGAGGATGATCTGACGTGAAAAGGTCTGGCTTTAGAAAAGCAACCTACTCATATCATGGTGACAGTTTTTGTTTTCTTGAGAAAGATTCATTCTGAGATTATTAAACCCACACATTCAGAAAAGCAACAACAGAGACAAAAATGTAGGACATTCTGGGTGGCATCTCATCGTGGTGGAGGGGTTTGAGTGTCCCAGTGATCATGGATTGTCCACAACGAACACCATGTTCAGGCATGAGGATGTCCATACGTGCACATGGTGCCAGGACATCTTTGGCCGCAGTTCGATGATCGACTTTGTTGTCATCTCATCGGATCTGTGGCTACATGTCTTGGACACTCGGGTGAAGAGAAGTGCGGAGCTGTCCACTGACCGTGGAACTGAAACTGCACCTAATTCAGCTTCATCTCATAACTTGAGATAAACCTCAAGTTATGAGTTTCATCATAACTTGAGCACCCACATATTAAGAAGCATGTCTTTATATCTCATAAATTTCTTTATTGTTTTATTTTTGTATTCGATTATTTAATTTGGGACCTGCATCCGAATTTCATACCACCAACGAGCAAAGGTGGTATGACCATCAAAAATCCTTGAATCCTAAACTCACAACATCAGATTGTAGCTGTGGTAAACAATCTAACTATGAACATTGTTCTTTGCACTTTTACAAAGTAAACTTGCCAGCTCCTTAAAATCTTAAATTTAAATGTTAAACAATTTAAAATATTTTAATGTATCTATGCTGAAACCATTAAATCCAATTTAACAGCATTGACATTCTCAATAGACAAATGTTAAATGTCTATATCTGTGGTCTGTGTAAAATGTTAGCATTTGAGAGGGCCTTGCCTTATAAACAGCTGCGTAGCTCATTTATGCCATGGACCAGTTCTATATGTGAGCAGCATTACTTCATGTTTTAAGGTCCACCAACTGATGACTTAGTGTGGATTTAACAGATGGGCAAATAATTTATGTTTATTTCAAACAAAAAATACATGATAAATTTATTTACATGTCGTTGAATTTATAAATAACACATTGTTTTATGCAAAATTGATTTTGGATTTAAAATTCAATTCAGCTGCTTCATTTTGGGTTTTTGGTAGGGCGGGTCATTTTTAACCCGTAGGACAAGTTAAGATCGCACACGGGTTAAGCAGATGCTGACTTAATTTGGATTTAACAGAAGTGCAAATAATTTATATTTATTTTATAACTGTTTTTATTATTATTATTAGTTGTGTTTAAGATTCTATAATTGTGGGTTTAAGAATTGTCGGCAATGACTTCCAGTAACATAATTACCCAGTAATATTTTTACATTTCCTGTCAACGTAACATCTTTTAATAACGAAACACGGTGGACGGAATCAGCGCCCCGACCTCCGGGCCTAGCAAGTTTTCTGCGGGGAAACCCTGCAGTTCTAACAATCGCGGGTGGGGGGAGGAGGGTTTCAAAGCTCCCATGCCTGCTCTTTCGTGCTACTAGCTGTAACTACTTCAAACACCGGCAAACTTTTCTCTGAACCTAATTGTTACGCTCAGAAAGACATACCGAAGAAAAAACGGAAAAGCTGTATACAGTTCCCAAGAGAAGAGTAAATGTGTTCGCTGAATGGTGTGGGCTCTGGTTCCTAGATGAATAAAGAACCTGCGGAGATGAACGCAACATCTCTTTATAAACGGCTAGCTCAACTAGCTCCAGATGCTAACACGTTGGAGCCCATGCGGTCAGGCAGCATATCAGTTGGGGAGGGATCATCCGCTCTCCGCTCACACCTACATTAACCGTCCAATTAAAAAATACCTTATTGAGTGTTTACATTTTTTGGCATCTTTTTCAACTGCGACAGAAATGAATGACTAAAGGCATCATTATTAAACGTTGACGCCGATATAAAATGGACGCTTTGCTGCTCGTTAACTACGAGGCCGAATCTGAAAACAAGTAGAGACCGAAACACATATTGCTAATTCTATTGTAGACTCAGGTATCGTGTGAGTGAATCTAAGAGAACTGTGACTGTCAGTTGTCGTATTTCCTCCTCTAAGATCTTACCTCCATCCTCTCTGCTGGCGCGGCCATTTCGATCTTCTGTGAACGTAGTTGACTTCTTCCTCTACTACTTCCCTTTCCTCCAAACAGTTCCAACCGTCTTACGTCAGGAGCTTACTGACACCTACCGGCGGTTCTCCGCTCAGCAACCACAGACGGAAGGAAGATAGGATTATCCTTGCTGTAATTAAATATGTGAACCAAGGTTTATGCTCTTAGTGAGAGCATAAAGTTATTAATCAACAGCACGATTCTAAGAGCCTCTTAGAACTGTGTTGTTGATTAAGTTAAGTCCTTTTTAACTGTAACTGACACCACCATTGGTAAAGCTTGTTTTCTTTTACTTGTTAAAATACAAAAATGATCCATGCCCTTTTAATGTGAACTTTTTATCAAAATATATAAAGGTTGCATTCCAGACCCAGTGAAATTTTCTATTATCTTAACCTGTGCTTTAAAGTCTATTTATTCTACTGTGTACATGTACATTTATTCTACTGTCTTTGTACAGCACTTTGGTGCAGTTTCAACCTGGTGGATATGTTTGCTTTGAACTTCCTTGCTGCTAAAATTTTCTATATAAATAAACTCAACTTTCCTTAAATAAAATTGAAATAAAATGTTTGTAAGAACAAAATATCGGCTAACTTATTAGTATAAAAAAGGGCTAAAAAATTAGGAAAAAACATCATTTCTGTTGAAAAATCACAATTTAATTTAAATCTAGAAACATGTTAAAAGCATAGAATATAGAAATCTGAATTTCTAGTCCACATTCTGATACATTGGAACTCTTGCATGCTGTAATTTTCTTACATTTTTGTACATGCATAAGCTTGTGGAGAAATGAGACATGCTGGAACTCCAACATTACAATTCTTCACCAGACCAGAGGTTTAGAATGACCAGGTCAAAGTGTCTGGTACCCCACACTCCCGGAGAACCCCCCATTAAGGATCCCTGAGGAGGGACAGGGTTGAACACCTTCTCCAAGTCCACAAAACACATGAAGAATGGTTGAGCGAGCTCTCACGCTCCCTGTAGGACCCTGCTCAGGGTCTAGAGCTGGTCCAATGTTCCTCGACCAGGATGAAAACTACACTGCTCTTCCTGAATCTGAGGTTCAACTGTCTGTGGATCCTCCTCTCCAGGACCCTTGAATAGAGCTTGCTAAGAGTGTGACCCCTCTGCAGTTGGAGCATACTTTGTTTGCACCTTCTTTTTGAATAGGGAGACCACCACCCCAGTCTCCCAATCCAGGGGAACTGCCCCCGAAGTTCACACAATATTGCAGAGTTGTGTCAAACAACACAACCTTACAACATCCAGAGCCTCAAACAACTCGGGGCAAATCTGATCTACTCCTGGGGCCTTGCCACCGAGGAGCTCTTTAAGCACCTCAGTGGCTTAAAGAGCACATCGCCAGAGATTGGAAAGTTCAACTTGGAAAGCCAGGCTTCGCTGTCTTGCTCTGAAGGCATATTGGTAGGATTGAGGAAACATTCGAAGTATTCTTTTTACAATGTCGGTGCTGCAATGTCCTGCAGCACCGTGGTCAGCAGCACCATTTCCACTATAAACAGTGTTGGTGCTGTACTGCTTTCCCCTCCTGAGATGCCGATGGCGGACCAAAATCACCTTGAAGCCATGTAGAAGTCTTTCTCCATGGCCTCTCCAAACTCTTCCCACGCCCGAGTTTTTGCCTCAACAACCTGAGCTGAATGCCGCTTGAACTGATGGTACCCATCTGCTGCTTTTGGGGTCCGATAGGCCAAACAGGCCTGATCGGACTCCTTCTTCAGCCTGGCTGACAGCATCCCTCACCGAAGGCACAGACAACCTTGAAGAAGTGGAGAACAGATACTGAAAAGGTGCCAAGTTTGAGATTTGACAATCTACCAAGGACAATCAGTCTCTGTAAGTAGGATGCCCTCTCTACTACTTTGTAACTTACATACATGTATCATTTAAATCAATTTTGAATATTCGATCCATCCATTGGCTATATCTGCTTATTCTTGCAGGGCTGCAGGGGCTGGTGTATATTGATAGCAGTCTGTTTTTAATATACTTTATGTTGGCATGCGAGCAAAATTTTTAAAAAGGGGATAGATCAAGGTCAAGATCAAGGCTTCTTTAACTCTTCCATGTCTTATTACGACCCTCAGGAGGAGCGCAGAAAAAGTCAGACAGCAGGGAAGCAGGGTTGTTGTCCTGTCAGACCATTACTTTCCAAAACAATACAATAAACCCCTTATAAAGGCACACACGGGGTCCCTGCTGGACCATGCACTGACCGGGTAAAAAACACAGAAAAAACTTGTGGGGTCTAAATGATTCCATACCTGAAGACTGTGGGAGGGTTAATGACATCTGTAGGTAGATTTCCTCCAGGGACAAAAAAGAGATTGTGATCTGTTTAATGTACTTTTAAAAATTACTTAAAAATTTTTAAAACACGCATAAAAGATTCAAATTACTCAACCGTAAAGGCTGAATAATTAAATAAATGTTTCACAAAGTCTGAGAACAAGCAGGAATAAATAACAAAACAAAACAAAAAACAATTTAAAAACAAGATTCCATACTAGTTGGTCTATGGTACCTGGAAGAGCCATTAAATTCCGCTCAGACCCCAAAGAACTTTTGACCGGCTCTGGGCATATTCATTTAAAGTTTAAACTAGGGGGTACATATAAAGTGCTTCCCTCAGCTTGCAGAGCTTTTCATCGTGCGCCGTTGGCTATTAACAGCGTGCACGTTCACGGCTGCGTCGCGCGGCCACGTTGTTTTGCTGTCACGAGCCTTCCGACCGTGAGTGGAAGCTTGTGAATTACAACGGACACCACATTGAGGTCAACGCTTACGACAATAAAAACAGGCAATACCGCAGATTTCTATCGTTCCGTGGCAAGTTAAAACCTGCCGAGTTATTCGGGTCAGCTGGTGAAGTTTTGCTGTTTTTGAAAGATATAGCTAGCCAGCTAGCTGTTGAACTAGCTTAACGGTCCCCGCGAGTCGAAAAAACTTAACATAATTTTCCAGTCGAAATTCATACCAACACGCCTGTCTGCTTTCATCTCCAAGACATCCAACTAGTAGACATTTTTAAACTCAACGGCTTGTTCTTCTAGGTGTTGCGCGTCACTTCTTGCCCGAGTGAGGTAAGGTTTGAATGAAATAACGTTAGCTTGTCATAGCTAGCGGAAACCAACCAGCTAACAAGGAAAGCGTTAACCTATCTTGCTGCTGGACACTTCCTCTCCGTCCAGTGAATCTAGCAAATGCTACTTGGACTAGCCACCGTCAAACATACAGTCTGTAGTTGGACAAGTGTTATTTGCCGAATTGTGAAGAGCGACTGGACGTGCAAATTAGCTAGCTCCTTCTGAACGTTAAGTTGACCATCTTCCACTACAGTCCAGCGTGAAAGGCTGTCCAGCATCGGCTTGTTTTTCCAGAGAAGGCCGAAGTGAGGAAAGGAATCTGCAAAAATGCCGGCTGTGTCGAAGGGAGATGGAATGCGCGGATTAGCCGTTTTCATCTCGGACATTAGAAACTGTAAGTGGCTTTACTTTGATCTGCTTGCTGATATGTTTAATTTAATCCCGACCGCACAGGTTTAGACTTCAGTTGGTTGGTTTTACTGAGACTCTGAAGTTACGTGGTGTCACTTTACTCCACACACTGTAAGTATTCTCAAATGTTACTTTAAACGTAACCTTTATGCAATCACACATGTCACTTAATGCAGTCTAATTCTTCAGTGTAATTGAAAGGCACTTGATTTTCTGAGTTTCGGATCTTTTATCACAACCTATAAAACATCCGAGTTAGCTTTTTTTTCAAGCTGATAGGACTGCCGCCTTGAAGCATTCGCAGCCCGTGTCAGGTGCATAGGTCTGTTTTTAGGGGATGAAGGATTAAAGCACCCTGACATGACCTTTCCCCTCAATTAATTAAGATAGACTGCTGAGATCAACCCATGACAATTTTATTAAAAAAAATGCAAATGCGTCTTCCAGGTTTTGGGACAAAGTATCTACCCACAAAATTGAATTCAGTTTAGTTTATTTCATGCCAGTTCAGCACAAACGTGGTCTCAAGGCACTTTGCCAAAAAAAAAAAAAATCAATTCAATTACACATATATCTCATTTATTCTACTTGTCAAATAGAACATGTACATGTAAAGTATGTCACGAGCTATACATTTTTTCCAAAATGCTTTCCAAATAAAGACATGATATTTATAATTGCTGTTGGTATCCTAAAATAGCTTTTAGCATGATAAACCTAATTCAGTTGTGCCTAATTGCTTTCTGGTTTAAACACAACTAACTGATATAAAATTCTGGCCTTGACTTGGACATCCCTAGCCTGGTCCAAGCAGTAAGCATTACTGATGTAAACAGTAGGCCCTAAGTATAATGCATGTTATTGGAGAAGTCTGTTTGAACTGAGAGATTTCCATGACTGAATTTGATTGAAACGTGTAAATTGGAGCAGCCCGAAGCAAACATGGTAAAAAAAAAAAAAAAGTTTTGTCAAAGCTGTTGACATTTTTGTAGTTCATTTGACTTCATTTTTACCTGAACTGTTGGAGCTTAATTATGGTTCATTCACCCATCAACAAAAACATCTAATTTTTAGTACCTAATGGGTCAATCGCCAGTCATGAGGAGTGGAGCATAAACTGACCATTTCTGGTTTCCACAGCATTTATCAGAGCTAGGAAACAAAGTTTTAGGATAATTGAGGCAATCGATGATAAATGCAATATTATGAAAAACACAATGGATAACTCTTTCAAGCAGCTTTGATGTTGTTATGTGCAGTAGTTTATTGTAAAACTGCATTTCAAACAACAATTGCTCATCGTTTTCTGCATTATCCCTGGTGCTCTTTCGTGAGTTCTTAATGACCCTGAAGAGTTTCCTTATCCAGGACATTGCCATTTGTTTTCATTTATTTCCTTGAGCAGTGATTTTCTATTGTCTTTTGTAAAATATTATATATATTTGTATTTGTATATATTATTATTTTTTTTTTCAGTTTAAACATAGTAATAGTTTGTTTTTGCTAGGTGAACTCTTTGCGGTCCAAGGCTCAGAATTTAATAAAATAAGCTAACATGTCTCTAAGCAATCTGATTTCTCCTTATCTTCAACACTGTTTTTACCAAAGGCATATTTTGGGAGGCTCTTAGTGGCTTTTGCTCAACAGTGTACCTGGTTATTATTTACTTTACATTGGCTCTTTGACTTAGCTAAGGTTGTTGACTCCTGTCATTGGGATTTTTGATTAGCTGTGGGAAATAGAAACATGACTCTGATTCTTGTTTTCTTGTAAAATGTTATGAAAACTTTTGTCATTGAATCAGAGCTGTTCAGTAAATAAGATGCCCTGAAACTTATCTAAAGCCTGACTTAGATTGACTTTTACTGAGACTAAGGGTTGGTAAGCTAGCAGATTTAAAGTGAACGTGTGTTGTGGTAGTACTGATACAAATAGTATTTTGACTGAAATTCCCAAGTAACCATTTGGGAAACTGGTGCATAGCTTTTACAGAGAAAACACATTGTGTTCTTCTATAGCTGGAAAAATGAGAACCTCACACACTGGGCACCACTGTCAGCTGGTATAGCCGTGACACCTATTATTATGTTTTGGAGGGATTTCACTATTGTGAAAGCAAGATTGTTTATGTTTTCCCACATTTTTTTCTTATTAAAATGTGGGAAAACATTTTTAAAACTGCAATGTTTTATTGCAGTTTTATTTACTAAACAATGTAATTAATAATTGTGAAGCAAATGGCAGTTGGGAATTTTTTTTCATAAAATTCTAAAAAGTCTGGCATACATTTCTATTTTACTGTAATTACAAATGTAAGTTAGAAACATTTTCCGACTGGTGTACACGTCTGGAGAAAGATGTTTGTCCCATTTTTTTTGTTATTTTTGTATTTGCAAAAGAAGAAAACAAAAAACAACACAAAAATGGAAAGGCAATCTTACTTCTATAAGGCATTTTCAGGCACAAGGCTATTCAAAGTGCAGGGAGCACTACCTTGCATGTTTGTAGTGTCTTTATTCCTACTGCAGCCAAACTTCTTATGGGCTTCCTGCAATAAATAATTTCTTACCATTCTTCCATGAAGACAAGTTTTGTGGAGTGTATGACTAATATTTTCCACTTGACAGATAGATGCAGTTCTTGTGTGGCATGACAGTTGAGGTGGATGGCTAGTTGGTGGTATTCATTAATATTTAGCAGTACCATAGTGGAAACATTTTGAATATTAATACTTGCTGCTATTTTTAGATTGTTTACTTAACCAAATGTAAACCAATTAGGGCTGTTGTAAATTATTTTTTAGTAATGATTAATTGAATAATCGAATAAAAAAATAATCAAATAAAATGTTAAATTCTATCAAAGCAGCTGTATTAATATTGGATATCAACATTGGCCCAAATTTTCATATTTGTGCGTCATTAAAAATTACTTTTCTGTAGTTTAGAAAATTACCCTATAACAATAATGGCTCACTTTTTAAGTGACAAAAAATATTTAAAAAAATCTGAAATGATCTTCAGTTTGATAATAAAAAAAGAAGCAGGCTCACAAAGTCACTTCTAAAAAATGCACACCCCAGTCTTTAGTTTATGTATTCATCTTCAGTCAAGTTAATGGATGAACTCTCAATTTGCCCAGACGTTATAGCTTTTCTGTATATGTGAACGACTCGATTTGGCTGCTTTGTCACACACAGAAAGACATCCACCAGCTATGTATCACCACGATTCGCTCCGCCATTCATTTGTTGGAAGGTGGTAAATTTATTTTTCGGTTCGTCCATAAAGCTACACATATATTAAGCATCAATTACTGCACAGCAGTCCGCTGTGTTCAGTCTGTCTGCTCGCCTGCTCTCTCCTGCCGTTTGCTCTGAAACAGCTACCAGGCAGCATCTCTGGAGCAGAAAATCCTCCAGGAATTGCAGCAGTCATTCTAAGGTTGCTTAGTGGTTCCCAAAAAACCCGGACGTTATGATTAATCAATGAAATCCCCCGGGATCGAACTTGAAAATAGGATGTTATGCTGCTAACACTTAGCATTTGCCAGCAACAGATAGGTGGAAGTGAGAGCATTGCACAATACAAATAATCACCCGGCCGGAACACGGTGCGCTAAATAAAAACAAAAACATAGATTAACAAGGCTTTGATGCAGGTAATTTTCCTCAAGAAATTTTAATAATCGAGCTACTCGAATCATTTGAGGAATCGTTACAGCCATAAAACTATTCATAACTTTTCTTCACTGCTTTGTGAATTTATCACAAGGTTTATTGAAGTTTGTGGTTGAAATATGACACAATTGGAAAAGTTTGCAAGCAAGGAATACTTTTAAAAGGTATTACAACTTGGAATGAATTGGTACAAATCAAGATGGTATATGAGTAAAACTACTCGTATCACAACAGCTTTGATTCATTTAAGTCTAAATCACAGTTAGACTCTTCATGAGTCTGTCTTGGTGTCTTCAGATTTCCTGCCAACGGTCTTCACAATCTACAATAACTCTGAAGAATTTTAATTAAGATGAGTTACAACAGCATCTAATTCCGATTGGGATCAATTAAGTATTTTTAAAATGTTTTTACTGGTTGCAGGTAAAATGAAGCTCTTGGACAGGGGGAAAAAATCAAATAATCTGTAAGACTAAAAGCTTTGAGCAGTTTGTTGGAGAAAACTTTAAATTGTTCTTGGATTAAGGCTGCTGAGGTTCGAAGCTTCAAGGAACTAACACTTTATTTAACATCTGCAGATGGAGAGCGCTTGACAGCATCTAAGTCAGCTTGTCAAAGTCAACTCTAAGTTGGATTAGGAAACATCCTCTCTTTATGCAGCTCTTTCCGTATCACACACACCAGTGTGGACTTTTTTGCAAAACACCAACTTTCCAAGAACTGTCTGACAAAGTTCAAAATAAAAAAGGTGCGAGTTCAAAATAAGTTCAACATAAAAAGGTGTTAGTCAAAGGATGTATAAAAAAGTTAAACATAGAACATGGACAGGGTAAAAAAATCAAATCTGTAAGACTAAAAGCTTTGAGCAGTTCCTAACATTTTTCTCTATAAGCGTGAAGGAACACATCAGTCAGCTAAGGAGTAGACTTCTAACTGATTGGAAGCAGTGTGATGCCACTAAGAACCACTCCAAACTACTTAGTTTCAGCAATTCCCACGCAAATCAGCCACACGGCCTTTTAAACGGTGGTTGCGCAGTGATTAGCCCAAATAATAAATGGCTATTTAAAAGGCTGCTGTTTCCATGAGTTGGACTTTTGAAAGACATTTTTTATCGTAGTGTTAAATGCTGGCTTTCTCATTCTGGGACGTATTCTGCATTTTCTGTCATTTTAAAATCAGATCACTTTATGCTCAAGAAGTGGTGATTAAAACGCTTTAGTTTTTTTCTTGAAAGCAAGAGATTTAATTTGTAACCAGATTACTCATTACTACCTTTCTGATAATGAAACTGGCATGTTTTTCTGTCCCTCAGGTAAGAGCAAGGAGGCTGAAATCAAAAGGATAAATAAGGAGCTTGCCAACATCCGCTCCAAGTTCAAAGGTGACAAGGCTCTGGATGGTTACAGTAAGAAGAAATATGTCTGCAAGCTGCTCTTCATCTTCCTGCTGGGCCATGATATTGATTTTGGACACATGGAGGCAGTCAATTTACTAAGCTCCAACAAGTACACAGAGAAACAGATCGTAAGTCCTTTGTTGTTAATTTCATATAATTTCAATCGATCTCCACAGAAGGACTAAAACCCAGAACGGTGTTATTGCAGGGAAGTTTTATGTGTTTCACCAGCATACAGTTAAAACTTTCTGTGGAAACAAGAATGAATTTAGTAATTTTTATGAAAGTTTGGTTACAATTTGATATTTAGTTGATGGTCATTGTGAAGAAACCTTAACTGTAGTTTTCCAATCAAATTAATGATTGGTGGTTGAGATACATGAGCAACACATAATGTGGTTTGTGCTCAAATGTACAAGTTAAACTGCGTGTCTGTGGCCATTTCCTAATTTAGTTCTGGACAGTTTTCTCAGGAACTGGAAATGTTGAGTAGGCAGAAAAAGGATGAGTCACCATTCATCTTATTGGTGGATTGGGTTTTGTTCACCGTAGTAAATCACTGTTCAGACAAATTTCTTTTAGATTCTTTTCAGGAAATGTGGAAACCATCCATGCATTATAAACAATATTATTCCAGGACAAAACTAGTTCTTGAAAATCTTAATTGATGCATCATAAATTTTTTAAAATAAGGAGATTATAAAAGATAATCCATCTGTCCTCATTAGTTGTTTTAGTTCAGAACACTTTTGGGTTAAAATGTTCTAGCACAAAAGTGTTTTAACTTTTGGGTTAGAACCCAAAAGTTAGAAATGAAAAGAGCATTTCATCTCTTTGCATGAAATGCTGTGATTGAGTCTGTGTAGCCGCAGGCAGGTTTTAATAGTATTATTATTATTTTTTTGTGTGTGCTATGGTGGGACAAGCAAATTTCCCTTCCCTTTGGTGATCAATAAAGTGTTATCTATTACTAATAAAAACTCTAAAATGTATAGTAGCTACTAAAAAAAATAAGCAATTAAATGATTTACTTTAAAAAATACTATTGCCATTTTGCATAATGTTTCTTGTAAGAGAAAAAAGAATCTTAACATAAATTTGTAACAATGTATTTATACTTCTGTCTAAATTGGGCTTACTGATCAAATGTGAGATTTCCAAGTGCATCAGTGACTTCTACATTGTAGTCCATGAGCCAGAGGGCCCTGAGATTTTGGTCCGTCTCAGGGCTGCAAAGTCTGCCCATGTGTTTTGAAATGATACATGTCCCTAGACAATATTTTGATAAGGTAGCCCTTCCAAAGTTCCTGAGTCATAGTTATGAGCTCATGAAGTTAACTACCCGTTTGGACAAACTCTGAGTTCATTTATGTCCAGTTTAGGCTGAGCATTTGTCAAAATATTCTGTTTGTTCTCGTCTTATGTTGTACATAGGCCTATTGATCAGATTTTGTGAGTTTTTCCATCCTCCCAAAATGATGGAAGCTACATGGCTTCCATCATGTAGCCGATGATGACCACATAGAAACATTATGGCATGGAAGGCTCTGTGCGAGTATACCATTAGGGTTGTAACAAGATAACACCCTTTGTTTCATGTTAAATTCTGACATGAAACAAAAAAAAAATTCAGATGATTAGGCTACTATTGACAACATAATTCAGATATGAACAGACTTTGTCACCCTGAGATAGACCAAAAAATGGTCTGGCCTATGGACTAAATCAACTAATTCAGTAATCAATTAATTAACTCGAGTTTACAGAATCAAGAAGAAGCACGCTTGCTAAAAGACCAACACAGTCATTAATTCAGAGAGCAGTAATTAAGCCAAAACTGTAGAAAATACAGATAGGTTATGCATTTAAGGTGGAAAATAAAAGACATCCTGTCTGGCAAAATGATTTAGCCAAAACCCTAGTGGCAGCTTTAGCTTCCCCTGGTTCACATTCAAAAAATAAATGCTGAATCACATTTTAAATTCCTTTAAATTAGAAAATGACCATTTGTGTATTTCTTTTAATTTCTAATTATATAAAAAAAGCTTAATAGGTGAAATCTGCCATTTTTAAAATTATTTATCAGAATAATCAATTTACTAAAGTAATTGTTGGTTGCAGCTCTAAACTTGAATGGTCATCTGCTGCGTCTCTCTCTTTCCAGGGCTATCTATTTATCTCAGTGCTGGTGAACAGCAACAGTGAGCTGATTCGTTTGATCAATAATGCCATCAAGAATGACCTGTCCAGCCGTAATCCAACCTTCATGTGCCTGGCACTTCACTGCATCGCCAACGTGGGCAGCCGGGAGATGGCTGAGGCCTTTGCCAGTGAGATCCCTCGCATCTTGGTGGCTGGGTGAGTGGTTAAGGGCATGAGAAGCTGACATAAACTGAAACGTTTGGTTATCATAGTACAATCGACCTTTTTGAGATTTACATAATGTTATGATGTTGTTCCCCTTCAAAAACACATCTGGTTGATTCTCCCTCCTACTCAAGCTGCAATTTCCAAACTTCCACCTCACACAGCACCCCCCCACCGCAACTCTCCCAGACAATTCCTTCAGTCTAGCCTGCAGCAATTAGCAAACATCTGGTGGAACCGTGTATCTGCTGAGCTTGTTATGGAAGCTACTGCTCAGTACAATGCTGGTAGAAAAAAAATGTTACAGGGCTAATAGAGGAGTGATGCTGTGATGACTTCCTGAAGGTTTCAGTAAAAGCAGGAGTTTAAAGACATTAAACTACAAGGAACAACTTGTATCTACAAGATCACCGTGGATCTTGTAGGCATACAAGATCCAGTGACGTCAATGGAGACTTTAATGTGGGTCATGACTAGCCTCTCGAAGCACTTCATGACTACCGATGTTAAGGTCAGTAGTCATCAGGCCTGTCACTGTGGAGCACTTGGGGACAATAGTGGTAGTCTTTATGCAGGTGGGGACTGAAGCCAGTGAAGATGAGGTGTCGAAGATATCCAACAACACAGGTACTGAGGGGGGTATTAGGATCCTCAAAGTGGGCATAGAACTTACTGAGTGCATCTGGCAGGGAGCGACTCCTCACTGCCAGATGCATTGGGCATTGTGCATCCTTAATGATGTTGTTTGTGATGTACTTGATGCACTTCCACATGTGACGGGGTCGTGGATGGTGAAGTGACCTTGAATTAAACGAAATGTTTGGATCCCAGTTTCAGACCTTCAAAGCACAAAGTGGTGGATGCTCTAGAGAGTTGGAGTCAGGTGGCTTAGAAGAAGGAAAGGCTGAGATGTGAGCACTGAGAAGAGAAGCTCGAAGAGAACATGTTCATTCATTCATAGGCCTGCCACGATAAACGATAAATCAATTAATCGGACGATTAAAAAAGCTATCCAGTAAGTTTAATTTATCGTCATTATCGTTTCTCCTTGCATTTTTCCAGGACACTGGATGAGAAAGCTCATCTCCTGCTCTCCACTGACCCTGCCTTCCTCATTTCTGTAGCGTAATGCCCAGATCACACTACACGATCTCAGAACTGTCGGCTGATTGTCGGCCCATTTTCAAAACCTGAGAGACCAATACCGCCGATTGGGTGGTGTCCAACAATGGGCACAAAATAATGGCGACAAGTCCAGTTAACTCATTTTAAAACCAGCATTAATCAACGTTTTACTACAGTCTACCTGCAATGCATGTGGCTGGTGTCAGCGTAAAGTCCTGGCTGAATGAATATCATTAGGACCTATTTATGTCACGTTAACGATGAACAGCTGAAAAGTTAACGGGTTTATCAACTGTGGTAGCGGTTTTTCTCCAGCTCCTCTCCTGGTCATTTCTGTGGATATTCTTTGCACCAAATGTTGAATAAACATTAATGTTGTTTTCACATATAATCTTCGATGTCCGCTGCACTCCGGTTGCGCAAGCTGTTTGGGAATCCCCTCCTAATTTCCCCTCAGAAAGCACAAGATTAATCCGAGCTTTCTGATTGGCTACCTGTCACATTCAGCAGGCTGCGTTCTCGCTCCCTGTCGGAAACCCAGTAGATCATTCGTAACACACGACCCCCTACAGGACGATTGGCAAAATCGCAGCGACAATGTTAGAACGTTTAATGCTCTAAGATTGTCATAAATCATGCAAAGTGAACTGGTCTTAAGGGAGGAGTGAACTATTGCATCAGATGCTTGATATGCCCATCTTCTCTATTTAAATCTAATCATTATTGGAGGGCAATATAGTATACAGACTTTAAAATCTGCACTCTTTGGTTAATGTAATTTTTATTTCCACTTTGGTTTTATGTTGTTTAGTTTTATTCAAGTGCATTTTTTTGTTAACATAGACTGAGAGTTCATTTTATTTTTGTTTTTGGTTCTTTGTTTACCTGTTCCAGCATTAAATGTCCTTTTGAAAATAACGTGGATCTATTTTTGGCATGATATTGCTTGGATTATTATGTCATTTCCATTAAATCAGTGTAAAAAGGTCTTCCGACAATATTATTGTTTATCGCAATAATTTTTTGAGACAATTAATCGCTCAGCAAAATTTGTTATCTATTCATTCTATTCATTCATCTATTCATTCATCTATAAATTTGAGAAACTCTGGTCCAGACATTTCTTCATAGGTGTTTTGTGACTGCAATGAAGGAGTGGGGGAACAGAGCGGGGCATATTTGGCTGATCAGTGGCTAGAGAGAGTATTTACTCTGTTATATCAAACACTGTCATTGGAGAAGAAAATTACTCTCCTCTTCTTGGCATGTGCTGAGCTTGCATCAAGCCTGTTGTTGATGTTTGAAGGCGACATTTCCCTCAGAAGTAAAGTAATTTTATTTGTATAGCACATTTTCAGCAACAAGGCAATTCAAGTGAGTTAGATGAAATACAAACAAAATAAGAAAAGGAAAAAAATATCATTGGTTCCCTAGCTTTAATAAGAATTTATCAACTAGTCGGGGTTTATCTGGATTCTTGAGTCAGATTTTGTTGAGGCTCAGGCTGGTCCCTTTGTCCTTGGCAGCGGAGTAGGTGGAGTTGTTTCGGTTCCATCTGCTTGTTTATTTTTCTTTGATAAAGCAGATGTTGAAGTTGAATCTGGGGATCAGATCAGAGGTGGCCATCTAGATTTAGGGTTTTCCCTGTTGGTCATCTCGTCAAATTCGAAGTGTGAGGCTTTTTTCTGACTTAGCTCTCAGAGAGTTGAGCTGTTTGATGTAGGGCGTGTGACTTCTCAGTTGATTTGAGGAAGAGTTGTTTCATTTCCACAGGCAGCGTTTACCTCAAAGTTCACCTCCCGCCAAGATGAACTGTTAGGTTCTTAAGTTTATTTCTGCTGATTGGAGTGTTTGTATGATACTGCTAATGTCCCCAGAGTTGGCCAGAGGTATCTTGCCCCGCTTCAGTTTGGAAATTGGAAAAGTAGAGTTAAAAAGTGAAACATTCAACAGTCCTTAGGTTTGAAGTAGTCCAGTTATGATGTCGACAATGTAAGTATAATTTTAACTTTAAAATAACACAGGCAAAGTTATCAGTAAGGGTGAGGGAGAGCAGGATAAGCCATTCCTGCTTCAGCTAATGATCTGTTGTGAAAACTCATATATCTGATTTATCTATGCATTTTGTATTTGTGAACCGAAGGGACACGATGGACAGCGTTAAGCAGTCGGCTGCCTTGTGTTTGCTGCGCCTCTATAAGACATCTCCTGACTTGGTGCTGATGGGTGAATGGACATCACGTGTGGTG
Organism: Phalloptychus januarius; assembly: GCA_902982915.1. NCBI lineage: Eukaryota > Metazoa > Chordata > Actinopteri > Cyprinodontiformes > Poeciliidae > Phalloptychus > Phalloptychus januarius. The sequence goes on from CADWAE010000476.1 coordinate 24,618, forward strand.
CACCTGCTCAACGACCAACACATGGTAAGAATTTAAACGCTGGTTGCATCAAAATGAGTTGACACAGCTAACAGTAATTGGTCACTAAATTGGTGAACTCTGTTTTGGATGCAGGGTGTTGTGACAGCAGCAATCTCTCTCATCACCTGTTTGAGCCAGAAGAACCCAGATGAGTTCAAGACATGCGTTTCTTTGGCTGTGTCCCGACTCAGCCGGGTGAGTGTCGCAACAAAACACTGTTTGTGGGTTTTAATTTTGGTAAGTGCTGCTTGTTTCCAAGCATTATTCCTGATGAAGTTCAGATCTGTATTCCATGATCACTTGTCTTTTATCGTGGAAAATTTCTTGGTATAAGAATTTTGATTTATCATTGTCACAATAAATGTCAGTTAATGTTAAAAATAAAATAATGTGTGGGTGTTTTTTTTTTTTTTCCTTTGGGTTTTTCACAAGCATCAAAAAATATCAGTAAATTCAAAAATATGAAGTATTATGAAGAAGCTGATTACAAATAAGAATAGTTTTCTACAGCACTATGTGGCACTATGAATAGTGGTACCTAAAATACATACTTTATCATTTATGTGTATCAAAATATTAGCCATGATAAAATATTGTGATCAAATGTTAAGATCATATCACTCATTTATATTCCACAACCAAAATTTATTTGATGAATTTTTCCGAGATGGTTTTTCTTTTAATATCAACTAACGGTATTTCTTTAAAGGCGTTTTGGAAACACTTTATTTGAAGGGGTGTATATAAGACTGACATGACACCGTCATAAACATGACAAAACAGTCCTGAACAGGAAGGAGTCTTTATGAATGTTTACAACTGTTGTCTTGAAGCGTCATTTGGCAAATGAATGTGTAATTATTTACCGAATGACACTTCATGACCAAAGTCATAAACATCCACGAGGACTCCTTCATGTTTATGACTGTGTCATGTCAGGCTTATACACACCTAGTCAAATAAAGTGTTACCAACATTTTATTGGCTAGGGGATAAATTAGTCTATCTACTTCAATAAAGAAAGCTTGTGACTGTATAAGGAATGCCAAATAAAACGTTTGTTACTGAAGTCTTGATAGCAGAATTGTGCTGTTTTTCATTTCTCAGAAGTCGGAGTTTGGATCTAGAAGTGATGTATATCCTGAGTAGAGTGTTCTGGTTGGAAGCTGGGAATCAGTCGGGTTTGCTAACTGTTATGGATGTAATTCGCAATGATAGTTCTGCAACCACATTGGACTACAGGGCACATTCTAGTTATACTTTCAACTTTACACCATATTGATGTCCATAATTGTTTTATAAATGTAAGAATCACTCTCATTGTCAGTGAATCTTTTAAAAAGTTTACTGTTTTGTTTTTTTTATTTGCTTGTTAAATAAACTACAAATTTTCTAGAAATTTAAACGAGAAAGTTTAAAGTAATTTCACTAGAAGTTTACCATTTTATTAGTAGTTAAGTAAGGTTATAAAACATTGTTTTAGTGATGGTTGTTCATGGTTTTGTAAAACATCGTCCATCTCTATCGCTTGAGACCAGAGGCTTGTTGGTCTTCTGTTGTAAATAGGCAAACTCCTTTCTTAATTGGTCATACCTCCGTGAGGGGCAGTCTGAATGTTGCAAGACCTTGCATTACATTTCTTTGCATTTGAACACAGTTATTCTTCTCACTTGGTTTGACTTCATCATCTCCTGCCATTTTGCCTAAAAGATGTCAGTAAAAATTTCTGAGACTTTGTTTTTTCTCTTTTTGCTCACAGATTGTGTCATCAGCCTCAACTGATCTGCAGGATTATACCTACTATTTTGTACCTGCCCCCTGGCTGTCCTGCAAACTGTTGCGATTGCTGCAGTGTTACCCTCCTCCAGAAGATGGTGCAGTCAAAGGCCGTCTGGTAGAGTGTCTGGAGACTATCCTGAATAAGGCTCAGGAACCGCCCAAATCTAAGAAGGTGCAGCATTCCAATGCCAAGAATGCCATCTTGTTTGAGGCTATATCACTTATCATCCACTATGACAGGTAAGTTATTGTTTTTGTTTTTTGGGGGGGTTTTTGCAGCTATATGACAGGCTGCAAAAAACTGTCAGGGTTATAATTGTTTTGGGTTTTTCATTATAATTTAGTTTTATTTCTTTGTGGCATGATGTTCTTTTATGTGTGTGTGTATGTATGTATGTAGGTAGGTACGTACGTACGTATGTCACCTGCCCCTACTTCAGTCTTTATGTCTAATATCTGGAGTGATAGCTTAGCTTTGCTGTTTGTGAAGCAATCTGTTTTTGTTTGACAGTGAGCCAAACCTTCTGGTCCGAGCCTGCAACCAACTTGGTCAGTTCCTGCAACACAGAGAGACCAATCTACGTTATCTAGCTCTGGAAAGTATGTGTACTCTGGCCAGCTCAGAGTTCTCCCACGAAGCTGTCAAGACTCACATCGAGACCGTTATCAATGCACTTAAGGTGCTGCCACATTTATATTTATTTATAATGGAGAATAAATGTGCATTATGATCTGCAATTTATTTTATTTTTTTTCTTTTAGACTGAAAGAGATGTAAGTGTTCGACAGCGGGCTGCTGATCTGCTTTATGCAATGTGTGATCGCAGCAACGCTAAGCAGATTGTAGCAGAGATGCTGAGCTACCTGGAGACAGCAGACTATTCCATCAGAGAAGAGATGGTGCGTGTGAGACAATGAAGAATTTGTGAATTGATGAAGTAGATTACCACGTACTACTCTCATTCACTGAGTCTAACAGTAGTGGGAATATATGAGTATTGTTAATTTTTTCTTCAGTGTATAATACATTAACTATAATCAGTGAAAGCAATCAAAGGTAAATGGTTTCAATAAAAGAATTATTTAATGCTTTTTATTTCGGCAGAGTCGCAAAAATTTTAAACTCTCAGTTGGTATTGATGTCATCTCCATGTGGCACAGAGCAACCAGTGTGTAGCCTCGGAACGAACAACCCTAACAATGATCTTCCTGAGGTGTTTTTATTTTTGTTATTCTAACTACAGGTTACTTCTAAACATTGTGTTTATACTTCAAGCATGGAAAAACAAGATTAAGATTTGCTTTGCCAAAAGAAAGTTTTGTTTGGGAGATATATCAATTCCTCATAATTTTAATTAGCTATATCTGGATTTGTTTAATACTCTTGATGCAACATTAACTGAAAAACTGCAGCTGTAAAATTGTTGATGCAGAGAGTGCAGAATGGTTGAAACTACAAGCAATTGACACAAATCAATTGGAGTACAGAAACAACTATGTGGATGGCATCACATAAAATGTTCGCAAATTGCCACAGTGATGCCAACACTGACAGCGGAAAGTATACAGTTGCCAAAACATTGACAGACTTGTACTCTTTCCATATAGGTGCTGAAAGTAGCCATCCTTGCAGAGAAGTACGCTGTGGATTACTCCTGGTATGTAGACACAATTCTTAACCTCATCCGCATTGCCGGGGACTATGTCAGCGAAGAGGTTTGGTACCGGGTCATTCAGATCGTGATCAACCGAGATGATGTCCAAGGCTATGCCGCCAAGACAGTCTTTGAGGTACCTCTGCCAAATAATTTACTAACGGCAATATTTTATGGATGCACTAAGGTTTTGTGGGCAATTTTTGTTAATTTTGTAAAGCTTCAACTAATTCCGTTTTCATTCTATTCCAACTTTCCATGTCTAGTATAGCCATGTGATCAGTGATGGCATAGTTTGAAAAAGTAACATTAAATTCCAAGGACCTTAGAGTGGTTAGAGCTTTCTGGCAGCACTTGCAATTAACTGAAAAAAAAAAATTTTTTAGTTTAGATTTTGCTGTATATTGACCATTTTACCAGGGAGACAGGTGTAGTAGGCTGAATGATTACTTGAAATAAACAACCATTTTTTTTATCCATGCAAACTGTAGTACTTTGATTTCAGTTAGTAAATAAATGCTTTAAACACTTTGCTTTTGCTGGTAATGTAAATCTTTAGGGCACTGGACCTGTGGTGGTAGAGGCAGAAGTTAAAAAATGTTTCTTAGAGCAGACATAACTCAACATGCTCATCAAATGTATTGGTCAATGACTCTTCCTTTCGCTTTCAATACCACCAACTAAGCTACTCAAAAAGCTATTAAAATGCTTCAGTTTTAGCTTAAATATATGAAAGTGGACTCATTTTGTTGCAGGCCCTTCAAGCCCCGGCATGCCATGAGAATATGGTGAAGGTTGGAGGGTACATTCTGGGAGAATTTGGGAATCTGATTGCTGGGGACCCTCGGTCCAGGTATGTCCCATTCTATACTGCTCTATACACAGCTGATATTTGAGGTTTATTGTTTACCTTGTTGTCATTTTTTTCCCTCCAGTCCCCTGGTCCAGTTCAACCTTCTCCACTCTAAGTTCCACCTGTGCTCTGTGCCGACCCGGGCCCTCCTTCTGTCGGCTTACATCAAGTTTATTAACCTGTTCCCAGAAACTAAGGCCACCATCCAGGAGGTGTTGCGCTGCGATAGCCAGATCCGCAACTCCGATGTTGAACTGCAGCAGCGAGCTGTCGAGTATTTGAAGCTCTCTTCTATTGCCAGCACGGATGTCCTGGTAGTTCCAACCGCCTGCTTTGATCAAACTCGGCCCTGATAAAAAAAATTCCACTTGCAAAAGTTTTGGTCTCCTTTCTCTCAGGCGACTGTTTTGGAAGAGATGCCTCCATTCCCTGAAAGGGAGTCATCAATTCTCGCTAAGCTAAAGAAGAAGAAGGGGCCGGGGGCAGTTTCTGTCACTGACCTAGAAGACAACAAAAGAGAGAGCGGCGAGTTGAACGGAGCAGGAGAACGTGGTCCAGACCCGTCAGTCATGGCTGCCTCTAATGCAGTAAGTTCCCTCTGTGTTCTACCATCCCCATCCCTGGTCAGACTGTGCTCTAAGTCTCCATGTTTTCCAGTCTACCCCATCTCCATCAGCGGACTTGCTGGGGATTCGTTCTGTGGCTCCAGTTAGCGCCGCTCCTGCCAGCGCAGGCAGTCTACTAGTGGATGTTTTTTCAGAGGCGGGACCTGCTGCATCTTCTGGCGCAGTGAACGATGATGGCTTCCTCAGGTGAAAATCCTACTCTGTATGATCAGCAGGTTCATAATTGTCCAGAGAAAGTCCAGTATGAATGACTGCACCTCCACTTATGAGTCATTCATTTAATGACTGATTGGTCACGAGCCAGTCTGAAAGATTTAATCTTCTTAAGAGAAATGCACCATTGAGAGTGTAACCAAGAAAGAAGCAGAATTCCCTCCAATCAGGAGAGAATTACCTCCTGTACATCTGTTTACACTGAAAGGATTTCACTGTGAAGTTTCTTAAAGCATCACTCCTTTCTTGAAGGAAAATCCCACTAAGGCTATTGCAACGTTTTTAGAAGAGCAAAATAACTTTAAAAAAAATCTGAAGGATGTGGAACAATGACATAGTCCACCGTTGCAGTATCAGTCAGTCTATAGTTATTTTTCCTTTTGCATATTTAAATAAAAAGCTAATTTGGTTGCATACATGGTAGACATAAACAGATGTGTTTTTCTGTTTGCGTCAATGCTAATTGCTCTTAGCATTCATAAATAGCAGCTCTTATACTGGACCTGAGTAGCCGTCACACATACAGCATGTCATGTGCTGTTGATGTTGACCAGTCTATAAGTACAGCTCCAAAAATGAGTCTGGAAAAAAGAAATTGAGTCATTTCAGAAAGTGAAACTCTTAAATTATAAATAGTTACAGATTCATCACCAGTTACACATAGCTGCTTTCGGTTGACTTGCTTTGTTGGTTCTGGTGTCTCTCGTTTTCCTCTTGACCATTCTCCATAGCATCTCTATGGGTTTCTGTTTAGGCCCATTTGCTGGCAAGTCAAGCACATTAACACAACATTTTTATTATCACATTTTTCCTTCCACTCGACTTTCAATGAATATACTTAAACTTTTTTGCTAAATCAAAATGTTATGAGATTGAAATTAGGGTTTTTATTATTTGTAAGTCTTAATCATTAAAATTGCAAGACAAAAAAACATTAAATGTTTCACGATGTAGTAGGGTTTGAATAACATATTTTTTAAAGTTGACTACAACATGTTCAAAGTCAAGTTGATGTTGACTAGCTCTAGTGACATAATAGAACCATGAGCGAAAATACTGTGTGCTGTGAATTCATTAGCTAAATTTAAAGCACATATTAAAGAAAAACCCTGCTACTAATTCTAAGTCTGTTATGCAGAATTGAAAGAACAATAATCAGAACATTATCTTAAATTTTTCATCAGCAGCGGAGCAGAGGTGGTCTGAAAAGTTGCACAAAGTAGTCTGACTTTTTTTTCTGTACACCAGCTGGTTGTGATGATCAGGCATGCTCATCTTGCTCATCATAACCAAAATGTATTATAAACGCATTGCATTTGACTGCAATTAAATTAAGCGCAGCCACCTGCTGCTCCCCTACCCTGAAGCGTAGCAGGACATTCTGCTGACTCAGCAGCGGCTCTCTGTAATTACTAAATGTAAATTTAGTAAATTTACATTTGTAAACAATTTGAAATGTTTGATGAACTCACCAAGTTATTCTGTCATTTTTTTTGGAAAAAATCTGTTTTGTTACGCGATTGTGACTGGTTGAGTAGCCCCATTAAAAAGTTATTGCAGAGTAAGGAATCAACTAGTTGACTAGTTGGTGCAACCCCTACTATGAAGTAAATATGTCTTCTAATATTTCTGAAATGAGTGACAAAAGCAAAAATATGCACATTTTTTTGACCTTCACTTGTAAATGGTTGTGGTCTGTTGGTGTTTATAGATTAGTGTGTTTGTGTTGGTTGTGTTGTGAGTCTGTTGGCTCTGTATGTCTTTGCTTTATCTTTGTCTCATTCAGACCCGTCAACCTGAAGATAATCATTCCAAAAGTCATTAAAGAATGAATTCAAGATCAGGTTTCCTCCAGGCCTTTATTTCTGAACCACCAATATTTCCATGAACCTTGCTCATTCAGGTGGTGTTGGAGTCATCTTATTATTCAGTCTGGCTCTAGATGGAAGTTAAATAAGCTCAAATCCAAACAGCCCACTGCCTAAACACTGTTGCAGTCTAAAGTCTCCTAGACAAGCAGTGGCTCTAGTGGTTAAAACTTGTTTCACCCCTTATAGCTGCATGGATCAGACTGACAGATTTCCAGTTTCTCCTTTTGCTAAAGCTTTTGCCTGATTTATTTAAAATTTCTTTTTAATAACGTTGAAGATATTTTGTTCTTGACTTTCTGTTGTGAGACATCATTAATTATATCTGAGGCACATATAAAGACATAATTTTGTCTTTGTTTCAAATTGACAACCAGTTTAAAACAAAGTAAAAATAATGCCCTACCTTGAATTGACATTTTAAAGTCTTTGTTAGCTTCTATTATTGATTTGGCATGATCAACAGGACTGTATGAGTTTTTATATGCAATCCTTTGGGATTATAAACCCTTTCTCTCACAGAGGCTGTTAACATTTCCAGATCCAGCCAGACTGACCAGTGGTCAGGGCCAGTCTATTTTAAATTCTGATTCTTGTCACCAACCAGTTCTTTGTTCAGAAAATTATTATTAAGTAAAATAGAGGCTTCTGTTTGTCTTTAAAGTAGTGTTGGTTGATTTAATCAGAGACAAACTGATTAAAGTCAGTGTTCCGGCCAGTAGTAAGTCTCCTCTACTGGTCAGAACACTGAAATACCTTCAACATAAAGTTCTCTGTCAGGACTCTCATTTTATTTTTCTTCAACTCGAGGTCTTGAAAAGTAAACCTTAGGACACAATCGAAAGCAATTGTAGGAATATGATAGGAAGACTGATCACTGATGTAGACTTCAGGGTTGGCAGATCTGTTACACTTGTTGATTCGTTATCTTGCTCTGTATGTGACTGTCTTTCGTCTTTTTCTCTCCTTCCCCTTTCTCTTATTTCCCTCTTTGTGTGTGTGCGTGTGTTTTGACTTGACTGTGTGTCTGTTCCCTGTCCTCTATTGTGATTGTATACTGACAGAGATCTGGAACAACCCCCTGAGACCTCCGATCCTCTTTTGGTGGAGGGTTCTGGTGACTCGGAGTAAGGTCCCTGTAGTAGATTTAATCAAGAAATACAAACATGGCACCTCATCAATTCATATTGTTACTCTAGGCTGTGCAATTATGCTGTCTTACTGAGTGGCAAGCTTTACTGCACATTAGCTTTATTCAGACACTGACATGGTTATTCCCTCTGAACTGCAGCATTGCCATAATCAGCTGTCATGAAAGAAAACCTTTGGTTAATTTTCTTGGTTGCACTTCTTTCCATCTGATACATTTTGGGCAGCAGTTACACAAAGTTTTAGTTGTTTTTTTTCTCAAACAGTATATGAAAACAACATTTGTCACATCTCTTTGCTGTATTTGTTTTTTTCAATTTTAAAAAGAACTAAGTTGATGGTGTAGGGAGTTTTGTGGAAAGCCATGCCTGGTGTACATGGTAAAACACAAAGTCACCAAGTTCTATTGGTCTAGTTTCTAGTGGAAATATCTTAGTCTTGTTTTAATTCAAGTGTGCTAAAGCACAAGTCACTTTTCAGTAGAAAATACGGGATGGTTCTAGGTCAAGAAGTTCTTGATTTTGTTGAAATAGTACTACTTAAAAGTGAAATAATCTGCAATTGTAAAAATTTTTTTCTCATATTATAAATTATGATATGGCAAATATGAAAACACTCAATATTATGCATTCCATCATGTTTTCTAACTGCAACTAACTAATAAAGTAACCTGTAATCTAACAAAGTTGCTTTTAAAATCCAGTAATCAGTAAAGTAACCAAGCTCTTTAGAAGTTAGCAAAGGTCAATTATATTATCAAGTATAATGCAAATCAAATAATGATTTAGGCCAAACGTATGCAAACGCTGGAATTGGCCATTCAGCCACACCCACATGCTCCCGCCAGTAGCCAGTGTTGAGAGAAAGGTTTACCATCATGTTGTTCTATTTCATTAAACACAGCTTTAAAGCTGTAAGAATCAAAGAGTAAAAGGAAGAATACGGATAGGGCGGGTTTGAGGCGATGTCACCAATTGATCATGTATATGCGATGAGCTCAGCCTGTTATGACACAAAGAAAGTTTGATGCTCCTGTGAGCTTGTGTGGAAGTTATTCCACTTTGATATTTTATGGTAAATGATCAGATTTGAGGCTTAGCCACACCTACATGCTTTGATGTATGAAAAAGATTTTAACTGTTGTCCTTCGATGCCTCAAGACTGTTGAGTGATCGTGAACAGCATCTCAAAAGCTCTAGGAGGAGTTCGCTCAGAGAAAACATGTTTATAAGAGACAAAATAATCTCTTAAACTAATGTTAAATTTCTGTATCTGTGACCTGGGGGACCTTAAGCAACTGCTGACTTAATTTCGATTTAACAGAAAATAATTTATATAAATGCCAATACAAGTGAGCTAGTTTAGTGAAAGGACGCGTGCACGATCCGCACAGAGCAAGTAAAGCCAGATTTAAAATGCATTTGGGGAAATCCTGAACTATGCCTTCACTGCTCCAGTATTTGTCATGCCCCTAAGCATATAGAGTATTCAAATGGTCATGGAGAGAAATTGTTGCGTCTTTCTTCAGACTACTTTGCAATTCATTTAGGAGTTTTTAGCCATTTGACAGTCTTTGTTGGTATTTTGTCAAGAATAATGGTACAGCATACAACTAATGTACAGAGGTGAGCTGAAAAACACTACCCTGTAGCCCTGGAAGATCTTCTTCCTCAGATCAATAGTCACAGAATGAAATGGAGGCTAAAGCATCATAACTTAAGCTACTACCGCACATTTCATCTAAAAGACGGCAATAACATTTTAATTACAGGCCAAGACAATTGAGAATGAGACAAAAAGGGGCAGGAAAAATAGCCACAATAACTACTGACCATTTTGCATTTTAAATATTTGTATCCCATCAAAAATGAAAAGGCTCTTATTGGTGGACCTCTTTAATCTTTTGTTCTTCATGCTTATTTATTAATCAGCTGTTTTTATTGCTCTATTTATCCCATTTTCCAACTAAGTCTAAAGGATTCTTGTCCTCTCTAGTCAGACAAACACACAGCAAACGGAAGAAGTGAATTGACTGAAATCCAGCAATAGCTATGCAGACACCTGCATGTTTTTTCTAATTAAAATGCAGTTCCTGGCATGAAACTTTGAACACTGTCACAATAGAGGGAAGTCTGCATGTAGAATGTAGATTTAGTGACTCAAACAATATCTATTCCTTTCATTCTTTTTCCATTTGCTTCAGCACAACTGTAAAGTTTGAGACTTACCAGACATATGTAGAGTACATGCCAATGGGTTGCACAATTGTTTAACTAAATTGCTCTAATTATGTCATATTTTGGGTTAAAATGCTTTCACTAACAACCTCTGCATTTTATTCCCTTGTCCCTCTGTCTTCCCCTCCTGTGGCTCCTCTCAATTCTTCGTTGCTGTCCTGTTAAAACAATGGCTTTGTGATCTCCCATCTCTTCTTCGTCTTGTTTTTGGATTATCTTGTTTGCTCATCTCTGGGCTGCCTGTTCATCCCTGTGCTGTCCTGTGGTCTCTCAGCTCTGCTCCTCCTTCTGAGGATCCTGCTCCTCCTTTATCTGAAGCAGAGGAGCTTCTTAACAAGTAAGGTTGTCTTCTGTACATTTTGCAGTGTTGACTAAGCAGCTTTTAGGCAGGGTTCTCACCCCTCTTTTAGATGCTTTGTTTAGCCAATATTCCACCACAACCTCACTTTGTAATTCCAATTATGTAGCCTATGCCTAGTTCACTCAGCAGGATTTGCCCATTTTTGTCCAACTTCTCCCCTTAAGAACATCCAGATTATCAGGACGGTTTTTACGTTGACCTTAAGAGATATTCCTGATGTGTTGAGAGTGATCTGGTCCGACTGGTAGGACATCTGGACTGTATTAATCTAAAATGGGGAATATTCAGTGTATTGGATTGGCTTGACCAAGAATGCAGCATGTTGAATGTGACGTGCAGCTAATCGGAAAGCAAAGCAATATAAACACAGACAGGAATTCAAAACACAGAACAACTGTTATGGCTACTCGTTTTCTAGGGTTGCTGTGGAAAAAAAGCAAAACTCACCTCATTTTGTTAGTGTAAGAAGTTGAGCACTTTCTCGTGCCATCTCTAATTACTGCAACACTGCTTTTTGTATCCGTTTTTTTTCTCCTTTAAAAAAACTCCATAATCAACCTACTATGGGATTTTCTGTTGGACATCTGTACACACCGTACAATCAAACCTGTTGTAATAATCTGAAAAGTCAGGTTTTGAAAATTTACAGTTTTGAATTCTTGCCATGTGAACCAGGCATTAGGGCTGCTCTGAATATCTTTAAAGTAAGAGATATTGAGATATAGACAAGTGTCTACTTGTTAATGTCCAGTTTTAATTCATATTTAAACTGAAATCTATCTAAATCCTTATAGATAAAATGATGATTCTCATCAGTTTTGCTTTAATTTGCTTTGATTTAAATTGTTTGACTATTGTTAGTAATACATTTTTAAAACTTTTTTTTGCCCTGATTTAATGTAGATGAATAGCAACTGGAGGAATGATGGCCACATTAGTCCTTCTCTGCTGGACTGCTGTCTGAAAAATTACAGCATCCATGTCTGAACAATCAGAACACTTGGTGAAGTAAACATGACAGTACATATTAACAAATGAATTGTCTCCCTCCAGGTTTGTCTGCAAGAACAATGGGGTTCTGTTCGAAAATCAACTTCTGCAGATTGGCATCAAGTCAGAGTACAGACAGAACCTAGGTGAGTTTTCTCTGCATCAATATGTGATGCTTTGTGTCCATTAACACGCTCCATCATACTGGGTGGATTGTTTCGCTGTCACCCTGACATCAATGAAACCCTATTGCTGGATTTCAGATGACATGTTACCGATGTCAGACAATGCAGATGGGGGCCAGGAAGTAAATGCAGCCCATTGATATCTGTTGATCCAGCATCAGAATGTCTAAAGTCCGTGTCTGGTCCAGTTGTTCCAACAGTCCAGATAGAGAGAGAGAGATTAACATTACTTTCGTGTTCCGAAGGTAGTTGGTCACAAGGGAGTTGATTTCTAAAAACTTATCAAAGGAAGAAGATTGGGTAGAGGATGGTATCCAGTCCACAGCCATGCTGTGGAATGTCCCAACTTTTGACACAAATATTTTAATTCTGTCAAAAGTTAACTGGATGCTGGGAAAATTTTGGGGAAAAATGTAGAATGTGGAATACCCAGATTATGTAGGGCACTCTTTGGGGTGTGTTGCACATGACAATTCAAAAAGATGATGAGTACCGTGAAAAAATATTGCTTTCTGCAGCTAAAAAAGCCATCACAGGATTATGGTACAAAGAGGAACCACCAACTGTAGAGCAGTTGGTGGTAAACTGCAGTCAAACGGAATGCATTCATTATAAGCCTGGTTTATGATGTTCCAAAAGCACAATCGTGGCCAATATAATAATTTGACTCTTATATGTGCAGCTATCCAAAATGAGGACATGCGATCATTGGTATCATCAGTTCCGGGGAGATAAAAAAAAGTCAGACCCAACTTTGTGCAATATTTTGGACCCTTTCTGCTCTGCTGCTGACAAAGAAGTCCGAGATAATGTTCTGATTCTTATTTTAACTCTGCATAATAGACTTGTTATAAACTTCTTTTTATTAATATTTGCAGTTAATTTTGATAGTAAATCCTGTAAGTTGCTCTGAAGTATTCCTGAGGTCACTGCGACTAGTCAACGTTGACTCGACTTTTATCAACCATAAAAAAAATCTGAAGTCATGCAACCCCTCGTCTGCTTACTGCAGAATATGAAAATCTTTGCAAGACTTCCTATAACTTTGTGGCTGAGTTAGTGTGATACTTTGCCTGCTGAGTTTGAATCTCTTTGTTCTCTCTCCATGTTAACAGTGACTGTGTTCTCCTTCCTCAGGGAGAATGTACTTGTTCTATGGTAACAAGACATCAGTACAGTTTGCCAGCTTTACCACCACAGTGAGCTGTCCCGGAGAGCTTCAGACTCATATCCTTGGAATAGGCTACCAGAATACACAAAAGCTTTAAATGGGCTACAGTGCATCTATTAAAAGAGCTAAATTCTTTGCATTCTGTGTTGTAGAAGAAGAAAGCTGAAGAAGAGCATCCAGTTGAAACTGGATCATCCTCTCTTTACAAACACACAGATAAAAATGGCAGTTATGCTCTTCAAATGTGTAGCTATCATTCTTGTCCATGTTGGGACATTAACAGCAGGCTGACTCAAGTGTGCAGTTGGAAGTCCTTGACAACTGGCTACAGCTCAACGTTCAGAGCAAACCAGTGGAACCTCTAGTGGAGGGTGGAGCACAAATCCAGCAGGTCTTGAACATCGAGTGCCTGACAGACTTCTCCGATGCTCCACTTCTCAACATCAAGTTCAGGTAGGCTTTGACTTCAAGCTAGCAAACTGGTAAGTAGACAGTCACAGTTTGGTTTAGGTGTAGAAGCTGAAGCAATTGAGAATGATAAAACTGTTACTCTTTAGTCATTAAATAACTAGTGAATACAAATATCGTTGACCTCAAAATTGAAGTCTGTGAAAGCAAAGATTTAGATTTGCTTATTTACATAAGTGTAAAAAAGCAGCATGCACTAAAATGGGTTTCATCTGCAACCAAATTCTTTGCATATATGACCTAATTTCCATCCAGTTGTCTTGTGAATTTTAAGTAAACTTTTAAAATGTTGCAATGAAAGAAAAAAGCAAATTAGGCTTGTTTCCATCCACTGGGTTGGCGTGAATCAACCAGGCTACACAGGGCATAGTTTTTTCAGTTGATGCTATGCATGGCCGTAATAAACAGGAAGTGGAGGTTAACAAGCATGGACGAGACATCTCTTAAAAACTGTGAACTTTCTCCCCTCCTTGCTTTAAGAAACTCTTGGTTTTTCTTCTTACCCAGGAAAATCTATGATATTTTAAACTTATGGGGTGTGGGGGCTGTTATTTCTACTGTCAGATATGGAGGAGCTCTGCAGAATCTGACTCTCAAACTGCCGGTCACCATCAATAAGTTCTTCCAGCCGACTGAGATGGCCTCTCAAGACTTCTTCCAGCGCTGGAAACAGCTCAGCCAGTGAGTGTGACCACAGTCAGAACCTTTGTATTGTGTTTCTGGTATTCCTGTAAATCTGACACACAAGAGACACCTGCAAACGACAGTCATGGCTAAGAGTGAGAGTGAATTAATCTTTATTGTATATTTTATCAGTCGGAATATTAATACATAGTACATTATGCATATGAGATAATCAGTAATTCTTTCAAGTGGGAGAGAGGGCTGCTATGGTGGAACAGGGATAAAGCACAACTCATCAGTCAAGAAAACTGGTTTGTTTCATTTAAGTTACATGAACTTAATTATTTTTTCTAAGTTGAACTTGATTTAGGGCTGTTTACTAAAAAAGGTTTCTTTACTTTCCTTTAAGCTCTTTTGAGGCAATGAGTTTGCATATTTTAATTAAGGTGAACTAATTAGATTTGAACCATAATTAATGGAACATTGACCAATATATTTGATGTGTATTGGTAGGCTTGTCACGATAAAAGATAAATCAATTAATCGGACGATTAAAAAAAAGCTATCGAGTAAGTTTAATTTATCGTCATTATTGTTTCTCCTTGCATTTTTCCATGACACTGGATGAGAAAGCTCATCTCCTGCTCTCCACCGACCCTCCCTTCCTCATTTCTTTAGCCTAATTGTAACAGAGAGAAAAATGTTATGTTATGAATTTATTTAAGGTTATGTGTGAATTTTGACCAGAATGTTTGTGATGATGATTTTGTGTGTTTTTAGGATTTTTGATCAGGATATATGTTTGGGGCCACCTAGTGGTATGATGAGTAACTGCATGCAACGAGTCCTTCAGGCACTCACAGCTTCCCCCACCAGAATTCTGAGGACTGCTGGTGGAGTTTTGGACCCCTTGCTTCCAGTGAAATCATATTCTAAGGAGTTTTTTTAAAATCATTTAATCAAACTAGGTGACAGACAGTCAGCGAAGGCTACAAAGAAGCTGTAAAGACCAAGGGAGGTTACATAATGCCCAGATCACACTACACGATCTCAGAACTGTCGGCTGATTGTCGGCCCATTTTCAAAACCTGGGAGGCCAACACTAGCCGATCGCGGCGGGTGGTGTCCAACAATGGGCACAAAATAATGGCTACAAGTCATTTTAAAACCAGGCATTAATCAACGTTTTATTACAATCTACCTGCAATGCATGTGGCTGGTGTCAGCGTAAAGTCCTGACTGAATGACTATCATTTATCAACCTATTTATGTCACGTTTACAATGAACAGCTGAAAAGTTACCGGGTTTATCAACTGCGGTAGCAGTTTAGCTCCAGCTCCTTTCCTGGTCATTTCTGTGTGTAGCGCTTTCGGTCATCTTAAGCTAGATTGAGCGCTCTAGGTTCTATTTAGTTATGGCCTAATTATGACCCATCAATAAGGAGACTATATAAACTTTAACAGTTTTTATTTATCCAAAATCAGCATGAAAAACCAGAGCTTTAAAGTTACTTATTGTGAACAGTCCCGAACGCATAAAAGTCCTTTTAGACTTCACCACAGAAAATAAATGACAGTTTTTTAATTAGTGGGCCCACCAAAAATAAACAAATAAAAGCCAGCAAAATAGGCGATCCCCATCGTTGCAGGCCTGATACTGACGACCCTCGAATACACTCACCACTGGTCCCCGATCCCCAGTGGCGGGTTTATAGAGGATCGGGATGACTGTTTTCCAGCGAAACAATCAGATGATCCTTGCCTGTCTCAGAAAAGGCGGAGGAAAACGCAGGAGGGGCCAGCGCAGGCTTAGCTAGCCGGTCCTTCTCCACAGGCTCCAGCGCAGATCTCCAGCAGCTAGCTCACTGCTAGGTTCTTCTTGGTCCTTAAAGCGTGGCCAAGTCCAAACAGCGGGTTTAGCGCAGGCGTAGCTAGCGGCTCCTTGTCCACAAGCTCCTGCAGACCTCTAGCTTCCAGCTCACCGCCCGCTTCCTCTTCAGTCCTTAAACTGTCCTTTAACTCTAGTGCACCACACAGGTGTTGCACTTTCTTAGCCTTTTTTTCCCCAAAACTAGCTCGCCAAAGTCCCATTACTTTTCCTCCAGACTTCTTCTCTCACTATCCTTCTCCTTCCGGTTCCGGTTAGTCCCGCCCCCCCAGTCAATCAGAATTCAGGCAAAGTGTAATCACCCAATTGAGCTTTGGAACGTGACGTCGCTCGTGTAGATGGAGGGATATCAGCGCCATTTTGTGAAGCTATAAACATAACCGGCGAAAGCGACTGTCTGATATTTTGAATCTCGGTTACTTAAAAATTATTTAGTAATGGTATGGACTTGCTGTGTTATTGGGTGCAATGTCCGGTCACACGACCACAATGGTAAAAAGATGGAAGAAGGACTTTCGTTTCACTGTGCGAGGAGGCTAACATATCGGGGCTAATGAAAAGGAGACGAATGGCCTAGGTATCAGCGGTGAGGCGTCCTGACATTACATTCTCTAACATCCCCAGATACCTAAAAGTTTGCTCCAGATATTTCCCTTCTGGTGAGTGTCTAAATTCGCTTTGTTGCTGTTATGTGGTCATTTTTTGCTATGATTTTGTCAGGTGTACTTGCGTTCAGTTTATACAGAGCCCCTAAGAGAATATGGAGAGAAAAATAAAGAAATCCCACTTTTTTTTCTCCAGATCCCAGCTTATTTTCTCCAGATCCGGATTTTTTCATTCATTTCACGGTATCTCTTGAAACTAAGTCGGGATCTTGATTTAGTTTCTCGGGATTTAGAGAAAAAAAGTCTGGATCTAGAGAGAATAAGTCGGGATCTCAAGAAACTAAGCCGGGATTTCATCTTTTTTTTTCTCCATGTTCCCTTAGGGGCTTTGTAACATTCTGATTGATTTTAAAATAATGTACATTATGAATAATAAAAAAATGAAGGAGCTCAGAGCTTACCTTTGTTCGAACCACAACGTATTCGCAATCCGGGGGCGGTAAAAATGTCTAAATCATAAACCCAGCCATTCTTAACTGGACATGTGCCTCCATTGACTTAGAATTCTTGAACTGATTTGCAGTGTAAGCACTGACACCACAGACCAGGATTGCAAATATGTCTGGGAATGTCAAATGAGGTTAATGATCAGGGTTTCTGCTTCAACTTTTTATCTCAATTGGTCGACATGTCCAATTTCAGCTATTTTTTTCCATGTAGCCTTGCTTGCCTTCTGGGAGAAGCTTTTTGCGATGTAGCCCACATTGTTTCAAACTGCTTTTCAGCATTATGGAAGAGGAGGATACAGCGGTAACACAATAAAAACACCGGAAAAAATTTTGTTTTAGCCTTTAAAGATGGCGTGGTGCGATATAAACACCATGCGCAGTGACGTAGGTTCCAAAGCTCTATAGCAACTGACTTTGAGCAGAACCAAAAAAATATATACATACACAGTACTTTTGTCTTTCACATCTCGTGTTGAGCTGTACTTTACATACAAACTATATAATAATTGTTAATTCTTAAAGTGTCAGGACCCAACATTTAAACAAATTATTTTTACTGTTTATTTTCTTTTTACTGAACTCTTGCTTAACTTTATTATTTTTTTAAAACAACAGCAAAATATATTACTGGGAACCCAGGGGGTTACATGTGGGTATTCTTTACACCAAATGTTAAATAAACATTAATGTTGTTTTCGCATATAATCTCCGATGTCCGCTGCACTCTGATTGCGCTGTCAAAAATCATGCAAAGTGAACTGGGCTTAAGGGTAATAGGGTAGGGTTAGGGTAGGGTTCGGGTACCCTAACCCATCTTCTCTATTTAAATCTAATCATTATTGGAGGACAGTATACAGACTTCATAATCTGCACTCTTTGATTAATGTAGTTTTTATTTCCACTTTGGTTTTATGTTGTTTAGTTTTATTCAAGTGCATTTTTTTGTTAACATAGACTGAGAGTTCATTTTATTTTTGTTTTTGGTTCTTTGTTTACCTGTTCCAGCATTAAATGTCCTTTTGAAAATAACGTGGATCTATTTTTGGCAGGATATGGCTTGCATTATTATGTCATTCCCATTAAATCAGTGTAAAAAGGTCTTCCGACAATATTATCGTTTATCGCAATAATTTTTTTGAGACAATTAATCACTCAGCAAAATTTGTTATCGTGACAGGCCGATGTATTGGTGATTTTAATTATGGCATTTGGTGAAATGCAATGTCTGCTACCGGTTTTCACAATTGATTGTATGACTGTTTTAACGGTGTAGAACACTTTGATGTGCCTTGTTGCTGAAATATGATACAGAAGTAAACTTGATTATTAAATGCTATTGTTTTTAAAATGGTTGTCTCTCTTCAGGCCTCAACAAGAAGCACAAAAGATATTCAAGGCCAACCACAGCATGGATACCGAAGTAATCAAAGCAAAGGTAGGGTTTGGTAGAAGTGTTTCAGATGGTCTAGAAAGTTACCCCTGGTTTCCTTAGGAGTCCTCTAGATAAGTGTTTCCCAACCCTGGTCCTCAAGGCTCACTGGCCTGTATGTTTTAGATATTTCCTTGCTTCAGTCCAGCTGATTTCAATCGATGACTGATTAGCAGGCGTTTGCTGAACTGCAATCAGTTGAATCAGGCACATTAAATCAGGGAAACGTCTAAAACATGCAGGTCAGTGAGCCTGAAGACCAGGGTTGGGAAACACTGATCTAGATCATGCCTTGTGTGTTAATGTTACTGCTCTGTTTGCTCACAGCTGCTGGGGTTAGGAATGGCCCTATTGGACAACGTTGACCCCAACCCTGAGAACTATGTTTGTGCTGGAGTCATCCAGACCAAGAGCCAGCAGGTCGGCTGTCTTCTAAGATTGGAGCCAAACGCTCAGGCTCAGGTATGAGCATCCAGAATTTCACAGTTCCTTGGTAACCATGGAAACTCAAGCTTCTCTTTCATACGACTGCTCTGTCATGCTCACTGGGTAGTGAGGTCCAACATGGGGATTAGGATCTTTTTGTGGACATTGGAATAATTTGGTGTAATAATAAGAGAAAGATTTATCTTTGCTTTATTCGAAGGCAAAAGCGTTCAAAGACCCGTCTTACTGAACGCAGTCAAGTTAAGAGCCCTGAACGACACACATCAAATTGTTATATAGTCACAGCAAGGAAAAGACCCACCCACAGTCTGATATTATCTCTACTGCCAGATGGACACAGGACAATCCGAACCCCCACCTCATGAACTGTCCCTCACCTCTTGGAGAGGATGATTTTATGGCAGGAAAGAGGATCGATAAGGATTCCAAGAGAAACTTCTAATTCTTCTTTGTCAGTTAGTCATGTGCAGGTCAAATAAGGGTACAAACTACAAGTTTGTCCTACATATCAGTCCTTTAAGACAACTGCCAGATCAAGCATTTTACTCAAGATGTCTTCAGGTCTCTTATACTATCAGAGACCTGAAGACATCCAGACATCTAAACATTATCTGGAAATGTCTTTCATGGAAAAACACATCTTGCAGAAATAGAAAAACTCAGCAGATATAATCAGTAAATAAATGGTAAAAAAGTATAATCAGTTCCATCAAACAAGAAATAAGGCTAAAAATGACATTTTCTATTACACATGAAAAGTTTTTCTCTCACTGAAACCTGAAGATACCTGATACTGTAGTATCAGAGGGATCCCAAACCAGATGGGATCATGTGACCTGTTCCATTTCTTTCAGCTTGGTCACTGTGTTCACCTGTGTCTCTACAGATGTATCGCCTGACTCTGCGCTGCAGCAAAGACTCTGTGTCCAAGCGTCTCTGTGAGCTGCTGGCTCAGCAGTTCTAGAGTCCAGACCCTGACCAGTACTCCCACCGTCCCCCACCCCACCAGCGACCTCTCTCTCTACAGCACCCCTCCTACACCTGTCCTCCTGCCTCCAGCAAAGAGTCTTTAAGTTGGGGGGGATAAAAAAAGGTGTAACCTACATAAGGGAAAGTGCTGTCGCTGCCTGCAGCAATATTATTGTCATTATCCTTGTCCCAGATTCTGATTCCAGTTTATCTTTAACTTGTTTATTAACATGATGCTACAATCTAGTTTTTGTTGGTTTACCTGTGTAGCTGGTGTATATCTGGCCAGGAGTGTGAAAGACTGTGTGTTTGTGTGTCCTGTGGTTGGGCTGGGGTCTCATTCTATTCATCCTGACCACTTTGGAAAAGAATGTGCAACATTCCTTGAAGACAAGTGGGAGAAGCCATTAATGGCACACCCATACACTACTACACCCAACCCGCACACGCTTTCCCTGCGGTCAAAGCTGCAAAAGGGAAATTGAGCATTCCTGCCAAAAAAAAAAAAACCAAATGCACTTAATGTGTTGGGATCCTCCTGTTCATTCCTTTCATCCAGCCCCGCTCGGAGTTAACCCTTCATTTCAGTCAGCTTGTGCACTTGTTCTTATCGTGTATGTAAATATGTGCCAGTGAATCACTTTATTTTTGGACACATTCCCTTTGTTTGTTGAGAATGCTGAAGGTTAACAGAACGGACATTGGATTGCAGAGATGAGATGGTCCCATTCACTGTACGGCTCAAAGAGACAGAGAGGAAGTTTTTTTGCCCCCATCTCATCACTGCTGTCTTAAATCTTGTAGAGCTGGAACTTTATTTTTGAAAGAGAAAAAAAATCTCCCATTTGTTTTTGCTTTTGCAGGAGAGATGTGTGCAGATGAGAGAGAGGTGAGGTCCAGTTTGAGGATGTGACACCATGTTGAAGGAAATGTGGATTACTTCTCAAACATTTCCATGGAGTATATTTTTGTGTTTTGAAACGAAGCCCTGTATTGGCAGCCCAGAGTAGTTAGAAAGATGAGGCTCATTTACATTTCCACACATCCATATTTCTGCTCATCAGTGAATCCTGCTCATCAGCGAACCAACCACTACAATAAATCTTTGTGAAGTTTAGATTGCTTTATCAGCTCTGCTCCGGGATTCCCGTCACTTTGAAGCACTGATGTTGTGGAGAGGACAGGATGTGAGACACCCCAAAGTCCTTTCCAGCTACAGGGGAGTTGGTGAGTGCGAGTGTGAATGGTTGTATGTGATAGTAATCAGGTGGGGGGGCCTAAAGTCATTTCTAACACATGGTCGCATTACATTCTGTGACTGCACAGCAGTTGCGGGACATTGAACTTTGTAGTGGAAAATTTAGTCATTTTTGTGAGTGTGTGTAAGTGAGTTGTGTGTGTCTATGCAGTATCCACTAGCTAATGCAGCCTCATGTATCGGTGTTAAGAAGCTGTCCAATACCTGTGTTTAGACTTAAGATTTACTCTGTAATGGAAAAATGTGAAGTAAAACTATGCCATATATCTGACTACCTGTCTCCTGTCTTTCATTATGGTCATATTGACCACTAAGTCTTCAAACTAATTTCTTTCAAAATAGTATAAACTGATACATAAAGAAAATATGCAAGCAGTTTTAGGCCCATTCCACATGTGTTAAAAAATTAATATTCACCACACCATTAAAAAAATAGTGTACAAAATCTAACAATTATTTTTTCCAAAATATCTTTATTGAACTTTTTTTATCAGTCTAGACAAATGGCTCAGCTCACCTATCATTTCTTGTGGTGCTTCTATTTCTTACATTCCTGCAAGTCTTTTGCAGTTGGCTTCAAAAGTTCACCAAAACCATTCAGCATTCACACTTGTATTTTCACAAGAAATGCAACATTCCTAGTTGCCATTGTTTTTGATAGTTTTAAACCATTAGTAAACACATGTTCAACTTGGTTCAGTCTGAACTTGAGGGTTGAGTCTTATGTTTACCTCTCTGGCTCAGTCAAGTACTTTTCTTAGGTTGGCATAATGTTCCTCAATGTCCTTGAGTATTTTGTCCACAATTATGGCACAGGATATCCATTTGTTCCATGATGTGCTGGAACACCTCACTCGCAGACCTAGTCCCAAATGGTATCCGTAGAAACCTGTAACGAACAAAACGGATGCGGAAAGTGGTGAGCAGGTGTTGGAAATGATAATTCAATTATGCTAGTTTTAACTTTAAGCACATGTTTAAATATTAGACAGATCAACGTTGTCTTGAGTAGGCCTAAAATTTAAGTTAACATTTAGTTAGATTTAGCTCAATCAACAGTCTGATCAGTAGAACATTTTTCTTAGACATAATGTGCATGACTTGATAAAATTAGTCTAATTTGTAGTCTTATATTAATAGTACTAATTAGTGCCTAAGTAATACTAACTTGGGTGTGTGTTAATGCATTATAATAGCTCCATAAATCCGTGCGGGATGGAAGCGATGAAGAGAACTAAAACCAAATTTAATAAATTAGACTCTGGTGTTTGTCAGATTAACTCTTTACTGCAAGAGTGTGAGAGCGCGATGATAGGCTGAAGATGACATCACCCATAGCTGCTCTATTTGTGGAAATAGGATGAGCTCATCGTTTAGAAGCAGAGCAGTCAGAGGAGCCAGTTTCCAGGCAGCTGCTGCGGACTGTGAGTTTGTTCATCAGTCTGCAAACAGAGAAGAAGCTGCTGCTGCTGCAAGAGGAAGGCGCTCCACACACAGTAAGCAATGTTTATTTTTAAAAAAATCTGTGTGCGTGCGGGAAATGACCAGCAGAAGAGTGGCTATTTATAATTTGATTGTTGTCTAAGATAGCCACAGGAGAAGCTCAGTAATTCTTCTTCTACTCTAATAAGGAAAAACGTGAATTGCGTCACTTATTCATGCTACTCACAATCCTCGCTACTAAGAAGAGGATGCATGAATAATATTCTGCTTTTAAAAGAAGAATAAAAGCCACCATATAACTTAGATGTTGTGACACTGCAGATGGTCTGGTCCCGAGACGCAGAGGCAGAGAGACCCCAGCTGTCCGTCATCCTGCCGCGGCTCTACCTCGGAGGGGAGCGCGACGTGACGCAGGTACGAACCAAAACAACAGAGATTCTGCGCAGAGCCTGGAGCTGCTGCGAACAGCGCATCCACAAAGTTCTTAAAGGGGGAGCCAGAAGGGGGACGCTTTGAATAACGGTCACACAGCAGGCTCTTATGTTCAATTCCGATTTTTTATTTGTTTGGTCACTAATACAAGTACAATCAAACTTCTCTGTGTGGTTTATAACCCCGAGAGTAGACATTTGCACATGTCTATTTCCATGTGCAAATGGAAGTAGACACACAGCAGGCCATTGTTTACGGCAGTTATAATGGATGCCTTCTTCTGTGGATCAATTTAATGTTGTAGTGCTTTGCACCTCAGGGCCACCGCACAACATAGTAAAAAAGGACTATGGCTAATTGCTGAACATAATGCAGAGCGTGCAGCTCTGCTCAACAGCTGGTCTCTGTCGTGTAATCAGACCCAGAGGTGTAACCCGGTGCGTTTAAGGACGATTCGGAAAATCGCCTTACCTCAACTTTACAACCGATTAAACAGTGGTAACCGCTGAAAAAAATGCGGGAGGAAAAACGAAAACGAAGGGTATTATACATATAATTTCAGTACGTTTTAGTTTTTTAAATCCGTGAAAGGGTTCCAGTTAGTTATAATTTCCCCCCATTCGTTACTGTTTTTATTTAGTTCAGTCAATGTTCTCAGTTTGAATTTATTTTCTTAGTTTTTGTTAACTATTTGATCTCAATGTCCGATTAAATGATTGGACTAAAACATTGTTTCTCGACCTTTTTTGGGCCAGCGCCCCCTATCCATTATCCAGGTCCCTCACCGCCCCGCATCAAAGAAGATCTAGGATACCTGCACTGAATATTAGTTTATTGTTGATATTATTGTCATTATTGTAGATGTTCTAATTTTTATGGTTGTTTCTGTATTTATCATGAAAAATAATTTCTCAAAGAACAAAAAAGTCATGTGATTATGCAGGCGTCTACAGTAAAATTAAATGAATATTCAACTTTAAATCGGTAAGCCTAACAGCAGCCACAGTGATTGAACTCTGATTAATTTTATTAATCTATGTAATTTTATGGTGTTAAATCTTGCACAGAATGACCAGAAAAAAGATGTTCAACAATACCAGTTTAAACTTTGAACTATTTGCAAAAGACTGAGCTCTGCAACATTAAAGGTAGATTAATCATAACTCTTCTTCTCTCCATAACTCTTCTCTCCAGTGTTTCTGTGGTGCAGCTCTGTGCTGCCTTCAGGAGAATGGGACATCAGAGTGTCAGCTATAAAATTTCACCCATATGGCATTTACAGTGCAAACCAGAGCTTTCAGTGGAGAAACAAAACTTCCAGATCCTTTTAATCCCATACAAATATGGGACAGAAACATGGATTATATCTTTATATAGACCCGCCTATTGATTTATAGATTAATAGTTTTACTGAATATAAATTACAAAGGACAAAGCTGGTTCTTAATCAAATCCTAATGAATCAAATTAAAAGTGTCATGGAGTCATTGAGATTAACACTGACATCCATCCATCCATCCATCCATCCATCTTCTACCGCTTATCCGGGGTCGGGTCGCGGGGGCAGCAGCTTAAGGAGGGAGGCCCAGACTTCCCTCTCCCCAGCCACTTGAGCCAGCTCCTCCGGGGGAATCCCGAGGCGTTCCCAGGCCAGCTGAGAGACATAGTCCCTCCAGCGTGTCCTGGGTCTTCCCCGGGGCCTCCTCCCGGTGGGACGTGCCCGGAACACCTCACCAGGGAGGCGTCCAGGAGGCATCCTGACCAGATGCCCGAGCCGCCTCAACTGGCTCCTCTCGATGCGGAGAAGCAGCGGCTCTACTCTGAGTCCCTCCCGGATGGCCGAGCTTCTCACCCTATCTCTAAGGGAGAGACACTGACATGAAAAATAATATTGAAGAAATAAATATATCAAATCTACTCAAAAATATAAATAAGTGATAAGTTCCTTATCTTATTGTTATCATCTGTAAAATATATTTCTTCTTAGTACTAGATGTGATCCCAACAGACCCATGGTACTTCAACATTATTATTTTACCTTTTATCTGAACGTGTCTGTTTGTTCTTGCCATATTCGTGTTAGTTCGTTGCTCCGTTCTCCGTCCCGGTTCTCCTGTGTCAGAGTTTTGCCCAATGTGCGCGTCGTTTATTTTTGGTTTTTTTTGTCTGCCCTGCTTTGCGGGGCGTCGGGAAGGACATCGATGAATAGACTGACGTGAACCTTTTAAAACACCCCGGAATTTTTATGATTAAAATCCAAGGGTGCTGTGGTTCTACCGTTTCATACCGGATCACTTTCAGCACCGATCTGAACTCTATAAAACGACCTGACAAGTGAATCTCGCAGCAACGTCATCAGCCGGTGTAACGCTGAACTGATGCTAAGCTACCATTAGCAGTAGCTAACAAACACTGAGGAAAAGAAGAGCTGCCATCAATGCGGCTGCAGCCAAGCATGTTTTAATGCTACACAATACAGTTTATAGCAAGCTGCTCAAAGTCTAAACTGGTATTGTTGTGCATTTAAGGTGTAAAGTTTACTTACGAGCAAACGCCCCCCAAAGGAATCCCAGCCGCCCCCCTTTTGTAAAAATGTCCGCCCTCTGAACGCCCCCGTTGAGAAACGCTGGACTAAATAATGTTTAGACTCTAGATGCTTTGAAAACAACCAGATTCGTATCTTATTTCAGCTGGTTAAACCAAAAATGTAATGGCTAAAAGTTGCTTGACTCTATCTTGTGCTGACTGCTTTACATGTGAAATTTTTGCTGACCAACATAAAATAAAAAAATTAAATAAAAAAAGCATATACATAATTGCAGTAGATAAAAAAGTGCTATAAATTCCATGTCTAAATTAGTCTAATATGTTCCTTCTATAGATTGTATTTACACTAAGCCAGGATTGTGCCTAGCTCTTAATCTTAATTTTAGTTGAATAAATAAATAAATAATCAACAAAAATAGAATTCCACCTTCCCCAGAGGAACAACAAGCAAACAGAACCACACAGAGGAGACACCATATCTACACTATATTGTTGTTTTGGAATTTCTCATATTTTGATGGAGAACGATGTGAACATATTAAGAAAATGCACTGAAGCAGTTTTCTGAATTAAAGTTAAATAATAAGAGTAAAATTAGAAAATGTGTGTGTTCAGGACGGACTGGCCTCTCTAGGTATTTCCTACGTGCTGAGTGTGAGCCGCTGCAGCCCCCAGCCGTCTTTCCTGCCTTGCTCCAGATTCCTGCGCATCCCTATTGACGACTCCCTGTGGGATGACCTGCTACCCTGGATCCCCCAGGCCCTCAGCTTCATAGGTCAGGACCGCCTCCCCCGCCTTTCTCTCCCTAAACATCTGCTTCATAGTTTTCTTTGTTGTACTACCATGTTAATGCTAGCAGTTGACTGGTTCTTCAGTCTTAACTGGGCTAGCTGGATTAGCTGTGCTAATCCCAGGGTCATGTGCCATGGTGGTGTGTGCAGATTCAGCCATGTCCTCTGGGGCCTCGGTGTTGGTGCACTGTGCTGCAGGAATCTCTCGCTCCCCGGCTCTGGCTGTGGCCTACATCATGTACAGCCTGGAAATGGACCTGGACCACGCCTACAGGTGCAGCACATGGGCCCTGAGCTTCAATTAAGTAGCACTATCTTACTTTAGATGCCTGAACTATGTGTTTTGAAAAATGTCCTTTGTCCGACAACAAGGAATATAGTGACAATCAAACATCCCATAGAAGTTCAATCCAGGAGCCACTGCTGCTCTCTGGTGACGTTTCATTCACAGGGAAAAGAAATCCAAAAAAACTTAAGGTTGTTGTCACAGTTTATTTATCCCAGTTGAGCAAGCACACAAAGATCTTCCCATAGTTTCCTGCTACTGCTCTGGTTTAAAAAAACAACCTACAAATAAACTCTGCAAATTACCCCCAAAATAGAAAGTAAGCCAATATGATCCTGGCTTATCCCATTAGCAGGTACAATACCTGCTCATTTTACCAGACATACACTATTAAGAATTAGCACTGGTGCTGTTTGCAAATTATACATATTTTATTTGTCTCACAAATTCACAGCTGCCTTGGATTAAGGATTGAAGTAAGCAGAGAATTTTATTTTAGAAAAGGGAAAAAAATGTCAACGCTATTGTAGGAAGCTTTCTAGCGCATTTTATTCATATTTGTGGAGCATAAACCTGTCGCAATGAGCAATTTATTCCACCAAATTAAAATGAGCTTGATAATATCCATTCTGATTATTAATACTTTTTGAAGAATAATATTGTTTAGAGAGACTTCATTTAGCCAGCATCTCCTGAACAGAAGCAGAATTTGGACTTATCTCGCTCCAAATTGTGCTGAGTGGAGCTCCATTCTTTCTGCTCTGTGCAGCCTGTCCCGTTGTGTTTTTCTGTTTGTTTCTTTCTCAATTATGCTGTTATTTACAGAGCAGATATGAGGCATTATGTGGTCCAGTAGCTCTGACCCAGTCTACATTGTGTAGTCTACATTTATATAGTGGATAATCTACATTTAGATGGAAAAGTTCACCAGTTAGTGTCATGTGATCAGCCATTTGTTTTGATTTTTAACCATATTTAAAGACTGCATGTAACATAAACTTTGTACAACAATTGGCTTAAAAAGATGTTGTAGGATTTATATACAGACATAATTTTCTCCACATTTGTTTTTTTTGGCAAAATGTTCCAAAATTTTTGTGGATATCTTGAGTGGAGAGTTGTCTGTTCTCTTTGATCCTGATGGCTGGATCTTGAAGGAGACCCACTCCTCAGATATGGAGACCTTCTCCTCTATCAGGGCATCGGTTGACTTTATGCACATCCTGCAAGGAAATAAATGTCATAATTGCAAAATGTCTAAAGTTTTTCTAATACCTCTATTAATAGCATCTACTACTGGATCAACTCTAAAAGTACATCCACAAATACATTCATAAGTAACTTATTATTTACACTCCTACTAACAAATTTTAAACATATTAGGCTTTAATATATATTATAACACTGGCCAATGTGACAAGAGCAACACTATAAATGTTTGCCAAGCATAGTATATCTTACTAAGCTTAATTTCTGACTATTGTACAACTATTTACAAATGACCAACAAGTCATATTGTTTTGTAAATATATAATTTTACCACATTCATTATGATAATAAATAGAAGCTACTCTTATCTGCACAGATTTATTTAATGAGCTAAATTCTGACTGATTCTCACTCTATACAGCTGTAATTGCTTATTCTATGGATTACTCTAATGATTTATGAGATAATACCCTCTTTTCTGTCTATTCACTATCAAATAAAGGCGACTAGAGCCAATAAAACGTTAAATAAAATAAAAATACATAGGAAAGGTTAGAGGAGCTCACATGTAAAAAAGTAACAATCAGTCTAACCCACATCTTTTCTGTCCCCTCATAAGGTTTGTGAAAGAGCGTCGGCCCTCCATCTCCCCAAACTTCAACTTCCTGGGTCAGCTGCAGCACTTCCAAGGCATCCTGAAGCAGAAGGCCTCCAGGCAGCAGCAGGAAAATCAGCAGCCGTCCACAAAGGACAGAGGGACCGGATTACTGTGCAGTCAGAACAGGAACCTCTGCGTCCATTCTTCCACAGAAGACTCAATAATTCAGACGAGAAAATCTCTCTTAGACGACAGTGGTAACAAGCGAGGATCTTGGGCCTTTGACCTGACAGCACGTCAAAACCAACAATGCACCCAAAAGCCATGTGACACTCCAGCGTCGAGCTTCTGCGAGTCCAGAGAACCTCTACCAAAGTGCAAACAACTACAATTCCCATCAGGTTGTACTTCTCTCCTGGAGAAGCGTAAAAGCCTCACGCTCTCGTTGACGCCCTTGGGATTCTGCCCACCCTCTTCGGCGAGCATCCGCCCACAATCAGTGGTGAAAGCGTCCCCAGTCCACGGCGACCCCCACCTAGAGCGGAGTCCCCGTCTCGGTGGGTGCAGCCGAGCTGAAGAGAAGGAAAGAGGCCTGTTATCGCCATCCAGCATCACTCTGAACAAGCTGTTGGACTGGGGGGAGAGAATGCTGCTGGGGCTGGTCCACCCGGTGAAGATGGGACAGCCTCCGCTGCCCTATCGGTGCTGAGGCTGTAGAGCGGAGCTACCCCTGAATGGTTCTCGTGCATGTTCATCAGATCAAAACTGACAACACAGGATTTGCAGAAATACTGAAGGAAACTATTGTCTTCTATTTATACATTTATTGAAGTGTTGATTCGAAAAACTATTCTTGTCAAGCGCTTCTTGTTTGGTACATATTAACAGTGAACAGCTCATGTTTCGCTTTGTAAGCTGCTGCAGTTTTGAAAAGTCTGTGGTGCAACATCTTGAAATAAATGACAATACTGAAACCCAATCTTGTTGCATGTAGTAGAAAAACTTACATTTGCATCATCAGCATCCCAAATATCGCTTCAATCTGTTTTTTGTTTTGTGGTGAATTTCACAGTGCAAGTGCTAATTCAGTTACTTCTGGGCAATAAAACAGAAAATGTCTACCACAACAAAGATAGGCTTTGAAATGTAATAAGACAAACACTAAATGAGGAGTCTGCTGGTATTTAATCTTTTTTACTATATGATCAGGGGTCTACAGTTCTCTGGACTTGACCTGCTGTATTTTCTGCTTGTCTTTAGACATTTTGACATTTTTAAAGACTTGTTAATGGAATTTGTTCTTCAATATATTGCTTATTGACAAAGTGTTAATTCAAAGTCTTGTGATTCTGAAGGGAATTATTATATGCTTGGTACTTTATAAAAAGTATAAAAATACTAATATAATATATATAATAATATAAAAATGATTGAAATCACTCAAAACAGAAAATATTTTAGAGCTCTAAATTTAATGCAATTCTAATAAATGTTTGTTGTTTTCACTCATAAAAAGCACATCACGTGCACACTACTGCTCTGTCCCATTGCTAAATAAAGTTTGAAATTGATTCATAAATGTGTTGCTATGTGATGTCAACGTTCTTCTGTGCGCAGGCGGGTCGCTTTGGGGTCGGAAATTGTTTATAGCATTCTGACTTAATTAGTATGATCAGAAAAAAAGGATTTGAGCAAAAAACTGGATTGCATTTAGATGCTATGTCAATGTACCTTTAAAGGGGCAGATGAATAAACTCTGCTAAGAAAAATATCAACTTCTCATTATTTTTCCTGGCTGCCCGCCGCTTCAAGAATGAAGAGTTTACTCGTTTCGGAATCCAATCAAAACACCCCTCACTGTCATTACCTTGAGAAATAATGAGATTTGGTTAAGTATAAAACACGCTTTAATGCCGAAAATGATCAAATGTTGCAAACCATGCAACTCGTACAAATGGAAGATACAGAGCGACGTTCACCGTACAGCGCTTTATGACTGTCGCCAGTCTTAAATGTTATGGTTATGTAAGGGCGCAGCCCTATGCATGTGAATAGATAAAAGAAACAATCATTTTATCCAACACAGTTGCACACGTTAAACTTTCACATTGAAGTAAATGGTTGGAACTGGGAGACACAAGAAAATAGCTGGGTACAAATACTTTCTTCTTGGCTTTTCAACAGCTCAACAACGGCTTCAGTGTTGGTTAGAGTCTACATGGTGGCGCTCGATTGTGACGTTTTGGCAAATGTCCACGTAGTTTATGTAGCCTGAGGCTACATAAACTACGAGTGTAGGCTTTTCCTGCTCTTGAGTTATTCTTGAATGGAACTTACATGATTTAACACGACTTTTAAAATCTATATCCATTCTAAAGTTTCCCCTCTTGACGAGCTGAGCTTAACCTGTTTAGCAAACAGAAAAGGTTGTGAGCATGAAACTGCTCCCTGAAAAAGTTTTCCGAGCTTGCGCTGATTGTACATCCTGTGAGATACTTGAAATGATGTCACGGACATCCCGTATGACCAAATAAGGAAAGTGACACATGAAACTTGAGTTGAATAGGAACAGTTTTCAGCATTAATGAGCTGCAAATCAACAAGGCATTTCAAAGAGGAAAGTGAGACACCGACCGCAGGCTGCTGCTCTGTGAAGGTTCGCCTGAAAGCAAGCTCAGCGCCGCTGCTTCAGGTTTCTCACAGGGTTAAAGAGGAAGCAGTTCCGCCCTCAGAAGCTGCTCGGGGCTGAGGTAGAAGACTAGCAGAAAGAATAGGGAAGAGCCCAGCACCCGAGCCTTTTCTGTCCTAACTCTATCAAGACGAAACTAGGTCCTAAACTGCACCGCCGGACTTCGAAGGACTTTGGTACCCAGGTGTGGCTCTGTCCGCTAACACGTCGCCAGGGAGAGAAAAAACATGCACACGATAAGTTTGAGTCTTAAACTGTGGCGATAGAAGTGCAGTTTGTCCGTGTTTGAACGCTACAGGGGGTGGGGGGTTTCTGTTTTGGGCTTTTTGGGCGAGACCTGGTGAATCAGGCCTTGAAACGCTTTTTAATCTTCAAAGAAAGTTTCCCCAACAGCAATGAGTGGGGAAGAAGAGAGATACAAGTTGGTGGTGGTGGGAGGAGGTGGAGTGGGGAAGAGCGCGCTGACCATCCAGTTCATCCAGGTATGTCCACGAACTTTGTCTCTACAGAAACTGCCTGCTTGCTTTGTCATGAGGTTGTCCTGAAGTTAGGATGGAATTCCTCTCTGGGAGTAAAAGATCAGTTCGCCCTGAAGTTCGGTTGTGATTCCTCATTGGAAGTAAAGGACCAGTTCGCCCTTTTTAATGCGGGTTGTCCTGAAGTTGGGTTGTGATTCTTCACTGCGCGTAAAGGATCAGTTTGCTGTTTTTAAGTATTCTGGACATTCATGTCAAGTTTCTAAAACTTTTCACACCTGGACTCAAAAGTCCGATTCTGTTCCTATTTTAGGTAATGTATTCTATATGCCTAGAAAGCATTAAAATCATCAGACAGAACAAAACTTTCATCAGTGCCAAGCAGGTTTTTTTTTTTTTTTTTACAGAATCTGGTGACTCTTCAAAATAATTCAGTCCAAGTTTGTCTTTAAAGATATTTTTTTGGTATTAATGACCTTTTCATTTAACAGTAAATTAACAGAAAGTAGGGTGGAGAAAGAGGGGGAAGACAAATGGTCTGAGACTGAGAACCAAACCCAGGAGTTCTATGTTGAAGTGCACATGCTCTGCCATTCAGTCTCAGTTTGACCAGGAGTCCAGTAGGACTCCGTCCATAGGGGTGTAAATGCATTAAGATGTACTGTAATGGCTCCTTACATGTTTTTTCTGATTAAACTGAAGGTTTCACAGATCTATGTATGAAAGAATCCACAGCAGTGGTTTGGTTTGGCGAAGAGCAGCACAGACCAGTTGAAGCTAGTTGCCAGATTTTTCTTCATAGACATCTTTATTTAGACTGCACTGTAACATCCAGAAGGCAAGGAGTTGGAGAACACTACATGGGTTTTTGGGACAATTTCCAACAATAAAATATGATTAAGTGAGGATGAACCAGGCAAACACTTAGTCAAAATCAGTCAGGAGGTTTCCACCACAATGTTTAGTAGTTCCAGCTGGTCAGCTGGAACTGACCAGCTGATACTATTAACCCAAATCCACTCAAAGCAAAGTTGACATCTTGTTTTTTCGTTGGCATTCTGCAAATACATTGTGTTCCGAGAAGTCCTATTCTCCATTTTCTAGCTGGGATTCGTCAGTAAAACTCTTTACTCTTGGTAAAGAGTAGTGGAAGTTTAAAGGCAGGGAATAACCTTTGAGTTGAGGCCGCCTTGGATGTGAATGTATTTGGATATCAGATTAATACTCAGACATGACTGAATTTTTGTTATTTTTCAGAGTGAATTTTTCTGCCAACAACAGTAACTTAGTTTTCATGAAAGCTGTTGGTTAGACAGTATAATCTTAAATCTCCACATAACTGGCTGATCCAAATGTTGCCCTGCAGGACTTTATTTTTCTTCCCTTAGACACCTTCTTTTAATCTGTAATTGTCATTGTCTTCTGGTTAATGAAACAGTGATGATTTCTACAAGGTGTTATTTTGAATTTGAATCACCATATGCAGCAGAGTTTTTCATCTAATAGCTGGATGTCACCACCCATAAGACCCAAAAAGAAGAATGATATTTGATATGACATTAATCTTCAGTGATTGTCCAGATTATTTAGAGCTCGGTTTTAATAAGGGAGTGGTCAGGTAGACCTTTGAAACATGTTCCTGGTGGTGACTTGATAAGCTTGGCCAGCCAATCATTCTTCTGATTTCAAAAGATCAGCAAAGGTTCTTCTAAAATAAATTCATCAACAAAACCTGCAGCTTGTAAACATTTGCATTTATGTTTTATTACTTTTGAGTTGAATCATTGGGTAAACCCTAAGCCACTTCATTTCTATAGCAAAGCTTCATTCTTATGATATTATTTTTATTCATAATAAGTCTAGGGGCATCAGATTTACTGGTTTCAGCCGCAACTTCTACATTTTGAGTGTTTTTGTACCTGACAGTCCAGTAGACTTGGTTTGATTGGGGACCAAAGTTGCAACGTTTGTTTCATTTTCAGCTGGTGTGATTCACTTTGACTGTCAAAAAGCTTTTCCATTAGGTGGCCTCTAACCGGTACGGTCGCGGTCTGTCCCAGCCAGATAAATTTTCCAAATCGAGGTTGTTTTCAGATTTTTGTACCTACTTCAGGGGTAGCATTAGCTGCTGGATATGGTGTTCTGATAAACTGTGCTGCCTCGTTAGATTTTCCTAGCGCATCTAGATAGCTTCCTTTCAATAACAGCTATGGTCATGTCTACATACCAAAGACCATCGCAGTTAGTGTTAATGTTAAAGATAATAATCGGAAATAATTTTTTAAGTGGTGGAATAAATGAACCAAAACTGAATCAAGCCCTTTGAAAATCCTGTTCCTACTCTCGCTTCTGGTGCCGCTCTTCCAAGAACCACTGAAGGAAATGATACGAAAATCTCTGAAGAAGACATAGCATGCTTATTCATGAAATGTGAGCAAAAATGGAGCAGGGTAAAATTTTAGCGGTTGTAGGATTTCTCTTTTGTCCACTTTTTTTGAGTGAACTTTGACCCCAGCATTTAATTCAATTGCACATTCAGACATCCCCAAACAAACCGGACTTTCTTGACAAACGAACTAGAGTTTGATTAAAGCCGACTAAACAGGGCCGGAGTGAATGAACCCCAGCATTCAGTGCTCTGCAATAAGTGGTTCATTTTAAATGTTGGTCAGATAGATGAATAATGGGACCAAATGATGTTTCTGTTGCACTTTAAGGTGGAATGGTGTTTTTGTTTGAAGAAAGTAGCAAAAATCACTACACTATGAACTGCTCTGCCACTAACGCTGAATGTGTCCTGCAGTCCTACTTTGTGTCAGACTACGACCCCACCATTGAAGACTCCTACACCAAGGTGTGCACTGTGGATGGGAAGGAAACTCGGCTAGACAGTAAGGCTGCACCACAGTACACTGATTCACTCCGATTGTGTCAACAGTTTTGTTCCACAGCCCACAGTGTGAGAAGACTCAGGCAGTGTGTGTTTGCTCCCTGTGTGTGTCACTGCCCTGCTTGGACTTGCAGCAGGCCAGCTGAGAGAGGTGTGAAATAAAGAACATAGCAAAGTAAAGTTAAGCCACTTAATTAATTTGTGCGGAACCTGTCGACAAACTTGAATTTAGTTAACTTAAAAAGGAAAAAAATTGTTATATTAAAAAACATATCGGCTGATATAAAGCAAATTATAGTTGTTAAAGTAATATAATTTGTTTATGATTAGTGAACAAATGAAACAAGTTCAGTGAAAGAGTTTGCTTTGTCAGACTAATACAAAAAAGCTAAGTTAGTTCAACTAACTTCTATTTTGTCAATCTGAAGTGATTTGAAGTAGTTGGGTTAATTAATTTAGTCTTAGTTTAATATAAAGTCATTATGTCAGATTACTATATCCGTTTGCTTTCAATTAACATAATAGAGTTAGGTGGAACCATAAAAGAATTATGTTAAGTCAATGATTCATTTCTTTGTGTGGGTCATGCTGCTTTTTCACCATTTCATGAAATCATCAGATAAACATCCATCCTAATTCTGGACATTTATCTGTTAAAAATCCATGAAAGTGACTCTACTGTGCCTAGGAAAAGTATTCACACCCCTTGCAATGTTTCACATTTTGCCACATTACAAACACGAGTGAAATGTATTGCGATTTCATGTAATAGACCAACGCAAAGTATTGTAGTACCTGAGTCACTACTTTGTTGAATTGCTTTTTACTCAGATTGGTTGGAGCACATCTGTGGACTAACACAGGGTCGCCAGCGCTGCTTGTCGCTTTAGTTTAATTGCTTTTATTTCCTATGATTATTCAGCATCATCATCTGGTTCTCTTTTTAGTGCAGCTTGACAAATCTGAAAACGTGTCAAGCTGCACTTACAGATCAGATTCAGATCTGTTGAATCTCTTGTTTCCAACCAGAAGCTTTGTTATTTTGCAAACAAGAAGTTAAAAT
Source organism: Phalloptychus januarius (assembly GCA_902982915.1). Classification (NCBI taxonomy): domain Eukaryota; kingdom Metazoa; phylum Chordata; class Actinopteri; order Cyprinodontiformes; family Poeciliidae; genus Phalloptychus; species Phalloptychus januarius. Next base: position 60,347 of record CADWAE010000476.1, read on the forward strand.
GTAGAAGGAAATCTCTGCTTTGTTTGTTTGCTTTACCTACAAACTAATGGACAGCACCAAAAGCTTTTGTTACACACACCCGACTTCTTCACATGCTATTTGTCTGATGTAGTTTTTTCAGGAATGATTTCTTTCTTGTGTGTTCAGTAGCTGCTTTTTGGATTGTTTTGCCTCCATTAGGGAGGGAAATAATTTACTTTTTATTTAGATTTTAAATTTACACCTATTGGTTCTTGTTAGTGAACAAATGTCTGCAGCAGAAACTATTAATGGCAGCACTGACCCAATAAGTCCAAAGGTTGAGTAATAAAGGACACACCCAGGTTTAGAAGTCTAAAGGGCTAACAAGTTAACGGTGGTGACTGTATTTAATTTGTTTTACAAAACTGGACTTGCCCTGGTCAAAATATTAACAGTGTCTTTTTTGTTAGTCTGACAAAGCAAACTCTGATTTTTCTGTGTGTACCAGTTCTGGATACAGCAGGCCAGGAGGAGTTTGGTGCCATGAGGGAGCAGTATATGCGCTCTGGAGAAGGCTTCTTACTGGTATTTGCTCTCAACGACCGGGGCAGGTAATGTGTGTCTGTGTGTTTGTGGCATCTAAATGACAAAAGTTAGGGTTGGATTTGCAAAGGATTTTGCAAACGACAGCAGTAGTGACCAAAAATTCCAGTAAAAAATAATAAGAAAACATTTTACTTCATGATTCAAAAATCACTTGCAGTTTGAAGCATGAAAACTGTTTTAAGTGAACAAACATTCAACAATAACTTTTAAAAATGAAATTCTATATGTTACATGTTATACATTGGATCAAATCTGTATAACCAAATCTGCATCTCTATATTTGGGTACTTGGCACATCATAAAATCAAAAAGGTTATGGGCAGCCCTGACCATCCTCTTCATGAGACTACCTTGAGAAAACAGAGTTCCTTCAGTCAGTGGCCTTTTCAGATTGTTATACTGGACTCTACAAAAGATTTTTCCTGTCAACATCCATCAACAGCTACAATCACCCTTTTAATAATCTCAATTTATTCATTTATTATATTTAATTTGGGACCAATAAAGTATTTTTTTTCGTTGTCAATATTTTTATTGAGGGATCAAACATGGTCATTTAAACGTCAGCAATACAAATTTGTCCTCATTTTCCATATGTGAACATGAAACATAAGAAAGACATACGAAAACAAAAGTTACATAAATAAACAAAAACATTCCCATGATCCACCCACCTCCCTTTCCGTAGGACTTATATCTTATCACACCGAGTTTTAAATTAAATCCATTTAAAATAGAGTTATTGAATCGCTTTAATTTATTTGCTAAAGAGAACGGAATTGTTTCCAAATGAGAGAGCTTTACCAGTTCTTCCAGCCACAGTTTAACAGATGGAACCTCTGCCTTTTTCCAAAACATCAACACTAGTTTTTTTGCTATGATAAAGGCATAAGATAATAATTGTTGTTGGCATTTATTAAATTGAGAAAACTGATCCGAAACTCCGAGTACAATCAGAAGTGGGTCCAGCCTCCGCTCTGTATGGAACATATCTGACAAAGTTTTGAATACGCCAGACCAAAACAGGGTTAATTTTGTACATAAAAAGTAAGAATGGAGAAGTGTGGCTTCTTCAACATGGCATTTGTCACAGAGTGGGGATGTGTTAGGGAAAATTTTATGTAACTTCGCCCTAAAGAAGAATGTGTATGATTTTAAATTGAATAAGACAGTGTCTAGAATTAGCAGAGCACTTGTGTATATTGTCTAAAGTGACCTTCCAGAGTTCATTACTTATCTTCATTCCCAATTCCTGCTCCCAGCCTGTTCTAAGGCCCTGCATGGATGGCGAGGATCTGGATAATAACACATTGTAAATCTGGGAGATTAGATGTCCTTCCCAAAATAAAGAATTTTTTAATGTGAAAGTGAATTTTATTTGGAAACTTTAGGCTTGCTCATCAACTCCTCAACTTGTAGTTGGTGGGGAAAAGTCTTTAAACATCCCAAAGATGTAGCTGCCTTTTATGCACAGGGAATATTCCCCCATATGCCAGGTCTGAATAATGTGAGAGACAAAGTTATTTTTCCAGATCTATCACTTATATTTCAGCATGTAATCTTTCCTGACAAATGATGACCAGTGACTTGGCTTCATTAAAAATTTGCAGTTGGAATGCGGAGAGTATATATCGTTCTTTTAACTATACTAAGCGGAAGGGCGATGGTGTGAGGAGGGGCGCTGGTGTCTCTCCAGCTGTCAAAGGGCAAGAGGTGGCGACCTGGGCAGGTCGCCAGTTCATCACCTTGCGTGTTTATAATTTATTAGTTTAAATTCCATAACTAAAGCTGCTTTTTTTGTAAGTGTAACTGACTCCTAGTATCTACTAGGATCTACTAAGAGTGCTCATTGTTTTTTGTTGTGATCTGTACAGTTTTCATGAGGTCCAAAAGTTCCACACCCAGATCCTGAGGGTAAAGGACCGAGACGACTTTCCCATGGTGCTGGTTGGAAACAAGGCTGACCTGGAGCAGCATAGAGTGGTACACAGAGCCTGTTTGGCACCCTGGGCGAACCACCTTCATCAATCAACCCCCCGGGTTGGTTGATGAAGGTTTGTATTAGTCGCTGTTGACATTTGGATCAACTGTTGTAACATCAAGGGGGACCGGTGGGGCGTTAAAAGCCAAGAATAATAGCTGGGACATTAAATCATGAATTTACTATGATTAACCACAGTTTTTTTTAGTTCAGTTTCACAAGCCACACTCAGAGCTTTTTAGTGCAAGACAAGAAGAATCAAGAAATCACATAATAGAACCTGCTTGACAACATGACATAGACTACAAGATCTCAAAAAGCAACTCATCATATTCTGATTTAAAGAAATGTGAGAAAGTCATTGAAACGTTGTAAAAATGGCATCCGTGTCTGAAGCCAGAAACATTGCTGACCCTGAAAAATATTTTGACGGTCTCAAAGACTTATGGAAAAATATTATGACAGTAGTTAACGATTATTTTAGTAATTGATTAATCTGTTGATTAATCAGACAGAAATAGGCATTTTCTGCAAACTTTTCATTTAAGTCTTAATAACATTAGAAATACGGTAAAATATGCAAATAAACAAATTCCTTTTTAAATGAGACAATAAAAATGTTATTATCTAAAATAATTTTTTGTGGTTGATCATTTGTACAAAAGGATCCCTCTACAGCTTAAAAGATCCTATCAGCAACATGTGAAAACCCTTCCTGTTTGACTTAACATCAACACTGTGTAGGGCTGATTTGTTGGCCATTTTCTGGATTAATTGGTTAATAACTAGATAGCAGAATGTGCTTAGTGCATTTGTTTTTCACATTCACATCAAATTATAACTAGATGAAGCTGAAGCTTCTGGTGTTCTGCATTGAACATTTCAAAGGGTTTTCTTTTATGTTCAATGCAAAATGTATGTTTGCACAATTTGGCAAAAGTACTGATCTGAGTGTATTGTTCATTTAACAAATCATCTTTTTTAAGCCTATGTACTGGAACTATTAGAATCATTCACAAACAGGGACTTGTCATAGATTTGACTGTGTTAGTTGGCCTTTTCGTTCTGTCAATCCTTGCTTGATTTCACATGAAGCTGGGTGTGTCTGCAGATCTCCAGGGAGGATGCTCAGGCATTTGCCAGAGAGAATAAGATCCACTATATGGAAGCTTCAGCCAAGAATCGCTACAATGTGGATGAAGCTTTCATGGAGCTGGTGCAGATCATCAGGTAGAGGCTTTCTCCATTTGGGATGTCCGTCCGTCCGTACTTCCTTCCTTCCTTCCTTCCTTCCTCTTACACGCTTATCCCCAGTGGGGTCAGGATGGGTGCTGGTGCCTCTCTCCAGCTGGGTCACCCTTGACAGGGCAGTATGTCGCAGCATTTGGGATGCTTACATGTTTAACTTCGAAGTCAAACATGTAAATGTTTACTTGCATAAAGGGAACCTATGGTGCAAAGTATATTTCCTACATATTTTTGCTCTTATATTCAGCTTTTTTTCCAGCAAGACGTTGATGTATTTTTGGTGTCTGGAAAACAAGCCATTTTAAAAACCTTATTATTATTGTTATCATCTAATTAACATCTAATGAGTTAAAACGACTCACTCAAAGAATCAAAACTAAAGAGGTGAAATCTCATAATCTGACAAATATTTTGTGCAAAAACTGTAACGAACATGTTTTTGTAGCCCATAGAAGTATCCTAACTTGTTCAAGCTCTCACACACCAGTCATAATGCAGTGTTAACACGTTGCGTGTAAATATGAATCTGATCCCATTTTTGTTTTGTCTGTCTCATCTTCCTCATCCAGACGGTTTCAGGAGCTGGAGAGTCCTCCTCCGCCAACTCAACAAACTGGGAAACAGAACAGTCGTGGCTGTCCCTGTGTCATCCTGTAGGCATCGTTGCTATGGACACCAAACCATCATCCCACTTGAGCTTGTACAAAGAAATGTGTGTGTGTGTGTGTGTGTGTGTGTCAGAGTGAGTGACAGATAAGGTCTATCAACCAACCTTCCAGAACATTTTCTTTGCCATTTACCAAAAACAATTTTTTGTTCAGCCTATAATTTTTTGTATTAATTTCATGAGAAGAATGTAAAGAGAAGGTTGTCTACAGCAACAGATAGAGAAACAGGAAGTGAAACTTTTCACATCAGAGCCTAATGTAGAGAAGAGCTGCCTCATCATTATATGACAGACTGCATTCTGAAAGCAGACCCTGGGTGTAGATTTGAGTCAGAAAGCATTTCACATTCTTGTGCAATGTGTCACGCCCTAAACTAGTCAGGAGCTTTACTGTCTCCCATGATGTCCTGAGGGGGGCAGCAGAGCCTGACAGCAGAAACAACACGCCTGCTTTGTAGTGTGCTTATGCTTTGGGTTCTGTCTACAGTTTGGGGTAGCCATAGAAACTATTAATAATGTGGCTTCTCTGCTCTAGTCACATCTAAAGTATTTCACCTGGTACTTTTGCAATGCATGGCCCACATATGTTTGGTGCTTTAGCTGGGAAAACATGTTTTTATGAAATATTACATAAACTTCAGCTGGGTGCAGTATTTATTAACAGAACTGATTTCTTTATTTCAGACCCAGTACAAGTGCACACCTAGAGCACTTGTACTCGGTTATCAAGGTAGTAATTTACCACAGAAACAGCAATGAAGACAGTATTTTAAAAAATTACCCTGAGCTTTTAAGGTGGATTGTGCTTCAGTAAGTCCCTTACTGACTTACTGAAGTAAATAGTAAAGTAAACATGTTTTCTGTTAACTTTAAAAGTAATTGTTTTAAATCACACATTTCTGAACAATGATTTCTCTCAGATTTAAAGGAAAAAATAAATTAGACACCAGTTACATTACCTTTGCTGCTTTAATTCATATAAGCAAATATGAATTAATTCATGTTACGTTCAATGTCTCCATGTTGTTTCCAAAGAAATGTACTATAATTTTTAAAAATATTTGAATACCATCTATATTCATAAAAATCCCAAAATATTCAAACAACTCAAGTTATTTAAGCCTATGAATTTTTTATAAAGTGCAATGTTTCCAAAACATTCATTCATTTAAAAAATAAAAAAATAAAAACTTTTGTGGCCAATCCCAAATATCAGAGCACTGGGCTACTGCCCCTGCAAACCCATTCCAAAGTTTTTCCAGGTGATCAGAGTCCTGATGGAGGATTGTTTGTGTTTGATTGGAACTGTGGGAAAAATCCGAGGTTGTGATTGTCGATCAGCAGGTTGAAATCCTGATGAGTCCATTCACAGTGCTGTGCCTCTGCAAAGGAGAGCTAATGTATGTTAATAATAATCTGCTGTAATTTTAATTCTAAAAATCACTTTTATTATAGTTTTCCCCAAGGCAGTGTTGTTTCATTTCTTGTTGACAGTATTACTCGCCAGCAGCCCGGATGGTGGAGCGTTCAGGGCCATTTGGCTGCTGTTCATAAAAAAAACACAACCTGGACATTCTAACTCGTAGATGAATTATTGGACATGCAGATATACTTCCTATATGATGCTTTTATTGGGTGAGGTGCTATTTGTTGTTTTATCACAATAATGATTAAGGTACAGACAGCCAGCTTTGTATTCCGATTAGTAAATGGCTTAAAGTTGTTATAATAAGCTTTGTGTGATGCAAACTACACTGTGGTCCTGGTGTTCATTTCATGTTGGATGGGGTTGGTTCACCTCTTATCTGTTTTCCAAATCCACACGATTACAGTGAAGCCTCTCATTGATTTGGTTTCCAACCTAAGAAGGGACACGCCGTTCGAAGCTTTACCTGAAACTGCAGCAAACATCACTTTGTCTTGGAGTGTAAAACAATCTGTTTTCTTTTATGACAGTGTTGTCAGCATATTGCATATTATCACCACTGCCAGGAGATCACGAGGAATTAATGTATTCCTTGTCTATAATATAATAGACAACCAAATTAGGCACCTTCTCAGCTTTTTATTTTAGAATAAGATGGAGTTTTATAACCTTCCATAGCGCTACCAAAATGTTCACATTTCTAAGTGCTGCTTTCTGTTTGTTTTTTTAAGAGGCATAATTTTTATCTGAAAACCTATAATTCACATATCCAGGTTAAAAAAAAACAAACTTTTTTTTTACATGTTTAAACTTCAATAAAACATTTCTAGAAAAAAAATTGTCTTGTGACTTTTTTGAGAACCAGATCTAATTGGAAAAAGTCAAATTGGTGAAATATCATTTAAGTAAACCATTGATTTCTTCAAGTTATTAACTTTGCTCAGGATGAGAAATTGCTGCAAATAACAGTTGATAATGCAAAACTGGATAGTATGAGAAAGCAGCAGTGAAGAAAAATGATCTTGTCCTCCAGCAGCCTGAATCTATTGCATCGTCTTTCAGGCTGAAACAGTCCCAGTTTGTTTCAGCCTGAAAGACTGGGAAACTGGGAGTTTCAGTTTCAGTTTAAAAACATGAATAAAAACCTGGCCTTATCAGAATTCTGAACTTTTTTTCTTAGTATTCTATCTGAAGTCCCATTAGGCTACACTGACGTTTGTGGCTGTAACATGACAAACAGAAAAAAATCAAGAATGAAGAATATGCTTGTAAGACACTTAAACTGGTATTAATTAGTATTATGTATTTTCAAGGCACATAGTGGCCTTTTATAGCACAATCAAGCAATTATGCCCCTGCCTCTTGATGCACCTAGTTTTTGATGCACTTTTTGAGTTTTTATTTATTTATTTATTTTTTATTTATTTATTTTTATCTGTATGTCATAAGGCCTTGTGCCCCTCAGCAATAATATTTAGCTAAATATTATTGCAAAATATAATAATTTGGCAAAATAAACTAGTGTGGCTGCCCTCAGTCTAATAATGACTCAGACACCGGTCCATGGTGAGGAGGAGGGGGTGGGTCTGTGCCCTCTAACTATTAAATTATGGGCAAGAATATTTTTTATTTAGATTTATTTTTTATTTTTAATAAAAACGTAGGACTGATATTGACGTTAGAAAAACTGTCTCTATTTATATTTTAGTAATTGTCCTCGCAATAGCGGGAAACAACCCGCCTCGCCGCTAAACACAGAAACGCTTCGGCTGCAATGAAAACTTGTGGCTTCAACTGAATCAGGCTGCTGAAGGCCCGGTTCGCTACAGGCGGTCTGAATCGGTCCCTCCGACAGATATAAAGAATGTCTGTCTTTATATCAGATATCCTGATATAAGACCGGGTACCACCGGGTGCTGACTGTTTGCTCTACTTCTCCTTAACGTTTCTACCAGGCGGGTTAAAGCTGTTGCTGACGGGATCTGGGCTGGAGGTGAGCGGCTGTAAACAGAAGTTATTGCAGAACCTCAAGTGTTAAAGGAAGATTCGGCCCATAGCAATTGAAGTTCACAAAATAAACATCAAAGAAAATAGCAGCAATAATTAGAACCACAGCATAAAGCCAAACATGCCGCAATTAAATGAATCAAAATGTCCCCAAAGCATCAGCGGATTGACATAGGGGGATCCCAGGTAGATCCCAGGTAGATCCCAGGTAGATCCCAGGTAGATTCCAGGTAGATTCCAGGTAGTCAAGGAACTTATAATCCTTATAAGCTCCACTATAAGGATTATTTAAGTTTTCCCTTTTTTGCCTTTCTAATAATAAGCAGTTAATTAAGCAACACTATCTTTATTTCAATAATTACTGGGACAATTTATCAACCCTTTTGAGTTGCGAATGAAGTGACTTCTCTGCAGCAGAACCTGCTGGGTTTATTGTCATGCTGACTCAGTTTGAGCAGAGCTCACCAGAAGAACTGATCCTGTCTTTTCTGGTCCCTGTTTTGTTTGTTGGCTCAGCTCCCTGTGCAGCCAGTGAGTAAACAGAGAAACAGGGAGGCACTCAGACTGGTTTTGAGAGTTTCCTGCCTTCAGTTGACATGTGGCAGAACAGGTTTGTGGTCATCCCAACCCGCAGTATCGAGCCAGCTCAGTCGGGCTTTGTGGCTCCTCCCATTTGGCTGAAAGTGTGAAGTGTTGAATGAATTTTTATCATTTAAGAGTTTGAAGAATGGGTCTCTCTGACGGTCAGAGGGGAAGTCCTGTTGGGCAGGTGAGTGCTCCTTTCATTTGTGCCATACTCTGCTGATCTCAGATCTTAGGAGTTCACCCTGAAGACTTGTCCATGTTTTCCTGTTTGTCCTCTAGGTGTTTTCCTTGATGGCGGTATTGCAATGGATCGTGTTGCTGTCCCTGATGCAGGCAGGCCAATGTTATGTTCGTAACCGACAAGCACCAGGTAAAGAACTCTTCCTCTCACACCAAACAAACAAAAGGAAAACTTTTTGAGTCAAGAATCAGAAATATAATACTTCTCATGACTGTATGATGATGATATGATCATGCTTTGCAAAGTGGGATGACTGTTGAAACTAAGTGAAGATTAGTTGATGACATCAGAGAAACATAGAACCTGTCTGCTCTGTGCATTCCCTTGTGAAAAATAAATATATTAAGAATATTAAATTTTAGCATACTTGAGAATACTTGAAACCAGTCATCACTTCCTTAATCCTTAAACTATACTTGAAGTTTAAGGATTATTTGGATTATAAGGATTACAACTTGAAATATGTTATTTTGGAACAACTAATTTTGTATATTTTAATTGTAATTAAATTGTAGAAAATCACAATTTAAAGTGTACTATCACATGCGTTATGGATCTTGTAGTTGTAGATCCAACACACTTTAAGTATACAACTTTTTATCTAATAATAACTAGCTTCATTACCATATCTTAAGTGTACAATTTTTTGAATGAATTACATATAAAAATATTTAGAATGTCTTCTAAATTTATAAACATTATAGATTGTACATGTTAGTATTGTGATCACAGTAACATGTGGTTTATTATAATTACTAATGAAGTATAATGTTTAGTTACTTATCAATGTCTTTCATTATTCTGCTTTGCCACTTTGTACATTACATGTACAGTACAGCAGACACTACAGGCTACAAGTATTCAGAAGGATGCACTGCAACACACTTTCAATTGAAAAAAAAACAACTTTGTATATTCAATATATTCACATTTTTCAAGAGTATATTGCCAACAGAATTGTACAAATTGTCAATATATTAAAAGTTTACAGACAACATGCTTATGAAAATTAGCACCATAATAAAACAAGTACACTTTAGAGAAATGTGAAAAAATATTTCACCAAGAGTATTATTTTAATACAATGTCACAGTATTCCAGACAAACTGATATTTCTCCTCCTTCCGAACATTGAGGATCAACGACAGAACATTCCCATTCACTGAACTTTACAGAGGGATGAAAAAACATTTTGGGTGACTTCTTTGCCTCTATATGTTAAAAGTAAAAAAATAGTCAGCAATATCATAAAATCAGTTGATGATGACATTAGCTATAAAGTGTGTCTTAAGTGTGGACTTCAGGGAGACGATGTGGAGGTTCATCCTCGGAACTGGTTGGTGAGCTGGTGGAGCCAGAGCCTCTTCTGAGACAGGAAAGTCTTTAGGTTTTCTAATTCCTCTTTCATCTTGATTTCCTTAGACTCCAAGAATATGTTGAAGATAAAGACAATGATAAATGAGTTATCACAACAGCCTCACAATATCAAAGTCTCTTTGGCACACTCAGCTCAATTAAAACCAGATTAAGTTTATGAAGAAAAGTATACTATTAAGTTGCAACCAACAGCCTCCATGCAGTTATAACATATATAGTAATAATCATAAAAGTCACAATAAAATTGATCAAATAATTATTTTCTGGAATCAACGTAAGTTTGTTTATATCTTTACTGCACTGTTTATAATTAAACGAAGATAATTAACATTTTTAAGCAAACTTAGCACCGGCTAGCAACACGTTAGCAGCCTTTGTCCCTTCGATTCCTTTCGTGACCCACATTTCATTTTCATCCGGTTCTTGTCCAGTTGTGTTGTTGTCTAACTCGGACTAGGAAGTCACAGGCTTGAATATACTTCCTGTATTGACCAAGATGATTAAAGCTTTTACTAAATTGAATGTTATTTTTATTTGGAGGAATAAAAATCACTATATATGAAAAGATTAACCCATTCAATTAATGTTATTTTTATTTGGAGGAATAAAAATCACTATACATGAAAAGATTAACCCATAAAAGTCATGAAGCAGGTGGAGGAAATGCAGTGCACTTTGAAATTATGACAGTATTTTTAAATAGAATTGACAACAGCTGACACTTCTTTTGAATATCATTCTTAAATAAAAATATATTTTCTGTCAATCAGAATGAACCTGTCAACTCACACTGGAATATTATGTGACACAAAAATATGAATACAAATTAGTTTCCATTAAAGAATAACCTGCTTATAAAATATGCTGTTTCACTGCCAACCTGCTCAGCTCACAATTGCACTGCAAAATCCTCCTCTCATTAAAACACCAAAATGGGTGTACGTTTTTGAGCTCCAGAAAGATTTTTGTCAGCTCTTTGAGTAAATAATAATATTTTAATTGGTCTGCTAAAATTGCATCTATGATCACAGACTACAGTGTGAACAGCATTAATTTATTACGGAGATTATCTGAATATATCAGATTTCTTTGTCTAAATAGCCTCTGTCAGAAACTTCTATTCCTGTGTCGGGAAATTTTAATTCCATCATATGTGCCAGCATGAGCTCTGATATTTAGATTGATAGCCTCTGAACTATTTTCTGTCTTAATAATTTTATGACTATAAAATCAGAACAACTTCAGGTTCTCTGTGTATTTTTGACCCCAATGGAGTGAAACCACCACTATTTTCCTGTTTGATAAACTTTTGATTCTCTTTAAGCATATTCAGAATCAGAGTCCTTCAATTCTACATTCGGAATCCTTCAGAAAGTTCTGTGGACTTTTTCCTGTCACATGTCAAAAGTTTACTTCTAAAAACACCCCAAGGCCGCCGCTTGTCGATGCAAGATGAATTGCGTTCCTACAAAGTTCCCCAACACTGTTCAGTTGAAGCCTCTCAATAATTGGACCTCCACTCATGAGCGCAACACTGCAGGCTGTGACACTCTGTTTTCTTTCACTGATCTGAAAAAAGACTTGATTCTTGCAGGAGATCCAGTGTTTTTGGATGCAGAGTCAGCAACATCCTTCGTGTCTCGCTCCTTGCTCGCTAACTACTGGGACTTTGAGCTGGTGATGCAGGGCGACCTGAAGAGGGAATGCGAAGATGAAATATGCAACTATGAGGAGGCCAGAGAAATTTTTGAAGATGATGAAAAGACAGTAAGGATGCTAAGAGTTAATTCAGATGCTATACCTGAAACAAATCAGTTATGTCCTGAAAATACTATCTGCTTTAACAAAAGAATTCAAATACCATAAACATTTCTGCATTTTACCATGTTACAGCCACAAATCTCAGTGTATTTCATTCCATCATCTCAACACAGAGAGATGTAGACCACCTGCATACCACAGCTGCTCTGCTTAGATTAGACCATCTCAGAACTTACTGGCTTATATAGGAACTTAAATATTTTAAACACAACACACGCAGGGTGAATGACGGCATCATGCTGTGAAGTTTCTTTTGTTCAGCAGCAGCAAAAAAGCAGGTCAGAAGATGAATGGAGTTAATGATGAGGTCTTCCTGGATGAAAGCCTGTTGAGGCCTGAATACAAAGTGCAATATATGGTGAAAAGCTAACAGTGCATGTTACTGCAAATGGCAGAAACAGCATCATGCTGTGGGATTTTTTCAGTGGCCTTTTTTTTGCTGGTCTATGACCCTAAACACTGTTGCCAATAACCATAAACATGAAGTCACAATTTAAGTCTCCTAGATGGTAAATATTGCAAAGACATGCTGCTATGACTACAGTAAAAGATGAATTTAAAGACTTTGTTATGATCAAGCAGCTGTGTCATTCTCAAAGCACTCATGGAAAAGTAAAGGACTAATGCAAAATTGTGAATTTATCTGAAAAATTTTTAACAAAGAAAAAAAAAGCGAATACAAAAAATAATAATGATCCAAAATCTTATTATAATTTATTTTCCTTCCTTCCAAAAAACACAGCACACAAAGTCAAAAACTGTATTGATCTGTGCTACAAATGCAAAATGTAAAGAAAATAAATCGAAGTTTATGGCTGTGAGATGATAAAATGTGAAAAATGTTTATAAAGGGTTTTTGTAAATGACACCTTGAAATGTGGCAGCCATGTTCACATTGATCCGATCCTCTATAAACTCCAGAAACCCCATAGAGGTACTGAAGACCACTGGAAAAAGGAAAGTCTGACAGCTTGGAAAGGGAATGTGGAAAATAAGTGAATGGAAAATGTTTTAAAGAGAGCATAATCATAATTGACTTGTTGTTTTCTTCTTTTTTCAGAGAGAGTTTTGGAGTACATATGAAAAGAAACCAAGTAAGAAAAATTATACTTCTTCATTCTTTCATGCATGGCTGTAGGTTGAGCACACCCAAAGTGAATTTATAACATTGAAATGAGGGGGAGGAGATGGATATGTTTTTAGTACACTAAAGGCAACAACACACTTCTGGAAGAGTTTACCTACCGTCTACACGCTCAGTTTAATTCAGTATATAAAACAGGTCCAGGTCATTTCACATGCATAATTGTGTCAGTAACCTGTCAGAGATTTCAAAGATATGACATCAGTTCTGTTTTCCCTCATTGTTTGGTGAGGTAGCAGTTAGTATAGACTCAGATTTAGACTTATTTTATTGTAATTGCACAAAAAAAGTCAAATTGGCAATGAAATATCATCACTTAACCACCGGAGCACACACAAAATTATTATGTATACAAACGTTTGATTCTTAAATCTTCTTGCTAGGTTTTCTGGCTTTTAGCAAATAAAAATCATTTTTGTAATTCCAACTGACCTAAAATAAGAGACATTTGGTCTAATTTAACTTCTGTCTGTAAAAAAAGTATTTTTGATTGCTGTATGTAAACTTCTGGTTTTAATTTTATATGTAAGATGTTGATAAATTCAGTGCAGATTAGAAGCTAAGACTTGGAATAATAAAGCAACATTATACAAAATGTTTTGCAAATGCAAAATACGACAGAAAATAGTATTAATAAAGCTAAATAAATTTCTAGGTAACCAAATTAAAACTTGAGAAAAGACTAAAACACAAAAACACAAAACAGGTTCCTAGAAACCAAGACAAGCACTATTAAAATCAAAGTCAGAAACCAGGACTAAAACAATACATGTAGTAAAACAATGAATTGAAAATTCCCAGGAAATCATTAAATTTTTAGATAGCATTTTTGGAACACTGGGTAATTATTCTTAAAATAACATTTATTGAATTACTGGTAAAAATCAATACATTTTAACCTCGTCTTCAAACATGCAGGTCAATTGTGTGCATAATATTATGAATTTCAGGGAGTTTTTGTTGCCAGCAAAGAGGAAGTCAGAATTCACAGTAAAAGATAGATTATGAAGCAGATCAGCTTAGCAAAGAGCAGACACATTTTGCTTTTATTGTTCGTATCAAACATTTTGTTCAAGCAGATTCAGGTGCCTCCAACTTGGATGTTTCTGGATTGGTGGCGGGAATCATGGCCATCGTAGTGACTGCTGTTATCGCCACGGTACTTGGAGTCTACTACTACAAAAATAAGAAAAAACCCAGGACAAGGTCTGGCCGGTACGTTTACCTTGAAGTGCAGAATTCTACAGAAAATTCAGAACAAATCATCAAAATAAAAGGTACATTTTAAACATAGTTGACTCTAAAGCAGTGGTCTCAAACAACATTCCTGGATGAACACAGTCCTGAAACTTCTAGATGTGCCCCTTGAATTAAATGGTAGCCACACAGGTACACCCACTTGAAAGAAACAAACGCACCCAAAAAAACACTTTCATTCTACTGGCTGAGAAGTTGCCAGGCGATGGTGCTCTTTTGTTCCAAGTGCTAGCGACCAGAGGTTTGCAAGAGTAAATTTGATTCTGGGTACAAAGAGAAAGATTTGAGAAAGCACAGTGATTCTTTGAGAGAGAGCAGAAATTTTGGGTAAAAGCATTACACGTTTTGAGAAGAAAGACAGACACTCCTGTTTTCAGATAGAAAACTCTCGAATTGTGGCAGAAAAATTTCCCCATAGCACTGTGATGTGGGAATCGATGCCTTGTAGAATTTTCTGCCCCATCGAAAATATAACATTCTGTATATTTATTCCCTGTTTGTTCAATCAGCTTTAGTTTTAGCCATTGTGTGAATAGAGGAGGAATTAGCCTGCTGAAAGAGGCCAGTGGCTGCGCAAAACAGGTTTTCTATAAAAGGATGTACACAGTCTGTAGTGATTTGTGTCTGTAGTGATGTGATAAAAACACCAGTGTGGATTATCCTTCTCCATTGAATAAATGTAGTCTAGTGGTTGGATTTTTAATGTGAACTTATCATGATTTCACCCCTGTTTGCAAAGCAGGCAGTAAAAGTATGTGTATGTGTAGCAAACATATATGATTCAAGCTGACGTCATTGGTTTATGAAAGAAATTTATTTTTATCCAATTTTAAAACATTTCTACCTTCCTATTGTTTTGCTAGTCAGCTTTCTCAGTTCTGTACTTTTATTTTATGTCCTTGCTCTGCTCCAGTGCTCCAGTCAGAATGAGAGCAGATGAGACCCCAGCCCCGGAGGCAATGCCCCTGCCTGGAATAGTGGTCCCACCTCCACCTTTACCCAGTTACAATGAAGCTTTGATCCACAGTGGACAGCATGATGCGCCTCCACCACCTTATTCAGGGTAAGTGGGTGGGGTAGTCAACATGTATAATATGTTCAATACATGTTTCGGATGGAACTTAAGAAAACAAATGTGGCCCCAGTTAAACTATGACAGCAAACAGACTTTGTTGAACATCTCTTAAACATTTACATGCCTGGGAAAATACAAGGAACCCCTGGCTGGAGAAAGTTCATACACCAGCCTCATTCATCAGTATTCAACAGCAGTGTTCACAGCAATGTGGTGGGTTTTCAGTGGAATAATTCTGCCACCTAGTGTACAGGGGGCCAATCTCAACAGACAGTCTGCATATTCATATTTGTTACAAATATGCAGTCACAAAACTTCAATCTGAATTCAAAAGAATGTAATGTGGAAAAACAGAAACAAAGTTGTCTTTAGCTAATAAGTGGATAGAAAAAATACTATTTATGTGTCTTTTTCATAATATATTACAATGTGAAATATACAATAGTATAGAATAAATGTCTTAACTGTGGCAAACCTTCATCCCCTCTAGTTGGATAATATGTAGTGTTACTAACTACTTTTAGAAGTTAACTACTTTGGTAAATGAAGTACGCCAGGCTATATGGCAGCTTATGGCACAGCTGCAAACTTACCAAAACTTGGCACCCCATCTAATGACATGCCTGGAAAGGACTTAGCAGACAAATGACTAAGGGTGTTTTCACATCTGGTGGACCAGTAGACTCGGATCGATTGGGGACCAACATTTTGACACTTGTTACATTTTCAGTTGGTGAGGTAAATTTTCAAACTGCACTGTGTCAAGTGAGTTAATTCCTTTGAAAAACCTGTTTCAGGCCCTCACTTGTGGTTGCACTGTGAGGGCAACCAGGGACCACTGAAGGAAACAGCATGAAAACTTCTTTCTTCACAAAATGGAAACAAAACTGGAGTATTGTCAGATAGCGGTTTGTAGGATTTCTCATTTTTCTTTGGCAGAAGACCATGAGCCATTACTCACATGTTTGCTTTAGTTGTATTTAACCAGAATGCCCTGTGCTGCAGTCTGCTTTCTGCTTTTTGAGTGTTTGAGCGTTGATGTTTGACTTTACTACACCTCTGTTGTATCAGGCACAAAGATGTTAGCAGGAGACCCGTTAGGTTTTGCAAACCCTTAGGTTTGCATTGATTCGTGGATTTTGGAGGTCAAGTGGAAGACCTTTGCCTTCTCAAACCATTCATGCAGCATTTTTACTTGGTGGCAAGTTTTCTATAAGGTATGTATAAAGGGATTTACATCCCTTTATACATAGGGATGTGTATATCCCTGCCTCGGAATCCAAGTAACAGACTCACGGAAGGAACCCAAGGTTTGGTAGAACAGACCATCATACTCTCCCCACTGGATAGACCTTTTTGTCAGTGTGCATCATGATGCCATGTGTTCCTAGTGAATTATGCATTCACACCCTGGCATCCACCTGATGTAGAAGAAAATGTAATCCGCTGGACCAAGCTGTCTTCTTCCATTGTTCTTAGTATGAAAGTCAGTATGAACACAAACTGGACTGTTGCTAAGGCATATATGCAATAAATCATAATGATGTTATGTATAATTCATGTATGTATGCATTTGATTTGAGGCTTATGTTTTATTCTGCAGCACTTACCTCTCCTCATCACTTTCTAGCATGTCACAGCCCCAGTGTCCTTTATGCCCTGACACTGACACTAGACTGCTACGTATTCTATAGTGATACTTCCTTTCTCTGACCACAGGGAGGCGCCATCGGAACCCGCTGAACCAGGAGACGACTAATGAGGAAGGTGGCCCTGGTGGGAGCGTCTTTTTTCTGTGCCTGATGTCTAACTGAGAGAACTTTATGCCTTCTGTTTTCAGTTGCTTGTTTGGTCATGATGAATGAGTATTTATGGTAAAACGCATCCACCCCAGGATGCTCACACCTAGTTAAACAATGTGCATACATGAGATTTATGTGGTTATTTTTGAGGTGGGTGGGGCTCTGCTGTTCACCCCAAGATGATTTATGCAAAAGAACTAAAAAAAGTTGACATTATTTTTACACAGTGCGATGTTTTATAAAAATAAATGTAGAAGACATGTTTCCAGGTGTTTTGAATTTGTCCCACATATTCACCTAAATGTTGGGAGTCCTTGCATCTCTCTACTTGTGTTGGTTCTGAGTCTCACAGGGATATAAATCTACAGTCTTCCAAATACATGTTAGACACGCAGTGTGTTTGTGTGTTAGACAGGTAAGGGTGAGCGCCAAGCTCAGTCATTTCATCTCAGAAAAATGGCGTCTTGTGAACAAAATGAGGGAAAATAGCTTCAGTGTAGTTGCGAGGCAGCAGCTGTGTGACTGAATACAGACTCTGGCTCATCAAAGTAGCTGAAGAACACGCAGCATCTGCTCTGTGGCCCATCAGCTCAATACAACAGACAATAGACAGGGAAATATATGAGGAGAAGAGAGGCGAGGGGAGGAGGTGCTCTTGGCTGCTGTGTCTCCCCCTTTTTCTCCCCTCACTTCTCCTCCTCGTTCCTCCGAGTCTACAGGCTCGTCAAGCAGAGAAATAAACAGAATCGAGCGCTGAGGAGAGAGGACGGTCCTCCAACCCTCCTTTCTCCCCTCTCTCGTTCTCTGTCTCTCTTGAGCGCTATCTGTCCATCTTCATCCAGCCTTTTCTTTTCATGGAGAGGAATTATCCCACAGCAAGATTTGGAGACCTCGGGGCTGGGACGGGATGGAGTTACGACAGATCGGCGAAAGCAAGGTAAGCGTGTGGTGGTGGGAAGGAGGGAGGCTCAGTTGAAACAATGCCGGTGAACAGAGCTGCCTGCGCCGCTGCATTCAGCCACAGAGGCACGGTGCTGGTGCTGGCGCTTCATGGCCACCAGTCTCAGGTACAGCAAGCAGTATTGTCATCCCGGAAAGGGGAGGGGTGTCGGGGGCTGTCTCTAACTAAAATGCATGGAATGCGTCGGAAGGTTAATAGTGATCTGAAGACCAAGGAGAAGATATATATGAAGGGGGATGGGTTGTTGCAAGCAGAGACTAATAAAAATAAGAGAAATGACTTGCAGTTTTCATCACTGCATTGTCTCCGCTGCACCTTTGTCTTGCTTATGGCTTCACCAGTGCATGACAGGTCTCCCCGGCTGCTTTACTGGAACGCCACTTAATTAGATATGTTCGAAATTAAAACAGATTTACTGTCAGGAGCCATCAGGCAAAGTAATGGAAGACACGGATCCACTGACAAGTGAAAGAGAGCGCAGAGGCACGTCTGTTTCCGATCTGAGTGGAGAACAAAAGTTCCCTCTCTTTGCTCCAGCCGTGTACCTGCCGAGGTGAGCGGAGCGGCTCGAGCTCAATCAACTGACGCAACTGGAACATAAGGGCGGGAACGTTCTTTCCTCATCAGTAAACAATACTTTACAGTAATGTCACATGACAGATGACATTGGCCAGGATATCACGCCGTTTAATTTTACGCGATAGGGCTAACATTTCCACGATGTTAATAGTTTCGGCTCGGGCTGGCAGGATGTTTCCCACGGCAGGAGGCTGGAGACCTGTCGGTTGACTGGTACGTTGTGTTTTAACAAGTTCACGGAAGACTTTGTGCGTATGTGTTGGTAAATTGGGGGGAGGCAGATAAAACGCAGGTCCTTTCACGTCCACACTGTCTCGAAAGGGCAGCCCGAGAGTCACGTTAAAGTTAGCATAGCTTTATGTTAGCTTTTGTCCACATTAGCGGTCGCCTTGACAACCACATCAGTCTGCCGTATAGTCATGCAATCTGATTGGAGTGAGATTGTGGTTTACTCCACTGCCGTCCTGCCCAACTGTTGATGTATTACAGGTTATGTGGATAAGCTGGTCCAGCTTCAATGACTATTCATGTCTGGAGTCTGTATTTCACGTGAAAACGGCATCTATTATCACTGGAAAAACTTTTACCATAATAATAAAGCTGTTATAATAATAATAATAATAATAATAATAATAATAATAATAATAATATAACATTGATGCCGTTCTATATAATGATATGTGGAAAGAGCAAAATGTAGCAAAGATGTGCTCATATGAAAATGAAATAATTGATATTTTTGGTCTCTGTATGTTTAGATGAATTAAAAAGTTTAACCATGTTTTTGGTGCAGCTAAATGCACTTTTAGGGCTTTAACGTGTGTAAAAATGTGGAAAATAGCAGGACCTCTGTTCAGAAGACTTCTCTGTGTAAATGTTTCAGATAACTACAGGTGTGTTTACAGGTTGGATGTCTGGTGCTTTCCTCAAGGAGGGACTCGATTGAGAGAATGCTGCTAGCAATTAGACATTGTCAATCTCCTGCTATTAACTTTTTACTTCTCATTAACATAGAAAGTATTCCTAGATCCTTTCTTCTGTTTCTTTTGGTGCCTCTTCTCTGGATTCTCCAGGTTCTGGTTCTGCTTGAGGTTTCTTCCTGTTTTTCCTTTTCACAGTTGCTACATGTATGCTCAGTATGAGGGATTGTTGCAAAATCATCTACAAAATGCCAGAAGTTGACTACTGTCACTATGTGTTGGTCCAGGACGTGAATATTGCAAGTTAATGACACAATACAATCTACTGTGGGTTTCCTTAGAATTTCTTTCAACTAATTCGAATAATAAACTCAGTTTATTCTTCTTATTATTAAACTAGATCTAATTGGAATTTATGTGTGATTGAATTGATTTTTCATGAAGTGCCTCAAGACAACCTTTGTAGTGAAACTATGTGAGAAAAATAAACTAATAAAATAAACTTATAGTTTAAACAATATTACTATTATTATTTGCATATTGCTAGTATGATTTTACAAGTTATGTCAAAGCAGACTATAATAAAATATAATTCAAACTATTCTTAAAGTTGAACTTTCCAAATATGCTCTGCAGCCTTTTATATGGGAGCTCCAGGTCATCCCACCCAGACTCAGAACTTCTCCACCGCCAAACCTATGGTCCCCCTCACCCCCTCCGAGCCTATGCAACCAACCACCACCCTGGAAGCTCCAGGGAGGGTGGAGCCTGGGGTGCTCCTGGACGGACAATAGGTGAGGATTTGTTAGCTGTGTTTGTTATATCAAACTCCAATTATTTATATATATATATATATATATATATATTTTAGTTGTGCCAATATAATAGGCAGCAAAGGAACACTTTGTCCTCAAAGTTGAGAGACAAATGAGGCAGAGATGTAATGGTATGTGTATTAAGGGTGTTGCGCAGATCTGCTCATGGGTGCAGATATGGATGCAGCACACATTTTTATGTGTGCTGCTGAAGGAGGCAGACAGTCACCAAAGCTGCATTTCAAAGACAAACTGATCAAATGGATGGGAATAGCACTTAGACTTTATAAGGACTACTGGTAAGCCTTTCACTGGACTCAGGTGAAAATGTAGTCTGGCTTTGCTTTTGTATTTGAGTAAGAGAAATGTAGAATTTATTGAAGGAACAATTTGCATTGCTGGGTTTTAAAGTTTGGCTCTATTGAAAGTATATTTAAAATTCAATTAATATAAAAATTATTTCTTGAGAGACAAACAAGTTTACATCTAATTTGGAAAATGTTTGACTTCATGTAGGATTTGTTTGTTTTAATCAAACAAAAAATCCCAGGATTCAGTCCTGATGTCCTTGAATTAAAAAAAAAACCCAAAACATTTGTTTAAACTTGGGAAAGAAATTCATGTCTAAAGTTAATGATGGAATGATAACCAAGTATGTATTACATTTAAACTAAATACCAATAAAATGTATGTTTGAAATTTTTGTATGTGTTTTGTAGGTTTTTCACCTCTTCGTTGTTCACCGGTGTAAATAAAATTGAGTGAGTGAAATGCTGAAGTCTCATCAAGTCCTCCTTTTTCAAGTGTGGGATCCATAAAGTTATAGAAAACTTGACAAAGGGGTTTATATGTGAGAAGGAGATGCTAAAATATGAGAAATTTGATCTATCTTTTTAATTTTCATCAGAACATTTGTTGCAGCATTTTGGATCAGTGGAAGGCTTTGAACTGCATTTTGCGGACTTCCTGATAGTAAAGAATCAGATAGTGGTTCACCCTGGAAGTAACAAATGCATTGATTAGTTGCATCAGTGTCAGACGTGGAGAGAATATTTCCAATTTTGACAATATTCTGGAGATCCCTAGTGAAAAAAAAGTATATTTCAAACATACTCACATTTGTGTAAGTACATTTTAAGTACTCTTGAGTATTAAGTGTACTACATATAAATATGTACAGAGTATACACACTGAAATATAATTGTACCACAATAAACTTTTAAGAAAAATATTAAATACAAGTATGCTTTAAGTGAACAAAATATGTATTTGTTCAAGTGTACCAATGAAACAGTATGCTTTTAAAGATATTTTGCAACCACCAAATCTGGTGGATTTGGAGCTTTCCTTGTTTTTTCTTGAAGGTGCCTGGGATTAATCTGGACATTTCTGGGATTCTTGGGGCAAATTTACTGTATTTTTTATAAAAGTTACCTCCTGCAACTTTAATGCAGTGAGAATAACAATCAAAATGACAAGAAATAGAAGTGTGAAATAATTCATTAGATGTGCAATGGATCTTTAAAATATTTAAGTTTCACTTTATGATATGAGTGAAAAGAATTATGAACTACACAATATCCTAGTCTTTGCCATACCTATTTATACTCTTTCTTTTTAAATACCTAAAACCAGCTCAGAGCTTGTTTATTTGTGTTTTCTCCTAGATGAAACCACTAACTAACTTACCTTTTAGTTTTTTGGGGTTTTTTTGTTTACAAAGAAAGTATTCTTCCACTGTGTTAGTTTCAGTTCTTGTCCGCAAGCTATCTTTTCACAAATACTGTCTATTCTTGCAGATGCCAGCTTACACC
The DNA here is from genome assembly GCA_902982915.1 of Phalloptychus januarius. Classification (NCBI taxonomy): domain Eukaryota; kingdom Metazoa; phylum Chordata; class Actinopteri; order Cyprinodontiformes; family Poeciliidae; genus Phalloptychus; species Phalloptychus januarius. The sequence goes on from CADWAE010000476.1 coordinate 82,634, forward strand.
AAGTCAAGTTTTGGTTCTGTTGCAAGTCTCTTCCTGTTAGAGGAGTTTTTATTTGCTCTGTCTCTTGTGTCTATTGTGTTTCTGCACTGTCGCCTCAAGGCACTTCAAAAGTGCCTTGAGATGATATTTGTTGTGTACTGCAGCCATATAAAAAATGGAATTAAACTGAACTCAATTATTGTTTGTTGCCAGGTCTTTCTGGGCTGTTTGACACCAGCCTGCACCATTCCAGCACCTCTGGTCCTGACCCTGCTGTTATTAATCTGATCTCAGCACTAGAGTCCCGGGATCCACAGCCTACACTCTCTTCTTCCTCTCGTCTCTCTCAGTTTCGGACACCCTCTTGGCAGCACAGTGAGTGTCACGGATCTGCTCAAATTTGAATGATTATTCAATTCCACAAAGATTTTACCAAATCTAATTTGCAAACATGTAAAACTGAAAATGTTGTTGTTTTGAAAATCAAAAATTGCCTTTGTGTGTTAAATAACACTTTTTGTTTATCATTGTGCCCCCTAGCAATGCATACACCAGGCCCTGCGGAACTCTTTATTTCTGGGGCCATTCCAGGTTCTGGATCCTTTCCCTCTTCTTCATCCCTTTCCGCTTATCAACATCCTGGCTCCTTCCCTGGACGATCATTCACTCCTTCTCTGTCCTTGCAGGATGCCCCTACATATAGCCCAATGTCTAATGGATTGTTATCCCCCCATGATTCTCTCCTGCACATTAAAACCCCCTCCGAGTCCAGTTTGGTCCTTGATCGCTTGCTTTCTTCTCAAAGTGCCACGTATAGGGGATCACAGGAGTCCCCGGCTCCTCAGAACCAAATTTCATCCGACGACTCTAATTGCCACTTGCCTTCTCCCCAGTTCAACCTGTTGTCCTCTGAACTTCACAATCGGCATTCTCGGTTATACACTTCATCCATGTTCTCTTCTTCTCCAGCCCTGCTGGGGGCAGCAGTTCCCCAGCCACAGTCTGCTACAGAGAGGGTAGTTTCTCGGCAAGACAGTGTGATCAAACATTACCAGCGTTCACCCCCGGCTCAGTCTACAGTTCTACAGCAATATGCCAGTTGTGGTGGGTCATCTATATACCAACAGTTAGTCAGTCAGCATCAGAATGCTAGAATGCCCTGTGGTCCCCTGGATGAACAAAGTTCATCCACTGATCCTAAGCCTTCATCTCACATGGAGCCTCTGTCATATCAACCGACTATCCAAACTCCCTACATGACTTCTCCATCTAGTTCCTCTGTATCCTCTTCATCTGCCACAAAGAGACCCATTGGTTCCAGTTCCAACAGTGGCTATTCCACTTCAGGTTCTTCATCATCTTCCACCCGTACTGCACACACTCCACCATCAGCATCCTTCTCTAGTTCCAAGACAAACAGCATTTCCTTGTCCACACAAACTCGTCAGCAGCATGTTCCTCAGCTAGCCCCAGCACCACCTCCACCGCCAGTGGTGTCATCTTCCCTTGTTCAACAACCTGCTCTTAAACAATGCCTAAACAGCTATGGCTCTCAATCTTTGGTGAAATCTAGCACTGTCATGCCAAATGAGACCTCCCTGTCTCCCCATGCTCAGTCTTTCTCTCCCACCCGAGCGCCATCTGCACATGTGGCCCAGAGATTTGGAGGATTTAGCTCACCTCATCCCGAGAATTTAAGTTCTGGGGAAGTAGTCACTGGAGGAAAGGCTTTCACCAGTATAGGTTCTGGAGGACACTCTTTCTCTGCAGAAATAGTATTTGGTGACTCCAGTTATGGCTCTGCTTCTCTCAGGAGGGCAAGCAGTCCTTTGGAATATGGGAATGAATCCTCAAGGATGAGACCCTTACCAGGAGCAACTACACAAAGGGGTGGTATTGAATCTATAGGTTCAGGAAGTGCTACTCCTGCTGTTGGTAATGAAAGTAACAGCTCCTATCATCTGCCTGAGTCAAGTACATCACCTGTTATAATTTCTACTCTCAGTCAGTCTACTTTACATTCCCCTGCAGCTGTTTGCCCCTCACCACCCCCTGGTAGCTCAGGAGGGACTAAATACTTGTCTTCTATCTTGTTGCCTGCTTTTATGTCCTCACCAGAAAGTTTCCCCAAATCACGACAAAATCAAAGCGACACATATCACTCAACACCAACCAAACCTAAAATTGATCCAAAATTATTGGCAGCTGATCGATCTCGAGTTGAAACAGAAGAAACAGATGATTTCTTGATCCAACATTTACTACAGACACAAAGATCAACACCTCATCTTTCCCAGCATCATTCACATTCTCAACAGTTATCCCAATGTACATCACAGGCTAGAGCTAGAGAAAGTAAGGGGATGAGCTTTGATATCAGCAAGCTTTCAAATGAGCGCCACCATTCTCAGAGTGTCATTTGTACCAATAACAGTACCAACCACTCTGGTTCAGAGTCAATGATTACTGAAACAGCAAATGACCTAAGCAGACAGTTAGAATCAACCCAGGAAAAACAACAGAACACGTCAGAGTTGACTGTATCAAAGTCCCCTGCTGGAGAAGTACAAGGAGTACAAGGAGTTTCAGAATCTCTGTCTTGCTCTCTTACTATCCAGAGCAATCAACAGGAACATGCGTCTTTGGAGTCTGTAGTACAATATGGAAGAGGGGATCCCTATACCCAACACCCACACCAACATTCCTATCAGTTACATGTGTCCCCATATTCTCAGCAGCATGCTCAACACTCCCATCAAATTACCCAGCACTCCCGGCACAGCCAACTTGCTCAGCACTCTCAACATTCTCAGCAATGTCAGGCCAATTCCCATACTCAGAACAATCTACGTACGGACCAAAAAAAGTCTTCAAGTATAAATGATAATGCCTATCTATGTAATACACCTGACTTGATTCAGGCTCGCCAAAGTCAGGCTCCCATTTCTTTGACAAATCCACCAGAGCCTTCTCAGTCAACACATGTGATGCAGTCTGCACATTCTCATACCCCCTGCACTAAAATTGACCTTCAGCAAGTACTCACACAGCCCCAACAGCAACAGCAACCACATAACCCTTTGAGTCAGCCAGGTATGATTCGTACAATTGGTGGAGCAAGGGTTGCTGGAGTGGAATCCAATTCACAGAACCTTTCTCCTCAGTTGCCACTTCCACTGCAGAACCAAGGCATAGATTCTAACTACAGACTTGCTACTCAAGCTAGAGATCAGCTTCAAACAAGTCAGAATTCAATGCCTCATCTGGAAATGCTAGACCAATCGCTTTCACAGACCAATAACATTGACACTAGTGAACCACTCGACAGAATTGAACTTAGTATGACTGTTCCAGTAATAGAGGGAGGTGATGGAGAAAGGTATGCACACCAGCACAGACTTACACTTCAGCATCATTCTCAACAAAAGAACCCAGATCTCCATGATCTTCTTGCTGAGCCAGATTTAGGTTTATCCTCATCTTCACACCTTCACCACCTCAACCCGCCACCTGCCCACACCCGCTCCCATGCCCTCCAAGGCCAACAAGCACACATTCACCAACAGGTATCACATGAACAGTTAGGTCATCTACAACCCCAAGAAATGTCAGCAAACATGGCTACTCATCACCATCCACAGCAAGCTCAACAAAGACAGCATGAAACACAACTTCCACACTCCCGCTTAGACCAGCTCAAACAGCTCCAGTTTGACTCAATTACCCCAGCAAATAAAGTTGGACTGGATCAAACTCAGCAACAGCAACGGTTTCCACCTCTATCATCCATCTGCTTTCCAGACTCACTGTTACAAGATGAGAATCGCTCATTTTTTCCTGAGGTGGAGAACATGTTTTGTTCATCTGAATATAAGTCAAATTGTGCTGGGGATTCTGGGGCAGGACATGCTATTCAAGAAACTCTTAATCAGAGTTGTGGGCAATCACAGGAAGATGTAGAAGACCTAAAGGTTGGAGGTGCTGGAGAGGGATATGATCTGGATAATCATCACACTGATCAAGTTTATGGACAGTACTGTCACACCCTTCCAGGAACAGGTAATGGCAATCTGCATTTAGATCTTGACTCTGTCAAGAACCATGAACTTCCTTCTACTGTGAATACTGACCAGCTTGGCCTCATCCAGTCTCAGAATCACTCAATAGCACTGAGTTCAGCAGCCCAAGGTGATATATCTGCTAACAAAATAATGGGAGCTGTAGTTGGAAGTTCCAGCACTACTGGTTTGACTTCACCTATCTTTTGTTCTTCTAGACCCAAAAAACTACTAAAAACTAGCTCTTTTCACTTGCTCAAACAGCGACGTGATCCACAACCCCAAACAAAGAAAAACTATCCTCAAGAATATGAATTTGAAGATGATGAAGATAAAGCCGATGCTCCGGCAGATATTCGTCTCAACAGCCGACGACTTCCAGACCTGTTGCCAGATTTGGTATCAAGTTGTAGGAGGGCTACAGGACTCAGTCCAATGATGAGTGACGTCGACTTCTGCCACCCTATTACCTACACTCCAATTGGTCACAATTCTCACGTTCTATCTCATGATGGCCCTAAGAAAAGGGGCAGGAAACCAACCAAGCCAAAACGTGAAGGCCCTCCTCGGCCACGAGGTAGGCCACGTATTCGCCCTCTTCCAGAACCTCCTTACTGCAGGGGTTTAATGGGCTTAGCTACTGGAGAAACAAGGAGAGGACGTGGGCGGGGTAGGGGACGTGGTAGACGAGAGGAAGGACTGGTAAAAACTCACAGAAACATGAACAAAGAACAAAGCCTTCCATATCATCATCAGCAGCAGCAGCAACACCAACAACAGCAACAGTACAGCCAACAGCATCACGTCCAACATCCACAACAATATTGCAGCCATGCTGACCTTCATCAAGCTCCACACAAACATGTGGAGCATCACCACCATCATCAGCAGGAAGTTTCCTTTTCCCACCAACTGCACCACCATCAGCTTTATGAACAAAGACAGCAGCATACACCTCAGCAACCCCAGCAAGACTTAGCTAAAGTGATCAAGGTAAACACAACAAAATAAGAAAAAAATATTTTTAAATGAATGGTTTGGATTTTTTAAAGGCATGGTTCAGTGAAATTATTACAAATGGCTGTTCTATCTGTGACAGACAAACATAGCACTACAAGTTTGTAGAAAAGCCATTAGAATGCTAATACTCCGTATTTTAGCTGTTAAAGTTCAAAACTAGAATTGAAAAGGTTCATATCCTTGAGATACAGTGCTATATTAGGAGATATTTTACTAATTTTACATGGACATTAAGTTTTCCTTTTTGAACAACATCCATGTTACTACACCCTCAATGCTTGAGGGTGCCAAGTATTATTAGTCAGCTGATTATTAGTTGTTTCCAATAATCTCCAAACTAGTCCCAGACATGGAAAAGCACAGAAATATGCAGAGATGAATACCTTTGATAGACAGAAGAAAAATCCAAATGCTTACTCTACTTTTTGTGGACTTAAAGTGAGATGATGAATTTAGTAACATTGATGTTACACTTTCTTCACTTTCCAACAAACCCACAGCAAAATTACAGCCGTATCATAAAGGTAAAAAAAATCCCTCTGAGTTTTAGTTTCTTGTCAGTCTTAAAACCAGAAATGATGGATTGTCGGCCACAGTAGCTAAGAATGCTTTAAATCCAAAGTGATGTGATGGAGGATAATCCAATCAATTGCTATCAAATTAAGAGAGTTATGCAGATGTTTTTTGAGCCAAAGGCATATTGAAGAAGAGGTGACCTGCATCTATAGCCCGGCAGGGGGATAATGCATGTTATTTTTCTGCAATCAGTGCCTGAATAATCCCAAAATGAAAAACCCAATAATAAGCTCTAACATCCAGCAAAGCAAGGCTTCCCCAGTTTTTGGCCTTTCAATATCTGTTTTTTAAACCTAGGGTTCTTTTCAGAACCAAAATCAGAGCCAGATTTATTGACCAGTTTTGTGTGTCTCTAACTCCATCAGAGATGTAAAAATTCTAGATTTAGTATTTCTATATCCTTTTATTGAGAATGGAAATGCTAATAAAATTGACTGAATGGTTTCAACATAGATAAACAAAAATATTTAAATTGTTTAAAACTTAAATTTAAGATTCAAAGGGGTTGGCAAGTTAACTTTGCAAAAGGGCAAAAAAATAAATGTTTATTGTTTGATTGTGGTATGTTACCATTAGCTATAGCCTGATGCTGAGTTTACTTTTTGTGCCTGAGCTCAGTTTGTTCATAAACACATTTCAGCAAATAATAACCAATTACCACTGATTGCTTTTAAGCATGACCCCCTCTCCCAAATTCCACCAAATATGTATTAAAACACAGTTAGTGGTGTTGATGTTCTCAACAAGAAGAAGTGGGTGGAGGTTAGGGGGCTCCTAAGTCATATTTAGGAATATAATTTAGGAAATATTAGCTAATATCGATAATTATGAGTCCACTTTAGCTAATATATGTGCTTAACTAAATATACCTGAGGTTCCAAATTTAAGTATTGCTTGTATTACGTTTTTTTTTGTTTCATAGTATTTGATGCTTGGTGGAGTATTTTGATTGGCTAATTGTGGTTGATTGATATTTATCCAAATAAAACAGCTTGTTTTAAAAAAAATAATGTGTTGGTCCATAATCCTATCAGTATTTGAAAGGTACAACAGTTCCAGATTTCTAAAGAGCTTTTATGATTTTGCTTTGATGCTAGAAAGCTATGGAATGGTCCCTCAGCTTGCCCCAAAAATCAGAAGTCACTGTCAGCACTGTTTTTGGTCATTTGTGTTTAGTTCAAGATACATATTTTGTACTTAAATGTCCAGTATCTTATGAAAGTTGCAGGAACCATTTAGAATGTGCAAATGAAAAATGAGTATGAACCTTGTTTAATAAAATCAACACCATTTTGTTCTCCCTGAGTCTCTGGCTTTTGCAGACAGATGGTTGAATGCACAGCTAAATTCCTACTTTCTTTGCCATTTACACCAACAATGAGCTGAGTAAAATATTCACCTGAACCACACAGAAGAAGCCATTAATAGTCAGGCAATTGAAGGCTTGAAATTGAAAGCAGAAAAAGTGCTGCAGATATACAAACTTACTAATATCAACATTTTAGCATGAATATTTAGAAAAATATTTAAAATGCTTTTGAATTCTCATCACCATCCTACTTGTCTGTGTCTCAGATGAAACAACTGCATTCCACCATGCCACCGTCAGAGTCCTTGCTGAAGACAGACTCTCTGTCCAGTTGGGAGCCAGTTCTGTCTGATGGATCAGTGGGGTCTGCACCATCTCTGGGCATGAGTCCTGGGCCAAGCAGCATCACGGACATTAGAAGAAATGACCATGAGGAGACACAAGACAATGTAATGCAGCAGCAGTACACAGCGGGAGAGGTAGAGAATACTTTGACATGTGTAATACATTAGTCAATTTACCTGATCAACAGTGGGTTTTAGAGTATTGCATGTTTTTGTCTTTGCCACACAGTTTTAAAAGTCTTCTGTGTGGATGGAACAGCTTGTTCATATAGAAGATACAAATAAATTAAAATATGATAACGATAAGAGAATATCCTTAGAAAGCAATGAGCAAGAATCAGAGAACATGTCCGTTGAAAGTGCAGGAGTGTTTAAAGTACGTTCTTCAGGCCATTTGCAGTGCAGCACTTGTCCATACGTCAAGAATAGCAGATTTATTTAAACAAAAAAAAAAGTGAAATTCTCACTGATCATAAAATTATGCTGATAAATTAAAATATTGCTAAAATGAAAAACACAGGTATTCATTGTTAATAACCAATTTTTTGCTTTAGATAGTATAGATAGCAAAATAAACACATTTTCTTACAGTAAAACAGGGGGTTAATTTTTTTTACATTTATTTGTAAAAAAATCAAGTTTTTGTCTTGATTCTTTCCTAATAGAAACCAGCATAAAATGCACTATTTCATTAGAATAGTGCATTTAGTCTGATTTCACAAGAGAATTGTTTTGCTAAAGAAGAAGAACAACACCTCCCCAAAACTTCTGTTATCAGCTTCCATTCTTCCCAGTAATTAAGACAAAGTTTCTATTTTGTCATTACAAATGTTTGTGGATCAGAACTACTTTGGATACCTGTTAAATAGTGTGTTTCTTATTTGTGGACGAATTTTTCTGCCATAATCCAAGCACACACATTTTCAGTCTGAAAACAGGACTTCATGTCTTTTGTTCTTAAAACTTTACTACTTTTGCTTACATTTTTATTTTGAAAGCAGGATTTTGTATCTTCTCAAAACTTGTAATGATTGTACTCAAAAGTTCTCCTCACGCTCACACTTAGTTGCAAAGAGTTTTGCAAGCTAAGATTTGCTCTGAGCAGAGCCTAAGTCTGAGCACGAGAAAAAAGTTTTTAGTACAATCATTACAAGTTATGAGAAGAAAGATATGAAGTCCTGCTTTCAAAATAAAAATGTAAGCAAAAGTTTTAGAAGTTTAGAGAACAAAGACATGAAATCCTGTTTTCAGGCTGAAAATGTGTGCTCTTGGATTATGGCAGAATAATTTCTCCATACTTATACATTAGTTGAAAATGAGAATTAAAGACAAGTATATTATGTCTTACATAGATTTAAAATACATTGCGTTGCCAATTAAGTTGCACACTATGGAATAATATGTAGTCAGAACTGTTTTCTTCAAACAAATGGCCCTTGTCCTTGAGTAAATGGAAAGTTGAGTATTTTTGATGACAGGTGAAATGTCTTCAAGAGCTGATATTATTGTTGTAAATATAAAAAACAAGAAGTCTCATTCCCTTCTGTCAAAGCACTTTAATTTGAACCCACAATAAAAACTGATGTCTGACTTTGTGTTGGAAAAATATAAAATATTATAAGGGATGTGAATAATTTTGGATATTTATTTTGTTCTGTAAATGTATAGACTTAATCTGTTGATCCAGTGTTTTCATTTCTGTTGAGCATGAAATGAATTGATTGAAAAATGAACCGTACCTGTACAGGATGACAGACATGCAGGATGGAAAGAAAGCTTGTTTCCTCAGCAACAGTGTTGAGTGTATGAGGCACTTCGAGTTTCCACATGAATCTCAAGGAGATTTGGTGAACTATCATCTGCATACTGTGAGGGCTTTGTAGGGGAAGTGCTGAGTAATCCATAAAACTGTCCTCATCAGCAGACCTCCACCTGCTTTTTAAAATGCAGGTGGAGGTTATCATAGTTGTTCTACTGATGGATATCAGCATGAATGAAAAGTGTTAGTAACTTTAATGGTGGGTATTAAGACATTATTTGTAAAAGAATTATTCATAAATTAGTGTTTTCATAATGGAACAGGAGAGCTATGAAAAAAAAGAAATCTGCTTTTCTGTATGTAAGACTTTTGCAGAGCTAAAGTAATTACAGATGTTTCTGGCACAGTTCCTATAAAAGAGCACTGTGTAGTCATTGTTGATGCTGTGTCCGACTGTTCCTCTTTCCTCCGGTGGACTCAATTCGATTGGGGAGTAAAATTGCAACATTTGTTAAATTTTTAGCTGTTGCGGTTTGCTGTCACACTGCACTGTATCAAATGAGCCAAACCCTTTGAAAAACTTGTTCCCCACCTCACCTGTGGTGGTGCTGCACCAAGAAACACTGAAGGAAATAACACAAAAACCTCAGCAGATGATGCTGAGCACAACTTTTGCTCATTTGCTCAGTCCAGACTTCCATCTATCTGATCCTCTTGTTGCTTTAAGCTTGTAATCTTCGTCACCCCTGTCCACACATCTCTGATATTGTTCCTCTGTACTTTATTCTCCAGCTTCTTCCTGTATTTCTTCTTGCTGTCTATGATCTTTACTTTGAGCTGCTTCTATATACTCCTCAAAAACTCCCTGTCTCGTTCACTAAAGGCTCTTTTTGTCTTGTTTAACAGATTCTTTAGTTCACAGGTGGTCCAGGGTTTGTTATTTGGGTAGCATCTGGCAGAGAGTAGTCCAATCAGTTGCTTCAATACAAGCCTGGAGGGCCTGCTCTGCTTCTCTGACCACTTCCTAACAGCCATCTTCCTAACAGGTAGCCTCTTCAGCAGAGGTTTGTATTCAGAGCAGAGAAAAACAAAATTATGGTCCTATTTTCCCAGAGAAAATCTTGGTTTAGAGATACATGCATCCTTGACATTAGCATAACACAAACCAAAAATCTTGTTTTTCCAGGTGGAGCAGCTAACAAATTGCTGAAACATTAGCAGTAATAAAGAGAGTGAGGCGTGATTAAAATCACCATATATTGCCACAAATGCTCGGGGGCAGATCTTAGCAACAACAGATCTGATGACATCACATGCATTATCGGCTACATCTAATAGTGGAATGTAAGCTGCCAAAATAACACTGGTGAACTCTCTTGGTAAATAATATGGTCAGAAACTTGCTACCAAGAGTTCAATGTCTGGACTGTAGAGACGACACTTCACAGTAACATGTCCTGATGACACCATCTGTTGGCAAACACTGCTAATACACCTCCCATGCTTTTCCTGCTGCTCTCTAAATCTCTGTCTGCTCGTATAGTCATGAAGCCTGGCAGAGAGACGTTGGAGTTGGGGATGTAATCCTGCAGCGATGTCTCCGTAACACATTATGCTGCATTCCTTATATTATTCTTGCTGAGTCCTTGTTAGGGCTTGAAGTTCATCCATCACATTAGCTAACGATCTTACTTTGCTCGTTACGATGAATGGAAGAGATGGCTTGAATTTCCTCCTTCTTTCTCTCTGTTTTGCTCCTGCTCTGCATCCATGATGCCTCCTTTTCAACGCCCGTGGGATTTCTGGCTTCAGTTTTGCTATTATTTCAACTTTCCTGATGATGAGCTGCTTCCTGTTGTACACCACCCTGTTGCTATGGTTAAGCATCATAACAGAATAGCAAAAATATGAAAAATATCACCCAAATTCAGTCCAACTACACAGTATCCCAAAGAAAGGGGAAAGCTGTTCAAAAAAAGATCTTCTCCAAAAAGGCAGGAGAAAAAATGAGAAAAAAATCTCAATGAAAGAACAGAGCTACTCTAGCATATATACATACATTTGTTCTAAAATTGCCTCAATGAAGATGGCAACATGTTGGATTAGCTCTGTACTTTCATAATTTAATTTCCCTCTGGGATTAGTAAAGTATTTTTTGAATTTGAATATTATACTGCTACCCTGAGTGGCACCGTTCTAGAAATTGAACCAAAAATGCTCATAAATAGCACCCAATTTATATGTTCTTTTGATCATGTAGATGAGATGGAACCCTGGATTTGATGTGAATAGCAACAAAAATCTTGAATCCAAATTAATTCATGATTCATTTTTATTTTCACATAGTGCAATGTTTGTTTGGTCAGCTCTTTTCCCTTAATGAAAGAAATCATAATTAAATAAAATGGAAAATGACCTGTTGTATTTACTCAGATTATTCCTGTCCAAAATTCTAATTAGGTTGACTATCTAAAACATTTAAGCTTAACAGAAAAACAAACAGTGGGTCTTAATTGGCAGTAGCTCCATAAACTAATGAGTATTTCCTTTTTATTTTTTTTACAATAAATGAAAACTATGCTGTTGTTCATCAAAGCGATTTTGATGAATGATACCTTGCAGTTCTTGTCAAGCTTCAGATATGACAAAGAGATCCTAAAACTGTTTTCTCTGACGTCAACTCAGATGATGGTGTGTAGCTGGAAGAAAGAAATGGACCATCCACTGAATCCTGAATCCTGGGCTGATCTGCAGAAACTCACCAATTCAGTAAGTTGCTTTCCACACTCTGTAAAATGAAGAAGGCTCTTAGCCTGATATATAATTCATACCTCATCTATTCAAACTAATGCATCTGGTAGAGAAAGGAAATTCTCTAACTGATTCACACTTTAGGTGCCCATTGGCGCTTTTCCACTCTCTATGTTGTAATGTGATGTGCAGGTACTTACAGGTGTTTTGGCAACATGAATGTATAAAAAATTAATATCCTATTGTCTCTCTGACAAATAAAGGGAAAAAAGCAACATCTGAATAAGATTTCAGCCCTGTTTCTCTGATTTAAGGTTTAGATAAAAGGGGGTTATAGTTGACTGACAGCCAGCTCTCTGACTGACAAAAGAGAGAGGAGAGAGATACGTGTTACCACGGCAGCTGTTGCCACAGTTACTGCATTTTTCGGCACAGGACTCTTGCTACCACCTGCTGTCTGCTGGGTGAATTGGCCGCAGATTAGTCTGTAGGCACTCACGATATGAAACTATTTAAAAGGTCAAATAAGTGAAGCAAGATGTTACATATTGTAAATCTCATTATGAGTTATGATTTCCTATTTGTATATATATATATTACACACAAACACACATATATATATATCAATTTTTTTTATCTATGACATTCAGCTAATACACTTCATAGTGTATTATAATATGCTCTCATTCATGGAGTTCAAATACCAAATACAGTAAAAACTGCGGATATCATATGCTTTAGATCTGGTTAACAAGTTAGATTTCGTGAAGCAAAACAGTTTGGAAATATGAGGCTTGTTACTTCATTAGGGTAAGCTAAACATCACCGCCCCCTTGTGGCTCAAATCAGAATAGCTCCATATCCCAAACGTGATATCCAATCCGTGTCCTTTCAACACAGTGTTCTAGCACATTTAGTGTACTTTATCGGGATTCTATTTATAGAAGTCAATAAATACAACTCAAGCATATTAATTGACAGATTTGAATTCAATTACAGCATTTATCTTCCAGTGTGGCTCAGTTTAGAAAATTAGTTAATTTTTTATTTGACAAGTAATTTAGAAAGTAAGAGCCTTTGCTTCAAATGAACAAAAATGAGCAAAAAGGCTTTTCAAAAGCTTCAGTCCTGGGCAGAATAGACACCAAAATAAAATAATGTATATAATAAGACAATTAAAATATAAATGATTTATCAATATAGGAAAAAGAGAAAGAACAACTATTTAAAGATGTAACCCTATTTCAGGACGACAAGATAGCAGAAACAGAAACATGAAACTGTAGTATGTAACTTTTTTTCACAGATTTTTCACTGTCATTATGCTGACACCATAGTATGAGAGAGATAATCTGTGAAAGTTTGAACTCCTCTTCCCCTCCCTGTACCAATCAGAGCCAGGAAGAGGGTCTTAGTGATGTCAATCAGTCTTGTGTATTTGCTAAATATTTATTTTGAGAATTATAAACTTAAAATATGACTTTGAGAAATGAACACCTATTTTGCTCTTCTCTTTCTTTGTTTTCATTTAACTGATTGAATACCATTAACTTGAGCAATTTTACTGAGCATATCTTGTTAACTTAATAAATCTGAGTATGTTGTAATTAAACATGACCCATTTTTCCTTTTTTGTATATATAAATAAATCCCAAAGCTTTCTGAATGCACTTTTTATTTTTATCTTGAATTTACTTGCAAAAAAGAAAATTACTTGATAGAAAAAAAATATCTAGTAAGAGTTGTACTGCTCTGAAAGTGGCTCATTCTTGATGAACTCACTTTATATGTGAAGCTTTGGAGTCTACCTTTTCACCTTAAATATCTTGAAGCAAATTTTTATGACAAATAAAAAAGGGGTTTATTTAGTAGCTGCTGCTGGTTTTATAATGTTTTTGTTTTATGAGTAACAGTGTAGATTTTGTGGTTGTAAAGGTGACTGAAATGTTGATAGGTAAAGTCTACTTGCAGAAGGCTCTATAGTTTAGTTATAGTATAATATAGTTATAGTGCAGTATAACTATAGGGAGAGAATGTGGAAACACCAACATTAGAAATGAGACAATCTTGTAATAAATAATGCTAAATATTGTCACTGGTGAGACTCTCTTGTTTTCCAGGCTGATGATAAAGACTTGGACTTCAAACCTGGATTCATGGCGTCTTTTCTGGACTTCCTAAAGACAGGCAAGAAAGAGTCTGACCTGGTGCTGGAACAAGATGAAGTTGAGCAGGAAGTCCTGGATGCCTGTTCCTCTCTGAAGGGAGGAATCAGGCCTCTGTCTTCATCTCCTCCTTCCCTACCTCCACCTTCTCCACAGCCACCTCCTGAAGACTTCAGCCGAGACAAGCAGAGTGAGGAGGGGACTGAGCTGGTGCTCAGTGGCTGCCCGAGTCCCTGCAAGCCCCTGGACGAGGAGCTGAAGCGGAACCTGGAGACGCTGCCATCTTTCTCCTCAGACGAGGAGGACTCTGTGAGCAAAAACCAGGATCTGCAGAAGAGCATCTCGTCTGCTATCTCGGCCCTCTATGACACTCCACACTCACTGGCTGCAGTGATGGCCTCCACCATAATCAAGACCCAGCCTATCCCCTCCCCACTGATGCCTCAGGGGGCATCTGTAAGCCCTCACCTACCTGCTGGGCCTCCTGTTGTCCCCACTGCAGAGAACATAAAAGAGGAGTCGCTGGCATACAGTCAGGAGGATATACCAGGGAAGGAGGACCAGAGAGTTAGCTCCACATGGTTAAGCAGACTAAAACCAGAGGAGAGAGATGCACAGAAATGGGCAGAAGAAGAGAGAGAAGTGGAGGGCAGAGGGGAAGAGTCTGGGAATAATGAGGGTGTAAGACAAGAATCTGAGAATCTGGAGAGTCAAGTAACGGAGTCGGAGGAAAAACTGACTGATGGTCTGGAGGCTTGTAACACTGAAGGTAATATAATCAGTAGGAAATGAATGATGACTATTTTATATTATGTAAAATGGACCTTTATAAGCTTTACATCATGTTATGCTATTCGTTCATCAAAAACATACCTGGAGTGCTGCCTTTTTTTTTTTTTTGCATGTTTGAGAAATCCTTAATCGCCTGTGGCAACCATTGTGTTTCAGATCCTCTACCAGAACCTTTACTCGTCCCAGTACCTTCATCTCAACCCCCTTCTGCCTGGCCCTCACCGCTCACCTACTCCTCACCCTCACCCCTCCACACTTTGAGTTTGTCCATCCCCTCATTGCTGCCAATCCAGCAGGGCGAGGACAAGGCATGTCCAGTGCTCCTGTCCTCTGAGTCTCAGCCTCAGCCGTCCTCCTATCATCAGGCTTCTACCTCCCCACCTCCTTCCACCTCCCCCCCAGCCATCCAATCACCCCCCCTCTCCAGCCTTTCCCAGTCCATCCCTCCTCCTTCCACCACACCCCCCCCTTCGTCCTCTGATCAGGACCAGGACTATGAAGCCAGTGAACCTTCTCCTTCTTCAAAGTCGGCTTCCTCACCCTCCCCATCGTCCTCTGAGCCTCCGTCACCCCCAACCCCGGAGGAGACCCAGGCGTCGCAGCGCCTCACCTCGCTGCACCTGGCAAAGAAGCAGGCTGATGCTGCCATTGCCGGGGAGAGCGAAGAGGAGGACAGTGGGAGTGGAGGAGAGGGAATCTTTCGGGAGCGAGACGAATTTGTGGTTCGAACTGAAGACATTGGTACACTTAAGGTAAATGCCCCACACACAGCTTCCAAGATCCACAATTGAAACCATATAGATACATTGCATAAAACACATGTGGCCTTTATTACTCTGCAAAAACACAAAATGCTATGGCGTTGCAAAAATGTATTTTACTTTTTATATGAAAGTTAATGAATTTTTGACTGAAAACAAGCTCCTACATCTTGCAGCAAAGTTATTTGAAATTTTTTCAACTGTACTAAGATATTTGTGCTAGAAACTAGACCAAAAATACTTGGCAAGTATGACAATAAATCCAACTAACGAAACGTTTGTATTTCAGGTCAGTTAGGATTATCAGTATATATTCTGTATCTATATAATCGCCCACACCACTACATTGAACTCAACCCAATCCATGTTCAAGCACAAGACTAACACTAAGTGGAGATCGAGTCCATGTATTGACACATACTCTATACCGTATTTTCTGGACAATAAGAACGACTTTTTTTCATAGTTTGGCTGGTCCTCTGTTTTATATTCAGGAAGGAATTATATGTTTTTTTTCCTTCATGACATATTTTTGACTGATGAATTAAATATTAATTGATACTGATGGACATGAATCAAACAGTAAACATAATGATGTTTAGCTTTCAATGGAAAGCTAAATGCTGAAAGCTAGATTGCCAGGGCTGGAGAAACAACTCCACATTGGGAACATAAAGAACATGCTGCCGGTGTTCTGACGATCTGTGCGACCTTGTCACACTCAAATGACTTGAGTTGTTTGTTTATATTGATAGATGGCCTTGCAGACAGGCAGAGAACCTCCACCCATATGGAGAGTCCAGAAAGCTTTGCTCCAGAAATTCAGCCCAGAGATTAAAGATGGCCAAAGACAGTTCTGTGCAACAAGCAATGTGAGTTTTCCCAAAGTACATATTCTTAGTATAAGTATTCGTACCCCTTGAATTGTTTTTGCATTTTGTCACCCTATAAACCTCAGATTTCAATGTGTCTTATGAGATTTTATGTGACAGATCAATATGAAGTAGTAGAGAATCATGAATTAAAAAGAAGATGGAAGAATGGATTTTATTTGTTTTTGCCACCAATTGCTCAAAAGTGTGTTTTTTGTTTTTGGCCATCTTGAATTCCACTTTTTAGGAGCACCTTTCACCGAAGTCATGTCTCTACTAGCTTTATGCATTTCTGCCTATTCTTCCTTGCAAAATAACTCAAACTCAGTCAGATTGGATAGAGTGTTTTTGGAACTTCAATTTTTAAGTCTTGCTGCAGATTTTCAGTTGGATTTAGGTCTGAACTTTGACAGGGCCATTCCAGCCCATGAATATACTTGGACCTAGATCAGTGTTTCCCAACCCTGGTCCTCAAGGCACACTGCCCTACATGTTTTAGGTTTCCCTGATTTAATGTGCCTGATTCAACTGATTGCAGTTCAGCAAACGCCTGTTAAGCAGTCATCGATTGAAATCAGCTGGGCTGAAGCAAGGAAATACATCAGTGTTTCCCAAGGAAATATCTAAAATATGCAGGCCAGTGAGCCTTGAGGACCAGGGTTGGGAAACACTGATGTAGACTGTCTCCCTGTAGCTCTGGTTGTATATTTAGGACTACTGTCCTACTGGGAGGTGAACCACAAATGTTCTTTATTTAGCTTTTTGACTACTTTTACAAATAGAAAACTCAGCAGTGGGGTTCCTCAGGAGTCCATTCTATACCCACTTTTATTAAAGGGTCAATATTATGTAAAAAATACTTTTTTGAGTTTTACAAAATGTTATGTTATTACCTCATCAAAAACATACTTGGACTGTTGCCTTATTTTTTTATGCATGTTTGAGAAATTCTTAATCTCCCTTGTCAACAGTTCAGCTGTGCAAACACTTGGGTGGACCTAGCTCTGCCTTTGAAGCACAGCTCCTCCTTGGAGCTGTAATTTCCAAACTTTAGAGCTTTCATCTCGGATCAGCCCACAGCTCTCCACTCAGCTCCTTCAGACTAGCCAGCAACAATTAGCAAACACCTTGTGGAACTGCGCTTATTGTACAAGCTAATTCAGCTCTCAGGAGTTGCACTCTTGAACAGCGCTCAGGCGGAGTTTGCTTTCTGAAACTTCTGAAGGTGTAGTTTCAGAAAAAGCAGGATTTTTTTTAAAGAGACAGAGACACAATATTATTGCATTAAATACAGAATTAAATACAGAATACTATCCATTTAAGCATAGCTCAGATTTGAGCATACTACAATGTCTCGTATAATATATGCTGATGACACTCAGCTTCATATGTCTGTGTCACCACATGACCCTGATCCTGTGAACTCTCTGGACTTTAAATTTCTCTGTGCTACATCTTATAGGTGTCATAGTAAATTAGGTTGATTGTTCATGTCTACTCTTCTCAGATTTTCATGTGTAAACATTTGAAAAATTATTCATAATTTTTCTTCCACATCACATGGATGCACTTGGTGTGTCTGTCACATAAAATTCAGTAAGTCATAATAGAAGTTAATGCTAGCTAGAACAGCTATTCTTCAGTATTCCTCAGCCCAGATACTGAGAAAGTATTTTCCTCAGTAAAATACTGAGGAAGTATTTTACTGAGGAAGTATTTTCCCCAGTATCTGGGCTACTTTGGAGATGCCAAAATGTGCTACCAGCGTCTGTACGT
The DNA here is from genome assembly GCA_902982915.1 of Phalloptychus januarius. NCBI lineage: Eukaryota > Metazoa > Chordata > Actinopteri > Cyprinodontiformes > Poeciliidae > Phalloptychus > Phalloptychus januarius. The sequence goes on from CADWAE010000476.1 coordinate 100,796, forward strand.
GAAGTTCCTGGAAAACGTCAACAAGAAGGACTATGTCCGGGTGTGTTCTCGAAAGCCTTGGCACCGAGCCGGCCTGGCCCTGAGGTAAGGCTGCAGGTTCACATTCTCCTCTTACTGGCTTCAGATTCATTATCTAGATCCTTGAGCCTGATCAGAGGCGCTCACTCTGTCTGTCCTTTTCTTCCAAAAACCTGTCTGACAGACGGCAGTCTCTGACTAAACAGGTACTGAGCATTCAGAGTCAGAACCAGTCCCGAGTGGAGAGAGATGACAGAGACAAGGAGAGACAGAAAGAAAAAGAGATGCAGGAGCAGAGAGCCAGAGAAAAGGAACAAGAGAGAGAACAGAGAGAGAAAATAGAAAGGGAGCTCAAAGAGAGAGAGAGAAGAGGAGGAGAAAAACAGGAGAGAGAAAGAAAACATAAAGAGAAAGAAAAAATAATGAGAGAACGAGAGGAAAGAGAGCAAAAACAGAGGGAGTTCAGAGGAAAGGAGAGAGGGATAGAGAGGATGAATGAGCAGAAAGAGAGAGAGGAGAGAGAAACAGAGGGGAATAACAGTGAAAGAGAGCAGATGGAAAAGAGGAACGAGGAGAAGAGAGAGAAGGAGAAACAGGAACACGAGTTCAGGGAAAGACTGAGACAAAAGAAAGAACAGAAGGAGAAAGAACAGAGAGAAAAAGCAGAAAGGAGGGAACCCCTCAAACAGGGGAATGAAATGAGAGAAAAGCAGAGTGAGCAGAAAGGAAGGGAAAGAAGTGATGTTGAGAAAGAAAAGGTACAAGGAAGAAATAGAAGCATGGACATTTTAAGGTTGAAAGAAGAGAAGAAAGGAGGAGAGAAAAACAAGACTTCTAAAGACCGAGCCGAGCCTCCACCAAAGAAGAGGAAGAAGTGGCTAAAGGAGGTACCGTCCTCATCCTCTGAGTCTGACTCCCCCCGGCCCAGTGACGATGAAGGTCAGCTCTGTGTGAACATGGCCGTTCATAGCTGTCTTATTCTGTCATCTCGCATAAATGTTTTTATGATTTCAGTTTGATTTTCAGATTGTGGTGAAACGGCATGGGAACCACATAGTGTGACAGAAACTGTCTGAAATTTAAATCATGAAAAAGTATGACCAACAACTCCACCTGGAGTTATAGCCACAAAAAAATGCAAATCAAACCAAGAAACAAAATAGCAAAACAAAACAGGCAAGCAAATGACAAATTAAACCTGCATGCAAAGGGGGGAAAACAGCAAACTGCAAATGAACATGCAGCAAAATTAAAAAAAGGTCTTGTCACTTTTGACCAGCTGAGGCCCTGCGCTCAGGGAAGGAAACAAGGCAGCCGAATGCAGTCCACAAATTTATTTTTTAAAAAAAACTGCAGGTTACATTTGAACCGACACCCAACCCCCTGTGTGCCAAAAAGGCTGGCATTTATACCTGAGGCCAGGTCCACACTCATCCTAAATAAAGGGGTGATCAAAATTGAACAAACAAGAAAACACTATTTACACAAACCTAACAAAACAATAAATGGTACCAACGAATATTTACATGCATACAAATTATTAGAACTAAACTAATCTAAAGTCAATCAAAGAATACTTTAACTTATGATAACTCTTCAAAGCATTACCCCTCTCAATTTTAATGGTATGCTCCAGGAGCTTTTTAACAGCACCTGGAGCACTTGTCTCCCTTTGCTGCTCCATCTGGCTGAGGAGACACACCTAGTAAAGGTAAGTCTTTAAACAACTCGAATCAAGCCAATTAGAAACAAACTGACATTTTCCCACAATCTCCCCCTACAGGAAGGATGGCCAGTCCCTCTGCCTGAAAGAAAATGTTCAAATGTCATAATATAACTGAAATAAAGAACAGAATCAAAACATATGGCTTGTAAATAAACTAAATATAATATCAATAATCAATAATGGATGGAAACCCTGGTCTCCATCACAGGTCTCATCATGAACAGGCCATTATCTAAATAAAATTAAATAATTAATTGGATAGATGATAACCCACCTGAAGAAGGCATAAAGTAGACGAAAGGGAACAAAAGAATGGCTTGTTCAAGAGGAGAAGGATATGACAGTACCTGTACTTTTTACATCTTTAGTATAAAGAACACCCCTGAAAAGTTATTTCTGTCTGATGAATTTGCCTTCCAATTGTTTGGGACACACGGAGAAGAAAATGTGAAGTTGTCTAACACTAAATAAGACAACAATAACTTAGAAGTGACTTTTCTGCAAGAAGTAGGAGCTTATTTTAAGAGCTAGTACTTTTTCGTTAATATTAAGGAATTATTGATTTGAAGTATATCCTGTATCTTGCTGAAAAGTCATTTGTAAGTTAGTTTTGTCTTGTTTCAAGTGTATTCAGATAGTTCCACTAAAAACTAGATCAAAAATACTTGGTAAGAGTTTGCGTTTTCTTTTTTTTTTTTTACAGTTCAGAAGTTAACTTCCATTATGAAGAGGGCAGGCGTAGTTCTCCAAAAGATAATAAGAAAAATAGAAGCTATGAAGTATGAATACTTGAAATATTGAACATGATTTTATGCATCTGGGCGACGGTGGAAGGAGTTTGTTCAACAATCGGTGGTTGCTGATTCGATTCCTGCTCTGTCTGCAACTGTCGTAGTGTCCTTGGGCAAGACACTTCACCTGCCTTGCCTGGGTCCTCTGACCACCACCAGCCCTCTCCATGGCAGCCTTGCTGTTGTGAGACTGCCCCAGCAAAGCTCTGCTCTGTCTAGTGGCTTGCCACCATTAATGAATGAACGTGTGCGTGAACGGATGAATGACTGAATGCTGTGTTAAGCGCTTTGAGGTCCTCTAGTCTTGATAAAGAGCTACACAAGTACAAAACATTTGCTTAAAAAGTACTATTAGTATTATTAGCTAAAAAAAAAAAACCCTGCTGCGCTGTGTCCACCCCCCTCACTGCAGCGTCTCCATGCTCTAGGACCGGTGTGGGGAGGCGTCAGGAGCCGGGCCATGAGGGAGATGTTCAAGAGCTACGTGGAGATGCTGGTGAGCACAGCACTCGACCCTGATATGATCCAAGCTCTGGAGGACACTAATGGTGAGTCTGACATGGACAACACACTGCAACAACACAAAATCTTACCAAGCAGCTTTTTTTCAAGTTTTTAGCGGAAATGTCATTGTACACTTGAAATAATAACTTGTCAGTAACTTCTCAGCGTAATATAGTTTTAAGTCAATAATTAATTCATATTGATGAAAAAGTACTAGCGACAAGTGAAATAATCTGCCGGTGGAACAAGACATTTTCATTTATATTTAATATGGAAAAAAATTCTTGTTCCACTGGCAGATTATTTCACTTATAACAAAAACTTTTTCATCAATATTAAGAAATTATTGACTTACAAGTTCCTATTTCATGCTGAAAAGTTACTTGTAAATGAGTTTTGTCTTATTTCAAATGTTTAATTTCTCAAGCCTCATTTGAAATTTCAGTTTTTTGGGGGTCTTTAACTACATTCTTAGAGCAGGAAAATACAGCCCAAATCCATATCTAATTTTTTAAATGGCAGGCTAAACAGTTCAATTCCTATATTCAGGCATTATCTGATAATGCCCGAGTCTTGTTTATGGGCTAGAATGTGGGCTATCTGCAAATTGCTAAAAGACATTTAACCCAATTTTAGGTAATAATGTATGTACACATTTAAGCCTGCAGGGAAAACTTTGGAAAAATATTTATAATTTTTTTTTATTTTATCTATTGATTCTCAAAGAAGTAACATTGACAACACCTTAGGTTTCTACATCACAAAAACTAACTTCCACATTTGAAATAAGGTGGACAAGTAGACCATTGCATTATAACAGTCAAAACAAAAATGCAACTTCACCTTCCTGAGAAAGATTATAATGTAAGGAGTGAAAGAGAGTGTGAAAGAAAAAACAAAACAAAAGAAAAAAATAAAATAGAAATGTAAAAATCAAACTACAAAAAAGAGTACACAAGGAAAAAAACATTATGTTCATCTTAATCAACTCAATTCCTGAGCTAAAACTTAGAAAAGTCTGTTTATGACTTAAAAAAAATCCTGGAAGCTGTATTGTTGGTTATTCATCCTGAAAAGAAAACCCATCATTATAAAAAAAAAAAAAAAACAGGAAGAAGTGAAGGACTCTTCTGTTATTCTGACTGCTTAGATGAGCTGTACCTCCCTCCAATGAGGAAGATCGACAGCTTGCTGAGTGAACAGAAGAAGAGGCTGTTGAGAAGAATCGATATGAGTGTTCAGCATCAGGTGGGCCTTTACATTCTTCTTCTGTGGTTTCTCAACTGAGATTCATTCCAAAACCATATGATCATTATGCCAAACACACTAGCGGAAGAGTTCAGCTGAAACATTCCCTCTTTTTTTCCCAGGAGGTTTTACATATGTACCCCAAAATGACAGCAGATCCTCTGGAGTCTGGAGCTGTCAGAATTCATCTGGGTGGTGAAGGTTACAGTCGTAAAACCCTCAGTCGTGTCAATAAGAGTGTTCCTAAGCAACAGGTGACATGCAGTTTCACTATGGTTGATCCATCCATCCATCCATCCATCCATCCATCCATCCATCCATCCATCCATCCATCCATCCATCCATCCATCCATCCATCCATCCATCCATCCATCCATTTTCCTACACCCTTGTCCCTTACTGGTCGGGAGGGTTGCTGGTGCCTATCTCCAGCTATTGTTTCGGGCGAGAGGGTGTGAGTGTGTTTGCAGAGGGGCAGAGGAGATGGAAGGTGGACAGATAGATTTCACAGCTCTTGGGAAAAAGCAGTTCTTTCGCCACGTGGTTGTTTTTCTGTACCTGTACCGTTTCCCAGATGGCAGCGGTACAAACAGTTTGTGTTTTGGGTGGGTGGGATCAGCAGCAATGCAACTATCCTTCCCTGGCAGCCTGCCGGTATATAATCAGTCTAAGTTTGGGAACTGATTTCCCACGATCCACTGGGCAGTTTTCGCCACCTGGGCCATATCCTTTTTGTCCTGGACTGTGTGTACCACACAGTCACACTGAGGCAGAGGATGCTCTCAATCATAGCTCTATAGAAGTTTTTGAGCAACTGAGTAGAGAGTTCAGCCATTTTCAGTTTCCTCAGGTAGAAGAATTAGAATATCATGAATTTCATTTTGTTTTGTCCCTCATTTCAGAAAGTGAATTTCATATAGAATCATCACACATAGAGTGAAATAGCCCATTTTTGTCATTTTGATGAATTTGGCTTTCAAAGGATAAACACACAAGACTCAGTGTCTCAAAAAATTTAATTATTATGAAAAAGTTAAATAATGTAATCTCATGGTGTCTCACCCCAATCAGCTAACTAACTCTAAAAACCTGTAAAGGTTTTCTGAGTTTCTACACAGTTTCAGTCTGTGTCAGTAAGCTACATAGTCATGTGAAGTTTCCACAGTCAGTGATGATTGAGGTTCCAGGTCATCTGCTGGTTCTGGTCCACTGGACTGGTCCACAGTCAATGTCCATCTACGAGGACTTTCGTAGATGCCCACAAACTGTAATGGTGATGATTTTGTTTTTGGTACCAGCCCACATTGCCATTCTCTCCACCACTACAAGGTACCAGAAGCCTTTGGCAACTACCATGGTGGTCCTGGGCTTGATTGGCCAGCAAACGGACCTAAAGCCCTAGAGAAAATCTATGTCATGTTGTCAAGAAGATGACCAGACACCAGAACCTAAAATGCAGATGACCTGAAGGCAGCTGTTAAAACAATGGTTTGGACATCATATTGATTTAACCTCTTGTAAGGGTCATACTACGGTTCTCTTAAATAAAGAACTTGGGAATTACTTTTTACAAACCAAGTATTTTTAAAGCCTTTCTGTGGGTTGCTGGGTCAGAAACAGACCATTCATTATATAACCAGCAGAAAATGGGCCATTTTTTTCCTGTTTAGCTGGGATATTCTTGACCTGGTAAAGAAGATAACTGTGCTAAGCTGTTCTCTTTCAACTTTCCTCAGGATATAAAGCTTTCTATCGAAACTTGTCGATTGTACAGTCTATATCATTCTCTCCAACACTACAAGTATCACACCTTCCTGCACTGCAAGAAAGAGGTAAAGAAGGCTTCATGCATGCATGTATGTTCAGTTTGGTGATTATTATCCAGTGGTTGTTTTGTATCTTCTACTTGAATGTTGAAGAATCTAAAACTGACTGTTTGCTCCTCTGCTTCTTAACATTTGTCAAATTCATGATTTTTTTTTGCACTTAATAAATATCAGCAGTATTTCCACCAATATGCTTGGTTGGTTGTCGAATTTTATGCTGCTGTGCAAAAAAGTATGAGCCACTACATATTGGACCTTAAACCTAAAATTCACCTTCTGTGACAGAAAGTGAAACAAGGCTTTGAAGAGGGTGCTTCAAAGCCTCGTTCCTCTACCAAAACGATGGGTGAGATTTTTGAGCAGACTTGGTCAACCATTGAAAATTCCATCTCATGTTTATAAACCCCAGCATGTCCATGTGATAGGCACAGAGTACAGCGCAGTAAAGCAGACATTAAGATGTAGTAATCAGCTATTTAAAATGTTTGACTTTTCATTTATTTAGAAATAGAAGAAAATGTGAAGTGTTTTGTTCTGATGGTTTCTGGTCTCGAAAGATTTACTGAACAACTTCTAGTGAATAAGGAAAAATAACTGAAAGCTTTAGCCTGCCTATGTTCTGTTCACATTTTAAGCTTTGTATTTCATTCGATTTTAATGTGATAGGCCTACACAAAGTAGTGCATAATAATCTGAAAAGTGTGATGAGGATTCAGCCCTCTTAACTCAGGTACCCCGGAATTAAATTCTGTGGGACCAGCACAGGGTCCAGACAGGTGTGTTTTAATGTCACTATAAATCCGAGCTGTTCTGCAAAACACTACATGTAGAGGAAAACTAGACACTGTACATTACACTGTGAACATAGACAACAACCGTAAACATACAGCTGGTAGAGACACATTCAAAAAAGACTATTACATTCAATAAAGTACTTTGAACATATCAATACTTCTTGCATCTCAGTCAATGACTCCAAACAGAAATGTTTATACTTCATTTCATCGTAGTCGTCAAACCCATTTTCCTATGTAAATTGTTGTTATGCCTGTGTTATATCATAGAACCTCTCGCCGCAGATCCCCTCAGATACGTTGCAGTAATGTTCTGATTATTGTGATGTTGGTTGTTTTCTGTCCAGACAGATAATATCGAGCAGGCAGCTGAGGACCCTGGTCAGGAGGAGGTGGTGCAACAGTGCATGGCCAACCAGGCCTGGCTGGAAAACCTTTTCAGCTCCTTCGTTGAGCTGCTCACCCTTAGCGCCAATGCATGAAGATTAGAGCCTCAGTCTTAGCCTCTGAACTCCTGCACACACACACACACACACACCCCCACACACGCATACACACATCCACCCCCATGCACGCACGCACATGCACATGCACCCGCACATTCACACACAGTATCAAGTAGCCGAAGATACCTGGAGTCGTGAATGAATCCCACTATACAAGCTGAGGAGCTGGTCTCAGTTTGTTTGTGGTACATGTTTTCTTGTAAAGTCCATCTTAAAGTCCCTCTTGAGTTCAAAGTTTGTATTGACAAATAGAAGATAATGAATTCTGTGGATATGGTGGATTTTCCCCAAAATTCTATTGATGGAAATCACGTGGGCAGCGTGATGAGAGACACTGTTTGTAAGGACATGTTGATAACTGGTTTGTGTAATTTATACAGTGACATTTTTAAAAATGACCACCCCTAGCTGTGGGTTGTTTGTTGTTCTTATTTTTTGAAGAATATTTTCAAAGGATGTACATAAATGAGCCACCCTGCTCAAACTGGGGATGTATGAGGTAAAATGAGATCTTAGTGCACTATATGATGTTTCTACAATCTTCAGCAAAGATAAAAAAATAAATAGCTGTTTGAAATGACAGAAAATGTATTCCCTAAACCATGATATTTTTTTTCTTTTTGAAATGCAGCTTACTGCTACAAATCATGAAGGAATGAAAAAATAAATACGCCTTTCTCTAAAGAAATGTGAGGTGAAAAGATTCTCCAGCAGCCTAAATGTCAGTGTTTTAATGTTGGTAATTTTTATCTGTTTCTTGTTAATTGATATTTCCTATTGTTCTGCCTCTCCTGGAGACTCAGTGTGTAAATACTGTACAGCTGCCCAATTCTCGAGCTGGCAGTCGCTCTTCTCTACATGGAATTCCTGTATTTGACAAAAGGGAAATAAAACTGATCAAAATGACAAATGTGATGAAAAATAAACAGCACTGTGCTCAAATCTTTCACATTTCCTTCAGACAATATGAGTATAAAACATTCACATCCTCCACTTATCCAAATGTCACAGTCATGCACAGGCTAAAATGGTAGAGCTCATTTTCAAACAGGAAGGAAGTCAAAATCGGAATTCAATCCAAGATGGCCAACTTCCTGTTTCATGTAGGGTACTTGTGAATGAAACTTTTCTGTAGGTCTTGGGGAGTTGTACAGGTGTGCCAAAATTCATGCCTCTATGATGACGCAAGGTCAACGCTGTTGGTCATTTTGCTGGCACACACAAAGCTTTTAAACATAGTCCTTAGAGATTGGAAACATTCAAAAAGCTTAAAGTTAGACTGATTTATTCCTCACCACTACTTCACTGCCAGTGGTGCAAGTGGACTGCACAAAGTGGACGGAATATTAAAGAAGTAGGCAATCTCCAAATTCTATGCAAATAAACAACTAAAATACTTTAAACTTAGACACAGATGGGTTATTAACAGGACAGTGATCTTAAACAGGCACCAGAACTGGTTTTAGAGTTGATAAAGCAGGTTAACCGGAAGCTACGTGTAAGGACCTGGCAACATTTCTGAAAATGCCAGAACCATATGGACCCTATGCATACTGCAGTAGCTAAATTCAATTAAAAATATATATTTTTAACAAATTTATTAAAACCGTCAATATGTCATGGCGGTATAACAGAGATACTATATAAAAAAATTTAGCTCCTCTGCCTCCTTGTATGCCCAACAATAACGGCAGATAAACAGTTCTCCTGCAACTGTATGCGTTTGTTTGGCAATCCTGAGCACCGTGTGCATTAGCTGATTGACAGAGTGAAGACCCACCAAGACCTTTGCTCATGGTGTTGATTGGTTGTTTCTGAAGAAAAGCACTGCTGCTATTCTCCTGGTAGTAGGACCACAGGGAGGGGGGGAGAGGAGCACATTTTTTTCAGAATATCTGTCTTATGTTATACTGTCACAACATAGTGACAGTTTTTAAATCATATGTAAAAAGAAAAAAAAGCTATCTCGTACAAGTTTAAAAGCTGTTTGGACCAGGAAACCATCTAATTTAAGTGAACACAGTAATTTATCATAAGAATGGTGGATGCTTGAAGCTTGATGTGGGGCTTTATCTTTGTCTATATCTATATTTGAGCATATGTCTAAATGTAACTTCGCCTTCCTGTTGAAATGTAGAGCAGATGATATAACAGTGCTCTGGGGCTGGGCTGGGTTGAGGGGGGTTAGGGGGTGGGGAGGTGGCTGTGAGTCTATCCAAGGATTAGTGGATGAAGTGGAGGGGGGGATTTGCAGAGGAAGGACATTAAGCTTATAGACACTGTTTTACTTGGAGGACTGTGTTGGAGGACACTGCCTTGGACGGTGTGAGTGGGTTATTACACCAACAGGTAAGTGCAACAATTCATAGACATTAGTGCCATGAATGTTACTTAGAATTATTTCTTATGATCCACTTCAAAGTATCTGAACGTAGTGCTTCAATTCACATTAATTAGCTTTAATAGCAGCTTGATGGCAAAATAAATGCAACTGCAGAGAGTTTCTATCAGTTTCTATCTATTGGTCATTTATTGCTGTCGATATTATGTAGATCAGTCTTTCTCAAAATGTGGTCCCCGGACCACTGCTGGGCCGCGGGGGCCCTCTAGTAGCCTGCAAAATACTGCATGTAAACAACTGTTTATTTGCTGTGATGTGAGCTCAAAGTGTGATGCATACAATTAGCTTACCAAAGGATTGTGTTTAAAAATAATAATAATAGATAAATGGCTTAAGACCAGGTCACACAAAATGAAAGATTAAGATATCGATGGAAAGAAAACACACCAGGACAAACTTATGTGATCAGAGGAGGAAAAAATCAAATCTGAAGTGTGAACAGTTTGATTCTTTTGAACGGTCTCCAGTCTGTTAATGAGAACTGTTCTTTGTTCCTACGACTTTGCTTGCTTATATGGCTCTTCTCACACATCAACAGCTATTGTTTTTGTTGAATTAAAAACGATTTAATTAAATGCAATAGACAAATACAATTGATAGAAATTGGTGGATAACTTTACATTGAATAGTGTAGAAAATGACTTTTGTTTCTGTCAAAACAACTAACGTCTATTTTTCTGTTATTGTGCAAATAACCCTAAAATGATATAATTGCACACAACACTTGGTAGTAAAGAACTATTTCTTTTATGATTTTCAGGTGTTTGGCATTATTAGAAAGCTCAAAATCCACACTTTCAGAATCTTTAAATAACTCAAAACACCCAGGGCTGACCCATTTACAAAACAGTATGGATGAACAAAGAAAACAACAATAAGTGTGTTGAGAGGCTAATATTTTCATTTAAGGTTGCATACATTCAGATATTGTGTTGTTCCAGAGCAATTTCAAGTTCGGTGGTCTGGGAGTGTTTGTTCAATGGGTCAAGTGACCCTAAGCCTGAAAAGTTTGAAAAAACTCTTATGTAAAATAATAATTGCTGAGGGTTTATGTAAGTGCATACATAAAGGCACTTACATAAGGCAATTACTTCAATGTTGGTTCTTGATTACAGGAAATAAGTTTGAATATTTCTACAGCAGACACTCAGGCATGGTGCCAGACGTGGAGAAGATCATCCAGAGCATCAGCCTTGGAGACCAGGATGCCATCCAGCTCTTACTGGACAGCTACAATACCCAGGTTATTGATGGTTGCCATGACAACTGCCTCAATTTGGCATGAGACATTTTCCTTCTTTTGTCACCATGGAAACAAGGTGCAAGGCACGATGAGAATGGTTGTCAATGCCTAGAGGAATGTTTGAAATGTCCAAGTTGGTCGACTCTGTCTCTGGCTTCATGGACCAGAAACATGTTGAAGCATTCATCGCTTCTCTTTCTCTGCTTCACTCCTGCTGCTGATGCCATTCTACTTCCCAATTACCAAGATCATCTTGGTATATTGTGACAAAATTAATCAAGTGAATGAATACATGTACCAGCTGTTCATCCTGTAAACGGTGGTTTGAACCCCCGCTCTGTCCATCTCTGCTGCTGTGACCACCCACGGTCAGAGAGAATGGCGGTCATGCCTCTGTCAGTCTGCCCCACAGCAGCCATGAGTGTATAGCTCACATTATCAGTGTGTGAATGGGTGGAATGACCGATTGGAGTATGAAGACGTTTGAACTCCTCTGACTTGATAAGGCAATATATAAATATCACCCATTTATAATTTGACCATGTTTTTTTATTGACACTGAGATTATAGTCTTGCTGTCATAACTGTAATACTTTCTCAATATACAGTATATAATTTGCTTTAAGTTTTTGTCTTTATCAAATGATGCTGATCTTTGCACAACATTCAGTCCTCCATCTTTTTATTATCTCTCCACAGTATGCAGAGTGCTTCTTTTTCAATACTGAGGCACAAGAGAGAAAAAAGGTCAGTAAACAAAATGTCTGAGTCTGTGGATGATCTTGCAAAAGAATTCACATATAAAGTTAAGAAACGCCCCATCTACAAAATGGAGCCACACTCCCGACCGCTCCTTCACAAACATCCCTCAAACAGACCAGGCACCAAAACCTGGAATTGTAATCCAAAAAAAGATCCCCCAGGGAACCGACTCCCCATTTGCCCAACATGTACCCCTGTTCACAGAAATCCACCAGGGAAGGGAGACTCTGGCACATTTACCCCAGAGCAAATGGCAGCAGAACCAGCAAGCTCTGTGGAGTCCAAGACTAAAGATGGACACCCAGGGCCGTGCTGAGATCACTAAAGGGGCAGGTGCTCAAAAAAAGGGGGACATCTTACTGCATTTTAGGACAGAATATTAACAAAGTCATGTAGCTTTCAGAGTTTAATAAACCATGATAAATTACAAAACTGTGAGATATACAATCAAAGCTAAGGAAAATCTTTACATAGAACATACAACTATGCATATGTAAAATATTTTATTAGTAATGTCTTTCTGCAGGTTTATTTGTTATAGGAAAGTATTGTGATATTCAAACCTGTGATTTAGCAAGACATAAATCAGAGCTACACTACAAGACAAATTATTATAAAAAAATTATTTGCAAAACAAACTTATTTGCGCATGTCAGAAATCTTTGCTTGCTATTCTAAGTTTTTGTTTGAGATTCAGTTTTGCTTGCAATTCTCACATGACTTTGTGGGCAGAGCCTAAAATCGCAACAAAAGATTTCTGATGTGTGCAAATAAAAGTTTATGTTTTGCAAATATTTTTTTAAGTTCACCAGACAATATTTTTTTATTTAATTAAAAAAAAGTTTTTTTAAACAAAAGTTTTTGTTTAATAAAAAAGAAATCATTATAATTCCAAAAGTTTAGATTATAATTTTATTTTACTTAACTGAGGTTATATTTTTTTTCATTGAATAATTATGAAACTAATTTAACTGCGAACCAGACCCTGAACTTACTTAAAGTCTGGACTGAGTTATTTTTCCCCTTCATTTGTGCTTTTATTGGACAGGAGCAACTTGATTATTACATATATTATATCTACTGTATTTTCCGCACTATAAGGCGCACCTAAAAACCTTCAATTTTCTAAAAAGCCGACAGTGCGCCTTATAATACGGGGCGCCTTATACATGGGTCAATATTGAGCCATGTATAAAGCCTGAGGTTTACTCAGGCTCTCAGCCATTCATTTTGAGACTTTTCTGAAAAGTTTCAGAGCTCAGCGCAGCCATTTTTCTCTCGTCGCTGTAATTTCTGTGTTTGTGCAACAGATATGAATCACGGTAGTATCGGAGACCAGAAATCTATCTCTCATACGTTTCAAACGGTTTTCGGATTGGCATTACGGATCCTGAATGGGAAGCAGCTGTTCGGACTGATTTTTTCATCAAAGCTCACAAAGATAGAAAGACAACTTCCTGTCTCACACACATGGCAGTTGGCAGAGGATTAATAACCATAGCAACAGAACACAGAGGAAGGCAGAGCTGCTGGTTTGAACTACAAAAACGCCATCACTGTAGTTCTAAGCAGAATGTCAGAACTGTCTCACTTACTACAGAGGAGAGCTGAGCACAATGTTACAACTAGAATGTTTTGGCCAACATATAAGTGGTTTAACCCAACCAGAGTCACTCATAGAATTAGTGAAGCCATTTATAACAAAATATTACTAAAATAAAAGCCTGAATATTCCTCTCAGGCCTTTATCTTTTTCTCTCAAGAAGCAGTTAGGAAAACTAACTGCTTTAAACAGGTAGAACTACAACATGGCGGAACTCTCAGTGCCTACAGAAGAGGGATGAGCTGGCATTTAGCATTACTTGCTGTTTTGGACATTATATAGCTGTATTAACCAAACCACTATTACACATTGAATTAGTGTGGTCATTTAAAATAAAGCTCATTGAAAATTTCAAAACAAAAGCCTAAATATTCCTCAAGTAATATTAGCCTTTATTATCTGTTGCCCTAAGGACAGTGCCCAGCCGCAGGCGGTGCAAATAATATCAGCCCTTACTATGTTTTGATCTCATGTTAGTGCACTGTCTTAGCATTAGCCTTTTCCTAAAAAAAGCTTTTACCTGTTTTTCTTGCTTATTAGCCATGTTTAGTATAATGAATGGAGTAAGTCAAATACAGACATCATGCTAGTGATACCCCACATGCCAGTGACAGCATTTATGCTAACATTAGCATTTGGTTAATTTTAGCTTATACACCAATTTCAACAAGTCCATGTTAGTCAACATGTTTTTGCTTCTGCACATGCTATTGACTATACTGGAGCTAAGCTTAGCATTGATGCTAATTTTTAGCATCAGAACGCTGGTTCCAAACCGACGGGCACAATTTGGCAGGCCCCGGTTAAATTTCTTCAGGAATTTTCTAGTTTAAGTGCTATTCTCCTTCAAGATACATTTACCTAATGCTAGAATAAATGCAATGTACATTATACAGCAAAGGAAATGAGAAGATCAGACATATATCCATATGGAGATGGTTTTGGACGGCGATGTGCCTCTTATTGCATAAGCAACACTGAGGAATGACCGCGATCATTAACGATACAGGGAAGAAGCTTTTAGTTATCTAGCTTTGCTAGCAAAGTCGTTAGCTAGCTGATAGCACAACAACAGCAGCCTAATGTCTGTATAATAAAATAGTGAACCGGTAGATAAGAACAGTTCTTCCTCACCTGTCTGTCTCCTCCCGCTCAGCAGTTCTCCAGAGAAAGGTAGACCAGAGGCCTGTCAGTGTCTGTTGTATTTCATTACCTCTGCTTAAACTCCGTGCTGAAGCACAAACGATGCAACGTTCAACATTTTCCGTTATCTGACGAGTATCCATTTTATCACCAAAAACATTTTGTTTAATAAAAAAACTGTCCTGTAATCTGGCGCTATGTTGAGCTCAGCAGTTAGCCGCCTCATCTCACTGTACGAGAGGCAACTGCGTTGTGCGTCACGGGCAAAAGGTCAAAGGTAACAAGGTGACCGGAGGGCTTATGTTGGTTTTCTTGCAAAATACAAAAAAACCCATAAAAAAACCAAATAATTTTAGTACATGTTATTCCTAAGCCATCCTCTCCTATGTCAGAGGAGGGCTTAGGAAATAAAAATAACAAAATTTGACCAAAAGGGCACTTGGGGGCAAAAAAAGGGCACTTTGGGGGCAAGAAGCAAAAGGGGCAGGTGCTCAAGCACCCCTAACCTCCCCCTCTGCACGTGCCTGTGGACACCAATTCCCAAGAACCAACTGGAACCAGAACCAGAACCAACACCCAACCCCACCAACTCCACCACACAGCTTTGTGGAATGTTCTACAGATGCCAGAGGTTTTATTTTTAGTGCAGTGTCTCTGCACCTGGCACTGCCTCCTTTTTGAGCTTGCTGCACTTTTGAGTCTTGACGCTTAGCCTTCCATCATGTTCCACCTGCCTTCATGACTGTCTCTCATCAATAATCTCCCTGCTGCAGAACATGGTTGCTATACAAGACAATGGGCAATGTGCAGCCCTTTGCTAAGCATTTTATTGTCATCTGATTGAGAATGTTTTTACTGTATTTTTGTTACTGTAATACTGGACAGACTTCAGCTATGCCTTCGGTCATCAATGATGCCCACACTTGTGTCTACACTTTTAAGAATATGAACATTTTTGAACATTTCAGTACTGTAGTAGTTGGTGGAGGCATCCCACAGTCATGCATGTTGACTTTACTTCTTCTCAAAATGGATAAATGTCATAATTTTTTAAAATCTATTTCTGGACATCTTTTTCATTGTGAAACAGGAATACCCTTAAATCTGACCAGACACTATCCAGGTCCAAAATGTCAATAGAATGTCAACACTTTGTTTTTTTTTCTGCTCGTTTAAAGTCTTACACTTATTATCTTTTTCTTTTTTATACATCTGCTGCTGTTCATTCTCGGACCGCCTGTATGTAGCAACAACGACTGGAAGAGGTAAATAAATCACCCAGGCAGAGCTGTGCTGACAATGAGTTCACACTGTCTTACATTAATCTGAAAAGGTGCTTAAATTGTTTAGTCACATCCAGCCTCTGTAAGGATGGGTGTCCTCCAAAAGCGATTAATCATGTGTTCCAAAGCTGTTTAGATACCTCATGACTCATCATATTACCCTGTGTTGACCTTCACTTTCGCAGCATACTTCAGCTTGTGCAGAAGACTCTGTTCTAATAGGAATTATTGTTTTGGTGGGTTTGGTTCAGGGCTGATAATGGAAAGAAAATCCTGAGCCTGAACTTTTTTCCATCAAAAATCAAAAATAGCTCAAAGGCTTATTTTACCCACTAGTGCTCTGAGAAAGAAATAGCAGAAATACTTATTTTAGGAAATGCTTACTTTAGGGTAAGAGCTAATGTTAGTGCATGGCCTTGTTAACCTGAGATTTAACAAAAGTGTATCTCAATGCTGTTCTGTGTGTGAAGTAACCCATATAGAGAAGACCAGTAAGCCTAAACAGGACGGAAGATATTATAAAGAAGAAATCCCACCCATTTGAGTGGAAAAGACCAGGGAATAAACAGAGTACCAATACTGCATGAATGTAATATAGCAGTCTGATGCATTATTACTGATGTTATCAGCAGTGTTACTTATTCCATCTTTTGCTTCATCAGTTCAGAAAGAACAAAATAAGGGACTGTGCTTCAAACTCTGATTCGGACATTGACTCAGATGACGAGAAGCCGAATCTTCTTCTCAGAGAGGTAGGCCAGTAAACTGATGTGGTACCCCCTGGACTTCCCAGAACCTTCATTTATCTTTTACAGCAGATTTACTTGTATCTAGATTGATTTGTTTAATCATAATCATTTCCATAATGTCTGGAGATGATTATTCAAAGAAGGATTTCTCGTAGGATCAAGAAAATGATGGACAACCCTGATCATCCTCTTCATGAAACTCTGTTGGGAATGCAGAGCATCTTCAGTCAGAGGCATTTTCAGATTCAGTGCAGTACAGACTGCTGCTGGAGATTTTTCCTGCCAACAGCCATCACTAGCTACAACAACTCTTTGACTAATCTAAATTAATGAGTTACAACAACATTTAATTTCCTTTGCAAAAGAATCCCATGAAATTCACATGTTTTCACATGTGATTCCCATTCCCCACATGTGGGTCACATAATCACATCATTCACACATATAAAAAGTGGTGTGAACCACATGTAATCACATGTGAAAGTCACATGTGATTTCATGGGATTTTTTTGTAAGGGTTCCCTTTGGGGCTAATAAAGTATTTTTGAATTTGAACTGAATCTATGATGCTGCAGCACATATAATAAACCTAAGACTCTTTAAATGTCCATGTAGTTGATTTGTAGTGAGGCTGAATTCTTTGATTTCGCCATAATATTTTTTCCTGCAGGATCTGGCTGCAGCCCTTCTGTGCTTTGTTGGTGGTCAGTTGCAGCCTACAGTGCTACGAGCTTGTCTGCATACTCTGCGAATCCTCTCCCGTGACCGTAGAGCTCTGGGACCAATGGTCACTGATAGCGCCCTTCTCACCTTGACACACCTAGGAGGTATCAATCTTCTGCAGCCCAGCCAGCAGCAGGACAAGACAAAAATTCAGGATCAGTGGGACAGAACACAGACACAGATTCATGGAAAAGAAGCAAGTGGGTCTCAGAGAGCAGCAGATTCCGATCAGAGGTGTGCAGTTTCTTTTTCAGAGTGCCACTCCTTTAACCGGCGAGGGAACGTAGGGCACCTAGTGCTCGCTCCGGGGAAAAAAGATGCCCGGGAAGACGACAGTGAGGAAGACGGGAAAGTGGATGATGGAGAGGTGTGCAGGAAGGAAGCCATGAAAGTCTTGTGTAATATAATCTACAACAGTCCCCAGGCCCGGGAGAGAGCATGTGCTCTGAGGTGACAATTTTGAAGTTGTCTTCTTGTTTGGTATTATGTCAAAGTTCAAAACTTCAGTTAGTTTTGACACAAAATCATAGAGATTGTTGGAGCAGACAGATATCCTTTACCATTCCTTTTTTTCAGAATTTAGATCTCATTAGTAAAATCAGAAGAATCAAACCTAAGGTGAAACATATTTAACTAATTTACCAATTAGATATCAGAATTACAACCAGTAAGAACCATTGTTCTGTTGCACTTGATCTCTGATGCAACAGTTTTAAACCATTCCAAACTGGGCCTAATCTATTATTGGCAAGGCAAGGTTTTTTTTCAACTTTTCTTTTAATTCAATTTAGCCTTTTTTATTTCATTCTTAATTTCCCTTTTAAGTGAATTCAACTTCACTTAAAAGGGAAAATTTGTTCAACAGATTTTTCAACAATTTTGACATCCATGGTTTGCTATTAGGATATATCTTTACTATAATTGTCTTCACAAATGCTATGCATCTAGTAATCACATCAGTGTGGTTGTATGTAAATGACGGTTACCTCATACAACCTCTTTGTGATTTGCCAGTGACACCACCATCCCAGTCCATGCATACTGGTGCGTCATTTCAGCATTTGAGGAGCACCAAAGTGCTATTCATACATGTTCTACTAAAAGCTTATATGCTCTGAAGGTTTAATGAATGGTGCTTTACAGCTGCTTAACAACCCCTTGCCTCACTAAAAGCTTCATGTCTGTCTCCATGGGAAGGCTTCTACAGGGATTATGGGAGAGTCTGAAGCAGGGAATCTGGAGTAGGGCACCACCCACTGGCCAGTTTTACAAACTGAGGCTTCTCTTCTTACTAACAGCCCTGAGGCCTGAGCTCAGGCTGCAGCTGCAGCAGGTAAACACTCCTCACCCTCTCACTGTCATTAATGGCTACATCTAAAGTTTGTCTCAGTCTACTGCTAATCTCAACATTACTCTGGGGCTATGGTGGCAAAGGTGGTAGGAGTTTGCCCAGCAATTGACAGATTGCTGGTTCAGTCCTTGCTCCACCCACCTCTGTCATTATGTCGTTGGGCAAGACTTGCCTGGTGGTGGGGGTCAGAGGGCCGTGAGGCCGTGCCACCATGAGGGGGCCCATGCTCGGTCGCGCCGGTGCATGGGCCCCCTGTTTACAGCTGTGTAAAGCACCTTGGGGTCGTCTGGACTTAAAAAATTGCTATACAAATGCCAAGTCATTTACTCTGAACTAAACCTTTGTGTTTTATGGAACGTTGAGCATGCAAAAACTCACAGAAATTAATTTGCAAAAGTATTCTCACTATTAATTTTTTTCCCTACACAACTACAAATTTCAGGATGTGATAATGGTTGAAGAAAATGAAGAAGCTATGTAGAAGCTTAAAAAAACTTCTACATAAAACTCTGAGAGGTGTGAGGTGCATCGCTGTTTAGAGCTGCAACTAACAATTGTTGTAATAATTGATTATTCTCTTGAATATTTTGATCATTAATTTGATAGAAAAACTGGCACATTCTGCAGATTATTAATTTAACTATTAGGGTATATCTTTTCTACAGAATGAAAAGCCTAAACCTTTTTTATGCAATATTAGAAATATATTAAAAAATGCAATTAAAAAATAATTAATTCCTTTAGTGAATGTTTGAACACTTGAAGTAAAAGATGCATCAGCAGCTAATTACATAATTCTAGTATCTGCATATGAAAAGCTCAGCTCTTGGAACTAGACAAAGCTGAAACTATACCATATGAAAACATTTAGTTGAAAAAAAGTTTTTGTTGTGACTTTAAAGCAAAATGTTAATAGCTTTTTGTATAGGTTTGACTTAATTACTACTCTGATAATGTTCTCTCAGAAAATGGCTCTTTTTTCAGTCTGTAAACTCCAGTTAACAATTAATTGATTACTAAATCAGTTGACCATGATTTCAATTATCAATTTCTATTTGGACCCTTTTACTTCAAGACCCCTAAATAAACTCTAGACTGACCGGTTACATTTAGAAGTTGCCTAACTAGTAAACGTCGTATGGGGATAAATGTTTCGTTAAGGCTGGGCAAAGAAATCTTCAATGAGAAAAGGAACCACGAGGCCCATGGGAAGTCTGTAAACATATTCCAGTTATGTACGACTTTGTGTTAGTCTGTCACATCAAATCCAAATTCAACACATTGAATTATGTGGCAGTAATGTAAAAAATGGAAAAGGTTCAAGGGGTATGAATACTTTTACAAACATTAAATTTCTTTATTACAAGTAATCTTTCAAAAGCTGCTTTTCATGGTCCGTAGAACTCAGCGCTTTGCTCTGGTTGCCTCAGGAGCGTGGGGTGTTGGTTCTGACCTCAGCCTTGGAGCAGTGCCTGGTCTTGAGATGGACCGACGGAAATCAGCTGATCACTGACAGCACTTCGCCTCCTGTCTCCAAGGAGGTGTCCCAGGATGTTATTGAGATTCTCAAGACCATCTTCAATGTTGCTCACAGGTTCTACAGGCAGGAGCCTGATGAGGTGAAAACACAAAGCCATTAGAGCTAGGCAAATGTCTCCATAGTTAGGCAGGGGGTCCTCAGAAAGTTTTCATAGAGTTGGTTAGACCAGGCCAGTAAAACATTTTAGGGTGGAATGGAATAACCAAATGAAATAAATGAGCTAACGCAGCAACAATAATAAGGATTGTCAGAGTGCTTCATGTGCCCATGCCTTTATAGGGGATGTTTTTTGTGGTGAAATTTAAGATGACATCCAAATTTAGTCCATGAGGTTTGGTCAGAGATTATATTTGAAGGATGTCTTTACAGGAAGAAGTTGCTTTATATCGCCGCCTGGCAGCTGTCTTACGCCACTGTCTGCTGCTGTCATGTGATGGAGCACACACAATGGAGGAACTACAAGGGTCAGAGGGTTATCATTAACCCAGCAATTCATTGTTATATACATGTTACAACTATGCTTGAGAAAAATGAAATAAGAACAGTTGAAGGACGTTCATAAAGTATTTTCTCCTCAGACATACAGTAAACATCCTGTCAGCCCTGCCCCTGACCTGCCTGGACGTCCTGCTGGCTGTCCCTGTGGGACAGGCGTCTCATAAGTATGAAGGTGTCAACATGGACTGTGTACACGCATTGCTGCTCTTTATGGACAGACGACTGAACGGGCAAGTAGACGTGCTATCATAGGTAGAAACTGTGCGTATCGATCTAAAGATCAATCTTATCAACAGCAAGGTGATTATTGGTATCAGTTCAATACTGACGTGATGAGACTGATACTTTTATTTGAAAATTTTCTTCCTTGTCTCCACCAAATTACTTGAATTTCCTCACAGAAATTCAAGTAGACACAGATTCCTCTGCTGTGGTGTCTTCACATGGTTTGGTGATTGTAAAACCATCTGGTCTCATGCTAACCAATAATGTGGCCTAATCAAATTCCCTTGTATGGTGCCAATGCATCTTTCAAGTATCACCTGCATCTGCTGACTTCCGCCATGTTGTGATTGACTTTATCACAATATTCAATACCTGGGACATCCAGTTTCTCAGATCCAGTTCCTGGATGCTCCAGGAACTGCTTGCAATGTTGTTGCTCAGCTTTCAATGGCCATGCCATGAATAGACTCAGTCTGCTGAGTGTCTCCTGAATGCTATAAGACTGGCTGCAGTCTTATAAGCTTTTGAAAACTATCAAACCTATTTTTTTCTCAGGGTCAGAAGCTGAAAGAGAAGCTAACTCCTGTTCTAAGTTTATTGACAGAGAGTTCTCGGGTTCACAGGGAGACACGTCACTACTTAAGACAAAAGGTACAAGTTTGGTTAATTTCAGCTTATATGTTAATATTTGCACACTGACTCGATTAAGTCACTGTAAGTCAACATGTTAGTTATAACACATATACTACTGCGAAAATACTACTTGCTCTACATGGGAGTCATAGGCCTCTTGCTAACATTAGCCTTACAGTTGTAATAAGTATTTGAGTTCATTAGGGCCTGAACATAGCAATGCATAGGAGAACAATACCTTGTGAAGCAAGGTAGTGCAGTGCATCACTCCTGGACAGGATATTATTAATTTTGTGAATATTTTTGAGGTAAATGAATGTTTATTTGTTGCGAACAAAGTTTTAAACATATACGTTTATTGGTGGCACAGTAACATATTAAGATTGGAATCAGAACTGTATTTTTTTCTGTCATAAACTTTTGTCTCAGATCTTACCTCCTCTGAAGGACGTTGCTGTTCGGCCTGAGCAGGACAGTACTCTCAGAGGCCAACTAGTCCGCCTGATGACACATGTTGACACTGATGTTAAGGACTGTGCAGCAGAGCTTCTATTCGTGCTGTGCAAAGAAAATGGTACAATTACATTCTACATCTTTGTGATATTGTCTTCACAAAACTTTTACTTAGATGTTTTTGTGTCCAGTCATTCAAGATATTATTGATGGTGAGTCAATATAAAGTTTTTGTAATACAAGACAGGCATAGTCATGGTCAAATAAGTACACCGTCTATTGGTATTTTTGAAGAACAAGCGAGCACAGTTTGATTTATGTAATTTGCACTGTATATGAAGCCTTGTTGGAAACAGTACTCACTTGTACAGTGATAGGCAGACATGTATATTAATTGTACATCAGAATGGTATTAATTTGTGACTGCTAATGATGCATCTCAAATATAGAGGAAAGTTAACACAACAATCTGCTTTACTTCATTTAAAAAAAAAGGGTGCTCAATACACACCTGTTCCAAATGGAGACCAGTAGGAGGTTAGCCATGAGGCTCTACTTCTGGAGAGTGTTGTTGCACAGAGAACTATGACACCTTCAGCTGATTATATTTGCTCATAGGGACTGAGTCAGAATAATCAGAATAATCCCCACACTCAGGTAGAAAATTTGGGTATTCTACCTTGCCCTCTTAGTGACTAAAGTTAAATATTGCAGAGATTATTTTCATGTTTGTTCTGAGATGTATATATATCTTAGTTCCAATGCTGGACAGCGATTAGAAAGAGATTGAAGAAAATAAACAGTAATATTAACATAGAGTTCTAGAATATTTTGGTGTGGAAAAGTTGGGCAAGATTACTGATCTAATTTTGATTATTTTACAGAATGTGTCTTCCTGCTGTGTAATTTAAGTTTACATTTCTACATGTTCTTACATAGACCCACGTAACAGATCCCACTCAGAAAGGGATGCAGCAACAGGCAATCTGAGGATAGGAACCTTTGTGCTGCACTGAGTTCGGGGACAGAGTAAAAAATAAAGAGGATCTGTTAAAATGGAGATGTCTTAACCATATGTCTGTGTAGTCTTATTAAATATATATTGGAGAACAGAACAGATGTTGCTGCAGTATCTTGCCTTAGGAACGCAGACAAGAATACATTATTCTAACTATTTAAACTATTTTAAGTTAGTCTAACAACTAGCAGACAGCAGATTAAGTGACTTCGCCAGCCACGACTCCTGAATGAAGCTTTGCCGCATCTGCAGTTGTAAGAGGTTTTATTTTTAGCGTCTCTGTACCTCACAGTGCCTCCTATTCAACCCTTTGCATTTTTAACTTCTGAAGGCTTTCTCACATGCCTTGATGAATGCAGCTGCATCTTCATTTCCCCTCTAATTATGACCAAACTAGGACTTTTTTTTAAAGAAAACTTACGTTTTAGGAAAACCCTTTTCTGGTGCCATGTTGGACTCGACATATCTCATTGATCTCACCGTGAACAAGTGGCTTTAATATTGCAAGTTGGTAATGTCCAACATTTGGGCCATTTTCTCTTGTCACTTGCATTCAATGCTTAAGACGAATCTCATTCACTCATGTCAATTTGATGGAATAACTCATTGTATCACACTGTGTTATGTGTGATACAACTATTTAACTGTGTTAAACAACGTGCTAGCTAATGTTAAAACAGCAAGATAAATTAAGATAAATGCGGGTAACCTTGGCAACCAGCTTGTTTGACGCCCTGTGCGAACAAACTTTCTGGTGTCCCCCCATACATTCCAGTGTCTTCAGATAAACCGGAGGGAGATGCACACTCATGCTGTCCCCCATAAGATGCCGCCCTGGGTGATTCCCCATGTCGACCAAATCAGAAACTGCCACTGGCAAGAAGTGAATGTTTAAAGGCCAGCCTGCAGTAAAGCTGCATGTGCATCCATTGTGTGACAAAGGCAATCATGAACCTACATACCTGCTCATGACCCTTTCTTTTCACTAATATTATTGAAAACATTCTGCTAAGGAAATAAATACAATCTTTCTTGTGAAGATTTGCCTCAGTATTGTTCTCATCCTGTGTGTCTTTGCAGTAAGCCGCTTTGTTAAATACACTGGTTATGGGAATGCTGCAGGGCTGCTGGCAGCTCGAGGTCTGTTGAACGGCAGGAGGAACTCTGGGGACGGTCAGTTTCCCTCTCGCTACTCCAGCGACTCAGACTCAGACACAGAGGAGTACCGCCAGGCCAGATCGAAGATTAACCTGGTGACAGGCAGGGTGGAGGCAGAGCAGCCTGACCCAATGGAAGGCATGACGGAAGAAGAGAAGGAGAAAGAGGCCTGTCGTCTCATCTGCATTATCAACAGACTATCACAGTGAGAGCATTTGATATGATACGGCTCATGATTTCAGTATTCTTTTGTCTGCTCAGTTATACATGGTACTCAGAAAGTTTCCCTCTTTCTACATTTTATGATACATCAAATATTTTAAACATAACGACCCATAACAACGCATGTTGAAATTATTTTGTTTGGCCCCTGACCACAAGTCGGGAATAGTAAAAATCTTGCCAAAAAATGGAATAGAGTTGAAAACCCAAAACATTTAGTAATGGCATGCTTTTCTTAAAATAAGGCAACAGAATGAAACCTTTTTAGGCATTTGAGGATTCATTAGTTAGATTGCTTACTATCAAGCAGGTAAAACAAAAAAGAAGAGAAATTAAACTAGTTTTTCCATTTTTAATGTATTGAATATTGTGACCCACCAGTAGTTTAAATTTGCCACTTTTGGTCCCTTGGAGAAAGCCATATGGTCACCACTGCTTTAGATGCTTGTTGTATCAAGTTGTAGAGCAAGTTGCTTCTACAACTTGCTCAACCAACCATAAAAAGTTTTGTTATGAAATGTAAGAAGTTTTTAAACTCCAGTGCCCCTCCAATGTCTCCACACCCACTGCACAATTGGCTACCTGAGGAACCATAGAACAAGGCCTTGGGCAGAGAGGTGAGCAAGAGACCAATTGGCAAAGCTCAATGGTGTCAGGATTTAAAAAAGTACTGAAACAAGGACGGGTTAAACCAAGTTGATCACAGATAGCAAGAGTGAGAAACAAACACTATATGCAACACAGCTTTTGCATATAGCAAAAGTAGAATCCATCCAAGAGAGACTGAAGGACAATTAGTGTAGTTAAATCTTGAGACCGTGAGTGCTGGAACAAGGGACAGAAAGAGAGGAACCCTGAAGACCATTGCCGGACCAGGGGGCCATCATCAGAGGAACCAGGAATTCTGGAGATCGTTGCCGGACCCTTGAATTTGTCACCACAGGCACAGGAACCTGAGGTAGCAGCATTGGTGGTGCAGAGGTCCAAGTGGCCAGTGTCAAAGGAGCTTAGAGCATGGAGACTACCGTCGATGGCACAGATAGTCTGGAGCCCAGTGGTGCAGGAACATGGTGCCTAGTGGCCACAGAAGCTCGATCCTTGGTGGCTGGCAATGGTATGGAGGCTTGGAGGCTTGCGATGATGAAGGAGCTTTGAGACTGCAACGGAATCTCTGGGATCTGAAGGACCTGGCTGAAGACTGCCCAAGTGACTACAATGTGAATACTTGTGTATAAGTGATTTTTTTTAGCTTAACTTTGACTAAATTTGCTAACTTTAGAATTTTTTTAATATTTTGTCTTTGAGTCAAGAGGAAAACACATTTTTTGGGTAAAGAGAAAAATTGGGGATGCAAAGTAACATTGTTGCCTTGCAGCAAGAAGGATGTAGGTTTGATTCCTGGCCCGGGTTCTTTCTGCATGGAGTTTGCATGTTCTTGCATGCTGTGGGCTCTCTCCAGGTATTCCAGCTTCCTCCCACAGACCAAAAGCATGACTGTTAGGTTAATTGATCTCTCTAAATTCTCCTTAGGTGTGTGTGTGCATGTCTCTGACAGACAGGACAGACAGACAGGTGATCCTGCCTTTCACCCGTTGGTCACTGGAGATAGGCACCAGCAGCCCTCATGACCACAATGGGATAAGGGTGGAAAATGGTTGGATGAGGAAAACAGTTTAACTTTTATCATTTTATAGTTAAAAATTTGAAACAAAAATAAATGTTAAATTAAGATTCATTTGAGCAACTCGATTATAAAACAATTTTTTTTAGACTGAAACAAGTCTAGATTGTTGCAAGACTATTATTTCCTCTTGCACACCTGTCAAATTTGGATTTGAAAATACGGAAAATGTCTCTGTTTGGTGCTATTGTCAGAGCTCCAGATAATATGGGCGCACGGTGGCAGGTATGCCTCTTGTAAGAAAAGAAAAATTACTATAAAAAGACATAAATAATAAATATTGAGCTTTGTCTGTTGAACAATAAGGCTGGTTACAGCCTTCTTCTTCAAAATGTAAAAGAAGTGCTGTGAAAGCGTTACAGATGTTCTGTTTGTATTTTCTCTCATTCAGAGACCAAATCATTCAGCCAATGTGTGTGACAAGAGATGGGAGACTGGCTCCTCTTTGGGGCAACATGAGGAGCTGCACAGAAGAAGAGGCAGAAGAATATGAAGAGGAGGAACAGGGTTTGAGTTCAATGCCAGAGGGATTGAAAGACAAAACAATGAAATAGAAAAATACTTTCCTGCTACACTCAGAAATGAACAAGCAGGTATGAGAGAACTATTATCATTTCTTAGTTGGGGCCCTCTTATACTACACTTTGGTCTCTTTAATATTTATTTTTGTCCAATCACCATTAATGCATCCTAAACCACTGTGTGCAACCCCACAAAATATACATCAAAACATGCTGCCCAATCTCAAGAAGGGAGTTATTACTTCTGTTGCAATTTCGATTTCCATGGTAAACATGGCGGGAAACTATGGTTTTGAATTAAAATGGAAAAGAATGTACCTTACCTGGTAGTATCAACATGCTAGTCAGTCATTATGCTTGTGATAGCTAGCATGCTAACATTAGGGTGATATTTAAAATAAGGATTTGACCTGATTTTTTATTTATTAGTCATGTTTAGCATATTGAATGCAGTAAGCACGAATGTCAGCATATTGGTAATATCGCACATTCTAATCACAACATCTACGGTAATCTTAGCATTATAACAAATTTTAGCTTATATCCCTAATGTTTTGCATAATGAATGGAGAAGTTTTATGTTAGTCAATGATATCCCTCATCTGACTGGTTATCAAAATGCTAGTCACTTGATATGCTTTATAACTTAATAACTCTTAATAACTCACATGCAAACATTGTCCTTGTACCTAAAATAAGCATGTTAGCTAATATTTGATTTATTAGCTATGTTTTTCATAGTCAATGGATTAAGTCAATGTAAATTAAATCCTGTTGGTACCACATGTGTTATTGACAGGATATAAGCTAATTTTAGTACATGCACCAATGTTGTCTCACAGAATAGAGTAAATCCATGTTAGTCAACATAATAATGATACTTCTCAAGCTATTGACTACATTTTAGTTCACCTTAGCATTGTTGCTAATTTTCAGCATCAGAACACTGGGTTTAAACCGACACACGCTTTGACAGACCCCTTTTAAATTTCTGCAGAAATGTTCCAGTTTCAGGATATTATACTGCAGCATGCTGTTGCTTCATCTGGAAGATTTTTATTCATAGACTTAAATCTGAGTGATTATTTTGTTTTTGCATCTACAGCAAATGTAAAATCAGATAATGTGTCAATAATGTCAGAAGGAAAGAAAAATGAAACATGTAAAAATGACTATTTTTCAACTGAATTCATACTTTCTGTTTGCATTCAAACTGTTAAGCTCTTAAGGAATGCCATGTGTTCATCTGAGCTGTTTACACAGTGCAAATTATGCATGCTGTTTTCCACACCAATGTTAATAAAATGAATTTCCTTTAAATTGTTTTCTGTAGTCATGTTACTTTGGACAACACAATTCTGTCCACTCACTGTTTAGAATATTCCATGTCAGAAAATGAGAAAATGTGTCCAAAACTTGTAACCATTACTGGATTCTGTCTTGTTGTTATTTGAATATTATGAATTTAAACTCTTAAATTGTATAGTATAGTGACCAAGGTTTGATCAAAACTAGGACTACTGACTTTTTCTTCCCATGACCTGTCCATCCTCTTCCAACCTACACTCCATCCGTTTCATTTTCTGTCAAGATTATCTCTAATGTGGGCCAACCGCCCAGATTTTATTTATTCCTCCCTACTGGTCTCCCTTCTGGAAAACTGTCAGAATCCTCCCCAATTACTCACCTTCAGGATCAATTTCTCAGCTCGCCTCTCTCCTGTTCCTCTGGGTGTGTGTTCCTGTTTTCCCCTCACTGAGAGAATCCTTCCAGATCAAGACGATTACATTGTTCTTAGAAATAAACTCTTTAAAATTCGCTGTTGTGCACCTGAGCAAATTGTGCAAATTGTGTATGTTGGTCAGAACTAAAAACATTAAGTCACAAGAAAGGGAGAAAATCTCAAATGACAAAAGTAAACATGATAATAGTACAGCACACGTTAATGACAGAACTGTCACATAAGACATAAACAGAAGCTATCATTTGGGTTTGGAATTTATCGTTTATCATGATAAATTTCATATCAGAATAAAAATTACATTTATTGTGATGATAAATCCCAACTAATAATATTCTAAATCCCCAAAACTGCCCTCATTGTCGGGATTGATAGTTTTACTATTTTCTGTCTGTAAATTGAAAGCAGCAATAAATACTGATAAATTTGAAACAGAAAACAGTTTCTGATTGCAGTTTAGTGATACAAACAATGCTTCTTTATGTAACTGCTGTTAAATTAAAATTAATTCTGACTACTCCCTGATGTTCCTGACCTCATAAGCATCAAAATTGACCAGTGTGCCTAAACTTTTATGAGGGTGCAAATACTCTTTTTAATACTTATCATTTTGCTTAGTTTAAACATAGGAAGCTTAACCCTTAAGGGTGCACATAGTTTTTAAGCTTAGTGAAGCTCATACATATACTTATACCCAAATAACTTTCTTTTATTGTTATATTAAAGGAACAACAAAATCAAGGAGTTAATACTTTTATTTGAAGCCTGATACATACTTAGTCAACAGTTAGCATGTGTGCAAGAAACAAAATAAGTTGTTAGCAGAAACTAATAGGTAAAAATCTCTGTATGTGCAAAGGTTTGAACAGGAAGAGGCCTAGCAGATGTGTCTCGCTTCAAGGCCTACAACAGGATGTTGTTTAGACTTACATGTCTCAGTTGAAGGTTGGTTTAAACACCTATGGATAAAAAAACAGACATCAGCTAGAACATTTGCATATTGGCCTACTCTGTTCTGTGTTTAACCTTTTGATACATCCTTTGACTTCACACCTTTTTATTTTGAACTCACACCTTTTTTAAACTTTGTTTGTCAGATAGTTCTCAGAAAGTTGGTGTTTTGCAAAAGGTCCGGCCCCCACACCTGCATGCGTGATACGGAAAGAGTTGTAAAGAGAGGGTGTTTCCTTATCCAACTTAGAATTGACTTTAACATTGTCGAGTGCTCTCATTTGCACATGTTTTGTATAAAGTGTTTGTTTCTTGAAGTTTTGACTCTCAGCAGCCTTAACCCGGAGAACGATTGAAACTTTTCTCCAACACTGCTCTTACATGAAGAAGCTTATTACAAATGGGAATGTTTTTCAAGAGCAGTATTTGTGTTTGTGGTTCTACAATTGCATGCTACAATGCAGCCCTTTGATACGGGCTGTCAGGTCCCTGTACGACCGGTGCCAGAGTCTAGTCCGCATTGCCGGCAGTAAGTCGGGCTCGTTCCCGGTGAGAGTTGGACTCCGCCAGGGCTGCCCTTTGTCACCGATTCTGTTCATTACGTTTATGGACAGAATTTCTAGGCGCAGCCGGGGTGTTGAGGGGATCCGTTTTGGTGGTCTTAGGATCGCATCTCTGCTTTTTGCGGATGATGTGGTCCTATTGGCTTCATCAGAGCGTGATCTGCAGCTCTCACTGGAGCGGTTCGCAGCCGAGTGTGAAGCGGCCGGGATGGGAATCAGTGCCTCCAAGTCCGAGGCCATGGTCTTGAGCCGGAAAAGGGTGGAGTGCCTACTCCGGGTCGGGGGGTGTTCTGTCTCAAGTGGAGGAGTTTAAGTATCTTGGGATCTTGTTCACGAATGAGGGAAGAAGGGAGCGGGAGATCGACAGGCGGATTGGTGCAGCCTCTGCAGTGAAGCGGGCGCTGTACCGGTCCGTCGTGGTGAAGAGAGGCTGAGCCAAAAAGCGAAGCTCTCGATTTACCGGTCGATCTACGTCCCTACCCTCATCTATGGTCATGAGCTTTGGGTCATGACCGAAAGAACGAGGTCCCGGATACAAGCGGCCGAAATGGGTTTTCTCCGCAGGGTGGCTGGGCTCTCCCTTAGAGATAGGGTGAGAAGCTCGGCCATCCGGGAGGGACTCAGAGTAGAGCCGCTGCTTCTCCGCATCGAGAGGGCCAGTTGAGGTGGCTCGGGCATCTGGTCAGGATGCCTCCTGGACGCCTCCCTGGTGAGGTGTTCCGGGCACGTCCCACCGGGAGGAGGCCCCGGGGAAGACCCAGGACACGCTGGAGGGACTATGTTTCTCAGCTGGCCTGGGAACGCCTCGGGATTCCCCCGGAGGAGCTGGAACAAGTATCTGGGGAGAGGGAAGTCTGGGCCTCCCTCCTTAAGCTGCTGCCCCCGCGACCCGACCCCGGATAAGCGGCAGAAGATGGATGGATGGATGGATGGGTTCTACAATTGCTGTCACACAAAGTCACAGCCATATAGTAATCTAAAAAAGAAATAAGGAATATGTCTTACATTCACATCTATTGTTATAATAGTACTGCAAAATGTTGTTATTTAACTAGGTTAGCAAAATATTGTGATAAAACCAAGTCCAATTTGCTCACCCATACTCTCATTGTCTGTGTTGTGTGTTTAAGAAAGTTATGGTATTTGATCTGAAATGTCTAAGTGTGACACAACCCAACATTGTGTCACACGTTGTTGTGCGTCAACCCAACGTTGGGTTGAGGTGTGTCAATCCAATGTCAATTAAATGTTGGGTTATTCTGCTCCTCCAGCAGATGAGCAGAAGAGGAGAAACGTCAACGTCAACGTTGCTCATCTGTTGCTCATCTGCTGCTCATCTGCTGGAGGACTAGAATAAATTCTAGAATAAATTCTAGACAAGCAGACACATTTCTATTTTTAATATTCTATAACGCTGACTGTGAATCACTACAGGTGAGAACATTCTCCCTATAGTCTGTCCGTATGATAGTTCAATATTTTACACTATTTCGAGGTACTTTTGGAAGAGGGGAAAGAATGGTTTGAGGAGATTGCTGTTTCAGTTGACCCAAAAAGTTGTATAAACATGCATGAGTATTTACAATGTCCAACTCACTAGTGTAAACAAACATTCCCTTAGTTTACATGTTGTCCATGTGGAAGATTTTGAAGAAACCTTTGCGAAATATGGCCTCTCCTGTTTTTTTTTTTTTTCACTAATCTTGTGCAAGACCATTTTGAGAAAGATTCAAGACAAAGCTTGCTATAAGGAATTCTGATCTTTCTGTAGCAATGCACAGAATCTTTTTCTGCATCTCTCTATAACAAAGTTGTGCTCTGTTCCAGAACTGTGACAACATTCCAAGTGTTGGTCCGCCTCTCTTTTTTTAGCATTCCAAATCCAAAGACCAAATAAGGTGCTGCGTGAGATAGCAAAAGAAGCCATTGCGTTAAGAAAGGAAAACTCCCAGCCCATTATAAATATCTGAGCTCGTAGCTGTTCATAAGAATTCTGATCTGGGACTGTTGCTGGAAAAACAGCATGCAAGTTCTGGAAATCCACAACAGGTAAAAATAAAAATTAAGTTACAATAGCTATAGAAACAAAATTAGAGCATAGTTATTCGAATGCATTTTATTTCTTTGTTTCTTTCTTTCGTTCTTTCTTTATTTATCTATCTCAAACATGGTAGCAGAACAAAATCACAAACATGAACAAGAAATTCAAAAGACATATTTTTTGTACCACAATAACCTTAACATCCTCCAAAAGAAGTAGGAAGACATAAGAACCTTTTGAACTCCTCCCCCATGAACTCATACCATGTTTTCCGGTGGACAGTTCATACATCACATCCAGTTGTAATAAAACAATACTTTAATTAATCAACTACTACAGCTAATGTTAAAACCTCAGTTTATAAAAAAATGTTTCTTAAATATTTGTTAAAAATGTAATTATGTCATGAACATACACTGCCTGGCCAAAAAACAAACAAAAAAACAAGTCACCACCTAGCAAATAGGTACAAACATTTGATTTAGATTTTATTTTATTTGATTAAATAAAATCAAAGAAAACCAACTGTAAAACTCCAGGCTTTGTTTAGTAGTTAAAATAAAAACATTTCCACACACAGAATTTGAAAGTACTTCAAAGGACTGGGGCTGGGGCTTTAAGAAAACCACTGATCAGTGAAGCTAACCAGAGAAAAGCTTCAGTTTTCTGTACAAGCCTGTGGGGACAGATCTACGATCTGGGGTTGCTGCAGTTGGTCGGCTCCAGGTTCAGCAACACTATGTGCTCACAGAAGGAGGTCAGCTGAATTACCTGAATGTACTGAATGACCAGGATAGGGGGCATAATCCAAGATGGTATTTCCAGGATTTATGGGGGTCGAATTGTGAAAGAACAGTTTAGTGAGCATGAGACATCATAGACAACATAGATTGGCCACAACAGAGTCCAGACCATAACCCCACTGAGAATCTTTGGGATGTGCTGGAGAAGGCTTTGTGTGGAGGTCAGACCCCACCATCATAAATGCAAGATCTTGGGTAAAAATGAATGTAACACTGGATAGAAATTATTGCAGAAGCTTATTAAAACAATGCCACAGTGGATGTGTGCTGTAATCAAAGCTAATAGCGGTCCAAAGAAATATTAAAGTTTGGCAACTGTTGGGTTCAAACCCCAAACATTTTTAACACACGCTGCAAAGAGACAACAGAGACAAGAGAATTAGTTTGAAACTCGCGAGGAGAGGAGTTCGGAGATGTGTTTCAGTTACATGCCCCAAACTACTCTGAAAACATCTCCGCTCTCAACGCTTTTTATTAAGAATAGGGACGCCCTAGTTACATGACACGGCCAACTGCTAAAGGGTGGGACATAAATCAGTTGAAACCTGTCCTTGAATCTCATAAAACAATAACCCATTATAATCAGTACACCCTGCTTCAGTACATCCATATCATGTTCCGGCGCCACGGCCTGCCTTTCCAGTGAGGCAAGTCTCACAATCTCTCACAAGCGAGCAGAAGGTCACATAGCATTATACAACAGTAAAACAGAAAAGAGAATAACACATGCATCAATTCAATGGCATAATATTTACATTTTTCTCTAACAGCAACATTTATTTTTTTGGTGGCAAAATTTTTTTTGGCCAGGTTGTGTGGAAAAAAAATCACGCTCCATTTGCATTACCACTGTGAAACTGCTGTGATGTGGACAAACTACTTCATCAACCAGTCAGAACCAGGAGAGTCTTAGCACTGTCAATCACCCTCAACTACATGTATGTAGATGTAAATATATGTATATAAATCTACATAGATGTATGTATCTATACATGCACATTCATGTAGACACAAGCAAATACATAACATTTATACATAAGCACATTTTTATACTTTATGTTTATTTTTTACATACATGTATGCATATGGCTGTATACATACATACTTTAACAGAGTTATTTATATACAAATAAATAAATGTATATGCAATTTATTTATTTGCTGATTTATTTTTGCTGCGTCATGTATATGTGACGCAAGTTACAGAGACAAGAACTTGATGGAATAGTTGATGGAAATAGTTATGATAATTATGATATATTAACTATTGGCTTGGGTTCAATAGTATACTGATGATAGAATCATGGATCACTGAAATAGTGGAACATTATGACCTTTTATTAATATGAAAAACTCAGCTTCTCCGAGAGCTAAAACCAAGCATAACCTCCGTAGAAACAGGGGAAGTGTGGAGTTGAGTCAGACCAGGAGTCACAAGAATCCAAAGAATGAATTGTATAAGCAGAATTGCTCCCAAGACATTTATCTCTTCAGAGTTCAATTGCTGGTCACAACAAATTGGGAAAGTTGTTACCAAGCATGCACAAAAAAAATGTTGCTTTCTTATGCTTCTGGTATCGTGTATGTACATCACGGTACATTAACTGCAACAAATGCAAACCAGTCTCAACCTTTATTTTGACATAAGAGAGCAAAGAAAGCTGGAGAACATTGCAAAGTGTCATATAAAAGAGTTAGAAAAAACTAACAAAAAATTCCACTAGTTTTATACTAGTAATGTTTTATACACATTAGTTTATAATATCTAAGGCAGGGATGCCCAAGTCCAGTCTTCAAAAACGCTTACAGTTGCTTAAACCAGATGTAGCAAACGTGTTAATTTTCAGTAGTTGCAAATGTTAAATAGAATGTAAAACACTCTCATCCACCACTAAACTTCACTGTAAGCCTGCAGCTGGCTTGGCAAGCCTCTCAAAATAAGTCACCATGGTAACTTGTGTGTGGTTGTTTTGTGACACAACAGCAGCAGCAGCACAGATCAAAGACTAGGATCTTGAATGTGGGAACTTAAAGGAATGTTTTCTGGGAAGGGTGATAGGTTTGATTGATCACTGAGTGGGAGTGCATGAGGTGCAGAACGCAGATGTAAGTAAGTAAAGCTGATTGTGGAAAATGACTGAATAAACACAAAGGAAAACAAAGAAAACAGGAAAACAATGGGTAAGCAAAATCTACCTAGCACACAAGTGAGAAGAAACATAAATCCCAAGAAAGAACACAAACAAAACACAGGAACAACAAAAACCCAGAATCACAGCAAAGAAAGCAAAACCAAGTCCAACAGATTCTCACACTATTTCATATGTATCAGTGATGGAGAGTGGACCTCAAAATGTACTCTGTGTAAAAGATGGTGGCAACTATAAATTAGATATAAACTGCACATGCCATATGACTAATGTTGGAGCTTAAAAAAATTAAAAACAATTGACTATATTTTGATTCATTAGTAATTAATTAGCATTTAATGATAATAGATGGATATTACAATGGGATTAGATTAGAATTAATGAGGACTATAGTGACTGTGGCGTTGATATATTCAATCCAAAGCACGTTGCTGTACTTGCTGCATTTTTATGTAGGTTGCAAATAAAATTTACCATTTAAAAGTGGTTTTAAATCATCCTAATGACGACCTGTTTACTGATGTAAAAACTTTTATTCTAACCTTTCATTATGTTAAAAAAATACTTGAAGCATTTTTTTTCTGAACATGCAAAATGCGTGTGAAAACTATTAGTCGTAGCTATAAGTAGTATTTAGAACATAAACACATTGTTTGAGGTTATAAATAAATGACTATTTTCAAAATTTGCAATAAGATTACAAATTTTATATATACTGCATATACATATATATATATATATTGTATGCTATAAAGAGAGAGGGAGGAGGAGAGAGAGAGAAGGCATTCCAAGAAAAAAGGAGTGTCAGGAGGTGAAGGGTCCATGTGGAGAGGGACGGGTTACAGTTTGAGACACGCCTCTCCTTTCCCACACTACTTAACTGTCACATCCCTCCTCCCCTTCACAATTCTTGCGTCTTTTTTCTCCACACTGTGTAATGGTAGAGCGGAGGATGAACTCTCTTGTAAAATGGGCGCTCATACTTTTTGGACTCTTCTCGGTCATTCTGAACATCGTCCTCATAGGCATCCACTCGGGTAGAAAGCCCAAATGTTCGGGTCAGCATGTCCACCCGCTCAAAGGTAAACACGATGATCGCAGCCTGGTGTTTGCTGATCTCACTCAGGAGGAGTACTTGAAAGTCCAGCAGTACATGCTTAAACAGAGGGAGCTGAATATCTCCACCAGTCAGACCACCAAGCCGTCGGAAAACTTTTTATTTCTAATTGATCTCTCACTACCAAACAAATCGGAGGCTGTGGCGTACTTAAACGGGAAAGGCAAAAAGCCAGCTAGAGAAGCAACAGTGGTGGTCTTCTATGGCCTGGAGGGCTACATCAAGGAGTACGTGGTGGGCCCTCTGCCCAATCCAGTACAGCACAGAGATGTAACGAACGAAAGATACAAAATGGAATTACCGATCAGCAAGCGACTGGTTACTATTGGGGAGTACGCTTTAATTTTTAAGTTTTTTGACACCGAAGTTTTCTCTAAGTTAAAGAAACTCCTGAAAGAGAGTTTTGGTGTAGATGGGGAAAAGCATTTGAATGCCTTTGAACAAATGCCCCGCGGGGTTCAGTCCGGGGAAAGAAAGACTTGGGTTTCGTTCTTCAGAGACATGAGCGGCATGTACATTCACCCGGTGGGCTTCGAGGTGCTGCTGAACCATCAGAGCACAAACTCATCTCAGTGGAAAGTGGAGAAGCTGCTTTACAACGGGGAATATTTTGACACGGTGGAAGAGCTGAAGATGCAATATGATAATGGGAAAGTGAAAAAAATCGTCTACAAGGAATCTCCTGACTACGGCTCTCTCAAGCCTAGAAAAAAGCCGCTGCAGATCCCACCCCAGCAGTTTTATGCAGAGGGGAAGCGCTACAGTATTCAGAACAACCACGTCTTGTATCTGGACTGGAGCTTTGCATTTGGACTTAGTTCTCTCACAGGTATGAGAGTGTTTGATGTGAGGTTTAAAGGTGAAAGAATCGCCTATGAAATAAGCGTGCAGGAGGCGATGTCGGTGTATGGTTCAGTGACACCAGGGATGATTCTTACAAAGTTTTTGGATTCAAGCATCGGGATCGGGCGCTTCGCACATGAACTAGTCCGTGGTGTCGATTGTCCTTATAACGCTGACTATGTTGACACATACCGGTACATCGATGTCCCGGTTCCAGTCAGGTTCAGGAATTCCATATGCATCTTTGAGCACAACATGGGTCAGCCCCTGAGAAGACACTTCGCTGATTTCTTCCACAACAGTTATGGTGGGATGGTGAACAGCGCGTTGGTCTTCAGAACAATAACAGCTATAGGTAACTATGACTACCTGTGGGATTTCATCTTTTATCAAAGTGGATCAGTAGAAGCCAAAGTACACGCGACTGGCTACATCTCATCTTCCTACCTGGTCAACGGTAATCTGAAGTACGGACACCAAGTGGCAGAAAATGTACTCGGGAACATCCACACACACTTCATCAACTTCAAGGTGGACCTAGATGTGGCAGGTAAGCATCATATTATTTAATCGCTATTTGTCTTGTCTCAACAAGGAGCGATCATCCTTTGGAAATTAGTGCTCTGTTAGCTATTCTCTCTACATGTACAACATACAGAAATATGAATAAACAGTTTTTCTTATTAGGTAGAAAAAATTATTCTCTTTACAGCTTTGTTAAAATTAAAATGAATTTACCTTAAAACTTGTTGATTGATCCCAGAGGTAAATAAGTAAACCCCACTAATTTAAAACAATCATTTACCATGGTAATTGTACAAAATGGTACGGCTGTGCATGGGATTTCCCATGCACCCTGAATGTAACACAGGTGTGCAGCGGTGGCCTCTGCAGAGATGGAAGCTGTAAGAAGAGCAGCCGAATAATTGTCTGTGTGTGCGTTCAGAAACCCGTAAGTTAATGTTAGCATTCATGTCATTGTGTTTATGTTAGGCCATGAGTGTATTTGTTACTTTGTTGTGAGTTTATCGCACTGTTTTCGGAGTTCAGCATAAGCGGCGAGTATAACAATGTTATCACCGCCACGTGTTAATACCGACACGGACGTTATTGTGCGGCAGTTGGATGTGTGTTAATTCATAATAGTTTTAAGTTTAATCAGAATATGCTAGTTTATTTAGCTGTATGTTGGATTTAGCTTCATTTCTATGTTTCTGTGGTTCTAATTACCTTGTATTATTCTGTTTGTTTACAGACACCACACACATACACATATATGCACATATTTATGTACATTTTGGCAACGTCGATATAAAGGAAGTGAAACTAGACCTGGACTCCTCCTGATCTTTTCTGCATCCACCAATAAGTGTTCTGGCCGGACACTCTGAAGTGATCACTGCCAGCTTAGCTGCAAAAGTCTTCCCAACAGTAATTGTTTGTAAAAAAAAAGTGGGACCTAAAAATTTTGTTAATGAAAACGCGAATTATGTCTAGATTCCATTGATCAATGAATTACAGGATGATTGATTTTTTTTGCCTATATACAATACTCCTTTTATTTCAGTCATATTATTGGGCACAAATCATTGAACTTTTTATGCTACAAAGCTGTTAAGTGTTGCAATTAATGGGTAAAAATCATTACTGTCCTAAAACTGACTGAATTATGCTATAAATCATTTTACTGTTTCCTCTAACTTTACATCTGTGAGATTCCATCTCTACAAGTGGAATATCTCAATTTTATTCTTGCCACTCAAACATTTTCCACTTCGGCATGCCACAACTCCAAACCTAAATGTAAAGTCATGTTCTGTAAAATAATTGGGTGAAACTGTGTGGTGAAGGGTGCTGTATGGAGTGGCAGCTCGGCTGGGGAAAGCAGCTCGTTCATTTACCCACAGTTCCAAAGTGGAGCTCTGGGTAAATTCATGGTGCATAGCATGAGCAAGCGCTTAGGCAGGCCCAAAAGGCTGCCATGGAGATTAAAGAGTTTCAAGCACAAAACAGTTAAAGTAATTAGTATGCCTTAAAAGAAGGGAAATGACCCTACAAGAGCAAATCTCGCTTGTATTGAGTGCATTGCGGGTAATGGAACTGTCTGACATATATCTACCCCTCTTCTAAACAATTCCTTGTTTATCTTGTATTAATCACCAGCGTGGTTATTTAATTTTACATATATATATATTTATATTTAATACAAAGCCTGATTAACAAGCCATAATTCCCCAGCTAAATTCCTCTGAAGGCAGTTTACTGTTAGAAAAGGAAAAGGTAAAGGTGCAGATCAGGTCTGGTGTGCAGTGGGTTTGAAGGATTGGTATCTAGAAGTGAGCTTGGACATCCAGGGAGTGTGTGAGTTGCCCAGAGAGGTCAAAACTTTGAGGGTGAAGAGCTTGTTGCTGAAGAGCAGACAGGTAGATTAGGACATCAGTGCTGCAGGCTTACACGAGGAGTTTCCGTTCCACGAACAGATTGACAGGAAGCAGGGCCTGGGGGCACGGAAGACAACAGGCTTCCAGGCATGTACAAAATAAAAAAGGTGTGTCAGATGCAGCCCCGCTTCGATGATTGTGTTGTCTTGCTGAAAGCCACATGACATATAGCAAATGATGCCTCGCATCTAATTGGACATGTCATTGTTTCATTGCACGTGTCAATCGACATTTCATCAGCAGGAAGCCAATAAGAAACAGGAAAACCTCTCCCATCCATCCCAGTGATTTCTGTGCTGTTATTTCCTGCTTTAGGTAAGAACACTTACAACAAGGCACCTGTGAAAACAAATGAGAAGCTGCTGTGAAGCTGTGTGTTTTTTCATGTTAAAGTGGAAATACCGACATTGCTGTTCTTTCTTAAGTAGAACAGTGATGTAACCACATAACCATTTGATTATTTCTATATTTGCTGTGGACAGGACTAAGCTTTCCAAGGTGTCTATATAATGGGCAAAAACGGAATTGTACTTGTGGTTGTTTTTCTCAGTAAATGGAAATTTTTCAGGTAGAGAAGACTGTCATGTCTGATGAACTTATTTATATTCAGACGAAATCAAAGCTGGATACGTTGGATGCCATTGCACACATCGAGTTTAGTGATGTGCACATCGCCACAGAAACACCATGCCACATGGGAAGTCTGCAGCAGTAAACATCAGATAACTGAAGGAAAAATTACTGGATAAATGTAATGTAATTTTCCTCATTATATTTAAAATATTTCTCTTATGTCATATTTTCCTTTATCCTTCCAATATTTTATCTAAAACTTCCTTTGTGGACTCATTTGCTTTCATTTTTTTTGCATGTGTGGATTATTTGGGACATATTAGGAATGTCTTTACTAAAACAAAACCTTGATATCTTCAGTACATATTTGACCTACTGTATGAAACAATTCTAAAAAGTTAAAGTAATAAATGCAAAAGCACATTTGTTGGGTTTCATTCTATTTCTCCTTTTCAGGAGTGGAGAATGTATTCCAGGCCAAAGACATGGAGTTTACTAATGTATCTTTGCCTTGGATGCCTGATCGATATGCAATGGTGCCTCGACTGGTGGAAAAGCAGCTCCGAACTGAACAGGCCTGTCCTAATTTTCTTCTGATATTCTTCTATATTTTTATGATATTTACAAGAACTTCTGTTTTTTTGATGCATGGCAAGTCTTGTTAGGTCCCACAGTATGGAATCTGTTACGTTTGTAATGCTATTATGCAATAATGCAGGATTCTGTAATTCTTTCTAGGTGTTAAATTTATTTCCTAGTCCCTTGTGTCCTCTCCCTCACCCTTGTGACACTTTTTTATAAGTTTGTTGATATTTATTTTCACAAATCACACATCATGACAAGAGCTGCTTCAGTGGAAAACACTGACAGTGGGCAGATTTTAGAATGAATTGGTAGGGAAAGGCTACTGCATACTTCATGACTGTCACATATGCAAACTGAATGAATTGAATGATGAACTGAATCATTGTAGGATGCCGAACTCATCTTTTTGCTTTTCACGATCGGCTAGTGTTGGTCTCAGGTTTTGAAAATCCCAGTTTGTTTGTAAATCTACGTGCCATTTGTCACATCTTGGATTTTGACAGTCAGACTTCTGGAACTCTTCCACAGGAGGCCGCCCTGCGTTATGACACCAAGACACCTCGCTATCTTCACATCGCTAGCAGGAAAACCAATCGTTGGGGTCATCAGCGTTCCTACAAACTGCAGGTGTTTAGCTTTGCAGGAGACCACCTACCAGAGAGCCAGACTGAAGAGAAATCAATGTCCTGGGCCAGGTAGGAATGGACAAATTAAATACATACATAAATAAAGGAAAATATTTACTATGGTCCTGTTGTTCCTGTTCAATATGTAACCTGTTTCTCACTTATTGACTGCTTGATAATTATTATTATTAATGATTAATAATTTAATTAATAATAAAGTATTAATTATAATACATCAGCCAAACATTGATGTAGATTCTGATTCCTCAAACTCATTTTTTCACAATTTATAGTCTGATTACAGTCCAGCAGCACAAAATTCAAATACTTGCCATTATTTTTGCAACCTCTTGATCAGGAATGTGCACTGTATATGTCATGATCTTTAGTTGAGTGAGTTTTGCTTGCCATTTTTGTTTTTGTCTTCATCACATTCTGGTTGTTCATTTATGTCCAATTAGGTCATGTCATTTTTTGGTCATGTCATTTTTTATTGCATTCCTGTATTTGTTATTGCTAGAAAGGTTTTCCCAGTTCAGTTGATTTCTTTGGGTTCAGTTGGATGTGTTCTTGTTTTCTGTTCTTTGTGTTAGTTGGCTTTAGTTCTGTGCCCAGCAGTAATTATTTAAAGCTCACATTCTAAAAAATCCTCATGTACTCTTCTAGCAGCACAGTTGACTTCTGTCATTGGTTCCTCTGATCACCAGACTGAACTTCACAGGAATTATTTATTTCCAGTGTTGATGGTCATAATGATGGCTGAGTAGGCCTGTCACGATAACAAATTTTGCTGAGCGATTAATTGTCTCAAAAAATTATTGCGATAAACAATAATATTGTCGGAAGACCTTTTTACACTGATTTAATGGAAATGACATAATAATGCAAGCAACATCCTGCCAAAAATAGATCCACGTTATTTTCAAAAGGACATTTAATGCTGGAACAGGTAAGCAAAGAACCAAAAACAAAAATAAAATGAACTCTCAGTCTATGTTAACAAAAAAATGCACTTGAATACAACTAAACAACATAAAACCAAAGTGGAAATAAAAATTACATTAACCAAAGAGTGCAGATTTTAAAGTCTGTTTACTACATTGCCCTCCAATAATGATTAGATTTAAATAGAGAAGATGGCCATATCAAGGACCTGATGCAACAGGGTTTCCCGACAGGGAGCGAGAACGCAGCCTGCTGAATGTGACAGGTAGCCAATCAGAAAGTTCAGATTAATCCTCATGCTTTCTGAGGGGAAATTAGGAGGGGATTCCCAAACGGCGCAACCAGAGCGCAGCGGACATCGGAGATGAGAATTTCACATATATATGAAAACAACATTAATGTTTATTCAACATTTGGTGTAAAGAATATCCACAGAAATGACCAGGAGAGGAGCTGGAGAAAAACCGCTACCGCAGTTGATAAACCCCTTTTCAGCTGTTCATTGTTAACGTGACATAAATAGGTTGATAGGTTGATAAATGATAGTCATTCAGTCAGGACTTTACGCTGACACCAGCCACATGTATTGCAGGTAGATTGTAGTAAAACGTTGATTAAAATGATTTGTAGCCATTATTTTGTGCCCATTGTTGGACACCACCCAATCGGCGGTATTGGTCTCTCAGGTTTTGAAAATGGGCCGACAATCAGCCGACAGTTCTGAGATCGTGTAGAGATCTGGGCATTAGGCTAAAAAAATGAGGAAGGGAGGGTCCGTGGAAAGCAGGATATGAGCTTTCTCATCCAGTGTCATGGAAAAATGCAAGGAGAAACGATAATGACGATAAATTAAACTTACTCGATAGCTTTTTTTTAATCGTCCGATTAATTGATTTATTGTTTATTGCGACAGGCCTATGGCTGAGTCTTCTTGTTTAAAGACCGGCACAGCTTCCTGGGCCAGAGGCAAAGAAGGACAGCTGAGGGGCTCCTTTTGTTTCCACCCCTAAATCCTTCTTTTTTTCCTTCTTAGGCTTACCCATTTATCCATTAATATTTCATTATATTTTTTTGTTTATTTAATTTATGTAATAGAATTGTTGGCATGGACTTTAGTTTGTTTTAACTTCATTTGTTGGGTTTCCCACAAGAAAATTTGTATTAACTAGCTGAGTGAGAACCCCAAGGATCTTTAAAGTAATCCTATCCGTTGTGGGTTTGTCTCAGCAGTCGCTGTGTGCTGGGGTCTGTCCAGTCTCTGGGACAGTGTTACTGCCAGTCAGTGAGCTGAAGTCCATCAAAAACCACTTCAAAGTTCTCTGTGCAGTGGCATTAAATGGATCCAAATAGTTCATCTAAAGTCAGCCAACCAGGCCTTATACATAATATAGTCAATTCACCAGAAGACTGGAACTTAAAACAGAATCTTGCTGACGCCAAGGGCATTATTGGTATTCTAATTTAAATTCTTATTCCTGGGGTTATTCATGATTATGCTTTTCAGTTAAAGTTATCATTTTGTTGTTGCAAAATTTTTATTCACATGAGAGATTCATACATTTATGCTAGTTATTTTCATAGACCATTTCTTTATTTGTGTTAAGCTGGAGGTCCCCAGGACCTTCACTGGTATTCTATTGCTTTCTTTTATATGCACACACTTATCTCTTAAACTCACTTTCCAAGTTGCTCTCAGAACAACTTGGTTTGGCCATAGCTGTCACCTACGGCCAAACTCCTGGGGTTTTCCCCCCCGAAAATTTATGAAGTACAGACTGAAAAAAATGTCTCAACTGAACTGAGTTTCACTTGTGATATACAATCAGCTGGGTATCCAGCACAAAAAACCTCCAAGGAAATGAATCAATGAGAAATTTGCATTAAACGTCATGGGAACAGTGGATTCAGTGACATGCTGCTGCAATTTAACAGCCTGAGACCATATTCAGAGAAATAACCCAGAATGGTTATCTACAGTGACCTAGTCACTTGTGATACGTTTTAATCTTTTTTTTTTCATTTTTATAAAGGTGTATTTCGCTTTCTGTTGTAATAATGCAGTATATTTTATTCTTTTATTCTATTTTGATATCCTTCGATTCCTGCCACCCTTTTATCAGTCAGTGAGCTTAAGGACCGTATCAAGGTTTGACCAGCTGGCCAACTGGTCAAAAACTTTTTCTGAGTTCTAGACTTCACTGTGCACAGTTTCCAGCTTCTGTCATCACCTGTTTTCCAGTTTCCATTTGATTGACAGCCTCCTCCACTCTGTGTTTCTAATAACTTCAGTTTGGTTACATTTGATATGGTGCAAAACAGATTCATGTAGTGTAGGTCAAAAGCTACCGACTTAACTTCATGTGGTCTAGGGATGAACTTAAAAACAGTTTGGAGAGAGCTTCATGGAATGTTTGTGTGTCTGGGCAGCTGCGTTTAAAGCTTTAACATCAGCAACTGCAGTGGAATCCTTTGGATGCAGCTGGAGAAAGCTGGATGTTTCACACAGCTGTAGTAGACTCTGGAGAAAAATAGACATGTTCACTGGAGGAACAGATCATGGCTTTCAGCCTGAAAACTAAATAGGACCACCTTTGGTTTGGCAGTTCCTATTAGGAGGGTTACTTGCAATTCTGTGTTGTGTGAAGAGTAAAGTGTATTTGCTTTTTAAATTCACCATAAGATTGTTTTATGTACTTTTAAGAGAGGCCTATTATCTTCGCTGTAAGAAACAGTTTGGTAGAATTTAAATGTTGGGTTCAAACCCCAAACATTTTTAACACACACGCTGCAAAGAGACAACAGAGACAAGAGAATTAGTTTCAAACTCGCGAGGAGAGGAGTTCGGAGA
This sequence comes from Phalloptychus januarius, assembly GCA_902982915.1. Lineage (NCBI taxonomy): Eukaryota > Metazoa > Chordata > Actinopteri > Cyprinodontiformes > Poeciliidae > Phalloptychus > Phalloptychus januarius. Next base: position 145,643 of record CADWAE010000476.1, read on the forward strand.
TGTGTTTCAGTTACATGCCCCAAACTACTCTGAAAACATCTCCGCTCTCAACGCTTTTTATTAAGAATAGGGACGCCCTAGTTACATGACACGGCCAACTGCTAAAGGGTGGGACATAAATCAGTTGAAACCTGTCCTTGAATCTCATAAAACAATAACCCATTATAATCAGTACACCCTGCTTCAGTACATCCATATCATGTTCCGGCGCCACGGCCTGCCTTTCCAGTGAGCTTCCTCCCTCTAGTCTCACAATCTCTCATAAGCGAGCAGAAGGTCACATAGCATTATACAACAGTAAAACAGAAAAGAGAATAACACATGCATCAACAAAACTTTAACATGGAAACGTAATGTTGTTAAAACATCATCCAACTGCATCTTGGGTTGAAATTAACTAATGCATTTTTCTTGAAGGATACAAGCAGACTCTTTCAGGGCATTCAAGAAGACTCTCTTTATTTTTGTTATGGACCCAGTCATCTGGTTAGGCAGGACCCTGGGTAATATGACACTACAATAGTAGCATCATATTCAGAGGAAAAGCTGCTTGCTATCTGAGGCTACGTGCCCTGAACATATGAAGTTTAAACCAACTTTAAAGTAAACCAAGATTTTCCGTGAACATTGTGGCTTCACACTGTGACTGGACTAGATAGCTGGTTCATCAACAGGCTACTTGCAGCAGTAAATTATATTGCAGCCCCTTGTTTAGCAGTTCAACAGCAAATACAGTGACTTCAAAACATTGTAGTGAATATAGAAAAATGAACAGACTGAAAAATATAACCCAAAAAGAATATAAAGATTTCTATATAACTCTGGGCGAGAATAAATTGAATATTTTTGCACTCCCAGACACTCAAACTACAGGAAAATGTATTTAGGGGCTAAAAAATTGATTTTGCATAATGTATCCCTTTTAAAGTGTATTGTTATTAGACTTTTAAAAAATCACAGTTGATTAGTAGAATTGCACATTGTCTACAGTAAATAATCCAATTAATGAGACTTGTATTGGTTGGTCTAGTAGAATTTTCATAAATGTTCTCATAGACTGACCCCATGTGGAGAGATTACATCTCTCTGCTGCTGTCTACATCCTGCCTACTAGAATTTCACAGGACTGCACTTAAAACAAACTGTCCCATGGACACTACTTTTAGAAACTCTGGGGACCAAAGACAAAGTAATCTTCTGGGATGTAATGAAACTATGTAATGCTTTAGATGCAATGAAGCTTGGAGTTGTTTGGATTTTTCCTTGCTTAGTAACATACATCGCTTCTTTTTTATTAATCGTGGGTCTTAGGATAATCGCAGTGCAGTAATAGATTATTTTAGTTCTAGTAAATAAAAAAACGTGTTCCTTTTCAAGATTAGATTAGTAATTTAGGTTGCAGATATATGTTAGTGATTCTGAAAGTGTTGAGGCCAGCAGGTCCTGACAGCCCACGACTGCAAGACATACCTTCAGCAAAATATTTAAAAGCTTTACAGCCAGGAAATTTGGAGTAGCTTAGAGATTATACTCTCACCATTTCTTTTCACTTATCAGACTTCAAGCACAAGTCAGACTTGTGTCATCTACAGAAATACTCAGTTTATTTATATTTCCTCCATCCCAGGACCTACCACTGCTTTCTGCTGACTCCAGGTTTGAATCAGATGATTCTCACTTCCTTTTGGGACCCAAGACAACCAGCACCTTCACTTATCACCATGCTGAAAGCTCTCCAATGTATCATAAGCTTGAAGACACATACTCTTCAATATTCTGCACTCTCCTCTTCATCACCATCATCATCATCATCATTATTATTTGACAACCACTACTCTCTCCTTCTTAAGACATTTCATAATGACTGAAGAACCAGAGGCACTCCCTTTGCACATATTTTTGTTCCTGAGCTGTTGTTCATATTACATTTGATCGGTGTAATTCTAGATAGTGCCACACTGTGTCGCTGCTGGGTAATTTAAAAAAAACAAAGAAACCTAAGGTGACTCTAGATCGCCTCCAACATGTGGATTTCTCTCCAGGAGACTTGGAGTCATTTGTATGAGCAAAACAGATGAAGGCTCTAACGGTGATCGTTACCTTCACATAAGCTAAAATATGTCGACAGTTTTTTTTCCTACCTTGCTGTCGCTGGCAAGAGAGGGAAAAATGCTGGGAGAAACATCATGGTCAGGCAGTGCTGGGAAGCTTTTAAATGATTAGGGAGCTATTGTTATTGCCGCCAGTAGTTAATGTGGAACCACTGATCCACTACCAGATCCTAAACAGCTCTTTCCAGATTGAACACAGAGCCATAGAAGCATAAATGAAAATGCCTTCGGTTTCAGCTGAAGGCAGCAGCAAACACCAGCTCCTATGGCCAACTCTGTCCTCTTCCTCTGTTTGGTTCTCCTCATCTTCATCACCTCTTGTGATTTCTTCATTCAGATAATTTTCAACTGTGGTTCTAGTTGAAAAGGCTTTAAGACGTTACTCATGGCTGTTTTAGGTGGATGGAGCAAGTGCAGCATGCCCAAGTGGACATCATTTACCCAGAATGCATTGCGGCATGAACAACATGGCAATGTTCATGCGACAATATTTTATTAAAATTTATAAAGACTTAACAGCCTACACTACTATTACAGTATTGTTTTTACATCTAAAATAAATATTTCTCAGATAAGGTTTGATATGCCTTTAAAGGGATTTTCTCCACTGTATTGCTGTAATAATCTCCACTGCACAGTGTTCAAGAAGAGGTGATTGCAACAGAACAGATTCCTACCAATTTTAAGGTTGTTCTACATGTTTCTGGTGTTTCCCTCTTTGAGCAAAACTGACTTAAAAAAGAATGTTATTAGTTAGGCATATTATCTTTAGGAAAACATTTTTAGCAACTGGTATTTTCCTTTTCTGCCTTAAATTATGTCTGTTCGCAACTCCCTTGGACAAAAACTCAAGGTCACTAAACAATGTCAGAAGTTGAAATCTCTTTCTTACATCACAATCTGAGCTCTCTAAACTGTCAGAGATAATGAATCTGTTTGTTACAGTATATTTTCTGTCTTTTCCCAGGTATAAGGTTGCCATCACCAAGCACAAGGACTCAGAACAAACCAGCAGCAGTCTTTACAATCAAAATGATGTTTGGACTCCAGCTGTTGACTTCAGCAAGTATATTGAAGACAATGAAAGCATTGAAGATCAAGTGTGTTGTGACATGATCTGACAAAAGAATGCAATTACTCAAAAAACCTCAAATTTTAAAAATATAACCTGCCTTATTATGTGCCTCTAGGACCTTGTTGCCTGGGTGACCACAGGCTTCCTTCATATCCCTCATGCTGAAGACATACCCAACACTGTGACTGTAGGTAATGGTGGTGGAGTCATACTGCGACCACATAACTACTTTGATGAAGACCCATCTATCAGCTCTACAGACTCTGTGTACTTCAGCCCTGGTACTGAAGGCAGCTGTGAGAACAACAGGATGGCATGCTTGGCACACGAGACTTGTACCCCCACCCTGGAGACCTTTACCTACCACGGCTTTGACGGAGTTATGAAGTTTGAGGACTGGAAATGATTTATGTGTTGCTGAGCAAAACCTTCACAGCTATTTTAGTTTGTAAGAAAAGTTTTGCACTATGTGTTTAACTTAATGTAACAAATTGAATTAGTACACAGTATATTGTGGGCCTACAAATCCCTCGTTATTATGTTGTTTTATTTAGCTATCATTAACACAGTTGTTTACACGTAAAAAACTGTTTTTTTTACCTTCCCTAAAGATAAAAAAAACTGTTTTGCCTCTAGTGAACTTTAATGATATACATAGAAATACATAGATTTATATATAGATCTGGGAAAAATGAGATCACTGCAAAATGATCAGCTCTCTGATTTTACTCTTTATAGTTATTTGTTTGAGGGAAATGAGCGCTGTTGTTTTATTCTATGAACTACTGACAACATGTCTCTGAAATTCCAAGCAACAATTTTTCATTTATTTGCAGATAATGAGAAATGGTCAAAATAACAAAAACAGTGCAGGGCTATCAGAGCTCAAATAATGCAAAGAAAACAATTTCATATTCATTTAGAAACAGCAATACTGATGTTTGAACTCAGGAAGAGTTCAGCAATCTATATTTGGTGGAATAACTAGGAGGCTTTTAATGGGGTTCAGTACAGTGGTCTCTTATTTTTTTCTAGAGCTGTATATTTATATGTTTGAATGAAACATACACATATGTATATTTTAACATATGTTTGTATATCCTTACATAAAGATATAAAGGTAAAGCAATTTTTATTCCATCCACTTTAATTACTCCTTATATTATTTTTGTAAAAATGATTGCATGTCACTATTTTGAAATGACACAAAAGTTTTGAAAAATAAAAAGTTACTATTTGATTTTGATTATGCATTGGAGGATCATTAAGCCATATTTGTGAATACAACTACATAAATTCATCAATTCGCTTATTTTGCACCATTAATCTCACAGATGGAGCAGAACAGATGAGATCTAACGGTAATTCAACTGACCGTACAGGAGAGGGTGCTGCCTCCTCTGGAGTCATTTTCCACCATAAAGTTCTGCACTATAAAGTCTCAGAGTATGGCAGGCCAATTTAACATATATTCGGTTTCGTCTGACAAGCCGTAATAAAAAAAAAAACAGCAAAAAATTTAATTTCCTTTGTTTAGCCAGGTAAAACCACACTGACATCCAGTTTTCATTTTAAGACTGAGAAACACAGTTCACAACAACCTGATGACACAAAAGCAAATTAAATTAAAACATATGCACAAGTTTAAAACAAATTACAAAACAGTTTAAAAGCAATGACACCGATTGTTAGAAATATGTTGCATGGTTTTAAGAACTGCTTGAAAAAAGTACAATGAAATAAGATCTGACATCTTAAGTTCAAACTCGAGCTGACTGCTAGCTTCCGTTTTTCTGTTCGAACAGATGGAACATGTAAGGAAAGACGTTGCTGGAGCGTAAAGAATGGGAAGTAACAGTTCATTGTTGGAGAGGATTTAAATAAGCTGGAGCCAAGCTATGTAGTTTCATAAATCTACACTTCATGACTTTAATATTTTCCAGTGATTGATATCTCCGTACGCTTAAAGGAGCCCATACTGCACACATTGATGTTGTGTAAGACATCTGCTACCTGCTACAAACCTTAAAGCACAATGATAAACAGTATTCAAGCATTGAAGCCATTTGGTCAAAGCCATTTGGTCAAAGCATAAAACACTGCCATAATCCAGGAATAGTAAGACTGGTGCTCATACCAAGTTTGTCAGTTATGACTAGTTATAAAATTATTGTACATATCTAAAATATTAGTTTTGAGATTTACAGATTATTTACAGACATCTAATCTGATAATATGTCTACTCATAACCCAATTTCAAATATCTGGAATGTAAATGCAGTAAAACTGAATTTATGTTCACAAATGGCCTGCCATACATAGTGATCTGCAGTCGGCAGTCTGCAGTTGTTTTCTATAGAGACTTTACATCAGCCATTCAGTGCATATTAAAAGCCTTCTGTGATGAATAAGTATTGTCTATTTAAAATGACGATGTGGACAAATGTATTGTTACTGTTATTGTTACTAAAATCCATCTCAATATCACAAAGGTCTCAATTATTGCTTGATTGATTTATGTTTATCAAGGTGTCTAAGATGAGAGAAAACATGTTCTGTAACTTGGTGCCTTCTATTTACATGTTGCCAAGAATGGGACCCCAATCATTTTTGGGGTCCCAAGCAGATTTTCATGATGTGTTGAATTTTTTTTTCTCAGAAATTTTTAATTTATTCCAGTCTGTCATGTATCTGATCAGTATCTGACATGCCATTGAAACCAGGCTATTACATACACATATATGTATATATACATATATATGTCAACCTTATATATAAACTATAGGTTTTGTTGTTACACCATTCTTTTTTCATTAAAAAACTTTCATCATCTACTTGACTTCTTAGCCTCTCTGCATTTGGGTCCACCAACAAACCACTCAACATTATAGAAGAAACAAGCTCACAGGATCCAGCAGATCCCTTTTCAGATTAAAGATTTAATAACTTTACAGAGACTATTAAAGAGAACCTCCACTCCAAATCAGATTCCACCTTACTGCAATTTTGTGCTACACAAATGGGCTCCTCACCTCCCATCACCAATCATTTCAGATCTGCAGAAGTGAAAGCAGGGGGCTCATCAGGCTGCTTTCCCAGAGTTATATCTTCAGACATTTACACCATTTCCATCTGATACTCCTTCCTGGTCTCCACCTACAGCAGCTATGTCTCCTACCTCTGCTTTCCCAGTTCTGTTGTCCTCTCATTGCAGACACCAACGCCGCAAGGAGACCTCCATATCTTCTCCTGCGGATCAGCCTAATGCCTCCACAGTTTCTCCGTTGGGTCGGTCTGATGCATCCATATGAAGTGTCTCCACAGCCTCTCCTTTGCCAGCTGTAGTGGCAGCCTCTGTTGAGAGTGCTCCAGGATTTCAGGCTGCACCACAGACTCCACTGTGATCTCTAGCCTCCTGAACTTGGCTGAGGGCCTTAGTCTCAATTCTCTGAGGGGGACACATCTATCTCCAGTGCCTGGTTCAGTGCCTCTACTTGTGTCCTCAGTGGTCCCCAGTTTCTGTATATGGGCCATCTTCCACAGCTCCCGAGCTTTTATGAGGTCTCAGTGGAAAGACTTTAGGGCCCTTCTTCTGGCGCCGCAGTTCTTCAGGCGCCAAGCTTTGGCCGACCTGCAGATCGTCTTTGGATCTTCATTTATCCCTGGCGTCCTCCAGACTGTAGCTTTCTTTATGAACTTATTGGCAATGAAGGCATGGATAACTGTCTCAAAGTCCTCAAAGAATTGGCTTTATTTTGGCTGTCGTAAAAATATAAAAATAATTAAAAATAAGTAAAAGAATAACTCATCATTTAACCCTGCCCCTCAACTTTGATAGATGAGTTTGACAGGTAAAATGGTGGAACTGCAGGAACAGGAACCATGAAACAAACAAATGCACATTTAATTATTATATTTAACACATAATATTATGTGTTTTAATTTTACAAGTAATTTAATGCAATATTTAATAAATTAATTGTATAGACAATTCATTAAACATTTCATTAATTATTTAATTATGTATTTATTTATGCGACAGACTGGCGACCTGTCCAGGGTGACCCCGCCTCTCGCCCAGAACGTTAGCTGGAGATAGGCAACAGCATGGGACAAGGGTGTACAGAAAATGGATGGATGGATTTATTAATTGAATTATGTATTTATTAATTTAATTATGTCATTTTTAAGCCTTACTTTAAATGTCAAAATCTGATAACTTTGGTAAAAGGAGAGAGGAGGGGTTGGCTGAGGAGAGATTTCACTGGATTAGCCAGCTCTCCTTCAAGAAAATCAAGTCAAAAAATATTTATATTGTTTCGGTTAAGTTGCAACATCCCTGAGCTGTGAATTGCGACGGCCAATATGGCATTGGCAATTTCTCCAGATGGCCAGTCCACCTATGACGCTGGCTTGCTTTATACAAGTCAGCTAATGTGGGACTGTGAATACGTCCTTTGGAGAGTCAGGGAAGTAACAGTAACAGGGGACTCCAACCTCCCTCACTACGTTGGAAAAACCATGGAGATAGAAAAAATTAATCCCACACTGACGTGTTTTATTAGAGACCGCTGACAAAGATTCTTCTTGGCTTTGACATTACCCTGCTCATCATGCTGTAAAGCATGTTTGATTGCAGTACCACGAATAACTCATTTTCTCCTTACATGTCGTCTTTGGATATGAATCACGATCTGGTCAACAGTGGACACGAGCAAAGGTTAATGAGGTGGTTTGAGGGTATCAAACTGAAAAGACTATATCCCAATAGAGTGTAAGTGTGTGCTCCTGTGATATTGGAACAGGCTCATACTGTAGTGCGCTGCACAGTGCTGCAGGCTTTTCTCAATAGACCGACACAGCACATTAGCTCTGCACCAGAAAAAGAGGCAGAGATAAGTGGGGAGGGGAAGGTATACGTTTTTGTGTGTATATGTGTATGTGTTAATGCATGTGTGACGGAGGAGAGGGGATGTGATGATGATGGTGATGTTGAAGAGTGATTAATAGGGAAAAAGGATGTAATGTTTGAGGAAAATAGAGTGGAAAAAATGAGAAAAGTCTAATGAACTGATGGCCTGCAGTATTTTCTGCATTTTCTGTGGTGCTCAGCAGATACTCGTTCTGCTCCTGGTCTCCCCCCTCCTCTTTGGTTAGTGGTACAGGGACAATCTTGGAAAGAAAAAAAGAGAGAGAGAATGTTTAGTGGGCATAAAAAGCTGTTCCGTACTCCTTTTGCTGTGTTCTAATTAAGTAAAGTGCTTCAGTAGATTGAAAGATAGTGGGAAGTGATGCAGAGTAGAGGGGGGAAAGGACACCAAAGTGTTTTAGTAATGAAAACTTATTTTAATGTAAGATAAACAAATTTTACTTAAATTATGTCAGGACTTCATAATTTATATAAATGTATGGATGCACATGAATGTTTTTTCTCCAATAATCTTTACATTTACATGATCAAATTGTTATTTTCTCCTTAATAACAGCACATGTCAACTTTCTAATCCAAAGATAATTTCCAGAATTATTCCAACAGAAAAATGTATGTCACCAAATGACACTGAGATTTCTGTCAACTTTCAACTGAACCAGTGAACTAGTGGTACTGGTTAAAAACAAAATTCGAAACCAGACATTCAAAAAGCAATGTTTTGGTGTGGTTACATTAACATTTGTAAAATTCACTTCCCTTGAATTGAATCTGAATTGTATTGTACTGGTTTACATCGTTTTTAGACAGTTTTTGGAAATGAATTTGAATTGATTCATCCTTTCAAACGTCCATCACCTTTGCGGATTCACAAAGCCACTGCATGCAGTTTGTGATCAGGTATGCATCAGAAGGTATGTTACCAGTGCTGTGTGCTCTGCCTTTAGGTCCATGGTATTCTGAGCAAATTCTTGAAAAGGATACAGTAAAATAAAAGAAAACATGAGGCTACTAGACAAAAAGCTGCATTAGGCTTAATCATCAAACAACATGAAATCTGTCATTTCTCTCCGTGTGTGTGTGTACTGTGTGTGTTCTCTCTCTCAGAAACACAATGACCAAACTCCTCCTCTTTTCGTGAATTCTGCTGCCCTGTTTTTTTCACTGGCACTGTCCTGACTGAGTGCTGAGCAGGGACCAGCGGTGGATGAGGGAGAGCATCATCCATAGCAGTTGGGCGCAGGACCGAAGCATGCCCCAGGGCAGCCATGACTTGCTCGGCTTCAGACAGCGAGAAGATTGTGATAAACTGCGGCGGGATCCGGCACGAAACCTACCGGAGCACTTTGAAGACATTGCCCGGGACGCGTTTGTCTTGGCTGACCGAGCCGGATGCCTTCAGCAACTTCGATTACGACCCTAAGTCGGACGAATTCTTTTTCGACCGCCATCCAGCTACCTTCGCTTTCATCCTAAATTACTACCGCACCGGTAAGCTCCATTGTCCAAACGATGTCTGTGGACCATTATTTGAAGAGGAGCTCGCCTTTTGGGGCATTGATGAGACTGACGTGGAGGCGTGCTGCTGGATGAACTACAGGCAGCACCGCGACGCAGAGGAAGCCTTGGACAGCTTTGAGACTCCGGAGCCAGACGTACCGGAGGATGACCCGGCGCTCACCGGCGGAGTGGATGGAGACCTAAAGCGGCTTTGCATGCAGGAGGACGGCCGCAAAGCGACCTGGTGGGAAGTATGGCAGCCCAGAATGTGGGCGCTGTTCGAGGACCCTTACTCCTCCAAATACGCCCGGGTGAGTGACTGGACAGAACCACAGAATCTACTGAATTTTTTTTTAAATGCTAGTTTTCCTAAAATATGTTCCTGTGCGCTCTATTAATTTGCTCCTTGATGTATGTTCAACTTCTGGAGTCGCCAGTTTGAAAGATTTCAAACATACTGCGGCTTTAACAAAACGGACACATTTTGATTAAGCGATGTAATAGTCGCAACTATGCACTCATTAAGTAGCTTAGATTCTTTCTTTGTCACTCATGTTTTTCCATTTATGTAACATGCTTCGATTGAGAACATAATTAGTGACAATTTTTTACTCTATTTTTTTCTTCTTTTTTTGGTTGGGATTGCTGAGGTGCGATGTCGTTAGAAGGTAAAAGTCGAGGTAGTAAATTTCTTAAAATATTTTGTTTGATTCATTAGACTATATGCCTGGTAATCTAAACAACAGGTCCATGTATGTTTCTGATAATTTGGTATCTGAGCTAAAAAAAAGTTTTTTTGGCTTCTGAAGCTGAAAAAGAGAAATTGAAACTGATAAAACAATATATTAAAGAAATAGTCCTTGCATCTATGTTATACTAATACTGGCACTTTTACTTTAAATAATGTAATTAAATTATGTTTATGGCTTTATTAATTAAAGAAAAAATATATATTTTTTTATTATTAATAATTAATAAATAATTAAATTAAATTAATTTAAAGATACAGTATATACAAAAATATTTAAGTGTTATGTAGATTTCTTCCTGAGGAAAGATCTAACTCTTTGTACTGCAAAACAACACTTCTGACTGTTGAAATCTCATGGCTTTCTATTTGTTGTATTAGTTGCTGCATAGCGGAGCAATGAATGGAGAGTGGTGGATTGAGGAAGTACCTCTGTACTTCCTAATATGTGTATAAATATGTGTATATATAATATATGTGTCTCTACACATATTAATGTTCACCTGTAAACAGATTTCTTTTTGTCGTTCTTATTTTCCTGTCAACTTTTGGTGCAACCCAAACGTAAAAGTCCGTCCACAGAGACACACTGATCACCCCTTCCTGTGGGTACCGCTTCATGGGTGACAATATATTAAGCAGCAAGTGAACAGTTTGTCCTTAAATCTGACGTGTTAGAAAACTGGGCATCATAAGAATTTGAGTGAGTTTGACAAAGGCAACATGGTGATGGCAAGAAAACAAGACAGTTTTTGTGGGATGTCTGTGGATTACAGTTCACAGAGCGGATCAAAAGGGATCTAGGGAAAAGAACACAGGTGAACTTGTCACAGAATCATGGTGCATTTATGCTGGTTGCAGGGTGGAAGCTGTGTGATCCGATCCAATAAATGAGCTGCTGTAACTCAACTTACTAAAGTAGAAAAATCTGGTGCACTATGTATTTTTGACGGTGCACTGCAGTTTGTTGCATATGGTGCTGCATCGAAGCAGAGACCAGTCAAGGTGCTTATGGTGACATCTGACTGCTGTCACAAATCAATGGAAGGTTCAGTGAATATTTCTTTTGTATCACATGGATAGCTGATTGGGCCCAGATTGCTTCCTTAAGGAACATGTGGGAAAGGATCTGCTATGGCAAGAAGGCAGTGTGATCATTTGGACAATGTTATGCTGGGAATCCTTGCCATACATACACATGTATGTTACTTTGACATTTATATGTAGAGCCTTTCTGCTAAACTCATTCATCAACAGGTATAGTTCAGGAGAAAGCTCAGGATCTGTCTCTCCTTCTACATGACTTTGACCAACAGCTTTCTTGTCACACCTCAAATATGTCACCTTGCAGCTCATCCATGGATTCTGCAGCTTCATAATAAAGCCACAACATTCTGGTGATCACTTTGTCTCCCTATTCTGTCTATCTGTCTCTAGAAGTCAACTAAAGAGGCAGCTTAAGAAGCTGAACTGTGACAATGCTGCAGGTCCAGAGGTGTTAGCACAGTCATGAAGGACTTTGTGGAACAGCTCTGTGGGATTCTATCCTGATTCAGGATAATCCTGCCTTGTCCAGCACCAAAGACAATCAATCAGCCCCAATGACCTTAGACCTGTTGACCATCACACATTGTTAAGATCCTAGACATAATTATATTGGTTGAATAAGTAAACAAGTACCTCTCAGCACCCACTGCAGTTTGCATTTTATCTTGGGGACGAAGTCAAAATGCACTGTACATCTTCATCATCAAACTTGCTGGATTAAGAAGGCAGCACTGAGGGTATCATTTTGATCTCTTCTGTCCATTTAACACAATCTTGCTCTGTTTTCTCATGTCAGTAACTTCAGACTTGCATTCACAATATGTTGAAATATGATGCAGACCTAACAGGTGCATCTTGAAAAATGTTAAAAGTGGAAAGAGTTAATTGTAGTTACCCATAGAAAGTTAAACTCATTAAACAGATTCAGTATATATAGAGTAAAATATTTCAGGCCTTTTATTATTATAATTTTGATGATTATCATTTACTGATAATGAAAACCCCAAATCATTGTTGCATCATTATATAATATTTCATATTAGTTATATGGATTAATCATTGATTAGTCTTGTTTTAAAGATCTGAAATACTACCAAACTGGTTTTGTGACCTTTCCTGTTATATTCACAGTTTTCCCTCCATGCCATTATTTTGTATTTTTAAGCACTTTTGAGGCATGGTGACCAAACCATAAACTACTTCTGGGCAAATTACTCAACAGATTATTACTAGATAACCAAAGCACCAACCTTGCTCTGCTAGCCATGAGAGGCTGAGCAGCTAAATTCTTTCCTCTGCCTACATCGCCCAGAAAGCTGTGTAGTTTTGAATTTGAGTTCAGTTAATATTCTATATTGTTAACTGTCCCTGCATTTGTCTTCTGACCATAGATGGAAAACACAGGGGAGATATTGCCTCAAGTGCAAAAGTAGGTGTCATCTTTCGGGTTAACACCCTCTTTTGGCCATGATGGGGGTGAAGCACATAAAAACACAGTGGCACTGTGGTGCTGAAGAGATAACTGTTTAATAGTTTCTATGTTCAACAATAACAGCCTGCACACACTTTTACTAACTACCGCTGCTGTGGGTACCATCTTCCTCTCTGCCACACACCGTCTCTCATTTGCTCCAAAACATACACTTTACAGCATGCAATGCCCCCTTTTGACCGGAGAACCGCTGTCACACATCTTCCTCACCCACACACAAGATACTTATTGAGCTCCTTATCACATAAAATAGAGGCACTTTACACAACAATATATTGAATATTCTACAGACAATGTGTCTGTAGTGACTCATGTTATTGACATATTGTGTATGGAGTGAAAATAGTCTCAAAAGATTCGTAACTCGTAAAACGATTTGTAACTCGTAAAACATGATTTGTAACTTGTAAAACAGGATTCGTAATTCGTAAAACAGATTCGTAACTCATAAAACATGATTCGTAACTCGTATAACAGGATTCGTAACTCGTAAAAAGGGTACGGTCCAGTTACGACTGCAAAACTACTTTTGAGACTCATTTCAGCCTCCCTGATTTGTGTTGTAGATGGTGCGTTTACATGCTACTAAAAGCTCGGACATCTGAGTTTACTTCGGAAATTGTTTTTTCATAGTTCAACACGTATTAAAGCCGCGAGCGGCCTCGAACGGCCCTCGCAGCCAAGCGCCGCTCCGGCCTACCGGCCACCGCCTGGGTTCCCGCACCGCGGACGCTCTCGCGAAGTTTCCCCGCCTGTCCGCCGCGCGATACGCGTCCACGAGCGCTCCCCGACGAAGCACCCAAAATCTGGTGCGGATCGGCCAATGCAGAGAGGAGATATGGCTGATGGATTAACCTAGGGGGCGCAGTGGAGTCAAATCCGAACTTAGTGCTATTGGGCTCTGCAGAGAGTCACAAGCGTCAACTGTAACAAGTTTGGTGCAAATGGGATGATGCATTTGTGATCTAGAGATGATCGTATGCAAACGGCGAGGGATTTAATGTCGCCGTTTGGCCACGCCCATATTGTTCAGTCAGCAGAGAGCATTGACAGAGTTCATCATCATTGCATTTCATGTCAGTTGTCACAGGATTAAACCCATGTGAATCATAGAGTAAAAGCAAGACATCCAGCAGAAAAAACAGGTAACTTCCTGTTGGAGGGGGGCGGGGCTATGGTGATGTCATCACTTGACCACGTGAATGTGATCATGGCTGGTCTATAATGAGACATGGAAAGTCTGATGCAGTTCTCACCTTGTCTGTGGAAGTTATTGCACCTTGATGTTTCATGGCGTATAGCCAAAGTTTGACACTTAGCCACGCCCAAATGCTTTGATGTAGAAAAAATTGTAGGATAACTTTAGATCCTTTAGATCTACTATGTCTCAAGTGTGTCCAGAGCGATTTTGAAGTCTGTAGGTCAAACGGTGTAGGAGGAGTTCGATCAGATACGACGTCAATAAAATGGGCATCGTGGCGGCTTTGATCCAAAATGGCCGACTTCCTGTTGGGTTTGGACCATGGCTCCAAGAGACTTTTTTGTAGGTCCTGACAAGATACAATGTGTACCAAGTTTCATAATTGTGGGATAAAGCATGGCTTGGGGCTGATCATTTAAAAAGTTCTAGGGGGCGCTGTTTAAAATTTAGGCCACGCCCACCAACTATTGTTATGGATTCCTGTCTGGGGGTGAATTATGAACCATCCCAGTGAGTTTGGTGGAGCTTGGCTTGAAATTGTGGAATCTAGAGCCAAACGTATTGCAACGATATTACAGGTCACTTCGTCACGCCGCCACGCCCACCTGCTGTATTGCAGCTGGTTGAGGTTGGAATCCACAATACACCAGCATGTCTTCTGTCTATGGATACAGTTTCATGTTGATTAGTTCAAAGGGGTCAGATAGCGACCGTTCACGGTGAAACATGACATTTCCTGTTCTCAGGGGGCGTGGCCTAAGTGATGTCATAATTTGACAATTGGGTATTGTAGAGCACCCAGAGATGATTAATCACTGAAGGTTTGGTACTTCTATGAGTTTCTGTGTAGGATCTACAACAGTTTTATTTTTCATGGTGAGTATGTGAACTTTGACCCCTGGTAACACCCCTTCAGCAAGCTCGAAAACGCAAAACTTTGATAACTTTGAATCGGCCATGCCTTATGAACAATCTGACCAAGTTTGAAGCCGATCAATTGAAATCCCTAGGAGGAGTTCGATCAAATGCGGAGTCTGTAAACGGCCAAAATGGGGTCAAAATCGTAACTTCAATCCAAAATGGCCGACTTCCTGTTTGAGTTGCACTATGACAGTAATTCATTTTTCTGTGCATCTTGGGGAGATGTACAAGTGTACCAAATTTCATGTCTCTACGATAAACTAAGGTCAATGGGGAGGGTCTTTTGAAATTTTCTAGGGGGCGCCATTGAGCCATTTTTTTTGCAATTTTTGCGTGTACCTTAAAATACGTAATTTTCACGCAGACTTGACGCGTCCGCCAAGTTTGGTGAGTTTTTGAATATGATAAAGCCCCCAAAAAGCCAATTCATTTGTCAGGAGAAAAATAAAAAAAAAAAATAATAAACATTTGAAAAACAATAGGCCTTCGCAGCGCTTAGCTGCTCGGGCCTAATTACATGGGTAAAAGATTCGACCACTACGTGACAGAAGTGTATTCTGCTCTGGCTGGGAGAAGCGTTCAGTCAGACACTCCAGAATTGCGGGGTCGGGGTCGCGTGGCAACGTGGCGGTGGTCTACCCTCAGAAGGGTAGTCCGCTTACTTCGGAGGGTAAAACTTGCAAGTTTTAACAACTCGCAGTCCTCTTCATTCCGCAGCAGCCCAGCCTTTCGAAACCCGCTGGTGATACTGGATGTTTTCACACGGCTCCACGCATTGAGAACCCACTGGCAGACATCAGTGAAAGATGCCCTTCGCATGCAGCCAGTTTTGGTGGAGGATTTCTCGCCACTGGTCATCCACGTCTCCCACTCACTGCGCAGTGCCACTTTGAATGCACGGTCCACACTGATATCCAGTGGTTACAAATACTTGGTGATGCCCCCAGGAATCACAGCTGCAATTGAGTTTGCCCTCTTGATGGCAGCTTTTACAGAATCTGTAATATGGGCCCTCATGCTGTCCATCACGAGCAGTGCTTTTTTTTTTAATGAAAAAATCCCCCCGGACGCTTACCATAGCACTCCGTAATCCATGTTTATAATTTCATTTGGCCCGATGGAAAGCTCCGCTATCTTTATTTGGGTGAAAGTCCGGAAGAGAGCGAGTTTTTCCTCATAGTCGGGAGGAAGCTGCTGACACAGCGTCGTGCGCGCCCAGACCGACAGGCCTTTTCATTTCATAAATCTGAAACACCACGATGGCCCACCTCTGAAATCTTGAATTTTCATGTCGGTGGCTATTTCTTTAGCCTTCAGCCCGATCTGCACGGTGGAAACACCGCGGCATCCCGCTCACTGTGTGTTTACCCAGTCTTCAAGACAAGTTTTCAAGCTCCGGCCACCTGCTGTGATTACCTCTGAAAGCTTTTGTCGTCTTTTTGCACCGAGTCAGTTCCTCACACTGTTGTCTCCACCGTCTCACCATCGACTCATTTATCCCAAGATGACGTGCAGCAGCTCGATTTCCGTTTTCAATCACCAGATGGATTACCTTTAACTTAAAAGCGGCATTGTATGCTTTTCTTCGAGTATCCATTGTGAGGGTGAGTATAAATGACTGATTTACAAGACTGTAAATAACTGTGAAAGTGAGAATTATGTATTGCACAATTTCATTGGACCTCTGTGAATACTCAGCAATTTTATTGGTCTGTTTTTCGCGCCATGAAAAAAAAACATGTATTAGCCGCACTGTATTATAGGCCGCAGTGTTCAAACGGCGGGAAAAAAGTAGCGGCTTATAGTCCGGAATATACGGTACTTTATTTGAACTACTTTATTTGCAAAAGTAGTTAGCTTTTGCAAATAATAAAGTTCCTTATGGCATCAGTTATTGACAGGTCATCTTCCATGGAGGAATGAAATGACAACAACGTAAACTTAACAGCTGGTTAGGATCTTCAAAGTATAAAGAGGAAGAAATCCAACAGGATTCATCTTTGAGTCATTTCTGTCTGTCAAGGAAAAGAAAGCATGACACTTTTCTCACAATCAAAAGCCATCCACTCTTTTTACCCCTTTGCCAATATGAGTATCTGACTTGTATAACATTGGGAGACATTAGAAATATGAATATTGTCATAGGTTTAATAACTTTTGACATGCTTTTTATTCAATATAGTTAAGCTTTGTCTAACTTTATCAATGTGGAGTTCTCAGCTGAAATGAACCATTTAAGCCATCGTATCTATATAAACTGTTTATTTGGTCTTATATGTATGTATCATATCATAATGACTTATTATTATGATTCTTTTCTGTTCCTTTTTTTGCAGTGTTTTCTTCATATGTTGCTTTTTTATTCTTGTAAAATGGCTTCACATGACATTTTCAACAGATGAGAAACAAATTCCCATCATAGTGTAATTTGTTTTGGCCATACGAATTACTACACTATGTGGTTTGAGTTGTTTCACTTTCACACTTTTTTGAATGAAAACCTCTTCGAATACAACACTGGCCTTTTTCCAGAAGGAAGTGATAGCTAACTGTGAACATCAGTAAAGGACTCTTGTTTACATTGGGTGCAACAGTACATTTATATTGAATGCTCTTCGGGCTGAAAACTTTCTTGAAAAATTGCCAACTTGGTTGACGCACAGTATGCCAGCAAAACCCAGGTTGAGGAGCACATGCGTGATGATATTGCTCAACTACAGTGGAACAGTTGTGTGGGTGGGAGATGCAAGAAACCCATTATAACTGTATGCAGTTCTAGTTTCCTTTAGGGTCAATAAAATCTATTTGAATTGGAATTTGAACTTCAACTTTATTAAGCAGCAAGAACAGACACAGAACCAAAATCTGTGTGAGATGTAAATGCATAAGCCCACATTGTTCTTTGTACACAAACATATCTGCGTTCACATCAGTCTCACTGTGTGCCCAACTCAAACCACTCAAAGCACGTCTATACGTTGAATTATTGCAGTTCATTTTGAGCCACACAACTAGCTTTATTAGAAAACCGTCCAAAAAAAACTTACAAATCAAGGAAGAGGATACTTCCTTGATTTGGAATTATACAAATTATATTAGTTCTGCCTGGGAATGTTTTCTTTTAATTCAGGGTGTCCATGCCTGCTTAAAGCCCTAAAATGTTTTGATTACATAAGAAAAATTTAAGTGGGCTTTATATCATTATTTACAGTACTTAAATTTAGTTATGGCAGCTATCTGTAGTCTTGTACATTCTCCAATATGTAGGGTTTTATTCTTACTCTTCTGTCAAGCATAAATTTGAATTGCTTGCTGACATCTCTATTATATTCCATGACTGAAGGCGCTTAAGATTCTTAATATACATTTGCCAGCTAGCTAGTTGCTTTTTGAGTCTATCATGAGTAAGGTGAAATTTATCTCCAGTTGGCTGGATGGGATTCGTCTCCACCACAGGCTCTCTTGTATTGCCAACATGTACAAGGCTAAGTACATTCTGTGCAAAAACCCTTTTAAGCTCAGCACAATGGGGGTTAAGACTGCATAGCCATATGCAGAGATGCACAAAGCCGCTGCCAAAACCCGCATACAGACCTCAGAAATGTCAGTTTTTGCTATGTTTGATTGTAATATAGCAGATTCCTTCAACCATCACCTATATTTCTAGTTTTTCTGTCTTAAATTTAATTCAAAGTGGCATTAAAAAAGTTTTAAATTGTTTTAAATGGGACTAGCTAAAATTTTGCAGAAATTTTGTAATTACTGGTTAATGATAGGGCATGTTGAAAATGATTGGCTCAAAGAGCCTGTGCTTTGCAGTGATTCAGAAGAGCCGACTCGCATGGAGTGAGAGCCGACTCGCTACTTTTTTGAATCTTTCAGCTCTCATTATCAACCACTCCATCTCGGTAACAGCAGATCTTTCACAACAAATTATTTATAGTTTGAGTAGTTCAAGTGTTAAAATTACTCAATTTCTTGTTGAAATAACTCTGAAAGAGTTAAATTAACACCAATGCTGACGAGGATCAATAGACTATAGTGTAGACATAGTGTTGATTTAACGCTGCAGAATTTGCTGTGTTGTTTTGATTGTTAGCATGGTGGCCCAGTGAAAATATGAAATCATGTGGAAATAAAGGGGAACCATACATACCTAAATACAAATTGGGTTTGATTGTTAAGCATAGGCAATTACTGTCACTAACTGGATGTATGAATAGATGGACAGAAGGACAGGCTGACGGGTGGGTGGAATATGATAAACACACTGAAAATGATAAGTGTTCTTTTTTTTTTTCATAATAAAAAAGATCAAAATCTCTTTGGAGCTGTTTTGATCCTGATTTGGATATGGCACTCTACAAGAACAAGAGCGGCGAATCCAAAATTTTACCATTTTCCATATGTGAAGTGGTTGAACATGTGTACTTTGAAATCAGCGTATGTTTTTCCAGTACCTGTGAGTCTTCTGAATAGCACAGCATGGTGCACTTAGTTCATTCATAAGAACCTTCTGTATGTGTTTAAAACAATGCTCTACTTGTTTGGTACATGTGCATAAAAAACTGACAGGGGAGCACTGGATGTTATAGGTGTGAATACATTTACTATTACACTCTTAAACCTGCGTCACACAAGAATACCTATACTTTACTGATCTCACAGCGGGGGAAATTCACTGGTCACACATAATTTATACACTCACATTATTACACATAACAGCATAACAGGTACTGTATTTTACTTGAGGAATGGCTCTTTGCTCCAGTACTATTGATGAATAAATGTCTCTCTTGCTGCTCTTCTTTTGTCAGTGACTGGGCAAAGTAACCTGCATGAGTTTAGTTCTAACATTTGTACCCAGCTACCGATACCACATTGTGCTGTCAACATGGAAACATTAATTTGCTAAATGTAAACATGGAAACAAGTCTGGTTTACAATAGTAGGTTATGGTGGTTTAAAATGAACTTTTTACTTAGTTTAGAAGGAAGAAAAAGAAGCAACTCTGACCTAGCTTAGCCACGCTTAGCCTTTTTAAAACTGTTTCAAAGTATGACTTTGTATTTTTGTGCTTTCTTTTAATCTTTTCTTCCCCTTCCTCCCTGGAATCAGCAGTGAGTCCTTATGTTTTTCACAGTTTGAAAACGGAGAGCTGCATAGCCCAATATCTTTATGAAGTCCCTTCAAGCAAGTATCCACTGCATGTCTTTCTCCTCCCTGGACCAACCCCAACCCCTAGCCCCCCATCCTGCTTGTGCTATAGCGTAATACTGCAGTCTTCATAGTAGCTGACTGCGCTCTAGAGTGCTGCAGAGAATGAGGAGGAGAGGAACAGAGAGAGGGAGGGAGGGACAGAATGGGAGGTGTTTTAGTTGGAGTGGGAAATTCATGAGTACGAAGCAGTACAAGACTAAAAAAGAGAACAGGATAGGGGTCACTTTCGACTATCCTTTCTTTACACTTGTGCTATGTGTCTCTTATCCTTTCCATTTTAATTTGGGCAAGGAGGGACATTCAGAAGCATTTTGGATCAAATTATACATCTGAGTGTTCAGTTGAATATCCACTGCAGGTAAAAAACAATGTTTATTTTATCAAAATATTGGAAAGATAAATAAATTTAGATGATACATATTTTTTTTATAGTCATCAGTGTGAACCCTCAAGCTGAACAGAAAAGTCTGTATAAAGAAGATCACATTCAGCCCCCCATCCCATTTCCACCCTGCATCCTTTCTCTCACGATAGTAGACATACATTTACTTATAAGCTTGCTTATTTTTCCCCTTTGAATTTTTTTAGTACTGCTTTTCCCCCACCCCTACACCACATGCCTGCTGTTTTTGATGCAATATAAGCAATATATCCACCTGGGTTCCCTTCCCCCATTTTTACATGATAATGCTGCGACAGTGCTCTCTTTGTTGCCAGAGAGGAAGCGGGGTGAGTGTGTGTGTGTGTGTGTGTGTGGGGAGAATGGGGAGTGGCGGGAGGGGGTGGGGGTGACACTGGTGCTGGAGGACATTTGGCGACATAGCACCAAGAGCTAACTTGGTATCATGGGATTACATAATAATAAACATCTACTGAAAGTTTCATTCTTTTTCTGTTTTTTTTTTTTTCATAATTTTGGTGGACGGATTGTAGTGCAGGGAAAGAATTACTCTATACAAATTATATTAGCTTCCTGAATATCCCTACATATATTCTTATCATTGTTGCATAATTTATTAATTACATTTTGGACAACAAGCGAGGTTAACTCTTCCCTATCTCAACCAACTGATCTCTTATCTAATTAGTACCAGAAGCACTGGAGAATGGAAATTAACTCAGTATTTGCAGAAGGATTTTCTACCACTCTGATATTAAAAGGCTGACAGTATTTGAAAACTAAACTTGAAATAATTAGGACAATCTTGACTGTATGGGCAACTATTTCTGCAGAATTGACCAGTCCTGGGTGTGGAATACTGGACCAGCTCTACACCCTCAGCAGGGTCCTGGAGGGTGCGTGGGAGTTCGCCAACCCGGTCTACATGCGTTTTGTGGATTTGAAGAAGGCATTCCATCATGTCCCTCTGCTGGTCCGTTGGCATTGTGGGGCCAGTTTTTCAGTGTTTTTAAATTTACTTTTTATCAATTGTCCTAATTTGGGCAGATCAAAAACAGAGCTCAGGAGCTTTAATCATGGCACTCATAACTTTTTGATTTTTTTTTTGCGGTCCCCCTTGAGCCAACATACGGCTTTTCTTCTGGCTTGCTTAAGAAAACATCAATGCCAACGTTTGTGGCAGCGGGTATAAGAATTGGTGCTATGCAAACTCCAGCATTGGTTTAGGTCTGGATGCAGTTGGCAGAAAAATCCTACAAAGGATTTTTCTTTTGTAGGAGAAAAATCCTACAAAAGGATTTTGTAGGATTTGTCAGAATCCTACAACAAGTGACACTGGAAAGAGTACAAAGAAGGCCAGTCAATTGATCCTCTCAGTAACAACTTAGAAGTGTCGGTTTAATTCATCCATCCATCCATCCATTTTCCTTCACGCTTGTCCCTTACTGGGGTCGGGAGGGTTGCTGGTGCCTCTCCAGCTGTCGTTTCGGGCAAGAGGTAGGGTACACCCTGGACAGGTCGCCAGTCTGTCGCAGGGCAACACAGAGACACACAGGACAAACAAACATGCACACACACCTAATGACAATTTGGAGAGGCCAATTAACCTGACAGTCATGTTTTTGGACTGTGGGAGGAAGCCGGAGTACCCGGAGAGAACCCACGCATGCACAGGAAGAACATGCAAACTCCATGCAGAAAGACCGGGGCCGGGAATCGAACCCAGAACCTTCTTGCTGCAAGGCAACAGCTCTACCAGCTGCGCCACTGGGCAGGTTTAATTCAGTTCAGTACATTTACATAGAATTAATATTAAATGTAATCTCAATGTTTTAAAAATAGCAAACAGTTATCTGAGGAAGCTGAGGCGATTGTATCAAGTTGTTTATTGCGCATCAAGACCTGATCCGGAAAAAAGCATGTGATAGCAGCAGAACGTAAAATAGCACTAGCAAGAGGGACTTAGTGCTAACAGTCATTCTTATGTACATGCTGCTCACACCCTCCCCATTGCTCTCTCCTAAGCTAAATCTGGTTCCCCACAGAGGTGTGTGCCATGAATCCTCAGGCTCGTTAGCATGGCCATCAATGATGGGAGGTAAACGGTTATCTTGTAATGATAAGTTGTTTCTTGGCCAGTAGCACACTGAGTGGCATGCACACTAGTACTGACAGCATTAAGACTCTCCTCCTGTTTCTGACGTAGAGTGATATATTTGGCAGATGGCAGTAGGAGAACAGATAGGAACCAGATAAACGCAATTCTTTTCACAGATCATCTGTCTCATCTTCTGTCCTGACATGGTAACAGCTTTAACAAATATGCAAAATAAGAATCTTTACTGCCAACAGCCATCGCTATCTGCAATTTAAACTCTTTTGAATGAATATGAGTTACAACATTTAATTTCTCTTTGAGATCAATAAAGTATTTTTGAATTTGAATTGAACTGAAAACATTCACTAATATTATTCATTTATTTCATGTGACTGCATCTGGAAAGAACATGAAGTTCCCAGTCTCTCCTGCTCAGTCTGTCTTGGTCAACCTGCTTTCCTCTTGTAGTGGTCAGAGGGCCCCATGGTGCTGATTGGATGGCAGCCTCTGCAGGGCAGCTGTGTCTACGATGTAGCTTTCCACCATCAGTGTGTGAATGTGTGTAAGAATCGGTGGATACTGATTGTAGTATAAAATGTTTTGGAGTACTTGGAATTAAAAACTACACAAAACACAGGCTTTTTGTTTTAAAAACAAAGACATATTTAACAACCATGAATACTTTCTATTACCTCATTTCCAAGACAAAGAGCTTCTGGTCAAACCACAGCACAAAAACTGGTGCATACTTTTATTTTCAGTAAGTTTTTATTAGGTTGATTTTGCTGGTCTCTGTTAGGCTGCTGCGGCAAAATCTGAAATGAAATTGTTAGAGTCCTGGCCAAGACCAGGATAAAGTATCGCATTACACCAACTCCTAACTTTCTGGATAGACTTCCTTTGTCATAGATTTTAAAATTCTGTTTTTGGTCTAAAAAGCCTGCGACAGACTGGCGACCTATCCAGGGTGACCCCGCCTCTCGCCTGGAACGTTGGCTGGAGATAGGCACCAGCAACCCACCTGACCCCACTAAGGGATAAGGGTGTCAGAAAATGGATGGATGGATGGGTCTAAAAAGCATTCTGGGCCAAAGCACATTTTGAAGTTGCTTGCAAAGATGAGCCATGGAAACATCTCATATCATCAGAGACCTGAGTCTTCCCAGGACAGAAGTTTATCCTACAGCAACAGAAAACAAGAAAACACTGTAAGGAACAAGTAGCTGGACATCTCCAAAATGACGGTAGTCTAAACATAAAGTGACAAAGTTTGCCTTTCTCAGTACCTCGACTTTTGAAAAAGTTCACAAGCTGGACCTGAACTCTTACCAGCACCTTTAGCCTGAAATCTGAAATCAATTATTTCCTTAATTTTCCGTGGCCTCATCATTGTCATTTTTACATTTTTTAATCTATGCGTCTTGATGCCCGCTTGTGCCTCTCAACAATAGTATTTAGCTAACAATAACAATTTAGCAAAATATAAGGGTCTGGCTGCCCTCGATCTAATAATGACTGAACGGATCGTCAGCGCCTCTGCCTCCATGTAAAGACAATGTGAACTTTGCAATAACTATAGGAAAGAATATTTTTTTCAACATAGACATGTCTGTTAATAAAAAAGTAGGTCTGACATTGAAATGAGAAAATATGTTTCTATTTACGTTTGTAATTGTCCTCGCAATGGTGGGAAAAACTCTTTTCGCCCCCAAACATAGAAATGGTTCAGCTGCAGAGCGGCCCACCGGGAAATCCCCCGATACCGGGCTACCAGGCTACCATGCTCCAGGCTACCGGGCGACCAGGCTACCGGGCTACCAGACTATCAGGGGATTAAACAACAATGGCTGATAATCATAATTATGAAATTATGAAAGATGTCTGTGTCAGTGAAGCTCATTTGAACAGAACTTTGTGAAAGGTATTATTAGTAGCATAATGTAATGTTACCCAGCTCTTTTGGTCTTAGTTATGTATTTAAAAAGGAACAAAATAAGATGTTAAGATTCTGTGATCTCAACATCATCTAGTGATGATGAATGTGGAGAAGTACTAAAGTGGAAACAAAAAACAAGTTAGACAAAACTCCCTAGAGCTGTGTTTTCTCCCCACTCCAGCAAAACTGCTTGAATAATAACATTACATTCTTGACATGCCTCCAATTGCTGCAGAAGCCTGTTAATCATCCACTCATTTCAGTCAGCCGTGCAGCAGCAGGTGCAGCAGTGTAGCAGGACAGGATTCGCTGTCCCTGAGGACCATGGTCCTATAAATGCTCTGTACATGTAAATTCAATTCATTTATGGTCCATGTGAAGACTCATTTTCCCTTGGAGAATATTACACCAAGGCAGTTGTCAATTTTAAAAGCCACAGTGCTCTACTTGCACAAGCTCAGTATGACCTGCAAAGACAGGCTTCAGTCTCGGTTTTAGAGGAATACGCTGAGCATGCTGTGAGCACGGCACATCTTTGTGAACGAAGAATTGTGTGTGGTCTTTGTGTTTCCATCTCACACACTTGACTCTGTATTAGTGCTGGAGCTTGATAAAGTTTATGTACGTGTTCTATTGTGTGCTGGTGAGGAGCTGTGCAGAAAAACAGATATTTATTTTAATTGTAATTTTTTGTTTGGTCTTTTTAAGACTATGTATTTGCTTGCTCAAGTATTTCATAAGACCGGGCTTACCAAGTTTACTGGGGAAAAACTCAGAAAATATGTCAGGTTTTCTTTGGGCAAATTTTGAATATTTCTTTGAGAAACAACCAAAGCATTATCCTGTAAAGGTGCAAACAGCATCTGCTGCGTGTGACAGTGTGGACAGACAGTGAGTCATTTAGTCCAATGCATCCCCCCTCACTTTTATCTTTACATGAAACTAGCTGAAAAAGATGGATGAAGATATTCCACTATGCCATCTCAAAAATCTGAGCAATATTTTCATGATTTTCAGCATGAAAATATCTATATATATTTATAAAATAATTAATAGAAAGGGAGACGTTTTTTCAGACAGAAATAAAACTGTCATATATATTTTACTTATTTAGTTTCTCTTCCTTTGTAATTATTGCTTAATTTTTGGCCATCTTTGTTGCATTTGATGAGCTCTACCTTTAGTGGTGGAACATGTGCTGATATTTATTTCTAATTTTATCTTTCTATTTGTGATGTTCTTGTTTTTGGTGTTATATTTAGATTCCTGTGCATAGATTTTTATAGCAGCATTCAAAAAGCTGCTGAGAAGAATAGTACAATGGTAATTTTTGTTGTCACAGGGGTTAAAGCAGACAAAGTAACTGAAACAGTTTTTTTTTAAACTCAGGCCACCATCTAAAAAAGATACAACTGCAAACATCCTTTTGTCAGTGACAGATTATTAGTTAGATGATTAAACTATGTCACTCATTTGGCCAAAATTGTCTCAAACAATCATTACACCTGCAGGTTTACATCTTGGGCAATTAGGTAAAAAGTGGAAGTGTGTGTGTGTGGGTGGGTGTGTGGGGGTGTGTGTGTGTGTGTGTTTTTGGAGGGGAGTGCGGGCTGAAGCTGCATTGCAGAACTGCTAAGCACAAGCGAGTGATGACAGTGATGGTGATGGTGAACCTGGAGCTCAAAATTCTCAGACAGTCAATGTCCAGGGGAGGCTGGATGGTGCATGTCCATGTCTGCCATTGGGGCCTGAAGGTCTTTATTACCTGCTGCAGTGGCACGAGGTTCATGTCAACATGCAACCGGCTACATTACAAATTGTGCTATTTTAAAAGTAATTGTTTTACTATTGCTATGTTAAAGTAATGCAATTTATTACATTGAATAACTTTTTTGATATGCTTATAAATTTGATTGCATATATGTCTCTCAACTATTTTCAAATATTTAAAACCTATCAGTGAACTCAACAGTGATTTATGTCTACTCTCTTTAGAAATACTTTAAACACATTAAATGTTAGCTGTTAGTCAAACAACTGTGATGGTCCAGTCAATCACCTGACTTTGAAAGGGCAAAGTGAGAATGCCTGGTACTCTGGCAGCAGGAATGAGTCAAAATCACACCTGACCAATTCAAGTGACTTGTTTCTCTACAAAGGAGATGTCTTGAAGTTGTCATTAGAAAAAAAAAGTTTTCTGTTTTACTTTCATCCATTTGTCCTTCCTTCCTTTCTGTCTCCTTTTCCTCTTCATAGCATTGTATCAGACTCTATTATCTTGTGCTATTCTTGTCATCCCAGAGGTAATGTAGTGGTCCTAAATGCCCCTGGAGGTTCATATGCTAAAAAGTGACATGAAAAAGATGGCGAAAAGGAAGAAGATAAAACAAAAGAAGAAAGCAGCCAGACTGAGTTAAAGATCTGATTACAGATTTGAATTTGTCTTTAAGCATTTATTTATAAATGATCAGATGAGTTTTAAAACACATTTGGAACTGAAGAAGAAAATGATTTCTCATTCATGTATTGTAAAAATAGGGTCTGTTACTATTATTTTGGAATGCCTGACCCTTTATATTTTATAAAGTGTTGCATATGGAGCTTAGTCCTTTGTGAATAGTTCCAGCTGGCTAAATCCTTTACACAAGAAGACAGTGAGGTCTGTTTTTAAGAGTGGTCAGACAGGAAAGTTGGTAATGAGAGAAGAGGAAGACAGGCAGCCAAGGCTCATCAGGCGGGACTTGAACCTGTGACAGGTGCATCAAGGAATGAGGCCTTCATACATGGGTTGTGCTTTATCCCTGTGCCACCGCAGTACCCCACCTTTTTAATTGCTATGGCATACAGTAATGAAAATCTAAAGTTCAGTGTCCCAGAAATTACAATTTAAAGACGATCAATACAAATATTATTTGAACAGAAATATCAGGCTTTTGAAAAGTATATTCACTTGGATGCCCTGAATACTTATTGGGATGTCCTTTTGCATTTTTGACTTTGTCAGTGCTGTGTGCCATGAAGGCAGCCAGCTTGTGTTTCTGCTTAGATGCAATGAAAGCTCAGGTTGCTTTGACAGCAGCCTTCATGCATCCATCCATTTTCTAACACCCTTGTCCCTAGAGGGTCTGGAGGGATGCTGGTGCCTATCTCCAACGTTTCGGGCGAGAGGCGGGGTCACCCTGCAAAAGTCGCCAGTCTGTTGCAGGGCCAGCAGCCTTCAGGTATTTTGAATTATTAGGCCAGGGGTCGTCCATGTTCCTGTTGACAACATACCATTAAATCTCTATGGGGTTTGAGCCAGGCCAGTTTGCTGGCCAGTTACTGCCAGTTCACTCCATTTGTTATATTGATATCCTTGAGATCGGTCAACAGTCTTCCTCGAGATAGTGAAGGTTATCACATAACATTTATACATTAAAAATGATATTTTTTACTTCTTCTTTTTATTATCTTTTGAGGTGCTGTTTCATTATTTGTAACCCATAATCATAAAAATTTGAAGAAATAAAGACTTAAAATATTAAACCTTATGTGCAATGTGTCTATAAATTATGTGAGTTTCTTTTTCAGAAATAAGTGACAGAAAATACTGAACTTTTTCATGATATTCAAATGTAGGTGTACCTGTGGTAGCTTTATATTTATCTGATAACACTTGGAGAATATGTCTGAAAGGTCCTCTGCCAGAGTTGTTTGTAGGATAAACTTATTAAGCAGGCAACAAGAGAAAGACTTTGATAAATATATTGACCAGGAATGTGACAATTAAAACACAATTTAAAAAATAATAACTATAATAAGGATCTATATTTTCATTATAAAAAATGTAATAAAAATACGTGGACAGTAACAAAATTGTCTGACTTCCCTTACAAACATTTATTCACACAATGATAATGTGTGAATAAATGTTTGTTAAACATAGCCATTGCATTAGATATAATACTGTTTCTGTAGTATAGAATAGTATCAACAACAACACGAGGTCCTAAGCATGGTAGTATTTGTGGTTTGGTGTACTCCTTGCTGTATGGCAATATGCAGGACCCACAAGACACAAATCTTTTTGCTCCACTTTTAGCATGACAAATGGTGGCGTAGCTTATAAAGGAGCAATTGTGACTCGCATCAGCAGTTTCTGCTGGCTGCATTCACTGACTTGTTTCTATGTTAAGGAAGAACATCTTTTTTAAAAAGTGTCTGTGTGAAGATATAAATACAGGTGTTTTTTTTTATTTTGGATCATTTGGGGTAAAGCTATAAGTGTAAGATTTTTTTTACAGTGTAACTTTTACAGAATTTGAAGAGGTGTAACTGTAGTCTTTCATTTTTGATCTTTCAGGATCAGTAATCTGTGATCAGCCAGAAAACTGCAATCGGTGAACCCCTTGTGGGTATTATACTTTGGGCTTACCAGAAGTGTAGAAATAGGGCCCCAAATGGGTGAAAGACAGATGTGAAAACATTACGCACCATAGCGTAATGTAATGTTTTCCAATTTAGGTGTACCTGTGGTAGCTTTATATTTATCTGATGACACTTAGAGACTCTCTAAACCTTCAATATGAACGTGAGTTGGAAGGAAACATGCAGAACGAGGGTGGAAGTGAGTATGGGGATTCGGCAAAGCAGGGTTTTCTCTCAGGCCCTGTTGATTTTGAATTTTTTTTACAGAAAGTCACTACAGGGAAAACTTCATACATCATTTTGAAATTAATTTCTCAAACTTTTTTGTCAGAGTGGAAAAGAAATGTATTTGGTTCTTCATGATTTGTAAACAAATGTTTTCTTCCCAATGCAGAAGGGAATGAAATTGACATCAGACTGTTATTCATGAATTTCTTGTTACATTTTTGTCTATAAAGTAACAACCATTTATAATGTTTATTTTTGAGTAACAGTTGAATTTAATTAGCTGAATCATAGCTGGAGGAAAGACCTTTACTACTGTGAAATCAAATATTGGTACATTTATCATCATATGATAAAAAGCTTCCATTGGAAATATGGCAATGTTCACAAAGGAAAAGAAAAAAGTTATTTTGTTTCACTGTACACTGCACATGTGTGAATACATCTAATTTTGCTCTGTATTCAATAAGTCATAACAAAACACATTTGAACAGCCAAATGTCTCCAGCAATGACTTTGAAAAGCAAAAATAGCTGTGCTGTACACTTAAAATTGTTTTGTTTTTGTTGTAGTTTTTAGCAGCACAAATACCTAAAAAGTGACTAGCCTGAAGGTTTATGTGTCTAACCAGGTGGTCAGCAACACTGGAGCACCACAGCTTCAGAGATGGACAAGAGGCTGAGGCTGAGTACAGAGAGCTGGTGAACCGCTTTGTGTCACGGTGTGGCAACAATCATCTCATCTTAAATGTAAACAAAACAAAGGAGATGATTCTTGATTTCAAGAGGAACATGGTTAGATCAAACCCTATTTTAAATCATGAGAGAAGAACTGGAGGTGGTTGAGGAATATAAATACCTCAATGTGCAACCGGACAGCAGACTGCACTGGAGATATAACAGTAAAGCGTCTATAAGAAGGAACAGAAAAGACTGGGCTTCTTGTTGAAGCTAAGATCCTTTAAAATTTGCAGCAAGATGTTGCAGATCTTCTCAGTCTGTTGTTGAGAGAGTCATCTCTGCTGCCATCATCTGTTGGGGCAGCAGCATCAGAATCAGGGACCTAAAAAGACTCAAGAACTGGATAAAAAACTATGTTTTTTTATCCGGTTCTCATGCGTGTGAGTGTTCTCGTTCTATTTTGGGGACGACTGTGGAACCTTTGGAGACAATGCTACAAATAAGAATTTTACAGAAAATGAAGAAAACTATGGACAATCCTGACCACCCTCTTCACAAGTTTTGAGAAAACTGAATATCCTCAGTCAGAGGCTTCTTCAAATTCACTGCAATACAGACTGCTACAAGAGATCTTTCCTGCCAACAGCCAGCACCATCTACAATAACTCTGTCACAAATCTGAGTTAATGAGTTACAACATCTAATCTCCCTTTGTTTGAATTAAAATATTTTAACTGACCAATTGAACTCTTGTATATTGGTGTGAAGCTGTTTGTGGCCATTACTGGACTTATTCTTTCATTTATTGTTTTTTAATACCTAAGCCTTAGCAGGGTGGTATTTATATTTCATAACTGAACAAGAGACTGCTCTACTTGGCTATTAGTTCCTGATAATCAGGTAGTGCCCCAACATAGTAATTTTGATCTAAATTGCTAGATTTGCTAAAATGCCCTCAGCAATTATTTATAGGTGTTTGTAGGTACAGTATACCTAATGTCTTTGAGTTTTTAAACATTTGAAAGACAAATGTTATGATAATTCCTGGTCATCTTTCTCTTTACACTTAATTACAAAATAATAATAATGATACTAATAATGATCCCTCATCTCTGTATCAGCCAATGTGGAAACTGGTGCATCTGTGTACAGTTGGTGCTTCAAAACCAAGCTAAAATCTTCTAAACTAAGAATCTCCAATGTTTGCATGAGCTCATGATGGTAAATGTCACACATTGACACATTTTCAGTGAGGCAATGCCCCATGTGATGCAAGTAAAACATTTATAATGTGATCCACAGATTGATAGGAAACTCTGGGATGAGTGTCTTGCCTAAATGCACTTTGAAATATGGCATGGAGTGAAGCTGAAATCTAACTCCCAACTTTCCAAATGCTCAAAAGACAATTTTTTCCCAGCTGAGCCACAGCTGCTCAGATGTTTGCGTGCGTGCGTGCGTGTGCGTGTGCGCGTGCGTGTTTTTATATCTAGGGCAGCTCTATATAGCGGTTTTAATTTAGATCATCATAATAAGAAATGGGACCTAGTGTTCTCTCTGAGGGCTAAAAAAAAATACTTTATCAGCCCGTCTTCATCACTGACCTGACAGACACACATACATATGTTAACATGTAAGACTTTCATAGTCAATGCAAACTATGAATTTTAAAATGTATATACATGCTATGATTTCTCCACCACTCAAAATCTTGATAACGCTGAGTTGTAAATGTTCTTTACCTGCGAACAACATGGTGTCAATCATAATTCAATCTGGGATTTCAGTGTTTAGTTCTGTCACGTGTCAGAGTGACATTATGTTTCCCCTTTGTCCACTAACACGCATGACAGATTCTACATAAACACTAAATACTTAGAGGTAATGTGACAGTATGACAGAAGGATTGCATAAATAATTGGTGATAACAAATGGTGGTTAAATTAAAGGTCAAAGGTTAAATAATCAAATGATTAAATAAGTAAGATTTTACTTTGTCAGGTTATGAAAAAATTTTATTTTTAATTAAGAAACATATGACTGGTCTGATTCTTTGGGAAACATCATTAGAAGAACCAGGGCAGTTCAAACATGCTCAGAACAAAGTTAGACTCCATTTTATGCAACACGTCAACAAGATTAAAACGTTGGGCTATGCCGTTTAGCTAGTTTTCCTGTCCCAAATAATTACATTATTGACACCTTACATATGATCAATTAAGATAATCTGAACACTAATAATAATAACATGTTTTTCATACTCCCTGGTATGAGAAACTCCCCTTTTGGCAGTTTTTTTGCCTTAAGAAAAAGAGTAATCTGTGATGTGTGTCTGGATGTGTGTGTGTGTTCCACATAAACACAATTGTGCACGATTAAGCTGTGCATGCTATCAGCCATATGACCTCACTGTCTTCACCTCAGGCAGCAGAGGCTGACCCTGTCATCCTGCCCCAAGTGTT
Organism: Phalloptychus januarius; assembly: GCA_902982915.1. Lineage (NCBI taxonomy): Eukaryota > Metazoa > Chordata > Actinopteri > Cyprinodontiformes > Poeciliidae > Phalloptychus > Phalloptychus januarius. The sequence continues at coordinate 178,096 of CADWAE010000476.1, forward strand.
CCACGTAAATATTCATATCAAGGGTGCACCAAGAAATTATTTTACATACAAACTGCGATTCTCATCAACTGCAATTCAGAATTGATGTAATATTGGCCCAAAATTGATGTATAAATATAATGAAATAAAACAAATCCTCTGGCTGACGACCTCCATTCTGTAACTCCACAGGATGTTCTGATGATGCTGCTGGTTTTGGAATGTAAAGCAGCAAAACACAATATACTTCAAAAACAGTATATTTCAAAAATGCATAGGCTGCTGAACTTTTCCAGTTCTGCAGTTTGAACCTTATTTTCTTCTCTGTTTCAGCCATTTCTCTCTCAGGCTAATCACTGTTTTGTAAATTAAAGATATTTGTAGCCACAGCCTCATAATCCTCATTAGATCTGAATTTATAATAGATTTTTAACATGTTTTCCATAACAGATAAAAGTTGCCTGATTGTCATATTTCCTTCCTCACTGTGTTTCAACGCCTCAACAGATTGAGGCATTGAAACACAGTGAGTAAAGGTGGGTAAGGTGTGGCAGGAGGCATTAGACTGCAGTAGAGTCCAAAATACAAATATGACTGCTGCAGGACAACTATGTGATGGCACAGTATGTGACAATCCTAATTGTCTTTCTGCATATGCATCAGTATTCTTAATGTAAGGTAATTATTCACAAAGTACTTTTTGTGGTTGTATAATAAAATGCTTTAAACACATCAGTGTGGTAATCCTGGATCTGTTTACATTTATTTGTTTTCGTTTTACTCTCTTATTGTATTATGTTTACTGAACCTCTGTCCTTATTTTTAGGACTCAAATGTCAATATCAATATTTCTGTTACTTTAGTATGTAGAGGATTTCAACAGTCAGCACATTTCTTTCTCACTTAGAAGTGTTCCTGTTTTGATCAGTATGTTACCACAGCCCCCTTTTGGCAGTTTTCTGTACTGCATATACTGCAATGACTCAAACCCTCCTCTAAATAGCCTGCAAAATATGAATATTAAAATTCTGCTGAAAGACACTTATTCACAACATGCAGTGTGATTTTACAATGGTGTATTTTTTAAATATTTTCATGTAGAAGTGCATAAGCTTGAGATGCAAATGTAACACATTTTTGGTTTGCAATTGTCTTTGTTTCTCGTCCTGCAGTATGTGGCGTTGGCCTCGCTATTCTTCATCCTTCTCTCTATCTCCACCTTCTGCTTGGAGACCCATGAGGCTTTCAACACCATCTACAACAAAACAGAGAATGTCACTACTGGCAACATAACACATGAGGAGGTAAGGCAACAATATTAGTATTAAGGCTATAGTTGCTTACTGTTCATAACAACTCCTAAACTACTTATTACATCTCAAAGTCATTGTTTGAAGTTTGCATTACCTTTTTTCTTTGCTGGATGAGGGAACTATATGCAGTTGCGTCTACTATCACCACAGTATCTTAGAATAAACATCAGTGCATGTTTTTATGAAAATGGGGGAGCATAAGTCATACTTCTACAAAGTTGTGTTTAATTTTTTCTGTGTATTTAGTTAGACCCAAAGAAAGAGCAACAAACTAAGTTGTACTTTATGCATTCATACCCATGAAATATAAATAATGTTATAGACATTGTAGAGAATCAGAAGGTAAATACATTTCACTAAGTAAATAATAAACTCCTCTAATTCCTTTTTTATTTACTTCGCAGATTGTATATGAAGTTGTGACAGATGGCTGGCTGACATATGTGGAGGGTGTCTGTGTCATCTGGTTCACCATTGAGGTGGTGGCCCGGGTCATCTTTTGCCCTGACAAGGCAGAGTTCTTCCGTAGCACCCTTAACATCATAGACTTTGTGGCTATTGTTCCCTTTTACCTGGAGGTAGCACTTAGTGGCCTATCCTCTAAAACAGCCAAAGATGTGTTGAGCTTCCTACGTGTGGTACGTTTTGTCCGTATCCTGCGTATATTCAAGCTAACCCGCCATTTTGTCGGTTTACGGGTTTTGGGCCACACTTTGCGGGCAAGTACCAATGAGTTCTTGTTGCTAATCATTTTCCTGGCGCTGGGCGTCCTCATCTTTGCTACTATGATCTACTATGCTGAACGTATTGGAGCTGACCCTAAGGATCCAACTGCTGCAGCCCACACCAACTTTAAGAACATTCCCATTGGCTTCTGGTGGGCTGTGGTGACAATGACTACTCTTGGATATGGAGATATGTACCCGGAAACATGGTCGGGAATGCTAGTGGGTGCCCTATGTGCCTTGGCTGGTGTGCTAACCATTGCTATGCCTGTGCCTGTTATTGTCAACAACTTTGGGATGTATTACTCGCTGGCCATGGCAAAGCAGAAGCTTCCAAAGAAAAGGAACAAGCACATCCCAAGAGCGCCACAGCCAGGAAGTCCTAATTACTGCAAGCCAGATGCTCTGGCAATGGCAACTGCTTCTCCACATAGATTAATGGGCAATGTAATTGGGCCAGGCTTGGTGGAATCTGGAAGCATGATAGGTACTGGAGACTGTCCATTGGCACAGGAAGAGATCATTGAAATAAACAGAGCAGGTAAGTTAGATTAGATTAAATATGCATGCTTCAGAATATCATTATATCCTATATGAAGGACATACCAGACATTGTGTGATGAAATTAGCATAATAATAATTATTATTATTGTTATAATAATAATAATAAAAACACATCAGGAAAACATTATTGGTTTAATGGTTATACTTTCTCATTAATAGATTTTTAAAAAGTATTTTCAACACTTTTCAGGATTAATAATTATTCATAATGATAACTGGGAGATGCTTTCTGGCAATCATAACACCAAATCTTGCTATTAAATCTCAAACCATGTATTTTGCATAATTTTTCAGTTCACTTTATGCCCCATTCCTTTCTAGGTTATTTGGGAAATCACTTTTGGTAGATCTGCCATAGACACAGTCTATGTACCTGGGAAATAGACAGGAATGAAAATTAGTATAAAAAAAGGTCAATAAAGAAAAGCTAATGGACTTTTATTTCTCAGAGATGCACATCTGTGTCTTAGAGGACATCTAATGAGGTGTTTTAGCTTGTTGAAAAATGTATAAATAAGCAATCTAACAAATAAAACAATATTTCACTTAATAGCTGAACATTAAAGCTTGGTAAAACTTATGTCAGAAAATTATATTTCAAGAATTAGCAGGTATTATTTGGAGCAGTGTGACTTTCTATTGTGTATCATGAATGGATTGTTGAGAGACGTTTTTTTTTTACAGTGTATAGAAATCACATACAACAAAATAAAAAAGCTCATTCTAAACCAGTGTAAAGTTGAGCCATCTAGATCAGATTCTCTGTTGGATTCTAGTTGTGACTCTGGCTGGGTCATTCCTAAATGTTAATATCACTTCTAGGCTCTGATCAAACTAAAGTGTTAGTTTTCTGTTTACTTCCAATGACGATCATTTAATTGCTCTGTTCTGTTGGTGTTCTCAGAGTAAACTACTCCTTTTTTTCCTTTTTCTCTCTTTCCAGTTGTATTTCATCTTGATTTCATAAGTTATATTTTCATTTTGCACTTTTTGTAGTAACTGTTATCTGTTTTTTCACTTTCATTTTGTCACTTTAACTGATGTTCCACCTCTCCTTCCATCTTCTTCACCTTTTTTCTAAGACTCTAAGCAGAATGGGGATGCAGCTGCCAATGCAGCAGCTTTGGCCAATGAGGACTGTCCTACTATAGACCAGGTTCTTGGGGATGAGCGCAGTCCAGTCACTGGAGGACTTGGCTCCAACACCAGCCGTGAACGTTACCCACACGACCGTGCCTGCTTTCTTCTGAGTGCTGGGGAGTTTCAGCGGACCACGGATGGGAACGTTCGGAAAGGTAAGCAAGCAACAGGAAAAGGGAACCTTAGGAAAAGCAGTAAGCTTTTACTTGATGCATGTTCCTAAAAGATGATACATGTTAATGACACATAATGGTACAAAACAAGATTCAAAATGTTCTGACACACTCAGATAAATATAGTTATACTTAAAAAATTAAGTAATGTTTCTGTTAAAATACCCTCCTTAATACATACAAAGACACATCTTCTCACAGTTTCCTACCTAGAACCATTATAAGGTGTAACAGCTCAGCTTCATCAGTGTCACTCCCTTGAGACCGCTCAACTTTGCATGCACTATCTTGTGGCACATAAAGAATCTTTCAGATTTTATTGCATTTGGTGGTCTCTTTGCTCTGAGTAGAAATTTACAAAGATCAAACTAGAAGTTTGGAGTAATTCAACTTTACAGCTTTAATACTTCAACCTTAATGTGCAATTTATGCCAATCAAGACTTTGGCAACAAGACGGAAAATAATTCTTAAACTCATACTTCAGCAGAACTAACTCAGGCAGAAATAAGAGGCTAAGGACATACTGAGAAAAGAGCTCAGCTGGGTTAGTGATTTGGCAGAGTACTTTAGGGACCTACAATCATGGTGAGAAAAAATTCTTAGGTTTTCTATCTGATCTGGTCTTTAACTGGTTCTAAAATTACTTAAATCTAACCATAAATGTTTCACTAGATCATCAGTTACTACTAAAGGATTAAGAATACTTGGAAAATATTGCCAAAATTAACAATAAATAAAAAAATTTAGGATACATAACCAATAAAACCATAATTGTTAACTATAACTCGCATTTTCTTTTTCTTTTTTCTTGACTGTTTCAAAATATTCTGAAAATTATAAGTCCTACATTAAAGAAACAAATGCATGGATTACATTTTCTGCATCACTTTGAGAAAGTCTGGTGCTAATTTAGACAGATTTACAAAGATGAAAGAATGCTTTCAAATAAATACGGTGTACAGAGTAACTAGAAAGCAGATGCAACTGAACCAAAACAGGCACAATGATACAGAACAAAAAAGGGCAACAAAGAAACCAACATTAAACTTACACAAGATTCCCCCAGAAAACTTGGAACCCCCGGTGGTACAGGTGCTAGGAAAGTCCACCAGATCCACCAGGTTTTTGTTACTAAATGTTAAGACTTGACAGGATTTTTCTTTTATTTGACTTGTTAAATGTGTACTATTGGAAGACATAGTCGACAATTCTTAAACACCAACTTAAAAAAGGCAAACAGAAAATAATCTTTTTACTCTGTAATTAATAACCAGTGGATCTTAAAATAAGCTATGTAGTGATGGTTACATTTGAAAGTTAAATAAACTAAAATAAATATTACCTAAAATATATGATGAGTGTATTTGTATAAACTAAATATTCTTAGGGTGCAACATTTAGGTATTTATTGTATTAGGTTTTCTTCTGTGTTCTTAAATCCTACTGTTTTTTTAGTAATGTCAAGGGAAAAGCCTGTATTTTACATTTCTTTCCTGCCGACCTCCTGTAAATTTGCCTTTAACTTTTCAGTTTTATAATATAATCATTTTAAATAAGAATTTCTATGCCTCCCCAATCTGAATTAAGTCACTTGCCTCATGAGAACTGCTACCTGCAGTAGTCTGTGAGGCAGTTCTCGCACGGTTAGTGCCAAGTGATGGTCTGCCAATCACTGATCGGGTGAAATGAGGTGCATCCCTGCAAAGGAGCTCTCTACGGGAACGCATTCAGCCTGCTTGAGTGTGTTGTTGAGTCGTTTTGAATGTCTATCTCTGTCATTTAGTTATTTTAGATAAATTATGTTCACAACGATAAAACACATATCGTTGTATGCCCAAAGTTACAACAAAGGTTTTCTCCCCTTTAACCTGCTCTCTCCCTAAACTTTGGGATGTTCTCCCAGTGGAAGTGTCATTTGCGTGTTCTGTCATTTTTCATAAATATCTACCTATTCAAATTTGCTGATGTGCAATGCATGGAAGGTGCTTATTATTCTCCAAGTAATTGAACATCTCTATTTATTTGTCTTCCATCACCTTTTATGCGGCTCATACTTCTGCATGCACACCCACAATATGTGTATCAAAACGTGTGGCTCAATCTTGGCATCAGGGCTATGCTAGGGTTAATCAAAATGTAGTTATTAGCATCTGTAGTATCACAAGCATGTTGACCAATAAATTAGATGATAAAGATGCAATAAATCCATAATGCTAAAACTCGTAAGCACATCAAATTTGAATTAGAATGGTCATTTATGCTGTAAGGCTAATGTTAGTGAGAAGGCTATCACTAGACATGTTGAATAACTAGCATGTTGCATAACTAGCAGCCAGTAGGCTGAGGGTTATTGATATCAAGTTGACTAATACAGCACTATTCCATTCAGTGTCAAATATACAAGGTAAAATTTGCTAAAATTTCCTAAAATGCTAAGGTTAGCTTAAATGCTGTCAGTAGCATGTGGGCCATCACTAGCATTTTGGCTTACTTGACTTACTCCATTCAGTATGATAAACAAAGCTACGAAATTAAAAATCAGTTAAAATTCTTAATTTAGTTTTTGCGGCTAATATTAGCATGAATACTATCACTAGCATGTAAAGCAACTAGCATGTTGACACTACCAGTATGATGTGTTGACTAACATACTTCATTTAGTATGTAGGACTTAGCTAATTTTTATATAAAAATTAGCTAAAATGCTAATATTAGTTTAAGTGCTTCTTTTACTCTGTGGGTTATCACTAGCATGTTGATGTTACCATGTGAATGTGTTCTATCACAAACATAACCTGTGCTCTCTTTTGGCTTATTGTCCTAAGCCAATATTCCATTGTACTATTCTCTCAGCTTAATAGGCAGAGAGCAGGTACAAAAAAAAATGAAGATTTTATCATGACATTTTCAGTAAGCTTAATTTTAAAATATGTGGTTGTGGGATCTGGATGCACCAATCCCATGCATAAAAATGGTTGGGTTAAACCAATCACATGAAGCCAAAAACAGCAATCATCTACTGTGATAAAAAATGAAGTATTTTTTTTTTTTGGTAGGGTTGGTCTTATATTCACAGTCCAATGCAGTTGTCAGATTGGGGGACCAGGTCTCATGAGTCAAATAGATTTACTTCCTTTGGTCTTTTGCCATGTTGCCTATTAGTAAGTGTTCCACCAAGATGGCGTCTTTATAGTTCTAACCTCCAGCTCTTCTCTCCTCAGTAGTGTTTGTTTTTATTTGATTGTTGCTTGTTTTTTGCTAATTATGTTGCCATGGTTGCTCATTATGCCGACAAAAGTAATAGGACACTTCATGGGATCGAGCCGCAAGTTTTGATATATATATATATAGTTCAGGCCGCATTAATCGTGAGAAAAAGCAGCAGCTTTTTTTGAGGTGAACAATGCACCTCACAAAAGGTCCAAAGTGGAACATTTACTGCAGGCACGATGCCAAAAGAGCAAAGTAAGTAAGCTCCATTTGACCCATGCCTCTAAACTGACAACCACAAAGGGCTATATGCATGCTACATTTCTGCGTTTTACCTCCAACTCGGCCAAACTCATCCAAAAATTTCCCTGTAGTTGGGGAAGTGACATCACAGAAGGGTGTTGGTGCCGAGATTCTAGTGGAGGAATCAGTGGGCACCTTTGGAGGAGAATGGTTAGCTGGAGGTCTTTGGAGGTTCTGAAGAAGCTGTGTAATTTCATCCAGTTGTTGGTCCCATGGCACCCTCTGGTGGAAACCTTGAAGAAAGCACTAACCATACAGACAACACCCCAGATCCCTAATGATAACAAAAGTTTTTATTGAGAATGAGAATACTATAAAAATTTGATTTGATGGTTTCAGTAGAGATACATTAAAAACCTTTAATTGTTTAACATTTAAACTTAGTATTTAATTGAGAAGCTTACTTTGTAAAAGTAAAAAGAATAATCGTTATTGTTTGAATGTTGTGTTAATTCAAATTCAATTTAAAAATACTTTATTAATCCTAAAGGAAAATTAAATGTTGTTGTAACTCACTAATTTAGATTCTTCAAAAAGCTATTGGAAATTGTGATGACTGTCGGCAGGAAAGATTTCCTGCAGCAGTCTGTACTGCACTGAATCTGAACAGTCAGAGGCTAAACAAGCCTCGGACTGAAGATGCTCTGCCTTGCTAAGACAGTGTTGTGAAGAGGATGGTCAGGGTTGTCCATAATTTTCTTGATACTATGAAGAATCCTTCTTTGCATCATCATCTCCAGAGGTTCCACAGTCGTCCCCAGACTGACGTGTAGTCGTCAGGTTGTTGAGTCTGTTTAGGCCCCAGCAGTTGATGGCAGCAGAGATGACTCTCTCAACAACAGAATGAGAAGTTCTGCAACATCTTGCTGCAAACCTTGAAGGATCTTAGCTTCCTCCAAAAGTCCAGTCTTTTCTGTTCCTTCTTCTAGATGCTTTACTGTTGTATCTTCAGTCCAGTCTGCTGTCCAGATGAACATTGAGGTATTTATATTCCTCAATCACCTGTTCTTCCAGTTCTTCTCTCATGACGGAAATAGGGTTTGATCTTACCATGTTCCTCCTGAAATCAACAATCATCTCCTTTGTTGTGTTCACATTTAAAATGAGATCATTGTTCCCACACCATGACACAAAATGGACCACCAGCTCTCTGTACTCAGCCTCTTGTCCATCTCTGATACACCGACAACTACAGAGTTGTCGGAGTAGTTCTGAGTATTTCTGGAGATGACAGAAATCAGACTTGTGCTGCAAGTCTGAAGTGTAGAGAGTGAAAAGGAATGGTGAGAGTACAATACCCTGTGGTGCGGCTGTGTTGCTCAATCTTTATGTTTGAGCTAAGTTTGTTCACAAATACATCGCAGAAGGTTTGGATGATATGGATAAAGTCCTATCACGATAAATCTGTTTTTGCATTGTTTGATATTAGATGTAGAGATAAACATATGTCTACATTTATGTAGACAAAAACAATTAAACATACATTCAACTGTACGTTTAAAAAAATGTACAAATTGAATTTTTTAAGTTGAACTTGTCAGTCATACAACTATGTTAAATGAAAGAGGTATATTTTAAACTGAAATCTTTAAACATTAAAAGAGAATAGACATATTCTTTTGCTAACATCAAATAGATGAAATAGCCAGGCACCTTTAGTATGTAGTAGAAAAAGGATCCTCTGCATTATTCAAAGTGCCTCCTATTCATTTCCATAAGCAGTGTAAGTTATCTTTATTAAATCCTGTCCAAATTATGGGAAACATGAAAGATGAAAACAAGCAAGCTGAGGCAAAACCATCTGACTGATAACTAAACCTACACAAAAACTGATGAGTCATAGAGATCATTTTTATTTGCACAGAAATCTGTTTTTTAATATTATGGACCAGTTTGATTATTCTTCTCTTAGTTTATTTTACTTTATTTCCTTTTGGGATCAATAAAGTATTTTTGAATTTTAAATTAGCTGTTTTGTGTATTCTAATAGTTACTGTAAAGCAGCATCTGTCTTTTTTTGCTACATGTTTGACTTCCTCTTGATTCTTTTACCAATAACGAGTAAATTAGCTTTTACTGCTGTGATTTAAATACATATTTGGAGAAATAAGATATTTAATAGTCCAAATTAAAAGTTATGAAATTGGACTAAATTCTGGAGTTTTGTGTCTTTACTTGAAACTTCACTCAAGACTGAGACTTGCAAAATTATGACTTGGTCCCACCTCTGCCAACTGGGTGTGACAAACACTCTGAACTTGAGGCAGAAAATGTATGGGATTTTTACATTTGTTTGCATTGCCATGAGACAAGATTGTTGATTTAGGTTGTAACTAATATGGTAACTGATTTATCTTTTGATATTTTCCCAAATCATCATGTACTCAACAATTGTTTTAAGCCAGCTCTGCGTTATTCATCCACATTTTCTGTTCTGTCTGAACAGGAGTCCACTATTATAAATTATAAAAAATTCCATAGGATAAAAATATAAAAATACTTCTTAAAGCTAGACTAAATTAATATACAGTAGTTATTTTTTTCATAGATCACAAAATGTGTTGTATTTACTGCAGAATAATTTAGTCTTATTTTGACTGGTCTGGGTCAAAATAGGACTAATACTTTTACATTATAAAATCAGAACACTAGAGCCTCAGTCACCTCTTCACACTTAAAACACATTCATATGTAGGGAAGGAAACTGGAGTATCCAGAAAGAACTCAAACATGCAAACTCTACACAGAACGCATCTTTAGGAATTTGTATCTAGGACCTTCTTGCTGCATCGCAGTACAAGTCTCCAAATGCCTTCTAAAAATAAAAATAAAAATAAAGAAGTTTGAAAGTTTCTTAAAGCCTTTTTCTACTGGCAAAGTAACACTAAACCATTCATACAGATATCCCTATAACATTCTTTGTATGTAATGTAGTCTGGAAGGTTTTTGCATTGTCAGCCTGACAATAAATAAGTGTTCATCACATGAATGATTGTTGGATAATATTTCCTGTGTGAATTGGCCAAGAAGATGTCCTTAAAGGTTGAAAATGTTATTAATTATAAAAAAAAAATTAAATACATACATATTTTTATTCCTTATAATATAAAATACTCTATATTAGTAGTGTTTTATTATTAATCATTTTTATATCCAAATAGGAACAAGTTTTATTATTTTAACATTCAATTATGCAGCCATAATAAGTATGAACAGAATGTGTCCGTTTGGTTGTTCAGTTAATTTTCATCATTTTCTCTTGCATATAAATTTTTCTGCTACTAGAAACGCTGTTTTAAATTATTGTAAAAGATCATAGTAGCTTTATGCTCCATGCTGTTCTGGTATGACTGTGGGTCACATAGACAGACTGAGCCCATGCAGTTTGGGTTCTCCAGGGTCCAGTATAGCAATCTCACACAACAGCTTTAATAATGATAGCACCCCCTAGTGGTCAGAGTAATTACAACATGTATTTCTCATGTCACGCTGGTGAAGAACAGCTCTGCTTTAAATATGGTTTTGTTCTGAATCTCTCACTCTGTCAGCTCATTCGGGCGTGAAAAATGTTGCAACTCTTCTCTTGTTTATGTTCAGGATCTAATATTTTGAGTCTAACTTCTTTAAAGTAAAGAATAGTTGCCTAATTTTGTTACTGTAATTACTGTAGTGAAATGCAACCTCTTGTTTTATAAATTTATAACCTAAACTCATTTATTTTGAACACATGAAGTATTTTTGATGTGTGTTTTGCCTGTTCTGCTCAGCAGCAGGTGACTTTAGTCTGTGAATTTTCAGTTGAAGAAGCTGTTCTTACCTCAACCTAATAGAGCACATTTGATATAAATTCAAGTAGAAGGCAAAAATTCCTGTAAGCATAGCCTTTCCGGATACTTTGTTATAGTGACAAAGGGTGTGGGTAAAACTATCAGTGGGTAAAGTGACCAAGTAGTTTTTGACATATATAATAGATATGCAGTTCAGTGTAAAATAGTTTGGTAGTTATTAAAGGGTGAAAGGGATGCTCTGCAGGAGAACGCAAAGTTAACAGCACCAACCTCACCAACAATAAAATAAATTAAAATATTATGACAGTTTTTTGACTATATATGAAAAATATATTGACCTAACCTTAACCACACCCTCATTGTGTTCCTATTATGCAAAGGAATATTTTACAGTCAGCAAAAAATCAAACCAAAACAGACGCTTGTCTAATGTGAGCTGTTGTTGTTGTTGTCATTTTTATGTTTTTTATGTATCTCCTTTTACAGGATGTGTGTCAGATTGTGAATTAAAACATTTAGTTGTTAGTCTGAGTTACAATGTCATATTGTTGTCTTTTTCTGTTTTTGTCTCTACATCTGTCCCTTTTTTGTCATCGTCTGTGTTTTGTACGTAGTGATCTTTCCTTTCTCCTGCTCTTCTTCCTCCTCCTCCTTCTCCTCCTCACACCCAGCCTCTTCTCACTCTGGTACTTACAGCTAGGGTAAAGACTGTCCCAAAACAAGTGCATCAATATAGCATATTATCCCCTAGTATGCAAATGACATAAAGCAAAGAGAAAGAGGACAACCAGATTTCTGATTAGATTGATAATAACAAGTGAAGAGAGAAGCTAAATGACTGTATCATAGAACACGGTGAGGTTGGAATACTAATAATAAAAGGGGAAAAACAAAAATAAAATACTTTAGCTGTGCATGTTTGTTTTGGGAAGGGTTCCAGAGTGAAAACAACTACTGTGCTTTAGATTGGTTTGTTGATTTCATGTTCCGTCTCTTAATAGTGAACACAAGTTGCATCTTACAGTCAAAGCAGCAGCCCAAGATGTCCTATTGACTCAAATTGATTAGGGCAAATTGTGCAGCCTGAAGTGTTTTTAAGATCTGCTGACAAAGAAGCAAATGTTTTCACTATCTTTTTGGGGTGGAACATGAATGCTGTTGTGCTCAACAGGCCATTATTAGTTGACAAAACACTAGGATTGGGCGGTAATATGGTAATATCATCTACCAGAGTGGCAAAAAATAGCAACATTATGCATAGTGATTTATATACAGTGCTTATGAGGGAGTGTTTTCTTTTCTGGCATTAACCCTTTCAATTTATAAGCTCATAAAATGAGATTTGTGTTTGCGGTTTATGTTGGCTAAATGTAACACCCCTCTGTCAAGATTGTGCAGAAGCCGTCTGTGCATGTGCTCAGAAAGAAATGAGGCCAAGAATGCTTACTAGTCACTTTTAAAAAATCATAATCCACATCAGAAAACACCTTTCACCCTTTCATCCACTGCTAAGTAAAGACTGGCCTTCAGCTGGAAGGCTTTGTAAGCCTTTTGCATCTCCTGGCTAGATCTTATTGAGGTTCTTCTAAGTGCTGAAATACTAAATGTCTTGTACAATAATGTCATTACAACATTTTCCATCAACACAATGACAGTAAAGGAAGATAACTTTACAGCTGAAAGTCACCACTGTGGTGGTGCAGGGGCAAAGCACAACCCTCATATTGAGGCCTTAGTCCTCGTGCCAGCGGTCACAGGTTCGATTCCCATTTGCCGCATGTCTTCCCTCTCTCTCATTACCCTCTTTCCTGTTGAACTACTTTCAAATAAAGGTCACTAGAGCCAACAAAACCTTTAAAAATAAATCACCACTGTGACTTGTACTGTATGTGATGTGACATTACTACACATCACATTAGTGACACTATCACTACAACCTCCTCCTGTCCCTCTTTAGTTTCAGATAGACTGCTCACAAAGCACAGCAGCATAGGGAATGTTCTGCCCTCAGGAATTTCTCTTCCTGCCCCATTGAGGCTATCCATAAATGGTTGAACTTGAACTCAGTAACAGTTAAATTCATCAAAACTTCCTTTTCTGATTTAAGGATTAAGGAAAACTTCAGGTGTCTATTCCTCAGAAGAACAGCCTCCTGACCTCCAGTTGTCACATTCATCACTCATCAGTGAGTCCACGCATCATTTGTGGCAATGCATTCTTTGTATCTGCAACAGATTGTGTTTGTCTTTGTTGAATCAGATGCAGTAATGTGACTGTGGCACTGCTGCGCTGGTAGGTACACAGGCAATGGCAGGCTGAGGAATTTAGCTCTTTTCATGTGCTAATGTCCATCCTCTGGCCTCATCCTTTTTTCCTGAGGAGACTTTGTCTGGAATCTTTTCACACACCTGCTGTTTGTCTACAGAGGTGGTTTTGCAGTTTGTATGGCCCTGTTCAATCTGAGCTGAAGTGGTGTGGACAAATCTATATGTTAGCCAACATCCCTTAACTCAGCAGATATGACATGAGTTCTCTCATCTCTGCATGGGACTGTTTTCATTGCTGAATCACTGTGTTTACACTCATTGATGATCAATTACAAGTTTTGTTGCTTTAATTACCAATTCAAGAAAAAAATTGTTCTTGATAACAATCATTTCTTTCAACATTTTAGTGTAATATGGAGCTTAAAAATGCTCCGTTTCCTGCATTTCCTGTATCTTTAGACCTGGGAATGTTTTTTTGCTATTGGCACATCACTGCTCTCACTGCACAGTCAGAGCTGTTGTGCAACAATAGGTTTGGTTTGGCTACTACATCAACAAATTCCAGTACAATTGTTAAGAGTTAATAATTTAGATCCAACTTACCAAGTTATGGTAAACTGGATCTAAATGATCCTGTTTATAACAAAGCTAAATAGTTTTCAGTCTCAGTTATTAATGAATACCTGCCCAATAAAGCTTAAGTAGTAAAGAGAGGGGAGGTGGTAATATGAGCTTTACATCATGTTATAATGTCATCAAAAACATACCTGGACTGCTGTTTTGATCATGTTTATCAAAACAACATTAATTCATGCATGTTTGAGGAATCCTTTAATCTCCCATGGGAACCGTTCAGGGATCCCTAAATGTTTGCGCTCACAGAGCTCCTCCCTGGAGCTGCTGTCTCCATCTTCCGCCTCTCAGCTCCTCCAGACTAGCGACAGCAGCAGTTAGCAAACAGCTGGTGGAACTGAGCATCTGCTGAGTACATCATATGAACTTCTTCCCTGTGCAACGCTCCTTACAATGGCTGTAAACGGCATAATGCAAAGGCATTGTAATGATAACATGCTGAAAGCAGAGTGTCAAAAAGAGCAGAAGCTTCTTAAAGAGACAAAGGTCAACTTCAAGGCATTAAATTGAGAAATCAAATTTTATATCAACTGATTGTGCCATAGCTTGTTGATTGTGCTGTAAAATGAGACTTGGTGCCTGGAAAACCCATAATACTGCTCCTTTAAATAGCAAAGAAATTTGCTCCCTACAGCCTAAGATTGCTGTGGCAGGCCATGTAAACTTTGGACAAATGCTTTAACAGGGTCACAAGGTGTGTGTTTGCACTGGTGGAATCATGTTGCTTTGTTTATAAAATTTCTCTGTGGCATAAAATATTTTGATGAGTTTTTTCTCACAGTGCTTTGCAATCAAACTGTAATTACCTTCTTCTTATTGTCAGCACAAGCCATCCCAAACCCAAACGACTTTCATATTGGCACCTCTCTTCCCACGTCACAATAGAGTGTGTTAAACCAGTGTTCTTGCCATCCCGGTCCAGCTTTGTTGGCACTTGTTACCAATGAATGTGTTGGCTCCATATCAGCCTCTAGGGTCAGACAGATTCAGTTAAATTGTTTCAAATACCACAACACTAGGGAGCACTCCATCAACATGTTGTCTCCAAATAGCACATAAGTGCATCAAGGTGCATCTACAGTGATGTGCAGTTTTTTTGTCTCTACAAAAGGCAGCTAGACTTTTTGCTTCTTAGAAATGCTTCTTCTCTTCAGTTCACCTTTTGAATTCTTGTCACTTGTGGAGGCTTCCTAACTTAACCAGCTCCTGATCTGTTCTGTCACAAGGTTACTGAACTCCCTTTGGAAGACGAGTATAGGATGAACTGTGCACATTTTACAGACAGAACCTGAGGCCAACTTGTGTTCTACCCAAAGGAAATGGAATGCAACATGTCCTTTCTATACTGTTATGACATTTTTGTCATACATTTTATTTCCTTACTACTGGCAAGCTGCCACTTAACAGCATCTGCAGCTTACACCTTTCAGTATTAAAAAGAGAAATGTTGAACACAATTTGAAGCATTTATTGACACAAAACCCACCTGGAGATGTGTGCAAGCTAACCCACAATCCCAAGGACAAGCTGGTAGAGATAAAGAATGGAATGATGGCAACACTACAAGCCTTTATCAACAAACTGTAGTTTTAGATACATGGAAATAATTTGAAAAAAACATCAGAAGGTCAAACTAAATTAATACTGCCCAACCCTATGACAAACTAGTAAAGTGTTTCTTTGAGACGAGCCCTCTGTGTCTTATTTACATTCTGCAGCAAAGACAGTCCTGTGAAGAAAAATAAAAGTTGTGTAGGTGAAAGTACAACATAAAGAAGAAAAGCTACAAATACTTAAAATTTTTTACCAACACTATGTGAATTTTTGAATTTTTGAAAGATTTTAGGCTTTACGGAGCCCCTAAGGGGACATGGAGAAAAAAAAAAAGGAAAGAAATCCCCATTTACTTTCTCGAGATCCTGAGAAACTAAGTCGTGATCTCGAGATCCCGACTTTTTTATTTCTTTTTGCGGGATCTCAAAAATTTTGCGGAATTTCTTAAGTCGGGATCTTGGGATCTCGAGATAAAAAGCCGGGATCTCGAGATAATAAGTTGGGATCTCGAGATCTCGACTTAGTTTCTCGGGATCTCGAGAAAGTAAGTCGGGATTTCTTTCCTTTTTTTTTTTCTCCATGTCCCCTTAGGGGCTCCATAGCTTTCTGAACATGTAACATGTTACACTGTAAAAAACAAAAAACAAAACAAAAAAAAAAATTACAGTAAAATACCAGCAGCTGTATTGCCAAAGTTTTACTATGTCATATCTAACTAATTCTGGCAACCACAGCTTTCAGTATTTTACTGTTAATCAGAGAGTTTTTTTTTCTACAGTGTATTCTATTTTGTTACTGGGTCATTTAAGACAAAATGTGGAAAGATCAACAGTTTGACAAGCAAAAGGGAGAAAGAAAGACAGACAAACCACATAACCGACTGAACTTAACTGAATATCACATGTTCATACATCACAGATAAGGATCAGAACAGCTCAGAAAATATAATGACATCTGTTTGCATTGGTAATGTTATGTAAATTTCATTTATCAAAGAATGAGAATCTGTTTCAATAATAAAAGAAAGATTAATCTTTGTCTTTAAGTTTCTTTATACAAAGGCAAAAGCGTTCAAAGACCCGTCTTACTGAACGCAGTCAAGTTAAGAGCCCTGAACGACACACATCAAATTGTTATATAGTCACAGCAAGGAAAAGACCCACCCACAGTCTGATATTATCTCTACTGCCAGATGGACACAGGACAATCCGAACCCCCACCTCATGAACTGTCCCTCACCTCTTGGAGAGGATGATTTTATGGCAGGAAAGAGGATCGATAAGGATTCCAAGAGAAACTTCTAATTCTTCTTTGTCAGTTAGTCATGTGCAGGTCAAATAAGGGTACAAACTATAAGTTTGTCCTACATATCAGTCCTTTAAGACAACTGCCAGATCAAGCATTTTACTCAAGATGTCTTCAGGTCTCTTATACTATCAGAGACCTGAAGACATCCAGACATCTAAACATTATCTGGAAACGTCTTTCATGGAAAAACACATCTTGCAGAAATAGAAAAACTCAGCAGATATAATCAGTAAATAAATGGTAAAAAAGTATAATCAGTTCCATCAAACATGAAATAAGGCTATACACAAAATTTTCTATTATTGTAGTTATTTAGTTTTTTTTAAACGTTAATGTAATCTGAGCACACTGTAGGCGCTCTTAACAACATGCCACTCAAATTTCTTTTGCTTTTCAAGTGCTACTTCAAAAACATTACGTCCCAACAAAGATTTTAATGTCTTAAACTGTGATTTATTTATTTATTCTTTTTTATCAGTTATCAAGTAGTTCTAGCTTTATCAACTTTTTTAAAGAAACTCACTGTGTCTTGAAATTCAATCCAATCATACAGACAGTTTCAAAGTTATATCTAAGGAAATTCCTCAGACTGTATCAAGTCTCTGACCTGCATCTAGCAACAGTTGAGAGTCGGCTGAACTAAGTTGGAAACTCTTGAAATTATTTCTGAATAAAATCCCACCTGCTTCCCATTTTGTTAAAATGTTGTTTTTTAGCTCAAAATTATTACAAATGAGTCAAAGTCATGTGGATCATTAGTTTCACTCAGAGAAGGAAGCGTTGCACACAATGCACATGAAGAATTTTTCTTTCAGATATTGGAAAATCCAAGAATCTTAGCACAAGGGCAATTAGAAAATGGTCACCTGAGATTCAGTTGTATTGAAATTCAAACAGTGCAGCTCCTCTAGAGTTACCATGGTTACCCTCTGATCATTTCTCTCCTGTCCTGGCTTGTCAGTTTAGCCAAAGGGCCACATCTTGATAGATTTGGTAGCCATGATAAACTCTTTGTATTTTCAGATAATGGACTAAACAATGCTCTGTAGGATATTCAGAGCATAGAAGTAAAAATTCAGATTCTTATTTGTATGTAACACCTAATCAAACAGAAAGTCAGGTCAGGAGAATCATGCATAACAATCAGAATTGATCTGGGTCAGACCCCCTGGGTGAAAACATCATACTCTGTGATGTATTGAGAATCCTAAAAGAGGAATGAGGATATTTAAATTTCAGTAAGACGACTAAGTCCAAAGCTTACATAAAATTAGAGTCAGGAACAGCATGAGGGAGTTTGATGAGCTGACAAATACACTGAGGAGGTGATTACTGGATGAAAACTTTTGGTTAATTGCTGACTAAAGGAAAACAATGACTAAGAATTACTAAATAGATACACACTAAATTGGTCTTTATTATAGTAAAAGGCCAAATAATTATCAAGTGATCAACAGAGGCACAAAAAGGTCTGCTTGTCACTAAAACTACATTTTCCTAAAATCAAAGAGTTGGACAGTTTCTGGATTAATTGTGTTATCACACAATGAGCATATTGACTCTTTCTTCCAGTCTTATATTGGCCCATGTTGCTTTTGAAGTTCTCTGCTTCGTGCTCTTTATCTTCCCAAGCGTCGTCTTTTCCCCACACAATTCTAACATTGGTGTATCGTTCCATCTTCAGGCTATCCTCCTCAATCTCTTCCTCTTCGTTGTGTTACTAAAGTCTGACCAGTGGAGGTATGTACATGTCACAGCACTGCAGATTTGCTGCGATTAAAAGCTTTGCCTCTTGCGTTTCCATTAAAGAAGACAGTAAGTGGCGAAACTTGTCAAACTGTTAAAAAAAAGTCTTATGAGGCCAAAACTAACGTTGTGGCTCAAGTCATGTGCAATAATACCTGCAGGTATTAATATTATTTTGTGCTTGCTTGTATTCATCTCTTAACATGGCATTGATAAACAATCCGGTCACTTTAAGGTTTGCGCTACAAGGTTAGTGAGCTAGTTTTAGACATGCTAAGAATTTTGATTGAACTGAACAAATGCCAGAAACCTCTAGATTTAAGCTTACCTGCAGACTGTGCTTGTTAAGGGTCAGCTGCTCCTTATGCAAATGTATGCTATG
The DNA here is from genome assembly GCA_902982915.1 of Phalloptychus januarius. Classification (NCBI taxonomy): domain Eukaryota; kingdom Metazoa; phylum Chordata; class Actinopteri; order Cyprinodontiformes; family Poeciliidae; genus Phalloptychus; species Phalloptychus januarius. The sequence goes on from CADWAE010000476.1 coordinate 197,182, forward strand.
CCAAGTGGTTGCATGCCGAAGCAAAACAATTCTTAAAAGATGAGGAATCATAAGGCAACAAACAAGGCTGTTATTATTTTCGTTGACCCAACTAATGCAGCATTGTGGCCATGACATGCCTGTCACTTAGTTTCGTTTGTTTCTAAAATCTCCTTTGCTGCTGTAAACATTTTGCTTGTCAATTTATAAATTCGTTATGCACAGTGCTGATAGCTTAATACATTATTTTGCCGAAAAAAATGTCTGTTTTATTCTAGTATTTTTCTCATAGTTTCTGTAGCAGAGATGTTTTTCCTACCCATTTCCTCGAGTTGTTAAGGAGAAAGTTTAAGTCAGGGTTCTTCTAGTCCAGGCTTCCAGGGTCAGTGTGTCTCTGGTCCAACACGCCTCAGTCACCTCGTCAGTGTCCAGGCAATTTCACCAGAGTCCTGCTGATGACCTAATTATTTCACTCTGGTGTGTTGAAGCAGAGACATATCTGAAAGCTGCAGGAAGCTGGATACGAAGGTCCCTGGCCCAAGTCAAGTCTCAAGTATTTCACTACAAGTCAGAGTCAAGAGTATTAACTCCACAACATCAGTGCATTTCCAAGTCTGAGGTTTAGAGAACCAAACCTGTGCAGTTTGTCTTTAGGTATCAAATGTTACCTCATGAACATTTGATAATTATTTTTTATATTTATTCAAATTTATATTTTAATGGCATTTTATTCACCATCCAAACGATCAGCTAAAAGCCATGGTGTATTACTTTGAAATTTGCTCAGTTATAATATTTACCCCATTAGAAAAAGTAAAAGGCATTTATGCTTTTAGAAATATGATATTATAATAAAAATAACAAAATCAGATTCAAACTTGTTGACGTTGAATCTCTGGATGAATCAAAGAAAGTTTAAAGCTTTTGTTTCTTTGTAATGATGAATGAGTAATAAAGTTAACACATGTTAACATCCCCGTCTTCATATTGTCCACTCCGTCATTCTACATTGCAGTCGGTCTGGTTTGGTTTGAAGGGTTGTATCTAGTTTAGCAGAGAGAGAATGTCTGCTGACGTGATCTGCCTTTACACAACAGAAGAGACCTTTTATTATCCACTTTTAAAACTCTTTTGAAAACTTTTGTCCTTCGGTGTCTGACACACTTTGAAACATCAGTTTGAGCTTTTACTGATTTCATTGTAGTCTATATGCTTTTGTCCTCTGCATATTTTGAGTATTCTGTGATCTATGCTATACAGCACTTTGTTGTTGTTTGGAAATTGCTTTATAGATAAAGTCCTAGTTGTATTAGCAGTAGTAGGTAAGTTAGGTTTATTTTTAGGGGCGCTCTGATTGCAGTTTCCTGGTCAATCTCCAGTTACTGAGCTATAAAAGCCTGACTGGTACTGATTTTTTTGTCTGAAATGTTGCTAAATATAGCAAGAAATTTGTGTAGATGGCAACAGTGGGGTGACTATTATTAACTGTGAACATGCAGATATGACCTGGTCAGTCAGTCAGTCAAATCTCTAATAGGAGAACAGAACTCAATACAGTATTCACTTGTCAAACTGCAGCTAACATGAATAGATTGTTACGGACCTTTAATCTCCATATTCTACCAGAATTACTGTCCAATAACACTGTCATCCTTTCACAGTGCGCCAGATGAGGGTCTATAGCTCACATATTGGCTTCTGTTCAGTCTTCAAAACTGTTGGCCTGAGTCTCTGTCTCAGCCTCAAAGGTCTGCGAGTCTGAAGTCTTATTTTTTCCAACTTAATGGCTGACTGGAGTTGCAGTCAGTCTGAAACTCTTTTACCATTTCTGCAATGTAGATGTTTCTATGCAGAAATGCACCAGTCATCCAATATATGAGCAGAAGTCACAGATTTGATTTGATACAAAGCAGTTCAACCACAATGTGTGTATGATTCAGCAAAATGTTTTGTTCTTTCTCGCTTAAGCTCCCTCCTGAAACAGGAAAAAAGTGTTTAAAACTGAACAGTTTTCATGTCTCATCTGAACCAGTCAATTTTTATAATTCAAGCAATACAAATTCAAAATTGGTCTTAGCTGTTCATTGTTTTTAGTTATTTGTTTTCTTTATTTCGGAAATGCTTTTTATACACGAACAGCCAAATGCATAAAACTCTTAGAACTATACTTCCTTCACTAAAATGGCATTAGACTGAAGAGACAAAAGGGTGCCCATACGTCGTATTGTAAACTTAACTAATAAGTTTCAGTTTAAAAACGTCCTCCTGAACTTTTTTGCACATAAGGAACAAACACATAAAATGCATATTAGAAAACTGTGAGGTATTTTGAAAATCAGGAATTGCAGCTCATGTCTTTGTTCTGAGTGGCTTTGACATTTTCTGGAAACCAAATGTGTGATACTTTAAATGTCAATTTAAAATGTTCTAATGTGCATCACACTGACAGATAATGTGAAAGTGATCCTCATATGCAGAACAAAAAAATATTGCTTACTGCGAGCCTGTAGATGGTTTATGTTGGTCAGTCTGTCTTCCTGTCTCTCTATCTGTACTTCCATCTTGATTAGTGTTTTTCAGGATGAGTTCTTCCAACTTTTGTAGTGCCCAAAAGAGCTGGGAGGAAAAATGTAACGAGGAATCTGTAAAGGATATATTACTGTTTGTGCTTTGCCCAACATGGTTTTCTTTTAAAGTGCTGTTGCACTGTTCTTTAGAATTTAAACTAATATGTATGTAGAGTGAAAATACGTTAAAATATGTTACTTAAAGCATTTTTATGTACAATGCAAAAACCCCCTTCAACATAAATATTTTGTTTGGTCTGCAGTGTGCCACCTCTAGTTAATTCAGTAGTATAATGGCAAACTGACAGCTTGTCCTGTTTCTGTCTGTCTGTGTTTGTCTCTCCATCTGTTTGTCCCTCCATCCATCTGTCTTTCTTTCAAAATCCTCCTGTCTTGGAACATGTATGTGTTTCGCATTGAATTTCTTTGGGATTACTTTTTTTCATTTATTTTATACTTTATTTCATTTTAATATGCTTCTAACTCTAACAAATGGTTTATTCTTGTTGTATTTGATGTGCAATGCTGTCATAACATAACATCTATGAAAACATTATTATTTATCTGTGGTCATCCATTCCAAACCTTTGGTTATATAATTAACACGCTCACTTTTCTGATATCTGTTGTGAATCATCTTCACCCTGATTTAACCATTACCTTTTGGCCTGTGCATGTCACGTAGTCACAGGTTATGAGAAGTCTCGCAGCCTAAATAACATTTCTGGGATGATGGGGGGTCCTCTGCGACTCACTCCAATCACCAACTCCACCTTCGAGACCTTTGAGCCGTCCGGCCTCAGGCGATGTCACTCCCCCATCCCATCCATCTTGTAGCTCACCAAAAAAGAGAAGACTACATGCAAATAACACAAAAGCAATAACAATGAAGAAGTGCTATTTACAAGCTTTTCTTTTGTTCTTCGTTGCATTCTCTTAAAACTTTTGCTTCAGAAATCCTTAATTATAGAGATTAGCTAAATCTAAGACACACGAAAAAAATAACATTTTGCAATTGTATTTGGAAATACAACAATTTCAACAAACATACTTAAACTACTAACAGGTCTTGGTTAGTTAATACTGAGAATAACTTAGTCGTCTAGTTACCCTATACTAATCCTTGCCTGTTGCTAATTTCCCTGTCACTTTAATATGTTAATTCAATGCTAACAAATAGCTGTGAAGAAAAATAATGCTAAGACTTCAGCAAATACAATAACTATGGTATGTGAACTGTACATTTTTTAAATAACTGCATAAAGGATACCCATTAGTAAACTAAATAAAGTAAAAGCATTTAGTCATACATCCTCAAAACTCAGCACCTTAAAAACACCCTGCTGGCAGAGTTCATTATTTTTCTTCCTAATATAAAACTGCTGTAAAGTGAGAGAGGCGGAGGGAGATTTGATCAACTAAAAGCCTCCATTAAAAGCTTGAGCTCTGCTTCTACTTCCTCCCCATGTCCTGTGTAGGTGTACTTGAATACTTGATAGCTGCTTCTCCAGAGTGCCAAACTCTGAGGGGTGCAAAATATCTCTGAGTTAGAAGTTGTAGAGACTTATATATTGTTAGTCAGATGAGGTCTTACAAAGATTCCCTATTGAATCAAGCAATAAATAATTAAGAAGTAAGGGTATTATGTTTTTTCTTCTAAAGTGTCACAAGCCAATAGTTGTTGGGAATCACTGTCAAAAGGGATTAACACTGTAGAGCTGGTGCATGTGACATTCATCTTATTCACTTGGGGAAAAATGAAAGCAAACGTGATCACAACACATGAACATGTTTAGCTTGGCCTTCATTGTAAAAACAGATTTCTTCCAGAACTTCACCCACCATCTGCTGTCCTCTCACCTGAGCTCTCCTCCAAACACTGAGCTGTAAAACCTGCTGCTATTATTTCTTTGTAAATCTGTGTTGTCATGCAATAATTAGCTTAGGTTCAAAGAGTCAGAATGTCATCATGTGGGTGGATCTTTCATAAAGTATAAGAAGACAGTTTTAATCAAATCTGCTGTTAATCCAAGATGTGTGCCATATAGAATTTTTTTTAAAATGATAAAATGTAAGTAACGTTTAAAGTTTATTGGTGAGTTTGTAAGTTTGGAGACAAAGTATAGTTTTGGTTAAAACAACCAAAAGGCAGATCAGAGTTTTTTCATGCAGTTTTGTGTTGTAGTTTAACCCTTTCAGTGCTGAGGAAGCTGAGTCTAGATATGTGTTGGAGCCGTCAGCTTGAGGTCGGACGTTAAGAACAGAAGCCAGTGGTTGCCCTGGTTACCCTGGACTTTAACTGACTTCATGTTATGTGTTAAGTACATGATGACATTTTCAGATACTGCAGCTCAGCATCAGGATGAGAAGCTGGGTTTTCCTCAGGTCTGAGTTGATTGACATTTCACTTACCGCCACTGACATCCATAGCATTACTACTTGAATCTGCAACCAGAATCAGTATTTTTTAGTTTTCTCCCTTTTTGGCTTCTCTGTCTTTCCCTGTTTTTACCCCAAACTTTACCCCAAACCCCACCCTCCCTCTTTTGTCTGTCCATCTTGTCTTTTTTTTTCGGCTGCGACTGCTTAGTCGGAGGCACCATGAATGGCTACTGGAGTGACAGCCCATGGTAGAAGAGCAGACGCCAAATGCCAGAAAAGAAGAAGGGAACAACGAGGAGGATTATTGAAAAATGGCTAAGATTAAAAGGATGGCAGAGTTTGCCCTGACCTGCATCTACCTCTCAACAAAGATGCATCCATATTTTCCAACCTGGATTTGTTTCTTTTGCTTTTTTAGTCTTAAAGAAAGACACCAAGAGATAATTGTTTTCACGTTTACTTTGGCATTCATTAGGATTAATCTGTCTCAGCATCTTTGTCATAATTTTTCTCTATAAAGACTTCTAAAGGTTATGCTTTTTACACAAGATTGTTGTGCAGAAATTCTGCAACAGGCCATGAAGTCATGGTGATGGAGGGAAGCTGAGCTGCCCCGACTCCTGCTCTTACATTCATCACTCATGCTGCTCTGGGAGAGAGAGAATAAGGTTTTATTAAATCAAACATTTGATTCCTTATGATTGAATAGATTTTAGTAAGGCAGGCATTTGTGTTCACTATATATATATATATATATATGCACATATATTTATATATATATTTAATGAAAACATAGTTTAAAAAATGCAATTTTCTTCCTTATTGACACCTGAGAACACAGTTTAGGATGATTTGATAAATGAAGAGCTTGAATTTAAGCTTTTATTAAACGCACTTGAAATGCAGATCTTGAAAATCCTGTTAACGCTGCGTCCTGAGGTCAGACCTGCGGCTGCAACATGATTAAACTCGTGAAGAAAATGAGTTCATGTTTATTATAGTGATACAGCCTAAAAGCTACAGACTCTATTGCAGAGGACAGCTAAATGTTAAAGGGCCACTAATTCAGCACTAACTGACAAATAAATATTCCATTAGAAAACCTGGAACTACAAGCAGAAACAGGAACCCCCCAAAGCTACATGCATTCATTAAATAGCATCATATCCAGTTGCATCATATGATTAAATAGGAGAATTTGTGCAAGAAAAAATTTGACTTTTATATATACATTGTATGTTATATAGATAGACATATACAATACATCATTGTCTCCTTATGGTCAAATGTTCCTTATGACTGCATCAGTCACTTTACCTGAGGGTTCTGCTTGTCACAACACTGTAAATATGTAGACGATTTGCATGGTCTTCCAACGCAAGCAGCAAGTACAGACATGTGCATAATAATGTAAGACAGCTTGGCATTTTAGTTTCAAACACAAGCAATGTATATAAAACAGTTAGACTGCTATAAGAGTGTGTGCGTCTGGACGCATACACAGCATGCAGAACAAAGCTACTGTAATCTCAGTGAATGCAGGAGGAAACAGGAGGGGCTGAAATGATGCATGTTGGTGGGAACAGATGAACCTCGCTACTGTAATGGGGACGGGTGAGGGAGGGACAGATTATTTTTTCAGGAAGGGAAGGGGAGTCATTTCTAGTAACTGCTATGAAGCTGCTTTGTTATAGATGTTGAGATACTTCATTTTTATTTGCTTTTCTATTCAGGAGCTATTGAGAAAGCTATGTATTTTTCAGATATATATGCAAGTAGAAGCAGAAGTTGAACTAATTCAGTGAAACTAAAAGAATAATTTTTTTATCTCAACTCCTCTGCTGCAAGTGAAAAAAGAAAACTCTCTCTTTCCAAGACTGCTTCTCACCAAAGTTTCTGCTTTCATAGTTTGGACACATCATTCTAACTGTTAGCCTGCAATGCCCTGCTGTCTGTGGGTTCAGAAGATAGTAGCATCTGCAAGAAAAATAAAATTTTGTATTATTTTAATGCAGAAAACACCGTCTGAGTGTTAACCTGTTAAGTCTCTCAAGCAAAACAGGACTGTGGTTCATTAGCTGCACATCCAGCACTGGAATGTCCTTCACCCTGATTGATTTAAATGCTTATTACCGTTGAACCATAAGATGGCGGCATATTTTCTGCACCTTGTGTATGACTGTTCACTACTATTTTGCCACAATTGTAATTTAACTTTTAATTCATGTTCCAGAAGTGAGTATGTATAAGAGACAGAATTTAACTAAGAAGACAAATATCTGAAATTATGAAATGATTTCATTTGACATTAGAGTTTGTTGTGCTTCTTTCCATTACACAGTTTATTTTCTTCATTCATTGACAACTCAGGTATCTATTTGCCACTACTTTCCTTGTGATTCCTTTCTGCAATGTTTTTCAACTTTATGCATTGTATGTATAGAAAAAGACTAGAGAAGAAGAAATGAACTCTTTTGTGCATGTTTCTGCCACATGCTCTGGTCGCCTCGCTCCAAAATGCTATTTTACATTCACTATTCAACTCTGTATCCTGGCTCCTTGCTCCTTGTGACGTCCCCTTATCTTCACATCCCAAATAAGAGAAGATCACTTTCGTAAGACACCAGCCTTTTGTGCACATAGTGCAATTACATAAAATGGCTAAATGAACTACTTTTTGCATACGAATAGAAAAGAACTGACTTAAAAGGGGATTTAACTGAGGAGGAGACAGGAAAAGAAAATAAGCTGAAAAAAATAGAGTGAAATGTTATTGAAGAGGTAACAAGGTGAAAGTGCTTTAAATGATGTGTTCTGAGTAGTTTATCAACTGAGCAACATCGGAGAGAGGAGATGGAGAAGGAAAAGTTCTGGGCAAGACAGAAAAGTGTGATGAAATGATGGAGGACAGAAAGAAACAAAGGAAAATTCCCTTCATCATGTAAGAATGTGAACTCCACAGTTGTATTGTGCACTGTTTGTGTTGTTTGTCCTCACCCCGTGTTTGTGGTTGTGTATCGCTGTAACACTTTCTTTTCCGTTCATTTTCGTTTATGTTTCATAGTCCTTTTCTTTCCGATAGCCTCTGTTTGTTCCACATCAGGGCCAAACTGCCTTTCCAAACTCCACTCCCAGCTTTTTCCATCTCACACAGGTGCAGGGTGATTGATTGCAGAATGTCATGTGAGCAAACACTAACTGCAACAAAGTCAAATTAATGATCACTGATGTGATGCAGCTAAAACTGTCTGTGAGGTCTGAACAGGAATTGTGGGAAACACCAACAGAGGTTCACTACTGTTTGTTTATTTGTTTATTTATTTATTTTCATTTTTTTTTCTAGACTTCAACCTGGTCCTGGTTGGCTGCAGTCCTCTGGTTTAAAAATTGAACTCTGACAATTGAACAATTTTATAGATTGAACTTTATTGCCAATTGCTATTCGTTATATCAGAGAACTGATCAGCCTCCTCAATGACTTCTGCATTTGAATTCTTGTTGTGGTTTAACCAGACGTAATCTGTGTCATAATCAAGCTTTGTTTATAGTGTATTTGCATGCTGGGTTGGCTGTGGGAGTGTCGTACTAATGTCTTTAATTTTACTGTATTGACACAAAGGACACACACAGACACACACACACAGACAACTTTTACATTGGAAACTACACATTAAGAGGAATCAATTTTCTTTCTTGCAATCTTGCACAAACTTAAGGGAATTATTTGAAAGCTGAATGCCTGTGGTAAAGTAAAAATGTCTTTCTATCATTTTTAGCATTGTAAATATCACAATGGACTCTTTGCCAGCAGCATCTTTGAAGCCCAGCAGCCACTGACCTGTGGCTTGCATTTAATTTGATCTTCCATACAAAGGAATTTAAAAATGTGAACGGGTGTTAATGAATAAAGTGGATGTCGATAAAGATGTGAAACAGCCTTAAAATAAATTCATATTTTGCTAAAGTTGCATAATATCAACCTGTAGTAAAAAGAAGATTCCAACATTTAATTACATATATTGGGTTAGAGAGGGAACTGGCAGGGGATTCGTGTTAAATAATTGGTTTTAACACTTGGTTAAAACCAATTATTTGTTTTTTTACTCTAATATTTTCAGTGTAGAAACTGAAAGAAAGACGAAGAGGAAAAAAAATTAATTTTACTTTCTCAAGAAAACACTGAATTCCTTAAAAATATGTTAAATGACCTGCTTGCTTATGTGTTGTTATTCTGGAACTCAGACACACTGGAGCAAGAGAAAATAAGTTGATTCATTGACAGTTACAGTCGTTTACTTTGCAGTTAAATATGCAGCTAATTTCTGCTTCATTTACAAGTAGTTAAATACATTTAAAATCACTGCCAGCAAATATATATATATATATATATATATATATATATATATATATATATATATATATATATATTTAGAAAGGCTTGCTTATTTATTTTAAGGCAAGGCGAGTTAATTTCTAGCAACATTCATACACAGGGCAATCAGAGGAGGAGGAACCCGGAGCACAGAGACCCCTCACTGTTTGGAAAAGGACGTTTTATAAAGAATTAGCAGGAGTAATGACAACTGTATCGTTTGTTAATATAGGATTATTGACACCACTACATAAATGTACTCTTTCAAAAAGGTTGGATTCTTCTTTTTGGTGTTGAGATTATGCTGCTGCTATAAAAGATTCTAAATCAAATATTTTATTTTCAAGCTTTTTCATGCATCTTTATCAGGAGTGCCAGTAAATTTATCTGCACCTGTATATAGCAGGAAAACAAATCTAATTTAGTATTGATGCTTTTGGCAAAAAGACTTGCATGTTATGTGGTTTCATACTGGGTGTTAGTTTAACAGCTGAGGAAATAAAACAGTAAACTTCTTTATGTGAGGGTGGATAAAATAATTGCAATGTTGCTCACCGATTCTCCTATATCCTCTGCTTTTTGGCTCTCTGGGTCTAAATGACAGTTGACCAACTTGCCAGTCACTATCTGTGGATTTAGGATTAGATGGAGTCATAGAAGCATTGATTGGTGAAGGCTGCACCAGCTGCCTGGTGCTGCCAACTCAACCACTTCAAGTCACCATGTTAGTGAAAACAAACCAAAACATTATTTTACCCACCTGCATCATCACTAGTGATCTGACCTGACCTTTCTTTACACCAGAATTGGATGGTATTCATTTTGTGTAAAATAAAATCCAAGATGTATTGATGTATTAAATCATTAAAAAAAAATATTACTTTTAGACTATTAGACTTTTCAACTATTACTGATTACCCATCCACAAAAATGGCAATGCGAGCCATAGTCTGGTGTTTGAAGGATCAAGCATTATTGATTATAATCTTTGGATGATGACTGATTTTTTTCCCATCTTTCCTTGCAGTGCTGAGCTTCTAACTCAACCAACACTTTCCCATCATGAAGAGGACAACAGTAAATATCTCAAGTGCTGCTGTTCAACTTTTTCCTTAAAATTTTCAGTGTAGAAGCTGAAAAATGATCAAGAGGAAAAAAACGGCATTTTACTTTCTCACTACTTCCATTATCATATTCTACAGAAAAGAGGTATGAGCCCTTCAAATCCTTCCACCACTTTTGAAACAACCGAAGCACAGAAGAAGCTTCACAAATGAATATCATGAGCGTTGGGTCTGGAGGTCACAGCTCCATAGAGTTATTGCTTTACAGACAACATATTTTGTTTGAAGGAAACCAGTCACATCTTTTGGTTTCTGTAGCTGTTAGATCAGTTCGGTTCTACTGAGGACGATAAAAGCTGAACTAAGCTTCCTACTGCTCCACTCACACACTGATCTGTACTCAGCTACCGGACCGACAAGAAAACACTGAAGTCTAGTAGATTTCAGAAAATACAAACCATCTCTCCAATCTTGCAGTGCATTTTGAATGTCTTCTTGACACGTCCCAAAAGTCCTAATGCTGTCCATTTTCACCAACTTTGACAGAATCTAACCAAAGACAGACACTTGGATGGACAAATCATATGGTACAAGCAGGAGCTCATTTAAATTCTCATGACAAGCCAGAGTCTCTCACTGAGGATTAAGATTTAACTGGATCATTTTTGCTTTTTCCAACATTATGAAATCTTTCCATGACACCTCCACCGCCTTCTCTGCAACTCAGCATTGAAGCTGCTCCTCATCTCCAGCAAATGTTGCATGGCATGAATTGAAACAATTTAAAACAGGAAAATGCAATCAGAGGAATGAATAAATTCCAGAGAATAGATCAGTGGGTCAAATATTATATATTTTTCCACTTAGTAATTTTAGAAAAAAATGCATATTTTGCCTTGAACCCCACGACTTGCTGTTAAAATAATAAGAAAAAAGAAACATATCCTACTGAAGACAGTACTTTCTGGAGACATAATGAATGAAGAAGCACTTCTGTGTCCTTTTTTTCAAGTGAAGAGGAACAGAGATCCTGCAGACCAGGCTCCTCCCGGAATGTGAAAGAAGATAAACTTTAAGACAGCAGGTGGTCAGCAATATTAGAACATCTCTGCTAAGCTATTCTAGGAACAGAAATGACAATGACTTTTCAAGACATTGTTTACCAGCATGAATATTTTGCATGACTCCTGCAAGCCAGTCTGATCTCTCCTTATGAATAATAATTCTAAAAATTTAAGTGTGTTTACTTTAAACTGTGTTTAAATGCCACAGACTGTACTGACTAAACATTCATTTTTGGATGTAGTAAGATCCCTATGCTCAAAAAATTCTGTACTTGCTACAAAAAAGATAGCCACATCATTCATGGAAACCCTTTTAAAAAATGCAAGTATATGTTCTGGTATATTAGAACATTTTAGTGCATTCTTCTGTTACTCACACTATTTCCAATATGGCTGCTTTTTTACTTCCTCCCCACAGCAATTCTTCCTATTTTTCTTCTTGTAGCTTTTACTCTAACTTTGGACTATACAATGGCAGCTGTGTGTGCTTGTGCCAGTAACCGGATGCAAACATATTATTTAAAACGCAACTGTGCTATCACTGATTCTGAGAGTCTGAGCTGAAAGTCTCTACAGTCCCTTTATGTGGATCTTCCTATCTGACCCTGGTATTTATGGTATTAACCTGCTCCATGCATTTCCCAAGGGATTTTTCCCACCATAGCTTTTCTGTTTGTTTATTTGACTTTAAAATATGTATTTGTCAGGAACTGGGATTAAATAACTTTAAGAGTACAATCATAACAATAATATATGTTACGCAAGTTGCATAAAAAAATACCCTGAATTAAGAACAAGCACAGAGATGTGGGCAATATTTTAGGCACATCTATGTCATAAAGCTGGAGGAGTAGTAACATTTGAAACTTCTAGTTCAAATACTTTTCCAGCCCAAAGTACTCTGCCTGGCCAAAAAAAAAAAACAGTCACCACCAGGATCTAACTAAGCAAACAGTTAGTGCAGGGGCCATTATGTTTCAGCTGGCAACAAATTATTTAACCCCAACTGGTGCAATGAATTGCTTATCATTTCAACCTGGAGAGACTCACACAGAGAAAAAAAGCAATTAGAAGGTTTTGTTGACTTAAGTGAATTAAAGTTCCTCGGCCCCAGCAGAAGACATTGTGCTGTGAATTGCGATAAGCTTGGGTGAGCATTAGTGATGATGATTTGAGACGTCTTTCCCCGGGGTCCGTACACTGGTGGTGGGAGTCAGAGAAAGGAAGGTAGCCTGAAGGAGCCAGGAGCAGAGAGGTGGAGAAGGGGTGGAGGTGGGCTGAACACGGCTGGAAAGCAGATGGTGTCATGGATGAAGATCCTTATAAATGGATGAATGATTGATGATTGGCTATGACAGGGCATGGTCCGATGCTAATAGGCTGCGGTATATGAACAACAACCTCCAACCTGTCGTCCAATCGCAGGTGGATGACACACCTGCGATTGGACGACATAGGGGCTTCATTTCTTTAACAACCACGTTTAAAGACACATCCTGTGGTTGTGAAAAAGATGTCAGTCTGATTGAGAAAGATCAAATTATTGGTATGCATCAAGCAGAGAAAACATCCAAGGAGATTTCAGAAACTACTGAAACTGGGTCAAGAACTGTCCAACACATTATTAGAAACTGGAAGGAAAATGGAGGCCAATTGTCTTCAAGGAAGAAATGTGGCTGGTAAAAAATCCTGAATGATTGTGGTCGGCGATCACCTAAATGTTTTGGTGAAATGACATCACAGAAAAACAGTAGAACTCCGGCCTATGTAGTGAAAGTAAAAACACTTCCTCATGCAGAATGTCAAAGGTCTGGGGCTGAACAGCTGTGTAGTCTTAAGAAAACCACCGATCAGTGATGTTAGCTGGAAAAAAGGCTTCAATCTGCTAGGGAGCAGAAAGATTGGACTCAGGAGCAATGCAACAAGGTCATATGGTCTGATGAGTCCAGAGTCCCAGAGTGATGGGCACATCAGGGCAACATCACCCTGATCCAGGTGAACCAGGGTGATTCACCTGGATAATCAGGTGAAATGATTATCCATCATACCTAATGATTACTGTACAAGCCTGTGGGGGCGGTGCTACGATCTGGGGTTGCTGCAGTTGGTCAGCTCCAGGTTCAGCAACAATATGTGCTCACAGAATGAGGTCAGCTGAATAACTGAATGTACTGAATGACCAGGTTAGGGGGCATAATCCAAGATGGTATTGCCAGGATTTATGGGGGTCGAATTGTGAAAGAACAGTTTAGGGAGCATGAGACATCATAGACAACATAGATTGGCCACAACAGAGTCCAGACCATAACCCCACTGAGAATCTTTGGGATGTGCTGGAGAAGGCTTTGCACAATGGTCAGACTCTACTGTTGTATCATCAAATCTTGGTGAAAAAATTATTGTAACACTGGATAGAAATAAATCTTGTCACATTGAGAAGCTTATTGAAACAATGGCACAGTGGATGTGTGCTGTAATCAAAGCTAAAAATGGTCGAACAAAATATTAGAGGATCTGAATTTCTTGGCCAGGCAGCGTATAAACTAGGGTGATTTTTTTCATTTCATACAAATGAAAAAAAAACTTTAGAAATTAACTCACGGCATTTATTTACAAAATGATTCTATAAACAGAAATGTATCTCCCAACATTCAGAGAAACTCTGTTATTTATTGTCAAACAAGCAGTCGCATTGCAGTCAGGTTCCATTGAAATTCAGGTCTTGCTCTTCGGTTTTCCCTGAAAAAGGCATGAATCTCCTCAACCTATGTAAAACTTACACAAGTGTATCATAAATACATTTTTGAAATAAGCAACACGTCTGAAAACAGCAAAAAAAAAAAAATTGTGTAATGAAATCAACTGAAGAAGTTTAGAATTTTCTGTGTGCAAACAAAAACTCCCTGTCAGGAAGTAGGAGTGAAATCTTTCAGAGGAAGTGGAAGATTCTTGTTTTGTTTTTTGCTTTGTTACCAGCAGCTTAGAGTGGAAACCAATTGAATTGTTTTCATCATGTTAAAAAGACAGCAGTATGAAATGAGTTGAGTCTGTGAGCTGCTAATTCACTCAAGTACAGCAATTAATAAGAAAAGAAAAATGCAATAACAATAGAGGCTGAAATGTCGAGTAAAAAAAACAAAAATTTCTTGATAAGTTGAGAGAATATTGATTTGGCAAACTACCCACACCATTTCAGCAACCTTCTGGATAGACTGAGAACAATTTTATATCAGACACATTTATTTTTGCAATTATTTGATACTCTAATTTCGCCTGAAGATTTGTATAATTTATATGTTCTGTATCAGGTGGTGTTTGGTTTGTGTGTGAGCTGTTCTGGAGTCGTGACAGCAAATGGATCTGAAACTTTAAAGTTTATTGTTGACTGTCCATGTGAACAATAAGGTCTAGGTCTATTCATCTCTTTGCCTTTATGTAATGTCTACTTTTGGTCCATTCCTGTAAGGACGTGGTGTCTACCACATCATGGGACTGTTCACCTCTACTTTCGTCACCAATGATTTCAAATCATTTTCTATAATCAAAAACTAGTCTGAATCTACTGTAAGAAAATACAATTATATGTCTGCATGAAGCACTCTATTTTGATTTGATCAAAAATATTGAAACATAATATTTCAATCAGCCAGGCCAAATGGGGATCAGAACTACGTTTAATGGAAACAGGGTGTTACCTTAAGTCCTCAGAAAATAGACAAATACATTCAAATAAATGTAGAAATCTCTTTATAATTCAACTACCTAGAAGTATAAACTGATACCAAACGTTTGTGTAGATGAAAGAATGTGCTGAGTGGCATGTCATGTGACTGAGTTGGGACCAAATGGCAGCTCCTTTGTACGGATTGAGGTATAAATTGGCAAAGGGGTAAATTGACCTGAAGCCTGAAAATAGTCTCAGATTTCTGTTTTGTTTTTCTTTTATCTTTTTTCAAGTGTTTGCCTTTTATTTTGCACAAGATAAACTTTCAAAACATCTTACCTAAAATTTTCCTCCCCTGCGTCTTGCTTTCCTCTAAGGAAGTTAAGTAAATAATGATTAAAAATCTCTCGACAATAATACACAAGAAATGATGTTAAATATTTCTTTGCTAAGGGCTATAGAAGTCTTTCTAGAATTCTAGTACTTTTGGTAAACTTGCTATAAAAGTATTTCCTAATTTTTTGCAATGAAAGTTTATACAAACTCTTTGCTTAAAATATTTAAATCGGGGTTGATTTTGGTTGGGTGAATACTAAGAAAACACTCAGTCTTTTGTGTCCTTTGTGTATTTGAATAATTGCAAACCTGTTCATGTCTCTGCAAGCAAGATGAAACATTGAGTTCCAGAAAGACACTGGAATGATTCGAGTTTGGAAACTGGAGTTCCATGGAGGTTTGCAAACTTTAAACTGTCATATCTGCTAAACATAAACTGTAACATTTACTTGATTTGCAACAAGTCTAACTAAATGAAGTGATAAACTTTTGGTTTTGCTGTTATTTTAATTTTCTGTTATATTTGCGTATTTCTTTGTATTATGTGGAGGGTTATAACAAATGGCATATTGACTAAATCAACAGAGAACAACTTTCTCAGGAATATTTTGTATTATAATCAGACATACAATGTGAAATATTATGATGCTGCTGTATATATTTTCAAGGTCATTGATGCTAACTTCAGATGAATATTCTGCCATTTCAAACTGTTGATCTGGATCTGTCCAACTTTACTTGAAGTCTTGAGGTACATATTTCAGTGGACGCTGCCCCTGCAGATTGCTCCAGTGTGTTTCACCTTTTAAAGGATCTAAACGGAAGTTCCAACCTCTAATGTTAAATTTATCAGGCGAATGTTTTCTTATTTTCCTGTTTTTGCTTCAAGCAGAAAAACATCTGAACATCAGTGACATCATTTTTGTTGCATGTAACTTTAAAACTGTGATCACAAATAGAACGATAAGTGCATCTATAAAGACTTTGAAACAAAAGCATGCACTGAACATACTTACAAGCCTATGCAAGATCTAAGTTTAGCTTTTGGTTTTTACTTTCCAAGAAACACCTGGTCATGTGTCACAAACGTCTTGGTCAGTTCAGTGAGGTGGAGGAATTTCAGATTGTGGTGACTTACTAGTGCAGTTTTAGCTTCATTTATTGTTGTTTTGTCAAAACAATGTTCAAAGTTTCAGAAGGTGAAATCTTCTGTCACTTGGTCGTGAGTAGAGCCTCGTCATCTGCTGTATCGGGAGGATGTAAAAGGAAAGCAGATTTCAGAAGCTTGTTTGCAAGATTCCCATCATGCATCTGTTTTGTACAACTTTAATGTAGAGAACATTTCACATTGATGCTCAATGTGTAAGACCAATTTGTGTTTTGTTTTATGTATTAAAATGTGCGTTTGTGCAAAAACATTAAAATGTATTTTTCAGGAAGTAACCTGAATTAGCTAAGCCATGAGCTTTTACTTTGAGCTAACCTATAATATATTATAATTATTACAGTGGAAAAACATTTACATAATGGAACTCCATTATTTCCAGTATTTTTTAGTGTTTTTTATAGTTTATCCCTCACTTCAAGTGAATTTACCTTATGTTTGGCTTTCTGAAGAAATGCAGTGAAGCTGTCCAAGCTTTTAGGTTAACAAGGTGTGTGACCCAAGCAAGCTCTCTGACATCCTGAGAATAATCTAATACATGAAATGATCACTGTTCATTTAGACTCAGAATATCCAATTAACAGCTCGCTTGTCATTGTTAATTTAACCAACATGTCTGTGATAAAATGGACTTTTAGTTTTAAAGTTTGCAGTGAGTCCCAGCAGTAATCTCTCTTCTGTATGACTTCAGGTTGAAGGAAAGGCAAAACGTTTGACCTCACCCCCTTCATGTCTCCGTCTCCTTCTGAGCCATATATGTTGCTACATTTGAACTTGTTTTCTACAAACTGTTTTAGATTCATTCCAAATACATGTGCAGGACACCGACTAAACTCACCTTAATGTAAATGTTCTTTTGAAAGGAAGTGATAGAAAAGTTGTCTCTTCTTTTTTTCGCTGTCAGAGCAAAAAGCAATTTTATGGATTAACAGCGTCAGAGAAAAGTGTGCAAATGGATTGAGCTTCTCAAGTTCTGTGGAGATTTTAACAGCAGATTGAAACGGAGCAGATGAATGTCTCAGTTTATGTTATATTTCAGTGCTTTAAGTGGAACAGAAGACGTGCTGTTACTCCTTGTTAGATAGTTCTGTCTATTCACATAAAGATCAAAGGTATTATTGTACAGAAATGAGAAAGAAACAAAGTTCAAAGTGTCATGGAGGCCCTTTTATTAATTTAAAGCCTCATGGGATTAACATAGACAAAAATAAATTAAGATATAAAATAAAAGCTCCTTAAAGACATAAAGAAGTGAAAGACTTGAGTTTTTACTGTTACAGGGCATATAAAATTTATATTACCAATGGGAAAACTAAGACTCATTTAACATTTCCAAAATTCCCATTCCACTGTGGGGTAACAATTAAAAGTGCTTCTGCTGCATAGCGATGCTTACCGGCCCACTTAAAGCACTGATTTTCAGAATAAAACTTAACATAGTCACAGTATTTTTAGCCCTTTCCTCCTCCTTGTTTTTACAGCCCTGCTATTATTATTTTTTTAATCAAATATAAATTCTCTGTTTGTCCTGTTGATTATTATCACAATAAAGAGAGAAAATAAATGACCCGATGAGAGGCTTCCTTCAACTAATGAATGAGTTTATGCAATAAAGATGCTGAATCTGAGTATATTGTCAAAACACTTGAGAGAAAAAAAGTACAAAGTATCTTCCACTGTACACAATGTATTTTGATTGAATGTCAAGCCTGGTATTTACATTTTCTATTTTTAAACATGTAAAAATGAATACAAATGTTGAAAAGAGACTTATGAAAAAAGCTATGCTGTAAAAGAAAACACAAAGTTCTGATTGAATGCTGATTTACTTGATCAACTACCCTTTTAAAGAATAGGATGAATAAAAGAACTTAAGAATATTATTTAAACAAAATGTTTGGAAAAAAATAACACATTCAGTTGAATGAGAAAACTTCAGACAACAAATAAAAATATGACTAAGAAATTTTATTAATTTGTTGTGTGCTTTTTTTCTTATTTATGAAGCTTTATTAGCTCATCACATGTCGCTGAACTCTAGCATCATAACACCAGTTTCACCCATACATTTACTAGTTTACTAGTAACTTTTACTAGTAACATGTGTCAGTTTATGAGAGAGTTTCTCTAGTTTACTTAAAGAAGTAAACTAGAGAAGTAAATAACTTGAAGTTTACTTCAAGTAAACTTATTGTTCATCTTCAACATAAAAGCAATAAAATGCTTCTGTAGGTGCTAAACAAAAAATAACATCTTATGTTGATCTTATGATGTTCAAGAAAAGCAGTGAGAGAAACATTTTTCTAATAAAAAAAAAATTAACTGCTGACAGAAAGTTACATATTGATGACTTTTTCTCTTTCAGTATAGTTAATTCAAAATTAATTACTTCACATTTATATAATTACAATACTAAACCTTTATTGTGTGTAAAAGAAAACTGTTATAGAAAAGTGTAATACTGTTGATTGTCTTTTTCTATAGAGTAACAAAAAGTAAGATTTAAAAAATGATTTAAATTTTGTTGAATTGATAAATAACACAGTGTTTCATTGTGCAAAATAGATTTTGGATTTAAAGTTCAAGTAAGCTGCTTTATTTTGTGGTTTTGGTAGGGCGGGTCATTTTTAACCCGTAGGACAAGGTGAAGATGTTAAGATTTCACAAGGGTTAAGCAATCTGGATTTAATAAGTCCAACAGAGCCCAGCCTGAACATTTCCTACTTCAGGAACTGAATCACAATCAATAGTTTGGTAATTATACTGAATAAGTTGTAAGTTGTTTCTCTCAAATATCAAACAAGAAATAAAAAAAAAACAAAGGTGAATGCAGAGTTCTTAACCTACCCCTCAAGACACAAGAAACCAAATTTTCCTAAATTGCATAGATTCAAATTTGTAAGTGTTTTAATTGAAACAGGTTTCCGGTTTCACCGGAGCACAAAAACACGAGGAGCTTCAAGAGGAGTTACTAACTGTGTAGAGACTCTGAGGAGTTAGAAACAAATTTGTCAGGCTGATCAGCAATCTCTGCTCAGTCAGAAAAAAAACTCCCCATCACTTCTGACACCAAATTGTTGAAGAAACAACAAGAAACCTAAGGTGAAACACTGAGTCAATCAAGAACGAATCAAAATGCATTTTGATTATTATTTTATTACTAAATTAAGCAAAGAAAATAAGCAATGTCTCCCCTGGCTCGTCCAGGGAAGTGAAGAAAAGACTAAAGTACATCGCTGTTAATATCCACCAGCCTTCCTTCAAAGAGGGGAGCAAAAGAGAGAATCCCACCAGTTTCAGTTTAATTCACAACTCTGATATTTCCAGCTGCAGACTGTGAACCTGGATGGTTCAAACCCATTTCAGAAATACCATTTATTATGTTTCCAGTGAGCTGCCTCCAACATTATTATAAACGTTATTTATAGATAAAACTGATCGCTTGATTGAAATAAAACAAAGTTTTGTCATGACATTGTAAAACCTGTTTATGTATTAAAAACATCAGTTTCTTTAAAACACAAGTAAGACCAGAAATTTAGTGCTGCATGTCAATTACATCCAGAGTAATTCATTCATTCATTTCCATACTGTGTTTATTCATAACAGTATGAATAAAAGGCTGGGCCAAAATTATTTTTGAAATAGTTTCTCTAGTTTCTTTTCCAAGTCAGAAAAGGAATCCCGAGTTCTGATCTGAGAACAAAAACACACAACAGTCCAATGGACGTTTGGGATCAAAACAATAGATTTATTGGCCAAAACATTTTGCTTAAGTGGAAAAGGGCAGTGGACATCTTTCCTTTCAAGCCCAATGATCAAGGTGCAGTTTCAGCAAATATCAACTGAGAGCAGACACAGACAGACATGATTGTACTGAAATTACCCAAACTAACTGAATGCTTCTTTGACCAGTGAACAACATGGGCACAAAAATCTGATCTTCTGGGTGTTCCAATGGATACAAGAATGGGAAATGCTGTTTTTATTTTTGAATAATGACCATCGGTGGTGAGGATTTATCTTTTTAATTATTGATTTGACACTTTTAAGAATGTTAAGAGATTAAACGAAAATCACTGTTATTGTGTTACACTGCCTGAAACAGAACTGAAGTGTTACTTGGAGTGTTCCTTTTCGTTTTTGGATCTTGTTGACTTTACCATCGATGGATGTAGCTGAGGAACTGAACTGTTGATTTGTATCTCAGTAGCAAAAAAGGAAAAACAAAAAAAAACTACACAAGAACAACTACTTCTGCACACTGTACTCACCAGTTGTTTTTATACAGCACTGAGCAAAAAGTCATACCAAATGTATCTGATGGAAAATGAGTCCAATTAAGATTCAAACTGTTTCATCCTAGATCTGATAGTAAATTCATTTCTGACTTATTGTCAACAGTCAATCCCAAAAATCTTAAAGGAATCTGAAATTTTTTATAATACACTAGAACACTTGTTGGAACAAATACAGATGTGTTTTTTCTGCAACCTTGTTGTCCAGATTGACTTCGATTCACCCAGAGGAGACAAGGCACATCATTTAATTAGCCAATAGGGTTACTCTCTGTCTTCCTCTGTTAACAAGATCTTTCTTCACAAAAAAAAACAACAACAAATCCAGGCTCCCATGAAGGAGTGCCTGACTTCTGTTCCACCTTATTCAAGCAATAATGAACTTTCTAATCACCATGACTCTTCTTGCTTGGCGAAATAATCGGAAGTTGGGTTTTACAGGTTTTTTTTAATCCAAGTAAAACAAAGTAAAGTTATCCGATTAGCTGCAAAGGTTGAACAAACAAACCTGGTAAGACCGACCCCCATGAAGCTAGCAGGAAGCAGAGGGAGAACAACAGGACGGTTGTTTCCTCAGCATACAGAGGCAGAATCATTTAGCGAGAAGCCCTGGATTCATCTTGGCTGGTGAAGCCATAAACAATGACATCCCATCATAATATGTCATGTTCCTCCACACAAATCAACAAGTTAAAAAGAAAAAGAGGCAAAATAAGAACCAAAGTTCTGATCAGTTCAAAACCAGCCATAGACACAGCCCTGAGCCGTAGACTCAGGGCTGGGAGCTGCCCTGGCTGTCCAGGTCCGTTTCGGAAGAACTGGTGTCTGAGTCCGAGTTGTTGTCGTTTCGGTTGTCGTCCGCCAGACTTTTTTCCCGTATTCGTCTGTGAGTGGCACCGAGGCGAGCCAGCAGGCTGTGGTAATCGAAACAGCCACGCTTCTCACCAAACGGGTCCTGGGGAAAGGTCACACTGTCACATCCATTCGTATGTGGTATGCCTCAACAGGAGCATTTTGTTAACAAAGAAGGAAGAAAACCCAAGTCACCCCCAACAAATCCTCAGGAAATAGTTGCATTTCTTTGTCTTTCATATTTGATATTTGTATCTTCTTGTGTTTTAACACTTTCCTATAACTGAGGTGCCTGAACTAGAGGTGCACTGATTTATCAACCAGCCGATCTATCAGAATCGATTTCCTTCATTTTTGGAGGTCAGTGATTGGCCGATACTTAAATGTGAAGCTGATCTTATCCACTGATCTGATTTTCCTCGGCAAACATGTAAAAATCAGCCACTGTCCTCGTTAGCTCTGCTGTTAGGTTTGACTGTTAGACCTGCATGTTTAAAGTCAACAGTAGTTACTCCACTGTTGTCCACTATCCACAGGGAAACTGACACTTTTTCCAATTCACAACACTGCATACAGTGGAACCTCTTAGTGCCAACTAATACGGCAAACTGACAGCATAAAAGGCATAAGCATTTCAGATGATGTACACAAGGTGGCGCTACATGCAGATGATGTGCTGGTATATATAAGTGAACAAAACACATCACTGCCTAAACTATTTCTGAGCTTGAGCAACTTTGGTGATATCATAGGACGTAAATTGAATGTGAATAAACATTTTGATTACAACCCTCAAAATGTTTGTGTGCTGAACTAAAACCTAAATGTGACTGGACCGTATTGCCTCAATGTTTCAGATCTAAAGAATTTAAAAAGTAGTTCAAAGCAGATTTACCTGCATGTTCTGACCCTGCAGATGCAGCCTCTCTTTGCAGACTCCCTCATAGAAGTCGTAGTATTCCAGGAAGGACTTCTCCATCACGCTGCTAAAAATCAGATGCAAAACATTCCAGGTTACACCAGACAGAACGAAAAGAAGACCATAAATGCAACCAACATATGATCCTTAGTGAGAGTGTGTGTTTCTCACCTCAGAGCGTCAGGACAGGGAACTTTGCCTTCCAGCATGTCACATACAGCCACTCTCACCGTCTCATGGCGGATGCACTCGTTGTAATTCTTGCTGTCCCCTGGGTGGCGCTCCTGTAGGACACAGGCCAAAAGCATTCTGTGGAGCTTCTGTTCAATGGAGTGATAAATCTAACAGGAACTGACATGATGCAGTCCTGAGATATAAACACATATGGTTGATGTAAACACTCACTTCACCATGACAACCTGCTTTTGGCTTGCTCTGTTTTCCAATCATTTTCACAGTTTGGCATTATTGCTTGCAGAAAATGGGTAGTAGAGGCATAAAGCAGCAGAGCAGCTTCCTGCTCAGATAAAGGCCAACAGCCATATCAAATGCTTTTTCTACTCACAGTCAATGAGGTCAGAAAAACTTGCTCCTTAAATCCTGGGCAACCAAAACAAATATTCACTGTGGCGCTTAGTAAAAACCCAACAGTCTGGAAACTGAAAGGCTTGGTCTATACTAGTGCCACGTGAATTAAATCTCCCCATTTGTTCCTCTGTACCCAGGAGATTGCAGTGCAGTGTAGCAGATTTAGCTGTTCATGCAGGGCCAGTTCAACATTGCATGAGGCCCTAAATTTGATCTAGGGGCCCCTTTTGCTGCTAAGAACACCAGCACCACTTAAAGTGTTCCAACATAGATTTAATGGAAACTGTGAAATTGTTTTTTGTCCACATAAATTAGCAGAACATAGACAAAGAGTTGCACACATTTGTAATAGAAATTCTCAGCTTTGGGCTGCTGCTGTTGTCACAGCTGCATGGTGTTAGCAGCCCTGCTAGGAGGCGCTACCTGCTCAAAGCCGGGCTCGTTGTGGTACGGGTTCTCCGTCATCAGGGACTGGATGGAGATGAGGACAGATGATATGCTCTGTGCTGGACTCCATGCTGGGCCAGTCCACGTCCTACACACACACACACACACACACACGCACCCACGCATACATACAAAGGCACAATTAATTCACATACAGTTATTACTGGAATACTTTCTATTTATGGCCAAACAAATAAACATGACATATCCACTGTTCTGGTATTTACCAGATTTTTTTATTATTATTCCATTTTAAGACTTCAAAGTAAAAAAAAAAATAACATCCAACCACATCAATATTTACTAAACAAATAAAAAGTACATCACAAAAACTCCCCAAACACATAAAAAATATTCAGATCACTGAAATCTAAAGGGAGTGATCTTTTCTTGATCATGTCTGTGTTTCTGAGGTTTGTACAACCTCAACATAACTTCTTAAAGACAGTTCATGTTACCAAGGCAAGATCTTTTGGTTTCTCTGTGTGAATACTTTACATTACTTAAAAACATGACTCGATGCTTTTAAGTATCTAAAATGATCAGAGGTTACAAAGTTACGCAGAAAATGTGTATCATCCAAGAATCGTTCTATTTTAGGTGCATGTAGCAACACAATAAATGGGATTAAGTGTAAATGAAAGCCAGAGAGGCAGACTCACCCCAGGATGCTGAGGCACACCTTGCCGTTACGGTAGAAGTTGGGGTTGAAACGCACTGTGTTCTGTCCGGTCGTGATGAGCTTCACCCGCGGTGGGTGGATGGGATAGTCGGGGGGACAGCGGAACAAGAAAAGGAAGAAGCCACCCTCATACGGAGTGTCGAATGGTCCTGTGATCAGAGCGTGGATCTAAAATGTGGACGATAGTTATGAAGCACAGGAAAGATTTTTATAGGCTGGTAAAATGTGAAAAAAATACATCCAAATCTGTCAGATTTACTTGTCCGTGCACTATCTAAGTCGTCATTACAGCTTTCTTTAAAAAAGGAAATGAACAGATAATGTCACAAAACTGTAATCAAAGTCATCAGAAGATCTGATTTCTTGAAATCAAATTAGAATAAAAACCTGACCTGGTTGTCATTTTTGGATTCAGCTGTGCAAACTAATCCTAATTCAGTTGAAAAAAACATACACTACTTCCAAAAATATTTTTTGGAACCCAGTGTAATCTGTGAAATAAATATATGTATGTAGAAAAAAAACATAACTCCTTTGTCTTCTTGCTATGGTCCTGCTGTCATAAGAACAAATACACAACTTGCTCAGAAACAACCAGCCAGTCAGGAGGAGGATCTTGGCGCTGTCAATCATTCTCATGTATGGGCTGCTAAATGTGCTAATGGCAGAAAAACTATTTAGTTTCAAGAAAACAGTTTGTCCCCCTTCATCGGTGACTATGCTAACTTGCCTGACCTGTCATGGTAGGCTCTGCTGTGGGAAAACTAGCTGTAGTGTAGCAGAGAGAAATGCTACTGTAACGCCCCTTGTTATTTACAGGCGTGCCGGAAGTGACGTCAAAAATAGCCTGGCTATAAAGGAACCGGTTTTGCGATCGCGGGCAGGCTGGTGGAGTCGTGGCGGTCTTCTCCACCCGGCTCTGTTTGTTTTGTCGGGCTCCTGCCTGATTTGTTTTCCCTCTCCGACTTAATTTGTTTGTGATTTTTTCTTTTTACAGGACTCCCTGGTGTAAGTCGATTGCTGGTGAGGAATGCCACTGGTCACCGGGGATTGTCCTCTCATGTGTGGACTTATTAGTTTATTTGTTTGGTCGTGCTCAAATAAAGAGCGTCATTAGTGCTTACCGTGTCGCCCTGGTTTTTTTGTTACGGCTAAGAGAGCCGGGTCGTAACAAAGTGGGGGCTCGTCATCAGTTGAACCTGGGTGTGCTCAGATGTTTTTCTTCAGTGCGTTTCTTTTTGTTGTAGTAAAGAGACGTACATGTTGTTGGGAGACACTTGGAATTATTCATTGGTAGTTGTCGGGTGTGGAGCGGTGTCTTGTCATGCAACATAATCAGGGTAAGTGGTGATCGTGTGCACCTGTTCGCAGCTTTGGTCCCCTGGTAGGCAGTAGAGATGTTGCTCCTTTGAGCTTCATTTTTTTTTTTTCCTTTGGTAGTGTCGCCTGGAGGCGGTTGGTGTTAACTGTTTGCGCAGTTTTCTCGGGAGCACGTCCGTGGGATTTTAGTGAGGCAATCTATATAGATTTCCTTACTTTCCCACTGGTTTAAGGTGTGTAACAACCCGCCGCCCAAAGGCGTGAAGACTAGGGATCAGCTGTTGGTTAGGTAAGCTTTGGTTAGGCAGACAAGTTAGTGGGGTACTTTTTGTCTGCCTTTGTGTACACGATTTAGCGCTTCATCCTGATTCTTGTTGTTAAAGGTTGCCATGACTTCTCTTTCTGATTTCTTCGATTCTCCCTCAGAGGGCTGTACGAAGGACCAGTTGTTTGACATTGGCAAACACTACGGTGTTGAAATTGATGGCCGGCGTTCTAAAGAAAACGTCAAGGCCATTTTGGTTGCGAACCTTGTTGAACAACATATTTTACAACGACCAGGGGGTGAATTGGCTGCATCTAAACCCGTTGTTTTACCCCCTGGTTTAACATTTGAGCAACATAGGGAGTTGCTATTATTACAGTTTGAGCATGACAAATTCAAGATGAAAGCACAACTGGAGGCCGAGCATACGAGACTGGAAATCGAACGGACAAAGCTAAGCTTGGCAAAACAAAGTGGCGCGTCTGTAGCTTCTCCCTCTCCTTCGCGTCATTCTGATGGGGTTGATATGGAGTTTGATGTAATCGGCAATTTACGTTTGTTGCCTAACTTTAATGAACTTGATCCGGATTCTTTTTTTGTCATTTTTGAGCGTCTGGCTGTGGCGCGCGGCTGGTCTGACTCTGCACGCATCTTGTTACTACAGTGTGTACTTGTAGGCTGTGCTCAGGAGGTTTTTTCTGCGTTGTCGGACTCCGATTCTCGTATTTATGCCAACGTGAAAGCCGCGGTGTTAAAAGCATATGAGTTGGTGCCTGAGGCATACCGGCAAAAGTTCAGGAGTTGTAGAAAGACCTCTGGGCAGAGTCATCTGGAATTTGCCAGGGATTTAAAAATGCATTTTACGCGCTGGTGCGCAGCGGCGGGAGTTACAACGTTTGACCAGCTGTCTGAACTTGTTATTTTGGAACAACTTAAAAACTCTGTTCCGGAGGTCGTTGCTACCTATATTTGTGAGCAGAAAGCTCAAACTGCCGCTGCAGCCGCGGCGCTTGCGGATGATTACGTTTTAACTCACAAATCCCAGTTTCCATCAGGGAATGGTTTCAGAGGGGACAATTTTTCCCGTTCTGGTGGGGGGCGTAGTGTGGAGGTTAAAGCCCCTGGGGAAAGACTGGGAAGATGGGTTGCCGTGGTTGATGTTGGCTGCTCGAGAGGTTACTCAGGAGAGCACGGGTTTTAGCCCAAACGAGCTGGTGTTTGGACACACGGTTAAAGGTCCTTTAGCAGCTGTGGCAGCGGACTGGAAGGAGCCAGAGCCGCCCCAAAATCTCATTGACTACGTGAATGGTTTTAGACATAGGCTGTATGGAGCGCAGAATTTGGCAAAAGAAAAATTGTCTGCTAGCCAGCGAAAAATGAAATATTTATTTGATCGTCGAGCAGTGGAACGCTCATTTTTGCCAGGGGATCAAGTGTTGGCATTGTGTCCCATTATTACATCTCCGTTCCAAGCAAAGTTTTCCGGCCCATATACAGTATTAAAGCGACTTTCTGATCAGAACTACCTCATTGAAACACCTGAGCGCAGGAAAAACACTCAATTATGCCACGTAAACCTGCTAAAGCCATACTATGCGCGAGATCCGGTAGAAAAATCGTCAGAGCACATACGTCCAGTTTGTGCAGTTAACGAGGTTTGTCTTGACACTTGTTTTACAGAGGAGGCTGGTACCTTGGACAGCGCCATGACGCATGGGCGTCTCTCCAATTCTGAGTCGTTGCAGAAATTGGATGTCCTGTTATCACATCTTCCTGAACCTCATTCAAAACAGTTGTGTGAGCTGATTCATAGCTTCCCATGTTTGTTTCCTGACACTCCGGGGCGTACGACTTTGTTGGAACATGATATTGATGTGGGTCATGCGGAACCGATAAAACAACGTTTTTATCGAGTGAACATTGAGAAACGACAGTGCCTGGATGCAGAAGTGAAATATATGTTGGATAACGGTATAGCGGAGCCATGTTCATCTAGTTGGGCATCTCCCTGCATTCTGGTTCCAAAGCCGGATAATACATTTCGTTTTTGCTCTGACTATCGAAAATTGAACGCCATTACAAAACCTGATTCATTTCCCCTTCCCAGAATGGATGATTGTGTCTATCAGGTTGGGTCAGCTACATTTGTTAGCAAGTTTGACTTGCTTAAAGGCTACTGGCAGGTTCCTTTGACGGAACGTGCGCGTGAAATAGCTGCGTTTGTCACGCCTTCAGGGTTGTATTCCTACACGGTTATGCCGTTTGGACTTCGAAATGCACCCGCTACCTTTCAACGGCTAATGAACCATGTTGTGGGAGATATGCAAGGTTGCGCGGTGTATTTGGATGATGTTGTAGTTTATTCTGACACATGGGAACAACATATGGAGCGCATTCACGACTTGTTTACTCGCTTGGCGAGGGCAGGGCTCACACTCAATCTTGCCAAGTGTGAATTTGCAAGGGCAACCGTAACATATCTGGGCCATGTAGTTGGGCAGGGTCAAGTGCGCCCCATTGGGGCCAAAGTTGAGGCCGTTCAGAACTTTCCTGTCCCTGTTACGAAAAGAGATCTCATGCGTTTTCTTGGCCTGGTTGGTTATTATCGTGGTTTTTGTAAAAACTTTTCATCGGTAGTAGCCCCGTTAACCAGTTAGCTGTCCAAGGAGGCTAAGTTTGACTGGTCTCCCTCTTGTCAACAGGCATTTGAGCAGGTCAAACAGCTGCTTTGCTGTGCTCCTGTTTTGGCAGCGCCACGCCTAAATTGCCCTTTCCAGCTCCATGTGGATGCCAGCTATGTGGGTGCAGGTGCGGTTTTGGCACAATTGGATGACCTAGGCATTTGCAAGCCAGTCAGTTATTTTTCAAAAAAATTTAAGAAACATCAACTCAATTATTCTGTGATTGAGAAGGAAACGCTTGCTTTAATCTTGGCTTTGCAGCACTTTGATGTGTATCTCGGTGGTGGTCCTCCCGTTGTTGTCTATACGGATCACAACCCGCTTACATTTTTGACGACACTAAAATGTCCTAACCAGCGTTTGATTCGTTGGTTGCTCTTTTTACAGTCCTTTTCTTTGGACATACATTATGTAAAAGGGCGGGACAATGTGGTTGCTGACACGCTCTCCCGTGCTCCTGTATTGTAGATAGTTCATAGATTGTTTAAGAATCCAATGTCAGAGAGAAGAGAAGGAAACGGCTGCACTGTCTAGTCGGTAATGCACATATTTTTATTAAGTGTGGATTTTTATTTTATTCATTTATTTTTCGGCTTCGGATTCCCATGGAGGGAACCCGTGTTTTGTGGGTGGGGGTGTAACGCCCCTTGTTATTTACAGGCGTGCCGGAAGTGACGTCAAAAATAGCCTGGCTATAAAGGAACCGGTTTTGCGATCGCGGGCAGGCTGGTGGAGTCGTGGCGGTCTTCTCCACCCGGCTCTGTTTGTTTTGTCGGGCTCCTGCCTGATTTGTTTTCCCTCTCCGACTTAATTTGTTTGTGATTTTTCTTTTTACAGGACTCCCTGGTGTAAGTCGATTGCTGGTGAGGAATGCCACTGGTCACCGGGGATTGTCCTCTCATGTGTGGACTTATTAGTTTATTTGTTTGGTCGTGCTCAAATAAAGAGCGTCATTAGTGCTTACCGTGTCTCCCTGGTTTTTTTGTTACGGCTAAGAGAGCCAGGTCGTAACACTACACTACAGCATTTCTCTTTGCTACACTACAGCTACAGTGTACACTACATACACTGTAGTGTATGTAGTGGCACATACACCAGGTTGATTGATTGAACAGATTGTGTCTCTGTTCATATGGCTCTGTTTTGCTGTTTTTGATCAGGAGTGGTTCATTCAGACAGGAATAGTAGCTCTGGGAGGAAGTGGAGGACCTAGATCTCTTCACAAATTACATGTCTCATACACTTAACAAATATGTAAACATACTTTTTTTGTAAAAGCTACCTACTGCAACTTGAAAGGACTGATAGCAGAAATTAAACGTCTGACTGAAGCCAGCAGGTTAAATGACATCTTGATAAAAATGAGTCAGGAATTGCCAGAGTGCCATCATTAAAATGTTCCAGAATGAAAACAGGAGCATGAGCAGAACACTAAGAGAAGGAAAGTTCAAGTGGGAACATTTCCCACATGGTGACTGGTCTGTGTTCGTTACCTTGGTCATGTCTTGAGGATCCGGAACAACAAACATCCCAGGGGGGGGTTCCTTGTATATGGACATAATATCCCTGCAACAAAAGAACATATAAGCTAACATACGTTTATCATACAAGCTAATAAAGACTGCTGGCTCTATCAGTAGTCCTTCAAATACTGCTTAAGTTCTTGGAAGTGCTATGATTCCAGCGTAACCACACCTAAGGCTTCTCTGGTCTCTCGGGTCTTTTATTCCACTTTTCTCCACTCATCTGTCAAGAACTTCAGTGTAAAGTCTGACAGAGATCTGACAGCCTTGAACCATCATGGCTGGATTATTGTAATCCATGTGGTTCACCAGAAATTAATTTGTCATCTGACTGCAGCTAGTCCAGTGCAGCAGCTGTTCCTCTCATTGGTAAGCAAAAGCGTGACCACATATCACCGATAACTTCAGTGGTTTCCACTCAGCCAGCCCAGCCTTAATCACCTACTTATTAAAGTCAGGTGTGTGGCAGAAGGAAAAGGTTCTGTGGTCCTTGAGGACCAGAACTGATTTTAAAATCAACTTCTATGCCTCTTCCTCACTGGATGACGTTAAAGAGTTCATGCAGTCAAAATGAGAGGAATGGCATGGTGCCTGAAGTCACTGCATGGATACTTGAGCTTACGTTTGTCATCAGTCACAACAGGAAAATTTGAACTGCCAAATGTAAAACATGAAATTAAAATAGCTGTAAAGGCATTACGAATGAAGAGCACCATTTTCAGATGGTGCATCTCCCTTTATTAGGTCATTGCTGATTTACCATGCTGCCGCCTCTGAAACCTTTGAAAAAAGCTGCAATATTTCCTCCAATATCTCCTCCTCTTCCCAGATGTCTGAGAACACCTGGTCAAATGAGTGAGAAATCAATAGTTCTGAAATGCTGAAAGATCTCCGATTCCTGTTATAAGTGATTGATTATTAGTGTGAGAAACTATTTGCGTATAACAAGGCACTAACACAATACTCCTGGAGTAGACTGTGAAATCCCTCCTGATACTGAGCACCATAAATAACCTCAGACGGACAATTTATGGTTTAAATATGAATAGATGTTAAACAATAGTTGTATTACTATACACATCAACAGCCATCTTTATAAAATACATTTTAGTTTTACTGTAAGCTATTAATGGTGCATGATTTCAGCAAATATTTAAAAGAACAAACATCTTCATCTTCATCAAGTCCTGAAACAAAAGTCTGATCATTTCTTGCAACAGTATTTCATTTAGTTTTTCTTGGGTCTAAAGCCTGGATCACTCACATTGAAAATGGTGCAGGTTTTCTGTACAAGGAGATTGCTAAAAAGTAATAAAAAAGATTTTAAAAATTGAGTACAAAACGTATGTGTCTATTAAATGGCATTGTGTTCTCCTGGCATTCCTCCTTCTCATAATATGCATGTTATAAAATCTAGAACATCCAGTTAAATATCACAATAAGGAAATAAGTAGACATTTTATAAATGTATACGGAACAATTAAGGTGAAATCAATTACAGTAAGATAGAGTAAAATTCATTTCTTTTAATCGACTTTATTTTGTCTTTTTCGTTTGGTGAAGGCAAAGCTTAGGTTTTGCTTTCACTTTCTGAAGCGCTGCTGCTTTTCGCTGCTTTCCCTCCGTAGGAAGTCTGCATATCGTTCATTTTAAAACAAAGTGTTGAAATGGTAGAAAAAAATTTAAATAAAGTATGTCTACGTATTAGAAATGTGTGAGCGTCAGTTATAGCTGAAGCGGGCGGCTTTGTTCATTAGGCTGCAGAGAAAGGACTAAGTACATATTCAATTAATTAACCAAGCTGTAAAATACTCATGAATTACTTGGTATAACGTCCTCGAATGCAATTTTAATTAAGTGTTTAGTAACAACACTTTCTTGCTTTACACGGCTTCGTTCCTAGTCTAGGCCTTATTACATGTTAGGAGAAAAAAAAGCTAATTTTTTTACAGTGAATCATCCAAACAGTCTCCAATTACTCTTTATTTACCTCTTTATCCTCAAAATGCATTGCTGGGATGCCTTCTCGTTGTCCCAGTCTGCACTAAGAGTCGGGTCCCAGGAAGTGGCGTGGATTTGGGACAAGAGGCCCCCTCCTGCCAACCCAGCCACCCCCAGGCCGACACCCGGCAGGGGTGAGGACGTGTGTACGATCGGAGACACTGCCACGACAGGTATCGAAGAGCCGGAGGTAAATGTGTTCCCAAACCCGGTGGCAGAAGAGGTAACAGCGGACATAGGGGACACTACAGCGGTCAGGCCACCCAGCGCTGCTGTAGTCGGAGAAGGAGAGGCCGAGTTCGGGCTCGGGTGCGCACCGCTCGCTGCAGGATGTTCTCCCAGCAAAGAGTTGGCTAAAGTGGGCAGCGGGAAGCCACTGCTACCTTGTCCGGGAACGCCTAAGTCATGGGAACTGCCGCTGTAGTCTTCTCCAAAGCTGTCGGCCATAGCTTACGAGCTAGCAAGCTAGAGAAATCTGATGTGCACTAACTTGTATTGAAACTTGTAAGCCACATTGACTCTTGGGTAAGAAGTTCCCTTTACCTTTCTATTTACCAGCTCAATCACAGAACAAGGCGGTTTGAGGCGAGTCCAGCGAACAAGGAAATTCTTCCCACGACATGGTGGCTGTCCCTCGTTAGCTTAAATATATATTTTTACCAACCCTCAATAAAGTGTTCCGTTTTCATCTGAATTCAGACTGTCTTCTCGCGATCACAATGACGTCTGTTCTTCCGCTAGATGTTATCGATGTAATTATATGTATTTGTGTTGAGAAAAAAATGCTTTAAAATGACCAAATCACTATCACTAAGGAAGCATATCGTAACTTCAGGAACATCTCTCCGTCAGCTCTACTGGAAATGAGGAAACTTGAAACATCCGCTGAGTATTTTCAAAATAAAACTCCTGTGTGGGACATTTTTTTCAATGACTGCTTCAAAACCATGACAATAATTTCTTACCATAAAGCTGGCGCTGCAATGCTTTAATAAGCAGCATAATTTCTGCGGTCAAATTCAGTAGGAACAAAAACAAATAGTTATATCACTTTAGACATGCTGTGTCTACTTTTAAGACTGTGCTAAAAACGTTAATTTGCACAGATGCATTATTCTGAAATAGTGCATAGACGAGACTGATCCAGCAGGTGGCGGTAATGGTTCACGGCAGAATCGCGTTAAGCCTTTTCCGGTTCAGTGGGACTGAGCATGAGAGTGTGCGCTCGTGCTTCAGGAACTACACGGATGGCATTTTGCTAATTGTTAATATTAGCGTGTCCTCCAAGAATAACTATGTATTCTTACTTGATATTAATATAAACAAATTTCCTAAAAAGGAAATTTATTTTAAAGTGTTAGGCTGGTCATTATCCCGACGCTGCTTGCGCCAGGACCCCGTTTTCCTTAGCTGCCCTGATAAAAAACAAAACAAAACAAGGTAGACATCTAAACATTTTGAAACCACTAATATTGAAAGACCAATCTTTTTGTAATATCTAATAAACACTTTGATCAGACAAGACCTATTTAAAAAATTATTAATGGTGAAGAGAACAGACAACAGCAGCACTTATAATTCAACATTTGAAAATAAGGCACACGAGTTCGTTTTAAATTTAACATTAAAACCACAAAGAAACGGTCTCCTTTTCAAAAGCTAGTATGTCGCGTACTGCCTCCATCAGTTTTGTTTGGCTTTAGTTATATTGAATTAAGGATGCATGACATAGCTTTACTGCCATGGTGGACATTTGTCAACAGTTTGAATTTTATCAGCTGGTCGGCTTCAGGCTGAATGGATGCTGTCACTGGCTGCCATTCAAATACTTGTGTTCCTTGAACATTATTCACATGTAAGTTCATCTTATTTAAATATTATGTAGTATTTTGTTTGTGAAGCTGATTATTTCTGATTACTTATCTAAGTCTGCAAGCTAAAACTACATCGTTAGCTAATTATTCTTATTAAGAAGCATTCACGGTAGTTTTAGCAGAGGTCTAGTTGCCTTTTGTATATTATATATAATCTGTATTTACTGTCATATTTTGTAAAAATTTTTCAAAACTAAATGGACATGAATTGTGAATATGACCAGCGACTGGATTATTTCCAGCTAATGGTCTTGCTTTCTAAAGCGGACAGCAGATGATGTGCAAACCATTTACTAAGTTCTTGTTGTTCAGCACTTTCCCAGAAATTAAATTAAATTAAATTAAAATTTAAAATAGTTTATTGCCAACAGAAATTTAAATGCTGCCCTAAATAGGACTGGGCATTTATCGTATTGTTTATGATTTCCCATCAACTAAGAATTTTTCATTTATTATTGTATCGATAAATTTCAATGAAGTATGTTAAGTCATTCATGGATTTAACAATAAGGGATTAAACATCATTCGTTATCATAAATTTTATTTCTGCCATCTACATCTACTACATAGAACATCAGTAATAAGAATATATTATATAATAAGAAAATATAATTAAATACAGATACTCTGGGAATATTTTTCCAAGAGCAATATTTGTGTTTGTGGTGCGCCATATAGTCAAAGCCATGCAAATACCTAAAAAACATGTAAGAAAGTATTTTTATCATAATTTTTATTATCACCACAAAATATTGCGATAAAATTCTGAGTCCATATCGCCCACCCAACTAATATCATCCAAGAATCTTCAAGACTTCATTGGTTGGTGGTGATGCCGAGGGCAGGAAGGATCTTCAGTAATCAACCTTGAATCTTCAATCTGAAGGATTCCAACAAATCTGAAGGATTTGTCGAAATCCTTCAACAAATCTGTTGAAGATTTTGTTGAAAACGGTGTTGCTTTATGATATTCTCATGACTGTCATGTAACATGTCCTAAGAAGCAATGCCTCAACGAAAAAAAAGAAAGAATAATACAACATCTTCAAAGTGAACTGGATCAGACTAAAGTTTGTTTCCAGGAATTTAAAAGTACCGGTGTCTCATCTAAAAACAGCAGGACAGCGGCTCTTGAGGACTGGAGCTTGACACCTGTGTCCTGAAGTTGATTTCAAAAACTGCAAAATGGTTAATATTTGAGAAACATATGTGCCATTTAAAGAGACTGCAGCTCATACCTGGAATCGTTGACAAAACCGGAATTTCCAGATACTCTTGCAATCAAATTGAGCTTCTTTATACATATTTTGCTCTTGACAAACAAACAAAAAAATGTATATAACCATGAGTAAGTGGGTATCTACTGAGCCACCTACCGGCAGTAGGGTATTTTACCTACCCATCTAACTACCTACCCCTTCTCCTAATTACACACTACTACTGCAAATTCAAAGTGAGCTTGAAGAATTCTTCATTATTCTACCAACAGCAATCCATTTAGATTGGCATCTAAACAAACCCTCAGATGCTAACGCTAATGTCTTTGAGAGTCGACATTACGTCCTTAGGTTTGAGTTTCATTTAGACTCCTCCAAACAATCATCTTGTCACTCTATTCTAGGTCGGCACCCTTTTAATACATGTCAGTGTGAAACTGCCGGCAGTTTGAGTGAAATTGTAGAAACTTTGACACAACGGGGTGTTCCAACTGGACAATGATGCGAAACACATATAAAAAAAACAGGCTTGGGAATGGATAAATCATGGAAGGTTGAACAGGGAGTATGCAAGCTGCGGCTCGGAGCCAAAGTTGACTCCAATGACAAGGAACAACAGCATGGACCCACGACATTTTTCAATAACAGAAGTTAATGACATTCAGACAACATGAACCAATAAGGAGGGGAGGGGCACATCAAAATACAACTGCAAGGGATTCACTGCTTTACTGCAGATGAATTAATTGACAAGGTGGCAGTGAGTAATATCCATGACACAGCTACAGACATAATGCAACTTCTGCATATCTAGCAAATACATATGCAACATAGACATATACTCCATCTACATATGCATCACCTATATACAACAAGCATTAATTAAGACCTTTATGGAAATAAAGTCTTAATGCCTTTAAGACCTTTATACATTGTTGCTATGTGTCTTTGGCTGACATCAACCAAAGACACATAGCAACAACATAGACCAACAACTTGTACACTTATGACCTTTACTTAGTTTTTACACAATATTTTTTTATTATTTCCTTGTTCTCTGCACAGCTGTCTTGTCCTTTTTGCATCACAATGACCTGGTTATGTCCAGATTGCATTGATAGTTGCATTCCTTGTTGGGTTTGGTGTTGCTTATCTTCCTCTGGACAACAGGTCATATATTTTCCATGGGGTTAAAGGTCAGGGAGGTTTGCTGGTCAATCAAGAACATAAACACCTTGGTTAATGAAGTAGCTTTGGGCTGAAAAGAAAATGTTGCAATATCATTCTTTTAGATGTCAGATCATGTTTCCAGTTTTGGCCCCCACTAACTTTGCTTGCCAATGTAACTGTCCAATGCCAATGCCAATGCCAATGTCAAAATGCACCATTTAAAAAGACAGCATTCTTGTTCTACCTTTGCACAGACAATAAATCAAACTCCATGCTTCTGTACTTTTGTCAAAACAACAGTTCTTTGTTGTTTATGTGTACCAATCGTCTTTCATGTAACACAGATAACACAGCCTCTCTTTTCATGCATTGTCTGCATGCCTGCTTTTGTGGCTGTTGTGTTTTTTACAAGCAATTTCTTTACTGTTGCAGACCTACTTTTACGACATCCACAGCAAAGAAAAGAAGACAGGCACACACACACACACACACACACACACGCACACACTCACATAAGTGCAGGTACAAATACACAGAACCTAATCCAGTAAGTAATATGAGTTATTTGAAATAGCTCCCTTGGTATTGACTTCTCTCTGGCTTAATTAATGAGAAAGCTGTCATGCTGTATGTGGAGTGACAATTGTGAAGAGAAAGAGAGAGGAAGACAGATTATATACATACATAAACACACCCATACATACCATTTTATATATATATATATATATATATATATATATATATATATAAAAACAATGAGGAAAAAAGGATTTATTTGTGCGAGTTCTCCCACTTAAAAAGATGAGAGAGACCTGTAATTGACATTATAGGTAGACTGCTACTGTGAGAGACAAAATGAGAATTTCTTTTTAGAAAATCACATTGTCTGAATTTTAAAGAATTAAAATTCAGACACCCTTATTTTCCAAATACGGTTGGAAAACAAGTATTTGGTCACCTACAAACAAGCAAGATTTCTGGATGTCACAAACCTGTTACTTCTTCCTTAAGAGTCTCCTCTGTCCTCCACTCATTACCTGAATCAATGGAACCTGTTTGAACTTAACAGTATACAAGACACCTGCCTACAACCTCAAACAGTCACGCTCCAAGTTCCACTATGGTGAAGACCAAAGAGCTGTCGAAGGACCAGAAACAGAATTGTAGACCTGTGCCAAGCTGGAAGACTGAATCTGCAATAGGCAAGCAGCTTGGTGTGAAGAAATCTACTGTTGGAGCGATAATCAGAAAATGGAAGACCTACAAGACGACTGCTAATCTACCTCCATCAGGGGTTCCACGCAAGATCTCAGCCCGTGGGGTCAGAATCATCACAAGAATGATGAGCAAAAATCCCAGAACCGCACGGCGGGATCTAGTGAATTACCTGCAGAAAGCTGGGATCAAAGTTACAAAAGCTGCTGCCAGTAACACACTATGCCACCAGTGACTCAGACCCTGCAGTGCCAGTCGTGTCCCCCTTCTTAAGCCAGTACATATTCGGGTATGTCTGACATTTGCTAGAGAGCATTTGGATGTTCCAGAAGAGTATTGGGAGAATGTCATATGGTCAGATGAAACCAGAGTAGACCTCTTTGGTATAAACACAACTCGCCGTGTTCGGAGGAGAGTGAATGCTGAGTTTCATTCAAAGAACACCATACCAACTATGAAGCATGGGGGTGGCAAACCTCCTTCAATATTGAATCCATCAGCATTGAAGATAAAACATGGTTGGGTCTTTCAGCATGACAATGATCCCAAGCACACTGCCAGGGCAACAAAGGCTTCATAAGAAGCATTTCAAGGTTCTGGAGTGGCCTAGCCAGTCTCCAGATCTCAACCACATCGAAAACCTTTGGAGGGAGTTGAAAGTCCGTGTTGCCTGCCACCAGCCCCAGAACATCACTGCTTTAGAGGAGATCTGCTTGGAGGAATGGGCCAACATTCCCAGCAATAGTGTGTGCTAACCCTGTGAAGACTGACAGAAACCGTTTGACCTCTGTCATTGCCAACAAAGGAGATATTACAAAGTATTGAGATGACCTTTTGTTATTGACCAAATACTTATTTTCCACCCTATTTGCAAATAAATTCTTTAAAATTCAGACAATGTGATTTTCAGATTTTTTTTTCTCTTTTTGTCTCATAGTTGAGGTCTACCTATGATGTCAATTACAGGCCTCTTGCATCTTTTTAAGTGGGAGAACTTTCACAATTGGTGACTGATTAAATACTTTTTTCACCACTGTAATATATATATATATATATATATATATATATATATATGTGTGTGTGTATGTGTGTGTGTATGTGTCAGCCTTCAGTCCTTGTTTTTTTTTCTAGTAATGGCTGGGCCCAACAATACAACCCAACTGTTTTTCTGTAGGACTAATTTGTTTTGATGTCATTCAGTGTCAGAAGACAGATGTTTGCAGATTTTCTGTCCCAGCAGTATGAGCTTGCAGATTCTTACGCTTCATGTTTACAAATATCATTAAAATGATTATTTTACAGCTTTTTAGACTTTATGTGAAAACATGCTTCAGTTTATCTTTTTCTTTGCTTCTTTGCCAATCTTTGCTTCCTTTAACTGAGCTATGACAAAAGCTTAAACAATTTTTCTGAAAAAGGATTGACACACTCCTTTGAAATGTGAATCTAACAGATGTTAGGATATGATATTAGAAAGAAATGTTTCATATGCATTATTAATAGTTGTCTTAGAGATAGGGTCTAATGCAAATTTGCTATTTTGTTGTATCAGTTGTTTGGTTGGGACAGGGACAGAAATGAGCTTATTGACATACCAAGCTTAACAGAGAGCTCTCACCAACTTGGCAAAGCCTGTTCAGCTGATTTCTATTAGCTCTGATTATTTTCCTGTTGCAACTACAACTCCTTTCATAGCAGCAGCTGCCTTCACTTATTGTTGACACGAGTCAAAATACATTCTGGAAGTGAAAGTACATCACATATGGTCACCATCACATTCTTTATGAGAGTCAGATGGAACAAAAATGAAGATTTTTCACATCTCTATTGATGCAAGCACATAATGCTCCAAGGGAAGGAGCTGAGTATTCAAAAAGTCTGTTCAGAGCTGGTTGCTGGTTCTGAATGTGTTGGAATGAAGTTAGTGCTCAGTGTGAGACTGCTAATAAAAGTGGTAATTAACATGTCTTTTGACCCATGGAGAAAGGCAGCAGAATCCCTGCCACAGTGTTGTAAACGATATCTCTGAAGGTTGTTTTTTATCTTTTAGAGTTTTTGTCTGCAAAGGCTGCTGCTATTCTAATTATTCAAAACAGTCCCGTTGTTTCTTCTATTATTTCAGATAAAGTAATCACATCACATTATAACATCAGGCAAATTTAATGTATAAGATTGTGACACTGATTGGTGTTTATAACCCAACATTGGGTTAGAGGTGTTTACTAAATAGAGGTGTTTACTAAATGTCTGCACCCATAACAGCAAACATCCCAATGCAATATAATAGAGAAAATTAAATTATAAATAAATGTACTGTGTGAAAAAGCATTAAGATAAATAGCAAGACTGAGGGAAAGCTGGAGAATCTCC
Organism: Phalloptychus januarius; assembly: GCA_902982915.1. Lineage (NCBI taxonomy): Eukaryota > Metazoa > Chordata > Actinopteri > Cyprinodontiformes > Poeciliidae > Phalloptychus > Phalloptychus januarius. The sequence continues at coordinate 237,197 of CADWAE010000476.1, forward strand.
ACAATCATCTACACTTCTAATAGGCAGAACGCATCATTTCTATTGATGCTGAAAAAGCTTTTGATGGGAGTCAATCAAGGTTATTAGTTTTTTTCTCTGGAGACGTTTGGTTTTGACCCTTCATTATTTTAATATTAATGAAAAATATTGATAAAATAGCCTCATATATGCAATGATTGTGGACATGGTGAGTTGGATGCATTGTTTTCTTGGCCATATGTAAACTTTTCTCTTGGTTATTTCTCCAATGTTTCTTTCTGTCTCTTTACTTTTCTCTTAGAATGCTTTTGATTGCTTTCCCCAGCGCCGTAGCCTGAAACAAAATTTCTAATCATTTTTTTTATTAAATTAGTTATCAATACAGAAATAGTGAATGTATAGTGCAATACACTTTTTCCAAATTATAAATATAGCACAAAGTGTAGGTGTAGTTGTAATTTGTGTGATCCCAGATCTGATCCTGAATGGAGAAGCTCTCGGGATTGGGCCTCAAAGTAGCTTATGGTTCAGTTACATCAACTCATGAAATTCAGCACATGGATGAGTGCTATGAAAAGCCATCATCACTTGATCTTTCATGAATTTATTCACAATGTAAATCTGCTGAAGAACAGTTGTGAACTTTACTGCATTGTTTAATAACAGATATTTCAACCAGGACAGTTCTTGTTTATTGTATGATGTTCCAAGCAAAAGTCCCTTGTGGATGTGTCCAAAGAAAAAAAAAACTATGTAAATATTTCATTACTGAGAATTCAAATTGGCTTTTGAAACACTTTAGTTGCAAATTCAGGTACACAAGAACTTTCATAATTAGTTTGATGAGTATAAAATACTAAGAAAAGTCAGCAATGTTGTGATATACTGTCGAAACTCATACAGCATTATAAAAACAACACTATGGCCAAACTATGAACAGATTTATACATGATCACCAAACTGCAGACTCAGCACCAGCATAGTTGGGAAAAATGCAACAGGGCAGGGGTTCAATGCCCATGTGTTGTACAGATACAACTGTACTCTGATCATTTGATCAAAACTACCAACCCTATGGGACAAAGTGTTTGGCAGAATGTGACAGCAAACCATGTAAATCATTATATTTTTTAAAATCTCTGTGCAAAGGATAAAATCAAAGACAATAACAAAAACCTCATTGGCATGCATGGTCACAAATAATTCAATTCATCCCACTAAGAAAAAAAAAGAGCTTTCAATAATTTATTTGAAGTTATCCGCTTTTGTAGGAAGTGTGTTTCTAATAAGGCTCACATGTCTCACACAACAAAGCACTTGCCACTGTATCCAGTCACTGTCCCTCTTAATTGGTACTGAATTTGGTATTAGTGTATGACTGCTGAACTGAGCACAAAAGTACCAGCTGGAGGTTATTAAGTCTGTGCCATGGAAAAACAAGGCACCTTTTCAATTTGCCTTTCTTAAGTCTTATCTTGCATTTTAGGAACAAGAGACTGAAAATCATAGTTTATTTCTGTGATCATAACATATAAGTATTTTAAATAGTTATTAAAAGCAGGAATTGATGGGAAATTTAATAACTCTGTAAAAGCTATTTCTCATAAATCACAATCTTGTGTTCATGTGAATGACCAGAGAACAGGATGGTTTCCAACACCATACGATGTTAAACAATGTAATGTCCTGTCTCCTATCTCTTTACCTTATTTGTAAATGATGTGGTAGTGGTAGTTAAGGAGGTAGATGTGTGAGTGACAGAAGGTGATTTAAAAGTCTGTATGCAGATGACATGGTGCTTATTGCTGAGATCTCCAGAAATTGTTAAGTGTGGTTTATTTTTGGTGTAGCAAAATGAGGTTAAAGATAAATTGTGATAAAATTGAAGTTATTGATTTTCAAATGATGAGTCCCAAACTGACTGGCATTGAGCCTATTATTTTGTCAATTTAGGATTTATTGTGAATGAACATCTTCCATTTAAAGAAGGTAAAAGTTCAATTGGATTCAGCAGACAGAACATGAAGTGATGACCTGGTTTATAAATTATACCCTGAACTCTACAGATCCTGTTTGTGGGGTTACAATCAACAACCATGTAGTGAGACAGTTCAATGCACAGTGCTGTGCTATTTCTTAGGGCTGCTTAGAAACACTCAAAAACTGGCTTTATATTGAGATATGGGATGGGAACTATGCACTCTGAGAAATAAAATTCTGATAATACTTATTTTATGCAACTGTTTTATAGTGAAATTACTACACTGCCTGGTCAAAAGAAAAGTAGCCACCCTGGATTAAGCAAATAGGTTTGAGCTTCCTATTACGCCCATGGAGTAATTGGATAATTACTCCATGGGCGGTTATATTTCAGTTGGCAACAAGTTATTTAATCCCAACTGGTGCAATAAGTTGCTTCTCATTTTAATAACCATGTCTAAAGACATGGAAAAGATGTCAGTCTGATTGAGAAAGGTCAAATCATTGGTATGCGTCAAGCTGATTAAACATTTAAGGAAATTGTAGAAACTACTGAAACTGGGTCAATAACTGTCCAATGCATTATTAAAGACTTGAAAGATAATGGAGACCAATTGTCTTCAAAGAAGAAATGTGTTTGGAAAAACCCCCAGAAAAGATTGTGATCGGTGATCACTTAAATGTTTGGTGAAATCAATTTGAGTAAAAACAACTGTAGAACTCTGGTCTATGTTTCATAATGAAAGTAAAAACATGTCCGCACGCAGAATGTGAAGGGAACTCAAAGGACTGGGGCTGAATAGCTGTATAGCTTTAAGAAAACCACTGATCAGTGAAACTAACCAGAAAAAAGGCTTCAGTTTTCTGTACAAGCCTGTGGGGACAGATCTATGATCTGGGGTTGCTGCAGTTGGTCAGCTCCAGGTTCAGCAACACTATGTGCTCACAGAATGAGGTCAGCTGAATACCTGAATGTACTGAATGACTAAGTTAGTCTATCACCGCTGATGAGAGGGGGGCATATTCCAAGATGGTATTGCCAGAATTTATGGGGTCGAATTATGAAAGAACAGTTCAGGGAGCATGAGACATCATTTCACATAGATTGGCCACAACAGAGTCCAGACCATAACTCCACTAAGAATCTTTGGGATGTGCTGGAGAAGGCTTTGTGTGGCAGTCAGACTCATCAATGCAAGATCTTGGTGAAAAATGTATGTAACACTGGATAGAAATTAATCTAGTCACATTGCAGAAGCTTATCAAAACAATGCACAATGGATGTGTGCTGTAATCAAAGCTAAAGACCGTCCAATGAAATATTAGTGTCTGAATTTTATTTTTGTTTTGGTGACGACTCTTTTTTTGTCCAGACAGTGTATTTAAAATTTACAATGAAACTTGCCTATTTTAAAATGTAGACAGGTTTCATTGTATTTAAATAACAAGATATTTTAAAACAACTAAATCAAATCTAATCCTGTCACTTTAAGTCTAATAGGTATTTATGCAAATGAATATAGTCCCTAGTTGCTTTCTGGATAGCATCATCATAAGCTATTTTTACGTCAGTTGTAAAAATAGAATAATTGCACATGACACTTTTCACAGAGGCACACAGAGAAGAACCACCGGAATCCACAGAGTAAGCAAAGATTTTGTTTCATTATTATTATTAGTGTTTTCACCTCTGAGATTCAGTTTTTTACATTTTAGCATCAGAGATCCCATGTATTAGCACTGGAGGAATCTTTACAGTGCATCCTAGCAGCTCTCCATACTGGTTTTAGTGGAAATCACCATGATACATTAAAATACAAGGAGTCAGGCCAGCCTTGGGACATATTTACTTCTGAGAGGCATTGTGTGTGTCTCACAGGGACAACAAACACTTTTTTCCAAACTTCTCAGAACTTCTGAACAACATGTGTTGCATAGTTACTTTCAATGTGTTCCACATATGCATTGAAAGGCAATGCAACATGTTCATCATTCTACAAACATGGTTATAATGAAGTAGGGTGAGATTCTGTGATCACTTATTGAGAACAGGACTATAAGCAACAACGTACCAAGATTTTTTCCAAGACTTTCAGAGCATATTGATAAACGTTCATGCTCAAATTGTAAAAATCATTTTGTCATGGTTAAGCAAAGCAGTTCTGAATTTGCTAAAAAGACAAAAACATGGTGTACTGCACCTGACTTAAGCCAGCTTGAGGTTTAGAAATTCTGATTCTGAAAATTTGAGTGGCTGCTAAACCATTTCTACTGTGATGTTCAGTTAAAGGCCTTTCGATGGCTGGTGTGTTGCAGATTTTAGATATGACCTTCTTCCAACTCATTTGGTTACAATGACAATGACAGCATGCCACACATAGCACATACTAATGAACCAATCCTTTAAATCAGGGCTGTTGAATAAAGGGAACATCTAAAGTAGGACCCTGGTCCGTGACAACATTTGACCCCAGACCCACATCAGAGTACGTTTGAAGCTCAGCCTCAAGTTGTACTTAATTTGCAAAAGACATCAGACTTTTGCAAGTTCTTTGGGCAACTTTTCCTTTTGCCCAAAGAGTAGGGACTTCACTTGGACTCCATAAAAAACCCACCTCTAATTTATGGTCAAATACCAGCAGCTGTGGTTGCCAGAACTTTAACGTATAGATACAAATGTTACTGTATTTATAGAGTAAACACAGCATTAGTCTAAAATTCAAGTCTTAGTCACAGTTTTTATTTCACTAATAATGACCCTGGATGTCTCCTGAAGTGAATGCTGTATCACTAATGACTCGATCATTTCAGAACAAATAAATGTAACTTACACCCTCAACTTTCTCTAGAAATTAAAAGCACATCCTGTTCTGGTCAATGAGAAGTTTGACACTCATTTAACATAACGACTGATCTTCTTACAGTCTTAAGACTTGGCTCGACTTGGAGAAAGCCGAACATCTCTGACACACACAGACATCACGCATGAACATTCATTCTAGTGGTAACTTTATGTATGTTTCAGAACTAGATTAGAAAGCATAGAGTACTGGGAGACCGCCACATGTACCAAGGATGTCCAGGTGAAGTCTCAAGAATTTGTTGGGTAAGGTCAGGTCAGGTCACGTCTCAAACAACTGAAATAAACATTTTCTGATCAAATCCACATTTAGTGCTACACAGTAAACTTTGACAATTTTCTCCTCTGCCTGTAGATTAGGCTTCCACACCTATGAAAAGAACATTTGATGAATATATTTCAGTCTCTTAATATTTATTACCACTTTTATTTTACTATTGGGACATTTCAAAAAATCTGCTAAAGGTTTACTTATATTAATTTGAAAATGTATTATCATATAACCAATTTTCCCTTGAGGATCAATAAATTCTATTCTATTCTATTCTATATAATCCCATTAAAAATAAAAAGCTGGAGTTGTTTTGGTGTTTCCCTACTGGTGGTTGGTTCTGAACAGTAAGACTATCAGTGACCTCAGCTGTTAGGGGACATATCAACTGATCATACATCATCTTTTCAAAGATGTCATAAAATAGAGGAAACTTTGGGACAACCAAAAAGAAACATTAATTTACTCCTTTGAAGCGCTTGATAAGATGACCTAATGTCTCAGTGGGATTTACAAACTATGAATAAAGTTTGTGAATGAATGAAACTCGAAACAGGTTTCGATATTTGTCCAAATTATGTTATTTGCAAAAAAAATACGAAAGAATATGTATAGAAGTAACCTGACATCATAAGGTAGCTACAAACTAGCAGCCTTAAAATTATCTAAATTACTAACTCCTCTCCCCGTGGTCTGCCGGTCCCTTTGGAGACAGTAAACCAGTGATAATTCGCTCCCAAACGCATGCACATCAAACAGATGAAAACAATAAGTGTCTGTTTGCGGTCTGAACAACGAGTCAACAACGGAGTCTTTAATTCTCCACAACAAAAGTACAAAGACTGAGAGGGCGACCAAAGGTTTTATCTGTGAACACCTTAAACACTTCTCAGAGCCGCGGCGCCGATTCTGCTCCACCTGGAAAAACGCGCAGGCTGCTGGGCGAGAGACAGGAGCGGGACAGGAGCGGGACAGGAGCGGGACAGGGACAGGGACAGGAGCGGTCTGCGTGTGACCGGTGGGGGTGGAGAGATCTGCTGCAGGGCATGTAGATAAATATGTCTGCGTGTTTTTCCACCGCCACTGGGTTAGAAGCGCAGATTGAATTAGGGACTAAATTAACCTGAAAGGCACGCAGCGGTAAACACAAAGGGCTATAGGTGCTCTGATTTACTTTTGAGCAGAGAACTAATTTATGCGTAAGTAGATTAAATACATTAAATACACGCATTTCTATTTAAATTTAGGCAGAGTAAATGAAACTATTGTATAAGAGCTGCATGAAGCTGGAAGGAGAACCAATTGGATTTTTGATTTACACTTCTTGTGCAGGTTAGATGAGCCTGAGTGAGCAGGCCGGGAAGGAAACATGATAGGTTACCAGATGCAATTACCTTGTTTGTACTTGGATGTAGTTTAGAGCTATGTTATTAATCTCCTACTAAACAATTTTATTTTAGCAGTCTTACTGAAACATACTGAACAGAAACATCCACTCTAAGATGTATTTATGGTATGATTGTGCAGGACAGTTTCCTTCTGTTCCAGCAGACAGTAGCTATCCCTGAGCTTTTGTCGTTTTAGTGGCGGAAGGCAAACAGACAGCAGTCCGGGCTGCTGTGATCACCCCGGACAGCAGCCCGGAGCAGCAGCAGGGCTCGCTGGACCCCAACAGGCGGCACCGGACGGCCTTCACACGGGATCAGGTGTCCCGACTGGAGCAGGAGTACCGCAATGAGAGCTACGTGTCCCGGGCTCGGCGCTGCGAACTGGCCGCAGCGCTCAACCTTCCAGAGACTACGATAAAGGTATTTACTGTTTCCTACGAGCCGTTCATTGTTGCTTAGTGCGGGATTATGGGGTGCCATTTGTAAAGTTACAGTTAAAAATTAACAGCAATATTTTGATTTGTCTAGCATGTCATTAAGGGACAAAAAAACATTTAGTTTTTGTTCAAAACTAAATGTTTATTCTCCAAACTAAATATTTAGTTCCAAAGTAAACACAACTGATTGCAAAAGTATTCACACCCCTTGAACTTTTCTCTATTTTGCCACATTACAACATGCATACATATATTTAATTGGAATTTAATATGTAAGACTAACACAAACAGGTATACAGTTGTGTAATAAAAAGAAAATTATATGTGATTCAAAACATCCAGAACACTTGCAATTCTTGTTCTTTGATTCAACATCTGCTGATAGTAGTAGTCAAACTTGTAGTTCTCCATCCATCCATTTTCTAACACCCTTCTCCCTATGGTGTCGGGAGGGTTGCTGGTGCCTATCTCTAGCTAATGTTTCGGGCAAGAGGCGGGGTGACTCTGGGCAGGTCGCCAGACAGGACAAACAATCGTGCAGGCACACACTCAAACCTAGGGAGAATTAACCTGGGAGTCATGTTTTTGGACTGTGGGAGGAAGCCGGAGTACCCGGAGAGAACCCACGCATGCACATGGAGAACATGCAAACTCCATGCAGAAAGACCCTGGGCCGGTAATCGAACCCAGAACCTTCTTGCTGCAAGGCAACAGCTCTACCAGCTGCGCCACGGCGCAGCCCCATTTGTATTCATATAAAAAGTTTTATCTTCATATCTGATAAGAAATCTTTTTTCTGCTACATGGTGGATTACATAATATAACACACTTTGCTGTATCACATTCGCCAGGTTAATTCAATTCAATTTATTCACTATTCACTTACAAAACAGGTCCAATTCATTGCTTTAAATTTGTAATCACCTCACTCCACTACTGAGTGAAAAAAGGCATTCAGAAGCTCAACCTGCACTGCAAATGAGCTCACCTGCCTAAAGTACGTAAGTGAGTCCAGTTCAGTTTATTGTTCAGGTAAACACCCAGGTATTGTTTTAGAGTCCAGTATAGCTAATCTCGATCAAGACATGTTTCAGCTGGTATCAGTCCATAAAGTGAGGGGTGACTATAGTCAAATTTGTAAGCGTAATGGTTGTTCTCTCACCCAAGTTTCCTGCAGCTGGTAGTTTGTGGTCTAAAACTGCCTTCAGGCTCTTCCAAACCCCACAGATGCTTTTCTGCTGCAACTGAACTTCCATCATTTTTTTCTGTAGACCTTCCCATCTCTCTTTTTTTCTTTTTTGGCAGTTTTTCTTCACAGCTCTCAGCTCTTTTTTATTTCCTGACCTAAATGCCATCTTCTTCTCCAATGTGCCTTACTGCGGGACATGGTGTTGTTCTCAAAGAAGTTAGTGGAGTCTGTGATGCTGTTATGTATACATGTGATTCTGTGTCTTTCCTCTATCTCTTTTATCTGCTCACATGCACAGTGTTGCATGCTTACATAACCATAACATATGCTAAATGACTTTGTTCTTCTATAGCACTTTATCAACTCCAGAGGACCCCAAAGCGCTTCACTATCATTCACCCTTCACTGACATGCTGATGGTGGCAAGCGACTGGGCAGTAGCTACAGCTTTCCTGGGCAGACTGACAGAAGCATATAGTCACTGATTTAAAGGATTGTCTGAAATCTCCAGTCTTGGAAGTACTAAACTTCCAGAAATGTCATTCCCCACTAGCATAGCCACACCATCTCTGGGTAAATCTGGGTAGACAGCGACAGGGAAAAATCCTGCCGCTGTCTACTGGCTTCAGTTTAGATCTTTTGTAAACTCTGTGGACTGGTCTTGGAGCATAGCCCATCTCTATCCCTCTAACAACAGAGCTGAAACCAGGTGAGAAAGGTAAGACACTTGAGAGAATGACTAACTCAGAGTCTGTAGTGTCTCTTAGGATGTGTACTTGCTTTAAAGAGGGATCAGTTGACAGTGAGACCATTAAAAATGAACGGTTCAAAACAGGGATCAGGCAATTTGTCACCACAACCAGTGCTCTTATTACATGACTCTGGTTTCACAAAACCAACTGAATTATTCCACCATTGAAAAAGAAACCTTGACTCTGTTGCATAAACAAAACCTGATTACGCAGGCCAAAACCCCTCAGAGAGGGAGCAGAATGAGGAGAAGGTAAAAGCAGAACTTGTGCTACAATCTTTGGTACAACCTTGATCAGATGCTGGGCTCCACTCAGCTCCACTCAGCTCACCTTAGGTCGACACGCCCCTAAGGTGAACTGAGTGGAGCCTTAGGGGTTCCATTTTTATGGCTTGTGTCATTTGATCATTTTCAGCATTAAAGCCTGTGGTATGCTTAACTGAAACTCATTATTTCCCAAGGTAATGACAGTGAGGGGTTTTGCTTGCGTCCTGGAATTGGTAAACAGATTTGGGCTCTGCCCAGAAGGGAGGAGTCAGAGCTCTTCCCACACAGTGGGACATAAACGTCTTCAGTGTCCTTGGACACGTCACAGCTGGTTCTCTGTGTACACAGGCTGCTGATGAACTAGGTTTTGATATGAGCACCCTATGGGTGGAGATGTGATGAGGTATATGTCTACACCTTCTTTGTATATATTGTCGGTTGTCTATATATATTGTTGGCGTACAATAAGCCCTGTGTTTTACTGTCTCTGGTGTTCCAGGTGACAGACTGAGTGAAGGTGGGAAGAGTGAAGGACAGAGAGACATGATTTCAATCCTGGGAGCTCAGAAAGAGGGCCTGTGGTACTGTGCCTGTGGTACTGTGCCTGAGGTACTGTGCCTGAGGTACTGTGCCTGCGGTACTGCGCCTGAGGTACTGTGCCTGTGGTACTGCGCCTGCGGTACTGTGCCTGGGTACTGTGCCTGAGGTACTGTGCCTGGGTACTGTGCCTGAGGTACTGTGCCTGAGGTACTGTGCCTGCGGTACTGTGCCTGAGGTACTGTGCCTGCGGTACTGTGCCTGAGGTACTGTGCCTGTGGTACTGTGCCTGGGTACTGTGCTTGGAGTCTGCCTGCATGGACATAGCAGGCTGCTGCAGCATTAGTTGAGGGGCACATATGCAGTTATCACAATAGCATATAAAAACTCCCAACCTAAATAAATATGACCTCATGCTGACAGATAGCACTTCAATGTCTGTAGTTACCATTATTATTATTATTGTTGTTGTAGTGGTAGAGTGTAGTGTCAATACATTTTTTCCAAATCAGCGAAAGTCCTGTGTAAACCTTTGTAAAGCCTGCTGTGCTATTATTCCTGTAGTGACACTTGTTGTTTTTCTTGATCTCTTAATATTTTTATTATTTTATAAAAAATGTTTCTGCTTTTGCAGGTGTGGTTCCAGAACAGGCGTATGAAGGACAAACGTCAGAGGCACTCCCTGCCTTGGTGTCACCCACTCATCAACCCACTGGGCTCACTGCTGATAGGTCATGGTTCTCCATCTTCTAACCTGATTTACCCGTTTTCCACATCCCAACTGCCCCACCTGCCTTTTCAGCACTACTCTCCTCTGACTTTTTCTGGTATGATACATGGTCCACACGGTGCACTAATGAAGCAGCAGGACCGTTTCTCCCTCTCCCAGCAACACAACAAGCCTGGGGAGGGGCCTCCACCAACAGTACTTGTTTATCCCTCTCCTGGCGTCATGCATCATCATGTCTCCTGTCATTGCTCCTTTTGCCCTCAGTGGGGACAGCAACATCTTCATAAGGTCCAGTGGGAAATGAAGGGACTGAGCCATTCCCACAGCTCTGCAGCCAAAAGACAGACTGGTTCTCTGCAGCAGAGGGAAGAAAAGGTGTGAATGCATCTAAAGAAAACTGCAACTGCAATAATCAAAACTGAAAGAGAAAGAGCAAGGCAGAAGAAGTGACATCAGAATCTAAAACAATCACAATTTAAACCAGATACTTAACAACATTTTATTTAAAGACATTTGTTTTTTCCCTCAATTTTTGACATCTTGTTTATGGCGGTGATGATTAACTATTTTTTGTCATTTGTTAGATGACAGAATACGCTGAAGCCATTAACAATTATTGCTGCTAATCAACCAACATGTTGGTCTATTGGTTATTAACCAACCGATAGGCAAAAGCTGAAGCCTTAAGACACCGCCCTCCACATTTCCGTAATGAGGCAGAAATGTATAAACAAAAGTCAAAACAGGAGTTGAGGAAATGTGAAAAGAACAAACACCAGTGTGAGGAAAAGACAAAACAAAAGAGTTTTAATTAGGTCAGTTTTGGTCCTCCATAATTATTCATGGATTCCCGATATGAGTACAAGACTGTTATTTTCCTACTAGAGCACTGTTAATTGTACTCCTCTGTTTCTTATCTGCCGCACTGCAGACATGCCAGTCTGTCTCCTCGTCCATTTATGGCTCCACATGATTAAAGCACATTATTATCATAGCTGTTCTGTGTCCTGCCATGCTAAGCTCTGTTCAGATGTGTATACCTGTATTTAACCTCGCTTTGTATTGTCTGGCATGATTACACAGAGCACATGTAGAGCGGCTCCTGGTTTAACCATCCATAACAATGGCTGGTGTTGCGAACACCTGTGCAGGGGGATTAAATCAGTGTATGGTATTTATGGTGGAATATTCTGTTGGCCTCTAATCAGCAGAAAAGAGAGGACTCAGCTGGTTTCCTTTATTATTCTCATCCAGTCCAAGAGTTATCCCACAAAAAGTTCAGAATATAATTTAAGCCACTTCTCAGATTTAAAATTAAATGCAATCACCTCTAGATCTCTGATTATGACCCGTAACATGGCCCCTGGTTATGGGTTCTGTAGTGGATGCATGCTGTTTTAGCAGATCTCATAAATGTGATGAGGAAAGATCATTAAGACCCTTAAAAAAAGTTGCAAAAATCTAAAATAAATCCTTTAATAAACAGGAACCCAGTAGAGTGAAGCCAGAATTGGAGGTATAGGTTCTCTTTTTTTATTTCTTGTTAACAGCAGCATTTTGTACAAGCTATAAGCAATGAAAAGATGACTTATCTAACCCCCCATAAATCAAATTGTAATAATCTAGGCAAGTAAATATAAAACTAGAGTTCAATTTAATATCCTTAGGAAGAAAATAAGACTTTACTTTGGCCAGAATTCAGAACTAAAAATATTTATTCTTCAATTCAATTCAGTTCAATTAATTTCAACTCAGTTTCAGTTCAGTTTATTTCTATTCACAACTTAGGCCATCTCAAGATAGCCTGGCTTTTTTGTGCTGTTCTGTTTGATTAAAATCTCACTTTCTCCCATTTACAAGGATTGCCTCTAGTTAAACATCTACTGGACCAATCAGCAAACAGGAACAAAAGTTGTGAACAAATTAGAATTGCAGTCCGCCTGTAGTTTTAGAAATAGCAACAGAAAAAGTGAACAAAGCTGTTCAGTCCTAAATTAGATAGAGTGCATTCACACCTGCCCTCTATAGTCCGCTTTAATCAACCTTTGGTTCTTTTGGGAAGGTGTAAATGCGCAATCAAAAGTTCCTACAGAACGGTTGAAGTGAACTCTGGTGCTGTTTGAATGCAGTGTGAATGCAATGTGAATGCAAGCGAACTGAAGACCACTCCGAAAACAGGAAGCTAACTGTAGTGCACAGCATTCTGGTCAATGTATTACTCTATGCTTAGGGAGTTAGCGGAGGTGTTGTGTTGGAGAGAGCAAGGAAAAGCAGAATTAAAAGTTGTCTCCACCTGTTTATCAACGTTATTTTCTCTTTGTTGTGGCGCACTGCAGCTGCTGGCATTTTAAAACCTTCAATAAAAATCAAAAACTGGACTAATTGCCTAGTTTGTTTGTAGGACATGGAAATATTAATAACAGTCATCAGATAGGATTAAATATTTCATAAAGCACTGGTTAAATTTTAGTGAACTAATTTTAACAGTTTAACCACAAATAACTAGTTTAATTAACACAGCCATATTTACATTATATACAATCAATCAATCAAATTTTATTTGTATATCACATTTGAGCAACAAGGCATTTCAAAGTGCTTTAGATAATAAACACACAAAAACACAAAGTCATGCAACTGCTTGTTTTAATAACTGGGACATAACCAAGATAAAAAGTGTTACAAAGCTAGTAACACTGGTGTAAAAAGTGAGAGAAATATATTGTATAAATTAAAGGTCATAATCAAAACTTATGTTGATATCTACTTTACAAACTGTATTATGCTTATTTGTTTATTTTCTTTTTAATATGGCAAAAGATTTGTGACTACCACTTTTGGGGTTACAGATTTTAAGGCTGCATAGCAAATATTAGTCAGAAGAATCTATCAGGGCGATTTCAACGGGTTTTGCATTTGCCCAGGTTGATAACCTGAGCTCTGGACTGTTGTACAAGCCTCCCTCCTATTGGTCATGTTAGAAAAAGAGCATCACACATTATCTGTCAAGAAAAGTCCAACCTTTCATTTGATCATTCAAATATAATTAATTTCTATTGAATGTTTCCTTAGATTATACCAAAAAAAGAAACTTCTGTGTAAAACACATTCAGCATCTTGTTTTCTTATAAATAAAAACCTGCAACTGGCAAACTGCTGAAACATTGGAAGTGTAGCAGAGTGATGTCTAAATCACTAGACATCACTCTGCTAAAATCTAGTGATTTTAGTAATGTCTAAAATCACTAGACATTTTAATCAATGTCTAGTGATTAAAATCACTAGACATTGCCACAAATGCATTGTGTTGCTGTGTCTGGTAGGTTAGCAACAACTGAACTAATAATATTATATGCATTGTCTGGAACAGCAGAGGGTGGTCTCCTCTGGCTGCTTGTATAGTCAGGAAGCTGGGAGACAGATGTCGGGGTTGGGAAAATCCAACCTGGGTTGTAAACAGAGTTCTCTCATCTCCTTCAGCAGAGCTGCAGCTCCTGTTGCTTCTTTAAATCGTCTCCTCCTTGTTGCACTATCAGTTTGTGAAGAAGCACGTGCCATATCATATTCTTTCTATTTTGTGATGATGCATTTAATTGAACTCCAAGAGATGTTCAGTGTTGAGGGGTTTATTTGTTTCCATCTCCTGACTTGTACTTTTCAATAATCATCTCTCTGATTGGCTTGGAGTTTTCTCTTTTCTTCATGTAGTAATGGGTGAAGTAGTGAAGGTTTATGCAATCACTTTGTTTTGTGTTAAAAATATATAGAATTATTACTATTTTATACAAATAAAATTTTCACTTTCACATTAAAGAGGCTTTTTGTGTAATAATTTTTTAGTGGCACGTAAATGAGAAGCAGCTGTGATGAACTGGAACAAAAAACTTCATGCTAATTATGAAATATTCCAATATTCGTTATATAATGCGAACATTATTAAACAAAAATACTTGTTAAAGTGCTTTAAAAATTCCTAAAACACAAATTTTAATAAAATCTCAAGTATTCAGTGTCTATTGAGATTTTTGTCACAGCACAGATACATTTTGTTAAAACAAGTATGCAAGTATTTTTAATCATTTTTAAGTTTATGTTACAGCCATGAAAGATTTATTTTAAGTCTCTATATTTTATGAACGTCAAAATGCGTTGAAGAAAAGCTTAAACACTGAATTAGAATGATGCAATATTTTACGATTTATTTTGTATCGCTTTCCATAATGTTTCCTTCACAGAACATTATGCTAATTATTGGTTCCTTGTTCTGTTCGTGTAATAATGTGTTTATATCGACAGCTATTATAGCCATACTGGTACAAAATATAATTCCACAATGAAGCCAGCAGTTCGGACATTACTGACGCTGACATGTCTGAACGCTGTGGGAACCAGATACACTCAGGACCCCCCGCAATTTTTCAATCTGCTGCTCCAAAGTCTATAACTTGTTTTCTTTTTCTCTGAATGTCCAGGTTTTAGCCAGTTTGTCCAGTCCAAATGGAGCCTGAACAAAGATGTTCCAACTCAAACTTGGTTTGGCTCCTTATTCAAAATCTGTAGCTATTAATCCATATCCACAACTTTGGGCCAGGTCATGATTTCTTTCTCTCTCTTTTTTTGTTTGTTCCGCCGCTCTTCTCCTGCCTGTAATTACAAGTTTTAGTATCGCCTTAATATACTTCACTTCTGACACTAAAACCTGTCATCACGATTACTAAATTCCAGGATGCACTAGATTTTTTTGTAAGTGTACTTGGGCTCCGTCACCAATTTATGCACCAATAACAATAATGTTGTATAAATCATGTAAGCATGTTGCAGGTTTGTGATTGGTGGGGGTCCTGGCTCCTCAGATGCCACGGGGCTGATTCCGGTTAGGAAATCCCAGTCAACTATCTCAGCTGGTCTCAGTGGTGTAATTATATCGGGGAAGTTCGATCGGTCTTAATGCCGAGCTGTCGGAGGCCCTGAACGCCTCACCTCTCCAGCTTTTACTTCGCTTCTGTTTCGCTCATTGTCCACTATTTATTTTTTAACACGAGGAAGAGCCATTTCATTTAAAATTTAAATCCTGTTACTGTCTAATTTTTGGAAATAAAAGCATTTTTAAAGCAAAAGAAACAAAGAAAAACAAAGATACTTATCCTGCAGGGATTTTTTTCTAGCAAATTCAAAATGTGTCACGGGGCCTTTGGCTCCAGATTTAAATTCACTTGTTTCAGGTAAACTGTGTAGCTGTCTCATATGAAAAAGAGCAAGGAAAAAACAAAACAGTGAGGCTAAACAATACTAAAACCATCCAGAACAACAAGAGCTGACTGAGTGGTGCTGCAGCTTGAAGCGCAGACAAAGCCTAAAAATCACAAAATATCTTTATCCTTTAAATATCTTAGTGGTTTACATATATATTTTGTCATAAGAATACGCAAGATATCTTATATGTGACTGTTTACTTTTCGAAACTCTTCTATATGAACCTGATGCTGAATCGCATGCTGGATTTTGTGTTGTGAAACTCGGATCAGTTGGAATGCGCAGTGGGTGAAAGATTTGACAAGCCAAGTATTCAAACTGAATTGAATTGAATTGTTTTGTACACTTCATGTTTGATTAAAATAACTATAGGACCTGGTCAGAACAGGAACAAAACGACCTAATTCTACATTTAGGACACATTTCTGAAGCAGCTGTGATAAGTGGAGCTCTCCTTTAGTCTTATGCAGACGGCTTTTGGCAATTTCACACTTGCCCGAAACAATTCACACTCTCCAAAAAAAAAAAAAAAAAAAAAAGACTCAGAATAGATTTTCAAAATTTTCCATGGAAATACTTATAATAAAATCATTTGAATGAATGAATAAATGAATGAATGAATGAATGGTCACCATATACTGAGATTAACGAGGACGGAGGTTTTGATAAAGGAGCGTCTCTGCTTTACCTAAGAAAACGTGAATCTTCTCCATGGAGGTCAAAAGCCTGATAGAAAAAGTTTCGCTTTATTAAGCGAAAAATTCAGAAGCTTATTTTTAATTGTTCTTAATCTTCAGGCTATGGAGGCCAGAAGAGAGTGATTATCTTTTGCTCCAACGCAAATAACGAGATGTCCCATATTTACTAGTTGATTATAAAAACCACATGTCCGAGTAAAAAAAGAAAACACCAAACAAACAGTAATAAAAAAAATACAAGCATAAAAAAATCCCAAAACAGGCAATATCCATGAAGATATTAAACTGCTGCTTTTTTGCTACGGATTCGGCTTGTGGTCTTTCTGGGAACCGATTTAGAAACATTTATCTTGTTCATCTGAGAATCGATGTAATCATTAGTTTATCATTAGTTGAATCTGGTTAAAGTTCTCTGTGAGGCAGCCGGGCTGAAAGAATCTGCTCCATCACTTTTTAATTAAAAAAACATGTTGGATTGGGAAGTGAGGTTATAAAGTTAAGAAACTACAATAAAATGTTTGTTTTTTTGTATTTTTATTTAAGGAACAGTATATTTTAGGGTTGGCTGACTTTTTAGATGAGTTCTCGTGGGAAGCATTCGGGTGGTGGCTTATTATGACGCAGGCAGTAATGATTTTAGCAGTTATGTGGCCAGTTGTTAGTGACACTGCATGTCCATTAGAGCGGCAGCTCCAGCTACAGCACTCTGCTGTGAAGCTCTGAAGCTGTGAAGCTGTTTCCAGGTGCGGGCGGCGGCCTTGAACTTGAGCTCAGTTGGCATCTGTCTGCGTGTCCGTCAGTCTGCAGCTCCCCCTCCCGGGAGCATTAAACCTGACCTTGACCCCGGGGGCAGCCAGATCTCACCACAGCGCAGAGACGGGCTGTCTGGGTGGTTTGAATGTGCGCGCACAGGTCGCCCACCCCCAGACATCAGGCCGTTAAAGCAGCTATTCAGTGACAGCAGGTCATTCAGACGTGCTTTGCTATTTTCCGTAACCAAACAGTTCAGCAAAAAACCGGAGACACATGAAACACCACAACGTTAAGCAAGGCTGAGCCTAAGATTAACTATCTCCCCTGTTGATGAAAGCAGCAGGCATCCAAATACCCAATGAGGTTAATTCATTCACAAGAAACTGGAATAGTCTTGAAATTGATGTCGAAAATGAACACTTCACTCTTTCCTTTGATAAAGTCAAACAGGCCACAAGCAATTCAGCACGTATATGGTGAAAAAAATGGCAGAGCATTTTGAGCAGAATAGAGTGTTTTATGTTCATTTATTCACTAAACGAAAAAAGAGCAAAAAAGGTAACGAAAACACCGCGTGACCATTTAACCGATTCTGAGAAGACTTCATGGCTTTCATGCGTGTGACAAGTTTTAAATCTGATTGGAATAATGATGAGAGAGATTTTATGTCAACTTCACAGAGTATTTATGCAGACAACGACAACGTAAAACAAAAAACACAAATATATTTGTATTACTTTATTGATCCACGAAGAGGCATTCATCTTTCCCAGCGATAATCAAATACAATAAAAAAATAAGAAGCACTAGACAATAAATAACAATGAACAGTAACAGTCTTAAACACACACACATCCCTTAAGAGACTCCTAACATTCATTTAAAACACAAAACGTATGAATGAAAAGTCTCAAAGTCTCAGGCAGAAAATACTTGCTACTGCGCTCCGTGTCACATCTGGACTGCTGGGAATCAGCCAATGACCTCATTTTAATGTATGTATTTATTTAGTTCATCACTAGAGGAAGACACTCAGAAACATAATGTTCACGGAACAATCAGTGAGACTGTAATGCAAACGAAGGATGGCTTTAGGAGACAGCGGTCCGCTAAAGCACAAAGTGCAACTGTTTATTGTGGGACTCCTCTTACTGCTGATAGCATGAATCTCGCAGGTTTTCACCTTTTCTATTCCAAACCACACTTTTACATATTTACACGGAAAATGCATTCACTGCACCAGAAATAAAACGATTTTAAAGGAACGTTCCTTTCCTGAACAAACTGTGGCGGACATGTCTAATCTGATCCTGCTTTTATATCGACGAAATACAAATATTGTAGAATCACATAATCGCTCCAGATTTAATTGGAAACATTAAATAATAGGCAGGGTGTGTGAATAAGATCATTGGATATTTGAGTGAAATCTCGGCTCATGAGCAATATGTGTGTGTGTGTGTGTGTGTGTGTGGGTGTGTGTGTGTGTGTGTGTATACAACACTAAATCATTAAATCAACACTATGCCGAGTCTATTTGGTCCTTTTCAGAATTGGCATTAATTTAACTCTTGCAGAGTTATTTCAACAATAGTTTAAGTAGTCATAACCATTTTAAGTGTTAAAATGACTCAATTTCTTATTGAAATAACTCTGCGGAATTTACTGTATACAGTATATATATGTATATATAGTTGGAAGAAGCTGGGATACCACCCATCGTGTTTCAACCCAACCTTAGCTGGGATATATAAATACATTCCCTTCTAAATTATTTAGATTATACACTTTCTTTCTTTCTTTCTTTCTTTCTTTCTTTCTTTCTTTCTTTCTTTCTTTCTTTCTTTCTTTCTTTCTTTCTTTCTTTCTTTCTTTCTTTCTTTCTTTCTTTCTTTCTTTCTTTCTTTCTCTCTCGGGCTTGCTTGAATTGAGAACCATAGAGACTAAAACTAATGTTTTTGCAAACCAAAGAACACGAGAGACTGCCTGGCATGACGGCATCGCGCGTGCAGAAAGCGTTACGCATCTGCTCGAGTCCCGCTCGTGCCAGACCTCAGCCTTTTTCAAATATTTTCTTGTGATTGACAGCTCCAAACAATTCGTCTCCGCTCTCTTCTCTCCTCTCAATCATGTGATCAGTAGCTCTCAGCCAATGGACGCCCGTTTCTTGGTCCAGGGGTTTGTTGCGTCAAGGCTTCTGCAGAGATGAAACAAGAGTTCTGGTCGGGTCCAGGGAGTCTTTGTCTTTGAGCGACCACACTTTCTGAAAGGCTATGGACGTGTTCATCACCATGCACGTGAATTAATTAAATCTGCGTGTTCGGGAGAGCGGCAGTCAGACGAGTCTTCCCTCATTTTCTAAATGTTGTCCCGGTGCAAGAGCGGTTAGAGTTTGAGCGGAGACTGTGAAAACAGAAGCCATAGTGTAGAAAGACGCGCATATGAAAACCTCCCTGGTCCTAAATTCTCGCTGGCCAGCGGAGACTGTGATGTTCGTGTATGACAACAACCTAGAAGACCTAAACAAGAACATGGAGGGTCTGGTGGGCAGCGGAAACTTTGCTGCAGCCACTGCGGCGAGTCAATGCCGCAACCTCATGGCCCACTCTGCGGCTGCGGCCGCTTTCGGAGGACACGCCTCTAACCTGGTGCATTCCTCAGCTGGTTACTCTACAGTGGACGTTTCCACCTCAAGCTCCAGTGAGACTACTGCATCTTCAGGAAAACAATGCGGGGCCGGACCCTGCCCCGCAGCTGCCGTGCCGCACCAGAGTTCATCAGCTGCAACAGCGTTACCATACAGCTACTTTGGTAACAGTTACTATCCCTGCAGAATGGGGAGAAGCTCGATTAAATCATGCACCCAGGCGACTGGAGCCGCGCTCAGCTCGCAGTACATGGACACTACAGTGAGCCCTGACGAGTACTCGAACCACCGGGCCAAGGAGTTCACGTTCTACCACGGCTATGCCAACCCCTACCAGTCCATGGCCAGCTATCTGGACGTATCAGTTGTCCAAACCCTTGGCAGCGGAGACCCACGCCATGAAACCCTTCTCCCCATGGACAGCTACCAGCCGTGGGCTCTGACCAACGGCTGGGGAGGACAGATGTACTGCTCCAAGGACCCGGCGCAGGCTGGACACCTCTGGAAGACCGCTCTAGCTGGTAACTTCTGGAGCTTTTTTTCTTCAGTTACTGTGTTAGCATTTGACTAGCCTAGCAGACCACAGCGTCTTTACAACAACAACACTGAATACACTGAATATAATCAATGTTGCTGTTTATTTAATCGTAACATATTAAAATGAAAATACAGGTCTTGAATTATTATTATTATTATTATTATTAATATATTGTTAGTGGTCATTAAACCTACGTTACTAAACTTGTTATTGTTTTAATATCTATCTATCTATCTATCTATCTATCTATCTATCTATCTATCTATCTATCTATCTATCTATCTATCTATCTATCTATCTATCTATCTATCTATCTATCTATCTATCTATCTATCTATCTAGCTGTCTAGCTGTCTAGCTATCTATTTTTTTAACAGATGTTTGTGATGTTATTCAGTTTTTGAAGAAAGAGGGTCTGGACCTCTAGACTTCAGCTGTTAAATAAAAAAATGTCTACTTTTTCTGCCTCATTTCCGCCAAAAGTATATTACTAAATAACTTGTATTTAGATCCAAATTCCTGACAGTGTTTTTATGAGGATTATTTTAATTCGGATATTAAGTGTCATCAAACACGTTTTTGTATTATTTAAATGAAATGTTATCTCTTAAGTGCAACCAGAATTTAGCACAACAAATAAGAAAATTATCTAACATATCTTATTTCATTTAACATGTGACATAGTAACAGTTATAACTAAAATCCCGTCTTTCTTACATATACATGTAAAATACAAAATACACAAAGCTAGGAGAAAGTGGTTCGAGGCTGCAGTTAACCTGAGCATGAGACGGATACAAACCTGTTTGAAATTTATAATCCAGTGTCAGATGAAAATATCCTGATCTGATGAACTCCGTCCTTCAATGTTGAACCCTGTCTCTCTAATGCTTTTCACCAGATGTGGTGGCGCACCAACACGAAGGCTCGCCTTTCCGCAGGGGGAGGAAGAAACGGATTCCATACACGAAGGTCCAGCTCAAAGAACTGGAGAAGGAATATGCAGCCAACAAGTTCATCACGAAGGACAAGCGGAGGAAGATCTCGGCCGTGACTAACCTGTCTGAGCGCCAGATCACCATCTGGTTCCAGAACAGGCGAGTGAAGGAGAAGAAGTTCGTTGCCAAAGTGAAAAGCAGCGCCCAGTAGCGCGCAGCCTTCAGCTCTGCGGACTTCGGTGTTTTCCATATTGTAGAACAAAGAGAACTGGGATGAACCTGAAATACACACGTGAAAACATGAGAATAAAATGACGGACATGGCTGCCGGAACGGGGACTGTGAGGGACTCAAAAGAAAATTAAAAAGTTCAAACAAATGTAACCAAAGCCTTCAGATGAACCTTGTTGGAGGCACTTTGTAAAAACCACCGCTTTCTGCCTGCTTTCGACTGACTCCCTGTCCATGTGTGTTTTTCTCAGCTGTTTGTGTTGTGGGTGCTCAGATGTAGCTCAGTGTGTGATAGTAGTAGTATGCTTTGTACATTAATACAATAAAGCAGTTATCGCAACATACTTTAACACCTAATAAATTCCTGTAACCCAACGTGTCATCACTCAGGTCTATCTAGATAAAGTCATCAGTCTGAATTTTGAGAGCTGTTGGTGCATTTGAGAAGAGAATTAAGATGCATTGAAACCAACAGAACCCTGAGAAATACAACCGAGTCACTTAGCGCGAGCAGATTAAGATGATCACCGAATATATATTTATATATATATATATATATATATATATATATATATATATATATATATATATATATATTTGTGTGTGTGTGGGGGTGTGTGTGTGTGTGTGTGTCTACCGTCGTCGGTACTTTCAGAATTATCAGTAAATCAGTAAAGTTCCGCATTACTGATATCCAGACTGCCGCTCCCTTTGCGAGATTACGCACAGGAGGAACAATTAGTTACCGAAACTATTTATAACTAGACTGGCCTAGTTTCATGAAAATGTCTCAGTCTAAAATATTAAAAAACGTAAATTAGTTTTTATTACTAGTATTACTAGTATTACTTTTTTTTTAAATTTATAGTTATATCCCGAAAAATGCCTGGTTTCTATGTCTTCTATGTCTGGTTTGTATTTTTTTATGTCTAACGCTAAGAAGTAAAACTTGGAATATTTATTTCAGATTGATTGAAAAAAAAAAATCTTGCTGTTTTGGTTTTAAAAAATCACAATAATTGACAGTCACAAAGCTTCCAACAGCTTTCTGAATACTATGATTTGGTATGTAGTAAAACGAAAGTTTACAAATCAAATTGGAAAGCAACGCTGGGAGCTTCAGGTCGACCCAGAACAGAAGCGACCAGCAAGGGAACGACACGAAGTCTGGAGCTGCAGTTTAAACTGAGGAAGGTTCAAATCTCGAGTTAAGAAGTAATTGCTAATTTTTTTCTCTGTCTCCCTTTCACACTGTATGGGTGTGTGTGTGTGTGTGTGTGCGTGGGTGTGTGTGTGTTCTTTACATTAACAATGAACTTGACAAACGGCGGTGTGTTCAGCTGGCGTGTTGACTCTGTTTACTGCTCCGTCTCTGTCCTCTTTTCAAGCTCCTATTCCTCACGGAAGCCCAGCCTCTCATAAAGCTCCCTGTCCCCTTTGCTCTAAATAACTGGAGGAGGTGCAGGTGGAGGTGGAGGTGGAGCGAGGAGGAGGCTGCTGTGGTCCCACCACATCACACACACGAGATCAGCTCAGTTTTATGTTTTCATGTGGACTGAATCGATTTGTGTCAAGTCGAGATTTTTCATCTTATATTTTAATCAACTCCCCGTTTGTCAGTTACCACGTGCAGAAGCATTTACTGTATAATGTTTTCTGAATATGGGCTGTAATTTAGCCAACTAGGCTACTGTAAATTAAATGAACTCTTCATGTAATCATGAGATGGGCATAATTTATTGATTCTACAATTGCTATAAAAAAAATCCTAAGTGTTGCATTTTCTTCCAAAAATGTGTGCCTATGAAATGCAATGTGTTTTCCACTCAATTAACAAAATGCTGGTGAACAAAATACGATTCACCAAAGGATCAGCATGCAGGGCTGCATGAGGTACATTTTATATTGCCAAGTTTGTATTTCAATCACCTTCTACTGCATCATTTTGATGATTCATATTTATACCAATGTTAAAAAAAGTATGAATGTTATCAGTCACTATACAGAATTGAAATTCTGCAAATTGATTCAGGGAAATTCTCATATTTAATTTAATAATAAGATAAAATATAATGAAAGATAATTTATTCAAACACTGGGCAGAAATGAAAATAAAGATAAATCATTTATGACTAATCATTTTGGGCCAGCTGTAAAAATTCTTTTGTAATTTACTGGCCACATTTTAAATATCTGAAATAGAACAATATTCTTTCTCATCTGCCTTTACTACTTCAAAACCATAGAAAAATATAAGGCTACTATTACAAAAGAAAGTTTAAGTAATGAATGTAAAACTAAGGCATTTAGAAAAAAAAAAACAAATATGTTTTTGGATATGCCGTTTTTGTTCTAAGATCAAAAATATTTTCTATTCTATTCTATTCTATTCTATTCTATTCTATTCTATTCTATTCTATGATATTTGGTGTGATAGCAGGAGTGCACATGAAAACACACCCAGTGACACACAAACACATGCACATCTCCCCACGGCGCAGTTTACGTTTAGAAGATGGAATGCAGGACAGGGTCTCGTTTTCTGTCTCAAGTTCATGTCCAAAAGACCTTTGTCCCTTACTAACACACACGCACACACCCCCACAGACACACACACACACACACACACTTCCCCTCCAGGTTTTACTACCTCTTTCTCCACCCATCCCACTCCTCCTCTGTCTGCTTTGTGGTCTGCCTTTTTTGACAGACAGCTTGTAAACATTTAGCAGTCTGGCCTCTGTCTGCTCTACAAGGACTTGAGAGGTGCAAAAGGCCTTAGAAAAGGAGCATTCAGATTCACCAGATCACACTGGCATGACTGCATTGCATTCCTACATAAAGGAATTTAAAATGTTTTGGAAAAATTATAGGAACTTTAGCAATAAAATGATGCCATTAATGATGAAAACATAAGAAGATGAAATTGTGTTTGTGTTTGTGAATAAATATAAAAATAGATGAATATGCCACACAGTCATGTCTTTTGCCCCTCCCGAATTGTTGCAGCGTTTCAGGTGTGGCATAATTGTGTCTTGGTCTTTTAAAAGGTTGATTCATAAATGAATGGATCATTTAAAATGTCCAGCAGAAAATAAATTCACCAGGACTCATTTTTTGTGATACCTCCAACTAGTTTTGTTTAAATACCATTTTAGTAGTATCAGAGATGAAGGGTAATGCCTCAGAGATTTATAAGATAATTCAAAACAAGTCTACTATTCCTTGATAAGAAAACCAAGTGATCATAGGAAGAGAGCCTCCAAATTCCCCTCACATCGTCTTATCCAATTTAAAGTTTTGCATCTCTTGTGTTAAACTAGATAAAAACTCTTATGATTTATTATTTATGAACAACATTCATGCATCTGCACAAATGGCTTCTCTCATGTTGGGGAGCTTATAATAAGTTTAAATAAAATGAAATTGAGGAAGACTTTTATTCTGATGATTTCAGAATAAACATTATCTTTCTGAAACTTAATCTTAACAGCCTATGACCAGAAAAGTAATCTCTTTTTGCGGGGTCAAGGGGGAGCAGGGCAGGGGAGGGATTAATGATAAATAAATACACAATGTAAATAGCAAACACAGAAGTTTGAAATTTGACTAACAAGGGAGAATCAAAAATAATTCCAAATCTGAAAAGGTTAGTCTAGTGCAGTGTTTCTCAATTCCAGTCCTCACGCCCCCCTGCCCTGCATGTTTTAGGTGTTTCCCTGTTGCCACACACCTGGATTGAATATGTGGGTGATTAACAGGCTTCTGCAGTACTTGATGGTCATGCAATCATTTGAATCAGCTGTTCTGGAATAGAGGAACATCTAAAACGTGCAGAGCAGAGGGGCCTGAGGACTGGAATTGAGAAGCAATGGTCTAGTGTTTGTGTAGGACTCAGAATCCCTACTGTGTAGCTTCATTGGAATAACCTTGACTAAGCTTCCATCAATGCCACATTTATCACAGCTGCTATAGAACACAACTGTAACCCTTAAAGGAACAGTAACCTGTCACTCACAGCTCATGATGAAACAGCTTCCAACAGGACCTAACAAAACATCAAACTGAGTGTTTTTTAGACATAACAGTTTCAGTCTGTTTCTGAAAATAGACTGAAAGTTCAGCTGATTTTTTCCAAGGAGTGTCATTTTGGAGTTTGGCTAAATTCTACAACCATATTTATGGCCCCTGCTGTCTGTTTGGCCCCTGCTCTGGATGCACTGAATTGGAAACACCTGAGAATGTGTGTTACATCACTGTGACCATTTCAGATGTGCATATGAGTGCACAAGTCTATTGCACTGGACATTGTGGTTTATTTTAATGTTCTGCATCATGATTTCTGCTTAACTGATATGGTGTTCAGACAGCATCATATCCAGCACTAAAATATATCTGCAGATATTGCAGCATGAGAAAAATTATTCAGAGAGTTAAGTTGATGAAGACTATTTGCACTTTTCATTTTCATTCTTTTCATTATTTTGTCAGTTGTTGAGACATGAAATACATGTGAATTAAGCTTAAGTGTGTTGCACCATGCTGTAAATTAGCTAATAGAAACTGTGGCAACAATACCTGCTTCTCTATATAGTTTGAATCATTACAATAGTCCTGGTTCTGTTTACCCTAAATGCAGCATTTAACAATGTTGACCATAAGATTAAAGCGACTGGAGAGCTGACTCAGACTACAGAGCTTTACTAGTTTACACTCTTACCCTAAAGAACAGTGACTTTGTGTCAAGGTCATTTCTCTAGAGCAGACAGATACAAGTTACCCCAAGGTTAATTCCTGGGACCCATCTTGATATTTACATAACACAAAATATAGCTACTAACAAGTTTAGCATAAGTATACAGATGATACAGAGCTCTACATCACAATGTTACCAGGTGACTCTCAGTGTATACATGCACTGAACAAATTCATATAACAAATCCGTGTGGATGTGGAATAACGTTTTTCAGATAAACAGAAACAAAACTGAAATGATCTTTGGTCCTAAATGGGAGTTATGAAGAGACACATGGCTACAGTCCTAACAGAAACTACTGATCAGGCCTGAAATCTGGGTGTAGTGGTGGACCCAGACCTGAACATTCAGAGATAAAGATACTTACAAAGCCGACTTTCCATCACCTCAAGAACATTTCAAGGATTAAAGGACCCAGCAGACTGCACTGAGTCCAAATCTCTGCTGAGGTACTGTTAGTTTCTCAACACACAGCCAAGCAAAGGAAGTAGTTCCAAAGGGTTTATTAGAAAACACAAAAAACACCATATGTCATAAACTAGTAGGATAACTTGTAAGCCTACTTTGATTTATTTATCTGTCACAGTGGATTTAACAGTATAAGACAAACACTCAAAGATAGACATAGACAGAGTGTATTGTCATTCAAGTGCACATTTAAAAATGTACAAATTGAAATAAATTTTGTTGCAAGACTAAAATAAAAATAAAATAAATAAGCAATAAAAGTATCAATACAAATATATACAACAAAAGATGAAATGAATGGGAGTTTAGTAGTCTTATGGCATGAGGGATGAAGTTGTTGTGGAATCTTGCTCTGCATTTGAAGCTGCTGAATCTTTTCCCAGAGGGCAGGGGGGAGAACAGACCATGCTGAAGGTGGAAGGGGTCTTTTATTATCGCCTCAGTTCAAAATCAACCCCTGTAGTGCTCCATCATTAGGTTTAATGTAATTAAATTAAAAACCAGATGGACTACTCCATCATAAATCTGATTGAAACTGAAGACTGCTGTAAAACAAGGCACCACACAGTATGTTCAATCATTAGCCTGTGAACTCCAAATTATGATGGGTTAGAAGGAAGCATTTCTTGATTTGCCCTTCTTCTCCATCTAGTGTTCATTATACCAAACTGCAGTTCAGTTGGCCCAGGAGGCACCAGCACAGATGTGGTGGTTATAGATTAATGGTTGCTCACAAAATACTTTTATGTTATACTACATAGAAGATAGAATATTACTATTCAGCAATAATACACCTCAGACATGTATGTCTGTAAATATTGAGTACTAAGTTTGAAATCACATTATTGGGTTTTTCTGATTTCCTCTAAGACTTTTCCAGTTTGCATGTGGTCCTGGGTTTTGCCTGCATCTCCTCTATTCCCAATATTTGTTTGTAGCTTTGATTTTTTGGGGTTTTGGAAGTTTAACTGTTTATTATTTTTTATATTGTGCACCCAGCCTGCTTGCTTGTCTCCTCCTGTGTTTGAGTTCTCCAACTGATCTCGTCACAACTTGCTAAAATATGCATCCCTGCCATGAACAAGGTGGTGTTTTGCTCAGTCTCAGTTGACCCAAACAATTCAAACAAAAAGCTATTCTTCTTGTGTATAGTCACAAGATTATATCTAATAGTATTTTTTTACTGTATCTACGGAAACAAGTATTTTCTGTTTAGAAGAAAGCTTGGAGTATCATGTTATAATGGCAACACAGAATAAAAGCAGAGGAAGGGAACTGCATTTTGGCTTAGTCTCAAGGTCAAATGAGATTGGGTGGGATATAGTGGTGTACCCAGTTTTATGGAGCTCAGAATAAAATTGTGACTGTTATGGCTCCTCTATCTGGTTTGGCTCTCTCTCACTGGGATGGTACGGTCACTCAATTTTCATGGGGAGTCGCCTTTTATGGAGATGTAGACTGCTGATGGGCAGCAAGCGTGTGTTCAGCAGACTTTAATGTCTGATGGTGCCAATAAAAGAGACTGTGATATAAAGAACCGTAAAAGAACTGCAGGCTGGAACACAGTGCATCCTGGGAGAATGAAGGGAAGTAAACCTCTGATGGTGAAAGTGACTCACAAAGAGCCATACACATGTAATTTTAAATGACTTTTCTTCAAATCAGTTTATTTGACTTTTTTTGGTAAGAGGTAAGACTATATACATGATGACAACAATTTTAAACTTAGTTATCTATTATATTTTCCTAAAAAATAAACAGTTTAGACACTACACTTAAAAAATATGAGTACAGTTCAAAATAAAATAAATAAAAAATTTAAGTTTCATAGGAAAGTTCTGAATAATATGTTAAAAGAGACTACCTGCACCTTTCAGTGATGCCAGGGCGCCATCTGCTGGATGCATCTGTCCATTTAAAGAGCACTATTTTCCACTTTTACTTTTACTTTTTAGTTTCAGATGTTTGGGCCCTTTTCTCTGATCACATAACTGTTACATCAACCTACACAATATTTGTACACATCATAGTAACAACTGCTCATTCCCTATAAACACATTGCAAATCCTTTTAGACGTGCATCAGTTGCTTCCATTCAATTGTCATTGTTTTTAAAATAAAATTTTCATTTGCTTAAGTCGTGTCAGTCAAAATGAACTATACTAATGAATGCTGAATAGTCATTCTCTATCAAACTTGTAGTTGATAGAGAACTTGCGCATTTTAAGGATTTCTTTATCATTCTTTTCTGAAAATGTCTTCCAGATTCAACAAGTTCTCTCAGATGAATGACAAGAAATACAATTAGTTATCATAGCTACCAGACAACTGGTAGTTATGGTTACCATCTGGTAACTAGTACTGGTACAGTAGTTACCAGTAACTGGTAACTACTACTAGTAGTTACCAAATGATACACAGCTCTACATTTTGATGACACCAGGTCACTCTTAACCCATCTAATCACACCTGGAGCAAATGGGAGCAAATGATGGCTCATTAGAAGGTCTAAGAAGAACATTGACCTACTGAAAAAGTTGCTACTTCCACCAGGGAGAGAACTAAAACATGCAGGATGTCAACTTTGGCCACCACTGCTCTAGAGTCACTGCACTGCTTTAGTTACTTCAGTAGGGAACTAGAAATCAGGCCTGGAATCTGGGAGTAGGGACAGACTCTAACCCAAACCTTCATAGCCACATAAAGACAATAACAAAGTCAGTCTTCTATCACCTGAAGAACATTCCAGGATTAGAGGACTAATGTCTCACCAACATCAAAACTCATGCATGTGTTTATCTTTAGTCACATTGAATACTGCAACAGTCTTCACAGGTCTGCCTAAAAAAAATCAGACAGTTGATCCAAAATGATCAGCTTTGTGGTGTTTTCATAAAAACCACAAAGTTAGAGCACATCACCTCAGTTTTAAAGTCCTTCCTCTGACTCCCTGTGGCTCAGAAAGTAGACTTTAAAATACTGTTAGTTTATAAATCACTGAACCGTTTAGCACCACAATACAATAAAGATCTGCTGTTGTTATAGCAACCTTCCAGACCTCTCAGGTCTTCTGGGTCTGGTCTGATCTGCATTCAGAACCAGAATCAAACAGGGAGAAGCAGCATTCAGCTTCTATGCACCACTAATCTGGAACAAACATCCAGAAAACTGCAAAACTGCTGAAACACTGAGTTCCTTTAAGTCTAGACTAAAAACCTAGTCTAGAGGGTTTAGAGTTGCTTTAGAAACATTAATGAAACATTAACCAACAATCTAATGATGGCAAAATGTTATGTTTCAATTGTTGACTGTGTGTTCTATGAATTTGTATTTTTGCGTTTTATGATGTGAAGCTCTTTAAACCGGCTTGTTGGTGAAAAGTGCTATACAAATAAAATGTGATTGATTCATTGGTTGATTCATTCATTGATTGATTGTATGGCTTATCAACATACAATCAGATGTGCAAAATGATTTCTTGTTAAAGAATTAGCAGACCAACCACCAGTTAATTGTTATTACTACATACATGAATGCTGAAGATGTTGAGCAGAAACATGGAGGGGAGAACTGGGTGAAAGTTAAATGAAAATGCTGAGGAAGACCCACGGCCTAACCTGGTAAAAACCAGCTCCTGGTTTTTAAATACCTTAATTAAATTATATATATATATATATATATACAAACACACGTACACACTTGCGCACACATATAAATATATAGCCAAAGAGAGAGAGAGAGATTGAGAAAGAGAGAGAAAGAGGGGGTGTAAGGTTGTTGCTCATCTATAAAACTTTATAGCATTTATTGCAATGTGGGGCCTGGTTGTCATGGTGAATGGATATATGAGCTTTACAGCAGCAGAAAAGCGAAAGGAAGGGAAATGCACAAATTGTGGAAATATGCACCTATATTTTTGGAAGAGACAGACAGACAGACAATATAAGTTCTTGTTTTAAAGAATCTTCTCTTCTTCATAGTCCTTACTTGGGAGTGCAAAATGTGTTACACCTGGAAGAAGGCCTTCTAGGAGGTGTTCACAAGAAAAGTACTACTGACATTAATGAACGTTAAAGGCAGAATTACTCATCTGGGGCCTCGTGCGTACGCACACAAAATGTGCGGCACCATATTTTGCACACAAGCGATGTATACAAGTGAACGTGGCAAATGAACAAATGAAAGTTATAAACTCCACGGGTTCTTTGAAGCAGGTTGGGCGGACCTGCGTCACACCTGGACCTGCGCTTCCAGGTGGGAGGGTGCAGCATGATGAGTCGGTCGCTGAAAAAAGAAAATACCATGGAAGACTGCGCGCTTCAGCCACAGAGAAGAGATGGCAGCAGCGGGAGCAGGACAAGGCCTGTCTCTATGCTACAAATTAGCACTAAGAGAAGTTCAATATGCCCTTTTTTAACTTTAAGCCCCTGCCCCTCCAAAGGCTCTGCACGGGCCTGACAATCAGGACTGGAAATCAAAGCTAAATGACATGCTGGAGAGTCCAAAATTTGCAAAAGAAAACAGAAAAGGTCTATTGATATTGATTGACTGATGTGAAAGAGAGACCGCTCTGTAAGGGTCTTGACAGTTCATCGGACTGTCACCCAACACTGAGTTCTAGACTCTCTTATCGTTCAGCTACAGGGGTATACTTATTGATCACAAATGAGTTTTGATGCATCAAAATACTTCAATAGTTCACGATGCTTTGTGGTAAAGAAGAAATCGTCCTTAAAATGGGTGACAAAACAAGCTCTCCAAAACTGGAAAGCCTCTCTGGACTCCTTAAAAGTACAGAGTATACCCTATACACTGTTATCCAGTAGTTTGATTCGTTTAAATGGGAACAATAACTTGTAATTTTTATGAAGTAGTACAAGTAATTTACTGTTTTTCATGATTTTGGGTTAATTTACAAACCAAAAGTTGTAATAACGCCAGTGGGAGAGGATAGTTTGTAAAAACAAATAAGTCTTAAATTCTAGATACCTTCAAATTTTAGTGTTGCACCTAAAAGGGGAAATCGGCCGCTGTTTGTTTGATCATGTCTGTCTCTGTAAGAGCCTCAGCAAAAGTCAGGGGGTGGGCCCAGTTGTTTTATGGTGGAGAGTTTTGTTCAGTCTGTTCATGACGCCACAGTGCCACCTGAAGGACAATAAGAGTTAGCAAAGATTTCTTGTCTCAATAACAGATGTAGAGGATTATGTGTAGGTGTGTGTTTGTGTGTGTTTTGGCATTTCTCACCTTGTAAGGCCAATGTTTCCAGTAAATACGTTGTGATTATACAGTTCGGCTCAAAGCCTGGGCCCATAAGAGAAAGTGCTGTTTTAGAGATATAGGGTTTGGGCTTAGGACTTAAAGTGTGAGTTGAATTATGTTTAGGTTTACAGTTAGGCACCTACTGATAATGGTTAAGTTTAGGGTCAGAGTTAGGTTACAGAAATGATTGAAAAATTAGTCTATGTCAAAATGTGTGTGTTTCATCTAAGCCAGAATATCATGCAAGATAAAATTGTTTTTCTTACTTTGCTCAAATTGATTTCTTAAGTTACAACCTCTGCTGACCTGATGAATCAACGGATTCCTGTGGGAGCTGTGTGGTGTAGGTAGTTTAAGCTGTTGGAATGGATGTTTGTCTATCAGAGTTGGTTTTCAAAAGCATCTGCATATCTTTTGAACCCCTAAGCAGCACAAAATCCATTACTATCAATTAGAAAGAACATGATGCAATGACAAAACTGCCACTAGAGGGCCACCTACCAAAACTCTCAGACAGGACATGCAGGGCATTCATTAGAGAGGTAGCACAAAGGCCAAACACAATCCAGAAGGATCTACAGAGTTCCATCAGAAAAACTGGAGTATCTCTCCATACAACCACAATAAGCTGGGCTTTATGGGAGAGTGGCCAGAAAATAAGCTTTTACTTGCAGACAAAAACAGGAAGACTCATTTTAGTTTGTCAAAAGACTTGTGGGAGGACCTTCAAAATGTACGGAGTACAATGCTTTGATCAAGTGAGACCAAAATTGAACTGTTTGGTCAAGGAAACCACAATGTCTGGCACAAAATCAACACATTTCATCAGCAGGGAGTGGAAAACTCTGTCAAAGGATATTTTTGAGCCACACCTGTTTCAGTCTGTCAGAGACTGGGATGAAAATGTACGTTTCAACTAGACAACAACCCAAAGCATACCGCTAAAGCAACATTCAAGCGATTTAAGGGGTATTGTGTAGAGATGTATGAATGGCCTAGTGAAAGCCCGGACCTCTATTCAACTAAAAATCAGTGTTCAGACTTGAAGATTGCTATTCACCAGTAGAAACCATCTAACTTGGAGGAGCTGGAGCAATTTTGTCTTGAGCAATGGACAAAAATCCCAGTGGCAAGATGTGGCAAGCTTACCCAAAGTGACTATCAGCTGTGATTGCTGCAAAAAGTGTCTCTACAAAGTACTACATTTAGGATAGTGAATAGTTATGCATGCTTAAGTTTTTTTTGTTGTTCTATTTGTTGTTTGCTTCACAATAAAATTATATTTTCTAAGTTGCAGGCATGTTCTGTAAATGACATTATATAAACTGTAAAATAATAAATTTTAATCCGAGATTGTAGTATAGTAAAACAAACAAAAAAAAAAGATCCAAAAAAGCTGAATATTTTCACATTTTCACTGTCTTGTTTTAGTGAATAACCAGTTTTCAGACACAGCTTGTGGAATACCTTCCTTTTCACTTTTGAATACAATTGAAGATTTTGATTTTGACCTTTAAGGCAATCCATGCCTAAGCACTTTGTCCTCTTCCCAGTTCTTAAGCTCATCTAACCAGATGTTGCTGATGTTTTCGTTGTTTTTAAGAACCTGTGGAGACTGAGCTTTTTAGGTTGAAGCTCTGAGGCTAAATCAGGTAAGAGTAGTACTATTTCAACTAATTTTAATCAGTTGAAGACATCTAAGATTTTACTTAGATGAAAAAAAGAGTGAAAAAAATTGCCAAAAAAGCTGTTCAAATACTTTAATCCTGCCATCTGAATTAACATTTAAACATGATATATTTTGCTGCAGCAAAAGATAAAAATTTGTGAAAATTCTAGTAATTTAAAGGCATAGGCAAAATCAGTTAACCCCAATTAACAATTACAAAATACGAAATTCAGGCAGGTGAAACACTTTTCCAAATTAAATATTTTCAGCATAAAAACTTATGTTTTTATGCTGGTTTTGTATAACAAGTAATGTAGACTAGGGAAATGTTTACTTCCAGTGACAGTTTACAGTGTTTACTCTAGAACTTCAACTCCAAGTGACACAACAGGCTCAATAGACAAAATTACTGTAGAACAATGAAGCTCGTGTACAAACATTTAAAGATAAATTGTAGTTGTCTGTCTGATGCGTTTTTCAGATAAAATGAGTTTGTTTGGGGTGCCACATGGCTCAGTGGTAGAGCAGATGCTCCATAAAGAATGACCTCAATGCTGTTTCATTTCCCTGCCCTGGACCTTTTGTTGCCTGTCTTCCCTTTTCTCCATGCACTTGTTCCTCTCAAGCTACTGTTGAATAAAGGCCACTAGTGCCATAAAATCTTTAAAAAACAAATTTGTTCTTCTTTTAGTGAAGTTCTTGAAAGTCATAGAGCAGTCAAAAAGAATAGTGATATGTTATCATATTAAAAACACTTCTTAAAGTAGTTATCTTAAAAAGCTACTCAAATAAATATAAACCGCTGAATTGGTTAACTATTTCTCTGTTCTTATGCTGTATGTATTTCTGTAATAAATTATAATGCTAATTTTAATACTGTTCTCTTTGTTATTTGAGAAGATCTCTCCCACAAGAGAATCCAGATGAACCACCCCAACTCCTCCATCACAGCCTCGCTCCTCTTCTTCTCTTTCTGCTGATCCCCTCTAAATCCTTGCTCTTCATTGTCAGACATTTAATGTTGTGTCATTCTCTGGTTGTAGACTACACTCTTTTCTGGGTGACGAGTCATGGATATACCTTTGAACTATTTTATAAAAATGGTTGTTCTAATAGTTCACACTATTATGCTGGAGAAACTCAGGATTCACCTGGGAGAACTTCAACTCAGGACAGAAGCATCAATTGAGGACAGATTTTCAAAAAAAAAAGTTTAATGGAAATGTATAACAATATGCTTGATCTAGTGTGAAACCTGTTCAAGTATTTTGCATCTGAAGACTTATACAACGAACCTGATTAAATGTTCAGACAATTCAACAGAGACCCACACCTTTTTCCCACACTTTTCTGAAGACAGCCTTTGAATTCAATGGCATTACAATTTAAATCAAGGACTTATTAAACATTCATCAGTTATATTTTTATCAAGATGAATGTTCAGATGAATATTTATAACATTCGTCTTCACTGAATGTAAAGATGAACACATCTTGGTGGGTGGTCAGTCAGCCCTCTCGACCTCAACAGGAACATGTGAACACATGGAAACATGGTTCACATGTGAAGAATCACATGGTTTTTATATGTGAAGAGTAACATGTGAACATGCGTTCATGTTAGTTGTTCCTGTGACGGTCAGGTTTGTTGGGACGAGGGGGACGGCTGCTGACCCCGTAACTCAAACCGAGCTCCAGGCCTGAGAGAACCACTGCTGCCATGACCAACTGGATCCCGACGGGCTGGTTGCCATGGGGAGGGGATTCCAAGGATGGTGGAAAAGGTCGGGGAGCAGCGAACATCTACTTCTGTTGGATGCTCCAATCACACCATCTACCAAAAAAAGAACAAAGAAAGACATCATCTGCAATCTCAACCAGCAGACAAAGTCTGTTGGTTGGGCAGCCTTGAACAACCTTGAACAGCCTTGAACAGCCTTGAACTGTTCACTTCTGATATTTCAGGAGTGAAATATGAAAGGAAATGAAAAAAATGAGTGGCCCATAAAAAACAGTGACTTTTTTTGTGATAACATCATGTTTTGAATGCTGTGTAGTTGGACAGATTTTTGACAATATTTTTGATATTTTGTTGCTAGGATACGTACAAGACCTCAATGCATTTGTGGCAATATCTAGTGGCTTAATCGTGTCTCACTCTCCTCAACACTGTCAGTGTTTCCCAAGTTTGTCAGATTCTTTACACGTGAAAAAACAAGACATTGGATTTGTTTCATCTAAGGTCCAGGATTCATATGTCTCCAAACCAAGACCTCTGGGAAATCGGATCACAATCTAGATTCCTCCTTATTGCTACTATCATGTTCCACAGCTGGTGTCTTGTGGACTCGTCTCAGTGACCCGTGGAATGTTTCAGCTTATCTCCCACCACAGCTTGGATTTTAGAATCTGACCTCTGATTCTTTCAGATTGATATACACAATATATCAATCCATCCATCTTACATGTTTATCCCTATGGGGTTGCTAGGGGTGCTGGTCTCCAGTGGTCAGGGCACAGAGAGAGGGCACATCCTGGACAGGTCCAATGCAGGGCAACACAGAGCTAGACATAATCAAGCATGCCCACATCTAAGAAGAATTTAGAGCGATCAATGAACTTAAGTCATGACCTTCTTGCTGCAGAGCAACAGTGCTACCAACTGCACCACTGTGAAGCCCCTCAATATGTATTTTCTTAAATTCAGAAGTGTGCATTATAAAAACATTTTCATTGTTTTATGAAATGAAATATTTATAGGGGCTGCCCAGTGGTGCAGCTGGTAGAGCTGTTGCCTTGCAGCAAGAAGGTTCTGGGTTCGATTCCCGGCCCCGGTCTTTCTGCATGGAGTTTGCATGTTCTCCCTGTGTATGCGTGGGTTCTCTCCGGGTACTCCGGCTTCCTCCCACAGTCCAAAAACATGACTGTCAGGTTAATAGGTCTCTCTAAATTGTCCCTAGGTGTGACTGTGTGTGTGCATGGTTGTTTGTCCTGTCTGTCTCTGTGTTGCTCTGCGACAGACTGGCGACCTGTCCAGGGTGACCCCGCCTCTTGCCCGAAATGACAGCTGGAGATAGGCACCAGCAACCCTCCCGACCCCAATAAGGGAAAAAGGGTGCAGGAAAATGGATGGATGGAAATCTTTATAGGGAAAACTGTACACGATTCAATCTAGCAATAAAATAATATACAACAATTTACATAAGTTTAGGTTGACAGATACATAAGCTTAGAGTTACTAATTATCAGAGCTGCCAAGTGCTTGTGAGAAGATAGACTTATCTTCCCCTTCTGCTCCATTTTTTCCAATCAGCTCCTGACTCCAGTTTTGGTTCTGGGTTTGGTGAAGGCTGGAAGGACGATCAGGTGAGTCCATCTCTTCAGCAGAATCAGCGTCCTCCAACCAACACCCTGCATAAGACCTCCTCTAAGGTTTTTGAAGATATTACACTAAAAACTACAATCTGCAAAGAATGACAAAAACAATTAAAACTCAGTAAAATTAAATAATTCTAAACATTTATGATTTATTAAATAATCCTAGACAATGAATCCATCCATGATTGGATGGATGAATTCTGTAGTGATTTGAGTTGTCCCTGTAGTTTTGTTTGTGAATTTCTGTGTTTAGGTTGTTTTTGTGTTCCTGTGAGTCCCAGTGTTGTCCTGTCTGCTCCCCGTGATTATTCCCAGTTGTGTCTCGTTCCCTGATTACCCTACCTGTGTATTTAAGTCCACCTGTTGTCTTTGTCTGGTTGTTAGGTCCTCGTCGTATCCACTGTCTTACTCCCCGTGTTCTCGTTCAGTTTCATTGTGCTTCCCTCATTGTTTAGTTCCCCGTTTCTTTGTGTTCTCTGGATTTCCTTTACTTTTTGGATTGAATTATTATTTTGTACCACGACTTCCTGGACTCCTCGACATTTTTCCTCTTAACCCAAACCACAACTCATGACAAATTCAGATTATTTGAATTCAATCATTTGAATTCAAATGATTCAGTTATTTTAATTATGTATTATTTAATTAAATAATTATTTATTTGAATTGCATATTTAAATTAATATTTAATTCAAAGACTCTATTCAAAATATAATGATACACACATTCCAAATGTCCTGGCCTTGTGTGCAGCATTATGTGGGTTGTTGTAGCTGTTTGAGCCTCTTATCAAGTTGGATTCAGAGTTTGAAGGTTCAGTACCTGTAGATGACAAAGGTTGTGTGAAATTTTAGATTATGGGAGATTTTTTAAATCTTTGGCTTTTCCTCTTCCCCACCAAGAATGTGAATATGATCTGAGCTTATCTGTGACAAATAAAGGTTTTATTTAAAAAAATGTCCATAAACTTCAGCATAATTTACCTAATTATGGGAAGTTTTGTGCCTTAAGACTTGATTATCATATTTTTCAAAGTGTTTTGTAATACTGTGATGAAGCTAGATGTTTTTAAAACTCCTTATCACTCTGCAGTAACACAAAAACATCCAATTTAAGAAGAACATGAAGAACTCCCTTTCTTTGCAGCTAACAATATAATTACTGCCATGCAAAAACTTACTTTTTCTTTTAGCCCTGCCCTCCACGACCTCGGCTTCTGTCTCTGTTTAGAGATGTGACACTTCTGCAGCCACGCAATATACTTGAAGTAGTCATCTGAAAATACACATCAAACAAAGTAGGCATTACTTTAATCACCTTTAATCAGCAAATATTCAGATATTGTTATATAAATGCTATGAACCAACAATAATGTTATTATTTTTGAAGCATACGTGAAATATGTTTTCTGCAAGGTCCTGGCATGCTTAGAAAGATGTCCAGAATTTCTAAGAGTTTTCAAGAGATAGGACAGAGGTACATGTTTTATTTTAAATCTAACTTCTCAGTCAGCAGGTTTTTCACCTGACTGCCCCCTCCGCCTTGCCCTGAATGGAGTCAGTGCTGCAGTCGCACAATTAAATAGTTATGTGGGCCACCGTATTAGAAGCAGCTATGGTCTCAGTGTAGTACTTGATAAAAAAAAACAGCAGTACATATTCAACAGAAAAAAAAACTTTTCAGAGGCATAAAACTTAGAATGCAAGCTGAGAAGTCTGGGGGAATAGCAGCACCTCCTCCATGCTGCCTTCACAAAACATGACGAAGCAAAAGCACCACTATCAAACATACGACTTTTTACACTCCAGTCTGATGTTTTATAAAAGAGACGCCACTGTTTTGTCAGACTGAAAACTTTAGAAAATTTGTGCTTAGCAATAGTTTTGCTGGCAAAGTGTTCCACTGTTACCATGCACATTTCTCTCTAACATGCAAAACATTTGTTCTAAATTACCAAAAAGCATATTGGGGATATTTGTTTTCAAATAAAGATGATATTAACTAAAGTACCCAAAGTAGCAGATATGAAACTTTACACTGATGAAGGTGTATGGAATCTTTATGACATTCATTTTGGCAGTGCTAGATCAGTAAATTGTTTTTACTTGTGGACAGAATCTGATGGGCAATCACAAGCTGGTTATGAAGAACAGAAAAAGAAATGAAAAGATGCAACTTTCTATTGTCCAAAACTAACTCTACGATACTTCTTTGGTAAATATCTAATTGTGCATAACCTCTACAAATTCATATTTGATCAGAAAGCAGAAAAGACATGCTTTTGTCTTTTCTGCTCATTTCAGTTTTCCAGATACACCTGCATGTCTTTCTCTATTATGAGAACAGACCAAGTGGTTATAACAGCAAGGTGTCCATCTATTGTCATTTGTTTCATTTTGTATACTTGGTTAAAATAAACTCCAGTCAGATGGGAATTTAGATAATGAGAGAATGTAGATGTTGCCCCCATGAGCGTGAGCGATATGGAACATGGTCCTTCACATGTAGCCAGCTGTATTTAAACAGATCTGATCTCTAGATGGATGGATGGACGGAAAAAAAACATCATTTTGGATCGGATCATTTTCTTTCCAGTTAATATTTTGACACAGTTTCCATTGTTGTGTTTTGATCACTGATATTTTCCACAGTCTATTGTGAGTTGGTTATTGTATCTAATGAATTATTATGGTTGAGTGAGTTTCAGGCATCAGAAAAGACAAGCATGCATAAGAAGCGAGCGATGGGAAGGAGTAAGCATCTGTTTTCCACAAAAAATTTTAATTTATGTTCATAGCATAAC
This sequence comes from Phalloptychus januarius, assembly GCA_902982915.1. NCBI lineage: Eukaryota > Metazoa > Chordata > Actinopteri > Cyprinodontiformes > Poeciliidae > Phalloptychus > Phalloptychus januarius. Next base: position 276,976 of record CADWAE010000476.1, read on the forward strand.
ACAAATTAATATCTTTATGTTAATTTAACATATTAAACATATTTTAACTAAAACAATACTCTCAGTATAATTTTAAGTATTTCCAGTCATAGTATTTGAAGGTATTTTTAATTTTCTTTCTGTCATGAAATTGTAGGACTTTTTAAAAGTTGAGTGTCCATCCGAATGGACATCAGGAGTTTGTGTATGGTGTACAACGCCTAAATATGCAGTGTTACCTGGCAAAGAAAGAAGCATTTATGAGCATTTCATAGCAACTTTGTGATTTGTTAATAGATTTAAATTATTTAATTTTTTCAATGATGAAGTATGAACTCGTAGAATTTTCTTGAACTGATTGTACATCAAGAGATATAAGATCTTAAATGCTTTGATATAGGAAACAAGTCATGTGAGAATAGGAATTAGATGGTAAATGGAGAAGTAAAGCAGTCCTAGTTTTACAAACTGTCTCATCCAGAGGTGTTCAAGCTCTTCAGTCAATGGTGGTGTTGTCCTGCTAGATGAAATTGTTAGGCTCTACAACACAAAAAATCTGGGGAAAAAGTCAGTGCCCACTAAATGCAAGAAGCCATAATACACAAGAAAAACGCATTTCTACTGTAAGACATGCAAAATCCAGCTGTGCTTTGTGCCACACTGAAACTGCATCAAAAATGATAGATTACATGAAAATACTCATTTTCAAAAGCTGATGCTTTGTCAATGGTTTGGTAACTGTGTAATCCGTTTACATTACTACAAATAATAACATGCCAAGACATTTGAAAGTTCAAAAACACATTACTAAAGTCAAAACTACATTTTGTATTATAAAATCTCTATTTAGACATGCAGATCGATAAACAAAAAAACGGACTTTGAGTTTAAAAGATTGAAATCCTGCCTAATTAGATATTACATGAAACTCTATGGGGAAAAGTACAGAAGTTTTCCAGACATTATACACTCATTTAATCAAGATGTCCATTACAATGGACATTAAAAACAACATATTAAACAAGAGTTAGGAAAAATTTATATTTTCCCCTTTACTTCTCAGCTAAAGCGGAGTAAAAATCAGTTGTGTACAAATGTTTTGGCCCACTAGAAAAATTCAGGTCTCTATGGGTTAACATTTGTTTGCAAACGAATGTGAAAACAAAGTTAATTCTCACAAAAGTATCATTAATTATCATTATATAATTCTTATATATTATAAAATAATAATACAATTATTATTATTATTATAAAAAATATATAAATATTGTTATTATTTATTGAATACTTGAAATAGTTGAGTCCAATTTGTAAAAAGAGATCACTTCCTGTTTTAAATTATTATAACTGCGGTGCTTTTATATTTATTTCTAAAATAAATATGTCCACTGTAGGCCAAATTAAGCACAAGATAGAAATTCTGCGCTATATCAATAACACCGAAATAAAAGGTTCTGCACGGAACCAAGCATGTTTTTCAGAATATCTTAACAATTATCAGTAAGTTAATTGCTAAGAATATAGGAGATAATATCAACTTTACGGAGAGGCAGGTTTTAAAGGCAAATGGTAATTTATTTTTCTGTAAATACTTTAATGAAGCTTGCAAAATGCTCTATCAATGTCTTCAGCTGCAGATGTAAAAACCGTTCCTTTTAAAATGTTCTTTAAATGCGCTTTAAAGTGATGCCATTGACTGTGCTCAACCAATGCAAACTTGATTCGCGTCTTCCGGAAAGTTCGCTATGCGCGGATTAATTAGCGTCAAGCGGCGCAAGAACTGATGAGAAAATGCACTACCTTCCTGTTGAAAGCATTGCTTTCTGAATGTGTCATCATTTCCAGATGTAATAACGAAATAAGTCTCACCACGTTGGCTTTTTAATGAAACTCACATTATCATGTAATCGCAGATTAAGTAATTGGGAAAATATGCGCGGAGGGGGTCTGCTGCTCCCAAATCTCCACTCTAACCCCACTGAAGCTCTGCACTGAAACTCTGCTCTGCAGATCACATTTTCAAGCTTTTTGCACTCCGCTGTTCTCAATTAACGCGCTGTCTGGATGACTGTAAACCCACAGGGTGGAGGCCCTGTGAAAATTGGAAATTCCCTCAGCCTGCGGTCTGAGAGGACATTTTGACTGAAAGAGATACGAACTGACTGCAAGGCAAAGCAGGCCTCAACAATAATGACAAAAATCCTAAAGAAAGAATAAGATGCTCTTTAATGGGACAATGTTATGTACAAGATAAAACGAACAATTGGAAATAAAAGGAAGTACACTGCCTCGAGTCTGTTTATGCCTTTATTTCATTAGTGGAACCATGAGTAGAGCATTATTTGGAAGCTTCAAACCTAACTGGAATTGACGCTTCTGACTTGGTCGCAAACGTCGCTTGCGTGAAAAAAGGTCAAAGTCAGAAAATACATTTTTTTTCGGATCTGTTTCAGTCATTAAAATTTCAGAACAAATATAATTAAAAATGTAATTGAATGAAGTTTAACTTAATTTAGTGCAGTTTAGTTCAATGCAGATTTCATCATTTCCGGACGGAGCTGTTCTCAAGGTGAAGCACAAAACAAGCCCAATTTATGTCCAGTTGGACAGAAACGACTCTCTGTCCAAACTCATTCAATGAGTCCAATTTATTCCAATACAATGAAAAAGTCAGATTCAAATTAAATTACAAAAGATTACATGACTGAAGCCACAATTTCCAGTTCATTATTATTCCTTTGACAGATTCGCAGAACCTTAGTTTATCCTGATGCAACTTAAATAACACAGTTAGCGTGTGAACCATACAGACGGAATTTAATAGTTATTATCCACTGGAGTCCGGAACTAAATTTCTGTTAAATCACAATCAAAAGCTTTGACTTACCATCCTGATGACGTCAATTGTTTTGTTTTTCTCTTGGCCGCTCCAGTCCGCTCTCACATTTCGTCATTATGCTCACCCTCAAAACATGGATCAATCGCCGGAGCCCAGTGTTCCTCCTGGCCGCGGCCAGCAGCTCCGTTTCTTTCCTCCTTCCAGCTTCACTTTACCTGCTCGGCTTCAAGGCTGCGTCTGCCAGCGCGCCACGAGCCGTGGCCTATAAAACAGAAACAATCAGCCTGGAGGTTTTATTGTGGCTTTAAATGAGCCTCAAAAAGTAGCTGAAATAGTTTGCCCTTAAAAGTCAAGAGGCATTGCCACGCAGGACCTGGTTTAATAGAGATAATTAACAAACGTTAATTTGCCAATAAAAATAGTGTCATGCAGCTGAAGAGCTGCAAGAGAAAATCTCAGCTTAGTTCAGGAGGGAAGTAAATAATGACAGAAGCTCTACTGGGATTTTTTTTCGGTTAACTTGTCTTTTCTCGCAACATGAATTAGGACTAGTGAGTTACTGTAATAGTGATTTAAGTGCATACCCACCAAACACAGAGCAGATTTAAGAGGTAAATGTTTGACCGCAGTGGCAGCACTGACTGCTCTCCTGGTTATTATTATACATTCTGGAATGCGCGTGTTGCGTGACCCAAACGTTGCGTTTGAGTCATCGTAAAATCAAATAATAATAATAATAATAATAATAATAATAATAATAATAATAATAATAATAATAATACAAACTACAAGAATTTGCATTTAGTTGACCCTCATAGTTTGAATGTAGTTTGCAGACACACTATGGGCTGGAATGCAATTTATATTTATTCAGTTGAAATTATAGTGCAGTGTTTACAGACATCTTTTCTTTTTTCTTTTGCCTGTAAACACAGCAATACAATGAAGTGAAGGGATGGAGGACAAAGAGAGAGGGGAAGGAGCTACGTCTCGTCTTTTTGGGGGGGGGTGTTGCGATGGGGGGGCTCTTTTTTTTTTGCTGCTGTGGCGCTTTTTCAGGCTCAGGGTAAAGGTCCGGCCAATCAGCTGCACAGACCCCACTAACCCGCCAACATTTACGACGAGTAGGCTGTAGCACTTTGTTTCGCTATACTGAGCAAGTTGGTGATGGGGGAGGGGGAAGGGCTGAGAGGAAGATAGAGAGAGAAAGAAAGAGAGAGAGAGAGAGAGAGAGCTCTGAAAGTAATCTGCAGAAGGGAGTGGGAAATAAGAGAGTGACAAAATTATCTTAATGTCTCTGCTTTTGTTCTGCATGAAGTAAACTTGCCGCGTATTCTAGATAATGTCCAAGAATGTCCATTTCTGGGACTTTGAGCAACTATTACGTGGACTCCATCATAAGTCATGATAGCGACGAACTCTCAGGCGCACCTCGCTTCTCCAGCGTCCAGTTTCCCGTTTCCACCTCCGCTGCGACCGATGGAGCCTCGCACTCCGAGCACGCTCATTCCGAGCCATATCCATCCTGCAGCTTCCACCCAAAGGTCCGGTCTTTTCATCACCCTGGGGCCCCTTCAGCCCGCACCACGGAGCCAGTGGTCTTCCTGCAGTCTACCATCCCTACATCCCCGGCCAGCATGTCGCCGCAGGGGCCTCAGACACAAGATACATCCGCTCATGGTTGGACTGCGCTCCGCGAGACTCCGAGTCTTTCCCGGGCCACAGCCAAACAGGGCAGGTCAAACTGGAACCCCAGCTCAGCCATCAAGGCGGGGAGCTTCCCATCAAAATCAGCGGACAGCACGAGACTACCACATACATTCTAGAATCGATTTCCACCACGGAGCGAGAGCTGAACCTCCATCCGACTTCCATTCAGGGATCAGGATTTGAAGAAAGTAAGGATGTCTGTGAAGGGAGTAAAGACAAGAACAGCGCGGATCAAAGTAAGTAATGAAAGCAGGAAATGATGCGAGGCAGAACTGCATGGCAGACAGTAAATACTTTAATGCCGCCATAAAACAAGAACAAAGAGCCGGAAAGTGTTCCCACTCTCCACCCCTCTATCTCTCTCTCTATATATATTTAAATATTTAAAATCCATCTCAGAATCTCTGAAAAACTAAGTGCATTTGCCTAACAATTGATTCCCCTTTCAAAAATACTAAAACATGTTTTGTATTTATTTTATCACCGGTTTCCCTCCAAAGAAGAGCAAACTGATCCTCTCCTCTCACCAGAGTATACAGGGAGCGTTAAGGTTCAGCATTCAGCATTTAAAGTATTGCAAACACCGACAGACTGCTGGGAATAAAGATAGAACTTGCTCACAATTCCGTCGCACTTTTGCATGTTGCAGTCATTCTGTTTTGCTCCATCATTACACTTACCCGAGCTACAGTTACTGCACCTCCCAGAGACAACAAGCCAAAACAGAAAACAGATGCAGATATCAATACCCAACTTGCAAAAATACGAGCCAAGCACAAATACATTTGTTTGCCTGATCTTAACATTATGGAGTCCAGAACTTTGTGGCACTTTTCAGGTAAGAATATTCGTTTGTTTTTATGCAAAGATCCAATCGGCATCTGTCAATAGTTTTAACTTTTACATTTCATTGGCCCGGTTTACACCAGGTTGAATTCTGATGTATGATTTTTTTTTTTCTCTGTGCAACTGTTTAGTTTAATGTAACGGACCGTGAAGGCTCCTGGAACCGGGCAGAAAAACTGCGATAATACACCGACTGGAAAAGACTAACGGTGAACAAAAATATCTCAGTCATGATTGTGTTTAAATTTCCCCGCAAATTTTACCTACAGCTAAAGGAAGGTAATAATTGGCTTATCTTGAATTAAGCAAATCTTAATTTAGTACAGTTTCCTGTTGGCCTCAACAGTTCGGCGTTTTCACGAACACTTACTAAACGCAGTCCTGTAATTATCGTCGACTATTGATGTTATTTCAGTTAAACATCCTTTCCAATATTTCATCATTTATTTTCAGCATATTTTTTGGATGTTTGCACCTCGGTCTTGTTCTCTCCATCCGGGCAGAACATGCTGCGCTTTCCACTAAAACAGAACTCTGTCTCGACAGAGGCCTTTTCAGAAGCAGAAATAAAAATTGAGCACAATTTATCAAAGCACTGCTATCGCACGTTCGCACACACACACACACCCACACACCCCCACCCCCACACGCCCACACACACACGCACACACACACATACAACCAAATGCAGCCACTATAACAGCACGTTAGCGAGCGATACATCAAAGCATGAGCCCGTCCAGGGCTGGATGGAGCCCAGCAGGCTGCAGGCTGAATTATTACACTCTGCCCCCCCCAGCCCCCCTCCCGACACTATGATCCAGACCGAACTGCTGATTGGGAAGGTTTATCTGTCTATACTGGTGAAGGAGGAGACTATCTGTCTGCTGTTTTAAAACGTAGGCGTATTTTTTTATTTTTTTATTAAACCTTGTGTTCTGCAGTAGATTTGTTTTTCAGTAACATTTAGTAAGAACCGAGAACCTCATTGTAAAGATACACAAGTCATTAGTATAATTCACTTCAGTTGAAAGTACTAATAAAAAAAGAACATATTAATGTGTAGATTATTTCATTAGAATTTATTAAATAAAACAACAAACTTTAAAAATGTGACCAGCATATTCGAATACTGCTATGTAACTGTGAAGCTCTTGCTATCCTGGCATTAAATGCTGGTAGGTCTGACAACACAAAGTCTTGGGACATTGAAGGAGAATGCTGAATACATCGCACTGAATTGTTGGGTCCATGGTTGGTAGTTGCTTCGTTCATGTTAAAAATTTAGGAAAATATTATAATAATCTAGTTTCTGATAATGTCTCAGAAAAGTTCAGAAGGCTGACTGATATAGTTTTCATCTCTGATGCCTGAAAACAATAACATCACATTGTTACAATAAGGACAATCTTTAAATAGTAATGTATCAAAAAATAACAGACATGTAACATTTCGTTTAATTTCAGTTCAACATTGTGTAAGCTTATGTGGGCGAAACCAATGGGCTAAAAAAATGTCAAACTTTTAAATGATTATGTTACATTAAAAAAACAAAAGCAATTAAATAACCTTAAACAGGAATGAAAAATGATTTTTTTAAATTTCTTAGGTCAAGTGTTTTGATAATTATAGATATGCGACGTTTTTATTTACGGATATTGACTCAACTTAGACTCAACAGCAACACCACAAAACTTCCTGCTTCTAAAATATTTGGTTTGCGCAGAGGAAAGAATCCAGGGCCACAATCTGTAATTTGAAGACAAGAATCTGAAGAAGACAGCGTGACAGATCCAGTAAACTTTTAACTTGGACTCTTTGAATGCATGTCTTATTCGCTTTTCAGTAAGTAATAGGCATGAAATATTACATGCATAATATATGTTGACAACAGGACGGTTGTCACTAAATGTGAAATAAAGTCTCTTTCCAGCAGAATTTTCTTTGCGTTATGGGAGTGGGGCAGCCACCCAGAATAAACTACCAAATCACACTTCAGTCCTTGTGCTGCTGCTGGGTAAACTCACACAGTTATTACCCCAAAGTGAATAATGGTAAAGCTGGATGAACAAGCCCATTAATTGGCATGTTACTGTTGGTGAACGGGCGAGATGGGGCACCGGGACAGGAAAATAAAATACGACTTCAAGATGTAACACTGTGCCTTTGGGATAAAACAGAGGTCAATTTCTGGAACTATTAAAGAAAATTGCAGAAGTGGAAGAAAATGGCCAGAGTTGTTGACATTTTCTTTTCTGTTTCCATGTAAATATCAACAAGGCCACACATCACATGGTTCCCTAGTCAGTGGTAGGTAACTATCAATCACACAGCAGCATTATTCATCACTGTACATGAGTGTCCATCTTCTCTTCTATGTGGACAAACCACACATTACCTGGCTGATGCATGCTTTGAATGGTATAGATACAACTCAAACCCCCCCAACCCCACACAGACACACACATTCTCAGACCCACACAAGCACACCTTTCACTCTCCTCCACCCCTATTTGTCATCTTTGGTGACAACCATGGTCGTGGCCTTGCTCCAATAGTAATGAATGACTCTCAAGGTGATAATACACCCAAGGCATGCAAAGGACCCACTTTACAGCTTGCTAGAAGTGCTGCACAACCCCCACCCAATCTCCACCAATACACATATACATACTTGTCTCTTTTGAAAAAAATGATATTTTGCTCTGAAATGTAATCGATCTTTTGCTCACTGGCCTCGTTGGACACTCTGAGCATGAAGAGAAAATGGATTCCAGAGGGCATTGAGGACGTGTTCTTTGATAGAAGCTGTTGGTTACAGGAGGACTAGAGAACAGGGCACCCACCATTCAGATCCAAATGGGTCTGAGGCTGCAGCACTACGTTGGTCTATTAGTCCTGTTTCAACACTGCATTATATATATCAAGTTCCACCTTTTATCTAATTTTAACATTTAAAATGTACAACATGGGTCTCCTCCTTATTTGGCACATCAATCTATTCGAATAAAAACATTGCTTAAGATGAAATGCACATGAAAATAAATAATCTATTATTATTATTATTAATTTTACTTGAACACTCAAGATCCAAAAGTCATCCAGAGTCAAAATGTAGCTTTAAGCGTTACTGAGTCAATAACTGGTTGGTAGAGCCAAGATCATCCTTGTTTTCTTCAGTTATTGGCATCCTTGTATATCCGAAACTGAAAGTCTGATGAAAAATGGGCAAACGTTGATGACACATCAAGTCAAAACTGAGATTAAGCTATAGTTGGTATTCAGAAAAATAGAATTTTCTTCTTTCTTCTTAAGTTTTTGTGCTTTTTCACTGTCACAATTACAGTCAATGCTTTTGCATTTTCCCCAAAATCCACAACAATTGTCCTGTCCCCTACTGGAAATTTTTTTTTTTCTCTTTATATATCAGGTAAGATCAGTATTTATAGTAAACTATATTCACAAATATATTAATAGTTTTTACCAGTTGGAAATTCCGGGATAATCTTAAGGGTTAAAGTAATATAGAAGCATTTTCTTTCAGAATTCAGCCCAGGAGAGATTTTTCATAGTAAACACAGTAAGACATTTTCAAACCCTAAGAAGGACAATATGTGAAAAACAAGTCTTGACTAATTGCATTGATCTGAAAGCAATAAAAATACCGAGGGTGAGGATTTCGTAGTTTGTTGTGAAAAACAAGGCAGGCCACATCGTGAGGGAAAATAATGTTGAGAAAGAAACTCAGAGTTGGTGTTTCTCCCCTTTCAAATATAGGAATATTCAATTCAAAGGCCCTAATTATATACCACACAATGTGATTTAGTATTTCACATCCATGTTGCCACAAAGCAACACATGATCTACATTCACTTTTGTTTTCTAAGTATCTCTGTGCTTTAGAGGCTCCAAGATGCAATAGAACTAAGTTACATAAAAGATATTTTTATTTTTTGTATAGCATTTTTCAGAATCCTTTGAAGGTTGAAAACTGCTATATAAGTCTCATGTTGTTTCATTTAATTTAAAAGGCAAATGTCACCTTTATTTTCTCATAACCGAATGATGAAAAAAATGTTTTTTTTTTCTAGTAGTTTGGACTGAACTGCTGTTTTTAGCTGTTTCTGTTTGGTTCTGTCAAGGTAAAGATGTAACATTTAATAAAAACCAAACATTAACATCATACATCCAAATATCTTCTCCGAGTGATATTTTTCTGCTTCCTAAAGGAACGATCAGAGGTAATGCAGTGACTTCCGTAACATGATCTTCAGAGTCCCAGAAGAGAAAGAATGATAATGAAAGCTTTACAGAACTGTAATTCATTGTCCTTGTGTGTGTGTGTGTGTGTGTGTGTGTGTGTGTGGGTAGGGGTGTGCATGTGGGTGTGTTTTTGTGTGCTTTCTATCATCCAGGGAAATAATCTTTTTGATTTTGAAATATTTTTAGTCATAACATCTATTTATCTGTTGAACCACAATCTTTTCCTTCTACTCTGTGACATTTTTATGTGTTGAATATCAGAATTGTGTGTTTTGAAGGCTGAAGCAAAGACCTGACTTCCATCGAGAGCATAAAAACTCTTGATGGGAGAGTTTTTTATGGTCATGACTATAGTTCTGTAATTGGGTAGCTTCCCAACTCATTTTTTAGGCTTCAGCCATTGCTTGCAATGATGAAATTGTGATTGATGAAGTCAGACTGTAATCTCTCATTTATCTAATATGTTAACTTTTTGGTTTTGTAGCAGAAATAACCCTTCCTCCCCCAATCCCTCTTAACATGCATTGTCACATTCCTTTGTCTCTTCTCACTGTGTTCCTACAGATGACCCATCAGCCAACTGGCTTCATGCACGCTCCTCCAGGAAGAAGAGGTGTCCATACACTAAATACCAGACCCTAGAGCTCGAAAAGGAATTTTTGTTCAACATGTATCTCACGAGAGACCGGAGGCATGAGGTGGCCCGCGCACTGAATCTGACAGAGAGGCAGGTTAAGATTTGGTTCCAGAACCGGAGAATGAAAATGAAGAAACAGAGCAAAGACCAGACCAAGGAGTAGTGGGACTAAAGAGCTCATTACAAATGATCACTCACCACTTTCTCTCTCTCTGTGTCTCTCTTACACCCATACACACACACACACACACACCCCCACCCACGCCCACACACCCCCACACACACACGCGCACACATACAGAATCATAACCTATACCGTTAATCCATCATGAAGCACCTTTTTTGTATAGCCAGAATTCAATGGCTTTTCTGAAAGGACATGAACATCCACCTTCATTTCCATCAGTCTCTTCACATGATAAACCAGGAGCTTTGACACAGTATCCAAAATATGCAAGAAAAAGTCAGATTCATACAGAGCTTTTAATGAAGTCAGTGAACTGAGTTTGAATCTATTTCTTAAATACATGAACACATAGAGTTAAGGGATTTGGGAAGTCCATTGGTTCGGGCCAGAGTTTATAGAACCACCAACATCTGAAAGAAGAAAAATGTTCACTTGCTGCAATACATTCACCCTCAGAAAGCAATTTTATCCCTTAAAACTGTTCGACAAGCTATAACAGAAGTAAAGTTTTGAAATATTAAGATGTTTTTCTAAGAAGGCTGGAACTTTGAAATCATTTTAGCTTATGTTAATGAATGAGGATGATCGTACAGACAAGCAGCAGTTCCTTATGGGCATTTCTACTTTCGATTACTGTAACTGGACTTTATGCAAAATGAACTAGTGGTGTTATTTACCACTAGTGTCGTGGTAAATAACATTAGTACTTGAAGCTATAAGTACATATGAAAGGGAAGAAGCTGGTAATTTTTTAATAATTAAATTAAAGACAGATAGATTTGACAGAAAAATGGAAGCTTTTGTTCTTTCAAACCGTGCTACTCCTTATTTTTGATACATGATGCCAACAGAAGCACATAGAAGTGGTGAAACTGAATCCAAAAATGTAAGAACATCCACATTCCTTTATTCCTGAGATGTATTGCTAACATATGAATAAAAATGGCCTTGTAAAGTTGTACAACTGTTTTAAATTTAGATTAATTTAAACTGTGCAAAACCACAAATTCAAGAAAAGACTATTTCATTATTTTTTTGAACAAAATATATTGTTTTTATGGAAACATTCACCCTGAACTGACCTGTCCAGAGACTGACCTGCTTCTTGGCCTGTGACTGCTGGAGATGGGCGCCAGCCTTGGAAAACCAGTATCTACCAGACCTGACATTCCTAAAACAAGGACATTTATAGATTTGGCGGCTTTCTAAACAACAAGAGTTGCATTGTCTCAAGCAGCATGTACAGTCTACACACATCATCAGTCAGCAGAAGGAAAATAACAACGTATTGCATAATCAGATTTTATTCACTGTGCTATCAAGTCGCATCTTAGAAGAAATTCTCTCTATTTTTGTACATACAAAATATTTAGTGTCTGCTATGCAAGGTTAATTTGTTATTTCAGGAAGTTTACTACAAAAAGGGCTATCAACTCCTGTATGTAATGACTGCATGAATGACTTTGCATCATTCACTGATGCCAAACTCCTGATCATGTTTCTATAACTACCGTGACACTTAGGATTGATTTCCTGTTTGTTTCTGCTGCTGATTTAACGTGATAGTTCTGAACATTATCATTTGAGGATATCTTCTAAACATTTATGATTATTATGTTTAAATCTAAAACTGGGAGCTAAAACTGTGGCTATGTGGGCCAGCCGTTCTGTCTCTGTGCTGTTGTTTGAAATGTGGACATGAATGGCATCTAGTTTGTATTTGGAAAAGTCTTGTGTGAGTGCATGTGAATGCTGGTAATGTGTGTATGAGAAGGTAAGTGTGAGTGAGAATACGAGAGTGGGTGTGTGTGTGAGATTGTGGGGGTGAACAGGTGAGTGTGGATGAGTGTATGTAAATGTGTGTGAGTGTAGAGGAGTGTAACCAGAACAGTCGTATCCAGACAAGAGCTACAAATTTTAAAATAAACAGCATAGCGCCCTCGATTTATGAGAGAAAATGTTTACATTGTTTGTGCATGCCTCGAGTCATTTTGTTGCTGTATTTTGTTGTTGTGTTAAATCTATCTAAAGGCATTGCTTGCTGGAGATATTGCTAGAAAATAATTAAAATGTCTTAACATGAAACATTTCTAATTTATTGTACACAAAGCAAGTAACCTTGTGTTTCATGATGAAATAAGTCAAATATGTTGAATATATATATTTTTCTTTGAAACACATTATCTTGCTGTACTATGGATTATTTTTTGTTGTCCATGTTGTGCTGTCTGAATTATATAGTTTGATGTCTGTCTGATGAGTTTTGTGTGTCTTTTATTGTGAATTTATTTGATAGTGATCAGTAATGAGTTAGACTGTTTGTGTTTTGGAAAAGAGGAGAGGAAAAGATATGATAAAGATGAAGTGATGCTGAACAAAATTGATTTCAAGTTTTTCACTGTGGTTTCTTAACCTCTAGAGACTTTGTGTTGGTTACTGTCTTAGTATTTGCTCTCCTGATAAAATGAGTTTGTTGAGAGTTGCTGTGGATTAATCTGGTCAGTGATCTTGAAATTAATTCATATAATCTGAATCATGTGGTCACAGTAAGAATCTTTCTTAAGGCGTGCACAAACTCCTGCTTTAGTTCTGTTTTCTTCTTGTATATTTTCCTCCCCTCTTCTCTGCATTGTATCTCATGCTTTGTGCACTGGCACTGCTCATCATAGATTCATATTAAATTTAAGACCTTACGTCAGTCTGACTGTTTTGGTTTCTGCTTCTTTTATTCATTTTTTACTTTTGGTTGTTTTTTGTTTTGTTTTGTTTTTTTACAGGGGAAGACAGCAACAACAATGAATTTGTTTAAAATGAAACATTTGTTTTTCAGTGTGAAACTTGGACAACACAGGAATAAGAACCTCTTTTTTCACAATCTGAAAAAAAAAAACCTCAAAATATGGATACAGAACAGAATGAGACGTTGAGAAAGACTCGGTTGAGAAAAGCATGTGGTTCAAATATGTCTCCTCAGTTGCGTCTCTGCTGCTGTACACTGGAGTTTAAAGGAAAAGGGCGTCAGTCTGGCTGCAACACCAAAAGAAATCATAATTCCCTCTACACACACACATACTCAAACGTGCATACACACACAAATAGATGACAAATGCATTCACTGGGGGCCTCATCATGCATCCATTAGGAGTTTGCAATGCCATTTTGGTTCCTGTTTGTCTTTACAAAGAACGAGGCTGATCCACAGTATGATTAGCATTTCCAGGCTGGTATTACTTCTCTTTACATTTTTATGTTTCCAGTTTTGTATAGGTGCAGTTAAGAAGGTTTTTGCATTTGCAGTTTTTTTTATATTGTTTAAACACAATTTAGAAAACATTGGCTAGTTCTTCATCACACTTCAAACAATTACCACAATACTTCCGATGGTTTTCAATTTGCAACACTTCACTCAAAAGTCACAGTTTCTGATAAAAACCCTATTTTGTGGTCAAAACATCCAGAACATCCATCATGTGGCCTCATTGTTTGACTCAGTAAGACATGTCTTTGCTTATCTTATAAATGTTTTTTATTTTATTGCTTAAGCACAATTTTGAGAACACAGCACCCAGTTTTTTCAATAATATGCAGAACAAATGCTAGCAATAACAAACACTTCTCTTACTCCTTAATGAATCTCTAAAGTGACAGCACAGCAAACAGAAACCACTCAAAAGTGCTTTTAATATTACAATCAGTTGTGTTTGTTGATAAAGATGTTCTGGTTAAATGAAACTAGTCATTTTTCTGAGTTCAAGCAGTAACTGTGGGCGCTGGCAGGGTGTAAACTTAAACTCTCCAGCCTTGGTTAATTTTTTCTGCTTGGCTTGCCAAAACAGTTTAATAGTTTAGTACTTACAAATTAGCAGGTTACATAAACAATAGTGTCTGCAAAATGTATATAAATTCCCTAGGAGACAATATACGTGCACTCAACTATCTGTTTATTCTATATACCCAGACCATGCAGGGGTTGGGGGAAACTGGTTCCCAACCACAGTGGTCAATGGTCAGAGTTCACCTTGGATGAGTCGTCAGTCCATCACAGGGCAACACCGAGACAAACAGCAATGGTGAGAAACTGAGCCAAAGAAAAAAATCTCTAGTGTTGTAAATTCAGAAATGTTGAAAGAAGGGATATTATTAATACCACCAGATATTTAAGTTTATCTGGTATTTTTAACTCTTAAACTGTAGTGGCTACAGAAATCCATCAAGATTTGCTAAAAGTCCAAAAGCATTTACCATTTCTTTAACTTTGTTTGACAAAACGTTAAATTTCAGCACCTTATCAATGTGTTCTGTCTGGCCTTATGAACCAATCCGCTTTGTCAGTAACTCTACTCTGCTCCTGATAGGTCAGATTTGGTTATATGCATAAATACATATAGTTCTGTGTTTTACTGCAGTTCAGTCTCAGGACTTCACCAGCAAATCTTCAAACTACATTCTGTGTTATTGATGATTTGCAGCATCAATACAATAAGCTATTTTTTGATTGGTTAAATGATGCTTTACCAGCATTTTTCTGCATAATTAAAATAATTAGTTATAATTATTTTAATGTACAGAATTATCATGGGCAAACGCCTCTGTGTGATCAACTTTACTGTAGATTTCTAGTTCCATGACTGCATGACTAGTCTATGAAACATGATATAGTTCTCTAAAGTAGCTAGCAAGGTTAGAGATTCATGAAATTTACAAGCCCTGTTCCCCAGCTGTAAACCTTCCTCCAGCCTCCATCCAAAGTCTGCTCTCCCATGGAGAGACAAAAGCTGCATGCCTTCTCCCCCAACTCTCTGTGTGTGTGAGGGGGTGTTTATTGGTTTATGATGGTCTTTTGGTGTCGCAGCCAACAGACACCCTCTTCATTTAGGCTTCAGTGTACAACTAAAGAGACACATATTTTAAACACATGCTGGCTCATCCAAGTCGCCATCTTACTTCCCTTTCATTATAGGTCAGAAAAAGTTCACATAGTTTATAGATCTATGTTTGCATTTGTTCTCAAAATGTCCATGTCAAACCAAATTCAGCCTAAAAAAAGGAAACAAATAATAAACCTTTTGTAACCAAAGTTACATATGATGACACAATCAGATATCACTGCCCAGTGTTAAATTACAAATTAACTGTGATTAACACTTTTTTATAATGAGAAGATAAATTAAAGAGGACTTATCTGAAAACATAATGTAGGCTAAAATATTTCAAGATGCATCAGGTCATAGTTTAGTGGAAACAGATTTTAGAACAGATGAGAAAAAAAATGATCTTGGTGAAAGCCTTTCCAAATCAGCAGCAGAGCCGCTATCTGAAAAAAATAAAAATAAAAATGAAAACATGGTGAATCTTTTCTTGCTAACCCCAGCAAAGCTATTTCAAGAAGAAAAATAAATGTTCAAGTACATCTAAAACCACTTGCAGCAGTAGAGATCAGGCTTCATGGTTTGATAATGATAACTAGATAAGGAAGAACACAAGCCTGTCTAACACCAACCACATTTGTTTTTGATGAGCCCAAGAATTTTTGGAACATATTCTGGTGACTGACTAGAGAAAAATGACCATTTTTAAAACCAAAAATTCTAGGCTGGTTTTAAATCCTGCCATAAAATCCTGAATAACAATATTCTGTTCAACAAATTAAGCTCAACTCAACTGTGGTTGTGAGCAGAACAATATTTTGATTTATACCAACAATTTTATATCTGAATTGCTGGAAAAAAAGAAAGAAAAATAAGTTATGGAGTGACCTTAGCAGACTGTTCACTCATGAAACTGCTCCTGTAAAGAAGACTGAGCCTAGATTCCTCACTATTGATGTAAAAGACTCGTTGTCAGTTGATAGGAGGATGGCAAAGGGCAACATGATCAGCGATTAACTGATTAAACACAAAGCGCTAGGTTGGTTTGGATTGCTCAATGGAAAACTGCTTTTATTCTTGCTCAGGTTCTTTTGTTCTGATGCAACAAAGAGAGAGAGATGATAGATAGATAGATAGATAGATAGATAGATAGATAGATAGATAGATAGATAGATAGATAGATAGATAGATAGATAGATAGATAGATAGATAGATAGAACATCTATGCATCTCACAGCGAAGTTTGGAGTCTGGAGAAAGTCTAATAAATTTGTTCTAGCCTCCTGTGTTTCTATGTTTTACTTCCAGGGCATGTTCTGAGCAACAATGTCTTGACATTTCCCCACAGAATTAAACAAAAATAACAAATGAAAGTTATTCAAACATGATGTCTTTTCTAAAATTAGAAATTCTAAATGAATTGCTGCTTTCCAAATTTCTGTGTTTGCAGCTTGACTGGTGACATCAGGCTTCATGGACAAGTGAAACTAAATATTATCAAATAATCTGCACAGTCACAGAACATAGTCTGACTGAATGCAGCCCTCGCCTGGTACTTCCATGAGTCTGTCTCATATGTTTTGGCTCATGGACACCTTTGATGAAGTCCGTTCTGCTGGAGATCTTCTGTCCAAAGAAGATGGTGATGTATTCTGTTCATGGAAGTCAGAACAGAATGGGAAGTCCAGCGTCACCTAAATGCACTGGATTTCAAAGCCAGAAAAAAGGTTTTCTTCCAAAGAATGTCATATAGTACTTGTGTTCACATGGAAAGTACTGAATTGGACTGAATTAAATTCTCAAACTGCATTTTCCTCCTTTAATTTGCCAATGCATAAAATATTTTAAATAGAATGCCCTATTAAAGACACAGGGTATTTGATGTTAATAGTATAATATTAATAATAAACTACGTTTCTTGTTTAATATAATAGATTGTTAATCTGTATAATATTTTTCTTTGTATGTTTGATATCACTATTTAGAAATAAAAGAAAGGAAAACAGAGTGATGGTAGCATATGGAGACATCCTAAGAAATATGGATTTATTATTTTTTCCAAATATGGTGAAATGAACCCTGAATAGCGTGTCAATATAATATTTAACTTTAAAAAGTAAATACATAATTCAAAAGGCTCAAGAGTAGCTTTATTGGTTTGAAGATGATAATAAGTTATGTATTTAATAACAATTACAAAATCTAGCAAGTACAACATGAAAAGCAATTCAATTATCAGTCCTGCTAGAGTTAGTTAGCTCTCCGTGATTCAAAGGGTTTTAGTGAAGTGTAACTCTTTGTTTTTTATGTTTTCATTGATGAGATCATGCCTTTGTTTTCAGAAAGATTTTCAGGAAGAAGTGGAAGCTGATCCACGACCAGCCTATGGTGAGACAGAAAACACAGTTACTTTCGGAACAAGGTTTTTTTTTCAGACATTCTTAATGTATTCATGAAATCTCTTAGAATTATGATCTGTCCTGTTTCAAATCAGTGATGGACTTTTACCAAGGAAAACATAACATGGTGCTCGCTGAAATGCCTTACATTAAACTGAATAAACCATGTGAACGAATTCAAGCTTGTTTTCCTAAAAAATTGCACCTGACTTCAAACGTGACTGTAGAAAATGTCAGTGATCCAACTCATTAACCTGATGTTAGTTTGCTATCGACGCACTGATGCTACAGTCTGATTTGTCACCAAATCCTCCTCACATGAACACCATCTGCGGGTCTCTGCCTCCAATCCCCTTCTTTTAAATCAATGTAACATGTCGCCATTAAGCAAGAGGAAATCCGCGCTCCTGTCATTTAGAGTAAGTTAAATCAACGATGGGGTTTAAACTGACAATGGGGTTTAAGTAAATGTGTAAAGATATTGTCTATAATTTCGTGGCAGTCACAGCAGCAAGATGTTTCTCAGTTCGACCTCCTTATATTTTTGCTATCTGCAAATGAATTTCCATTGTAACGTTTAGATCCTCAGCGCCGGCATGAGCCTCTTTCCTCCCGGATCTGAACGAGTTCTCTATATGCAGAAAGTGCACTGAGTTGAAAGCAACGGTTGTCCATATTTTTTCGTTTTTGTATATACTTGCTTGGTCTGAACCTGCAGTGGCTGCGCCGCACATGTTCAACCCTGGCAGAGGAATCCTGTTAATGGCATGCGAAGCAGATAAGCTTCCAGCTTGTGTACAAGTTACTGCTGCTTCTGACCTGGTCGGAAGAATTCGATTAATCAGACAGAATAAGGCACAAGGTAATAACCGAAGCACATATTTGTTGGGTCAAATTATTAGAAGCGTAGCTTTATTATGACAGCTATCACAATAATAAAAAATGATAATAACAAAATAAGAATCAATAAAAAAATAAAATACAATAAAAAATAAATAAATAAATAAAATTAATTTAATAATAATAATAATAATAATAATAATAATAATAATAGATTAACTTTATATTTGAAGCACATTTTCATTGTTTACCAAATGCAGTAAGTCATTTCGTAGCTTGCCTCATAACACAAAACATATTTCGTGAATTAATCACGGTAGTTGTGAACCATATTTGAAAATCGCACATGAACATGAGACTAAATTATGTTTCGCTACATGTTTTCAATTGTTTTTATTTTTAAACTTGAGGCCGTTGGTTTTAATAGATCTCCATTGCTGAAAAATATGAATAATAAGAAACTAAATAAAGAATGCTGTGTTAACAAAAAATAAAAATACCCTTTGAGATCTGCTGCAGTGGAAATCCAGATTGATCCATAGGCGTGATGATAAAAATATCCCTGCAAATGCATCTTGTAAAAGGCGGCGAGTTGATTAGGACCGCGGGATTTTTATTTTTATTTCTTATATTTGAGTTGGATATGATTAAAAATTACAAAAATATTTGATAGGGTTTTCCCCTTCAGGCCACTTAAGGCTTGGCAGCTTTCCCTTCTCCTTCACCTCCTCTGCTTCTTTACACGTCAGCTGTCGTGCACACTTCCTTTCACTATTCCACAAACAGAAACAGAGCGACAGACGCAGGAAGTGCTGCCTGCACCACGCGTCCCACGGCCCACGGTTTCAAAACACCGAGGCTGTGTTGTGCAGAGGGAAGCAGAATCCCGGTGCGGATGCTTTGGAGAAGAAGGCACTGCCGGGTGTCGTAAAAAACAGCAAAGAGGAAGAAGGAAAAGAAGGCAGGGGAGAGAGGGAGAAAGGGGATTCCGCTCGCGGAGAGGCGCAATAAAAGAATATGACGGCAATAAAAGTTTATAGCGTATAAATTTCTGAAGGTTAAGAACTAAACGGCTGTAAAACAAACACGCCGTGAGGAATAAAGGAGGGAGACGAGAAAACCTCCGTAGATAAAAGAAACAGAAAAGTTTCTGAAGCCCACTGTTCTCTCAGCTCCCACCGGTTGACAGAGCGGCACAGGACAGAGGCAATGACAAAATGAGAAGAATAAACATGATACTGCCGGAATGGAAAACCCTGGATATCCAGGGAAGTAAAGCACACATTTATGTGTGATGAGAGAGGAAAAAATGAGTCCTGGTGCAGCAGCGGGAGAGCAGGAGAAGCATCCTTCCTTCACTTCCTCCTCTTTTGGTGGTTTTAGTTGTCCAGGGTACGGGTGCTGTGTGTGGGGGTGTGTGTATGTGTGTGTATCAGCGGCTGTGTGTGTGTTTTCTCCTCTCTCGACCGCCTTTTGTCTCCCTCTCTTGCATGCTAACAGGAGGCGCCATTAACTTCCACATCCAAACACATGATTTCTGCAGCAAAAGGAAGCGCTGCTCATACAGGCCGGCCTGGTCCGGAGCGTCTTATCCGGCTTTTAATGGACATTTTGACCGGGCTGCTCTCATTCACTGAATATGCTGACAAAAAGAGTACCCTGCTGTTATGCTGTGATTATAATGCATTACTTTGTAGATTTTTGAGACGAACATTGATTTACAGGAGTTGAGGCTTTTAAATATGTAATGTGCAGGGGTGTGTGTGTGTGTGTGTGTGTGTTCGTGTATTTGTCATTGTAAAGATTGTGATGATGGGTGTCTCCATTGAAGTTAAAGCAAAGGTACGTGCTGTATTATCCTCAGAATTACTGCCTTTAATTTAACGTTCCACACACACCCACACCCCCACACCCCCCCCCCCCCCCCACACACACCCACCCCCCCCCCCACACACACACACACACACACACGCACACGCACCCCCTCACACCGGCCCCAAACAGACACATCTAATATTATTTTTCTGATATCACTGACTTTCGAAGAGGATGATTCCTGTATTACACATATCTATTATAAGGATTTATAACTTAGTTTTTTGGGGTGATGTGACATCTGTTTTTACTATTTCATCTAAACCTTGTTTTTGTAATTTATTTATATTTGTAAATCTTATATTGTTAATCTGCCGTCGTTCTGTTTTTCTTGCCTCTGCGTTTTAGATGACCAGAAGCAAATGTAAGTTCTGATGATCTGGCATTAAACCTTTGATTTTCACAACGTCTTCTATTGGTTATGGAATAAAATGTAGGCCTCCCGCATCTATTCTTTCTTACTTTAATTCAGCATTTTATTTTTATACTGTCCCGCATAGAAACCAGTTAATGTTCCACCCTATATTGGGACTTAGAGCAGCACAGAGCCATGGCGGGTCATCCTCGTCATGTCATTGCTATATTCGGCCGCTTGGTGGGGATCTTGCTCCACTTATAAAGTACTTCTTGATTGCAGCGTTAACTTCCTCCTGAGTTACGCGTGTCGGGTCTCCCCTACAAACGGGAAGAACTCAGCCTGATTCCTTTTTCATTGCGATAAAGTTTATTTAATGTTACTTCAGCAGACGTTGAGAGCTGGTCAGCGTTTATATTACAACTTTTGCTTCTCAGCAACCTGAAGCAGTCCTATGTCGTTTCACACTGTGGAGAGTTGAAAAACATAATTGGGGCCTCGGATAATAATCCACATGCAAGCAGGAACGTCAGATTTAACTTCGAAAATAAACATACAGAGACTTAACGCACCTTTGCATATTCCTGATTTGGACGTGTTCACCACGCCTGTGGAGTGGTTTCTAAAAAAAGAAAAGAAAAAAAACAAACAATTGGAAGATGGGTAGCATAGAAGCTTTTTGTATTCAGTCAAAAGCATCAGATGATCGAGCTTTTTGTTTAAGTTTCACACAGTGGAGAGATTAGCAATGTGAACAGCGAAATGTCGCTTTGTTGTTTCAAACATAGTAAGCTGAAAGTAAGCTGACTGACTTTCTAAACTGTCGCTGTTTGTTGGGTATCGGCAAAAAACAACAACAAAAAAACGGGCATTCTGTGTTAATGGTCTTAAGAAGATAAGGGAAATTGGTAAAGACAATAGTCAGGAAATCTCTGAATGAGGTAAAGTAACAATGTTGTGCACCAAGCCCCCATCTCATTATACAGACAACAGATCTTTCAAGCCAACCCTTTATTGCACTAGTAAAACACGGCGCGGAGGAGTTCCAATAAGATCATATTCTCGGTAATAAATCGAAAACTTACTGCGAAAATTACTTCAGCTGATGAAATGCAACAAAGTCTGTATTTCACGCAGATGCTGGCATCATTTGTGTTCTCTAGTCGAGGTGTTGTAAGGAGTAAATAATTAAAACATGGTGTAATGACATTTGGTTTGGATGAGACCAACAAAAAAAAAACAGGTTGGAGATAAAATCGCATTTTGAAACCAAATTCATATTCAAAGGATGAGAAAAACAGCTAAGATACAGAGACAGTGTTTATGACATCGTAAAGGAGTATTAAAAATATCTTTATTAATAATAAAGTTAGTTCATGTCGTGGGCTTGGCTGTGTGTGTGTGTGTGGGTGTGTGTGTGTGTACGGACAGGTTCAGGTGAAAAAGGGCTGGTATTTTGTTTTGTTTTACATTTACATTGTCATAAGATAGCCCGTCTCTTTCCCTGTGTTGCGAGGCTCTGATCATTTTTAGAGATGGGGGAGAAGGTGGAGGAGCTGGTGCGAGAAGAAAACGCCACAAGACGTTTACAGGCTCCGGGTGTCTAAAGGGCGCGTCTTAATCCCCTTCCCTCCCAATTTAGTTTCTCTATTGGAGCGAGGTAAACACAGTGTCACCCCGCTTTACACTACTTTATAGTTTGTTAAAGCGTTTACAGCCACTTTGTCCAAGACTATTATCCTCCCCGGCCCTTCTCACATGTTTATGGAGATCATATTTCTAAAAGTAGTCTCTCCGATCTTCAGAGAGACGCTTCGAAGCTCGTTTATTTTCTCACCAGTAGCAGCGGTCATGAAAAGGAAAAGCAAAGAAAGCTCCCACAGCTGACTCTAAAACGTCCATTACATTTATAGGCAAAATCTTGTAAAAGCTGCAACCAATTAGGAAGCGGGACTGTTTCCCTCTCTGCCTGGCTCGGCGCCCCTCTCTCCGCAGGCCGCTCAGACAGGTTCGGTCTCCAGAAACGTCGCGCTGCCGTTTCACAATTCAGCGAGATGCATAAGACAGAGCGACTGTATGGGACCAGTACATAAACCTCCACCTCTACTCACCCTCACTCTCAGAACTATTCTTCTCTGGGTTACTTAGTTTGAAGTATACACTTGATACGCGGAGCGGGAGAATTCTCCTTTATTTCGCCGGTCACTCCGTCGGCAGTTCTTCTTCTGACTAATTGTCTTTATCTGCAAACCTCTATATCAAGAGTCAAGTTTCTCTAGTCGAATAATTAAAAAAGGCTCTGATTCGGCGAAGGACAGGAGAATAAAAGGGTCGAATTTGAGGATTCTCTACATTTGCCTAAAAGATGGAGAATTGTTAATAGACGCAAAGTAGAAATGACACACACACACACACCCAGCCCCCCACACACACACACGGATGCCACGGCTGAGGAGAGAACGTGCGGGAGAGGGAGCTAGAGGGACAGCGAGAAAGAGAGAGAGAAAGAGAGAGAGGGGAAGAGAGAGAGAGAGAAAATATGAAACAGGTCATTTGCAAAGGAGTAAATCACGGAAAGCTGGTGAGAGCGCGACAGGCTCCCGGTTCCAGCGTTTCCACTGGAATTGTGATTGTGATGCGCAGGAGTCTTTCTTCTCTGCTGCTTCTTCTTGTCTTTGCTCTTCTTTTTCTCTTTCTTCGCCGGATATCCAATGGAACCGTGCTGATTGTTGTACTGTTGTTGCAGTTGCTTTGCTTTTTTCCTCGCCATCCCTGCTCTGGCTGCTTCTTGTCGCCGTTACTCACACTGCAACCAGCTTGTGTGTTGCGGCTGTGAGGGAAAGCTGAACAGCCCCGGCGGCGGACCCGATTCTCTTTCCCCCATCTTGGTCTCTGTGTGTATGTGTGTGTATGAGTGGGTTGTCGGCGTGTTACTGCCTCTCAGCACAGCACAGAAGCAGGGGGAAACAATAAAAAGAGAACGGAAAAACACACACCAGAAAGCCCACTTTGACTGTGCTGAGCCAAACGCACATTTAAGATTATCCATTACACGAAAGATGAGTTCATATTTTGTAAACTCGCTCTTCTCGAAATATAAAAGTGGAGATTCGTTACGGCCAAACTACTATGAGTGTGGTTTCGCACAGGACTTGGCCGGCAGTCGGCCCACGGTGGTCTACGGACCGGGATCCGGCGCTACCTTCCAGCACACTCCGCAGATCCAGGACTTCTACCACCACAGCGCCTCCTCGCTCCCAAGCAACCCCTACCAGCAGAGTCCGTGCGCGGTCACATGTCACGGCGAGCCGGGGAACTTTTATGGATATGACGCACTGCAACGACAGTCGATTTTTGGAACCCAAGACGCCGACTTGGTCCAGTACAGCGACTGCAAGCTCGGTGGCGCGACCGGACTGGGCAATGAGGACACGGAGGGAACCGAGCAGAGCCCTTCGCCGACACAACTGTTTCCCTGGATGAGGCCACAAGGTGAGAAAACCGCCGTGCCACTACAACAGCGATGTCTTCATATTTATGGCTTTCTTTTTTCTTTAATCAAATACATCTGAGCAGAAGTGCTTATTTCCTGAAACTGGGATTCAATATTACAGGGCAAATGGTGTTAGAAAGCATATTGCAATATCCACTTAATATATTTGCGTCGAAAAAAAAGCTAAAATTTTCACGTGCAATTGACTTTGGCTACACAAACACTGAGACTACAAATAAACTCTAAAGCAGACAAGAAATAAAAGAATAGTTGTAGAGCAGTACCAGATACACCAGACACATGCAGTCCATTTAGCGCCTTGTCTATATATATATATATATATGTATATATATATATACATACACACACACACCCGCGCGCTCACCCCAACACACACACACACACACACACATATATATATATATATATAGTGTGTGTGTGTGTGTGTGTGTGTTGGGGTGAGCGCGCGCGGCCGTGTGTGTGTATGTGTGAGAGTGTAAGATTGTCCTGGACTTTGTTATTCGTGTCTTGGCTGGGTTTGAAGCGTGTCCTCCAGGCGCGAAAAGCCCTTCTAGTTGTTCTACTTGCTTCCATCATATGTGAGCATCAAAAGTTCAAATTTCTGCTTTTCGAGGACACTCTCATTTATTCTGCATTTGGACTTTCTGTTTTGGCTTCCCGTCATTGAGGATGGTGCTTCTTTACCTCCACGTATCATAAATTAAATATGTTGCTCTGATGCAAATTGTCTTTCTTTGCTTCTCTGGCTGTGACAGCTTCCTCCACGTCTGAGCCATAATTACGAAATATCAATATTAATCTAATGACTGTAGGGAGCGAATAGGGATTAAATGCCTGCCGTCTTACAGAGTTTCTGCTTCTCATCAAAATCAAAAGTCTCACTAATATTCTACAGAACAACAATTTCATTTCTGGCCTAGTGTCGCGGGTTATGTTTGTCACATAATCAGTAACAATTCACTTGTGTGGAACATATGGGAGGAGGAATAGATACTCCACAGATACACTGTATTTCTGTGAAAACCCCTTTTTGCCAAATGGTGCGCATTTCACAATCGATGTTATAAAATGGCATCGGGCCTCTTGTACACCTCCACCCGCCTACACTGGAAGGAAATGTGTCCGAGCACGCCCAGGCAAGGCTTTTTTTGGCTTACAACTAGGGAGATACTCATTTGGCCCGAAATTATAGATATATAATCGTGTGTGTATGTGTGCGCGTGTGTGTGTGTGTTTGTTTTTAAGTGGTTCAAGGTTAAGTTCGTAACTTACTTAAATAAAGTTGGTTGAGTTATTCATTTCGCTCTAATTCATCAGCCCCTTTTCATTAACTACATATTTAACGAAAGAAAGTTGCGAAGCAATTTAGTGTGACAATGCATCAGATTTGTAAGAGAAGCCTGCTGTTTGATATGTGGATGGAGGATACATTTTCCCATTAATGCTCATCTCAAAGAAGCATTCATACATGTCGGGTTTGTAAACGAACAGGGTTTTCCATTCCCTTTATTTTGTGGCCGTAAAAAGCTTTTCCTTCTCTTTTGTACCCATTGAAGAAGAAACCAAGCATCACACAGCATTTACATCACCTACAAGCCCGCGCACGTTGACAAAGGCATCTTCATTTAAAGTCGTGACAGTTCTGAAAAAAGCAGTTCTGTTACTTCACACTGTAGAAACGCACCGAAATATTTAGGATGAACATCTCTCTTAAGATTCAGAGGAGGATTCGATTGATTGCGGGTGTACTATAGGCATTATTTTGCTATTGAACTGCAAGCTTGATATGATCACTTAGACTAAAAGGAGCCTGCTTTATAGAACATTGTTTCTAGTTTCAAAGTCAGAGTTCCATTTCGAAAGCTCATCCAGGTTCTTAGACATACTCCATATAAAATCAAACTCCCCACATATAATACTTTAAAGATTCGTAAAGATAAATGCAATCCTTATTTATCCTCAAACATTTGAATGCTGCCATTTTATATGCGCCGTATTTGATAAAATATGAAATAGTAACGGTTAAAAATAAATTTTTTACTTTAAAGCTTTTACAGTAAAATATGTGCATTTTTTATATTCCATCGCTTTTTTCTGTAAGATAGTGTCATAAATATATTGTCTCTCTGTCTGGGTAACACAGCTTCAGAAATGACTTGTCATATCTTCTAATCTATGGTGATAAAGGAAAATTAAAGGTTATATATTGTCTCTTAGCAGCATAGTTACTTATGCTCCATTGGTTATGGAAAATGTAAAAACAAAGTTTTGATTCAATCTTTCATTCTTTTCCGCAATTTTAATTAAACGTGGATCTTTAAAAGATGGCCTAATTTTCATTTCCGTTTATTGTAGATGTCATTTTGTCTAAACGCCCTAGTGCGTGTGTGTGTGTGTGTGTGTGTGTGTGCTGGGAGGTGTGCGGGGGTGTGTGTGTGTGTATGTGTGTGTGTGTGAGCACATGCACCTGTTTTTAAACCCCCTGATATAACTGCCTGTTATTATTTTGGACAGATAAGGCGACATTAATTTGATTATTTGTTGGAATTAGTAATTTATACAAGCACGACGGATTGTTTCAGTGCATTCGAAGTGCTTCTCATTTTTGACATGTTTTAAACCTTCAGTCGGACTAAATTCATCTGTTCAAATTTCTAAGTGCAGCTGCACAACAAAACCACCACAAACTTGTCCAAAGTGTTCTTTCTCCCTCTCAATCGTACTTTGGAGACATGTTCTATTGACCACATAATAAACCTGTCATAGTCGATATAATGAAACGACGATTCCGTAAAAATGTTGTTCACGATATCAAATTAAAAAGTGAGACGAATGCAGGTTTCCTGTTATTATTATTGTTATTAATTCTTCTCTTCTTGTTTTCCTTCAACTTTCTCTCACACCTTTCCCCAGTAGCTGCTGGCAGAAGAAGAGGTCGGCAGACCTACAGTCGCTACCAGACTCTGGAGCTGGAGAAGGAGTTCCTGTTCAACCCCTACCTAACCAGGAAACGCCGAATCGAGGTGTCGCACGCTTTAGCGTTGACAGAGCGGCAGGTTAAGATCTGGTTCCAGAACCGCAGGATGAAGTGGAAAAAGGAGAACAACAAGGACAAGTTCCCCAGTAGCAAGAGTGAACAGGAGGCGGTGGAACGGGAGAGGAGGGAGAAGGAACTGCGAGAGGCCGGCGGTGGCAGCGGTGGAGGCAGTGGAGAAGGGGGCGGAGGGGCCGGCGCGGTGTCGGGTACGGCGGGGTCTCAGGGCTCCGTCAGCGAGGACTGCTGTGAGAAAACACACAAACAAATGTAAAGAGAGCGGCCGAGAATTTAGAGGGAATGGGGGTGGTTAATCTAAACGGCCAACAAACGTGATGGTTGAAGTAGGATCGGTGGACTATTTAAACTTTAACTAGACCGATAAACTACCTGCTCTCTCAGTGATTCGTCAGATGAGTCTCCAGAATTGTAAGAGCGAGAGTTGGAAGGACTGAAGGTCCGATGACTGTCAAAACCACAGGGAAGAGCTATAAGGCAAAAAATAAAGAAATAATAATAAAATAACTCAAACCGCTGTAAATCAACTTAATTGGATGGCACTTATCATTGGAACTGATCAAATGTGTAACTCCCACCCCCAGCCCTCACGAACAAGGTAAAAGAAAGAAGATTAAAGGGTAGCTTCCTTTTTTTTGTGGAACAAGTATCGTGAAACATTTCTATATTGTTAGAACTTTATCATTAACAGTTTCATCTTTGGCAGCTGTATAGTTTTTAAGTTAAATATGATGGTGCACTTTTTACTGTAATTCTCACGTCAATGTTCTTGTTGTTATGACTATGATTTATGATAATTATGAAGATGATGACGTAGCAATTAATGAAATTTCCAACAACATGAAACTGCCTATTTATGCCGATTTAGTAGGTTGGGTCTCTCATTTTTTACACACTGTCATTTTAGTTCGTTTTTTGACGTAGCCTATGTCAAGGATATTTGTTTTATGTTGTATTCCTATATTGTTTAGGAAAAAGAGCATGCGCACAGTGCAGATGAAAAAAGATAAAAATATAGTAAATAAAAATAACAATAAAATTTGTTGAAAAAAACTGGCTATAAAAATGATTGTTTTCTGAGCCAGTGAGAAAGCGTTTAAACAGCTTAGTGAAATCTTTAAAGGTCTCATTTTGATGTCAACTAGAATCCTCACTGCCTTTTTCCATTATTCAGCCTGTTTAATGATTATGTATCTAATCTTTAAATCCCAGTCTTGTTTCCCTGTTCTTATTTGTTGTTTCAGGCCCAATGATCTAAACACATTTTGTTAAATTGCAAAACGTTAACACTGAACCTAAACCTAATCTCACTATCTCCGCCTTCATCACAGTCCATTCCCACTCAACACGCACAAAATCACAATTTATCGAGGCATCATTTAATTAATGGCCTGGTCCCCACCCCCTCCTACAGTAGTATAGGCCTCTATCAGACCTCTATCATTAAAATGCCTCCCATCATCATTGCTATGACAACTTGAGGTCAGACGGTTTCCATATGCAAGGATCAAACACATGGAATACAAATATTTATCCGTTGACGGAGAAGAACTCTGTACAATTCTGGACTGATACTTTTCGCTCATTTCACCAAGCACTAGATATTTGTCTTATCTAAACAGGTTTTGGTAATTATTTATGGTAGCTGCACTTTTTTATTTTATAGAGTATAGAGAGAGAGTCATTTGATTTGCATCATTTCAATGGTTTACACATTGTCCCCACAAGTTTTTCCCACGGTCACAAATTTATAGAGAAAAGATTTCTATAATATTCAAAATTTTTCAGTGTGTGAAATGTTTATGCTGAATTTATGTACAATTCATATAAAAAGGGGAAAATCATTCATTCATCCATTTTATGACTGCTGGTTGTTCTTGGCTGTTTTGAGGTGGACAACCCACCTCAAAGCCAGTCACAACCCAACACAAAGATCTACAAGACTGAAGACCAAATCCATTTATCAGCAGTGAGAAATCAAATTAATAAAATGTTTCAAATGAACATAACTAAAATAGTAGTGACTGTTCACTCAATATCATGACTGAGCAGATGAGTCAATCTGAAAAGTCTATGAAAATAAATTGTAAATTACCAATTTAAAAATCCCTCCATTGCAAAGTAATATTCAAAAAGGAGTTCCCTATGTTTGCACTGAAAATTATTCAAAAATATACAGGCTAGATGCTATTTACAAGAAACCAAATAGAACAACACAAATTACAACTGTGTAGTCAAGTTTATAAGCAAAATACCAATTTTAATGACTATTATTATCCATTTATGATAAAGCTGTGATTGTTAGTATTTAGTAGAACATTCTGATGCTGCTGTAACAATCTGTAAATATGATTTGCAGCCAAACCCCTGGTGGTGATAGAGTGGACAATGGCTTGCAGTTAATTTATGTCTTGAGTTTGTGTGCTGTTCTCCAATCCCATGAAACATT
Organism: Phalloptychus januarius; assembly: GCA_902982915.1. Classification (NCBI taxonomy): domain Eukaryota; kingdom Metazoa; phylum Chordata; class Actinopteri; order Cyprinodontiformes; family Poeciliidae; genus Phalloptychus; species Phalloptychus januarius. The sequence continues at coordinate 306,789 of CADWAE010000476.1, forward strand.
TCCAATAGAGGCTACACTGCCCAGTCTGGTATCTTCCTGTACATCCTCTGAAACCAAGTTCTGTAGGACTTTGAGTTAAGCTTGGGATCATTATTCTGTTCCAAGGTCCAATGATACCAAAGAAAAGCTTCCTGACAGATGTGGTGACTTTTCCTCCTAGAATTTCCTGACGCTCAGTTGAATACTTTTTGGCCCCCAAACCTTTTATGTTTCCTGTGCCAGAAAAAGCAGACCTAAGGCATCACATAGTCACTGCTAAACCTAAATGGACAGAGTTTTCTTTTCACCACATGTTTCATTCTTTTACTTTAATGCATATATGGACATTAGAGAATTAATCCATAACGCTCCTCAAATAGTACCTAAACCTCAGGAAAATTTTATTGCCTTGAGTAAATTGGAGCTGACATGTCCTGTGCTTTCGGGTCAACGGTGGTGTGGATCCTGGAGTTCAACACACCACTTAAAACTCTTCAGCGTTTTAAGTGGTGAGATTTCACAGTGAAACCTGGAACCTCAGTTATTAAGTCTGGCTATACCTTTCACAGTCTAAGGGCTTTTGGCCACCTGCATCCTTAAGGATCTGGTGAAAACTGTTGAAAACGTTTGAGACTGTTGTTTGCTGAGCAGCGTATTGCCACTTCTCCTTTAAACTAGCAAACTATATGCTTTCAAGCATTTAGGATTATTGAGAATATTTGCTACTTTTTTGTCACTTTCCATGTTTGTTCAAGGTAATAAGCTCTTCTCTTAAACTTCAGAACTATTCCCTGAACTCAGCCATATTTCTAACATGCAGTAGAAATATGCATATCTTTTCAGGTCTGTATGCTCTAAAAAGAGTATTTGGGTTGTAGTTCATGTTATGAGCTTAATTACATTCATCTCACTTAATTCTTTTGGTTTAGTGATGACAACTTACTTTTTGTGTTGAATTAACTTAAAAGTGAAATATTTTTAACTTAAAAAAACATTTTACTTTGACTTTAGTTGAAGCAATTAAGTTCAATGCTGTGTTCGTATCCTACATCTGACATCATGACGGAAGCTTGACCAGGGACTCTGCACTGACCGGGGTGCTGTGGTGGCGCAGAGGTAGAGCACAACCCACACAAGGAGGCCTTGGTCCTCGATTCAGCCATTGCAAGTTCGATTCCAGGCCTGCTGGCCTTTGCCGAATATCTTCCCTATTTTTCATTATCCACATTCCTGTTTAACTCGTTTCAAATAAAGATTGCTTGAGCCCCCCCAAAAAAAACAGTTTCAGTAGTTTGTTTATTGGAATTATTTTAAGATGTTTAAATCTGTCCTAATTTGCAGAGATTGTTAAATTAATTTAGGTTGAACTTAATCACTATGGGATTCAGCTTAGGCTCAAAGTACACCCAAGTCAAGTGTCCTGCAGCTTCCACAGGCTACATTCTACTGCCATGTAATTCAATCGACTATTTTTATTGCTTCTGTTACGAGAACAATGAAAGAAACAGTTTGGCACTTCTCAGTAGCAGCATGAGAAATTAAAGTAAGAAATAAACACCAGAGATAAAAAATATATAAAGAAACATACATACAATATATAATTCAAAAGTCAAATGGCAACAGTAAATTTAAAGAGCAGATTGCTATGTTCAGAACCAGAGATGATCTTTGCTCCTTACTGTTAACTGATCTTGTTGATTTTGTCTTGAGTGATCTGGAGCATCTTTTGGAAGGAAGAAGGAGGACAGTCTAGACTAGCGTGCAAGAGGTCATTTATGATCCTACTGGCCTTCTGCTTAGGTATTTTTGTGTAGATGTCTTTGGAGGCAGGTCGTATGGTCCCAGGGACCTGCTCTACTGTCCTCACGACTCATTGGAGGTTCTTCCTGTCCTTCACATTTCAGTGCGTAGAAGGTCAGGAGGCTTCTGATGGTGGAGTGGTAGGAGTTGACCAACAGATTATGGGGGAGGTAGGCCTGCTGTAGCTTCCAATAGAATATACAAAAATGTATAGTGTTTGTTGTGAAAAAAATACAAATAAAATTGGTTGACATTCCAATAGTTTACGCCTGGTGTTACATTTTTATATTCCCATAAAACCTCAACTGCGGAAAATACAATAGAAAAATGAAACACTGAAGTTCCACTGCATGTTAATGGGATAGAAAACTTAAAATAATGTGACACAGAATAAATGGTTTAAATTTACTAGTTTTGCTCTGAAGTTCAAGTTTGCATTTTAGTTGAAGCTCTGTGCTGTGCACTATCTGGTGGGACTCTCTGTCAGTCTGACTGCATCCAACAAATATAACTTTTAATTCTGTGTATTTTTGAAGCAAGATATTTTCATAGGTTGGAATTTAATAGGCTGGGAAACAAAAACATTCTATAGAATTATAGTTGATTTCATACGGCAAGAGCTGACACTAACTAAAATTTACAATTTACTGTAAAAAGCTTTACAATAAAGATGAATCCATATCAGTTGGCACAAACCTAAAGTCACTGTAGATATAATAAGAAAATCATTGAAAAGTAATTTGTTATGTTCTATTATATTCCAGAAAAACAGCAAGTGAGCCTGTTCTGGGATAGACTGGTAGCGGCTCCATCATTAGATGGAATGGGGATTGTGGGCAGAGTAGGACTCTAACCTGCACCATGGGAGGTCCAATTTAAATTTTGTGGGTATGTGTTGCCCAGGGGTAGGGGTGTTACTTCTGAAATGTTGCATTTCAGAAGTAACATTCACCTCTTGAATTTGCATATCTGGAATGTGGATTTGTGACTCCTGGGTAGTTGTCCATGGTATGGGAAATAGGAAATAGTTTGATCAATTATTTTTTTTAAATTATTTGGCAGAAAAATGGGAGACAGTGGAATTTGGATAAAATGTTCATTTTAATTGCATTACTTTTACCAATAATTGAGAGAGGTAAGCTTCTACATCTTTAGGGTTCCATTTCCATTTTAGACATTCAAGCAAGAAATTAGCTTAGAAAAGAGAGCTTAAGGATCTGGTTGTATTTATCTATTTATCTATAGACACTTGAATCCAGCCGGGCTCAATTTAACAGGGAGGAATTTTACTGCTGCAGCATTGATAGAATAGCTTTCACTTTTGGCAATGTTTACTCTGTCGCCTGAGAATGAGCCAACTCTCTGAAAAGCAGATCAAATTGATGATATGGAGAGAGTCAGATCTGATCTGAGATGTACAACAACAAGTCATCAGCAAATAAAGACATAACTGGTGTTAGCATCGGAGGGGATGTGAACAGCAGTCACCAGGATAACAGGGGGAGGTACAAGGGCTGTTATCATATAACAGTGATAAATTCCATATCGGCTGAGCAGTGTCTGTCAATTACCATGACATTTGTGCAGCATTTGTTGTTCACGTAGATGCAGAACCCCCTTTCCTGTTCTGACGAGAGTCATGGATCCTGTCGTATCTACTGTGCATTCTGCAAAGTCGATAGCTGTGTCCAGAATGGTTGAGTGGAGTCAGTTGTCAACTCATTCATCTTTTAGCAGGGGATCTGGAATTTGAGAGAAAAATGAAGGGCAGTGGTAGTTTATGTGTCCCTCTGTCTGTAGCTGTATCAGCCCAGTCGGCATCCCCACCTTTGTTTCTCCTTATTTTGCTTCTTCCGCCCGATAGCATCCGCGAGAAGCCAGCAGGCCCATGTCCAATAGTATGTTGTGCGTCTGTGTAAAGCCCTCGATTATACACTATTCATTCTGTAATCCAGTGTGAAACAGATCCTGTCAGCCGTAAGTGATTAATAATCCTAGACATATTAATAAAACAATAAATCAACAAAAACACTCGGAGGACGAGAGGAGCTCAGAGCCACTCCCTCTGTGCACATCCCTATGGAAAACCATTCATTATAAATACCTATAATTATAAACAGTTATTATTAACTAAAATAGTTGGTCTTTTATTACCTGAAGAACATTTCTAGGATGAAAGGACTACTGTCTAAGCAAGATCTAGAACAACTCATCCATACCTTTATCTTGGGCTCAACTCTCCCCTGTGCAACTGGCTACTGGATTTCCTCACAGGCAGTCACCAGTCTGTGAAGGTTGGTAAAAATGCTTCAAAAAACCCGGGCTGTGTACTGAGCCCACTGCTCTTCACCCTGATGACCCATGACAGTCAAGCTAGGTTCAGTACGAAGCTTATCATTAAGTATGCAGACGATACAACAGTGGTGGGTCTCCTCATCAAGGACAACAATGAACTGGCCTACAGAGAGGAGATGAAACTGGAGTGATGCAAACCATCTAATCCTGAATGTCAATAAAACAAAAGAAATTGTTGTTGATTTCAAGAAAAATAAGCAGAGCCACACACCCCTCCTTATCAATGATATTGCAGTGGAGCAGGTCAGGAACATTAGATTCCTGGGGATACAGATCATTGACACTTTGACCTGGTCTCTCCAAACCTCTGGTCTGGTGAAGCAAGCTCAGCAATGTCTGCACTTTTTACAACCCTCCCCCTCCCATCCTCACCACTTTCTACAGAGAGACAATAGAGAGCATACTAGCCAGCAGCAACATCTCTGCATGGTTTGGAGAATGCAACTCTTTGGACTGGCAATATGTAGAGTAAATAATGAAGACAGCTCAGAAAATCATTGGGACTGACCTTCCTTCCATCCTTGACACCACTGACAGTCACCCTGCCTTCTTCTTCTTCTTTCCTGCTCTGCTGGGTTCACTTTAAGTAATACAGATGAATAACATGTGAAGTTGTAGAGTAAACCAGTTACACCATTTCACAGGGAAGACAAAGAGCATCAATTATTATTATTATTATTGTTGATTGAATATTTTGTCTGTCCACCTCTACATTCAGTGGTGACTTTCATTGGGACATAAACACCAAAACAACCTGGACCCTAACAGAGCCATTTAAAGACAAACACTTTTCTTCTCTGTACCATCCCAATCGTGTGTCTCTCATCTGCTGCAGTGTCATCTTTCTATTTTAGACTTGAACAGAATTATCTAAAAAATGCCTGTTCTTCTCTTACTTAATCTTGCTCTAGTGAACTTACACCATGCATTTACCTGAATTCTCATCAATCTGCATGACATTTTTATTCAGGTAAGCATATATGCAAAAACTTACTTTAAAATTATTCTTTTATTTTTTGCAAAATGCAATGTCTCATGGCGGCCTTGCAATGAAAAGACATCATGTTGCTCCATTGGCTTTATTAATATTTGCAGGCTAATACAAAATAGCAAAATTAGACTGAAATGAGATCACATACTTATGTAGCCATCTTAACTTTTTAGTTTTAAACAAACCCTAGATGATTTATCTAACCCCACAATCCTTTTGTAAATTTGTTACAACACCCTGCATCTACTTAATATTCACTAAGGTTTAAATTATGGCCTGATTGTGTCACAAAGCCATTAAAGGTTTGCAAGGCAAGAAAAAAATGCAGACATAAAGAAAAAAACAAAGCAAGACTCAGGTTTTAAAAAGTAACAATCACAGTCAGGCATAGCTCAGCTCCCAGCTGTGGCCACTCCGCAACAGAGTCAACAGTTTAAAGAGGGCCACACTAACAGTTCACTCTTTACATGCAGCTCTTCTCTTCTTCTCCCTTCTCTCCTGCGTGCGCAAGTCTGTTGACTTCCATCGACAGATATATAGTCTTTGTTCTTTTAATTGTTCATTTCCCTTAGGCCACTTTTCCTTTCTGCTTAGTTCGGTATTTCATTTTTTATGAATAAAAACGTAATCTTTGTTTAAGGTTCCTATAATCAAGTTTATAGGACCCTTTACAGATAGTGTGCAGAGCTTAGGCAGACCCAGGAACTGTTGCGCGGGGTAACTTTCAGAACAAAGTGAAGCAGTCAGGCTCGAACCTGTTTTGTTCATCTGCTGCGACCAACTGGAGGTTTGAGAGAACAGAGTACAGACATAAAAAAAACTGATGTAGGAGAACTATTATAAAGAAACGTAAATGGCTACCAGTAGGAGAAGGACAATGTTTAGTTATTGGCAGCATCATGTCAGAGCAAAGCCCTCTTCCAAAAAGACATCAGAGTTAAACACAACACAAGTCCAGTTTATTTTTAGCTTGACTTCATACTGTCACCAGTTATGAAACAAGCAATATACATTACATTTAGTCAAATCCCATCATCAAAATCATCAAGCAAATACACATCGAATATGCTTATCAATCTTTCACTTACTAATCAAAGGCAACTCTAAACATCTGGGCTTGAAGTCTTAATTTAAAGGCACTCAGTGTTTCAACTATTTTGCAATTTTCTGGTAGTTTCTTCCAGATTTGTGGTGCCTAGAAGCTGAATGCTGCTTCTTCATGTTTGGTTCTGGTTCTGGATGCAAAGTAGCAGAACCAGAAGACCTGAGGGTTCTGGAAGGTTGATGCAACAACAGCAGAACTAAGTCACCAGTGAACCCAGGTTCACTGGTGACTTCATAATGTAGCGCTGTGTATCATCTACATATTTATGGCAACTCATCTTAAGTCTTCTTATAACCTGAGCCAGAGGCAGTATGTACAGTATATTAATGGGTCCCGAGATTGAACCTTGGGGTACCCACATATGACGTTTGTCCACTGTGATGAGAATTTACAAATGTACACAAACAAGTCATTGTTCATTTGGTAAGATTCAAACTAATTGAGTTCATGAGCAAGCTGGATTTTTCAAAGGAGGCAACTATTTTTTAATATCCATAATTTTCTAAATATGATCCACTTTAAAACCATCGCTGGAATTCTAGCTGTAGTTTTAAGTATCTAAAACTACAAGTAGATTACAATTTTAAAAGCGCAGAAAATTGATGTTATTTTTGACAACTTCCCCTTCTGTTTGCTGATTGGCTCAGCAGAGAGCCTACTGGAGAGAATCCGACTGAAGTGGAGAAAGCCCAGACTGCGCTGTAAGCGAGAATTTTTTCGAGGGGAATTGCACAGGAAGGCAATGGCCAATTTAGGACCAACATGCTAGTTGAAAGTTTAGATCAAGGAAACCCAACCATTTTGAGACTTTTTCTTGCCAGCCTGCTAAAAGCTACATAGGAGACAAAGGCATACAAAGTTTAAACGAAACTCTGTTGACTTATTTTAAGTGCAAGCAATACATCAGTTAAAGCAGAAATTTTGAAGTGATAGAAAATCGAATCCAGTTCTTTCCTTAGAGTGACTTCTAGCAGTGGGAGGAGATTGCTAGTTTCTCATAGTCAAGGCAGTAGGAGCTGGTTGTAAACCCTCTGCCAGAATGCAGACTCACTAAAAGACTGAGCCAAAGAGCATCGTCTAGTTAAAAGCACACCTACTGAGTTTTGACTATTTCATCTCCAACTTCAGGTTCCAGAGGTGTTGTCTCACACCAGACGTTGCACTGGAACAATTCCAGTAGTCAGAGAGGAGTTAATGACTGCAGTTATAAAAAGAAGGAGAGGCGAGAGGCATCAGTTAACCAGGGCTGTGGGCAGTGGGGATAGGATCAAGCAAATATGAAGAGTTTAGTTACACTAATGAGGTCTGAAATTTCTGAAACACTTGGGAGTTTAGAACTGGAAAGTAACTGACCAAGGAAAAACGTTACAGGAGTTGACAGAGATTGAGGGGTAGGAGATAAACACTGGTGAATTTTGTGGATTTTGAATTGCAGCATTATGGAATTACAAGTATCAGATGTACAGACATTCACTGACGTCTCTACATTAGTTTAGAAAACTGTCTGAAACTGTTTCAGCTCCCATCCTACGCTTAATAACTAATGAATTTGTTCCCACCACTCATTACTATGATAGTGAGCTTTAAATCATCAGCCATAGCAACAGCTTTCTCAATGTCCTCCACCTGATCTTCAATGTACTTTTTCTTCACATCAAAAGAAAAGCAGCTTTTAAAATCTTTGAATGCACTCATCTCTCAAAAGCTATTTTCCTTTTCCCTAGCATTTACAATTTCAGTATGAGTTGCAATTTATTTCAGATTATGAAAACATTGGCTCTAATTTCTGGGGAAAGCTGGAAAGCATCAAGAATATTAGATTTTACAACTAAACATGTTGTGGAGATGGGAACAGATGTGTCTATGTAACACTTAGCAAACCTGTAGAATGGTAGCACTTGTCCTGGACCTGTTTAAAACCATTTGAAGTTTTTCTATTAAAGCCATTTTCTAAATTAACGCATTTTATATTTTGTGTTTTTGATCACAGAATAACTGTAAAATGAGTTTGTGCTCGTTCTGTTTGTTATATGATCATCAACTGATTCAAGTTCCTGGTTTAGCTCCTATGGATCATCAGCTTTTATGCTTCCTGTTTCTGGATTCTAAAAAGGATACAATTAACAAGCAATGAATTTCTTATTTCATTGATTCTTGGTCAGATCATTTTTCTTTCTTAGACCTCACCAAAACAATAAACACAAATATGTGCTCTCACTGGTCAATGCAATCTAATTTGTGTCCTAGTTTTCTTTTTTCAAGTAATCAGAGTTTTGAGTTTTACTCTTATAGAAAATTTATTTTTTGTCATATGTGTATATGTTATGCTGTGTTCTAATAATGCAATCATTCACTTGTTTCTTGTTTTGTTCTCTAGCTTTCTTAGTCAAATGTCTCTGACCCAGTAACTCTGCAGGCACTCAAACTACATAGATAAAAAGAACAACTGACTGATGCTTTCAGGTTTTGTTGACTCTTTTGTTTTCCATGTTCTGCCTAACAAAATGTTAACACACACACTGTCCTCTATGTTTTCATAGTTTAGATACAAATCAGTAAATTCAGCCAATCCTATTATCTTCACAACATAAGCCATTTCAACTTGGAAAGACGGCGACTGGAAACAGAACTCTGACTGGGCAGAAATGTCACATAAATGTAATGGATTTTAATGATGAACTAATTTGAAAATAAAGTGCCATTTCTTCCACTGACTCACATTTAGCACATTTTTTGTATATTTGTGGATGGAATTTGGAAACTCCATTCATGCTTATTAAAGATGTCTCTGCTGTTGTAGTTAAAAAAATCAACATTTGGAGGACACAGATATTTGTTAATATATTTTTGTGCAGATCATTTTCCATGTGGCTCTTATTCTGCATTGCTGCTGCAGTGACCATCAAAGCACTGATACACCAAATATCAACTATAATGCCAAGGAAACCAAAAGCCCTGCTTTCATTCATTAAGTGAGAATAACAATGTAATAATGGTCAGTATTGTATTTCATTCAAACAGCATTTAGTTCTCAAAACCTGAACTGTCTGTGGAGAAGAGTCATAGCACACATTTTCTCATGTGAAACATTTGTAATCATCAGTGAACTTTCCACTAATTTCTGCAAGTGTAGTTTTCAGTTCTGCCAAGTTTTTGTTATGAGATTTTAAAGTATTTACTTCACCTCTTGACCTAATTCAGCGCAGTCATCTGACAAAAAGGACAAATAAATAACAAGTAAATAAAATATAACTTAAGTGGATTAAATTACAAAGAAAATCTATAAAAAAATATAATGGAGCTAAAACTCAGTCATGCTATTATAAATCTTACATTTGTCTTGTAAGACACAAGAGCATTCAGTAAGGACAGAAAAGGTTTGTGCATCTCTTGATTGCATCTTTTAATATCTGCTCTGGAAAGACATCTGAATTAAAGAGTCTCTTTCTGCAGGAGCTTCAAACTCATTTTCATTTTGGGCATTTTGGGAATGTTTACAAAAGGCCAGCTGTGACAGAATGTATTGATAAAACTACTGATTAACAAACTGTTAAATGCTGTCTCTGCATTAGATGAGTACTTCTTAAATGTAGATAATATTAAACTTTTCTTCACATTGATATAATTTGACAGTATGCAGACGCAAACTGTTTTGATTTGATTAATAAAATAATATTTATTCACAAAACTGATATCTTGACAATTCTATTTATGCGACCCTGATAAAAGGTTGTGGCCCGCTGACACTGGATTTGGCCCCTGGACCTTGAGTTTGAACCATGTGTGTCACAGTAACAAGACTTGTGAAATAGTTCCATAAAGGCCTGATTCCAGAACTATGAAGCCAAACTGAACTTCCAGAACGTTAACCTGTATTGGATTTTACTAGATGTTGCAACAAATAAGAATAATTAGTGATGCTCTGCATTAGCCTCTGTCTTTCATCCAACTTTATTTAATAATTTTTTCTCTGTAATACTTGGTTAAAATAAAAGAACTGCTGTAATTAATTGAAATAAAAATAATTTAAGAACATGCAATGTTTGGGAATGTGGTACAGGCAGGACCTCTTTATGCTCCGAAATGCCATAGTTGTGGTTCAGGCTGTTTCATTCATAAAAAAGAAAAGCGAAAGAGGTTTTTGGCATAGCTCAAACAAAGAAAAAAACAACTGGCTGCTGACCAATCAGAGCTCATTGGGAGCCCAGGAGCTGTTAAGGCATAAAGCTGCTGAAGGGTTTTGGACAAAAGTAGATGGTTTTTTTTACATCCTGTTGTAAAATCCTTTTCAAGCAACCACCAAGTTCTACTGAACTTTTCTGTTTTATTTTTATTTTTTTACTTTTGTACTCACATAAGACAGTAGACAGACAGACAGACACGGCAGTTTTAAGGCATTAACCTGCTGACCTGTGTTTCACTCCCACTTGAGGAATTTTTATGTGTGTCTTTTCATTTAGAATTTCATTGTATCCAGCAACTTGTGTGTGATACAATGATTTTATTAAAATGCTGCGTGAAAGTAAATGACATCTAACGAAAACAATGCAGATCAACTTTAGTATTCAATAGGAATTTCAACGTATTGATCTGCGGACATGTCTAGGAGATATTACCTTGAGGTAATATCTGCTTTCTCTAATTAAAACAAATAAACTGAAACAATAACTACCTCTCTGACGAAAATGATACGACTCCGTGTTGGAGATAAACCTACCGCCTTATCTTGTTTAAAGAGACGGAGGTGTAACGAATCTGTTATAACACATTACTACTATTACTATTACTACTACTCCTATACTACTCCTACTACTACTACTGCTACTTCTACTACTACTACTGCTACTTCTACTTCTATACTACTAAAACTACTACTTCTATACTACTACTACTACTAATAATAATAATAATATAAAATTGAAACATTTTTACAATTGTTTCTATTTGTTTTAAAATTGAAAACAAAGAAACTCTAAAAAGGGGAGTAAATCTGCGCCATCTAAAGATGAGTAATTAAATAAAAATATTCCAAGAACGTGAATTTTAAAATCACTTTATAGCTCTAATAAAACTGCTGACAAGATATTGCTTATCTAAAATAAAGACGTCCATATTTAACGGTGAAGGACCTTAAATATGTTTTATTTCAAAGCAAAATAAACGGGCCATAAAGACGGAAATACGTAATGTCAAACACAAAATCGACTAAAAATTTAATCTGAACACAAACATGAGCAATGAATAAACACAAACATATTTTTGTTTAATTTGATATTTTCCTCTAGTTCGTCCAGTCTGTCTGATTGTCAAACTTCACTTTGAATATAAATGCAGAGCAATTTTTACCTGCCTTGTTGGGAACATGTTGCATGATGACAGACGGATGACGGGAGGCCTGAGCCTGCAGTGAGACCATATCCGGTGTCGAGGTGTGAACTGGAGCAGAGGACATTATGGTAGGCCCTATGGTGAGTGAGAGGGACGGAAACCCAATAAAAGCAACAAAGAGATCAATAGACTGTTTTACCCCGTTTCTGTGATTCTACTTCTCGTTGGTTAAATTTTAACTTGTTTTTTCCACGACGGAAATTGTTGGATCCGGGTTCCCTGAAACAGGTCCTGGACTGGAAGGGTCAAATGTGGGTCAGTGGAGAAAAAAAACTGCTAACGTATCCGTAACCTTAGAAAATATATATATATATATATATATATATATATATATATATTATATATATATATATATATATATATATATATATATTATATATCCTAATTGATTTCTATATATAGATGTTTGGATGTGTACCTTTTCCCTCCTTCCTTTTTGGCGTCTTTGCTTTCTGTATGTATTTTATTTATTTTTTTATTTTTTTGTAGAGTTTTAAGAATCCAGATGTCCAACTGGATTTATCCATTAAACACAACTTCTGGGGTTTGGTAGGTTGAGGTTTTGGGAATGATTCCAATCTGCAAATAAACAAATAAATTATTTGCGCACTCCTCACTGCGCACTGCGGATCAGACAGAGTCTAACGAACTGACAGCTGAATCTCCGTTGTGGAAAAACAGCATGTTCGTTTCGCAGCGAAATCAGTGATCAGAGCCTGTTCAATTTTTACAGAATGTTACCAAGGAGATCAGACTAAACAAGAGCTACTTTTATTATGTAAATTATAAATAAGAATGAAGCAGAGTAGTAATGAAAACTTCATCTGGCAGCTTTGGACTGGACAGTTTTGGAATTAAGCTGGATGCATCGCATTTATTTGAACTGAATGTAATTGTTTTATCTTTGGAAATTAATAGTTTACATATTTATCCTTTTCGTGGCGCAGTTGGTATCGCTGTTGCCTTAAAGCAAGAAAGTCCTGGGTTCGATTTTTAGTCTCTGGAGTCTGCATATGGTTTTAATTTGTGCAACGTAACTGAAAAATAAAAATAGTGTTTTTGAGCTTTAATTAAGAAAAAAAAACAATCCCTTAATTATCTTTTCACACCCAAATGTGGAGGGTTATGGGTTAGTTTTGAAAATAAAACCAAAATACATGTATTTTTGTATATGCAGTAGAACTTGGCGTCACCCGGCTGCAGGTGTGCAGGCCGTTAAAACATTTGCCGCATTGCGAATATGCTCTGTAGGCCGACAGCGTTTTCCTTCAGTCTGTTGTCAAACGACGACACTGTCTCTCTTCTTTGTAGACGATCTTTAGTATAAATAACTTGCATTTAGCTTGTTGCTCAAAGGATTAAATATGTAAACAAAAAATCCCGCAGTTCATCACCGTGATGGCGCGGAGGTTACCTGACAAATCTGCTCTGGAGTAAAAGTAATGATGGTTATGCAAACAATTCAAAATGTCTTCCTTGCATTTCAATGTGCACGTTATCAACAAAGAAAGGTCATAAAATCTACTACCAAAAATGATCGGTGTTTACTGCAGTGTTTACTTTCTGCAGCGGGCCGCAGACATTGAATGTGTTGAGATATAACCTTCATCCCTCCTTCAATTCATTCTAACTGAATTTCGAACCTTTTGACTGTGTTTGGTACAGACTGAAAAAGGTAAAAAAAAAAAAAAATAGCTGGCCTCACTATGCAGGAACACGTCTCGAGTACCAAAAAAAAATCCGAAGAGCAAAATAGAAACGCGTGTTCCTTTCCTTTGTTTGTCTGTGAGCTCGTCTTTGCAGAGGCAGAAGAAGAAAATGGCCGCTGAGAGAATGAGTGAAAGACGAAAAGCAGCTCCCCTCCAGCAGGACTCCATGAAGAAATGCAATAAATTCCTTGTTGTTTTATGAAAATTTACAACTTTGTGATAGAAGTTTATGAGTGGCCGTGCATGGGGATTGGACGGCGAGCTGGTCATGTGGACGCGCTTAACGTGAACATGAACTTTTTATGATTTCCCAAGTGGCTATAATGCTGCAGCGCTGCTCTCCGGCCCGAACAGCCGCCCTCTCCTCCCCTGCTTCGGCCGAACCTCGCAAGCAACCGAGCGAACCTCATCCAGCGGACAGAGAAAACTAAGCGCTTCTATCGAACCGAACTGCTTTTTAGCAACAGTGATCGTGACTGCAGAGCAGAGAGGAGCAAAGACTGACAACAGTCCGCCTTCCTCCTCCTTCTCCACCCGCTCCTCTTTCTCCATGGCTCGGCTCTCCGGCGACTCTGGACTGCCGGTCTGAAGACAGGACAGCAGAGTCCATCCCCGGGGACACCATACCGGAGACCGAATCTGTTTTTGTTTTTTTTTTTGCTTATTTGTTTGTTTGTTTGTTTGAATTTGGCATTAGCCTTGATGACTAGCAGTAGAATAGGGGCAATGATAGTAGATGACAGGAGTGTTTTTATGTCTCGACGTCTCCTCGGTGACATCAGAGGATCTGCGAATCCACCTCTCTCTCGCCCTCACCTTCGCCTCCTCACAGCCCGGGTAAGATGCTGCCTCCTGTCCTTCCAGCATGTCGCCGCGGGGAGCTGCAGGTGAGTTCCAATTATCGGCGCAGAGGGAAGGCGCATTGTTCCCGCAGTTCTTAAAGAAACAGAGTGAGACTGAGCTTTGTAGAAACCTCTCTAATTCTGGGTGATGTGTAAAAGTTCGGATGAGTCGCAAGTGAATCGCTTCCGTGTTGGATTAGGCTCCGGGTTGTTTCCCAGATGAAATGGCCTCTTCTAAATTATGGGATTAGGTGTGGAGAAGCCATATACTGATGGAAACGCAACGGCTTGGATTCCGGGTGTGTTCGTGAGAAACTAATGCTGGCTTTGATGTTAGAACAGGTGCTGCGGATTTGACACTTCAGAACTGTTAAATCAGACGACAGGAGATGGGTTAGACTGTTCATCTGCAGCAGTGTGTCAGAAGGTGGCCGGACCTGGCCGGGACTGGCTTTCTGCTTTACCTAATATCTCTTTATCCGCACTTTGTGACTTTTTCTCTTCCAGAGAACAGAAAAGAACTTCCAGGTTCTTCCAGCCGTTTCACATCCTGCGTGTGTGTGCGTGTATGTGTGTGTGTGGTCGTGAGGACCCACTGCTCCTTATGAGATGTAGAAAAGGAATTGTTTTTTTGGGAAGGGTTTAGATTTAGGAATAGGCTATGGATTGGATGTAAGTTATGTTTAGGGTTAGGGATGTACTGCTGATGGTCCGGCTATAGAAATGAATGATGAATGAGTGGAAGTCGATGCAAAGATAGAAAGACATACTGTGTGTGTGTGTCTGTATGGGGGTGTGTGGGTGTGTGTGTGTGTGTGTGTGTGTGTGTGTGTGTGTGTGTGTACAGGAATGCTGCTCTGTCCGTTCTAGCACTTTTATGACTTTGTTTCCTCACTCATTTCCTCCTGTGGGTGGGTGGCCGGTGTGTTTTCTGTAGCTTCTGTGGTCCACCCATCATCCCGTGTCACCTTCCCACCCTCATTCACGAACAGACCTGCTGCTCTGTCTCTCTGCTTTCCGCTGTGCTGCCATGTCAGATCCAAACACCTTCCCTGAGCGGAGTCCGTAAATTTCCAGAGAAACACATATTCACATATTAAACCAGACAAAATGATCTCAAACAAATAACAATAAAACACAACACACGCGCTTTCATTTTCTGAATACACGGTGAGCAAAATTAATTGTTTTTGTTATTAATTCTAAACTTATTTTGTAACGTTTCACAAATGGAGATGCAAAACAATCAGCATCATTAATCTAAGCGGAAAGGTTTTCATGTTTTGCTGGGGGAGAAATCATTTCCCTTTCTTCTAGAAAAGCACGAAGAAAACAGTTACCTCTGTCCTTTACAAATATGATGAATAAAAAAAATGAGGCATCTTTAACATGATTACCTACATGTACGATGGGCAGACTACAGCTTTCTTTCTCTTTTCTTCTGTTCTTTTTTTCTTTCTTTCTTTCAGTATTGATTTGTGCGTGTGGTGGAGAAATGTTCATTTTGCAATTTAGTCGTGCTATTTCTAAATATAACGCTGCAGAATTTGTTTTACCTCACAAACACGAAACATGTGACACATGCTTTAGATAGACAGACAGACAGACAGACAGACAGACAGACAGACAGACAGACAGACAGACAGACAGACACTGCCTTTCTAAGTGAAGCTGTTCTAACACAGGGCTCTGGTGCCATCTAGCGTCTCATTGAAAACAGCATATATGGTCGCATCTAGACTCTCTTTGTTCACATTGAGAGGTGAAATATCTGTCTTGTGAGAATATAATAGTTTGTGGTTTCCATCCTTTTTTACTGCTGATTGTTGTTGCGTTTGACTTAATCGACATCAGTTTGCAGTTGTGGTGGAAATAAAGATGCTCCCACGTACCCAGTCTTACTATATAGAATGTGTTGAAGAAACATACTGAGACTTTGGACACAGCAGCAGCATGTTAATCGATTCTACATCTTTGAATCCAGCGTAATTTCTCAGAATCTGCTCTTTCCGTCGATACTGACAAAGATCAGTTCCAGGTTCTGTTTAATTATATGTTAATGAACACGAATAACAACAATGTCCTGTAAAGTGATCAAAGATGCGCGCATGCGCGCTCCTCTGAGTGTGTCCTCACTGGGCTACAGGATGAACTAAGTGTCAACAATGTGGGGACCACTGCTCCTTGTGGGGATGTTTTCTTGGTCCCCATGAAGAAAAATGCTGTTTTTGGTTTAGGACTAAGATGGAATTTGACTTTTGGTCAGGGTTATGTATCTGATGATTTGGGTAAGGGGTAGGCTGTAGAAAATGAATGGAAATGAGTATAAAGTCCCCACAAGATACGAAAACAAAACTGTGTGCGCGTGCGTGTGTATAGCGAATCATTTATGGAGAAAATCACATCGATTTTTGAGTCACAAACGCAGCGGCTGGAAACTCTTCTGTTAATTAATGTAGAATTACAAATTTACACCGAAATTGAAACTCTGAACGTGAATTTTTGATCTGCAGCGGAAGGTGGTTATTTATTTATTTATTTATTTATTTATTTATTTATCTTCATGAAAGGATACTGCGGAAATGTCCACAATTATTATTATTATTATTATTATTATTATTATTATTATTATTATTATATGTGTATAAATCAAGCTTGTTTTTTTTTTGTTTGTTTTTTTTTTTGTTTTTTTTGTTTTTAAAGAAGCTTGCAGAGCAGCATTCACTCCAAGTTAACATTTAACCGTCGGTCCGCTTGAGGGGCTGGAGGTCTGCTCCAGCGCTCCAGTCGCTGACCGTCCGGTGAAGTGATCCGGAGCAGGAGTTCAGGGTGATGCAGTTGAGGCTCAGCCGCTTTTCGCTGCCTGGAAACAATTTATACATTAAGACAAAAACGCGCAAGCAAGGCCGTTTCTGTGAGTTTGTCATTAACTCATGTAGGCGAGGTCAGTTAGAGGAGGCTCACACACACACACACACACGCCCACCCCAACCCCCCCACACACACAACAACACACACACACCTCTTGATTAAAGTATATTGATCCTTCTTTCAGCACTATGGAATTTCGCTGTGTGTTGGCGACGATAAAAAATAAGACAGTCTTGGTATCTTTCCTTTATTCTCACACAGATCGGTTTCGATTAAAATCTTAATCTTAAAATGTAAGGATACGAGTAAATTTCTTTTAAAAATGTATGAATAGACAAATTATTCGACGGAACAATATTAGATATTGTGGCAGATATATAGTGGAAAACATCTCTACAGGGTGAAAAGTGCTGCAGCTGATATGCAGCAATCTGCTCTGTGCATGCATGCATTCCTTTGAACAGAACATTTATCCATCTGCTGCTTCCAGCGGCTCTGTTTTCACTTCGCCGCCATCTCTCGACTTTACAAGGAGTCATAAAGAGCAATAAAGCCATAAAATCTCCAATGTCCTACGCGCACACACTAAACACACCCACGCACACACACACGGGAGAAAAGAAGAGCCATAAAGCCATAAAATAGAGGTCCGACTCTTTTAGCTTTAATTGTCACTGATCTCTGAAGTTTCTCACATTCCTGGGCTTCCTTCTGCGGCCCTGAGATGTTTACACTGAAGTTAACACAGACACACACGTCTGATTTACTGCGCAGAAATACAGCCAGCTTAACAAGTATATCCGTTGAAAAAGTTGAAACGTTTGGGCTTATTATCATCCTTGGAAGTCGTGGGAGTCCAGAGCAGTCTGTCTCTAAACGTGGATCCACAAAGAGCAGCAGCTTCGCGTTTGAGGCTAAATATTGACGGCTTCCCACAATGACAGCCTCCAAAGCTTTCACGTGTACGTAGCCCTCTTAAATACTTTGATACATTTCAGAAAGTACAAGCACGACAGAATTATATATTATGCGGAAATTCAACGCATGTACAACAAACCTTGGAGCGTCTAATACATCGAAAGACTGCAAACACTTGAGCGTTTTTCTTCTCATAATATTGCACACGCTCCAGTCTAAACCAAGGAAAAAGGCCTGTTATAAAAGCATGTTCTGGCTGAACGTTCCCCAGGACGCATTTTCAGAGGATAAATAAATCACAGTAAGCCAAGGAAAATGCAGTTTGAGCCCCATCACAAAAAAACAAACCAATTCTCCCGCTTCTTTTTCAATAATAATAATAATAATAATAATAATAATAATAATAATAATAATACAGCTTGTTAACGTAAGACAATAGGAGTGACGAAGCAAAATATGAAAGCCATAATATTTAGGGTGTTTCACTTATATATTCATTTCTTGTAAAGAAAAGCTGCTGGGTTGACAGTTAAACGTCTGTGCGTCGATCTGCATATCTGAAATGCACCCGGCAGCGCAGCGCAGCGCACAGTTTCACAGAGCGGTACTGTAAGCTCCCCGTCTGCTGGCGCAGCTGAAAACTCGTGCTGTGTTGCTGCCAAAAGCTCCAAACTGCCTGCAGAACTCTGCGTTCCTCTGCTGTTTGATGCTTTTTGTGTGCCGACTGTCCAACACAACAACACACCTGCAACGACACACAGCAGTCTGCACTGAAACACCACGTATATCTACTTAAATTAATTTTGTATGTTTTTATTACTTTAATCATTGTTCTTTTAAAAGAAAAGCCTGCCATTTTTATATGTTTATGCTTAACATATAAAAATGGAAAGTAGCAGGTTCTACTTTCCATGAAATAAGGAAGCCGCACTGACTGTAATGCTTTTAAATGAAATAATCGTGTTTTGTTATCCAGGTTAATGGGGTTATTGTTTAACCTGAGGCCTTCTGAATATCAGCAGCTTTAAAGTCCGCCACAACAAACCAAAGATCATTCATCGATTGAGGCTATTTTTCGTGATTTTTATATGATCTGTGAACCACTGCGTCAAAAATGTGCATAACAGTTCATAAAATTAGTTTGTAAATTAATTGTATGCATTGTTATATTTGAACTAAATCTCAGGCAAGTTAAGTTTATTTGTATAACACATTGCAGCAACAGGCAGTTAAAGTTTATTTAATGGTTAAACAATATGAAACAACACATAAGCAATAAACATTACATTTTCTCAAATGTCATAAAAATAATAAAAAAATCTCATCATAATATATGGGAATCAAGACTATAATTAATGAATATTCCAGTCATTATTAATAAAAGTCAACTATACATGCATGTATTATAAACATTAATTTAAATTAAATCAATATTCTACTATTTTTGCTGTGTTTTGCAGTTTATTACAAGTTTAGTGAAGCATGAAAACTGAACCATGCTCCTCCACGCCGATATGCATTTATAGCCTTATGCAACAGACCTGTTAGATTTTTTTTATTTGTTTTGTTTTGGAGTAACATGTGTTAATTTTTGGCATGCTGCAGCTAAGTAAATTATATATAATTTAGTTTTACATATATATATATATGTGTGTGTGTGTGTGTGTGTGTGTACCAACAAATGACTCATCCATCATCTTTTTACTTTTTCAATGATGACTAATTTTTCGGAAAAAGTTTGACCTGTTTTGATTCTGTGTGTCCGATGATTCATTCCACTTCATGCCTCATGTTAACTTTGTTAAATTGACATCGCTGCTTGTTGTCGGAATCACCGTAAACACTAAATTAAATGTCGGAATATGGGACTGTGTGGAACCTGTTCCGGGTTTTAAAATGACCCATCCGACCGCTTGATACGCCAAAGCCACTAATGCAGAAGGATTATAGCTAATACAATACCAGTGTTACCGTCCTATGTCTGTCCCCCGGCTGCAGGCCATCCCTGTCCTTTTCCAAGAGTCGCTGCTTATCAATGATTAGACCCCAGTCAGCTCCAAAACAATTTGGCTGCTTCCCGTTCCCACAAAGCGGGGAGGAAACAGAGCGTCCTGCCGGGGAGAGAGAGGGAGAAGAGGCCAGGAGAGGGGAGGTGGAGGTCAAAAAGTAAAAAGTAAGTTAAAAAGAAAGGTTGCAAATTTGTAATTCAGGTGATCCAGCAAGAAACATGAAAATTACGGTGAAGTTATTGAGCTTCCTAGACATCTCTGAATGGCGTCTTTAATAAGAACTTGGCTTCTTGGGAATGCGCTGGGTGGGAGAGAAAAGTAAAGGCAAAAATAGAGTCTTTGTGTCGATTTATCAGTCGGACTGTCTGTAGTTTGGCCACGGGGACAAGCCGCAGCCTGTGGAGGAAACAAAGAGAGACACAGAGAAGAAGACTTATTTATGGTTGCGGTTATTTTACAACCTCACTGACACACATTCGGCTTGGAAGTTTCTTTCTATTATTTCTTTCTCTCTTTCCTCCCTTCTTTCTTTCTTTGTCTCTTTCTTTTCCTCTTTCTTTCTTTATTTCAACAATGAAGAAAATTATCGGTATCTGCTTGTGTGGTGTGTGTGCTGAGTGTGTGAGGTGTGTGTGTGAGGTGACTCTGTGGTGATAATGTGCAGTGTGCAGTGTATATGTATGAAAAATAGTTCTTTTGATTTTATTTACGTTTTAATTTGGCCGTGCTGAGCTCAGACAGAAACAAACATGTTTCTGTCTAAAGGGTGGCACTTTAATCTGTAACTGAACGCTCCTGCATGCAGGACTCCTGAAAACAATCATTCTCACTGTTAGAATAATTATTATTTTTCAGACCTCAAAGTCGACCATAGATAAATGGAATGCAAAATGTTCCTCTTCTGTGTTCACATCCTCATGTGTACTTTAACTAGAGGACTTGAATTCAGTCATTTGTCCACTTCTCTCGGTAGGTTCTAATGTATACCTTGGGGTAAATTGCTTGATTCCGTCGCCATTTAAAAGCGTGCTGGTGTAATCAGTGTCATTGAAACGAATAAAAAATTGATTTTTCTGTTTCTTTTCTTCTTCTCCTCTTACCTTTCAGACTAATCAGTGTCACGGATAGGGAACATAATCATTCACAGCGCACATAGATCACATATAACCAATTCTAAAAACTTAAGCGGGAGTTTTTGAATCAATGTCGCCTTTAAACTGCAGAGGATGAAATAGACATTCAGTTCTATTCAGAAGATTGCCATTCGATCGGCATTTGTTCTGATGAAGAATAAAGGAAACCTTGTGGAAGAGGACACACACGTAGAGGAGCGGGATGTAAATCAACCCAGCAAACAATTAAAGCCCACCAATTACAAACGTTCTGAAGTCTAA
The DNA here is from genome assembly GCA_902982915.1 of Phalloptychus januarius. Taxonomy (NCBI): domain Eukaryota; kingdom Metazoa; phylum Chordata; class Actinopteri; order Cyprinodontiformes; family Poeciliidae; genus Phalloptychus; species Phalloptychus januarius. The sequence goes on from CADWAE010000476.1 coordinate 328,150, forward strand.
TTGACAGGAAGGGAGAAGAGCCTCCATTCTAAGCTAACTTAGATCCCTACAAACAACACGCAAACATGCAGGATGATATACGAGACGTGTGCGGTCCAGCATGTTGTATTCATACAACAAATTCATTCTGACGCGATGTGTTGGCTATTATCCACACAGTGCAAAGGATATGTGCTAAGTTTCCTCTGGCGGTGGAGCTTCAACCCAAACATGCACACGCACGGTTGTAGTGGCAGGCGCTGGCTGCGGTTTTTATGGGTCCAACATCAGATGAAGGACGACACACAAGAGGAGATACAATCAATTTAACGCGCGGACAATTCCGCTGTGATTGCGCAATCTCACCGGGAGCTGCAGGAAGATTAGAAAGAGAAATGAAATGACAATTAGAAAGGGAGAACGGGAGTGGGAGATTGAAGTAGGGAAATAAGAAAAAGGGGGAGTGGGAGGGATTGCGGGGCGAGAGGGTCGCGGGAGTTCCCAGATCCCCTCCTCTTCCTCCTCCTCTTCTCTCCCAAACGAAAGGAAAAATGAGGTGAACTAATGCCATGCAGAGGAGCTTCCCATTGGTCAGTGTTTGGTCAGCTGGTCTCTGACTCCCCCTATGCTCCTCACCCAATTCCTGTGACATACACACACATAGACTCTTTCTTGCTACCGAGCCCCCCCACCACACACTACCAAAGCACTGGCACCCAGCCACCCCAGCTTCACCCTCCTCACCCCTCCTCCCAATCTGCGATAAACTCAGTGATAGCAGCAGCAGCAGCAGCCCGTCGGACTGTGGGCTATAAAACACAACAAATCATAAAGTGCAGGCAGGGAAGGCAGAGGAAGGAGGACGGGAGGAAGAACCGTTAGTCTCGGTCTACTCCTCCTTCTTCTTCTTCATCGCGTTATCACTGTTGTTGTGTTTGTTGCGTGCCCTCCCGTGCTCCCCTCTTCTCTTCTTTTCCTCCTTCTTCTCCTTTCCCACTTTTACCAATGAGTTCATATTTTGTAAACTCCTCTTTTCCGGTGATACCGGGAACGGGTGGAGGCGGCCAGACGACGTCTTCAGAACCGTTCCTTGGCCAGATCTCACTTTATTCATCGGGATACGCAGACCATCCGCTCAGACACTACCCAGGGGCAGCGGCTGTGACTGCGGCCGCGGCTGTGGCTTACAGCGCTCACCAGGAGAAATCTTATCCAGCCTCTACCTACTACCAGCAGGCTGCGAACGGAGCGTACAGTGGGCACCGAGTGACTGGGGTGGCAGTTGGGGGCTCGACCGGACCTGGTGCATGCGACTACGCCACAGCAGCAGCGGCGGCTGCCGCGGCGGCCACGAACTTCTACCGAGACAAGGATCACCCCTGCAGTCTGGATGAACACCAACTTGCTCTGAGCCAAGACGGCATGCATCGCAAAATGGAGTGCGCTGGGCTCGGAGCAAAGGGGCTATTTGGAGAATCCATGGATGACAAGCAAACAGCACCAACTCCAATTTATCCGTGGATGCAGCGGATGAACGCATGCAACGGTGAGTGTTCTCTTCTTCCCTGTTAAACTGACGTTTTATTTCCTCTGTCACCCAGCCTTATTCCGTCCTCTTCCTCCTCCTCTTACTGGAGCTGCTTTATAAAGCTTGTCTGTTGGCTCACCAGTCAGTGAAGGCATTGATGTTTTATTGTCCATCATAAAACTGGTTTGTTTGGCTCAACGTCGCAGTTACTTTGTGACCTATCGACTGACGCAGCTACCGGACAGGGAGAGCTACGTTAAAGCTGTTGAAGCTAAGAATGACAGGCATGAGGGACAGGAGGAGCACAAATATTGTTGTCATTTTGTCATTTTGTTTGCTTCATCCTGAATGTATTTTAATGTGTAAAATTGCCAAACATTTATTTTCTGTCATAAAATCGTTCTTTAAGAGAACTGTTGTTCTTCCGGTTGATTAAAACAATTCCTGTTTTTGATCATATATATATATATATATATATATATAATTTCCTGAAATTAAATCATGCAGTTTTGTACTAAATACAATGACTCCCTGCGCATCGTGCACTGATTATTTAAAACAGGTGCGACGATCGTTTCACTGCATGGAAAAATGCAGGACTGGTAGGTCGGGGTGTTTTTCTTATGTCAGTCTTGCTTTTCCGTGTAGCAGGAAGTACATCAAAGAAAGATTTACACGTGTGTGGATGCTGTGCTGCAATCTACAGATTTATATGAGTCAGAAGGAAAACGGAATATTGAGTGTTGATGAAATAAAAGCCACTGGTTCTGTTGTTTTCGGCCCTTTCAAGAGATTCTAACTGAAAAATAACGTGGAAAAAACAGCAAGTAAATGAAAAACTGTAAGAAGAGCAAATCTAGAGGTAATTAGCAGACTAATGTAAAGTTAGATATAAAACGAAATCCACAAGAAAAAGAAACATGTTATCCGTGATTTAAATTCTATTTTACATGTTTCTGTTGCAGCGGTGTGAGTTTCCACATATTCTCCCTCTGATATATTCCAAATCAAATTGTTGATCCCTCTCTAGGCAGGTCATCTGAAGATTTAGGGTATTTTGCCATGAACATTTTTCACTGTTATTCTTATTTTAAAAAATATATACATTTATATACTCTTTCTGTTATAAATATTACTATCATTAACAGAAGAAACGCTGAACTGATGCTTAAATTATTTATTAAAAAAGAACGGTTTATATTTAACCAAAATCAAGCCTCCTTGTCAGCGAAATGCGCCATGTGTTTGGGTTAATACTTAAAGGAATGTAACTTCTCTTCTGACTTTGTCTCTTTTCATACGTTAGGCACCTTCGGCAGCCCCGGAAGACGCGGCCGGCAGACGTACACTCGCTACCAAACCCTGGAGCTGGAGAAGGAATTTCACTTCAACCGGTACCTCACGCGGCGACGGCGCATCGAAATTGCGCACGCGCTCTGTCTCACGGAGCGTCAGATTAAGATCTGGTTCCAGAACCGGAGAATGAAGTGGAAGAAGGAGAACAAGCTCATTAACTCATCTTCTTCCTCCTCTTCCTCCTCTTTCACTCTAAATGGTACAGACGAAGAAGAGAAACGAACGGAGTGAAAGAAAAGAGAATGATGCGAGACATTAAAAGCGAGAGAAGGATGGAAGAAAAGTCATGCTCCGGTGTGTTTGTTAGGTGTGGACATTTTGTGAGCCCACCGCTCCATTCGTTTCTGTCGACAGCTGAAACCGTGTGGATCACAAAACGGAACGAGATGCTTTACTTTCTCTAAAACGAGTCTCGAAGCGCCGAATCCGTGAAAACAACGACCCACTTTAGATTTGGAGCTGCTTCTTCTTGTATACTTTAAAAACAGAAAAAAATGCACTCTCCTAAATCCTACATAATTACTCAATGCTGAACGTTTAGGAGACTAGGCCGAGTGGCAGCCATGGAAAGTAGATACAGCAATAAGGAAATAGATATTGCCAGGGACATGAACGAACACAAAGTATATATATATATGTTTTTATTTTATTTTTTTTGCATATCGGGTTGTTTTCCATGTAAGTTCAGGATAACAACGAGGCTTCAGGTAACATTGTTGCTGCTGGCTCAGACCATCTGATGCCGGCGGCGCCGATAAACGGTGTGTGATGGCGACCGTGATTTGCAGCATTCCAAAAACTACCTAAGTCATGTTTTGTTTTGTTTTTATATCTGCCAGGCACTTGCTTTGAAGGAAACACTTTCCGGTTTGGTCCTTCTTTCTGTTGGCTGTTATGTTGTGTGGCGCCTTCGGTTCTACCTGGGATTTTGTTCCACACGTACTAAAAACACGGGAAGGGAAAGGAGTGGATATATGTCATATAGTGTACATATTGTAGCTAAAGTATACAGATTTAGTCGAGGACATGTTCTTTTCGTATTGTGACAATTATTCAACTTGGAAGGTCTTAACGGTCGTTTTCAGCTATTATTACTTTTCCACTCGGTTGTACAAAAAGCGCGCGGAGGTGTTGACCTACTGATTTATTCTCCAAACTACCTAAACACCTTCAGGGAATTGTAAATTTGATTAAAGTTGTTGCTTTCTGTTCGTGTTTTTGTCAAGTAAGTATACTACCTATGAGAAATGTACAATAAACTTTAAAGAAGTATATGCAATGTTTTATTTTGTTTTATTCTTTTCTCTTTTTTTCGTTTTTTTTTTTTAGTATAGGGATGCAGATTGGCAGATTTATTAACCAACTCCACCAAAGTACTTCCATACTGTAAGTTGAAAACAGGTTTATTTCTAGATTTAGTGCTTTTTGCCCGTTCACGTCGGAAACTAATAAACCTTTTAGCCTTTTTCATGTAGGCTAAGTGTGAAACATGCAACAACACTTAAGGCGCGGCGGTAACGCTGGGAGTGGTGGTTGTATCGCCGGGGCTGCAGGTCCGAGTCTGCGCTGCAGGGCCAGTTAGCTGGGATGCTCTGCAGGGGAAGTGACGGCGGCGTGAACTAATTAATGAGCAGAGCCAGGCAGAGAAAGCTGACCTGTCCTCAAGCAGGCCAACCAGACACATTGCACATATACACACACACTGCACCCAAACAAAGTGGACAATGTCCTGGTGACCTTTTGAACTGTGCTTGTCCCCAGAGTGACCGGCGAACGGACCTCCATTTGAGTTTCGCTGATGCAGCACAGAGGCAAAATTAAAGCCAATATTTTCTCATGTGACGCTTCAGCATGGTTGTGAACCTACACAAGATCACACAGACAATCAGCATGCATTCAGTTCCCAATTTTCACCAGCACCTCTGACACAGAGCTTTATTGTTGAATTATATAATAACAGTAGGATTATGGCCAATTTTGTATTGTAATAGTTCCATACTTAGCTGAAAACAAATAAGCAGTTAAAATGTGTTTCACTTCTTGCATTAACATGTTTTAACACACAAAAATGCATTTGTTATAGTTCAGTTTTTATAGATTTTTTTAAAGACTTACTGCCAAAAATAGTACAGTAGAAAAATGATGTAATAAATATCACATCTAAATAAATGATATTTCACTGTTAGGGAGAAGAAGGTCAAAATGAATAAACACAGGTAGCAACTGTGGCCCTTATTCCCCGTTAAGAAGACAACTGGGATTCATTGCTGTTTAAATTCAACAAGTTTTTCCAGTCTTAATCATGCCATCTTTGAGCCATCGACTTTGAAAGTGAACCACCTTAAGAGCTGCTCAAAAACAATAAGACAGCGACAGACATTCGCCCAGTGTAGAGTAGAAACAGTTTTCCTGTGAGTCAAACGAAAACATACAAAATTCATCACCAGTTGGATGGGAAACAGGGTTTAGCATTGACTTGTTATACATTTCTCCCATAACAAATTAAAAAGGAGTCTGTAGGAGTAAGCTTATATCACAAAATGTTCATTGAGATTCAAAATTACAGCTGCAGCTAAAGCAATTCTAAAAGGGAAACGTGTCTTAACATAGATTATTCCAGATAAGGAGTTTGTCTTCAAAGAAAAGTTGTCCCACAACTGGTAATGTGCCTCAGATATGCTGAATTATTATTATTATTATTATTATTATTATTATTATTATTATTATTATTATTATTATTAGTTTTAGATAACAGTAATTATTCAACCATAACAACATTTTAACATTGTCTCAAAGCTCTTGGGTGTATGCAGCATATTACTGCCTATAATACAGAATACATTTTTGATATCCATACAAACAAAAAACAAAGAAAAGTGGAATTCCTGATCTATTCCCTGTTCTAACCAGTGTGTCAGAATTGCAAGAAAGCATGCACACTCTGCATGCTGAGGCCAACTCAGACGCACACAGGCACTGTGGCCTGTAATACATCCTAACCCAGGAATCAACAAATCATAAATCAGTAGATTTCTACCCGGTGTGGCCAGCAGAGATCAGGTTTAACATTCCACGGCTGCAGCTGAGGAGAAAGCAGAGAAAAGCATAGAAAGGAGGGCGCCGTATACACACTACTGGAAGGCAGGACGAAAAAAAGATGATTAAAAATCTTTTATAAAGTTGTATGAAAAATTACTATAGTAAATATGTTTTCCTGAACAAGTCATGGGAGAGATTGGTTTATTGCTCATGCACGACCTGATTCTCTGGTACGCTAAAACTATTTATGGTGTTTTTTTTTGTTTTTTTGTTTTTTTACAAAGAAAGATACACAATGAAAAAGTTATGAGTACCGTGTACTCATAACTTAGATGTTGCACCATTTCATAAAAAGGGAACATGAACGTCCTGCATCAGTCACCTGTTGATTTACACGTTTATGTAACTTCAATAGTTTTCAAAATATTAATTATTACCATTAATTATTATTATTATTATTATTATTATTATTATTATTGATACAGAGGGAAGCAGGCTGAAGCGTGTGCTCTTTGGTCCGTGTATATAAATAATTATTGAGTATTTTTGCTTCGTGTTGCCTCTATAAAGGTCAGTTAACAGGCCAGACTGGTGGAACTGGTTCGATGATGCGTCAGTGTGCAGCCGAGGGCACGTGTGGGAGGACTTTGCAGTTTTATAGTGGCCCAATATGACCCGTTTGAAAGTACCTACACTTTTTCACTCTGCTCTTCCCCAATCCTCCCAATAAGTGCAATAATTTATATCTGCAGTAGGTGGCGCTCTTCATTCACCCCTGCGCCTCTTTTACCCGAAAAAAGGGATGCGCGAAGAGGGAGAAGAGGAGCGGCAGCTTTCCCCCGCCCAAGTCTTTATTATTAGAAACCTCAGAGCATGAATTACCTCTGCAAAGTCGTCGGCGAGAATTTACGAGTGGTCTGCAAAATCACGTGACCTCACCCCCTCCTTCTCTGTTTCTTTCCCTGTCTCCTCCCTCACCTCACCCCTCACCTCCCCCATGACACACACACACGCATACACACATTTAGATCCAAGAAGCACACACAATCGCCACCCCACCCCCATATTTGGACGGCGCATAGCTAAAAACGAAGTACAGTGCAACGCCATAATTCACTAATACATCATAAATCGTTGAAAGTACCCGCGTTATAACGACCTAGAGAAATCTAACAAATCAAGCCCCCCTCCTCCTGACTACTCAGTTGTTAGCCTGTACTCTGTAAAACAACTAAATGAGTTCTTACTTTGTAAACTCGTTCTCAGGGCGCTACCCGAATGGCCCCGACTATCAACTGCTAAATTATGGAGCCAGCAACGGCGCAATGAACAGCGGGACGTTCAGGGACTCCTCCTCTGCCACAATGCACCATGCGACTGGCTCTTATGGCTACAGCTACAATGGCATGGATCTGACCGTAACCAGCCGAGGAGGGGGGGGCAGCAGAGCCGCAAACACCGGAGGACACTTCGGTGGAGGCTCGGCGGTCGAGGACTCGAGGGGCTTCGGCTTCAGACAGCCGGTCAGTTGTTCGCTTGCTTCCCCGGGAAATTCTCTCTTGGCAGGCGGTGGTGAGAACAGCAAACTGGGAACACAGAGATCGTCTCCCCCCTCAGAGCAACCAGGAAACAGCAACCTCAGCTCTACAAACCTGTCTTCATCCCCGATGGCCGGCGGCGCGGCGCGGCGCTTCACAGAGATTGAAGACGTTTCAGCAGACAGCGAGGACCTGCTCCTTCCTCGGGAAGCCAGTCATGGGAGTAATCCACTGCCCAAAACCGGCCACTCGCAAGCTGTTCAGAAACAGGAAGGCAACCCGGCGGGATCAGCTGCTGGCAGTATGGGCAGCGACGCGCAGACACCCCAGATTTTCCCTTGGATGAGAAAACTGCACATTAGCCATGGTACATTCTGACTCTTGGCTTTACAGTTTATACTTTTTTGTATGTTAGAAGTTGACACTAAAAGCTTTGTTGAGAGCATGTAAAAAACGTGAAGTTAGAGTCCAGCTTGTGGAGCTTATTTAGGGAGTCACTGTTTCTTTCCATCTATACCAAAAATTCAACAGAAAGCTTTAATATAATTTGTGTACAATGAAAATGATAAAATATCTGAGAAACAGCAACATTTTTTCACGTTTGTCTGCGTCCTGTATGTATCATGGGCCTCCACTGCGTGAAAAAACATCAGTTATAAAATTAGAAAACGGGCCGCGGGTATTGGTGTCTTCATTTTGCAAGATTTAATTTTCCCGCTAACCGAATTCTAATTGAAAATTGCAGTCCAACTAAAGAGGACAGGTTGTTTTACCAGACGCAAAATTATTTTGCATGATGACCCAACTCCTTGTTCCCATTGCACCTTGGAAGCTTTGCTTGGATTATTGTCCCTTCTATGTTTTCGTCTATTTTTAAGACTCACAGAAACGTCATAAATCTGTCAAAGCGAAGGCAAGTTGGACTGCAAAGCCCAACATGTCGGGGAGCATATAGGACCGGGTGAGGAAAAACGCAGCAGGGAAACAAAGAATGAGAATATGTCCAGGCTTTAAAGGTGGCTGCCCTTTTGAAAACTCGGCCTTTATTAGGTGTGAAAACCTTATTAAAGAGGTGAGGCAATAAAACCCTGAAGTGATCTGGGGGGAGCTGAAGGGAGGGACGTGTAAGGTGAGGGTAATGTTTAAAAAGGTAGGCAGATTTACAGATAAATTAAAGTGTGGAAGAAATATAATGTACATTTAATAAAAAGGATTATATGAAAGGGAGATTTGTTTTTCGGCCTTTATTTAGTGCGCTCTTTTTCATAACACTGTTGCCTGCACTTTTGTTTTTGCCTGCTGTGCTCTTACTGTTTAGTCCGTCTATGCACAGTGACGCAAACACCTGTAGCTACTATGGCAGATGCAGCTAAAAATAATTTTTTATGATTTAGGACCACATCTGGGCTTTACAAAGCTGCTGTGTAAAACCAGAAAGAACTTGAAAAATTGTGCATCCAATAGGCTCTAAATGTTTCCTGCTGCCCCTCACATGTTTTCTGACGATGCTCGTTTTCCTTTTCTTTTTTCTTTTTGTCACACGTGGGGCCCTCTGTCCTAACAGCGTTGTGTTCCTTCCAAACCCCTCAGATATGACGGGCCCGGACGGGAAACGTGCGCGGACAGCGTACACCCGCTATCAGACTCTGGAACTGGAGAAGGAATTCCACTTCAACCGGTACCTCACGCGGCGGCGGCGCATCGAGATTGCTCACGCGCTCTGTCTCACGGAACGACAGATCAAGATCTGGTTTCAGAACCGGAGGATGAAGTGGAAGAAGGATAACAAGCTGAAAAGCATGACTTTGGCCACGGCCTTCCAACCGTAGGAGTAAAATCCCCTTCAAAGAACCTGGTGGTTCAGCCGGATGACTTGTTATCTAGGACTGGAGGGAGGGAGGCAAACAGGACAAAAAAGCGCAAAGAAATAATAAAAACCAAAAAGAACAGCAACATAGAAACTAAAGAAGAACCCTACGGGACTGGAGTAAAACCAGGGCAATGAAGAAAATAGTTCAGGATAAACCGAGACGTCAACTTTTGATTTAAAAAACAATGTATGTTCTCAGATTAGAAGCTGTATACAGTACAGCAGCGCAGCACTTTTCATTCGATTGCTATAGCGGTGTTTCAGGGCCACAGAGGAATGATGACTGGTACTCTTATGAATTGACAGCCAACACACAAGCACTACTATGTATGTATGTATATATATATATATATATATATATATATATATATATATATATATATATATATATATGTATGTGTATGCGTGTTGGGGTGCGTGTGCATTTGTTTGTATGTGTGTCGTTATACCAAAAAACCGATTGACCGACATTAGGTCCTCTTTCCCAGTCGTACTATCTGGCTCTGGTGTGTCTGATGTGTGTCTGATATTATTCCACTTTCCAGTGGATTATGTTACTGTTGGTAATGTGCTTTCTATTGCAACCTCAACTCTTGAACAGGTCCTCTAAATTATTTTCACCCACTGAAACTCAACCCCTTCTTGTTTAAATCTGCACCCTCCTCCCGTCCACTCACCTTGCCACAGTGTTGTTGCTACATCACTGACATCTCCACTCATATTTACTGTGGAAGAAGGAGAAATGGTTGTGCGAGCGTGTTTGTGATTGAGAGTATGTGTGTGGGTATGTGTGTGTGTGTTAACAAATTGGCATTCGTGTCTCTATCCGATCTTATTGCTGTATATATAATTGAAATAAGTACAACTGTGCCATATTGTTGTTATTGTAATTTGTTGATTTGTTGAATATGCCATATTTGATGTACATAGATGTAGTGACATTTTGACTGTTTTACTGTTTGCGGTTACTTTATGTGAGTGCGTGGATGTATGAAATCTGTGTGGTATCTGTCCCTGTAAACTTTTTGTCAGTAAGCTTTTTGTAGTTATTTGTAACATTGAGTAAAACATAATTATGAATAAAGTTTCTCGCTGCAATCCAGAACGGACAGCATCAGGCCTCGGTTCACAATCAAAACAGGGAGATGTTATGCAGTGTACTGTGGTGCCGAGCTCTCTCCAAAACCTTTACACACCTACGTCATTTTTACACCGAAACGTGCTGGTAGCTACAGCATATTACATAATCAACGAACATTTTGCGTTCTGCTAAAATATGATATCTTTACATCGAAGTCTCCTAACAGTCTTCTCTATTTTGCAGGCCTGTCTTGAACCCTGTGCCTAGAAATCCCATGGCAGCATCCTCATGGATAATGGCGGTGTTCTAGAACAAAACTTCCCAGTTGCAGAAAATACAAAGCAAAACACACAACCAGCTGGTCAAAACGGGACTGTTTTCTTCTGTGCTGCCCTGAGCGGATACAATAACAAATGATCGGCGGTGGACAAATGCGTCACGTTTCACCCTTTTCCGCCTTGAACGGATGCTGCTCCCAGAGAAATTAAGTTACCTTCTCCTGGTTTCCACTTGTAAACAACTCAATGAACTTTTAAACTCACCGACTGCTGGTTTCTGACCTATTCCGTAGCCACATGGGTCCTTCTTCGAGGCTCATCAGGACACAGTCTCCTGGCTCTTGTTCGTGTCTGTATGCGTTGGTGTATGAAGACATGCATAGATTTTTAAACTAACCCCTTCCTGGTTTGGGCCACACTATAAAATGGAGGCAGGATTGACATTTACGTGTCAAACAGATGAGGGTTTTTATCTCCAAGTTGCATCGTAAAAATCTGTTCTGATTCCTCTCACTGGCTCTCCTCTGGTCACGTGGGGTCCATAAAGTTAGTTTTATGGTTTAGGGGAGTTGACAATGTACTATGTATTTCACATTCTAGAAAGCAAGTGACGGTTTAACGGCTTTGTGTGGATCCTAAAGGGGTCAGTAAAGTAGAGACAGAGGGAAAGAAGCACTGTGTGCGCTTGCGTGCGTGTGAGTGTGTGACAGTGAAAAAGAGAGAGAAAGATAGGGGGATAGAGAGAGAACAGGCCTCTATTAGCCGCAGCTGTTCTTGCTCTGGTTCACACTTGGAGTCCGGAGATCTGTGCTGTGGTCTGCTGTGGACTCTGGGAAGGAGAGTCAGGACGCACAGTGAGTGGAATAACGCCTCCCGGTAAGTGGGAGCTCAGTAGAGAGAGGGGTGTGTTTGGTAAAGTGGGAGATGGGGCTCTGTAATTAACGTGTCACTCACTGTGAGCAGAACTCCTGTTTGGAGCGGCCACCAGCTCCGGTGGATTTTAGGTACACATGACACCTGCTGATGAGGCTGATCCTGCAGCCTGCCTCCTCCGAGGTTACAGATGGAGGAAACATTGAAACCGTTTGAGCTCGGTTATCTTTAGCTACAGACGCATGTGTCGTTTTAACTTGTATCTATAATGCAACCATCTGGTTGAGCTTTTGGATATGTATTTTTTTCTTTCTTCAATTTGTAATAAAATATTCGGAGATCTGGCGCAAAGAATTCGTTTGAAGTCCAAAAAAGTTCAACACAACAAAAATGTAAGAAGATAATCACATTTTTAGTGGCACAAAACAAAATAAAATCTGATTCCTATCTTCCTCTTGGCCAACCTGAACAGTTTTTATGCCCGACCATCTTGTGCGTTAAGTTGTTCAGATAACATTGAGAATTGTAAAAACATTCAGAAAGATCGCACTGTTTAGTGACGCGTCAGTGGGAAGAAGCGAACCTCTGCCTGACACCAGTCTTGTGTTTTCCAGGCCGTCTGGGTGCGAGATTTAAAAAATGAGAAACGGACCCAAACATTTCGAGGTTCTCCATCTAAAACCTGCTGGGAAAAGTTTTCTTTCATTCTGAACGCATCAACGCGTTCTAAACCACAGTAACACAAACCTAAACATACACTCGCAAATACAACGCGAAACCTGACATCTTTATTACTAAAAACAAAAAGTAAAAAAAAAACTGAGTGATGCTTGAGTCTTATTCATTTTTACCGCATTTAATGTCAAACTTAAAGGAATAGTGAGGATTTGAAAAACTGTAGTAAATATGAAATGACTTATTTTCATACATTTACCAGCAAAATATGATTCCATGACATCAATTGCAGATATCAATACTTAAAAACATTGGTCAAATATGAACTCACATTTAAAAACGTGTTTACGAATGAAAGGGACTTTGTGCAGAACCTCCAAAATTTCAGCAAAGATCCTGCTTCATTCATTCATTCATTAAAGACGATTACAAATAATATAACCGTGTGTGTGTGTGTGTGTGTGTGTTACTTTCGCTAAAAATAACACACACGTTATAGATCGGCTATAAGTTTTATATATATATATATATATATATGTGTGTGTGTGTGTGTGTGTGTGTGTGTGTGTAAATATACTTAATTCAAGACTTGTGGCGCCCCTCCCAGCCGACTACTTTACTTTATTTTTTTATTGTATATTACTATTGTCATTATTATTATTATTTTACTGATTGTTTCTATAAGGGCCGTCATGTCGTTTGTATTTAACGCAATTGCTCGTTAAGTTACTTCAGTTACAGATTTTCTTTTCTATTGTTAGTTTTTGCTCATTTCATTGCTTATGTTGGCCTTTGACTATAAAACAGAAGGCTCTTTGTTTACAACGGCAAAATCAAAATGAAGTTGCAGATTCTCCACATATGATTATTGCAATACAACTGTTATTATTAAGAACTGTAATTATTGACATGTACTGTCTAAACGGAAAATGAATAAATCTTAATGTGAACTAATGGATTATGGAATAAATACATGAAGCAATATTAAGTTTGTATGTATGCAATCTAAAGGAGGATTTTAGATTTCTATGTGGAAATGTTTGAGGGTTGCTGAGTTGGGCCGTAAGTACGGAGCGCGTTTTGGGATTGACCTGGGTCCTTGAGGAAGTTTCAGTGCAGTAAACAGGAAGTAAAAAAAAAAACTCCCTATTCCATTTTTCATCAGCTTCCTCCCTTTAATGATGATACAGGACCGCGGCCCGCGGCCTCCGGCCCCTGCCGCTCTCCTCCCACATAGCGCTGCTCACACTCAGCTCCCCGCGGCGATCAGGCTGCTACAAACATACATGACTCTCCATTCTGGGAGATTTAGGGAAGCTTTGGAATGGACAGGCAGAACTGTGAGCTCCTTTTTTTCCCTTTTTTCCCTTTTTTTTTAGCTCTGTGTGTGATCGGTTTGTGGTTTATGTACATAGGGCAGTTCCACTCAAAAGAGCCGCTTTTAGCTGTTGTGCATTATGTACATTATGTGCATGGGCTTGTTGCCTGTTTGAAGCTGTCAGACGGGCTGGTTTGTGTTGGTGATGAAGAGTGGCGTTAGGAACTAATGAAACTGACCTTTTATTGCCAGCTTTGCAGAAGGCGTGTGTTTGGTGTGTTAGGGAGAGTTTGGGCTTCCTGTGGGATGCGTCTTGTTGTGTTTAACTGCTTTAGGGCTTCAGATGAAGTGAAACTGGTAAATGACCAGGGTATGTATTTCACTTTGTGCTTTACAAAAACCGTACTCTCGTCAAGAAATATTTAGATTATCTAAAGTATTTTCGTTCATTTTGGATACAGATGTCTGTTTTACCACAGACAAATAAAGCTAAACGATTACAGAGTGGTCAGCCGTCCTCTTTTTACCTCACCCTCACATTCTCCGTCTTTGCTGCTGTTTTTTTCCGGGGCCAAACTCTCTTGTCACTGTTTCAGCCCTGCGTTTCATCTAGCATTTGACAATATTCTGTTGATTCCGAAACGTCACAGCTCGCGTGCTCAGAGACCCATACGTCAGGCGTGATGGCCTTTGGACACTGATAGGGGTGAAAAGTTCGGTCAGGACTCATGAATAATGAACGAGACGGAGTCACTGCGAGGTCAGCAGACAGGCTCCTGCCGAGGAAGACAACGAAGACTCCTGCGCAGGCGCAAAGTCGAGAGAAAGCTTCTAGTACCATGGGGGAAAGGTATTAACAGTTGGCTGCTTTCAGAAGTGCCCTCTATTTCCGAATCAGATGTCAGGAGGGTGTGAGACAAACAACGAACTTCCTCTTGTCTGGCTGAGTAAACATCGTCAACAACGACGCAGTCAGGTCTGACAATTACTAAAAAGGCTTTTGATCTATTTATGTGACAATTTAATAAGCCATTTTTTAAGTCGAAACATTTAATTTTTGCATTACTTCAGAAAGAATGCATATGTTCTCTTGTTCTCAGAGGTTGGGTTCCTGCTTTACGCCGATGTCGACTTTATAGTTTGGATAGGAAGCTTTTTATCAGAGGCAGCTTGTCTTGACTACAAGAGCTGCATCTTGTGTTCTTACCAGATGCAGCTCTTCCTCGCCGCCACCAGAGCTCGCTTCAGACCACGAGGACAGCTGGAAACAGCCCAACCCGGCCTGGACCCCCTACACAAGACGCCACCCCACCCCCACCCATCCAATCCTCCCGCCACCCCATCAGACCTTTAAGCCACCAGCTGGTATTAACTTTAAGCGCAGTCCGGTCTTTCTGCACCTTTTATTATTTTTGTACTGCTTACAGACAGTAGTGTTTCTCTAATGCCACCAATTAGAAGGGAAAAACGTCTCCTAAGCTCGTAAATAGTGTGTTTCATGCTGATCAATCTGAGTGCTGAGAATTTTGAATGGTAGATATTCAGAGAAACATGTGGATGTCTGTCCTTTACTTTCATTATTTCCTTGCTACTCCTGTCTTCCTGCCCCTGGTGAAGAAAAAGTGGGAGCTGTTATCAGCAGGGCTACATGACTCGCTGCTGGGGCTAACAGCAAAAAGTTCAGAGTTGAAGGGTCAAAAGTTCGCCATCATGCGGTAGTTCCACCCTCACCACTCTAACTCGCTCCACTCTCCACCACTCGCACTATGTCAAAGGCAAAAACAGGAGGAGGGGGAGTAAGGGGAGCCGAGGTAGTGAGGGGTTACTCATGACAGAAATAATGGGGGGGGGGGCGAAGTAGAGGTGAAGGCCTGACCTTTCATTCCTCCCAACCTAGTGACAAAAGCAGAACTGCTTCTCTTGATGCAGTTAAAACAGGAGAGACAGAGAGAGAGGCTGGTGGAGGGAGGGTGTTCAGTGACATGCAGGCAGGTACAGGTGTTAGGCTACATGTCCTGTTCACACTGTCCAACATTTGTTTTATATCCACTCCAGCTAGAATCAGGTGATTCCTAATTTTCAAGAAATGGTTCTTAGTAACATGTATAGATATACAATGTTTTTTGTATTTATTATTATGCATGATCAAGCCACTGCTCTGATATACTATGCATATTTATATGTTCAAGAATCCTAACACGTTTCCCTCAGCCATAGAGCAGCTGATCCAGAACGCTGCTGCTGGAGTTCTGGCAAAAACCAGGAAGGTAGAGAACGTCACCCAGTTCTACAGTCCTTCACTGAGAGAATAGACTTTAAGATACTGTTAGTTTATGAATCACTGAACAGTTTAGCACCACAATACATTAAAGATCTGCTGTGTATCAACCATCCAGACCTCTCAGGTCTTCTGGTTCTGTTTCTGCTCTGCATCCAGAACCAGAACCAAATATGGAGAAGCAACATTCAGCTTCTATGCATATATCTACCGAATCTGGAATAAACTTCCAGAAAACTGCGAAACAGTCGAAACACTGAGTTCCTTTAAATCTAGACTAAAAATCCAGAGATGCTTTTGATGAGCAGTAAGTATGAACATTGATCAACATATTTGATGTGTATTTGGTTGATGATGTTGATGATGACATTGGACAAAATGTAACATTTATTTGTTTCATACATAATTGATGACTGAATGATATTTTTATGTGGAAAAAGGACTGAACTGCCTTGTTGCTGAAATGCTATGGAAATAAGTTTGACTTGACTTAATAGCATACAAATTTAAAAAGGGACAGAGTACAGCTCAAACAGAAATGTCCCAATTAAATGTGCTTTACCTGATTAGAGCATAAGCATATTCCATATACAGTGAGTAGATATTTAATACTATAAAACAGGACAAAATGAATCACCCCAGCTAACTTTAATTTTACACCACACATACAAACTCACCCCCACCCCCCCCCCCACACACACACACACACACACACACACACACACCCCGACAGACAAACTTAATCACTGGCGTATGTATGCACACACTCTCTCTTGTTCTCTCGCAAGCATACATTTAATTATTACATATTTGAGAAGTTATAATACATATATATTTTTTAATTGCATTTTTAATTTTTGAACTACAGGTTCTCACATCATCAGAAAACATGTTCCACCAGTTGTTGGCCTCTATAGAATGAAGAGATTGACTGGTAGGCAGAATGGCATGGTACAATCTTTTGCAAACAAAAGCAGCTATTTCACTGGTGAACTGAAGTAGAATAGCACTACAGTGCATATGCACTGCCAGTTTCATATTTGTTGCCGTCATTATTTTTATTATTATTATTTTGTAAAGTAGTCCAATCAAAGTCCAAATTTCAATTTGATCGAACTAAATTTAGCACTGAATTCCAAGTCTGCTGTTTAGGGCTTCACAATTACTCTTGACCCCTGACCACGTGATGGCTTGGATGAAATCTGAACAATGTTGCTATATGTTGCACTTAAACCAGTCATTGCAAGAGATGAATCTGAAATCCAGAAACATGCATAAAGCTCATTGGTCACAAATAAGATTATTTAATTACTGTAATGTTAAAAAATGTTGCAATCAATGCATTTCCATTGATTGTTTAAAAGGGAATGAATTATTTTTAAAGGCAATGTTTTGTTAAAATATTTGTGAAATGTATTAAAGATTATAGCCCATTGTATTAAAATGTGATAGCTGAGCCGAAAAGGGCAGCATTGCATTGGGTGTTTTATTAGTTTGTTTTTGGTCATAATAATTGTAAAATGTGAGATTTAAAGCAAAAGCAAATCGGGGCACTGTGCATTGTCGGCATGCAGTTCACTACTGATTATAAAATGAATACAAACTCTAAAGTCGTATAACAGATTGATTTGTAATAGCCTAAGATTCGTTCACGCATTGCCGTTCATGGGTGACTGATTTATATTTATACAACAAAAGTAAAAGGACAAATGATTGTGGAAGAAAAGAATAAAACCTGTGAAAAAAAGAAAAGACCTTCACTTCCATGGGTCATTTTTCTTGGAGTAATGACTCCAACTCAATTTGGTATGACAGGGAAAGCGGGAGAGGGAAGGTCTGGAAGCAAATGACAGAAAGACAGGATGAGGGACAGAAGGGAGTGCAGAGAGGTGGACGTGTCAAAGAAAGGGTGTGGAAAAGAGAGGAGGTGAGTGAGGCACAAGGAAAGGGGAGAGGTTGGCTCTGCTCAGGGTGAACGGGAGGTCATCTCGTCTCACCAACATTAAAATGTGGATCAGGGACGCGGGGCGTCACGCCTCGCTCGTTAAACAAAGAGTGTGCCAAACTGGCAGATTAATTTGAAAACTTGAGTCCGTACACTTAATGCCTCAAAGAGACCACAGTCTTCACAGCAGCCCCGCTCTGCTCTGTCTACCTCTGTCCCAAAGCCTCCACTTTCCACCAGGCGCTGATCTCTGCGGATCCTCCCGCACAGGCGGCTTGGGTCGGCAGCGGCGGCGTCCGGCTGTGCGGGTTCCTTCCTGCTCCTGGAAGATTCTTGCTAAATCATTTCAATCTAAGAAGAATCGCACTCAGAGGACCGTGTGAAGCATGCTGCCGAAGAGTCATATTTTCGTTTTCCAAGAGGGCTGAAGCGTGCGTGAAGGAGCTAATCTTCGGAAATGGCAGCTTCCTAGTTATTATCACTCCTCTAGCAGCTGGTCTAAGACTAAACACACCGAAGAACCCAATTCTGGAAGATCAAAGCGGGAAGCGCTGATTTAAGTCGTGACAACTGAAGGAAAACGCGTCTCGTAATGCAGGAAATACATGTCGGCGTCCAAGATTGTGTTGATGGTGTAAATTAAAACTAAAAATAACTGGCATGACATGGCAGAACCAGGATCAGAACGACGGATCAGCAGCGACGGAGGAAAGCCAGGTGAGCTTCCCCGGACTGAGTCGCCTGCAACCAGCAAACATACGCTGCATGAAAGAAGGAGCTGCTTGGTTTGCATTTCGCTTTGTGGTGTGTGTGTGTGGGGGAGTGCGCGCGCGCGCGGGTGTGTGTGTGTAGCAGGTGCGTTGCTCATGCTGAGAGGAAGAGGAAGATCACGTGTAGACCCCACCTCCCTTCCTCTGCAGTCTGTTTTCAGTACAGTTCTTCCATTTTTATTTAGTCATAATTTCATTGATCCGCGTCGCCGTTTTAACCGCTAAAGAGAATCTGCGTTCTGTTTTACAGTCTTCATTAATGATAGATAGATAGATAGATAGATAGATAGATAGATAGATAGATAGATAGATAGATAGATAGATAGATAGATAGATAGATAGATAGATAGATAGATAGATAGATAGATAGATAGATAGATAGATAGATAGATGACATGCTTTGTGAGAGCAGAATTTCTTGTAAGGAAACTTACAATTTTTTGTGTGTTTCCATCAGTGGTTAACAGTATATGTAATTTAGTGACAACTTATCTTGTGAAAACGAAATGTTGATCATGGAATTGCCGGTTTGTTCTTTCTGCCAACTGAAACATCCCGGGTTTCAGCTTGGAGCTCCTGAATGCAGCACTAACCGTAACAGGAGTCTGTGGCTCCTCATTTCCCCCCGTGTCTTTTATTTTACATCACAATAACTAACGAGCTGAGCAGGGTTTATTTTTCAAACTGCACAATGGGAGAGAGTAACATTTCTCCTCTTCTTCTTTGTTTCTGCAGCTTTTTCACATTGGTAATATTTCAAAACATTGACAAGCCTGCTGGCTGTAGATAATGGCGCATTTAACCCTTCAATATGCTCTGGTTTTTGTCTCGTTGCGGCCCTCAACTATGTCTTAAAAATTAATTCGTTGATCTAGATATTTACGTTTTTTAAACAAAGACCTGATTAAAATTGAGTTTTCTTTTCTTTGCTTTGTTTTGCTATTATTTTCAGTTTTTTTATTTATTAAAAAAAAGGCATGTGCCTCTTTTTGTTTGCCTATAAAAAAAAGTCATGTGCACAGGCCTCTGGACATTTCGGACATTTTTTCTTTTGCTTTGTCCCGAAGAAATATCGACGTTCTTCTTGAATTACACAATTTAACTGGAGTATAGATTATTTTATTCTTATTTTATTTTTATCGCTCATGATGGACAGATTACTGGCTATGAAAATAAATGCTCCCGTGCGCAATGACAAATCACTGTTAACGGTAACACCTCATTAAAAATTTAAAAAATAAATAAATATATATATATATATATATATATATATATATATATATATATATATATATATATATATATATATATAGGGATTAATTAGGTTTTTTTATTTATTTGAATTTATATTTGTATATGATTTTATTTACCTGAGGTTCCTTCTAAATGCTGTCCGGTTGGCTGCATATTTGCTGGCTACGTTGACCTCTACAAATTGCGGGGGAAACAATGGATCTGCCACTGGACTGAAAGGTTTCTGCTGACAAACTTGACAGAGAGAAAAAGGAGTCCTGTGGTTAGATTCAACATAACGTAATCGATTCCTGGAATGACCCTCGACTGAGGGTCAAGGTGACAGAAATATGAGCACATAGAACAGAATAGAACAGAATAAAATAAAATAAAATAAAATAAAATAGAAAGCAGTAGATTTTACTCCTTCCCATTTCAACAATCCACGTGTTGTTTGCTCTGGTCACTTATCAATAACTTATCAATAACAATAACGAGCAGCATCGCCTGAAGCTTGGAGCAACTGTTCTTGTCACTAGATCGATGTATAGAGTAGAAAAACAAAAGATAGTAATTACAACGACTAATGTATGAAATTCACAAAATTCACAACGTTCCTCTTACACTTGGACTAAATGTAATAATCAACAAGGTGCAGTGTTATTTAACAAAACTGAAAGAGAGAGAGAGAGAAAGTAATCCATTATGCATTTCATGCCTTTTTTAAGAAAGAATCCTAAAATCACTTTTTAATTCAGTTACAACAGAGTTTGCAAGACAGACAACTATGCATTTACTGCAGCGGAGCGGTATTTATCCATTTATTCTCTGCTCCATCCATTCTCCAGTCCGACCTTTCAGGACAGTCTTGATAGGACAGGGTCTCTTCGTGCCAAGTGATTTGTTTTTTCTTTCAAGAAAATGCGTCCATTCTTTAAGAGCGGCCGCTGTTTTAAGAGCCAAGATATTAGTTTCTGACTCATACAGTAATTTGGTTGCGGCTACATATGTAACGAATCGAAAATTGCTGAGTTGGATTGGTTTAGGATTAGCCTGAAGAAATGTACATTATATTTGTACCACATTACATTTTTAATGGAAACAATACATACGACGTGTTAGTAAATTAGTGATACATTTTAAAAATGAAACAAAAAAACACAGACTGATAAAGGCCTACATTTCCCTCCATAGTGGACAGGTTTAAATGATCAATAATATTATTGTTAAAATAGCAATGTTTTGTAGCATATATGAAATACATATTTAATAAACCTGTCATGTCATCCTGATTATATTTTACAGAAGTGCATGGGATTTAAACAATGAAACATTTCATCATGCTTTTCTAAATCCATTCGTCTGAACAATGAATAACATCCTGCATATTATTCAATAAATAACACATCATTCTAGTTAAATAATTAGTTTTTAAAAATCTAATAATAAATTCCCACCAAATAAAAGTTATTCATCTGAATTATATTTATACCTTTGGAAAATATGTGGAAATTTGTACAAAGTAGTAGTGAAGCGTTCTGTGTCGCTTTATCTCCCGCTTTTTACTGCACGGCCTCAAGCTGCAGGAAGTTAGAACAGCGTTAAAATTCCATCAGAGCTGCCATGTGGTCTGGTGTCAACGACAGATGGAAAGAGAAATCATAAATTACTAAAACCAATACAAGTCGCACCTTTACAGAGTCGATGTCTTCTATATCTACCCTGTAGATCCGGATTTGTGTCAAAATGTCTAAAAGCATCACAAATTCGCTTCTAGGGGAGTATATAGTGGATTTACACACGACGGATTCACCCTTGCTGCCGTGACCCTGGACGACCACTGCAAGCTGCTGCTTCCTGTTCCAATTTGTTTTCAACATCAAAGTGAAACTCCAGCAATCATTAGGCCTCCTTCCATAGCTAGTTTTTAACTACACACACACACACGCCCACCCCCACACACACAGCCACCCACGCGCACACACACACCTACACACACACACCCCCACACACACACAATTTTTTTTTGTTTATTTGTTTTGATTAATAGTTTTTCTTTGACGGCTAATTTTGAATCCTGAAGTCCTAATCCAGAGTGATTAAAAAAATATATCAGTTGTTTTGGATCTGTTTACTTAATGTTTAGAAGTATGCTATTTTTATGTTAAAAGTATGACGACGGAAAATTTGCCATTCTTTCACTCCCTTTCTCAGACTTTCTTTTGCATTATTTATTTATGTATTTATTTATTTATCCTTTAGAAGCAAATAGTTTTTATTTGGGCCATTTATCTTATGCGCGTCCTCTCAGCGTCCTCACTTTTAGTCGACAGCATGTGTGTATCCACCTATTTAACTTTAATAAATAGCAATTGTGATTAAAAATTAGCTATGCTTAATTTCTATTTATTGTGTGTGTGTTTGGTGGGGTGTTGCACTGGCTGTTGACACCGGAGGGGAGAAACTAAACCTCGACGGTCTCTGGATTGTGTAAAGCTGAAAAAACATGTGGAGGTTTGGAGTGAACGGATCTAATTCCTGTATTTTTCATACAAGGTTTATATATATATACATATATATAAATAAAAAGAGACTGACTGAATCAGTAAGTGAGGTTCGGCTGAGTGTTGGCTGGGTGCCTGGTGGAACTGCGTTTTAAAAAAATGACACCGATGCTGAACTCTCGTTCTTCATGCAAAGGTTTTCTGGTGATTTAGGAGGCCGCTGAACCTGAATTACTTGATGAATTTTCTATCGATCCTAAACACGCCAGATTAATCTCTGACACTGCTACTGGGTGGCAGAGCAGGAGCCGGCCAGGCCACTCTCCCACTCCCCGGTATTAGCGGAGAATGAGAAGAATAAGGGGGAAGAAAGTTGGCAAACAGCCTCTGCACACACCCTGTATGTACACAGAGGGAGGCGCAGGCGCCATTAACTCCCCAGAGTACTTTCTTCAGCTACTTCTTTTATTTTATATTATTTTATTTTCTGATTGAACTGGTTAGTTAGGCACCTAAAAGAAGATAGAGCGACAGAAGATCGCTGTGAAGAATAAGATGAGGCTCATATTTTTTTTATAAGAACATGAGTGTTTTTGTTTGTTTGTTTGTTTATTTTTGTTTTTGTTTTCTGTCTGAGATTCTTCCTGTTTTACGGGTCTGGTAATGTGACCGGGCCGATAGGCAGAGCCAGCAGGGGAAGTGATTGAGGCTTAAAGGGAGAGGGTCTAATCAAAAACTGAGGTCATATGATCTTGCGCGTGCGAGAGAGGAGTGTATGTTTAATTCCATTTCCTTATCCGGTGGTCCGTCCAGGAGGCGTGCCATTGGCTGGTTTCCGTCACGTGGAATCCTAACTTTGTTCACTTGACAGAAAAGAAGGAGGGTTTAAGTGAACAGGAATAACCGAAGACTAAAGGGATGACATATAAATTTTAGTTATATTTCTTTTCAAGCGGGTGCAATTTCAGAAAAAGACTGAAATTAATGGCCATGAGCTCCTATCTGATCAACTCCAACTATGTGGATCCGAAGTTCCCACCCTGCGAGGAATACTCACAAAGCGACTATTTGCCCAGTCACTCCCCGGATTATTACGGCTCCCAGAGGCAGGACTCTGCCGCTTTCCGGCCAGACTCTGTCTACCACAATGAGCACAACCCGGCTCTTCACCAACCCCGACTCGAGCCGCCGTACACGCCGTGCCAGCGTGCACCACAACCCGCTTCAGAAGTGACGTCCCCCCAGGGTCACACTATTCTCCCCACCCGGCTGCACACCACCCCTGTGTCGGAGCAGAGCCACCGCTGTGACTCGGTAACACCGAGCCCGCCTCCACCTCCACCCTGCGGTCAAACACCTCGCAGCCAAAGCGCTTCTTCCCCCGCCAGCAGCCGGAAGGACCCGGTGGTGTATCCGTGGATGAAGAAGGTGCATGTAAACATCGGTAAGAGCTGCATGGGAACTTTATCCTCTCTCCCTTCCACTGTCTGCAGCGGAGATCTGGCTATGCATAAAGCTCGGTGTCCACCGTCTGAACCCATGTTCCGTTAGCAGCAGAGGAGAGGGCTCGCTGCAGGGTTGAGATTTACGGTCGTCTGTTTGCAGGGTCAATATAATTACACCCTCCATAAATTTTTATTACACCTCTCAGCTGTGGTGTCGTTTGAAGTCTGATCTCAGGCTGCTCTGCCTTATGACAACTCAGAGCGAGCCCATAAGTTAGCTTTTATGCGCTGGTAATTCGACTATAAGTGGTGCGGCTTTATAAACGGTGGACTCCAACCTTCCGTTCCTCTCGTTGTTCCAAGGAAAGGAAAGTTTTATGACAGATGAAATATTCATGTTTATAGAGTCGGTCGTAAAACACTAATGTGAAAGCGAATAGCTCCAGTCTGGTGTGGATTCTCTCTGCAGGCTTGCAGCCTCTATCAGCCGCAATATCAGCTTTGTAAAGTCACAAGAATGCGTTCCCTCGTTATATGTGCAAAGAACGAATGACCTTTGCTTCGTTTTTATTTTTTTGTTGTCCTACAAATAATCGATTCCGATTTTACAATCAGAAGGACCGAAATCCACCGCGTCACATTTGTTTACGGATGTCTGTAATTTTTCCAGATTTGTCGAATCATTACTTAGCCAGTCATCATGCCTGCTGCTCCACCACTCCTCTCCCCACCTCCACCAAAACCACCGCCTTTGTTTTTCACTAACTAGAAAACAAAGAGAACAGTTCCCACACTTTCAGTTAGTGCCATTTGCTCACGAAATCACCGAAAAATAACGTGCATTATCTCTGCATGATTGACTTACGTTGCAGACAAAATTATTTTATTTTTAAGCAAGTCGACACAAAATATTATTCAAACGTCCATTGCGTCTGCGCGCAAGACAGGCGCTCACACAACGCCATCTGGATGTGGAGTGTCACTGCCTCGGGCCCGGCGCGTCACCTGGCAACATCTGCAAGTCTCTCAACATGTGGGCAACCAGATCAGGCGAAACAACATAAACCACAAAGAGAAAATGCGCATCTGCACGCATTACATGAAAATGTTATTGTTGTTTTCTTGTTGTCTGTTAGTCCACAGTGATGAGAGACGTATTCAGATTTTTAATTTATTTTTAACAACGATACTCCAGTAAATTATCGCTGCAAATATCTTGTTTATTTCTGACAAATTGACGTGTGCCTGGTTTGTTTACTATGTTCTCACATTACAAATTTATTTATTTTATTTTTATTTTTTGGCTTTTTAATGCCTGGTCCCTTTGTTCTTCCACAGTAAATTCCAGCTACTCTGGTGGAGAACCTAAACGCTCTCGGACGGCCTATACGCGCCAACAAGTCCTGGAGCTCGAGAAGGAGTTCCACTACAACCGCTATCTGACACGCAGGCGTAGAGTGGAGATTGCGCACACTTTGTGTCTGTCGGAGCGGCAGATAAAGATCTGGTTCCAGAACCGGAGGATGAAATGGAAGAAGGACCACAAGCTGCCCAACACGAAAGTCCGCTCCGGGACGAACAGCATCTCGAGCTCTCAGACTGTGTCTGCGTCTCAGAACCGCTCCTCCGGACCTCTATAGCGCGGCTCTTTGAGCTGTGGCAATGTGGTGCCCGTCCTTATTCTCCCGTTTTCAGATTGAAAACTGAAGATGTGGTCCAACAAACCCCCCGGAATGTGCACTTTGGACCAGAGTAGAAACTTAACGCTTGAAAAGAGGACCAACTCCACCCGTGGCAGACTGCAACCCCGGACTGTTCCGTAACAAACCTAAGACTTTGTGTGGGGGGGTTTGTGGGAGGACTTGTAAAATCTGACTTAAAGAACCCAAAAGGGAGGCATGTGTTAGAATTAAAAACACAGAGCTACACGGTTCGTCGAATAGATTTCCGTGAATCCCAAAGTCTCCTCTGTACTTTTTCTACTCTTTAAATGTGCTTCGGCCGTCTAGACAGAACCGCCCACCTACCATATGTTGCTTAGAACGGTGTGTGTGTGTGTGTGTGTGTGTGTGATTTTAACACGCTTTCCTTTAGCTTTTCTTTTATTTTGAGAACATCCTAGCTTCTATGTTTAATTACACCAAACCTGAGAGCCATTTTTTATGTTTTCTGTGTGGGGTACAAAGCAAAGGGGTGCACCTCGCGGTTCTGCCCATAACCCCGCCCTCACAGACCACTACCCCCTCACACACTTGTAAAAAATGGAACTGTCTTTTCTTCCATAGCCCCCACTCCACCTCCACCTCCACACACACACACACCCACACACACGCACACAAACATGCAAAAAAAAACAGTAGAAAGCATCATGTAGCCACGCTCCTACCCGCAGCGCTCAAACAGAACATTCACCCACAGGTCGAACCCAGCAGGGGGTCTGATTTTTAGTTGCTATAGTTTGAACTCGGCTTTCCTTTTCTTCTTTTGAACATGCTGTTGGAGCTATTTTTGAAGTCAGTATTGATTGTAAAGCGGTACTCTGCGGTGACATTGCTGAGAGTGATTCGGACGGTTCGTGTGGTCCACTGAATGCTCATGATCGTGTTCTAAAGGCTGCAGAGATATAGAATTATTTTCAAGCACTTATGAAACATGGATGCGGTAAAACGCTTCCCACTGGACACTAATAATCACACCAAAATCGTACAAATAGTACAAAACACAGCACTAAATAATGTATTACTTATTACCTCACATGTAAATATATATGAATTTAAATATGTTTTATGACATCCTGTTGTCGCTTACTCGTTGATGAAGTGACAGGTTTTCAAGCTTTTACTGACATGAAGAGGTATATTTTTTTCCAAACAAAAGCTCTATTCTTTTGTTCTATGTTGGAATGGAATTGTTTGCATATGATTTAGGTTTTAGGACTCCGGGTCTCTTTGCCAAGAAAAAGTGATTTCTCTTTATTCTTTTCGTCATTTCATGTTATTCTGTACATGGAATCAGCGCACATTTCTT
Organism: Phalloptychus januarius; assembly: GCA_902982915.1. Lineage (NCBI taxonomy): Eukaryota > Metazoa > Chordata > Actinopteri > Cyprinodontiformes > Poeciliidae > Phalloptychus > Phalloptychus januarius. Next base: position 354,887 of record CADWAE010000476.1, read on the forward strand.
TTTCTCAAGTGTATGATTATTTTTATTTATCCGTTCTGAATTTGCAAGATTTTTTAATGATATTTTTTTCTTTATAATCCAAGTGCCACAGCCGCAATGACCGTATTTGTTGAACCTTGAAATCTTTATGTTCCTTTCTCACTTTACTTAGTATCTAGATTTTTTTTTGTAAATAGCCCAAAAATATAAATAAATGACTGAACGTGTAATATTTCTAGTGTTATTCTATTTTTATTTTTTTATTAAATATTGTTTCCTCCTGTATTCATATAACGAAATGAACAACTAATGTATTTTTCCGGGATTCTCCTCATTGTCAAATTGGATTTAAAATATTTTTTTCTCTAACTGATCTGTTTTGGAAAATGATAATTTCTTCTTTCATTTTACTTTGTGGTGTCTGTGGATTTGTCCCCCGTCAGGATTTACTGCTGGACGAAGAATTTGACACACAATAAATAATAACATATTATCTCGGTGTTGGTTTTGCCTACAAAGCCACGGTAAGCTGTCTTCAGAAATCACCAGGCTGCGATGATTAATCTGTCCCGGCCAGGAGTGATCCTGGTACATTACGTCCTGTAATCTCGTTTTAAATCACAAGCCGTCCTTCCGTTTCTCTCCTTTCTCTCCTTAATTTAACGGCAGCTCAGATGCGCTGCTTCCATCGGTCCTATACAGATTGTGCAGCTCCCTCCCCCACACGCCCCTCTCCCAAGGACCCCCGGCTTTAAACATAGAAAATCTGATACTTTAACCCTAAAACAACTTCAAATTTCATACATTTTCCTGACCAATCTATATTTTGACCAGCATTGTGTGTACGTGTGTTTTTTTTCTTTCTCCTTCTTTCTTTCTCTTTCTTTCTTTCTTTCTTTCCTTCCTTCCTTCCTTCCTTCCTTCTTTCTTTTAGATATTACGGAAAGGGAGTGGGCCGGCGCAATAGCTCAAGCCTTGACAACCAAATAGATAATCAACAAGACGAATGGCTTCTTTTGGGAGGTGCGGCTCTCGTATTAATTTTCATTTTCTTTTCTTTGAGCAGGTATCGAAAAATAGGGAACAATAAGGGGGGAACGAGAAAATAGCATTCCTCTCGATGAACTTTAAACTAAAAACTGTGCCCCCCAAATTGGTCCATTCGTGCACAAAGAAGACTCAACGATACTCTATTTGTTGGCTGCAAATCTGTCCCATTGTGTATATAATATAAAAATTGCTATTATATATATATATAATAGCAATTTTTATTTTTTGTTACTAGTATTATAATTAATAAACCATTAGGAGGGTGTTTTCCATTTGCTATTCCTCTGAACGGAAATAGTCGCTTGTGTGGATGCCCACACACACCATCTGTAAGATCGTCTCTTGTCATTATATACTGGCTAAGGCAGAAGGGACAGCTCCGCAAGAAAAATGCAAGAATTATTCAAGAACAAATCATTAATCATTTGCGCTTCTTTAAACGCTTCTTCTTCTATTGTCATTCAGCAGTTCCACACAAGACCCCTTACTCCAGGAGTGAGGGAGGGCAAAGAGCACATAGACACGGGAAAAAAGGAGACGTCTTGCAAGACACATGGAGGATCGCCACCCCCACCCCCTTCACAGCTCCTTCCCCTGCACACACACACGCGCGCGCACCCATGTACAAAACACACACACAAACACTTCCTCTTGCCAATCATCAGGAAACTATTTTTACATCCCACAAATGGCCTGTCTTCTTATAAAATGATATAAACTGTTTTGTTCCTTAGTGTTAAGGACTGAAGCCCAGAAAGGAAACATGCAGGAGTCCTCACAGCGCAGGGAGGATGGCCTTGAGTTTACTGGAAGTTGCGACAAAGGTAAGAGGCATGGGGGTATTGCTCAGCTTCTGTCTCTGGGTGTCCGCTTCTCCAAGTCTGACGCGTTTTCCAGTTTCACTGTCCTGTGAGCGTGATTTATGTTTATATGGGTATGCGTGTGTGGGTTGTGGGGGGGGGTGGGGGGGGGCGTGTGTGTGCCAAGCAGAGCTACCGGTATCTGTGGTGAGTTTTCTGTATTTTTATCCAGGAGCCTGTTGATGTGTTTCGTGTTTCTGGTTTGTTTGCACCACATACGATGTGAAGCTCTGTCAATTGTTTTATCGCGTTTGTTCATATCAAATCTCCATTATTAAGAATTGTTCATAGTCATTTGAACAAACAGTCGTCAGTTTGTTCGTGTAGGTTGTTGAATGCGGAAATAATTCACTTAAACCTGCTGTCTGAAGCAGTCCCAGACAGTCTAAGGCTTGTGTAGCTGTTTGCGTTTGGCCTGAACCCACATGACCCTGCTGCTTCAGTCTTCATATTTGTGCATTTTTAGTTTGTTTTTCCCCCCAACAGGTACAAACAGATCCCCTATTTGTTGAGAATATATATGAAATGTTCAGTCGGATAGAGGCTAAAATGAGAAGTGCGACAATGAAAGTAATGCAGCGGCTTCTGGTTAGTGGAAACACGTTAAAACCAATTTAGCCGGAAAGCAAAAATATCTATAAGCTTTCCCAAACGGTTTGACTGCTGTGAGCTTTCAGGCCTTCTGTTTATCTGCTGATCAGCCTCGGGAAGCACACTCACTGCTGCCTGACCTCTTCACAGATCAATCTGAGAGGAATGGAAAACCAAAGCAAAACGGTTCTCTGCTGGAGCTCACAGGCTTACAACAGAAAAGAGAAACAAACTGTAGAAATATTAATGGTGGATGCAAAACAGAAGATCGTGAAAACGTGAGCTTTAGGAAGAAAAACATCAATGATCGGGCACTGACAGTAACAGCGGCCGGAAAAGGTTCAACCAAGGGACACGTTTTCCTGACGGATGAGGTCCAGGAGTTCTGAAGCCAGCGGCTGACCCGCGGTTACCCCCCTGTCCCATTCCTACCTTACCTCCCCCGCACGCACAGCGCACCTACCCCCGCCTCTCCTGGTCCCCCTTGACCTCACCAGACTGTTGGACCATCCGCAACCTCGGACATTCCCAGACCTCTGGAGCCCTAGGGGCAGTTTGTCATAACAGGCAAAGTTCAGAGCACTGGAACCCAGGCTGACCGTGGCATCTTTCCTCCCACAGACAGACAGACAGACAGACAGACAGACTCACAGAATATGTTCACATGGATGAGACACTGTAAATACATGCTATAATAATCAGTTAGATGACTGAAGATAAAAGTTTCTCAGGAGCAGCAGTCTTCCATGCCGGATCATAAGCCATGTTACGCGCTAACGGACGACAGTTTAACGGGGAGTGACTTATGCCTCTCCGTTAAAGTCTCATATAGACGGTCTTATAAGAGAGGTTTAGATAGTTTTCTTTATGCTGTACTTTGACTTACAGGACCACACCAGTTCCCAGCCATTAATAACTAAGGCAAGGCACTAAGACGTGCAGCAGATTTAGTTTACATTAATATTTCTTTATTAGCGCAGGTTACGTCATCCCTGCGATGGACTGGCGATCTGTCCAGACTGAGCCGCCTCTCATCTCTTGGCCTTTGGAGATATTGAAACCAGCTCCCCTGGCGAACTCATATGGATGGATGGATGGATGGATGGATGGATGGATGGATGGATGGATGGATGGATGGATGGATGGATGGATGGATGGATGGATGGATGGATGGATGGGTTGGTTACCTTAAAATCAAAATAATAGAAAAACTACTCTCCATGTAGCTCCAAAAACTTCAAGATAATCTCAGTTAAGTGTTAATTGAAGAACGAGGCAGAACGTGAGCTGTCAGATGATGGGATTCTTGCTTTGTCTGTTCGGGTGATCTGGTCCAAATGATGGGACTGATATGTTTCAACAGCAGCTTTTCAAAACAAGCTGCAGACCGCAGGAACTCACAGGACGCACACCAATTGTCCTCAGAGTAATGAGAACACAGGAATACATCGGGGTCTAGGTAGGCATTATGAATTCAAGGCTGGGACAAACACTGATCTTTGGCCCAGAGAGTCTCGTAGTGGTTTGCTAATTATCAGACAAATCGCCCGCACATTTTTTTTTCTCTTTGGCTCGTTGCATCCGCGGTGTCAGAGAAATTTATTATTCTGGAGAGCGCGAAGAGCTGTGGAGGTCACAGTACAGGCACGCGTGCTGCAGGAGGAGGTCTACACTGGAGATCTATGGCAACAACAGTTTAGTGTGTGTTTGTGTCGGAGAATCTGTGTGTACCATTCATTAAGTATTTAAAAGCCAGAGCCAGATAATGGCTGCCAAGTGCAGCATGCGCGTGCACAGTTTCCTTGAAGTGAACGCGCGTTGAGCTTTCCTTATTTGTCAATATCTCTAAGTGATTAAAGAGAGTTTAAAAGGTCAGCTGATATAACGAAATATTTCCACAGAAGATCCCGGTATATAACTGAACTCTGCGTACTTTATATCTTTTCATTGTTTTTCATTGTTTTTACCTTTTAATCCTCCCGTCCTGCTCTTGCCTTCCAGAACTGCGCCGTCTGTTCACTTCATGTGTATTCATTGCACTATAGCGCAAGTTCCAGATCAGAGTCATTAATGAAGTATTTTAGAGAATTATGGGGAACAATCAGGACAATATTGACTAGCCACACTAAAATAAGATGAAACAAATGAAATCACAGCAGCGAGTTTCACCTGGGTTGAATTTTCAGGTGTTTTTGTGATTCTGCTCGTGGCCCGTTAGCGGGTAAATATTTACTTTTCACCTCATTACTTTCTCGCAACCATATTCTTCACGCATTCAAAGAGATCACTCAAACTGATGCTGGGACGTGGAATTGCAAGTTGACGATGGGCTCTTCAGTTCCCACCTCACACCGGTCGGAAAGTGGGTTGTGTTGTCCTCTGCTGCTCTGAGGCCTTTCTGACTGACATGCAGCATCAGGCCTCTAGAAGCATCCTGGTGTTTCAGGACAAACCGTCCCTTCCGCTCAGGTTTTGCAGCTTCCCATGTCTGACTGAAGTTATGTTGTCTTCATTAGCATTGTGGTTTTTTGTCATGCATTGTCTTTACCATGACTTTTTAATTTCATTGAATAAGTTTGAGCATGGGGACCTCATGAAGGTGTACCTTTTTTACAGCTGTTAATCCATTATAAAAAGGAAAGAAAAAAAACATTGCAAAATAAATTTCTTTGAAGAGCTCTTTTTTAATCAACAATGAGAAACCGTGACTTAAAAAAAAGAAAATAACGACCTTCAGGAACTGTACATTTGCAGTGGAATACTGGATGCTAACTAGTAGCGTTCAGGTAAAAATTCCAGAACGTTGAAAAACACGAACCTTTCAAAAGCGGCTCAACTGCGGATCTGATGAAACATTCAGGAGAAGAAGAGGCTGTTCAACCGCTTCTCACGTTTTACCTCAAGAAATCTGTTACATAGCGAGTTATCTCAATAATACACCCCGAAAGAAAAATAGAAGAAAGTCAAAAAGATAGATAGATAGATAGATAGATAGATAGATAGATAGATAGATAGATAGATAGATAGATAGATAGATAGATAGATAGATAGATAGATAGATAGATAGATAGATAGATAGATAGATAGATAGATAGATAGATAGATAGATAGATATTTGTTTACAAATGTGATTGCTATAATTTATGGCCATCATTAATATGACATCATAGCGGCTCTTTGTTTCATTATGACACTAAAAGTCATCTGAGCCTCTTAGCCTACAATCACTTTTTCTGTTTTCATTTTTTTTCATTTTCCACAACTTGATCGATGTGCAGATATTTAAAATTCTCAGACAAGCCAGAAAATCACATCTAAAATCACAGTATTTTTTTTATCAGTGGCCTTCATTGTTCATTTGGCTCATATTTGAAGCAGCGCGCGCAGGACTGATTCAAATATGATGACTGAAGCAGAAGTGCATGACGCTGAGATTTTCAGCTCATATAATTGTCCGTTGCTTTGACCTTGAAGGGTTTGTTCCTCTACAACCAGCACAGGCTCACATGTTGAACCTTTCAGTGCCGACATTTTTTCTTTGCGCTCTATTGTTCCTCTCCCGGTGGCTTCAGCGCCAGAAGGAATCCAAGGTTCTATTGTTGGCGCCCCGCGCGGCCTCTGGGTCCCCCTGCCTCCGCGGTGTCCCTCTCTCTGTGTTAATCTGACAATATGTCTTTGTTTCACTTTCTCCTCGGCTGAACTGCTGCTTTCTGGATCTCTCTGGATCTCTCTGGATCTCTCTGGCTGCCCGCTACCTGCCCGATCCCCAAACACGCGCCTCTAGTAGGAATAATTCCTGTTAATGGAAACGCGAACTTTGGGATATTTTCTTTCAAACAAGGAAGTCTGATTTATTTCAGCCTATAACATCAAATTATGAACATGTCGAATTTCCTAATAACAATTAAAGGTAATGTTATTTTTTGGTTTGAACCTTCAGACTGTTATTTTCTTCCCCCAGCTCTTGTCGGGTCCTGATGGCTTAAGTTATCAAACACTTTGATTGATTTCATGTTCTGAAAGGTTTTTCGTTTTCTTGAACATTTTAGCAGTGGAAAAAAAAACTTGGTTTCGTATAAAAAACAGAAACAATCTCCAGCTGAGAAGCCCAGCAGTTTCTTGTTGGGTTCTGGCCCGACAGGCTCTGGATTCTCCTGCTCGACCGAAAAACGATGACAGTGAAGATGGTGACGCCTGCACTCATCTCTACAAACGAACGCAGCATTCAGAAATGCCTTTTTCATTTCTTGTCACTCTCTGTGCGCGTGGGCCTGGTCCGGATTTACCTCTTTACTGAACTAACTCCTAAAATAAGGAGCCAAAAAGTGAGCTCAGCGCCCTGCTTTTGTTTTCTCCTCATTTCTGTTGCAAGCTGAACTACGGGCCCGCATGGGTCCCAGAACCTGAGAGACTCATGGTTGCCCCCCTCCAACAAGCAGCCCCCCCCCACCACCACCACCACCCAGACCCCCGCCACGGCCAAGAAGTCACGTGCTTCATTAAATAATTAATGCAGGGGTTGCAGAACCGATATGGATTCGTCAGGAACATAACGGACAGAACGTCGCCCTGCTCCAAGTGTGCGTGTGTGCCTGACGTGGAAAAGTCAACTGTCCTTTAAAAAAATACAAGCCCCTTGTATCAGCAGAGAGTGGAGAGAAAGGGAAGAAGAGAGAGAGGGAGAGAGAGACGCGAGAAGAGAAGACACCAGGAAACGCCAACAGAGCGAGAGAGAGAGAGAAAGAGAGAGAGAGAACAGGAGAAAAGAGAGAAGGAGGCTGCAATAAAACAAATTTGGACGGGTGTGTGTCTTGCGGGTCGCTGTGGACGCCGTGAGTATTGCGGAAGGAAGGGGACTGCATGGGGGGAAAGCCCACTTCTTCCTCCTATACGCCGCGCCGCCTTCGCCCGCGTCCCACTCAGTGAATCACAGGCTGTTTTAGCACCGTGGTAAATATGCCCCCAAATCCTCATATTTCGCCGTGTTTTCTCATGGTGCATGTGGCTGTCGTGTTGTTTACACATCACGCCCCCCCACCCATCATCATCAGCCATTGTTTATAGGTTGGAGAGATACAGCCGCGCGGCGTACAATGAGCGAGGGACGTGGCAGCACTGCGATGTTAGCCGATGGCTGTTTCTATCTTCAGAAGCACTTGAATGTTCTTCTCCATCTTTCTCCCATCAGCTCCTGTTTGCATTCTACATCTCTTTATCCGCTTGAGTTTGTCCACTCCCTCTCCCTCTCCTCTCTCTCATTTTTTCCCTCCCAGCCAGCTACTTCTCTTGATTTATAGTGAGGCAGAGTGTCAGCGTGCGGCCGCGGCTGCCATTATGATTTTGTGAAGGAGTTCTGTTGCTTATGGCACCAGCCCCGATAAATCATGTGTCCCAGCGCTGTGGGAAGAAGGTGAGGGAAAATGACGGCCGATGGACCGATGATACGGCAGACGGAGGCGGAAGAAGACAGGATGAAGTGCCGCTGCTTCCTCTTTTACCTTTCCTCTGTTCCACTACAGTTATCCCTGCGTTACTGACATCCCCTTCACCCCCCGACATTATTCACACTGTTTTCCCCCCTGCTCCTGATTAATACTCGCGGTCTTTCCTATTTCCGCCTTGCTCCGCCTTACTTAATCAGCTCTTGTTCGTGAATTACTGTGGTGACCTATTAAAGTAAGATTTGTTGAAATTTAGCGCACCGCGAAATCCTCAGCAGTAATGGAATCTCATGCAAAGGATGTGTTGGCAAAAGAAAAACTCTGTATTTAGCTCGGGCTGGACTAGGATGAGTTTCCTGATAATAGCGCTGTGCGTCACAGCTTGGGGCGCACAGGAAGGCCCCTGACCGTACATGAAATGTGTGCTGCCTTGGCCTGTCCAGGAACAATTAGTGTGGCTGAAATTTTTCAGACGTTTTGCTTAATTTCCTCGCGCTGGTGATTTAGTTTCTTAAATTACGTTTGCTTCGTTTTCGTGCCATCCCAGCTGACTACTGTTATAGTTTTATTCCTCTTTTTTCTCACCATGCATTTTCCCTTGAATCCATTTCCCTACAATGGATCTTGTTGTCATTATTCGTTTCAACATCCAGTATCTGTGGTTTTGTTCATCTTTGCCTTTAATCAGAACTTTTTTTTCTTCGCTTTGAAATTGAAGACATGTGTGAGGTTCCATTTTTAGCCTGTCGGCAGAGTGAGATGGGGGCGGGAGTAAACATCATTATACTCACCATAACTCACCGCGGTGTGTGATGTTTTGGGTTTAAAAAGAGAACAGCGCAGGATGCTGAACACTGGATCACATGCGTTGATTGTGAGAAAAAAATCACAGACAGACCAGTTAGAATATTAGTTTATTATTTTTAGTAGTAGTAGTAGTGGTGGTGTGAATGTAACTGTTAATTTTTATGATGGATGGATGGATGGATGGATGGATGGATGGATGGATGGATGGATGGATGGATGGATGGATGGATGGATGGATGGATGGATGGATGGATGGATGGATGGATGGATGCAGACATCCCAGTCTTTCTCGTCGCCCTCCGCATCAGTGTAAACTGAAGTATCAACAGATTAGATCGATCCATCCCATAATAATGACAGCAGCAGAAAAGAGGGCAGAGCCTCGCTTCCACATGCGTCTTCTTGCTCTTCACTGTGGTGTCAGAAACAATATTTTGGCTCATTTCAGTGGACGGAGCAGGACTAGGTGGCGCTGGTGTTTTAATCCTCCATGTTACTCCTGCAGTATCCCCCACACTGCGGTCCATAACATTCCATTCAAATCTTTGTTACTCCTTCCTGTGAAATGACTGTTGTAATATTTGTGCTTGCTCAAAGAAGCACATCTTCTCAAAAATAATATTGCGCAGTCGGATCAAACAGTAAAATTGCGAAACAAAAACAAAAGTCGAATTTTGTTGTGGATTTTCAGATCTGCTCTTCAAGGCTGGATTGGAGGAGAGGATCGCGGAAACTGAGCATTGATTCAAAAAAGTGCATAGCGTAAATGAGCAACGAAGGCAAGTGTTTGGCTGTGTCGGTTTCTAAATATTATATTCTTACATGGCAATTGTTTATCAAATAATTCGTGTAAAAACCTCGAATAATTGCCATCGGCTGGGCTGCAGGTCGTGTGTTTCTAGGCTGGTCGGTGAGAGCAGGTTGAGAGGCCCCGCTGTATCCATCCTACACTCTCTGTGAAATTACTCTGAGAAAATGTCCAGCATCCAAATTCTCCTCAGGCAACTTGCGGAGAGTCGTGTGCGTCTAACGTGCTGCAGCGAGCCTCATGTCTTCAAACATTATATCACATGTTGCTGGTTTCACTGCTGCTTTGCGCAGGCAGTAAAGGCTTGATATGAACATGAACGTTATAACTTACCTCAAATTAGATAAAGAGTTTATTTGCTATACACAGGATGCCGTTTAAGTTTTTGTAAAATCGAAATTCTTACACAAAAGAAAAAAGTAAATTTCAAGTTTTTGTAATAATTACCTACGAACAAAGCAGGTTTGCTTCGGACAATTAAACGTGTCGAAAGGTCTATGCAAAAAATGTTTGACAGTATGTGGGACGTTAAGGTTCCCGGCTTTGCGAGTCTGGCTGTTATGGTCAACTAAAAAAAAACTGTAGTGGAGCAAAATGAATCTAACACAAAAGTCCCATTAAAGTAAACTGGACCGTGTAAAATGTCTGCAAAGCCTTCTGCTGCAGACAAAAATCAACAACGACATAAAATAATATATTAATAGAAATGATTCTTAAAACATTAAACCACAACGCGCTTCGATTCTAAATCTGAAGCCTATCATGATGCAACATACCGTTTTATTATTTTTAATTCGTATTATATTTATTACACTTATTATACGTATAATTATTACATTTATTGTACTTACATATACATATTATTACAAGTATATATAATAAGTATATATAAATATTATTATAATAATAATTGTAATTATTATTATTATTATTATTATTATTATTATTATTATTATTATTATTATTATTATTATTATTATCATCATTATATCTTACGATGTTGCGGATATCAAGTCCTTTGCTCCTCGCGCCAGTCGGCTCCCTCCCCTGATTCTCCTTCGCGCGGAAAAGACTCCCCCGTTCAAAATAAATCAATGTGAAGCTTCTCTGGTAATTTATAATCTTCTTAGCGACGCGCTGACTCACAGCTCGTAAACCCGGAGCATCGGGGCTGAATGGAGAGCCTTACAGAAAGCCCCTTTTATCCGTCCCAGTCTGAGAAAGCCTGGGAAGCACGAACTGGAGCCATTTGAGCCGGAAATGTTTCCAAGAGGAGGGCAGCATGCCCGGATTGAATTATCTGTTCTTCCTTCTTTCTTTCTTTCTTTCTTTTACCAAGCGTTATCCAACTGAAATGGACAAATTCGCTTTCCTTCACACAATCCCTTTTGTCCTTTCACTTTCTCCTACTTCTGTAGCCCTCTAGATTTTCTGTGTAAGTGTGTGTCGCTGTGCGCGCGTGTCACGCTGCGTGGCAGAGGCCTGCCAATACGCGTGGGAAGATATTAACACAAGCAAAAGGACGCATTGGGAATTCAAAGCCAAGTGCGCGTCGTAAAGATTCAGTTGATCTACAAATATTTGCCATTAGCAGCAGCTTGAGACCGTCGGCGCAAAGCAAACTCACATAGAGATAACCTTTTATTTAAACAAAATCAAAACGTCAAAAATAACAAGTGAAAATTGTAAGGAAATTTTAACTAAACCTCTTCTTTCTTTTTTTTTTTTTTTTTTTTTACAAATTTAATGCAATTTGTGTTTTTAACTGTCATTTTTCGGTACCCAGTCCGCCTGGAAGACATGTTTACAGGAAGTATAAAAGCTGAACACGTTGAAACAGGGCGAATGATGTTTCCCGTCTTGGGTCTTGTCTTAACCGTCTTGTCCTCTGATTGCGCTGAATTTGCCTCCATATAGCAGCAGTTTTCCGGGGCGCTTTGTGCAGGTGGAGGCGCAGGTTGTCGTGAACCGTCCTAACTACTTTCGGAGCATCTCCACCACCCCTCCACAATCTTCCTTCTCCCTCTCGGGCTCTTGGAGTCATCCATTCGGGTCTGGATCACTTCACGCTGTCGAGCCGCCAGTAGCGAATCACACAAAGGGAAAAACGAAGAGGTAACAATCCAACATGACGGGAAAAATAAAAATCTTAAAATACTCGCGATGGAAACAGTGACGCGTCATATTGAGGAATCCACGGTGTCTTGGTTCATAAGAAGGATCGATGGCAGTAATTTGCATTAGCAGGGGAGCAAAAAACATGGTTTGTGGATTCCTCAGATAGCTGGACAGAAGACAGGGACCACAAAGGACAGCGCGATTGCGCTTCACTCATCTGGGAAACAATACAGACTGATCACTGATCACCCGAAGCTCCTCTTGCGTCACTCTCCAATATCGCTCGCTGTCATTTAATTTGGGTTCTTCCAGGGTCGCTCTGCACTCCGAACCTTTGCCGTTGGACCAACATTTACTGTAATCAAAGAAAAAGACTAAAGAAAATGAAAGGGTTCATCACTAGTCGCTGTTCTGGTCAGGCACCGAGCCGAGTGTGTGGAGCATTCTGCAGCAGACTGATAAGTGGGGGTGGGGAGAGACCGCGCGCCATGTGTCTGTATTTTTCTTTCTTTCTTTTTTTTTCTTAGGTAAGGAAGTACAAAGAGCCACATATCGAACAGTTCTCATGAGCCTGTGTGCCGCTGGTAGGCTCCGATGTTGCAGATTTATTGGAAGCCTTGCGAATTAATGTCTCCTCCTAAACAACACAGGCAAAAGAAAATAACTTCTTGAGACTTGAGAGAGAGATGCATTAGTGTCTGTAACGGACGATGGTTCGGCTGGAAATCAGGTTTAACTGCTAATTGTCTGATTGTGATAAGCAGCGAGCAACAAGAAAAAGTTTGCGTAAATACGCACCAGAGGTTTGGAAAAGAAAATATGTTACGTCCAAGTAAAAGAGAGATGGATTGTTCATTATAGCTGGAGTGGATGTTGGCCACTGGTGTCCAAAGCGGCTGTTTTTCCAGACGGGTAAGCCATCAGCAGGAGATCCGGTAGGAGACAGACAGACAGACATAAAGCAGGTAAGATCTGCTGGGACATTTCTTCCTCTGTTTCTCGTTCTGTCCTGATCCCACGCTCCACAGCCCGTCACATCATGGACTATCTGTTGTGTAAACCTGAATAGTGTTTCTCCCTCTTCGAGATGTTCATGGGCTACACTTGCTTGCAGACCAGGACGGAAAAATGTGTGTGTGTGTGTGTGTGGGGGGGGGGGGAGGTGTGTGTGTTTAGGTAGGTGGGTGGGTGCGCGAGAGCACATGTGCCTCAGAATGGGAAGACTAACCAGACAGGGAGTCAAAAAAAGGGCGCCCACGGGGCTCCCTTTGCTTCCTTCCTCATTTTAAAAGAGGTTACCTGCAGCACGAAGAAAGCTTCGGACAGGAAGGCGCTGTGGTATGTGAGGGAGTCTGTGAAAGAGTGACTGAGATGAAAAGGATAGGGACCTGATGGCTCAGTGCAATGAAAGAAGATGCATGTTTGGCCTGTTGTGATTTATGACAGTGTGAATGGATTGCTCACTCAAGATCCCTCCCCCACCAATCCCCTCATTCTTTCCTGCTTTTCTTACTCATATGTTGTCATCTCCTTTCCTGGACACAACAAACAGCAAATTCAAGAAAAAACTTGAATTCCTCCACTAAATTCCTAGTGAATATGACCTAGGATGAACAAAGTGTATATTAAAATACTAATAGATAAATAAAAACCCTGCAAATTAAGATTTATGTGAAATACTTTAAGGTTATTCAGTAACAACTTGCCCCTTCATGTACTTGCTGTGGTTAGACCCATCAATCACCAGGGTTGTTCATATTGTTCAACCAACTCACTGCCAGGTTCTGATTAGTTCATATTGTTCTGTCAAAGTTGAACATTTCAACGCTAAATATTTTTTGATGAAATAAGAAGATGTAGGTAGAAGTTAGATACTCTCAAGCAGTAATTGTAGCAGCATCTACAAAAACAAATAGGATATAGAAAAGCAACCAATTATGATGCTTTTGAGCTTTAAAATCTTCAATATATTCTGAGTGTATCTCTTCACACCAGTAAGAAGTGACTGATGTTTGGAAATAAATTTGAAAAAAGAACAGAATTTTTGTCTGAAATTGTAAATGTTGAAATCTTAAGCAGTATGGAAAACATTTAGTCAGTCAGTGATCGCCAAGAATTGATTAGGCTATTTGATTTATTTAACTAATATGATCTGCATAACATGCTTCTACAAAGAGGTCATCAAAAAAAAGTAAAATTATTTAAAGAGAAGGATTACACTTTTTTCTTTCTTTCTTTCTTTCTTTCTTACTTGATTTTCAGAGGGGATTAGACAATGAAAGCAATTAAAACCTCTGCCCTTTATCAGTATAGCGAGCTGTGATTGTAATTATATCTGATCAAAAACAAAGAACAGCTAAGAACAATTGCTAAATAAAGCTTCCATCACCTTAAATAGCTTTTGGACGTCTGATCTACCAATCTGCTTGACCCTGGTGGGTTCTGCTCACTGTCACATAGAGATTTTAAAAGCTTAAAAAAGCCACAGCAACTCCTTGAAATTTGTGATTTGATTGATTTTTCATACATCACTGACAAACTATGGTCAAAACACATAAAATTGAGACAAGGACGCCTGACGCTGCTGCACCGTGTGACGGCTGACAGGTCTGGCTGAGAGCCATGCAGCTTCTGTCTTCTGCTGTAACGCACTGAACAGCAGAGCGGCTTGATTCTGGGACAAGCACCCTGATTATGTTTCAGAAGCTTCAAAGAGGAGCCGGATCTTAGGAACCTGACGGGATCCAGGCGTTTCAACAACAAACCAAGAAAATCCAGGTTTAGGACACACAGCTCTGTTCTGAAAGTGAAATGATACAATGAGGCAAAACATTATTTCCAGTAGCCTGATGCTTCCAAAAAGCCACATGTCCAAAAAGGTTATTTAGCACAGATGATTACATTAAACAAGTTTTATAACTATTATGCTTGAAAGATGTCAAAGCTATAGAGAAAAATAAATGCATTCAACACAGTGAGACTCTGTTTTATTATTATTAACAGGATCAGAAGTCACTGTTAGGATGCAGAACTTTATCACATCATTCTTCCTTTGCAAGGTTAGACTGTTTAACTGGATGACCAAAGTTAGCAAAATGTCCTATGCTAGTAATTAATTTTATGCAGTAATATTAGTGCATAGAATATTTGAAAATAATAAAAACTCTTCTCTCCACCCCTAAACACACAAGCAGCCACATTTATCGCTGTCGATTCTGTGATTAACAGAATTGTTTGGCTTGACACTTTTTTGGCCCAGGAGCAAAAAGTGCAATTTGACCCCTGGACAAAGCCCCCGTCCCCCTCTGATGATGTCCGGCTTCCTTTGAGATTGTGGTTAAAGATTAACATCTCTTATAAAGATTAACTCTCTGTAATGCTGACGGCATGGGTTTTTGGTTCAGGACTGTTTTTACCTAAGGCCAGGCTCTCAGTGAACAGAGGAATCCAGGAACACGGAAGGGTTCCACATGGGCGGATAATCAGAAATGAGATGTAAGATAATGAAACCAAACGGCTCAGATACTTCTTGGTGATTGAGGCTTTAAAGAGCAGAGCTGCTGTGAACTATGAACAAATAGAGACAATTTGAAAAGGAAAAAGTTTGGATCAGATGTATGACAAAGAAATAAAAGCATCTGAAGAATACAAACAAAATCCCAGAATAGGTGTTTTTACTAGTATGTGTTTATTTTGATATGAATTGAGTATTGTAATCCATCCGTCCATTATCCAGCACGCTTATCCCTCGCGGGGTGGCGAGGCCTGCTGGTGCTCATCTCCAGCGGTTACCGGCGACGTGTCAGGGTCACCTGACAGGTCGCCAGTCCATCACAGATATTTAATACATTTCTCATCACCAAATACATACGTTTTCCAAAACTTTTTCAAAGTTTAAATGTAGTAAAACAAAAATCAACAGACAACTTTGGCTTAAAAAATTTTCTAAGTAGATTTTTACCCACAATAAATGTAATGATGTGACAATTGATGGCCACAATCAAGCAGAAGGTGAATCATTTTTGC
The DNA here is from genome assembly GCA_902982915.1 of Phalloptychus januarius. Lineage (NCBI taxonomy): Eukaryota > Metazoa > Chordata > Actinopteri > Cyprinodontiformes > Poeciliidae > Phalloptychus > Phalloptychus januarius. The sequence continues at coordinate 370,567 of CADWAE010000476.1, forward strand.
CATTGGAGGAAAATGGTTGATTTAATATTGATTTCTAAACTTTTGTTTTCTTGTTCTGCAAGTTTCAAAAAAGTCTGAAAAGAAGGAGTGAATGGAGATGAATTTGAATGCAGTCTCTCTTCAAGGCACATCCTGCTGTTGAAAAGTGGAGCTGAGATGTTGGCATGTCGTCCAGCTGAAGCTGGTTGGGGGCAGAATACACACTGCAGTGTGAAGCATGTTGAAGCTTGTCCATTTGGTGCAACTGTGGTCTTGATGATGATGAGGCTGCATAACAAACTGATTCATTGCACTTTAAGCAACACAAATCATGCTGTTTGAAGTGGTTATTGAAATGTAGGAGTTTTAACACGTCTCCTGGTGAGTGGTAGTTGGTCTTAAAGATCCTCCTTCGTTAAACTGTGTTGTAATATCAAATTATGCACATTTGGACACAGGGCGTTAGTAAACTATCCAGAAAAACCTTCGTTATGAGGGATTATGTATAAATCAGACAAACATATACATGATGAACAATAAGGGCAACAGAACAGGTCAGGTTTCCCTAAAGTTTTACTAAAAAAAGGAAGGTAGAAGCTAAATTTATATTTACCATGCAAAGGACAAATAAAATAATTTAATCCTAGGTTGAAAACAAATGCTACAGAATTAACTCCTTATTCGTCGCTACATAAAGTTTAGCTTCATCTACAATTCTGTTTCTCAGAGGTTTAAAGAAGCATAGAAACAGCTGTGTTGACATTCTGAGGTTTGTTTTCATCCAGTCACAGATATGTGAAATGTATAATGTATGATGTATGTGTTGTCTTATTATTAGATGAAAACAGTTCACACTTTTAAGATAGAATAGTACTCTGCTGCTCAACAGAACAAATTCAGTGACAGGTTTAAGAATAACAGATTTAGTCTGCTTAGGCTGCATGAGCATAAATATATATTTTAACTGAGAACTAAAGGTTATTCATATGTGGCTAAAAAACAAGGCCATAAGCTGTAAGTCAATCTATTTGGCCTTTTGCACTATTCTGCTTTTTAAACAGAGAACTGCAAACCTTGATAAATGAAGTATTTAGTAAATATTAAGTATTTATAATTTGTTCTTAAATGTTTGAGTCAGTGAAAGTAGATTCAGATGCACAAACCCAACTTTTAATATGGTGTCAGAAACGAATAGATCATCCTGGGAAACTTATAAAACCCAGTGTGTGTTACCTTTCTAGTCCCTCTGTGCCCACAGTGAGGCTGATTTCCTGATTTGTGCCACACAAAGACTATGAAGAAATTGAACAGCTATTAGCTGCTGTCCCATGACTGATGCACAGGGAGCTACGCTGTGGTATTTGAAAAAACGGCCATAAAACATGCTCTCAATAACTTCATAGGAACAGAGAGTATTAAGGGGAAAACACTTGCATTTCATCACAAATTTCACTTTAAGGAAAACACAGAGATCTACCTTAAAATGCAACATTTTATTTTCTTATCGTCAAAACTTCACATAGAAAAATTGCAAATAAGCTAGTGGGCGTCAACATGGCTGCCTGTCCTGACTGACATACTTTTTATGCCAGTCAAGACATATAAAGTACTTTCTTTTCTTTTACTGAATGAACAATAAGAAGAAGGAAGAAAATTGCAAGAAATTTTTTTATTTAGATTTTTCTTTACTTTGCATTTGATCATTAGATTTACTCATTTTGCTCTTTATCAATTAGCTGATGGCTAATTCAGCCATCAGCTAATGGCCCATTCAGCATGGGAATGGTAACTTTCTATGTGGAGTAACCTGTTTGCTACATGACACTAATGCTATCAGCCACTGACTGTCGGTTTAGTTCAGTTTAATTTATGCATAACCCAGCAGTTCATACCAAGCATGTTTTCACTATGAACAGGTTCAATTTTCAGTTCAATTCAATTTTAGCTATAATTAGCTGATTTATAGCTGATTCAAATTTACAAGTGAAATATGGGATTCCCAAAACAAATGCATATTAGTTTGAGATTTCCCATAAATGTCACTGCAGTCTGAACCTGCTGTGCTCTCATTTCATCAACAGACCTTGGTGTTGTGATGCACCTGCGAATCTCCCTGTTAAAGCTTTAGCTCACATTGCCACAGCCTGTCTGAAAATCTCACACACTCTCCCCAGGAGCTCTTCTTAAGCTCAGATTTTCCCTCCTCAGCAGTTCTGGGGGGCCCTGGAGGAGGCCTCATTGTCTCAGTCTGCAAGCTAGCTGGCTAAGCTTGTCAGTCCCTGCATCAGTTTCTGGGCAACTTTAGACTAGTTCACTCTTGCTCAGTAGCTCCAGAGAGGCTGAGAGGAGGGGGAACACTGACTGCTGGTGCTGAGATGGGGATGGACCTCAGCCAGTGCTGTGTGTGAGTGCCTGCATGGAAACTATTTGAAAGCAGCAGAGGCGGCAGAGCTGGTAGTGTTGCTGGTACAGAGGTTGGGGGAATTTTTGCTTTTGATTTATGTGTTTGGTAAAAGTTGACAGGAGTAGAAACAAAAACAAAATATTTTACTAATAACATGAGCTGTAAGGAGCACTTCCATGTCGATATGGATGTTGTTATTTGTTTGTGTGTGTGTGTGTGTGCATCTGGGGGTGGGTATGTGTGTGTGTGATTAGAGTGCTTTTGAAACATACAGGACTTACCTGCAACAGCTAATACAACACTAAGTTCTATTGTTGTTGTCTATGCCTGGAGCAGCAGTTATTTATGGGCTGCAGAGAAGAAACAATATTAATTCTTGGACTGTTGCTTTTCCAGGCAGTTTGTGCTCTCAGTAAAGAGGGCAAAAGACATATTTTGTGCCATGAATCTTAAGGTTTTTCATTACATTTCTTTTCTTTTCTTTTCCTTCTTTGTTTCTCTTCATTTCTAACAGAACGAAGGTAACTTGGCTGTATTTTCGTATCTTGTATTTGGGATTTGAAATTCGGCTGTATTCTATTAGGCCGGTTTAAAACGAGAGGGAAGCGCCTTGAATATAATAGGATGTGTAAAATGATTACCAGGATCAATAGTAGCTCATATAACTCCCAGCCAAGTTCATCCTCCCCTCTGCCGCTCTTTGCTTTTATTCCGGGAGTAATTTAAAGGTCAGTAGCCTACCTGTCTGCGGTGTTTCTGTTCCAAACATTCGATCGACTACATGAGGTCAGGGCTGAAGATCGGATTTTACAGACTTTTTAAACTGCATCTTTTCCTTTCCCCTCTGCTATTACCGCTCCATCCTCTTTCTCCTGCGTCTCCTCAACTTTTATTCCTCGAAGCTTTCTGGAAGTGATTTTCTCGATTAAAATATCAAAATAAAGGAATCGTCCGGTGAGTGCAGATGTTTTCAATTATTTATATGAAGGAAGAGGAAAACTTTTTTTCATTGACATAGTGACCTGAGGACTACCACAAATATTATTAACGTGTAGTTATTTCAATTTAAAAAAATATATTATTATTATTAATATTATTATTATTGTTATTGTTATTATTATTATTATTATTATTATTATTATTATTATTATTATTATTATTATTATTATTAGAAAGGGGACATTTGTATTCGTGCAAACATGGTCCAGCTTCCAGCAGGTCAGTGTGATCACCGCAGGTCCAGGCAGCAGGAAGCAGTCCGCTCCTCATGTGACACGCGGTTATAAATATGTCTTTCATAAATGCTGAACACACCGTAAAAATGCGTAAAACGCTCGTTCTCTCCTTTTTGTTTCCAAAACCAAATGAAAAGAGAACAAGAGAAGAAGTAAAACATGTTTTTAGAAACTCTGCACAGAGTTGCATGAAAACAGACTGAAAGTCACAATAAAAGTATGATCGTTCATGTCCAGAAGAGTCAGAGTAATTTCCCTCGTGTCATTTCCTGTGACCCACATGAGTGGGATCCAGTGCAATCGGATGAAAAATGTGGATTTCCACAAGAGGAACTGACTCGCAGTTCTGGAAGCACAGATCCAGGACTCCATCCTCAACACAACCCGTTGACGCATGTGGGCCATCGACAGAAACCAAAAAATCACGGCCATCGTTTGCGAACACTGACGTGATTTTGCAAGTCAATGCAGTCAACTTGTAATCCGACACGCTAATTTCTCCATATGTTGCAGTCTTCCGACATGGCTCAGACACTGAAACAAAAAAGGAGCTTATTAAGGACTTGGTGAATGAATAACTTGTTTCTTCCCCCAGTCGCAGTGAGCAGGTCCTTGAGTCCATGGAAATGCTGCTTTCAAAGAAAAGTTGCACACGGACACATTCCACGCTCCTACCCTTCTACCCACACCGAGCCCGTCCTCTCATTGAAGCAGCCAGCAGCCGCTGCTATCTGTTTTAAAGTCGGGCCGTCTACACACAAGCAACACGCACACACTCTGCTTGGTGCGAGGGAACTCATAAATCTTACGTAGCTATAAACGACAGCAGTAGCGTCCTGAATAATACAAATAGAGAGGAGGCAAGTTGAGGGAGAGAGATGGAGCTGCTGCTGGGCTGGGGAGAAAAAAAAGATTGCAGAATACTTTATTGTTTTCGTTCGGTTTGAAGGTCTTCGCTTCCATACAGACTTTGGTTGTTTTTCCTTTTCTTCTAAAAACACAATTTCAGTGTGATATTTAAAATGCATCTATCTGTCGCATCTGTTTGGAACGAACAATTTTAGTTTGTTGAGTCGAATTTGAAGGAAGATTATCTGGATATAAATTGGATGTTGTGCGATGAAAAACGTCTTAAGATTCTATAAATGATCAAGGATTCAAAAATGTTTTGGTGATTTAAGAAAAATTTGAATTACTTTTCTTTACTTTTCTCATTCTACTTGTACTGCTTATGTATAAATCATGGTTCGGTAGCACTATTTTTCGTTTTCAGGTCAACTTTGTGACTAATCATCATAACACTAAAAAGTTGCAAAGTAGACCATCATGTGCCACATATTGCAGGTCATTACGCACTGAAACAAAAGTCACCAAGCGAGCAAATAGATTCTGACATGGTTCCAGTAGGGCCTCTTACAGTAATAAAAATGAATGAAATTATTATAATTATGATGTTATTGTTCTCGAGGAATCCGAGGCGGTGACCAACAGGAAACACTTTGAAACATGACTGAGTGGCGGCAGGAGAAAGTTTGTTTTACCCCAGCTGTGTAAAGCAGAGATGCTGCGGAAAAGTAAAATGATTCATTTCTCAGTCACAGCTGTGTAGCTGTCTGCTGCAACGTGTGTAAATTGTAAGACGTCATCAAAAGTTGTGGTGTCAACAAGAAACTAACCCGAGCAAGGCAGTGTGGTTGTAGAGCCAGCAGCTCACTGCGTGTATTCCTTCCATGCAGCTCATTAGCATAATTTGTGAATGACGTTTGATGAGGGAGTCATTGCGCCCATGCATCCAACTCCCTTTATTTTGTTTCTGTATCTTGAGTGCTGTTGGTACCTATTCGCGCGTTTTCTTACCACAAAAATAAAACATCAGGATGCATGATGAACCAGCAGCAGTAGCTCTGTTTGGAGGCTGTGTTGGCTCATGCTCTCAGCCCTGTGCGCCAGACTTCCCGGCTGTCCACCGGAGACCGAAGCCGTAAAGCCCAGAAAAGGACGTTTAAAGAAGATCGAAGAGATAAACGAGTGGAACAAAACATAAAGAACCCGGATAAACACCCAAAATGCCGTGGGGTAACAATCTATTTCTCAGAGGTTGTATTGCTGACTGACTGTCTGCTTCGCTGGCTGGCTGCTTGTACTCAGGCTAAGAAGAGAGAAATTTGAGGCCATTGTTATCAGCTCCAAGCGGTGAAGGCAGCGCTGGTGCCGGGGCGGAGGGTGGCGGTGGAGGGGGCGGGGGGCGAGCAGGCAGCAGGCTCCCGGTAAGCTCGATCAGCTCATGGGCTAGCTAACCCGAATATAGCCTGCAAATTGGAAGTGTTTATAAATCCTCTTCACCGCCCGTTGGCGCTCCCACCTGTCGGCCGCTCCCGGGTGCCCGATCCGCCTAACCCGCTGTGCCGCCGCCGCCGCTGCCGCCGCCGCGGCTGCCGCTGCGGCTGCCGCTGCTCCAGGAGGTGTTGTGGCCAGAGGCTGCGCTAGTTTGCAGCCTGCACCGGAGAAGCCGCGGGTTGGGGAGAGGAGACATGCATGAGGACAGCAAAGCTGCCGGATGTATAGTTCATTCGATTATTTCTTATTGATACTGATCAAATGGAATCTTTGTGAGGACGTATGATGCGGCGTTGCTGTGTCCGTTCCGGACTGGACCGGGACTGCCGGTGCTAAGGAAGGTAAGAGACATCACTGGCTCTTACCACACAGTGAACCCAAACTGAGGATCCAGCAGTTGAATTTCGGCTATCTTTCCCGGCTGTTGGCTTTGTGAGCGGCGGGTGGCTGGCTCAGTGATTTATGGCCCGTATGACTTGAATCCTGGTTCAAGAAGAGTTCACAATGCTTTTAGCTGCTGGACCTAGCAAACCCCTTCTTCACTGGGTCGTCCATCTCTGTCCTCCTCTCTTCTGCCTTTTCCCTGCTTCTGCTTCTCCTTTTTTTTCTGGAGCTAACCCATGTATTTATGCAAAGCAATGTCGACCATTTTTCTGTTATCACTTCATGCTTTGTCCGTCAGCATTAATGTGAGCATCACCATGCAAATAGGCCTATGCTGTTTAATTATATTTTTACCAGCAATATCACTTTAGTCGTTTATAAATGCTTTGTGGATCTGTGCGTTATAGTTCAGATCTAAATTGTGCACAATAATGACTCTTATGAGGCCATTTGTTTCGTGCTCCTGTTCTCTCGTTTTCCCTCTGTGTTTCTGTTAATGGAATAAAGAAAAAGCTTCGTGGATTGTCCAACTTAATGGATTCTCTTTCTGTCTCCCACCCTGCATGGCTCTTCGTGGCAGGCGCCATTTGTAATTTTATATCCCGGGATAAAACACAGACACTGGACACCAAGGCCGACTTCCACCTCTCTCTGCCTCCCTCTCTTTCTTCAGTTGTTGTTTCGAGGCTGTCAGGAGCCTGTAGGTCGATTATTCAGGGAGACGTCTGGCAAAGTTAGTGATTGTATTAAGCTGTAGTCCTACATGCCAAGGGCAGAGGCATTACGTGTCGCGTTTAATGGCGAAACACCGTTATGATTTAATAACATATTCCTCCCACACTGTTTGCCACGGCCTCTCTGCCTCTCTGCCCCTCTCTCTCTCCTACGGACTATTCCTCAGAGTAAATAATTAGGATTCCAGCTTGTCTGCTTGAAAGATAAATGGCTGACATGTGTGACGTACTGAGAATTGGAGGACGGCTGAAAGGAAAGAAAACAAAGATGAACCTAATTTCAAGAAAATATTAAAAAAAGAATTATGGTAGTTGTTTTGGGTGCGACAGCTGATAGGCTTACAAAAGCGTAGCGATGTTAGATTTAGTCAGGCTTTTCCCGGTTCGATTTTTGAGACATTTTGCACGATGTGGAATTATGAGGACATAGTTTTTCAAATGCTTATTAATACCGATAATTGACAGGGTCTGAATTTTTAGTGATTGTAGTGATAATATTGTTACAGCACATGCATATGAGAATATATTATGCATATTATTATTAGTAGTAGTATAATTGTTGTTGTTGCTGTTATTATTCTATACTTATTATCTTATTATTGGATCATTAATCACTTAAAAACAAAACATGAAATCTTGAAGACAAAAAAGGAAAATTGCAGAAATGCCCTGAGTGGGATGATAAGCCTCTCTGCTTTAACGTTTCCCCTGAAGACGTTTCATCTCATGGGAAGTAATGAACACCAGCTGCTCTGTCCCGCTTGACAAGCAACTTCTGTATATTGAGGCCTTTTCAGCCATGAGCGCAGAGGCTCATCCTGCTGTTGTTTCACCTCAAATATCTATCTATCTATCTATCTATCTATCTATCTATCTATCTATCTATCTATCTATCTATCTATCTATCTATCTATCTATCTATCTACCCTCTCCCCTCCCCAAAAAAATTAATAAATAAATAAACAACGAAAACATTCCGGCCGTGAATTAACATGTATGCAATTGTTAAATTTGCTACCGTTCCGTATTTTCACTATTTACACAAGAAAATAAAATACGATTATAAAAGTCCAAAAAAATAAATTATCTGTGCATAATAAAGTCTTTATTTACCCTACACATTTCTCCCGCCCTGCTATAAAAAGTCAAAAAGAAAAAAACAAAGCTCTTATCGACGAAAACCAAATCTTGCTTGTTATTGAGCTGCAACGTCCGCTTGTGCAGAAACTAACGCGGCGCGGGCAGGACTCAGCAAATCACACAGGGAAGGCCAACGCAGACAGGCGCGGGCAGGCGGGCTTGACAGAAGTAGGCTGCCTTCATCAGTCATCAGACATAATGTACATGCAGGCTACACGCTCTACATTCAAAGAAACCTTCTGGATTCGCGCTATTCTTTTTAGTAGATATAATGTAGACAGAAACAATTAATACTGTAATTTTCGCACATTCCAATGAGGATTTGAATTTGATTTTTACATTTGGCCAATGCTTCTGAATTATATAATTAAATGATAAAATATGAAAATGAGCAATGAAATATATAAATGGTCTCAACACATTTTTTCTGTTTTGTAATAGAAAATCGTATTACAATTTGTGAAAAACAAGTTAAAGCTGAAATTCTAATGACTCCAGTGAGTAAAATTTATGTTCAAAGTAAACATTAGCGTATGTGTGTGTGCGTGTGGGTGTGTGTGTGTGTGTGTACAGAGAGAGCGTACACACAGTTTGCCCTCTTCGTGCCCCCTCCTCGAGAGCATCTGCTGGCTGTGAACTGGGCTCAGAAAGGGGTGGGGGAGGGTCAGGTGATGAGGAGAGAAAAGCAGTGGTTTCTATTCATGTCATGCTGCCTTTTATTGGAGGAAGATGGATTTAACTCTGTCATTTCTTTATTCTGTCTTTGCTAACCTTTCAGGTCAGGTTGCAGGGGACCGTTGGAGAGACACTGTCACGTGACCCCCGGTACCAAATGGTCTTCCGGCAGTGGTTTTCATTAAGGACCGGAGCAAAAAAAGACACTGCCATCTCTCTCAGAAATGCAGAAGACAACATACTACGACAACTCCCCAACGCTTTTTGGTGGCTACTCTACCTACCAGGTGCAAGGAGCAGCAGCAGCTGCCAATGGCTTTGGGGGCTACGATGCCCCGGTCCCAGTGTCCCACCACCAACCTCCCTTCCAGTCCCCAACCCATCTGGATGTGGATTCGTACCAACGCTCCGCCTGCTCCTTACAGTCACTAGGCAATAATAGTGGCCACCAGCAGCAGCAGCTAGCCAAGACCAAGGAGCTGAATGGCAGCTGCATGCGGCCCAGTTTGCCGCCTGAGCACCACCCAGCCTCCCAGGTGTCCCCTCCACTGCCCCCCAAATCCAGCAATGGTAATGTCACCACTCAGCAGCCGGGGGGCAGTGCTGGGTCTTCTACAGTCTCTAAATCAGGCCCTAATAAGTCATCAAATTCTTCCTCCTCCACATCTTCTTCTACATCATCCAGCTCCTCTTCACTGCCGCCCAACCCAACATTAGCCAAGCAGATCTTTCCCTGGATGAAGGAGTGTCGGCAAGCAACCAAGCAGAAAAACTGTTCACCCAGCAACAACTCCGGCAACGGTGTGTCAGATTATACTTTTCACTGTCTTTATCTTTCTTTGTTTTGCCTGATCCAACAAAGTAAATGTAACGGGAGCAACATAGTCCCCCTTATTTCTGCTATTTATCATCTCTTTCTTCATATCTGATGCACATCTGTTTATTTGTATCCCAACTTTCCACACTCATTAGAATCCTTTTGGCTTCTCTCTTCTTCTTATCTTTCCTCTTACCGCTCCACTCTTTCAACGCCTTGCTTATCAACCCTTTTTCCAAGGCTAAAACTCGACAGAATTAAGACAACTTCTTGTCTAGATTGAGTTTCTGCAGGACAGTTTCTGTGGAAACCTCTTCCAGACAGACTTTTTGAAACTAGTCTGGCAGGGTTTTATCTGTCAGATTACTGTGGGACATATACCAATATAATGTAGCAAATCGTGCTGTGTGAATTTATGGGTTAGGGTTAGCCCATGTTGTTGTTAATGCTAAAAAAACACATTTAAAGCAGTTTCATCTTAGACATCCTCTTCCAGGTCATCTGATCTCATTCTTTTAACCAAAGCACACCAGCACAAGCAATGTTCCACTTCATAAATGTAATCAAAAAGAATTGATGCCAAATGTACAGTCGTCCAAAATATTAAATATTCTTAGATGTTGTGGATCATTTAAGGAGCTCTGAAAAAATGTTATAAAATGAAGAACATCATATAGTTGATTAATTACTTAATTTATTCTGATGGTAAATAACAGAAAGTTGGGATCATTGGTGAATCAGATTTTGTGGTAAAGTTTTTATTTTATTTATTAGAGTTTAACATTTTGGGACTTTTGTTTGTATCACAGAGGAGATTAAGTGACTGTCAACTAATTCATTTGACCAAAACAAACACGTAAAAGAAATATATTTTTACTTAGCCTATAACCGTTTCAAATAAATAGTTTTTATATCAATTCTGTGGGCAGAATTTTAAATTCTAGCGTAGACATAATTCTGTTATAAAAGTAGAAATACAACTACAGTCTATAGGGGGTCAATGTATGTCCACTAAGAAAAATAGTGCTCGAGAAAAAATATTTTTTTTTATGTTTGATGCAGCAGTGCAGTCCAGATCAGCAGCAGAATAGATTACTAAATAAAAAAACATCTATTTGGTGATTATTTGGAGAGAACAATTACAAATTAAAGTTTTGTTGTTGAGTTTGTTCTTGTTTTCGTCTTTGTTTTTCACCTCCAACAATGGCTCTAAATAAAGATATATTAGTGAAGGCAATGTAAGACTTTTTTTTTTACCAAAGCATAAAATATCTGGAATTTGAAATGTAAGATCTGATAATGATAGGAGAATGATAATGATCAGTGAGAAAACTAAACGACATAGTTTAGTTTTTGACTTATTCAATATAAGTCAAAAATGACTTATATTGAATATACTGCTGCATCATGTCTGCTGAGACAGTCTACTCTCTATTCTGTCTCCTGGTTTTAATTAACTATGCAGTCAATTCAGAGTCGACAGCCAGAAAAAGGTTTTATAGGAAATAAAGAACCAACAGTGTTCAAAGCATGAACTGAGATCCTAATGATTTAATTCCTGCTGATCAGCTTATAATGTTGGTTGTTTTACAATGAGGTGATTTAGTAGATTCAGTAAGAATCAGTAAGAAACTAAATGATGGGTTTAGAAAATAAAAGTAGCAAAATATTGAAATATTCATAAAAACATAAACTAACTTGAAGAATATGCTTGAATTACTACCTTACATTTTGTTTTACTGTTTTAGCAATATTATTCCAAATCCTAATTTTCAAGGAGGACATTGTTAAAATTGACACAAGTAAGAATAATTTAAAAAGCCCAGTTAAATTTACCAGTAACTCTAAATGCCACATTGTGCTTTTTACACTTATTCAACAGAGCTTGATTGTGAAACTCCATGACATGTATTTTGTTGTGTAATTTGCGAATTTTAGATTGCAAAGTACTTGTGCAGAAAGTACACAAGTATTAAATAAATAAACATAAAAATAATAATAAGAATAAATATTTCTTTTAAGTAAGTTAACTTTATTTTGAAGTTAAATGCTGATGAATGAGGGGAACAAACAAATCCTCACTAAATCTCTCCAGTAGATCTCTGTATGATTTATGGTTCCGTGTAAAGCAGTTATTCGCTGGATTGATAATTCAGAATGATTTTCTTCCAGTTCAAAAAGGCAAATTTTACAACATGTAGCACAGAGACTAACAAGAAACAATAGTTTGAGTTACATGAGTTGCCTCTTTGTGGAGTCCACCTCAGTGTACCAGCTCCCTTTGCTACAGCTGCTGTTGCTGAGGGGGTTTCTCTCTAGCCAAGATGCAATTTAGGTGTTCTCGGCCAGCACCGGCACCTTCATCTTTTAATAACTGCCAGTGTTATGAAGTGTTGACAACTAATATGAAGGAATAATTCAGGCCGCCTGCCCAGACCCCCCTCTGCTTTATTAAGACTCTGGATGCTTCCAATTTCCTCTGGCATGCAGCCTGGATTTATTCTATTATCTTTACATTTACACACTCTTAATTTTTTTTTGACTATTGCATTTTATAATCCATTGAACTTGCTTCCTTTTTCTTACCCCCCTGATAAAGTGCATGTATCTACTTTATTTTCAAAATGTTAATGAACTGTTTTTAATGTGATTTTACACGTCTCAGACCAGCGCGGTGAGTTTAATCTGTTTTTCTCTCCGTAGCATCAGGGGGCACTGAGAGCGGCAGCAGTGGGGAAAGAGTCCTTCCGGAGGCTCGTCTGCATCATCCAAGCGCGCTCGTACAGCGTACACCAGCGCTCAGCTGGTTGAGCTAGAGAAGGAGTTCCACTTCAACAGGTACCTGTGCCGACCCAGGCGTGTGGAAATGGCGAACCTGCTCAATTTGTCCGAACGCCAGATTAAGATCTGGTTCCAGAATCGACGCATGAAGTACAAGAAGGACCAGAAGTCCAAGGGCTTGAGCTCCAGCTCTGGAGGACCATCTCCGGCAGGTTCCCCTCCTCTCACCATGCAGTCCTCTGCCAGCTTCCTGAACTCAATGCATCCAATGGGAGGAGGAGGAGGGGGCCCTACTTATGAGACCCCCTCCCCACCATCCTTTGGAAAGCTCCACCAGGGAGTGTCTTATTCTATGTCCACTGCCTATTCCAATGTTCCTATGAAGGGCTGCCCTCCTCAGAAATACGGTGCCCCAGATCCAGACTATGGTGATCCCCACCACAGCCTAGTACAGGCCAACAATGCTGGCTATGGGACGCCAACAAACATGCAGGCCAGTCCAGTCTACGTTGGGGGTGGCAGCTATGTGGAGCCCATGGCTGGCTCCGGGCCCTCCATCTATGGCCTAAACCACCTGGGCCCTACGCCGCCCCACCACCAATCCATAGACTACAATGGCGCAGGGCCCATGTCAACTACCAACCAGCACCATGTGGGTGGAGGGGGCCCTCAGGGTCCCTGTGACCCACCCACACACCCAACTTACACCGAGCTGTCAGCACACCACACCTCAACTCAGGGCAGAATCCAAGAAGCACCCAAGCTCACCCACCTGTAGCAAGTTTGGATCAAAACAACAATGTAGGAAGTAGAAAATAACAGAAAATGTAACATGACATGACTCACTAAGAGACAAACCAAAATGTGGGGACTCCACCGCTGCAGTGGGACAATGGGAGGGACAAAGCAGGACAGAAAGGGGCCATCCAGTGGTTTGTGAAATGCCCTGTGCTGTAATATGCAAGAAACAGTGTTAAATGCCACGACCTTCATTACAACAGCATCAAGTGTGTTATATTGAGGAGAAACATTCCTTATGGTTTTTGAAAGGACTGATTGTTTTATTTTAGAAATAGAAAACTAAAAGGAATAAATAAATAAATAATCAGTGATTTAACTGAGCTTTGGCTAAACATCACTGTGACAATTGGAACCTCATCATTTATTACAGTAAATTGGGAAACAAAACTTTTAGTGTTTATTATGTCATCTAGCTTCATATTTAGTATTGAATTTGAGTTTTTTTATATATATATATTATCCTACCTCTTAAGAATAAGTGTCTACCATAACAAGAAAGTTATGTTGAGTGGATAAATAAACATCCATGTTCATAGACTTATGATAGGCACATGAGTAGATATTTGTAGCAAATTGCAACAATAGTATAGTGAGCATGGAGTTAAAAAAAAAAAGCCTATAATGACCCTTTAAGAGATACAGCATGGTTTCAAATTTTCCTTTAATGGCAAAATATCCCCCTAAGAAACATATATACACACAGCTCTCCTGTCTGGTAGATGAAATGGTTGAGATTTTAATGGGCTGTTAATGAGGTGGTTAGATTTATTATGCTGACTTCTCTCCCCTGCAGGCAACACGTGTTGTTGTCAGCAGAGCTGAGCTATGTGGACAGATCTGTCTCTCCATCAGTTAGAACATGAGGCAGAGGAAAATATATGGCTCAAGCTGGCAGCACAGAGCTTCCTTTGAGCCTCGTGTTTTATGAAGCACATCACAACCACTGGACAGCTTTCCAGTCACTGTCTTTTCCCCCTGCAGTACCCATCTCTGTCTGTCTAGACCCAATCATTACTAACCCAATCTCACCTACTCCCCCCCCCACCCACCTTCCCAGCACACACAACCATATACGTATTCCTCCGTCCCATCGCTGTAACAGGGTTTAAAGGCTGAACTGGCTCCAGCAGGCACACTCTTGTTCTAAACTACCTTTTGACACAGTCATGTCAGCATACACTCACAGCAACACTAAGCTAACTTCCTCTCACTGACACATGTCCAGAAGCGGCTTTCCAGCTGCGGACATCTCTAGACAAATACAAGAGGGCACAGAATCTACAATGTCCTTATTTAGCACATCATTGAGACAGGGTAAAAAAGAAGAGCGGAGAGAACTATTTATTTATGTTTAAAAAGTCATTGACATTACCCACCTCACCCACAAACTCCCATCCCATTACACACTTTGGTGGACGCCAATGTGTGAAGCCCCATTTCCTCTTGTTCTATTTTGTTCCCACATGTCTTGACTTTTAACATGGAAACAGGGTATATATATTTGAACAAAAAAAATGCATGTCCCACATTTCTGAGCATATGTGTAAAACTTATTTTTAAAACAACTGGATTTATTTTTTGATCTGTCAGTGAGTAGATTTTAGAAAATACATGTCAGATGCTTCCAACTGTTTAACTCGGTGTCTCCAGTGACTGGGCTCTGCAGAGTGGTAGAGCCGTCCACACTCACCGATAATCAGGAAATAAATCCCTCAAGTTGTTGTTAAAAGCTCAAGATTTACTCAAATGCTGTTTTACAGCTGGGCATCATTGTTGCACTTAGAGTTTACATTTTGATGGTTAATGGTTAAAAAAAATAGATAAAATCTTATTTTGAAGACGGAAGGCCGTCCAATCAAAGCGTCTGTCGCTAATGTGTGTTCAATTGAACATTCACATATAAATATTTATTTGTTATAGCCAGTTTAAAAAGAGTTTCGTTTTGTAATAATATTATTTATCCTTTGTGTATTTATATTGAGGAAGAAAATCCTGTACTTTTTTAGTATTTACCTGTAATAAAAAGCAACATTGTGCTTCCTCTTGTCCATGTACTGAAGTTACAATTTCAGTTCTTGTATTTTAGAAGAACATAGGTAGGTTTTTTGTTATTATAACCCTTTTTATGTTATTATCCTTGTACATAAATGTCTTGGCTTGTACAGGGGAAGACGAGTGTTGGGTTTGGATATCCACCCATAGTCTGAAAATAGAAACAACCTATTAGCAGGAAAGACAAAAAAAATCCTCTTGGAGGAAACATTTTTCTGTCCTTTGTAGTTTCTATTTTTATTTCACTGTTGATAAAAGTTGTCTGTCAAACAATTCTTTAATAAAATGTTATGTTACACAGAGCGGTCATTATTTTTTAAGCTAGGTAAAAAAGAAGAAACTGTTAATTTAGTAAGCTGATGTACAACCACCAACAAATCAGAACACCAATGATGTTCAAACAAGAGGTGTGTTCTTAAGAAACTGCCAACCCCCAACTGCTAAGGCAATATACAAACATTTATTACTGAGTTGCAAATGTACCTATGATATGAATCCATACATTTCTACCACTATATGGTGCAACCTAATACAATTTAAAGTAAATGCATGCATCATAATGAGAGTATGTGTAAAAAGAGTTAAATCTTCTGCAAAAGTTTTTTAGCATGTTTTTCAGAACCCTGCACAGCAGGAAAAGGAAGTTAGCAGAAGAAACATTCAGATTTTCCTCTTTGAAGTGTAAGAAAACATTAACTAAACCTTAATATAGTTTTGGTAAAAACAGCACTTATCAATGCAAAGCAGCAGTTTAGTGGGATTTCTGTTATCTGTGGTATCTGGTTGACAACCTTCCAGGGTCTCCCACTCCCTGCCATGTTATTCTATAGAAAATGAGTGGAGGGTGTTCCTTGGTTTTGCAGGCGAACTCAGACAGGCCTCCTACAGCTAACTTGGGGCCATGTGATTTGGTTATATCCCCTCTTCTGTCTCTCTCACCCACACAAGAAAAGCTTTGAGGCCCACGCCTCGTTCAGGCCACGTGATTTCTCTCTCCAACCTCTTTGGCCATGTTTTTTTCTTTCCTTGTCACGTGTTCAGAAGCCTGAGACCCGCATAAAAACTTAGGGCGTAAATCAAAATCCCATAAATAATGACTATGCTTCCCTTTACATCTCCTCTGGACTAACAGACAATAAAAACACCAATAAGCAGAGATTGGCTCTAATTTATTGCCTCGTAAAAGCAGATGGAGAGCCGGGTCTCTCCTCAGCATACACACTGCTGGGAACAGCCGGGCTGGAAGTGCAAGGCGCTTAAAGCGGCGAGCAAGGAGTCCGGTCTGCTACTCACACATTAAAAATGCAATTTTCTAAACTCAGCTTCAGCATGCTGAACTGGGCAATTTGTCAAAACACTAAAGTGTGATCACCAGTTTGATTTCAGTATCGATTTAAAGGAGGAAAAACCCAACAGTAAAACTTGCTGTCACGGGATTATGTAAGGTTTGTTTTTGGTGTAGTTCGAATGGTTATTCGAAAACAGCACTTCCACCCTAATGCATGGAGCCATTCAATTATATTAATAAATAGCGACTTATTATTTATTTAATTATTATTATTATTATTATTATTATTATTATTATTATTATTATCTGTAGTTCTGGAAGAATTAAAATCAAAATGTTTGTAATCAATCTGGAAAAAAAAATTATGGTCATAAATAAATAAATAAATAAATAAATACTAAGTTTACAGATGCCTTTCCTCAGCAGTGCCATGCGCCCTCTCCATATTTGTCACTGGGGACAGAAATCCACTCTCAGCTCCGTTAACTAGCTCCCGTGGTCTCCTAAATAAATGAACTTTAGACATTTTTTTAATTGTTGTTAAAAGACGAAGTAACTAAAGGAAGAGCGCAGGAAGCGTTTGGCTGTGATGCTGCAGCTTAGCCGGGGCTCTAAATGAGTCAGTCAGCTTCTGCTCGGTGTGAGTCCTGCTGCCCGCCTGTTCTGCCCACTCACTGCCTGTCCTTTCTGCTCCACTCAAAGCCCCTCACTCCCACACACATTGCTGCACCTTCGCTTTTGGGTGGTGGAGGGGGTCGAAGAGAGTAAGGAAAAAAGTAAGGAAAGTTAACCGGCTAAATAGTGATTTGTCTGAACGGTCTCTGTGCCATTTTTTCGGGCTGCTGATGAAATACTATCAGTAACAATAAATACATGAAACCAGATCACACTGTGGCCCTGCAGCGCAGAGGCAGAGGCAGCGGGGCTGGAAGTTTTCTCCTCATTTAGGAGGAGAGAGACTGCTGTCAGCCTCTCTCAAGGAGAGAAAGATTGATCACCACTTTTTTTTCTCCACCCGGGGCTCTTCTGACCCTCCCCGAAATATCCTCTGCTCAGCTCTCCAGTTAATCTTTATAAATATCTACATGTACGTCCCGTCGAGTCCGAGGGCAACTCAGCACGGTCTCACTTACAGTTAGTATTATATTAATAGCTGAGGGTCTCTTATTATGTTTTATAAGAGGGAGGAACAGAGAGTCGCTCTTTATTCTGCAGCTACTGGAGCGACCTCACTCTGAACTCGCTGTCGGTGTGTGAACACCCCGAACATTTTCAGCATTCACACACGAACACGGGGTGAGAAAGAACCAGGGCGCCGCGCAAGAGGGGCTTTGGAGCCTGTGAAAAGATGCCGTTTCAGTTTGAGACAATATTTAGATTGCATTTCAGTTTTCCCACAATCTATCTTCATTGCGGCTACACACACATGCGCACACTCCGTCTATTTATAACGGACACGCAGATATTTATGTTAAATGAGATAAATCGGGATAAATAGGACACTTCCACAGGAACTTGTCCCTCAATCTCCATCTTTGCATCTTTTAAAATCTATTACTGTCTGCTCTGAACGTTATCTGATCCAACATCATCCCTGTGAGCGAATCTTCCATGCCCTCTCCCCTTGAGCTGCTGCAGGGAAACCCTGCTGTCTACAACCTTGTCCAGGTTTCTGATGCCTAAACTGTCCATTTTTTTCAGCCTTTGTCACACTTCCTAAGATTAATGAGCGCAGTTATTTTCCCTGTTTTTTCACTGGGTAATCATATTGTAAATGGTATCGACTACCTACGTTAACCTACTGTTAATTGCCATTACATCACCCAGGAGCTCGCCTGTGCACAGCTCTATTGTTAGAAGGTTCCGCCGGCCAAGATGTGCGGAGCTGCCGCCCACACTGCGCACATGGCGAGCGGCCTCTTCGCTTTTTTACCCCCGTTAGGACAGAACAATGGCAGATAGGCTCGCTTTGCCTCGGCGTTTCGTGAAAAATAATAATAATGCTTCACACAGACATCACAGCCGCCAGGCCCGAACCACCGATTGGCTGATTTGGGTCACATGACCAGGAATTGGCTGCAATTTCGTCCCATAGTTGTTCAGTTTAGCCTACCCAGGTCCCCATACGCTACTATTATAACCAATATACACAATTATGATATAGCCACCGCATTTACGCGACTACGGTCAGAAGCCTATGGAGCTGCGTTTTTTTTTAAATTACGTATTATTTATTTTCTTAATCAGCCATGTTTTGTGATGTGCATGTGTACGCGTGCGTATAGGCCTATGAGGGTTTTATTATTATTATTATTTTATTTCGGGAAAGGGATTATTCTGGGCTCTCGTCGTTTAGGGAGGGCACTAGTCTGAGGAAGCTATGAATTTTGAATTTGAGAGGGAGATCGGGTTTATAAACAGCCAGCCGTCCCTAGCAGAGTGCTTGACGTCCTTCCCCGCCGTCCTGGAGTCATTTCAAACTTCATCAATCAAGGAGTCGACAGTAATTCCGCCTCCCTTCGAGCACGCCATCCCCAGCTTTAGCCCTTGCACAGCCACCCAGCCGAAACCAGCTTCTGGGAGTCAGCAAAGCCGGAGAAGCTCTGCTACAAATGACCACCAGACCCATCACCGCGCCGCACAGCAGCCATGCCCGCCTGGCCAGGCCCCTACACCGGCTACCCCGGCTGGTCCGCTGGCCCACGAGTTTCCCTGGATGAAAGAGAAGAAGTCATCCAAGAAATGCCCCAAGCCAGGAATCAGCTCCAGCGGGGGTGGATCCATCATCTCACCGACATCCTCCTACCCTTCACCAAAAGCCTCTGGGTACGCTTCGGCGGGCATTGAGTCACCCACAGGTCGGTATGCTATGGCGCATGGACCCGTGGTGCAGAAATGTGGACCATGAGCTGAAATTTTCTGTTTGTAAGCGCTCACATTCATTTCCGAATATCACTGAGCAGTTTTCCCATTGCATGGCTGCCATTGACTCTATTTATTTTGCAATCAGTACATGTGCATGTTAGCGCGCGTGCGCGTTACTCAATTCTATAAGGTGCTTGAAAAGGGAAGCCATATCCAGACGACTGCATTATGCTGCAATGCTTTGCATATTAGAGCTTCATCCACACAATCTAAATACCTCTTGCTCAGTGCAGTACAATGTGCGAAGCAGCTGCAATGATTCAGCTCAGTGCAGTGTGATAAAATGTGTTTCCTTTACATGACACCGCATATGAAAGCTGCTGACTGCATTATTTTCTTTTATAAATACTGCCGTTCGAGTCAGTGTGGAGTGATAGTATTCAAGCCCGTATTAAAATGGGCGCCATATTGGATGGCGTTAGAAAAATAATAAGGCGGGGGAATGGCAGAGTGTGGTGAGCTGGGGGTTGGGGAACACTCAGAGCTGCGGCCACACTGGAATACCTCGACAATCATTCCTAATTCTGTCGATGACATTCATTGCATTTCATGTCCTCATGTTTGTTTTTTCTGCTTGCATCCAAAATATAACAAAATAATAAGCCAATTTATTTAAATATGAATTTCTCGTTTTCCTCTCTTCATTCCACTTCCTGATCTCACTTGGAAGCACCAGTTCTCCAGGCTTTGGACTCACTTCTAATCTACATCGCAGCATTTCCATTTGTTCTTGTCTCAGAGCTGAACTTACTTCTTCTGCACATTTATATGATGAAGAAATGAAAACACGTGCATGCTGGTGTTTCCTTCTTCCTTTCTTTTTTTTTCCTTCTGTCTTTTTTCTCGATCCTTTGTCATGTCACTGAAAAAGTAACTGTGTAAAGGCATTTTTTTATTTCATATTTCATTGTAATCAATTGAGAAGATGATTTATTGCAATGAAATAGAATAAAATGTGCCTTATGCTGTGGGAATGAATATAGCAGGACCTCATTTCTAGTCAGTTACAAAACACACACACGCACACAGACACATATATATACGTATGTGCTTAATTTAATATAAAATTAAATGAATAATTTTAATAAATAATTAAATGAATAATTGTATTTTCTCCTCTGTCCCCAGCAGACTCCAGCCATGTTGGCCTGGAAGTCGGAGCAGCTGGGTCCCGTCGGCTGCGCACTGCCTACACCAACACGCAGCTTTTGGAGCTGGAAAAGGAATTTCACTTTAACAAGTATTTATGTCGGCCGAGGAGAGTGGAAATCGCTGCTCTTTTAGATCTTACAGAGCGGCAGGTCAAAGTTTGGTTTCAGAATCGTAGGATGAAGCACAAGCGACAGACCACGCACCATCGGGATGGAGGCGGAGGGAGCCCGTGTTCCAGCGGATTTGAGCCGCTTGAAGGGGCCGATGCGTCGTCCCCGTTCTCCAGTCAGCCGCTGGAAGCGTCGGAGGAAAGCACAACAGAGAGCGAACAGGGGAGCGGTGCGCTTTTGACTGCTGTTCCCGGCGCCTATAGCGCCACTGACAACGGAAACAATGCACAACCCACACAGGAGGACACAGGCCGTGTGAGTCAGCAGCAGCCAGGGACATCTGACTCGGCGGGGAACGCGGGTCTGCGTTCCCCGACGAACTCAACTGACAGCGCGGGTCTGAGGCCCCGCAGCGGGGCTGAGACTGCACCGGGAGCCGAGATGTCATTTTTGGAGCATCGGGATTCTTCCGTCGCTCCATCTGAATTTCACGCGTCCTCGTCGTCTTCCACGGCGCTATCAGACCTGACTCTTTTCACCGAGGACGCCTGCTTGTCTCCCAGCCTGCAAAGCTCCCTGGATAGTCCGGTGGATTTTTCCGAGGAGGACTTCGACTTGTTCACAAGCACACTGTGCACCATAGATTTACAACATCTCAACTTTTGAAGGCTGTTGCGGTTCAACAAGAGGAATATCATGAAACATGAATCACACCAGGGAAGAAGCGACTTTTGTGGTTGAACAATCAGCAGAAAAAAGCCCAACAAGGACTGTTGTTAAAGAAGCGTCTCGGCAAAATTACCTGTGAGGTTTATGAATGAAAATGTTGCTCATGTTTCAGCTAAAATTCATTTACGCTACTATTTCCGTATGGCATTTATGGTTTAAGATATGCAGGCAGCAAATTTCATTTTCTTTTTTTTATCTTTTCTTTCTTTTTTGTAATTGCAAAACTATTTGCGCGTTGTTTAGATTTTTTCTCCCCTTAAGACGTGAAATATCAGGTGTTATTTAATTTTTAGTTATTTTATTTTTTGTAAGTTGGGCTTCTGCTAATCGGTGAGATGTTTTTTTTCCTTTTTTTTGTCTGCTAGGGTTTCAGCTTCGTGGATTAAAAAAAACTCAGGAACTGGTCACAGAGACTCGATGCGGACTGCAGGAATGCTTTGGAGAAAAAAACCTCTAAATTGACAAGAGGCGAGACACCCTGCTGAGGAGCCGACATGTAGACGTTAGTTTATTTATTAAGATTCTTTAATAGCGAAAATCTAAATTATTTATTGTACAAATATTTTCATAGTGGGATAAGAATAAAGAAATATAAACGTTCACAACGTGCTTCATGACTTTGTACAATTTGCTATGAGTGTTTGGGATCGATATTTAAATATATCTAAATTTATATTTCTTACATTCATGCAGCAGCAGTTATTCATTCTATTTTATTCAGCATCCTTTTTATGTGTTTTTCATGTTAAATATTTATTCTTTGAGTTCAAACAGCAAATAAATAAGGCATTAAAAACAAAATCCGTGGAAAATGTAACACATCGCCATTCGTGAGTGTTAAATTACAGTTCTAGTTGATTTTTAAATAATAATTATTAATTTAATTATTAAATAAATAATTTTAACCACACATTTACATTAATAAATATGCAAATAAATGAATTGATGCCTTCCTTTCACTGAAAATACTACACAGTTAAAATACTACACAGTTCGTCTTATGAAATTCTGGAAAATGGGATGTTTCGTTAGTTTTATCTTTCCAGTTTTCTTTATCAATTAATGGTCTGTCACTGTAAAACCCCGTCCACTAACACCACCGCCAAAAAATAAATAAAAAATAAACAGCAGCAGTTCTCTACCACCAGAAACTATCCCTGTGCAGATGGATTCCAACAACCAGCTGACAGACCCACAGAGATTAAACACAGCAAAGCTCCTCTGCTGCCTCTGTGGGCAGAAAAGTTCATTTATTTTCATCTCAGGCCTAATAAACTGCCGCTTTGCTGGGTGTTGTATTCTGCTGGTGGTGAAGAGGAAGCTAAACAAGGGTTAGCATGGCTGCAGCTTTCTGCCATGTATGTGTGTGGAAATGATGTTCACTAGCAGCTGCTCCTACCGCACAGTCAAAATGGCGCTGAAAACAAAGAAGACTGTGAACAATGAGCAGTGGCAGCCATTACAGGATAACTGTCCCCCACTGACAGGCGCTGTGTGCTTCTGTCTCTGTCTCTGGGCCAAATGCATGAACGCTGCTTCACATGATAATAACACCACTACTACTGCTAATAATGCTAATAATAATAATAATAATAATAATAATAATAATAATAATAATACAGCATTAAAGACAGATAGGTAAATAATACTGACATTATATTGCATAAGCACTGATAATGTAGAACAATTTTCTTTAAACATTGCATCTTCATTAACTTTACAAAAAGCTTAGTAAACTAACTGCATTTCTCATAAATGCACCAAAGATCCAAGTTAAGTTTAGTGAATCACTATGACATCAATAATGAATTCAATAAACTGCAAAAATTCATTCTAATGTTTTCTGTAGCAACAAATTGGAAATGTTTCTTTGTCTCTGCAACTGTGAAATAGTTCACATGGAGAGCGGAGAGTGAGCTGCTTCATGATGCAACATATGTCATCAAATAATCCAGAGCAAATTGTTTTTTATTGTATTTCTGAAAATAAAACGCTGATCAGAATAGCATTCAGGAAAAAGTACTTTTTCTTTGTATGTGAATATAGATGATATATATATTTACAAGAATGATGAATTTGGAAACTATAATGGAGATACAAAAAATTGAAACATACAGCATTAAATTGTTGATATAAATGCATGCTACAAAAGAGGAATATAAATAAAAATAATGTTCTTATGAGTCTCTCAAGCTGTAAGAATCCAGCCTGATAGCCTGACACATCATTCTAGTCTTTTGGATAACATAACTCAGTAAAACTTCATTATTCCATCTTTTGTTTTATAACTCTTGCAGCCCAAAAATAGTTTCTCATCACAAACTATAACACGACTTGGCCAAAGATCTTGCATCTCTACTAATGCTGAATGTAATAGATGGCTTGTGTGTGAAGAAGAGAGATCTATGATGCTTCGGATCCTTACTGCTGAATACTTTATGTATTTTGATGACTGATGACTGCTTGAACATTAAGCATATAAGATATGAAATGCTTGTTATAACAAAATTTTCAAGGCTTTAAATGTCCCAATCAAATTTGTTTTTCTTTTTCTACCTAATCAGGAATTCAGGGCTGAAATCAGGTGAGCAGATGGTCAGAGACAAAATATTGAATTCAGAAAGGGAATAAACATTGATTCTCCTTTTTGACAGTCTATCAAAGTCTATTAGATCTCATCCCTTTTTCTTAACTGATGAAAACCCAAAACTCTGAGAGGATTTATTTTTAAAAGCAGGTAATTTTACAGTCGAAAATAGGAAAACAATGTCTGACATGTTCAGCAGGTTATTTATTTTGCTTACTTTTGGAAAATTTTAAATAATATGTTATAATACCAACAAAAGCCTGATCGATTACAAGCTTTTGATATCATTTTTAAAAAGTAACAAAACCATTTTAAGAAAAAAACAGTTTCTTGCCAATCAGGTAAATGAGAAGCTCCGTTTTAATTCTTATAATATTTCTATAAATGGAATTTTAAGACTTTTTAATTGTTCATATCTCAGGAACTACTGAGCATATGTAAAATATCTTTTGGTGTACACATGTGTTATTTGGGTCAGATAATCCAATGGAGCCATTTTCACATTTGCAATGATCAGATCTGGTAAATGCAGCCAAGTGATGTCAGCACAAAACCAGGGAACACTGAGTGCCTTTTAGAGTTTGACACTAGAGCCGATCTGGATTTGGTCAAAGTTAAAGCCTGCTCTGGATCAGTGTGCATGGCCTGTGTCAGTATATGGGTAGAGAAGGCTAGAGGACTGTTATTCTTTCATGCATTTACATGCTTTCGCACTGTTTCAACCTCACACAACAAGAGAAAGAAAGCTGCCTGGCAGACATGGGATGTTTGCCCAGAGGCCTCCCAGGTCTTCTCTAAGCTGACCCAGCACATTCTTCCACTGGAAGATGGTGAACTGGGGATATTGGAGAGGTTTGTCACCATTGTAGATGAAGCCTGTTCTTCCAGGCGTTTACATGTTAGCCAGAACACTACAGTCTTACATGGCTATTCCTCAGGTCTGCTCCAGAGCGCCAGACGTGCTGCCTTCCAGGCTGGTTGCGTGTGGGCCCAGTCACGCAACCAGGATTTACAGCCACGATTGGTCAGCTGCAAACAGCTGACCAATCGTGGCTGTAAATCAGACTGTCAAGGTCTTTGATTATCTGAGGTTTGTGCTAATGATATTTGTCCTCATGGACATAAATGGTATGAACTAGGCCATTTCCGACAATGTTCTTCCTTAACTTTGTCCAGTCACATTTGGTGCCAATGGGTTAATGTGACAAGGCTATTTAATCCTCTATGTCCAAGAATGTTTGATTAGATTAAAAAGTCATTTGTCTAGCTCTGTTAATAGCTGAGATAACACAAAATTAGTTTTCAAATTAATCTTGGATGCCATGTGAGTTAAAGTATAATATACAACTGTTAGGCATTGTAACTGGACAAAATTACCTTCAGTTATCATGTTAGTGCAAAAACAAATAAATAAATAAATAAATACATAAATAAACAAAAACTGGACTGTACAATATTTATGTATTTTTCTTCCACTAATCTGACAGTAGTACTTAGTCTTATGAAAGCCACTAAAAACAGATTGTCTTGTTGAATTGCATCGTGGCCAGTGGTGTGGAGAATACCAAATTCATGCTCGCATCTCAATTTGAGCGACTGTTTCACTCACCTGCTATGTCACTATGAGGAAAGGATCAAATCACTGCAGTTCAAGTTGAATGTGATCAGCTCAACGAAAGCAGGATAAACATGTGAGATCAAACAGTAAACCTTTCTCTCACTCTTGTAAGCAGCCATCCTGGTGCACCTTGTAGACAAAAAGATTACAGTGGAGAACATCTCTGTGCCAGAAGACATATCTCACCTTCTGAGTGTGTCTATGTCTGTGTTTAGATATTGCAGTGTGTGCGTGTGGGGGTGGGCGTGTGGGGGTGTGGGGGTGTGGGGGTGTGTGTGTGTGTGTGTGCATTATCCAATAATCTCTCTCTCCTCGCTGTCACCACCTGTCGGCTTGCTGCCATGCCCGTAATATGTGGATTGTTTCTTTATCTTTTGCATCACCATCATTGTTTTGATTTCTACCAGTGTGTGTGTGTTGTATCCGTGTGTGTGTGTGAGTGTGTGAGATTGCATACAGTAACTCAGGCATGATAGATCACCCACTTAGCAGCAGTGGTGAAATAAGTGAGCGGTGGATTTTATCTTCCTGGGTGTCAAGAGGAAACTCTATCCTTAGACACAAACTGGTTTGCTTCACCGGTGCTGCGCCCTCTGGCTTCTGACACATCAGGCTGCAAGTCTCACTGATGCACTTCAATTACCAATAAGGAAGTGTATCCAAATTGCAGTGAAAAAAAACTATGGCATTGTTTCTGAACAATGTGCCTTTAAAAAATGAATATACTATGCTACGAGTTAAAGACATTGCTGAACTTCAGCCAAAAATATTCATTTATTTATGTATTTTAATTTTGTTCAACTGTCCGTTACTACCCTTCATCTTCATTTCTTGTCATTTTAAATGTAAAGAATACAAACATACATCAATTATTTATGTTTCCATCAATACTTTTAAGTAGCAATAGGAACATACGGAGGAATTACAGTACAGTCTTTCTATAGTTTTGATCTCCATGCTGAGAAAAATTCCACAATTGTATTCAGGAATGAAGAGCAGGATCAGAGGAACTCCATTAGTATTCTGTTGTGGTTCACAAACCATTGGCTGCAGATGTTGGAGTGGTGGAAGCTGCCATGTTCTCTGCCTCTTCCTCTCTTTTGCCTTCAAACTCGGCCACTGCCTCACTGCTTATTTTCTTCTCCTCTCTGATTCCGTCCAAATCTTTCCCCTTCCGTTGTCAGAAATGTAGCATTGTTATCATGTTCTGGCTACATACATACAGAGTCACTGTCAAAAGTATTCATACCCCCTGGAACCTTTTCATATTTTGCCAGATAATAAACACATACATAAATATATTTCTTTGGAAGTTAATGTGAAAGACAAACACAACATGGTTTACAATGATTAAGCAGAAAGAAAATTGTATATGATTCAACATATATTTTACAAATAAAAACCTGAAAAGTGTGGTGTGTAAATGTATCCCTCCTCCTTTTCTCAACCAATTGCCTTCAGAAATGTCCTGATGTCAGCTAATGACTGAACAGTGTAATCCAATCTCAGTACAAATCCAACTGCTGTGGATGTGTACTCTATGTTTCTTGTCTGGTGCCCAAATTTTTAGTAAAAAAAAGGATCAAATTTCACATTTTCCCATACACTGAATTTCCACTGTCATGTGCATATTCATACATTATTATTGCTGTAGTCCTAATCCAAGGTGTACATTAAACATTATAACCAGCACACATTAACTTTGGGGGTTCACCCAATATGAATATGTTTTTATTGTGTCTAATTTGTGAGCAGTGAACTCACCGGCCATCAGTTGTGTTCAATATTAACAGGATTTTTGTTCACCCTGAAGAACTATGAGAGGAACTCTTACATGCTGCCCACCTGTCTTCCTAAACCACTGCAGACTCCTAGTGTGTGAGACGGATCAGGTTCATATAGAGGATGCTGAGGATCAGACAGGGGTCAAGGTTCAAACAGCAGTCAACCAGAGGTCACGCATGCATATGCCATGTGTTTGACAAGTACACCTCAAAAAGAGGGAAGCATTTCCAATGTGCCATGTGTGTTTTAGAAAAACACAAAAATAGGATCCATGCTGGTGCCTAGTTATTTATTGTGTAATGACTTTTTTAGTACCTAACGTTTTTTATTTAACAATGATGTTATTTGTTTGTGAAAATTTCACCCTACGTCTTAAAAAAGCTGCTAATCTGCACTAATCTGAGCTTCCTCCATTCTCTCACTGTGCCACACAACATTATTCAGAGGGCCACAAACAGCAGTACTTTGGACAGCCCTGCTTTGGAGAATCTGCAATACTAACACAAGAGACTGATTTTCCATGAATAAATGGGGCTGACATGCAATACAGCTATACTACACCTCACTAGTTGGTATTTTGAGCAGACAGGTCAACTCCCACTTTCTCTGGGTCCTTTAATGGTAACCCCTCTTCCACATTTGACAAGTATGCGACCTCTACTGGTTGGAAGAGAAACCACATTTCAAGAGTAAATGTGATAATCAAGTTAGTTATTTATTCATGTTAGTATTGTGGTTAAAACAGGGATTTTATCCATACATGCAACATTTCTATAACCACAAATCAGTTGTTTGATTTATCAGGCTGATTAAGTAGTTTTAAGGTAAATCAGTACCAGGAAGGCACTAGTTTATCTCAGTGATTTGTTGCCACCATTTAGAAGAAAGAATACAATTACGGGTTAGACTAGAAGTGCAAAGGGCAGCCAGCAATGATTTTTAAAAGCTCTGCTGACAATCTTTCATAAACCAAATGAACAGGCTCTGAGAATGAAAGATAAAAACAATGTCATATGTAAATCCAAACTAAACCTTTGAATCTTTTTGCTGTATTTCTGACTGTGATGGTGCATTTTTCTTCTGATGGCCTGGCATCAGACTTTGAAATTGGCAGCATGCAGGGCTCAGGTTTGTGTGGAAGGAAGTCATATTTTATTGAGCTGCAATCCATACATTTATTATCAATACTGAAACATATGTATATCTCACTTGGATTGTGAGAAAAATGTGTTTAATCTAGTCAGAAAATGGCAAGGGTTTGACAAGTAATCAAGAACAGAAATGAAGAACACAAAACCACGTTTCAGAAGAGAGGCTTCTTTGTCTTTTTATCATTTCATTGTTATAGGAAAAGAAAAAGAAGTGCATCTACATGTTCTCTTAGCTTTATTGTCTCAAATACTTTTTGGTCTATTTTAAAATTTGATTTGTTCAGAGTGAACATTATTATGTTAAATTTACCATCAAATGTAATAGATTCTGATATTCTGTATGTCGGTCATCTAAGACAATCTTACAAAAGCATCTGCATCTGAAGTGTGTGTCATCTTTAAGACACACCTAGGACTGGCCCCATGGAAAACTTCCATCTTCATTATTTACAGAGGCAGATGAAGCATGAAGCACACGGCATGAACTGTGTTGCAATACTGTCAATCTGAGTTTGGTAAGAACTTTGCTGCAGCATCTTGCATCAAGTGGAAGTTTTCCAGAGGATTAAAAAAAAAAAAGAATCCCACCACCTCAATGAAAGGCTGGTCTTTCTTTTCAAAGATTATGACAAGACAAGATGAAAGAAAATTTCTTTACAATGCCTTACAGATGTATCTCTTCAGTTCCTACTTAGGCATTCAAATGGTTAAATTCAATATCACTAATTTAATTATGACTTTAAATCTTCATTCAGCACAGTACAAGCCAAGCTGAGTATGAAGAAGAAGCAAACTTTGGAGTAAATTATGAAGAGAAAGGACACCGCTTAACCAAGAGGGACTTTCTTTGGCTGATTGAGCAACATGACTGTTTTTGTTGCTGGTAGTTCTTATCCTGTCTTCTTCTGTTCACTTTCATCTCCAGGGTCGGTTACCTGATATGATGTTAGTCATTTCGACATGTGTTGCTGCTTTGTGTCGTACGCTCATAGATTCCTCACTGATAAAACGCAGACTGTGCTGCATACACAAGAGGTCTTGGGATTTTATACTGTAGAGCTTTTAAAGCAGGTAATTAAAGCAGCGCTACACAGAAGGGAAATCAACCAAGAGCACGCCATGCATACATTATGAAAAGCAGTGAAGAACACACACGTTCCATACATGGGTTGCTTCAGTTGTTTGTGTACAAAGGACCTCTTACAGCATAGAATATTAGAC
Organism: Phalloptychus januarius; assembly: GCA_902982915.1. Taxonomy (NCBI): domain Eukaryota; kingdom Metazoa; phylum Chordata; class Actinopteri; order Cyprinodontiformes; family Poeciliidae; genus Phalloptychus; species Phalloptychus januarius. Next base: position 400,472 of record CADWAE010000476.1, read on the forward strand.
AGACGGAGAACTTTGCCGCCCTGCTGCCATGACAAATAATAAAGGAGATCATCCTTGACTAATATCAACCAGTGATTATGAGTGATAGAGAACAGATTCTTTGTGGAATCGGCTATAAGGTGCACAGCCGTCCACAACTCTACTGTAGGTAACCAAACATAAAACCTTTATGATGTATATACATATTTATACATCTCCACTTATGAAGCTAGTTTAACAAAATCTATTATTCCCTTTTTGACAAGTTTCATTATTATCTGCATTGTCTTCCTCTTCAGCTCAAATGTGTGTAAATGTTCTGAGTAATGGTCAATAAATGCTGCTAAGCGTCCTAATCAAAGGTTCAGGTTTCAGAGTTAATGCAGCCATGTCAGCGCTCTCTCTCTCTCTCTCTCTCGGTTGCTGTCTCACTCGTGTATTATATTTCAGAATTTTCAGTAAGCCCCTTACAGCTACCACATACATATACAGAGCCTCTGTCTTTTCCAGGAAAAGTGGAGTGATAGTTGAAGTTATTTGGCCTGCCAGACAGATTATTTAATGTGACAGACAGTAGGACAGAAACTTATTGTTTCCTGAATTTCTGCAGCAGCTATAAGAGACTTAGTCAAAGTTTAGATGGCCTGCTGCTGCTTCTGGTCATCTGTTTATGCTGGCCCATGATCAGCACAGGATTTCACAAATATGCATACCCGGCAGGCACAAAGTGTAACTGATAGCGTGAGGCGTTTGAGGCCAAGCAGATAGTTGGATTCCACTCATGACTTGACATAAGGCAGAGCCTGTAAAGTCTGACCTTTCTCATTGGGCTCTTATTAAACTACAGTAAGTTTCCAGAATGTGGATTAAGGGTAAATTATTTTCTATTTGGATTTCAAGAAAACATTTAAAACTTTTCCACATCCTTTGGATTGGACTTTATTTGCCTTGTGGAGTTTCAATATAAATAAATATTAGCCATTTGGTTCAAAGTTTTGCTTATTAAATCAGTGAGGGAATTTTTTAAGGTACCAACTTGAACAACTAACTTTCTTTCTCCGTTGCATCACTAATAAGACATAAGACTGGTTCTACTGGGATTTTCATGCTCTTTGTGATCAAGGAAGAAGACAATAATGTAGTAATTAAAGGCAACAGAATGACAGTCTAGTTGAACGGAGGTTGTGAATGAGCCACCAGTCAATTATTTAGTGCATTCTGAACCGCTGTCAGGTTTTACTTCAGAGGATCCTTCTGTGGAACATACAAATTGGATTATGGGAGCATATGGAATAAATGTTTCTTTTTTATAATTTATCATTTTATTCATTTTCCACTTATGAGCAGTTTCAAAACACAAACAAAAATTTTAATCTAGTCGATACAGGGTCATTTATATTAATTTCAGTATATTGTACATATAGCAATAATAAGGCACTGGTATAGAAGTTAGGTGCAGAGTATAGCTATACTCCGTGTGGCTTATTAGTCCCGACCATGTCTGGTGTCTCATGTCTCATGTCTCATGTCTCGTGTCTCATGTCTCATAGGGTTTTCTGCTCCTGTCCTCTTTGCTCTTTGTCCTCCAGTCTATGCAACATGGATCTGTAAGATGAAATCTCCACCATGGCAACTGTCCATTCTTTCATCTTGTTGTCTGGGGTTGATTTCCAATGTTTGAAAATCATCCTGGAGGTTGTAATAAGTCCGACCATGTCCACAAAAGCTTTCTTTCAGGCACATTTGTTGAATAAACATGTTTCTTGATCAAATGTTAACACTGATGAGGGACATATCTGCATGAGACATAAAATCTCCCCAACTACCAAAATCCAAACTTACATGAATGGAATTCCCACATAAATTTGAAAGGTTTGACCCCATGACCCCCATGCCCTGTTGTACCTTCGCCACTCAGATGTATATCATTTACTCTTCTTCCTCTTCAAATGTGTTCCTGCGGCCCTCCTGCCCACTCAGCCTGCCTCTCTCCTTTCAGACTACACTGATGATTAACCGCTCTTCTTGTCACTCGCCCACACGCTTGTCCTAATTTTGTCCCGGCGGCAGGACGGCAGCGTGTTTGCTGTCATGCCCTCCATGGGGACCTTTGGAGAGAGAAATTGTTGAAGGCTTCATTAGAGGTACTCGCACAAATAGAAATAAATTTCCCTTTAGAAGGTAAATGATCCTCTGCAAAAGAAATTGTTTGTAAGTTTCTCCTTTTCACCTTCAAATGGGCCCAGAATAGATAACATAGGGAAGATTTTAGTTTGAAATGCTTTAATATAAAGTGGATTTTAAAAACCACATATACACACACAGAGCCCTGGCAGGGCTCCCAGGCCTCAGGATCACAGACAGTACATTGTGTTGCTGCCTTGGATTCCTTTCTTGCTGCACTGGCAGGCTTTGACTTACCAGAAGGCATCTTGTCTAACTTAACATCATTGCTGTAATAGATCAGCTCGCTCATTCAATTAGCATACACTGGTGGATCTGCACTGTCACCAATCAGAAATCTATGGCTGCTCAAACCAATTGCTGAAAAGTAAGCTCACTCACTAAGTGTCCCTGTGATGGGGTTGTCAGATCAATATGGACCACTGGGTCTGCAGGACCATTTGCTCCATCTTGCAGAGAAAACGTGCAGAAATAAGATAAAGCCAGATTGATGATTCTTCACAGCAATGAACGTTGATAAGAACTAAAGATAAAGTGCAACAAACTTGACAAGAGCTAAATGAAAATGAACATTCAACATTCATGCATAAATCTGGCTGGTGAGTTAATGTTGTCTTGGTGTTATTGATCCATTGCACCAAAATACTCAGTTCAAAATATGACATGATGCACCTAGCAAAGGCATGCATTACTCCTACAATAGTTGATGCAATCTGACCCATCTGAAAACACCTCAGTGTCTCTTTGACTGCTGTTGTTTCACACTTTGCTCTCGTACAACTGAACCTTAGGCCCAGACTGAGAGTTCAATATCTAAGATCAGAAATATTTTCCTCTTAGAGGAGATTGTAACATAAAACACTGAATGTCCTAATTACCATATAAACTATAAATATTCAAACATATCAGCTGTGAGCAATGAACTCATTTGTTTTACTAAAACTAAGTTTGTTTCAAGCAACTGCTTGTTTTATAGCATGTTAAATGGAAAGCCTTGTGTGACATAGAGTGAGGGAGCACTGACCTGCATGTAATAAAAAGCAACTAGTTTAAACTATTAAAATAATTCATTCACATGAGTAAAAATGTTGAATTAGATTTATTGCCAGGCAAATTATTTTTCCAAATTCCTTCTCTATATTCTAAAGAAGATAGATTCTATATTCATTACACTGTTGATTTGACAGCAGATTTAATTTCCCCCAAAATATGGATCTTATGCATATATCTTATGAGCATAAAACCTGGACACCTTCATATTAATTCCATCCATTCACTTTTCAATGATTAGCCGTTATTCCACTAACATTTCATTTGGATTTCAGAGATCCCATCCTTCAGTAAGGTTTGACATGAAGGCTGTAAGAGCTGCTGTCTGTGAGTCTGAACCATCACGTACAAATAACACTGATATGTTTTCAGAAGAAACTAAGTAGAATGCTGTGACGTAGGTCAAACTGACAGTTCTGATAAATCAAAAATGATCCGCAGTCATTATTACACTTTGTAACTGTAAGAGACACACCAGAGCAAATGGAAACCTATGAGCCCGGAGGAATCCCTCAGGCTGTCTCTGCATGGTGGAATCCTGTACCTTTGTATCTTTTGCTTTTTCAGATGTGCTCTGTTCTGTTCAGCTCTGCTCTGGGAGCATTTTGTTGGGAGGAGGTCTGCAAACCAGCTCACAGCTCCTCTTTTATTCTGCGGCCCTCTCTTTGCTCTGACAGATCCGCGCTGATATCAGATTGATGGGCCGGTTTGATTGAAGCCTCTTTGTCGTGCTAATGCCACGCAGAGTGATGGATGAGGCGTGTGCGCCAGAACCACCGCGCGCGCACATAAACTCCACTTCTTCTGAGAATCCCGACCTTCTGTACTTCCCCCGCCACGCACACACACACACACCCCCACACCCCTACACACACAAACGAACACATACACTACGCTGTTTTTCTCGTTCCTGTGGCCAGCTGACAACTTCTGCCCTGGTCACCATAGGCGACATGTCACGTGACCCGCGACAGAGGTAGAGGAGAAGAAAAGAAGTGGAAAACATGCAACACAAAGGAGAGGAAGACAGAGAATAGAAGAAGAGGAAAAGTAGAGCAGCTGAAGGAAAAACACAGAATGGAGCAGAATTGAGGGAAAGCGAATAAAGAGGCGTCCTCGAGTCTTGCGCGTCTTCTCGCGTTGTTCTGTGCTGGCACCGATGAGCTTCTGGAAACTGCAGGTTGAGTGACAGCAGGGCCCTCCGTTTACGCATCAACAGCCTGAGCCGCAGAACACCAGAGGACATGATTCATGTGTGACTCGGTTGTTCGGGATGTGATGGTTTCACTTTTTCAGCTCATTTATTTGGCCTCTTTTTCCCAACTGTTCCGTATTTATTTATTTATTTATGTATTTTTATGATGATGTTGTTTACATTTGAAAACATTTCCATGATCTGATTTCATTTTTCCCACCTTTTTTAAGAGTTTTTCTCGCTGCCTTTCGTTGGCTTGTTGTTCTTGCTCAAGGAGAACTTTCAGCTTTCCGGGTCTTCATGGACAACATGAACTCCTTTGTGGAATACTCTATTTGTAACCGATCAGGCAGCGGATCTTACTCTGCCCCTAAACCTGGATATCATCATCATCATCATTTGCATCATCACCACCTTCCTCTTGATCAGCACCATGGCCTCTCAGTGACCCCCGGGTCTCTCCACACGGGCCTCAGCGGCTCCTCTGTCTCGGTGAACGGGGCCGGCGGTGACAGCGGGTACAGCGCAGACGGAGGGGTGTACGGAGGGGTGAACACCGCGGCGGACATTGGAGGGGCGCACGAGACCGGAGGAGTGAGCCAGCATCAGCAGCAGCAGCATCCAATAAATCACCTGGAGCATCAACAACAACAGCACACACACAACGACTTCCAACACCCCCAGAACCAAAGCTCTCAGAATGGATTATTGACTCAGTATACAAACGGCAGTGGATGCGCGTCTGGGGCCTACGCAGGTCAGGCGTGTGTAACAAACTCAGAGTATGTAGCCATCACGGGTCCTCCTAGCTCCGTCCAGCCTCAGTATTTCATGGAGGAGTCGGTGGCCTCCACGTACTACCATCAATCAGCCTTTCCTACCTCCATCCCAGCTGTCGGGCCCAGCTACAGCGCCCTATCCGGGTCGTACTGCGGGCCGCCGGGCCCTCTTGCCAGCTCTCAGTACCCGCAGCAGATTGGCGGGGGTCTGGAAACAGTAGCTTACCTGGGGTTCCCTCAGCCAGGAGGGTATGGAGAGCTGGCGGTGTCCCAGGACCGAGGGAGGGAAGATGAGGACAGCCAGCAGTCGGGACAGGGGCAAACCTTTGACTGGATGAAGGTGAAGAGGAATCCCCCGAAAACAGGCGGTGAGTTATTTATTTATTTATTTATTTGTTTGTTTGTTTGTTTGTTTGTTTGTATCTCTTGTGTAGTCATATTGTATTTGTTGAAGAAAAAATTTTAAGAGTTGAATGAAGAGATGCTTATTTTCTGGGTAAAACAATGTATATACAACATTTATGTGAATAGATAGATAGATAGATAGATAGATAGATAGATAGATAGATAGATAGATAGATAGATAGATAGATAGATAGATAGATAGATAGATAGATAGATAGATAGATAGATAGATAGAAATGTACTCAAACGAAAAGTCAATTTTGAAGCAACTTGCAGTTTCAAATATACAAAAACTCGCTTTACTGTTTTCTAAAATGCGTCGTTTTTGTTTAATTCTTAATTTTAAAAGTGAGGAGAGTGCGTTTATGAATCGGGATGGATTATTCACAGGAAGGAAAAAACAGGTTCGGTGACACCGCACTGGCCCGACATCTGATCACTCTGCTCTCTCTCTCTCTCTCTCTCAAATTGATCCACCAGACGGGCTATTTCTCCACGTGAAGTCCTGCTGTTATCTGTTTAAACAAAGCCCCCTCCCTCAGCGTCTCGGCCCCATGTCCGGCTGTTCTGGCTTTTTAATTACATGCATATACTTTTTATTACATGTTGACACATTTGAATAGTATTTATGAAATGATTCAAATCAGACGCGAGAGCTCGAGTGTTTATGCAAATGGATAATTTATTTAAATGTTTATAAATGCTATTTAAATTAATATTCATCAAATAAAACGAGTCAATTAAAATGTGACATATTGTTCCCTTGTTCCCAGTCAAAGTGTCGGACTTTGGTCTTAGTGGAGTTCACAACAACGCCATGAGAACCAATTTCAGCACGCGGCAGCTGACGGAGCTGGAGAAGGAGTTCCACTTCAGCAAGTACCTGACGCGGGCGCGGCGCGTGGAGATAGCAGCAACACTGGAACTGAACGAGACCCAGGTGAAGATCTGGTTCCAGAACAGACGAATGAAGCAGAAGAAACGCGAGCGGGAAGGAGCGGGTACCACTGCGCGCTCCTACTCATCCGAGACCCGGGGCGGGTTTGTCAAAGAGCTGGAGGACACGGACCACTCTTCTCTCTCCACCTCCCCGGGAGCTTCGCCCAGCTCCGAGACGTAGTCTGAGCGTCACTGGACACCAAACACCTTTTATTACTGTGATCCAGAAATATATTTCTACAGACTTGAACATTCGGCATTACCGAACAACCTCTGTTTTCTTTTTTTTTTTTTTTTTTGCTCATTTCCGTCGTTTATTGTTTTTGCACAACATATGCTCTCCTGGATTCTGCGCATCTTATTTTATTACATTTTTGCCAAACTGTTTTACATTATTCAATACATTTGTGTCATGAAAGCTGCTGTTCTGATTTTTTTTCATCGCTTGATTTTTATTTATAGCAAAACAACAACAAAAGACATCTAGCTCACCCCCCTGTGTTTGTCCAGGTGTCCAAAAAGTCACAGTAGCGACAATAGGGTGAGATGTTCTTGAATATCTGCAAATATGAACAGTATCTTTTAATTCTTAGCTTTCTACACTTTTCCAAGACAAACCCTGAAAATCTCATTTAGGCAAAAATCGGAATACTCGAACTGGATCAGATGGGGCCCGAACTGATCAGCCTGCTGTTCTACACCAACATATCCTGTTGCATGTCAAAATGAACGGACTGCGTTATTTCCCCGTCAGTTTCATTTGTTTCAAAATACACAGTTTGCAGATGCTTGGAAACCTTTGAATGTTTTTCATGTAAGAACTTCAATTAAAACATAACTATGCCTTTGCTCAGTAAATAAGCATAACTGTGATGAAGGTTTCATATTCTGCCAAATCTCTAAAAAAAGTGGAAATTATTGGGGTTCACAGAGATCGGGGCTGTTTAAGTAGACAGAATCTATTTTATAAAGTATTTTTTTAAAGACTGTCTGATTTGCTGAACAAAGATGCCTTTGTGGTCTGTCTGTTTTACTTTCCATTAGCCAGCAGATTCAGGCACCTAAAATGGGTCACCATGTTATGTTGCTAAAAGTTGCCTACTCCTTAAAAGCTATTATTCAACATCAGTCAAGGCATTGCTATTAATTTGGTTTAACAATTTATACTGCAAAATTCTAGAGGTTTCTATGACAAAGTCATGCCTGTATTTTCACTGGTGAAATGAAAGCTCTTGCAGTGTAATAAGATTATTCCAAATCGAGTTCTTGGGTTGTTGTTCTAAGTTTTAGACTGTTCATGCAGTTGGGCCATAAATGCTCACTTTCTGCAGTGAGTTTCCAGATAAACTCACTGCAGAAAGTTTCAGTTTTCATAATAACAACAGACTGTCACTTCTTTTCAAACCTGTCAGAATGTTAAAGTCTTGGATATTCCGGTTAAAAACAAATTCACTTTTGGTGATTGTTGTTATGTTTATGAGTGTGGAAGCAGTGTGGAGAACATCTGTACCAGTTATTAATATAATATATAATGTAATACTTTTCATTTCAACTGTTCTAAAATGTTCAGGATTCTATTCCTTTCCAAATGTAGGAAGTGCAAAGATGTGTCCTCAGTTTAGCAAAAATGTTTTGATCTGATGAAAATCCTTTACAATCTGAGAATACTAAGAACGAACACTTTAACTGTATCTGTGAGCAGCTTTGCCCATGTGGAATACTGTTGGCCTTAGAACGCAAAAATATCTAATGTAAACATAATATTTTAATGTACTAATTTTTTTAGGTGAGAGCAGTTTTATTAGTATTATTGCCTTAAACAGACTTCCAATCATGTCCTGTTTTTCTACCTAAAGCTACCTCAAATAAATCTTCTTCTGTCAATCCCTGGAGGATGGATTATTTCTTTTGATTTATAAGCAATTAAAAGTGGTAATATGTTGAATTGCAACGTTTTCTGGGTCACTGGCTGGATTAGCTAACCCACAACTTGAGTGCAACTTAAACCCATGTTGCCTTCTTGTTATTGCACACTAAAATGAAATATGCTTACTCAAATAACTTATGCAAACATCTAAAAATACATAAAGTTTTTTAAAACAAAAAATGTTAGTGTGTGATTCTTTAAACAACATTTTGTGATAAATAAAGAGGCTTATTTAGTTTCTACTGGTGATGTCACAATGTGTGGAATATGATTTGATGCAAATCACATTTAGAACTGGCCCCAGTCATAAATAAACTCAGCAGCTGCTTAAGGCCCCCAGGCCTTCAGGGGCCCCATAAATGCTAACATTTTAACAGACAACAGATAATAGAAATGTAATAGTTGTTTACTGAGAATGTCTATGCTGTTAAATTTGATTTAAAGGTTTCTGAATAGACAAATTAACATATTTGAAATTGTTTTACATTTGAAAGAGGAACTGCCAAGTTTACTTCTTAAAGGTGCAAACAACAATTTTCATAGATATATTGTATTGTTACCATAGCTACAATCTGATGCTATCAGTTTAATCTTTGAGTCTGAGCTCTGTTTGTGAACAAATACATCTCAGTAACCTGCAATTATCATTGATTGCTTTAAAGGTTGGCCAATAAAGCTATGCCCCACCCCCTCTCACCCCGCCTCTCCAGAAATGACTAAATCTATGGTGAAATGGAGGTGTTGATGTCCTGAGCAACAAGAGGGGCCCCCGGGTCAAATTCTGCTCAAACCCTCATTCAACATTAGACTAGCCCTGCATGACGAGTGAAATCTGCTGCACTGCACATCTCTGCTGGATACAGACGAACAAATGGAACATTTAATGTATGTGGCTTAAGTGCCTATTAGGTTTTTAATAAAAGACTGTTTTGGTTGCTTGAGCTTTTTGGGACGGGTTTTGCTGATCTTTGCGCAGCCTTGCGCAGCAACTCTGCCTGACTACAAGTAGAGAAGGCATTTGACCTGGTGCAGTTTGATCCATTGTGTCACAGCAAAAACTGAACTTATCCCAGATCTGTCGCTACACAATATTTCTCTCTCTCTCTATTTGAATCCATCCATTCAATAACTGTCCACAGATCTGGAAACCGATCTGTTTCCGATCAAATATACTCTTGGATGGTTTAACATGGCAGCCTTGATAAGCATAGAATGGAATGGAAAATAACACAAAGACTACAACCACTAAAACGGGGCTTGGTCATTTCTTTTTTCAGAATAATGTACAGTATGATACTCTATTCATACACTCACAACTCAGGGTAGCCCATTGGTGTTTTTTTCTTCTTGTTTATTAAATATCAACCCGTTTTCTGTAGGGGATCATAAAAAAAAATATTTGGGTGAATTTTTAATTTTACTTGTTCAGCACATTCTGATTGATAAACAAAAAGGAAAGACAATCATGTAAAAAAAATGATAGGCAGAAATCATCCATAAATAATCCAGGCTGGGTTTTCATTTTAGACGTAAAGTCAACTTAGCCAAAAATAAGTCATTAAAACAAAATTGAAATATTAATCACGTCTTGCAGTTTGTGATGCACTTAAAACAACTGAGTTATTACTTAAAAAAATAATTTATCAGTTTAATTAATTGTTAGTATTGAGCTACCTCAACTTTTTGTAAAAATAAGTTATTTCAACTTATTTCTGTTATTAGGATATCCGATTGGGTTTCACAGTGTGTGTTGGATTAATTGTCCTTATTAATTTGTCCTTAAAATGAAGGTCGTGGGAGTTTGGTTAAATATCTGGATAATGGATAGGGGGGCGCTGGCCCAAAAAGGTTGAGAAACACTGCTCTGGGATATCTAAAAACGTAAACAGACTCTACCTCCTGCTCCTCTTCATCCCCTGCACACTCATGGTCTGAGGATGCCTGTCCTGGAGTCTGGGTGGCGAGCTCAATCATCACCTTATCTGCCTCTCTCTCCAAAATACACACAGCGACATACACAAGCAGCAGCATTTGTTAAGTCTTTCAAAATTACTTTAAGATTAAACCATTTTAGATTCAAGTAAAATGATGCTTTCTACACTGGAAATGCAAAATTGTATTTAAATGGAAAAAGCAAGATGACTTAAATCAGTTTTCATCAAATTATCAACACTCACTTTGATTAAGTTACTTGGAGTTTGTAGTTGAAAAGTCTCCCGAACTCATTCTGCTTGAGTTGTATCAATTTAGAAAAAGTGAGTTTTTGATAATTGTGCACTAACGTAATTAATACATTTTCTTTTTCTCCGTGCAAAAGTCCACAGCCAGAACCTTTGTAAAGTGTTTCTGGTATTCCTGAAAATCTGATGAACAAGGGACACCTGCAAACGACAGTGATGGCTCAGCATGAGACTGAATTCATCTTCATTGTATATATTATCAGACAGAATATTTTTAGAATACATTATGTATTTCAAATATTTGATATAATTAGATATTCTGTGAAGTGGGAGAGTGGGCTGTTATGGTGGCACAGGGATAAAGCAAAACCCAAATATGGAGGCCTCAGTCCTCGATGTGCCTGACACTGGTTGAGGTTTGGCCTGATGACCTTTCCCACATGTCTTCCTCCTCTCTTGTTATCCACTTTCCTGTCTGATTACTCTAATATAAAGACCACCATAGCCAATAAAACCTTAACGAAAACAAGAAGTGGGAAGACAAGGACTCAATCAAGAAAATTGGTTTGTTTAAATTAAGTTACATGAAGTTCATTATTTTGTTAGTTGTACTATTTCATTTAGTACTGCTTACTTAAAAATAAATGCAGTTTACTAACTCATTAATCTTAAATCAGAGCATATATCAAACATGACTCAAAAGAAATTTGACTTTCCAATTTAATGTCTTGAAATTGGGCCTCTGCCTCTTTAAGAAACTTCTGCTCTTTCCGACGCCGCCTGTAGCACATCATCACAACAACATTCCTCTGCTTAGCATTTGCAAATGTTCATCAAGCACTGGACTGAGAATTATATAATAATAATAATAATAATAATAATAATAATAATAATAATAATAATAATAATAATTGGGCTGCCCAGTGGCGCAGTTTGTAGAGCTGTTGCCTTGCAGCAAGAAGGTTCTGGGTTCGATTCCCGGCCCCGGTCTTTCTGCATGGAGTTTGCATGTTCTCCCTGTGTATGCATGGGTTCTCTCCGGGTACTCCGGCTTCCTCCCACAGTCCAAATACATGACTGTCAGGTTAATTGGTCTCTCTAAATTGTCCCTAGGTGTGAGTGTGTGTGTGCATGGTTGTTTGTCCTGTGTGTCTCTGTGTTGCCCTGCGACACAGGCGATCTGTCCAGGGTGACCCCGCCTCTCGCCCGAAACGTCAGCTGGAGATAGGCACCAGCAACCCTCCCGACCCCAGTAAGGGACAAGGGTGTAGGAAAATGGATGGATGGATGGATGGATGGATGGATGGATGGATGGATGGATGGATGGATGGATGGATGGATGGATGGATGGATGGATGGATGGATGGATGGATGGATGGATGGATGGATGGATGGATGGATAAAAATGAGCTATGCATATACACAGTTCCACCAGGTGTTTGATAATTATTGCTGCTGCTAGTTTGAAGGCGCCAAGTGGGCGAAGTGGGGGAATTGCAGTTGGGGGAGAGGTGGGTCACCACTGTAGAGCACCCTCTACAATGCAAAAACTGCTCCAAGAAGGAGGTAGACATGAAAGGTGGTGCTTGCCTTTTGCCAACCTGATTGGTATGTTGTTGATGATATAAAGCTCAAAAAAGTCACTGGGTCTCTCACTGGATCTTTAGGATTGGAGAACAGATTTCATGTCTGATTACCCCCAGATGGTCAGAGCAGAATTGTTCTAATGTTGTTGGAGGGTAAAAACAGGATTTTTGCCCTCCAACGTTGTGCACATGTGTCAAATTTCTGGATGCGAACAATAACATGCTAAGTGTCCATAGTGTAAGCATAGCTTACACTATGGACATAGCACACATTGAATTTTAAAATAGTGAAGTAAAAGAAATAAAAAATCCTCCATTATCCAAAAACCGTGGACTCATATTTGAATTAAATTCAGAGTACTAGACGAAGATGCCCCGGTGTAACATTACAGGAGCCCAGTGGAAATTTACAGAGGTTTTTTGCCTTAATTTAAAAGGTAGCTTCTCTAGCTAAGGTAGTGTTGCACTGGGGTCGCTGTATGGTTTTGCAGTATGTTATTACTTTAGTCCAAAGGCTGAAATTTGTAAATTAAGAATTTCTACTTACTTGTGTTGCTGTAGATGTCTAGTAAATTTAGATGCTGTGCTGCTCTCATTGCATATGTTTAGTTCGGACAAAATTAAAAAGTTGCTTGGGTGTTTTTTTCTTTCCCCTTTCCTTTCTTCAAATGCTTGATGTTTTTCAAAACATCTAGTCAGGCTCAGAAGTCTAGTTTTTGCTCAGCAAAAAGCTAGACTTCACTGCATGAGAATACATAAATGTGGTCTCTTAAATCAAAGGTCCAAACACCGTCTGGTATCACATGCAACACAATTTCATGGTTATTAGCAAAACTGTAATACTTCTACGGGTGAAGACAAAAAGACTTCTACAAATCCACAAATACAATTTAAAGTTTAAAGTACTGAAAGAGAGATGCCAGAGTTACCAATCATTTTACTACCTGTTTACATCAACAAATCTGACCATTTTACCAAAAATAAGTAAAGAGAAAAACAGGCCAAAACTCCAAATTAAAGCCTTTCTGCAGTTTTAAAAAATGTGCTTGTCAGCCAGCTGCCTTGTTGAGGTCAGAGGTCAGGCAGAGAACAGTGTGCAGAAAGTTATCAGGTCAGACATTCCAGCTCATCTTGTGCTTGAAGTGGAGAACTGGAACATGTTTTAAGATCCAGGAAGCAAAAAACAAGAAATAAAGGACAAAAAAATGATTACATAATGCTTGTAAATGGCTTTATCTGAACACACACCACTAGCACTTAAAAGTCATAATAACGTTTCTTAACCTAATGTTTATTTTCTGTCAAGTAATCTAACAGTTACACATTCTTTTATAAACCCTTTTCTTAACAGGAGACGGCTCCTCTAGAGACCGTGTAGCGCATGTCATAAAATCACTTGATTTGTACTTAAAAACAGATTGTGGAAGGTAAAAACCTTGTTTCCTGTTACAGCTGGCAAATACAGACTATGTATCCCTTCCGGACGGACTGGGGCAACTTGCGATACCCCAGACTTAGCGTTAGTCTGCTGCTGAGGAGTGTTTGTCGTAGGTTTGTTACCCCTGTGACCTGATCTTGGATAAGCAGAAGAAAATGAATGGGTATATGGATTTCAGAACTGATCCAGCATTAAATATGCTTGTGGGTTCTTGTGGAGGGCAAAGTTTTATTTGAATTCACACCCACACATGCACCCCCCCCCCCCCACCACACACACACACACACAGAGAAGGTGCTGAAAGAATGGAGCACAATGGTTTGTTTATCTCAGACCAACAGAGCAAGCAGACCCCTGAATGTGTGTGGGGAGGGCACAGAGGACATGAGGTCAGAGGATACATCACACCAGCAGAGACAAACAGTCATGGGTGTTCAGACTTGTCTGCCACATTAACGAACATCCTCACCACCTGAATGAAGTTGGCTCCCACACCTTCTTCAAATCTTACACAACTGGTGTCAAATGTTTGTGCTCCGTTTGTGCTGGCTGGTGCAGTAAAAATGTTGCTATCATTTCAAAGATATTAAAAAAGCTTCCAGAGGTTATCAGAGATCATCGTCAATGTCTTCAATGCAAAAGCAACAAAAACAAAAACTATTGCTACACAAACCAGCCATGTTGGGTCGATTGACATCATATTTTAATAATCGCTGGTTAATTGTAGATCCCAGAATCATCAAGAGTTATGGACTGAGCCAGGCCATTTTGCCTTCACGTTGCTGAAGATGCAATCAGCATCACAGAAGCAACATGATTTGTTGAGGTCATTTTAATGCACATAATAAGTGTATGTAGTTGGCAGTATATAAGATGTGAATATAAGTGTCAGGTAAGTGTAATTCACTTGCTATGAAAGGATTTCCTGTCAACAAAATCACCTTCATCCACCTCTGGGAAGGTTCTCCCAGCGGGGGGAATTAAAGCTCCAGCTCACAGGAGACTCTGCCAGACGTTCCCAGCAGACCCTCATAAGACCTTTGGGCCTGCCAGGTCTGACCAGCATTCTCCGCCACCACTGGAGTCAACTCACCACTAGGTAGTGGTCAGTGGACAGCTCAGTACCTCTATCCATCCGAGTGTCCAAGACATTTGGCCACGGATCAGATGAGATGACAGCAAAGTGGATCATCAGGTGTCCTGGTTCCACCAGGATGTGTACCTGCTATACCTGCTGGGAGGAACCAGCTGCAGTTATTTTTATTATACAGAATTGTATAACAAAATTTTAATTAATCAATAACTTGCAGAGCGTTTCTGATTGAGCATTATCCATTTCCCCCTTTTTCATTTGTGGAACATAAGAAGTACTGAATTTTTAACTGCATTGTTTCTGAATAAAGATTCATCCACTGTCTGTACACATCTGATAAAAATCCCTTATTGGTTCCGGTGCCTATCAAACCTGGACCACTGCTGCCCTCCACAGAGCGCCAAATAACAGAAAGCTAAATGAAAGCATCAGTAACCTTAGTATTACACTGGATTGTTTAAAACTGTGATGTAAGCTCATTGACATTAGGTATTTATGGTGAGGTGGGGCACATTAAGGTGACAGCCACGTCAGAAATACCCATAAAAGTAAGATGGACTCAAGTAAAGCTTGCAATTCTTCAACAACCCCTTATCCACAGTGAGAAATATGGGAAGCCATATATATTTTACAACAAATAGAGGTTATCAATTGAACGAATCACATAAAGACTGGAACTGACACAAATGGAACAAAAAATACAGGTTTCTGTGGTGACTCACAAACAGTGGATGGAGAAACAGTGAACTGGCAACCTCAACCTGACCCTGAAACAATAAGGATGCAGACAAATACAACAAAATCTGTCTCTCTTGTGTCCAATGGAGTCATAAAATTGGAATGAGCAACTTAAAACCAGCCCTACAATTCACTCAGCGATAAAAAATATAACCATTGGGTGAGAGGAAATAAGTCACTCATGTCAGCAGTGTCATAAAAGTCTTTATGCCTTGCAACCTCTTTCATATTGCTCTGGGTTCTAAGAGGGGAAGGTCTCTGAGGGGTTAATCAAACCAAACCATTTCTTACCAGTGATAAAATGCCATGACCTCATTGTCTGGCCTCTTGGAAACACCGAAGAAAAAGTTCTGCTTCTCTCACGTCCCAAACGTTGAACCAGAGAGTCGTGACCAAAGGATTAAAAAATTCACTCTGCATTCCTGTGAAGTAATTGGTTAATCAGCGTCTCAATGTATTTCACATATTTTGTTGCTTTGGTATAAATTAAAAGCTTTTTTCCCCTTAAGTATACTTACTGTATATTGTACCTTAAATAGGTTTGGTTTTTAATGAGTTGATCTAATGTTGATTGATCATATCGATCAACTAATGGTAATTGATAAGCCACCATTTTCTTAAAAACCTGAGCTTGTTCTTACATGAAGAGAGTTGACTGTCTTTTCATGAAGAACAAATGAAAACATGAAAGGATGAATTTTTCAGACTATGCTAAATTCAGGAAAAAAGAATGATTACATTTGAACAGTATTTTGTGTCAGGTGTATTACATACTGACTGAATAAACACAAAATTATATTTGTCTCACATTATTGAACTTAGACATATTTATAAAGAATAACAAACTGCAACATTAAATGAAGGTCTAAGAGGACATTTTAAGTTAAACGTTTGGAGATCATTTTGATCTAGTTGTATTCCTAGATCTGTCTTAAAGAGGATATATTCTGCAAAATTCACCCCACAGGATTCCTTAAATCGCTCTCTGGTTTCAGAGCCTCTTTGAGGCGTCGGGTTAGATTTAGTTTTTCTCTGGAATGTCCCCACATCAGTGGGGAAAGTTCATTTCTTCAGCACTACTTCAGCAACTTGAGCCAGGCAAGAGGGATTTTCCAAAATACTATATTTGATTGAGGTGTCAGTTCCTTCTTTCTACTGAAATGGAGACACAGTAAAGCAGTATGCTACAAATAGTGTTAAAATGACACCTGGAATGGATGCTGAGTGTGTGAACACAGTAGTAACTCTGTTGTGATGCATTCATTTGAACATGTTTTTCTGCAGGTTAGTTGTCTTCATTCTCCTGCTCTGGATCAGACTCTGACGCCAATGTGTTTGGTTGTATCAACAAGTCTTCCGTTGTTGACAATTTCAATAAACTTTGGAATAAAAACCAAAAATCTAACAAAAATATCATGGAATCAAGGGGGCTAGAGGGCTTGTACACAGAGGACTAAAAAATGGCTCTAACAGAAATAATTTGACTGTTTCTATGTATTACCTGAGACCACAGTTGGAGATTTTGGTCCCAGTAGAGAAAAGGTTACATGTATTCATGTGCTTGATGTGGATTCTTTGTTTCTTGTTGAATATTAAACTGAATGAAAGTGAGAGGCCATTGAACATGCCATTTTTATCATTTAAAAAAATCTGGGTAAATAACACATGACTAAAGTTTTATTGCATCTGTCAAAATGACAGATAGCAGAATTGTCCATCGCAACCTTTGGTCAGAAAGGTTAAGAAAAATTAAGAAGCTAGCCTTTACTGTGATTAAGGTAATGTGTTTTAAAAGTACAGTTGAGCTTAGTTGTGGACTCAGTGTGACTCCATAAAGAGCAAAATGACAATAAGCATTACTTTGCAGGTTTCAATATTGGCCTAATGTTGGACTTCTGAAAAGAAATTCAGAAACATAAAATACAATACTGAAAATACTGCTTAACAAGCAGGTATGACATATGCGTTCTCCTTTAAAAAGTCAGCTTGTTTCATCCCTTCAAACAAATATTCGAGAGTGACAATCAGAGAACATGGAGGAATGCAGAGTGGAGAGATAAGAAAGGTTTAGGGGTCAACCAAGAAACATTTTTATACCCTGACCTGCTGCGATAAGAGTTTTGGTCATTTCAACAACACGATGGTTTATGGTACATTCTACAAGAAACTAAAGTGTTGGATCAGATTTCAACAAGACAGCATGACGCCTGCACTGGTCTGTCAGTTACTTTGCTGCGTTGTGCTCATGACTATTCCCCCTTCTGACATGTCAGTGCTGTCAGAGCATTAGCATGGACCTCTCTCTCGATTTGATCAACTTTATTTGTGTTAAGTTCCCCGTCTCATTTTCAGAAAAGTGAAACTGGGCATAGTGTTGAACAACAGCAAAGAAAAAGCTGCTGATTAAATATGAGAACATTTTCTATTAAATTTACTGTTTCAGCTCTTTCCAGTGTAAGTTTTGATTATTTCATGTTTTTTTTATCTTATATCAACTAACTTCTCAATATTTTGCATTGAGGTACTTAAAATATGTTTTCATGTCTTGTTCTTTTCTACCACCATCACACAAACTATTTATCTAGAAAATCAGTCAAAAAAGAAATGAGCATATTTTCTTTTATATGTCACAAAGGTTTGTTCTCAGGCTCTGTTCTCTTTCACAGTTTAAGGTTGACACCCTGTCCTGACATCATCACCACCAGTCTCCATCTGGGCAAGTATGTGTGTGTGAGGGGTCAGAGAGATAGTTTGGCTCCTGGGACTCAGGTTTCATTGACTTGTGTTGACCTTTACTGGGGTCACTGTGAGGTTGGGTAAAGAGATTCTTGACATTTCTCTCCATAACACCTGACCCAATACATAACTCAGACTGAATGTGTGTGTGTATGTTGGGGGCTGCTGTTGGAGGCAAAGCACACATATCCTGCAGCCATTTATATGAATTATGTTGGTTATCAGTTTTCACCAAGGTAGTCCGCTGACAGTTTTATATTTATTGTATAACTCAACATCATTAAAGTCATGAAAGGGTGACAAATATAGTCAGCACTGTCATAAATAATTTAGCTGTAAATATAAACTGAGCTTGTTTAACACTGTTGGAAGGCAGCCTGTGGTGTAACAAAGCCTTGAAGTGGATTTTATATATTTTTTTAAAGCAACATAAAATGTAGGCATTTATTTGCTTTTACTGTACAGTACACTGAGAGTGCACACTGTTAGGGTTAGGGTTAAAACCCAAACACTTATCAAAGAGTATGAGGACAGAAGTGAAGTCAATGAGCAGCAACAACATGTAAGGCACATGTGTGGACAAAAAATGTGATAAACTGAGCTGGAAAAGTCGTGGATTCAAACTATTCAAATTTCATTCCAATAGTTTGATCACTGATTGATCGGTAACATGAGCTCATTACGTTTCATTGGTATTTTTCCTTTGGTATTCATTTTCTTTGATGATAAGATAATAGAAACAAGAGTGAAAACCACATAAATAAGCGACCATAAAGTCCATATGTTGACAGTTTTGGTTTTCAAAGACCAAGTTTTGTTTTTGATACAGAAGTTGCTGGAAAGCAGGCAGACTGATGAAGGCTGTGGATGCTGGAGCTGTGGTGTTTGACCGCAGAGCGTAGGGAAATCTGACCCTATCTGACGAAGGATCCAGAGGTGGTGTGAAAGCCCAAGGAACGACTTCAACCTGGAGGCACAGGGAACATGAGAAGAGAACATGAAGCAGGGTAAAAAGTAGTCAAGAAGTGGATCAACGTCTTGACTTCTCTGAGAACTTTTTCTGTCAGAAAAAGTCGAGTGTCAGGCAAAGACAAATCATCCAACAGCTCCTTAAATTCCCTGCAGATGATGGAATAATTGTAGACAGGTGTTGAATCTGCAGCAATGATCCTCTGTTCAGGAAAGATCACACAATTATATATTGTGTGACTAACTGTTGCATAATGCAAAGCAAAGACTGCAACATTCAGTCTGTAGATGGGCAGAAAATGAAGACATTCTAATGTCCTCATCTGATCTAAGAACAGATTCATTTTTATGCAGATAATACAATGCGTAGAGTGGTGCACAACAACTTTGTGTTTAAAGCCCTGGATACATTTGGATAGCTCATATGAGACTCATGACCTGAAGCTGTGTCACTGGTAAGGACTTTTAATCTGTTGTCCACAATTTTCTTGTGCCAGAATCTGCAAAGATCACATTATGTGATGTGGAAAGATCGATTGGTCCATAATGGTGTGCATGTAGCTGCACGTTATTTTCTGATATATGATGTTAAAATGGGTTCTAGACATAAAGCACCCAGTCCGTTCTTGTTCTTTATGTCTGAAGGCACTGAAAGTCCTGTAATTTCCAAACACTTCATTGCATTCTCTATGTTGTTATGGAGAAATATCATCCAGAGCATACTTTAAAACCCTAAGACCGCATGGTGTGTAAGTTTTGTGTACTTAACGCCATGAGTGCAAACACAGCTGACCTTTGCTTTCTTATCTGTGCCTGCAGTGGCCTTCACAATTTGTTGCCTTTCATGATTCAAAATGTTAGGACCTAAGAGTTGATCAAGCAAACCGCAAACAAGTGACCTTTCAATGTGAGAATGAGAAGTATGAAAAAAATGACATTTCATTCCACCATCATTATTACTGACCACAACAGAGTTCTGTTCTATTAAAAGCAACTTAGAATGTTTTGGTAAAACATATCCAATATATTCAATGTAAAAAGAATTCTTCATCTTAAACCATAATCTAAAATGCTTTCAATATCTTTGACAGTTCACTGGGTGAATCAAACTACTAAAGCAGAGGACAGAGAGGTCTGCTTGTGACTGAAATAGGGCAAAGGTGGGAGTCTATATCTATGTTTCCATAGCAAATGTACGCAAATTGAAAATACACAATTTTGTAATTGTGGTGTTTTCATTAAATAAGAATTTAAATCAAAATCACACATGAATCAGCTTAAGAAAAATCATGGCAGCAATGGATTTAGCAGCTATATCCGTGGTGCAAACACTCATCATCTATCAGCCAATCAGAGGAGACTGCTTTTGCATTTTCTTTCAGATGTTGGAGCGCCAAGCCCAGCCTACTTGGGAGCAGCTACAGTTTTCGGGAGACTGTGCTTGGTGAATTTACAGAGGAGTTATGGATTTAACAAATTGGAATGACACACAACTGAAGCTGTGAGGGATCTGATGGAATCAGCTGCACAATGTCCAAAAAAACAAAAACTGACCATCACCCTCGTACTACATCTTATGGTCTCCTCTGTTCTTTTCACCAGTAGTAACATCTGGCTGTTGATCAGATGACTCTTCTGATGTAAAAAAAAAAAAGTGTTTCCTTTCCAGTTTTGCGAAGTACATAAATTTGGATATGGCTGAAAAACCACCTCATCTTAGCATTAAAATATAATATTAAAATTATCCAAAATCGTACGATTTTTCAAAATTGGCTGGTTTCCATGCAGCAAATGAATTTTTGTAATTTCAATTTACACAGGTCCATGGTTAATGAGAACGCAGCTCATGGGACCTATTTCATACCAGACTACGTGTAAGATCCAAGACCCTGAATAAATAATACATTTTATTTCTGCTACACTTTTCTAAAAATTCAAAGACAGGGATGAAACAAAAAACCATTAAGTACACCAAAAAAAACTGTGAAAACAACAATAAATAATAAGTAATAAGTAAATAGCACTTGACATTAAAAACACAGGATAAGCATAAAACAGGACATTAATCACTCATTAAATGCAGTTCTAAAAATGTGTGTATTGATATGTGATTTGAATGTGGACAGCTCTGTACAGTCACAGGTGTGTTTGGGGAGACCATTCCAGAGTGTGGGAGCAGCAATGGAAGAGGCTCCATCACCAGGTCTGGTGCTGGGTCCTGAGTGGAGGAGGAAACAGTAGGTTGGCATCAGAGGAGCGGAGGCTGACAATCATGGAGGACTTTGTGGGTAACAAGGAGGACTATGAAACGGACGTGCTGAGTGACAGGGAGCCACCAGAGCTTCTGGAGAGCTGAGATGATGTGATTACAGGAGAGGGTGAGTCACAGAGCTTTGTATGTGCTAGAGATTGGGGGCTTTGAATGAAGAGCCATAAAGAAGTAGTCCCAACCTGGTGGAGGGAAAGAACTCCTACTTTAGCGTTCAAATTTGCCCAGAGGCAGGTGAGCCCCATGGTGTGGGTGAGCCACGCTGTGTGGCTCATCCACAGGGTTTAGTATGGCTCCATTCATCACTGAGCTGGCAAATTCCCGCTGTCTGCCAGAGGCACACATGCACAAACACATCAGCTGGCTGCTGTCCACCCACACAGCACCATGCGGTCATACTTAGAATCCTGTTATCTGAGGGCACTGAATATATTCTGTTCATCTGACAGAAATGTAGAGTTTAAAAATTGGTTGATTTTTCGCTTCCTTTCCTTTCCTTGGACACATAATAAAAACATTACTTTAAAAATTCTCATAAGCTGTTTTTACTTACTCTGCATTGGGCAAAAATGTGTATAAATTATTTTTTTTCATTCAGTGTATGTTAACTTCTGGATTCAACAATGTAATAACATAGATTTTGAAAAGTGTATCATGTGGTTGGAACTTGTAGAATCACTTTTTAGTGAAACCTATGTCTCTGCCCATTTGTCCACAAAGGCAGAACCAGGACCTTGTTGTGTACGTAGTGAGTAAGTCTCAAGTCTTTTCACTAAAGTCTCCAAGTTATTTCTCAAGTCTAGTCCAATATCAGGACATGCAAATCCCAGAACATACAAGATCCCAGTATTCTGGGTTTGTGCTGAAATCTGTGGATTTTATCTCTGTTGGAAAAAGGTGGTCAAAGTAGTCCGTGCTACAAACGGTAGCACATCCAATGTTTGTCACCATGGCGAAGCAATGGTTTGCCTGCAGGTCGTCAACACGCTGTCCATAATAAAATGTTGGGCTGTGAGTTTCTGGGGTATTTTTGTAAAAAAGTTTGTTTCTACACCGATGTATTAATACTACACGTTGCAGCAACACAAGATACCCTAGATTGATAAATATTACAACTAGGTATATCAAGGAATAGATATGAATTAACTAGTAAATATTCACGCTTTTTGCATGCGTGATGGAGTAGAGATGGACCTTTCTGGCTGTGTGTGTGTGATTAGCAAATTCTTCCTATGCAGCCATGTAAGCAGGTTTATTGGGTAACAAAAACATGTGTGTACCTCTGCACTCTTGTGAGTGAGCAGGTGGTCAGTCCAGCCTCATTTTGCAACCGCTCCCTGACACGCAATCTGACAAACCCACCAGTAGAAGCTCTTGTGGAAAGAAAATTCATGTAGATCAAAGCGTGTACAGTGATAGAACAGCTGTTGCACAGAATGCATCTCTAATTTGCTGCCTCTCTGTTTCTTTGCATGTGTTTGGTGATGTGTGCCAATTTTCTAAATGAAGAAGAAGTCTCTGTGGACAATCTAGTATTTTCTATGCATCTAGTGCATACAGGCGTAATGCACACAAACACCCTAGATCTGATGCTTCCAGCACATTTAATTACTTCCACGACGGCTATTCAAAATGCATTGACCATGACTTTACATTTGGTAATATCAACATATTTTACAATGCAAATGTGCCACAAATTTTTTTTCTGAGCAAAAGTATTGAGTCCTCCCTCTGAAATGTATTCCAATAAATAAGATTGAACTCTCAGGAACTCAGGGAAATCCAGGGTCCAGCAATAAGTCCAGTCCCGAATTGTCCAGGCCCTGACCATGGCAGGGCCTGGGGAAACATCTTCCCCAGGATGTTTTCATAAAAAGCAGCCGATGAGGACCAGCAGTCATAGCAGAACGGAGCTCATATGGTCACAGAGGCCCTACAGATATATTTCAAATTGGTATTAATAACTGGAAGGCACCCACCACGTCTGAATACCCATGATAAAAGAAAAATATATAAAGCAAGTGAGAGGAAACTTCCAGAATGTGAATTGTAGGTGTTAGTGACAGAGGCCACTGACGACAGTGGATAAACTGTTTTCCTGTAACAGAAAGTTGTTTCTTTGCCACCTCAACTGGCTCCTCTCGACGCCGAGGAGAAGCGGCTCTACTCTGAGCCTGGACAACCGAGCCTCTCACACTCTCTCTAAGGGAGAGCCCAGCCATCCTACAGAGAAAACTCATTTCGGCCGCTTGTATCCGGGACCTCGTTCTTTCGGTCATGACCCAAAGCTCCTGACAGTAGGTGAAGGTAGGAAAGTAGATCGACCGGTAAATCGAGAGTTCTGCTTTTTGGCTCAGCTCTCTCTTCACCATGATAGACCAGTACAGTGCCCTCTTCACTGCAGACGCTGCACCAATCCACCTGTCGATTTCCAAGGAATTGTAAATATTTTACACTTTTTCACAGACATTCAGGAAAAATTTTATATTACCCGATTTACTCTTTAAATCTGACATAAAGCCTAACAATTTTCCAGATGATTTTACACAAGTTGTTGAAGACTGCAACTAAATGTCTTTTTGTCTGCAAATTATCTGCAAACTGGAGTGGTAAACATATACTATACTGCACCATATAGGTTATTGCACATTCCGTTAATCTAAATGTAAAACACTTTTTACACTTATATCCAAGTCCTACAATTGATTCTGCAATTGATTCTGGATGAGTCAGAAAACCGCCTGGAAACATATGAAGCACAATATATTTTTTAGGACTCTCACAGTACATTTTGAATGATTCTATTTCAGCATCTCTTTTCATGTGTCACATCAAGTTTCAGTTGATAAACGTGGATCAAAAAGAATAGAAAAAGGCAGTCTAACACTGTTCAGCAGGATCAGAAATGCAGTGCACAATTTTGTTGCACACTCATATGCCAAAGCCTGTTGCTAAGGCAACACAGTGACAGAGACTTCAGACTCATGTTAGGGTCACCCAGAGTGTGAAGAGAGGGAGGAGGGATGTGTGTGAGTGCAGGGAGATCTTGCTGAGCACATCTGTCACTACCTCTTTGGAGTCTTGCCAAAGACCCAACCTGGTTTCTGAGTGTTTGAGTGTGTGGTGTACCAGTCACTGTTAGCCTTCTCCATCAGTTTTCACTTCAGAGAGTTTGCCAAGCTGAGTTGGATCATAAAACAAGCAATATTACTCAGATTAGTGGATAATTCCACAGTCATACATCAGGCAAAGGTAAAGAAAACAAAGCAAAACATTGGAGTTTAAAACACTCCTCATGTCTGAGACTCATGTGGGAGTTTTCTGTTGGACCTACTTGCTGACTGGAGTATTTCACCAACTAGCTAAAATATTTTGGATAAAGCTAAAGCTCAATGAAAATACATTCCCCAAAAAAGCCACACAGATATACCCACACAAGCAACAATGAGAGTTTAAGAATAAGTGAGCTATGCTACCACCTAATGGAAGCTGGGGATAAAACATCTTATTCTTCAGCTCTGTCTTGCAAAGGAGAACCACTTATACTGTCTAAATCAATATGACATTTTATGAAATGCTTTTGAATATTGAATATTACATCATATTTCATCAAATGTTTTTACAAAGGGTAAAAAGGTATGTCATACATAGGGATTATAGTATAATATAGTGGAAAGGCTTTACTTTTTTGGGGGGGGGATATTTATGCAGCTTTTTTTCTTGCTGGTGTCAAAAATATTAGTGGCCAATGAGCATTATGTTTGAATCTGATCCTGCATATTTTTGCTTTTCTTATTATGTCTTTCAAGTCATATACCTAAAGGTGTAAATTTGGATTCAAATGTTGACAATATAGAAAACAAACATGAAAAGTAAAAATCTGTGAAGGAAATTCACCAGAAGCTACAGTCAGAAAAGTATTCACTGTGTGTTTATAGCATTCATTGTCTATTAACTCTACTAAACATTATGTCCAAGGGCCATTATGCTCTCCTGAACCCTCATCCTTTAGAACCTAGTTACCCTGACCCCAAAAACTCCCCCCAGCTGTTTGTTGTTTGCAGTTTATTCAAATATTTTCTTAGACGCTCAATTGAAGAAAGAGAGCTGTAGAATTGAGGAAAGAGAGCTGTAGTCAGGACAACAAAAACCTTGAATTTGATCAAACTACCTACAATGAATGTTTCTTAGGCCCCATCTGCACAGAGATGATTGCCATAAATGTTCACAAACAATTAAGAAAAACTGCGGCCACATTAGAGATGCAAACAATTAATTGACTTAGGATTAATTGTCTATTAATGCTTTATTAGACTCACATTTGTTCCATTCTAATAATGTCTGCTTTAACCTTTTTTTTGGTTGTAGTGTGGCTGCCATTCAAAGGAAGGCGCCGCTAGTCATACTGCTGTGAGAGGAATAAAGACGGCTGCAACAGGACAGTAAAACAGTTCAAATGGAGGGTAGTGTGGGATTTGAAATGCACTTTATCCTGTTTTGTTTTCAAATATAAAGCTCAACAAGTACCTTAGATTTCACCTTAATATGGCTCATTCACCTGAGCTGCTGGCAGAGCAGCAGCTTCTCAACCAGTAAATACTGATGCTGAAAAATCAGCATCATGTTACAATGAAAACTGTAACATGATGCAAAAAGACATGATGCCACAGTTGATTTCAAGGGCTGTCATGAGTTAATGCACTTCATGGAGCAAAGTTTTAACATTCCTTAGAGAACAACCACAACCACACTTTAGAGAAGCGCTGCAATAAGAGGATCGCTGAATTGGAAACACAAAGTGTCGTTCTCATCAGTGACAGTAAACTCCCCAGACAGCAGAGAACTAGATCACACTTTCTGTCCACTTCTTTGACATGGATTGGCAAGTCAATTTGTGGTTCTGAGCATCTCTCCGTTCATGGGAGATTAATTGTTTGCCATATTCATTCTTTACAACTTTTTATTTTCTCTTCAGCAACCTAAAAGGTTCCTGTTCCTGTGATATTTTTTAAATATGTCTAAGTTTAATAAAGTCAGAAAACCCACATTTTCAGTTTATTCAATTGGTATTTATTAGAGCTGACAAAAAAAATCCTTACACTTCGTTGATGTTCTTCTTTTTTTAAATTCAGCATATGAAAATTGCATAAATTCTTTGTTCATATGAAAAACTAATGTCTTTCTTTCAATTTTTCTTTCAATCTACCCGTGAAGCTCCGGGTAGGATGCACCTTAGCGTCGTGCTGAGGTGCATCCTTAGCGCGACGCTCAGGATGAGTGCAGCAGATGTTGTGGTTGAACAGCAGGGATGCTATAGGTCTGTCCTGTCAAACCAAAACCACACACAAAAAATAAATAACTCCAGGGAAGCGTCAGTAGGGTTTGAGGATAATATAAGGGCCTAGGAAACTATAGTGGCTCATAGAAACTGCTCCTGAAGTGAATGCAGCCCTCATGCTCAATTACTTTTTAAACAAATAGCAAATCAGCCAGTTGTGTAATTTATGTGTACCTAGGCACCTAGGTGTGGTAAATGTAACTTGCTGAAGTGTGTGAACATCACAATAGAGAAGAAAGATGATTCAAGTGACTCTGAACGTGACACGGTTGTTGGTGCCAGACAGGTTGGTCTGGGATTTTCAGAAACACCTGAACTGTTGGGATTTTCACACACAATCATCTCCAGGCAATTGTCAGGGTTCCGGACAATTGCTTGAAGAAGAAAAGAACCAGACTGGTACAAGATGACAGAAAAGCATCAGGGGCTCAGAGGAAGCAATTAATGCAGACTTACAAAGATTGGACAACATCAGACTGGAAAACGGTGACCTGGTCCAAAGAGTCTAGATTTCAGATGTAACACTAAGCCAGGATCACAGTTTGTAGATGAATAGGGAATATTTTCTTGGCACAGTGTTGGTCCTTTAACTGACCATGCCATGGAAAACCTCTTTTGTTCCAAACCATGTTACCTTTTCATTATCGCAAAGCATCCATCTTCTAGTTAGTAAACTTTACATACCTTTTACAAATACAAATCATAAAGGCTATACAGTGAAACAGAAACAATATGAAAAGAAAAGAAATTGTTAAATAACAAAACACACAATCATGTGATACAAAGTAACTCAAAGATTGTCAGGATAAAAGCTTTCTTTAAAAGAGCCAATGAGTTAGCATGCAGAGACAGTCTTTTTTAGCTTGTCTTAAGTGAGATTAATAATGAAAACACTCAAGCACACGAGCCACAAAATGCTGGAAGCATTTCTTTAAAAGTCTATTCAAACGCTAATCATTACACTCATTCAACTTTCTTTGGTAAGTTTTTATGCTCTCCTTTCTAAGGTTACTAAGGTTTTGAGAGCTTGTTAACCTCTCACACACACAACACTCCAACCCCAAACAATGGTGGTTTTGTGTTTGTCCTTCATTCTCTCTTTCTGTCAACACCTGCTTTAAAAATACTTAGGATGAAGTAATATTTGCTTCCAATCATTTGTCTGTGTTTGGATAAGAGGCAGAGGGAGAGACCATTCCACATTAGAGTGTTTGACTAAGGCTCTACAAGCTTGTGTGTGCAAGTGTAAGTTTGTGTGTTCCTGTACGTGTGTTTTTGTTGGCAGCCAACACGAGCATCAAAGTCTGGTTAAGCCGATGGAAAATGCTCCTTTCTCAGCAGCAGAACAACCCAGAACAGGCAAACACTGCTCAGCATTGCCACTGTATGTACGCAGGGTGTTGTCCACAAAGAACAGACAGGCCGACTTTCCGCTCTACTCCAGGCTGTATATTGTGCAATACGTATATGCAAAGCACAAAAAATAAATAGTTTAAATGGAGAAAGTATACTTCAGAAATGACTTGAAACTGTGTCATTTAAGTGGCTCCTCCTGGAGACAACAGAATCATTCAATCAGGAGCAAAAGGTTTTTGCCTGCAAAATTTCCCTGACCTGTCTTCTGTGAGCCTGCTTCCTTTTCAGGCCGTCACAGGCATATTTCTAGCAAGTTACTTTCTGCAAGAACTTATTGCTCCCTCGGTAACTTGGTGTTTTGAAGCTACAGAATGACCCCCAAGCAACATCACTTAATTCTCCTCGGTCTAATAACAGTGGGGCAGCAGGCATTATTCTGTGTTAGGGACAAAGTAATCAACCTGCTGCACAAACGATGAGCTGATGCTGTAACTGTGAGTTTAATCACAGGCTACTGGAAATACTTTAACCAAGGAGTTGCATACAGCGTAAACAGATGTTATGGGTCTTGCTCCTGTATTGTTGTGGCGTCAGATCCAAGCTCAGACAGGAAAACGGCAGCCTCAAGTTGATGGTGAAGATTTGTCTGAATAAAAGCTGACAAGCTAGAATGATGTATGTGGCGAAATAACTGACTGGAAAACACAAAGCAACCGGTGTCCCAAGAAAATCATGCAGTACATTCTTTATGTCACAGAACATGGTGACGTAAGGAACCGACATGGTTTTAATTACTGGAAAGGTGGATGAGTTGCATGAGAACCAGGCGTGGTTGATTAGTGGAACACAGTACAGGAGAAGGAAGGTGTGAAAAGTAAAAGTAAAGGTGACTAAATACACATAGAAATTCATAGAGGGGAAAGAACAGAGAGAAGGAAAAGCAAGTGTGTGTTCAGAGCAGAGACAATGATTACAGTAAGAAGAAGTGGGCAGCATAGGTACAATGACAGAAGCTATTGCTTGTCAAATATTTGGAACATTTTAAGAATATAAAATAAAATATTGAAAACTAAATGAAGTGCTCTCCACCAATGATAATTTTATGACTGATTACTGAGTATGTTTTGTCCTGATTATCTTTGACAGAGTGTCTGCCTGAGCAGACTGCAGACTTCCAATTCATTTCAATTCCACGTGCCGTCTTTGTAAATTGTGTTCAACAAGCCCAGTAACTGCATGCGTTTTCTTAGTTTAAACTCTGTGTTCTCATGAACTCTGAGTTTGACATTTGATTGTTGTTACTCCTCACCTGTGATTTAAAACAGGACTGAGCAATACATCACTTCACTGCAGGCCATTATCAATGAGTTTTCATGTTATTAAATTATCAGTATTAACAAACAAAGAAGACGACAATTTTTCCACAGAGCAAAGAGTCCTCCTTCAGTTCGGAGTTTTATACTCCGTTCAGGTTTATATTTGATTTAATGTTCTGGCCTAAAGGCAGGAAATTATATAGTATTTCACAGAGACTTGCTCCTTCAAATCAGTGACACAGAAATACTTTTGTAGAGTAGACATATGACTCTTTCTTGTTTCATATATCATCTTACAACGGCCAGAGGCTTCCCATCAACGTCAAGATTGCAGATAACTCTTGAACCACACTGCCCCAAGTGGCTGTATCTCTCTCTCCCTCCCTCCCTCTCAGTCTGGGGGTGAGAGAGAGAGGCAGCAATGGGGGCGAACGGGTTAAAGAGAAAGGGGTGTGGATAAAGGACAGTCATAAATTGTACCCTAGTGTGTTACCTCTAATTTTACAAACTGAGACAGATGATCCTCTTAATGTATACACTGTGCAGATTCTAACCCAAACAGATGCACTTCCACTCTATTCTAACACCTTTCACACTGCACTGCCCTCTAGAGTTTAACCTAAGCAAGGACCACGATCTCCATCACACACACACACACACCCCGACACTTGAAGAGTCTTAAGATTTTTCTTGGGTTTTTTTTTCAGCAAGAAACATAGAGTAACCGATAGAGCAACTGGCTGAAAACCATCACACTCAACGTTTTCCACCATGATTCATTTTCAGATTCTATTATTATTTCAGCTTTTTGAATGAAGGGTAAACTAGTCATTTGAAAGTAGACTTGGCTCATTACTCACAGCTTTGGAATTGGGTGGGACGCTGTTAGCTTAAGAATGCAAGATGTGCTGCTTTTAAATGTTTGACTGGTTACCCATTAACAACAATTTTAACAACTAGCCGGTGCAATCTCCCCTTGAAATAAATTGAAGAACGAGATTTCATTCTAAAATGAATAACAGGTTTGTCTGCAAGTTAGACTTAATTATACATTTTAATCAAACTATATTTATTTGAATATTTTCATGTACACAAAACCTCACAAAACTTCATGTAACAGGATCTCCATGGGATTCAAGTTAGGTCACTTTGTTGATGTTACCATGGTGTTTAAAGAGCTATTGACACTTTTAGCAGTGTCCTAAAATTAGCATCTCTTTCTTCTGCTAGATAGCAGAAGGAAGGAAGGAGTGCTGTAAACTTTACTGATAGATGGTTGCATTGCCTGTAGACTTTAAGAAACACAGTTGACCAACACCAACAGACCCTGTTTGCACCCTGAAGTCCAGAGTGCAAACTTCACCCTGGACTTCAACAATGTGGATTTGGTGGCTTTCTAGGCTTAAGTCAGTCTTGGTATCCAAATAAAGTGGAAACCTTCCTTCTGAAAAGAGAACTTCTCAGGATTACATACAGGCCATAATATAATGATTACAAAGTATTTATATATTAAAGGGCTTTTTTGTTCGATTTTTAATCATATCAAAGAAGATATCCTCATAAGTATGATATAAACACTTTCAGATCTACAACGCATGTTTCCTTGTCCTAACAATCTCTGTGAATTCTTCTTTGAAGTTTAGGAAAAATGTTAGACATCATAAATATTATGTTTTTTATTATTTAAAAAGAAGACATTGGGAGTTTAAGTTTCTCTCTCATGTATAAATGAACAATCTGTGTATTATTTTACCCAATTAAGTTTTTAAACATTTTAGACTGTGTGGACAAAATAAGTACCAGGAGAAAGCTTGCACCAACATTGGGGGAAAACTTTCAACCTCCACAATGAAGCGCAAAAGCAAAATTACAGGTCTGAAAGAAAAGCCTATGAAGCCCTTACTGATAGCTGGAATGTTAATGTTACCTCAGGATGACCTCACTGTGGCCCACAACTGACCACATAATGACAACACAACCAGACAGAATTACTATATCAATGCTTCCTACAGTCAAATTAGGAGACTTGTTTTCCAGCCTGGGGGGGCGGACTGATCAAAGAGCAGCGTAATCAGCCCGTGTGTGTATCTGTGCGTGTGCGTGGAGGTGGGTGTGTGTGTATTAAGTAACCTATAAATTAAGAAAGAGAGAAAAGGAGAGAGAAGAAAGTTTTTTTTGATTGTTTTTTAACAACGAGCACCATGTGGTGGTAAGCTCCTGAGGTCAAATTTATTTTATTTATTTTTTTTAGTTTTTTAGGCTCTAGTGGCCGTTATTTAAAAGTGGTTGAACAGGAAACCGGGAGGAGAGAGAAGGGGACGACATGCAGCAGATTCCCCAGGACTGGCAACTGAAAGCAGGTTGACATGCAAAACCTGCAGGCAACGTCCTAAACAAAACATAGTTTGCAATTTTACTGTAAAAAATAACTGAATTAGGCCTTTGGCCCCTTTTCCTTCACTTTCATAACAGCAAACAACTCATAATCTCTACAACATATAAGCTTCACTTTTATTACAAAGTATCCATCTAAGAATTTAATTCTTCCTGTAATTGAAATGATTTCTGATTAAGTTCTCTGTTTTCATACTTTCATGGATTGCTCTTCTTTTTTCCCTTTTCATGTTAAATTGCACTTTTTTTTGTTAAGGTTGTTATACTGTGTTGAATCCGTTATTCTAAATAAAGACGAACAGAAAGATCACACAGTTCCTTTTGATAAAACCTGTTTTTCCTTATAACAAACAAACCAGATATAACAAGTTTGGGCATCTTCAGGGTCCGGACTGAGAAAGTCCAAACGAGTTAAATCAGCTTTTTTATGTTTGTTAAAAAAAAACAGGATCTATCAAAGAAAAAAGGCAAAAGGACTGAACTTATGAAGGGACTTGTGTGTGTCTGTCCCTTCGTGCATGGGGGGGTGGGTGGGTGTCTGTGTGTGTGTATGTAAGTGGCATTCTTTGGTCTAAGTCCTTGAAGTCTGTATTTCCTTCCTCCACCTCCATTGACATCTGATCTTCCTTGGACCTGCATGAATTCATAACTGTCTCCTTACAATTTGGATCAAAGTCGTGTGATACTTTCACCTTTCAGGTTGGTAGGTTGGTAGCCAGGTGGACAGTGAACAGATCCAGCTACACAGTGTAGAAGGGTGTGTTGTATTGATTTGATGGATCAGAAAAGGGGCACGGTGTTTCCCCTGCTGGGACTTGGCTTTAGAGATACAAGGGAAAGGAGAGGAGGGGTAAGTTGAGTAAATTTTAGGGGTGCACAGATTGTCTGTCCTGATTTCTTTAATATTGGGTGATTGATTATTGGTCAATACTAGCATTTGAACCCAATATTACCCATCAACCTTTTCTACCACCGCAAGTGATCTGAGAGTGATCTACATTTCACAATAGTTTGCCTACTGTGGACAACTTTGCAACTTTTTTTGCTATATTTAGTACAAAAACAAATTGATGTTGGCCAAAGTCTGTCAGAGTTTTTCAATATTGGTGATCAGCCAGAAAACTGCAATAGATTTTAACAGAAATAAAAGTGACACCAGCTGATACTTGCTGGGGAGCAAGCTTCTGCTACTAAAACAAAAATTTGGCACGTTTAGCCCTCACACAGTGAGCGGTCCAAAGGGGCTGCAGAGAATGTGCAATTTAACAAGTTTCTATTTTTTTTGCGTGAGATTCTGGAAACTGACAGGACATCATCCTGTCAGTTTCCAGGAGTCACCGCGCTCCTTCTGAGCGTCGCGCTAAGACCGACTGATGTAAAAAAACGCTGATATCTTTGTAGATTGTTCACTGTGCCTTTTTCTTCTTTTCTGTGCGCTCTCTGCCTTTGCACATGTGGGATCGTGTTCACCTGCGTGCGAGCACACCTGACTCAATGCGTGTGTGTCAGTCACAGAGTAAAAGCACATGTTTTTGCCCAGTTTGTAGGCGGTGGCGGATGAGCTTGCAAGCCCTGCAAGCGGTGGAATATAGCTTGGTGCACCTAGCGTTCAGTTCAATCCCTCCGACAAGTAGGCGGGAGGCCCTTTTCGGAGAGAAATTGCTCATGCTGTGATCTGGCTGTTATTTGAATGGCTGATAAAAACATCGACACTTAATTTATATTGCGATATTCTCCGGGCGTCTGGGGTTGTGGGAGGCCATCGGAGGGCAGCTCCCACTGGATAATGGTAGTAAACACTGGAGTAAAGTCTGTGATAGTCATTAAGACTTTGATGGTTTTACACCCCTGATCAAGAGGGGGCAATGCCACGGAGCCCCTAAGGGGACATGGAAAACAAAAAGAAGAAATCCTGACTTATTTTCTACAGATCCTGACTTTTAATCTTGAAATCCCGACTTATTTTTTTGAGATCCTGAGAAACTAAGTCGAGATCCCGAGATCAAAACTTTTTTTTTTTTCATTTCTCGCAACCCGAGAAAATAATTCGGGATCTCGAGAAAAAAAGTTGGGATCTCAAAATAAGTCGGGATCTCCAGGAAGTTTCTCAGGATCTCGAGAAAGTAAGTCGGGATTTCTTTCTTTTTTTTTTTTTTTTTTTCTCTATGTCCCCTTAGGGGTAAGTACAATGCTGAGTTGGAATTAGCAAAGTTTCTTTTTTACAACAATTTTATTTTCGGCCTTGGTCTGAAGAGGAGGACACATAAAGGTCGATCCAAATGAAGTAGAACTGTATGTCCAATAAGACACAACATTTTGGGTGTTTTTAAGGATAAGAAACACCACACAACAAAAAATCCTGTTTCTTTCTTTCTCTGAATTTCTCGCTTACACACACATCTACACACACACAAGGGCAGAGACATGCACGCCCAATGGTGTTTATGTCCATGAATGTGTGGAGTTGTCTGCGTGTCGCCACGGTTCAGTGTGTTTGTATAGCTGTATTTACATAAATGCGACATGATTGCGTATATGTATTAGCCAACAGGGTGTTGTCTGTTAGAAGGATTATGTGTTTCCATGGTATCACTGTAGGCGGCTGTGTGAGTGTCACACTGACATCATCACAAGATGCCCTACCCACCGCTATACGCCCCAACTCGCTATGCCAACCTGACACTGCGT
The DNA here is from genome assembly GCA_902982915.1 of Phalloptychus januarius. NCBI lineage: Eukaryota > Metazoa > Chordata > Actinopteri > Cyprinodontiformes > Poeciliidae > Phalloptychus > Phalloptychus januarius. The sequence goes on from CADWAE010000476.1 coordinate 435,031, forward strand.
GATAACGTTAATCATGTCAACCAATTGGATCGCCAGAGCTTGTCAGTTTTTGCAATCTTTCCGGCATTTGAAGGTCAATTCACGCAATGCTCCTCCCATTCATTGCCCCGCCCTTCCATGCCTTTGGTTGGATTCTAGTCTGACCAAATACTGCCCCCTTGTGCCAATTTAGTCTGTGCTACATTCTTTGCTTTTGTCTTTATTGCTCCTAATTTTGATCATCTGTTTTTCTTTGAATGACCGCAGAGATTTTTATTTACTTATTTTTGAGCTGTTCTTTTCACCTTAATCTTCCATTGTGTCACTGTTTCAAGAATAGGTTGTAATTTTTATTTTGTTTGGTAATTATTTCTCAGGGAATTCTGAAAAAAATCTTTTCCTGGACATTCAATTAATCAGGAGTTTTTAATTCTGCTTTCATACATCACCCACTTCTGGAAAAGGTCTTGGGGAGGTGAGAGTTCAGTAGGAGTTCACTATCTCCTCCCTTCAGCCAGTGACTTATCACTTCCTATTCACAACAGAGAGAGACGTCTGCATACATGCGTTGGTGGACATATCATGATGTGATTTTTTTTTGTTGTTGTGCATGTATTTGCTTGTCTATATTAGAGTGTACTCTAAGCTAAACTGTAATCACAAGATGGCAACAACAGTTAAGAAGTGGATACAGAACCAATGAATAATTCAAACTAGAGAAAATTAATTTCTCGTTTTAAAGTAGAAACTAAAGCAATATAAACCCATTAGTACAACGTAGCTCTCATCTTAGTAATGAAATGGTATTTATTTATTTCAATTAAAATAATATAATGGACTGAGAAAAAAATCAAACAAAACAGAAGAAAAAAAGCAGTTGTCACACATTTCTATCACAAAATTCAAGTAACTGGTTTTCAGTGCTTGTCACAAACAAATATTTTTGTTATTAATATTTTTACCATTCAGCAGAATGTTCTGCTGCTGGCAACCACACAAACACCTTATCAATTATCAATGTGAGATTCACATGCAGTGATGCTGAAACAGTGAGATGTTTTATAAAATAGGTTTTGTGATTCTGGATTTACAAAACAGCATTTAGTTGGACGACATGAAACCTACTTGCTGTCAGGAATAAGCCTGAGGTTCCATGAGAAATGTTGGACTAGTTTTGGTGGTTGAATTCAATTTTAAAAAGTAGCAAAAGTAAACTTAGCAGTTGAAATATTCATCTTATATGAAAAAGAAATTAGAAAAAGTTGGACTAAAATACAAAATAGATGCTACACAAAATAGATACAAAAGAATTTTCAAAATTAAACCTACATCTAAAAAAGAAATAGAAAAAGAAAAATTCCACCAGTCATACTTAAATTACACCCTTACTACAGAAGTATCCATTGCTATCATTTTGTGTTAATCCAATATTAATTTTAATTTGTTATAAAAATACTAGCATTTTTTTATTATTTATTGAGCCAACTTTTTACCTTTGCTAATTTTTGTACTATATGTTTTCTTTTTCTGATTATTATTGTAGAAACAGTTCATCTCATGACAAAAACAACAGTTTAACAAGTAGCCAGCTGTCTTTTGTTTTAAACCCTAAATCTCTTGGCTACCATCCAGCTGTCTTTTAGTCAGCATTGAAACAATGTGTAAGTTTACTGGCCATGAATGGGGCAGGTGTGTTATAATATTAACTGTAAGTTGAAGCAATATGAAAAAAACATATGCTTGTACCAGTGGGGACATTAAAAAAAACTTCTTGCCCTTTTGATGACCCAGCTGTTGGTTCAAGTTCAGTTCAGAGTTCATTGCATGTTCACATGGGGATCACACACACTTGTTCGTGTGTGAAAGGATGAAAGACTGTTCTGCTGCCGACGATCTCGGCCTCCAATTAGTGTGATATCAGCAGTATAATGCAGCTGAAATTATTGTGGGACATGTCTCAGTAAGATAAAATATAGTTTGTGATGCTTGATTTCCAAAATATGTTTTGTAATTTAATACGGGTTACAAACAAGGGGATGAAATTAAAGAAACAAACAAGAAAAGCCTTTTGCTTTTTAAACAGGCACTTGATAAAAAAAATCTCATTTGAAATCTCAAAATGTGTTGGACGAAATTACAATAAGCATAACTGCACAATACGTTAAATTATATACACATGTACATATATATGAAATTTAAAAAACAACAGCAGAGTAAAATAATTTTTACGTCTATTGTTTTTCATGTTTATAATTTAAACTGAAGTCATTCATAAACTACAAACACATGCTGAATGTAGTTTTTTCATATGATATACATTTTATTTGTTTTTGTCGTAGGATATGATCAGCTGTACATATGAAAAAAATTGATAAAACAATTAAAAGGAACTACTCTAATATATTCCAGTCACTCTACTTGAGAAATTACAATTTGTACAAAAAGTAACAATCATAACAAAGAAATGTATTTTAATTGTATTTTAATTCAATTATCCCTGACTTTAAAAGACCTAAAAAGTATTGTAAATGCTGTGATATTCTGTAATGGTTTCTTCAGAAACAAATATCTTTGATCTTTATTGAAAAATTAATTTTGCTGCAACAGTGAATTTTTGTTTGAATCTTGTTATGACTGTAGCAGAGAAAATCCAAATTAAAACATTTTAAATGAAATATCAAAGAATAGAAAGCAAATCATACCACACAATGTTAAACTGATTTTTAAAAAAACATTATATTTTGAATATATATATATATAGTATGTGTGGAGATGTGTGGGTGTGTGTGTGTGGGTGTGTATTTACAATATGCCTACATTTTTTATTTTAAGCATTTCAACAGTTTACACGCATACAAACCAAATCAGCAGTAAATAATCCATAATTAAAACAAATTTAATTTTGTCACCACAAAGCTTTTCATAAGGAGATCATTTTAACATCTAGTTATTGTTCATCATTTACCCAGATGACTTATAAATAATCACTTATGTGTGTGAAAATGTGTGTATGTGTTCATACTCCCACATCTTTTGCCAGTCATTCACAAGATCACTGAGCCCTGAGTTCAAAGCCCTGAATCCAGTTTATTTGCTGCTGATATAAAAACAAAGAGAGAGAGAGAGGGTGGCAAAAAGACTTAGATGAAAAAAAATGTAGGTGTCAAAAACAGGAAGAGAGAGAGAGAGGAAGAAGAAAAGCAACAATACAGGCCAGATGAAGGATGCACAGAACAACAGGGAGAGAGAGAGAGAGGAGGTTATATACAGTTCAAGGGTTTAATTTCTGCTCACAGATGTGCATGCGCAAACACTCACATGTTCTCCAGTTTATCAGGTAACTGATGCAAACCAATCTGTGCATGCGTGTGCTGATGTGTGTGTGTGGGTGGGGGTGTGGGTGTGTGTGTGTGTGTGTGTCCACGGTGTGCACTCTTTAACCCCAGGAGGCTGTTGTCTCTGTGATAGTGAACTTTATTCTCATAATGAGACAAGTGTGCAAATGTGCGTGTGTGTGTGTGTGGGGGGGGGGGGGGGTATGTTAGTGGGTGGGTGTGGGTGTATGTACAACCACACAATAGAAGCTCAATCTGTTGGCGTCACTTGGTTACAAATTTGGTCTCACTCAGCCCAATGGATGCTAGACACACACACAGCCACACACACACACTGATCTGTATGGTAATGTGAACTTTGTTTCACCTAGAAACGAAGCATTTGACCTGACCATGTACTCCGCTTCACTTCTCATTCCCCTCTCTTTCATCTTCATCACCTCCTTTTCCTCCTCTGTCAGTTCTTCCTCGTTCTGGGTTCTGGTTTAGATTACAACAATGTTTGGATAGGAAGCAATCTCGTCACTTACCAATTAATTCTTTTTTCAATCAAAGCCAAGTCCAAAATATTCAAAATATGTTTGATATTTAAACCTTCAGAGAAAGCACATCTCAGTCTGAGGTGAAATTTAACCTCGGTTTGCATGGCGACACTGATCCAGTCAATAGTCTTAAGTGTTTCTGAAATTGGATTTATGGAATTTCAGTGACTTTGTTCTGGAGAGTTTTTAACAATGCAACAATGCATTTTTAACAATGCAATGCATGTTTTTAACAATTGTTGTTGCATAACAATTGCATTGTTATGCAACAATACAATTGAGATAAAAATGTAGACTACTGGCTCTTACAGTCATGCAGTCTAATTGATTTTTAGATATTATTTGACCTTTGGCTGATGATGGCGTCAATTCATGATTTTGGTGGGAAAGTTATTTATACGGTAAATTAAATTATTTATTGAACAATTATTTATTATTATTATTATTATTGTTATTATTATTATTATTATTATTATTATTATTATTATTATTATTATTACTTTCTTTACTTATTTGTTTAATTTGAATTTGAATTCGAAACACGTATTTTAAAAAATCCAATGTGGTTAAACTTTGGACAAGTATTGCAAAATCAAGCATGTTCTGTTTTGGTTGTGTAAAGAAGCATTTCTAATTCTGTGTGCCCTAATACATGTGTATTGGTATAATTAAAAGAGAATGACTAAACTCAACTTAACATTTTTATAATGAGTTCTAGGTAGATGCTTGTTCATTTCTTTAAACCCAAATTACGGTTTTATTGGATTTTAGACAGACAGCCTGTTTCCTTGTCTGAAGCTGTGCTGCATTCAAGCTCGAATAACATTCATACTCACCTGTTCCATCAGCACTCAGCTGCCTGTCACCCCTCCAACAAATCCTGTTATGTTCCACTCTGAGGGGAGAGGAAGAGAGCACAGTTCACCTCCATCCAGCATCAACCTCAGATCTAGTAGTGACTTACCTCCTCCTGAATCTTCAAGGTTATCTCCATTTGAGATGTCTCTGCTCTCCTCCCATCCAACCTTCCGGATCCCATCCTACCATCCATCCAAATTCATCTCAGACACTAAGAAGAATTTGGAGCCATGTTCAGTAGACCCCTCCAATGAACTTTTATAAAAAAGGATGGGCGCATTTCAGCTTCACCCTACTCTCTTGGTCAGAAAGTTTGGCTTTCTGTCAAAACTCTCCCCTTTAAATCCTGTACTGGTAAATTCTCTCTGCTATCTGGGCCCATTTACTCTAGAGTATGTCATCAACCCCATCAATGTTCACCTTTCATTTCCTTCCTCACCTTTGAGTCCACCATATCCTCAGCGTCTCCCAGGTTAAACCAGTCTTTTCCAGGTCCTTCTACTGAGCCCTCTCTGTCTGTCCTGGCATCCTGCCTAAGCCGTTTGGGTGACTGTTTACCCAGACGGGTCGTTGGGCGCATGGGTTCCAGTTGCTCACTCGACTGGGAAAGATACAGTCCTGAAGAACGTTCCTGGGTTCTACGATCCTTTATTGGGCTTCCACTCCAAGTACTCATGATCAGCCACCAGGGGGCATCCATTGGTGATGGATGCTGTCAAATTCATATATCTATGGGAAGATTGGCAGTGCTTCTCCTTTTTCTCTTTCCAGAAGAGCAACTTCCTGGTGGAACACTTACAGGCTAATTAAGAAGATACTTATAAAGCAACGGGTCTGGGCTCCCTCTGGCGGATCCCGGATCATCACTCTTACCTATTGGAAAACCGCCTGTGTCATCCCTGAGAAGCTCCAGTCGTCTGAACTGGAGCTTGATCACCTGAATCGTCCTGCACTGCATCCAACCTCCACTAACATTCCTGCTTGTCTCTTTCTTCTGTGCTGTCCTGTATTTTCACTGGAGTTGGAGAGTAACTAACTATATTCACCCAATTAACATTACTTGAGTAACATTTTTGAAAAAAAATTATTTTTAGGAGTATTTTTACTACACTGTACTTTTTACTTTTACTTCAGTCATTGTATTATGAGGTATATCTACTCTTACTTGAGTACAATTCCTGGAATCTCTACCCACTGAATGAAGAACAAACCGTCCAGTACTGTCCCCAGCTCCTGTTGAGCCACTGAAACAACGCAGACAATCATGACCAACGAGATGACGCAATGAACAATCAAAAGTTTTACATCTGAGTGTTTTTATTGTCTTGTAACCCATGTGGGCTGGGCACCTGTAAAAGGATGTATGACACATCTAAATCTGATTAAGTTTTTCTTCTTCTTTAGTGAAGCTGAAAATTAAAACTCCTGTAGGATTTTCTGGCTGGTTAAAAAAAAATTGCAATACACAGAACCATGTAGAGATGCTGAATGCTTGTAGTTTCTGGCGCCAGAACTTACGTCACAATTTGGGGTGAGGGTGACTCATGGAAAAAGCAAAACACACTCCAATATTTTTTCAATATTCATTGAAAAAAGGTTTGTATAACTTGTCTTATTTTATATTTCTTTCACCTGATGTTTGCTCATATGAATTCAGCAGTCATTTAATCTATTATTGTGAGAAATAAGAGGAAGGCTTTTCCATTTATTTTGTAATCTCTGGGTCTGCACTGCTTTTCCCTGAGTGAAGTCATTTTCAAACCATGTTTGTAGCCATTTTCAGTGGCAGGTCAATCAGGGTGAACTGGCAGTTTCCTGTCATGTGACTGATATAAGGATAGCAGTTATTTGTCTTCAGAAATAAAAAGGTTGACAGAAATACATTCAATAACAGAATATGGCATATTTCAAGATTTCTATTTGATAGGTATCAAGTAGAAACCTAGTATTTATTTATACTAAATCCATATTTAGCATCTCCGGCTAAATGTGGAGGTGCTTGGTTACATCTCCATATTTAGCAGTTGATGACGAAACAAAAGTTGATCCGTCAGTTAGATTGTATTGGATCTCATCTCTTTGGCTTTGCTCAACATTTAGGAGTAAAAACTCTTCATCGTGGGTAACATGAGGATGTTTCCCAGGATGTGCCCTCTGACACGGTTTTCCTTTTCCTGCTTTTCTCAGCACACTCTGTTGGGTCTGGTGTTAATGAGCTTTTTGCTTGTTTACCTCCATTTCCTTATCTAATCTATCACTTCCTTCTTCTTCACCTACAACTGAAATTTCAAAGAAGCTGGAACATTGTGCAAAACACAAATAAGGACAGAGTGCAATAATTTGCAAATCATTTGCAACAAATATTTAATTCAATTCACTGCAAAGATATTTAACATTAAAAAAACAGAATGTTATATATTTTTTTGTAAATATTCAATAATTTGGATTCTGATGCTTGTAAAATGTTCCAATAAAGTTGGAAGAGGTGCATGTTTACCACTGTGTTACATCACCTTTCCATTAATTGTTTGGGAACATCTAGAAGTTTTATAGGTGGGAATCTTTTCGGTTCTTACTCGATGTAAAACGTCAGTTGCTCAGCAGCCCAACGTTTTTGTTTTTGTGTTTTGTTCTTCATATTTTGCAGCACACTCTTCATCTTGTGTAAGCCAATAGTTTTACTGTTTGTAACCTCCAGGGTGGTGAGGTCATGTTTTCAGACCAAATGTCTGTTATTTCTGACATGCCAACTCTCCACAGTTAAACCTCGTGCCTCTGCTAAGCCCAGTTGCTTGTTTTAATTCAAATGTGGAAGAATTTTCTCCACATCTTCATATTAATGTTTAATGATGTCAGATTCTTTGGCTCCACTGAAAACTAGCCGCTCCAGACCCAGAACTATTGGATGAAGCGATTCATGCTGCTAGATGCCGATGCATCTGTCTGACCTGCAGCTCCTTCACTTTCTTCCAGGTCAGCAGAGCAGTTATTGTTAGTTGTCCTGAAATCGAAGAGAAAGTTGAGAGCTGACTGCTGGGCTGTGATTATTTATATAAATGTGTTTTCTATTTTCATCAAATTTGGAAAAATCTCAAAAGAATTTTTCACATTGTCATTATGGATTATTTATGTCCAGAATTTTCAGAACATCCATCCTTCCGCTTAAATTCGTGGGGGTAGCAGCTTAAGGAGGGATTTTGAGAACAGTGGTATATTTAATGCTATTTGCAATCAGACTGAAACAGAAAATGGTGGACAAAGTGAAGTGTAAATACTTTCTGCTCACACTGAATAATTAACCAAAAGCAGAAGAAAGAGCATTTTAAATTTATAGTAGATGACAAGCTTTTTTATTAAACAAATGTAATCCAAATAAAGTTTATGTAAAATGTTTGGTCCAAGCATATCTGTCAAACCTTTGCACTGATATTGTTGTTTGAATCCAGTGTTTATCTCACCTATTACCGCAAAGGTTGTTGTAAAGTCAAATGAGAAAATGATTACAGTGAATCAGAACACATACACAGTGGGCTGTAAATTATGTTTCTCTATGCACAGATGGTTTGTCTACATGTGCGTTAGTGAGTGTGTTTGCATGCTTGTGTCTTTCTGATTTACAACCTCTGACATGTCAGGAGGAGAAGGAAATTAAAGTCTAAGACCAAGGACCATAAATCTACACAAGGACACACACATACACATACACCCCAACACACACACACATACAAACAGAACGGCTGGTGCACTAATTAGCTCTGCCATGCTGAACACACTAATCACTATTGCCTCACTCTGTCTGCTAATTCAAAGATCAATTTCATTTTATGGATTCTTCATTGGAATTGGAATTCATGCAAAAACCTTCCACACTTCCCAGAAAGACACCTGTTATAAGACTGCTAATGTCAAAGGAGAGTGTTGTATATTAGACTGTTATACTTTGTCTTTATTTGTAATAACCTAACACATAAGATTTCACATTTACTTATGATATTTAGAAAGCTGCTTTAATGAAGCAGCTTATCCAAGTTAGTTGATCTGATAACATGGCAATAAATAAGAGAAAATCGAGCTTACTAAAAACACAAATATTGATAGGAAAATAAAATGATAATAGAAATCTCACCACTATTTTTTGTTCCATCTATGAGTAAATAAAAACATTTTTAAAAACAACATATTTGTCAATGTTGTGAATCTCCAGTACAGCACAATTTACCTGATGACATTTAACATTTAAACTACCTGTGTATAGTGTCACTTTCCTCTGTTCCACTCATCCTTCATCCTTCTGTTTTACTGATCTTTGGGAGGGTAGATTTTTGCTGCTTTCTGTGTTGAGGTGACTTACTTACATTTAAATTATATTAAATCTGCATAAAATAAAACACTAAGTAATCCTCATAGGAAGAGGAAAATAAAAAATGATGTCAAATATGTTGACTCACTCCACAGCCGCTTTCTTTCTAAGACTGCTCTCAAACAGTTCAGAGGATTAGTGCTAAATAAAGTCTAAACAGTAAAAAAAATAAATAAACAACAACAAAAAAACCAACAACAATCTGACTAATAGAATAACTTATACATCTTTGTTCTATCTGTAGTGTTAGCTAAGGGTGTAAGATGTAAGGCTAAACCTGCTGACTCTGCATGCTAGAGTTTTTCAATCAGAACTGCTTCATTATTGATTGTCTTACAAGTTCTCTGTATTTTGTGCTCAATATAAAATAAACCTGACTGAATGATTTCATCTAACAGGGGATAATGCTGGATTCCAGTCGTAGTCAGAGACACAACTTCTCAGACGGAAAAATCAACTGGATGTGTTAGAAACATGTTTATTTTACACATGTAAGTCTAAAATCAATGCTACATGTAGCACCTGCAACTCTTAAAATGAACAGATTAAAAGTAAAGCTTAAAATGAAGTCAGTAAGATGTACTGCAAATAATGTCCATGTTAAAATCCAGTCTTCTCCAAACTGAGCTCCAAGTTCCGATTTCCAAGGCAACCGGAAAAAGCCCTATGAGAGTAAAACCAGACATTTGGAGTGAAGGAGACAAAACGGTTTGTCTGCCGGTACATGGCTATAATATGAGAGACGTTGTTTGGAGTTTGCAGTGTCGTAAATCACAGACTGATTAACCGATGAAGTCAGCGCTCTAGTTTGACGTGGCTTGTACTAACCCTGAAAAGAGTACAGAAAACAAGGAAGAGCCATGCTTCTGCTAATGGAGATGCATCTGGCTGGAGTGGACTGGGTCAGAACCAGTTAAAGCTGCTCTACTGGGGAAACAGCTAAAGACTCTTCAGAAAAAACGGAGCAAAAGTCTGGTCACCTTCGATTTAAACCTGGATGACCGAGAAGATACACAGTTCATTGACTGATATTATTAAACTTATTTTATGTGAACCTATTTTTAGCTTATTGTGACCTTTTCTTCCTTGTTGCTCTGTGACAGAATCAGAATCTGTTCCTTCCATCTGTGCAGCAGGCAGCAGATTAAAGGAACTGGATGACATTAAACACACATCACATTCACACTGCTGCTGTGCAACTATCTCATCATGTTCATACACACTGTATGTTTTACTGCATATGTGACTGTATTTATGTGCAGAGAGTTGATGGCATAGCTGTCAGAGGGTGGTTCATGAGGAGGTCAGACACACATACAAGCACCCACACACACACACCCCCACACGATCCTCAGAAGGATGAATGACATTTGAGAATTCTTGTTGCTTTTGTATGGAGATACATGACGCTGAAGTAGTGGTAGTATAAGACAGAGCCTAATGCATTACTGAACTTAAGGGGGAAGTTCGGAGCCTCCTGAAGTTGAGGGGCCCACCTGCACCATCCCAGGGCACCAAACAGACTAGGACCACCTCTGCCAAGCAACAAGGGGATCTTATGTGACAGCATGCTGAAATTCACAGAAGTAAACATCCTACTGTTGCAGCACCGTCGCGAGAAAGTATTCTTCCTTTACTAACAGACAACCAGAAAAAAATGTAAACTTCAAAGTTTTTGAGCTACAGTTTTACTTCATTACTTTTTTCAAAGTGGGCAGATAAAAAAACATCTTCTGGATTTTGTCAAAGCTGCATAATTTCAGTTCAAAACAACAACTCTCATGAACTTACACTTTTTATACCTTTTGCATGTGAGCAGTTGAAAGTGGTTACTACTGACTGTGTTGATCCTTTTCACAACCTCATGACAATACGAGACCAAATTTTTCAAATTGTCAGAAATATTTCCGGGAACTGGGCTGAGGATTTCAGTAACATGGGATGTTTGGTTGCAAACGTCATTTTGATAAGCCAGGTCCTTCTTCACAATGAGAGATGGAGAAGAAAATACTCTGGTATAGAATAGAATAAATAGAATGGGATGAACTTCATTGAGAATTTTTTTTAATTTTATTTTCATTAAAGGACTGGCTTTGCCCTTGATTTAAAGAGACATTTTATTGTGAGATGGGGCTGTACATTTTTGTTCATTCAGTGTAGAATTATAAATTGTGTGCATGGGTGTGTGTGTGTGCGTGTGGGTGTATGTGTGTATGTGTGTGACCATGTGAGCACCAGCGTCCATGCAATGACCTTTGTCCTCTGTGCAATTACAAATCAGTAAAGTGGCTTGAAGTTGACCTCTTGTCCTTGCCCAGCTTGGTGATTTTTGCATAACTCAGATATTTTTAACAGATATTTGGTCAAATATTTTTGAATTAAACTGTTTTCAGCCATATGTCTCATAAATCAAATATGAGTGTCTCTAAAAGCGACTTGCTTCCTGCTGAACATCTGCATCACATAAACACTTTGACATGTGAGTGTGTGTCTGTCTCAAGCCTTTGATTGTGAGAGTGTGTAATACACTGATCTCACTGTGGTTTACTCTCCATATGTCTTCCTGTGTGACTGTGTGAATTCTTCTCTTTCTATGACGAGTGAATGGTGCGCTCTGCTTTCCATACCTCCATCCTCTTGGAGACACACACACACGGGGTGATGAAAGGAATATCCGATCTGCTCTTCTTTGATCTTATTTTGCTTTTCAGTTTTTTTCTCTCATAACCCCACTGTTCCTGCTCACATCATGTTGTTTGTGCGAGCGTGTTAGCAGCCATTCCTGCAGCATTTCTACTGAGCAGAGCAGAGGTCACTCCCAGGACAAGCTGGGGTGTGCGCGTGTGTGTGTGTAAGTGTACATGGGGCCGCCTCTGTCCAAGATGAAGGATGATGGGAGAGAGGTGAAGGAGAGGTGAGAGGGTAACATAGAGAAGGTCGGCCTGCGGTCAAATACAAATACCTCCTCCTCCTGTCTGGAAACTGGAGCAACACGAGTGTGAAGAGAAGCCACTGTTTGTGATTACGGTCTTCATGGAGGTCTACGCTATTTCTTCTCTTCCTCTGCTTCTTTCTTTAGGCTGAAGAGGAAAAGGCCAGAAAGACATATTTGTTTAAAGTGATCCAATCTGCTGACATGCTTGAGTAGTGTGTGTTTCGAGCACATTCACACACACAGCCATGACCCAAAATGTGACCCTGAAAAGTAATGGATAAAAAATGAGTGTGAACTTTGACCCTGTTCTTCTCTCTCCCATTCCTCCCCTTTGTTTAGCCCTCAGTCACCTACTACAGTAAATTCCCTCCCTTGTTCCATTTGTCCTTCCCCCTGTATGTTTCTCTTCCTTTCTCTTGTGTTTACTCCTTTTTCCAGCCACTACCTTCTTCCTGTTTCTTTTGACATTTGAGTTTTGCTTTTTTTATATAACATCTCGTTAATAATCCCAAAGAAGCACAGCTACCAAAAACAATTTGAGATATGAACTTGAAATCATTTTTTAGCAGTGCATAAAAGTATTTTTTTTTTCTGCCCAATTTTTTTTTGTCTATGTACTTAAAGTCATAACCTTTTTCATGTCCACCATCTTCCAGAAGTGCTCTAATTCAAAGATCTTACTTAATTCATTTGAGATTTTATTTTCAACTGAACAAAGTTTCTTTTTCTCCCAGTTACTGCACATTAGATTTCTTAAATCAAAACAGGATTCTACACATTGTTTTTGCTTGTTTTTATCTCCCTGTTTTCCATAAGCAATAAAAAAGTAAATGTTCTTCAGTTTACTACCTGCAATGTGTTGACATGCTGATTCATTTCTCACCTTGTAAGACCCATTTTTTCAACACATCCTGTGTTGTGAGGACCCGCTGGTGCTGCTCGGGCCCCGTGAGAAGAAGTGTTGCTTTTTGGGTAAATTAATGGCTGCGCTATAGAAATAAATGAATGATGCCTTTTGCTCAGCAGACATTTCATCTGGGTCTTCTTTGTCATCTGATGCTGCTTTGCATCGCTGGTGTTTTAGGTTACTTGACGTTTTCAGGCTTTTGCCTGAAGTTACTTTACCAAATATCCAGGTCCAACATCACCATTAATCATATCTTGAAGAAACTCTGGGTACCCGGTCACCATCCTTTTCGCTATCATTGTATTCTTGCACTTGGTTGTATTCTTACAATCTTCATCATTTCATAGACCAAGATTCTTACTATTTCTCATTTTTGTCTTGCACTTGGTCTTTTCTGTCTTCCCAGGTTTTGTGTCACCTCTGCAGGGAGCCTCTCTGATGATATTTTAAATCTTTCCACCCATTTTGGTCTCTTTGTCTACAGATTCCTGAAGGTGATGAAGTAGTAATCCATTCTTTAGCCAAAGTATAAAAATGTAGCTACACTGTTAGACAGTTTTCATTTAATAGACCCACCTCTAAAACTCTTCTCTAAACATGCGCCTGATGTTAGCAGGCTGTTTTCAGTCTAATGTGGCTATTAATGCAAAACATGAGCTTAAGCTAATAATACACCGTTGCACCTTCGCTGTACTTTGATAAAAAAAACTAATATAGGTTAAGTCCAAAAAACAGAAAGACCTCAATAAAAACGATGTTAGCCTGATGCTGTAGTCCAAACCGAAAGTGAGTGGAGCTGCTGTCCAGATGTTTTCTATTGGAGCCTGTTTGAATTCAAACGCCTTGATGTGTAACCAAGCTCAGACTTCAGGAGGAAAACACTAAGTTTTGAGATGAGACGCTTTTAATATGACTTTTATTTCTCACTAAAACTGAACTTGCATCCATAAGTTGATGACTTTTAAACCAAATGTAAGCTAATAACTCCACAAGCTCAACAGAATGTACAGTTAGCAACACACTGTCCTCTTTAATAAAATACTAAACATTACTTCAAGCATAAAGAAAATAAGCTGTATCAAAATGTAAAAAAGAAGGCTTCAATAAAGACTTGCAAAGATTTGGTTGAACTCCAATATGATGCTTGAGAATATTTTTTTTGTAAAAGCACTTTCTAATCTATTATTATGATGTGAAATTAAAGTAGTTAATACTTGTATTTTCTTTCAATACATAAATATAAAATTCATCATGCTTGACCATTTTTAGCTTCATGGAAATTTTTCTGTAAATAAACAGACTAGAGTGCCTTGCAGAGGGGTTCAGCATTTTGTTCAGAGAAAAAATTTACATACTGTACACTTTATGTTTTCATCAGTTATTTAAGCCAACTTTACATAAAGTAAACAGTTTAAATTTTTCACCAGTGTCTCCCACTCTATGCATGAAGTTTTTGCTGAACTGGAGTGCTCCTTCAGTGACACACTGCTGCATCCTTGGTGCATAAGGAAGCGCTACCACAGATCCTTCCTCCCAGCAGCTGTCAGACTTTAGAGCCATCACTGCTGCCAACAAACTCAGTAAATTTTTTGCAAATTCCTTCTTGCACTTTTCTTCCTTCTTGTAAAAAGTCTGTTATTTTATACATATCCATGCACATCTTGTAGGTCTTTCCACTCTAAATGAACCTACAGACTGTAAGGCACTACTTTTTGACATGTTTTGAACACTCTGAAGTGGTTAATGTTATTCTGTTGTCAAAAACCTACCCAGAATGCAATTTGCTCTTCACCTTGGAGAAGTTTGTAATGAAAAGCGCTAGAGGGTTCAGTGACGATAACTTGACTAAAAACTTTAACACGGGTTTGCTAGATGTTTGGTTTTCTTCATTAGTAGTTTCCAGAACACTTGCGCCAGATTCAGAACTGGAAGGTATGAATACATAATATTAAATTGCTAAGTCGAATGATTAAAATGGATAATAGTATAGAGTAGAGTATAGCACAGAATAGGAGTGATGAGAAAGTAAAATATGAACCTGAGAATGGATGGTGATATAGGTTTGTACCAGACAGCTTCATAAAATAAATAAAACATTCCCCCCCAAAAAAACAAAAGACTTTGACACAGTCGCCTTTTCTCATGACTCAAAGAAATTTTGACATAAAAAAGAGAAAGTGAAACAAGTTAGGCAGAACTGTAACAGTTCTTTAAAATGCTTGAGGAGTTACTAATAATGTCTTGGTATGATATGACCAAGAGCACAGATATATTCAGCACAGTCAACAATGTTGCTAATATGTACAGAGGCTGTGGGACAAGCTTCCCACAGTTGATCCAGACACACTGGTTTCACTGGGCTCCTCCACAAATGCTGCACATTTTTATTCAACAAGTCAGCGAGATGAACTGAGGTTCAGGACAAAATAGTTTAATGCATTTATCTATTATCATGTATCAACAGGAAGCCTTCTGCACCATGAGTTCCTTTAAATTAAGGCTTATGCCCCACCTGTTGTCTTTGACTCATAACTGGAACATTAATCAACTTATCTGATGCATATTTGTTTGATGATTTTGATGATGGCATTTAACAAAATGTAATGTTTACTGCTTGTTTCATAATTAGTTACTGCATTATATTTTTATGGTGTACAGCACGTAGAACTGTCTCGTTGCTGAAATATACTATAAACTTGATATATGATGATTAGTCCAAGTATGTAATAAATACAGGAGATTGTTGTCAAATATATAACACAAGCTTTATTAAGTTCCTACAGCTCCTTCAGGGCTTGGTCAGATTCTTGGCAGCCTGTTTGATCACTTTCTGTGTGACTGTGCAAAGATTTAGGAGAAAAAAGCAGCTTTATATCGTTGTTGTTCCACATTTTCTCCAATTATTGAAGATTGCTTCTGCTGGGTCTTGTAACACTCCTAGTAAAAAAATAAAGGCAAGGAAATAAATTACCAATATTTGCGTTTTGTGCTTGGAATCATGTTCCAAGTAACACACACACACACACATTTGCATATGCATAAACATACAAATTAAAGTATGTATTCCTTCCATTCAGATCTACGTTGTATTGATTTCGCAATTTGGCTGAAAAATAACAACATGTGTCTCTACCTCTATGGCTCCACCCAAGTCAAGCACACTCACACACACCCAGACACAGCCTTTTGGACAACTGGCTTGTCTGAGTGACGCCAGACATTCACATGAGCAGAGAGTGCTGGTGACGCCAGGCTGTATTGGGTTACATTAAACTCATAACATTAATTAAACCCACAATTGCTCGTCTCCTTCCTCTTTCCATCAGGTGTTCTGTCTCTCAGTAGTCTGTGTTTTGTTATTTGCTTTGTGGACAGAATAATGGGTCCCTACACACACTAATAATGTAGAAAGAAGAAAAGTCATAACTTGGTCTCTAAAGCAATTAATTAGGATTTTAAAAAACTTGCACTCAAATCATATTACAATAAAGTGTAAATGTGACACATTTAAGCCTCGTGTTCTACTGCGTAGAATCCAGAAAGTATTCAAAGTGCTTCACTATTACCACATTTCATTATGTACAAACTTATTCCAAGTTGTTCTAAATTAATTTGTTCCCTCACAAACAAATACCCCGTGGCAGACCTAGAACAGTCCAGCTGGGGAGCCGAGGAGGGCACAGGAGGTGGGAGGCCTCATGTTGGGCCTCCTCTGTATCTGAAAGAGTTCACCAAGCATCTATTTATTGTGTTATGTCTCTTCCAAGAAAAAAAAAACACAACTTTTAGGGATAGACACCCTTTCCCTCATCAGCCAAAATGACTAATTTTCACTACAGTTAGCCTCCTTAAAGATGCCCTCTCTCTACATTCTAGCTAAATATCCCCAAACCTCAACTGAGAATAATTGCTGGTATTTTAAGACTAGACAGAAAATTGTAAGAATTTATATTTTGTACTGATCGATCTTAAGAAGGTTCTAAGTAGATTTTCAAAATGCATAAAGACAAATGGGAATGAGATCAAAAACATCAGAATAAGCAATTTATTGCACCTCTACAGACATCGTGTTTCACCTTTGTGGTGAGAATAACAGTGGAGCAGAGAAGGGAAGCATTGCACAGAAACAGTGCATTAATAGTACAGCTCTGCTTAGGGCTTTATAAACATACAGTCAAAATACTGAACAGAAAAATGATCTGAAAGAAAGACAAAGATAAAAAAAAACTGTTTTTCAGTCAGTCTCTCTTTCTGTCTGCCTGCTGCTTCACTGTCTCCTGGATGGCAGTAGATGAACAGGTGCAGGCAGGATGATGGCAGCCTTTCAGCATCCTCTGGACTCTGGACAGAGGATGCTGGACAGAGTCCAATGTTCTGGATGTTCTTTGTAAATCTAAATGTGCAGGGAACATTGAGTTTTGAGACCATCCGGGTCTCACAGACTGATGCAGAAATAGAAGAACTGCAAAGATGAATGGGTGAAGCCACCTAATGGTGAGTGTCGTGACCTTGTGGCATCAAATAATGGGCAGAGGTTGTGAATATTTATGAAAATGTGATTTCATGGTTACCTAGTTTGAATAAATTAGCAAGTCTCAAAAATAGAAATATTACATTGTAATACATGACATATTTGTGTGTAGAGTTTTAAGGAATAGATTAATTTAATATAATTTGGAATAATGCAGTAACAACAAAATTAGCAAAAAGTGAAACACTGTGAATATTATCTGGATGCACTTCATACATACATAGTATAGGTGAGAAGCTATCTCCATGAGACCACCGTCCCTTTGTGTTCACCAGTCCTACCATGAGATTTTACAAAGGACCAGTTGCTGCTGGGTGTTATGAGTTCAAACTGTTGATAATATTTTGTTATTGACAAACCTATACAGGGAGCAGAACTACAACAATCAACAGCCTTAATTATCAATATGGCCATTTTCTGCCATAAGCCTATTAGATAAAAGTTACATATTTAAAAATATTTTATAATGGTTAGTGTTATAACACTGGAACTTCACATTTTGTTTTCATTGTGGAGGATTTTTTTATGTTTACATTACAAACCTGCACACTTCTACCACCTGTACGTCAAAAGTCAGGCTTCCATGGACAACTAGAAATATGTCCGCTTAAAACCCACTAAACTATTGAACCAGAGTTTATAATAGAGTGTACAGCAGTGAATATGACGCAGGGAGAGATATGGGATCAGTGTGGAGATTTTACGATGGAAGACTATAAATGTGTCTGCTGTAAATTGTTTTGGAGATGCTGCTGCTCTCAGGGTCCGCTACCAGAGATATAAATCAGAACACACACGCATACAGATACTAATAAATGCAAACAGTGTTAGTTCACCAAAACTACTATGCCATCTTGCTCCTTCTGAAACGTGTCACTTTATTTAAATTTAGACAATGCAAGTTAATTAGTGTAAGCACTTTAACCATTTCTAAATACATACTTCATATGGCCATACATGTATTCTTCTTCTGCCCTTTGTATTTTACTACATATGTCTACACTGTTTCCCTCTTACAGCTTTAAAAGGCACTTTTCATTTTAGTTTGGATATTTTTGGGCCAATCCAAAAGGTGGAGCAGAATGAGAAGCTCAGACATTTCCTCCTGGGACATTATTTAATTAGCTGGAGTAAATTGTAGAAATTTCCCTCTGCCTTGGTTCACACATCTGAATCTGTTTATTTTTTTATTGGTTATTTAAAAATCCTTTAGAAAGAGAATATTTTTTTTTGTATTTTTCATTTCATCAATTTAAAAATACCAGAAGGCATTAATAACAAAAACCAAAATGTTCCCCTACCTGAATATAGGATTCTCTCTATTGAGCATATTTTTAGGATTAATTACTTAAATGGTTCACAGAAATGCTGATTCTGCTGGTGAGAATTAATTCAGATTTTATCTGGGGTGTTTTACCTGCAGCTTTATTTAAAAATGAATGTGGAACAACTCCAGAATAAACCTGAACTTCAGTAGTCAGTTCAACCTCCGTCTGCTTTGGGACAAAAACTAATTTGAAGTCAATTTGATTACATTTTAATTGGTTTATTTTTATAGTTACACACATAAGCGTTAGGTACACAGGTACCAACTGTAATTAAGAAAAAGAGTCCAAAAGATTTTAATAAATCTGCACAGAAATAACATTAGTCGAAGGTGTTGAATGGAACAACAAACATCAAACTACAATGTGAGTCAAAGAAGTGGATGAAAAAATGTTCTGTTCATATTGTACAGTTGTGTAAACTTATATTTATATGTCCTGTATTGTGGTGATAACTGCACTTGAAATAAAATGGAAGAAAACAAAAATCTCTGTTTGGCCAAGAAAGCAGAGGATGGAGATCAAATGAGCCAAACTGAAGACATGACAACATGAAACAAGACAAAAGCAGGATTAGATTAGACTCCATGTGTGTCCAAGCCTGAGACTCAGGAATGCACGTGGCTCACTAAGTGATGTGTGATGTCAGAGCACCTCCAAGTGGCCAAGAGCTCCGTGCTTCCAGTTCCTTCTTCCCTCATTTGGACTGGAGGTTTCTATCTTTTATAACTACATAATATTTATGTTGGAATTTGTCTTTCTTGTACAGTTTTTATTTTATGTACTTCATATTTTATCTTTGTGTGAGTCTATTTTCTGTGATTGCCTGTGACATTGTAGGGCAATACACCTTTAGTTGTATTCTTATGATTTAAAAAATCAGGAGTAGTGATAGACCTGTTTAACATGAAAAATTATGACAAAGAGGTATTGTGATTATTAATTTATTAAAACCTCATTTTATGTTTCTTATTCAAATGATTATTATTTTGTAACTTACACACAAGTGCAGCTATATTTATAGTTTAGATATTTGAGTACTAGATTAAGGAGTTGTTTTCTTTAAACAATAGCATTGAAAAACATAAATGTATAGCTCCAAATTTTCAATGATTTTATAATATTCTACATGTTTATGAAAGTTAATAGAATTTAATTTATAAACATTCATGTTAAGATAATAACTATATTTAATTTCTGTTAAATCTTTTACAACATTTTTAAAGCCTTTACCAAACCGACAGTCTTTCAAACAGACAGTCGAGTTTTAGATGTTCATTCAGACCAGCATGATTCTGTATTTTCACTTCTACATTTGAGGTTTTAACAGCCTGATTAACATAAATGGAAATCACATCTATTTAAATGATTCATTCTGAAGTTTCCCAGTCCCATTTATTTGTTGATTAGAGTTTGTATTCATTCATTCATTCATTCATGTTTACTTCATCATGCTGGTTTATTTCAAAGGAGGCCTCTGCTTCTTTTCCAGGTCCTGATTTTTCCAGGATTGAATTTATCAAATTTGTCAATAATTTGATCCAATCAGTTTCACATGAAGAAAGCTCAGCTGTACAAAGAAAAACAATACCTATAGAGAAATGATTTCACTTAATCAGCCAGCATGTTTGGTGTCAGCAGTTCTTACTGGAATTGTCTGTGTTGTCTCTGCTTTAAATAAAAACGTCCTACATAAAACACTGGGACAAAAATAAATTTTTAAATGAATATTAACATTTTTAATAATCAAAGTATCCACCAGACTCTTTTATTTGCTGTTAAATGAAAAGGTTTTTGACATTTCTTTTCTGTAACCGATATTTTTAACAAAGACATGCCTAAATGACATTTCTAGCAGAGAACAGGCAGCAGATGCCTGATATCTTTGCAGATCTCAAGCATCGACCACCTAAAGGCCATCAAGCAGTTCTACATGAACCTCAAGAGTAATTTTTGAGAATTAGGAAGACCTCTAAAACATCTTCAGGTCACAGCTGCCGTTGTTGCTGTTGCCTCAATTCTTTTGAGGAAAAATTAAAGATAAAATATAAACAAGAGTGCATAGCCTAAACCGTGGTAATGAACGCTTATTGTATGCCCAATGAAATGATCCTTTTCACTATTTAAACAGGTACAGGTTCAGGTGATGTGGTAACTTAAAGCTATGTGGCCAGTCAGTTTTTTCATGTTGAATGAATAATGAATGAAATCCTTTTGAAATGTATATTGCTGTTCTGTACAGAAACAGAAAGTTCAGTAAAGGCTGGGACTATCTTCAACCCCCCGCCTAAATACAGTAGAGCCTGTGCTTGTTTTCTGAATCTAAATGATCCACATTTTGAATACTTCAACCCAACTCATAAGTGACTACGCTTAGCTGTTAAAAAATGAATTTCTTTGGAAAAACACTGAAAAATATAAGGTATTGTTAGAGAAAGGGCACATTCCTACTGTCATCCATCTGCCCGGGACCTTGGCCTTGTTTTTGACAATATATTTAATTATGCGAAGCAGATTTGGAATGATGTGAAATGCTGTAAAAAAAAGTTGTTTTGACATAGCTAAAGCATTTACTGCACCTGACTTGGATTACTGAAACTCCTTCCATGCTGGTGTTGACACGTTGCTATAATGTTGACCACTTTATGCGTTTAACTGTCAGAGCTGCGAAATAAATTCAGGGGCAGATTTTCATTAGAACGCGAAACTTTCATGTGTAATTGAGATATAAAATTCGCTAAAACGAGAGTTTCTCATTTTAACAAGATGCAAAACCAAAACAAAGAAAATTTGTAGTTCTTGTTACAAAGAAAGTCTTTCTTTTTATAACATGATATGAAGATACACTCCTCTGACAGATTAGGTCCTGTTAAAAAGGCATAAAGGGGGGTGCTGTGGTGGCGCAGAGGTTTAGCACACCCACATACGGAGGCCTTAGTCCTCGACGCGGCTGTCCCAGGTTCAAGAATCCCGGCCTGGCGACCCTTGCCGCATGTCTTCCCCCTCTCTCATTTCCCTCATTCCTGTCCATTAACTATTAAATAAAGGCCACTAGAGCCAATAAAACCTTTAAAAAAAAAAGGCATAAAGGAGCTCGCTGTGACATTCCTTCTCACTCTGTTACTGATGAGATCTAAAAATCTGAAAAAGAAATGTTGCCGTTTTCCGAGAAGATATTTAATTTTTTTTTTAGATATAGATCTTGTTACAAGTTTTTTAGTCTAAAGTCATTAAAAAGAGAACATTTTCTCATTTTAACAAGTTTGGATCTCATTATAATAAAAAGGGTTTCTCATTTAAACAAGAAACTGTTCCTGAATTAATTTCCAATCTCTGGCTGTTGAATGCTTTCATACCGGCCCGCCGTTCACTGCAGGTTGAAATCTCTCTGCTTAAATCTTACATCTGATCTGCTCTGCTTTGACAATACAGTCAGGCCTTGTTGGCCCACTGGACTCCACCAGATCCTATAGAACAGATTGCCAACGTAAAACTGCTGAAACATTTTTTCAAGTGGTTTTCAATTCCAGTAAACTAAGTGTCAGAGTGTAGTCGTCTTATTGATTCATTTACTGCTTATATCAGACAAACTAGGTAAATCATCTGTGGTTGTTTTTGATGTGCTATAAACTTGACAGGACAGTGTGAGATTTAAAAGGCAACAACAAAGAAAAGACCTTAACTTCTTCAGATTTTTAAGTAACTAATATTTCATCAAAATACAGCTGCCTATCAGAATCTCCCTGTTAAAAACCTTCACTCTGTGTGTAAATAAATTAACCAAAAAGTATTTGTTTTTTGGGACTGTCTTTCTTAGACTATCTTCTAAGAAAATGTAGATAGCATTTTCTTATTCCGTTGTTTTATTATCTATTTTTAATTAAACACGTTTTACTACAAACAGAGGAATGGCAATCACAATTAGATTGTCACTCGTCACTCCAGACCCAAAGACACCAGGTGACTGGAGGCAGCAGCCACACCTGGCAGCGATTTAGCTGTTGATGTTGTGGCTTCTTAAAGAGAATCTGCACAACCATTCAGCACCTGATGATTGCCATATCTGGTAGAGTCAAGACACAGAAGTCTTAGATTTCACTGTAAAGACTCCAGATTTGCCTTCCTTGTCCTGTCGTCTCACCTCCATGCTCTTGTTTTGGTGTCAGGTCTCATGGTTCCCATGCCATTCCATGCCAGTTTCCAGTTCCACAGCCTGGTTTCCTTTCAAGATAAGATACTAATCAGATCGGTGCTTAAATAGATTAAGCACCATCTTTCCTCTTTAGCTAGATAAAAGCTAGCTTTCCCTTTGTCTTCCTTAACATCCGTCCATTTTCTTACACTCTTGACTCATTGGGGTCTGGAGGGCTGTTGGTGCCCATCTCCAGTCAGGTCACCCCGGACAGGTCACAAGTCCATCGCAGGGCAACACAGAGACAGAAAGGACACTCACACCAAAGGAGATTTTATACAGACCAATCAACAGTCATGTTTTTGGACTGTGGGAGGAATTCAGAGTACCTGGAGAGAACCCACCAAGCCCAGGGAGAACATGCAAACTCCATGCAGAAAGACCCCGGACCGGGAATCGAACCCAGAACCTTCTTGCTGCAAGGCAACAGAGCAACCAACTGCTCCACTAAGCAGCCGTCTCCTTGTTCAAATCTGCTGACATTTCCTTGGATTCCCTGTAGAATTTCAAATGGACCAATCAGCAAACAGAAGGTGAAGTTGTGAATGAAGGCGGTGATTTTCTGCTCTGTTTTAGATTGTAGTTTGCCTGTAGTTTTATTAATGACAGCAGATGAAGTGAGGAAGTTCAGTTCAGTGCTTCTCTCTTTGCACCGTAGGATAGTTGTCATAGGAAATTTCCAATAATGGCCTCAAACTGCCGCATTACACACGATACGGGCAAACGTTAGTGTTTGGGTAAAATTAAAAACATCTACAGAGTTTACGCCTCCAGGAAGGAATCGTTTCCCAGTAGCTGAGAGTCCAGACACTTTAAACAAAGCAAAGCGTGACTGATAAAAACAATAAGCTGTTTTTATCAGGTTAGTGAAAATCACTACAGTTTAGTTTCAAGTTCTTTCAACCAATATATTAGAAATACAATGTTTTCAAGACTTTGGAAACACTGAGTTAAATACAGTGATTTGGAGGAATATCAAGCACCCATGTAAACTCTGTATTTGACATTTTTACCTTGACCAAGGATCTCAAACTCCAGTCCTCAACAGATGGTCTCCAGCAGATTGTACATTTCTCTGCTTTGAAATAAGATCAAACCATTAAGACCTGTGAACTCTACTGTGCCTTTAACTACACCCCTCTGTAAACTGAAGACATGAAACTGTCAACGCGTTGGGTGTGTGTGGCAACAAAAGCTTATTTTTTATACATGTATTGTATTCTATGTCTCAGAGTCAGTGTTTATCTTCAGACACATCTCAGCACCGAATAGATGTACGGAATTTGTAAACCAGAAAGTTCCACACAAAAAACAGAGGCTCGCATTTATGGAGGGTAGAAAAGCAAATTACATGAAGACAATTACACACACACACACACACACACACCCCCACACACCCCACACACACACACGCCCACACGCAGGCCTAGCAGATGTCAATTGCAACTCCCATCCCACAGGCATTGATGAACTACTCTATGTGTGTTCGCGTTTGTGTGGGATCATTTGTCTCCCTCCAGCTAGAGAGCAAGCCGTCCAAAACACAACCTGCTGTTTGGCCAAATCAAACTGATGGCAGGCTGTAAAACAGCTCTGTGTGATGGTGTGTGTAAACAGATTTTTTTTTTCTTATGTTTTCTAGTTTTCTGTAATGCCAGTGACCATACATGATCACTGGCATTACAGATATGTCTGTGCCAGACTTAGACAAGGCCAGAAGCAATGTTTAAGTCTTGGTATTGATATTTTCTCTTTTATTACATTTGAAAGATTTTATTACAATCATTTGGATTTCAGTTTTATTGTTTTGTATCTGAAAAATGTATACTGACACCACACAGTTATGTATTTGAGTTTTCTATGAATGCAGCACCACAAAAATGACCAAGTATTTGAAATAGTTATCAAATACATTAAACATTAAAGAGCAAGTAAAGCTCTAGTTCCACTATATTTCAGAAATTATAATATGTCTGAAATGAGAAAGGACATTTGCTATTAATCATTCCAATCGCATGAAGCCTCATTGCCTCTGGCTGGTTATTGTTTACCTGTTGCACAGCCTGTAGCCTGACCGACTCTCATGTCGGAGTTACCACACTCCTCCTCCTCCTTCTCATGCTCCTCCTCCTCTTCCTCCGCCTCCTCCTCCTGCTTCTAAGCCTCCTCCTGTCCTCCTCCTGCTCTCCTCCTCTTCCTCCTTCCTCCTCCTCTTCCTCTTCCCCTTCCTCCTCCTCCTTCTCCTCCTCCTCCTCCTCCTGCTCCTCCTGCTCCTCCAGGCAAGGTTTGATATTAGTGTGATATTTGTTTGCTCTAAAGTAGCAAGGCTATTATGTCCCTTTGTTTAATTTCTTTCATTTAAATGTCCACAGGGTATTCCTTTTGATCCCTAACCCCACCCCAGAACACTACCTGTCTAGGGCAACAAGAATCACCAGGGGCCCCTCTCAGCCCTCTCCTACCCTCGGGCAGAAGATACCGCAGGCTGTCATGCAGAACAGTAAGATTCCAGATTTTGAATCGATAATCTAAAACTATAGTATCATTTTATCTGTCTGTCTGTTTCCATGTGACTCTGATTGGCTGTTTCTGTTTTTTCTGCAGGTGGTTTTAGGAGCACTAGGAAAAGGCAGAGGAGCTAAAAAAATTTCCATAGATTATGTGATTTATATTATATTGTCATGACATATAGACAGCTTTAATGAATAAGTAAAAATCTTCTCATAAACATTGCACACTGCACCTTTTACCTAGACAACAAGAGGTCAAACAACAAAAAGGACGCAAGTTTCTGCCTTAAGGCCAAACTGCTGAGTCTGGAAAAACTTCTCAAATGATTAACAGGCAAACAGCTTTGAGTGACCTTCAAAAGACATCGGTCAAAAAATGAAACTTAAATTCTTTTAGTTTGTCTTGACAGCTAAGTTCAAAAGCCTAATCTGTTGCTTGATCAGAATAGCCATGCTCTGTGGAGCAAATGATCAAACACTTTGTTTTTCAGAGTTCAGTTGAAGGGAGTTATTTTTTAACCAGTGTGTCATTTCTTTCTGCTATTAAAGTAATGCAGACAGTTTGAGGATCTCAAGATACTTGAAGGTGCAGCAGCCCTGAATACCTTCTACAGCTAAGTGATGGTATCTGTATCTGTCCCAGATGGTGAATATACTAACCAAAAAAATAAAAGAATTGAGCTCAAAACAGAGCCTTGGGGTAACCCACACGTTAGATTGACTAAACTATTCTGGAGCAGCTTGGGCCAAACCACATTGTTCAGAGGGTCATTAAAAACCAGACAGTGTGCCATCTATTCACACTGAAGGAACCACATAGTTCCTTGTGCCTCAAGGAGATAAAAACAACATAAACATCGTACACCCGCTCACTAAACTGTTCTAACAGTTGCTAACAGCACAGAATTACAAACAGAAATTATAATCACTGACTTCTTTCAAACCAAGAGATTTTGATCTCGTGAACCACTTCATCCGCTGTACCTGGGGACGTTGGTGGTAGGTGTTCGCCCTGTAATCAGTGGATTCGATTCCCGGTCTACCCACCCTCATCGTTTGTGTTTTTGGGCAAGATGCTTCACCCCCTCGACAGGGCCGGCCCAAGCATCCATGGGGCCCTGAGCTAAATTTGGTTTTGGGGCCCTAAGCTAAATTTGGTTTTGGGGCCCTCTAGTTCTGCTAACAACGTTCTGCTGCAATCAACCAGATGGTAGGTGTCATTAGATCATTAGATCATTCATATACCTGCTATAAACTTTTTGCATCGTTCTGTGATTGACTAGGACCTGATTACAGACCATGCTGTTGGGTTTTGGATTGTGGATGTTTTAATGTCTGAAAAAGTCATGGGGGAAAAAATTCTGCAACCCAAAGAGGAGCATTGCAGAAAGTAGAACTTTCTACTGCTCTGAGCGCCATAACGTCAAATTCCTACATGCAGTTTCTCTGCTGATTCCTCAGAGTTGCAGGTTAACAAATTTGTATCATGCTGTTATGGTTTTTATGCTTTCTGTCTTTTCCTATTTTAATGCACTGATTGGATGATGGTCTCATTTCCTTGTATAGACACATTAGAATGACAAAGATCATTCTGATTCTATAGAATTATTTTTATTTCTTTTATCTTTTGCTTATTTGTTCAGTTCTGTTTCACTTTTCTGCTCTTTTTCTGTGAAAACATTTGCAACATTATCACTGTTAACTCAGAACTTCATCATGTGGTCACTGTTCTCATTTATTTCTCCATTCTTTTGATTCTTGTTGTCAGTGACCTCTTTAACTTAGTTTCTTCAGTCTCATTCATTGTTCTTCCTTTATTTTTTCTATTGCATATTTTCTTTATGAGTTTTTCTTTTAAGTATTCATTTCAAATAAAATGTTTCCATTTGCCTTCTGTCATATGGAACAAATGTTCATAATATTGACTTATCTTGATCTTTCTTGTTGTTTCTCTTTACTGACAGTTTTGTAGTTGGCCTGTTGTTATCATTCTCGTCCATTTCTTGTCCATGTTAGTGAAAAGCAAAGTCTGGAGCAGATAGCATCTATATTGAACAAGACCCACCTTTTCACGGTATTGTTACACCTAATGGCATCCTTTCTTTTGTTTCCTATGCTGTGTCACTATAAAAGTGTCATGGTGATCGTAAAGTTGCAACTCCAGATTCTGTGGTCTCCTTTGCACAAATGAATGAAAAAATAGGCAGATTAAACATACAGAATACAACAGAATAGAATATATGCGTGTGTAGGCGTGTGTAGGGGTGTGTATGCGTGTGTAAGGGTGCACATGTGTGTGTGCTATTGCAAGTCATTTAAGTATGACTAAGTATTATATAAATAAATAAATGAATAAGCATGACATGGAAATATGTTAATCTATAAATGACTCACTCAGTGTTGGGCATGGTGTAAAGTCTGCTGGCTTTACACCATGCACCGCTTGGTGCATGTTGGTGTTATCAGTGTGTGGTTGCAGGGGCTCCTGTATCCATCCAGAATGTCATGTACTGGATGAGACTCGTCCAAGATGACATGAACCTTAACAGGACACCACTGTCCAGCTCCACTCCAATAGCCTCTGCTGGTCTTGTCGATCAGTCTGTTCATATAAGATTTAAATAAAAGCTCATCAGAATGCTCTTCAATATTAGAGGCCCTGCAGAAAATAATATATATATTTTACCTTGTAATTATCCCTGTTATCCTCCAAAGCAATTTTGGGTTATATTTTTTACAAAACCCAAACCTTCAATATGTTCAACTCAAATTACTGGATTCTGTCTTTTATTAGACGAGTTCTTCTTAGCTGATTTGGTCGACCAGATAATTTAGCAAGCTTATATGAAGCGGACTGTGCAAGGACACAAACTTGTTTTTTACAATGGAGGAAAATGCATTGATGTGGAACCCTCCTTCCTTAAGCGTTCCTTTAAGGAACCAATGGAGTCTTGGGTTCTACGTTTGATGGTAAACTCATACATTCCAGAATTTATGCATCACTGCCAGGACTGGTTGGATTCAATTTAGTCATCTGTACCTGCTCTTTTGGGTCTCTGTGGATTCTCTGCAGCCCAGATTTCTATGGAAGCACTCACTGTCTGTGTCTAGGAGAGAAATCAGTTTGTTCTTTCATTTTTGTTGAGTTTTCCTCATCTTCTCTTTTAACTGATGCATTATTGCCCCCCATGAAGTTACGGTATAGAAAAGTGGTTCAACAGACATAAGAACAATAAAATGGAGGTCTGTCTTGATCTTCATATCTTTCAAAATATTGGATTAGTCTTTATAAGACCAACATAGTGCAATGGAAAGCCAAGAGGCATCTTAATGCTAACCTTAGGATGCTGTAAGGCTCCACAAATGCAAACATTCTAAAGAATATGCTGTTCAGAGAACACAAGGATGGCCTCTAATCTCTTACTTAATCTCTACTGAGGTGTATCAGTCTGTCAGTGGTGGAAAATATGGAGCGAGGTCATCAGACAGAGTAAAGAAAGAAGAATTCTCTGTCAGTAAACACAATGAGGGGTTTGAGAGTGTGTGTCCATTTCCTGACCACCTACATGCAGCCTCAGCACAATGTTCACAAGAGAGGTCATTCCTCTGTTAACACAGCCCTTAATACACACATACACTCTGCTGTTTCTGTTCAATCAAAGAAAGAAAACCAATAACTTGCTGTTGACTTTGTCTCAAACTTTTAGAAGAGCTCAGTGTCGATACGAAGTGTTGAGGGAAATAGCTTATACACGACAGATGTTTTTATCTTGAGGTCTTTTCAGTCTGTTTTTCTCTCACCTTGGGTTTGACTAATCTAATCACCTTTCTTTTTCCTTATCTTCTGAGCTGATCTTGAAGGAACATCTGGCTGAACTCCATCACGTTCTTGACCACCTTGTTGCTAAAGGGGCCTAACTGGTGTCCTTCAAAGGTCAGTGGTACCAGACAAAGCTGTAGTTTATTGGGTTAACAGTGGACCTGACTGATACCCAA
This sequence comes from Phalloptychus januarius, assembly GCA_902982915.1. Taxonomy (NCBI): domain Eukaryota; kingdom Metazoa; phylum Chordata; class Actinopteri; order Cyprinodontiformes; family Poeciliidae; genus Phalloptychus; species Phalloptychus januarius. The sequence continues at coordinate 464,501 of CADWAE010000476.1, forward strand.
CCCCAAGTAAGCAGGATCCAACCCCATCATAATGAAGGACTCTGTCAAATGTGTCTGAACTCAGCAGTGTGCAAATAGTCCTGCCTGTTCATTCTGGACGATGCAGAGATGGCGCTAAGATGGGCCTTTCAAATGGGAAAAAACTCAACTTTTGAAATAAAATCCTGGTCTTGCCAGTTTGAAACAGAAGCATGACCAAATTTTAGTGGAGGTGTATGCAAGCAGGCTCGTGAGTAAAGTGGAGGTCAGATTTTCAGACAGTAAAAATGCTCTCCTTTGCCGTTACAAGCCGTGAATCACTTTGCAGTTATTTCAGGGAGCAGAAAGTCGAGAAATTCCCCCATTTCCTAAACTGCAAACAGTTTTAAGGAAGGAATGGTGTCTAAATTTGTGAAGCGCTCCAAGAGTGCAATGCTGAGGTGAAATATGACCAGAGTAATAAAATGGTTTTGGGACAAATATTAGCAGATTGCCAGCATTGTGAATGTGATGCATAAACATCGTTGACTTGTCTGCAGTCGTCCCTCATCCAATCATCACTGTTTTAATAAAAACATGTGCTAAGGATTCCAGGTCTGGTGGACCAGCAGGCAGATCTAAATTTTAGAAAGTGCAACATTCTAATTACATTATCTTGAAGTATCTGCATAGGATTAAAAATATCTCCAAAGAAGTACACTTTTTATGTAATTTGGAAGCTACTGTTTGAGGTTCTTTACTGCTGTTTTTCATAACGGTTTGTACTTCCGGATGTCCTTGCAGAAGTTGACCAGATTCTCACTTTTTTGTTTTGTTCCTCTGGGTTATTTGTAACCAGGGAGACTGATGACCATATTCCTAAAAAGCAACGCTCAATTGGCTGAAGTAATGTTGCAGAATCACCAACACGCTGTATGATTGGATGATTACTCATCCACTTCCAGGCCTGCGGCTGTGAGTCTGTCTCTTCCCTCACACGTAAGGAAAGAGGATTATATAATCCTGATCCAAATTTTAAGACCAGGTCAAAAATGGCAACAATGCTGTTGGATCTTAACAAGGTTCAAAGTTGAGAATCAAAATGTAAAAAGAAGAAATGTGAATAAGAGAGAAAAAAATTGGAGTAAGCAATTTATTGCAAACAATCACTGAACTGAATTAGGATGTTCATCAACTGACCAAAAGTTTAACAATCTATCTAAAAAAATCTAAAATAGAAATAAAAGTTTCAAAAACAGAACTTGAGTAGCTTTTTTTTAATCATGTCGTGCTTGAAGGGAATGTTGCTCCAAGTGGTGAAGATGACTTCAGAGAGGACATCCACTGTCTGTCCATTTTTGTAAACTTCCCTTTTGATGCAACCCCAAAGCAATCAATCAATCAATCAATCAAGTTTATTTCCATAGCAGCAAAGCAGTTCGAGGTGCTTTACATAACAAAAACAGAAAATTACAAAGTTATAAAAACATCAATATACAGTTAACAATTGAACAGACAACCTGGCTATGATACATGATTATATTAGGGGAACATGCAGGATGGTCCAAAAAATTAATGTCGTTTTTCTGGAAGAAGACTTTTGTCAGGAGGACATTGTGAACTGCAGCATCGTCCTGATGAAGAATTCAACCACTACCACACAGATGATGGTCTTCAGTCTTGACAGTTCATCACCACCGCATCTTCATATAGCTGCTGTTTGATGCATCTGCACAACCTGAAGGTCCAATGTTCCACTGAACATTGGGGGAAAATCCCCCCCTGATCTTGATGGCACCCCCTGCACTGAACTCTCGGGTCTCAGGTGGGATCTTGTTGTCATGCCAGGAACCTTGGAAGCCATCAGAGTGATTAAAGGTAAAGAAATTTTCTCATCAGAAAAAAATTATTTTTCCAGTTTTCAATGACCCGTGTTTGATGCTCTAGCGCAAATTCCAAATGGGCAACTTTGTGCCATGGAAGGAGATGAGGCTTTTGAAAGCATTTTCTGTTCTGACGACCCTTCCCTTCCAGATGCCTTCTGACGGTTTGGGAACTGCAGTTTTATCAGTGACAAGGTTAATTTGGGCAGGGGATCATCTCGTGTCTGGATTCTGTCATACAGCAGGTGAACAAGACACGAGCACAAAATGTGAATACTTGTCATTTTTTTCCAGTCATAATAATTGGACTGGTTTACACATTGGGAATGGACACATTGATGCAGAATATGTAATATGTAAAAAAACATATATAGAACAAAATAATATGTATTCTGCATGGATGCTCACTTTGTCTAAACATGCACACACACACACACACACACACACACCCCACCAAGGCACCCCCACACACACACAGACACCATATAAAACCACAAATTAGCATGGCAGCCATCTTATATCAGACTGACGGAGAGAGAGAATGATTGCTAAAATGCCAGAGGGAAGAAAACACTGTTTTCCAGTTGATTAAGTTTTCCAATTTCATTGAGACACAACCGTAACCTGATTCAATTAAAAGACCACTCTGGAGACAGACACTGGGTGTGTGAGCGTCGATGTGTATGCAGAGCTGATGGTTGTATTTTATTGAGTGGAAAATTGAATCAAATTGTTTCTCTCAGACAGTCTGTTCTCTGCACCCTCTGCTCAGCCTCTTGTTTCTCATTCTTTGTTCTGTATTATTTCACCTTCTTTTCCTCTCTTATCCAGAGATATTATAACATTTTCCTCCCTGTCTATCCAGGTCTTGATCCTGCATTGACTTTTTTTTTTATTTACGACTCAAGAGTAATGGGCTCTGGTTATCTAAGAGCTCAATGAGAGCTTCTAAGTAAGCCACAGGGATGTTCATGTTATCCTGTGAATGGTGTCTTTTGATTTATCTGGGGTCTTTGTAGACCACGTGCTTTAATTGCTTAACAGCAAGTCACTCATTTTGAAACAAAGCTACCTTAAAACCTGTCAATTTACTGTGGTTCCCTTATGCAACATTAGGTTGTGGAATTAACAGATCCAGGTGTGAGACCCAGATGTGCTGCTGCCCAGCATCAGAGGTGCCTTAAAAAGGATTTCACTGACCTTGAATTAAATGATGTTGACCAGGTCATTGAAACTTGTAGAGAAAAAAAAAATAACACAACTCAAAGTGAGTCTTGCAGATGTCGAATCAAGTCAATTCTATTTCTGTAGCACATTTCAGCAACAAATACAGATGTTTTTAAAAGTGTCCGTGCAGTAAAGTGCATCGCCTGATGAAAACGTGATTAACAAACATGATGAGAGCATAAAACAACAAGCAACAAATATTACATTTTCTCAAATGTAAAAAAAAATTTATAAAAAGCTGGGATGAAAACTAGAATTAAACAATGTCCCAGTTATTAACCAAAGGCAAACCTAAACAAACAGGGTTCTAACCTTGTTTTTAAAGAACTGTGTTTCAGCATTTTACAGTCTTCTGGAGAAAACTACCTGAAGGCTGCTGCTCTGTGACTGGATCAGGGGAGGCAGAGCAAATGTGAACCAGAAGACCTGAGAGGTCTGGACGGTTGATCTTCAATGTGTTGCGGTGCTAAACTGTTCAGTGATTTATAAACTAAGAATAGAATTTTAAAGTCTGTTCTCTCAGTGGAAGGACATTAGAACTGGATGATGTCCTCTAACTTCCTGGTTTTAGTCAGAACCAGCAGCAGCGTTCTGGGTCTGCTGTGTTTGTCTAATCCCTCCTGAGCAGGATCTTTACTTTGAGATGCTTTCCATCTGCTTCAGCCTGCAAACCTGGCTGCAGTCAGAGTTGTTTGAGCTCTCCAGACTCAACATGTTCAGGGACATTATGGATTAGACACTGACCTGACCGGCCGGACCTGAAAGGAATGACAGATTGATAGCTCTTCCTCTATTGTCATTTTTACAAGATAAAAGTATCATGTAAAAATTTTATTTTTAAATTTTTCTTCATTAAGAAAATACATGTATATGATATGATATGAAATATCTAGAAGTGGCATGCACTGGATGGTTTACTGTAGTTCTTTCAATGACAAAAATAAGTACATCAACTAAGTAGTTAATAAGTGGTTTTTATATCATAAGATGTTACACTAACTGACATGGTAACTAATAGTAGCCATACGTTCCACTTTCTTGATTAGTATTTCTTTGCTGTCTTAAAAACTAGATTCTGACTCTATCCTAAACTGAGGTGAATTCTCTAAATTTTAGGGTGTTTTTTAAACTTTGGTTTGTCAAACTCAGTTATGTTCTTATAACATGAATGGATAAATGCATACACTGCTTACTTGTTTTACCACCCAAGAACAATATTTATGTCTTCTCTTGAGAACACACATTTAACATTTGTAACACAAATCAGCAAGTATGTGCACACACACACACACACACACACACACACACACCCACCCTGCTGTGACCCAATTGGCAACCAGCACAGTTGGACATGAAATACTATCTATACTATCCATCCAAAGCTGCTTTTTTACAGCTTTGTTCTCCCCATTTCTGTGTTACATCTCTGTATTTTCTTCCTCTAATGATTTTATTCTTTTTTCAAAATAAATCACATTTTCACCAAGGTAATCTGTGTTTGGTAAATCTTTGTAATATGAAGAGCAGACAGCTTTTCCTCTCCAGTTGTTTGTTTGTTTATTTTGTTTTGTTTGATGAGATGACAAAGTGCAAAAGTTTGTGTCTTTCCTTCCATAATGACTAACCAACCATTTGACTTTATCTTCTGCTATTGTTTGTTCTTTTAAATCTGTTTACGGAGCGTATTAAAACTGTGCACAGATACTCTTTTTTAAAAACCTAACCCTAACCCAAGTTAATCAATGGGATCATGAGAGTTAAGGCGTTAAATCAAATTACAACCAATCTTTAATACATTCCATAAATAGATACTTTATATTTGTAAAATCACAAACAAGTATTTTAATGGCACTATTATTTGATCTTTTTCATATTTTCAGATAAAAACTCATTTCATGTGTCTGGTGCATGGTATTTTATTTTATTCTGGTATTGTGACACCAGAATAAAATAATGAAACAGTCCTTCATGAAACAGTCCACCAACGGAGCAGCACAATTCCATCATTTAAGGAATGCTTAAATTGTACAAATGACATGAATTCTAAAATTATGCATTCATATTATCTATTTAATTATCTATGTATAAGATCAAGTTGTGATTAAAGTGTTAATTACTGGCTTTAAGTACTTTGAACTGCCTTGTTGCTGAACATGTGCTATATAAATAAAATTACTTTACTGTATCTTTAAGAAGTTACTCCAATTAGCCTGGAAAATACCCAACAGAATGCTGGACTGTGTCCTTTCTGATCACACATGTATAAAACTGTGGGGGGGTGGAAGGGGTGTGCGTGTGTGTGTGTGTAATGGAAAATTTTATAATGTGCTCCTCACCCCTTTTGTGCTTTAGATTGTGTCTGCATGGTCTTATCAGGATATTGGTTAAGCTGCTCTCCTATAGACTTCTACAGGGCCATATAACAGCAGGGTTACCATCTAGGTGTTCCTTCCCCAGCACAGAGAGGGTGTCGCTGGCCTTTTAACAACCCTCTTTCCCTAACAATAGACAAATAGCCAGACCATCTGTGTTGGGCTCCACAGAATCCTTGGTACATAACGATCAGCGATTCACACCTATTGTCCAATCAAGTCTCTCTTCTCTAACCAGAACCTATAAAAGGAAGCCAGATCCACTGTTGGTCAGACCAGACTGGACAGACTCCTGTGATTCTGTATTTCTGTTCTCACCTTGCAAGGTTTTAATAAATTTCTTATTTCTTCTCATCCAGACTCTTGCTAAAGTAATTTTTTCCACGACAGTGTGTGTGGGGGGGGGGGTGGCTGTACTATAGAAGTATAGCATATTGACCTTTTGAAAACAATCGACAACGAAGAAAAAACCTTCAAAGGTTAGGGTTGAATTGCACAAAGTAAAAGCCTACAGTACAGTGACAGCAAATCCTCTAATCAGAGGATGTTCAGGTAGATGTTGTTGACCAGAGAACATGTGGGAGCATTTCTAATGCTAATACAGAAAAACGTCCTTTTCTCCCAGGGTTGTGAAGATAAAAAATGCCCCTATTGTGAAAAGAACAGCCTTCAATGATAAGCATGTGAAGGCTGTTGTCCGCATAAATAAACTGAGTTAAGAAAATATGACAATAATCTCATGGCTGTGGAAATGTAGGTCAGAGCTAATCAAACTTTGACCTAGGTAAAAAGGTCAAAATGCTGGATTTTCTGCACACAATATTAAATGTCTAAAGTCTTACACATATTTAAATGTGAGATACCTAAAACAGAAAAACTAAATATTTGCTAAGTACTTGTTTTTGGTCAAACTTATAAAAAGATACAAAACATTCAATTTGCTGAAATCTCTAATTAGTGATGTGTTTTGGATAATTACATTAAAACGGTAGTTACATTAACATGAATCTGTGTTATTCAGCAGGTGGTTCTGTGCCAACAGAGAGAACTCATAGAGGACAGCAACCTGGACTTCAACCCTGACCTTTAACCTTCAGCTGAGTTCAGTTCGGGGTCAGCTTTCACAGGCAGAACAGAGCTCGGGTTCAGAGAAGGGACATGGAAGGCTCTGCTCAGGACGCTAACACTTTGCTCATCACAGCAGCTTCTTCTACACTTGACATCGTTTACATTTACATTAAATCATGCCATTTCTTTTGCCAATTCAAATAATGTAATATTTCATACAGTCATACTCAATAAATTATAATATATGTCCACGTAAGTCAGATTAAAAGTAAAACCTTTTCATAAAGCCTACATTTATATTTTTAAAAATATGTTGGTCTTTTTACTGGTCAGATGTAATATTCTAATGTTTTCATTATCTATAAGTGGAATCTGATCATAGTGAGCAGAAGTGAAGACTTTCAAACATCAAATCAAATGATCAGATTTCTTGCAGTACAGAGTTTATATTTTCAGGGTTTCCCTCTGAAAACTTGTGGCAGGGCTTCCAGAGAGAGCCACCATTTTACTGATACTGGGAGACATTTTTAACAATACACCGGCTGCAGAGACTTCAAACAGGCAAACCCCATAAAATACCATAAAAATAACACGCAGTTTTTGCACTTCTGATTGGAATAATATGTAACCAGAACCATCATCTAAAAGAATACTATTGTTCATTTATGGATTTTCTCCCATGCATTTCTTCTGGATATAGCATACTGAGTAAGGCCATGCATTCAGAGGACTATTGCCATATTACCTTTCACATGTTATTATGGTAACTGCATTAACACCTTAAATATATACACAGCAGCAGTCATCTTAGGTGAGGCATGCATGCTTGTTCCTTGATGTTTATTGTTATTTAACTCATTTCCAAATAATGCTTCCAAAGAAATGTATTCGAAAATGACATCTGAACAATATTGTCACTTCCTACACAGATGTCATGGGGCGGTCAGTCTGGAGTCACATACAGGTCAGTGCAGTATGAAGTCAAGGGTCACCCCATTGGCCGTTGTAGAGAAAAGGTTAAAGCACCATTTGGGTCAGTTTTATAGTTGTCTGCTGACTCTTGTGGAACATAAAGCTTGTATGCAGAGAGAGAGGTCTTTTCATCCCATCTAATAAATCAGCATAAAAAAATACTCTTTTCCAAATCAAATTTTTGATCCACAATAAAAAAGACACACTGAATATGTCCCACCATAAGAAAAAGACAATTTTATTTTCAATGCAAATTGATGTATTGCTTTTCCCATTGGATTACCATGAGACGTGTTCTCATTGTCTGTTTAGAAACCTATTGTCAACTTTAACTGGAAAGACGTCCTCCAGATTTATTTTTGACAATTTTTAAACATTTTACAGAAGCAAGTAACATCATTTTCTCTGCAGTCAGTTTTGTGTGATGTTGTAGATGTTACATAAGAGAAAATGGTTTATATTAGGACAGGTATCACCATCATCAGATAGAAAAGCATTTTCATTTCAAACAGAGAATTATTTCACTCAAACGGGGACCTGTTCTTGCACCATCAGCGATTAATGACACAAACAAGCAGAAAAGGTTGGTCTCCTAATAAAAAGAGACAACAAAGACTTCATTCATACCAGCATTGAGGACATAATTTTACATTGTATTGTAAATAACTACATTTCATTAAAGCATATAAAAAAAATTCTACATGTAGATGTAGAATTTATATTCTACATCTACATCCGATTGTCGTTTCTAAAAACAAACTGCCTCCACATCGTGGTCCTAACGTAAAGAAGTTGCCAACACACAACAATCCTCCTGCACAATATGTTATGGCAAAAATGAACATTGCATGAACGTGTGAGGTCGTCCATGCAAACTTTTGGTCTGCTGTGAAAATGTGTGTCCGTGATGCGAATGTTATCAGCTGACAATAACAAACACCTAAATACACTCAAATCTGATTCATTCATTCCAAACCCAATCGTTTCTCATGATTTAAATCTTTTAGTGCTTAAATGTTAATATAGAAACTGAGTCACAGACAGCCTCATGAAATACCTTAACACACATTTAAAAAATGATGGAAAAGTCTCAATCAGATGTAAATTGTAAATTTGTATTTATTTTTGTTGACTTTCAGGTATATATGCTGATTGGAATATGGAAATGGAGCAGACATGATGCATGCAGCTGCTCCCAATGCAACACAAATCCAGACATTGCTTCAGAATGTCTTCTTACTGCAAACATTCAGTGTGAAAGTTGTGCACACTTCTATCCACAAGACCCCCATGAGCAGGGAGAGTGTCTCCATTGAAATCTACATTATCAAACAGAGCAACAATTTGTTTTATCCTCCCTTCTATTCTACAAGGGATGTTCTACTAGAAAATCCCTTTATATCACCAACATGTGTAGAGATAAAGTTAATTAAGAGCTGAAAACTCCTTGACTCTCTTTTGGAGGCGAATATAATACGACTGTGTATCTATGTTTCAGAATATGATGTAGCTAGAAATAATCCAATCCACACCATGAGGTTGTTAGATCAGCACCACCTCATGCTGTGGAGAAAATGCTGGTTGTTTGGTGAGTGATGTGTCAGAACCCTTTCACAACTTTGACAACAATTTCACAGGTCTGGCAAAAGGAGCAAGGCACCTCCTAGATGTACATTTGTTCTTCTAATAAATTGTTTTTGAAGTAAAAAAGAAAGAAAGATATTGAGTGCTACCACTACTGTAGTAGTCCATATATCAGAGGGAAAGACAGATGGAGGAGGAGAGGAGAAACATTGTGGGTTCACCAGCAGGGCAACAACCCTCTTCCTATTCTCCATCACTTATACCCTGGGGGCAGGCAACACAGCATGCCACTATGCTTAAATCTGTCCATTTCTGTGTGTGTGTCTTATCATTTCTCACCTTGTGAGGCTCATTTCTTCCACCAAATACTACGTTGTGAGGACCCACTCTTCCTTAAGGGGGCCGAAGTCTGGACCCCGTAGAAGAAGTCCTGTTTTTGGGTTAAGGGTTTGGTTTAAGACTAAGGTGTAAATAGTCTGCATGTCCTGGTAATGGGTCAGAAATGAATGAAATACTGAATGGATGTCTTTGATCCCAAAGGGAAATTAAATGTTGTTGTAACTCATAATTCTTCAGAGTTATTGTAGATAGTGATGGATGCTGGCAGGAAAGATCTCTTATTATATGTTTACCGTATCTTATTATATGTTGCTTATTATATGAAGATAAGTTAGCAGTAACTGCGATAGCTAATAAGAAATGTATGAACTAAAAAAATGGACGGTTTCTATTATTATCCTTTTCTGTAAAATGTGAGCTACACAACAAGCTTATTAAATTAACCAAAACAGAGAACTGAAATCTAAACTTTTTAAAGCAGCTTAGTGTGCATGACTTAAACTCTTCTGTGTCCATCATATTTAATTGGCATAACTTAAACAAACGAAGACAGTTTTTTATGTGATTGGAAAACTGAACTGAAAGTGTCTGATTATTGAACAGCCCCTCATGTCTCCTTTCCTGCCCAGATGCTCAGGCTCATAGTGAGATCCTGATTCCAAACTCATGAAGAACCCCACTCTGATTGGTTCAGAGAAAGGTCTGGACACATTCAGTTCTGTTCAAATGTTTGCATTGTATGGTAACTACATTTAGCCATTAAGGCTCTAGTAGCCTTTGTTTGAGAGATCAGACAGGGAGGCGGGTAATGAGAGGGAAGACATGTGGCAAAAGTCATCAGGCCAGGACTTGAACCTGTGACAGGCATATATACATGGGTCATGCTATACCTATGCACCACCTCAGCATTTATTTCAAAGCGGTTGTGTTCAGGGGCTACAAGATTAGTCCCATTACATTCTGACCTCTGTAACTGGTCTTCTTCTGTGGTGGGACTTTCTTAAAGGAAGGTTGCTATAAAAAGAAATTGTCAGTATTGCCTCGGAGCCTGACCTTAATTTCTTCTAGTTTTAAAAAAGACATGACATCCTTCTGCTGGAGGATCAGGAGTTTTCCATGACAGCAAAATTCTTCATGTCAGTAATGAAGTAAAGGCAATAACTTCCATTTGCTTTCAAACAGGTTTTTAGTGAAAGGTGGTAGAACAAACCAGCCCTTTGTTCAACGCTCTGGAAAATTCCATCCATTTTCCTTCACCCTTGTCCCTTACTGGGGTTGGGAGGGTTGCTGGTGTCTATCGCAAGCTATCGTTTCGGGCGAGAGGCGGGGTCACCCTGGACAGGTCGCCAGTTTGTGGCAGGGTAACACAGAGACACACAGGACAAACAAACATGCACTCACACACTCACACCTAGGGACAATTTAGAGAGGCCAATTAACCATGTTTTTGGACTGTGGGAGGAAGCCAGAGTACCCAGAGAGAACCCACGCATACACAGGGAGAACATGCAAACTCCATGCAGAAAGACTGGGGCCAGGAATCGAACCCAGAACCTTCTTGCTGCAAGGCAACAGCTCTACCAGCTGCGCCACTGGGCAGCTCTCTGGAAAATTCTGTTAATAAATTCTGGTGTGATCTGGAGACACACCAGAATTTATGAACAGTGTTTATTGTTCTTTGTGCATCATTTGCTGCTTAAGAACACCAGCACTCAGATTCCCTCCTTCACCCATTGATCTTTAACACCAAACCTCAGCCTGACTGTAACGTACTCAGACTGAAGGTGTTTGGTTCCTGCCACAACTTGGAGGCCTAATCACAGATTACTCTATTTCACCCATAAGTAAACTTTCATATTTATGAATAAAAGCTATTAATTCCCAAAGAAATAATAATACAAAACACCCTGGAAGTAAATCTCACCTAGTGCTAACCAAAGGCAGCAGCTCACCTGGACTCTGCCTCTATGAACAATCAACAGATAGTCTAATTTGCTTGTTTTCATCTTTGTAAGTTTTTTTTCTACCTAATTAAAGACTAGATATTGAATCATTTTATTAGTTCCTTGACTGCATTGATTGGAAGGTTATTAGGCTCAATGCACCAGCAAGGCCCAAAAAGAAATTGGCAGTAACACCAGAGGAACAAAACCCAACTAGTGTTTAACAAAGACATCCCTCGAGAGAGTGAAACCATAAAAACAAACTTTAAATCCCCCAGATAGATCCTGAAGGGATTACAACTGCACAACTTCATCAGAAAACTGTCAGTACAAAAAAACTTTGTAAGCCAGTTCCAAATTATATGGAGTACAGCTTACAGGAGATTGCTCATTTCCAGTTGTTTATATAATAAATTAGCTGAACCTGACATCAAATACCAGTTCCACACGAATGGGTGTTTTTTTATAGTTGTAAATTAAATGTGACTGAGGCTGTTTCTACATACTCTATAGACTTTTCTAATTAGTTCTTTAACTTGTAAAACATTAGATGCTGAAACTAAGAGTGCTGTCTCTCTTAGCCACTCTTCAAAAGGGGAAAGAGAATATAATGTTCAATTCAGGTAAGGCCTTCAAGATGATGGCCTAACGTAGCTACTTGTCTAAAGAGCTGTCTAGGCTGCTGTATGACATAATGACCACTTTCCCCATTCTGATAAATTATCAGCATGAATCTGGGTGGAAAAGTCGTGTGGAGAAATGCATTGTCTGTCATCTTTGCTAGCATGTATTTTACTTCTCACATATTTCACCTGTCAGGATTACGGGTGAAGCACTGCTTCCCCTGACTCTACGTCACTGTTGGTTACATACAGCTAAAGTGGTCAGGGCAGAAACAGAGGCACACAACCAAACAGCAAGCTGAGTGGAGAGAGACTTGTCAGAGTTGAGTGTGTGCCAGAGCGCCACTGAGCAAGCGTCCGTGAGATTTAAACACACACAAATTAAATTATTGTTCGTTTGATTCTTACCAGATGTTAGCCTGGTAAAAATCAGGCCCTTGTTCTACGCTGTGCGTCAGACCTACGGTCTCTGCTTCTTGGAGGAAGTTTTAAATTTTACCCAATCGATAAGATTTGGTACGAGTTTGGTGCTATGAAACTCACTGGAAATTACCTGGACTGTAAACAACCATCCCCCACTGCAAAGTGCTGAACCTAGGCAGCTGTTAGTGTTATTTCAATAATTGGAAGCGTGATCAACACAGATTGAATGGCTTCCTTCACTTCCTCCACTGCTTTTGCTAAAACTGCAGGCGGATTACGGATTACAATTCTAAAACAATACAGAAAATCAACATCATCTTTCAGATCGCTGATGGAAATTCTACCAAAGAAATACAACTGAAGAGGAGAAAGCCAAGACAGAGCACTGGAGGGAGATGAGAATCAAGCAGTCTTTATTGGAAGGCCATGGTCAGACTACATTGATATGTACACTCACTCACTCAGATACAGATTGGTCACTGCATGCTCAACTTGGTGGTACAAAATTCCTCCCACACACATTAAGCAATCACAACAGCACATTTATTAACGGAGATAGGGCATTGCTCTGATTGCAAGCCTTTCCATTTACTCACAGGCCCATAAAGGCAGCACAGTGAGTGGTAAAACACACCATGTCCACCCATCTGTACACTCTTGCCAGAAAATTGCACCACCTCTCAGTGCTTAGTGAGCGTATTTGTCTCTTTTGATTGGCTGGACTTTGTGTGTGTGTGTGTGTGTGGGGGGGGGGGGTGTTAGGCGTGTGTGTGGGGGTGTGTGTGTGTGTGTGTCCTGTCTGGCAGGATGGCCAGAATTTTTATTTTTATTCCAGTTTCAGAACTGAATGCAGCAATTTACAGATTTACTTTAGTTTTGCAGGTGAAAAAGTTTTTTTAATTTTTTAATGATCTTGCCACTAACAGGTGTTTATTTGATTTTGTGCCTTTAGTGCACTGACAATCAATTTAAGATCCACATCTGAAATGTGGGTGGTTGTCAGGGTTGTTTCGGGCTCCTGTTTCCTGAAAAGCTCTAACTGTGTTTTTGTTGTGCTTGTCAAAAATGACAAAGCATTGCTTTCTGAACCATGAGTTTGCACTCAAAACTTTATTATTCATTAGCACAGACAGTTATTTTGATGCCCGGCTACCATTTACCAGCTTCATCATATATTGCCACTAACTGGTTACCCTAGTTATCACAATTAACATTTTTAGTGCACATCCAGGCACTAATAATGCTGGTTCATCCATCTGTTTACAGTGTGATTAGTTCATTTGAATTTTGTTGCATTATACTTTTGTTTTGCTTTTCATTTCAGACATGTCCAGAATGCTTATCCATCTGTTAAGTTGTCCTTGGAGGTTCTTTGGAAAGTTTGGGATCTTCAAAGGATGTGCCAGTGTTTTAGAATCATTATCTTTAAATAAAAAAAATATTTAAACTTACAGAAATTACAATGGTAAAAAGTATTGTTAAAAGTGCTATTTTGATATTTAGGACCAAGCAGGACAAATGGCTACATCAGCAATGTTCTTGAGGTTTGTAGAAAGGTGAAATTGCTTGATCATTTTATCACCTATTAAATGGAACATGATGATGATTATGATAATATACAGATAATGTTGTTAACTCTATGCTCAGGCAAATATCATTGAACATAAATTTAAAGCATATTGCTCACTGTTCTAAAAGCATATAAATGCATGATATATTCCCTATAAGAAATATAATCTGCAGAAGTTTCATGTTGCATAAAATAATGAAATGAGAATTCTTTCTAACCTACTCAGAGGGGGGATTTCCAGACGGATGTTTGTAACTGTAGGTGTTTGCACTTTTAAAGAATGTTAATGTTCACTTTTATGGATCAAATAGATGCCTCTGTAAGCACTATAATTACAGCGCCACAAATCCAACTGTGAGCTGTTCCCGTCGCTCATCCAGTCTAAGGAAGCCCTGCTTAAACTGTAAGCTATTTATTTTAATTGTGCTGTTACATTTATATTCTGCTTTTTTATTTCTTATATATATAATTTAGAATTTGATTGGTGTTTTATATTTCATGTTACTTCATATATAGATTTAAGTCTGCTGCTAAGGTTTGATTGATTGAAACAGAAAATGCCTTTAATATTAATGCTGGTTTTCACCAGCAAAAGTTCCTGCACGTTCAAACTGAAGGGTGAAGGAAGGAGCCCTGAGAGGTTGTTTGTCCGGTTCCGGTTCCAGTCCTCAGAGCTGATCCAACTAATACCTTCTCAGCATGTCCAAATGTTCTGCAGGTTCTTCTTCTGAACCAGAGGAAGAAGTAAGAGATGCACCGGCCCTCGAGGACTGACTTTGGACATCACTGCCTATGTTCCTTTGTCCTTATCAAACATGCAGTTGTTGGTTTCTTTAGCTGAGTCTGTGTTTTTAAAAATCTAGAATAGCTGAGTTCAAATATAACAATTCAAGCAAAACCTTAAGTAGATTTAAAAATGTGTTGCTATTTTATTTTATGAAATAAGTATTTTTCTTTATTTTCATTCGGTAGCATCAGCTTGCACTGACACAATACTAACGACATAAAACAGATTATCCCTGTTAGAAACCTGTTAGAAACAAATGCCGTTGATCTTCACTGAATAAAGGCTGAACTGGTATTCAAGCGCCCTCTGGTGATGAACATATGCAACTGCGGCTTTGACATGACTGAAAACCTGTTTGTGAACTTGTTTATATCTGAGTAACATACCCAATAACAGGATCTAAATCCTTTCTTACATTTAACCATTTACACACAGCATCACTGACAGTTCACTACACAGGAGTAACAGGGGAAATGTTCAAAATAAAAGCCTGAATATTCCTCTGAGATTAGCCTTTGTTATCCGTTGCCGGTGCACTGACCGCCTTTACTATCTTTTTCTCTCAGGTTAGTTAGCGCAAAATCACATGGTGTTAAATCCAAAGTTTTGCACCGGTATTTTTTGGCCACTAGATGGCAGCGCTGTGCAAGTTTTTGAATTGTGTTCCTGCTGTTCTGTTTACATCAGTGGAGTCCAGTCCTTAGGGACATTTTAATGTTGTCTCTGCTCCAACACAGCAGATTGAAATAATACAATTACTTCCTCAGCATGTCATAATGTTCTGTAGGGCCCTGCTAAAGACGAGAGGCTGTGCCCAGTCTGGTTTGGTAGGTACTGACCCTGTCTGATACATGCTAGGAGAGGTTGGCTATAGTAAGTTTATTTATGCTTATCTATCTACACCTATCTATTTTTTTAAAGTTATTCGAACTGACTGATTTCTAAATCAGACTATTTTTCTATTCTGGTCAAGATTGTTAGGATTACCAAAACTGTTTTGTTTAGCTATACTTGCCAGAGTAATAAAAGCTATGGGGATTTTCTCTGAATTATTTTAGATTTCCTCAATTTTATAAGTTTAAATCCATTTCCATTATTCTAGGCAGTGTTGGCGTTTCAACTGTAATACTCAAACGATCATAAGAGATGTGGTTAAAAAATATTTCAAAAAGTGCTTTTACATGTAAATCACATTTTGCATATTTAATCCTTCCACAAACTTCTCACATTAACGTGCTGAAATTGTGACCTATTCCTCCAGTCACAGTGGATGTGACCAGGTTAGTGTTCAACAGAAGCCCGGCTAACAGTCCCTCAAAAGAGGAGGGGCGCGAGAGAGATGGCAAACAACGCAACATCCGGTGGAGCTGTTGGCGGGCAGAACGGGGTTGGTTGTGTATGTTAGCAACGCAGTTCAGGCTATTGTGTGATTGAGTTGCGAACGCAAATACAGTCTTCTCTAAAACTACCCTGTAAGTCGTTGGATACTTTTAGTTTTTTCTCTGTTTCGCTTCTCGGCCTGTTATTCGTCCCCAGGACGCTAATAAATATCAGTCTTTTCATTTCGGCCTGCTGCTAGCCGCACAAGCGCTCCGAAGGTTTCTGCAGAAAGGTAAGGCTCGTGTTTGTTAGCTGAGCTGGAGCAAGCAAAGCATGCCAGCCATGTTGCCCTCAAGATGCTGCCAGCAGGCAGCCTGGCTCGTTTATATGCGCACTTTGTGAGCTACAGTCTACTGAGTTCTGTGCGATATTGAGCAGTTTCGCCCCCTGTTAGCTCATGTTGGGCTGAGCTGGCGAAGGCACGAGGCTTTCAACGTGGGTGCAAGGAAATGGAAAACGACGTGCAACATGTTGGCTTTTGTGACCGAGAGAAGATGCATGTTTAAAAATGTAGAATCTGCAACACGTTTGCATTCTCGGTTGCTGCAGTGAGTGTGCATTCACTTTCTCGGCGACTTCCAGCTGCGTAAATCACGCTCCTCCAGTCCGAAACATCGAGGGCACTTCATGGAAAAGACGTGTCTTTGAACGCGCGCTGAATAGTGTTTAAGGAGCAGATTTTTCGATAAAACGTCTATTAAAAATGTATGCCGCACGGTAGCGCAGCTGCAACCCTCATAAACCCGGGTCTGGTTCAGCTACCCAAAGTTCGGTAGTTGTACCTCAAACGGCTTATCTTTCGAAAAGTCTGCTCCTATGTAAACAGATGAACCGTCTGGGCTTTTGGCTTAAGCCTGCGTAACTTTTTCTTCTTCAAAGCATCTGAGTTTCTACTGTAAGATGTTCCGACTGCTGGTTCTCTAACCCAGCACTGACTTTGTATTCCTCAGTGGTTATCTTTGCCTCTGATTCTGATCATTTTGGCCTCTCTGAGCATTTATTGTTGCAGGCCTTCCCACTGCAAACCCCTGTGACCTAAATGTAATCGCCAGCCTGTTGCAGATTTGATTGGTTCCCCTCACACAAGTCCAGGATGCATGTTCAGTATTCAGTGCTGAAACTCCCAGTCTGAAGGTGGCGCCAAACTTGCAACAGTCACACAAAAGCAGAGAAGTAAAGCAAGGAGCTTGTAACAGTTTTATCATGAACATCTGCATTTTTTTTCAAGCTGGTGTCTAAATGAATGGAAAACACTTTATCTTTACCTTCAGCAAAAATAATTAATTGTTAGAATAACATTTTTTTTTAATTTGCCCAAGGCAATTCCCACAACACCTTTAGCAGCTTAACAGTGGGTCAGTGTTCTGATTAGAACTTGCATTTTTTCTGTTGTCTACAAGGAGTCATCTTCAGACGTCAAACTGGCGACCGTAGCAAAGAAGAGCAAGAAGGCTGAGGATGAGGAGCAGCCAGTGGCCCCGGCCCCAGCGGCAGCGGCGACGGCTACAGTCGCCGCGACAACAGAGGAAGCACCTCCAGTAGAAGCAGCAGCAGCTCCAGCTGCAGCCGCAGCGGCAGCAGCTCCTGCAGAGGAGGAGGAAGAGGAGGAGTATGTGGTGGAAAAGGTTCTGGACCGCCGTGTGGTGCGGGGCAAAGTCGAGTTTCTGCTGAAATGGAAAGGCTTTTCAGAGTGAGTATGACCTGATCAAACACTATCCCGGGTGGACATAGCACCACCTTTGAGATGAATCTCCTCCTCTGAGCTGCCACCTCACAGAGCAGAACTCCTCCACTCAGCTCCTGCAGACTAGCCAACAGCAGCAAGCAAACACCTGATTGAACTGCTGAGTTCATTATAGCAGCTACTACTTTGTGAAATGCTGGTAAAAATAAGGGGTAAATAGAGGAGTCATGCTGTGAGACTTTCTGAAAGTGGAGCTCCAGAAAGAGCAGGAGTTTCTTAAAGAGACAGAGGCCCAATTTGTTGTGGGATCGTATGAAAATCAGCGCAAAAACAAATAAGGTTCTGAAGCTCGCAGCGCTCTTGATCGGTCATGTTTTATTGCACCTCCTGTCCATGAAGCTGTTTACCGGAAGCTTCCAGTCGGCTCACTGTTTCTGTTACATGCTGACGTCACATTGCTCATTGGTGACTTTCTCAAAGTCACATTATTCTCCTGAACTTCTATCATCATTGAGTTAAAGTAATCAGGAATCTTTATTGTTGAAAGTGTTGAAGGAATGACTTCAACATTTCTTCAGCAGGTTTTGATTTAAGTATCAATTTCTGCTTGGTAGTTTCAGTAAAGTCTCTTAAATGAAATGTTCTTTTTAAAATGTTCCTGTTTAGAGATTAACACAATTAATTAATACAAACTACTATTAGCTGGATTATTGGTCTCTGCCACAAACATCCTGTAGTCATCAAAAAGTTACTATGGTTACTGTTTGATTTCCTGGCATGATTGCAGATTTGAGAGTCTTTGGTGAGGCTGACTGGGGAATTTTGGAACATTGTTTCAGAGACGTCTGTTTCTTAAGTTATTATTTTTGAATCATCTATTTAGCGAGGACAACACATGGGAGCCGGAAGAAAATTTGGACTGTCCCGACTTGATTGCGGAGTACATGCAGAAACACAAAGAGAGAGAGGAGAAGAAGAAGGAGAGCAAGAGGAAAGCTTCCAGCGAGGCGTCCGGAGATGCAGAGGAGCGGGCCAGCAAGAAGAAGAAGGAGGAGGTAACTTATTTACCAGATAGTTCCTGCTGTTTGGGTTCTGCAAGTTGCTATTTCATCCTCTTATTCTACATCTTCTGCTTTTGTTCCTGCGTCTGTTGTACATTTTAATCTAGTGTGTCGGTCCTTGGATAGTTTCTCAGGATTTTTACTCCAGAGACCGTAGTGGAAACATTAGTGATCACCTTGTTGTGCTGCAGCAGCCACAGACTACAGAGAGCTACTCTGGGTTCCTTCACCAGTAATCTGCTGCCGTGACTGTATATTATTATTATTATTTGCTTGTCTCTGACAAACTAGCATTTTTGTCTGTATAATTGTCATGGGTCTGTTTCTCCTTCTGAGTTGCTGTCTGACTCATGAGTGTGTGTGATGTGTGTGTTCTGCTGTCAGGGGGACAAGGCCAGAGGTTTTGGCAGAGGCCTGCAGCCTGAGAGGATTATTGGAGCCACCGACTCCAGCGGAGAGCTGATGTTTCTAATGAAGTGGTGGGTTCTCACGTCTCCTTTCCACCTCCGCTCCTCATAAACACTCAGAGATTCTAGACTTTCTGATAAAGTTCTGATAATTTCACCTAAGATGTTCAGAGACAGAGACCTAAGATCTTCACCAGACAGTTTAATGAACCTGTCAGTGTTTCAATGCTTGTTGCATCATATCCAACAGTTGGCTGTGTAACAGTCCTCTTCCTCATGCTATTATCCACTGGCCTTTGGTTTCTAGCAGGAAGTTCTGAGGCCAGAACGTTGACACAGAACTCCATCTCAGCAGCAGGTTTATTGCCCCACTGGGGGCAAAACTCTGCAGTAATGGCAGCATTCAGATATGGATGGAGAAAGTTCCAAAACTATTGAATATATATGATATAAAAAACAAGATTAATGTACAATATTATAATATAAAATAAAAATACTGTGGACTTGTTAGAGAAATAATCATGATCTAAGGGATGTTCTAATTTTCATAATGTGTATTGAACAGGGGCAGAGTCATCTAAAACAGATTTTTAAACTTCACATTATGTTACACTTTTACTACGTCATAAAAACATGCCTGGGGTGTTAACTTGATTTGAGAAATTCTTTCATGTCCATGGCAACCACACTGTTCAAAACACCTGGGTGGACCTGCTCACCCGCCAAGCTCATTATAGGAGCTACTTCTCAAAGCAACACTGATTAAAAACTGTTAAAGGGTTAATAGAGGAGCCATTTTGTCATGACTTTCTAAAGAGAGAACTTCAGAAAAAGACAGTTACAATTTCAAGGTGTTCAATTACAAAGTCAAATTTCTTTTAAGTCATATTTGATATTTCATAACAACCAAAGGTAACGTAGTAACTTGACTGTGCTATGACATGGTACTGTGTGGCTGGAAAAAGCATAATACTGCCCCTTTAAAAAGACAATAAAGGTGGTAGTAATAATAAAAGCTAGACTGTCAAAAGTTCAGAAGATGTGAAATATTTTAAAGAATCCTTAATGTGCTTTTTTTGTATTCTGCTTTGTAAGTGGGACTCTGGTCATGATGGAGACATCATGACCAGGTCATGATGTCTCCAGTCATGATGTCTCCATTCAGGAGACATCATGCATGTTTCCTGACATGCATGATGAAAATTCAACAGAAGAGATTCTGTTGAACAGCTGCATCCATTCAGGTTTACCTGAAAGAAAGTGTGAGTGTTTCAAAGTCTGACCGTCTTTCTTTCTTCTTCTGAAACCAAACAGGAAGAACTCCGACGAGGCGGACCTCGTACCGGCCAAAGAAGCCAACGTCAAATGTCCACAGGTAGTGATCTCTTTTTACGAGGAACGCCTCACATGGCACTCCTACCCCACAGAAGAAGAGGAAAAGAAGGAGGAGGAAAAAAAGGACTAGTGGATGAGAGGAGGTACCAACGGGGTGAAGAGGAAGTGTGGCGATGCAGGGCAGGAAATCAGCTCCCCACCAGTTGACTGTTAACTTTCAGTGTCTCTGACAAACTACAGTGTGAGGATCAGCAGCTCTCAGTGGAAGTGACAGAAAATCTGTTTTCCTGCCCTGTAAGGACTTGAGTCCTGAAAAGATGTTCCCACCCGTTAGCGGTTGCAGCGGTTCGTTTCCAGCAGGTGTGTTTGACGTCTGCGTTCTGTTCTGTCCTCTTACCATGAATGTGTTGTGCCTTCAGCAAGTATTCTTCCAGACCGCCGAGTATCCGATGGGAAAGAAAAACAAACACGGTTAAACATTAAGGTCAATGTTTGGTTTAGGGTGAAGTTCCTCTCTCCCCAAAGTGTTGAGCTGACGGCGGTGACGACGGCAGCCGCAGCGGAGAGAATCTGAGATGGGTGGGAACTTCTTTTAAACAATAGGAAAGCAGTGAAATTTCCAATGTAGACAGAAAGCAGTCTCCCTTTCCTTCTCATTCAGAAGCGTTGCTGATCTGATCCCACCAATATTTTACTCTAAAGTGAACAGTTTCAGTGAAATCATCTTTTTTTTGCCTTATGTTTTCCTGTCTGAGGTAAAGTGCTCTGTAACAAAGTGGACTTCACTAGAATTAGGGCATGGCTCACACCATGCTGAAAACTTTTCCTTTAAAAATGTTCACCTCAACTGCCCACATCTGTTTTCTAGATTCTAAAATCTTAGCGTCACTGCTGGGCAACTCAACTATTCCTCATCTGTTCTCAGTTGCCAGGCGGGTTTTAAGACGTTCAGCATACAGAGAGGAAGCTCCCGTCTCACTTCTTTGTTGTTCTCTGTCAAAGCTTTCCAATTATGTGTTAAATGTAGCCCAGCTGTGCATTTCTATATAAACTGTAATAGTGTTGTAGCTTTCTTTGTTAGCACATTTGGATTAGCTAGATTGGGTTGATTTTTTTTTTTTTTTTTCCTTCTGGTTTCTTCCTGCTTGTCATTTGTTAGGAGTCATGCCGTTTTAATACATGAAATAGTGATGCATGCATTGCACCTCCATCCGTTTTAAAGATTTGCTGTACAACAACTACCCATCCTGGCTCCACTGACAACTCTTAAAGTGTTTCACAAATTTCACTTGTTCAGTTGTTGGTGCTTTAGTTCTATTTCTGCACCACATCTGTCTGAATTTTAAAAATAGTTTCCTACATTTTAACCAAATGCCCTCTCAGCTGAGGCAACACAGCTCTATTCATCTGTGCTACGTTTTTTTTTTTTGTTTCCAGATATATTTTTTGTTCCTAGTGGATTTGCTTGTTGATCTGTTGCATGTCTGTTGATCTACTTTTAAATGCTGATTTCAACAATAAATGATTTGGGACCCATGAGTTTCTTCATTCTTATGTTCTGTAATGAAACATGTTCCACAGACTGAACATCTGTTAGACCAACCATTGGTGACATTGATAGCTGCTGCACTGAATGAAGGCAACATTTCTTTAACTGATCTCTGGTTATTTAATGACTAAACATAAATGTTAAGTAGTTTAAAGTGAATCTGTTGAACAATGAATCCTTAAAATGATTGGACTGGTCTTCACACTTCCATTTGAGGTCAGTTCAAGTATTGCTGTGTCTTTGACCTCTTCTGTATTTGATTCCCTTTGCTTAATTTCTGGAATATTTATTCTGGTTCAAATTTAACCAGGTCGAGGTGTTAGCCTTGATTTAAAGGAATTCAGTGTTTTGGCTGTTCTGCAGTTTTCTGGAAATTGTATCCAGATTTGTGGTGCATAGAAGCTGAATGCTGCTTCTCCATGTCTGGTTCTGATTGTAGAGTGGAACCAGAAGACCTCGGAGGTCTGGATGGTTGATTCAACAGCAGATCTTGAATGTGTTGTGGTGCTAAACTGTTAGTGATTTATAAGCTAACAGTATTTTAAAGTCTATTCTCTCAGTGGAAGGACTGCAGAACTGGGTGACTGCAAGCTGCTGTTTGAGTCCTTATCTGTTTTCTGCATCTGCCACTTAGTTCATGGATAACAGTGAAATCAATCACTGCACAAATCAACACTGACTGCTAAGAAACAGGGAGATATGCTTGATATCACTGTACAAAGCGACACTCGCCCCAGTAACAATCAGACGTTACTGGTTTGCATCACAAAGATCCCACATTAAGAAAAACTGCTGCCAAGAGAATTGAAGTTCTTATGTCACTAATAACTTCAAAGACGTTCTCTTGCGGTGGAGAAGACTTCAAGACACCCGAGAGTAGCTGATCCAACATGGAGCTCTGAGGGGATCTTACAGGAGAGTGAAGCCACCAGCTCAGAGCTTGCTACTGCCAGCAGGTAGCAGTAGATCAGTGCAAAGTTATATTTTCTGACAATTTTTTCTATTTTTGGTCATCTGGAAAATCATTTGTTCTGGTAAAATACTATAGCATAGTATTCTAATCCGAATTTAGAGTCTGCATCTACAAGCACAGGTTGAAGGAAGAGAGTCACACTGGAGCGTTATATTTAATAAAGTATATTTGGATTTTCTGTTTAACACAAATGACTTCAGACTTTGGATGAACACATTTCTTTTCTTGCAAATCGCTGCAGAAAAGATCCAACCATTACCATCACTATTCTGAATACATTAATGCATTATTCTTCTTTACATATAACTAATACAGGTAGAATCAACATCCTGGACAAAAGTATAATACAACAAAAGTTACAAAATTTCAAGTCCTTTTTCATCAATAGTGTTAGTCTTTGTGCTGAAGGTGAGGCAGCAGGGCGGCGCCAGGCTGCACTGGGAACTTTACACCATCAGTGTCTTTGCAAGATGGTGCCGGTGAAAAGCTTCTCTTTGTTTGGCTGTGATGTCCACCTGTGGTCTGCTGCCTGCTGAGCAGCGGCCCCTTCTGTTCAACAGACAAGGCAGGGATTCTCTGTTCTCCATAAGGCAACATGTCTTCTGGTGTATGAAATAGTTACACTAAGAACGATTAGTTGCTAAGAAGCAAAGATGCGCATGCAGAATATCAGAATCATCATTCAGTCTGAGTAATTCTGTTTTAACTCCAAGTCATTGAGATATCATTTGCGACAAACTAATCTAAAATTCAAGGATAATCCAGTTCACGGATTTTCTAATTATCAAACATTTGAATTGATCTTAGTTTGTCCAAATAAACAAAAGCAGTGAGAAGCAGAAGCCAGATTTAGCTCTGTTCCTTCAGGAGGAGAAAACACCCATGTTTTATACTCAAGTTTCTATAATGTTGCTAAAAACATCAAAAAAATACAAGAACCTGAATCTGGAAAAGCATGACATTTTGAAAAGGAACATCTTAGAAGCCCTGGTTTACATCTTGTGTACAGAGCCTTCCATTTGAGGTCATCCCGAGGTCAGGCGGGTCAGGGTTTAATGCTTTGCCAGGTCCTTGTTGGAAGCTCATCCTGCCGATTCCAACCTCATCAGTTCTTATTCAGCTCCTCCTCTTCTTCACACCTCTGTGTTTTTTGCTGTTTTGACTGGTTCTGACCGACGCCACGGTAACCGTATCATCAGCCCCAAAACGAAGGGTGTACTCTTTGGCGTCCAGCAGCCTGCCGTTGTCATCCACCAGCTGGGAGAAGATTTCCTGGTACAACTTCCCAAATCTGCCCTTCATGTCCTGCAGGCGCCTGAGGCTGTTCCGCCTCTCCTGCAGCAGCTCTGAACGCTGGAGTCTCAGGGCCTTCAGGTCTTCCTCCAACGTTAGCAGAACACCTAGTTTCCTCTTCCTGCAGTTCTGAGCAGCAATCTTGTTCTTCCCACGCCGCCGGATGTCTCTGATGAGGGTCAGCTGCTGCTGGCTAAGCTGGCCGCTACTCAGCAGGTGGTTAAACTCGTCTACTGGCAGGTTAACAATCAGCTGGTAGGAGAACGGGATCCTGAGGGCTCGGGCTCGCTCCTCGTCTCGCCTCCAGGTTTTAGTTTCTGGAGCTAGGCTGGAGGAGGAACGGCGGCTCGGCCTGGCGCTGCCGGCCCTCTCTGATGATTCAGTCTGTATGGGGGACATCGTCCCATGAGCTGGGGGGGACAGCGAGGACAGAGGCGGGTTGTTGTAGGTGTGATCGTGGACGATGTGTTGCAGCCAGGAAAAGCCTGGAAACAGTTTGGAATCTTCATGGTTAGGAGGGAACCCAGGTCCTCCAACCGCTCCCATCTCCTCCTTCACCTCCTCCTGCTTAATAGTCACCTCCACTTCTAGATGGGATCCAGCTGATCTGTCCTCATCGCTGCTGTCCGCCTCGTCAGAAAACACATTCTCAACAGCCGACACACAGGATGAAGAAGAATCGTCCGCTGAGCCCTCAGAAACAATAGAGGAAGAAGAGAAAGAAGGGCTGTGGATGAAGTCCAGAGACAGGCCGGAGTCTGAGTTCGTCTCCACCTCGTCTTCCGCCCAGACACCTAGGAGGACGCAATGGGAAAGATCAAACCAGCTTCACTGCTTGTTTCTTCAAAATCTGAATGTTTGTGACGTTGCCTCTGATTTCATGAAAGTCGTTAAAAAATAATCTAGAGCAGATCTTCAGAGTCTACCCAGCCCAGATCTTAAGTCAGCTTTATAATCAAATTTGTACAGTAGAAACTATTAAAGCCCCTTTTTCCCCTAAATACTAAACCTATTGTCCTGGCTAATCAATCTGCTCAGAGAATTAATAAATGAATAAATGCTGCAATAACCCAGCTGCATTAGTTTGTTTTGAAGCACCTTTTGATTCATGTAGGGGAAACCTTTTGAGTTTACACTTTATATGTGATCTATATTACATATTCTTTGGTCTGATGGTCAACAGGCATCAGGATGGATGGACGGGTCAGTATTTCATTACAACATTCTACTGGGTGTGTTATGTGACTCAGCAGTGTTAAGCTTGGAGTGTTAAGCAAAGTTTAACACTGTTTAAGAATAATCTTCACTGATGCACCACATTTAGATCAGTTTAAAAATCTAAGGCCACAGAATTGCTGTGGTTCAATGAGACAACATGGTGAGGACATGAAACCATGGAAACAGCAGGAAAAAACAACAGGAGAGAGGAGAGAAATATCAGCTAACAGCACACACTGCAGTGATGGCTCAAACCCCGAGGTGTCTGGTAGAGGAGCCAGGCTCACGACAAACAGGGCTTAGTCAAAGTAGAGCTTTACTGTATGAATACTTTACATGTTCCTAGGTGTGTCTCTAAAACTCATGTGGAAATGTAACAGGAAACGATCAGGGAGGCAGCCAACGGCTCCACGCTTCCACTAGAGGAAGCCGAGGTTTCGGTCCAGGTGAAATCTCAAAGGCTCCCCACACCAGTCACTTTGACCCATGACCTTTAGGTATCTGCTGGAAAGCTGATGTTGAAGTGAGGTTTTAGTTTGATTGAACCAAGTCTTCATTCAAATCAGCAAAAACATTGACATCACAAGTGTTTGGAATGGCCTAGTAAAAGTAAAGCTGACGTGATCTGTGGGGTCTCATGGAGAAGAAAATTTCTCACAATCTGATCCATGTTAGGAACTTTTGCGAAGTAAAAAAAGGTAAATACTGCCAAATTAAAGAATCAGTTGCTGAAAACAAAAACCAACCGAAGATACTTCAAAAAGTATTGGTGTCACTGATGCGACTGGGTTACTACACTTTTTCCTCTGATAGAATAATTTATTTTTAGCTGTAAGGCAAAAAAACAAATGTGACATTATTATTTCGAAATGAGTTATTAATAATTCTGCTCCTTAAGCCAGTGGATTCTCTATAGTGAAGTACCTCCCAGTCTGCTGGGCTGCTCCTGATCTGTCGTCCAGTTGCCTCTTCTGTCAGCTCCCTGATGGACTCCATCACACGGTAGCTGCTCTTCCTCTTCTTCTTCAGATCTGACGTCCAGCACGGGACTCAAGGAACTGGACGATGTTCGTCCAAAGTCCTGGTCCAGATCACTCCCTCCGGACGCTTGGCTGAAACTAGGGGTTTTCAGGTCGTATGAAGGAGAGTCTGAGCTGAAGGGAGAAATGTCCTCAGTCAGCAGGTTCATGCTGAAGGCTGCCCAGTTATCTCCGCCATTCATTCCTTCGTCGGTGTCTTCCGTAGGATTTTCGTTCAGCAGGTCAGTGTAGTTTGAAGGGATTGCCCAGGAGTCCATCCTGAAGTTCTCCAAAGTGAAGCCGGTGTTGATCACTGAGCCGTCCTCATCCAGCTCATCACTGGGAGTCAACGGAAGCAGAACTGGCTCCTGTTCCAGCTGGTTAGAAGTTCCAAACAGATCTAAAAACAAACAGGAAGTATTAGGAAAAAAGTTATGTTCTTTTTTTTTTCTGCTCCTTTTTGCACTTTTTAGTTTTCAGCTAATGAACAATGTTGTCCACTTTCATCTAAAACAATCAGAGTCCAATCCAAGGTTGAGTTTTCCTTTGCGCCGTGAAGCTCACCCTGCTGCCAGAAGGTCCCTGTGAGAGGCTCTGACCTGGGACGGGGGCTGGAACATGGGGGCGGAGCTTCAGACCCATCTCCTGGTGCAATCGCAGGTGTTCTTGAGTCAGGGCTGCGGTGTGAACAGGTCGCCATTTCAACATCTGTGTTCTGCAGATAAAAGATTACAGTTTCATCTCATTTCATCTGAATCAATTTTTTTTTCAGAGGTTTCATGCCTTGTATTTTTTAATCTTTTTTTTTGTTCATCACATGCATTTGCATCCCTTCTAACTCTGCCCATTACCTCAGGCTCCAGGATGTCCATTAGATCCTGCCACTGCAGTTCCAGGTCGAGGCCCAGCGGCTGACTTTCAGGGGGCGTGTTGGAAGATTCATCACTTCTGTCAACATCAGTTCTCTAAAGAACAGCAGAGGAGAGATGAGTGTAAAAACATCTGGGGCAGGGCGAGAGGGGGGGTGGGGGGGCAGTGGACACCTCTGACATCACACTGTCATAAACATGATATAACACCTGTGTTATGAACATGAAGGAGTCTTCTGAAATGTTTAGAACTGTTATTATGAAATCCTGTAAATAATGCAGAGATGTGCTAAAAGTTGCATTAAAAAATGGTCAACTTGGTAAACTGTCAATTCAGTAAATAATGACTCTTTTAATGCAAAGTGTCAAGTCATGGTTTTGGGAATATTTCGGACCTACATGCAGAGAAACACTCAGGAGAATTGGAGAAAAGAAGGATTTATTTGTAAGGAAGGTAATGCAGTCCGAGGAATCAGTAAATGTCTGTTGGTCGGGGGAATGTCCGGGCTGAGACTGGAGTCCAGGGCAAGTGGCCTGGGGAAGTCAGAGAACTGGGCGTCGATCGGGTGACGCCTGCGGCGTCAGAACGTCCAGAACGTGGTGCTTGGGGATCCAGCCAGCAGGCTTGACAGATCCTGGATTAGGTCTGGTCTCCGGGCTCGGTTAACCTGAGTCGCAGAGACAAACAGTTAGGACAAGATTGGATCAAAGCTTAAGGTTTTCTAGGAGCCTTTAGTTACCACGAGGGTCAACACTCTGGTGCTGGCGTGTTGGCTGCAGGCTCCTCTTATGCTCTTCGGACTAATCTGATGATCCACAGGTGTGCCTGCACGCCCGAAAGGAGGAGTGTCAGAAGAGGGCTGAGGGCGCCCACTGGTGGCAGCGTGGATGCAGAGGATGGCAACATTAACACTTGCCTGAAAGGGCCATTAAGTGTCAACTTTGTGTTTAAAGTGTCATTATGTGCCAAGCGGCTCTGCATGACAACAGGTAGAAACATTTATGAAGGTTCCTTCATGTCCATGGCAGGTTTTAGGTCATGTTTATAAAGGTGTCAGGTCTCATACACACCCCTTCAAATAAAGTCATACCAAAGTCTTTTATATATATATTATGGCAAAAGCCTTAATGCTCTACTTGTGAAAGTAAATCTATTGGGCCTCATTGAGATTCAGACAACACGAAAAAGAAAGAAATAAAAGACGAACAGCTCAAGATTAAACAATATTTCAAGATAAAATTTTAAAGGTTAAATACTAAAGTCTTTTTTTATTTCACATATTCAGTCTGAAAAAAATTATTGAAGTTTAAAAAACATTTTTGTGAACAGCTCTGGCATATCAGGGTGGACTGAGACGGAGGTCGTCCTGCTCTCGGCTGGCTGCTTGTTTGTGATCATGTGTAGAAGCAATAAACAAGGTGGATTGCAAAACTGCTCAGGATGTGATGATCAGGTTTCAAAACAAGACAGGCAGTCACGAGGTTGACTGTACAGCACCTGATATTTAATACAGGAGGGGGATTTCAAAACACTGCTGTACACAGTTTGATTTAAAGGAGCAACACACTCAGATCCGTGTGCTGCAGCTGACTTTCACAAAGTAATCTGACACTGAGAGTCAGCTGCAGCTTTTAGCCCCATGCAGCCTCCATAGCAGAAGAGGTTGTTTCCTTCTAGCCTCTCCATCACTGCTGTTGGTTTTTGTGTTCTAACATTAACAATCTGAAGTTTGAAATCCCATTTGCTTTCCACAGTTCGGACAATCAGGAGTTGTTCTGGACAACAGAGCAAGTTTTAGTGATGTGAAATGTAACTACCTTCCTACTGTCCTTTTGGTCCCAGTATGTTTACCAAATCTTTCTGAGACAAAAAAAAAAGGTATCTTTTTTGGCTGATGGTTCATTTGTTTGCACATTGATCATTTGCATTTAGATGTTTATTTGTATATCTAGTTAAGAGTACCCAGAGAGAACCCACAGCTGTACTGTGAGCAGAAAGAAGCCAGGCTGGGACCTGAATGCTGCAGCGCTTCACTGATGAACATGTCTGAAGGATGTCTAGGTTAGGAAGGCCATGCAAAGCAGGAACATGAAGCCAGAGGTCAAAGGTCAAAGCCACATGAACTGATTGTAAGGCAGGAACATGGAGCTACAGAAACAGTCAATCTCTCCAGTCAGATGTTCCGAGCTGCAGATTGAACCCAAAGCTTTAAAAGGACAGACTCTGAATGTGGGTTTGATTTGTCTTGGTATTTTCCACTGTTGGCCTTCATTTATAAGCCTGGCTGTTTACTCATGTTTAAGATTTGAATGAATAGTGATGGAAGCCTCAGGTTCGATTCATCAAGCTGCAGATATTTTACACCAGCATTAAAAATACGATGATACTGTGACATCATGTCGCTCGCTTCTATACGCTGCAACACACCTGAGTCAAATCAATGGCTCAATGCCGGGCCTTCACCAGACTTGATGCCCCACTGAAGAGGAAGCTCAATCACCTGAGTTAGCTGTGTTGGACCAGGACGGATCTAAAAGTTGCAGAGTTAACTCTTGAGGACAGAGGCTGAGGACTCCTGCTGCAGAGTGAGTCAATGTATTTTACAGGAATTTTCCTGTCATCAGTTTGTTGTGAACACCACAGATGAAAATCACAGGATGCAGCCTGAGTACTGTTTTTCTCTATGAAGTAACTCAGAGGACACGTGTCTTTTTAGTGTTTTTACAAAACAGACAACTGAGCATGATATGGCAGGAAACGTTACAAAAATCACACAGAAACAATAAGAAACATTAAGCCATGCAGAAAGGCTTCGAGATATGAAAAAACAGGCTGCTTCATATCCTCACACCTCTAAATGGGAGCAGAACATGTCAGTGTAACTAAACAAACATCTTTCATTTTATATTGTGGAATGAAGTCAGAGTGTGTGACAGGAGCAGCAGTGTCCCGTTTACAAGGTGTTGCAGCCTGACTGAGTCCATTGCTTCATATTTCTGGTGACATCAGGTTTGCTGGTGACTCATCAGTTTCTGACTCAGTGCCTCACATGCCACCAAGTTCAGCTTTTATCTTTACCCAAAACATTAGTTCACACCCCGGATTATGGAGAGTTACTGGTAACCCGGCAACAACAGCGGTGTTTTCAGAGGGTCACTACTAAAGTTTGCCTTGAACTGTTAAGATAGCTGATAATAGCTGTTAAGAACTAAATTATTTTGGTTCCAGAAGGATCTTTTATTTTTAAATAATACTATGAATATCATCTATTATTATTATTTATTACAGATAAATGGTTTCATATTTTCAAAAGAAGTCACAGTAACCCACGTTGTTTCATTTTACATAACAAAATACCTCACATATTTTGCCATGTGACACTGACCTTACACCACTCAACAGAATACAGATATCTTGTTTTCTTAAAGGTATAATTTAAAATGTACATTTTTGATGTTGTTATAACTTTATGTTATAATGTTATTACCTCATGGCAAACATGCATGTTTGAGGAATTATTGAATCTCCTGTTGCAGCCATTGGTGTGGAGAACCAGTGGTTGGTTCTACATTCAGTCTCAACTCTCATTGAGTGAAAGCAATATGTTTAGATCCAGTTATTAGGAAAATACTTAGAAGGACTCAGTGTTTAGAAAGACTCAGTGTCTCTAACTCGCCTGCTGGTCTCCAGCAGCTTTTAGTCGTCTCTCTGTGCAGCTGGGCTGCAGTGTGTAGGACAAGAGACACAGCGACACGTGACAGGACTCTGGCTCTCGAGCAACGCAGCGAGACCACCGGTTCACACACAAAATACTGCTGGGTTATGTCTTTAGCCATACATGTTGGATGTCTGTTGAGATCAACGCTGGATGGTTTTAACTGAATGTTAGGCCAACATCTGTTGGAAGGTTAGAGAGGAGACTAGAGCAGAGGTGTTCAGAGTCAGAGCTTAAGCTCCATTAAACCATCCTGGGAAGCAGGATGGCCATCATACTGCCCATCACGCTGCCCATCACGCTGCCCATCATGCTGCCCATCACGCTGCCCATCATGCTGCCCATCACGCTGCCATCATACTGCATTCTGCCATCAACTGCCCATCAGCTGCCCATTTTAGCTGCTCAGCCCACATCTCACTGCTGCCCAGACGTGCCAAGATACAGCTGCCCATCACTGTGCACATACATAGCTATGTGCAACTGCTATACTGCACATCATGCTGCATAGCATACCTGCCTCCTTCTCCAGAATCAGAACTCCTGTTCCATAGTTACTCTTTGGCTCTCCATTGACCCAGTGTTCTGTCCATCAGAGCATTCTGGCAGGCGTGACTGCACTTCCTGCTCCACGCTTGGAATGTGAAGAAGTCGATAAGACTTTTCATGCTGGAATTCAGAACAGTGTTGTATAACAGATATGCCCCCTTTAGGACCCTGATTTCATCTCAATGGTTTTCCAGTTGGAATTGTTCTGTATTTAGCCATTTTATATTTTCCTTTTAAAAAAGTTTTTTTCTTTTTTTTTAAAGTCAGAGGTGATTAAACATTCCTGTTCAGAGGAAGTGATGATACAACAAACACATTTGGGTGCACACTTTTACATTTTTGGTCATTTTCTGCTATACAGGCCGATGGTGTGAGTGGCTAAAGAAAAGCTGGACCTTATGAGGTTGTTTCCTTACCTGTATCCGGTCCAGAGAGCGGACCCAGCCCAACAGCCTGTGCGCTGTGAACAACTGATCCAGATCCACCGTCTTGGGGTGCAGGCTGTGCCGGTTGCGGAGATTCAGGATCTGTGTGTGTGTCAGCGTAGAGGTCGGACCCAGAACCAGCTCACACCAGGATGGAAGCATGAATGCCTCCAGTCCCACATCCATCCTGACTCCACACAGACTCAGCATGATGGCCATCTGAAGGAGTCCCTCTGTGAAGTATTCCTTTATGTGTAACATGGTCTTTTGGTTTGTGGTGTTTCTCTTCCTGGAGGATCCGTGCAGAACAAGAACTGCTATAACATGACTCACTGTGGGAGGACGTCTGTAACTGTAGTTTGGATTTTATGTCAAATTGTTCAATTACATTTTGGCTTAATTGTTTTCATAGATGACTGCAGATAGCTATCGTGCCATACTGCTTCACTCTAACTAGAGAAAGATCTATGATGGGTTTCTGGCCGGTGATCAGGGAGGGTCTTCTTCAGAGTAGAGGTGTGCCTTCAGACCGCACAGGAAAAAAACAGGAAAGGGAAACACTCATTATTTTCCTCTGACAAACACACGAATCAATTAAATAAAGAAATCTTCTTCTGGGATTAATGCTCGTCTTTCTGGCTAAACTTGATGTGTTTAATGTTTTCTTGCTCTTTTTCAGGTATTTCATGTACAGTGCATCCAGAATGTATTCACTAGGACCTTTCCCTCTTCTGTTATTTAACTTTTTATTCTTCATAGCCAGAGAAAGTCATCAGTTCATCTGTTCGTTTTTGCCTGTCTGTCTTGCCACTCGAATTGAGCCCGGTTCTGGTTCTGGTTCTGGTTCTGCTGGAGCTTTCTTTCTGTAAAGGGGAGTTTTTCCTCTCCACTGCTGTCACATGATGTAACCATCCATGTTTGCCTTGTTTGAAAAACACACTTCCTCCTGGTTTCACTTTCCCTGCAAGAGCAGCACTGTCTGTTTTGTTATTTCAACATTTTTGAAATTGCATATTTAACCCGAAATTGGAACAAGCTCTGATTTATCTGTTGTAGTTATTTTTATTATTGCGTGGCAAATAAATATATTATCTCAAGACAAAACAGTCTTGATAAACTACATAAATTAAGACAGGGGCTATGACTAAGCAGCATGAACGATATATATGTCCAAATTTAAAATGTAAAATGTCCTGGTTATTACGGCTAAAGCTGATTGAAATATCAGCCTGTAAAGTGAAAAAGATAATAATTTATCTAAAAAAAAGAGGAATTTTCTGATTGGATGGATTTTGTTATGGAGGGAAAATCTGCCCTGTCTGAAACAGTCTGTTGTTTAATCTATGTCACTATATTTAGTTTTACATTCTTTTTAAGACATGCTGAGTTGATGTTAAAAAGACTCCTTCCTTTAACCTGATAAGCCAATATTTGTTTCAGACAAAAGTCACATGTCTTTGTGGTTAAATTCCTCCTAATCTATTTATTGCTTTAGGCTCTGCTGCTTTTGACTTCAGATATGGAGCTCAGATAAGGTTATTTAAGACTTTATCCACTGTTAATTATTAACATATTATGTCGTCATTGCTTATGACATTACTAATTTGTCCTGTTAAAAAACAAATCTGAAAAATAAGCCACATCCTTTAGGCAAAACAAAAAAACATCCATATTCTGAATTTGCATAAGGTGACATTTCATGGTTTAATTCGATGAAGTCTTCATTTGACCTAACCACTGTGGAGTTCAAAATGATAGGAAAAAATAGATTTTTTGAGAGAATCCTAAATCTGAAAGATTAGGGAAGATGTGGAGAAGTCAAAGTTCAATGTTACATGATGTTACGAATACTCCCCAACAGTCTGTCAATACAACATGTTGCACAATGTTTCCAGCTGTCATAAACAGAACTCTACAAAATAACTCAGGAATCAGAGAAGTCACAGTGAGGAACAAAACAGCTAAGAAAACAAGCAGCTTGTGATTATATGACTCAGCTTCCTGATGAAGCATGAGATCAGCATCAGATCACAGCAGAGATAAACTGACTGTCAGGAGAAATCTGGATCTAGTTGAAGTGTTTCTTACCGGGCAGACAGTTCACTGGTCAGCAGCTCAGATCCACTCACTCACTTCCACCGTTCTCTTTCTGTTCTGACAAAGTTAGAAGCTGAGCCTTTTTAAAGCAGCTGGCCTGCGCTAGGCTCCTCCCCCTGGTGACTCACTCCGTTACCAGGGGTGTGTGTCGCTCTGTTGGTGTGTGTCGCTCTGCTGGTGTGTGTCGCTCTGAACCCATATGAGTTAGGGTCCTGTGGAGTGAAAATAGTCTAAAAAGATTCGTAACTCGTAAAACGATTCGTAACTCGTAAAACATGATTCGTAACTTGTAAAATGATTCATAACTCGTAAACAGGATTCGTAACTCATAAAACATGATTCGTAACTCGTATAACAGGATTCGTAACTCGTAAAAAGGGTACGGTCCAGTTACGACTGCAAAACTACTTTTGAGACTCATTTCAGCCTCCCTGATTTGTGTTGTAGATGGTGCGTTTACATGCTACTAAAAGCTCGGACATCTGAGTTTACTTCGGAAATTGTTTTTTCATAGTTCAACACGTATTTCCCTCTCTGCTTGTCTCGTCTCGTGGCTAAGACGTATTTTTGTGGAAAATATATATGTCATTAGACCCACATATAATTTATATATATATGTTTATATACGATTCCTCGTTTGTGACTGGTACAACTGTAATTACATGGGTAAAAGATTCGACCACTACGTGACAGAAGTGTATTCTGCTCTGGCTGGGACAATCGTTCAGTCAAACACTCCAGAATGGCAGGTCGGGAGAAGGAGCTTCGTGCACTTGCTGTTAAATGTACCAATGGTGGAGAAACACATCATCCAGGTAAGGGAGAGGTGGGGTGAGCAGCACCACACAGAGGATGATTGACAGCGCTAAGATCCTCCTCCGGGTTCTGATTGGTTGTTGGCAGGCAGAGGAGCTCAATCTTTTCACAGATTATCTGTACCGTTCTGTCACAACATGGTGACAGTTTAAACAAATATGTAAAAAAAACACTTTTAAAAAAAGTTACATATTGCGGTTTTAAACCAGGTCTATGGTTGGGAAAAGGGCAACTGGAATCTCTGCAGCACCCACACATCCTGGACACAAACTGTTTACACTTTTACAGGTTTGCAGCAGAAAGACAGTCCAGCCCCAAATTAGATGACACATTCCATGAAAAAAAGCATAGTTTTTATTAAGAAAAATGGACATAATCCATCCTGGGACAGTCAGGCAAATACATTTAATAAAACAGAGAAACACTTGAATTATACAAGAAAAAAAAAACAAACGTAAAATATTAAATGGCACTTTTTGAATTGGAAATGTTAGCCACTGTTTATATACAAATACAAATCTTTAACAACTTCATTTACTTGTTGATAAACTAGCTTGGTTCTTTCTCTTAAAGTAATGTTCTGGCAGCTCAAAGTAATACAGTCATATTAAATAATGAACACAACAACACACAAGAATATCAAGCTGAGACAATCAAATGCACACGCATTGTAACATTCTGCCCCCATCCAACTACATCAACTCATTCAGAGCCACTGATGCTGCAGGAGAAAAACAGACAACCTAGAAAATGTATAATCTGAGCTTCAGGAAATTTGATTAAAAGTGTATTTTGACTTCTAGGTTTCAAAATAAAGAGCAAACATTTGCAAAAAGAAAATAGACACATTTTCTTCTTGGAAAAACGTCATTAAATTTCCAACTTAATGAGAAGAAAAAAATGTGTATAGTAAAAAATGTTACTTGTACTTAATGCCATTCTGTTTTGGAAATTCAAACCTTTTGCTTCATGATTTTGTTTTTTCTAAATATGTAATTTGTTATGCATATATTTAAAAAATTAGTTGGTTCTTTATTTTTAGTGCTAAAGTTTTTAAGATCCATCATTGACAGTCCAAAAAGCCATTTGCAGCTTCAGAGCCACAGGTTACACACTCTGATCCTCATAAACTACCATCACTTTAGATTTATCCTCATTTTCTCTATAAAAACATTATGCACTTTCAGCTCCTTCATAAAAGGTTTTAACCTGAACTTCCCAATCAGGACGTTTCCCCCTGATATTGATCTGGGTCATCTGGGTATTTGAGAAATCCTTTAATCCGCATGGCAACCATTCACCTATGGGTGGAGCTAGCCCCACCTTTGAGATGAAGCTCATCCTTAGAAGCAGCAGTTGCCAAACTTCCACCTCACAAAAGCAGCTTTCCCCAACTCTCCCACTCAGCTTCTTCAGACTAGCCAGCAACAACTAGCAAAAGTGACATATTTACTTAATTTCGCTATAAAAAGGCTCTATGTGCCTGGATATTATGTAATTACTGGCCATTTAAAGGTTGAATGACACTACATTTTGATAAATGAGTCAATGACAATGTCCAAATACGCAATGCAACAAAATCATCAACTGAGGTGTTTTAATGTTATAAAAAGGTCAAGTCATGGGGCTGGCAGTGACCCTCAGCCTGCTGCCCCATCACCCAAAGGAGGGCACTATTTAGCTGCAGTGTGTGAAAAATAGGTTTTAAAGGAAACTAATAAAAACTCAGTTATTGAATTATAAGACTAAAGGGACCACACACCGCTGCTACACACAGAGCAGCTTGTTGTAGAACTCAAGGAAAATGTTGAAGATTTCAATTAAAGTGCAACACCTCAACTGATTACAGAAACGTCACATTTAAACCCATCAGAACTGGGTTAGAAAATGGCCAGTTAAAATCCTTCGCTCTGCAGAGGAAACAGTCCTGTTAGTCTGTCTTCACAAATCTACATCGTGTTCCAAATTATTATGCAAATTGGATTAAAGTGTCATAAAGATTAAATTTTTTGTTGTGCTATTAAATTCATAGATGGGCTCAGGGCTCTTTGAATCACTGTAATTAATTTCAGACACCTGGGTTGATTAGTTTGTCAGGTGAGCTCAATTAAAGGAAATCTACTGAAGAAGGATGTTCCACATTATTAAACAGGCTTCAGGTTCCAAGCAATGTGGGAAAGAGAAAGGATCTCTGCTGCCGAAAATCATCATAGTGTAATGCAGCGGACAAGATATGAAAACATTAGATATTTAACGGAAACTTAAGGGTTACCATCGTACTGTGAAGAGATTTGTAGCTGATCAGAACAAAGGCGGGTTTGTGCAGATAAAGGCAGAATGAGGAAGTTTTCTGTTAGTCAAATTCATCAGATTAAGAGAGCAGCTACTAAAATATCCTTACAAAGCAGCAAACAGTTATTTGAAGCTGCTGGTGCCTCTGGAACCTCAAGGTGGAGGATCCTTCAGAGGCTTGTTGTGCATGAACCTGCTATTCGGCCCTAACAAGGCTCACCAGCAGAAACGGTGGCAGTGGGCCCAGACGAACATGAAGATTCATTTTCAAGCAGACTTGTTCACTGATGACTGCTGTGCAACCCTGGATGGTCCAGATGGACGTAGTAGTGGATTGGTGGTGGATGGCTGTAACATCAGCAAGGGGTGGTGGAGTCATACTGTGGGCTGAAATCATGGGGAAACAGCTGCTCCTCCCCTTTAGGGTCCCTGGTGTGAAAATTACCTCAGCAAAGCATAAGGACTTTCTGACTGATCATTTTCTTTCATGGTTCAAAAAGAAGAGCCGAACCTTCAGTAGCAAAATCATCTTCATACATGACAATGCACCATCTCATGCTGCAAGGAATACCTCTGTGTCTTTGGCTGCTATGGGCATAAAAGGGGAGAAACTCATGGTGTGGTCACCATCCTCCTCTGACCTCTGACCCCATTGAGAACCTTCGGAGTATCCTCAAGCAGAAGATCTGAGGGTGGGATGCAGTTTATATCAAAACAGCAGCTCTGGGAAGGTTTTATGACATCCTGCAAAGACCTTGAAGCAGAAACTGTCCACAAACTCACAAGTTCAATGGACGCAAGAATTGTGCAGGTGATATCAGAGAAGGGGTCCTATGTTAACATGTAACTCATGTAACATAGGACCCGTTACATGTCCTATGTTAACATGTAACTCAAGACTGTAACTCAGTCTTGATTGAATTAACATCTAATTCAATCAAGATGTTTTTGATTGAATTAGTTTTTGATTTTAGTACATGTGGCCACTTATTGCTGCACATTCAAAGAATGACTGTTTGCAGTTCTTTATAATCCATAAAATGTTTAGAAAATTTGTTGTGCATAATAATTTGGAACAATGCATTTTAAGTTTTTTATTTTTGAATAAATCCTGCTCTCATTGGGAGGTCTGTTCAGTAAAATTTGATTTATACTTTAATAGTTCATGACTTGAAAATTATACTGACTATCATTTGCATTGACCATTTAGGAATATCTGAGAAAATATGACTTGCATAATAATTTGGAACATGATGCATTTGCAACAAGCTTCAAGAAGACAACACATGCTGCTTAACTGAGGGTTTATCACAGGATCACCATTTCCTGCTTCCATCACAGATGGGAGGAGGAAATGCATTTATCTCACTCAAAAAAATGATCAGATCATAGAAGGTCATTGATCAGTGATGACACTGATTGATCTGCCAGAATTTTCTTAATTATCTAAAACTACATTAATAAGCAGCCAGCCGCTGCTCGGCATAGAGTTCTTAGCTGTTGTGCATGCGTGTGTGTGTGTGTGTGTGTGTGTGTGTGTGTGTGTTGCAACAGCTGTGAAACGGCTCAGGACACTCAGGTTTTTTGGAGGTCTAGTTCAAGTTCCATGCTGGAAGTCACTGGGGTAGCCTGCTTGCTCCTTCATTGTTACAACATGATTGAAGTATTCATGTAAAATTATTTTTTGTTCCAATGGTAAATTCTAAGTATAAGGTGATTTAGACCAGCTGGGTAGAATGACAGATGAAACTACAAATGGTTCCACAATAAAAAGTGAGAACCGTACTCCAGAACCATGACCACATGTGCAAAAACTGTCAAACTATAAAACTTGTCCAGTTTGGTCAATTTTCTTCTGGTTTCTGATCAGAAAATAAAGAAGAGGTGAATCTGTACCCCTGCTGGGCGTTTAGGAGCCGGCCTCCTGCTCCTGCCCCAGAGCCTCCAGCAGGAGCCCCATGGGGGTCCGCTTCAGGCCGATGCTCTCCAGTTTGTTCTCCAGCTTGTTCTTTAGGTTCCGCAGCCTCGTCGATGCATGGACCAAAACCACTGGAAACACACAGGGACGAACTAATCAACCTTTTATGCACAACAACATAACAACAAAGAATAAAAACTTCTGTTTAGATTTTATTTTACTTCAAACCGTTTTGGGGAAAATATCTTGAGCTGGCTTCTTCTATTAGACAATATATAAATCTAAAAAACAGATGATCAGATTCTTTATCAAAACACAAATGATTTGCATAATCGCAATGGATAAGGGGCAGCAAATACAAATGTTCATGCACAGGTGCCTTTCAGTAAAAAAATTAACATTTCTATTTAGTAATTAAATTCAGATAGTGAAGCACCTTTGGAATAAATTAATTATATACATTTGTATTTCTAAAGTGTTTATTTCTGTCGACTTAAATTTAACCAACATCCCAATTCAGTTTCCCAGACAAAACTACATAATTAAAATGACAAAATTACATCAGACCAGATAGAAGCGTTAGCAGTCTCTGACATGGTGAGGTCATTTCCCAGCAGGACTTGTGTTCTGACCACAGCACAGAGGCGTCAGTACCTTCTTTAATGACCTTGAGATTATGGCGCTAGATTGACCAGCAAACACTAGAGAATCTCTGGAGGCTTGTCTAAAAAGAAGAGATGAGCCTGAACTACAGGCTGATGGCTGGACTGAAAAATCATTTCATTCATCTGATGATTCACATGATCTGAGAAAAAATATTTTGGTTTCTTATTCAATTTTTATAATCATCATAAATAGCAAACATACCCCTTAATTTACCATTATTTTATAATGTACAGGATGAAAATTAATTACTTAAAGAGATGATATTCTTATCTACTGGGATGAATCTATGTAGAGAACTCAAAACATGTCTAGCTGTTGAAAGAAAAGACGTCACAACGACCAGGCAGAAAACAAACTGAAGATCTGAAACGATGAATACAGAGCAGTGTGTGTGTTTACAGTCTTACTCAGGACTGGGCTTGCTATTCCAAACAGGAACACAGCCACTCCTCCCAACACTGATACGAAGAGGTAACTGGCCAAGAGAATGGCGAGCACAGCCAATAATGGGTGGTTTCTACGGAAACGGCGGATTGAAGCTTTGTTCTCCGCAGCCCAAACGAAGCCCAGGAACAACACGGTGACCACTGTCATCCCCACAAACATCTGGATGGGTTGGAAATACCTGAGGGGAGAAAAACATCCTCACTTCACATGCAGAGGCTGAGCCTGAACATTACGTCACAAAGTTTTAGAGATGGCTGCATCGATCACCCAGCTTTAAAAATAATGAGCTGCCCTTTCCAATTGTTGCCTACACTCATTCTTAGACCTTTGCTGAGAAAGATAAGATCAGTGGATAAGATCAGATAAGATGTGATCAGTGGATTCACATGTGAGCATCACCAATCTCACAAAATTAAGGAAATCACTAGTGATTTATTGGTGCACCCTGTTTTAGGACAAAGGCCCCTTTGTTCTCTTGAAGTCAGGTTTTAGGTTTCATCTACCACTCATTAGAATCAGGGTGTCGAACTCATTTTCATTTTGGGCCTAATCAAAAATCTGAATGTTCTTAAAGGGCCAGTGGAATGTACTGATAAAACTCACTAAATTGTTAAAATATCAATAAATACTTTGTTTCACTATTAAATTAGCTTTTCTTAAAATTAAATAATATTGAACATCTTTTCATACTGGTAACTGCATCAAGGATTTTGTGAATATTTTTTAGCCTTTTTTTGCAATCAAAATCACAGATTTTGTGGTGTTAATTTATAAATATTTTTAAGGAATTTTTATGATATTTGCCCTAATGTACGATGCTCAATGTAACTTTTTATTATTCGCCATATAAGGGGATTTTGCATAATTTGTGAAAAACTGGAGAGACTAGTTTTGTAATTTGGAGTCTAAAGGGCCGCATAAAAAGCTAAGACGGGTCCCTGGGCCTTGAGTTTGACACATGTCCTGAATGAAGGACTTTTCATTCTGAAATTTGTCCGGTTATTGAGCCTTTCAAGGTTTACAGTTTTAGCTTGTTCTACTCCAGCTGATAAGAAGCTCCACTTCCACAACTAACTAGAGATGTGAATCTTTCAGTGTCTAGTAATGGGATTCGATTCTGATATTTATATTTAGCATCACAAATTCTGAATTTTCATTTCGAAAACCAATTTTAGTATTTAAAC
Organism: Phalloptychus januarius; assembly: GCA_902982915.1. Lineage (NCBI taxonomy): Eukaryota > Metazoa > Chordata > Actinopteri > Cyprinodontiformes > Poeciliidae > Phalloptychus > Phalloptychus januarius. The sequence continues at coordinate 506,148 of CADWAE010000476.1, forward strand.
GTTTTAGAGATTCTGTTTAAGAGGAAAAGAATGCAGCCCTGTGTGTCAACGTGGACAAAATTTGACACCTGACTGTCATGTGTGAGTTCATCAAAGAAAGGTTCCTGTCCACGAACAGCGCCCCTTCCTGGACAGAGATGGACCTCAGCTAACTTGTTCCACTCCAACACAGAGCCGAGCAGGGTGAGACCTGGTTCGAGCCCCCAACATCTTCTACTGCTGTTAGCCAAGGTGGGGGCACCGAGAATATTACAGAGTCCAGTAAAGTAAAAAATGTGAGAAGGAGAGAAAGGAATGATCTACTCCAGCAGGAGTAGAGGACGTCAGGATAATGAAACTTACCCCACTACGAGCAGGAAGCTCAGCGCGGACAGGAAATAATTGCTTTGATAATACAAAAGGTTGTTGATCGTGCGGTTGTTCCAGCGGTCCAGGTCCCGCACATCTGGCACTGCAAAACGAGCCGAGCTCAGCAGAAAATCATCCAGGCTGCGGAGGGGAGGCGGCTGCACGCCTGCCATCTTTCCCAAACCAGAAATAAACTGGCTTTCCCAGAATGCAGCGCGGTGACATCGAGAGCTGGAAAGGCGCGTCTCCGTGTAACGGAAGTGAGTTTTTCCCGGGCGTTTCATCATGTCTGCTGGATTATACTCAGCATCAAAAATGACGAGGCTAAAGGAAAGCATAAGCATATCAATAAATAAAAGGAAGCCATTGTCGGAAGAACCAAGCGCTTTATAAGCCTCGTTGCGGCGTTAGGAAAGCTCCCAACTCAGTTTATTTGTTTGTTTTTATCATGCTAATTTACAGCAAGCATCAACAATAAGTGCAGTTTATTTCTGAATATCTTCAGTCCATATTCAATTAGCTCAACCTGACTCACTTTAGTCCAACTTTATGCTACACTCGTTAGCTTTGTTCCATCAAAGAATATAGAATCAATCCAACACAAATAGCTCTATCTGAACAAAAGCAGAGTGTCAACGCTGACCTCGAGCAAGTACAGGGAGAAAGTGGGAAGAAACAACTCAATATTTTATTGTTCTTTTGACATATTCAGTGTTTTCTATCATAAGTCTCTCTATTTGTTTTTACCTTTAAAGTTGTTTTAATTACCTTAGCTTGCCTTGTCTTTAAAAAGGAAAAAAAATCTGGTAGAATTCTGCTAGGGTTCAGATAAAGTGAGGCTCACTCATTCCAATCTGTAAGTGGAAATGTGAGCATGTAAAACTCTACTCTATATTAAAGCTAGATTGGAGAAATATGATTTCTCTTCATTTAGCAGAACTTCTGTTGCACATTATCAAATCTGATGAAAGTTTTTAGAAAAATATTCTTAATATATGAAATTCATTGTCGTCACTTTATCAAAGTCAGAAAATAGTTCTTGAAAATTGCATGAAAATTAAAGCTACATGAAGTGTTTTTTTGTTTTTGTTCAGGTTTGAACCCATGCAGAGCCATCACAAGGCCAAGATGGGCCAAACAATATGAACACACATTCACTCCTAAGGGCAAATTTACCATTATGTTTTGGACTGTGGAGAGGAAACTGGAGTAGCTGGAAAGAATCCAGAGCATACAACCCCATGCAGGAAGACCTCAGGCTGGGATTCCAACCCAGGACCTCTCGTCTGTGAGGCAACAGTGTCAACAACTGCAGAGTAGAATCGGCATTAAATACAGAAATTCTAATTAATCTGAAATTAATTGAAATTAATTCTTTCATTGAAAAACACAACCATTGAAAAAACCTATTAAATATTTTTAAAAAGATGGATATACACTATTGAATGAAAATATATTTATTTAGGCCTTCTCACTGAAAAGCAAAAAATCAGGAGCCGCACAGACTTTTATTATGAAAGGCCGGAAAAGAGGCGGAAGAGGCGTGGTCCTGGAGCGTTCTCTGTTCTATTAGTGGTTGTGTGCTCGTGGCTCCAGGTCGGGAGCGCGCGCGGTGTGACAGCTCAGGGCAGTCCACGTCAACACAGAGTGAGCGCAGCGGCGGCGGCGGCGGCGGCAGAGATGGACTCCACGTCCCTGGTGAGCTTCTTCGCTGTTAAATCATCTGCGTTAGTGGACACGGGCAGCAGCACTGCTAGCTGCAGTCAATGTCCCGGGCATGTGTTGTATTAATCTGCTGGCTGTCGGCGGTGGACGTTACAGAAGACAGTCTTGAATAAACCAAGCGGGGGAGTGGACGAAGCTTGGTTGCATATTGTCCATAAGATCTCATTTCTTCCTCAGTTCTATCGGGATCTCTCATTATTCTTTTCAGCTCACCAAGGCCGGTTTGATCAGGGCTTTCTCCATAAAACCGCAGTGTCGTTCGATTTATTTTTAATCCTATATTGGTTTAAAAATAGTCTCACTTGCTGGTTGGGAACTTCTCCGGGTGTTAACACCATTAGAATGGACTAGTTGATCCACAGCTGTTTTGTTTTATCTGAGCGCAACAGGACAGACTGTGGAAGTCAAGGCTCGCTGTCTCCACGGAGCACTTTTATAAATCAGACACACACATACAGCGCTGTGCATTTAATCCGGTAACCGTATTTCCAGCGGCTCTGCGTGTTTCAGTGCGTGTGTGGAGCGTGAATGTAGTGACGTGTATTCCAGGGTAGGTGCCACGTCCACCGTTCTGCCTCGCGCACCATTTCTTCAGCTTCAGCCAGGTTTCTGGAGCTCATGTCTGTCCTGTCATGAAGCTCCATTCACTGCTCAAACCCTCCATCGTTCAGAGTGCAGAGCTGCTTTATGTTGGTAAGAAAAGTTCAACCCAATTAAAAATGAACGGAAATCGAATTGTCATTCCTCGCGTAACGTTTCTCATTTAATGGTAATCAAAGATAAAGTCCTTAAGTCGCAAACCACTGTAGCTGTTTAATATGATAGAAGGCCTGCGTTAAGTCAGATTTCTGCCCAATGCGGCTCTTCAGGCTTTCCAGTGGCTCCTCACAACTTTGGCTACAACCATAGTAAGAGTATTTAAAATAAATAAATAAAACCTGTAAGTGTAATTTCCCTATATATATATATATATATATATATATATATATATATATATATATATATATATAAGCTGCAAACTACTCATAAGTACAGTTAATTTATCTATGTTTACATTTTTTGCCTTTAAGCTGCAAACTACTCATAAGTACAGTTAATTTATCAAAATTATGTTTGCTCAATTATTTATTTGTAGTGTTTGCCAGATATCTGGTGCCGTTTGTAAAGTTACAGTCAAGAATGACCAGCAACTATTCGGTTACCTAGTTTGTCATAAGAGAAAAAAATGTATTTATTTTCCACCAAATAAAATTAATGTAACAGTTTTAAACTGAATATTTAATTATCTATATAGATATTTAGTTAGAAATATTTAGCTTGAAGATAATATTCGGCTCCAAACTAAATATTTAGCTCAGGGCGAAATATATATTTGCAAATTCACCTGCCAATAACCGGAAATAGACTGTCAAAATAAAAGCTGGGTCTCGGTAACCTCCATTTAAACGCATGGTGCTGAGCTGGCGTTGTTGATCTTTATGGCGGTTAAAGGGGCTGGTTCTGTTTAAGTTGAAATGTTGTACATGTCAAGAGGAGAAGGAACACTGATGAAGGGATGACATGAGAAACGTGTCTGTTTGCAAATCCCAGTTTTTATTTTGGTAGTCCACTTACAAATGAATTTGCATATCAGTATTTTGGGGGATAGTTTGGTCTGTACAAATAGAGAGAGGTTTCAGAATCACAACTCTACAGTGAAACTTCCTCCAGCCATGTTTCCTAGTGGGGACGGGTGGTGTGCCACATCACACTGCCTCCACCGAAGATTATTGGCAGAGAGAATTTGGCATGGTTTTCATCCCACATGCTCAACTCTGCAGCCTAAAACATGAATATATTTCCTTACAATAATAATAACAAAAAAAATAGACTTACTTTCCAACAGTATAAAATGTATTGGAAATTCAATTCAAATTCAAAAATATTTTATGGTTTTAACTGTACCTTCAGTACATCATCACATCTAGGAGACAGGGACTCAGTTTCAAGACGTTAAATATTTATATGTAAAACATTTTTATAACAGAAGGTTACATAGTTACTTGTTTGTGAAAAACGCATAACATTGTCCCTTTAACTAATTCATATGTGTGTTTGAATGTGATTCTCTGAAGTCACCGTATTAATTTAATGGAATGAATGAATCTGATTCTTGTGTTCACACACGCACACACATTGGAATAAAGTCGTGGCGACTGTATGGAGTCACTGACTCTGCAGCAATCCCTCATCCTGAACAAGCATGTGGAGACAATGGAAAGGAATGATCCAGTTTTTGCTCGGCGTGTCCCTCCTTTAGCTCCCTGGGTTGAAACTGCTCCAGTGTTTGGACGTAGGTTCATTTGGGTCAGTTGAGTTGGAGCCGGGGCTCATCAGTTAGTCTGATGAAACACATCTGTGGCTGAAAATACTCAACCACTTTCAGATTCCGTTGTGCACACTCCATTATTCTCCCAACATTCCACTCTGTTTCCACATGAAGTATCAGACTGTGTTTCCTTTCAGTACGGTCTCTGAATGCTCATGTCCCAACTGCGACATCCCAGTGAGCTCTTACTGTGTCGGTGTTGGTCTGCGATTTGTTTGTGGTCACACTGATTTGAGTAAAGCTTGAACAGGTGCTGCTGGAAGTCATCTAACTTCTGGTTCCATCTCTGAACTCTTTGTTTTAGCGTAAACCTCACCACCACTGCCTGGCATCAGTTTAATAATGACACAAAATGTTCAAATTAAATAACGTTTTAATTACCAACAAGAAACTGTAAGGTGAATTTCTTGTAATACATAAATATAAAGTGGGTTGGTTAAGTGGTTGGAAACTTCACCAGAATGGATTTTATTTCCAGGCCTGATTGTTAAAAGAAAAAGTCCAGATCATATTGGTTATACTTTATTAATGTTGGCAGTGTGTCAATAATTAGTGTTCATATGTCACCCTGTTTTGTCAAGAACTTGTGGAGAACTTTGGAGTTCTTGTCATGAAAAAAATCTCCTCTGTAGGGCGATGTAAGCAACAGAAAAGATTTACTTTTGAGTCTTTGCTGCTACGATTCAGCAGCGTTTTAAAGGTAAAGAAAAGCTTCAGTGTTTTATGGAAGATAACAGGAGAAACGGCTCCTTCAGCTGCTGAGGATGAAGCCAGCTGACAGAGTGAGGACACACAGAGCGCTGCATGTCGCCAGCTGGGGCCTAAACTGGGTTATTGTTGCTTGTGAACATGGTCACAATTTTCTTTTTATGCTTTTCTGTCAGTCTTAGATGTTTTACATCCTCAAGCTAATTTTATTTAGGGTAAAAATAACCAGAGTATATTCAAAAAGCAGTTTTCAGTCATAATTTCATTCATTAAGGGAAAATAGCTGAGCAAGCCGACCTGAACATTTGTGACAAAGTAAACACTCGCTTGTTAATTCATAGTTACTGTGATTAACTCCAGGCTCATTTCCAAATCCCCAGGTTCTATTACTACCTCATTATAGATCATTTGAAGTAGAACCTCAGTGACATCTGTTAGTAAGGAAAGGTTTACAAAGTCATTTATAAGACTTCTGGAGAACCATTTTAGAGTCGTTACTCACAATGGGAGAAAACATGCAGCAGTGGTGAACCTTCCAGACAGTCCGGCCAAACGGACCGGACTGTCCGTCCGTTTGGCGACTCAACCAGCAGGTCGCACAGGAAAACAGAACAACATCTAGTGTGAGTTCATGTTTCAAGAAAGAAAAAAAGGAAATTGTAAATGAGTACTCCACAGAGTTCCAGTTGAACTCTGTGACCAGGGCCTTCAGAGGAAGTGCTGTTCTTCTGAACTCGGCTCATTTAAACTCAATTTGGGTGGAGAGCCGCCTAGCATGGCTGTTCTCTGCTGCTCAGTTCGGCTGTAAGAAGCACAGCAGCATTTCAACACTTCAGTGTTGGAGCTGAGTGCAGTGATGTGGCGTTTAGGTGATGAAGCTGCTCAATGTTCAGTACGACTAGAACAGGGACACTTTCACAATGTCTACACCTTGTAAAATCCTGATTCTTTCCACTCTGTCTGCAGGTCAGAGTTTGTTCTTGCACACATCTGTAAATGCCATAAAACTGTTATTTCGATAATCATGGATTTTGTTTTTCTTCTTTAGCATTTCCTGTGACTTTTAGGGAAAGAAATGAATCGTCTTTCTTGCTGTCATTCCATTCTTGTTTTATTATCAGTGTCAGAACATGCCACCTGCACCAGGTCGTAAATATAACTTCATTTTGGGTTACTAAACACATTTTCTAATATACGTAAGATTTAGTGCTTTTCTAATGTGAGCCCCTGAGTATGATGGAGGTGAGGCTCAACGGATCCATCATCTCTCTGCTGCTTTGACACTGTGGCTGAGTTTCTGGTCTAAGTTCTGTGATACACTCTGACTGTGAATCTCTGCTAGTCAGTGCATAACAGAACTTTGTCCCGTTCCTGAAGACTCTTCAGAATAACAGCCCTATTTATTTATTATGGAATGTCACTTTTCCTTGACCAGAAACGGATAAAAAAAAAACAGAGTTTGAAGATCAAGCTGGAATGGATCCGACTGCATTAAGAACCTAAATGTGTCATCTCTTCACCAGGGGAGAGAAGAGATGACAGGTGTGTGTCAGTAGCGTTAGCCTGCAGATGAATAACAGACAGTTCAGAGCCGAGTATTAACTTCATCCAGATGGATAACAGAGGCAGAACCTGAGACAGGAGAGCAGGCTGATGGCTGGACCAGCCTAACTGGCAGCCAGGGAATAAAAATCTGTTCCATCTCTAATGGAAAAGACAAGTGTTACCTGGTTAGTAAAGGTCTAATTCACAACATGGCAAGGTGTGAAATAAATGCAGCTGGAGAGCTAACATTATGTAGCATCAGGAAACCTGAGCACCTCTAAGTTAAACCTCCTCTTGTGTGTTGTTGCAGGAACCTTCTCTCTATACAGTAAAAGCTGTTTTTATTCTCGATAATGATGGCAACCGACTTCTGTCCAAGGTAAGGGTTAAGGTATTTCATTAGATTTTATTTTACTTAATAAAAAATACTTAGCATGTAAATATTGTTAATATATCCATTCATGATAATTCAACACAAATGTCACTTTCTTTGTTATAGAATAATTTTAATACATTTATTGTATTGTAAGATTGCCATTTCATAAAACGGCACAAACATGCTTTGGATTATCATAATTGTAGATGAATTGTAAAATTGAAGCAGAAAAAATATTCAACTTTTAATAGAAATCAGAAATTAGAAGCAAAATGGTTGATTTAAAAAGAAAGAAAGAGAGGAAAAAAAACCCTTTTTGGTCTGACCCAAACAAATGGCAGCTGTTGAAGAGCCGATGGCTAATAATCGATCAACAACATGGCTGCCATGTTCCTCACCTGTAGTTAAATCATTGAGCTCTGATTAATACTGAGCAGTTATAACTTTGATGGGGATCTCACATTGCAAATCTCTATTACATTCTATTGTCAAAATAGAGTTATTGAAAAGCTAGTAATTGATTGATACACACAGTCAATTATTGATTGATGATTGATTGAATACAAATGAAACCTGAACAACAAAATGTTTTTATCTGGATACATGGGCCTGGTTTGGTGCCAGCGCTGTTTCACCCTGTGATGTGTCTCTGTTGTAGTACTACGACCCCCAGCTTTACCCCACCATGAAGGAGCAGAAGAACTTTGAGAACAACGTCTTCAGCAAAACACACAAAGCAGACAGTGAGTTTCTTTATTTTTGAATCTTCTGTTGTAAATTTACACCTCACACCTTTGTAGCCTTAAGTCCTGCTGTACAGAGGATTCACACACATCTCCAATGTCAGCTGCTGAGTGTTCTGTTGCTGGAAGCCTGAAGCAGTTTGCTGGTGCCTGCCGTGGAGCTGGTGCCTGCCGTGGGGCTGGTGCCTGCCGTGGGGCTGGTGCCTGCCGTGGGGCTGGTGCCTGCCGTGGGGCTGGTGCCTGCCGTGGGGCTGGTGCCTGCCGTGGGGCTGGTGCCTGCCGTGGGGCTGGTGCCTGCCGTGGGGCTGGTGCCTGCCGTGGGGCTGGTGCCTGCCGTGGGGCTGGTGCCTGCCGTGGGCTGGTGCCTGCCGTGGGGCTGGTGCCTGCCGTGGGGCTGGTGCCTGCCGACTGGACCGTGTTTTTGTGACTCTGAGCTTTTTAATGAATCTTGGGAAGCGAAGCTGTTCGGCTTTGGGAGTGTTTAAGCAGGTTGAGTAGATGTTCAGAGAAACCTGATCTCCTTGTGCTGTGGGTTTTAGAGAATTCACAGCGTTGTTACCTGATCTCCACTCACTCCCCTGTCCCCCACCCAGTGTGCCACCCTTTGTTCCAAACTCCTCCTCCTGTCCTCCTTTCTGCAGGCCTGTTTTCACCTTTACTTCGTGCTCTCTCCCCCTTTCTATAGCTCCACCCATCCATTCATTCCTTTCCTCCTGGTTTCTCTGCTGCTTTCATTTCATTCTCCCATCTCGTCTCCTTTCTTGTATCAAAGGTTTGATTTCAAGAATAAGTCACAAATCACGCCGACTCATCACTTTCTGTGTATTTGTAGATGAAATAGCGTTCCTGGAGGGGATGACCATCGTGTATAAGAGCAGTATAGATCTTTTCTTCTACGTGGTGGGAAGTGCTCAGGAAAATGAGGTACAGTGATTTTAGCTTTTAGAAGCATGTGCTATATGACACTTTTTCTAAATTCTTCAACCTCGGTGGAATAATTTTACAAAATACATCAATGATTTCTAATGAGAACAAAAAGGTGCTAAAGTGTCAACATTTTTGGATTTTTCCCTTGCTACATTTTAGCCTTTGCGGCTTTTGAAAGAAAATAGTTTTGTGTGAAAATCAGTGACTAATGTTTTACTTAATATTTTCCTTTTCTGTTGGTAGCTGATGCTGATGTCTGTGTTGAACTGTCTGTTTGACTCCGTCAGTCACATCCTAAGGTAATTTTCTTGTTCTTTCTCAGATTCTTTTTAAAAATGGGGAAATGTTTAGTATGTAGATGATGTCTGTCAGCAGGAACAAAACGTGGAACAAACCTTTCCTAGCTGTCTTTCTGAAAAGGATACTACCAAAACCAAAGCTGCTCTCAGAGGAAAAAGATTTGTGGATCTGTATAACAGAGCTGGATTCTTGATGCATCAAATACAGATCATTTCTAATTAGTATACAATAATGTTAAATAAACCAAGAAAATCTCTCTCAGTGAATGTAGAAAGAGTGCTGAACTGATCCGGTATGAGGCTTCAAGTTTATCAATTTCTGCTCTGTTATTGTTCCTTTTTCACTTTTTCATTATTTCTTGTTCATTGACCTTGAGTGACCTTTGAAGGTGCTTTCGAATAAAATGTATTATTATTTATTATTTGTTTTATGTAGGTACTGCTGGGTCCTATATGTACTATGCATTAAAACCTGACAGGGCCTGTATGAGCTCAAAGATGAACAGATATTTGCAGCAACAGCAATGTTCGCATTATTCAATTCAAATAACTTTATTTGTTCCCGAGGTACACGAGTTGTACAGTTAGACTAAAAAGTACAGTAGAATTTATGAAATAGAAATATTACCAATATCCTTTCACAGTATTCATGTGTTGGTTGTCTCTTCTCTGGTCTTAGTGTTGACTAGGTCTCTGTTTCGGTGGTGTGATGGACCGAGTTAAAAACAGGAGGAGTCGCAGGAAATCTTAGAAAATAGTTTTTTTTTTTATTTTAACCCAAAAATTATAAATTACAAAGATAAACTGAGCTCATAAAAGAGGTCAAAGAAACAAAACTGAACTCAGGCAAAAAGATGCAAACAAACTGGCTGCACAAACAAACATAACTGACCTAACAAAGAAATGACACACAGGGGTTTATATACTGGCTGATCAGACCAATAAGACACAATAGGGGTAACTAAACAGAATACAGTTACAAATAACACAAAACAAATAACAGTACAGCTAAGTTTGGCTAAACTAAAGACCCAGAAATGAAAATCAAAAATATTAAACTTTAAATACTAATATTTACTTAAATACAGAAACTTAACTAAACAAAAGAAACTACAAATTCCCCTTGCCAGCAGGAACTAGTGGTGCTGTCCAATCAGCATTTAAGTTTGGTGAGCCCTGGCCCTCATCTTTTGCTTGGCAACTCCAGAGCAGGTAAGCACCGGTAAGAAAAGAAACAAAGAGTTAACTTTCAGCAATCAAAGGAAATTTAAGTTGATATAAATACATATGCTAACTAAATGTGCGCGCTAACAAATGGAACAAAGGCATTCAAATCAACTAATAAATGTTTTTATTGAAACTAAAATGTTGTGTTTGTGTGAAAGAAAATAAATAAATGGTGTATAAAAGGAGTTACCGACATTAGTGTGTGGCCATGGATTTGGCCATCACAGGTGGTCTTCATTACAAACTAGCAAGCATCAAGTACTGCATGTGTCTAACAGTTGCTTCTGTGCTGCAGAAAGAACGTAGAGCGGAGGTGTTTACTGGACAACATGGAGGGAGTCTTCCTCGTCGTGGATGAGATCATTGATGGGGGGTGAGGAAACAGTCACTTTAGCTTTTGAGAAAGTTCAATGTTGTTTCTCAAAACCTTGTATTCCCGTTAGCTTTATTCTGTTGAATAATGAACAGTCATTCTGTTTGGCTCCAACCCTCTCCTGATTGGTTATTTGTCTTCTGTTGCCAGGGTGATTTTGGAGAGTGATTCCCAACAGGTCTTACAGAAGGTCAACTACAGGGTAGGAAGGCTATAAGTCATTGTAGTTTCCAATCATATTCATTTAAATGTTTTTCACTATTAGGCGATCAAATGGGACAGGAAGCACATTGACCGTCTAAAATCCCAGCAGCTGTTTATCTTGTTTTAAAGAACTTTTCTATGATTGGCTAAAGGTTGCTACAGTGTTTTCGGTGGCATCTTGCTTCACCTTTGTGTCTCTCCTTCTCCCTGTCTCTCCTGTTGTGATTGGTGTCAGCTTTTGTCTGAGCCAGCCTATGGCTTCGTCCTGTTTGATTACATCACCGGTAACCTAGAGGCACAGACAGACAGGAGCCAGCTGCTGTAGACAGACAGACAGACCCGGGGTGAGAGAGAGAGACTGACTGACGGAAGACAGTTGGGGGATGGAGGAGCTTTAGCAATAACAAGATTCTGTGAATGCATGATGAGAGCATGCAGACTGACCCTCTGATTGACCTTGGTCAAAGTTTTTAAGTTTTGTTAATTAATAACTGGCGCAGTCAACCATCCATCTAATAATGATGCTTCTGACTGACTGACTGAATGGGAGAGAGAGTTTTCTTACCCCACAGGCAAACCATTAGCATGCTAAACACTAGACTAAAATGTTACTGGTTTCCAGTATGTGAAACTGCTGTCACTTAGTTGTGTTTCCATTAACCAAAAAGTTGTGCAAATTGAAATGACAAAAAATACATTTATTTTGAAAGGACCCACATGTTCTATTAAAAAGTTGTTGCTCTACCATAAGGTGGTTTTTCAGTGGTATCAAAATAGACGTATTTTATCAAACTGCAGTGGAAACACTTTATTCACATCACACAAGTCATGTGATCAACAGCCAGATGTTACTACTGGAGAAACAACAAAGAAGACAACAGGAAGTGGTAGGAGGATGATGGTTTGTGTTTGCATTTTGGACGTTGTGCAGCTAGCTCCACCAGAGCTCCACAGCATCACACTTCATAAAAAGTTGTGTGTCATCCCAACGTGTTGAATCTATAACTATTGTGTAAAATCAGACTATAGACGCGTCATACGTAGCCACTCCTGGCAGGCTTGTTGCTCCAACACCTGAATAAAACTCAGACGTCTCCTCTGATTGGCTAATCAGTGCTAGCACAATGGTTGCACAGTGGCTGCAATGATTTTTAATGACTTATCAAATGAACAAGCTTATTCAGGTTATTTTAATTTAATTTCTTATTTAATGGAAACACCACAATTGTGAAATTGTGTTTTTTCAACATTAGCAGAATAGACAGACATTTGTAATGGAAACGCAGCTACACGTGGAATGGTGCGTGTGCTGCCTTGCGTCAGCGCTGTGTGCCTGAAGAGTTGCTTCTGCACTTTCCTTCATTGATATGTGAATGTTTTCTTTTCCAGGCTGATGACAACCCATTAACTGAACAAAGTGTGGCTCAGGTAACTCACACCGACCGTCAGGCAGCATTACTGCAGCTCCACCTCAGATCAGACAATATGACAGAGAATATAATGTCTGATATTGTTTCACATTGTTATTGTATCACACATGCTGTAGGTGTCAGTGTAACTGTGCCCATCCCCAGCAGCCATTAGGTGAGAGTTTGGGAAACATCATGAGCAGGTCCACTGCTTCTCAGTGACACACAGGGATAAATAACCTTCCACACACACTCATAATAAAAGATCAATTTAAGCTACCATTTAATGCGACGCCTAATAAGCAGTGGACTGCAGACTCTGCCCAGACAGGCAGGCAGGCAGACAGACATTCTGAGCAGCTGTTGTCAGCTTGACTCCCTGTATTATTCTATGCAGAGCAAAGCAGCAAAAATGGCAAATATTCGACACAATAATACATTTTATTTAAAAATCTCTACTAAATATAAGAAGTTTATTAAACTTTTTGCTGATGTCCATACCAAAGTAATAAATACATGGTATGGAGAACAGTACTATAACTTCAATGATCTATAAATAAGTTATTATGCTTTAGCACTATGGCTGTAATTGCTGCTGCTCTGTTTCATGCTAAAGCACCTCGATCATATTAATCATTTCACTTTTAAAATTCTTATCTGAATATTTGAAGGCCATTTTGTTTTTCGTATCATCCCACTGGAATCTCCTTCCTTCCTACCACTCACTGACTTTGGTTAAACTCTAAATCAGACCAGAGGTTAGATAGATAGAACCTCTGGTTGAGGATAGAAATTCTGCTTTGTTTACTGATAGGATAGAGAAACTGAGACGATTCTGCCTCAGCCAGAGCACGCACTGATGACAACTCAGTAATTGGCTCCAGAAATGTGCTAGTAATCTCTGAATACCTGAGTCTTACCAAACGATCACAATATCGGCCTCGTTTTACATCGTCATGACATAATGACAGTTTTAAGAAATATGCAAAAAACACATTTTTATAAAAATTACCTATTGCAACTCTAAGAAGATTAATTACTCCCTAATATAAAATTTACTGTATTTATGAGCAAGTCCTATATTTAGGTTACCATTAAACTCTTCTTTCACAATTCAACACAGACTAGCAACCTCACATATAGTCAGAGAAATGCTGCCCTTATGAAATCTTTTCCTTTGATGCCATCAACAGCATAAAACACGACCAGATTCCATCACTCGTCTTTGCATTTCTTGCTCCAACAGATGGCACGTTCCCTTAGCATCATGCTAACTCTTTAACAGCACAAGTAGCTCCACTGTGAATGCATGGTGTAGAAAAATATGTCCTGTTTTTGCTTAATAACTGCAGCTCTCGAAAAGCAAATATTCTCTTCTGATTTCTTATGTTTAAAGCCACTTTAGCAGGATGTTTGTTTTTACTTGTGTTGATCTGTATTTCTGTAAAGTGTGTACTTGCGCTCTAAGTTTCTGTTTCCTGCTTTAACTTTAACAGCACCTAACAGAGAAGCTGGCACTGACTACTAACGTAAGTGTGATGTCTTTACACCAGCCCAGTGTTTCCTGTCGCTGTTCTGTTTCTGTCAGACCTACAGGCCTGGGCGCTCTTTACCAACCCTTTAAATATTTCACTAAGCTTAATATTTGACATCTTTCTCTTTGGTTTTTGGTTTCAAACTCCAAGCTTCATATAATGCAATGGCTCTAAAAGGTTTACGCCTTGTTAAAATGCCACTCTGTGATTTAATAACATATGCACACACACACAATAAACCATTTCAGAACCTAATGTTGTATTATTTCTGTACAGTTTAGTAGAGAAGTAAATCAGTGTGTTAGAGGCAGAGGCACAATAAATGGGAATACTCTTCATATTCAAACTTTGCTGAAGCATCAATATCCAGTCTCCTATGGCTTGACAATATGTCCTATTCTACCTTGTAAAGGTTCTCCTGTTCTTGATGCTGAGGAAATCGGCTCTGCACAGCTTTCTGCAGGTCACTCTGTAGACCTTCTGTTAAATTTAAGTCTGTACTCTGACAAGGTCCAAAAAGTGATTCTTTTGTTGATTGAGATTTATCACTCATTGTGATGCTGCAAAAAATTTTTTTTATCTTAAACTGTTGAACAGACAGCTGAAGGTCTTGGGCCAAAACTAATTGATATTTGGAACTTTGATGAACATTTCAACTCTAAGTGACCCAAAAGCAGAAGACTATAGAATTCTGTTGAAGTGTGCAGCATGGCAGATTAGATGTGGAAGGTTTACAAGTAATTTGTAGAAAGGATTATTTTACAGCCCTGATATTTTAATGAGGTTAAACACTTCTGACAGTCACTTTAGTGGAAAAAATTGATATTAATCATAAAATATTAGTAGTTTTCATGTAAAGGCAAATAACTCTTTGGTATCTCATTGATTGTTCTTTGTCATGGTAATAAGTAAACTTTCATTTCATTGTAGTCCTGCCTCTATTACTAATAGCAGCAACAGTGAAGTTGTTAAACTTCACTGTTGGGCCATGGGGACCCAAAGGGCCATGAGGGTCATGGGACCTGAACCAGGAGCCAACAGGCAGGCTGCTGGTCTGTTACTCACATACTCCTTACCTCTTCATCTATGCATGAACACACAGGTCTGACTGTGTTTCACTGCCTGGTAGTGCTAACACCTTGCGACCCCTGCTGGCAAAGCATAGAACAACATCTCCACTAATGATTGTCCATGCAAAGATTGTTTAAATATGTACTGCAGTTAAATGGAAAAATGAGTATTGCAGTGATTTTGGCCAGCAGCCCGTGCCAGCATGTGATTGGATGTTTGGTGTTTTGGATCTTGCTGACTTCCTCCTGTAGTCACATCTCTGCCTCAGAATGGCTCCGCTCAGCTGAGGATGGGGAAAAGTGTTAAGCAGAAATACCAGAAATGATACTCTAAATGTACTCTAAATCCAATACCTCTTCTTGTTTGTTCTGATGTGAAGGCATGACACCACGGAGGTCCCAAACAGTTTGCCTGACCTCTTATGGTGGGATTGTGGTACTGCATCACTGAGTCTCATCTTAATCATCTCCCTTTCTGTTCTCTTAGGTTTTACAGTCAGCTAAGGAGCAGATAAAATGGTCCATACTAAAATGACCTGGGAAGAAGAAAAAGACAAAATAACTGATGTGTCAAAAAAAAGGTTAATATTTTCTGTGTCTAAGCTATTTTTGTAGGTCCATTTGGACAGGCCATCAGCTGGCCTATCAGGAGCCAGGAAAACATTTCTTCTGGTTTGACTGTATGATGGCAGTTTGTTATTTTTTGTGTGAAATGTATTTAATGCTTTACTTTATTGTATTCTATTTACAAGTGATTGTAGTAATGTAGACATGCACATGGTTTGAAGCAAGCCAAATGGTGCTGTCAGCTATAAAGGGACAACCAGGACCAGAACCAGCGGCTGGCAGTTCAGCATCAGGGTTCCACACAGTAAAGACAAAATATTAACTAGCATTTTCAGTTACAAACTAAATAATATTACATATGCAGTGGGGGTTTTTTTATTTGTTTGTTTTATCCTGTCATCCAGGCATGTCTGCTGTAAATCGTGTTAGAGTCAGTATATTTGTCTTTCTATGGATAACCAGAAATGATGGGGATTAATAAACACAGTGGCAATACACATATTCTAAATTGTCCTTCAACATTTTGTTTGAACGTATTTAAAACTAAAACATTGAACTGTCCCAGATGAGTTTGGACTGTAGTGAACATTGTTCCAGTTCAGCTGGAGTGACTTTACAATTAACACAATTTATGAAGGATTCTCTACTATAATATTTAATAACACTAAGCCTGCTGATAGGCTGTGTAGGACTCAACACTCACAGATGCACTGAATAAAAGATGCAAAACTGGAATGTCTCTTTTTTTATTATTATTGGTATTTAAATAGATTTTTGGTGTCAAGAAGTAAATAAAGAAGGTAAACCTAAAATGTGTACAAACTGTTTCAAAGAATATCTGTTTTACTTTTGCAGTGAGAACTCAAGATGTTCATAGATGTTAAATATTTTCATAGCTGGAAGTGGAAAAATGCCTGACTTGTTTTGGGGAGGATGTTACTGAAACAAACTGATTTCATCTGCTGTTGGTGACACTAATAAACATGATTATACATGATTATATTTTCATCTCACTTTATTTCTTTTTTATTATTACCCATTATTATGGGCCTTTTTAGGACTTTTGGAGAAACTTCAGAAAATCTGGGAAAAAACAAACTCCAGAGCAGAACATGTGACACCTCTCAGCAAATCAAATTCCAAATCTTAAGAAACTATATGAATAATTATTAGCAGTAAGGACCAATTAAAATCAGGGGGTTTGGTCATGAATGTCATTGGCTAAAGGCAGCTAATGCCATTCAGCACGTGACAGGGGTCCTCCAGCCAATAATCATGCTTCCACTTCACAGTAATCTGATTGGCTGGATGTGCCTCCCTCCCAAAAATGATCCAACAAGCAGAAATAATCAGTCTATTCATTCTTTATTTTTGTTAGGTATAGTTTAAAACTGGAAGAAAAGTCTGGCACAGATCAAAACATAACATTGTTTCAAAGTAGCTTCTTCTGTTCAGAGACAGAACTGCCCTTTCTTTTATCTAAGATCAAATCTATTGCAACCTTAATCTATCAGGCTTAGCTGGTCACAATCACTGCCTTAACTGGAAGAAATGAGGGTCAGTACTCCCATTAGTGTCATACAGCTACATATATGACGGAAACATGGGCAATATTTCTGTATAGGTGTCTTTTGATCTATAGATCAAATATTTTATTGTACAAAAATGGCAAAGAAAAAAAGATTAAAAAACAATTCTTTATGAAATCCACAGGGGTCAAATTAAAATAGTCATGGAAACACTTTTAACTTTAAGCTTCGTGGTTTAGTGTAACATGGATAGGAAAAATAACACTGATAAAATAACAAACACTTCTTAAAAACATGAGAAACTTATAAATTCTTTTTAGACTTAAGATTTTAATAAGTTTACATTGTTGCACTTTTCTTTTGTGAAATATATTTTATTCTCAGTGTTAGATCTAACTTCAAAAACCCAGGTTTTTGAGGTTAGAAAAACCTGGGTTTTTCTAACCCAGGTAATTAGTAAAATACTAATTACTGTTTAATTAGTATTTTATTATATTTCAGAACTTTAAAAAATGGCTATTTTAGAACTGACTGGAAACTCAGTTTGAGTATTATCAATTAATAAAAGATAACCAATTCATGGATAAAATGTAAGACAATAAAAGCATCAGAAAATGATTAAGGTTACTATTAAAACATGTTTTAATAAGACTGCAGTGATGGCTTAGAACTGAGGAGAGCAACCAGTCCCAAAGTCACTTTGTTTTGTTTTTTAATACAAGAATAATCCAGGGTATGAGTTGGCGATAGCAGCTCAGGGAGAACAAAGTTGGTGTTCTCTCCGAGCTGCTCTCAGCTTTCACAGATTATCTGTCTCATATTATGCTGCCACAACATGGTCAGTTTGAACAAATATGTAAAAAACATTTTTGTAAAAGTTGCATACTGCAGTTTCAAGAAAAAAAAATAAGCTAACCAAACCTGACTTTATGTGAAAAAGTAATCGCCCCATAAGCTTTATAACTGGTTTTTGTGCACCGAGCAACAACATACCCAACGTACAGACATCACAGACTGACCTAAATAGTGAAGTTATAAACAAGACAGAGCCAGCTGGCATTATTGAAGAATTTAGATCCAACAATTGACGTTTGGAGGCTTTCAACATTTAATTTCCATTTAATTTCAATATGGTATTTTTGAATTAAATGTAGTAACTGCCATAAACTATTTGTGTTGTTCTTCTTCAGACCAGAATTCAGGGTTCCATAAATAATAAATCTGTCCAGAACCTAAAGCAGCAAAACAGATCCAGACTTATTTTCTTAAACATGATGGTATTTTACACTAGACACAGGAGGAAACTGTGTGTATCGGTTATTTTAAGATGGACATTTGATTTACTTTTTGGTCTGCAGTGGTTTTGGTCTCGGATTTGCTTTCTTATTGTTGAATTAACTCTGCTCTCTGCTGACCTCCTCCCACTATGCAGTAAACTCTACTCAGCCACACAATATGGGATTTTGCTCTGCAGTCATGATCGGTGGAGCATGACCATAAAATAGTCAGTTTAAGAACTGTCAATGCTTCTGCTATACCACTAAGTGCTGCTAATGAGACTGAGGCTGAAGGCTGAAGAAGTGTAGTTACTTTGTTGACTCCATGGTAAGATGTTGGTCCTTCCCATCGTCTTGAACATCCTTTCTGGTCCAGTTTTTACCAGATCTGGGTTTAGCTGCACTTCTTCCTGTCCAGCTGTCATTTCATGTTATTCTCTCATCAAAAACAAACCTGGAGTGTTGCCTTGATTCATGCATGTTTGAGAAATCCTTTAATCTCCATGGCAACCATTCAGCTGTTCAAAATGTCTGGGTGGACTTAGCACCGCCTTCAGGAGTCAGCTCCTCTTTCCTGCCAACAGCCATCACTATCTGCAATAACTCTCTGGACAATTTTGAATTAATATGAGTTACAGCTGAAGTTAACATAATTACTTGATTATGCTGTAAAACGGCAATACATGCCCGGAACGTGCAAAATGCTGCCATTAAATATACAGAAACTAACAAATGTTTTTAGAAGCTTCAGACGGAGGAACACAGTCAACCATCATCCAGTTCATTGTGATGCACAGGAAATCCTCTGGTTTCATCAAACAGTCACAATCACGCCCCCTGCTGTTTTATGTGATGGAGTCAGTTCCATTGGCTGGCTCGATTCTAATGCAGCAGCTGATTGGCTAGTGTGGTGACAGTGATGGATGGGTGTTCCTAGTGATTGGTTCATTTCACTGTGATGTCACCAGCTGTGGGCGGCAGTAGGAAAAAGAGCCGGTCAGAGTGTGTTCATGCAGAATACTGCGTCAGAACAAGTAGGAGGGATAAAAAAAAGACAAAGAGACCTTCCACACACACTGGAGAGAGAGGAAGCAGAAGTGACTGGGTGGGGTGGAGCCAAATGTGTCTCTCTCTCTCTTTCTGTCTCTCTCTATCTCTCTCTCTGTCTCTCTCTCTCTCTCTCATGTATCTATCATGGGTTGTCCTTCAAAGTATACACTTGACCATGTTCCAAACTGTGCAGAGGATCAGGTTCAGACATGTTTGTATCTTTTTTCACAACATCAAACATCTGATTCTGTTCTAGAGACCATAACTGCTGGCTTCTCCCTTTCATTGATGTAACCTCCTAACTCTCAATTTGCTGCCCTCGTTCTGGCAAAACTTTCTGCCAAACCAACCCAGGATAACATCAGACATTATTTAACAATGCAAACACAGTGTCAAAGCTGATTAAATGCTTTGTAAACTCTGTTTTGAATCATTGTCCTGCCTTCACTGCCGTAGTATAAACTTCTTTCCAAAAGCAATATTGTAACCTCACAGAGAGGTTTCAGCTTCTCATTAAGCTCCTCTTTGCTCAGCCAAACGATCTGCCTGCAAAGTCTCTCCTTTAATTTCATGTGGAAATGTAATTATGTTATTCTTGTACAGCGGGCTCCAGCTGGAACCCTGGCTGTAAAAAATTAATTAGCATCTTCAATGTGCCAAGACCCTGACAACACGAGAAGTCCAGTGACAGCACCAGAGTCACTGCCAACAGCAGGAGACAGCTGCAGCCTCCAGAACCTGCCAGAACCCCGCAGAACTCTCCCGAACCCCCAGAATACCCCAGAACTCTCAGAACCTCCAGAACCCCTAAAATGATATTAACTTTGCTGGATTTTCAGCATTATTATTTCTTGACTGAAATCAGAAACTTTCTTCAAAATGAGAACCTTCTAAAGCAAGTCAGCATATTGTTTTGTCTTTTGATAGAAAGAGAACTGCGATGTTTTCTTTTAATTAATACCTGATGCTCTGCTTTGTGGTGACATTATAAAAAGTTCAGCTCAGCCTAAAAGACTATACATTAAGAACTCCAGAAACATTCAGGCGCAGTGTGCTGCAGTGTGGAAGGGTTAGAGCGCTTAGTCCTCAGGTTTGAGTCCGATGACATTTGCTGCATATCTTCTCTCTCTCACAGAAAAAAACAACATTAAGAAACTCAGTGAAACATTTTTATATGTTTTACTAAGTCAATATGTTTCAGGATGGGACAACAGACCATGTGTCTGAAAGGCTGGATTTTCACCAGCCTTTTAAACTGGTGGTCAGAGTCAAGCACAACACACAGCTAGAACGCTGACTGTAGAAACTAAACCCACCAAGCCCCATCAGGGAGCTCCACCCAGACCCAAGATCCAATCAGTCTTCATTCACAGCATGGCCTCTGTAGGGCTGGACTGTGTAGCTCCTTTCTAAACAAACACCAACTGAAGGAACATAATGCAGGCTTTGGTCGAAGCAAACCGAGGAGCTGCTCATGCCAACATCTGGCTGAAGTTCATCTCTGTTCCAAAGCAAACAAAGAGGCTCAGGCACATATTGTCATATAATGGATGTATAACATAATTCTTGGGATCCTCAGCTTCATACTCAGTCTAGTGGACTTGACACGGCACCAGGAATTTGTTGAGTGTTTGTGTTTTCTGAAGAAAGACTCAATCTACTTTCTGTTTCACTTTGTTTAATTTCAATGTAATTATACCTTATCCTTACATAATATGTCTAACAAATTATCACGGAGGTAACTTGTGTTTGTGTGTGTGCGTAACACACACAAACATTCATTTACTTTATCAATCTGAGGACTTTACATTGACTTCCATTCATTTCCATTCATTTCCACAGCCTAACCTAAATGTTACCAGTACATGCCTGAGCAACGGTGGGTCTTCACAATGTAGTATTTGTTGGAAAAATGGACCTTACAAGATTATGAAGAAATACTAACACACACACACTTTATAAATGATGCCTCTGCACTTGAAAAAACAAACTGGTTCCATGCAGGATCTCAGCGCTCTGATTGGAAAAACACAAAACCAGCCAACAGAAAAGCATACAGAAGCAATTAGCAGCAGAGAAGCCATTTATCCCAGTGTGAGGGTAAACAAGCAGAGACAGGCTGGTGATAAATAGAAAAGAGGCTGGATACAGAAAGGCTGGAGAAGCTGAAAACAATGAGAGTGTTCTTGGTTAACTTATTTATCTTCCTATAAATGTTTAATTTTTCTTCTTATCTTCTACTTAAGACATGCATTCGGTTGCAATTTTAAAGTCCTGTTTCACTCCTTCGACTCAAGTGTTGCAGATTGTTCCTAAAATAATCAAATTTGAACATTTAGCATGTCATGTATGACTTACTCAAATAGTTGAATATTATTTCATCTTTGTTGAAAACTTATTGTTCTCTGTAAAATAATTTATTTACATTGCATGTATTGTCAGAGTAGGTTTTCTATGATCAATACAATAACTAATTTGACCCACAAGGTGGTGCCAAAAGCCAAGATCAGTGCCTAACACACACCTCAGACCAGGAATAACTGGCTTCTATTGTCCTTAGGTGTGTGTGCAAGGTTGCTTGTTCTGCGTGCATGTATTGCCTTATGATGGTGCAGGCTCTATCTTTTGGATGGATGGATGGATGGATGGATGGATGGATGGATGGATGGATGGATGGATGGATGGATATCCAACTTCTGACGCTGCAGGCTTGAGGAAAGCTGTACTAAAATAGTCAGATCTTCACTTATAATTAAACACTTTATAAATGAATCTAATCAAAAGTGATATAAACATGAATGCAAAAATAATAATAATAATTTATACTAGACAGCAGAGATGAAACAGTCACAGAAAACACAACCACATCTTGGCCTTCTGCGATGTTTAATTTGAAATTAATTCAACAATTTAAATTTAAGTGGAAAGGAGCTTTTTTTCCTCTAAGAGGTAGAGGAAAAAATGCCGAGGTTTTTCTATGATCTTATGCATAATTTAGGGAGTGATGGCGCCTTGTTCTGCTTCAATCAAAATGTGTCAAACAAACACTTCTAGCCAGTTTTTCACAGTGATTTTCCCAATGGCTTTCAAAAGGCACACCCACACACATACACACACACCCACACACCCCCACCCCTACACACCTACACACCTACGCGTGCGCAAACGCACACAAAACCCTGTGAGTAGTTGTCTGTTCTGCTTGTTTGAGACGACCAAAGACAATCCAGGACAACGGGGAGGTTGTGGGCCTCTTTGGTTGGTTAGGGGATGATTTGACTGACGTTTAGTTGCAGCTGGGTTGGATGTGTGTGAGATACAATGCTTCTTGGCAGATTTTGATGTGTCCTGTAGAGAGGAAAGCTGACTTGACAGAATAACAAATGTATATGCCTACTCCTCTCCCAAAAACAACCAAAGCAAAACTACATTCTAACTGCTGTCTCAACTACCACTTCTGCACTGAAAAACCAGTTCTGAAAGCTCAATATTCTTGGAGTTTCTGAATGATGTCAAAAAAGTGGTGCCATTTGGGAACACTGATGTGCCATTGGGGGACTTCAGTGCACATGTGGGTGATAATGATAATGATTTGACCTCTAGTGGATCCAACACACATTGCTTCATTGCTTTGTTCCTGTCTTAATGTCCAAGACAAAATGCTCAGATTCAAGTTATACCACCTGTTGCTCAAGGTGGTATAGTTCCAAATATACTAAATCCCTTCACTTTGGGTGTGGCTTTAACTTATTCAGTTCCAGCAATATTCTCTACTTGCAGATCCTTTGTGGTTCCTCCTCATTTTTCATGACCTCCTCAGGACCAGGCCTTGTGTTGTGTACCACCGATTTGATTAGCAGCATACTGCATTTGTTCATTGAATTTATGTCAGAAACAACATTTCAACCATCATTTTCTACATTAGTTGGCAAGATGATGAGCTGCAAATTAATAATTCCACGGTCAAACCTCAAGGTCCAAATGTTTTCATCAATTGTGGTGGAAGAGCACAACGAGCAGGACAACGAGCAACAAACAAATAAACCAAAAGATTTTGGAGAGACTGGCTGCTCAAAAGTACACACAGAAAATGATCTAATCAGAGCAGACTTTCTGGACCGCTTAGAAGAGATTTCTTCACACTCTAACAGATTTTGAGAACTTTTGAAAGACAGAGTGGCAAATATTGTCCCAGTAAAGAGGTGGGATGCTGCTTCCAGTTAGCAAGAAGGTCAAATGGAGACACGAATCAAAAGGTGTTTAAACAAACTAATTAAGACGGGCATGTCAGGGGTTTGCTGACTTGGATCATCATAACATCAGTTGGTCCTTATAATGATGATGCGCTCAACCTATTTTAACATTCAGTGCGTGTGTGTGTTGCCACACAAATGTACTTGCCTATATCAGAACCGTACTAAAACTAATTGGAAACATTTGTTAGAGACTGGGGTCTGAACTCCTCAGTATAATATCAAAGTACACACACACACGCATGCGCACGCACACATTCACACATCATGTTTCGGGTAATGATTACCTTGTGTTCATTTATAATCGATCTCAGACTCTTGACATTGGCTGTAAATAAACAGAAGTGTGCGTGTGTTTGTGTGACTGTGTGATTTCCTTTTGGCTGGTACGGAACACCAAGCAGGAAAGTAGCTTCAGCATCTATCCATCACTGTGTCTCTGCTGCAGTGCACATGCCTTGATTTGCCTGCCCACTCTCTGTGCAAGTTTGTGGTTTAACCCCTGTGATTGGCTGTAATCTCTTACACATGGCTGAGGCAGTGAAATTCATTTTTCTTCCCACACACAAGTTTTATTGGAAGAAATCTTCAGTTTTACATTTAAGTTGACTGACAACAAATCAATTTTAATTGCTGTGTATGAAAGTTGAAGACCATTGCTCAGGCACATTCGGAGTGTCAACTTTTCCTGCTGTTCCCAACATATGCCAGTTATTCTGTGTCCTGGTCATATATGACTGAGCTTCTGGGGTTTTTCCATTGCTGACCAGCAGGACTGAACTGGTGGATTTTTCAAGGACAAACATTTTGGCCCAGGCAGATTCGTCAGCAGTGTTTTCCCAAATGATGCTCAACAAGAACTATAAGTTCAGCTTAACAATGTTAAAATAAATTGATTTATATTTGCCACTTTAATATTTTGAACTGAATTCATACCTCCACTTTAACAGGTTATTCATCATAATTTGTGATAAATATATATATATATGCATATATAAAGTTTAAGTGTCTTTTTTCACTTAAACTTTATTTTATAATGGCTAAATTTCCAAAACAGACGCATACTTTTCAAGACTCATCAACAAAATGTTAATTGTTGACTGAAATGTAACTGCAGCTTATCACCAACAAGTCAGTATAGATTTACCAAAAGATTTTTTCTAATTCAAAATCTTATTGAAAGGTCAAAATCCCAAAGCTCCTGTCAATAAAAATATATGAATAGAAAAAAAATCACCTGAACTGATTGATTCAAGAGTTTTAGTTTGAGTTTTCAATTAATATTCTTACATATGAAGCAAAGTCAAAGACAGAATAGTCAAGTATAAAGTGACTATTTGGTTAATTAAATTGGTTAAATGACCAATATAGATGCTCACATAGCTGAACTCAGATGGTCACTCCCATTTAGACTCAGCGCAGGCCTTGAGGGGAAATGCTTTTATGCAACCTGCAAAGTTTGTGAATAAAAAATAGCATAAATCTTTCTTTCACCCTGAAACAGACCGCCACTAAATGACATCAAGATGAGCAAACATAACTTGCATTATGTTAGCTCCCTTCTTGCAAACTTCAAAAGGGGAGCCTTCTTAGATATTAATATGCAGCTGCAGATTGAGGCTTGAAAAATTCAACTCTTTGAAGACTTTTCTTCTGTCGACTAAACATATGCTTCCCTCATATGAATGATCAAAGCAGCTCGACTCAGAATTTCAAGACTCTGTTTACTGGAGGCATTCATCCATTTCTGCATGCTCTATTGTCTTGGTCTGCATCCATATAATATGTACAAAATTATATTATTGTAAAAAAACAAGTAAACTTTTACTTGCTTCTCTCTCTGTCTAAATATTTACTGATCTGCAGCAGGAGGAGCTTTTTTTATGTTCCTCAGTTTCTCGCTCTCTATTGTCTCCTCCTTCTATTCATTCCCAGATGGACAGATTGTCTCTTGACTCACCCTGCAGTCAGATTTGACCTGGAAGTGCTGTGATTGGTCCAAAGGTCAGCCATCTTGTCTTTGATTGGCTCTGAGGTCATTCCACTGACTGCCATAGGCTCCACACCAATCCATCAATGTCACTGCTATTTCTGTTGACACTGGGTGTAAATGTGTGTGTATGATAATTTCTGCATGGTTTATGCCTTAGTTGTTTACATTTGTGTGTGTGGTCTTGTATTTGATACATCGTAAGGATCATTTCCTAACACAGTGGTTCCCAAAGTGGGTCCTGGAGGCCCGGCATCCTGCATGTCTTAGTTCTCTCCCTGGTGGTAGTAACAATGTTTTCAGCTTGTCAATCTTCTTCTTAGACCTTCTAATGAGCATCATTTGATCCAGGTGTGTTAAACCAGGGAGAGAACTAAAACATGCAGGATGCCGGCTCACGAGGACCCACTTTGGGAACCACTGTCCTAACACATAGTGGGGGCTGACTGCTGCTTACGGGGACCAAAGCGTGGGCCCCATAAGCAGAAGTGCTGTTTTTGGGTTATGGGTCAGGTCTAGGAGTAAGGTGAGAATTGAGTTTAGGGAAGGGCTAGGGTTAGTCTGCAGAAATGGCTGAAAAATAAATGGAAGTCAATGCAAAGTCCATGTGACAGTAGAAAGACGGGGTGTGTGTGTGCGTGTGTGGGGGTGGGTGGGTGTGAGTGTGTGTGGAGGGGTAGAAGGTGGGCGGGTGGGTGTGTGTCTATAGGTCAGTGAGCAGATCTGTTTGGCCTATGAAAAAAAATCTCCACCCAGTATTTTCAGTTCTAAGCTGATCCACACAACGATGGCAACTTGGTTTTGAAAATAGCACAAAAAGATGTTTTTCAAAATCTATGTGCTCCATTCTCATGGTGTTGTGAATACTTCAAATGTGTACTGTGTAATTGTCCTGTTTTTAAGAAAGAAGGAAAAGAAGTGTCAATTATTTACAATTTGTGTCATAGATCATATACAATTTTTTGGAAATTCAAAAAATAAAAAAAATAAAGAAAAAGAAGCAAGAGACTACTAATGACTAAATTCCTACTCAAACATGTTTAAGAACACTACAATATCTATAAAAAGTACTGAACATACAAAAAAAATGATAATGTCAAAGTGAAAACTGATTTTACAAACTGATGTTTACAAATTAATATAATAAGTGTTTGCATAATGTTCGCCCCCTTTAAAATCAGTATTGAACAGATTTTTGACTGGTCTGTGTGGATGGGTGTCAGCAGGCTGGCACATCACTACACTGACTGTTATTTTACTGCTGAACTGATCAACCTCTGCCAGGTTTCATGGGATTGGTCTGTAAACTGCTGTTTGGGGAGTCGGCCACCCCAAAACCTCTACCCTGTTGTCTTCCCACCATTTTTGTGCAGCTTTTGCTGGATGGAAATAAATATTCTCTAAAGCCGTAGTTCTCTTGCAGATGGAAACAATTCGTCCTCCAGGATTTCTTTACGTTTTGATGCATTCATTTTATCTTTCTTTTACAAGCCTTGGAGGTCCTGCTGCCAGGACGTGGTCCCACAGCATGTTGCTGTCACCAGCACGCTTCACGATAAGATGTGAACGGTGCGTTTCTAGTGATGTGCAGCTTGGTGTCAGCCAAACACAGCATCTGATAGCGTGAGATAACTTAAATGCTTCATTCTGGCCTCATCAGACCAGAGAGGTTTCTTTATTCAGTGTGTGAGGCCAGCCTGATCCAGGCAGGTTTACACATTGGCCGTATTCCTTCCAGGAGATTTTCTCTAATTAGCTTGCAGCGTTCTTTTATCTTCACGCTGTAATGGTAGCCAGGTTGCAGATTAACCAGTCAATGGATTTTCCAGACACAGATGACTTTATGCTACTTGAAACAGTCGCTGTACTCAGGTGATCTTCATTCCACTCATTGAGAGACTACCAGCACCAATCAGAGGGACTTTTAGCAAAGTCATTGTAATTATTCTGTAGAAATCAGAGGTCAAGCGGTCTCAAGCAACTGATATGATACAAATGCCCCAGCTGCTTGAGCTACAATACGTCTTGGACAATTAGTGAAAAAATCATCCTTGGTTTCACTGAATCAGCCAGATGCAGACCAAACACACTGCAGAGGAAACAGAGAGGGAAATCTGTTTCCTCGGAGGATGCTTCCAAAACCGGATGCTTAGTTTGACAATTAACTTCTAATTAAAGTGGCGACATGTCATCTCTGTGTGGTGCAAATGTACAGTCAGGATGTAGGCGGCAGCGTACATGAATAAATGACTTTACTCCCTCGGTATCTGTGAGTGTTGGAGGCCATAACCTTGTTAAAGCAATACAATACAATCATAGAGTAAGACACACAGTAAGGACATGAGGTTAGACTGAGCAAAATCTGAAACACTGAAAGGGCAATGAAACATTACTGCTAAGAAAACAGACAATGCAATATAAAAACAGCACAACAGATATTGTTGACAGGTGTCTTTTTTTTTTTCAAAAGTTTAATGAAAACATTAAACACGTATGTGTTAATTGCCTGGTTTTATCTGGTTGTGAGTTCTATTCCTGGGCAGCTCTTGCAGATGGGGCTGACTGACTAGATGCTCTTCCTCTCAGGGCTAACACAGTCTCCTCTCCCAGAGGCTCCGGTCACATGTTCACTGCTTCTCTCTCTCACTGATCAACTCTGAAAGAGGAGCTGGGGAGAAATATGGTTTACCTTATAACTCAAGCATAAATCTGCAAGTTTATGAAGATCAGTCCCATGAAAAGCCATCAGGTACCTCCCTCCTGTCTCCTGTTTTGGGTGTTTGAAAGGCATCATAGTTATCTTACTGCATGTTAATCACTTCGATCATTACCAGTGTTCACAATCAGGCTCCCAGTTTGCCATCTTGCTGGACACTGATGACCTTCTGCTCACAGCTCTGGGAATCTGCATTTGCAGTCTGTCCTCTGAACAGTTGATTTGATGTTTGATGGAACATCAAATCAACTGTCCAGTAGTAGGAGGTGAAGCCTTCCTGTCTTCTGTCAGAGGTTTCCATTAGACCCTCTCTACTCCTGGTTTACCAGCTACGTCTGTCAGCTTCGCTGCCCCACATTAAACTCACTGCCAGGTGGTCATCAGCTGACGCTTCTGCCCATTCTAACCCAGTTTGAATCCATTTCAGTGTATTTTGAAAAATAACATATTTGAAAAGAACCATTTGTAAATCTTATATCTTATAGCTCATCCTACTAATGAGTGTCTGACTCATTTAAATGCATTAGAAAGATTTTCTTTATGTGAATAACATTTTCAGGTATGGTGATCAAATGCACCAGCAAACCCATGCATGTACGAATAGAAACTATATTGCATTTGTCACAGAGGAATTTAGCAACAAAAAAAATCTACAAAAAATATACAAATGAAACGACTTGTTGCTAAAAATGTGTTTAGCAACAAGGCTAAGGACATAAATCAAATGTCCTTAGCTTACCTTCGGTTTGGATTATCCTTCTATCTATACCTGTTTCTTCATGCAGGTCACAGACGTGCTGGTGCCAAGAGGCAGGATACAACTTGGACAGAGCGTCCTCTGTACACACAGGACTCACAACAATGCACGCACACACTCTCTCCTAAGGGCAATTTAGAGAACACAGTTAACCTAACATGCATGCTTCTGAACTGTCAGAGGAAACTGGAGTACCATAGAAAAGTCGCCCATGCATGGAGAGAAAACACAAACAGAATCCAGGAAGACTCCAGCCTGCAGTTTCAGCCAGGATCTTCTGCCAGTTCCACCGGCTGTTCCACCTGGCCGCGATGAGCTCTATTTCTGTTATTCATGGTTATGATAATGACATACTCTTTAATTATGTCACACATAACAAACCGTTTTAGTACATCCATGTCTAAAGGTCAGCATCTTACTTTGTTTTAACAGAACATCCTCCCTCTTCTTTCCCCTCTAATGGAACATAAACTATCCTTCCATTCCCAAAATAATTGTATTTATCCCAAATCATAACATCATTGCTGAATTCTCCAACATTAATACATATCACATGTTTTCCTAATATTGCGCAGCCCTGACACCCAGAGAAAATGATGCTTTTTGCCTGGAAGCCACAAAGAAAAAGTTCAGATTTTTTCTAATCATTACAGTACTGGTAAAGAAGACATCGAATGCAGACAGTTTTACAACTTTAAAAAGCAACCTTGATTATTTTTATTTTAAAAATTCCTGAAATCAATTTTTTTATTCTGAATCCAGCAGTTGTTGTCCCTAAATTCTTATAGCTTAAAATGAATATGTTTTGGTCGGTTGATTCAGATTTGAAGATAAGATGAATATGCTGGTTTGTTTAACTTGAGTCGGGCATGAAGGCCCGACTCAAGTCATGTCACAGTGGTCAGTACTTGTTTAACACTCATCCCTCTTCAAATACACAGTAAAACAACAAACAAACAGCTTTAACATATTCTCTTTGTCTATTTCAGCCTCTTACCCCAAACATACACACACACACGCCCACCCCCGCACATATGCATAAGTACACAGACAGACCCACTCCATAGTGATTTATACCAAACCCAACCCCACTGTGGATCAGCTCAATGTGTCCTATTAGTGTCACAATTACTTCTGTGTGTGCGTGGGCGTGTGTGCTCGTGGGGGTGTGTGTGCATGTGTGTGAGTGTGTCAGGTGGTACATAGCCAGACTAGATTCCGGTGGGTCCTTGTCCCTTGACACACACAGACAAACTCACACACAGAGACCTCTGCCAGCTGCCCCTCTTCTAAAGGGAATTGACTCTGCTCCAACCCCCAGCTGAGCTCCGAGGCACAGGACGAGGGAGCAGCTGTCCATGGTGTGTGTGCCGTGGTGGTCAGCTCGACGTGGAGAAAAAGACCTGATTACTTGTGTACCACGGGTCGGCGTGTGTGTGCGTGTCTGTGTGTGGGGGTGTGCGTCCGTGTGTTAGGCTGTTCCAAGGAGTAAGTTTGACTAATGCTCACCCTGTGTTTTGTTCAGCCTTCCTCTGAACTGGCAAAAAGCAAAACACACAGGAGAGATAGAGATCATGAACAGCCTCTCTCTTTCTATTTCTTTATCACATTCTCTCTCTCTCTCCCTCCCTCTCTCTCTCTATCTCTGTATCTCTCTCTCATGCGGGTGTCTTTTCATAAGGGTTTAACCTTATGTCAGAGCTGATTGATAGCCGTAATAATGATTGGATAGAAATATATGGGGAGGCAGGGTGTGAGGGGAGGGAAGGGTAGTGGAGGGGAGGGGAGAGCAAGAAAGGTGGAGAGAGAGAAAGAGAAATAGAGAGAGGGGGGTTGGGGGGGCTACTCATGATCTCTATCTCTCCCTGTGTCTTGTGTTTTTTGCTTGTTCAGAGAGATCCAAACAACCAATCCGGCCCCAGAAAAGGTCGGGATCCACCAATCAAAGACAGGACCCAATGATTAGAGGAGGAGGAAGGTGGAGTTTGATTGCCCACTGATGCACAAAGACAAAGAAATGATGTGGAGAGAAAGAGAGAATGAAAGAGTTTTGAACATATTCTACAACAGTAAATCTTCGTCAGTGTTTCGGTTTATACAGCTGACTATATGCATATAACAGGAGTAAACTAAAAAATCGATGCTGTTTCATAGCAGATGACGTCAACCTGCTCTCATATTTGCTCTCAATAGATGTTAAAAGTTATCAAGTCAGCTGAAAACATGAAGCTAAATCTGGATGGAGTGAACTGCTGTTTACTAACAAGCTGAAAAGAATCATCTGCTGTTTGAAGCTGTGATACTTTTTCATTTTAGGGAACCATGCATTATTTTTCTTCCTACTTTTCCCTCTCGGTGGCTGAATTTATGAATGCAACTCAGTGCCATGAATTGTTTTAAGGTTAATGTGTTGTGCAAAAGCTGTGAAGCAGGTGGTAAAAAAAATGATGTGGGAAATAATTAGCATATTCATAGATTCATGAATGTAAATGAAGCAAAGGTTCATTTAATATCTTTACTATATAAAGATATTAATCTATTTATTTCGAGGCTTCTAAATAACTAAATAATATTAGCAAAGATAAACTTTAATATCCCTACTGTTATGCAATGTGACTAATTACTAATTATCACTCAGTTCCATGTATAAAGAAACATGTAGATATATGCAGGTAGCTACACGTTTCTCACTTTACTGAGATACAGATCAAGAGACATGTAAGGAAGGGGAGGGGCCTGGTGGGGGTTTGATGAGCCATAATGCCTCTTACATCCACACACTTCTTTCCATTAAAGCGCATATGCAGAGGAAACACACAGCCTTCAAGTGTCTGCAGCAGACTTAGATGATGCTTTCCATTCAGATCACCGGTTAGGTCGGGTTTGTGTGAGAACTGCATTTGTTCAATCAACAGAATCCACCAGCCATAGTTAATGCTGACTCCATGCTTCCTCCTATCAGTGTATCAATGTTCGGCTTTTTCAGTTCCAAAGAAGCTAAAATTGACTAAAATACATCCAATCCACTTGTGTCTGCCTGTGGATCCTCACCCACTCTAAAGAGCTCTTATGGAGAAACTGTGGAAGAACCAGAGTACTGGTTCTGTTGGACTTCAGAGCAACAATTGACCGTGTTACCATGACTTTGCATATAGAGTTGGACAGGGTATGTCTGCAACGCTGTTGGATATCACTGCTTCCAGATCTTTGCTCAATGAGTTCACAGTCCGACTGCTCTTCCCCTGACAGATGACCACAGCAGGCGCAGAGGTGTTACGGATGGCTGATATGCTAAGATTGACATGGTGAGCACCGCCATCTTTTCTGTCTGCTGCAGCTCCAGAACTCTCCCGACATTCACATTCCAGGTGTCTCGCCATGGTGCCAATCTCCTCAAATTTGATCTCTTCTGCACCCTGGGATTCTCCATTAGAGACAACACAGATGCCACCATCCTTGCGTTGGCCTCATCCTGGCAACACTGCTGGTCTTTAGTGTTCACTGGTCTGGGCTGCTGAACCTTTCAACCAACCATTACTGGATCCAGAAGTTTCCCCTGTTCGTTAATTATCCCTCACTCTGTGTGATGATGTTACAGCCTATCATTTATGATGCCCGGATCATAAATAATGAACCAGACAACATTATGCTTATAACACTACTGAGCGCATTGAAGCCTCACACTGGATCTCTATCCTGGTGGTGGCAAACAAGAAGTCAGGAGGTCTTCCTCCCTGTGTTGGTCTCACACAGGTGAATCAAGCAGTGATTTCAGGCAAATACCTGCTGCCTACATGGAGGAACTTTCAGCAAAGTTCTACTGATCCACCATCTTTTCCTAGATCGACCTTGTTGTAGGTTCTCCTAAACCCTGGCAACCAACCTCACCACTTTTTAACCCACATGTGATTTTCTCTTATATCTGAATGCCTTTCAGCCTCAGCTCTGCCCTCTGTTGCTTCCAGAAGGTCCTGGATACCATCTCTGTTGGTATCAAAAGCATGGCTGTATATCTGGATAACATCGTGGTTCACAGAGCAACTTCAGCCCTCCACAACAATTGCCTTTTCAGGGTACTGTACATTCTGGCCAGCCACATCCTTTCCTTGATTGTGGAGAAGTGCATCTTTGCAGCACCTGTCCAGCATCACTATAAAACTATTGAGCGAGTTTGTAGCCACTTGGCCTGGCCCCGCTCCATTCAAATGTGGATGCCATATTAAGCCTCCCTGAGCCCTCCTGCCCTGCGCATTTGGGCATTGACTGCCTTTTATTTCCACTTTACTGGACATAATTATGGGCCCATCTAAAAGTTGCTAGCCTCTGGCCCTGCAGTTTGAGACCACTGTCTTTATTGTGGGGATCTGGAGTGGGGGGTGTTCTGTTGTTTCTCCAGTAGGGGCTGCGGAAGAGGCTGAGCCGGCCGGTGGGCGCGGCTTGGTACCGGGATCCAGCACACCTGTGGTTGATCGAATCAGCTCAGAGGAGTATATCTGCGGGAGGCTGCCGACACTTCAGTGCCTGAGTGTTTTCCAGTTATGGTACTTCAGGCCTCACAGCATTGCTTGTGTTACCTTATTGAGGATTTTTTGTGATTCTTTGTGTGCCTCCTTCCAGGCCTTGCATCCCTTGGATCCCCTGGTCGGCAGCCGCCCCAGCTGCCATCTCCACTGGAGCTGGAGCCAGCCTGTCCGCCCTCCACCGCGGCCTCCTCACCCGCTCTGTTCCCTCAGCCGCACTTCTCTTCCTCGTTGCGGAACTCCCTCTGTCACCAACCTCCAGAGACGCCGGCACGGTTCCCGACCCCTTGGAGCTGTCAAACCCAAAATCTATACCAAAATATTAAAACTCACTAATACTCTATTCTGTCGTCTGTTTGATTCCGCATGTGGGTTCGACGAGTAGATAACAACATGACATTTATTACCTTTATCTTTACATTTTTTGCCCCACCTTTTGCATTTCTTTTTTTCAATCACTCGTGTGTGTTGTTAGCTTTTTAACAGGCATATTTTCATGTGCTTTACGATTCTGTTTACCTGTGACTCAACAGGTATGCTGGAGCTCAAAGCAACTTTTCATTTTGATCTGTAAACCAGGATATTTAGAAGGGCATTCTGACTTGTGTGCTACCCACATAAATATGTGTTGTTAGTTAGCAAGTTAGTACATAAATCCCACTGTTACAACAACCAGTTTTCAGTGTAGTCTGAAATAGTCTCTAGATGATTTATTTCTGAAGGTATATACTTATTTAAGTTGTATAGCTTGAGCTGTGTGATGTCCTGTATCTTTACATATGCCCAGGACCCAACCTGGTCCTTCATAGCCTTAACAGCCTTAACACACATCCAATGTAAAGACACACATACACACTCTATACTCTCAGGTCCAGGTAACATTAACCCAGCGGGGCAACCAGGCCCCAGGCTCCACCCCGTCATTCTGGGGTGGAGACAAGCAGACTGTCCAAGCTTCTGCAGTAGCACAGCAGTCCAGCAGCCCAGATCAGTGCCAGGCACAAACCAACCAATTCTGAGTGATAAGGTAACAGTAGTGGAGAGGACAATCCTCCTTTGAACAGGAAGAAATCACAAACAGAACCAGAACTGCTCATTCCCAACTGTATAAAAAAGCATCATTACCACAAATAAGAGAAAAGTGGCATAAAACTAGAACTGCCTTCTGTTCATTCTTTACTTGGCAACATCTGGGTACAGACACACTAGTCCGCACAAACAGATCATTTGAGCTTATGTTGCTGGAGACCCCCTCTGGTTCAGCCGAGTGAGTCCTGAGTGAGACTGATGGGGGTCGAGATTCCCCTCCCCCAACCAACACACACACACACACGCACACAGACTCCCACAGACACATGTATAGATGTAGATAAGCACAGTACAACGTTAGCCATTTAAAATCCACCCAGCAGACTCTTTACCCCGAGGCAGTACGTCGTCAAACCCCCAACCCGCCAGCAGCTGAGCCAATTTTAAATACACATTTTCCTTAGGTTGTATCTACGGATCATGAAGTGTTTCAATACATATGAATACATATTAATTATAAAAGCTCCAAATATGCAAATGTGATGTAGGATGCACGGGTGGTGTAATTAAAATGCTGTATGTCACTGGCCATTTTTACAGATCTGTTTTTTATAAATCTGTTTTCTTGCATATTCTGAAAGTATGAATTTTTATATTTCTAATGATGTCAAGCGCATGGAAATGAATATAGAAATAGAAATATAAAATGAAGAAGATATAGGAATTGGAGTGCAGGCACTCTGGACACATGATTTTGCAGGAACCACCCCAGCACTGACTTTCACAAACATGACTTAAGTATTTTTGGTGGGATCCAATCTTCAGAATCATTTCCATCCAATTTTGAAAATTAGCATTTTTGAATGCTTACATTTTGGTAAGAACATGACATTTTATCCGTGATGTAGTGATATGAGTGAAATTCACAAAAAAGTATAATCATCTGTATTGTCAGATTAATATTTATTCTAAAGGTGTTAATACAATCACAGTACGTTCATGCATAAAATGGTTATGTATTTTTAGAAAACATTATCTCAGTTACAAATATAAATATCAAACACCCATGTTGCACTTCACAAGTGTTGTGTATATTAATACTATTTTAAGGTGTTGTACTGTTGAAACATAATGAAAGGATCGTGTGACAAATAGAAGGAAAACATGGACTTGACAGAGTCGTTCAAAACGAGTCGCTCTCAACAGGAATGATTTGAAATTATCTGATCCAGTTAGAAATATGTATTTTAGAAGTTGTGATGAGGAAAGATCTCCTGTTGTAGTCTGTGTTACAGCAAATGTGAAGAACCCTCTGACTGAAGACACTCTGTCACTGTTTTACAGCTTCATGAAGAGGATGCTCTGATTACGCTGATGGTTTTATGAGGACCCAGATCAGTGCTCAGAACAGAACCAGCCTTCTTCACCAGATTGTTGAACTTTTGTGGGTCACGATCTCTATTGCTGTTTCTCCAACAGATGATTTGTGGATTAGATTTATTATTTTTTGCAAAGCTACAAGCTAAAACACTGATATGTTGTTGTATTGATTTTATTATCATATAACAATATATTTTAGGGGATTCTAAATTTCTGTTTTTCAAGAAGATGATCTCAATTCCATCATGAGTTAAATATTTTAATTAAAGAGTTTTTATATCACAGCTATCTGACCTAAAAAAAACTTTAACTTCTATTTTTATTGACTAAATTAACAGTAAATTTAGCCAACAAAAACATGGTAAGATTTAGTTACAGCAAAATGACTAAAACTAAAATATTATAGATAAGCAAATTGCAACTTAAAATATTTTTTTAAAATAATCATTGAAAGGTTTTTACTAAATCTAATATAATGCTGTATGTGATTCAACGCAAGATAAAATGCTTGGTTTTGTTCAGGTTGTCTGGAATTACTCACAACATGCAAAGTTTATATTTTCTCCAGTATTTGTAGCCGTCTGCCACACACAGCTGCATTACTGTAAAGAAAAACTCTGATATGTATGTGACCAACATCATTTTTGCTCCGGCATATTATAAAACTTCTTATCTCAACACAGATTTATTTTCAAACAGAGGAAAAATATCAGTCTGAAAACAGAAGCATTGTCAGGACTTGAGTTTTGTTCATCACTGCAGGTCGTTTTGTCTCGTTGCTGTGATAGAAACGCCCATTCATCCTGTTTCTCATCCTTGTTTCTTGCTGTGTCTGTCTCTTCAGGAAGCATTGGGGGTGTTAGGTAGCTAATGGCTGGAGGCCTCTTGTTCCTCCCAGTCTCTAATGTGTTATGCCTAAAGACATGCACCACATTTACACACACTCAACAGAATGCAAACACACACAGATGGACATCCACACACCTAAACCCTGCTGTCATGATCATGATGGAGTGTCAGGTGCTGCTGGCTAATTTCTGGCTGCGTGTGTGAGTGCAGAAGTGGTAGAGTGGATGGCTATGAATACTAAACAGTTAGCTAATGATATCTATTGGATGTGTGCATGTAGCAGCTAACTAATTATATCTATTTTATTAGTGAAAAAAACCATGATATGTCTCTGCTGTGGCAAATCCTGTTTTCGACCCCTTCTTTTCATTGTGCATGCACACACACGCACACCCCCACACACACACCCCAACATGCAAACTTTGAAAGCAGATTACCAACATCGCCTTCCTGTTCCCACAGTCATTCTTGGCTGTTTAAATGTAAATATTTTATTTTTGAAACATGTTAAGGGCAGTAAAATATTACAAATAGTTTTTTTAAAGTTTGTAGTGTCGATTTTTAACAGCATGAGATGATGTAGCAAAAACTAAGTGTGCTGAAGGATTACTGTGACTTGTTTGTCTTTAAAGTTGCAGTAAAACCAATAAGCAGAATTATGGCAACAAGGAGCATCGAGCTGCATTTGGTGATGGTTGTTTTGTTATTGATGGTTGTTTTGTTATTGATGGTTGTTTTGTTGGTGGTGGTTGTTGTGAATTGGCACAAAAACAGTCAATCCAATCATACAAAGTTTAAAAAAATAATATCACATAGTAGCTCAAAATGAGCAAACCTTTACCTTTCTGCGGTGTTTAGAAGCACTGCTGGTTGGTTAAAGTACCATCTAGAACCTGGAATCAAGCACCAATAGTATGACATTTATCTGCATGAATATCAAGATAAATAACATTGAGTTATTAAACTTTCCTCATGCTCTAGTGTTTTTTCTAATA
Source organism: Phalloptychus januarius (assembly GCA_902982915.1). Lineage (NCBI taxonomy): Eukaryota > Metazoa > Chordata > Actinopteri > Cyprinodontiformes > Poeciliidae > Phalloptychus > Phalloptychus januarius. Next base: position 543,917 of record CADWAE010000476.1, read on the forward strand.
CTCAATATGCTTCTCCATGGAACTTGTCTGATGTTGAGACTGATCTCAACCTGGAGCCGTGGCTTCGATTGCTGGAGCCCATCCAGCTCTTCTTACTGTGGACAGATGCCAATAGTTTTTACTGCTCCAAATGGGAAACTGCAAGCATTTACATCTTATCATGTAAGTCTGATTTAGTGTAATGTTGAGTTGTTGTTTTTCTCCTAAAGCTATTCACTTTTTTTTATCTTTGTGCTTCTGTTTTAAGTGACCTTCATGACCTCTGACCTCTGTAGTGATTTCATAACTTCTGCTTGAAACAAATCCCTGCAAAGAGAGGCAGATATAGGCACTCCAAGCAAGTGTGTGTTTTGAGCTGTGTGTAGGGGTGTGCCTGTGTGGGGGTGTGTGTGTGTGTGTGTGTGTGCGTTTGTTCTCTCAGTGTCCTGGCTCTGTGTGTGGCCCATTTACACACAGGACCTGCTGCTGTGCTGTAATCTAATTTCCATTTTTCTAATCAAATTATTAGAAGTCTATCTCAGATTATAGACAATGGAAAATCATACACACACACACACCCACACGCAGACAAAAGGCTTTCTATTTGTGTCTTTTGCTCTTAAAGTTACGCAGTGTCAACCACTGTGAGGCACATGCACAGACACTCAGATAAATGCTCATTCTGTTTCACATATGCACTCACAGACACTTTTCAGGATGCCATTCATCAACAGCAATAGGCTGGAGGCTGACCTCTGACCTTTTGAGAGGTCAGTTCCCAGGAGTCAGGAGAGCTGTTGTTGGAGCAGAAAGACATGCAGGCATCTGGCTTGAAACAAGGGGATTGTCTGTGCTGCTTTAGAAACGTTTATGTGAATGTGTGTTTGAACTGGGAAAAAAATGTTTTTTACAAAATCTCGTTTGCCTGCCATTATTACTGTCCGTAGTTTTTAACCCAGTCTAATTATTTTAAACAAACAAATCATGTTTTATCTATTTCTAATCACAGTTGAGTTTGTACTTTGTTGTTCACACTTTGTAAAACACCACACATTTGTAATATATGTGGTTTGGTGGTGAAAAAGGAAAAAGATCAAGGTTTCTCAATGGGAGAGGTGTCGCCCTCTGGGGGCTGCTAAGAAGATGACAGGGAGTTTTGCTTAAAGGGATCCATGATTAGTTGGAACAACAGACTTTACATGAAAAATATTTATTTTAGATATAAAAACAACAGAGTAACTATACTGTTATTGGTATTGCTGTTTAGATTGAATAAATTTCAATAAAATATTGTCATACAAAAGTTGCCATGTTGTCTATGCTGCAATGCATTCTGGGTAAATGCCAGCTGGATGCTAGCGCCATCCATCCAAAACAGTCATGATTAATATATATAGATATAGATATAGACATAGATATAGATATAGACATATATATAGATATCTATTTACATCTATATATATGAATATATAAATAGATATAGATATAGGTATTAGATTACACCCCATACAGTCCTGCCTTAAGTGCTCTATAACCTAAATCTGGGGGATGCATTTCAGTGCTCTATATTTCCCATCAGATATCGTTCCCCCTGTGTTGAACTGGGGAAACTGTATCTGATGGGTGAATTATGGCCATCAAATAAACTGTAAAGCACAAATGAATCAATATTTTTAACTTCACTGATTGCTGAGTAAGAACTTGGTGAGCGCAGTTCTTACTGCACTCACCAGTAAGAACTGCTAGCAAAGTTATCAGCTATATGTTATGTTATCATAACTGTTATCAGTTATCAGCAGATAACTTTGCTAGTGAGTGCTAGCCACCACACTGTCCATAGCCAGAAAAAAAACCCCGCCTTTCAACCAAAGCTGCTTTCTACGAAAGAGGATTAGGGCCACCGAAAAAAAAAAAAGAATTCTCAAAATTCTTACTTTAACTGATTAATTCTGATTAATTCTGATTCTGACTGATTAATTCTGACTTTAATCTCAGAATTCTGACTTTAAAGTCAGAATTTTGAGAATTCTTTTTTTTTTCTCGGTGGCCTTAATCCTCTTCCGTAGCTTTCTTTCCATTTGCTTTGAGTCCTCTGCATTTCAACCGTTATTTAAGTTGCTCCACACTGAGTTTCTGTACTGAAGAATATTGAAGCGACGTCCTCAGGACGTCCTCATCATCCAACGTTACACACTTTGCTGATGTCGCCATTGTGTTTGGGCTTTGTTTGTCTGAACATTCGGCGACAGTGACGTCATTTGCAATGAGAGACAAAGTGGGTGTTTACACATCCAATATAGGCTCCAGAATTTCCCTCACCATGGTAACGCTTGTTCTCGTCCAGTCAGCTTTACATCACTGGTTGGGTAGTCTCTAAAACAATCTAGAGCAAATTCTGTTCTAACATGCAGCTCCAGTGCAGACACTTTGAAATTATACAAATATCATCTTGTAATGATACATGCACATAATTAACTGTTTAAATACAATGATATCATTTTATTAGCAGAAAATCTATGTCTTTATACCTTTACAGGGACTTTTCATTGACTCTCAATCTAACTATTACCAGTACATAGTTAACCTTTATGGAGGAACTTATGAAATCCTGCCTTCACGCTGAAAAATTCCTCCATAAACCTTAACCTAAACTCAGTTCACACCCTATTCCTCAACAAGAACAACAACCCAAAAACAGTACTTGTCATAGGGCCCGGGCATTGGACCCCAGAAGGACAAATCAATCCTCATGACATAATATTTGTTGGAAAAATGGTCCTTACACTGTATCAAAAACAAGGACATACACACGCGCAAACACAGAGGTGTTTATACGTTTTAAAGCTCCAAATGGTAGAAACAGTGTGTAGCTGAAGTGAAGCTGCACAATGCTCTGTGTGACACAGCGATCCATTACACTGCAAGCCCAGTGAGGGTGCTAGAATGAGACGCTGCACAGACGGCTTCAGTTTGCTCATGTTGGGCTTGGTGTATGAACTTCTCTCTCTGTCTCTCCCTCAGCCTTTCTGCTGCTGACTTAGAAAACTTTATTCACATCAGCTTAGATGTCACATTTTCTCCATCAGATTGTTTATCAATTAAACAGAGTTCTGACAGATTTGATGGTTTGGTGGGTGATTTAAGTTTGCATAACAAACAAAACATCATCGCTCTGAATTTGTTCAGGCACAAGAACTGGAGTAAAAGTAAGAGAAAACGACTCTTACAGCAGTGCAATGCAAACTATAAGGGACAAAGATTGTAGCTGTTTGGTTACAAGACAAGTTGACAGCATTTTATATGCCCAAAAAAACGTCAGATGAAATATTTATAGCTGCATGAGAGCTTATGACAAAAAGACCCATAATTCTCCTGTGAGAACTGGCATAAAAACTGAAAAACATGTATCTCCCTATGACATTTTAAATCCATGTGTAGTGTCCCTCATATGATCCTGTCCATAAAACCCAGGATCTAGAATGATGCATTAAACTCTCATATAGAGCGTCTCTCTCATTGTGCTAAAAAGCAACTGGAGCTTCAATTTGAATCAGGATTTTTAAGTAATCAATAGTTTTTTTATTAATTATCCTCAACATGTAAACACAAATATATTTTGAAAAAGAAACATTCCGCCTGAATGTTTGATTACCAATTAAAGGACAGTGTAACTAATGAGGCCTCTGTGCAGCCCTGATAACAGCCACCTCATGTTTCTCCCAACCCTGCCATTAGTATGAAATCCTGATAAAGAAATTATATTTAAATGGTAGCTGGGCTTTAAAATCTCCGTCTTTGTGGCAGCGAAGGTGTGATGGAGGGGGTGTGTGGGGGTGTGTGTGGGTGTGTGTGTGTGTGTGTGTGTGGCGCTCATGGTGGGGGCTGGGGCAGTTAACGTTGTGAGCGGCTGAATGAAACGGTGCGGGGAGTCGGTGAGTGCAGATAAAGCCCTGCTCATGTATCAGCCTGTTCACCTGTCTGAGCCAGACCGCCATAATGGATAGACACAAGCTGCAACCATCACTCATAATCACACGGGCTGCCTCCAAGTATGTGCGTGTGTGTGTGTGTGTTTGTGTGTGTGTGTGAGAGAGAGAGAGAGAAAGAGAGAGAAAGAGAGAGAAAGCGAGGACATGTGCTGGTGAAAGAGAGTGAGAAAGAAAGGAGAGTTGAAGAAGCCAGTGCGTGTGTTTTGTGTATAAGATGGTGGTGGGAGTGATTATATGTCTGCATGGGTGCATGACAGAAAAAGACAGAGACAGAGTGTGGGGGTGTGTGTGTGTGCGTATGCTTGTTTGTGCAACTCCTGTCTGTCTTTTGCTCATTTTTGATTGATACTTGGATTGTCACTTCTCTCTCTTTCTATACTCTACATCTGTCTATTCCTGCTAATCTGCTAATCATCATGTTGGGGAATGTGTGTGTGTGTGTGGGGGGGGGGGTAGCCTTCTTTTGATACATTGCAAGGAATAATTTCCTAACACTGTATATTGTGGGGACCAAAGCCTGGGCCCCATAAGGAGCAGGGCTGTTTTGGGTTAGTGGTCACGTTTAGGACTGAGGTGTGACTTGAGTTCAGGTTTAAGGTCAGGATTAGGCTGTAGAAATGAATGGAAAATTCAAAGTTTTGGTGAAGATAAAAAGACTCCACAAGGTATTAATACCTTGTAATGTAATACCTTGTGGGGGCCATTTTCCTGACACATGCTACATTGTGGGACCCACGGCTCCTTGTGCGGACTGAGCTTGGTCCCCACAAGGGAAACACTGTTTTTGGGTCAGGGGTTAGGTTGAAGACTAAGGTGTGAATTACGTTTTGGGCAGGGTTAGGGTTAGATATGCAATGGTTCGGGTAAGGGTAAGGTTTAGGTTGTGGAAATGAATGGAAGTCAATGGAAAATCCCAACAAAGGTGGCCATGCAAATGTGTGTAGGGGTGTGCGTGTGTGTGTGTGTGTGTTAACATGAAAGCAGTGCTTAAAGGTAGAGGCCTGTAACGGCCTAATGAGAAGTCATGTTTTGATACCTGAGTGTCAGAAGGACCAGGAGCTTCTTAAAGAAACAGAAGCCCAATTTCCAGGTGTCACAAATTTCTTTTACGTTATGTTTGATATGTATCCCATTTTATAGCAACTGAACATGCTAGTTCTTTAAACAATAGCACACTCAAACACAGAAACTGTTATAGCATAGAAGTATTATGGAAAAAAGATTTAAAGAATCTTAAATTCTTTAAATCTTAATTCCACGTCCTACATTTGCCCAAGTTTTTTGAAAATTAAAAATTTATAGTGTCACATCTATGCTGCTATTAATTTTATTTAGGGATTTTAGAGTAAAAAAGGCTAAATACAAATCAGCACCACCCTTTCTGCCTCCTCAGTGGACAACAATATTTCACCAGTGGACTGATCTATGGCTGTATTATACCCAGACTGAGTTACACACAGGTGAACCATGTTCAATATTAGATGATCAATTATGGTTTCATTTTGGAGAATCCAAGAAAAGGGAGTATGACACATTTTCAGATGATTTATTTTTTTGTTCAAAATTACTAAAACATTTAATCTATTTCCAAACAGTAACTTGCCTGAGAGGAACTACGCTGTTTATTCAATGACTGCTGGAGATAGGCACCAGCAGTCACACACACACACACACACACATGAACCCTCCTAACCCTGCAACTTTGCAAGAACAAGCAGGAATTGACAAGATGGTTATGCAGATAATTATAATTATCATCAAGGCTGTGCATCAAAATGAATGGAACTGAATATACATTATTTTACAGATGTTTGCCAAAGTAAATGTGCTACAGCTCTTGAATATAAAGAAACAACACTCTTGAATAGTTAGTAATTTTCTAAATATTTAATGGCCAGTTTGACTTGTACTCTGTGACCAAACCTTATCTGTGTCAAAACAGCTTGATGAGACCTAAAATCGCTACAGATAGAGGGGAAAGGGTTAAAACTTATGGGCTGACTTCACTTTAATCTTCATAATGATAGCTAAGAAGGAATGATGATACCTTCTCTCTCCTCCCCATCCTTCCTACCTCATATTTTTCCTCTTGATTTCCACACCTCCATCCTTAACCTGCTGACCTCACTAAGCGTTGCTGCTTCTCTGACTTTATCCTCCCCTACTCTGCAGCTCTCTATCATTTCCTCCTTTTCTTTCTGTCTACTTCTCTAATGTCCTTTATTTTATTTGCTCGCTCTGACATGCATTGGCATCACTTTTTGTTTACAAAATTAATTCAATTACTCATTTGTCCCTTTGGTAACCACCTCTATCACAGGAGTTCACTCTAAACATTGTCTGCAAAATAAAAACATGAGGCAATGTTCCATCCTGTAGCAAAGTTCATATTCATGGAACATTGGCATCAGTAATAGAAAGTAGGCCTCTCATAATTTCTGATCATTTTGATTTAGGAAGCTCTGCACTTTTGAACCTTTATATTGATGTGGTTGGGGCAGATTCTGTTTTTGTTGAAACCAAGCGAGTTGACATCAAACTCTACAAGATCTTACTGTAAGACCATTACAAAGTCAAGCTAATAATAGCTATTGTCTTACATATAGTTACATACTTATCCCCCAGGACGTAATGGAACTGCATGCAGCGTCCGCTGAAGTATTGGAAAATAAGCTTGTGTGTGTGGGGGGGGGGGTGCATGTGGGGGTGTGGGGGTGTGCGTATGTGTGTGTGTGTGTGTTGGATGTGTCTTTGTGTGTGTGTCAGAGCGAAGGAGACGGTGATGGATGCACATTTGTGGTAAATGATCTAGAACTTCCTTTAATAGGAGATACAAGAAGTGGCTAAAAATCCCCACTAATGGAGAAATATGACATTGGGTGAGGGGAAAGGTTGAGAAAGTGGAAAAAATGATATGGAGTGAGGCACATATAGAAAACAGAGAATGAAACGGGATCTGAAAAGGGAGAAGAGAGTGATGTGGACATGGATGACTAACTTTCATAACTGTAAAAGCTGGGAGGCCAGATGGCATTCCTATAGTCTAGAAGGAGACGGTGGTGCCGTCTCTTTTGGCAGACGGAGCATTTTCTCTTATTGACAATTCTATGAAAAATCCTAAATCTGAACAATTCCTAAAGATCAGTATTTCTTCTGTTGCTTCTACTTTGAGCTTGGACAACATGTCAAATAATTTATTAAACATTTCAGTGTGTAACCCCGACTCCTCCCCTTTGACCACTGGAGACCAGCACACCTCACGACAGACTGACAGACGGGTGGATGGGTGGATGGGTGGATGGATGGATGGATGGATGGATGGATGGATGGATGGATGGATGGATGGATGGATGGATGGATGGATGGATGGATGGATGGATGGATGGATGGATGGATGGATGGATGGATGGATGGATGGATGGATTTCAGTGTCTAAAATGTGCTTCTGTACCATTTCAAATATTTTCAGAGGGTCACCAGCATTTGTAGAAATAAATATTGCAAGATAATGAAGACATAAGAAATGTCTGGTCAGAATTTAAATGAAAAGTTTTATTGCTGTAAACCGATGTTTGGAAACGATGTTTCCATTGATTATTTAGAGGAGTGTTGATCATTTTTGACAGATCTTTTTAATACAATGAAATTACCACTTTCACATTTTTTATATTTCTTGTTTTTTTTTTTTGTTATTTTTTGGAAGATGTGTCTGATTTCCTATCAGAAACAAGCATCTTTTGCTAATATTAATTCTACATGTCTCTAAAGTTTCTTGAACCAGTACTTATTTATTGGCTGTGTCCAGAATAGACACATACTCAAAGAAATAACCTCAAATGTTTTAATGGTCATCAAAAAAACTGTATATCTTATCAAACACAAGATTAAAAAAATCTTTTGGCTTTGTACTTGTATATTGATTTATCAAGTCCAGAGAATGTCACGGCACTTCACACTACAGTCAGTCACACACTGATGGTGGGAAGCTACTGTATAGTAGCCACAGCTGCCTTGGGCAGACTGACGGCGCCCACCAGGCTCTCTGACTGATACCATTTTCAGAAAGGTTTCAATCTATATCTTTTCATTACACTCAGAGAAAGTTTTATTTGGATTTGCATCCATCCATTTTCTATACTCCCTTGTCTCTTAGTGGGGTCAGGAGGTGCTGGTGCCTCTCCAGCTATCGTTTCGGTCGAGAGGCGGGGTCACCCTGGACAGGTCGCCAGTCTGTTGCAGGGCAACACAGAGACAGACAGGACAAACAAACATGCACACAAACACTCACACCTGATGAGAATTTAGAGAGACCAATTAACCTGACAGTCATGTTTTTGGACTGTGGGAGGAAGCCGGAGTACCAGGAGAGAGCCCACGCATGCACAGGGAGAACATGCAAACTCCATGCAGAAAGACCGGGGTCAGGGCTCTACCAACTGCGCCACTGTACAGCCCTTTCTTTGAATATGTAAAGGTTTATTTGCACTGACTCTATTGCACAGTTTAGTCCAACATTAGATTGGAATAGAGCATGTTTTAAACAATCTGTATTGCTTAGAAGAATACAGATTTTAGTTGATATACTTCAAACATATTTTCATCTACAGATATAGTAATAATAATAATAATAAATCAAACACATATAGCACTTTTTAGGACACTCAGAGATGCTTATTATTCACTTCAGAATATAATGTTGCGTCTGCAGAGAAGAACGTGCATGTAAGAGGGCGATCCTCTCATCTAGCCTCTCTGAAATATAGAGTACTACTGTTTTATGCCACAAGATGGAGACAAAGCGCCACAATTGAACAGAAAGTCAAACTACGCAAAACTCACACTGAAGAAAAGTGAAAACTTTCTAAGTGACAAAGCTTTAGAAATGTTATTGAAATGTAAAATTGTGGCAACAACTAAGGGCCAATTTTTTAAAATTATTTTAATCATGAGGACTTGAGAAAATCAAACTTGGAAAAGGTCTGTACATTTTCCAGTAACAAGCATTGGACAGTGGGAAACCATCATAGTCAGTGCTCTAGAAATTTTTAATGATTTTGCGATTAATTAATGTGATTTTAAATACACTGCTGATGTGTAGATTATCCCATCTGCTGTTCTTTTCTTGTTTGTTTGTTTGTCCATTAGATTTTTGTTTTGTTTTTGTTTTAGTAAGATTATTTATATCAGTCTGTTTTATAGGAATAAGAATGTTTAACTGACAATTCAAAGCTTTAAGGTTTTTATGGCCTCAATAGACCCACAACTATAACAGAAGCAGAAAGGCAGAATGCTGTTGGGTTCTAAATGTTACACATGTTTATGTTTATGTTTAAACTCACGTTAAATTGCAAAATGTCTGCACAGCTGGATAGATGCCCAATATATTTGTTCAGTTATCTTTAGTTGATTGCTAAACATATTCACTGACCATCAGCGAGTCATCTGGCTCCATTTTAATCCTTTACTCTCCAGATGTACTAAATGAAGCTAAATGTGGCTCAGTTTAATCATTTGGGTTTAAAAATAAAAGATTAAACTCGTGTCGATGCATTGGGTTTGATGCTGTTTGATGAAGAGAGTCAGACTTTAGTGTATTTAGGTGACTTTCAGTGCTTTGTAGTTTGTTATTGTTGACTGAAAAAGTTGCATTGCTGTCGCATATTTTTTACTGCAGGTCATGTTTGCATCACCTCATATATTCATGCAACATTCTTTTTTATATATACATGTTTGTAAATATATTGTAAATCAACATGTTTAAAAAGACATGAATTAAGATTTCCATTTTTTTTTTCTTTTGTGAAAAATTAATAACTGTTTTGGGTGAATTATGTGTTTATCAGTTTAAGTAATTCACCACTAGATGTCAGTGTTGTACCATTTTAGCACCTCTTTTCAAAATCTTTTCTGTTAAGAGAACTGTCAGATGGTGTTTTTATATTCCTCAAAGGACCAACACATGTTAACTGATAAACTCAATTTATTAAAAATAATTCTAAGCTTTCCGACCACATTTACCCAATTTTCACTCACAACTGTTCATACATCTTTACACTGTCATGGACAGATTATACACTGTCTGCATAACTGGGCATGTTTTTGAATAATAGTTAACCCGTTATAAGCAGACATCCGTTAAGAAACACTGGCAGTGAGGGGAGATCAAACACCTTGGGTTGAAAATGAACTGAAGATGCTGTATGTCTCAAAATGACATATATATATATATGGTCGCGTTTGTGCTGCTGTCAGCACACCCAGGTAAAAAAAAAAGAAGTTTTGTGGTAAGGCTCCAATAAAAATGACTAGATTAACTAATTAAAAATTTAAGAGGTTGTTATGACGCCATCTAGTGTTTCTATCGAGTATTACAGCTAAAAGGTCTTGGCAAAAACATTGCGAAGCTGGGATAAGAGCAGGAAGCAGTGCAGATGTCATTGGATGACTTCCTTACACTCTGACTTTAAGACACATTTGTTTTTTGTTAGACTTTTAATGGACAATATATTATTCATAAATTCTGTTACTGCTATGTTGTCACAATGTTTCAATTTCAGCCATCTTTATCATTTTATTTTATCTTATAAAACATTCCTTTTGAGCACTCAGTCAATCTTTCAATAAATTCAAATGTAATTCAGTTCAATTAAAAAATACTTTAATGATCCCAAAGGGAAAGAAAATTCTGTTGTAACACATATTACTTCAAATTCTTAAAACAAGAATTGTAGATGCTGATGGCTGTGGGTAGAAAGCATCTCCTGCAGCGGTTTAGATTACAACAGTTCTGAAGAAGCTTCTGACTCACAATACTCTGTTTTTCTAAGACAGTCTCATGATAAGGATGATCAGGGTTTTATCTTCTTTGCATCATCATCTCCAAAAGTTCAATAGAACACAACCAGCCTTCTTTATCAGGTTCTTGAGTCTTTTTAGGCCCCTGGTTCTGATGCTGCTGCCCCAACAGATGATGGCAGCAGAGATGACTCTCTCAACAACAGACTGATAGAAGATCTGCCGCATCTTGCTGCAAACTTTAAAGGATCTTAGCTTCAACAAGTCCAGTCTGCTCATAGTTGTAGTGTGGTGACCATTTTTCTCTCCTTGAAAAATGTTTCAAGGAAAGACCCTGAAACATTTTTTGATAGGTTAGTTGTGATAAGTGAATATATTGCATTACAGAACCTTCCAGTGTTACATGGCATTTGCTTTCAAATCAAAGTAGTTTTATTGACATAGCACTTTTTAAGGAACAAAGCAGTTTGAAGTGCTTAGAGCAAAGATGTAATTCTCTATCAGAAATATTTGTATGTATTTTTAAATCTTACATCAAGCTTTACATGGGGGTCTCTGCACAAGGCAACTATTGGAGGCCATTTTAAAATGTATATTCCCATCCCAATTCTATTTCTTGAAGTTGCTGAGTATTTCATAAAACAATCAAGACCAGAGTTATGATCTTTTTCATATTTTCCCAGTTTCACAGCCCTTCTTAGTGGAGCTTGCATCTCCTTCCCATGTATGACTGAGTTTTGTTCAGATACTCCCTTGTGCATCCAGAGTTCATAACATACATGTTCTGTTTGTTGGAAAAGTAGCATAAAGTAGTCCAACAGGTGGGGCCAAAAACACTGAGAACAAAAAACACCAGCAGCAACATTTATGTGTCTCAGGAAAAGCCAAAGTAAAGTGTCTGAATCCACCCAAACCAGCAGGGGGTTAACACTTTTAGGCTTCTTATGGTTGCCAAGGAGACCAGAATCTATTCTACACATCTCATAAAGCTACTTTAACACCGATGACTACCACCTTCTACATCTGAATTTACTGCTGTTATGATCTGTGCAAACAAAAACACACACAAGGCAAACTAGATCCATTATCTCATCTTTTAATAACACATTCATATCTATGCTCTGTTTGTTTACAAGGAATTAAAACAAGTGTTGATGAGGAGTAAAGAAATCATTCAGGCAGAAGGTGAAAGTCCATATACTGTGAAGACCAAAATATCTTATGATAAAGGTGTATATTCATGACTCTGTGACCGCAGCGAATCAAATCCTTTCATTTCCTTTTCAAGGTCAAATCTAATTTCGACAAGTGGAGATGAATCCAACACAAATCAATAGTGAGGCAGCGTCGCCCTCCTTTCACCGGCATCAACACAGTCAGATTAGAAAACAGGTCCTTTTGCTTGTTTCAAATGAATCACGAGAAATGAGAATACATCGCAGTTTGAGTAAAAGGTCCTTGCAGGGCGCTGAAACTTTTCACAGAGAGAAAGGAAATGCTAAATGCACCCAAACATAAGAGTTACAATCTGATGTCAGAAAAGGGAGAGAAAGATAGGAGTCAACCAAAATGAGACAAAACATGAAGAGTTTCAAGTTACAAACAACAAAGTTCATTGAAATAAAAAGGAATAGAGGTGAACTCAGTAAAGATATCTAATACATTTTGAGTTGGTGACGATGAGAATTAGGTTGTTTTTGTCCGTTTGATATCCCATCATATATTTCCTTCCAAATCAACTAAAAACAGAGAATGTAAATAAAGTTATCTTTGGAAGAAGTATAGGTTTCTTTTCCTTTAATAGACTATCCACTACAGTATATGGAGACGCCACTACCATGTTATTCATTCATCTATATTTCTTTCGAAAAATTTCTGTCTTCATTTCTTTTTAAGGGGTGTTATTTTGAAATCTTTTTTTTGTCCAACAGAACATAACCTATTTTCTTTTTCCTAAGAGGTAGATTAATTACATGGTTTCCGGTGTCATTCCGGAGATGAATCCCAGAGAGGGGGCGGGGGGGCATGTGGAGCAAGGCTGGAGGAAAACTGGGCTAACTTTAGCTGCTCTCATTTCTAATCCAGTTTAGGCTCAATTTGTGATTTCAACGAGTCTCCAGCAGTCAGCCAATGAAACTCAAACAGCGTCAATCAACACTTAGCTGTGATTGTTTGATTTTAGTCCAGTTAGGTTCTCCAGAAGCCCACAGCGCCCCCTGACCTCCGGCACGCACTACTACACAAAATGTGTGCATTCTGGATTTTTTTGTGCACATCTCCTTTAAATTGACTCTTTTCAGTTTTAACTCTACCTGGAGAAGTACTATGTCAAAAACTGAAAAATTGAAATCAATGAGTGACAAATGTAATTGTGCTATAAAATATCGTGTCCTCCTTCCTGCTTGCATGTCCAGCTGTCTGAATACTCACTCCTGTCCATTTTAACCTTCAGAAAATGGACAACCTTCCAGCTGTGTTTGATCTTTTTTTTTTTTTTTGAGGTAGCATTGCTGGTTATGTGTCAAGAGGATCACGTTTCATTACTTCCAGGTAACAGCATCCCTCCGCAGCGTTTGTCATTTTCAGCTGAGGGACCGTCGTCGGGACATTTCACCACATTGGAGTTTTGTCAGTTCCTCTGAATTCTGTCAGGCAGACGTTCATGCTGCTCTTTAAAGTGCAGCTTTGACACACTGCAACAAACAAGAAGCTTCCAAGTCTGACCTTCCAAGGTTCTACACTTAAAAGGGAACAAGTTGTTTTATTTTTTTATTCGTTTTTGTTTTTTGATTTTTTTCTTTTGTCATTTTGTTTTTGCCAATTTATTGTGTACTTTACATTAATGCTGATCATATCACTAACTTAGGTATTGTTTACATCAGTGCGCTGCCATTACAGTGTTGTGGTTACAAGATTAATTTTTCACCATAATAAGTAGCATTATTACCCTTGGTACAGAATCACTCCGTTATATTTCGTGGATCTATGGCAATGCATGACTACATCCATCAACCAATCCAACGAGTCAACAGAGGCTTTTCTATTTCCTTCATCAGTTGTTGGTGAGACTTTAAGAAGTTGCTGATAAACACCAACATGTAGAGTGGAATTTCTCTGGTAAGGGATTCCTGGGAACTCGTTCCCATTGCAGCCAAACACTAGCTAGAATTTTCCAAATAAACATGGCTCCAAAACTTATGCTACAACAACAAAAATGAAAATATGACTTCTGTTTTCTCTCATTAGGCTTGCATAAAATCAGCAGATTGGACATTTTAGAGAATATAAAATGTAAGACCAGCTTTATGCTACAGAAATGATCAGCAGTAACACAAAGTACTTCAGAATGGAAAGGGGCAAAACATGCGCAATAAACTAAAATGAAGATTCAAACAGTATTGAAAAGACTTTAATACATATTTAATGTTAGTATTTGAAATTAATATTGAAGTATTTTTAAAGGTGGCATCACACTAAACACTGTCAACCTTATATAACAATAGATCAGCCTGGAATTAGCCCAGAAATGACCCAAAACTAGGTATTAAATGGCCGAGAGCGAATTAGAAGATAGTCCTTTTCACTACATTCTGACCTACAGAGGAGCCGTAGGCAGCACCGAGGAGCCGTAGGCAGCACCGAGGAGCCGTAGGCAGCACCGAGGAGCCGTAGGCAGCACAGAGGAGCCGTAGGCCGCACAGAGGAGCTGTAGGCAGCACAGCGTGTGCCGGCTTTCAGTTTGATCCCAACAGCTGTTTTCTCTAATGTACAGAATAAAAATAAAACGACTTAGAGGAGTTCTGTTCCAAGATGAGACTCTGCTGTTTTATAGACATAACCTTTCCTTCAGGAATAGCTCAGAGATTATTTGCAGATATTCTCAGTTTGTATTTTTGGACTGAGCCCCTACTGTGTGTTTGGCACAGTTAGCGTCCCGTACTGACCTACTTGTTAGTACTTCAGTATTTTTAGTAGCCATTTTGTTAATAGATGTACGTATTCACGTAGAAATTAAACTATTTTCAGATTTTCCAACCAAAAGAAAGTTTAAACATTGATTTTTTTTTTTCAAAGTGGACTAAATAGAAAAATCAACATATCTTCAACAGAAGTGAGCAAAATGAACACAATTGAGACCAGCGCAAGATAGGGCAAAGGACCCTGACATTCCTGCCTGCTCCAAAAATTAAACATTATTCAGAAACTGAAGGAAAACAAATATTTTTCTTTCCAAGAATACAAAAGAGAGGAGAAAGACTGGAGGTGTTCATTCAATCTCTACTCTCCGTTGCACTTCGTCTTTTTGTTTCGCTATGTGGGCTGGGTGTTCTCAGTTGTTTCGGTAGTTTGCTATCCTCAGCGTATTTCATCAATTAGTGCAACACTACGTCCCTAGATGTTATGTCCAAATAAAGCTTGCTGTATTGTCTAAACTAAATAAAAACAAAATACGTCAAATCTAACCAATCAAAAGCCCTGCAGACTGAATAATAAATCCTAACTAATGTGTCTTGGCGGTTGTGAACAGAGCTCTATGGTGTGGAGACGACATAGGACAACCATGCCGAGCTGTGAAGTTCAGGCCTCTGGGCAAAAATGGAAGCATAGACATGACAGAAAAGGCTTTTCCCTGTTTGATGCTCAGGTTGAGGGGCAGCCGGTGGGCAGCCGGGGGGCAGCCGGGGGGCAGCCGGGGGGCAGCCGGGGCTCCGCTTCATTCAGCACTGAGGACTTGAAAGGGGTTTTACGTTTGGCAGTGTCCTACGATGACCAGCATTATCTTTCTGTTCTCAACTGCTTTCCTTGTTGTTTTTTCTTTTTCCTGAAATTTTCTCCAAAAATACAAAAGAATAACAATCACTGAACAGGTTTTAAGCTTTTTCGCAGCAGTACGGCTGCCGTTTGCTCCCATTTTCTCAGAAAGTTTTCAATTCTCTCCATCCTCGATGGGTTTTGCAGGTGGAGGGCCGTGGGTTCTTGTCCTACTTTTTTCAGTTTCTTGTGAACCCAACCACATTCCCTGACCAAAAAAATAAAATAAAAAATGTAAAAAAAAAAAATTTTTTTTTTTACTTTGAACACAAACTTGCACATGCCTGCATTCACATACACGCCCATGTAGCCAACAGGGAGTATCATGGTCAGTGCACAGGTAATAAATATTCACATTTAGAGACATCAAAGCCACCTGCAGTGTAAGCATGAACAGTCAGGCTCTATCTGGACCACAAGTATACAACTGATCGTAAAACCAAGTTCTTAAACTGCTGAGGGAGAAAACACAGCTCCTGCTTAGGGCTTCCTGATGATGTCAATAAGGCACCAGAGGAGGGTCCTTGAGGGTTCAAGGCAGGCACACTGACAAAGACTGGAGGCAGGGACTAGACTGGTCAGGGGGGTTCTGTCTGTCTGGAGGAGGACATCCATTCATGACGGTCAGCTAAAGACCCACTGAGTGGTGCATTTGGTTATCCTTGAGCCTGTTAGGACCCTCCCCTTGAGGTAACACTGCTCCCCATTGGCCAGTTCCCCACTTCAGGCAGTGGCTGCTCCAATCACACTTCAGGTACACAGATGGTGCGTTTTCCCACCAAAAAAGGCAAACTAGCTCAGCGTTGTGTACTGTACCAGCTCTCTGCTTAAAGAAAAAACACCCTCCTTGTCATCCTGAACTCACTGGTCTATCCATCCTCACAAAACAAAAAATAACAGAAAAAAAAATAACCAAAGCAACAAGACAATACTTAAAAAAAATCTGTTTTCTTAAAAAAATAAAAAATATTCAGGACTATTAGCTCTTTTTTTTCTATTTATATAAAACACCAGCAAGCGAAAAAAAGTTAGGAATACTGAGGTAATTTTACCCTGAGGTAGTTTTTTCTTGTTTCATTTCTCCTCTGATCTGTTCTAATCTTGGTAAAAGCATCCATACTCCTGCCCCTCTTTATCATACACAGGCAGGATGTGGAGGCTCCGCCCACAGGCCTTTGGCAGTTTTGGGAGAGGAAACCAGGAAGTTGCTTCCGCTCAACGCACACTTCCTCTACCGAGGTCCAGGTGGGGAGCTGCGGTAAGACTTGACTTATTGCTTCCTGTGCTGTCAGGGCAGAAACAGAGACCCTGACCGGAGAGCCAGGCTGCTTCAGAGTTGGCGCCTAGCAATGAGCAGAGGGTCTCAGACACTCCTTGTCTGTCTGCCATTGCAGGACTTTCAGGTGCAACCATCACACCTGACTCACTAGCTACAGTCCACTCAGCGGGGGCCGGGCTAACTCACATATCATATATATAATATATAGAAAATATGCCGTTGACGGTGCGGGAGGCGGCCAGCGAGCTGTGAGCCGACCGCTGCATTAGAACTGCAGGACCAGCTGCGACTGCCGCCTCCTTACTGTCACTTGCTGCGTCCTCCCACCAGAAGGGGCCCCTGGTGATCCCCTCCCCTCTTGCCTTGCTGTAGACTACAGGATGCTACATCTCAAACAGGGGACAGGAAAACATAAAGACAACCCCTCATTTTTTCTTAAAAAAAAGTGGGGCAGACGCAGCAGTTTTAACAATAACTTGAAGATTACATATTTACAACCTCATATTTTCTTCATTTCTTTTTCATTCAGCTCTGGCTGCTTTTTAGAGAGCTGTTTAAAGAGCAGTGTTAGCATCTACGGCCCCCTCCTCAGGATCCCAGAGCTGGCCCACCTGCGCCCGCTGCAGCAGCTTCCAGACTCCCTCTCCCAGCTCCGCCTCACTGCATTCTTATCATAATAGCTCTGAATAAAACATTTCTATACATATATCTCTATGTTAAAAAAACGCCCTTAAAATATCAGACTGACTGCAGATGTTTGGAGAGGTGTGTGGAGGAGGAATGAAGCGTCGGAGCGGCTGCACGCAGGCTAGAGGAGCTGAGACTCACATGGGTTTCATTAACTACACCAGCCCTCCATCACTTCATGGAGATAAACGTCTGCCTGTCAATGAAAGCCATCCATCCAAAGTGTGTGTGTGAGAACTGCAGCTAGCCAGTAGCTTAATGCAGCCACACCATGGCGGCTGACTCATCCTCTCCATCCCTCTGTCTCTTCATCCTCTCATCCACACTCAGTCTCTCTTCTGGCCTGGCACTGGGTCTTTGTTTTCAAGTTTCATTTCATCCCAATCATTTCATCTTTTGATTGAATTAATTTTAGATTTTTCTCACTGAGGATGTTACTCAGTGGCTGTCAGGCGTACTTCCACCCTTCTTAGTATCTCTCCCTGTCTATTGCTGGGTACGTGTTTTACTTTTCTCTATCCGTTTGTTTGTCCGTCCGTCTGCACGTGTCCGTCAGGTTTGTGAGAGGGGGTGGACTCCCACAGCAATGTGAGGAGACCCTCACTTCCTGCGCGGCTGGTGGTCTTGAGTCAGGCCCTGTGTGGGGCTCCCCATCTCAGTGAAGCCCTGAGGGTGGGGCCCGGGGCCCATACCCATCCCACCTTTCTGGGACATTTTGACCTGCGTCAGGATGTCTCGGATCTTCCTTTGAGCCAGCTGGAAGACAGGCAGAGGACCACAGAGTTGATCGGAATTAATGGAAAACTACATACAGACAAATTAAGCAACATTTGCAATTCAAAAAGCCTTTTTCCTGCTCAGTCATTGAATAAATAGTCAAATGAGCCCAATAACAGAGATGTTTATTGTTTTTAAACTTCTCTTCAACCATCAGATTGGTGCAGCTTTCTAGAGCTTCAAGAACTACTGAGCATTCCTGGAACGTGTTCAGAAATGTGGTCTGTGGATGCTAACGTTAGCGTCTGTGCTGCTGCTACATGTTTAGCATTGGGATGATATCTTAGGCTTGAATAGCTAACTCCTTGTAGCATAACTTGAACAGAACAATAGTCTCGTTTCTGAAGCAAAAATTAACCCCCATTTATGCAGTTTGCAGATGTCACACGTGCATCAGATTTAAGGGTGAACCAGAAACAAGCAAATATAAAGGTTCTGGCCAGAAACGTATTCAAAAACTGTTAAAAAACATTTATTTAATGAATTTTCATTTAAAATTCATTAAACTGCATCACTTTATGTGTAAAACATATTGAGTATCATTTTTCTTCCACCTGCACGGTATTGGTCAGTCATATACAATACCATCGAGATGCACTTTAGTTTGTGCCTCTTGTCAGTCATTTGCAGCGTCGCTACCCTGCAGGGAGCGTACCTGGCTGGCGTAGAAATGTCCATTAATCTTGACGATGACCTGATCGTTCTCATCAGGGGTCTGCTCTCTAGGGACCACCACCTCAGCTGCTGTCAGGTTCTGCAGCTCATTCACCTGCAAACACAACTCTCAGTTATGAGCAACAGTTGAATGTTCATTTGTTTGATGGCAGAACAATCATTCTAGAGCTCAGATTAGGCTCAGATTAGGCCTGGAAGCACGAGGTTTCTGCTGCTTACTGTCTTTCCTCCTTTGCCGATGACCCTTCCTGCAGCAGCAGCAGCCATCTTGATGTGAGTTTCCAGTTTCACTTCCTCTTTAGGACCAAAAAAATTCTCCTCTTTCAGTTTGCCGTAGATTCTGCCCTGAGCCTGTGGTAAGAGAAAGAAAGGGAGATTAATAATCCTCAGCAGGAGACAACCCCAGTAATCTGCTGGCAATATAACCCAGTGTTGAATGGGATTCATGTCAATCAGAAGTTAATGTTCACCTTGAACTGAGCTTCTGGAGGTCCGGTCACAATCACCATCCTCATTTTAGAGTCTGGAGTTTCAGCTGGTGCGATCTGGGGAACAACACAAGATTATGTTACTAGCTTCAAGGTGTCGGCTGCAGGAAAGGAGCTGAAAGTCTGTTGGTAGGCAAACTGTCTACCAACAGACATTTTTATCCAAACCTAAAATATGTCCAAGTTTTTATTTTAGGAGCAGTTTAATGTGAATAAACCAGAGAGCTGCTGCGTTAAGGAGCGTTAACACTGACAGACTTTATAACATCACTGCTCAGTAACTTTTCATCCCTGCTGTCATTTGCACATCCCTGCTTTTTGCTTTGTGTAAAAACATTCTTTTTTATGTAGCTCTTGTACATTTTTCTTTTTAACTACTATACTCAACTGCACATTTCTTTTAAGCAGAGTAAGAATAACTCTACAGTATTATTATTCTAATATAAATTTTATTTTTTTATCTTTATGTGAATATCTCTGGGTTTATGATCCATTGACAGTTTCCTGATTCCTTATTATCTATCACCCTTGTGCCGGTAATTAAAGACAAAACTTGCAAGGTTGGTAGCCTTAATAACTACAGACTTCTAGCTTTAGCGAGTGTGATATCTAAAGTGTTTGAAAAAATCTCACTTGATCGTCTCAGTAAGTTTATTAGTACAACAGATAATCAATTTGGTTTTAAAGCCAAGTTGGGAACTGATTTCTGTATTTATGGCCTGAAAGAGGCAGCAAGAGGATATCTAAGAAAAACTTCATCTGTGTTAATTGGGTTTATTGATGCCTCTAAGGCTTTTGATCATGTCAATCATTACAAGTTATTTGATAAATTAAAACAGATAGGTGTTCCAGATATTATTATACAAATTTTAGTTTACTGGTATTCTAACCAGAAAATGCATGTAAAATGGGGCAATAACATCTCTGCCTGCTTTGGAGTGAGTAACGGTGTGCGTCAGGGTGGGCTTCTTTCACCTGCCCTGTTTAACTTGTACATGGACGACCTGTCAAAAGAAATGAACCTCTGTAAAACTGGATGCATGATCGATGATACCCTGGTCAATCACTTTATGTATGCTGATGACCTGGCTGTCCTCTCACCCAGCAGTGCTGGTTTTCAGCAGCTACTGAATATCTGCTCTGATTATGGGTTGAGATATGATGTGTAGTATAATGCTAAGAAAACTGTTGTGCTAATATGTAGGACTAAAGCAGACAAACAACTCTGTTTCCCTGACTTTTTTTTGTCAAGGCAAAAGTTAAATGTTTGTTCCAAAACTAAATATTTGGGTCATCATCATCACAGACCAGCTCTGTGACGATGATGACATTTATCGGCATGTTGTACGCCCAGGCAAACATTCTGGGGAGGAAGTTTCACATGTGCACTGATGACGTAAAAATAAGTGTGTTTAAAGCTTATTGTACATCCTTGTATGCAGCTCCTTTATGGTGTACATTTAAAAAAGCTAGCATGCAGAAGCTTAAGGTTGCTTATAATGACTCCCTGAGAATTTTGCTTAAGAAACCCAGGTCCAGCAGTGCAAGTGAAATGTTTTGTAATGCGCATGACAGAACATTTCAGGCACTTATGAGAAATTTGATATACAAGTTTATGTGTCGTTTGTGCAGCTCCATGAACATCTTATTGTAATGTTTTCACATCCCTCTGTTAGTGCGCTAAGATATCAGTCAGCTCTGTGGAAACATTGGTATGCAAGTCCTTTATAAGATTTTATTCTTTTTATCTTTTTTTGTATGTGTTGTGTGTTATGCTTTTGTGGACTACGAGTCTGTTGAATAAAGTAATCAATCAATCAATCAATCATGCATGCTCCCACTTAGCTCAAGTTGCTGCGGTGACACCTGAACTTCCCCATTTTATTCTAGAATATTTCTATTCTTGTCTTCCGACTCCATGTTTAACAAACCTTAATGGAGGCTCCAGCGAAGCGGCTCAGCTGTTTGATGTGCTGTCCCTTCTTGCCTATGATGGCCCCCACTGCTTGTGCTGGGATGTATACATGAACAGTCTCCTGCTCTGGGGCCTGCGCACAAAGTTCATATGCTCATGTATTCAGTTATTTGCAAATAAAACCGATTTATGAACTATGTTTTTGTGCCTCTTGTCAATCATTTGTTCCCTTTACTGACATGCAACAGGTTTGCAGTGTTTGGGCTGTTCCATAATTATCTAAATTCTATGATTTGCTCATGCATTTCAATCATTTTAAAATGTTTTGCATCAGTATATAAACATGCCTTAATGATTCATGACAAGAAATAAAAGCAATAACATTACCATCATATTCGTTTAAATATTTTCAACTTTAATAATCTGATCTTTTATGTAAACATTTGTTTAGTTTATAAAGTTGTTCATGTCATTGTTGCTCCACCTTAAGAAAGTTTCTCTTAGAACTGATAAGTGAATGGAGTCTACAGGGCGCCCTCTAGAGGTGAGCGCAGCATCCCAAAATAGAGGATAAGATGAGATCATTTATTTGTCTCCTGTAGGAGAAATTTGTCTATGAAAAAACTGCAGCACAACAATAAGAACAGCACATCCAAAAACGACAACAGCCATAAATAAATACATAAAAGCAAAAAATTTAAAAATACATTTAATGAACGTGACGAGTCATTGGAATAATTTGTCAAACAAAATTACATGTTCTAGTTATAAATTTTGGCACATTTGGTAAAAAATTGGATGTTAAATGATCAGATGTGTACTCATTATTAATGAAGGCAAAGTTACTGTTTTATGAACCGTCTGCTGGTTTGTAGTTTGGTTTGCTTGGTTTTAGTGATAATAATGACTTATCACACATGTGTGTAATGAATACCAATGTTCCTTTGTACTCTGACAATATGTGCCAGTGAGGCTTCTGTTACCCCAAAGGAGCCATAGGGGGTTCCTCCAACTGCATTTCCAGGTGGTGGGGGGGGCATGTTGGATGAAGGGGGGAAGAGGCCCAGAGCCCCCAGGTTAAGTCCAGGGATCAGGTGAGTTTGTTGCTGTGGAGACGAATATCATAGGAACAATTAGAAGGCTGATCTTAGCTGGTTGCCCTGGCAACCTTGAAGATGCGGTGATGATCTAAAAATCTAGTGTTGTAGATGCTCATTGATCTTTATGAAGTTACTCAAGTTCTATACTGACCAGGTAACACAAGCAAGGTTACATATAATGTTTGATGTGTCAGAGTTCTTCTGCTTTGACCTTTTTTCTTTTTACAGAAACATTTTTTTTAAGTCTGGCCTGAGCATTTAAAGGCCATTGCAACCTTTTCATTACACCCGCACAGCAGATTTTTCACATTATAAGTGTTTAAAAAAAGAAGACTAGACATATCCTTTGTGATCTGTCATTCAAAGGATAATATAACCGGAGATAGCAGCTTTGATGAGCATGAGTGTGCACTTACATTCATCGCTGCAATGTCATTCTCATAGGCCTCTCTGACCTTCTTCATAATCTCGACCTCAGCCTTACAGCAGGCCTCGATGGAGCCTTTGACTGTGATGGTTCTCTCTGGGTTGTACAGGGTCAGGTCCTGCAGGCTGCACACATCAGCACACCCAGCATGGTTACTCACACACACTATGTTTGTTTGGAACGCAGCGCTTCAGCTTCCTGCTGCGTTCGTTTGCAGAACTGAGAGATGGTTATAGTTTTACCCAACACAGTAAGTCCAGGTCACCGATATCATGAACATGCTTCAACGTGGCAAAATATAAATCTCTGCTCAAAATTATTTGGTGAAATGAAAGGTGAATAAATATCTGAACTTAGAATAGGCCTGAAGACGGGGTTCTGACTGAACCATACGTCCAAATGTTCCTGTTTATGCAAAGCAAGAAACTCAAAACTCTACAGAAAGAACTGTAAGTGCCCAGCTAACGCTAATGCAGATGATGAATCAAACTTGTGGCCTTCAGTCACTTTAAACAGAGCGGGGGGGTCAGAGATATGTAGGTACATGATGGATGTTCCTCCATATGGGGTGCTAGCTTCACCGCTACGCTAACAATATAAAAACAGGAACCTTGATTTTAGTTACACAAAAACTTCTTCATTATTTCTCAGTTTTTTCATACAAGCAGCCATTGCTGGCCACAAAACGACATCCTCATATACAGATAAAGAAAAATTTGACATAATACAGAGAACATTTCCACCACACATTAACGTCAACATTAGATTCCCAGAACTGTCAGATTACAACCACAGGTTCAGTGTTTCTGCTGGGCTGTGGTGCGGCAGGCTGCTGCAGTGTGTTCCTGTAAAGCACCTGATCAGAACACCTTCTAACACGTTCTGCCGTTTTCCCAACATAGCTGGTTGTAATCTGTTTGGATGTTCTATACTTCGCCCTCCTTTAAACTTCCTCAGTTTGTTCTCTACCAAACCTCAGAGGGTCTCACAGAACAGCTGGACTCCATTTATTAATGAGGGTCTCAGTGAAGAGCAAGCCCAATATTAATGTATGGAACAGTTTGGGTTTCATGTATGATCTTCTTTTGACTTTATACCAGTGTACTACTTCGTGCACTAAACACTGAAGCTAAACGTGTTGAACTGGTCATAGTTAGCATGTCTTACGGTGAGATGGTTATCTTGGTATCCGTGTCCTGCTCGACTTTTTTCAGGTTGCGTCCCTCCTTCCCGATGAGGCGGCCAACAAAGTTGTTGTGGGCCAGAACCTTGAGAGGAACCTCATCCGCTCTGAAAAGCAAAATCCTTGCTCATCACACTGGTCCTCATGCAGCCTACAGTTAGACATCATGCTCCGCTGGGCTGGATCTGTTTGACACGTACGTCTTGGTGTCTTTGGCCTCCTGGTGCATGATCTCCAGGATCATCCGGCAGGCGGCGGAGCAGCCCTCCGGAGTGGAGTGGATGCTGATTGGCTTCTCAGCAGCACCCGCGTTCTCCTTGCGGTGAACATCGATCCTGCAGGGCAACAGAGCAAGTGTGTGGGTATAAATAATTTAAAAGTTGAGATAAATTAATGAATTAATAATCTGTCCCGACTTTAGAAAAAATAAAATTTGAGATTTAATATCGGTGACAATGCACCCGATCCATAACTTCAGATCTATTCAGTCGAATTCTACGCTTTGTGCTCTGAGCAACATCATGCTTTATTATTTATTTTACATTATATTTTGAATTCCTACTTGCACTTTCTGAACCATTTCAAAGTTTTTTCACTGAGGTTTTTGTCAGTTTCAGTTTCTTTATTATTTATTTCACATTGGCTGTTTTACCAATAACTGCACTGACTGAACAAATGAAAGTTGTTGTTTTTACATGTTTGACTAAAATTCTGAAGCTATTTTTGTTTAAAAAAATAAACGTTTTAAGTCAATTCAGCTCTGTTGTTCTGCATGGGATCGGTGTCGACCGATGTTAAACCTCAGATGGTTGTCATCCCTCCGTTAATGACCAGAAATCCTAGAATGGTCACTGAAATCATTTGAAACTAAATAAAAAGTCATTAAATAATAATAAAAAATAAATAAGGCACTGCTTTTGAATTGTGGTTCAACAGATTCTTTAAAAGAAGTGATGCTAATGACACAGATATTAGAATCACACAGCGTTTCCCTTCCTGCAGGTCTCTCTCTACATCATCACCCACTTGCTCTGCGTCTGCTTGGTGATGTTGCGAATGGTGGCTCCCTCTTTGCCGATGATGGCTCCCACATACTGCGTGGGGACCAGCAGTCTGAGGGGGATGTCAGCATGTGGAGGCTTAGGGGGCATTCCAGAGCTGGGGGACCCCCCACGGAGTCCGCCGCGGGGCCCGTAACCAGGACGACGGCCGTTTTCGGTTCCTCGTTGACCCCCCTCCATGTCAGAGGTCTCGTCAGGGATGTAGGAGACGCGCAGGGCGTTGCTCTCCAACTGGTACCCATTCAGCTTCTGGATGGCTCTGAGGGCAAACAGCAGATCAAAACCCGACTGCAGATCCATTTAGAGAGAAACAGATCTTACATTTTAACAGACAGGTCTTTCCATTGGCGTTTTCATATCCGGTTGCTTTAAATTTTATACAAATTCACAGCAATGCCTATGTGTGACAGTATGTTTCAGTAAAATATAAAGTGCTAGAGGAAACAATCATTTTTAAAATCCAAGCAGATTTCAGAACACTAAAATTCTTCTCACATAGCGACTGTGATCCAGACAGCAGTCACACAGCGCTGCCACTTCATGATTCATTTTGTTTGTGTGTTTTTCACACATAAACGTGGCAGACCAAACAAATGTAAACGCTAGTCAAAAATAAAACAGTAAAATGAATTCTTAAGATCAAATTTATTATGTTTTTGTGTGACAAAGCGATTGTCCCCCAAACCTGAAATCTATTGATTTGGGCTTACACTGATTTATTTAAACTAATACTTCTGAATCGTTTTTGTTTGATATATTTTGGAGTCTGTGCTTTAGTCCTTCTCCAGGCGCAGCTTACATCTGGTTTAGAACATCTGCGCCAAAACCCATGGTTGTTTAGTGGAGAGCAAATTCAGAAGAAGTGTTTAAAATCTCAAATATAGCTGGAGATGAGGCTTAACGTTAAATTATTATCACTTACATTGAACTGCAGCAGAATTGGATGCCTCATTATGTGGAAAAGTTCGACATAAAAATGGCCACTAGGTGGCAGACACACACCATAAAAAACTGAATTAACCTCTGAAAAAAGTTCTATGAAGGCCTTTGATTTACCTACAGACAGGCCTATTAACAAATGGAAACATAAAGCGTTTTTGTTTCATTTGGTATATTTACATAATATGCAGTGCATTTTCAAAAGATTTAATTAAAAAGAAAAAGAGAAAAAAAAGGAGTAACTTACTGCCTTGCATGTTCCCGGGATCCATATGTAACGTTAACCACTGCAGTCTCACTGTCTGTGTTGACTGAAACAAAGCAAACAGGAAATGCACAAAGTTGAGTGAGAATCAGCCTGATGCAGAGCTGCAGTGAGGCGTCTGGCTCCACCTGCAGCTGCAGCTTTACATAGAAAACCTCAGGAAATATCAAAGGTAATGAAAGACTTTTCAGCAAGGAACAATTTATACAAGAAAGAAAAAATTAACAACCAGAACCAGTTTATCCTGAACACCTAGAAGGCACAAATGAACCTCAACATTATTCAGTGACACTCTGCACATTACTGCAAAGAGCTGGTTTAATAAACCCGATAAATGATAACCAATCTATGCAGAGCAAACATGAATGACAGAATGCAGGAGTTTAGCATGAGTTAGCCCCAAGGCCCCCTCTTCAAGTTAGAAAAGAATCAGATTTACATCAGTTTTTGTGTTTATTTTACTAACTAGTGAATCATTAAATTAAAGACGAAGTGAAATTGCAGGTTGCAGCTCTTAGAGATCTCAAACACACAGTGGGTAAGTACAACCTGACATGTGTAGCAGTTTAAAGCAGAGAAGAATATTAAGTAAGAACAGAGCCAACGTTGCCCAATGCTGAGGGGAACAGAGCAGAACTGAAACGGTTCATTTGATTAAATATGATTAAATAATCACCGACCGATTTAGTGATCGATTAATCGTTAACTAGAGCACACAGACTCAGAAAATACAATTTTCTTGAAAGAACATATTCAAAGACATTAAACCAAAAAACTTAGATAATACATGTTACGTTTGAGACAATAAAAATCTTTGTAAATCCGTTCTATCCAATTCTCAAATGGATTGTTTTTTATGCAAAAAATAAATAAATAAAAGCAACTCATATTAACACGTTTTCCTGTTGAATTTTAGGTAATACATTTTTTCTTATTTTAAAGAGGAAGTAAATGATTTGTTTGAATGTTTCTGTACTTCAAATACTGTATAAAATAAGCTTCAACAGTTAAATGGAAAATCTGCAGAATGTGCCACTTATTTTTTTTTTGATTAATCAAATAGTTGTCAGAAAAATAGATTAATGGATTACTAAAATAATCGTTAGTTGCATCTGCATGTCAGAGACTCACCTTGTTCACAGTTTTCAACGGTTCCACACTGAGCCAACAGACCATCCAGCACCTGATAACACACACACACACACAGAGAAAAATATGGATAACTGACATACATGCATAAATTTATTTATAAATTATTCATTCATATTTACACATTTCTCTCAAACTCCTGCTCTTTTTTGGGGGGCAATTCTTTTGCCCATAAGGAACTTAATATTGGCTTCAACCTAACAAACATTTAATTACTCTCAGGATTTTTACTCTTTAAATGTATGTTTAATTATTTAAAACTTCATTATAATTAAAAAATACAAATGAAAAAAGGACGAAATATTTTTCATAAGATAAACAGTCGGGGTTTTATCTCCACTCCACACGTTTGGTGGAGTGCAGACTTTTTCACGTTTTCAGCTTACTCAACTTTTAAAACTCCAGACTTTCTACAGATCTGCCTCCATAGCGGCAAAATAGAACTATTTAATTTATCAGTCATCAATTAATTTTTTCCATTCTAAATGAAATATTAACATGACAAAATAAATTGCTACTTGATGTAATTCGATAGAAACAGAGAAATCAATAGAAGTTAATGGAGAATTGTTGGTTGTTGAAGGTCCAAAAAAAAACTTCTGGTTCTACATAAAAATACTGATGGAATAAATCAGATTTATTGCCAATGTTTGACATATTCAAGACAATAGTCACTATTGCTACACTATTTGTTTTGTGTGAATTAATAACCTTTTCTGGGTTTTTTTTTTTTTACTTTTTATTTTTGGCAATAAGCAATGAACATTTCAGTTAAAATCATAAATAGTTTCACCAAGTCTTTAGTTTAATTCATATATGGAAAAATGTGAAAAAAATATGTACTATGTAAAAAGTAGAGTTCCTGCAAAGGTTTTAGATGTTCAACAATAAGTGAAGCCTGTTGCAATAAGCAATAAATCAAATTGCATGATAAATTAAAACAAATGTAATAATTTCCACTTGCATGATTTGTTTTTCCTTTCTCTCTATCCACCAACAGGATAATTAAAGTCTCCAGTCTGCTGCTTTAGTTTCAATTAGATTGTTTTTTTGAAGGACAATTTTGTTTAGAGAATTCATCATTTTATTTTTATTGTTTCCGTTTTGTTTATTTAGGATATTTAATATGTCATGTCAAATCCAGTATTAAATGTTCATTGGAATTTAAAGTTTACTCATCTCTCTTGCGTTATTATGCAAGAAATAACGCAAGTTCAAAATTACTTGAAAATTGTCTCAAAACAACAATAGTATTGTTTACCGCAATGACTTCTGGGACAATTTATTGTCCAGAACATCTTGTTATGGTGACAGGCCTGCAGAATGTTAAGAACTCTGCCAACAATGCAGCAAACAAGTGACTCAGTAACGACTGAAGCAAGTGGTTGTAGTGAGAAAAGCAAGATCATAAATAGCATCACAACCCGCTTGCAGCCGGCGGTCATGGCTGGATGAATGCAGTCTGGTGTGAAGCCGACAATTATGACAGGAAAGATTTTTAAATTAAGATATTTCTAAAGAAAACTCTTCCACATGATAAAAAAAATATATATATATAAAAATATATATATTTAAATAAATATATATATTTATTACAGAAACACACTCAACAGAGACACACTCAACATAATTTAAAAGCTCAAGCATTTGTTACATTTAAAATAGATGGAGGGAGTTTCATGTTGTAATTCCTCTAAAAACAACAGACTGACGTCCTGCTGCATGGTGAAAAAGCAAAACCAACTTTCAAAGAATGTCGTGAATTAAAGTCAGGTCAAGCTTGGATAAATAAAAGTTGATTTTATTTATTCATTTTACATAATTAAAGTTTTATTTTAAAAAAGCATAAAAAGGACAATTTATTTTTAACCCACATACTGTGGTAAACAATACTGTTGTTGTTTTGAGACCATTTTTATATGTTGGACTAGTGGTAGTTTGGTCAAACGTTTTTGGACCACAGCATGGGGCAGCACCAAGTTACACAAGACAGCCATCTTAAAGATCTGAGGCATTTATTTTAAAGGTATGTGACTGAAACATCTTTTTACAGCAACTAGTTGTCTCCCCATCACTGTAACAGTGCGTCCAACAGAGCATTTGGACTGGGGGACACCCAGAGAGACACCCAGAGAACATGCAACCTGCATGCAGCAGAGCGAGACGCCGGGCAGCAGGGTGAATCTGCTGGGCAGCCAGGTTCAGCTGGATGGAAAATGTCTGACACATGATTCATCTGTGCAGCAAACTGCCCAGAACATGGCTGAAGAGAGTTCCGTTTCATAACAGGTGAAAAGCTTTGGTTTCAAAAACTTTACAAATCATAAAGGTACCTGATAATACATAAGAACCGTTTGTATTTGCATCTGCATCGTATTCAGTTTGGAACTATTTCATATAACTTGTTAAACCTATTTTTTGTTATTTTATTCATTCACTGTTTTGTTTATTTATTTCCTCAACTAAACAGGAAACAAAAACTCCTGAAATTTAACATCTATAGATTGGACTCTCTCGGCCAGACAGGCTGCAGCCAGACTGGATTCCAACCAGAAGGGCGATAAGATGAGGGCGGCTAGCAGTGCGAGTGCAGAGGTCAGAGCCAGTGTGTTTCTGACGAAATAGGAACTCACCTCCCACTGCAGGTGAGGCGGAATGTTTCTGATCTGCAGTTTTCTGGTCCTGTGGGCAGAAGAAAAACAGAAATGAGAAAATAACTGAGAAACAACATGATGAGCAGAGAAAAGGTGCAAAGCCAAGTTAGACTTCAACTGAATAATGTAATGGAAGGTATGTAAACTCTAAATCAAACAGCAGCTCTGTGCATGACAACTCAACTCAACCACTGTCTCAAACACACTGCTGGCCACTAACTTTAATGGGTGGATCAGCAGAACCGATAGCAGGTTGGTGACAGAGCACATTCTCCACGGCCTGCGGGTTTCTTATCAGTCTGTCTTCTTATCCAGCCTATTCTTGAGCTGTTTCCATGGTTTCAGCCTATGCTATAAGCTGTGGGTCAGCAGGTGGTTACGGTAGGGGTCAAACAAGTTCTTTGATGGTGACTAGGCTACTGCTGGCTTCCAGTGGCACGGGGGGGAGGATGAAGAGTGTTCAGGTGCTGATAAGACCAATTTTCCATGTGCATAGTTTCATTAAATGTCTCGGTGGCTCTGACTCTCTGTGTTTTGTCCAGGTTTGGTGGTGAAGGCCGTCACAGAGCCAAGAATCAAGATGATGACAGATCTTTCCATTGGAGCTGCCAGGTATCTGAGGGACACAAAGACGGTATCCATGGCAACGCCTCCTGGGAGTTTAGCATTCGGGTGGGGGAGTGTTCTGGTACGAGTGGGGGTGGCCGTTTAAACCTATTGATGCTCAGCTGGGTGCAGGCAGTGATTGTTATGGATATGGATGCAGATAGTAAAGATGGATCATGCAATCGATCTACACATTGACGCTTTTTACAAGAGTGAATGAAAAACACCGAAACAGCTCCAGAGCAACATTACAAACTCCTGCGATGCTATTTTAAATGACTTCTTTTAGTGTTTTTGCTTAGAAATGTCCATTTAATGGAGGAGACATCTATCTGATGTAGAACTACAGACTTAGAACCACATCCTTCAGGATCAGGTCCATCTCAACTTACATCTGAAGAGATGTTACATGAAGGACAAACAAGATGAGGTCAAAAACAGTAATGTTCAAGCACAGTCTCCTTCCAGATTTACAGCCATATGTTCTGCCAGGATTAAGAGACAGTCTCCCAAACGTCAGAGTGAACAATCAGCGATGAAGCTGCTGAAGGGGAACGAACAGCAGCTTGTCTGCATAGGATGCTACAAGATTTTAGCCCAAGATGAGACAAGGCTGTGACATTAGGTTTAGGGTCGGGACTTGAACACGTTCATTTTGATTGACTAATTACAATTATTTCATTTTAATGCAATTAATCTCTCTTTAAAAAAAAAAAAAACATACAGATGACCTGAACCAGACCCATTGCATTCATGTGTTTTTGGTACGCCCAAAAACTGAAGCACAAGTGGGGATCAAGATATAGGAACATTTAAAGGGGCAGCATCATGTATAATCCAGGCACATGCTGCCATTTTATAGCTCTGTGAAGTAACTATGGTATAAAAATGCTGCATATATCAAACATGACTTAAAGGAAATTTGACTTTGCAATTTAAAGCCTTCATACTGAACCTCTGTCTCTTTCAGAAGCTCCTGCTCTTTTTGACACGCCGCCTCACAACAATGTTTCTACATTTTAGCTTTTTGATGAGCTCAGCAGACTCCAGTTCCAGAAGATGTTTGATAATTGCTGCTGCCACTGGTCTGAAGGAGCTGAGTGGGGAAGGTGAAAGGAGAGGGTGTTGTGTGGGGCAGAAGCTCAGCTGGAGGCTGCAGCTCCATGACAGCAAGAGCCCCAATGGTTGCCATGGAAGACTGAAGGATGTCTCAAACATACAGGAAAGAATCAACAAACAGTTCAGGTAAAATAAGGCCAGATGTTTTCTTTAGTTGCATCAGGACGTTCCACCAGATGAGCATGCGTCTTCAGCAGAGTGAAACATTCGTGCTCCGTGTGTCAGGAGGAGCATTCAGCTCCAGCATCTCATGACACAAAAAACCGGTGATGAAAAGACCAAAACAGAGAGAACAGTGAGAATGGAGAGAAGGAAAACATAGAAAAGGCTTTGGTTTAAAGAGGAGTTAAAGGTCAAGGGTCACAGCTCTTCAGACAGGGGGTTGGCAGTGATGGGGGGGGGGGGGGGTTGTAATAAGACCACTAGCTAACGCAAGATATGGAAATCTTAAACCTCTGTCTAAGCCGGAACCAACATCGGTTGGGTGATCCGATCATGTGCAGGCAGCAGTAAACACAGCTGAGAAAACTATCAGGATGGTGGAGGACTGAGGGGGCGGGGCTTATCTGTACCAGTTCACCAGTCCAACAGCAAAATGTCCTGACACACAACAAAGACCACCCACCACAAGAGGTGCTGATTGGACTTTTGAAATGATTCAGTTTGACTATGTGAGACAATATTTTTCAACTTATTGATGCTCTATTAAATATAGTTATAGGTAAAAATAGTTATCCTACAGAGAGAAAAGCAAAATCAGCCAGTATGAAGCATGATAAACATGGAAAGAAGGGCTGCTGCTGCTGTAACGGGGCAGCAGAACAACATTACACTCAGCAGAGTTAAAGAGCTGACGGGTCTGACCGTCCAACAACTTCAGGATGGGCGGGATCTCTCATGATGCTCTGTTCTCCAATTGGATCTGGTAGACATCTGAAGGGGCCAATAAGCTGCAGCCACCGGTCACCCTCTGCACCTCCCATTTCTCCATTGCCAGTAACACCAGTAACACTCTACATTGCTGTGCCACACCCCTACAGGAGGAGCCAGCCAGCATGCTGGAGCCTGACCACACCTTCCGCCAACCCCCTGGAAACAGCTGCCAGGGCGGCTGCAGGCTGAGGGTGTTGCCCTGTTGGAGATGGGAATCCCAATCCATCTGAAGCTGGTCACTACTTCTACTGGAGATTATGAAGAGATAATAAATCAGCTTCTTAAGGTGACAATGGCCGACTCAGACCCATTACTAACCGGAACACAGTTTTACTTTAACAATGAATTAAAAATTAAAGGGCTGCACTTTTCAGAGAGGATCAGTTTTCATCTGCCAGACCACGACTCTGCATCCTGCAGGCCTGGAGCCAAAAGTGGCTCTGTGGCTCACTTCACTTATTCCAATCAAATATTACACTTTTTCTGGATTCATTCTTCAGTTCTTTGCCTCCATAAAAACCCGCCTGCTCCCCAGGTAGAATGGTCTAGAAATGGCCCTGGTGCAGATCACATGTCAATACCAATTCTAACTACACTAACGACACTGTCCAGACCTGGTGCCAGCACTCGGCTGTGTAAAACTGATGTGTCATTTAAGCAAATAACCAGGGAATCCCGTTATGTCAGGTCATGTCATACATCTGCCAAAAAAACTAAACGGATCGCCTGCTACATGTGCTTTTTTGTTCAGCTTGTTTGCTTGTTTTGTCTGCTTTCCAACCCCCTTGCCAATTTGTTATCTCAGTAGCTCCCGTTCATTCCTTTTTTACAGACATCGTCAGATTTGCAGTAATAGTAAGACTTCTATTTCTGAAAAGAAGAGGAGTGACTAACATCTCAGCAACAACCCCGCTGTGTGTGTGCAGTATTGCTGGCACAGGTCATGTCAGGATCTCCTCTTTGATTCAAGCCAGCTATCGCTCACACAGCTCCAAACATTTTCCAGATGTGCTCTGGAAATTACAAACGTATTCATGGCCTGAGTGATCGGATCAGAATGAAAAGACGGGCTGCGTCGGCTGTCTGGGACGTGGTTTATAATGCGGCATCCCATAAAGCTGCAATTAACACAGTAGGATAAACCAGAACAACTTTAGTTGAACACGTTGAGCTCACCACTTCTAAGTGTTAAATTAGCCTTTCAGGACAAAATGTAACATTTTACTCCAGGCTGGAACTTCAGAGGAGTTTGTTCAACACCGTCAAAGCGCTTCCAGCTCAAATTTTCTCCAAAACATGTCAAGTTGCTCCACCTACCAACAATTGAAAAAGTCCTTCATCCCTTTTGAAAGAAGAATATTTGTGCATGTAATCCACCCTGTCTGCTTCCTTATTTGACTGTGTGGCGCGCTCACACGTTTCGTTCCGAGTTGCAACTCAAGGTGTTAACATGAGAGTCCACAGAAAGAGCCAGGAAGCGCATTCAGACAACACGCCGACAAGTTCATCTGCCGTCATTACAACACTAAACAATTAGAACACAGTTTGCTCTCAAATGTCCCCTGGTAGAAAGCAAGAGCTGGGGCCCGACGCAAGAGCACAGAAGTGCAGGGGCTTAATATTTTATAAGAGCTATCTAAGCAGCATAAAAATGAAAGATGAATATTTTATTGCTAGAGCTGCAAAGCAAGGAGACAGAGGAAACTGAACACAGGCTAACATGTATGCTAGCTGTGCTGCCATCTTAAAACCCATTCAGTAATGCTCCATCTAGTCCAGTCAAAGTACAAGAAAGCAAATATGACCTCTCAGGTGGTCCTTAGAAGATTTTCACACATGCCAAATCAGTATAAATGTAGCATACCGCACAGATTAATAAAAAACATAAAGAATCAACAACTACTCCATATCGCAAACTCCAGCGTTGTTCGTATGGCAACGACAAACAGGAGAAGAATCAACCATGTTCTGCAAGTTCACTGGCAGGTCAGAAATGTAAGCCGGAGTGCAGCATGGATGCCACACGCCTCGTTAAAACATAAAGTTCAGCACAGGATAAAACAAACCAACAAGTTTGAAATGTTTGAAAGCCACAGAACAAAACATCACAGCTTCCATTAGGCAAGATTCATCTGAAAAAACCACAGGACTAGTGAAAAAAAATATGTTTAAACAGCCAATTTTAAGAAATTATTTTTAATCCAAAACAGAGCATTGTTTTTAAATAATATAAATAAATAAATGCATATATAAATAAATAGAGATCTGGATATCCCTATATCTGATTTTAAGACCTGGTAAAGCTGTGAAGGGGAGCAAACTAAGATGGCTGATAACTCATATCCAATTAAAAGGTGACATGATTAAATACATTTCTGTAAAAATATAACCACTCCATATGTAGAGGGTTCAACCTTTATCATGGATTTTAAAGAAATTTAATTCGAAGATTTTTAAACAGAAAAATGGTTTGAGTTGGCCGGACAAACAAAGCAATGAGAAAACGGGAGTATTTCTGACTTCTTTGGCCATGAGGTGTTTTAATGTGGGACATACACATTAAAACAACAGAACAAGGGCTCTGCTATGAAAATGATCTGCAACTGTCACTTTTTTTTTCTTCATTAAATCCAAATTATGAGAGAAAAAGGAATTTAGTCAGGGTGAAAAGCATGATGAAGACAGAGAGGCCTCAGTTCTGGAATTCATTAAGGCCAAAGGAGAGGTGGGGGTGCCATGGGTCAAAGTTCAGGTTGTGTTCACCACTAAAACCACCACCCTCCCCTCCCCTTCCTGCAGCCTCCATTTTAAGGAGCGTCTCCATTTTGAAAGGGGACGCCTGACTCTGCGTCATTACATCAGCCAAAGCAGCAAATTTAGTCCCAGTTTGAATAAATAACACAACTTAACTGTCAACTCCAAGATGAGCCTGAACTAAAACAGCAGATTAGGAGAAAACTACAAAGCCTCGTGGCTCAAGTCTGCCCAAAAAGCACGTGCTGCGTTGAACGAGTCTGTGACGTCAGGTGTGATGTGGTCAGAGTATTTTCTAAAAACTG
This sequence comes from Phalloptychus januarius, assembly GCA_902982915.1. Taxonomy (NCBI): domain Eukaryota; kingdom Metazoa; phylum Chordata; class Actinopteri; order Cyprinodontiformes; family Poeciliidae; genus Phalloptychus; species Phalloptychus januarius. Next base: position 579,808 of record CADWAE010000476.1, read on the forward strand.
AAAAGCCAAAGTATAAATGAAATGATCAACACGTTGAAACCAGCAGCCTGTAGCCCGACCGCCTCCTCCCTTCCCTCTCGCCATTTTGCACGCGGACAAGACTGAGTAACAGCAGAGCCACAGGAAGCCATGTTAGGGTAGGACTCTGCTCGACACGAAGGCCAGGGGGAATGAGTGGGAACAGGACCGGCTGTGTGCGCCACTGCTCGCTGAGAAGGCCACAGGCCGGGTCAGGAGCCTTGAACCGAACCAGGATACTAACTACACGCTTCTTACTCATTTAGAACATGAATAACTAACAAAACCAGTATGCTGAAAAATCCCAGTGACGATGCGGACGAAGAGCGAAGAGTAAGAAAGCTGAAAAATCTGCTGAAATTCAACACCGCCTCGCTTCTCCCGTCCAGCTCTTGTTCACACACAGGATACATACATGTGGGAGCTAGCTAGCAAACCGCCATCTTGAGCAGGCAACGCCCATTTACTACAAGAGTGGACTGTCACGTGACGTGGAGAATTCACCAGAAAAAGCACGAAGCGCCTGTGAAGGAGGCGGAAACGCACACATGCAAAACTACATGAACAATGGGGCCATGTATGTCAGACTGTTGGAGCTGATCTCCTCACAGAGGATCAGGAAAAACTGCTCTGGCCCAGAGCGCTGTGCCAGCTTCACCCGCTTTACATGCGCTGACTGGAGGACACGTCACAAAAGCAAGTTTACGGAATAACAGGGATTATAAGCAGAATCTAGAGGAAATATAGGTAAATCAGATCTGTGGTGTTTAGAAGAAACTCGCAGCTACGCGTCCCGTCCAAAAACAATAAACCAAATACACGCTGTAAGCGCGAGTAGAGCTCACAGTCGCTCACTTCAGTTTGAAATTAAAGCTGTAGTTAAACACAGTTCCAGTATAAAACACGTCAACTTAAAGCAGCCGAGCCTTTAGACCGAACTTGTTGGAAACCCTCTTTGTCCATCATCTCCTCTCGACCCGCAGCTCTAAATACTTGCCGCTGCCCGCGCGCACAGTAAGCAGCACGAGCGCGCGCCCCCATTCACAAAACGCGCCAAAAAGAGACGACGTCTTAATGCGGTTTGCTTGAACTGTTGTTTTTTTTTTTTTTTTTTTTTTCTTTCTCAGAATTAAAACTGTCAATGTTCCCTAGAAGAGGGAATCTCGATGATCCACCACACAGGAGTAGAACATGTAGAAAATTGGAAGTAATTTAGGAGAAGTTTTCTTTTTGGAGTTCAGCCAAGAAAAATATGAGAAGAGGGTGAAATAGGAAATATTATCCATAGGTATAGAAATACACCACGTTAGCCTTTTCACTATCTCTCCTTAAAAATAAACCGTGTCACAGAAAGGTTACTACATGCAGCATTTACAGGTCAATGTTGGAAAGTGTCTCTTTAATCACTGGCCCTAAAACAAAACAATAATTATTTGTAAAATAAACCAACAGGGCTGTTTCTTTAAGGAGAATTGTATCACATTATTTTAAGATAACATTTAAAAACAGGTTCAAATTTAACTAAATTCAATGTGAAAAAAAATCCTCAAATTTCTTAAGTTTGGTTGTTTTCCACTTAAACAATCAAGTTTAAATGGACATGTCAAAGTCCAACTAAAGAAATCAACAAAAAACAAAGACAAAACCAGAAGATTAAGAAGAGAAAAATGCCTTCTTAAAAAAAGATAGAACTGATTTGATTAAAGCGCACTTTAATGAAAAAAAATAACTGGGAGGGGGGAAAAAACAATGCCAATTAAAAACAGTATTAGAAACTAAACTAAAAAATAATGCAAATCTGTATTAAGTTCCACAATTAATTGTAATCATAACAATTTTGCTTAATGATTCATCCACTCGCCTTAGAAAGCAATTCCCTAATATTAACAAATTAAACATGTAAAAAATATTATTGAAGCAAACAAAAAAATTAAAGGCTTTTGCAGGCAAAACCAAAATCTTTTCACAATTTTTGCCCCTTTAGTTTGACCAAAAACTTTATAATGTATCTATAAATAATTCAGGTAGAAGGAAAAATCTCTTATTTGTTTTTTCATTTAACAGTAGTTTACTTCAGACAGACTCCGTTTTGTAACAGTATTCCATAAAGTTATGGAATATAAAATACAGTTTCAGAAAAAGACCGTTTGGGTCTCAGACTGATAGGAAAAAAAATATTTTTTCACTCTATTTTCTTTTAACATTAATGTCACTTCTTTGCAAGAGTGTTTTACATTCTTGGAGTCATTTATTAATGCACTTTTAATATTTAATATTAAAGCAAATGAATTTCAATTTGAACAGACTTAACAGTGGTTTAATTATATAACAATAGTTAACTGTGATTGACTTTTCAGAACAATTAATCAGAAATCAGATCACAGCCCTTCAGTCATACAATATGTAAAGATTTTTTTTTTTTTTTTTTTTGCCCCTTAACATTTTTGTCTTTTTTTTTCCGTCCGACTCTTTGTTTGGTCGGATCGGGCTGAAATGAAGACCCTGACACCTCGGAACCAACCGGGCTGAAGGCAGAACAGAGCTCCTGCTGCCTAAAAGCAGCAGACGAGTCAGAGCAACCCCCGCTTTGTTGTGCGTCTGTGAGAAAAGGGGCGGTGCCAACAGCAGCCAATCAAGAAGCAGCACGGAGAGGGGCCCGTCTTCAGTCCACACACATTTCAGTGCCTCGCCTCCCTGGATCTCATTAAGCTATTGCAGGTTCGACCAGCAGAGGGCGCACTGAGTCACACTGCGGCTCCGAGCTTTGCGCCCGGCTGCTGAGCCGTCAGCATGTCAAACCTCTGCAGTGTTAAATCCTTCATTCATCCCCGGGCCTCAGCTTCTACCGGGAAGGACGTCGATTTAATTAGGCACGTTTGTTTAAAATAATTATGTTAAAGAGTCTAAATTCTTATATTCTTTTTCTGTATGTCACTGAGGGGGCAAATGGGTGAAGGATCAGCTATGATGGCGTCTCTGTGGGTTTCTGCATTCTATCAGCCTTTGGAGCGTTGTCTCATTCTTGTTGTTCAGTGCTTTTTCATTCTAGCCCCCACCCATTTATATTTACAGTTATTTGTTCAAAAATATATAAAACATTGATTAAAAAAACATATCCATTCTACTCCTCAAGTATCATGGTAGGTTATTTACATTAATTAAGCTTAAAAGAAATCAGATTAAAACGTGTTTAAAGGAATTTAAAGGAGGAGTTTTCTTAACAGATACATGATGTAAAAGTTTTCTGTCAAACTTGTGCAAACTGCAAACACAACAATCAGCTCCTGAACCATGAACAGCTTCTTATATTACTGACACACAACGTAAAATATCTAACAACATAATAAATAATAGATTCAAAGAGGACTGCTGTAAATAAAACCGAGTGTAGGGGTGGTTTCTGTTTCTGCCTACCTGAGAGGATTCCTCTTTGCTTCACATGGACACAAAGCTCTTTATGTTTACCAATGAATTCATTTTGCACGTTTGTGACGTTTATTCAAGACGGACGTTTGAGGAAAAATGTTTGACTAAATCATAGCGAACCACACAGCTACAGTCACTGAAAGTTTAGCTGACATTCATTCATTTTCAGACAGATTAGACTCTAAAATAATAAACTAAAAATGCAGATATTCAATTCTGACATAAACAGGAGAGTTATTCATCTATAAGAAACTTAAAAGATTTGAGCACTAAAAGTATTGAGCTCAAGTCACTTTCTTTACAATTACATTTAGGTTTTTTTTAGGAGAATTAAAGGCGACATTTTACTCCGTCAGGTTACGAGTTGATTCAGTTCTCAGTTTATTAACTGGGTCATCTCGGTGGTTTTGTTCAGATCTGCAGGGAGATTTTCAGCAACAAGTGGGGCCAGAACGATGGGCCGTGAAGGCCTTTACCGTTAGGATAATTGGGCCCTCATTTCCCCAGGGATCGGCCCGTCTGCTCCAGCTAACCGACCTCCATCAGCCCTGAAGGAGCCGTCCCACACGGCTCCACTACACGCTGCTCAGGGTGAATCATTTGCTGGGTTGCAAAGACAACAAGTTCCTTGGAGTTTTCTGGAAGAATCTCACTCAGCATAGCAATATATATATATAAATACTACTACTACTACTACTGCTGCTGCTGCTCCGCCTCCCTAGGAACACACACCTCCCTGCCACGTGAGCCAGGCCTGTAGCTGTGATACGGCACACCCCCACTCGCCCACGCCCACTCAGGGGGAGGGAGCTGTGACACACATCTTCGCTGGGGGAGGGGATTCCTCCTCTCTGGATCTTGCTTCTTCTCTTAGCAGCTCATACATGTCTGCACACAGTGAGTGTATGAGAGGGGTGTGCGTGCGTGTGTGTGCGTGCGCTAGTCCGGAGCACATGCTGTCGTGTCAGACATGTGACCAGCAGGCATAGCCTCCATTTTAACTCTGAAAATCCCAGTTTGCTTTGGGTGAGAGGAGGAGGAGGGGGCGAACAGGGGAATGCTGCCATAAAGCTTTGCTTACTGCAGGACATTCTTCACTGAGACAGAGCTCACTGCAGGCTGACGGCTTCAGTTCAGCCCTGCATCCAAACACTCTGCAGCCCGGTTGAGCCCTGCAGCCCGGTGTCTTCACCGGGACACGCTGCTCCATCAGAGCAGCAGATTTTTCGACAAAAATCAAATCCTAAACTCTAGGATCTCCACTAACATTTATTTGCTCATGTCATTTAAAATTAGATTTAGTTTCCATCAAGATGACGGCTTGTGCAAAGTGAACCAGAAGGTTCATCGTTTTGTTCAGAAGTTTTACTATTGTCAAGTTAAAGATGGCCTCCTTCATCCAAACTTTTCAGGGTAGAAAATTGTTAAAACCAAAGATACAGAAACAACTCAGTGCAGGTTAGACTGCATTCTCCTTCATCTCTGTGGAAACACGCTGTTTAAAAAAATGTAAGCTTTGTTGCTCGAGTTTTTTTCCTAAAATGGAAATTAATAAATAATTACAAACAAAAAAGTTGAAATAAAATTCTATTTTATAAAGGCTGCTCATTTTATGTTAGTTTCTAAAAGGCGGTTTGTCATTCTGGCTGTTGTGCTGGAAACATCCTCTCTGCTCTGCTGGTGCAGGAAGACCTGCTGAATTATTTCTGACATTTTCCCTACATTTGTATCCCAAACATTTTTCATCTGCCCAATTTTTCTCTAAGCTGAGTTTTGATCAGTTTGTTTTTCGCACCTAATTCAACTGTTTCTAGACAGAAGAACAAAAAAGAAAAACTACATTTCTTTTTTTTTTTTTACTTTCTTGCTCCTCTTTTCCATTTTGCTTCCGGTCATTTTACCATCACTTTAACTTTAATTGTGGAAAAATACATAGTATTTTATATGAAAACCACTTAACAGGGAGCTGAGTCTGAATAATTTCCCAATGAAAAGCTAATAATTTCAAACATACTCAGAAGAAAATATAAAACTTATTTATTTAATATAAAAAGATGTGGAAACAATTTCAACTGGGACTGAAATGATTAATCGAGATTAATTGATTATTGACATAATTGTCAAGTAATTTCTTAATTGATTTATCATTAAGTTGATTATTCAGATTCAAGGAAGGAGAAAAAACTATTCACAGTACAAGTCAAATCAGAAAAAAATATCTTTTTACATTTTACATAAAAACAACTTTATCTGTAAATATGCTTAAGCTAAACTTCATCTGGTTCAAACTTACTAAAGCAATGCTGTAGCATCGTATTTTAGGCAATAAAATGTTTATGTTCTTAATAAAAAAAAAAAGAAGCTATTTGTTATGTTGCATCTATTAATGTATTTCTAATATTGTGTAAAAAGGTGGTTAAATGAAAAATCTGTAAAACGTCCAATTTTTTTAAAACAATCCATTAATTCATCAATTTCTAAAACGGTCCTTCGTTGCAGCTTTAATTTTAACAATTGTTTTTATTCGGTTATTCGGGGAGTTTAGAAATTGCATAGATGTTTGCAGATAAATCTGATGGAACTAAAGAATTGGAGACAAGAAGGAAAATAAGCCAATCTGGGTCAGACAGGAGAGCTGCTGGCAGAGTGACTGTTTACATACAGGAGCAGTGAAAAAACCCGACCACAGTTCTATATACATAGAAGTATAGAAACGGCTCTGAGCCAATCAGAAGTCAGCAGCAGCCCAATGAGAAGCTGCGATGGTCTATAGGTTCCTTCAGCTTCTCTTCCCCTTTTTACCTGAATTCTTCACATTTTTTCAGCAGTGAAGTAGGCTGTGTGCTTCCCTATCCGTCCTCTCTAACCCTTCTGAAACACACACACACACACACACACACTCACACCCTATGCATCTTCTGTTAGCTGTTGGGGGAAGGGTCTTCTAGGCAGCTCCCAAGGTTTTACGCTCAAAACAGAAATTGTAACCAAAAATAGGAAAAACAGAACAAAATGCAACTAAAGAAGGAACACACATACTCACACAAAAAAGATGAATAAGTACGAATACAAATAAACATTTAATTCCTTAGAAAATGAAATGCCTAATTTGCCAAGATGGACATGAGGGACTATTGTTGTGTCAGGGTGTCAGACAGGAAATGTTGGGGACAACTTCTAAGATCAATTTTCTTTCTTAGTCCATAAGCGCAGCTTTGTCTTTTCCCCCTGATGGTTGCACAAGGGGCCTGTTGTTTTAGGAACACAGAAGCGGAAGTAGGAAAAATGGCGGCTCAGTTTTACTTCCACCAGCAGGCAGGAAGGGTCACTCCACAGAACCTCTGATGAATTTATCTCTTATTTTTATACTCATTTTATTTTTAATGACTTTTCTTGCAAAGCATGATATTTTTTATTAAAATATCAATGAACTGGTTTATGTGCTCAAAAGCTTCTGCTGCTGTACTTCATCTATATGTAAAACTAGCTAACAAGTTATGATCAGGTTTTCTGACTTTTCTAAGTTAAGTAAAACCTAATATAAAAAAAATGGCTGTTCAGTCAAAATTTTATTTGGATGTTTTCCATCTGCAAATTTAATCCCCATATCTCTAGTTTGTGTTGAATTATTTTTATTTTTTAAATCAGGTAAAATATCTGTGTGGAGGGTGGAAACATTCAGCTGAAGACATTTCTAATTCATCACCAATCCAACTTGATTGAAAATAAAATGAGCTAAAAGCACTGTATGCCACATGATCCATCAATATCATTTTCTATGAAACCATAGTTTACTGGTAAAGACGATCAAAATTAAAAACAGGTGGTCCAAAAGTGGATACCTTTAAAACCATTTTGTCAAAGCCAGGTGGTTTTAAGAACCGTACAAACCAAACCAGACCAGAGAATCATTCATGTGCTGAAGAATATGCAATAAGAAAAACATGAAAGAAATAAGAAGAGTGGTGGCAGATTCCACAGGTGAAGGCTTTGGGCCGGACCACCAGGGTTCAACTGCTCCAAACGCCCCGGCAGGTCACCCAGGGGTCAACATCCTCCATCAGATGGACCGCACGTTTCTCTGCCATCAAGCGACAGAAAAAAAAAAAAAAGTCTGATTGGACCCAAACGAGATCAGAGCAGGCGACCGTCTCCACGTTTCACCAGAATCAGTCTCTATTAAGAAGTAAACTGGATATTTCACAGCACAAAAATGTTCCAATAAATCCAAAACTCAGAGCAGCGTCTGACCTTCTCCCTCAAACATTTCTCTCTTCATTTCTACGATGAGTGGAAAGGAAAACGTGAACAACAAGCAAGAGCCATGCTGCGTGGGAACAGAGACAACAACTCGCTTAACATTTATGATACATATACATTTAAGATTGATATATGCAGCATTTTTAGATCAACTGAAGGTAATAGTTACTTGATTGTGCTACAAAGTGGCTCTATGTGACTGGAACACATATAATCCTCCTTCCTCTCGCCGTTTAAGGATGAGCCAATTTTTTCTTGCAAGTCAGGGAGACCCTTCTTCAGCAAGCTGACTTGTGCATAGCAATAGGTGGGGGAGGGGCAACACATCCCAAGAAAACGTCAGTACTATCTTTGACCTCTCATTAAAGTGAGTGAGGCTTTTCTCATTAATAAACCCAGAAAATAGAAGCAGATATCAATTTCTGCAAGAAACAATGAAGAAGCAGCACTGAATGTGAGCCCTGAAGATGTTTACAGTCATATTTTATAACCTCTTTGAGACTAAAACATTTTGTAAAAATGAGATGATTTTGTTTTTTCATTGCATTCAGTTCCCTCACAACTACTAGCTTTAGTCTGTGGCTAAGGTAAGAAAAATCTATTTTATATTTGTATTTGATATGGAACGCCAACGGGTTAATTTCACGATGCTAAAACTTCAGCACTGCATCTTACAAACACACATATTCCTAGTTTGTCAGCACAGCTGCACAGTAAACATGACTTTTTGTTTCAAGTCAGTCTTGGAGTATTTCACTTCTGATTGGTAGATTCTGGCTTCGAATCTCAGCCACAGACATCCCTCATCGGTTATCTCAGCAAAGTCAGATAGGCCTGAGGTGTGAAGGTAAACGCAGGCTTGGCATTTGCATCAACGGAATGCAATCAGAGCTACAGTGCAGTAAGTGTCAGGCTGGGGTCAGGGGTCGAACTGACCAACAGGCCTGTGGAGATAAAACCTGCAACTGCAGCTCTGCTTCAACAAAACAAAATACGGGATCCATGAAACCATGAAGCGTTTTAAAGCCAGTTGAAATGCTAATCAGTACCTCTGTGGGTACCACCTGTTAGTTACCATGGTGACTAAGGTAACCTGGAAAATGGAAAAAAAATAATAATAATTCACTATTTATAAGTTCAAGCTGAAGTTAAAAATATGAGTTTTATTGTTAAACATGTTAACACTGACATGAGTTAGTAACACTTTTACCTAAACTATCATTTTCATGCAAGACAAAAAAGCAATAAAAAAAAACACAAAAAAAAACAATTCTAATCTTTGCATCCATGTTCAGAGCGCCCGCTAAGGGCCGCAGCCTGGTAAGAACAGACGTGGATGCTGTTGAAGTTTTAAGTTTCACCCGGTTGCTAACATTTGCCCATCATGCATGCAGCGCTCCATTTTGACATGAAGAAGTGAACCAGACATTCGCTACGCTAACAACCATCCTCCAACCGCAAAAAGAGAAGCTCAGATCAAAGAGATCTGAGCTGAACGAAGCCGCTGTTGTCACATCTAGGACTCATATTAGTGAACTCGACCAACACAGACTGAACGGCTTCCTTCACTTCCTCTGCTATCATTCATAAAAACTACAGGACGACTAACAGCACAGAAAAACCAACATCACGGTTCAGAACTGATCTGATAGCTGATTGGCCCGATAGAAAAATCAGCTGGAGACAATCAGAGTCAAAGGGAGAAAGCCCAGACTGGGCTGAAAGCAAGAATTCTTCTCCAAACATTTCTGCACAGGAAGGCGACAGCCAGGCGAGGGACAATGGAAACGGTTTTCTTTTGTGTTCCCATGTAAGAAATGAGCAAATACACCTCTATCGATTTTGTACATAGTTAGTGATTTTAATTTAAAATTGCACATATGGACACATTTAAAGAGCCTGTTTCTACTCTTTAGTGTCACTATTATGGATGCTGGGAAAGGTATACTGAGATTTTTTTTATTTGTTTGATAATTTGCTGTTTCTCCAGTTTAATGAGATTCCAGTTGAAGAGTCAGAACATCTAACGTTTATCCAGCTGCCCCTCCTCAACTTATTGCTATACACTGCACCTCAACAATGTCGATTGCTGCAGTTTTCTTGGATTTGTAGGAGGACAATTTTAGTTGTTTGGAAAATAACAAAAGTCACAAAAAAAACAGTCATTGTCGAGTTGATAGCGTACTATAATCATAATATTGTTTTATTTACCACTTGCTGTGGAAGATCTAGACTTGAGGTATTTATTGTGATCACGATTAAAACGGCCATAAACATTTTCTTAATTCGTCACAATCCACAGCATCCTACTAGCTTGCAAATATGACCAATTATAGCTGAATATTACCTCAGCTTGACTAACTCATCATGACACATGAATGACACTCATCACATATTTTACTTCCCATTTTCATTCCTAACCTTTCAACAGAAATAAACTTTTTTGTGTGCGTCTGTGTGAGAGAGAAAAAGGTAGGGAGAGTGAGAGGAGTCCCCTGTCTGTACTGCACTGTGTGTGTGTGTGTGGGGGGGGGGGGGGATTGCGAACTGCATACATCAGAGGATCTGGCTTCTTCCCAGCCTTACTTCTAAAAACCAGTCCCACCAGATAAAGCGTCTGCTTCAGAGACAAATTGGCCCGGCGGTTCCAGCGTAAAGTTTGGACAAACAGGAGGCTGAGAGTCACTGGAAGTTTTCTTGGTTTAACACAGAATCACAGCGCGACGCATTAGTGTCAGACCTTTCTGATGAGCCAGTAGAACAAACAGAGCCAGCTACGAAGTGAAACAGCTCTGTCTCAATGCATGTTTGACAATTTTCTGGGAATAAACCTTGAAGCAGTTTTTGATTGCTGCCTCAGTCGGGTGTGTCCGGGTTTTTTTTCATTTGGCTTCTTCTCATTTTTAGCCCATTACATCTAGGAAACTCAGAACATTGCAGTTAAAGAATATTTCAAGCAAACTCAAAAATAAAACAGATTTATTAAACAGTTGAGACGTGAGTTGCAGAAGTCTACATTGTTGCACTTTAAATGCAAGGATTAACAGAACAAAACTTTTTCCACTAACTGAGACTTTGTTTGTTCAGTCACTGGGACGCGTTCACAACATGCTGAATTTTCAGGATTATTATTTTTAATCAAGGCTTTGTTTCACTTGTTCCTGTGCTGAATTGGCACTTTGCACTTAAGACTATTTTATACTTTTGTATTACCTGTTGCCTTCTAAAAAATGTTTTTTAGGACTTAAGAATTTGTTGATTGGAAACTAAAGAATGCATCATTTTACATTTTTAATTTATTTTTTTGAAGCACTGCTTCAAACACTACTTTTGACAACATCATTATTATAATTGCAATAAAATACTAGAACTGTAAACACCAGGGTGTTTTTGGCAGCAATTTAAATATTTGTTTGGTTTTTTTTGTTTGTTGTTTTTTTAAATGAAAGTAATGAATGAACAAATACATGATGGTATTTTCACGTTCTGGCCCTTGCTTAGTTTTCCTCATCAGGTTTTATGTATTTGGAGGAAATCTGGTGGATGCTAACTCTGGGGCTCTGTGCTGTTTTAGCTGAGGTTTTGAATTTGAGGGAATTCTGTTGTAACCTTGAACTTCTGGATGTTTTGCTGCTTCACACATCCAGCTGTTCAGGAGGCAGAATCCACTGGTCTGATGAAGAAAACTGTGCACCATCTGCGTGCAGCCATGCACGGATCCGGCCGCTCAGTTGTTGGGTTTTATATGATCAGTGGGCATGAAAATCAGAACCAGCGCGCAGTAAAGTCAACCACCTTACAGGCCCCACAGGCCTGTGGCCTATGCAACTCAAGAGTAAGGCGAGGACAACCTTATACTTCTAATGAGTCCGTAAAATGGATGTGTTGCACAGGGAAGCAACACAACAGCAGCCATCTTGCAGAAACACCTGTTGAAATCCACAAGTGAGTGAATCCGAGGCGACTTTCCAGAAAATAACACAAAACAGGCAGAAGGTGTTTGTTGATGCACACCATGACTAAAGCAGTTCACATAACCACGGGCTCCAACCACCACACACCCCCGACCCGGGGCCCCAACCAACGAGCCTCCACCCTCCTCCTTCCTTTGTCTTCATGTCTTGATTGTTCCTCCGGCCCCTCCCCCTCCCATTCCTCCTGGTGTGTCATGCATGTATCCAGATGTGTGCACAGATTATTTTTGGTGAGAGAAAGAGCAAATCGACAGAAAGAAAGACGGGACAGATGGTTTGAACCAAAGAGAAGAAACAATCAGAAAAGGGCGAGGGAGGGGCAGGAAGGTGGGGGCTTCTTAAAGAGACAGGTTTGATTTAACTCTTCTTTAAAATGCAGCCATATTTTTCCCTTCCAGGACCCATAATGGAGCCCAAATGAAAACAGAATACAGGGATTTTTTTTAATTAATTGAAATTTGTTTTTTGTATTAATATAGAACTTAATATGCAGAGTATTTTGGGCCATTTCTAACCAAAAGTGGAGCACTTCTATTTAAAACCTAAATCTATCTGAAAAAGCTCCTTTTCCCATGAATACGCACATTTACGTAGAAACACTGACTGATATTTGTCTCTTCACACTTTGCAAATGAAGAAAGACCTCAACAAATTTTTGGCATGACTCTAGCTCTATATATAGCAACTCTTCCCATCAGAAACGGAACAATAACATTACTAAACTGAATAAAGTTAAGAGAACGTTCAGGGGGTTTGGCTTTGGGAGCCGGTCCCAGATGGCGCTCATTCTAAAAGCAGTTCTGACGTGTTTGCATCATTATTCCTGCAGCCGACTACACCAAGCCTCTGACCCACACCGCCAGAATCAGAGGAAAGGAAATTATTTGGAACATTTAGGAACCACCGAAGCTCCAGCCAGTAATCAACAGGAAGATGTCAGAGCACCGCCCTGTCGAATTAAGTTTGTCTCATTGAAGCCTCTGACCACTGGGGTGGGGGGTTGTGTCAGGAGCAGATCGCTCCTTCACCTTCGTCTCGGTCATATCGCTCAGCAGCGAAGAACATGTTCCTTACTAATGAGGTTAAAATAAATATTTTGAAATGTTTCAATGATTGTGCCTGGCAACAAGAACCTTCCCAGACTTAAATCAACTGGTTCATTTATTTTCATAGAAAAGACATTCAGAGCAAATCATCAAATTTGGTTCACATTGGTTTTACACTCATATGGAAATGTGTTTGGTTATGAAATCAAATTGAGTTCTCAATTTAATAACCCATTTAAATTATTAATGAATAAATTCAAATTCTGCCATTGTTAGTCAAGTTTCACAAAATTAATATTGCGTTCAAAATATTCTCAATTTATAGTGGCACAAAAAGCACTTAAACTCTGGCAGTTTAACAATAGATTTGTATTTATTTTCTACTCCAAATGGATTTTCTTTTCCTCATCTTTCCTACTATTTCAGTTTTTATGTATATAGTAACATTTTCTTTGAAGTGGAGCAACAACTATGCGGCTAATATCTGGATGTTAAACTCGAGACGAATGTGACGGACAGCAACAACCAAAGAGACGCAGGACGTTTAATTCCAACACTGGAGAAGACGACCTTTGTGTTTTTTATTCACAGTGACCAACGACTTCTCCAGGATGGCTGTTGGATTTATTTTTCAGTCATATTGCAGCAATGTTTGGAAAAAGCACTTATGGTTCATATTTGTGAATGTTACCATTCAATAAAAACTGTAAATATCTCATGTGGACACCTGCAGCTTATACATAAGCTTGAGCTACACATGGAGGTTATTTTTCTTGTTAAAGTCTGTGTGGCGTGTTATGATCACTCAGTTAGCCAGCGTGCTGCTAACCCGGGTCGTAACAGATCTCAAGTCAGTTCCGACTCATTTTGTCTCAACAAAACTTCGAGAAAAAACTTTTCTCTGCGTCTTCAAAAAGTTAAGAGTTTTGCTCAGGACAAGCTTTAATATTTTCAAGTTATGCATACAAAAATAAAAACCTGGCCTTTATTGTGTTAATAGAGCTAACAGGTACTGTAATTAATTTCAACCATAGCTAAAGTCTTAACACTCAATTTCCTGATTAGAAATTAGATCTGCGTAGAAGACGTTTCAACAGCTCAGTGACTTCCTGACTCCCTCTTTTTATTATTATTAGCTTTATGTGGGTCATTTTTTCTACACATTAACATATCATACCAAACACTGACTCCGTATTAACTGCTCTTCACAAGTCTTATGTTAATAATAGCACACATTACAGTAGGAACTGACAAGTTCAAACTCAACACCAAAGAAAATTGAGATTTTTTTTAAAGTTATCATCTACAAAAATAAAATAAAATGGTCAAATAGTTTTACTTCCTTCTGCTTTTTCCCTGTGGTCATGCTGTGGTCTGAATAAATACACAGCTCTGTCAGAAACAACCAATCAGAGCCTGCCGTGAACGCTCGGGTTAGTCAGCATGGACACTGATGATGGCGGATGAACGCTATTCCTGGAACAATAAGTTGAGCAACATGTACTCGTCCACTAGGATTTCACTAAAGCCTTTCAGGTATTCCACACAAAAAAAAAACAGATTGCAGTAACACATAATTCAGAACAGCTCCAACTGTATACCTGACAATGTGCAAAAATAAAATGATCTCATTCTGAATGCAGTTGGTACCATGTGTGTCCTCACATCTCTGCTGCAGCTTATTTGATCAAAGCACTTAAAAGAAAATCAAGAGTTCCTTTGGAGGTTTTATGAAAACGGAAACTGATCCCCCGTTTTCCAATCAAATGTGAAAAGGAATACCAGACAGCGTTTTGTAAAACCATTTTCAGCACATGCCTCTAAACAGAAGCACAGGGCTTTCTGGAGGAGAACTTGCTCATTTAACTGCTGAGCCTACAAAGAGAACAACTCTTATTATGTCTTTCAGGTTGGAGCCACTGTTCCCATCCCCGACTCCTAACTGTGTTTTACTCTTCAACACACACACACACACCCCCACACACACACACGGCTACAGCTGCTGTCTGGAGACACATGATCACTTTCGCCCTCCAGCAGCCAAAACTGTTTGTCCGACACGCAGAAAAACTGCAATTCAAATGTAAACCGCACGGATCCATCTTCCAGCCACATTCGCTGCACCGCTTCATCTCGCCGTCTGCTTTTGTTTCCACCGCGCAGCGTCGGCTCTTTGTGGGAAGCACTAGGGTGGCGCAGCGAACATGGCAACACGCCAAGGGACGGCCGGGCATAACAAGAGAGAGAGAGAAACGAACATACAGTACTGGAGAGAGAGACGGAAAGCGGTGAGTAAATATGGAGAGCGCTGTCAGAGCATGCGTGTGGGGGAGGACCCAGTCACTCCAGTCATGGAGCTGGGTGACCACAGGTAGTTCTGCCGGACGATTGGTCGCACCCCCCTTTGCTCCCTCCACCCACTGTCCCCTCCTCCTCCTTTTCTCCAGCCACAAGAGGAGAGGAAACCCAGCCTCTGAACGCTGCGCTGCAGCGTCTCACAGGCTCCCTGTGTTCCACACTTACTTTCCCCATTTCAGTTCATGGAGAAGAGCAGCTGCTATATCTGAACTCCTTCACTCTAAACGCTCCTGGAGATTATTGTGGAGCAAAGCAGTGAACAGGTAGAGCATCTGGGTGGAGCGACCTCCACCTCCCCGCAGCCTCGCAGCCAAACATCTCCATCTTCCGGGCCCAGCAGCCTCAGCCAGGGATTCTCTGCTGCCTTCAGCTCCACATGACCTCCATGCCTGAAAACTGAATGTGACATTTGAACTTTTCAACTAAAAAAAATAAAGAAAGAAATGTCTGATTTGAAAACAATAGAAATCCCAGGGATCACCAATTCAAAATATATCTACCTACTGGGTCATCTACAGGTTAACATTGAATAAACACATACTTAACTTTACCTGTTAACTAGTCTTAGCTCGTAACCAACAACAACCTGATGTGAACATCTGACAGGTTTCCTTGCTTCTGCTATTGTTGAGCTCTCCTTTTGTTCTATTACAAATATCAAGACCAAGGTTAGCTTTGTATATGATGTATCTTTAGTCTGATTCTGGTCGTCTCTAGTTTGCTAATCCAAGTGCTGGAAAAGCATCTGAAAGCAATTCCAGAATCATATCTGCAGTAGCAGGAGCAACAACCAGATAACTGATGTGACTAAAGGTTTTTAACTGAGCACTTCCAGCTCACTGCATGTCATCTAGACAACTGGAACCTGTTCATTAAGAATAACCCAGCAATTATTTGGCTCCAGCTTTATCTTTCAGACACTCGAATCACAATCAAACCCTTTCTGTGGTGCTGCGCTGCTGGCCTGTCCATGGGATCTACGACCTGACCACCAACAAGCCCACCACGGCTGACCACAGCACGATGCTCCCTAAACACCAAACTGATACAGAAACAAGTCAAGATCCTAGCAGCCGCTCAACACAAATATAAAACATTCCAAGCTTGTATTTCCAGACCAGTCTCTGGAAATAATCTGCAGTAAATTTGACGCACTTAAACATTTTGCTAATTTGCTGAAATGCATTTCATTTTCTGAAGTCAAAAATAAACGCAGCATTCATTCCTATGGGTCTGCCGATGCTCCCTGGACCCGGTGGAAGAATGCCAGATATGTTTTAATGACAAGTTCAGCTTTGGTTGGTGGAAAAATCTCCGCTACGAATTCAAACAAGACTGTTATTGTTTCACTGCATTCTCCTCAGACCAAACGAAGGCAGAGAGACGTCCGACCACATTCATCAGCCTCGCCATGTCAAATATTCTTCCTTCTATCAATTCAACTATTCGTTTGATATTGGAAAAAGGTGACACAATAGGCTAATAAAGACTTAATTATTATTGTAATTATTCTATAATCAAAGTCATTTAGAAAATTAATGTCCAGGTTTGGGCTGCAGTTGTTATCTAAGAGCAGAAAGGCAGCAATTCGTCCATTTGAAAACAAATCATTTTCAAATTCACTTGTCATCAGCAGCTCTTCTTCAAACTCAGAATTTAAAGTTTGTCATCTGAAAACTATTTCAAGCAGTCAGTCACGAAATATTATTGAAGAAATCTGATGTTAATGAGCCCAAAAATAACCATGTGATTAATATGAAGCTAATAAAGTCTAAATGTTTATTTTTAGCATTCACACATCCTTTTTTAATCTCTGCAGACTCAATGAATGTAAAAATTCAGAAACTACAAAACTGACAAAATTCTACTTGAATACATCAAATTCAACACTGAAACCCGTGTAGGTGCCGTATAAGTTCAACTCAAACCCTTTATGAAATGATACATTTCACTTCAGATTAAATCTGCACATTTTTTTGTGAAATTCGTATTTTTATTTTGCAGGCAGCTGTAGAAAAATTTATTTGTTTAGAGAGGATCCATGCTTACATCTGGTTTGTCCAGACTGTGTGCTCACCATTTCCTACTGATCATGGCCCCCCACCAACAATAAGGTCTCCATACATGTGCGCGCACACACCCACACACGCACCCACACACACCAGCTAGTCTGCTCTGAGCTGTCCACCATAGGCTTCCCCAGATCCCCCATCCTGCCCGATCTCCCCCATCCACCAATACCTTCCACAAACATTCCAAAAACATCATGATGAATACTATCACTGTCTTCGAATGTTAAAACCTATCCATGTGCATCTTCCACAAAACACAGACGGACACACACTCACAGCTTCTACGTTCACAACATGACCAGGGTCAGGGGCTGCCCCCTCCCCCTGTAGCTAATAAGTTCAGACCTGCCACTTGCAGCATAAAAAGAGAGAATTGAAGCCTTTTTCTTGTAGAAAGCAGGCTGCCCCTCCCCCCTCTATAAGGGCCAGTTCCCTCTGAACACCCCTCCTCTCCTCCTCGTTCTCCTCCTCCAGCACAAACACACACCTCCATTGAGGTCCCATTTCACAAACAACTGAATACTGCAACCTAAAGGTGTAGAGGCAATTTTAAAGCAACGCCATTAGGTTCTTCATAGACTGCAGAGGGTGTGGAATTGAACCAGCACCCATCACATTTTCAAACAATTTGATATTACACAGAAACTGCTCATCAGGTTTTGCTTGCTTCCCTTACCTGATTTATTTGACCCATAAACATGGATCAGATGGAATCCACTGCTGACTTAATGAGGATCTTACACAAAAAAAATCTTTTGACAATTTTGTGACCACAAAACCTCTCATAAAGCTGCGTGCAGGGGTCTAATGTGTTTAATTAATTAAACAGAACATGTTTCAATCATTTTCACTATTTTGCGACATTTTAAATCATCTTGCTGTTGAGTGGCTGTGTGGACGGCCATTTTAAGATGGGCTTTCCAAAAGTTGGGCCAGGAGAGAGAGATCGCGGAATTAAACAAGGACAGAGCCGCAAACAATCCCCTGTTAATTGTGCCGCTAAAGCAGGGTGCGTCAGCCGCATAAGGGCCCCAGACGCACACACTGCGGGTGGGGAGTGAAGCCCGCTGCCTGCACACTGTTGCAGCCAGCTTTTTTCAACTGAAAGCTTCGCCATTTTGCTGAGTGCCTGATGTGCAGAGCTTCTTTTTCGCCTGCTGATAACACGTGTTTTAGCGCCATAGAAAGCTTGTGGCCCACCGTGATCCCTGCAAACCGTCTTCTACACAAATGTTACCGCATGAAAGCCTGGGAGTCTCTTTTGCACAGCACAGTAATTTTACAGTAATTATTTGGACAATTTTAACATTTACGGCCTTCTGCTCTTCGCGCTGCTCGAGTTTAATTCTCAGTTTTCGAGGTTTGTCCTTCCAGCTCGACGTAAAACGACGTTAGGTTCCGCTACAGTGTTGCACAATTTCAACTGCAATCAGGTAGCAGGGCGGACACCTAAAAACCGATCTTAATCAAAGGCTTTGTGCCATTATCTTACAGATGAGTCTCCACAAACACAATTGGGAGTGTTATGAGTGTATATGAACAAGCACAACACGAGCTGATCACGGATTATTGTGATAATGGAGCACATAGATGAGCCCACGGGAAGCCAAATGGCGGAACTGTGCTGTATCTGTGCCAAAGGTTACAGGCACGAAACGAGGACTAAAAGCGAATTCCATAATGCTGCTAAAAGCAGGTCTGGTCTGGATCTTAATACAGAGCAGCTGAGCTACAGTGAACGCCTGATTATTCTCCAAAACGAGGAATTTTAAACGCTATATGTAGACCTACTTGGTAATTAATAATTTAAATTTACCCCCAGCACAATAGGGAATATTTTACACCGAGGTTTGGGCTGGAATTAAAGTAGTATAAGATTGTAGTTACTAAACTAAAAATAATAGTTACTAAACTAAAATTGGGAACTGTCCCAAAAATTTTAAGAGTCAATAGAGTCAGTAAGAGTTTATTTTATTTGGGACTGCAGTACAAATACTGGAAAATCCAACAAGCCAACAGCAGAACATAAGCAGGAGTCCGCATTGACGTAAACACATTAGCAATGCTTGCGTCCAAGACGCTGAAATCAAAAGTGGTTCGATTCACAGCACTTGCATGCAGAAACAAACGCTACACGTAAAATTACTTTGCCATAATTCAGAAGATAAATGCATTAAAAAAAAACATGTCCAGAGCATAGCACACACACACTGTGCCCACGTTTAAAGCAGTCAGTGTGGCCTGCTGAGTTTAACAGTTTATGGCGACGACTTTGTCCACAAAATTTTCTGTAGCGCTTTAATGTATCCCATTATAAAGGTTTTATATCTTACCAATATTAACCCATTTAAAAGAGGAAGGAAATATAAGCTACAAGCAGCCAAGAGAGCACAGCAGGCTCCACCACCAAAGCTGTCACAGTGCAGTTCCTCAGCAATGGCCGACAACGTTCAAAACCAACTGCACAGCCCGGTTCTCCTCTGCTAGCTTCCCAGACCCGCTTTCCACTACAGCAACTGAGCCTGCTTCTTACAGGCACACGCTTACTATAAAACTAGCAAAAAAGGCGGTTTCATCCTTCTGAAATTTCACAGAAGGCACAGTGGGGGAACACATTTCAAGGTGTGTTTACAAGAAGAGTGTTGAAAGTGTTTAAAGGTTTTCAGTACCTCTGCTTCTTGGGTACAGAGTGCTCGACCTCAATACGTTTCCCATGAAGTTCCACTTTACCTGGGGAAAAAATACACAAGGGAAGTTCAGAAAAAAATCGTGGCTACATGCTAACAGTTTACTAGCTTTGTAGGCCTAAGGAAGGGGGTTTGAAGTTTTTAAGCTGCAGAGCTTAAGTAATGAGGCCATCCTAGCGACCTGTTTTCAGCCTATTTATTAAAAAAGCTAAGATAACACAAATATGCTAAGAAAAGACATCCCAGTGCTTCATAGCTTTATTTTAAAGTACTGAAAGAGCTCGTCACACAATTGTGTAAATTCAACCCAAACCTTCAGTTAAAATACGTGCGAGTTTGGCACATTTTAGGTGAAACTGTCGTTCAGGCAGAAGAAGAGGCAGCTGACTGGCATGGCGACCTCGCCACTCCTCATGTTACACATGTAAAAAACCACGAAACATTCGCTACATGGGGGGAAGACCGAGGGAAAGCAAGGTGATGATGTTCAGAACTGGGTCTCTGGATTTGCTAGACCTCTCAACGTGGCTCAGCTTTTTATCTATCTTTGTCATAGTGGACTCTCATCTTTAAGGGGGAGGGGAGATTAGTAAAGCTTCAGTCTATATCACACAGAAGGAAGGCTGTTCAATCAAACCTCCTGAGGGGAAGGAAGGGAAATGCAACATATTGTCTTTTTTTTAATTCAGAAAGAAATAAGTTATTTTGTTTGGTACATTACAGCAACCTAGATATACATTCACTACCACGACCGTAAATTTCCAGAATACGTGACCCTCCCCCCTGCAAAAGTTGAATGACTCCCCAGGGCGTGTAATCCATGGCACCCATTCATTCATTAAGTCACTACAGAAGAAGTTCCCAAACAGCATGCATGGATTTTTATGTATTGCCTTCTTGCAGAAGCCTGAGAAATTTCACAAAGAATAAAATGAGGACACACTGCTGAGGGTGAGCATGGAGCCGGGGCTGCATGTCGGCGTCTAAAGCCGAAATTACCATGAATTAAAAAGAAGACTTTGGCGACTAGTAATCATTTTAAACTCACCCGAAAAAGTCTCGATTGCTTTCATTGCCCAGTGATCATCAGGACAGTCCACAAAGGCATAGCCGTTTTTCATTAGGAACTGTCCGGAGTATGGGATCTTGTGATCCTCGAAGGTTTTGATCAAGTCCTCGGCAGTCACGCTGTCGCCTAGATTCCCAATGTATAGTTTGTGCATGGTGGCTTATTGTTTGTCACAGTCCAAAAATATGGGGAAAAATGAAATAAAAAAATTATGAATTTAAAGGAATCAAAAAGTTTCGGTCGTAAAATTCAAACAGTGTAACCAGCTTTCCTGTAACACTGCTCTCAAACAGAAACTGGGATTCAACGCTAAAGGATAAAAATGTAAAAAGAAAAAAATAGATAAGCAAAATGACTGGATACAGAACAAAAGTTACAAATCGGACAAAAGTCAAAAATTTAAAAGGAAAAAAATGATCAATTTCAAAAGTCGAACCAGAAGGTGAGTTAGTGTGTTTGTAAATCCAGATGGATCAGAAGAAAAACAATCCGATGAATCGCAGCCGGCTCCAGCAGTCGAAGCAGCAGCCTGTGGGCTCTCTATCTCTATCGGACTGTGGATCACAGTGGGTTGGAGCTGTTGGGTGGATGATGGGTCTGTGTTGGAAGAGTGGGGGAAACTCTGGCGGGACCAGATCAAATCGGGAGTAGGCTTGTGTTTTCCTTTCTCTCTCTCTCCTTTCTACCCGTCTTTCTTCGCGAGCTGCCGGCTGAGCCGTGACGCCGCCCCTCTTCAGACTCCGATTCACGGTTTTTCTTTTTTACCACGTGGTCTGTTTGGAGTAGGTTAGGCGGAAGGGGCGGGGCCACGTTTATATTTTAGCTTCGCCAGATGAGAAATGTTTGCGAGTGGAAATTCTGTGGATGTGCTGTCTTCTTTTCTAATTATTTTTAAAACGATGAGCAGTTTTAGTTGCTTCTACTCATGAAGGCGTAAGAGAAGCTTTTATGAAGGAGGTCAACAGTGTTAGAGTAGTTGGGTTTTCCACCTCCTAATGTTTATAAGGGAGGAAAAAAAGTATATATGGATATTTGAAATAATCACAAATAGTTTTGTCCCTCACACTCAAACCTCAAGTCCCCCATTTTCCTCCAGAGCTGCAGTGACCCTCCTGGCTGCACTAACTATCTTTGTTTTGACAAATTGTATCGTGTGGCAGAGTTTTATTTAGTGAAGCAATGTGTTAAAAATGTAGCAGTTTTCCTTTGTGACATTTCCTCAAGTCAGACGGACATTAATTAAAATGTCTTTTTAACTGCTTCGAATTTGGTCCTTGAAGCTGTTATTAGCTATTAGATGTGTTGTGGCGGAGAGCGGCTCAGTCTAAAGGCTCTTCAGCTCAATTCTCGGGTGAACGGGGCTTCATGTTTACACCAGTCTCAGTTGTGTTGCACAGGCGAACAAATGACATGGCGTTGCCTCAGACCTCCAACCTCTCAAAATGGAGGCTGCAGCAGTTCCACAGGCCTGTCCTGGTCCTGCCTGCGCAGGCTACGTGGAGGTGGGCTGTGTCGTTATGGCGCCGCGTGGCGTGGTTATAATCCGCTTTCTCGCTTGTGGGTTCATTGTGATGCCCCGAACCCGAGCCTGACTTAACGTGATTATATCAATGCAGTGATAGGTGAGGATCATCGTGTTCATCTCTGCGTAGAAGATGATCCGAACCCCGAACAAGGTCCAGAAGAGCTTCCGTCTTTCCCAGACTATCACTGGGTCCGGAATATGAAAAACAAGAGTTCTGAACCCTTAAAACGAAGTAGCATCTTATACAAACATCTCAGTATGAGCCTAGTATTCTATTTATTTCTCTCTATATATGGCTGGAATGCTTAATTTGAATTTATAATTGCCTTAGTATTGTTCCCACTTTATGAATAACATTTATTTGACTAATCCACCAAACCTGCTACAGCCATTCATACAGTCAGCTGCCCTGTGCAGGTCTGTTGCTGCAATCCTATGAGATTCACTTCACAACTTTCAGGGGGTTTTTTTCCATTCAGCTCCATCCTTGTGACAGGTCAAAGGGCAGTTCCTGTGGCTCAAACATGGTGCTGACATGTTTTCAAACAAAGGGAGAGAAGATTCTTTTTTAAAAGCTCACCAAAATGAGCTTTTAAAATATATATATATATAAATATATATATTGCACACATGCAAACATACACATGCACACACAGTAATCAACACCTAAAAAAACAAAACTACTGTCATCACCCCATGTGTGGTATCCATGTTTCCCATCTTAGACACAAACCAGGTTTGCTTGAAATCCAGCAAAAAGTTAATAATTTTCTTTTTTCTTGTAGAAATAAAAAAAAGGAAAAAACATACATATGTTGTGACCCCTTGGGGTAAAAGTCCAATATCCATGGACTTTTACCCCACACACCTCCAATCACAACTCTGTGCAAATGTGAGTTTTCTAATCCTACCTGTAGGAATACTCAAAATAACAGGCTATAAATAACTATACAACTTCAACTGAAACTAGAAATGGAAATAAGCACATTATTTTTAAACCTCTAGAAGAACTAGAAGTAATACCTGAAACATGTTGATAGAATTAAAGATGGAGTTCAGTTCAAGTCTGGATGCTGCAGTTTCACTGTTAAGCATCTGTGATTGAACACATATTGTTGAGACCAAATTCTAAAGAATTATTCTGTTAGCGAGGGACATGTGGCATGAATAAAGATCAAAATGTTTTATTGAAAATATGAGCACGGTATGGAAAGATGTGCTGTGATACGATAAGAACTGGATTTGTTTCCAAGAACTCGACTATAGACTCCATATTTCCATAGCAGTTAGTTCAGTTCACTTCAGTGCTTCTATGGCGCCACTTCTCTGAAAAATTTTCAATTTACTGGAAAAAAAAGTCAATAAAAGTCAATCATACAGACTGAGTCAGATACAAATAGCCAGAAAGCATTAAAAAAATAGTAAAAGCACCTGTTCACGAGTACTTTCAACACGGTCCCCACTAAGGAACTTGAAACTAGAAAAGTGTCCTTCGTTGTCCACAGTGGGGAGTCCAGGTGTAACTGCAGCACAGTTGAGAGGATATCAAGGCATGCAGGCCCACACAAAGATTAAATATTGCTTTTATTTGTTAAGAATAAACTTACTTCATTGCTACATATAATATATTCAATAATAACTGATTTTTTTCCCCATTTTTCTTTCTTTAGAAGACCATGTGAGCAGCGTTCTCAGTGTGATTGGGGGAGGATGGGTGAATATGCAGAGGTCAAAGGTCGGGGAGAAATGGGGTGAACTGGGTGGGAGACCAACAGCCTGTTAATGCTGATGTATCCTCTGTTCTCTGCGTTTCATTCTTGGAATGTGAGATCACCACTTTCCAGATTAGATGGTTATTATCCCTGTGGTCAGCCTGCGTCTTTCAAGTGTTGCATGACAATATTAAATATTGTTTAGGTTTTGAACACACAGAGTTTGTCCCGCTCCTTCCAGAGCCAATCACCAGCAACGGACAAGACCACAGCTGTGTCACATGACTGGTGCTCTGGTTGGTTTAGCCGTAGCAGAGGTCTGATTACTAAAATTAATTTCCAAATTAACACCAAATGTTGGCAGCAGCTTTTAAGAATCCTAAACCACCAGGTTTGCCTCCACCAGAGGAAGATGGCGAGCCAGTCTCAACCTTTGAATGATGAACATCCTGGAAGTGAGACAAAAACGATTCTCAATAAAAAATGTAAATAGAGCACAAGTTATTCTATTATTTACAGAAGGACCAGAGCATGTAATAAATGTATGCAAGCCCATAAATAGATGTAATTTATTTCTATTCCAAATGCTTAACAATACAAACACCAAAGGTCACAATACACACCTCAGTTTTTGTAAAGAACTTTGTGGAAATTCTGAAGACTGGATCATAGTAACAGTTAGCTATTTTAATAATGCTTCAATAATCTTTAAGAAAGTATTTAGCATATATTTTTATTAATCCCATATCTATTGCATTATGTTGTTTTATTGGTCTGATGTAACTTTGTGATCTTAAGTGTTGTGTTTTCATTAACTGTAGGCAAAAACATTATAATTAAGAGTATTAAAGGAAACGTCAGTCAGTTTTATCACTAAAATGTCCATTTATTTCAGGACTTTTATCACTAAGAGAAACATATTATACAGATTGATTACAGAAATTAATGTTTGAAAGCCCTTATTCCTGTTCTTACAGTTGATGAAACATTACATGTAAAAATAGAATATTACATCAGACCAATGAAAAGACTAGTTTAAACACATGTAATATCAATTTAAAGATTATTAACAGACCTCTTCTGAACACATGCTGTAATTTATTTATTTTATAATGACTGTGTATAACATGCTCCATTCTGTGAGTTGAGTTACTGAAATAAACCTTTCAAAAATATTCTGATTGGTCAAGTATGACCATAGATACAGACTTATTTGATGGTTTTAGATGGTCTGGTCTCTGGTCCAGGTGATGACCTCACTCTTCCTCAGAGGAGACATTCTTCCTAAATATAGAAACAGAAATATGCACATTAAAAATGCTTAAGGATTAATGGAATCTTAGAAAGGAAGTGAACCAGATTGTTATTAAGACAAACCTCCATTCACATTTTTCACTGAATTATTTTCAGACACAGAGCTTCTGTTGAGCTGCAGGTCTGAGCCATCTTGTGCGACTTCAGTGTCTTCCTGCAGAGACAAACATGCTTAAAGACCTTTGGCCAGTCCATACTGTCTCTGCAGTAAGTATGGACAACATGCATCTGGTTGCTTCCTCATCAGTTTGTTCCAGCACAGTAAATGTTTAGCAGACACAACACTGGCCAGTCCAGAAAGGGCTCTGATGTTTTTGTGCCAGAGCAGAGTCGGCATTCCAGTTCACTTCCCCGTTTCTGCCAATGTGGGAAACCACTGATGTAAATATGGTCAAGTCCTATGTTGAATTACTTGTGATTATGAATGTGTATACAACACCCAGATTTCAGAAGCACCAGAAGTAACAACCTGATTTCTGACATTAGGCAAAACCAGGACCAACAGCTGAAAACTCAGACCTTTCACTCACTGCATATATGTAAAATACTTAAAATATAAAAAAACTTCATCAAACTAATACATCTGTTTTTAAGCCATGAAGACAGATTATTTACCTCCATTGTGAAAGATAGATTTTCATTTCTGTAAATAGAGTTCCTAGAGATAAACTCAGTTTTCTTAATGTTTCGAGTTCAACACTTGGAACAGGTCAAGACAAAACATTTGCTTGCTAAATTTAAAGATTTTTTGTATTAAGCTGTAACACCAGAGACTATCTGGACTGCATTAACTCACATTATACACACACTTTAAAATCACAATGTGAGATCTTCTTAAAGAAACAAAACAACGGTGAAAGGTGTGGCTCCACTGGTAACTAAATCAGATCCAGTTCAAGAACCACAGGTCCGATTTAAACCCCTGAATCAAAGAAATGCTGTGAAATGTCCATAGTTTGATACATTTTTCTTAAGTGTAAATATATGTCAGTAATTCAAACATCTAAACATGCTGCATTAACATTATATTGCGATGTGGCAAATCTCATATGAAATATCTGACCTAAACATAAAACTAAGTAAAGAAAAAAACTGGGGAAAATGGAGGAGAAAGTTGTTATTTTTCATTCATTCTATTTTTTTCTACATTAATCCAAATTTGATTGATAATCAATTTCCACAGTTACGATCTGTTAGTACATTTACAGGAACCTGTTAAAAACAGAGCAAGATACAAAAAGTTACTTCTTAAAAAAAACAAAAAAAAAACTGAACTGCTTCTATGCAAAATTTAGGAAAGCTAAGTAGAGTAGAACTGAAGCAGGAAATATGTGATGAAAAAGATTGACTGTTTTAATGCATCACCATGTTTGGTCAATTCAGAAACATTTTACTCTGGAGTCCTGCAAATAAGTGCACAAATTTGAGTTATTCTTCCCTTCCAAAGAGACGGGCTGTGCAGCAGGCGGAGATGAAAACAACACTCTGCACTTACTTCCTAAATGTACAAGATCAAAAGAAGCAAAAACAGAAATACTGTGAAACAGCATGAGAGCCAAACGCAAGTAAAAATACTCAGTAACCTTCCACCACTGCTTGGTTACAGTGATTTCATCTTGAGCTTTTAGTTTTCCTCATCAGATGAAGTTCTGAGGTATTCCTAACTGGGAAATGGAGTTGCTACGCTGTGATGGAGGCTGAGGGGAGGCGCCGCCTTCGTGCCCTCCCTCCTCGTCGTCGTCATCTGCTCACATTTATGACATCAGATCATTTTCTCCTGCTTTTCAGTTTTAAATTCACTTGCTAACTAATTTGTCATTAACTGAAATGCACTCGAGGTCTAGCTAACTTCGAAAGTTCATTCAAAACTAAAAACTAACGTTAAGTAACCTTTAAATTATCCAAAGGAGAAAAATCTCCTTTGTTTGTTTCATCCAAAGTTATTAGATTGTTAAATTTAAATGTTTTCACAAGTTTTTGAAAAGCAACAAAATAAAAAAAGTTAGTCAAAGTTAAAATATTTGTCATCTTTTTCTCAAAATAAAAATGAAAATAACTTCAGTGTGTTTAACATTGTGATGTAGTTGCTTTCTGAAGTTAAATCCCTTTAATAAATATTCATTTGTAACATTTAAGTTTAAGTGACTAATTACTAAAACGTCCTACATTTTGCTAATTTGTTTTGACTCTATTTTTTATGTCTCTTTGGTTCATTTTTAATGTTTAAGTGCAAATGTTTTACAGTAACTATTTCTACGGCAGTCAGGCCTTAAAACGGGATAAAAAAAATCACACACTATCAGTAAATAAATCATCAGGAACTACATTTTTTCTCACAAATGTATATTTTAAAAGTAGAATTGTTCACCTTCATCAACAAGAGGACAGTTGGCAAATTAAACCTAAGAAAATTAACATCAGGCTGGTAGCTCAACCCTGGAGGCTGATGTTCTGGCATAATGTCAGGCAGTTCCTGCTAAACGCCCTGACGGCCAACTGCATATAAAGATTTCTGATGCAATAGTTTCGTAAAAACCAAGCAAAGAAAATAAAATCTGGAAAAATACCATTTTGTTCATTCTGTTTTCTTTTTCCATATTTATTCAGACCTGAAAATTCCATGTCACTCTTTTAGTATTTCTGTCACTGAAGTCGCTAGTAAATGTTTCTAGAAGACACTGCAGGTGCATTAAAGCTCCATGCGACCTGACCTCACAGGGACGTCTCTAAATGATTTATGTTCAACTTTGGAGATGAAACGTTTGACCTCTTTGGAATTGTACAAAAGCAAACGAAGGAAAATAGAAGCAGGCTACCCAGCTAGCAGGTGGCTCTGACTTCCTGCGCTGACGTCATGGAAACAGGATGTGTTCTCTGAGTTTTCAGCCATCATAAAAATTCACATTTCACCAGGGATTTACTGCTGCACAGACATAGAAACGGTTAGGTGCAAATACCAGAAACAAACAAGAAAACTCAAGTCTTGAAAAAAAAACAAACAACAACACATGCATCCAACGCAACCAAAGCTGACAAAATGGAAACACACACAATGTCACTAATGCAGCGTTCTAGTTCTGTATAATTAGTGAAGCAAGTTACATGAAAATTCATTTACAACTTGTTGCAAATGTTAAATGAAATTAATGTTTTAAAATATCACCCTCTTATTATGTAAAGATAGCTCTTGAATATTATTTGATTTGTAGATTTTTTTTCTTAAGTAATGTGTTGCTGTTGTTTTTTTTTTATTCTGCAACACCCTGATAAATGAAAAAGTTTCTTGTGGCTGAATGTGGCACATTTGATGATTAATTTCCCAACTTAGATTTCAAATAATCCGGCTAACTGAAAACTATTCTAACTTCCCAAATAAAAGATTATTTTTCTTTTTAAATAGGTTAGAAACATTGTTAGATACACCTCCCTTGATTTATATGTTAAAGGTCCATTTAGGACGTTTTTCAAACGAATGTTTTTTTTCCTTATGTTGCAGTTTTGTGGCTTAATTTATCTCTATTTTTATTCTATACTTTTTTTATGATGCTTTTGCTTGAAGCTGTTTTGGTCTAAGTCACCATGTTGGGCCCAACGTGTTGGCCAGGTAGGCTTCTGGCTAAATAAAGGTTCATTTGTTTGCTTATTCGTTCATCTATTTATTTCTTAGCTGTTTATTAAAGTGCACTTCCCCTGTGTAAGAAACTACAAAACCAAAATAGGAAGGTTTTTGGTTGAGTGATGATGGGAATAAAGCAGCATGAAGTGGTTCTAGTACAAGTGCAGCAGAATAATAACGACCCACACAGGATCTTTAAATGAAAGGAGTGTGCTGCAGCTGTATAAACATTACGTTTAGAAGCAACACTTAGTATGAAATATTCAAACTAAATATAAAAGAGATGTTTTAAAAAACTGCTCGCATAATTTG
Organism: Phalloptychus januarius; assembly: GCA_902982915.1. Taxonomy (NCBI): domain Eukaryota; kingdom Metazoa; phylum Chordata; class Actinopteri; order Cyprinodontiformes; family Poeciliidae; genus Phalloptychus; species Phalloptychus januarius. The sequence goes on from CADWAE010000476.1 coordinate 609,197, forward strand.
AATCAAAATCTAAATCAGAGTTATTTTAGGATCTGGTTGCCCTCGTGCAGCTCCGTCACAAATGACGCTGAAAACATTTATCATTATTAACGCAGCAAGAAGTTAACTGTTGAGAGCCGGACTCACCGAACCTTTGGCGGTCCGAGCCCAGCAGCCTCCCAGCAGACCGGAGGAGCCCAGGAGCCTCCCAGCAGACCGGAGCCCCCCAGCAGACCGGAGGAGCCCGGCTCCGTGTCGCCACACAAAATGGAGCGAGACGCGGCGACCAGACCAGCGAGGGGGAGGGGGCTAACATTTAGGAAACAAAGCACAAAAACATAAAGAATGCTATCAAAGCACAAACACATTGTTTGATTTCAAGAAAACGTGCTGGCGTCCAGAATACTTCCCAAGAATTGCAAACATTTTTTTTTGTGGAACCACCGGTACAGAAATTAAAGTTTTCTTCATTGTGTATTGATAATTGAAAATGTTCAACTTACCTTATGAACTAGGTCGTTTGAAATGTGGAAGGGGGGGAAAAATATCTAGTTAGGAGTAATTGTTGCATAGAAACAAAAAGAGGAGGCGGAACTAAGAAACCTCCTAAAACTGCTTCACCATGTCAACTTCTTCATTAAGAATCAGCTCGCTGATACAAAACAAAAACCCTTACAACGTCGTCTCTATGTGTCTGACGTTAATTTAGCCATGTAGCTTACCCTCACATGTGGACTTCTCCTAAAGTCTTGGTGAAGCCATTTAAAACATCAAGATGCTGAGATTCGTTCTTTCTGAGTCACTACCGCCACCTACAGGAGAACATGTACCATAACACCCGGGCCTGCGCTCCAGCCGAGGCCTCCTGCCTGACCAGCCCGCTGAGGCCTTAAACATCTCCGGGGAGAAACCCGTCAAACAAGACAGGAACCATTCTACTGATCAGACAAACACCGTCCTGCTGTCACTGGCTTAATTAGCGCTACTACCTCTTTCAAATATAAATAGTACAGCTCAATGGATTGAAAAAATCTTTAATAAGTTATAAACCTCAAACTGAGCATAATCTTGGAATTATCCCAAAACGTAATAGTGCAGTAATCACATATTTGTCTCCATATATTTTACTAATTTTATAGACCGCAAATTAAGGGAATTCATAACTAATTAAGACGTTTCTGTCTATTAAACTGAGAAAGTCGCTGAATGTCGATCTTTTGTTCTATTTGACTGATTATTAGCCGTCAGAAACAACAGATAAGTATGTTCACTGAGGATCTGTTAACGAAAAATGACCCAGTTTGAAGCCGAACCTGGATGCGCAGTGGCCCTGAGGCGGGCCCGCGTAGTAATAAAAAACAGGCGCAACGAGCCGCGTATCGAAATGGGAAACATTTTTTGATCAATAACTAGCGAACGAACCGGGCCAACTCTTCACCCACCGACGACTAGATTTTAATTCGCTGGGATCCGCAAAAGAGGCTCGCGCGACCAAAACCGTAACAACGTTTAATCTGCGTGACAAAGGCGCGTGTTCCGCTGAAGGACGTTGCTTCCGATGCGCGCTCCTGACACGTGCACGCGGCGTTCTGGAACTTTTTTGGAAAAAGTTAGACTAAATTAACAAAATAAGTCGACGTTAGAGTCAATGTCATTATGTCTTCTATAATAAATTATTATTATTATTTATGTATGTTTCATAAAGAAATATAAAGATATTGTCTCACGTCGACAGATTGCAATTCCGTCTAAACCCAACAGGTTTGCGTTCACCTGACTCCAGCTGCAGAGACCCCCCCCCCCCCCCGTTGTCTCCGAACAACCCTGACCGCCCCAGTTCAGATGTCCTCGTACCTCCAGCCTTAAGCCGTATTCTAAACGCCATTCTTAATGATAAACGGAAAATAATTTTGTTGCCGGTGACGTCACACCACAACAGACTTGTGTAACTGACAGAAATAATTTTGAAGGCGTTTTTAGCCAACTGGCTTTAAAAGTTATTCGGTTATTCCGGATTTACTTAGTTAGTCGTTCATATCAACCTGTTGAGAGAACTGAAAGGCTTCCTGCTTGTTGTTTACATCCAGAAGGAAATGGTTGCATTGAGAGCCACATTCCAGAAAATCTGATGAATAAAGTTAAACAATGTGCCAGACGTATCCAAGACAACTTCACATGAGAAGAAAGTTGAGAATTGAACTAGCGACCCTTTAGTTCGGGCATCAGTAACAAAGCGCTCCTTTACAGCATTGGTAACATCAAATTCACTTTTAGACAACTTGGACAAATCCCTCTGTTCTTATAGAGATGGATGGATTAGTTACTGTGAAACGTCCATCCATTTTCAAGAGGGTTGCTGGTGCCTATCCCCAGCTAACAGAGGCGGGGTCACGCTTGACAGGTCACTAGTCTGTCCACAGAGACAGAAAACCATGCACACAGTCACACCTGAGGAGAATTTAGAGATGCCAATTAACCTGACCCGTCTGATGAAACAAGATACTTGGATTAAAAGTATCTTTTGAAAAAACATTTATGCAGGGATAAAACATACTTTCAATAATTCTACACCTGTTGCTCTTTTGTGAGATGTTTGGAGTTTATTAGCTGTAAGCAGAAAGTCAGAATTAACAATGGAACATTCCACTTAGTGAACCGAGTTCCTGAATTACATTTTCAGTAAACTTCTGGTGGACTATGACTGTAGGTAAAAGTGTATTAAATAGTGTTATGAATCTTCACAGTTGACTCCAACTTTAGAATGATCAGGAAATATTTTCTTTTATGCGGTAACCTTACCAAACCAAACGACCTTTGGAAGTACCGTACCCAGAATCCTCCTGGTGCTCAGAACGCTCAGCACTGGGATCAAGATCTAAGCTGGACTCCATGGCAGTTATGTGATACCCAGTGGTCCAAGAAGTGCTTTACAAATTTGATATTACAGATGTTCAGTATGGCAACACATTTCAGATCTATTAGGGATCTGAAATGTGTTTCCAAATTTGGACCTAATAAAAATAAGATGGTGAAAACACATTTTGTCTGCCCAGCGTGAGTAATCTGCTTCTGTTGTAGGACTTCACTGTCTTTCAGAAATCACCCACCGTAGTGTCTTCATCCTTGGATTTCAGCTTGAATTCTGCATTTTGCCAGTTCAACATCAGCAGCTGAGTTTTGATCATCTGCATTTATCTATGCGATCTGCAGCATCAGAACCAGACCTGAAAATACTCAACAACCGGACAAAGGCTGGTTCTGTTCTGGGGAAGACTGATGGAACTCTGGGATGATGATGCAGAGGATTTTACAAAAAAAATCAAGATTACGGACAACCGTGAGCATCCTCTTCACAAGACTGTCTTAGAAAAATAAGAGCGTCTTCAGTCAGTCAGAGGCGTCTTCAAATTCATTGTAGTACAGACTGCTACAGGAGATCCTCTCAGCCCACAGCGATCAGCCCCTACGGACTCCTTGAAGCAACTTGAGTTAATGTGGTTTACAGCATTTCATTCCCATTTGGGATTGTTATCGCATTTTTAAATTGAATTTAGACCATAGTTTATTTTATCCGTTTCTGTCACTGTTGCTTATTTTCTGCTTACACCTCATTTGGCCCATGAACTCCTTAAAGTCAACATTGCAATAGAAAAAAAAAAACATTTGTATCCTTTTGTAAAGTAAACCTGACACTGGAATTCAACCAGGCCCGCTGTACTCTGGTCAGATGCTTCTAGAAGCCACAAAATGATGCAAGAAAACCTGACAATTCAGAAAATGTTTCTTTTACAATCATTTCTCATGTCCCCTTCATCCCTGCCAAAAACACTGTAACCATAGATACAATGAGAACTGAGTGGCAGGAGATGGCTTCAGTCATTGCCTCTTGGTGATAATAATAAAACATTTTTATTTGTATAGCACTTTTCTAAATACTCAAAGACACTTTACAAGGAGAGAAAGCAACAACGAAAACATGTCAGGAATAAAAACAGAAACAACTTTAAAAAGAGGAAAGACAATGACAGTAGAATTGCGGGTATTTCAACAACCGTCAAGTTAGCAAGATAAACTAACTACATGCTGGATCCATGAATGAATCGTTATTCAAATTCAACAGTTTACAAAATACTCTAAAGTTAACGTAAGTCAATCGTGATTGGCTGCTTACTGAGACCTAGTTATTATTCCATCCTAGGAATAGTGAGACGCACGCATCATTTATTAAAACAAAATTATTCTTACTTTATTTGTTTTTTCTTTTATAAATACAAAGACTAACTTTGAAGTTGAAAATTGGGTTTTGGCTGTGTTGCTGAGCTCAGTCCTGGTCAGTTCTGCTGAGGGCTCGCCGGGTCTGGATCCGCAGCCGACCTCCGTCTCACTCCGGCGGTGACGAGCCCTGCAACGGTCAGGTCTGGACAGAGGCCACGCCCAGCACAGACGTCTTCAGCTGCTCCTTTGTGCTTGGACGTGACGGGCGAGTGCTGAGGGGTGACGCCTCCTGATGCACAATATACACAACACTCTCTCCCCAGCAGGTCAAAGGTTAGACGGGGAAAAAACCTTTTTTCTTTTGCAGAAACTGCATTTAACAAAGATACAGAGATATTGGATCGATGGAAGAAATTTGTAACATTTAACAACAACTTGGTTCTTGTTCCAGATTTGCAATTGGCTCCTGATTTAAAAAAAACAAAACAAAAAAAACCTTTTTATTTTATTCAACATAAGGTCGAGGGTGTGGGAGCACTATTCATAACGGGAAGGATAGATATTTTCATAACTATGGGGGAGAGAAGGACGGGGGAAAATTCTTCCAACAGGGCGGGGGAGGGTGGCGACAGTTTAACTTATATCCAGTACATGGCATAGATCATACATGAGGGTCAAGGCAACACATTGTTTTCAACCTAACTACTCAGAAATCAATCTCAACGAGTTCTCGACAGTGCCCTTCCCCATTCCCACACACAGCATTCCAGAAGGAGAGGTTCGGAAAGCAGCGGGCCGTTCGGGAGTCCTCCATCCTCCATCCTCCATCCCGGATGTCGGATGCTGGATGTGAAAGGGGCAGGGTGGAAGAAGAGGCTGTGTTGTTGGGTGGCCGAGGTGACGACAGGAAGTACTTGGCTGTCAGGAGTCTCACTGATTGTAGAGGGAGCGCTGCTCCCAGGGCATGGCCTGGATGGTCCGTGGCACTGGGGGCGGCTTGAGCGAGGGAGCGCCGTTCGGGTGGAGAGAGTGACCTATGGGGTTGATGGTGGGGAGGGGCCGCTGGGGGGCCAGGGAGAAAGTGTCCTGGTGCTTCTGCAGGGAAGGCGGGTTCAACAGGGAGGCGGAGGACAGCCAGAGAGGAGGGAGAGAAACCGAGGGAGAGAAACGTCAGTGTCGGCACAGAGACTTTTAGACAGATGAAGCACATTTAATGTTGTGGTGAAGCGTTCATGCACAAGACCCAGGAAGTTATGAACATTAAAAAAAAGAAAAACAATACACAGAAGACCAGGGCTGAAAGTGACCAACTATTCTCACAATCATAAAAAAATACTGAGCAGATTTTTCATTTATTTTAGACAGTATTAGAAATACATTTAAATTCTTTTTTTTTTTTTTATCAGAAAAGTGTCTAAACTGCTATTCCTTTAGTGAACAATTGATCATTTGTAGTAAAGTAGCAGGATGAGGAAAGCTCAGCTCCTCCTGCTGAACTGATCTGCTGATTCATTTTGGATCAACAGATTATTAATTAGATAGAAAGAAATGCTAAGTAAGAGATTTTTTGTTTGTTTTTTATTACAGAATTCGAATCACTTGAGGAGTTCTGAGTAGAACAGATTTAAAACCTTTTTTTTTTTTATCATAAATGTAGGATGTTTGTATTTTTGGACAGTTTTAGTTTAATTGCTGCTCTGAGTAATTGGTCTTCTTGCAGTCTGTATACTCCAGCAAACAATTGATTACTAAATTAGTTGACGACTATCTTAATATTCCATTTGTCACAATTAATTGTTTCAGACCTAAAGAAGGCAACTCAACAGCAGCTGGGAGCCATGTTGTCCTTTTCTGTTCACTTCAGTCATGGCACAAAAACTACAGACTGCTGGTGTTTAATGTGACTTTAAACAATTGTTTCAACAGATTTCATTTTCTGTACTGATCTAATGAGCAGGTGTGTGTGTGTGTGTGTATCAGAGAGGGGAAGCTTAATAATTAAGATATGAAAAAAAAAGACAAGATTTTTTACTGAATTTCAGAAAAAAAAATCTCATCTGTAAACACAAACCAGTTAAGCGATTCACTACAAACAGCACAACCAGTAAAGGACAAGCATTCCAGTACGAGTGAAATGTTTCTGGTTACAATGTGCAAACAAACATGGCCGCAAAGGCAGCTGTGATGGGATGAATAGCAGACTGAATTAGCAGCACAGCCCCAGGTTAGTAGAGTCAGAGAGAGGATCCATCCATCCCCCCCCCCCTCCCACACACACACACACACGGTTTATATCCCACAGAAAGAATCCCCGTGTCAGCTGAATTTCACTCTGTGCTTTCTTTGCAGCCTCTGTGTGTACTGGTGGGGAAACTAGGAGTCCAGCAGCAGAACCTTGGCCCAGGCTCTGGTGAAGAGCCGACATGCTGTCTGACGCTAAACGTTCCTTCACTGTGGCAGAAACACCACAGATTAATGGCAACAGCTACAGCATGAGAAACCAGCTTTCTTATGAGAAATCAGAAATCAGCTACATAAGAAATCATAAGCATCTGATTTCTTATAAGAAATCAGATGCTGTAGCTCAGAGACATTTTGAAAGTTGCAGAAGGCAATCAAATGTGTGAAAGCAGTTGCAGATAGTTTCTTTCGCCAACATTTTTAGCATTTAAATATATAGATATATAAAAAACATTTAAAAAATGTGCTTCTGCTAAAGTGAAAGTGAACGCAACATGTGTATTTGTATTCAGCCTTCATGCTACCCATCTACCTAGTACATTTCACGCACCTACACTCACATCACTGGGTCACAACAAAAACGTTTCAGTTTCACTGAGAACTTTCTCAGAGGAAACAGAGGGACAGACATCCAGTCTCCATGTCCAGGTGAGCTCAGATCTTCTAGAACCTTTAAACACCTCCTGGGGTTCTTGGTTGTTCTCTGAGGACAGAAAAATTACGATGTTTTCCTGATCCTTCCTGCACAGCCATCAGCAGCTACAGTTCTCTGAAGAACCTTGGATGATATGAGCTTCGTTTCATTTACTTTGCAATCAATAAAATACTTTTGAGACTTATTAAGGAAGTTGGTTGCACTGCCTTTCATTTTAGGCTAAAAGAGTAAATGAGGCTGAATACAAATGAAGGCCCAACTTTTGCACTTTATATTTGGAAAAGAACTGAGAACCATTCAGAACTTTCCCTCCACTTCACTGGGATTCACTCGTGTGTGTTGGTCTGTCACACAAAGTAAGACCAAAAGGCTTGTGGGAGTAACTGACTAAATGTAAAATAATTTAAGGGATATGGCTTCTGTATGTTTGCAGTTAGGATTTTTTTTACAGCACCTCAGATTTTAAAGCAGGTCTGAGTCTGATGTGTGCAGCAGGAAGCCGGTTCACATCAGTACAACCAGGAATCCTGTTAGACTGTTCAGAGTAACAATTGCAGACCAAATGCTGTCTGTAGTAAAAGGAAGCAGTCACCACAGAAATGAATTAAAGCTGCAGTATGTAATTTTTATTTTAAAATATATATATATATAGATTTACATATTTGTTCAAACTGTCGCCATGTTGTGACAGTATGCTATGAGACAAATTCTGTGAAAAGAAGGATCCCCTCCATTAAGCGTTGCTATTGCAGTCTGAAGAAATGCACTGGTTTGAAACAACCAATCAGAGCCAACACCTACTATAGGGTTGGCTGACAATCATCCTCATGTACGTGCTGCTCAACGTGCCAATCCTGGAGAAACAACTTAACATTACAGGAAGGATGATTGACAGATCCAAGACCCGCCTCCTGGCTCTGATTGGTTGTTTCTAGTTAGCACCCGGAGAAGGCAGAAGAGCTGGATTTTTTCCACAGATTATCTGTCTCATGTCAACAAGTTCAACAAATATGTACAAAAGTATTTTCTATAAATGTTGCATGCTACAGCTTTAAGAAGGCAAAGCATTCATGATTATAGTTATTGAAATATACAGATCATCCCCCAACCCAACCCAATCATTTCAAATCTTTTGTAGCTTCGTTAGGCTAACAGCGCCTTTAGACACATTGAGCTCAGCTGAGCACAAGTGCAACGGAAGCTTGATAAGAATTCAAGGGAAATATTATTTATAATTGGACTGAAATTTAAAAAGAATGGATATGATGAACAGGTGTCTCTATGATAACCAGGAATCGGTAGATGAGAGTTTGTGACAGAGCTTGTAAATTCAAGGTAAACATCAACAGAGAGAGAAAGCCCCTCCTCCCCCCATCCTAATGTTAGTAGGCAGACTGGGAGAAGGCAGGGGCCAGCAGGAGCCAGCAGGGGCCAGCAGGGGGCAGGTGTGTGGGGACTCTCCTACCATGGGGTTGGCGCTCAGTCTAGTGTATCCCGAGTTCATCTCCTTTACCTCAGGCACCAGGGGCTGGAGCAGGGAGTAGGAGGAGGAGGGGGCAGCGCTGGGGGGGGGGACGTGCTTGTTGCTGGAGGAGCTCCTCATACTCTGCTGGCTGCTCTGAGAGGACACGGAGCTGGGCCGGCCCTGCTGGGACACACAGCGACACCTCAGTGGCGGTCCCGCTCGGCAAACTGCAGACGGTCTGGTCGCGCCCTACCTGGTGAGGATCCGTCACTGGCTGGCTGGCCCCTGGCCCGCCCTGGGACATGGCTGCCACACAGTGGGACGGGAGTGCCTCCTGCTGGCTGTGTGCTCCGTGCGGCGGCTGCATCATGGAGTTGGCGCTGTTGTTCTGCTGCTGCTGCTGCTGGCGGCGCGGAGCGGCAGAGAAATTGGAGCGGCGACTGCCAGTCTGGATTGAAGACCATCAAAGAAACAGAAGAGAGCAGAACCTTTATAAACCTCCGTCGCTCCCAGCCAGCACAGAGTTCATGCAGGCAGATCACAGTGAGAGTTCAGGGCAAGTGAATGATGAAGGTGATTGTTCTGTCACTCAGCTTCTTTTACTCTCCCGTTTCTTTCCCTCCTGCGGCTCAGACTGGTCTCCTGGCAGGGCCCTGATTACCTTAACCCACTGATATGAGATGGTGTTGTCAAAATGCACACACACACAAACAGAGCCACACACACAGACACTTACTAACTCTGCAGTTAAGCCTCAGGCTCAAACAAAAACCATGATGGAGCTGAGAGTTGGGAAGCTGTGGTTTCTGCTCAGCCCTGCTAGTGATGCAGTCATTAAGGGTGATCTTTGACCCTCCCAGCCAGTCCTGCGCTTCATTTCTATTTTTTGTTACCATAGAAACTGCCTAGAATGGTCAATCCTGCCACACTGATAAGGTTAGGATGGAGGCTCACTCCTCCAATTTATGCTGAAGCTAATGACGATTCTTATAATCGATTATTCTGATGATCAATCCAATAAAAATTGGTGCTTTCTGCATATTCTTCATTTAATCACTTAAAATCATTTTATGTTACACTAGAAACAGATCCAAAGAAAAGGGGTTAAATCAGAACATAAACATTTTATTGCCTAAAATTTAACATTCCTTTAGAGAACTGATCATTTGTAGCAAAGGAAGCATCTGCAGCTAAAAGTCCTTTTGACATGAGAAAAATTCAGCTGTTTCTGCCGGACTGACCTGAGGATGATTTATATATACATGATTAATAATTGGATATCAAAAGGTGCTTTATAGGAGATTTGTTCAAACAGAATGTGAAACAGATGAAGTTAGAACTGCCACTTGGGTTTTACATAGAAAACATTTACAAAGATTTTTTTTATGTAAAATGTAGATATTTTTTGCACAGTTCTGGCTTCATTACAGCTCTGGTTGTGTTGTTCTTTCAGTAAATGGCCTTTTTTGAGTCTTTATCCTCAAGTTAATAATTAGTCGCTGTGGTAATCAATTCTACATCAATCAAAGATAATTGATTAATCAAAATGCAATTACGATTTAAATAGTAAATGAATTAACTGTTGATTAGCTAATGATCATGCCATTATGTGGATTATTTTTCACTAAATAAATGTTATCAGATTAAAGTTGTTTATTATTTGGTCTGAGATTATACTAATGCAGAACATGATGTTTTTAGTTTTGAACATGTTAGCCTGAAAAAGCACAGAATGCTTCATGCAGCCCTGGTTATTCCACCAAATACAGATTTCTGAACGGTTCCTAAGTTCAAACATTAGTTTTGTTGTTTTTAAATTGTTTTCTTTGCATCATTTCAGGCCTGGAAACACTGAATCTTTTGTCGTTATTTTGATCATTTCTCGTTTTCTGCAAATAAATATGAGGTTCTTGCTTGGAATTTTGGAAACATGTTGTCAGTAGTTCATAGAATGAAAGAACAATGTTGATTTTACTCAAACATAAAACTATAAAGAGTAAAATCAGAGAGCTGATCATTTTGCAGTGCTCTCTTCATTTTTCCAGAGCGCCAGCACCAAAACATCAGCTGAGAAAGAAAAGTCTGAATGTTTTTATTTAATATGCAGCTTTATTTTCACTTCCAAAGCAGGAGCTTAGATAAACATCATATGTGAGATTTTTATGATGTCACATCCTGTTGGTCCTGCCTGCCTGTGTGAGCCTCAGCTAGCTTTGCTCTAGGTTTAGCTTAGCATCCCTGTCTTAAAGTGAAAGCGGTGTGACGCCATCAGAGCAGGAAGGACAGAGTCCCGTCACACGGTTTGTTGAACTCCAGTAAACGTCAGCCTTCTTCCCTCACAGCTCCAAGTCTTTCTGCTGACCTCTGACCTCTAACCTCTCACACATGCTCAGTCACGCTCACACCAACCTGGTTTTTGGCCGCGGCGCTGCAGCGGTGCTGGGCCAGGTCCAGCATGGTTCTGTAGCTCTTAAAGCAGGACGGGCAGTTGAACCGGTTCTTATGAACCAACCCCACACATAAGCACGTACACACACACACACACACGCACAAACAAACAAAAACACACACACAGAAGTTTGGATTACTACACTTGTGCAGAAAATCTGCTGAGTTGTTGTCCAGTCCTGTTGTCAGTGAGTGTGAAACTGTCCCTGAACTGAGCCTGCTCTAACTCTGTGGGCCGGGGGCAGGAGGCTGCTGGACCTACAGCTGGGAGGCACAGAGTCCAGGAGCAACACGCCATGTTAGGTCCATACACACATGTAAAAAGAGAATCCTGCTGCTGCATATTTCTGACATTCAGATACATCAACATCCATACAGGTAGGCTTCGCTACTGTTGACTGTCTCATCAAAACTGAGGATCTTAATAGGCTTACACAGGTTTTCATTATATTTCAGTAATTCAAATAAAAACACTCGTATCACATGGATCCATTACAGGGAGCGTGCTTGACTTCATCATGTTTAAGTTTTGTCCACGATTTTCTTCCTTTCACTCAACTTTCCATTAATGTCACTGGAACCTTGACCTTTAGTGGCTACTCTTCTGGTGGATGGTGTCTGTCTGCTGGACAGCTAACAGGTCAGCAGTCTTTCCATATTTAAATGAGCCATAAAATGAGCATGGCCAAATGAATTGGACTGAACTTCAATACAGTGTTTTTGTAGCCATAGCAACCACTTAAAGCTCTTCTGCCTCTCTCACCATGTTTAACGTTTAAACAGTCAAACTCAATGTAACTAAATCTGCTTACATTTTATTTATATTTGGTGTAAATTACTTTTCTTAATTGTGCTTGTAGATAACATTTTGCTCTATTTCTATTTTACTTTTATACTTTTTCCCTTTTCGACTGGCGTTCTTCCTGTCTACAAGATTTCTACTGACCACAGATCACTGTGTGGGATCGATCTAAATAATGTATGTTTCACCGCTGGAGCCAGATCACCAAAATAAAGTAACTTAATTTTCTCACTGAGCTAAAGTGCCTTTAGCACAGGATAATTGTTTTTATTGTTTAGTATATAAAACTCATTTGTTCATTAAAATGTTCCCATTCTCTTAACAAATTGCTTCAATGTTGTGAGAGATGCTTTAGAAAGAGAATAAGCTGCTAAAGGCACTTTAGCAGCCCTATTATACCCCCCAGTTTACAGATAATTCCTTCACAGCGAGAGAATCCCAGAGGGCATCACCTTCTTCACCAGGCTACGACTCCAACTTCTATATTCATTTACTGTAGTCTGCAATTTGGACACACAAAGTCATATGTTCAGTTTTTTTTCTCTGCTATTAAATAATTCAGTCAATTTCAGAAATCATTTGGTTTCATCGTTTTACATTCTCAACCAGGATCTTCAAATGACAGATAAAATCCTACGCAGCTGATTCTTCAGATCTTTATGCAGAGAAACAATCTGGAGATTTTTTTCCAGACTCGTTGACCTTAAATAGTAGAAATTTATATTCTTGAAAAACATTTTGGATTTCCAATTCATTACTTAGTGAAAATAGTGAAATTTTTTGTTTAGAAAAAACTGATGACAATTGCCAACAAAATGAACTCCGTGATTTCCAAAGTCCTTGTTTAGGAGTGAAAGAGAGAAAATCCTCTGCGCACAATTTCTTAAAGAATGAATAAATCTTGTAATCATTTTCGAACGGTATTTCAGTGGATGAATGAATAGGGGAAACGGCTGACTACCACAGAGGTGAGATCACAGTAAGTCTTCCCGCACTAGCATGTTTTCAACTGATTCTCCTCTAAGCCTTACATCAGCAACGTTGCTCAACCCCCGGTCCGGCCCGGCCCGCAGCAGCGCAGCGGCCTGACGGCGTACCTGGTTGGAGGCAGCAGCACTGCAGCGATGCTGGGCCAGCTCCAGCATGGTGCGGTAGCTTTTGCAGCAGGATGGACAGTCGAAGCGGTTGGGCCCGTCGTCGTGTATCCTCTGGTGGTTCCGTAGGTACCGCGCCAGGCGGAACGCCTTCCCACAGAGGTCGCACATGTAGCGTTTCTGACCGTGGATTCGCATATGGTTGCGTAGCGACATGTAGTTGGTGTAGGGCTTGCTGCAGAAGTCGCACCTGAGGAGAAGCCGACGACAAGTCAGAGCGAAACAAAGCTCAGCGTGAGGACAGAGGTGAACAGATCCACTTTGTTCACCTCCATACCGATAGCTGATGTTTACGATCGGTCTACAGTGATACTGATCTGATGACGAAGAAGAGGTGAATTGGCTTAAAACGTTCCTTTTTTCAAACAGGCTTCGTTCACACTGCAGGCTTTATGCTCTATTCTGATTTTCTGTGAAATCCACATTTCTTTGCGAGGTCGTTCACATTTCCAATTATATGCAACCTGTAAACAAACAACAATCAACCTGAAAGTGTCCCGCATGCACAGCAGAGGGCGCAATGACGCTGCAAGCATGCTCAGCGTTTGTGGAAGTGAACATGGTGCTAATGGTGGAGCAACTTCATCCTTATTATGGTTGATGTTTTTCTGTGTTTCAGGATGCAGGATAGGGACGCATGTCGAGTATCGATGACGTTCAGGTCGGATGAATGTGACCTGGCTGTACAGACACAGTTCACATTGGAAAAGATCAGAAACGTCTCAGACTCAGGGTCACACATCACAGCGGCCTAAAAACCCGACGACATGGCCTAAAAAAGATCAGACGCAGGTTGCATCACAGCAAGAAGAAAGTTGGGTCGCTTCAGGTTGCAGTGTGAATGAAGCCATAAATGTACCGGATTAGAAATGTGTGGTAAATATGCACCAGTGCCGCTTCAGGATCTCAGTTGAACATGCAAAAAACAACTTTCATTTGTTCAGTTGATGCAATTAGAAGTAGAACGGTTAATGGAAATAAATCACAAATAAACTGAGACTAAATTGGTCAAACGTAAAATAAACTACAACAAACTTTTTTTCAAATTTCAAATGTTTCTGAAAATCCAATTAGGAATTTTAAATATAATCTGACCTTATGGATCACTTTGCCACCGATAATCTAGATTTTTTTCAAATATGGAGACCAACACAGACATTAATATCAAGATACTGAGAGAGTTCTCACTTGAAGTCTCCGGTCTTGTGGGTGAGTTTGTGGTTGAGAAGAGAGCTGGCGTGTTTGTAGGCGCAGTTACACAGGTCGCAGACGTACGGCCTCTCGTCTGACTCCATGTCGTCTGACGCCGTCGTACTAGGCGGCGGGGGCGGAGGCGCGGGTGCTCGGGACTCCATGGAGAGACTGGAACTAGAAAGTGACGCTGAGGAGAGACTGGAGCTAGAAAGGGCCGCAGAGGACGGAGGTAGCTGGTCACACCAGCTGATGGTGGAGCTTGGCTGTAGAAGAAAAACAGACACCAGATGTGTAAAACTCAAAATAACACAGAGGCAGTGAGTCTAGTCAAAGTTTTCTTCACAGCACATTTGCAACAACCTCAGCTGACCCAACTGATTGACAATAGCTACGTTGTAGATAGAGAAACGACATTTAAGTTTGATAAAATAATTTTTAAAAATTAAATATAGTTATCTGTAAAATACCAAAAAACAAATAATACGAATAGAAACTAAAACATACTTAATTTCACTTGCAGCATTTTCCCAAAAACTAAAAGCAATTAAATATTTTTTTGAACTTGTGTTGAAGGTCAGGGAAAACAGAAAAGGTGCAGGGTAACCCGGGGCTCAAACAGAGCAGCAGAGGTCTTTGTGGGTTCAAACCCAGCTTCCTCCTGCCGCACTGCCCTGAAGCCAGGCAGCCTGATCAGAGCGCTGCAGCAGGGTTGACCTGGCTGAGTTCTCTGTGACCACAAAACCTCCTGAGAAATTCAAACCGTTCACCAAACAAATTGAGAAACATTTGATTGAAAATGTCTTTCAGCAAACAGCAGGTCAGGGGCTGAGAAAGTCCAGGTGATGTTCAGTCTGAGGGAGACGTTACGCCACCGTCCCAACAGCTCCAACCGAAGGCCCAGAGCAGCCGGAGCCAGCTAAGCCCGTCCAACTCACACCAGCAGGGGGCACTAACACTGGATAACTGGATCACCAGACAACACATCAATTATTCAATTAAGCTCAAACTGAACCGCTGTTTGAAAAAATACTGACACTCATTTTAAATGTTATGTTCAATATTTGAAGTATACATTTTGTTTTGTTCATTATTTACTTTACAGAGTCTAAAATGGCCAGAGTGTAATCGCTGTTGTCATGTCTCAGTCTGGTCTGTCAATGGCTGTCAGCTGAGCAGCTCAGTTCACCAGCAGGTCAGATCCGCCTCAAAAGGTTCAGTCATGACTGAGTCTGAGGTCGACTGCTTCTCACCAGGCTGCTACAGACTAGCCTTCTCTCCCATCCACAACACCAGCCCCCCAATGCTAGAGGTGCAACGATGTAAACAATTCCTGACAGCCAATCAGCGCAAAACCTGCAACGTTCACAGTGAAGGATAAAGATTCATTTGATACGTTTCCCAGCGCCTGTCATTTTAAAGCTCAGGAACAGAGGCGGCGTGCTGCAGCGGTGGGACAGCAGCTCTTTCTCCACACACAGTGACAACCGACGGACAGATAAAGAAGTGAGTTTCCAACTGGCAGTTTAAATGTCCACAACTGTGATTTATTTGTTTTAAAAGACTTTGAAATCCTGCTCAACTACATCATAACAACTCCCATAGCTCCCTCTCTCTCACACATAGTATGAATGAATGATTTAGTAATCTAACAGTAATCAGAGCTTCTTTTTACAGATGCTCCTCTTCTCTGTTTAGAATGGATCTTGTAGAACAGAAATGCATAAAAAAAGTGCATTCCTGCATTAGTTAGGAAGGTTCAACTGAACCTGCAGGGACACATGCTGTAGAAATGTCTTCAGACGGATTTTTGATTATCTAATGAATAGTGTGCCACTATCTAACTTCTTCATGTTGTATTAAATTACCTCAATGACAAGCAGGAAGGTAACATTGATGTTCATCTGAACGCAAGACAGAAAGAAGTGAACAGACCTACCAAATTGAACGCTTGCAACTTCGCCTACATTAAAACTCAGTTGTGGATGTGTGGCCTTACACACCATCAGCAGGCTGCTGAGCACCGCACAGCTCGGGTGGAGCGCCAGATGTTCACAGTGTAACATGTTTGTTGTTTTTCATTTCTGGAGTTACTCTGCATAAATACACTGATCTGGTTCTGCTATCAGGCCCGTTACACAGCGAAGATCAAGTCAGACTGATATCATTCTGCAGGACAAATACACATCAAACTGTTATCCAATATAAATGTGATTTAAAGGCTCATAAATAATAACTTCCATCAGAGCATTTCAGATGTATTTGTTTTGAGATGTAATAAACAAACTGATAAGCAGAACCCCACTAAAACAAATGTGAGATGTCCATTTTAGGGATTCATTGGTAGATCACTAATGAACTGTAGAGCACGCTGCGGTAAATGCAGAAGCCATAATAACCACCAGTTAAGCAGTGGTGGACTAACTACAAGAGGGTCCCCGAATCAAATGCTGCTCCCGCATCAACAGAACCTTGGGCCGGCCCTGGGTCTCAGCCTTCGCCTGCTTTCTGTGGGCAGACTCCGGTCATGAATGAACCACAGTCTGGCATCACAAAGGGGGCTTTGAAGCATTCTCCGCGGGTCGTCTTCCGCCAACGTTTCCTGCGGAGCAGTCTGGCCGTGTTTACTCTGCGCTAACAATATTCCAGAGCTCAGCGTTCAGCAGAAACCCCCCAGTCTGACAACTGAGCTGTTAAAACGCACTTCAACACAGGACTTAACCAAGGGGCCACACTGCCTTGCTGTACACAGTTAACTGTATATCTTTAGGCTATGGAAACCTGCATCCGAAATTAGCTTCGGCTATGCTAAGAGTCCCTGTGATGCGTTATGTCAAAGCTATCGCCATTTTTCATCTTTCGCAGCGCAGCCACGGCGTCGCGCCTCGGGCTGCTCATACATATCCATCACACAGATTGCAAAAGACTGGAGAAAAAGGCTAGCCTGCTTGTTAGCTGAGAGCAGGTAATGGTCAAACTAGGCCAGGAGGCGCTCAGCATGACGGTTGCTAGGTTAGCCGGATGCTCACAAGGCTCTAGCATTACATGCACAGTTGCACCAACGAATAGCCAGATGCAGTGCAGACTGCATTCCAGAAACCTAAGAAGGAGTGATAAGAAATGCTTTAGTCACTAGTTGGTGAGCTGTATGTTTGTGGCTGGGGTTCGCTAGCTAATGGTGGTGGGAACAACTGGCTTTCTTACTCCGGAATCGTTCGGGTCCTTTTTCCAGAACAATTGAGAGCAGTGGCCGAAGGACTCTGTCGACGAAACGTAGTTCACTCCATTTCTGTCCTGAAAATCTCCATGTGTGCTGCCTGTGTTTGTCCTGGCGTACATCGTCGGTTTGGAAGATTTTTTTTACTTTTCTTGCTGAAAAGAAACAGGGCCGCTTTGTTGGGCTCTTCTTCCGAAAAGCAAAATATTTCTTCTGTGAAATGAGCATTTTGGCGGCGGACACATCGAAATATTTCAAATTTTACTGCCATCTACAGGATTGGAGGATCACAACTCAGCCAGAAAACCCGAGGCCGATAAATGACTGGACATGTAATAATGTTCTTGAATTATTAATTTAACGCTGTTCTTCTCAAAAGCTTTGTTAGTAGTTCAATACGTGCTTTTAATTTGAGACGTTGTGCAGCAAGTAAATTATGAATTTAATTTCCAACTATACTAAAATATAAATAATTTTACATCATTTTTCTTTTTTGATTTTTTAAACGTTCAACAAACTATAATTCATCATCAACAAGCTCTCTGAAAACCTGAGATGGGAAGGTTTTCCCATCTCAGGTTAAATCAGAAGTTCTAAATCAACTTCTGATTTAGAAGTTGGTCCTTCTAAATCAGAAAAGGAAGCAGTAGTGTTTACTGCAATTATTCCATCATTTGTGTTTTCAGTGTAAAGCTGAAACCAGACATGTACACAGAGTAAAACGACACGTCTTTTTATTGTGTCTTCAAAATCAAAAGTTTACATCCAGTATGATTACTATCTCTTTAAACAATGAGGGAAACCCCAGATCATGATGTCATCATGTCTTGGGGAACTTCTGATAGGTTAACTGACACATTTGAGTTAACTGTGGATACATGTTAAGGCTAAATCTGGTTTCACACTGGTTTCTAGTGTGACAGCATGGGAAGATAATGCAATCAACCAAGATATTAGGAAGATAATAATGGAGCTGCACAGGTCTGGTTCATTCTGGGGAACAATTCACCGATGCTTGAAGGTTGCTTAGTTTATCTGTTCAAACAACTATATGTTCATTGTCCCAGCGGGGAATAGGTTCTGGTCCAAAACGTGCAGAATTACACCAGAGCAAAAGCTAAAGCTGTTGTGAAGATGCTGCTGTAGCTGGCAGGACAGAGTGATTATTCCCAGTGAAACTGCAGATGCACACACAGACAAAAACCTTCACTTCTGGAGGCATATCCTGTACTGTCTCTGTGATGTATTCAGAGTTTAATCTGTTTTCCTGTAAAACACTCTGAATTATCCTTTGTATGATTGAAGCCATACAAATAAATGTGGCTTGCACTAAAAGTTTGTCTTTTTAAAAGCCTAACCTTTCAAGTCTATCACCATTTAGATGTCCTATGAATAGAACAAGGGATAGATTCTTCTAAATGTAGCATCTTTTCATGTTATGTCTCTGATTACATCCAGAACATTAGCTATATTAACTGAATATGGCTAAAGTCTAATTCTTGTATTGGTCAGGAAATGTACACTGGAGGTTTGAACACTCAAAATTACAAGATCTGACTTACCAAACCAAAGCAAGTGGATTTTATTTACACAAGTCAGCAAAAATTAAACGAACACATGTGAATTATAACAGGTGATATCCAACAAGTTTAATATACTTATTAAATGTATAAGTATGCTGTACATCAATCTACATATTTTGTGTCAAAAACAAAAACAGTTTGAGCAAATGGAGCAACTCACAGAAACAGTGGAACTGGATCTGTACCACATTTAGAATAAATAAATGAAAAGTAGAATGGCCAAGTACAGCAACATCAAATAAAGATTATAATAGAAACTATTCAATCTAAGGCCAAACAACCTTTGACATAACTGCCACTTTCTATGTTTTACAACTGAATACAAGAAGTGAAAAAGAAGAAATCACAAAGTTAGTGCAACACAAAAATGTATTAGTTAAAGGATGTAGAGCTTTTTTTCTGCAGGTTAATAACTGCACTCCTCGCTCACAACTGTGGACTGCCTTAACATGTTTACATAGTTTTTCAAAGTGACAAAGTGAGCATAAGTTTGAAAGTGATCTGAGTACAATATCTTATTAACATTGGTTAAGGGGAGAATATTTACAACATGAATCTAAGTGATTCACTGTGTGTTGGACCAGGTCAGTATGCTTAGGCTGGGCAAAATGAGCGAATGATGTTTAACGTTGCTGCTTCTTTGTTTCATTTAATGTTTCCTACAGGAACTGCAGAGTTCTTGTAAGAAATAACATCTGCAGTTGGTGCAAAACCTGCACTGAATGCGCTTGACGTCCACTAAAATATTTATTTTCATTTCAACGTTTAAGTGGATCCACATTTATTTGCTAGCCGTTTTTTTTAACTCCTTGCCAGGCAGGTGAGAACCTACAAAGTGACGTTGTGCCAGCAAGGGGAGCAGAATGGGACAAACTCTTCTTTAGTCTTAGAAACACAAACAATTAGAAACTCAAGCTAAAGTTTTCGGATGACATTTCAGTCTCCGACTCACTGCCAGCTATAACCTTGATCACAGTACAAAACATGTGAAACATGAGTCACAATCTAATTCCAGACATTCAGGCTTTAAGAGTTGAGCAGCTTCTATAAGGTACTTCGGATATTTGTTGATTTTTCTCTCTCCATCAGTGAAACAATTTGGCACACCATTTTAAATATTGGCACCTTGAAGACCTGAAATTACTCTTAGGGCTCACAGGCTATGAGCATAAGGAATGAATGCTATATAAAGCATATGTCATATCTTATAAACCTTCAGGTGTGTTCAAACAGGCGCACTAAAATATCAGAAGGAGAGAAATGGAACCACAGAGGCAGAGCCTGAGAAACCCTGAAATGCTCTGTACGCTAAACAAGTTGTTAAAGTTTAGGATTAATCCAAACCAAACCGTCTAGATAATGGAATCAGGAATATTTCTCTCTGATTATACACCAAATACTAACATTAGCTTCTGCCTACACAGATTGAAACTGTGGTTAAAGGCAGCCAGTGTCATGAAGACATTATTGACGTGGCATCCTGCACAGCTGGTGTTATAACTAACTACTGAGATAAACTCTGTTTTACTTTCTTTTTTTATTCTATTTGTTAATATTTTATGGTATTTTGTGTTACTTGGACAAAATAGATTCCTTGTGGGATCAATAAAATGATCTGGAAAGAATGTGCTAAACAATCCTGACTTTTAGCATATTTGTTTATGTAAAAATGTGAGTGAAGCGAATGAGATAAAAAAGTTCAAACACATTTTTTTAGTTAAAAAAAAAATGAAAGAGTGGAAAGGTTAAAAAAGCATGTTCATGTCCATTCAGGGTTTGAAGCTTTTCATTCAAACTTTCAGACACACAGAAACTGGTGCTATGGCTAATAACCACCACTACACTAAAGTAAATGTAATGTTTACTGCTTAATCTCTAGAATGGAAGGATTGTGATCGAGAATGGCCAGGATGATTTTGTCCATATATTGTCTCAGACGCAGGTTGATCTCTTCCTGTTCTTTCAGAGCGTCGACAAGCTGAAAGAGGAACAACAGGAAGAAAGTTCAAGTGATTCGATTCTAACAGACAGCAAAAAGGAAACGCTCCATCCATCAGCCTGACCTCGTCTCTCGAAGCGTTGTCGATCTCGGCGGCGAGGCACTGCGCCTTGGTGTGGCAGGAGAACAGGTTCTTTGCTTCATACAAACTCAGACTCAGAATCTGAGCATTGAGGTCGTCGTTCTGGTCTCTCAGTTTAAAGTTCTCCTGAAAGAGTTCAGAGACAGCAGTGCTTCAACAACAGTGGGTGAAGGTTAGAGTCAAATCTGACTGCAAGGAAATACGCGAGAGCAAAGATTCAAACATTTGATGAGTTAAAAATTCTTTTTCACCAAAGGCTTTTAAATATGAATATCGGTTTTAATTATTCATGCAATCTTATCTATGTTTTGTCTTTGGAATAATGTTTATTTTTAATCAAATTTTAGAACTTTGTGATTATTATGTTTAAATGAAATGTACTCACTACAAAAACACTGATTAACTTAACAGACACAGTTAAGCTGTTAATTACATAATAAATTCAAATGAACTTGGTCATTTCCATTGTGATAATTTGAAACTGAATTTTTTTTGCTTGTACTTGTTTGTATTTTGTTCACAGAAATTCTATGATCCATTTTATTTATGGTCTCAGTTGTGTTTGGTTTCTATCACCTTTATGTGTTTTGAACAAAATGAAAGTTTCTTAGTCTCTGAGACTGTGGATTTGCATTATAACGCTATTATCAACATATTACTTGGAAAAGGTCTCAAAGCAACATTATCGTTCATCGAGACATTTTATCATCCCGTACAACTTGTTACCATGACAGAAAACACAATATGAAATCAGTGACAGAGAATATAAATGTGACCTAGCAGCACAAAGGCAGGACTTTTCTCAACAAGCCGCAGTGTTTTCTGTTCATTGACCTGTTTCAGTCTCTTGACTTCATGTTCCATTTCAGTCTCTCTGGTCTTGGCGTTGTACTCAGACAGCCCTTTGCCCTTCCCAGGATGTTCCATTTCCAACTTGAACAGCTGCAGATGCTCCAGCTCCCGGCGCAGGTCATCAATCAACTGCAAACAAAAGATACAAAATATTGGATCAAATTTGTTCGTTTTTTTTTAGATTACTTTTAGTTAATTCAGTTAAAAATACGTCACTTAAACCAAAGAGAATTAATAACCATAAACATCCATGTTTATTGAGATAGTCATCAGAGGGTGATGGAGTGAATCAGAGAAGCTCCTGATATGTGCAGGTGATGTTCTGCTTATCTTGGAGAAAAATAAAATATATTAAAGTTCTGCTATTGTTGCATGAACCTTCCAGACCTCTCTGGTCTTCAAATTCTGGTTTTACTCTGCATCACCAGAACCAGAACCAGAACCAAACACAGAGAAGCAAATATCTAAAAACCTGCAGAACAGCTGAAACACAGAGTTCCTTTAGATCCAGATTAAAAACCTTGGATTTGTTTCTGGAGCCGGGAAGCATCTCACTGCTCTGGTGGAAACAGTCTTGTCCAAACACATAACACTGCATTCTGGATGTAGCTGGGTCCTTGTTAGCGCTTGATTTTAATCCATTTCATATTGTATAAGAATCCTCAGGTTTGAAGCTCCTCCTTCTCTCTCTCCTTTCTGTACTCTGGTTCTGGTTCTGGGGTTAAGCTGTTATTTAGCCTTGCAGCTAAATCGGCTGCTCTAGGTGATAGGAAAAAAAGTTACATTATGATAGTCATGCATCATGACAACTCTGCAAAAGTAAAAATGCAGCAGCAAAAATCTGTCCAGCTGCATAATACCCAAAATCAGAACAAAATATCTTTATAAAAAGCAATGTTTCAAGCAGAAAAACTAAACAGGAAAAGCTTTAAGGAGAACAAGTCACCAGAACTGAGACAGATCCACTTCAACAGTAAGAGAGGAAGCTGGCCTCACCTCCTGCATGGCCTCTTTTTCTTTCTGAAACTCGTGGCGGTTGTGCCAGAGTTTATCCATGATCTTTCTGTACAGGTCCACCTCGTCCTTCAGCCTCAGACTGGTGTCCTCCAGTTTGTCTGTCATCCTTTGCTTTTCCTGTAGAGTAAGCAGGAAGACTGAATGTGACAGGGAAATCACTACTAACTACCTGAACCTTAAAAGTTAGGCAAAAAGCAAGTTTCACAGGGATGGTATTCTTTCCTTGGTAAATCCTGTGAACATAGAGGTGACGTATGAAAGAGCTGCAGTTTTAAGGGACATTCTCCCAGAAGCTTTGTGTCTTCCCAGTGTCTAATGTGGCAAATTTCTGCCTCGCAATTTTTTTAACAAGGCGGCATTATGCCTTTTCCAGGCACATAGTGCCATGTGATAGCATGGCACTATGTGCCTTCAGTTGCTATAAATGTTACCTTCAGTTGTTATAAAAATCAAATATGACTTAAAAGAAATTTGACTTTATTTAAATTTAAAACCTTGAAATTGGGACTCTGTCTCTTTAAAAAAACTCCTGCTCTTTCTGACACTACGCCTCCAGGAATTCATGACAACATGGCTCCTCTATAAACCCTTTAACAACGTTTTTACCAGCGTTACTCTGAGAAACAGCTCCTATAATGAGCTCAGCAGATGCTCTGTTCCATCAGGTGTTTGCTAATTGCTGCTGGCTAGTCTGAAGGAGCTGAGTGGGGGAATTGTAGGGGAGGGCTGCTCTGTGAGGAAGGAGCTCAGAAACTTGGAGCTCTGAGGAGGAGCTGCATAGATCCACCCAGGTGTTTTACACAACTGAATGGTTGCCATGGGGATTAAAGGATTTTTCAAATATGAATGACAGAATCAAGGTAACATGCAGGCATGTTTTTGATGAGGGAATAACATTATAACAGGACATGGTGTCCTCCTTGGTTGTCTTCCATGAATTACACTTTAACTCAAACAATAGACGGTGCTATTCAAGTTATCTGCTGAAAATTATTATCCATCCATCCATCCATCCATCCATCCATCCATCCATCCATCCATCCATCCATCCATCCATCCATTTTCTTTACACCCTGTGGGGTGAAAAGGGGTGCTGGTGCCTCTCTTCAGTACCCGTTTGGGGCGAGAGTTGGGGTCACCCTGGACAGGTCGCCAGTCTGTTGAAAATTCTTATTTTTTTCATTTTGCAATACTGTATATATCCCAATGATAGAAAAACGTTTTTTTTTCAGTGTCCTGCAGCCCTGGCCTGTCATCAGTTTGACTCACCTGGTCCAGTTTCTCAGACTGAGACTTGAGTCTGTTCACATTTACGCTCATGTCTCCATTCTCCTCTTCTAACTGCTGGACCCTGTGGACAAGTTTGCATAGAAATTAAAGTTGCACATTTTAGTTTGGGCTTACTGTCCCGTTCGCACTGAGCTCATTCAGTAGACTGGATATTAATATGGACAAATCCATCAAATTATATTTCATGTGTTTGCAATTGAAAATGTGAAGCAAAAACTAAATGAAAAGCATAAATTTGCTTTTCATTTAGCAAACACTTCATGTAAAAACACTACAGGTGATTGAAACTAATACTGTCCATCTCTACTGTGAAACAGTAGTGGCAGCATCATGATGTGGGGATCCTGCCTTCAGTAGGGACAAGGAAGCTGCTCAAAGTTATGCAAAAAACAACCCTGGAAAAAGATCTGTAAGAGGCTGCAAAACGTTTCAGACAGGGGCCCAGCTTCAGTTTGCAGCAGATAGTTGCTTTGCCTATTGTTGATTTGGTTTTGGTACATGCAGAGTCTTCATAATAAATAGAAACGCCCAATGCAGTGTTTACTTCCTTGTTGTTCAGAATATTCTATGTCTCTAAAGCAGCGCCGAGTAGAAATCCATCACTGACATTAGCTCCAGTCACACTGCGTATGGCCTCCCAGCCCCACTTTATTCAGTCAGTTAAAACTGTGTTCTTGATTTGACTCAAAATGAATGTGCTAGTCAGTCTAACAATAGTTAATGTTTCAGGCTGGGCTGCAGTCTCCTCTGCTTGCAGGTTACCGGCAGCAGAGCAGATCTATCTCTGTGTTTCTGTCTCTCTCCATCTTGCTGTAAGCGTCACGGTGGCGCTTCATCTCCTCCCCCAGCGTCTCTACTGCCTTCGTCTCAGCGTCCTTCACCTGCTCTTCCAGCTCATGTACCCTGAGAGGCAAACCGTTACATACTGATCAGACACGTATCAGGTAAAACTAGATCTGCATGAGTTAAGCTGAGTCACAGCAGCTAAAACCTCCAGCATGTACTGGATGTTTCTCCCACCTGTGGACCAAGTGGGTGTTCTCCTGTTTGAGTTTAGACTTCAGGTCAGTGTTGGCCAAACTGTCACTCTCCAACTCGGTCACCTTCTTTTCCAAATAACTGACCTGAGCGAGAAAAGCAGAGGAATCACAATCCATGTTGCATTTTCAGTCAAATAATACCATTAGTGTGAGAGCCACATAGCATAGATGGAGATATCAATAAGAAACTAAACAGCAAATATTTGACATTCTGAAAAATTGTACTTATTTTTTTTTTTTTACCCCATACGTTTAAAGCAATACCTTTATCAAATAACCTGTGGTACATTTTCCAATAATAAGTATATGTGTTTATATTATAAGTATTCAAAAGAATGAAATAAATCAGAATTGGCCAAAGCCAGAAACAGCATAAATACTTAAAGCAAAAAGCCTTTAACATCATTTCTGTTGTTCTGGTTGTTCTGAAAAGCAACCAGAACACGCTACAGTTTGCACAAAGAAGCTTCTAATAACTTTCAGAATTCAGCCAAAAAAATGAACCATTGGCCACCAACTGTTGAGTCATTTACAAAACTGTATTTAAAGAAACACACTGCAAAGCAAATCACCTTTAGTAAGATCAGGAACTAAAGAAAACCCATAAAACGAATTATTTTGGTCTTGGTAAAATAACTCTTAGAACACAATGTCTAGAAATTGCATATGAGGAAATCTAAGTCTAACTTCATTTGTGTGTGTGGGTGTGTATTCGTGCGTGCGTGTGTGTGCGTGTATGTGTGTGATGTGTGTTTATGTACTTTGTCTGTGATGTCGAGGTCACAGGAGTCGATGCTGTCAGTGAACAGGTCCTCTGTGCTGCTGCCCTGACTGGAGCCAAAAACTCCCAGGTTGGCCTGGAACAGCTGGCTGCAGAGACACCAAGACCAAAATACCTGATCACTCAGAGAGCACAGCTACATCTCACACCTGCTACAAAAAGGTAAAGTTAGCCCATCAGGACGAATGTCGGTCACTCACCGTCCAAACGCCGTGCTGGAGATCTTCCTGTTAGGACTGAAACACAGAGCGGAACGTGAGTCCAGCTAATCATGACAGGTTTTAAACGGCCTGCTTTTAAAAAAAAAGAACAATGCTGCTCCAACAAATACAACCACTCTAGTTTTTATGTTTGTCTTACAATGGCATATTCTGCAGTAAACAATTTATGTTTCAGTCCCCTTCCAATGTGAGTTTAACAAACACTGTGTGATATAATATGTGCGATGACTCACACATCTTGCAACCACTCATCGTACCTGGCCTGGAGTTAGTTACCATAGATACAAGTCTGGCTTAATTTGGAGCGAAAAATGAATAGCATGGGTTTAGTGTTGATGGCTTCACATCTCCTACAGTAAAGCTGTAAGGATAATGCTGAGTCAGCAGTCAGGGTGCTATGATAGTGGTTCTGGTTAAAAGTAAATCTGCAATCAAAGGCGCTAGTGCAATGCAATTTTCTGTTTTTGTCTACCTTGCTTTGAGGTTTCGAAGACGAGCTTCCAGGTCATTGAGGAGATTCACTTTCTTGCAGCACTGAGAACAGTAGATGTCGAGCAGGTCGCTGTTGTACAGCTGCTGCATCTTCTGAGGAGTATGACCAGCACTGTGTTTGAAGAAACAAAATACACACGTAACACGGGACCAAGAAACCAGACAAAACCTCCCAAAGATGCTGAATGGAAAAACAAAATACAACACAACCAACCAGGCAGTAATTTTTACTCAAAAAAGAGAAAGAGATGAAGAAAGTAATGGTAAACAGTAAAAGTAAAAGAAGGAAGACCCTAGTTTAACTATTTTTATCATCGATAGCAGCGTCTCCATTACAAATGTGTGCAAAGCTTTGCTTAGGTTATGCTGATGTCAGAAAAGCACAATTCTGCAATTGCTATGATTCCATCAAATAAGAAACACAATTAAAATCATACATGAATAAGTTTGTTCATGTGATAAGTCATTAAAAATCAAGCCGTGCCATCGTCCTCCAACTACTTCCTGTCGTGTTCTTCATGGTTTGCGCCAGTGGTAACATCTGGTGGTTGGTCATGTGACCCATGTGATAAAAAAAAGTGTTTCCTTTGGAGTTTTTCAAAATAAACCAACTTTGATGAGGCTAAAAACCTTAGTCAAAACTTTTTATAAAAGAAACAGAGTTTTTTTTGTCGAAATTGCAACATTTCCATTAAGCAGATTTATGTTTTAAAAGTTATATTGCCAATTATATGGTCAATGGAAACGCAGCTACTGAGATGATTAAAAGAAAGGAACAAAAAGAGATGCAGGTAGACATTTAGAGGAAAACTGAATTTACTTATTACAACACCTGAGGAGCCGTTTGCTGCTCATTCAAACTGGAGTGTTAAAAGTGACTTAAAGCTGCCCCGTGGTTCAGCATCATAGAATCTGCTTCACAACTTTTCAACAGGTCCATATGGAAAGGAATTACAGCTGCTAGCAGTGGTGAGACAAAATGCAAACCTGGAAGGAAGCGAGGAGCCCAGGTCTGAGAAGCCATTGGTCCTGCTGTCGTCTTCAGGACAAGGGCTGCTGGGGCTGAAGTCTACATCCACCCCCTCACCATAGTCCTCAAACTGCTCCTCTCTGGGGACGGCAGGGGCCGACGCCGGTCCAGTCACGTGTCTGTGGCTGCACAGCAACAGCTTCAGTCAGGACAAGCTTTACTAAAGTTCCAAATGGTCACTTGTGTTTTGGAACTGACCCGTCCTGTGATGTCTCTTGGGAGTCAGAGCTGTGGCTGTTTTCAGCAGTGCTATCCATGTCACACTCTGCCTCAGCTCCACGCCTCACGCCGTACACACTGCATTCTGGGTAAGATCGTGTGCACGTGATGATAGGAGGGCCGAGCTGCACCTCACCATTCTCCAAACATACAAAATGAAATATATTATGTCAAAATAACAGCAATAACATTAGTAGGTGAGGTCTTTTCTTTAGTTTTGTTTTATTTTATTTCTATATCAGTGTAGATCATAAAGTTTACATGGAACTGAGAGGAATAAAACCATAATGACTATAAAGATTTTTATGGTAATAAATTAGAATGAATATTTGCACAGATAGCAGTCAAATCCAATACCACAGTTTATGTATAATATGGACTCAAGATTCAAAGTGTCTGATAAAAACAAGTTTCCCAGTCTGATGAAATTATGGATTTGTGGTCTGCGAGTATGGGGAGAATAAATGTACCAAATGTATCTTACTAAAATGAATGAAACTGAATCAGTCTGCATATAAACAGTTTTCAACTGGATCCATTTCTTTTGTTTACTGAATTCAAATACATTTCAGTGTCCTCTCCCTTTGAGTGGCCTGAGTCTGTTAAATGACAGAGTCAGCAGTTTGTTGTGGTGGTTCATGGTTTTGTAAGGTGAGGCTGATGGAAATGGCTGGAAGCTGTTTCTGGTTTATGGATTTTAGACTCATCTGCTATGACCTGCCGCAGTTCGGCCTAATCAACAGGATTAATTGACGATCCACATTTATTCCAGAAAAAGCAGGTTTAAAGCTGACTTCACTTCAAATTGGATCAAAGCTGATGACGATGGTGTAGTTCTAGTTATTGTTTGGTTATGATGACATCACTATATTCATTTAATGAGTTATTAATCTGCTCGTTTATCAGACAGCATGAAGTATGTCTGATAAACGGATACAAACATGAATAATATATGCATCTGTCTGGGCTCACTCTGCTGAGCCACGCCCAATAGAATGCAACAGAGGACTTTCATATTCATTCCACGGTGGTGTTCAATTCATACTGGTTACTTTGGTTTTTATTTGACTACTATAAGGCTATGTTTGGCTTTTTTAAGAAAATGCTGGACAGTTTTCACTACAGACTGCCTTCTAGTCATTAATGCATATGTTGTTTATGATGAAAAGGTGTGTGGCACATCAAGAACTATAAAGCCCTGGAAATTCTCTATTTTTATATTTACAAAAAGCATTCGAAATCGATCTTATATTAGAATGGATGTAGTAAATTAGCAAGAAACAAACTGGAGCGACATAACTGAAGGCTAACTTCCATAATGCTAACACTTTTTAGGTTGTTGGCTATACTTTAGCTTTGCATTTCTCATTAGCCAATATGAGCGTGATGTACGTGTTCCAGAGCAGAGACTGGAGGTCAGAGTTACGGTCCGATGTCGTCAATAATTATGTTGTTATGGTTGTTCAACACCAGTTCATCTGGATAGAGCATCCAGAAAGCTTTCGGTGGTCAAATCGTTATGGTACAACATTATGTTCAGCCATGTTTGTTTAAAATATGAGCAGCTAAGAGAAAGATTCAGAGATATATGCCTGATACTTTATACCAATAAAAATTTCCAAATACATTCATTTATTCATTCATACCAACGTTTACAACACTTGAACAATTGTTGCATCACTTTGTTAGAGGATCTTTGTCAGGACAAGGCTACACCTCCGTATCTCTCACTTGTCCTCCTGTTGCTAAGCAACTGTGTAGCTGAGGTGATCTCTTGCAGGGCTGTGAACAACCATCACACCACAGTGAAAGCATCATGTTTTACAGTCAATTCACATTAACTCTATCCTTGAAGAGTCAGATAACATACTCCAAACACAACAGCAGCAGTCTAATATGGGCCAACATTGTACTGAACCGTCATGATGAAAAACGGGCGGATTCTCTCGTTGGCAAGCAGACACTCTGTGGACAAAATGTTTCATTTCTGTGTCCCACAGCTGTGTTTTCTTGAGGCTGGACCATTAGCACAAAGGTTTTACCTGATAAACGTAGCCGTTGTCTGTGACGGACTGATGCTGGGATGTCTGACTCCGAGGGATAACCGCCATCTTTAATATCTCCTCAAAACCTGAAGCACCAACAGGAGGACAGAAGAGGAACGAGGTGGAGACAAATTTATTACTTTTCAGAAATCTAAGACGAGCTAATAGTGTAAATACAATACACCGTACAGCTTAATGCAAACACACTAGATGGCAAGACTGTGTTCCTTTAGCATAATCATTTCAACTTAAGGCAACAATCTGAAGCCCATATTCCATTTCTATGCCCCTTGTGCAACATGGGCCAAATAATCCAGATCCTGAGGCTGGAGAGCGTCTCTCCATCCCCATGTTAGGTGATCGGTGTCATGTCTTCTTATGAAAAGCTGTTAGATTCACAGTCTGAATCATTAATCTGTACCACTCTCCATTAACCTGATAAATGGTAGACTAGCAGGGCCTGGACAGAGTAACAGTAGGTCTAGACGGTGACCAAGACTAGTATGTAGAGGACGTATTGTAAGTGAATGGAAATGGTTATGGAGATGTACTGCCAATCTGACATTTGTGTTACATATTTTTTTCTTTTATGTATTTATGTATGGTTACTGTCCTTTTGGAGGAGCTTTTATTGTTGTATTGCAGATTTGCCCTGGTTCCAAGACAAATTTCTCCGATGGAAGACTAATAAATTATTTTATCTTATCTTATCTTATTTTATCTTGGCTTATCTGATTATCTATTGATATATAATAAATACTGATGGAAGTCATCAGACACTCACGAGGGACAGAAGTGGTCTTACCTTTGATAGCGAACACTGCATGGCAGAACTCTTTGAAGTTGATTTTGCCGTGAGCATTGGGGCACAGATGCTTAGTCAGCTTTTTGACCTGCAACAACAAACAGGTTCGCTTTTCTGTAAATGGAAATAAATAGCAGTTTGCATTTTGATTGAATGCATGATGATCGAAATGTATCACCAAAACCTGACAACCTTAATGCTTTCATGAGTCGACATGAACTTGCTGTTGAACGATGTGTCTCTGTCTCTCACCTAATTTAAAGGTTGCTAAATAAAACTGAATCCTAAAGGTAAATGTATTAAGACTCGGGCGGCTTGTATACAAGTATTCTGAGGTTTCTCATAATGTACCTAACTCAAGCTGTCATCTCAGAACAGCTTGAGTTAAGTATGAATGTTGAATGTTGATCCAAAAGCTTTCATACACGACTCTCTCACCTGACATATATTTGATCAAATATCTGTATGCATTTCTCTATTAGGTGACTTTTTATTGCTATTTGTTTGCTTACAAAAAGAAAACTAAGAAAAAGAGAAGAAGCTAGCGTTCTCCAAAAGATTAACAGGTAACATACATGTGATGCATGACCTTGAAATATTAAAATGCAATACAATAAAATACAATAAAACAAACACCCAGATTATTAGAACTTTCATAAACATTTCATCAATTCCATCAAGGACTTTGTTTTTTTAAATGCCATCCCCCCGACTATAACTGATCAGATTACCTACAGATGATGTTTTAAAGCCCGGAAAAACATCTGACACCTTGAAATTGGGTTTCCAACACTGGCCCTTCAGCACTGTTCTTAACAGCATTGGACTGAGAAGTCAAATGTATAATGAGCTCAGCAGGCTAACAATTCCACTAGGTGTTTGCTAATTGCTGCCGCTAGTCTGGAGGAGCTGCATGTGGTTGCGGGGGAAAATGGTGATCCGTGAGGTGGAAGTTCGGCTGAGGACTGCAACGCCAATGAGGTGCTTTGTGGAAATAGTCAGTGCTTTGTGAGAGCAAGCATTTAGGCACCTCCAAATGGCTGTCATTGAAAGATTCCTCAAACATGCATGAAAGAATCAAAGCAACTCTCCAGGCATGTTTTTGCTGAGGGACATTACACCATGACATAATATATAAACTTTCTATGACTTCTGAAATGTGTAAAATATGGAAGAATCTACTGCAGGCTTAGAATATTGTCAGCGTGTTCACATGCCATGTAACCTGACTGAACCAGGTCATTAATTAGATCCACTGAAGTTGTTTTTGTTCTGACATTCAAAAGTTGAATATTCTCCTGAAACCTGAAATACTAGAAAATGTTTGAACAATTCTATAAACTAAAATAGTAACGTTGCCTTTGACCTCATGGTAATAGTAGGTACGACCTGTTGAAGTCGGGTTGGTTGTAACAGCAAGAAAAAGAGCAAAGTAATAAAATATAAATTGTATTATACTCAGATTCAGAGGGCTGGCTGTATATAATTAATTCATAATGCTAACACTGTCATTGTTTGTAATAGTAATAAGGAGACACATGATAAATAAAAATAGGACAGAATACTGGGAACGAGATTACATGGAGTGTGATTAATTAGACCCTAACCCTGATTAATAGTCCAGGGTCCTCAGATTTCTCTATATCTGTGGTCAACAAAACATCATTTTATTCCATAATTTTGTGAAATGACCAAGCATTGAGATCGTTGTGCCAGCAAGTAGTCCCTGAAACAAAGTGTGGGGCCGCGCGCAACCTTCCTGATGCTAGAAGCTCCACGGCACCTGTCAGGGTTTATGACAGGCTGCTTAGATGCCAAGCGCTGGACTCCATTACTCTCCGACTGGCTACAGAGAAAATGTGGGAATGCTTTTTAAAGTAATAATATTCGTCAGCGAGTCCTTTATCCTCAACTAGCCCAGCTTTCCCCTTCCATGCTCCTCAGCTCACCTCGTCTCCTTGACCGAACTGAAGCCCAAGGTCCATCAAGTGCTCCACCCGGATGAAGCCGTCAGCATCCTCGTCACAGACATCAAAAACCTCCTTCAGCCGCTTCAGAAACTGCAGCAGTTGGTCCTGGTCGGGGAGACCCAGCCTCTCCATTGTTGGCGTTTCTCTGATAATGGTTTCAATTGTCAGGTTTAACTGAAGAGAGTCGCTTGGTCCGTCGCCATCGTCCTTCCAGTCCTCAGCTCCACTGGACTGACTGGCGCTGCTGCCTGTGACATCAGCCGCAACGAATGCTCGGAGGACGCGAGAAGATCCGGAAAAACACGAGGACTCACGATCCGAACAGAAGGGATTCTGTCGCCGATGAGCTGCCTAGCAACAACCCAGATGTGTTTGTAGCACCCGCCTTCTTCTGTGGTGTAAAACAGAATGGCTGCCTATTTTTAGAAGTATCAGTTCTGAACATTATTGGACAAATAAAAGAGTTCGTCGTGTTATTTTATTTTTTTATATACATAAACACAAGTCTCGGCCATTAGATTCAATAATTTGTATCACTTAGAATAAAAATAACACCGTACCACTCGATAATATAAAACCAAAAAGTTTAAACATATTGTTCTATAATGAATTATGAATTTAATTCGCAAGCAAAAACGGGCTTAAACTGGTATGACTTTGAAAATGTTGCCCTCCATAATCTGTTTTGATAAACTAAAAATTGCGAATTCAAATCTTTTAAATAACAATTTTTGAAAGGAAAAATCTTACAAATACAGCAGTATTTGAATTAATACATTATCAGTAGGCTTTTATTGAGTTTAATTGAAAAATACTTTATTAATCCCAGAGGGAAATTAAATGTATTTTAAGTTGTTGTAGATGATGATTTGAGAATGAGATTAGCCGAATGTTTGTCGCTTTACCTTAACTTATCTGCGGGTTATATAGCAAATACTGTATGTCATATTGTTTGTAACACTAAGAATATTTAAAACATTAGATAATTTGTTAAAGGCTGTTGAGTAAAACAATACAGATTCAGTGCAAAGAACACTGGTGACAAATTTGATTCTGTTCTGTTCACTGGAAGACCATCAGGTCAAGAAAAGGGCCGTCAGTACTCCTGCAGACCACACACATCCTGGACACAAACTATTTAGCCTTTTACCTTCATGTGGCGCTGTAGAGTACTATTTGCAAAAACAAGGCGCTGCAGAGGCAGCTTCTCTCTGCCTCTTTATCTGATTGGCATGGAAAATAAAACAGGACATGAGAAATAAAGACGAACTGCAACATACTCTCCTGAACCGTAATATTCAATTCATAAAGTAAAACAAGTTTTAAAATGTCAAACATCAAGGCTGTCCTTTATGAATGCCTAGCATGTCCAGATCAATACCATGCATATTGCACCAAATCAGCCTTCCTGCCTTCCTTTATTGTTAAACACAATTTATATATAGATATCTATAAGAAATGAAAAACTAACAATATAATCAGAGCTCAGGATGCAAGATTTCATTTATAAAAAAACAGTCATTGTAACACCTATATACAGAATGTAAAATTCACCCAGAAAAGAACAAATCACAATAAATTAACTTTAATAAAAGCACATTTATTTAATCTAAAAACAAATGACTGTGAGTTTTCAAGTTTAAATGATGAGTCTTGGCTCCAGCAGTGAGTCCCAACGTTCCATAACCTGCAGGAGAGACAGTGAAGAACGTAGTCAATAAAGATTTTATTCAAGACACATACTCACATGTTTATCTAACAAACTTTACTGACAGTCACTGAAACATAATGAAGTCTACAAAACAAGCAGCTTACCGAAGATCCTCTCTGCACGGCGTACTCCACTCTTTCTGAGCCGTCTGGATTCTGATAGACCAGGTCAAACTTGCCTGGTTCAGCAGGAGCTGGAGGGGAAGAACAAGAGACATGAGTGGAACAGAACACAGGACATGAACTGGGCTGAGACAATATGAAGTTAGATTACAGGAAATTTTATATAGAACATGATGTATCATGTTCTATAAATTGCAGCTTTTTCTTTCAGCTTTAACTTTGTTTTTTTCCCAAAATAATGTAATAATGTTGTGCATTTTGTAATAAAAGACCGCAAACCACTGATTGTCTTCATCTAGGTTGTAGAACCTGTGTGTTTATTACATGTTTTTTTTTATAAAAATAGTTCTTTTAAAAAATAGTTACTTCGGCATTTTATAATAGTCAGTACAAAACATAATAATATTACATAATGTGGCAGAAAGTATCACAAAGTGCATTACACAATGCTGTTTTTAACTATGTTTAATTACATTGTGAAGTCTGATTTTGTTACATTATTGGGGCCATAGCAATGCATAAGGAGAGCAGTGTCTGATTTGAGAAGTAAGTCAGACATTGCAAGTCAATTGCAAGGCATTGACTTGCAATGCATAAGTCAATGTCTGACTTATGCATTGCATGGCAGGCACCTATTGTTCTACACCCAATAGAATGTCTCTTTATTTTTACTCTCAGTTAATACAGAAGAGGGATGAGCTGGCATTTAGAACTACTTGCTGTTTTGGACATTATATAGCTGGATTAACCAAACCACTGTTACCCATTAACTTACTGTGGTCATTTCAAATAAAGCTCATTGAAAATTTCAAAATAAAAGTCTAAATATTCCTCTGAGATTAATGCACCGCCACAGGCGGTGCACATAATATTAGCCTCTATTATCTGTTGCCCGAAGGTCAACAGATAATAGATAACAGCGCAAGACATTTTGCATTAGCATTTTGCTAAAAAAAGCTTTTACCTGTTTTCTTGCTTATTAGCCATGTTTAGTATACTGAATTGAGTAAGGCAAATAGAGACATCATGCTAGTGATATCCCACATGTCAGTGGTATTTCAGGCCCATTTGCCTTAAAGAATGAAACCTTTTATTTTGTGACTGACTGTTAGATTCAGCCAACAGAGCAGGACTACTAGAATGTGGCCAGACCCGATTCTGCTTGGGAACAGAACTGAACTCACACTGTAAAGCCAGAGTGTTCCTCACCGTAAGTAATAAAACATTCAGAATGAACCCCACTTGATTCAACGCATAGGCAAAAAGTTTCAAAAGTGAAATGTTGTGAGGCTCCAAATAACTGGAGGATGAGGGGTTAACACATTTCGGGATGCACTGATATGAAAATATTGATATTGCTGTTATGGCTGATAACTGATATAAGACTGCTTCAGCTATATTCCCCACAATCCTGAACTCCATCACTGTCTCAGGACCGAACAATGACCAACCGTTTAATTTAATCTGACCAATATGTTAAAAAATGTCTAATATGGGCCAATACTGATGTTAGTGCTGATGCTAACAACACTTTGGTGCTGCAACATGTTTATGCAACATGTCATTTCACTGCCACACCTCACAATTCTGAGATAAATCAAATAACAAATACTTGACATGTTCCCTCCTGGCTAATACAATAAAATATGTTCTAAACTGAAGATTTTATTATTGTTTACGTTAAATTAGTATTATATACCGAAAAAAAAACAGTTCCTACCTTGCAAGGCATTAAGAAGCTCCAGCTCAATCTGTTTGGTTGTAGGGTCATAGTTGATAATCTTTCCCTCCTGGTGTACATGTAGAAGGTTTGAGGAGGAAGAAATTCACCAGAACAAGTTTTGATGTTTTATTCAGCTGCACTGTTAGGTTATGGGAACAATGACTTCATCAAGGCTGACTCTCCTCACCTTATATCCAGATACTTCTGGGGTGTAGTTCTCTGTTAGCTCCAGCAACTGTACATGAATGAAAGGATGGAGAAGGTGAAGAGAAATAGGAAAGCATGATTCTTCCCTTTATTGAACATAGTAGCTTTTTCCTTCAGACATTTACTGAAGGATTTCTGACAAAAACCTGAGCTGGATTTCACAGTGTAAAAAAATCATATATATATGGATATATATATATATATTTTGGTTTGTGTGAATTGTTTCTTTAAGAGACAGACATGAGCTGATGCGATCCTGCAGATGAAACAAAGACGACTGGAGGAGAGCAGAAAGAAAGGGGGATGCATTAAACATCTGTGATTCTCTGTTTGTTTGCTTGATGTGAAACAATAAAACAACTGAATGGGTTTTACACCATGAACAAGTTAAACTAATTAAACACTTTTGTCTTTTCCATTTTCTTGTTTGCAGAGTAAAGAACATTTATCTCCATGTGATGACCAGCCCTGATTCATTCGCACTTGTTCAACTAAACTGACCTTGAAAGCGATCCTCTGGCCCACCTGGGGCGGGGCAGCCAGCAGCGGCATGGCGCTGTAGTCCTTCGGGACGGGTTCTGCTTCGTTCTACTCAGAGGGACTTGAAGTTATTGTCCAGCCACATATTATTAACAGCAGACGACTCAATGACACACATGCATCTGTGTCGACGCTGTTGAGACCAACATAAAGCTGGTAGAGTCGTAACTGTTTCCTAAACCTGACCAACTACCTACAGCTTTACAGGCTAAATGGACTCCATCGTTGGTTCATCATCACTTCCTCTCTTCTTAAACTAACGCCTACATCAGAGGATTTGTTAAAAATGCACATGGATGTTAAAATAAACAGGACGCGATTTCATTTAATCTATCTAAACTTTTGCTTCAAAACAAAACACTGATGACCAACATACTTCAAATTGTGCACTGCCTGTGTTGGTCCAGTAAAGTATATTACAGTTAGTAGCCATAGGTCTGTGGAATACATAAGTTCTGATGATAAAAACATGAACTCCAGTGACAGCACTACTGTCCTGGTCCACACAAACACAACAAACATCTGCAGACACATCTGGAGACACACCTGCAGAACAACAGTCTTGTTGCTCAGGGAGTCAATCTGGTTAGAGGGCTCCTTTGTGCCATTCCCACATCCCTCAACGTCACTTTGACCTCTGACCCCGGGGTACTCTCCAGGATCTCCTCTGGCCCACCTCCTGTCCCAGCCTCTGCCGAGGCCCCTCCAGACCCCTGGGCTGGGGATGTTCAGGAACGGCTGCTGCGGCCGGCGGATGACCAGCTGGATCTCTTCTTCTTCACTGTCTCGGTTGAGCGGAGGCTGCTCTGTGCTGGACGCCTGGTTCTGCTTCTGCTTCTGAGCTGCAGCCTCAGAGCCGCAGGTTTCAGGAGGTAAAGCTTTGGTTCTGGTTGGGACTTTTAAAGCGTTGGCCTCATTCGAGGAGGAGTCTGTTAGTGAAGACGCAGATGAGGATTTTTCTGGGCTGGGTTTCTGGTATGGAGCTCCCTTTGAAGCAGCAGGAGAGGCGTTGCTTTTCTTGGCTACTTTTTGATTACAAGCTTTGTCTCCATTACTGCTGGGCCCTGATGAGGGGACATTCGGCGTGTTCACGTTCCCTGCTGGGGTCTTGTCAGGGCCGGAGGGCATGTGTGAGTCAGGAGCAGGTTCAGGGACAGCAAGACGGCTTCTGTTCACTGACCTCATTATTTTCTTTCTCTTCTTCTTTTTCTTTTTTGCAGCCATTTTTATTTCTAACATCTTATTCGCACCATCCCCTTTAGTTAAATCTGCCTCTGCCGTGCCGTCCTCCAGCTCGTTTCTCTTCTTCTTCTTCTTCTTCTTGTACTCTACGCTCGTCCCCCATGCTGTGTCTCTCCGTCTCTTCTTGTAGGACACAGCAGCCGTCGCTGCACAGCTGCTGTGTCCATTCACCTGAGCCAGACATTCCACCTTCACTCTGATCACAGAAACACACAAATGTTTTTAAATGGTCACGTCCCTGTCCTCACAGAGTCTAGGAAAAGTATTCATATTTTTTAAAACTTTTGCACATTTTGTCACATTATAAGGTTCAATTGATTTTAGTTGGAAAACTGAACGCAAAGTAGTGCATAAATTCAAAAATCTTTCTTTCATAGCAAAATAAGTTGTACAAATTACTCCTTGTAATTTTTCCAAGTCATGAAATCATGAAGGCAAAAGTAAGTTGGTTACCTGATACAAGGGATGGAAAACATATCACAATGTAAGAGTTTCATATCAGTTGATATCAATAATTACTGATTATTGATATCTTAATTAATTGTTATTATTATCTGAATTACTGATAAACTGGAGGAGTGAGGATCAATAATAACAGAGCAAATCTGCTAGAAAACAGTTGGAGACTGCAAAAAATCTCAAAGAAAATATAATGAATGGGCCGGGACAATCTCAGTCTCACCTGGTTCTAACTGCTAACTAATATGAAAAAGTTCAAATTATGAATCCTTTAGGAAGGAAGAACAAATTCCCTTGCTGAGATAAACCGTGTGTAGGTCAGTTCAGCTCATAGAATCAAAGATCGAAATTCCAGATGAGAAGAATGCCTTTTTCAAATCAGCTCCTTCTTCGGAGAGCAGGTTGCCATGGTGATCTGTCTCTATT
This sequence comes from Phalloptychus januarius, assembly GCA_902982915.1. Taxonomy (NCBI): domain Eukaryota; kingdom Metazoa; phylum Chordata; class Actinopteri; order Cyprinodontiformes; family Poeciliidae; genus Phalloptychus; species Phalloptychus januarius. The sequence goes on from CADWAE010000476.1 coordinate 648,420, forward strand.
CGCACCAACGCGATGCTGACCAGCCTGAGGTCTGTCTCGCCCAGCGACACCTGAACTAAACACGCACCTGACGTTGTCGTTGTCCCGCACCACGTAGATGCTTTCCGTGTGCGGGAGGTAGCAGTCCTCTATGAACAGGCTCAGGATGCTGCTACGGCTGAACTCAAACTTCTCCCGGATGACGCTCTCCAGGTCGGCCACCACGCGGCACGTGTTCAGGTCCACGAGCAGCCAACACATGCGGCACCCCACGACTGCCGGGGGCGGGTAGTCAAAAAACAAGCGGAGGCGAATAAACTTGTTGCTGTGCGCAGCCATGACGCCAAAACATTCCATTCATGCGCTCCCTGGCTAACTCAAACACAACTTCCGCTTTAACCTTTCAAAATAAGTATCCACCTCTCACATACTGCCCCTTAGAGGCCAGGAGGTGTAACAGTCATCTCAAGCTGGTCTTCCAACCCCACTGGACTGCTTCCAGCTGCTTACAAACTCTTTGAACACATTTTATGTATCGTGTTTGTGAAATGGTGAATAGTATGCACTTGTATGTATGCGGGAAATTTACAGAAAAAAACGGGAGACTTGACAGGTGTGTAGCTTCCTTGTCTTGACAGTAGCTTCAATCTCCTTCTTTGGCCCTGTGGTGTACGGCTTGGACCTTTTCTTGCTATTTGTCTGTATTTATTTTGTTCACACCTGAATCTGGGGCTTCAGCCATCTGATTCAGGCATGATGAGGAAGGGGCGCATTTAAAGCTGCAGGCTGGACCGCAGTTCTCTAGACCTGGAGTTGGCCACACACCTGACCGAAATGTTTCCTGGAAGCTGTTCTGTAAACCAATCACTAGGTAAAAACTCTTGGCTAATGAGACATAACTCTCAATCAGTGATCTCAGTACCGCGTTACTTAGTAGTAACGAGTTTTCAGTAACGACTAATCTAAGGCGTTGCTATTTCAAATCCAGTAGTCAGACTCAGGAACCCAATACATTACATCCATTTCTCTTAAGCGTTACTCCAATAATAGCTAACAATGTTATTTATACCAGCTGAGTCTTTCTCACCAGAGAATGTGGACCGGTACCGGTACTGGACTGATTCTGAGCCTTCTAATGATTTTAACAGAAGTTTCACATAACTTAGAAGTTGATGTAAAAAAAAATGTTTGTTTTAGCCAGAAAATGATGCTCAGCAAACAACACATCCCCAACATGAATGTTCGCGTACACCTCAGAAAGTAAGAAGTTTCAGATAAGCCAGCTAGCGACCTGTAGATACGTCACTAGTTTCACACCAATTAGAGCCGCCCTCTCACAACCCGTGTGTGCGCGTGTGTGTGGGGGTGGGTGTGTGTGTGTGTGTGGGGGTGTGTGTGTGTGTGTGTGTGTGTGTGTGTGTGTGGAGAGTGTGGTCAGCTGACTGGGCTGGTGTCATGTGATTTCTGTCATGTGATTTCTGTCCTGAATCCGAGCGGAGCAGAGCGGCTGTCTGGCTGAAACAATGGCTCGGGTTGGAGCTCTCCTCTGTTTTCTCTCTGTTTCTGTTCTCATCTCCCAAGGTAAGCTTTCTGGATTTCCCCCCCTAAGTTACTAGAACCTTCCCTAAAACATGATTGTTTTCTGATCATCATCTCCTGTAAAGCTCTTTGACTGCATTGACTGCAAACCGAAAGTGAATCTTTGTCAATAACTTGCTAAATAAGCACATATTAGAGTTAATTGAAGGGTCCTTGCAGACCCAGGAGGATGAGCGTGTGTTGTTCGCAGGGCTTCCATCCCCGCTGGCGGGTAAAGAAGTGTGGGACTACGTGGAAGTGAGACCTGGGGCCCACATGTTCTGGTGGCTTTATTATGCTGACAATCCGTCTGCTCAGAATCAGGACCTGCCGCTGGTCATGTGGCTGCAGGTACGAAATAAAACCTAAACTATTGTAAGGAAGGTTAAACTTTAATAGATTATAAGTTAGTTTTGTATTTTTTATTCTAGTTTTTCCGAGCCTAAGTTAGGTTAGTAAATGCAACACAGTTCTGGAGACAAGGCTCGCGAGATTTGGTTATGTTCTGTTGTTGTTGGTTACGGTCTCGCTGCTCCCTGCCCGGACATTGCTAAATGCTGTCTGTGCCAGAGCTAGAGGCCAGAAACAACACAGTTCGTAAGTTTGAACAACTTAATTGCCATTGTAACTCATCTGTTACTGGAATAGTAAAGTTAATGCAAGAGACCCGCTTTTTCTTGTCGTGTATCTTCACCAACCGACACGCCTCCATCACACCGGAAACCAAAAGCACGACACTATCAATCAAACTTGTATTTCAGTGTGTTGGTCTGAGTTACCTTAGATTAAAAAGAAGGATGGTTTTTCTACATACATGTTTGATCAGTTACAATCTGCGTTCACGTGAGGCTTGTTGGCCAGATTTAAAGTACACTAAATGCTAACGACCCTTAAGCAAAAATATTAAACATAATATCTTCTGTAAGAAAAATGTAAGTTTATTTTTCATTGTTCTAATTTTAAATGTCACGTTTTCAAAAGATGTAAGCAGAAAAAAGCAGCAATTATCAGAAATAAAAGCTTGAAACACCAGTGTATGGAATTAATAAGATACTTTGTTTTAAAGTAGCTTAAAACAAAGCCTGGATTTAAGATGTTTGTTGGCGGAAGTGAACATGATGAGTAACACCAAACATGCTTCTATTAGTAGCCACAGAGGAGGAAGTAACCATCCACCGGCAGTGTCAAAGTTTCCCCAAAACTGTTGCTAACGTGCTGTGTCTCTCAGATAAAAGATGCACAGGTTCATGTTCTGCAGCTTTCTTCAGTGTGTTTTTACTTTTGTCAATCCATATTCAGTTTAAACATTAAATGTGAAATGTGCTGACAGCTCAAGTTATAACAGATACTCTGTGGATGATACAAAATTTCAGAAATAGGGGGCGGAGGGGCAGAATCTGTTCCAAAATGAACATGGCTCTGCTCTCTTTTCAGGGTGGACCTGGAGGATCAGGAAGTGGCTTTGGTAACTTTGAAGAAATCGGGCCACTGAACAGAGACCTGGAGCCCAGGAAGACGAGCTGGGTAAGACATCTGTGCTGTTTTTTTGTCATTTTCTGAACTATTCTTACCTTTTGAACGTTTCAACAGTTTGCCATGTTACAACTACGAATTATAACATACAGATTTTATTCTAAATCTGTATGTGCTGCTGTGATTGTACCAACATAAAGCCAGGAAGTTTCTCCATTGGTTTAAAGTCTATCTTTCAAAGTGGAGATGATGTGTTGATGGGTTTCTGCCACAGGTTACATTTTGCATGTACGCTAAAACTTTAAAATCTTAGTTTTTGTTTTTCAACAACGGTTTAGCTGAAGTTGTTTTTCATGTTACATTTAAGCGATATCATGAAGGACCTACAAAAATATGGATGAGCAATTTAGAGGTCAAAGGCTGTTCTGTTCCTTTCTATAATCCATGCTAGCTAGCTACAAAATAAAAAATAAAAAGCTAAACATTAAACATTGTGTGTGCCTTATGTTGTGTAGGTGCAGGCAGCCAGTGTGCTGTTTGTGGATAACCCAGTGGGCACCGGCTTCAGCTACGCTGAACGGCCTGACGGCTTTGCCACCAACGTTTCCACTGTGGCCTCAGACATGCTGGTGCTGCTCAAACATTTCTTCCAACAGACACCGGAGTTCCAGGTGAGCTGACCTCCAATCAGCTCACATTGAAACAAGAATAATGTTGTTTAAAAGCTTGGCTAACTTTTTGGGAACTATTTACTGGTAACTGGACTCATTCTTAAGTTTCTAAGTGGGGTTATGTTAATATATTTTCACTTTTTCCTTGCCGAAGTTTGAGAGGATTGTTTGCTGTCTGAAAGAAGTGATTCCAGCTTGTCATTCCACTGTGAGTTAAAATGTCTGAACTTTGCAGAGCATACCCTTCTACATCTTCTCTGAGTCATATGGGGGAAAGATGGCCGCTGCCATCTCACTGGAGCTCAGCAAGGTGAGTCTACTGCTCTTTGGGTCTGTAGCATCAGATCCATGGCTTTACTAACGCAGAACATTAGCTGTAATAATGGAGGAAACGCTGTGTAAAGCAAGTATCACATGATGGGCCACATATGCCAGAAATAAATCAGATTTGCAAGTTTGCTTTTTTTTTTTCTTTTTTTTTTTTTTTACAATTGTAAGCAGATGTGTACTCTGCCAAGGTGTGGTTTTCAATTTGGGTGAATTGTCTGTTTATAGGCTATAGCCCAAGGCTCAGTGAAATGCAACTTTGCAGGTGTGGCACTTGGAGACTCGTGGATTTCCCCATTGGGTCAGTATCAGTCAGTCTTTAACTCTCCAGGTCAACCTTTGTCCCCAGTTCTAATCAAAAACAGACCAGAAAAATACTGCCCAGTCAGATGTTGGACCTTAATGCTTTTGCAAGTTTCCTATTGTGACAGCATTTTCATGTCACACCACTAGGTGGTGTAGTAATTAAAAAAACATTTTAAACCCACATTTCAAATTTTGAATCAATAGTTCAGACTTCAACAAAAGTAGGAAATTGGTAAAAGCCGGCCAGTCTTTGAACCATCTCTGCTTTTTTTTCTGTTTAACTTTTATGTGTGGTTATTTTTAAAAACGTAAATGGCTTTATGTTTGTGCACTTGAACTTAAAATCACGTTTGTTTTCAGAACTTAATTAGCAGTTTTAAATAGTTAACTTAAAGCTCAAAATCTTTTTTTAGTGTCTGAGCAGCCCGTAGTGACAGATGCATGCATGCAATGTTTTCAGATTTCCTGTCAACACTTCTCTGCAGTCTCTCCTTATATGATCACAACAGTTGTCACATGATTTTTTTTTATTTTTGGTAAATGTTTAGAGATTTTCAGAGAGAACATGCCCCTCACTGTAAGAATGTCTTTCATTACCAGACTCAGTGTTGACCTGGGGTCCATACCTTTATACCACTGTGAGTAACACACAGAGAGTGTTTGTTTAACAACCGTGGATCCTGGAGCTGAATTTCCCTCTGACCTGCTGTGTGCAGTCCCTGCTGGACGACAACGGCCTGGCTGATGTCAACAGTGCAGCGGCAAAGGTGAAGGAAGCTGTGGAGCAGCAGCAGTTTCTGAAAGCCACTGAGCTGTGGTCGGTCACTGAGACGGTGGTGGAGCAGGTCAGTACCACACTGGAGCCTGTGCACCTAAAAGGTTTCTTTAAACCCACAAGCCGTAACAATTGTGACCACTCACAACTGAACCATTCAACCATTCTAACTGAAACACTGAGACGACACGACGGTTCTTCCACCACACTTGATGTCAAAGAAAGTTTGATCACATTAGCTTTACCAAAACCTGCCAACAGCAAAACAGCTGAGTCGTTTAAGCACAATTTTCTTTTCTTAGTCAAAAAGTTTCCAAAAGAGAAGTGCAGTGGAGAAAATCTGGGATTCCCAGAACAGACAGTGGTGAAGCAAGAGCTGCTGGCAGCTACTGATGGCATGTTTCAACCTCTGAAGTTGGAGTTAGGATGTGGAAATGGCAACAAGCCCAAACTCCATGTTCCACCACCAGTGGGATTTGTATTCACTGACCAAGCTAACAGCTGTTGGCAGTACAAGCTAATAAGAATTAAGTTTACAGTTTGCTTGAAAAAAATTCTTTAAAATAAAAGCCCTGCATTCTTCAACCAATCGTACTGTACCAGTGGCTTGCTGGGGATAATCACTTTGATTATCAGTGGCTATTAATAATTTCCTGAAGGGCAGTTATTAATAGAACTGATTTATTTATTACAGATTATTATTAGTTGATCACACTGTCAGTCTTTGTAGCTGCTTGATGTGTGATGTTGGAATGATGGAGAGAATCTGTGATTGAAGCAACTGAAGAACAAAAATGTAGCAGACTGAATGGACAGAGACAGCATTCTGTCTGGAGTTGCTCAGAAGCAGGAGGGAAACAGGATGTCAATATGGAAAAGGAACACTGTCTTATTAACTTAACTCAGAAACTAACAGCTGATGTGGGTTTGGATCCAAAGTACTTGAATACAGACAGCCTGCATGTTCAGGTTATTTATGATATTTATGATGTCACAGGTATCTTTGCTGTTTGGGGCTACCATTGGCCATTGGGCTTCTGTCAAACTCGGGTGTGAAATGCTATGAATGCTGGGATCTGGAGTTGCTTTCCAGGCCCGACATGTGGTCTGGTCACGCAGTCAGGCGTGTGAAGTTACACACAACCCATTGACTGATTACATGTTCGAATCCCAGCAGATTCCAGGAGGATTTTTTCCCCTTTCTTTTGTTAAAAAATACCAACTTTTTTTGCAACCATTTAGAAATGTGATTAAGTATAGTTCTGTTTGGGAAAACGTGATAAGAACTGAGGTAACATTTGATCCAGTAGACCTCCACAGGTTTTAGTATCATTCTCCACTAGCCAGGAATGTTTTGGTGCCTGAAAGACCTTTAGCAGAGGGGTTATAATCGCAGGACTGAAATAATGTACAAGTCAAAGATTTATTTTTCAAATCAGCAAAATTGTTTTCTTCCCAGAACACTAACGGGGTGAACTTCTACAACATTCTAACCCAGCAACCAGATGAGAAAGTCACTGCTGCTGCAGGAGTAAACTTCATCTGTATGGCACTGTCTGAACCTGGACTCCAATTACCAAATAAATTTATGAAGATTGGGCCTAATATTAACCCTCGAGCTAACTGATGGGCTTTTCCTCTCTGCATCAGCTCTGCAAGCCCACCGCCATATCCGCCCTCTGCACAAGCAATCCCTGAACGAACTGATGAACGGACCGATAAGGAAGAAACTGGCCATCATCCCTCAGAATGTCTCTTGGGGAGGTACATGGAGCTGGATTGAGTGTCCATAATATACACTGTCACAGTATTGTGTTTTATGCCCTCTCTGCCTTCTTTGTCCTCATCTATTCTGGCTTTCAGGTCAAGCGGAGGATGTGTTCAGCAACATGGCCGGTGATTTTATGAGGCCAGTGGTGGACATAGTGGACCAGTTGTTGACAGCTGGAGTCAATGTGACAGTTTACAATGGCCAGCTGGACCTTATAGTGGACACCATGGGTAAAAGAGCTTCTAAAGCAGTGATATATTTAACACTGGAGATGTAAAGAGAGGCTGGTGAAATGCAGAAATAGATTTTTTTCTCTGGTCAGTGAACGCGCCAGACCTATTTGCAACCAGTTCACACTTATAACGCTGTTCCTTTAGAAGAACGTTGTGTTTGCTGTTTTCAGAATTGCCTATAAACCAAACTATTCCAACCTCTTCAGCATCAGTTGGTAAACTGATAATACACCATGACCACTCCCCTTCTAATTTAGGAATAAGCCATATGAAGACTAAAACAGAAGGATTTTCCAAATAAAAACTTGAAACTAGAACATCTCTAGTGAACACATGTAACAACCCTCCTGTTTTAGCTCTGCATGTAAAAGCACATTTTTATTCTTCCAGGTCAGGAGATTTGGGTGAAGCAGCTAAAGTGGGAGGGGCTTCCTGGTTTCAGCCAGCTGAGGTGGACCCCCCTTGATGACCCAGCCTCCCCAGGAACCACTGGAGCCTTTTTCAAGTCTTACAAGAACTTTGCATTCTACTGGATCCTCAAAGCTGGTCACATGGTAAAACTTGAGCTGCTCCTAACTACTTTAGTCTTAAATATTGAGTTTCGTGAAACACTGATCTGTTTAGTTTGCAAGAATAGAAGGGTGTAGAGTAGACCTGTAACACATTGCAGATGGTAGAAATGTAAGATGTAAACTTTTCAAAGTATTTTATCTGGAACTACTCAGATTTCTGCATTGCTTTCTGTTTGGAGTTGACTGATGAAGCTTGAGATGGGATTTTTTTTTAATCAAGCTAATTTAAATCAAAGTGCATATTTCCTAGCAAAATGGTAGAAATTCAGTATTAAACCATTTTCTTGTTATGCCTCAGATTCCTTCAGACCAGGGAGCCATGGCCTTGCAGATGCTGAAGATGATCACGCAGCAGGACTGAGTGAATGTTGTGCCAGCTGGGACGGCTCTGACAATCACAGAAATTCACTTTTTGATTTATTTTTTTTACTTGCTTTCCAAAATCTACTTTGATATCAGGTGTACTTGACTTGAAGCTCTGTAAATTCCAGTCACTAAATACAACTTTCTTTTATAAACACTCTTGTACGTTTTCTTTTACTTTTTTTCTTAGCAGCTTCTATGAGAAACTCGGATCAAAACTACTAACTTTATCTGGGTGAATTGATTTGCAGGTGACAAATGACCATAAAACAGAACCTTTGTCACCAGCTGTAAAGGGTCAGGGGGTTATGCCTCTATAATCTACACCATCACCATCTACAGTGACTCTGTGAAGAATTTGAATGGATGAGTTCTAGCAACATTTAATTTCCCGTTAGGATCAATAAAGCATTTTGAGCTGAATATGAATCAGGGTGTCGTTGAAAAGGTTTAGGCTCCACTTTTCCACTTGGAAAGTGGTAGAAATGAAAATTGGAACAAAAACCTTTTTAGTTCTGATATGGATGATATCCTCCACTATACTGTCCTGATCAAACTGTAAGCTCGGCTGATATTTTGAGAAGCATGGTTCGAATCCCCACTGAAGCCTTACTGCATCAGGTTTTCTCCCACATCCCATAATTAAGCACATTGAGATAGTTGGTCTTTATAAATTGCCCTAACTGTGTGTGTGACCTTTATGTGGCCCTGTGTCCAGGAAGTACCCCACCTCCTTCATGACTACTGCAGAAATGCACCAGGCACCCCGTGACCCAGCACGTCAAGCTGGTATAGGAAATACAGATTTCTCATTAAAAAAAAAAAAAATGGTTTTATGAAATGGTGCTCTAAAACACAATCATCAAAATAAAGAATGAAGGAATGTCTGGCAGGGCAGCACAGTGGCGCAGTGGGTAGCTCTGTTGCCTTGCTGCAAGAAGGTTCTGGGTTTGATTCCCAGCCCGGGTCTTAATGCATGGAGTTTGCATGTTCTCCTAGTGTGTGCGTGGATTCTCTCCGGGTACTCCAGCTTCCTCCCACAGTCCAAAAACATGACTGTCAGGTTAATTGGCCTCTCCAGTGAGTGACTGTGTGTGTGCATGGTTGTTTGTCTTGTGTGTCTCTGTGTTGCCCTGCAACAGACTGGCGACCTGTCCAGGGTGACCCCGCCTCTCGCCCGGAACGTTAACTGGAGAGGCACCAGCAACCCTCCCGACCCCAGTAAGGGACAAAGGTGTAAGAAAAAGGATGGATGGATGGAATGTCTGGCATGATTGTGTTCCATTCTTACAGTAGTTATGAATCCTTGAATTGATATATGGGAGCCGTCATCACACACAGATAGAAATCTCACTACTGGATTTCTGACATGGTGGCTGAGCTTGGTCACTAAGCTTGGTCACTGAGACGACCTGTTTGCTTTGCAGAAGGTGAACATGACAGGAAAGAACTGGGACTGAGTCGTGTGTGTTTTTTCCTTTTCTTTCAGCCTTTTGAGTTGGCCGTCTGCAGGGCCTGCTGGAACATTGATGCACCTGAACAGTTGACATTTTATATATGCATACTTTTCTGTATTTTATTGAGGTGGTATTTGGTTAATCCATACAAAGTGTTGGTTAATCAACACAGTGCTCACAGTTGACAACAGGCATATGCATACACTGCAGAGGGATACAAAGTGAAACTTTCTGAAATGACATCAGACAAACTTTTCTGGTTCTTTTCCAACCTCGCTCTGCATCTCTCTATGCGAAGCTCCTTCAAGCATGACCAATCATGGAAGCTTGTAGCCACCTTATGTTTCACAAAAATAAGCACAGTCGATGGATATTTGTGGAGGAGACCAGCCACTTCCAGTCAGTGAGTAGCCAACTCCCTTTTTACGTAACAATTCATCATTATGGCTTGTAAGGAGGCAGGGGTTGTTTGTGTCGGAGCAATGGTCTCAAAAATACATTCCTTCAGTGTCAGAGTCCTGCAACTCTTAAATGTGTCCCTCTTACACAACTGAAGGCGTTGTAAGCGAGGTTCGTTTCCGAGCGGAGTTGCACAGACTCTGGTTTTTCCAGGAAAGCAGTTTGAGACTTCGAGGTTGCCCTGGTAACTAATGATGGTTGGATGAAGCTTCATGCGTCGTGGAGCTTCATCTGCTCTACTGTGACATTAAGTGGACTATATATGTAAAACAGGCAACATGAAAACATTATATCTGAAGCCTGGAATTGAATAAACAAGTAGATGTTTTGTGATTCTGACACATACATTCTGATTTTAAAATCAATCTGTTTATATGAAGCAACAGCTGGATCAAAAAGAGAACTGGTGTTGTTACTCTAACCACATTATTTATTACTTAAAAATAAAAACTTTAGCTGTACTCGGGTTCAGGCGGTTTCTCTGTTTGAGATGACTCCATCTGCTACAACAAATAACCCTGCTCAAAATGTAGAAATGACAGTTTTTACAGAGTGGAACATATTTGCATATGTGAAATCCATGTTCAGATCATTCTGTGTAGCTGAGCTGCCTTCTTCCCCACCGGCTCTCTGGGACCAGGGAGGCCCCCCTGGTCACCGGCTCCACCAGCAGCTCCAACACGCTGGGTGGCTCAGGCACGAGCAGCTCCGTCACCCTGAACCGGTTGGAGTAGACCCGGGCCAGCAGCTCCAGCTGACCCGGAGGGATTCTTGGGTCAGGCCCTCTCAACCTTCGCCAGTACACCCTGAAGTGGCGCATAGATTCCATGGGGCAGTCCCAGCGCAGGGTAGCATTGAGGCGCAGGCAGGGGGACGAACTCTCTGGTGATGAACCGGCTCCACGCAGCCAAACCACATCATCGATGCACAAGCCCAGAACCGGGTGGGTGGGTAGCTGCAGAGCACCCACATCCAGGACCTGACAGAAACACAGCAGGAGGGAAAACAGCTCCTCAAGACACGCCGGGTCAGATCTAAACGGTAAACCGTTTGTTTTAATTATTGGATCTAGATAGATACATTCATTCTGGATGGATATTATATCACTCTTGGTATCTGAAATGGTAGAACTAAACCAAGTTGTTTATTGGGTTAGATGAGTTTTGAAGCGTAAAGCCTGGAGGTCAAGGCCATTCCAGGAGCTTAATGTCTGTTTTATCCTCTTCAAAATGAGTTTATGTGTGTGTTTGACAACAATCTCACCCGATCCAAGGTGTAACTTCTGATAAAGGAAATGAGTTAAGATGTTCAGGAATAATCTAAGACAGACTGAGCAGAATTGCACAGAAAGGTGATGACCAGGCGAGTTCTTCACTGAATCCAGTAGAAAAGTTTAGAAAACCTAAATAAGGTGCTAATGCGTTTCTGCAGGGACTGAACGGGGGTAATCTTGAAATCTGAAGTCAAAAGTATAAATAATTAGAGTAAAACCAGATGACAGCATAGGAACTGACAAAGATAGGTCTGGACTTTAACTAGGCCATTTTATCTTTATGGCCAAACATGGAGGAACAGCATTCAGATGATGCAGCACAAATCTGAAACAGACATTCTGAAAACTACAAAGCAGCTGAAACACCAAGTTCCTTTAAGTCCAGACCTAAAACTCGCCTGCATTGAGCTGCTTTTGAAACATTAGAAATGAAACATTGATAAACATTCTGATATGTAATAATGCCATCAGACAAAATGTTATGTTTCAGTTGTTGACTGTGTGTTCTATGGCTGTATTTTTGTGGTTTTATGATGTAAAGCACCTTGTTGCTGAAATGCACTATAAAATAAACTTGTCACAGAAAGCGAGATCCCCATGTTCCACTGAGATTTACCCGTTAACTGTAGAATGAGACTGATTACAGCCCTTTATAATAACGTCAAAACATAGTTAAAAAAATCTTCCCCAGTTTTCCCAAAAAAAAATGACTGAAAACCATGTTGGAAATGATCCAGAAATGCATAAAAACCAGACTTCATGCATCCCACCTTCTCCAGCAACACCTTCTATTTCTCTGCCTCATCTAGAAAAGGATTCCTGTTCTCTGTAGAGAGGAGTGATCGTCTCACCATGATCTCTCCCACTCTGCAGCTGAAGGTTGTGTCCTGAGGCTCCCCTTCCCGCTGGATAAGGACACACACTTCCCTTAGGATGCAGCCATGAAGCTCCAGTTGGGAGCATCTGCTCAGAGCAACATTGGAACCACGGAGAGAACCGACATTTACACTCCAAAATGAAGTCAACTCAACTGAACTGCTGCTCCGCTGTCATTGTGCCTCACCTCACAGTCCACCCATGCAGGTCCCCGTTTCCATAGAGCTCAGAGACCTGGCTCTCCAGCAGAGGTCCACTTCCCACAGACTCAGGGGCCACACTGGTTACTGTGGAGAAACACAGAACATTTATCAGCTCAAACTTTCCTTGTCAAAAACATCAAGTCAGCTTTGGATTGTTTTCCTTTATAGAAAACATATTTGATTTTACGTTTCTAATTTGAATTCAAGTCTTTGTCATAGAAGAGCGTAATATACTGTACGCTCTTCTACAGTATATTTGTTTTTAAGTTTAAATGGAAGGTTATAGTGAAGAAAGGCTGCTTGCTCAAATAATTATGTGTACTAAAGTATAGATCATAGAGCTGCTGTACGGATCTATTATAGAACTTCTACGTTGTGTATTTTTCATCCAGTAACAAATCCAGTAAATTTTTGGCTGTGTGTTTCTTTTCATATTGGTCCTGGAGCTGTGCACAGGAAACTCACACGTGACTTCATGGACATCAGTGTGGGAACAGTGAGAGGAGTCTGTCGTCCTCAGCTGCAGAGAGACGCTGATCCCAGCAGACGCTTTGTACACCAGCGTTACCAGGATCCTGGAGTCCAGCGGCACATGGAGAGAGAAAATCCTGGCAAATACACAAAATCACTGTCACTTTTTAATGAGTGCAGCAGAAGCATTTTATTGGAAAGACAGAGCAAATGAAACGATCCACAACACTAGGAGGAAAAACAATAATGTTTGAATGTTTGAATAATGTCTCGAATGTCCTTCGAGGACGTCTCCAGCTGGTACTCTCTGAGAGCATCTGTAATCAGAACTGTGACTATAATAATGATGATAATAATAATAATGGAGGAAGTTGGGTTGCGGTGTGAGAGAAATTCAAATGATTGATTTTTTTAGCTGTAGTCATAGATCCAGGGCCCTTCAGAACTCCGGGGCCGATATCATCTGGACCTGCAGCCCTCCTCTCCAGCTTCTTCCTACTCACCATCTTTAATCCTTACTAAGTTACCTGTACACTCCTCAGTAATCCTCTGCCCCCTCACTAAAAGTTATTTTGTTTCTTGTTTAACAGTTTATTTGGGTCACTGGTGATCCAGAGTTTGTTACTAGGGAAATATTTCACTCTTTTGGTGGAGATGTTAAGTACAAAGTAGTTAATATAGTTGATCTCACACACGCACCCCCCCCCCCCACACACACACACACCCACACCGTTTGAACACGCACACACGCACAGAGTCATGACACTGATGTCCCCTCCATGTGACTGACACAAAGCTTCCCAGTCTGTAGCCTTAAAATAATCCTGCTGGGTTCTTACACAAGAAAATCATTAACTCACTGTATAAAGCCACATGTTCTATTCTGCCTCATGATAAACAGCACAAAGTTAATATAAATGTGTGTGTGTATAAACACATGCAGACTCTTTACTTGGCACAAATGGGAGTGTTTAAAGTTGTAGGGATGAGTCCGTCCAGCAGCAGTGAGCAGCCTCCGTTCCAGGCGTCTTCAGGGCAGCCTCTGCTCCTGACCCAGCCTCGGTCCTCCAGAGCCGTGTGGTAGTACAGCGGCTGGATCTCCTGAGCAGCCAGGTTGAACCAGCTCTTTGCCGTCTCCTGCTGCAACACAGGAACAGCAAGCAAACGGCTTTTTTTACCTCTAGGTCAACTTTAAAGCCGGGAACAGGAACAGTTGGTTTTGTTGCTATAAAGTCAAAATGTTGCTACGCTTGAAGAAAACGGCTCAAACTGAACGTCAAGAAGCGAAAATGTCCAAAACAAACAAATAAAAAAAATAGAAAGTAAAGTGTCTTTTATGAAGGAAGCTTTAATCCAATCCAAATTTTGATCTTCAGTTTGAACTTTTATTTTGCTTGTCTTTCTTTTCAAACCTACAGACATTGAGGCTCCCATCAAGCTCTATATGTCAGAAACAAAAATTTTGAAACAACATTTTTGTTAAATCCAATATGGCAGACAGACGAATAAGCAACTTGTATCCAGAATATCCAGTCCCTTTTCCTACTGCAGAGGAATCTGCAGGTAAAAATTATATTGTGGCATCAATTAACTCCTAAAAACTGATACTACTGATTTATTTGCCAAACAATAACTTTGTATTAGGAGAAAATTACAACTAACCACCAAGAAAAAAACCCTTAAATGTTTTTTTGTTTGTTTTCCTGAAAAAAAAAAGTCCCACCTTTTTACACTTTAAAAGAAAAATCAAAAACACTTTGGGAAAAAAGTATGACATAAAGGATCATATTTCATGCATGAAAGGGTTAAAATGCTCCAGGTTTATCATCTCCATGACGATAAACAACAACATTATCAGCCTAAAGCTAAATAACTAATTAGTCATCAGAGTAAAAGATTAAAGACTCAGGCGTTTAAAAACTTCATGCAAATTAAGAGTTGAGGTCATCGCCATGAAGTCATTTTGTATACATATACTGATACTAGTTGGTGTGGTGGGGCTGGTTTTGTGCATTTCAGTAGCAAAAACAAAAACAGCTTTTGCTCCTCTTAGTTTCCATTCTGAGTACCTGTCCTTTCCTGTAGACTGCCTTCCCAAAGCCCTGGCAGAAGGAGGAGATGAATGGAAGCCGTGAAGCTGGTCGGTGGATGTACAGGTAGTCTGACAGAAGAGCCCAGAACCTGCATGGGGAAGCAGAGCATCTCAGTGTAGAGCGTCACCAGGTGTGCACTGCGCACGCTGAGCTGGCCTCACTTGTCTTGATGGGTGCGGAATTCGCTCTTGTCACTTTGACTCTCATACACCCATCCTGGAGCGAAGATGGCTGCAGAGAAGTTGTGCTTTCGGATGACGTCCAGAGCCTGTCAACGGCCAGAACAGGATGCAGAGCTAAGACAGTGATCTGAGGAGGAACGACCGCCATGGATGGACTGCTAAGGTCTCTACCTTATTGGTTTCCAGCATTCCTCCCACCACCTCCCCCCTGGCAAACACGTCCACCCCGATGTACACATCAGGCTGACGGCCTTGGACAGTCGAGTAGTTCTTCATCCACTCCAGGTTCTCCTCTGTCCAGTTGTAGTTTGTGAAGAAGCCATCACAGGCATCGAAAAAGATCCTGTCAGAGAACAGTGATTCGGCTAAATTTGTGTCAACAAACCTATCATCCTGATTCTGGGACAATGTGTTATGATGACAAAATATTAAAAACACACAATGAAGTGAAATAGTATGCCTGTGTCTCAAGGACAAATGCTGAATGAAGAGGTTTCTTACTTAACGGAGTAAATAATGTATTCTGCTATCCAGAAGACAAAGACTAATGACAGAGAGTAGAGTCTATCCTTCCTAAACAAACTGTCCACCATCCATCATCGAATGTCATCTAGAAGTTGCAGTAGATCTGCGCTGTGCGGCTGTCAAACTGAGTCTCAGATTGAAAGAAGATCAGAGAAAACATGTTTTTCTCCCTTCCACTCGCCTGTTGGACTGGTTGAGTTCATTCTGCCATGTGAGCTTTCCGTTCTCAATGACGCTGTCATACCACAGGATCAGGCTGCTGGGCACTCGCTCGTGCATCTGCTCCGTTAGGTAGCGCAGAAACAGCGGAATGTTCTGCACAGCTGCCTCCTGCAAAACATCAGCGCAGAGATCTGACCTGCTGACTGATTTGTTCATTAAATATTTGCACCACTGCTTTTACTTGGCAGCAGCCAGAGGAATTAGTCCCTTTTTAGGACTATGTTGCACCACTGAATCCAAAAATCAAATCCATTTTTCTCAATCAGGTCAAGATTTTATTATACTGGTAATTTGATTTAGAAAACTCTGATTTTCTGACTAAATTGATGACATTTTTGTGACAATGTTTTGGATTTTGACCAGGGATATTGTTGACTTGCACTTGATGCTGATTCAGCCTGTTGACGGTATAAAAAGTTTGCACTGAATTGCTACAAACTGAATTGGTAACGTTTTAAGTTTATTGAGGAAGGTAAAAAATAGAATCAAAATATCTGCTCTATCTCACTCTTTCATTTGCCTCATCTGTTTGTGAAAATGCACATGGAGTAACAGCGTCATTAAAAACTAATAATCTGTTAGAGACATGCAAATTATAAAAAAAAAAACAACACATTTTTTAATAAAAAGTATCTGCATTAGGGTGAGGTGGTATTGCGTCTTTATTGACAGTGTATTTTGCAAATCTGCAATGGGAACACTTTTTTCGCCTTGTGTGGGTGATGTGATCAACCACTGAATAGTGTTACTGGGGAAAACTACAAAGACAAGACAGCAGGAAGTGGGAGGACTACGATGTTTTCCAATGACTTGTTACGTGAATAATCTTATTCATGTGATCCGTGTTTCTTATTTAATTGCAAAATTGCGTTTTTCAACATTAGTGGAAGTTTTGTGAACATTTGTAATGGAAACACAGCTTGTGTAAGCAGAAACATCAAGTATGTTGTCATTTTTTGTGCATCTTTTAGGTAAACATGATGCCATAATGAGAGCACAGTCTCAAGGATAAATGCTGAATTTGTCCTTGAGATACCTGCTGACTTTGTACAGGTGAAAAAAACATAAACAAAGGTGTTCTACCAGCTCCAGGTTAGGAGATGTTGTTAAGAATGACACTTGTATCAGTCTCTGGTTTAGTTTAGAGCAGAGGGCAGATGGTGGAAGTAGAGCTCTTATGTAAGTGCTCTGGAGCAGTTTATTTACCAGTCCTTCTACATTCCAGCCCTCACCTACGCCAAGCGCAATGTGCAGGAATCGAAATTATGACGTCATACAAAGCTCCAAATGAGCTTCTGTTGAACAGCTGCTGGGCTCCTCATGATCACAGAGAGGTAGTCCGTGGTCAGCTCACCAACAGAGCTCCGTCTGTCCAAGCTGAATAAAGCCGGGCTGCAGATACAGCCTGTATCAGTTCAAAACATCCCTGATAACATCAGCTTTATTTTGTGTGTGGATGTTGTAAGTGGCTGTTGTTTTTGTTGGTCTGTTAGATATATTATGTGTACTACTGTGAGCTGGAAAATAACTTGGCCCTTAGTGATAATAAACATATCTTTAACCGTGAAGTGCAAGCTGAGGTGGTCCAGTAAAGACGACTTCTAAAGTATGAAAATGTCCCTGACTAAATGTTTCTGAAAACTGCAACTTAAAGGACTTCAACAGGATACCAGAGGAGGCTCCAAAATGACTGGAGTTTTCTTTGACTGTTAGAAGCACAGAGTAACACTGGCCCCTCCTATCAGACGCAAAAAGGAAGGGTTTTTATATTAAACTCTCTCTGATCCCATTTTTAAAGTTAGTTTGAGTTAAAAATATATGTATTTTATTGTTTCTACAGATGTGAAGGAAACCAGTGTGTTTTGTTAGTATTTCCATGGAGGGAAGAAGTGCAGACCTATGACTCACACTCAGAGTGTTCTCTATGTTGATGAGCCAGCCATCAAAGCCATAATAATGACTGATCTGGACCAGCTTGTCAGCCGCGGCCCGGTACGACTCCTCGTCTTTCAGGAAGGCCTCGCAGACTGCCTCTCCGTCAGTCCATTCTGTGATGAAAGTCCCTGAAAAGCAACTCAGTGATTCAGATTACAGCAGAAGGTGTGAAGACAGGTCAGGTCGGTGGCTAAATATGTCCTGTCATAACTGTGTAACAGTTCAACGGATGTGCAGTGAAAATCACTGTAAAAACAACTCTAGGACACTAATCCAGATGAGAGTCTTTCATGCTTACCAAGAACTATGACTCCATGTTTGTGTGCAGCATTCGTCCACACAGCTGGAGGAACAGTGACCATCTGATGAGTGAAGTAGTTAAAAATGTCTATGTACTGCCAATGGTAGAAGGCATAGGGTGCCTCTGAACTGGTGCCTTGGACAAACCTTAAAAAGAGACGCAAGGACGAAATGTCATTATAAAAACATAGATTTTAATGCAAAGAACTTCTAAACGGAAGAGGTTTAATCAGAGATAGATCCACCATACCGGTCGTCCAGGTAACCACCCATCATGTCATGGGACACCAATGTCCGGCGTAGACAGTTGACCAGACGGGGCTTCCGAGGTGCCAGAGGAATAGCTGCCACGTTGAAGGGGTTCGCCTCGTTTCGATTCCATGACAACAACTCATTCATAGAGGACAGACCACAGCTGATTGGTTCGGTTGTGTCTGCATCGTAATGTTTGGCTGGGACAGGAAATAACACATCATCATACTGGCTACAGGTTAGAGTGTCAGTCTTTGTGACAGCCACCTTACCAGGAAGAGCAGAAGGCAAATACTTGATGACCTCATGAACACTTGAGTCCACAGGCTGGTCAAAACATGACTCGGTCCTGATGAAACACAAGGTGCTTTTACCTTATTTTTATGAAGAAATACAGTCCAGCAAAAGAATAAATGCAAATATTTGGAAACCTTAACTCTTGAGTATGTTGCTGTCCAGGCCACATCTTTAAATCATGGAATATTTTTAACTATGCTCTCTGTTATCTGCCTTGGTTTTACCTGCATTCTTGAAGTGGAGACAGTGTAAAACAGAAAAGTGCAGCAGAGCTATTGAACAGTCTGAATGGCTTTGGACTTTCACACCATTTTAACAGAACCAAGCCCCAGGACCTGGGCCGGGTTATTTCCAGGTGTCTAAACGGTTGTGACTGTTTGTGAATCACACAGTGATGTTCTGATCATCACTGTGTGCTTCTTTGACGTGATTATCCCTGGAATCAGCAGCAGAACCAGAGGTCCTGAGAATGTCATGAAAACAGCACCATGGATCAATTCTCCTACAGTAAAGAGCTCAACAAGCCAGGGGAAGAAAAGCTAAATGATTGTGGAGAAAAGCAAAGCTTAAGGTTCAATGCTGCATTCATAAAGACAATGTTCATAATTATAATAAGGAGTATAAAATATAAGGGGCAGGCACATATAATTTTTGATATCATTCATAAAAGAACATCAACAGTGCTGAAACTTTTTTTTTCTCTTATTGACAGGCTGACACACCAAGACATCAGCTGCTGTATAACTGGTGTATAACCCCTCCTGCGTTTTCTGGGTCTGCCTCATTCTCTTCCTAGTGGGACAAGCTGGAAATTCTTCGACAGGAGACATCCCATTAAGGTTTCAAAATCACATCCACTGACTCCCTCAAAGCACCAGAGGCACATCGTGGATATCACCAGCTAATCACAAAGCAACACAGAGGACAAACAGCCACACACTCACAACAATGAGAATTTAGAGAGATCAATTAACCCAACAGTCGTGTTCCTGGACTGTGGGATGAAGCCAGTAAAAGCTGTAAAACTGTTGAAAAAGTAAAAGTCCCTTCTGCTAGTCAGACAGTCAGGCTCCACAAGCCAATCAGCTGCATACCAGCCTCTGTTTGCTGATGGAGCCTCCAATCAGCAATGAGTTCTGACCAGCATGCAGGTCAGGAAGCAGGTAACTCAAGCTTAATACCTGCTTAATACCTGGGAAATATATACTTTGGACGCTGTTTATGAGGAGGTGAAGGTGGGGGAGTATCTTGATGCAAATGAATCACTTAAGTTGTCCTCACCAGCAGATTTGCTTTATAAGGAGGCATAGTAAAAGACCTCTAACTTCAGCCCGCTGCTGCACAGACTGGACTTTACCAAAATTATGTAGTTATAAAGTATATACCTAGCATTTGTGGGACGTCATTTTGCTTCCACTTCCACCACTTTTTACTCAATCTTTAAAAAAGGGGAAATGGTGGAATCTGTTGTGAGTGGCTCTCTTCACTTCAGGTTAGATTTTAATCATTTTATAACCTTAGAAAACCACATAGTTATGTCTTATAATCACCGCGATATCATTATTGTCTGTTTGTTTTAGACGGAAACTGTCCAAACTTAGTTTTAAACTGTTAGCATATGAAGAAGTTTTTCCTGGGAACCGTACCGCTTCTTTTTACTGTCCTCTTCCTCGTCTTCAGCAACATCTCCACTTCTTTTGAGATTATCAGCAGCTGGCAAGGGGTCTTCTCCGAGAATCACATTTTTATCACCAGTTAACGCCATTTCTCAGCAATGAAAGAGAAAACAGGAAATCCCAAGGCAAGTTACTACTTCCGAGTTTGTCCTTTCAGAATAAAGATGCAGTGTTAGAGGCATACAGTAAATGGTCCAACCACAGTTTGTCATTTTTTTCTATGTAATACTATGTAATAATAATAATAATAATAATAATAATAATAATAATAATAATAATAATAATAATAATAAAGTGCTAAAAGAAAAGTAAGTTGAAATTGACAAAAGTAATAAGTAGCGATTCACTCAAAATTAACCAATAACAAAAATGTTATGTTATTTTTGATGTTGTTAAACATAATATTTTAGTGTTATTTATTAATGTCCCCCAAAATAATAATGATGTAGCAGAAGAACGGGAAGAGGATCAGCCGCAATAAAAATAACTTTGAAGTAATAAAAAATGTTATTCATAAACTGCTTGGTAAACATACCAAGCAACATTGTTCATGAAGTAATAAAATAACGATTTAAAGGTTTAAAGTTCAATAAAATGACTATTACATAAGTTGCAGAATGCTGCGTTTTAAAGAATTGTTCTTCTTCTTATTATTTTCATACATTTTCTTTTTATGGCTGAAGAATGAACTCGTGCGTTTCATTGACCACTTGCAGATGGACAAAAGCCAGAGGGACAAAGGTAGAGATCTTTTGTTGTTGAGTGTAACCAGAGCCTTTAAGCTTTAGGAGACTAGTCAGGCATTGAATGCACTGGAAACGAGTGGAACATGCGAGCGAAGAAAACTTCAAAATGCAATTTAATTAAAATAGTTTAACATAAAGTGTAAAACCTGTTTACAATCTTTGTATATTTGGGACTATACTATATCCAAATAAATCATTTTAAATTTTGTCTTGAGCTAAGGTGCACACCCCTTCAGAGTTGGTGGGGCTTGTTACTGATACTAGTGTCTGTTAGAGGATCTTTAATAACACGCTCTTTGGTCGTGTCCTCCCGGTAGACATCCTCCCCCATCATCTAACGAGGAAGTGGCGTCACAGACCCAACAGATTGCTGAGCAAGGTCCTAACATAGAGCAGTTTAATGCGAGCTATAGATACTGTGCCAAATAGCTGACGGAATCTTTTCAAAATCCATCTTCATCCGTGAAAATTTAAGGCGTACCGATTTTAAAAACAGCAAGAGCATAAAGTACAGAGATTCATCTTTCCGATAAACACCATATTTTCGCAATATGATATTTTTAACATTTTAAAACAAGAGGCGAAAGATTGTCGGAGCAGACTTCAATTGGAGACAGCATACAGAAGAACAGAATTTGTCGCTTGAACGGATCTCCGGTGTCTGCTGGTTGATTCTATTCTAGTTGTAAACAGGCTTGAACTTCAAAGCTGACCATATTTTGAATATTTTGGAGCTAGCGAGCGTGCTTGCTAGCCGACGAAAGATTTATTAACATGGAGTTGAGAGTCGGAAACCGATACAGACTGGGCAGAAAGATTGGAAGCGGATCGTTTGGAGACATATACTTGGGTATGTTTTTGTTACTGAAACTTGTCTAAGAATCTGTGTCTGTATTAACATCAAGAGGAAAGTGTGAGGAAGTTGGCCAACTGGTTCCCTTTTCAGAGGTTCAGAATTAGTTGGTGATAGGCGATCAGCTGTTGTGTTCTCTGTTAGCGTTAGCTGCTAGGCCAGTAGTTTCTGTAGCAAGTAAGCCAGCATTTCCATCTTCTGTTTTGAAAATGTGATTAGTAAGCGATTTATTTCGACTGTGCTTGACTCAGAAACGTATTTCCTGTTATAATGTCAACCCGGTGTCCAAATGAAGGGTTCAAATTACTAGGAAAACTGACAGCGGATGTGAAGCTAAGTGTTTTGTCCTCAGCTAGCCATGTAAAATCTGAAAGTTTTGGTTTGGTTCTTTTGCTTTGATTCACCTGAAACTAGTTTTAGACCAGAATAGCCTTTCGGACTGAGCCTGTGAAGGGTTCGGGGACAGTGGCCTACATATGGGGTTTTCTTAATGGTCTTAAACAGAACTAAAGTTTCCAGCTGACTTAAAAGGCTCAACAGATCTACTCTGGTTGCCTTTCAGTGAGTTTTATGTAATATGTTTTATATTATAAAAATTGTATCAAAAGGATGAGATAGCCCAAAGATTTGTGTGTGATTAGAAGGCCCTATATCCTTCTGAGAAGAAGCTGTCACGAACATGTTGTATAAATATAGCTTCATCTCTACTGAGTGAAATGTAGCTATCTTCAGTTAGCTAAGGCTGCTGACCAGCTACTGATTAAATTGTTTTTGTCACATAAAATGTTGGATCTTCCTGAAGTAAATGTTTTCTTTTCTTTCATTATTTCATCTGACTTTTAACGATGACATGGTCATTGTTGTTTGCAAATGGATCGTGATGAAGGGGATTTAATCTGCACTGAGTTAGATTAAACCTACATTAAATCACCAAATGCACAATGTGTGTGGTATTCTGGTTGGATGTGATATGTCATTAGTTAAGACCAACCATGCCGTAACTCTTCCTTTGGGGCTTATATTGGAGCTTTAATCGTTGTGATTCACATCTCTGCTTAAGAAACCTCACCTCTGGTCTCTAGCAGTGTCACAGGTCTGGATGGTTTCTAAATGTGAACCATCACCAGACTGGAAGTGTCTGTTTTCCTTTCTTTCTATTTGTTCCTTCTGATCTTCTGTGGATAAGATGTAGGCATAAAGGTGATTCTATGGTTGTTTTCCAGTAAAATACTTGATTAGTGATTCTGTCATAGAAGTATCTGAGTATCTAAAATATGTGCAACTGGTGAGAAAAGGTTTTCTAGTTTTGGATAGGTTTTTTTGTCCTTGTTTTTTTTTTTTTTTACCACATTTGGATATATTAAACACAGAGACAAGAGATCCTGGTCTCCCTTCTGGGACTATACCAAATGTTTACATTCGACTGTTATTGTTAATTTTGTTTTTCATTTGATTTTACATTTAAGGGACAATTATTCTTTACCAAAATCTATAGCATTTTTGCTCGGGTCGTGGTTTGAAATGTTTTGTGCCAGAACTTTGTGCACTTGTGTGACCTAACTAGGCTGTGTGTCCTGAAAGTGAACTCGTCTTGTTGAACTAAAACTCCCAGAACGATGTTAAATGTCCTCACGTAGCGGCTGTGAATCCAGGAGAGCTTGGATTAATTAACTGGATCTGGTTTTTCTTCCACATGTCCTGTTGTACAATCTGATAGCCAGAGCTGCCAGCCGCTTGCATAATCCCTTAGTGTTTTTTTGTCTCACTCAGCTGTCCATCCTTTCCATTGAGTGGTTGATGACTAATGTGTTGTAACATTGTAAATGAGTCAGAGCAGTGTGTGGTTCTGTTGAATCGGTTAACCCTCTGCTGTCTGCAGTAAGAGCAGGAGCAGTTTTTTTTTTGAGCATTCGTGCTTCTGTTGCAAGATCCCATTAAAATGCGTGCATGGCAGACGTCCCACAGTGATTCACTCATGGTGTTTAAACCAAGTTTGTGTTGGTAACAGTGATGAATGTTTCAGAGACCTGAAGGCTTGTTCCTATCGGGTGATTAGCAGGGTGGGTTAGGGTCACCCTGTCCACTGAGGTCCTGTCCTCCTCTGTGATTGGTATTATCCATCGTAGAGCATCATGAGGAAATACATATATTTTAGACTTGTTTGAAAATATTCGGAAAGTGTACAGAGACATGAGCTGCGTCAGAGGACAGTTTTATAAGAAGACCAAAGAAATGTCTCAACCTAATCTGGATCAGACTGAAGTCCAAACCACTTTGTTTCTTTTCCACGTTGACGTTAGGGTCACTTACAACAAGTACAGAAATATATTTGTTCTGTGAACACTCGCTGTGTTGTCTCATATCATACAGGTATGAGATCACCCCGTCTCCCTTTTGTTTTTTGTTTCGCTGAATGCATTTCGATACCAAGACGTCAGCTTTTTAAGAAATCTCTAAATTCATATGTATGCCACTATCATGTTTGTTGAAGCCTACTTTTAAATAACTCTAAACATTTATTGGAAATAGATTGCACACATATCATCAGTTCTTTAAAGGGTGTCAATTCTATCAGTGTTTTATGCCACTGTATGTTTAAAATCACAAACATAATTTTTTTTTTGTCAGATGAAAGCAGAAAAAATCAGATTTCATGATTACTGGTAATTGCGGCAGGCCTGAGTGACTGAAGGTCAAGAAAAGCCACTAGTTTAGTGTTATTTACCACCAAACGCTCCTTCTAGCTCATAGTTTCATGATGGGACAGGACGGTGATTGTGATGAGTCTATTAGCTGGTTATGTTCTGCAGCAGGGTGTTATAAAACTCTCCCTCAGGCTGCTACCTGTCTGACAAGAAAACAGGGACTTGTTTAACAGATACTGCTGGTGATATCACATCACAGTCAAATGAGAGAGCTCCAGCCGTGTATGCTAACAGGGAGGGGCATATTTACAAGCAAACTTACCACAAAGGTTGTTTAAAATAACAGAGGGAAAGTTACTTAGAACGGCTCAAACTGCGTGCTGTTGGTGATCCAGTCATCGAACTTAAGGCACATTTTTGCACTGCCTGACCGCTGACATGTTAGTGGGTTGGCTGACGTCACACCAGGCGTCATCACGAGGCTGAATGTTTGTTTGTTTGTCTTTTCGATCACCAATAGCAGTGGAGGTGATGTTCTGTTACAAGTCACGGCATATTTGCATGTTTCTGCAGCACTTCCTGATGAGGCCTCATGAAATAATAGTCTACAGAGATGTGTCTGAACATGTTGCACCAGCAGCCCAGCAGAAAAACACACCCTGCACACAATGTGAACACTTTGGCATATCAGGAGCAGTCCTGATATGTGAGAGGGAGGCAGAAGGAGGGAGTGCTGCATTCCTCAGAAAAATCTGTTCAGACAAATCCCATTCCTCTGACACCAGGAGAGGACACACTGAGGACACAGAGAGCACACACTGTAAAACACCCGCTTGATTCAGATGTTTCTGTTGGAATAGCTTCTTTATTTAATGCAACTGGGAGTCAAGTGGGTCGTGTCGAACAATATCCTTTTTAACTTCTCTGACACCTACGGCCCGATGAGTCTTATGTAAATGAGCATAAAAAGCAGCCAACACATTAAATCTGAACTTCGGTCATTTATGTAACACATAAAATCCCTGTGATTTCCCTCCAAGCTTTGGTTTTCTGAGGTGTCGGTTGCATGTTGAGAGCGCGCTCCTCCATGCTGGCCACCGTGGGGGGCAGCCTTGGCCCCGCCCTGCTGGGTGCCGGGTGCCAGATGACGTACAGAGAAATCAATGATGTTCCATCAGAACTGCTGTTAAACTCTTTCTGCTATGAGACGGTGTGTTCACACATGTGAGCGGGAGTAATGGGATTATGTAAGGCGGTGTCAGGTTTCGCTTTCCCTGTGTGTGTGTGTGTGTGTGTGTATGGGGGGTGACTAACTGGACTCCATTACCATGTTTAGGAAGAAAGCAACCTCAGCACTTAAACATGCCAGTTTTGAAGTCATTTCCCTGAATCCCTTCATGTGTGAGCTGAGTAGATGAAAATCTGCTCGTGTCCGTCATAAAATGATGCTGGACGTCCAGGAAGAACTGGTGTTTTGAAACGTTGGACTGGTTTCTGCTTCTGACAGATTTAGCTAGCATTCTTAACTTTCTTTGTCCACAAACTGAGCTGTTTCATATCAACCAACTTTTCTGTATTTGCTCAAATGTTTTCCACACATCAGTAACAGCAGGCCATTACAGACATATCAGGAAGAGAAATGAAGGTCTGTAGCCGCTGCTAGCTTGCCTGGCTTTGACATGGTCTCATTGTTTCTGAGATATCTAGATACAGCTGCAGAGTTCATGCTCTTTGACCGATTCCCCAGCTCCACTCTGCTAAACCTTGTCTGTCTGTTTGTCTGCCTAGGCACTGATATCTCAGTGGGAGAAGAGGTGGCCATCAAGCTGGAATGTGTGAAGACTAAACACCCCCAACTCCACATCGAAAGCAAGATCTACAAGATGATGCAAGGCGGAGGTATCGCACTCCCAAATCCACCATACATGTACTCGTTCATCACCAAACGTATCAATATTTGCATATGAGCAGTTGCATAACAGCTTACAATAACTCTGTCATCACCTCTTAAGAAGATATTTGGCTCGTCAAACTTAGTAAACTAGTTTCAGAGAAGAAAAATGGCGGGCAGTCGGCCAACCCAGGGATCCAAACGTTTCCGTGCTTCTTCACAAACCTGCAGGCAGAGCAACAAAATATGTAAAGAAGCATCAACTTTTACAATGTCTTTTTACTTCTCTATTTAGTAATTCTTAGATTAGTTCAGCACATTTGTTCTGATTGTAGTTAAGGTTTCCTGCAGCAGATTGCCCCTGATCAGGCCTGCTGGACAGATCAGAGACTTGTTCACCCTGCAGTTACTACGCTACTTTAACAAGCTCAGCAACTTATTACATTTGATTAGTAACTAATCAGAAAGATGAATATTGAAAATAACATTTCAATAAATTATTTTAACACATTTTCTATTTCAATTCAAAAATACTTGATTAATCCCAAAGGGAAATTAAATCTTGTTTTAATTCATTAATTATTCAAAAAGTCATGATAATATTATAATAATAACAATTCAAATAATGAAGAAAAAAAAGAGTTTCAGATTTATTTTTTTATTTTTAAATCAAAAATTTATTAGGTTTATTTTTTACATTTTTATTCCTCATCTCTAACTTTCCTAGCGCCCCCCGGTGGCCACACAGGGACCATCAGCCCCCCACTTTTAAAGTCGCTGGCCTAACCAGTTCAGCTCATGTAGAAGATTTGAATGTATCTTCAAATACATTCAAATCTTGTCTGGTTACATTCAAGTCTGTTTTACGCAACAGAAAAAGTTACTTTCTTTGTCTCTAGTTGATCTAAAATTTCTTCAAGTGGTAAATAAAAACATTCACACAGAAAATCCTTTTCTACCACACTGCACCAGATCAGTTATTTGTTATTTTGAAGTTATTTAGTGGGAAAGAAAATCATCTTATAATAATCTAGCTATCAACTTTTCAGATTAGCCACAACCAATCACAGCCAAGCAATTATTTGAATCATTCCCAGGAAACAAATGAGCACAAGTCGTGAGCCTGTATTTTCCATAAAATAAAGGCGTGTTCTACTCCAATTAAATACTAAAACGACGAATGAGATGTTGTTTAGGATTAGCTGTATTGTGTAGTTTGTTCAAGCATTTTACTTATTCTATTCAAACCACAGAAGTAGCTATTAAATGAACTTGTCTTGGTTGTTTAGACCCTTGATGCTAAAAGGAAAATTAATGTGATGACAGATTCCTCAGACTGAG
This sequence comes from Phalloptychus januarius, assembly GCA_902982915.1. Lineage (NCBI taxonomy): Eukaryota > Metazoa > Chordata > Actinopteri > Cyprinodontiformes > Poeciliidae > Phalloptychus > Phalloptychus januarius. The sequence goes on from CADWAE010000476.1 coordinate 676,165, forward strand.
CATTTGATACTGTTTAATGACTCCTTTCTGTCAGAATACCAGATAATTACTCCGGTAACCTTTACCTGTACTTTCAGTGGGAATTCCAACAATAAAATGGTGTGGTGCTGAGGGAGACTACAACGTGATGGTGATGGAGCTGCTGGGGCCCAGTCTGGAGGACCTGTTCAACTTCTGCTCTCGGAAGTTCAGTCTGAAGACCGTCCTCCTGCTTGCTGACCAGATGGTGAGAGAATAGTGCTCTGGTCTTTACCAAGAGCCTTAACTGTTCTCAATTATGTAGTGTGTTGGGTGGAAAGCTGCAGATGAAAGGCGTCTGCAGGTCTGTTTGTTGCTGTCTGTCTCCTGGTGTTTAGTTATTAACATGAATCTGATTTGCCTTTCTAGATCAGCCGGATTGAATACATCCACTCCAAGAACTTCATCCACCGAGACGTGAAGCCGGACAACTTCCTGATGGGGCTGGGCAAGAAAGGCAACCTGGTCTACATCATCGACTTCGGTCTGGCTAAGAAATACCGCGACGCTCGCACGCACCAGCACATCCCCTACCGCGAGAACAAGAACCTGACCGGCACCGCCCGCTACGCCTCCATAAACACACACCTCGGCATCGGTGAGACACGTGGCAATGGCTGCCAGTGTCGCTGCAGTGCGCTGCCCCCTGCTGACGCACCTTGCCTCTGTCTTCAGAACAATCCAGACGGGATGACTTGGAGTCTCTGGGCTACGTCCTGATGTACTTCAACCTGGGCTCTCTCCCCTGGCAAGGCCTCAAAGCAGCCACCAAGAGGCAGAAGTACGAACGCATCAGTGAGAAGAAGATGTCCACCCCCATTGAGGTCCTGTGTAAAGGCTACCCCTGTAAGCTAAGCTTCTAACATGCCTTTCAGTGCTTTTCTTGTTGCCATAACTGCACAAGTGCCTGATGTCCGGATTTCTCTCTCTCCGCTTTAGCTGAGTTTGCCACATACTTGAACTTTTGCCGATCTCTGCGCTTTGACGACAAGCCTGACTACTCCTACCTCCGCCAGCTTTTCAGGAACCTGTTCCACAGACAGGGCTTCTCCTACGACTATGTCTTTGATTGGAACATGCTCAAATTTGTAAGTCGTGTCGACATACAGTTGAAATTCAGACCAAATAAACGACAAATGGGGCTTCAGTTGTTGTTTTAAAGTGAGGCAGTATGATGCAAGATCAACTTTTTTGAGCTTTGTGCCATGCTTTAATATCTCCTCATAAAAAGTATAGCTGAAGTGATGGTAAAGGGTTGATAGAGGAACCGTTTTGTAACAACGTCCTGAAGGCAGAGTTCCAGAAAGAGCAAGAGTTTTTAAAGAGACAGACGCACAATTATATTGTGGTAAATTATAAGTCAGATTTTCTTTTAAGTAATATTTGATATGTACAACATTTTATAACAACTGAAGGTAACACAAACATCAATGTACTTGAATCATTCAGTGATTTGTTACAGCCATGTCTGCAAGTGTAAAAGAAAAAATTGCACAATAATAATGCAATAATATGTTCAGTGATCTAATATCCTGTTTTGGTGTAAAGCTGAAGTAACATTGGTTCCTCTCCGGCTGTGCGTGCGGGCACCCCATCCAGATTAAACACAGGCTAACTGTTGCTATAGAAACAGCTACACTACCTGGAGGTGACTGTGGGGCTGTGTTGTGTGTCAGGGTGCCAACAGAGCCGTGGAGGACGCTGAGAGGGAGCGCCGGGAGCGCGAGGAGAGGCTGAGGCATAGCAGGAATCCCGGGGCCAGAGGCATGGCTTCCGCTTCAGGAAGAGCCAGGGCGGCTCAGGACGCCGCAGCCCCCTCCCCACTCAACCCTGCTTCACACACAGGTCAGAGCGCCACCTGACCATCAGCTTTCACAGCCTCACCGGGCTGAAGGCGGCTTCAGAAGAACTGCGTGGTGACTGACACTTGGCTCTCTGTTGTTTAGGTATGGAGAAGGAGAGGAAGGTGAGCATGCGTCTTCATCGTGGAGCACCCGTCAACATCTCCTCATCAGACCTGACCGGACGTCAGGACACGTCTCGCATGTCCACCTCACAGGTACTTCCCTCAGGAGCTAATATGTCAGTATCTAGTTTGTGAAAAGAAGAGTCAACACGAGAGGAAGCATGAGTTCACCCATGGCAAAGAGGAAGCAGCAACAGAGAACAGAACATCTTGTCTGAACTTCCCTCTTCTTTTGTCCCACATCATCTTTTTCTACTTAATCAATCAGAACGACCAGGAAGCCACAGCAGTTCAGTAGCTGGTAGCATGCTGCTAACTGGGAGCTGTGGGTGTACTGGACTGTTAGTTTGTTCTCCATAATTGTCCTTTAAGGGTTTCAGACAGTACAGCTCTGCTAAAGAGGAAAAACATGGAATATGGAAATCAAATGCTTTGTTTAGGAACATAAAAGGGACTAAGTTGATATAGCAGGCTTACTTGGCTCTTTCTATTTATTTCTGTAGTGATGTGAAGCTGCTGGGTCAGAAACATTTTGCATATTTCTTTATTCATTTTAACTTGAAATATGAAATAAATCTGAAGGAACGGGTATCGGAATCATTGGCTGCAGCCGATTTTCATTTTTCCGATTTCCATGTTTTACAAAGTAAAAGTCTCTAATCATGTGGTTAATGTATTAAACTTAAAGTCGATTGGGATTCATCAAATATCTTATGTGAAGACTCTTAAACAACTGCACATTTTTAAGAAATATTTATTGCCCAGTGGATTTTTTTTAACAATCTGAAACCTAGAAGTGTTTAGCTCGTCATTAACAAATCTGCTCCTGATTGTACTTTAGGCTCCAGGTGTTTATGAGCTGCTGATTGTTTAATCTGTCCCTCTCCAGGCTCTGTCCCGGGTTACACCAAGCGGCCTCCAGTCTGCAGCTCCACGGTGAAACAGCCCTACATCCGCCGAGGACGCCTCGACATGCATCACCTGCAGCACACACACTCTCTCACACACATATTGACATAGATTCCCAGGACTCTCAAATGACCCGGAACTGCTCACCAACGCACCAGGTTCTGCCTGCGCATCTATTCACTTCACAGGAGAAGAGATGCACAGTCAGCAGTTTGTGTATGTGTGTGTGTGAGAGAGGGAGAGAGAGACGGGCAGGTGGAGACCAGTTTGGTTGCCTTAACAACCATCTTGGCGAAGTTGAAGCCACAGCAACCCTTCTTCCTCGCTCGTGGAAGATGTGAAAACTCCTCCTCCTCCCTGCTGTTGATGAAGCCATTGATTCACTTTTCTCTGGCCTAATGTATTTTTTTTCTCCCAACTTCTGATTTTACTTGTTTTTAATCTTTTTAGCAGAAAACAAAACCATCGACACCAGCTGATCAGCATGTAAACGGGGAATGCGGCGTTTGTTCAATGTTAACCTGTTGGATTTCCTTTGATTTCGGTCGGATGGAGAGTTGCTCCATCATGGCGGTCTTTGAGCACAGTGCCTAAACTCTGTGTGTCGTGTAAAATACTTTGAACCCCGCAGTCCACTCCTCCTTATTTACTTCTTTCGATGTGAATGAGACGTTTAGGTAGTAGAAGACGGGGTGGGGGGGAAGGAGGCTGTTCGAGTTGTGTCCATGTCCTCAGGTCTGTTGGAATATGGTAAACATGCAGCACATTTAGTTAGTGTTCAGGTTGTGAGTGGCGTGGGAAAAGCTGTGAATGGAAGAGTGAGTCAGGAGCTCAGTCTGTCCACACCAAACGTCTTTCTTTGTAACTCAGTGCATCGTGATGTGGTTTTGTGTGTATTTGTGTGGTTGTGTCCTAGGGGTTTCCATGCTCACAGGTGGGATAAACATGTTGATTTCTTTTTATATAAATATATATATATATGAAAGTAAACATTTTTGTAAGCTTTTACGTCCACAGCATCATCAGCAGATGTCCCTCTGCTTCCACCCTGAGTCCCAAACACCTCTTTTCATTTCTCCAAAGCACAACTTGTCCATTTTCTAGATAAACTTTCACCACCAGAAGCGGATTTTCAGAGCGGCTTTCCAGGACTTTGGTCCCTTGTTTTCACTCTGCTGTAGCTGATCTCATAGAAGCTTTAAACAGTGCAATGTGTTGGGGAAAGTATGAGACACATCAACTAACGGATCTTTTCTCCCTGTTTTCAGGATCTGGTGGCGGAATAATTTTAGTTGCTAATGTCCAACTAAACGAATTTGAAGTTCTTGTAAAAAAAGCAAAGTTTCAGTCTGTGATACAAACCGACCCGTATCTTAATGGACACATTTGACTTTGCTGATAAGAGTATCGATTATCATAAAGATCGTCTTAAATGCTTCAGTCAGGTTTAAACCCGACTGGGTGAACTTTGGGATTTTCATGGCTCCATGTGGCATTAACGATTCGACAACGCTGTGGTACTTTACAGTTTAGAATCAAACTCTGCAGAGCGTGCGCCGTCAGACGGCTCGGCGCTCCTTTTGGCATAGAAAATGGATGGGTTTTGCTTGGAGGCCAGTATCCCGGAAGCAGAGGGGGTTTTAGGAGCTGTGGACTGAGTGCTGCGTAGTGGAAGGTGGCCCCCGACCCTCAGGCTCCTCCTGGAGTTCTGATCTAAAGTAGGAACTCCTTGATGTGATAGACTGATGAGAAGTATTTGTAGGCCATTTTCTTTAGGCGATGCGGGAATGGGTTGTAGTTGTAACTTGTGCATGTTCCTTGATTCTGTTGTGTATAGGATGCGCCTGTTTGCCACGTCGTGGTGAGCTGCTGTAGGCTTCTGGACAAGCTGTTCACAGAGGGACTGGGAATGATTCACTACTTCAGGGTTCCATTTGGATTCACTACATTAGGGTTCCTGTGAAAGAACCTTCTCTTTCCTTGGAAAACGTATTTCACTTCTGGACTTGGAAAAACAGCTAATGTGATAGAATAACTCGTATGTCTCACTGATGACGGCGACGATAAATGCAACACGTTTCCGTGGAATGGGTTTTCTGTCGCGTTTCTCGTTCTGTCACCACCAGTCCCAAAAGCTTCTAGGTGTGTTCTGAATTCAGGTCCCACATCTTCTACTGTGGATTCATGGGAGTTTCTTTTTCCTTTCACTACCATCGTAATACTTCTGCTCTTCAGTTGTAATGCCACTGTTTTTGTGTATTTTAAAATTGTGTAAATAAATTAAAAAGTACTTCTATGTGTGGATGTTTGATTTGATGACCTGCAGTTGGAATTTCTACCTCCTTTATGTGACTCTAGAATTAGAGGATCAAACATGGTAATGATTAGTTTGATTATAGGAAGTGCACACAGGAATGTCAAGAATACATCATCTGTTGAGAAATGTAAAGGGCAAATGCACTAAAACTTATCCTTGCATATGTAGCATCAGACACAGTTCATGTTCTGTATCTGCAGAGAACTTTTTCAGGATGTCCACTGATGACTGTAAACTGCACAGAAATTAGCTTAGCAGCTGCCAAGCCATTTTCTCTGGGAGGATTATTATTATTATTACAAAGTCAGATACAGCAGCAGAAAGAATCCGAAGATATTAATGTGCGTATACTATATTTAACCAGGAAAATAACCTATTGAGATTAAAAACATCTTTACAAAAGTGACCTGGTCAAAAACGGAACAAATCCAGATACAAAAAACATCCAAAGATATTAGACCCAACCACGTTGTGCAGGAAGTAAACGCATGGACAGTAGGAGATGGGTGCAAAGACGTTTCCTGTAAGGTGGCGGCTGCCTTGAGTCCTGTTACGTACCAGCGCACAAAACTCATGCAGTCCACCTGTGTTGTTGAATTTCACTTCTGTCAATGATCAAATGTCATCTTTAATCCAGCTAGTCTGGTGGTAATCTGTGGGAATCCCAACTGGATGGAGAGCCAGGTCTCAGAGCAGAATGTGATGAGGAAGTAGCTCAAAGATTCTCCTAAAAACAGCTGGAGACACAGAAGAAGACGAACTGATTAATTGCTCTAAGAAGAGAAAAGTGGGAGAGCAGCTGTAAGAATGTTGAGCCAGAGAGGATGACTGAATGCAACCTGCTCACTCATGTTTCACTGTGTGGTGTGTGTGTGTGTGTGTGTGTGTGTGTGTGTGTGTGTGGGGTGAGGGTGGGCCGGGGGGGGGGGCTAAAAGATGCTGTTAAATATAAACAAAATAAAAGTGATTTTGGCCAAAAAAAAGAAAAAATCATTTGACAAAATATGCTGATATGTCATTCAGAGTAGTGGTAAGGTAATGTAACCACTGGGTGGCGCTGTTAAACAATCTTTACTGGTGCAGTGGCAGGACTGTTACACAACAGGTCATAGTGACCTCCCCTTCCTGGAAGATGTTCATGAGCAGAATTACTGCAACAATGGAAATGATAATTCATGGTATGCAGTTTTTTTTGTTGTTGTCTCTTCTGACCTTTATTTGAACGTGGGTTGTGTGAAAGAGTAAAAAGGTCAAAAGGCCGTGACTCAGAAGGCCGTGACTAAAACTTGTGATGGCCGTGTCAAGAACTAAGACTTTTGTACCCGGGTCGCTCCACCACACCAATAAATACACATGTTGGAAGATGTGTGCTGTAAGTAGAGGTTTGAAAGGGCTGAGTAGTTTGATGCTGAGTCGGCTCATGTTTCCTGTGGAAGGATGTGGGAGACAGACTGAACACCAGCAAACCGCTGACCTAACCCTGCAGCTCCAGCTCAAAGCTTGGTTTATTTCCTTCAAATGAAGACATTATCAGTCACAGAAATGCAGGCAGCAGCAACAGAAAAACAACATGCAACAACAACAGGTGCAGAGGTTCGGATTAAAGATACTCTTGGCTTAAGAAATTGAAGGAAATGTCTGGTTTTTGCTAATTCAGCTAGAGGTTGTCACTATTGGAACAACGCAGATATAAAACCACATGATGAAATCTTTCATTTTGTGATAATGTTATTTATTTATTTGTTTATTTTAAAAAAATGACAAATCAAATCAAGTTTATTTGTGAAGCACATTTCAGCCATAAGGCAGTTTAAAATTATTGACATCACACAAACACAATACAGTATTCTAGAATGAAACAAGCAATAAACATTATATTTGATCAAATATAATCATATTGTCAAAATCATGAATACATGTCAAATATTGTATTTTGGTCAATATTGTTCAAAAGCAACTCCAACCAAGTGAGATTTTAGCCTTGATTTAGAGGAACTCAATGTTTCGGCTGTGTTGCAGTTTTCTGGAAGTTTAATCCAGATTTGTGATGCATAGAAGCAGAATGCTGCTTCTCCATATTTGGTGCAGCTGCAGAGGACCTGAGAGGTCTGGATGTTGATACAACAACAGCAGATCTTTAATGTATTGTGGTGCTAAACTGTTGAATGATTCATAAACTAACAGTATCTTAAAGTCTATTCTCTCAGTGAAGGACTGTAGAACTGGCTGATGTTCTCTACCTTCCTGGTTTTAGTCAGAACTCCAGCAGCAGCGTTCTGGATCAGCTGCAGCTGGAGGATTGCTTTGTCAGTCAGACCTGTGAAGACGCTGCTGCAGTAATTAATGTGACTAAAGATAAACGTCTGGATGTGTTTGTGTAGATTTGCACATTGTCTGTCATTTATATAAAAGAGTCAGTCAGATGTTATATTTAATTTCTCAGAACTTTCTTCTTTTTTACCAAATACGTTTGTACTCTTACTTGAGTCTCTCTCTTTAGTTTTTTTTTTGGACAGCTTCTTGTTATTTTGAGTCAGAGTGCTGCTGTTACTCTAAATCTATCAGGGGTGTATAAATAATTCGTTGCTGGCAGGTGGTGCTTTGTCTTCAGGGACATTTTGTCAGCACAGCCTCTGATGGCTCAGATGTCTCCCTCAGCTGTGGCTGTGTGGGCGCCGTCTGAAGCCAGAATCCCCCGAACTGTCCGGGATGTCGGTGCAGTCAATAGGGTGACGGTGATGCGCAGGCCGCAGAAAACAAAGCCTATAAATAGCACGTATGAGCTGATGCGCATCCTCTTGGTGAGGTCAGGCTGAGGGGGGGAGGGTAAGGGGAGGGGGGGCGTTAGGACCCAGCAGCAGCTCGGTCTGCCCGGCTCTGACGCTCTGCCCGCAGACGTGCAGACGTGCAGGTTGGAACGCCGCGCAGGTGCTGAGGCTGGATGAGAGACGGCTCCCGGCTGCATCATCCGGTAAGACGCTCAACAGTTTGCCGCTGGGTGCAGACAGACATCTTCCTGTTTGACATCAGCTATAGTCCAACGACTGTCACAGCTGGACGAGACGCGATTATTATTGGGGACGACTGCGTGAAATTCATCATGTCGCGGGGATGCGTGACTTTTTCCTCGGTGTTCTAGAGGCGATCTGATTCTGCAGGAAATGACTGCAGCAGCTTCCAGGATGAAGGTGTGAGGCTGCTGACGAGAGGAGAGAAGGTAGATCAGAACGTTCTCACGTCAGGAGGTGTTCATTTAATCTGTGGAGCTTTTATTTTGAAAATTGAAAGATTCTGTGATCACAGTTATCAATTCTTTTAAAGTTAGAGATATAAATATGTAGAGAGGGACAATATGAGTAGAGCAGATCGATTCATGCCGATGTACCGGGGTGAATCGATATGAGTTAAATTGCAAAATGGTTTTATTTTCAAAGGTTTATTTAGCTCGAGTGGATGAAGGATTCAGTTTGAGTTACGATCAAATTCAATTTCATTTTACTTTTAGCATCATCAATTCACAACTAAGTTCTTTTCATTCAAAACACTCTATCCATCCTCCATCCATCCATCCATCCATCCATCCATCCATCCATCCATCCATCCATCCATCCATCCATCCATCCATCCAACAAATGTTAATGTTGAGTAAATCTGATCTGTGATTACAAAAAGCCATTTTCAAATGATAATTTTATTTATTAGTGTAAACATAAATGAACCTGACCAGTGGAATCAGCAGCTATCATCCTGTGTCTTGTTGTTGTGGCTGTTGGCCCTTCTGGTATTGTATGGCTCATTATTCCGCTGCATTAGCAAAGTGATCTGAAGGTCACAAACTGACGTCTGGACTTGGTGAAAAATAAGGAAATCCTGGGCCTCCAATGTGAAGAGAGAGTTTTAGCAAGACTGATGTGCCTCATCAGGCCCGGTGCAGGGTGTGGTTCCAAAATTCTGGAAAAAAAAATAGAAAGACTTTTTTCTTGAAAATATATTTGTGCAACAGATACATTTAAAAATATTAATAAGTAATGACATTCTGAAATAATCTGTGTTTTTGAGACATGGGTCAGACTCAGACTTTCTGGCTTGTTACGTCAGATTCCCATCAGAAACGTGTTACCTGGAGACACTGGCTGCTGGATGTTTGGCTTCACCAATCAGGCATTTCTACTGCGCAGCTCATTCCATCTGTTTCCTCAGGTTGTAAATCAGGTGATGGGGCCTCCGGCTGCAAAATCACAGTCAAACAGTGACTTTATTAGCTTTTATTTGTAGAAGCTTGAAGAATAAAGATAATCCTTTGGGAATTAAAGAACAACTATTCAATGTATAGTAGCGTTAAGATTTTGTAAGGCTGCTGTTGATTTAGGTGGCTGTGCAGCAGTTCTGCAGAGCATTAGGGAGCATATAAATAACAGGTTGGGGTAGAGGGAATTGAAGGATGGGGGGCGGTGAAGTTTGCGCAACTGAGCTTGCCCATTACAAAGTGTAACAGGACGAGGTGAGCTATAAGTTTTACTTGTTGATCTGTTGAAGACGTCTTAGAGATGAGTCTTCAAATGAAAGGCTTTTTGCACATTTTAGTTTTTTATCCCCTATAAGTAAAAGTCTTATGTTAATTATTCAAGAGCAAGTGGAAAAAATGATTCTGGTGTTCTTTGCTATTGTGTAATATTTGCTGCTAGTAAGGCTTTCAGCTTTTAAAGACTGGAAAACAGCAGAAAAACACATTTAGTGGCTTTAAGGTCAAGTGTCAAACCTGCAGTTAGAAACCCATTCTTTTATTGTTTACGGATCCTGTATGCTGATGTAGTAAGGATGGGAACACTCCATTTCATTCATTCCTCCATTCTTTAAATTACTGACTCCATGTAAAGGTTGGGGTAGCAACAGGAGGGGCATGGTAACCCAGGACTCCCTGGTTTTCAGCAGCTTCACATCCTCAATGTAAAGGGAAAAACAACAACATCCATCCGTCAGTCCGTCCATCCATCCCCCTAAGCCTTATACCTCATTATGTATGTGTATAACATTGCCAGAGGACATAAATCACATGAACACAAAGAGAATGTTAACATTACCAAGCAGTTTCTTTATCTGACTGAAAACACAGAGTGAAGGATATCACAGGATAGGTCGTGGATCAAATGAAGTTTCATAGAGGCTTGCTTAAAGGCTTGCTCTGTTATCTGGCAGTTGCACTGTTGTAAAGGAGATTCTACTTTACAAGAACCTCAAATACAGACTTCCCAGGAAGTCCTCCCACTGCTGTATTTGTATATCATAGCGGTTGTGCAACATGCAAAACAAGAACAACAAAAAAGAACAGAAACAAACAGAAACATCAACTTCTGAATACAAATGAAACGCATAATAAAACTGCATCTGTGAGGTAGTTAAACAATGGTAAATGCATAAAATACTGTTTAATTTTTTTAACGATAAAACGGAACTTCAGAATTCTGATACCAAACTATTTAAAAAGTTTATCAAGCTGGTGGTACTTAGAAAACTTGCTGATTCTTAGTATGAAAAGTTTGACAGTCACTGCTATAACTTTTGCTAGCATGGGCAATAAAAAAAATTTTTTTGTTCAAATTTTTTATAGTTGAGTTCCATTCAAGTTATGATCAGTCATTATTAGATACTTTCATTTAACGCCATATTAAGCGTTACATATACATGGAGGACTTCCGGCTTGAGTTGTATGATTTTATTTTTTGAGCTTACACTTCCTGTCTCGCGCTGTTGCATAGCAGTCAGCTTGTTTATCCCAGCTGTTATTTTTTTCCACATTGTTTCCTCGGAAGATTCAGAAGGTTTGATGATTGTAAAAAGTATTATTATTATAAACGTGTATTTTGTTCTGCTAATATGTTTTTTGTGATAAACCTAAAATAGCACCTGAATAAGAATATAAAACAACTAATTGCAAACATATTACATTATTTTAGCTCTTACGGCGACTGCGGCTAACGCGTTGACGGTTGATGGCTTAGAAGCTAACGGTTAAGATCACACAATGAGCGACAAACAGAAATAAATTAAATTAGAGATTTGCATCAAACAGGTATAATAATTAAAGAACAACATTGAGTGCAAAGAGAAGCAGTTGTCTGAACTTAAAATGTATTCTTCAGCTGAATTATCCTGAATTATCCCGGTGCTCAGAGCGCCCCCCAGTGTCAACAGAGGAAATTAAAGAATACCTAAGGAGGAATTAATTAAAAGGGAGAAAAGTGCTAATTGTCTATGAACAACGGAAAGGGCTAATTAGACTCAGAACATCAAGAGAAAGCTTCAAATCTGTCAGAGCAAGAGTTATGTGCAGTGACAGACAATATTGAAAATGGATTAATGACACAATGAAATTGTACAGTGAAACAAGGGAGCATTGCACTCCATCTCCTGACCTAAGATGCAGAAAACTATGAAAATACCATGTGAACGTATAAAAGCAACAGAAGATTTTGATGCAGAGAGAGAAAAGCGATGTCTTCATCAGCTATTGTTGTACTGCTTTGCTTGCTCTGTATGGTACTGCCTCTGTCAAGTGCCAGTATGCAGTCTGACATTTCAAGTGTTGTAGCCAAAAGGACTGATGGATCTGTAGAGTTAGCTGCAAAGCAATCCCGAAGGAGATCAAACAAAAGGAAAAAATAAGAGAAATGGAGGAGCAACCTTCATTAGATGTACAAAAATTGGAACGTTAGTGTTTAGCGGCAGAAAAGGAAATGCTAGAAGCTGGTGCAAAATTCAAGATACACGGTGGAAGATTTAACATAAATATGGACAATCAGCAGATACAACAGAATAACATGCTGTTGACCACCTTGCTGTTTATGAACAAGCACCCCCTAGTGGCTTACTCCTTACATTGATACCACAAAGGAATACCACATATCCTAATGAAAATTATTCAAACTCTCAAGTCTCATTGAATGGTGGGCCTCTTTCACCTCACTGGTGATAAGCGTCATCTGCTGAAAATGTATGTCACAGATCCAAGCAAATTTTTTTGGAGGGAACATTTTACTGTAGTAATGACAAGGCATGCAGGGATGCTTGGCAAAGACTTGACCAGTGGTCGGTTTTCATTGTCCAAAGACCTTTCAGAGACAAATAATCTAAGTGGCCAAAAATAAGCTCAAAGGATGCAGAAGGTTTAAGGACATCTTCAGATTTCCTGGACTCATTTCGTCAAGCTCTGTCACATGTAAAAGGCCTAGAAAGTGACTGTGAGGACGATCCAAAGTTGTTACAGAAAGTTACAGACTGGCTGGGATATTTATTTTGCAATGAATCATTGTTGCTCTCGCCCTGCAAGATTTCAGTTTATGGAAAATTACTTTTTATGAAAGGGCAATGCAGCTTGCACAAAAAGCCACAGAAATATGCTACGTAAATTTAGGTCAAACAGCACTGATGTTCAACAAAGAATCCAATGTCTGAATGTGCAATTAACACAAAACAAAGTTGGTATTCGAAGACAGTGATCTTCTTCATATCTGAGCACACATCTATGACTTTGTTTCTTTGTAGTTTGGTCTCGAGCTTCTTCCTGTACTTCTCCTTGCTTTCTATAATCTGGACTTTGAGCTGGTTCTGTATGCTTGTCTATAATTTCCTGTCCTGCTCTCAGAGGGCTCTTTTACCAAGTTCAACAGTTCCTTCAGACCACTGGTTTGTTATTAGGGAAACATCTCATTGTTCTGGTGGGGATGATACCACCATAGTCGGGATGGTTCCGACTATATAAACCTCTGGTGGGGATGGTCAACACCATCCCCACCAGAGGTTTATATAGTCGATCAAACACTGTTGTAGCATTGATATCCTCTCCATGTGGCTGGCAAAGAGTAATCTAGTCTGTAGCCTGTTGGGCACGATGGCGGCGATTTGTCTTATATATTTGACCCTCAGTCTGTGTGTTGTTGGTTTGATTCCTGCTCTGTTGCTGTGTTCTTGGGCAAGACACGTCACTCACCCTGCCTACTGGTAGTGGTCACAGGGCCCAGTGGTGGTCGCCGGGCCCATTGGTGGTCACCAGGCCCAGTGGTGGTCCAGCGACTCCAATGGTGGTCGCTGGACCAGTATATAACATCCTCACCTCTATCAGTCTGCTCCAGGGCAGCTGGGGCTACAGTCCAGTGGTTTCCCACTGTGTGGGTGAATGTAGTGTGAAGTGCTTTGGGGTCCTCTGGACTTGATAAAGTGCTATATCAGATTTAAAATGACAGGTTTTTCATTTATAATTTTTGAAACAGACAGTGTACTAGTGTTTAATAGGAAAATAATGTCTGAAATTCTAGATTTGTCTTTTTGTTTTTTATTAAATATTGAGAAAATTAAATGATCTGATTTTTATTGTAGCGTTTTCTGGCAGCAGATCCAGTCGACATTTCTTTGTTCCATGATTGCTGGATATGCATCACGGGTGATTGTGAAGATTTGTGAGGAGAACCCTTCATTAAAAACTGTGAGTCACTGTTACAGGACTGTTCATTATATTTACTCAATACAGTATAATTAAGAACTGGTTTATTGAAGCCAGAATAAAAAAGCAATATTAGGAGTTATGTGGATTCGCACTAAGGAAAGAAATCCAATCTGAGAGTGGGCCACCTGCTGCCCATCTGAATTCAAAATGTCGAGGGAATTTGATTTCCTAATATTTTATGTCTGTTTCAGGGTCTCACTGCCTCCATTAAGGAACAGCCGTAAAGCACCATGGGAGGTGCTGTTGTGGATGATGAAGCTCCAGCCACTAAGGCCCCAGACGGAGGATGGGGCTGGGCAGTGCTGGCTGGATGTTTTGTCATCACAGGCTTCTCCTATGCATTCCCTAAAGCAGTCAGTGTGTTTTTCAAAGAGCTCATCCGGGAGTTTGGAGTTGGATACAGCGACACCGCCTGGATCTCTTCCATCCTGCTGGCGATGCTTTATGGCACAGGTAGGCTGCTGTTTGTTTGCATAATGCACAAATGGAAGGCAGTATCAGTGTATTAATTCAGTTTACATGATACTACATTGAAAAAAAAAAACCTGGTTTTACTTAACTCGTTTTGGTTTTTTTTGTTTTTCTCCTCTGATCTCTGGATCCCTTTCCTTTACAACCTCTCATTTATTTCTTATATAAGAAGCAGTTATATGCAAACCCAGTCAGTGGGAGGTGGGACAACTTACCTCATGTTGATTTTTAAAATGACAGTTTATAATGTTTCAGTCAGGCATGTTCTAACCATTCAGCTCATCAGAATGGCTAGAAATGAGAGATGATGACATTTATCTATCTAGACCAGGTTATTAATAAAATTCAGGCCTGCAGAGGCAAAAATGGTTTATTATTATCTCCTTAGATCATTATTTTATTCAACTATGTTAGTTTCAGTTCTTTTATCCATGGTGTCCCTTTGTCTGATCTTCGTCCGTCTTCCTCACTTCCTCAGCCTTCCCTTCCCAGCTGTTTCACATCTCCTCATTTTCTCAGCTGCCTCTACTTACCTCTGATTAGCCCCACCGGCCCCTATCCTGAGCTCCTGTCTGCATTTCGGTCCATCTTCAACATGAGACTGTAACATTTGATCAGAGTTAAACATTTGCCATTAAATCTGCATACTGCATGCAACAAACCTCTATGTATATACTGGCTTTCTTGTAGCAGATAACCAAGCGGTTTGTGTTGTTGCCCTGGCAACAATTGACCATAAATCTACGGATAGGGCCAAGCTCCTGAATGTACCACTCACCCAAACATGTTGCTTGGCCCTAAGAAGACATTTCATGCTAATGCTACACATGTGATGGTGGGAAAGAAAGCCCAGTAAATTGACAGTAAACTAACCTACTTACAGCTGTTTCAGTTGTGTTCAACGTGTGTCATGGCCACAGACGTCAAAATGAAATACATTTATCTTGTCATTCATAGGAGAACTAACGTTTGAAATAAATGTTTTAGTTCAGGAATCCTACCTCTCTGCCTCTGAAGCTGGTGGAATTAAATTGTACAACATGGATCAAATAGAAATGGATCATATCTCTGTTCGTTTTAGTTAAGTCTAAAGTTTATCTTCTCTCCAAATTTAACAAAAGTCTAACATAGCTATAAAGTACTGCTTACTATGACAATTTATTTTTTTGTCAGATTAATGCAATGTTATTATTGAATTATTGAGTGAAACATTTAGGACAAAATACTGAAAGGTACCTAAATACAGCAGCTGATGCCGTCTGGGTGTCCATACAGTGTGTGCTCTGCTCTGTGCAGGCCCCCTGTGCAGCGTGATGGTCAACCGCTTCGGCTGCCGCCCTGTGATGATGGTGGGAGGCCTCTTTGCTTCTCTGGGAATGATCTTGGCCTCCTTCTCCACCAGCATCATCCACATCTACCTCTCTACTGGAGTCATCACAGGTTTCACTGTTTTGGGTTTTTTCTTCTTCACATCTTCAGGAGAGCTGAAAAATCCATCCTTGGCATTTCTCTTGTATTGTCTTTCATATGACTTATTGACAGATACTGAATATCATTTTATGAAGACTTTTAAGTTAAATCTAACTAAATTTGCATTAAAGCACAAACATTTATTTTTCTTTATGCAATTGACTATCTGTCCGGGTTCTACAAAGTCTTGTTTTCATAAAAATACCTCATTTTCTAGTGTTCCATCTTAAAGCTGCAGTGTGTCATGCTTACAAAAAATATTCTTCACTCTGCCTTCTCCCTATGGTCCTGCTGCCATCTGCACAAATACAGAGCGCCATCAAAAACAACCAATCAGAGCCAGGGGGAGGGTCTAAGAGCTGTCAATCATCCTTGTTTACACATCACTCACAACCTACCCCCTGCTCTCTTGTTGAAATGGTGAATTGTTTCTGCACATTTACCAGCGCATACATGATGTTGATTGACAGAGCTAAGCACCTCCTCCTGGCTCTGATTGGTTATTTTTGAGCGGGAGCGGTGCATTTCTTCAGATGCCAATAGTAGCTAAGGGAGGGAGGAGGTGGAGATCAGCTTTCTTCAGATTACTTGTCTCATGTGACAGCTTTAACAAATATGTAAACAGCAGCCTTTTGTACAAGTTGCACGATGCAGCTTTAAGTTTCAGCCTTTTTACATAAACATCTCTTGTCCTGGTCTTTGCTGAAGGTCTGGGATTAGCTCTGAACTTCCAGCCGTCTCTCATCATGCTCAATCGGTACTTCAATCTGAAGCGTCCTCTGGCCAACGGGCTTTCCGCTGCCGGGAGCCCTGTGTTCCTCTGCGGGCTCTCGCCTCTGGGTCAGTTTCTTCAGGACCATTACGGATGGAGGGGAGGCTTCCTCATTCTTGGTGGGCTTCTGCTGAACTGCTGTGTGTGTGGAGCCCTCATGAAGCCCCTGCCGAAGCCCAAGCATGTGGAACAGCAATATGACCAGGAGGGCAAGAAGAAGAAGAAGAAGCTGCTGGACTTCTCTGTGTTCAAAGACAGAGGGTTTGTCATCTACACCGTAGCAGCATCCATCATGGTGTTGGGCTTGTTTGTGCCGCCTGTGTTTGTTGTGAGTTACGCCAAGGAGATGGGGAATGAGGACACCAAGTCTGCCCTGCTGCTCACCATCCTGGGTTTCATCGATATTTTTGCTCGACCGACCTGCGGTGTGATTGCCGGAATGAAATGGGTGCGGCCTCGGTGCGTCTACTTGTTCAGCTTTGCAATGGTCTTTAATGGAACTGCTGACCTGATCGGCTCGCAGGTGGGTGAAGACTTGTTCGTTATGAACTACCAATGAACAGTTTCTGCTTACTGATGTAGAGAGTTTAGGATCTGTAAGCTGATCTTTTTTTTTTTTTGACATTTCTTCCAGTCCAACGACTACCTGTCTCTGGTCATTTTCTGTATCTTCTTTGGCGTCTCATACGGCATGGTGGGCGCACTGCAGTTTGAGGTGCTGATGGCAATAGTTGGCACTGAAAAATTCTCCAGTGCAATCGGCCTGGTCCTCCTGATGGAAGCTATCGCTGTGCTGGTGGGGCCACCAAGTGCAGGTCAGTCAATTATTCCTAATATTTGTCTCAGCTAGCAAGTTTTTTTTAGAACAGTTTCCCTTAAACAACTTGCTACGCCTGGTTGCCGGGGCGATAAGGCAGTCATGCAGCAGCCGTTCTTGTTTTTAGAGTAAAAAATTGTTTAAAGTTATTTAAATCTTTCAGGAAGTGAGAAGATTTTAAATCTTTATTTATTTTGAACAAGTAAAATGTCAACGACAAAATAAAACGATGAAGAAGAAAACAAAAAAATATAATAATCATAAGATGTGTCAAGATAACCCGAGGTGACCCCGTTAGTCCCATGCTGGAGATGTTAGCTTAACAGTAACAATACATGAAGTTACATTTGAAATGAATCATACAAAGAACCACCAGTAAAATCAAATTTCAATAAAATCAGAGAGGTTTTATTTTTATGTGTTGTCTCATGCAAGCTTTGCTTTATTTCTATGTCTTTCTGTATTCAATCATAAGAAATCATAGTAAGGCAGAGAGACTGTTGTAGTTAAGACTGTTCCTTATTTTAGTGCATCAACATTTCACAGAATGAAGTCTAAACACATTGTATAATTGAATGAGGCCCAAAGCAAAATATTTTATTAGTACTGGTTTCACATATTTAGAATCATGGATGATTCCTGTTTTCTTTTCTTCAGAACGCCTATAGTAACTCAAATTATGCTAAGTGTCGCTAATACGTTATGGTTATCATGATATTATAAATGAATGCTACATCAGAAGCTAAAGAGGTTATAGATGTTATTTTGATTATGTAAAATGTGTAACTGCAACCAAAGGTCACTGATGTGTTGGAGGTAGATCAGTGAAAGATTAGGGAGAAGAGGAGCAAAAGGGAAAGCAGAGATGACCAGTGCCTCACAGTTTGCTGAGTTTTCTGACTTGGAAGCAGATTGTTGAGCAACTCAAACTGTTGAAAGAAAAGTATTGTTCAGGTAAAGGGTGTAGGACGACCTTGGAGCAGCCCCGGTGTAGTAAGGTGACTGAAGAGCTGGAATAAGATTTTCAAACTCCTTTTCATTCAAAACTTATGTTTGTTAGCATGAACCTTTTGAATTGTAAATTAATAAAACAAAAAAATATATATATTTTTTCTGGTAAACCATCTTGATGGTAGTGCACCTCCACATCTTTTCTTGTCACCTTGTCTTTTTTTTTTTGTGACAGGGCGACTTCTGGACGCTACGAAGAGCTACATGTACGTCTTCCTGCTGGCAGGAAGTGAGGTAGTGCTCTCAGGAGTGGTTCTGGCCACTTGCAACTTCTTATTTATCAAAAGGAAACCCCGTGAACCGGCGGTCTGTGAGTTTGAGGGGATCACACAGGCAGATGATAATACCACGCAGCGTAGCAACGGGGCAGAGGGGCAGCGAACGACAGAGGAGGAGAAGAAGAATAACGACGACGACGTCCAACCAAAGAGTGAAGCAGTGGACTCAGAGGAGGTGGAGAGATTCTTAAAGGAGCCGCAGGCGAACGGTGACATGGCTGCTTGTCCTGAAACCTGTCTTTAGGTGGAGATGCAGGATGCAGGATGCTAAACGTGCTAGTTAGCAGCAAACCCAATCCTAAGCTTTGGCCATAGTTCAATGTTTGAGTGAGCGATGTGTTTATGTCTGTCACCGAAGTAGCTGTGACACTGCTGCCATCCAAATGATTGTTGGCATGGACAGCTGCGTCGCCTTCGTCTTTCCACTCAATGTTTTAAAGTTTGCCGAATGGGAAAACTGAGCTGCAGTGCTGCCGTGTGTATATAGTTTATAACAAATGTTCAAGTTGTTTTTTATGGATGTCGCCACCAGCAAATGGAAATTAAGGGATAATTTTGTCAAAATTCTGCATTCTATGCTTTAGCAAAGGACATAGCAAATGATTGGTACAGATGAATGTAAACGCCCTGAAAAAGAAACACAGTAAAGTTGCAATATGTAACTTTTAACAAATGTAAAAAACAAAACATATATTATAAAACGGTCATCATGTGGTGACGTGATGACCGTCAAGCTCCTCTGTCTTCCCCCTGTGAACCTGCTTCGTCAGAAACGACCAGTCAGAGCCAGGAGGAGGGTCTCAGCTCTGCCAATCACAGCTGGTTCCCCACAACAGAGCCCGCCATGAATGCTAAGGCTAGTTAGCATGGCCACCAGTGATGGCAAGTAAACGGTTTTCCTAGGACAGTAAGTTGTTTCTCCACCATTGGCACATTTAGCATTCAGAAGATTGATTGGCAGCACTAAGCCCCTCCTTTGACTCTGATTGGTTGATTGCATTGAGTGCATTTCCTCAGATGACAGGAGTAACTCAGGAGGTGGAGGAGACTGATCTTCTCACAGATTATCTGTCTCATGTTAAATAAACTGCCTCAACATATTGACACTTTTATCCAATATGTAAAAAAGCAGCTTTAAGCAGCAATATGGAGCAGTTTGATTTGGATACAATTACAGAACACTGGGGGTGTAAATGATCTGATTTGCAACCATGTGGCTCATTCAGACTAGGCACTCAAGGCCATGAGTGATGTCATCATTGATCAAGTTGGATCAAATCGTCCATTTTCACTATGGTTCAGCCTGGGTGACTGTATCAAGCTACTGCCTAACATATGGGGCCAACTACACACACTGTTGAAACCTCCATGGTTAGCTAGGCTAACCATGGAGGTTAGCCTAGCATTCCAGGTAGTCGGAACCTTAGAATACCTGACCTCTTTCAAACCCGACATGAGACCCCCATCATGCCCCTGGTCCTGGTGATGTTGTTTAATCCAGCTACATGGCATCCTGTCTGTCTGTCTGTCTGACTGCCAGACGTCCTGGTAACTTCCTGCTACACTATCATTCCAGTCAGGCCGTCCTCTGGTGAGCGTCTAGACCTGCCAGCTCCTTGCATTTAAACGAGGTTCATCCTCAGTGCTGCTCTGCACCAGATGACTTTCTAATTAGATGATGCATTTGTGGTCCTTGTGTGCTTAACGTTTTTTCAATAATTAGTCTTTGATGAAGTGGAAGGGAATTAATCTTCAATAAAAGGGGGAATAGAGTGAAAGGCTAACAAATCATCCTACCTAAGTTTAGAGTCAGATCATAGAAGAACAAACGTAATATTTAAAAAGGAAGACCTGAGCTGAATATAATGTCTTGCTCTGCTCCACAGTTGAAGCAGCTTTGTTACAGAGGTCACCAATTCAGACCGGCAGGAGGAATTGTCATTTGTCTTTTTTGGATGCCTGTCAAAACAACCTACTGCTCCAGGTTTAGTAAAAACTAAAATAAGATGAAAAAGTATTTACCTCCTTACAGATTTTTCTCTTTTAGTAAAACTCAAATGTTTGTCATTAGCAACCATTTTTTTTAACTGCAGTTTTTAAGTTTTTGACAGCTTTTATTTATTACTGACCAGCTTGAGCTCCTGTGAGAACGTAGCTGGATATTTAGTTTTTGGCAGCAGTCACTGCCATCCATATACAAAAATTGCTCATCCCAAAACAATTTTTTTTTTCCTTTATTATTTTTTTTGCTAGCTGGAGCACCTCTGTGTCTCCCAAATATTCTTGATGTCACAATGACTGTCAGAAATTCTTGTTTATGCTTTTCCTTATTTTAAAACCAAACCAGGTCAGGCTGTAGTGACGGCTTAGTGGTGTCACTATGTTGTTTTTCTGAGCCCAGATGTAAAGATGTATCATTAAAACATCCATCGAAAAGTTCCACCTTATTTCTTCAGTCCACAGACATTTTGGAGATCATCACTCACCTGTGTTTTCCTTGGAACTCTACCATGGAGGTCATTTTGTCTGGTCCGTATTATTGTTGACCTCTGACCTGAACGGAGGCTGTGAGGTCTGTTCTGGATCCTTCTGTGTGATTCTGGTTGGCTGGCCTCTGCTGGGAA
The DNA here is from genome assembly GCA_902982915.1 of Phalloptychus januarius. NCBI lineage: Eukaryota > Metazoa > Chordata > Actinopteri > Cyprinodontiformes > Poeciliidae > Phalloptychus > Phalloptychus januarius. Next base: position 697,318 of record CADWAE010000476.1, read on the forward strand.
GGTTCTCCAGAGCTTGTTGTTTCCTCTGTTTCCAGAGAAATGAAATCGATCATCTTTTCCTGTGCATTTTGGTTCTGCTGAGGTTATCTCTGACTGAGTGGCGGTCAGCCTCACAAAGCTGTGGCTCACTGCCGTCCGTGTGGGGGTGTGTGTGTGTAACTGAATGACTGTAAGTACAAGCCATTAACCTTTTTTTTTTTTTTTAAACTATTTTAGTGTTTTTGATGATCTGGAAAACACAAGAGTGTTTAACTAAAACATTTTTAAAAATCTGTAAAGGGGAAAGTACAATTTCATGTCATGTTATTAAAAAGGAAGGAAAGAAAGTTATAAAAGTAGATTTATAACAGAAATAAAACAGAGTAAAAAAAAACCAAAACAATACAACGTAAAAACTAATAATATATACTTCATATATTTTTTTAGCTTTTATTTTTTCAAGAAATTTGTGAAGAGAGAGGTGCAGAATCCTGTCAGCCTTATCCTTTAAATAATAAAGTGCTGCTTTCTGAAGTGTCGGAAAAGCTTTTTGTGTCTGTGTAACCAGAAACTCATTCCTGTCGAAAGGCTTAAAATCTTGTTTGTGACAAACTTCTAATGGATTGTAGTTTCTTTTTTCTCTTCACTTTTGCATCACAAGGCAGAAAATATCTGCCCCCTCAGTTTGTGACGTCAGTCAAAAAAACAGGTCAAGGTGTTAGATATGATGCTGAACATGGCTGCAGAATGTGGCAGCTGGTTGGAAAGTGCTGCTGCAACTTCTGTCTCTGAGTTTGAGGTTGGGGGTAAATTCTTTATACCTGAGTCTCTATTGTGATCTTCAAAAGAGGGAGAAGCATTTCAGTGTGAAGCAGATGCTCCAGTCTGCTTCACGCTCACATTCCACACGTTATATCGTCCTACAGACTCGTATGTGATTGTGGATCGCTGTTATTGTGAGCTTGTTTGTGTTGATGAAGTCATACTGCCTAAACTGAGCTCACTTAGCTTCCTAACCCAAGATGCCCAGCAGAGGTGATGCAATAGCTTTCTATGGAACAAAGTGTGTTCTGCAACATGGCTTAATGTTTGTGGAGTAAAAAGACATATTTAATCAATATATTTTAACAAAGTAATTCTAATTTGCTATTCAATTTTTTATGGACAACGTTACACGTTACTGTTCCTTGTGTGTTTTTTATTGTCTGTGCCGTTTGTGAGTGTTTCAATAAAAATTTTTTTTGCTGTTCTAGATCTGTGGTCCATCTGTAATCCAACATGCTTATCCTAGCAGGGTCACTGTGACACAGTGAGAATATCTTGGTGGTTTGATTCTGACTCATCAGAACCACATCATCTATAAAAAGCTGATAGAAAACCCTGGGATTCCTCAACCAGAAATTCTCAGCCACAAACAAGGTTAGATGCTATTATGACTTTTTACTATTAAAATTATTAGTTGAAATTTTAGTACAGTACAGAAACAGTAATATTCAGTAAAAGGGAACCCAAAAATAAAATATAATTTGGAGGACTTCTTTGACTGTAAACTCTAATCAGTTTGTTTTTTGTTCTCTGAGCACCAGGAGGGAAAATCACACAACAGCTGGGTGAGTAATGGATCTGTCAGTATCCATGGTAACGGCTCACTCTTCTTCTGATGAATAAAGACTGGTGTAATAAAAGACTTTGATGGTTTTATTTTTAATGTCAAACAGCAAAGTCCACCTGCAGACTGCCTTCCCAAACGATAAATCAAATGTAATAAAAACTACTTTTTATATCTGTGCGTAACCCAGGTTAAAATAGCTGTCACTTAAAATAGTTATAAATTGGATAAATAGGAAATAAATAAATAGGAGAATAAATAGGGAATTAATAGATCTTAAAATTGGTAAATATATAAAAAAGGAATAATTAGAGACATTATAATTGCTGTATTTGATTTTTGATATTTTGATTGATTGGAGAAACTGTAAACCAGGGTTTTGTTTTGTCAGCGGCTAAAGTGGCTGAGAGTCTTTTATTTTGAAGGGTCACATTTATGTGTGATCCATGTGACTGGCTTCAGCCAATCGGGTTGCTGTGTTCTCTGACGTGAGAGAGAGAAGACGCAGAGAGCGCAGAAGCAAACGGGATTGTGCTGAAAAAACGAAAAGACATATAAGAGAGATCGACTTGCTGTCTAAGACAAGTTTTTTTTTATTCCTTGAGAAGGAGCTCTCTGCATGTTTTTATTTTTTTCCTCTTCTCACCCTGACTGTGTATGGGATCAACTTTTGTGTGTTGTGAAACAGGACTTGGAGTCTCCATCACCACTGAATTGGATCTTGCTGAGGAGGATAGATGGCGAGCCAACCCGGGAGCCTGTGACCCTCCAGTAGGAGCTACGGCCTCTTCTGGACATTGCCAATCCCGCAACATGGTATGACCTGCCTATGTTGTTGTGGGAGTTAGCAGTGGGTCACGAAAACAGAATTAACTGTCGGATCATCCAAGGAAACAAGACATCAACCTGAAGCACAGCTTGACCTGTCCTTGCTGAATTGTTCTGCTGTGTTTTGGTTGTTTTGTTGTTGTTTTTTTTCCCTCTTAACTTCTCAGAGGGAACACCAAAGAACAAAATTAGATTAAACAGATTAGAACAAACTGTAAACTTAAAATAGATAAATAGTATTAACTAGAACTCAAATAGAACTACAACCTAGGTAAATTAAATAGTATCCTTAATTCAGATTTATTAAACACTCTGAGAGAAACGGGGAAACTATTTTTGAAAATTGTGTCATTGTATGTTAATTGTTGTAACATTGTTGTTGTTTATTTTTCTTTTATTGTTCTTTCAACCAATAATAAGCCGGCTGTTTTAACTATATTTTTTGGTCTGTGGTCATTAATACACTTCTCACTACTCCAGTAGCCGAACCTAGCTCTGGTCTTATTACAAGTTATTAACTGTAAACACATAGCGAGTGTTACATGTGCAGCACTGCTAATGCCTGAAATCATTTTCAGCTAGCAGCTTTAGCTTATCAATGCGATCTTCTGTCAGTTACAACATGACATGTTTCAAACTGAAATTTCTCCTGTATGGTGAAGGTGGTAAGAAATAACATGGGAATAAAACACAAATCTAAACTGAACAAATGTAACTTTGTTTCTAGTGCCATCGAGCTGGCTCTGAATTTCCGTTGTTAAATGATTTTTATTTGTTTTACATTATTGTCCTTTCATCTTTTTACATTAATATTTACATTTATTTTAAATGAATTCAGAATTACGTTTTTATTTAAGAAATAACCTGTGATTTTTGTGATTTTCTATAATTTATATTAATACTTAATGCATACAAAATACACATTAAAAGGTATTCTGCCCCAAGTCAATTATTTTTAACATCTGCTGTGACGTGCCATGACCACACAGGGGCGTCGTACCACGGGTCTTTTGGAATGTCCTATTTGCAACCAGAAGTAGCTGAAGCGGAGAAGAAGAAACTTTCCCTGCCGGCGTTATTTGGATGTTGCACATGGCTGAATGCGCCGCGTGAGGAGCTGTCTCCAAGCATCACAGTGAAGCAGGTGAAACATCAGCTTGAGGTTCCAGACACACCGAGGCCCCGCTGCCTCTCTGGCCGCACAGCGGGCCAGGGGACTGGGACACGGCCACGATAGCTTTCTGTCTGATCCGGGACAACTGAGCGCTAGTTAGCTCGGCTCGGCTCTGCTAGCGACACCACAGCTAACAAGTTTTAGGAATACTAAAGGCTAGAAAAATAGTACAACAGTTTGAAAACAAAACAAAAGTCATCAAACTCGCTGCAGTCAAATAATTAAATATTTATTGTATTTATGAGATGCTCCATGGTGCTGAATTGCAAAACTTCTCTGGTACGAAGAACGTTTAGTCATTTAAATATCTTCAGGAAGCGCTGAGCATTATTAAATATTGACGATCTAATTTGACACTACTTTTTAAACATGCTGTGTACTGTCCTTGTGTTAAGGTTTAGATATTCATCCCGGATTCGTGCGGGAAACACTTTTTATTGGGTAAATAAAGCACAGTAATAACACAGTAGAGGGGCGGAAACATAACAGGGATTTTCATGTTGACTTTTATAATCATTCACAAATGAATTTCTAGACTCGTCAGTCTGTGTGTTGTCCAATTCTTACAGAATATCTTTTGCTGCTGAGGTCTTTAAATTTGAATATTTATTCTTGGTATATGTTGGTATTTTGTTTTGCATATGTTGTACGTTGAGGTCCAACAATCAGTTGGTACAAGGCCAATCCTCATTTACCCATCCCCTATTCTTTATCTGAGCTTTACTAACTCAAAACAAAGTGTATCAATGTACATCCTGTTTTAGTTCATGCACCAAAAACTGTGGATTCTTAGTTTTCATATATTTATATGTGTTCACTATCTGCCCTTTTCATCACTGTTCAGAGCCAAAATTAGGGAATATTGGGAAATTCGGATTTCCGATGAGCTGATAATTGCATCTGTAGTTGCAGGGAATTCTTTCTGATTCAAACTTTCTCTTTGCTGTCTGTGTAACCCAGCTGTGATGGCCAAACTTCAGGGCTTTGAGTTCTGGAAGAAGACCCTGAGGGAGGCGCGCTTTGTGGTGGCGCCCATGGTGGACCAGAGCGAGTTGGCTTGGCGCTTGCTGAGCAGGAGACATGGTGCTCAGCTCTGCTACACTCCCATGCTGCACGCGCAGGTGTTTGTCCGGGACGCCAACTACAGGAAGGAAAACCTTTACAACGAAGTCTGTGAGGAGGACAGACCTCTGATTACCCAGGTGAGAGTTGAGGTCACACCAGGTACGAGACGATGTCTCGAAACCAAAGCTGGGCAGATGAGGGGGGGCGAGGCAACTTTATTTATAAAGCACCTTTCAGTCAAAGTTCTTATATGTAGAAGATAAAATTAACATACCTTAAGAAAAAACACACCCACCAGATTAAAGTAGAAAAGGTTTAAAAATAAAGTAAAAAAAAAAAAGGTTAGGAGTATAAGAAACTGTAAATTAAAAGGTCATTAATTTATTTTTAAAGAGCTCAGGATGGGAGCTCTGCTACAGTCAACAGGAAGCTTATTCCAGATGTTTGGTTGCTGAAACCTGAAAGCTGCTGCAGCATGTTTGGCTCTGACTGTTGGAATGGTTAGCAGGTTTGGTGATGGATTATTTAAAAATACTTTTTCACGCCTATGAATAAATAAACTCTACTTATTATACAAAGCTTTTTAAATATTACTTTATCACTACAGGAAGTAAATGTTATCCTGCAAATATAAGAAAACATTGAGCACATATAGAAATAAATACACAATAATTCTCACCTAAATGATGTTATTGATGTTGCCTTTCTCAGAGGGTTTATATTTTTTTAATTCATTAACTTTTTTTTTTTGCTGGATCAGAGGAAGGAATGCATAATCTATGGCATATTAGATTTGTTTGTTTAAAAGATCAAAACTTTTGTTCAGCAGGGACTTTAAGGACATCATGTATAATTCTTATTTTATTTCACATACATTAATTTATTAACTAAGCCAGTTAAAGTCCAGAAATCACGTGGAGAGACAGAACCAAACTGTTTTAACTGAAAAAAGTACAACTGAGATTAAAATGATTTTATGCATTTCAGTTTAAAGTTCAGGATTTAAAATATTGAAATGGCTATTTTTCTTGATAATATTGTTCCACTACTCCACCTTCACCTAAATAATCAGACTATAGTGAGAAATCAACTCAAAGACACAGTTTATATCGGCTAGCTCACTATAAACTGATTAAAGTGGCCATCGCATCTGCCAGGGAACGGTTATTAACTTTTTTATAAGAAATTATAAAAAACCAAAAATGTCTTCCAAACATTTCCCATTTCCCATCTTTAGCTGGAAGTGTGTAAGAAAAGAACACTCCACTCCCAAACAAACTAAGACAACAGACTCCATCATGCTGTAATCATCTCACACTCCAGCGGTTAGAAACAGGAAGTAGTTCTGACCATTCACATCCAGTCATCAGAAGGTGCACAAAAAAGACTTTAATATAAAATATTCTACAATATCAACATGTACATAGGCCAATCACGTTCTCATGTTCATATAAAAGCTGTGAATTATCAGGACTGTCAATAATCCTTGAATAATACATGTGACCAGGTTTGTGTGTGAGAGCCTCCAGTGTTTGTGCAGAATGAGCCTCAGAGCTACACATCACTTTGAAACCCAATGTGTCTCATGTGGTGTTGGAGTGAAGTTTATGTGCCGTTATGTTTGTTCCAGTTTTGTGCCAATGACCCGGAGGTGTTCCTCCAGGCTGCTGTCCTGGCCCAGGACTACTGCGACGCCATCGACCTCAACCTGGGCTGCCCGCAGATGATCGCTAAGAGAGGTACGTGTTCTCTAATCTGAACGTAGGATAACTGTCTACAGTAGAGCTAATACAACGGCTAATACAAACTAATGCTACGTTGTTATTTTAAGGACACTATGGCGTTTTTCTGCAAGATGAATGGGAGCTGTTGGAGAGGATGGGTGAGTTTTCACTCATTTTGTCACATTTTGTGTGCAGCTTTTTAAACGAATAACATTTTCTATGTTTCTAACATTAACATGCAGCTTTAATTGTATGATTAAACCAGTGTTTAACTCCTCTTTATTTAAATAGCAGCATTAATAAGGATCGACCTTTCTCCTTACATCGACAGTCAGCTTAGCCAATGAAAAGCTCTCGGTGCCGGTCACCTGTAAGATCCGAGTCTTCCAGGAGATCGAGAAAACGGTGCGGTACGCTCAGATGCTGGAGAAAGCTGGATGTCAGGTAGGATCTGTATCCACCGCCTGCTGAGCTTCGATTTAAAAACAATGCTTTAAAGCTGTAGTGAAGTCTGAGATGTTTGGTAAATGTTCCAGTTGCTGACAGTACACGGCAGAACCAAAGATCAGAAGGGAGCCATGACGGGGATCGCTAGCTGGGAGCACATTAAGGCAGTCAGGTGAGCTGCTGTTCTTTTTCTCTGGTGTCTCTAAAAACATGTAATAAGTAGACATATTTCTCACTTGTATTTTCTTCTGCAGAAAAGCAGTTAATATTCCAGTGTTTGCGAATGGGAATATCCACCATCTGAGCGATGTGGAGCGCTGCATTCAGGAGACAGGAGTGCAGGGGGTCATGAGTGCAGGTCGGTTCTCCGTTAACTCTCTGTCCTGTGAGGTTTAGCTATAAAGTGCTCTGTGTCTGAACCATTGCATAACTCTGATCTGCCTTTGTGTTGTCCGCAGAGGGGAACCTCCACAACCCGGCCCTGTTTGAGGGCTGCAGCCCTCCAGTGTGGGAAATGGCAGAGGAATATCTGGAGGTGGTGAAGCAGTACCCTCCATGCTCGCTGTCCTACATTCGGGCTCACCTCTTCAAGCTGTGGCATCACACGTAGGGCTTCATTCACTCACTCTTTCCCCTTCATAGTGGAAACATAAAGTCCTACTGATTAGGTTGAGCTGTTGAAACTGTAGTCACATGGAGCTAATTGTGTGTGTGTGTTTAGGCTGCAGATCCACCAGGACCTCAGGGAGGAGCTGGCCAAGGTGAAGACCCTGGAAGGGTTAGCCCATGTTAGCGCACAGCTGAAGCAGCGCTGCCAGGTACAGCATCTTAGGAGAGGAGACCAAGAAAGTTAACCTTTGACCCCCCCACACCTCCCAAAAAAACAGCCCCTAATCTGGTGGTAGAAAATTAGCACCAATATTTCTTAGCAAATCACATTAGCCTAGCATCAAAATGCAGACTTGCAGCTGTAATTGTAATATTTGGAGTTCCACTTCCCAGTGAGCTCTGCTTTGTGCTGCTTTATTCCCTACATCACCAAGAAGCAGGTGGAGGTTTGTGGTTTTAACGGCATAAAACATGAAGAAGTTAAAAGTGTTCTAATCCTGAAAGCCATGATGCTGATGCTTCTGCCCTGATTCTTCCAGTCTTGGCTAACATTCACATCAGGAGATTTAGCATTACGCCAGAGCAAATGGCATCATCAACAAATGCTAATGTGACCTGGGAGGACCATCTGCCTGCAAATCAGAGCAGATGGCGTACATGTCGTCATAAACACACTTTTTATTTTCCGTTTCCTATTAAGTATAAAAAGCAGACTCTTGGTTGCAGCTTGTGTTGGTTTCTGCATCATTATATCGTAACTAATGAAAATTAGTTTGTAAGCTCATCGCAATAAGCAATTGATTGCATGATAAAATTGAAATGAACTCAATAATTTCCATTCCGATGATTAAGAGTTTTGAAGGGCAATTTTGTGTAGAGACTTGATAATCCATGTTATTTATAGTTTGGGTTATGTGTGGTTTTTAATTTCCTTTTATTGATTTTCTTTGGTTGTCATGCGTTATTTTGCATATTTAAAATATCTTCCAGTTCCATAGTAAAGGATTCAGTTTATTGGTCTTTGACAGGACAAACCTTTTCTGTTATCAGTATATTAAAAATGTTTTCAAAACAACAATATTATCATTTATCACAGTAATTGTAAAGTCATATTGTAACAGATCAATTTGTTTATTTGCAAAGATCTTGGTTCTCAGTTCTTTGGTTCTCGTCGTCTCAATGTAGGAGGAGATTTCTGGTGGGGATGAGAAAGACGGGGGTCTGCCGCTGCCTCACTGGATCTGCCAGCCGTACGTCAGACCACCGTGAGTCACATCCTCTGTTTCTACTGCTGCCAGCCTGTTAGGGGTCTGCATGGCTGCAGATGTCTACTCAATAAAGTAATCAAGCAACAAAAGGATTTATCATAGGTAAGCCTGTCGCGATAAACGATAAATCAATTAATCAGACGATTAAAAAAACGCTATCGAGTTTAATTTATCGTCAATATCGTTTCTCCCTGCATTTTTCTATGACACTGGATGAGAAAGCTCAACTCCTGCAATCCACGGACCGTCCCCTCCTCATTTCTTTAGCCTAATGCCCAGATCTCTACACGATCTCAGAACTGTCGGCTGATTGTCGGCCCATTTTCAAAACCTGAGAGACCAACACTAACAGATCATGGCGTGTGGTGTCCAACAATGGGCACAAAATAATGGCTAAAAGTCATTTTTAAACCAGGCATTAATCAACGTGTTACTACAATCTACCTGCAGTGCATTGTTAACGATGAACAGCGGGAAAGTTACTGGGTTTATCAACTGTGGTAGCGGTTTGGCTCCAGCTCCTCTCCTGGTCATTTCTGTGGATATTCTTTGCAGGAAATGTTTAATAAACATTAATGTTGTTTCCACGTATCATCTCCGATGTCCGCTGCACTCAGGTTGCGCCGTCAGCTGTTTGGGATTCACGGAGATGAATCCTCGCTTTCTGATTGGCTGCCTGTCACATTCAGCAGGCTGCGTTCTGATTGGCTGCCTGTCACATTCAGCAGGCTGCGTTCTGATTGGTTGCCTGTCACATTCAGCAGGCTGTGTTCTTGCTCCCTGCAGGGAAGCCCCGTAGATTGGAGCGGCCACTAGGTTCTACCGACTGGACCCGATCATTTATAACGCGACCCCCTACAGGATGGACGTTACGAAATCGCAGCGACAATGTTAGAACGTTTAACGTTGTAAGATTGTCATAAATCATGTTGTGTGAACTGGGCTTAAGGGAGGAGTGAACTATTGCATCAGATGCTTGATATGCCCATCTTTTCTATTTAAATCTAATCATTATTGGAGGGCAATATAGTATACAGACTTCATATCTGCACTCTTTGGTTAAATGTAGTTTTTATTTCCACTTTGGTTTTATGTTGTTTAGTTTTTATTCAAGTGCATTTTTTTGTTAACATAGACTTAGAGTTCATTTTATTTTTGTTTTTGATTCTTTGTTTACCAGTTCCAGTGTTAAATGTTCTTTTGAAAATAACGTGGATCTATTTTTGGCAGGATGTCGCTGCATTATTATGTAATTTCCATTAAATCAGTGTAAAAGGGTCTTCAAACAATATTATCGTTTATCGCAATAATTTTTGAGACATTAATGGCTCAGGAAAATTTGTTATTGTGACAGGCCTAATCATAGGCGTATTTCTTTTCCACTGTTCCACTGTAAACGTCCAACATCCACCAGGCCCAAGCCGGCGGTGACCAACGGCAGCTGCCAGGCGGCCCAGGTGAGGAGCACCGTGTGCCAGAAAAGAGCTCTGGAGGACTGGGACAGAGCAGCTGAAGGCCTGTCCAAAAACAAACTGAAGAAAAGATCCCGCAACCCCAAGAAAAACTTCTGTCCTGAGCTGAAACGTGAGTCTCCCTCAGTTACAGATCTGCCAACAAACAGAGCAAGAAGTCTGAAACGGTTTTCCTTTTTCCCGCTTGTAGCCAAATACCTCAAGTGTGAACAATGTGGCAACCCAAAGGTAAGCGGATGTGTCGAGCTGAAGGCCTGGCTGGACGCTAACAGAACCTTTAAGTTAACTGTTGTGCGCATAAATGTTACTTTATCAATTAAATCCACAGAATTTTTATCTGCATGCTGCTAAATTACATCAGTGTGAAAATATGTTCAATATGATTTGATTGTAAGAAACAGATATTTAATAATATTTGAACATTTTTTTCGGTCAATTCCACCAGCAGCAGTCTTTTGAGGACATGAATGATCTTGATATGGCCCAGAAAGGAAATGAGTTTGGCAGCCTTCGTGTTTCATATCTGACACACATCTGCTTTCACAAACATAAACCGTCTCTTCTAAAGCTCACTGTTTCTCCAAAGTGACATAAAATGACTGTTTGCATAAAGGATGTCATTTTTTTATTCTCTCTTTCATTAACAAAAATTTTAGGGAGCCGAGTCATTCCTGTCATGCTTTGCTCTGCAGGGAAATAAATGTGTGTTCAGCCTGTGTCGAGGCTGCTGTAAGAAGAAGGCTTTCAAAGAGGTGGCAGATTGTCCAAGTGAGTACAATGAATGTTGTGTTGCTAATACATCACTGGGTTTATAAAATCTCTGTGAAGAACAACTTGATTTCATCGAATCTCCTCAATTCAATGAAATCAAGTTGGATTCTTACATGATCCGTCGTCCAATCGTTCCCATGCTGGTCTTTTTTTAAAACACCATTATTCCAACATACTTGTTTGTGAATAAATGACTAAACACAATTAAAGATAGTAAGTATTGAAGCTAGAATAAAGTGCTGTAATGAATTCAGTGATCTGTGAGTCACCTGTCAAAGTAGTTTGGCCACTTGTCTGAATGTTCTCTGTTTTAACTGCACATCCACTTATGTTGATAGATATAGGAAAATGTTAGAAATGCGAGGTTATTCTGTTGGCTTTTTTCTTGAATATGTTTTTGTATACCTGACTTTAGAAATCAGTTTTCATCATAATATTTCCTTAAGTTTGTTTTCCAGGAAAACAAACTTAAATGCTTTTCTGTTTTAAAATTTGGATCATCACTGAAACACAATAAGGAAATCTAAACTATCCGTCTAGAACAGACTTTTTGTTTCCTTTATCATCTTGGCTCAAATTCAGGGATCTGTTTATACGGCGCCTTCAGGACTTTGGAAGTCATTTCTTGTCATTGAACTAGAGAGAACAAAATATAGCCTGTAATAAACTCTAAATAAGTTAAGTTAAGAAACATGTGGATGAAATGTGAAAGGTCCCTCACAGCTTCATGACTTTAGACTTCAGTCTGACAGACATGGCTGATGGAAACAGATTATTAAATTGTCTGCTCTCCAAATAAAGTTAGACGTTCCCAAGCAACCAAGTTCAAACAATCCAGTATGGCTGCAGAAATAAACTGGTTTAGTAATCACACAGTACTGTAGCCTCTGTTAGCAAACACTTAGCGTTGGAATGCATTAAATGGAGAGAAATCCATCATCGTCCTATGTTTTAGTTCGGACTGTGATCGCCAAGGTAACCACTAGGTTCAGTCAGAACCAGAACTCAGTGGGTTTGGTTCTGTTCTGTCTGCCTGTCTGTGGTAAATCTGATGTCAAATCAACCTTGTTTTAATATCATGCCCTCATCAAATACATACCTGGAGTGCTGCTTTGATTCTTTCATTCATAAAGAATCCTTTAATCTCTCAGCTCCTCCAGACTAGTGGCAGCAGCAAATAGCAAACACCTGGTGGAGCTGCACATCTGCTGAGCTCATCATATGAACTACTTCCTGTGAAATAGTGGGAAAAGCGTTGTTAAAGGTGTAATGCAAGGAGTTTGTTGTGATGACTTCCTGAAAGCAGAGTGTCAGAGCAGGAGCTTCTTAAAGAGACAGAGACCCAATTTCAAGGCGCTAAATTCCAAAGTCAAATTTCTTTTAAGTTATGTTTGATACATACAGCGTTTCATAACTGAAAGTAACATAGTTATTTGATAGTGCTATAAAATGGCTCTATGTCCCTGTAGAACACACAACACTGTCCTTTTAAGGACCCCTGCTGTCTGATTTCCAGGTCATGGGCTGAGGTTCAAGACCAAAGCAGACAAACAGAAAGCTGAGGAAGACCAGGAGAAGGAGTACGAGCGGACAGAGGGCTCAGTGACGGAGCCGGACAGAAACGAGCAGACGGAGGCCTAGCTGCTGCCCCCATCGGGACAGGCTGCCTCTGGAGGGGTCCCGCAGGGTTCTGGGGCAGGATGGGTTTATTCTGGTCTGTAAAACATTTTCAGGTACATAACATCACATTCCAACCTTGTTGGTTTCATCTGAAATGTTGAACCTTTTCATTTGGAGAAAACATGGACAATAAAAGCCCCAGTGATGAACTGTGGGCTGTGGGCTCACCACAAACCTTTTCTATGGAATTAAAGATGGTTGGCTCATAAAAAAAACAACACTTTCTCATCTGAATCAAGAGTGTGTTTATGAAAGGAGAATGCATTTTACTAAGTCACTAAAATGAATAATAAACTTTCATATCCCATATTTTGATATAACAGAGCAGGTGGCTGCCCTGATCTCAGCCCTCATTCATGATGACATTCATGACTCTGACTGTTTGAATCAAACTACTGATGACATCAATGCTAATAAAACCACCATCTCCTGGGCTCTGTGTGCTGTGAAGAGGCGGTGCTGTTGTGATCATGACCTTTCACATAAAAAGTTTAATTTCCAACCTTTTGATGTCATGTAGGTAGAGGACGGCTGGTTTCTAGTTGACTGTCTTTGTGTTTTCTCATGAGAATTGATTCTACCTGTTCAGAAGCTCAGCTGAGAATCGAATGGAGAAAGTAGCAGAAAGCTGTTCTCTGTCTGCAGCTACACTGGAAGGAATAGATACCATGCTTTATTCATGACAGATTTATTGGATAAATAAAGATTTATCCAATCTTCATTGTAGTAGCAGCTATATATATATATATATATATATATATATATATGTTTTTTTCCCCATCCCAGCCTTCTGCATGTTTAGTGTCTCAGTCCACAATGCTCTGTATAAGGTTCACCTCCGACATCCTTTGTTTCATCTGCTCCTATTTTCCTTTCCTTGTTTTTTCTGTTTTACTGGAGAAAAAAGCGAGGCGTGCCACAGCATCTTAAAGGGGCAGTATCATGTAAAATTGACTTTTCTGAGCTTTATGTCATGTTCTAATGTTATCCTCATCAAAAACATGCCTGGAGTGTCACCTTGATTCTTTCATCATGTTTGAGAAATCCTTTTACCTCCATGGCAACCATTAAGATATGCAAAACACCTGGGTGGACCTAGCCCCGCCTTCGAGACACAGCTACTCCTCAGAGCTGCAGTTTTTCTCCATGACTCCTTCACTCAGCTCCTTCAGACTAGCCAGCAACAATTGGCATCACCTGGTGGATCTGCTGAGCTCCTTATAGGAGCTGCATCTCGTAAAAACGTTCAACGATTGATAGAGGAGCCATGTTGTGATGACTTCCTGAAGACGGAGTTTCAGAAAGAGCAGGAGTTTTTAAAGAGACAGGCCCAATTTCAAGGGGTTAAATCAGGAAGTAAAATGTCTTTTAAATTATATGATTTAAAACATTTTTTTTACAATAACTTAAGGCAACATAGTTTTATAAATGGATATGTGAATGGAAAATAAACAATATTGCCCCTTAAAGTGCTTACCGGTTCTTTGTAAGAAAAACTTCAATGGTTTCTTTGAACAGTGGATTTCACAGCACAGTGAGTGCCCACTGCAAAATAAATACTTTTGTTTTTTTTATTAAGCTTTAAAGAGGATTCTTGACATGATCCAGGTCATGTAGTTCGAGTTGATCTTATCTCACCTAATTTCTGCTTCTACAATATTGCCAATGTGGACCTACTGCATTGGAACCATGGGTGCCAGGTGGGTGGAACAGAATCAAAAATGTAGTCACAGAAACCTTCTGATTGAATTACTGAGAAAGATATTTCAAGTGGGGGATGACCACATCCAGCTGAGTGATCAGAAACCCTCCATTTCCTGACTGGAGCAAAACGCTAAAGATTTTCAGCAAAACTGCTTTACGCATGGATTTTACTAACTTAAAAAAAGTTAGCTTTTGAAATATATTGATAATGTTTTTCTCTACATGAGACAGCTTAAATGCAGTGTAATTTAAGGCAGCAGTTATAGCCACTTTGTTTGCAGGGGATGCACCAATAATCTCCAACAGATCTTAGAATAAAGACAGAATGCACTTCCTGAGCAAAGCAGCAAGAAAAGCAAATCTGTTATACAATCTGCTGTGTAGTGCAGTCTTGGCATATAATCCTACTTTTGACTTTGAGTGAATATTTTTTGATTTAATATATTGGCATTTTTTTTCATGTGTATTTTATGCAATGTGTTTATGTTATTTATTTTTTTATGTTCAACAGCGCTATAGAGGAAATATTCAGGGCCATCTCAGACTGTCCTAAATAACTCATGAGTTTCTAGATTTCAGCTGCAGCATCTTTGGTTGCAATTGTTTCATTTTACATTTATCAAACCTTATAAATCATCAAGATCATTAAAAGTTTAAAGATTCTTAATAATGATGCTCCACCTACTGACTTGTCACCATGGTGACACTTGACCCCCTGGAAGGCGAGCTGCTGGCTGCTGGAGGAGAAAAGCTGCTTCTCTCAGCTCACACACTATCCAACAGATGTGTTGGGATTTTATTATGTGTGTGTAGAGTTTATTCTGGCGACTTATCATTTTTAACTGATAACATACCCGGACCAACTTACATGACATGTGGCATGGGTAATCATAGCGGGGTAGCAAAACAAATTCCCACGCAAGATTAATAAAGTGTGTGTTTGTCCAGTATAAATGGCAACTGACAGGAATTATATCTCTGTGCATAAAACATATGTGAATCTGTGAGGTTTTCTAATTAGTGTAACATTGCTGTAATATACTGACAATAGATTTTCTCTACTTTTGCCATGTCAACAATAATTAAAGTCAGACCACTAGATAATGGTGCAAAGGTTTATGATATTATAATATTCATTCACAACTGATGTATCATCATGATAACCATTATGCCATTGCTAATGGTTGCAATACAATACATGCGATATAATTTGCATTTCAAAAATATAAAGCTTATAGTTGCAGGTGCTACAGGTAAAGCTGATTTTAGACACACTCTTACATATCTTGTAAAGCGGACATTGCTGATGCGAGGAGCAACCATTTTGAAATGCCTGACAAGTTGTAGCTGAGTTTCCCAGTGGGAAGTCCAGCTTTGGATGGATTCCAGTTGGTTTTCAACAAGAAAGTCAGAATCTCCCAGTTCCAACTGCAACTGGACGGACGTCCTGGATACGTGTGTGTGGGGGTGTGTGAAGGCACACACACACACACACACACACCCAATCAGCTGCAAAGTCCACAATGCAGCTGATTGTGGACTTCAGCTGCAGTCCACAATCACATCTTGTGAATTTTCTCCAAACCCTGTATTGGACTTTGCTTCACCGAACGGAGCGCTGCGCCTTGGCAGAGGCAGTTCAAACTCTGGACAAATACTGGAGCTTTTAAAACCCATCTTTGCTCATCTTTACTCACTGGCCCTGTGTTCTAATGAAACTGTCTTACTCTGATGTCAGCCTTATGATTCATTTGCTTCTAAAAATGTTTAGTTACTTTACCTTTCTAATTTCCATCATTTCATGTTTTCTTGTCTTATTTCTTTTTTTGCTAATATGCAGATAAAGCAAAAAACCCAAACTTTTTAATGTTTTTCAAGTTTCATTGCTTTTTCCCTCCTTTCAGAAAGCAAAACATAATTTGTAATTCATGGAGTGAATTGTTTACTTCTTTATTTCTTGTCATTTTAATTAAATGAAAACCATAAATTTAATGTTTCAGAAAATTTGAATCTGACAAAAAGTACATTTTAAGGGGGAAGCATTCTTAATATACCGATGTCACGAAATGGCAATATTATGGCCTAAACAATCATCCAAGCATATTCATAGAAAGTTGAGTGGAAGGAAAAAGTGTTTAGGTGTGGAGAATTAACCGTTCTCCATGCTGAGTTCTTGATGTATGAAGGTACAGAAGAGTCAGCGAGTTGAATTCATGAATTCCATTTATTAACACCAAAATACAGTTGGTCCATTATGACCTGCTACCTTTAAGAGCTAACAGACAAAATGGCATCCCAGTAGAGGTTGTGATCTCCTCTATCTAAGTATCCTGAAATCTTAGCTTTGAGGGTGTTTCCTAACATGTCATTTCTTTTAGCTTTAGCTTGGCTTTAGCTTAGCAAGTAGATAGCAGAGATTGAAGGAAAACAGAATTATTTATTCTCAACGTAGGAAAAAAGTCCTGGCAGCAGGTTTTAACAGGGCCTTGAAAGAATTCTATGTTTTAAGTTAAAACAATATTTATTTTCCCTCTGAGATTAATAAAGGATGTTAGAATTGTCAAGCAAAATCCGATCCAGAATTTGGTGGAACTTCAGAAGGAGGCTGGAGTTCCTCCTTCTGACATCAGCACATCAAGAGCTGCAGTACAGAGACAAACCCAACTCATTCCCGAACCAGAGATGCCACTTGTACTTTCTGAACTGGGTGACAAAAAAATGGTTATTTTTCATGATATTCTCATTTTGGTAGACGAACCTGGAAGCTTTTTGACTTACTTTGTTGCACAGAACTGGTCCAATAAGTTTGGGGTTTTAAATGGGCCTTAGAAATACATCCACATTCACAATTCTGTCAAGCCTGCAATTACTTCTGTTGCTGCCTCACTACCACACTTTTTCTAAATAGATGTAAAAAAACGTTTTTGTGGACAGTCTCTTTTGTTTTTTAGCAATACCGTCCTTATGGAGGCTATCAGTGACTTTCCTCCTGAACCGCTGTCATATCAGTAGCCTAGTGTTACAGTAATTCCACTTTTTGAATAGAAATACTAAAAGTATTTCTTATTTCTTAACTTACTGAGATGCGTCTCTGGGTGAGAAAGAGTGAATAAGCTGGAAGGTTAGATTGGAATGAGACAAAGGCGAAGGCAGAGATTCTTCAGGGCATTTTTCTTTGGCTTCTTTGAATTAAATGCCAAATTAGACGCAGGAGTTGATATAGTTCAGATATTTTTACTTGTTTCTTGGTATATTAGCTAAACATAGTGTATGTCTCGATGTAGTTCATATGACTGGAGACTTGAGTGTAGATTCCAAAGCGGTGTGGAGCACGACAATCATCCGGACTGTGAAAGCTCATGATTCCCACCTGCACAAAGCCTCTGGCTGTTCGACACATGAGCGGGCTGCCATAGTCTCCTGGTGGATGCTGAAAAATGACACACTGTGGGAAAGTTAGTTTGTTTGTGTGCTTTTGAGTCGCACTCTGGATGACACTGAAATTTGAAAGTAATACAATGGGGGGAAAAATAGCTTACATATTTTTAGCATTTTAGACTAGATTGATATTCTGCATGTTATCTTTCATGTAAATTCTGAAACTCACGTTGCAGGAATCTCTTCCTCCAGCAGGACCGCCTGCACAGAGCATGTTGTCACTCAGGTCTGGAAACGCAGTTTCACATCTAGTCCGAGACACAATTCGGACCTTCATCTGCTGTTGAATGTTTGATTTCTCCCCCCAGGCTACATGGGCACAGAGAGAGGTCCAGGTGAGGAAACAGATCTCTTATTGTGCACCTATATAATGTGTGTGTGACAGGGGTGGACATTTATCGCATCGCTTATCATTTATCGCAATTATCTAAGAATTCCAATTTACTGTTGTTACGATAAATTCCAACTGGTCATCCTGCCCATGTTGACAGGATTGTTAGTTTTACTAGTTCTTCCACTGTTTTTGTAACTAAAATATCAATAAATATTAATTCATCTGAAAATATAATTTAAATGAAGTTACTTCCAGTAACATAAATAACGCTTCATTTTGTGACTGCTGTCCTGTAGAAGCGTATTACAAAAGGTTCTATTTTCAGGAGCCACAGTCATAAAGGCTGTGTAAAAGAGAATAAATAGATCTTATTGTCAATTTTATTGCCATCACAATGTTACCACAATATATTGTGATAACATATTAAGTTCATGTTGTGTGTGCGTGTGTGTATGTGTGTGTAGATTTATGCAGTGTGTGTGTGAAAAACGTACTACCATTGTTTTTTTTCCACCAGCCTGCGATCCAACACTCTGAGGAAGAATCGAAGGTGTCGTCCTCGCTGGGTAAGATCACTGGAGCAACTTTCTCATTGAAATCTAAAGGTTTTTTTAACTGTATCAGGGAAATGTCGTTGATGAAGCCACTACTAGTAAACCTGAACGCAGGTTCACGGAAAATATTCTGTACATCCATGTAACGTTCAGATGGCATGTCCAGGTCGTATGTGCCGATCCACACTCCTGTTCGATCCCACCTGGTCCTCAGTTCACTGAGACACACAGAAACAGACAAAAGAGATCAAATTAAAACCTCTTTTTTATTCCCTGTTTACCCAACTCTCAAATACTTTACGACACTGTTCACCTGAAGGATCCATTCACTCTCCTTTACTGCATTTATCTGTCTTGACAAAACGGGGCGATCAGATCTCCCTCATTTATAGATATTATGTTTAATATTTTTATAATAAGCTCATACATTGATAGTATTTGATAGTATCAGTTTTCTACCCGATCAACTACATTAAGACACTGGAATGTATTTTTGTCAAAGCCTCTGATTAACTCCATATAAAGCATATTAACGCTTCAGACATTTACACTGGTAGTTGAATAATTGTGGGAGATTATTAGAAAATGAAGAGTTCTGTGTTCAGACTTACTCATCCCAGCAGCGCCCAGCAGTCATCACCCACTTCTGATTGAGAATTGAACCACTGCAGTGCCACTTTCTCTTCCCACTGTCTGTCCTGATGTCAAGGTAGACCAAACCAGGCCACCTGCCTTTTGCAGCGTCCTGCCCACCAATGATGGAGCTCCTCACTCCAGCTCCCATCAAAGCTAAAAGAAAGGAATAAAATAGAAATACACAGTTGTGTCACCTCAGAATAAAGAATTCAACATTTTACTGTAAACGACAAACAGTCGGTGTGCACCTAATGACACGGCACAAGAAACAACAGTAAGGTGGCCAACAGCATCCTGAGAAACTGACTAAATAATGAAAAGATATCTATAATATCAACTTCACTGTTTGTAAGGTTGTCAACATGTTGAGAATGAAGGAACCCTTAAAATGAATGAGCTTGTGTCTCACCTGCAGAGCACTGGAGCAGAACCAGCAGAGCGAGCAGTTTACCTGCAGCCATGGCTGAGATGCAGCTCTGTGGAGCCGAGAGCCTGCAGGAGTTTTATACACACAGCCTATGATGAGAAGGTCTTATCAGACCCATCACCCAGCCCTCTGTGCATGGGCAGAGCGTGCAATGTTGCGTGTTTTTAAAGTGGACCTGCATGCAGAGTGGTAGGCAGACTTTGAAATATTTAATGACAGTAAATTAAGAAATGCAAATTTACACAAATCCAAAGTTGAACAAAAGCAAACCATAACAAAAGTCAACCAGGATACGCGAGGAGAACTGTGGGAGGCCAAGGAAACGACGGGGAATAAAAGAATAAAAGAAGTTGACCACTGAACAAAAGACCTAACTGACTCCAGAGGGGAGAGCAGGAGGCAGACTGAGCAGAGGGAGAGAGAGAAACACAGGTGGTGAGGAGAGTAGACAGGGGAACAGGAAATAAATCTGACACTAAAGAACAACTAAACTAAAGAAAAATAATGAAACTAGAGTAACGAAGAATAACTAGAAACACTAAGAAGGACTGACCTACAGGAAAACAGGAACAAGACAGATCTACCCAGAATAAGATCATAAAATAATAATGAAGCCAGACTCAAAGTACCAAAACAAACTCAACAACCAGGGATCCTAACACAGAGGAGGAACGTTCATATGCACTTTGAGGGAGATTTAAAACATCTTTGTGTGGGTAAAAATCTGAAGGAATTCAGAAAAATACAATCTTTTATTAATTGTAAACTAAAAATATTAAATGTTTTAAATTATTCTAAATAGTTTAAATGTTTATATTTGTACACAACATAGTCCTTGTGAACATAGGGTTGTGAGTGAGTGTATGCGTGTGTGTGCGTGTAGGGGGGAGTGTGTGGGGGTGTGCGTGTGTGTGTGGGTTTGTATTTGATATATTGTACGGGCCATTTCCCAAACTAATATTACTTTGTGGGGTCCGACTGCTCCCAAAAGCTGCTGTGTGTTTAATTATGTTCTGATTTAATACATTAAATCAGAACTGAGTTTAATGTGTTAAATGTGACTGTTAGTCCAACACGAGGCTGTCCACCTAAACTTCAGCTGAACAATAAGAACATGTAGGAGAAGGCGCGCTGATGAGATCAGAGCAAAATTCAACTTTTTGGCCAAAATGCAAAACATTCATCACTCTGAACACGCCATCCTCACTGTTAAATATGGTGGTGGCAGCATCATGCTCTGGGGTGCTTCTCTTTTTCAGACAGGGAAGTCTGACAAAGACTGGAGATCGGGGCAGAGCTTCAGCTTCCATCAATCAGGCTACAATAGAATGGTTTAAAACAAACCACACTCATGTGTTAGAATAGCCCAGTCAAAGTCCAGATCTAAACCCAATCCAGAATCTGTGGCAAAATCTGAAAACTGCTCTTCCCAAACTTTCCATCTAATCTGACCGAGTCTGAGCTGTTTTACTAAGAAGAAAAACTTCAGTCACTAAATGCACAAAGCTGGTAGAGACGAACTGACTGAGGACATGATTGCATAACAGTTGAAATAAATCTAACCCAATCTAAAGTGTCTATTGCAACGAATAAGTAGCATAATTGTAAAGTTAGGGAAGCCTTTATTTTTCATATTTAAGCTTGTTAATGTTATATTTTTTCATTGAGCTACAGACAATATTAGTTTATGAAATAAACACAAAAAGACACCAAAAGTGATGCTTCAAAGCTTTAATGCGATGTGGTTAAATGTTTGACAGAGTGAGAGAGAGCGAGCAGTAAGGGTTGACAGGATAAGGAGACAAGCTGAGAAAGGCAGCAACTCTACTGGTTAGGGAAGCCTTCCAGTTCCTCTGGCTTCTGGGAACATTAGTCAGAAGCAAATTCTTCATCAAGTTGCCGCATGCGATCTTTGATGTAGCCCATAAAGCTGGAGACTCGTGTGTAGATGCTAGGAACGCCTGCGACCTCACAACCGTCAGGACTCCCATAACTCATGATTCCAACTTGCACAAAGCCTCTGGCTGTGTGGCACATGAGCGGGTCGCCATAGTCACCCTGTGGAGAAGAAGATTTAACTTAAAGTTAGGCTTTATTCCCTGAGCCTGAACGCTCTGGGACTAGTCCAAGACCGAGTGCTTTGATAAGGAATGAAATGCTGACCGAGTCTGACTGGGTACAAGTAACAAGAACGCATGAACAGATTTCTGCCAGGACAATGTTTTAATTCAGCTATATCCTGAAAACTCACCACACCTTGTTATTATTATTATTATTTATTTTTTGTAATTAATTGTTAAAATGTAGTGTAAGTGATACTAAGAAAAACAAATTTGAATTTCTGCCTGTTATCTTATAAAGCATTAGAAAATCGAATTAGGTATGAGATTAGATTAGGACTATATTCTGCCTAGATTTCGCTTCTTTACTTTATCCTTGCATTTGGTTTTTAGTTTATTCTTACTTTAGATTATGTTAAGCACTCATCCTTTTGGTTGTTGTTGCATTTATCTCCTTTTCACCTGACTGTATTTGCGTGTGTGTGTGTGGGTGTGGGGGTGTGTGTGTGTGCGTGTTGTGTCTC
This sequence comes from Phalloptychus januarius, assembly GCA_902982915.1. Classification (NCBI taxonomy): domain Eukaryota; kingdom Metazoa; phylum Chordata; class Actinopteri; order Cyprinodontiformes; family Poeciliidae; genus Phalloptychus; species Phalloptychus januarius. The sequence goes on from CADWAE010000476.1 coordinate 719,621, forward strand.
GTGTCTCAACAGAGTGTCACCAAATGAAGAAGGCTTTGGCATGATTTGTTCTAACTTGATGTGAATTAAGGTTTGTGCTCTGATATACAAACGTCTCCACAGATATTGAAACACAACATCATCTCTGTCCACATAGATGCTGAAACTCACATCACAGGGGTTCTTTCTCCCTTTGGGGTCGCCTGCACACAGCATCGCATCAGTCATGGTCGGGTATGTGGCTTTACAATCTTCCTGGGGCAAGATGGAAATCTGCACCTCCTGAACAGCTTTTGTTTTTGGCAGAGCAACTGGATGGAAACACACAAAGAGTCACACAGGCTTCATGTCAAGGATGAGAATTTACGCGAGTAGCTTTTAATGTCGAAACATGGCCCATTATAGGAACGTTCAAAAAACACTTCTAATGTAATGAAAACATTACTTATGTAGATTTTACAATATAGACAATTGGAAAATGAAGTCACCTCTGCCAATATTGCCCCAGCCTGCGATCCAACACTCTGAGGAAGAATCGAAGGTGTCGTCCTCGCTGGGTAAGATCACTGGAGCAACTTTCTTATTGAAATCTATAGGGTGTTTTAACCTTATCAGCGCGATGTCATTGACGAAGCCTTTGCCAGCAGCTCCGAACTCAGGTGGACGATCAACAATGTCTACATCCATGTAACGTTCAGATGGCATCCCCAGCTCATATGTGCCGATCCACACTCCTGTTCGATCCCACCTGGTCCTCAGTTCACTGAGGCACACAGAAACAGACAAAAGAGATCAAATTAGAACCTCTTTTTTATTCCCTGTGAACCCAACTCTCAAACACTTTATGACACTTGATAAAACAAGACCATCAGATCTCCCTTACTTACCTGCCAGGACATCAAGAAAAATCAAATCTACACATTTTGACTTACATAACTGAAGTTACATAAAACACCAAAGTAGATGATGTTGCTGCATACACCATGACTACAATAAATTAAATAAAATATATTTAAGGTATCTCCATGATAGGTAATGTAGAAATAATACCAACTGAACACCTGTTTGTTGTTTATATGTAATTAATATCCTTTTAACCCTCCTGCTTGGGGTGAAGTGACGGTCAGACAGTGGGAAGTGAGGTTAGGTGTGTCCCTACAGACCTTCAGTTCCCGAAACCACACACACGAAAAAAGGTCAAAAGGTGCCTCTGAACTAGAGGTGTCTTTACTAGAGGCCCTCAGGAGCTCGTGGGTTCCCTTGTATTAATTTATGAATATTTTGAATCATTCTTAATAGCCTTGTCATGTCAGTCTTTCATTTAAATGTATTTATTTAAATTAGGACAATGCATATTAATGAACATGTCAACAATAAGTATCGAAATATGCCAGAGTTAGCACAAGTGCTAATTTTTTTAAGTGTCAGTTTTCTACCCATTCTAATTAACTACATTAACTTAACAAAGATTTACTCTCCTTTACTGCATTTATCTGTCTTGACAAAACGGGGCGATCAGATCTCCCTCATTTATAGATATTATGTTTAATATTTTTATAATAAGCTCATACATTGATAGTATTTGATAGTATCAGTTTTCTACCCGATCAACTACATTAAGACACTGGAATGTATTTTTGTCAAAGCCTCTGATTAACTCCATATAAAGCATATTAACGCTTCAGACATTTACACTGGTAGTTGAATAATTGTGGGAGATTATTAGAAAATGAAGAGTTCTGTGTTCAGACTTACTCATCCCAGCAGCGCCCAGCAGTCATCACCCACTTCTGATTGAGAATTGAACCACTGCAGTGCCACTTTCTCTTCCCACTGTCTGTCCTGATGTCAAGGTAGACCAAACCAGGCCACCTGCCTTTTGCAGCGTCCTGCCCACCAATGATGGAGCTCCTCACTCCAGCTCCCATCAAAGCTAAAAGAAAGGAATAAAATAGAAATACACAGTTGTGTCACCTCAGAATAAAGAATTCAACATTTTACTGTAAACGACAAACAGTCGGTGTGCACCTAATGACACGGCACAAGAAACAACAGTAAGGTGGCCAACAGCATCCTGAGAAACTGACTAAATAATGAAAAGATATCTATAATATCAACTTCACTGTTTGTAAGGTTGTCAACATGTTGAGAATGAAGGAACCCTTAAAATGAATGAGCTTGTGTCTCACCTGCAGAGCACTGGAGCAGAACCAGCAGAGCGAGCAGTTTACCTGCAGCCATGGCTGAGATGCAGCTCTGTGGAGCCGAGAGCCTGCAGGAGTTTTATACACACAGCCGATGATGAGAAGGTCTTATCAGACCCATCACCCAGCCCTCTGTGCATGGGCAGAGGACAAACGTTTATATGCAGTAATTCAAAAGGACATAATATTTTATTTATATTTCTTTGAATTGAATACTGGAGCAAATTTATTTATTTATTTTTTGCATAAATGTTTACTATGTTTACCTTACACCATAACACAAAACTAGTCATATCCTTTGGCTTTTTTCACATTCTGTCATAGCGCAATCAGACATTGCAGTGGATTTAATTAGGTCTTGTTGCACATTATTTTTTTAGGGGTATGAGAATAAATGGGAGTAATAAAAGAGATGCACTTTCTGATTCATATATGTTAAATGTTTTGTATACCATTTATTGTTTATGTACACAATCATGTTCTACTTTATGTTGTTTTTTTATCTATAAATTCCCTGTAAAGTGCATTAAAGTTTGCGGCTGTAAAGTGACAAAATTTGAAAAAGTTCAAAGGCTACAGATGAATAGTTTGGCAAAACACTGAACTTTACCTACACATATACTGATTGAGTTCAGTCCCTGCATAACATGGACCGAAATCTAAGAGAAATTATTTTGTCACCATATTTTGTCAACATTTTGTTGTAAACAATTATTAGATTATGAAGAGTTCTGTGTCAAAAAATCTCTCCTATGAAGAAATTTGGCTGTTTCTGAAGACTAAAAGCACACCATCCTCTATCTATCTAATACAGAGACAAAGCGCTGTGTGTTTGTTGTACAGTCAACTCAAAGAATAAAAATTTATTCAGAATTTAAAGTTTAGGTTTAGATTTTCCCATACAGACATCCAAACAATAGTTTGAATGAATAAAGCAGATCTCACTTCTGTAATGGTCCCAACCAGAACCCTACTGAATGTAAACTATGGTCCAAGCTGGGTCAGGGACATGAAAACCAATCCATTTAAACCAGTTTAAAATCACATTATAATTAATCTGATAGAGAGCAGAGGGCCATAGTGATAGTCTGAGCCCTTTGTGGATTACAGAAAATATCCATTCAATTGAAATGTGTTAACTTATATAGTGTTATATTGTATTATAACATTAGTCCAATCCGGAAATTCATAATTAAAGCCCCAAATTAACCTGTTATTAATTTGCCGGTGTTCTGCATTAGTCACGTGACCCAGCGCTGCTGTGTTCCAGCCACTGACATAGGAACGGACGGTGCTGACTGTGTTTCTAGGGGAGCATTTTCACGATACACACAACTTGTGATAATTTTTGCTAAACAGCAGCCAAAGTCAGTTTGGGTTGCTGTTGTTTTTTTCGAAACTCAGAATGTTGGTGAACGTTGACTCTGGGGCGTTTTGGTAGCCTGTTTGGTGGATGTTTCCATGGTTACCACCATGGAGCGCTCAGCCAGCATTAATGCGGACCGACCCCAGCAGCCTGGTACTAATGGTGGGTCACCCAGCTGACAGTTTCACCCAACATTTGGATTAAACCTGGTTTCACTTTGTTTTCTCTGTTGTGTGCAGCTTCTTGCGTTAAATGGCGCAACTGGTGCGGCTTTTGGTGAGTGTTAACTTATATAATCCTAAAATATGTCTGCTGAGACTAGAGCTACTGCTTCAGCGAATTAAATGTTTTTTTGCGAATATTCGCCTGGCTGGCTGATTGATGGGTTTAATAACACTGAAAGGAATAGAAACGTAACAAGTAAGGCTGAGAACTGAACTCCAGCCAGTGAAGCCTCGCCTTCCTCCCAGCTGTCAGGTGACTCTAATGTTACTTCCTCCTTATTTATGAAGAGTAGAAACTAAATAGTTTCAATCATTTTTTTGTTTTGCGTATTTTGTATTTATAACATTTAATATTATAATGGAGACTTGCAAAAGTAACCACATCACTGTCATAACATTATAACAACAAGCTGCAGCGTTGTTTAATGTATTTTATGTGATAAACTAAGATTAGAAATGTCTGCTATACATTCAGCACTGATTAGTAGAAGGACCTTTAACTGCAGGTACAAGTGAAATCCCACAATATATATATATATATATATATATATATATATATATATATGTGTGTGCGCGCGCGCGTGTGTGTGGGTGTGTGTGGGGGTGTGTGTGTGTGTGTTTATGTATAAAATGCTCCTTTTGTCTCGTTCCTTCTTCAGGCTCCTTGGACTTTGCAACAACTTTGCTTATGTGGTCATGCTGAGCGCAGCTCATGACATCCTCGAAAAGCAACAGTCAAAAAACTCAACAGTGACTGTAAGAAAGCAAATATTGCGAATTGTGATTAAAAGCACATATTATGTATAGTTACTAATGGTTACAAAGGTGTTTTATAAGATCATTTGTGAACCTTACATTCCAGGCCTCAGATCCGCTGGCTGTGGGCCTCCAAGCTGGGAACAGCAGCAACAGTAGTCGGTACGACTGCAGTCCTGTCAGCACAGGGGTAAGAGGACACTCTCTGGTAGCCTCTGACCAGACCAGACCAGTAGCATCCACCATTAGCCTGGGAAATCTTTCCCAGGGTGTTCTAATGCATCAGACAGCAAAGCGCTTAGCTCCATTTCTTTAAACCCCATAAATGAAGATGGAATCTCTATTTACTCAAATCAAATGTTCATGTTTAGGTCCACTCAGATTATGATGTGGAGAACTGTGAAGCTGAGAACATCACTTTATCACACAGGAAGAAGCAGCTGCTCTCAGGGATTACTGTCATAACGTTTAGGAATTTGGCAATATGAAATAGCAATATAGCTCTATATTGCTATATTCATTTCCTTTTATTGGAATTCGGTAGAGCATAAAGGTTTCCCATGTCCTTCATTGCATAATTAGTTTTTGGGGTTTCCTCCTGTGGATCCTGGAAATAACCTGATCTCACTGATTTCACTAACTTAAAGGGCTTTTGATTTTCTTCTTGAGATTATTTAATTGGGGTCATGGATATGAGATGACCACATGTAATCATAAGTGATCATTAGATTTATGTCAAGGTGAAGGCTTTTTTTGGGACTGTCTTGCTGAAGGAGCTTCAGCTGATATCAGGCCGAATAAAATGTTGGAAAGAAAAACAGCCAAGATCATGAATGAAGTAATTTTGTTGTCATAATAGATCTGTTGTTCTATTTGTATGCAGTGTAACAGTACGGTTAGTTATTACCAATTGTTAAAGTGTCAAAGTGGTTTCAAAAATAAATAATTAGTAGCTTCACTGAGGTTTCGCTGACAGTCAGAAGTATGCAGTGTCTTTATCCAGTTCTCTACTGCAGGTCCAGCTGCAGTCTTTGCACTATATATATAATGGTGATATATATATATATATATATATAGTGGGGAGAAAAGTATTTAGTCACCAACTGTGCAAGTTCTCCCACTTATAAAGATGAGAGAGGCCTGTAATTGGTAGACCTCAACTATGAGAGACAAAATGAGAAAAAGATTTCAGAAAATCACATTGTGTGAATTTTTAAGAATTTATTTGCAAATAAGGTGTAAAATAAGTATTTGGTCAATAACAAAAGTTCATCTCAATACTTTGTAATATCTCCTTTGTTGGCAATCACAGAGGTCAAACGGTTTCTGTCAGTCTTCACAGGGTTAGCACACACCATTGCTGGGAAGTTGGCCCATTCCTCCAAGCAGATCTCCTCTAAAGCAGTGATGTTCTGGGGCTGGTGGCAGGCAACACGGACTTCCAACTCCCTCCAAAGGTTTTCCATGGGGTTGAGATCTGGAGACTGGTTAGGCCACTCCAGGACCTTGAAATGCTTCTTATGAAGCCACGCCTTTGTTGCCATGGCAGTGTGCTTGGGATCATTTCATGCTGAAAGACTCAGCCACGTTTCATCTTCAATGCCCTTGCTGATGGAAGGAGGTTTGCACTCAAAACCCCTGGCCCCATTCATTCTTTCATATACACGGACCAGTCGTCCTGGTCCCTTTGCAGAGAAACAGCCCCAAAGCATGAAGCTGCCATCCCCATGCTTCACAGTTGGTATGGTGTTCTAATACTTTTTTTCCCCCATTGTGTATATGGGGACATGTATATATGTAACCTATTGAATAAAGTAAATTAAAATCCATTCAAAGTGTCATTTCAACTTGTTCATTTCAGTTTTAACAAGCCTGCTTTTCCATTAGGGGACTTCTGAAGGCCATTAGTTTGACTGGACTTTATTCAGGGGTAAAATACTAAATGGGGCTGAATAGAAATTCATGACACACTTTTCAGGTTTTTCCTTGAAAAATAAAATGGTCTCTCCTTTTCCATTCACTTCACAGCCTTACAGTAGCTTGTGTTGTTGTGTCACATGAAATCCTTAGAAACTTGAGGAAATGTGACAAAATGTGAAAATGGGTATGAATACTTTAGGAAGGCACTGTATTTACATGGAAAAATAACTTTCCATAATTTGTTCTGTTAGGTCAGAATGAATGAGGGTCAGCAGTTGTAATGTGTGCTTGCAGGCTGTGCTGCTGGCTGACATTCTTCCAACTCTCTTCATCAAGATTTCGGCTCCCTTTGTGATCCACAAAGTACCCTATGGGTGAGTTCATCACTATTACTTCAAATTCTAACAGTATATTTGATAAAGCTTGACATGTTTAAGAAGCAAATCTGATGGGAAGAACGTTGAAAGTTTTAGTGTTTTTTTTCCCATCACTTCATTTTTATTTAAAGTATTCCAAGTGAAACAGTTTGTAGATTATTTATATTTTTCTGAAAATGTAATTTTTTCCTCCCAATGTAAGGATGCATTCTTTTCCAAAACTCTAAAGCAAATTCTTCTGTTATTTCTAGTCTTCGGGTGATGTTTTGTGTCACCATGGCAGCAGCAAGTTTCCTGCTTGTTTCCTTTTCCTCCGCTGTGTGGCTGAGTATTGTCGGTAATTATTGATGCTCTAACTCTTCTTGATGTGTGGTGAAACTGATAATGATGGAGAAGTCAGATAATAGATTTAAGTCATTTCAGTTAAGTTTGCACCCTTATCTTCTCTGCGTGCAAAGAGATACAATGTCACAGCTTCATGTTGAAATGAGCCTGAGGGAGCTCATCATGATAAGTGCAGTTATTAATACATCCTTCTGAGAACGTTTCTTATCAAAGGAGGCGACCTGATGTGATCAAACTGAGTTTTAATACAGCAGCATGTTGCTGCTACACCCTCAGAAGAGTCCAGGAAACAACAAAGATAATGTCTTTGAAGTGTACATGAAATTTTGACACTTTTAATGCAAACATGCATTAATAGTTGCATTAAAAGTGTCAACTGCTAAGTTGGTAAATTTAGTTATTTACCAATTAAAAATTTAAAACAAATGCTTTAAATATCAATTAAAAGTGTCAACTTTGCGTTGAAAATGTCATTATTTACTTAAGGGCAATTCATGACAACACTTGGAAACATTCTTGAAGACTTCTTCATGTTTATGACAGGTGTTATATTATGTTTATGATAATATAATGTCAGTCTTATGCACACTCCTTCAAATAAAGTGTCACCCAAGCCATTTACCATTTTACCATGAAGCACTGCTACGTTACTCAGTTCAGTTTGGTAAAACTTTATTTGTTCCTGTGTGGAAATTTGAAGACACAGTAAAGCAGCGCAAACATAAACACAGTCACTTAAAAAAAATCAACACATAAAATACTGTCTGTTGGTTATGTGTTACGGTTGAGGCTAACATTTCAGTCATCCAACAGTTGGTTCGTGGTGACTAATAAAAGATCAGATGTTTTTGGTAGTTTTTGTAAATTCAAAATAAATATGACACTTTAATAAATTGTACAGTAATGCTAAGGTGGAGATGATTCTGAATAAACCTTTTGGTTTCTTTGCATGTGTTCCTGCATTCACAGCAGACTCACTCTGTGTTGTTACAGGAGTGGCCTTTGCCAGTATAAGCTCTGGGCTGGGGGAACTATCATTCCTGTCACTCAGTGTTTTCTTCAACAGGTAAAACCGTCATCTGTCTTAGTTTCTGTTGAGTTTTATTAGGTGCTTAAACTGAATCAAACACATAACCAAGAGTGGAACTGTGCTACGACCTGCAGTGATGTGATAACATTGGTGAATGTCATATTAATATGACTCATGACACGTGAATAAATACTTAAAGAAGACTTATTACACTTATTTTTACATGTTTTTATTCTTCCGTTTGGGTCTCACCCCAAGCAGAGCTTCGCTCACTTCCTCTTTAGAAGGCGGCAGGTTTGGTCAGCTGGTTTTACCATTGTATGCAACAGTTTTGTCCCAGTCACAAAGAACATAACTATGTGGCTTCATTTTCTCTTTACATAATATTATGTTTCTATCATTGCTTTTTTAATGCACATTTTGAAGTATTGCATTAGAAAAAGTTGATGTAAATGTCAAAATTTGAAATAATTTTCTCAGTTTCACAGAAAATTAAAAAGGTACGTTCACTTGAGTTGTTTTAGGCTTTTCCAAAAAAAAAGAAGTTAATGCTCTAGATGGAAACACATTTGCTTAATAAGTTCCAATGTAGCAAATGCAAATTCATCCTTAATATTCTTAAGTATTTGTTAATGTATTGCAACTTATATTATTATCATAATATTATTGCATATGCACAATATTATTGCACATTTCATGTTTTTCTAAAATTGTGTAGTCCTTGGGTTTTATCCTTAAAGCTCCCATGTACATCTCTGTTACATAAAATTCCAACAAAATACATGGAAATATTTGGGCGAAAGGTGGAAGAATCCAAGGAGCATGAATACTTTTCCATGATCCAGTATGTAATATTAAGTGTAATTCCTTAGACTGTGTGTGGTTTGGGGTCAGTAACTCTGCTGCCTTCTTTCTTCCTCAGGAATGTTCTGGAGGGCTGGGGCTCTGGGACTGGTGCTGCTGGTGTTGCTGGTTCCCTTCTCTATGCTGGCCTCATCCAAGCACATCTCTCCCCCCGGACCACGCTGCGCATCATGCTAATTGTTCCATGCGTAATGGTCACTAGGTAAGTGTTGAAAAGCTGTTAAAAATGTGTTACTTCTGTAACGAGCTGCTTTGAGGAAGTGTTAGAAACGTACTGACAATCTCTCCCTTTTCAAACTGATGACGCAGGAAGTTTGTCATGATGACTGTCACATGCCACTTAAGCCAAAAAAAACATAAAAACAATATAGAAGCTAGAAACAATGAGTGCCATCATCAAAATGACCAATACACATCAAATATGTTGTTCAATGTTCCAATTATTATGGCTCAAAAGCAGCTCTAAACAGGTGGGTTTTAGTCTACATTTAGAGGAACTCAGTGTTTCAGTTGCTTTACAGTTTTCTAGAAGTTTGTTCCACATTTGTGGTGCATAGAAGCTGAATGCTGTAACAAGTTCAGTAGATGTGCGATTCCATCAGGTGTTTGCTAATTGCTGCTGGCTAGTCTGAAGGAGTTGCGTAGGTGAGCTGCTCTGTGAGCGGGGAGCTCAGAAGCTTAGAGAAATGATGGAGACACACATTAAACTCTTCACACCTGGAACTACAATGAGAGCTGTTGCTATGAGCTAGTAACTCAGAGAAAATGTGGGGAAACAAAAGCACATTTCTCTAATGTCCAAATATGTTCTTGCTCTTCACAATTCTGGACTGCTTTGTGTTGGTTTATTAAAATAAATCTCAACGAAATAAACACACTGAAAGTCTGTTGGTATGGAAACCTTTGCAAATCAGGTTACTAGAAGAATCCAGTAAGCACTTTCAGTGATTTATTGGGCTTTATTGCGAGACAGTAGACTGAAAACTCATATCATGTTGGAACGAAGAAGAATCAATATCAATATCTGACATAATCAATATGTGTATGCGTTTTCCCTCCATCACCAGCTATTTCCTTCTGCTGGTTCATGAACCTTCTTTACCTCAGTGGAGAAGGTCGGAGACAGAGCCTCCACCTGTGGACTCAGAGGAACGACAGCGACTGATGGATGAACCGGAAGATGACCTGGACACATCAGCTCCAGGTAAAACATCCTCCAACATCCATGATGTCAAATATTAAGATGTCGTTTCCAGAATGCTTAATTTTGCAAATGGTCAATCAGTTAATGTAATATCAAAGTTTGTCCATCAATATGAGTTGGCCAGTATCGAATATTAAAAGACTGACACGTCTTCCATTGGTTTTATCTGATCTGACTGAAATGTCAGTTTTTCTATTTGAGGGAAAAGTGTTGATATTTGGTTTGATTAGAAAGCGATAACTGTAATTAATCTCTAAATGAACACTTCCTCTGCATGTTATCGTGTGCGTGACGTGCTTGTTATCATGTAATGTGGTTCCTGTCCACTAATTTAGCTTTAATTTTTCAGATCGAGTGATAAGAATCTGGATGTATGCGTGATTTGATGGAAAAATTCTCTACATATTTGTATATCAGTTTAATTCTGGCCAAAATAAGCATGTCACCAGTAAGTGGGGAGGGTTGATGGAACATCTTTACTAAAGTAAAGAGTCATTTAAGGCAGCATTCTCAGGACTTTAAATGTTCTGGGTCATCTCAGTTCAATTCAGCAACAGAACAAACATCAAGTAAATGATCCTGTCATGACTTTACACACAGCAATGATCAAAATCCATAAGTATATGTGTTAAAGTCTAAACTACTTATTTTTGGATTTAAGAAGGCAGAGAGAAAAAGAATGATTATGCATGACTGTCATACCTGTATTATGAGGAGAATACAAAAGTCCTGAGCCGGAACCTTTGTATTGTGTTTCTGGTACGCCTGAAAATCTGATGCGAAATAAAATGATGGAGGACAAAGCTGCTTCAGGTTCATTTCTGCTTCTAAAACAGACCTGGTTAAATGCCGGAGAAGATTATTGTTGTGTTTAGGTTGTGCTAAAAGGCGTTAGCTGTCAGTGAAGCTATTCAAGCCTTAAATAGCGTCTCAATGCTAAACATGTAGCAGCAGCAGAGTCTTCCCCAACGCTAATGTCAGCGTTTGCAGTCTATAAACAAGTTTCAGGAATGATCAGGAGTTCCTGACACACTGGGGAACTGATTGACTGTAGCACTTTGCTTCAATCTGACCCTGTAATCAACTCAAGTCCCCACCTTTAGATTAAACCCTTCACACACCCAACCAAACCTGGACACTTTGACATTCTTGGTTTAGCTCCATTCATCTTCCAATCAGGTCTGACCAGAAAAATATCCCATCAGTAAACACCGCCATGCTTGATTGTGGGGCCGGTGGAATTATGGGGATTTGAAATGTTCCGTCTCATCCACACCAATCATTAAAAGTGGAGGCCCAAACATTTAGCCTTGTCTGAGCAGAGGCAACACTAAACGCAGTTGAGTGTGTTGATCGACGGTGTGCTGATTGGTCACATTCATTCCCAATAAAATACACTAAAGTCTGCAGCTGTAGTGTGACATGAGTAAAACGATTCTGAATATTTTGTCATGTAACTGTAATAGCTGTAATGATGATGATGATCTTTACTGTAAATGCATGTGATTATTCTCTTCTCATTGACTTTAACAGAGGACAGTACCATGGGACCGGTCACCCTGAAGGAGAAGTTGAATGTCATCAAGGTAGGTGCATCTCTCACACGTTTGGAAGATTTTCTTCATTGTCATCAAATTGTCATGAGTGCATATTGTTCCTGTGAACAGGGCCTGTTAAAACCGTTTGTTTTTCCTCTGGGACTGGTCTACTTTGCTGAATACTTCATCAACCAAGGCTTGGTAAGCTCTTTAGTGACCTCTGGCCTCACACTCATCTCACTGCATACTGTACTTTTGTGTGAGATGTTAGGAATTATAAGCTGCGGCTTATAATTCTTAATTCCTGAGAGAATCCTTTCTCTCATGAAGGAGAAGGGATTCTTTTTAACAATAAAATGACTAGAAACATTTACAGGAAGAACTTTGGTTTTCTATGTGTTGTAATTGTCAGATGGAGCTCCTGTTTTTTCACAACTCTTCCTTATCGCATGCGGAACAGTATCGCTGGTCAGTAAACCGTCTTTTCATTTCATTTTAAGATATTGTTTCATTCAGGTTCTGATTGTTGTTTGTTTACTTGCTCAGGTACCAGACCCTGTACCAGGTTGGAGTGTTTGTGTCCCGATCCTCTCTGCCTTTGAAAAAGTTCAGGAAAACTTGGATTTTCTCGCTGCTGCAGGTGAGAAATTGACCAACTACAAATCTAGAAGTGCATCAGCTGTCAGTGACCATGGTAACATGTAACTGCACTTGTAGTCAGCTTACAGTTGATCAAATACAGCAGAGCCTTATATGGTAATGCAGGAAGCTTCCAGAAGGCCCAGCTGATGGAAAATGACACCAGGTCATTTTCCATCTCTCTCTAAAAATAATATGCTTCAGTCTTTGTTGGTTTATTCTTCATGAGTTATTAAACATAGATGATAGATTTATTGTTGACTGTTGCAGGCTTTTATTCATTAGTGGAAAAATATTTAATGAATGCTTTCTACTTGTAATATTTCAGTTGCTATGGAAATTAAAACAAAAGATGCATAACACACCAATAAACCGTACCTTGTGCTGAGACAGTAGGAATATAGCATTTTGTGTTTCTTGCGGTGGGACAGAAAAAAGTGAAATGATAATGTAGTTTGTACCTGGTTATGAAAGAAGAAAAATTCAACCTCAGACTCAGTTCTGAAACCGTTCCTCTCTCAGTCCATCTAAATAAAACTTAAGAGCTGCAAATGTTGTCTGACCTTTTAAAAAAGACAATTTCTAATCATTTCTAAACATGCTTTATTAAAAATTTACTGTCAATTTTTTAAAGAATTCCCATTTTATTTCTAATTTTAATTTTTAAATTTTTTGGAAAAATGAGGATTAAGGAATAATTGTTGCTCTTCTGTTTTTAAAGCTACAATATGTAACTTTTTAATGAAAAATCTATTCTTGCATATTTATATATTTTATGTATTTTATATATTTCACTATCTTGTGACAGTATAATATGAGACAGATAATCTGTGAAAAGAAATCTATCTTCTCCACCTTTTCCCAGAGCTACTATTGCCAAAGAAATGCACCGCTCCTGGTCCGAAACAATTAATCAGAGAAAAGGGGCGGGTCTTAGAGCTGCTGATCACCCTGGTGTTTGCGCTGCTTTATGTGCTAATGGCAGCAAAACAACTTACCATTACAGGAAAACCGAAAATCAGAAAGACCCTTCTTCAGACTGATTGGATGCTTCTTACCAACCTGTGTACTTCTGCACTTAGTACTGGGAGAAGGCAGAGGAGCTTTCTGTCATATTATCTGTTTCATATTACACTGTCACAACATGGTGACGGCTTTAACAAATATGTAAAAACGTATTTTTTTAGATAAAAGTTACATACTGTAGCTTTAATAAAACATCTGACACATACATGTTAAATGAACTTTTGTGTTTTAATCATCAGCTGCAGCACAGCTGAGGCTTCTCAAGCAAGTCAGAGATAATAGATGTTACATCAATGGTCATTTTAGCATAGAATTCTTCACATTCTGCAGTTTCACAGTCTTTTGTAAAGATTGCTCTAAATGTTTATTCCCTGTCCTCTTCTCTGCCTGCCACAGGTGGTGAACCTCGTCTTCCTCGTCTTTGCTGTGCTCTTCCAGTTTCTGCCCAGCATCTGGATTGTCTTTGCCATTATCCTCTATGAGGGTCTGCTAGGAGGAGTGGCCTATGTAAATACCTTCCACTTCATCAGCAAGGAGGTAACATTGTTTGTCTGTCTGCCTGTCTGTCTGCTTGTTTCTCAAGTTGATGAATGCATATTTTTAGAGTTTTGACTTTCTTGGTTTATATTTAGTTTTGTGGATAAATTGTTGCCTCTCTTGGTAAAGAACTCTTCTGTTCATTATTCATTGCAGAAGCATAAATCTTGTAGAAAATGAGAGACAAATCCATAAGAACACATCACCAACATTCATTTGGATGGAAATGACATGCTTGGAAATACTTTTTAACAGAAATATTAGCACAGGCACAGGTGTTGGGGTACAGACCTGTTAACCTCTGACCTTAACTGAACTGCTTGATTTGGCCAGATGAGACGCAGATTGAGCAAGTGTGTTTGGTTTAAACATCTGCCGATACACACTGTGTACGGAGGAGGAGCAGTGATGCTGTGGGCCTGTTTAGCTGCCAGCACTGGGGGAGCTTGCTTTGATAGCATGGCATCTTGATACACCAGGAGGATTTAAATAGTTTTAAAAACATCAATTCAGTCCAGTTTGTCAATGTAGCTCTAATTCATATCTTTACAAAAGAAGTCAAACCATCCATCCAATCCATTCCAATTGGTCCCAGTGATGGAACAATGGAGTCAGGCTCTGCTCTGCTTATTAATAGATATGATTATCTATTCATCTTTCAGCAACTCAAAATATGTTGATAAATGAATCTAAAACTCATCAAACACACATCTCTCTGTATGCTTCATCATTGTGAAATGATAGAGAAGATTAAACTGTCCAGTAGAGAATGGAGGCTGTCCAGTGCAGGTCAGAGGGGATTTCACCTTTAAATATTTCATTCTCCCCTCTCATCTGGCCCTCGTAGTAAATTTACTCTAATTAAAAGGTGAATTTTGTCCAAAAAACAAAATGAGTTCGAGATGATTCTTCTGCATTAAAAGATGTTTACATTGATCCACATCTTTACCAGGACAGCCAAACATTTGTCTGCATCTCCACATAAACACGTCTGAGCGTTTCCTGATGGATGTCCTTTCTCCCACAGACTGAAAGCAGATTCAGAGAGTTTGCCATGGCAACGTCCAGTGTGGGAGACAGTCTGGGAATAGCTCTGGCTGGAGCTGCAGCTATCCCCACACATAATTACTTCTGTTCTGTTGTGACAAAGCCCTTGCACTCCCCAGCTTGATGAATAACCAACATAGAGAAGGACTCTGTGTTGACAATTTCTTTAAAGATTGGGACTTAGAATAAAAATCCTCATCCTCACATAAAGAATCCCCACCAGTTGCTCAATCCTCTGCAGTTGAGAAGAAAACTGACCTCAGCAGTGGTTTCCAGAACTGTTCAGCTTCCAACCCACAAAAACCCCAGTGAAAGAGGCTGGTGGTAACCCAGACTGTGCCAGTTCAATAGGGGAATGCCGCCAACACAATCAGCATCACCAGACAACATATCCACTTGGATTTGTTTTTATTCACTCATAAGTACTGATTTGATCTCTTTTATATATTCATAGCCTACACATTTTTTATGATATTCTTTTATTTAGTTCCATTTTTAAGGGGATTTCAAAATCCAACACTTGAGCATTCACAAGTCCAGATGGAAATACTGACAAGGTTGAGAAGCTCTGCCTTATGTTGTGTCTGCCCCATAAAACAAGTTTAAGAAACTCATTAAATAATATGTTGTTAGCCATAGCTACTTCGTCTGAATCTGCTTCATGTCATTCAGTGGCAGTTTAACTTTGATATGAAGTCTGATGTCCTTTATACAGATTAATTGTCTGAAGTGTATTCTATGATCAGTCAGTAACGTCTTCAGGAGGAATAACACAGGGTCCTGTAAGATGGAAGGTTTGCTTAAAAGCATTTTCTACTCTATTCTTTTGAAACATTGGTGTTAAAAATAGCTCTTTATGTTTGTGTTTTAAATACCTTAACATTTTCACTGTTAACAGAAAGCACCAGGGTGGCTGTGTTTGGTTAATACAAACTCTTACTTTCCTGCAAATTTCCATCAGTAGAAATGGAAAGTAGTAACCTTTGACTGGGACACTGACGGCAGACATGCAACTAAGCGCCTTGTTAAATCTAGCAGTCAGGTTTGTTTGTAAAGCACATTTCAGCACCAAGGCAATTCAAACTACTTCACATCATAAAAATACAAAGTCATAGAAGACATCATGCATCAACAACTGAGAAAACCAGAAAGCATTTTGCCACATCAAATGTGTTGGTCAACTTTTCATTTATTATGGCTCAAAAGCAATTCTGAACAAGTGTGCTTTTAGCCTTGATTTAAAGGAACTCTGTGTTTCGGCTGTTTTGCAGTTTTCTGGAAGTTTGTTCCAGATTTGTGGTGGATAGACACTGAAAGCTGCTTCTCCATGTTTAGTTCTGGTTCTGGACCAGACTTGAGAGGTCTGGAAGGTTGATACAACAGCAGATCTTTAATGTATTGTGGTGCTAAACTGTTCAGTGATTTCTAAACTAACAACAGTAATTCTTGACACTGTTTAAGTTGTATTTAAATACATACCAGATAATATTGAAGTCTTATTTTAATGTTAGTTTTAAACAGGTTTATTTGTACTGTTAGTTTTAAAGGTTAACATCTTGCAGCCTAATCAGGGACTGGGCCTGTAGACAAGACAACAGTTACTTTTTAACATTCCTCATGAAATAAACTTGAAATAAATCAGTTTCTCAGTAGATATTTAGAGATATCAGAAAAGCACTAATATACTTACTTTGGAAATGAAAAACCTCTAATTTTTCTCAGTAAATTATAACGGTTGAATTTGGTGTTTTGCTTCAAAGATGGGTCTTTACTACCATCTTTAATTTCTGCTAAGGGTCAAAGAGTCTTTCTATTTTAGCACTCATTGCTACGTTGACTGTTTAACTTTTGGGAACTCTTGTATTGATTGTAAGGGTGTCAGTGATTCAACTGGATCAGTGAACCCACCTATTGAACAATGTCAGAGCTTTAATGAGTCAAATTTCATCCGCTTTCAAATTTTAGTTATGAACATACATTTATTACGCACAAGGAAATAGTTAGATTATGCACGATAAGCTTTTTGAAGATGTGCCTTTGGTTCCCAGAAATGTCTCCAAAAACGAACCAGTGTGCTCATTCCTACTGATGGGATCATAATGCCTTGACTGACAAGCTTTATTTTATTATGATTTTCTGTATGATTGTATACCCATGTTTTTCTTAATTTGTTGAATAAAGAATGATGTTATAATTTTCTGTGGCTCTTGTTCTACAGTGACACTGGATATAAATGATAAAAAAGATATCTCATAATGAAAGACTTCCAACAGAACTGATAAAATACATTATAATAACCTTCTAATGGTAATTTAAAAGACTTATAAAACAAAATACAATTTTTGAGGGTGTTTATTATTACTATTTTTTTTATTATTATTATTAATAATAAATAGTTCCCAGTGCTGTGGAAAATGTCCATACTAATACTCTCACACCAGAGCCTGCCTTGTGGAGTCAAACTATGGTACAAGTGCTACTAGTGATACCCAAACAGACTGTAGTAGGTAACAGTGTCAGTATTAATAATTTGCAGAGTCAATACAGTAAAGTTGTTCCATTTACCTCTACCTGAACCTGAATCTTGGATTTTCAAAATGAAATCAGGTGTTCCGAGTTAGAATCCAATGGAATTTACATTATTATCATTAAAGAAGGCTGTTTTGTGACGTGTATGTGAATATATTTATTGGTACACAGATAAACATGCAGAGACAGAGTTCATCCTTGCAGCTGTATGACGAAGTTTTGCACACACGGCAGATATAGTGGGTTTTCAGTTTGGCAATGAAATGAAAACTGATTCTAACCATTTAAAAATAATACATTTCAATATTTCTATTTTCTTAGTCATTGGCAAATCAAACAAGTGCCACCAAAAAAAATTCTGTTTCGTAAAAAAAAGGGGGGGGGAATAGAAAAAGATTTTTGACCACAGCCTTGAAAACAGAGTGACAGAATTCATATGACTTTACGGCAGAATTCATATGACTTCATGACTCAGTCATACATCGGAGACTTCTATGTTTATGTAGCTTAGCCTGGTTTGCAAGCTTTTCCAGTCAGATACTGATTATCAGGTTGAAAATTGGAGCAACGCGCGTCCCCCGCACCGGAAGTTACCGTGGAGCGGTTGACGTTGGTGGTGAGCACAGCAGGACTGAACCGGCAAAGACGATACCGGGGGAGGGAGTGGAGCCGGTGAACGAGTGCTGAAAGACTCAACCATCTACGGAGAGTAACATTGATGACTGTTTTTCAAGCTTCCAGAGACAAGGTAATTACATTTTTAAAGTCTTATCGATTCAGACACGATATGCTCACGGTTTTATGAAACGCGCTAGCGGTAGTGACTTGCTAGTTAAGTTAGCCATGGAGAGCTAACCAGCGTTTTCGCCGAATGTAAAGTTAACCAGGCGCTACAGCCTTTCGTCTTCTCAAATTGACATACTTCATTAAAACAACGGGCCATCGAATACAGGGAAGTGTTCGGTGTCCACTGTGTAGCATTTGTTCAACCATTACGACAAATTCCTGAACAAAATGGTTGGCTTAGTTCTCAAAGAATCAGTTGTTCTCTGACGTATTAGTGGTGATGTAAGCTAACATGCTAGTGGCTAGCATAGGTTAAGCTGCGCCCGTAGGCCTGGCATTCCTCAAGAAATAACCTAACTTTTCTGCCTCATATTTTGTCTGTTTCACGTTAAAGACCCTTTTGAAGTCATGATTGTTTTACTTTTTATAAAGCAGACTGGACTACGCGTATACATTACCTCACAACAAACTCAAGGCTGGTTATTTTGAATGATCAGGTTGTTTATTTTCCATTTTAATAATTTGGCCTTTTTTTTATAATTTCTCCTTCAGCTTGTTTAACTCAGAACTGTGTGACTGGAGCGGACCTCCGGCCTGCTCCGGTGCTCGGTTGTTGTAGGGGTGGAGGAGCCGAGCATTCAGGGATCCCGCTGTGTGAATCGTGTTAACAGCTCTATGTGTGTGACAATGGGGGACATCAGTGACCTGGACCGACAGATAGAGCAGCTCCGACGCTGTGAGCTCATCAAGGAAAATGAAGTGAAAGCCCTGTGTGCCAAAGCCAGGTGAGTGCAGCAGTAAATGTACATGGATATGAATCAGAAAAGTCACAGTCCTGGTTCGGCCATATCGCATTAAAATGTCTCAAGAAATGATAGTAAATCTTCATTGCTTTGTAAAGTACATTGGGCATTTCAGTTCTAAAATAATCGTATTTTTGTAAGTAGGGATATAAAATTTTAATAAAATGTGCAACATGCAGAAATGTTGGAGAATGATGCGATAACAGCAAGACTTGCCATAGACTCACTCTAATTATGAATAATCTGTGGGAAAAGTTACAATTCTATAGTTTCATCTCAACAGTTTTTCTAGGAAACGTTGCTTTTGGCTGGTATGTGCTGCTTTGGAAATGAAACAACTTATAGTCTCTTAATGACTTAAGAACTTTTTCACCTCTTTACATTCTAAAATGTTTCATGCTGCATTAAAAGTGGCTACATATAAAATTAGACTTATTTATTGAACAGTCTTTATATTTGTATATACGTTCTATACTTAGGAATTGTTTACTATATATTTGACAAAAGTTTCCATCTCTTAAGGCTTTAATTTATAATTTTCTGTTTCTTATAGTTGCAGAAAAAGCAGTTATTAAATAGACCGGTACATTGGGATCCTTTCTGACATGGGCAAATGTTTTAGTAACTTTTCCTAGTGTTGTTGTGGGGATTAAATAAACAACACGTTTTACACTACAATGTATGACGGCGCCTCAATAACCCAGATATCGTTGTAACAATGACCTTTGCTCCTTTTCGAGATGTTCCATGTAGTTTTGCAACTATGTTGGGAAACATCACTGTGATTACATTCAGTCATAAATTGAAACATAAATGCTGCATTTGTCTTAGAACTAACTGGAAAAGGGATGTAAACATATAACTCAGTGCTGCTTTGATTTGGGAGTATCATAAATGAACATCATGATCAAATGATACTAATAACTTCTAGTTATGGAGATTCTGAATATATAACTATAAGTACTTTCTGGTTGTGTGACTTTTTTTTTGTGCAGAGGATATTATGCACATTAGAGCCCATACTGTGTTCCATTTAGGAGAAATAATTTGAGTGCACATCAGGGATGGGCATGAAATGCAGACCTGCTTAGTTTCTTCCTCTGTGATTGGTGACGTTTGTCAAAGCAGATTTAATGAAGGTTTATTCCAATTTATTGCACAATAAGTCATCATTATTCTAGTTATTCTCTGAGAATAAAATGGAAAAACAGATTTTCATCTCATCTTTGACCAAAGTTGATCCTGTCTATCCATTGCCTGCATTGCTACGAGGGCTGAACAATATATCACATCACAATATCAGTGTGTGCGATTATTCATATCGCAAAGGACTGTTTGGAGAGCAATAGTTGTTGGCTGATAAGTTTGAAGTATTTTACATACTTGTATTTTACATGCTGATGTAATATTTAGCCTGATGGACAGATTCAGACCAGACACTGATGATGTTGCCAGAAAGGTTAAAGGTCACAAAGTGATGGAAGCACAGCTGAGAAACAGAGGACAGAACAAGGTACACAAATATTAAACCTGATGTCATCGCAATATTTGCCAATATTATTGCCACGTCAATATTTTCTAATATCTGCCTTCATCACTAGTTATGCATGTTGGGGTTGATGTAGTGAACAGTTCAAACCGACCTACATCTGCTCTGCTATTGGTCGGCCAGGGCTGGTTGATCCTTAACTAGGACTAGTTTAAAGTTCAGTGTGAACCATTTTAACGTGACTTCATTTATGTTCATAGTTCACTATTTGAGCATTCTGAGCTCATTTACTTATTTTCCCAACATTAGTTGTCATATTTATTATTTGTTTATTATTAAAATAGTCAGTTCATGTTAACCTGCACCAATCAACCTGCTGGTTTTTGCATAGTGTCTCCAGTCTGTTTAATTTTTACTTTTTCTCTTTCTTCACATAAACTGTAATCTGCAAGAAAAAATATTCTTTCATTTCTTTAATGATTATTTGCCCAATCAAATGGAATTTTTATTTATTGGCTCTTCCACATTGAATCATGAAGAAGCAATTCTGTTCTGTTTGACTATACCGACCTCTTCAGCGGTCAGAGGTGAATGTTAGAAGTGATGTAATGAAACGCAAACCATCACCAACATGATGATGATGATTACTGGAAAGAGATAAATGGTGCCTTACAAGATATTTTCAAGCAGAACATTCCTTTGGAGATCAAGATGATGTATTTTGTCATAATTCCTCAAGAAGCTTCAAAAAGAAACAAATATCTAATGACTATTTTATTAACGGCAAGTAAGAAAATGGTTATGACAAGACAAACTTTAGACAACTGGATGGACATAACACTAACATGAAACATTTAGTTTCTTCTTTCACTCCTTATACTATAATTTCTCTCAGGGAAGTGAAGTTACATTTTTTTGCTGTTATATTGTAATGGTCTACTTGTCCACTTTATTTCAAATATTAAAGTCAGTTTTGTGATGTAGAGCCCTTTGTAAATGACACTTCCTTGAGAATCAGTAAAGATAAAATAAAAATAAAAAAAGAAGTGATGCAAAGCATTAAGAAGTAAAAGCTACAAATCCAGAGCTGGACTCTGGGCTTGCAGTTGAATCTCCTCCACAACAGGAATTGGGTGTTTGGATCATGACTCATTAATTTCTATAAAGTTTAAGTTTATGGGACTGCTATTATGGGAGTCCCATAATGCTGTTTATTAGTCTAAACAGCACATGCAGAGCAGGAGCTGAGCTCCTTCCTGCAGTGGGGAAGGCTGCAGAGAGGACAAGGTGGCTGGAGGAGGAGTTTCTGTCCAAACATCCCTATGGGCTTTTTTCCTTTTAAATAAAATGGGTAAATAAAATTCTAATTTCCTTTTCATCTGAATATATTTTCAGAGAGATTCTGGTTGAAGAAAGCAACGTTCAGAGGGTAGACTCTCCTGTCACAGTAAGGAACATCCAGCATGTTGGATGGATGGTTTGCGTCATGTGGCGACTTTAAAACGTTTCTCTTGTTGCAGGTGTGTGGAGACATTCACGGACAGTTCTACGACCTGAAGGAGTTGTTCAGAGTAAGTCTCCATCTTTCACCCTTCCTTCTGACCACTCGTTGGTTTTCACAGTGAGCAGCTCTGAATGCAGTCTGTGGACGGATCCCCAAAGCTACAACAACCATGAAACTTCCAACATCTAAAATCCAAATGAAACGATGGAGTCAGGGTTTGATCTGTTATCCCAGCTACAGTCCTGCAGGGAGGAGCTGAGATTTAAAGACTGCTTGATTTGATTTTGCTTCAAAGAGAAAATGTGACCATTATGTAGATTTTTTTTCTTGAATGGTCAAAATTAGAATAGAGCTCATAATTAGATTTAAACCCTAAATGTTTTGCATGTTTTAAAAATTCTATCATGCAAAAGCAACATTTACCAACATCGTTGTTTTAAAATGTTAAGAAACACTAGAGAAAACTGTTACAGAAAAATATTTTGTGGAAGTTGTCTCTGTTTTTTCAACTGAACTAGGACTATTTTGCATCACTGAATCCAGAAATTAAATTCTAACTAAATTGATGACATTTTTGTGGCATTATCAGTTCATTTCCGTTAATATTTCTCATCCAAAAAAGCCTTTAGGAGAAAAAAAATGTTGAACATTAAAAGCGATAATAAAAAAAACTCTGCATAGTGTATTAACTAAGCGTTACAAACTTGGATTTCTGTAAATTGAACAATAAACACTGATAAGGCAAGTACATGTGAATTGATCATCACGTCTTTATTGTGTAAAATATTCCTTCTCTTGATGGAGTCTCTCCTCCTGCTCATCACTCGTTGATCAGATTCTCAGGAAACCGATCCAGATGAGAACAAGTTGTGCAGAAAGAGGTGTGATGTGTTTCAGTCGCACCGTTTAGGAGGGAAGCTGCAGTTCAGTGGCTGAGCTTTTGTGTGTGGAAGGTCAGAACTGACTGCTTCTCATGCCCGAGGCTTTAACTACATGACAGGAATCTGTTTGGGGAAGAGTAAATGGGAAATACATCATTTTAGCAAACCCTGCAATGTTCTTTTGATGCTGTGGGAATGCAGACTACTTCATTCATGTCCACCTGTGTTGTTGCGCTGCAGTAATCAGCTGGTTCTGGATTGCGTTGCTCCTGAAATCCTCTCTCCCTCTGCTCTCCCCCAGTGAAATGCAGGTAATCTGTACTGACGGTGCTGTCCTGTTAATGTTCAACAGGTTGGTGGTGACGTTCCAGAGACAAACTACCTGTTCATGGGGGACTTTGTGGACCGTGGCTTCTACAGTGTGGAGACTTTTCTCCTGCTGCTCGCTCTTAAGGTGAACATGAAGCCATCACATCTTCCTCGGTTTGTATTTCTGTGCTTCCATCTCATCTTCCAACCTCCTCTTGTTCTCGCATCAGGTCCGTTATCCTGACAGGATAACCCTAATCCGAGGAAACCACGAGTCCCGGCAAATCACCCAGGTCTACGGCTTCTATGACGAGTGCCTCCGCAAATATGGCTCCGTCACCGTGTGGAGATATTGCACAGAGATATTTGATTACTTGTCGCTTTCAGCCATCATTGATGGGAAGGTGAGTTGTGTTTACCGCTCAGCTCTGACCGGTTGCTTTTTACAGCGTCACTCTATGTAACTGTGTGTGCGTCGTAGATCTTCTGCGTGCATGGTGGCCTGTCTCCCTCCATCCAGACACTGGACCAGATTAGGACCATTGACAGGAAACAGGAAGTGCCTCACGACGGGCCCATGTGTGACCTCCTGTGGTCAGACCCTGAAGGTATATCTATCTGCAGGTTTCTCCAACCTCTCTGGTTTCTAACGCTCCAGCCAGTCGGCGCTTCCGTGAGGGATGGAGGAGTTTTTCCCGCTGATGTTTTCCGTTTCTGTTTTGCTGCTCTCAGACACCACAGGGTGGGGGGTGAGTCCCAGAGGAGCCGGCTACCTGTTTGGGAGTGACGTGGTGGCTCAGTTTAACGCCGCCAATGACATCCACATGATTTGCCGGGCCCACCAGCTAGTCATGGAGGGCTACAAGTGGCACTTCAATGAGACGGTCCTCACCGTGTGGTCAGCACCCAACTACTGCTACAGGTGGGGCTTCAGTGTTGACTGGGCAGCCGCTGCTGCTGACTGTTTGAGACTGCAGATCAGTGTGGTGTTGTGGCATATTTACTACTTATTGCACCAGACAATTCATATTTTGCAGTGTTTTAAAATGTGTTTTTGGTCACTATGTTGACGTTGAACTCTTATAATGCAGAGGCAAAGTCAGACGGATATAAAACACTCTGCACAACCGTCCATGCCGTCACAATAACACTTTTTACTGGATGATAAATTGTCCCTGAAATGGTTGCAATAAATTATAATATTGTCATTTTGAGAGAATTTCCAGTTCATTTAAAGATAGTGGCTTAATAATGCAGGTTTGCCTTCTGAAAGAGTAATAATCTTGAATATTGTGCAGAACACTCCACACTGGAACTGGAGGACATTTTAAAGACCCACCATAAAACACAAAAACGATGAATAAAAATAATAAACACCAACAACAACCAAAATCATAAATAAAATGGATCATGAAGTGTCTCTGAACAAAACTGCCTCTGAAAAGATATTAATCATCAATTGTATTGAGCTACTTTTACTTTCTCATGCGATTCATTGCTTATTGCCACAGGATTGTAACTGCCATCCTACATGATCTTACACTGTATTATGACTTTTATCTGGGGCTGCATGAACTTAAAAAAATGTAATTGTTTTTTTAATAATTTCAAGGACCATATGGATTGAGATGGACCAATAGTTTTCCTCGCATAGCTTCTTATTTTCCAATATCACGTTGTCCCTGCACTGGCCTTGGTCACTGGCCTTGGTGCTCAATGTGAGCACAACAGACAGTGGAATGTCCATCCAACCAGTCATATTGAAATATATTTATCTCTAGCCAGCATTTCGCTTAGAGGTGGGAGAAAAAAAACCCCTTTTTTTTTTTGTTTTGTTTTTTTTTTATTCCTTGAGATGCAGACATAGACAATTCTAACCAATTAACAATGCTAAAACTTGGCTTGTCTTAAAATCCATTTTCAGATCACGTGCGAAAAGAAAATCACCCTGATAAGATCTATGCAGGAAGTGCAGAGTTAATAGGAATAAAGTGGATGTTTTGATTTTGAGGTGAAAGTAAAAGTGCTTGATGATTCGTGCCATTATAAGCCACAGGTTGAAGGCTAGCCATGCTAGAGATTCCCCCGAACTCAGAGAAGATAAAGCTAAGCACAAAGTTCATTCCATCTGTTACCACCACGGATCTGAGCTGAGAATCAGCACGGCGCCACAGCCAAGCCAAAACAAAACAAAGGGAGTGCATCACAAGCCAGTCTGGTATCTGGAATGTGTGATGTATGGAAAGCCATTCCTGCAGAATCTCTCGTTGCTGTAGCTACGGCTTTTCTGATGCGCAGCAGTTAGCGCTGCGGTCAAACATGTCTGGAGTTCAGTTTTAGTTGCAGATGTAGTGCTTGGACGGAGTAGCAGTGTTTGCAACCTGCAGTGTGATCTATGATGCTAATCAAAGGTCATTTTTCAGCCTAAGCTCATTGTATTGATTTAGAATGATCAAACCAATTCTCTTGCCTCTCCTGACTACCAGGTGTGGAAACGTGGCAGCCATCTTGGAGCTTGATGAGCATTTACAGCGAGAGTTCATCATATTCGAGGCGGCACCGCAGGAGACCAGAGGAATCCCTTCCAAGAAACCAGTAGCTGACTATTTCCTGTAAAGTCTTTGAACAGCCAGCCATCACGTGTCAAATTCTGGTACCATTGACCACCAAACGCCCTCCATCCTGCTGCCGGACCATTCTCTCAGCCTGAACTCAAAGCAGACAGAAAACCCGCCCGATCCTCCAGAGCTCTCGCACAGCTGCAGCCTGAAGAGCTGAATTTTTGCCCGACTGCCCGAGCCTGAAGGATGAGCCGCAGTGGAAGGGCTTGGCAGACACTTGCCCATGACTGTTGTCGCTTCTTCTCAGCTACTTGGGGGTTGCTCTTAAAGCCTTCAGCCAACTTCTGCCGCCTGTGTCCCTCCTCACTTTGTGTAGATACGACCTTCTTTTCAGCTCAACTCTTTTCTAGTGTTCCTTTTATTTTTTATGACTAACATTGTCATTTAGTTTTAGAATTTTTTGGATGGAGCGATTATTTTTCTTTTTCAGAGATACACAGCTGTAGGAGATTTTACAAATTTTATCAGTTAAGGAAATCCTTCAGTGCGTTTATTGTATTTGACTTCATATAACTGTTGCTGACAGAAGAAAATACAAAATGCCCCTCTTCCATTTATTTTTCTTCCGTTTTTGCTGTCATCTGTTGTGCGTTGATATTTAACATTCTAAGTGCTGCTGCTCAGCACTATTACAGATAACGCCAGATGTGTAACTAACTTAACTTTATTTTTCCCCTCTTAATTCATTTTAATCTCTGGATTGCTCTAGCTCTGTCAATTTTGATATTGTGAAAATAAAGTTTTGTATCAATACAGATTTGTTGCAGCAGTGATTATTTTATTTTTATAAATAAAAATGTTTGTGGCGGTGGCGTTTTATTTTAATAAACCCATTCACTGGAGACTCTAGAGTCTAGAAAGACGCAAGTATTAAATATTTCTTATTGAATTGTTAAAAAAATAAACTATCCGTATCATCCACTCGCAGCTTCAAGATTTCAGATTTTTTTTATTGTAAATCTCCCGCCATGACCATATTTGGTATGTTGAGGATTTGCAGAGCTCTATGTTTGCTAAAATGTTGAAGTAGGGTAAAATCCGATTCTTTTTTGTAATATTTTGTGTGGGTAAGCAAAAGGAATTTAGTATTTCTCTTTCCCGGAAGTTTCCGAATAAGATGTCGGCTGCGGCGGGCGGGCGGGCGGCACCGTCGGGGTGAAGGTTCACGTTCGGTCTCGCTCTCTTGCCTGACTAGTTTTCCGGCTCGTTTTTCCAGCTCGAACAAAAACTAGGTCCCACCTCCCAAATGGAACAGGACGGAGACCGGTAGAGGACGCACCACCCGGAAACCAGAAGTCCTCCGCGCCTGAAGCACTGGCTCGTAACGACGGCTGCTGTCGGCTCTGATATTTGGAGAAAGCAGCACATCGGCAGGTACATAAATCGCAGCTGTATCTCTTATCTCAGTAGATTTTGAGCTGTTTACACAACGTTCACCAGTCACCGCGGAAGGTTACATGGCAGAATAGGTGAACTGGTTGCGCATAATATAAGAAATAGAGGAAATAAGCGAAGTGCTTTGGGAGTTATCTGTTAACTTGTAGAAGACGGAGGGGTTTTTTTTATTTCTGCTCGAACATTTGTGTTGCTTTTGGAACTATAAGCAGCTTTGATAGGATTTGAACTTGACCAACCCATAACTGTAAACTAACCGGTAAAGCTGTTCATCAATCAGGTGCAGTTTGCTGTCATGTTTCTGTGATTTATGCACGCGAGCCCAGGATAATTTCCCCAACCTAATTTTGTATACTCTTCTACAGATATTCATTCTTCGCAATGCAGTCTAATAGAGAGAACATGACCAATCCTGCGCTTCCAGATGTTTTAATACACACGTGTATGTTATTGGGAAAGTTTTTCTCTGACGCTGAAGTTGGTATCTGATTCGGTGATAAAGTACTAGTTCACTTCTTTTAACAAACTTGATTCTCTCTCTTTAGAAGTCAAAAATCCCTAATCTGTTCAATTCAAACAGAAACCAGATTATTCTACAGTGAACAGAAAAGCTTGGTTTGTTTAAAAAAACACAAAAGGATTATTTCAGTGTTTTTCTTTGTTTTTAGTTTTGCAACAACCTCAGATGGGATTCAGATTGACACCACAATGCTGAGTGCCATATTCCTCATTGATTGAAACAAACAAACAAACAAACAGTTTGATTTGGGGAAAACCGTTTGTATGACTCCAGATTGATGGAGCGTAATCAAACAAGACAGCGTGTGGTCAGCCAGCCACTGCTTGCTCCCCATTATGTCCCTGAATGGCTCCATCCAGGCCTCTGTTCATGTTTTATTCCATTTTTTTGTCTTTCCATGTTAAAAACTGAAGATGATACACACTGGATCACAGCTACATGTCACCACCTTTCTAAAATAATGACCAAAGTAACTTTTTGCCAAAGGATGACTTGGGTAAAAAAAAAAAAATAAAAAAATCACTTCTGGCAAAAATGTATTGGGTCATTATTTTAAGAAGGTGGCGATATCTGCTGCTACATATGTGATCTGAACATTCAGGTTCAGTCTGTTTAAAAGTCTTTACTCGATTCTAACATGTTTCATGTGAAATTGCTTTCTGGACTAATTTATTTATCAATAATTCCCCAAACTTTCATGGGACCTGGAACACAACCATCAGGTGACTACAGCATGACATGGATGCTGTAGTCATCCATGTCTACAGCATCCTCTACACTGGTAGAGGTGTGAATGGCTGCTCATGTTCTTTAGAAAGGGAATAGTTAATAATCACCACTTTTTTTTCTTTTTCTCCTTTCTAAAGATTAAGTCTTAAGGAAAGTTTAATTTTTTTCACAGGAATGGCCAGCAAAGTTTCAAATCACTCGCTGGTGATAAGGGATTTCATAATTTTTTGGGGGAAATATACATATATCTTAAAAGAGTTGAAACAATGCATTGAATTCCCTCTTTGGTAAAAGTTTCACATATTGCAGTTTTTATTGTACAGAGACTCTTTGGTTTAGAATAATCCAGGTTAGGTTTGACCTAAGTGGTTCAGATTTTTTAGTTGTCCAGACACAAAGAGTGAAATATCCCTTTACTGAAGTCAAATGTGATACCAACTTCCGCTCATCTATTGTAAAAAACAAGCTACATTCCTGTTGAGTTTCCTTCCCTCAGTTTGAACAGAGACAGCTGCCTCTTCACAGTAAGACTCCCAGGCAGCCATTGTTCATCACCTTTTCTTTATTTTTAAAGTTTTTGTATGAATCAACTGTGAAACTTAATGCTGTTCTTTAATCCTGGTGTTTTGCTGAATCATTTGGACAGGCTCGTCAGGTTTTTTTTACACCTTGTGAAATACGTTTTTTTGTCTTCAAAAAACAACTTGCTACTGCTTGTTTAACCAAAACACATTTCCAGACCTGTTTCATGTTGATGTCAAACCCTTTCCTGAAATCTGATTGGGATGATGTGCTCCAGGTGCAGGAATGGACTCCCACACTCAGGTTCTGGAGCGTTTGCGGACGGCCTTCAGGTCAGGCGTCACTTTGCCGCTGGAGTTTCGTCGAACGCAGCTCACCAAGCTGCTGGCTCTGGTCAACGACAACGAGGAGCAGATTGTAAAAGCGCTACACCAAGACTTAGGAAAGGTACCTGATGCCGGTGCTACACAGACTGCACCAACACATGACTACAGGAGAGTTGCACAACCAAAGCCTGAGGGATTTACTTGTCTTGCTATCCTGATTATGATGCAAGAGGAAAGGTTTTTTTTGTTTTGTTTTACTCCTTCCGCAACCATCCGACTGCTTCCTGCTTAGTTTTTATTCAACTTTGTCGTTAGTGTTTTTTAAGCTGCATATGTGATTCACATGGGTACGCATCATTTCTGCAGAGGGATAACATCTGTCTGCACTGCTGCTTCTGCATTTCAGCCAAAATTTGAGAGCATCCTCTCCGAGATGGAAATAGTGACCAATGAGCTGTGTTATGCCATCTCCAACGTGTCGACCTGGATTCAGCCGGAGTATGTGTCCAAAAACCTGGTAAGTTCACCTGAACGCTGCGTTCGCTGCTGCTTTCTGCAGAGAGAAAGTATTTGTTCCCTTAGAGATTTCCTACATGCAAGCCTTTAATGTAAGGTAAAAATAAACAAACAGTTTCTAAAACGGTTTTATTCTGGAAACAAACTAATTACTATGGTAACGCTCGCTGTGCCAGCATTGGCAGCAACATCTGCTATGAAGCATTTCTGATAACTGAGAGAGAACCCTTGAAATAAAAATGCCGGCCCACTCTTTGCAAAATAGTTTTAATTCAGCCATGTTGGATGGTTTTTTGTTCCAGAGAGTTTCTTGAAGCCATTGCAATTTCCCCCAAATTTGGGGCCTCTAGCGATGAAGGGGGTAAATGATTAAGCATGAGTAGCTTGTTTTAGTGGTGCGTTCACACCAAATGCGTTTTGAGCATCAGGCAAGTCTGTCTTACATTCAAAGTCTATGTGGAACGACACTCCTGTTGGACACACTCGACGCCTCAAACGCGTCAAACAGGTCAAACGCGTCAAACCATTCAAATCGCACGGCTTGAAAGGCGCCTCCACAGCCCTCAGTGCACCTCCACATAGACTTTGCATGTCAACCAGACGCGCCTGATGCTCAAAACGCATTTGGTGTGAACGCACCATAAGGTCCCACCACTACATCTCAATCAAATCTTAGTCCAGTGTTTGACAAAGCCTTTGTTTTTTTTTTTTGTAAACTCTTTTCATGGACCAGGATTATTAAGATCACAAACCGATAAGGTGACAGTCAGGGATTTCTCCAGGAAGACGACATTTGTGGTTCCATTAATCGTAGCATATTGTTCAAGTAGCAAAGAAGTCCACATGTTGACTGTCATCATGGTGTCATCCTGTAGCAGAGGGTTAGTTTTACACCAGATGTAAAAAGGGGACATGCCTTCTAAGGACGTCCATGTTTGTCTCCTCAGTCCACAGAATATTTTCCCAACAGTCTTGGGGATTATGAAGGTCTTCAAAGCCTTGGAGTTCTCCTGAGATGCCATTTTTGTAGTCTCTTTTCTCATTGTTGAATCATGAACTCTGACCTTTATAAAGGAATGGGCCTATAGATATTTGGATGTTCTGGATTCCTTAGTGACCACACCATCCTTTGGTGGGAATGTTAATAGACATTAAAAGTTGTTGGAATGATGTCGGCTCTTCATTCAGGCTACCGCAATAGAGAAACGTCAGATAACAGGATGCTGGAAATATTCTAGCAAAAATGCTGAATTCTTATCCTTTTTAAGAATTCCAACTCCATGTGTCATAGATTTAGAAATTTTAGAAATCATTTCAAAATGTCACTTCTAATCCAACAGTCCAGTTTTACCAGGAAGCTCTTAGTAATTGTGTAAAGAAGAAATACCTGTTAAGTCCTGTTTGCAGTGTGGTGGGAGCCAGTAGATCAGAGCAAGAAGGACATGCAGAGCAGAGCGATGGCCAAACTGCCCCTGACATGATTTAATCCCTTTGAATTGGTTGTAATCTTATGGATTAAGCGCTCAATAAGAGAAGGGGAAGCTTTCATTTTAAAAGATATAATCACAGATATGTTCCTTCCAAACCCAGAGTGTCGTGGCTTGCTGTAGATGAGCCGATGCCTTTCTGTCGTTTTCACAGGCTACAAAACTAGATGACTGTTTTGTGCGGAGGGAACCGTTGGGAGTTGTGCTCGTCATCGGACCCTGGAACTACCCCTTCCAACTTGTCATTTTACCACTAGTTGGAGCCATTGCTGCAGGTCTGCAGACTTTATGTTTTATTATAATCTGGTTAGTAAATGTCAGCAAGCTGTGGTTCCAAGGTGAAAGTTGAGCTCTTCATGCAGCTTCTATCCTCGTACCGATACCCTCATCTCTTTTCATGGGTCGTCTGTTTAAGCTGTGTGAAGTAACGGTTAATGTCTCTAACAGGAAACTGTGCAGTCATCAAGCCTTCAGAGGTCAGCTCGGCCACAGACTGCCTTGTGGCTGAGCTCATTCCTAAGTACCTGTCTCAGGTGAGCTGAGGGCCCCCTGCCTGTTCTAAACACATTTCATGTTGTATGCTGGTCCAGTTTTGTTTTGCGGCTGCTCCGTGTCGTGTCATCTCCATGTCTTCTCTTTGTCGTCTCCATGTCTCTCCTGTCTTCTCTTTGTCAGCTCCGTGTCGTCCTCTGCCCTCACTGTTCCGTTGCTTCCTCAGGACTGCTATGCTGTTGTTCGTGGGGGAGCGGAGGAGACCAAGGCTCTGCTGCAGAAGCGATTTGACCACATCTTCTACACAGGTAGGATCCCTGGTGAACTCCACATCTGCTGTGCGGATCCAAAAGCATACAGCACCAGGTTGTATGGTGTTCAGAGGTGTACATCTGATGGTTGCTGATTGGTTGGAAAGATGAGTCACCTGACATGTGAAGCCATGAGAATATGTGAGCACTCCTCCTACCAAACATGGTGGGTGTGTCCGAGAGGGGGAAACCAACACTAAGCTCCAGGTAAGTTAGTAGAGGAGCCATGTTGTGATGACTTCCTGAAGGCTGAGCTTCATAAAGTACAGCAGTTTTTAAAGAGATAGAGACCCAATTTCAAGGCATTAAATTACAAAGTCATATTTTTTAAGTTCTATTTTGATCTATTTTATTACAATTAAAGGTAACATAGTTGCTTAACTATGCTATGAGTTGATACTCTCTGCTCCTTTAAATGATCCTCCTAGCCTGTATTCTTATAAAATATGACATTGATGCCCATGATGATTGTTTCACTTCAGTCATTTTTACCATCTCACATGAAAATGTTGCAGCTCTTTCCTCTGTGACCTCTGACATCAAAGCTCCTCCCTCCAGGTTCCCAAGCGGTGGCGCGCAGTGTGGTCCAGGCCGCCTCCGTTCACCTGACCCCGGTAACGTTGGAGCTGGGCGGTAAGAGTCCCTGCCTCATATACGGCCGGATAAACATCCAAGCTGCGGCCCACCGCCTGGTGTGGGCCAAGTACTTCAACGCGGGCCAGAGCTGCGTGGCCCCAGACTACGTGCTGTGCACCAAGGCTACCCGGGATGCCCTGGTGCCCGCCATGACCACCGTGCTGGAGGCGTTCTACGGGAAGGAGCCTCAGAAGAGTCCGGACCTGTCCCGCATCGTGAACACTCGCCACTTCACTCGCCTCATGAAGCTGCTGGAGAGGACCAAGGGCAAGGTCGTTATCGGAGGACAGAGCAACCAGGACGACAGATACATAGGTGGGCCTTTAACTAGACGGTAGAGAACAATGTTATGCATCCCACTAATCAGGAGTTGCTGCTGCTGGCAAATCATTTCCAAGCATTTCTTTATATCATAGCATCTGAGTGGCGAGATTCCTTAAGAAAAGCTCACTCTGACTCGGCCATGTTTACTGGGTACCCTAACCCTAACCCTTTTTGAAAGTCAATAATAACCTGGATGTGCTAAAATGTATTTAGGGTGAAGTGAAGAAAACAATAAATCCTCTTTCTAATTAGAGTAACTTTTGAAAGAGGAGTTTTTTTGATCATTATATCATTTTCAGGCCTGTCCAAATTCAAACTTAACACTCAAAGATAATGTATTGTTTCCATGTGTGTGTCTTCCAGCTCCCACGGTGCTGGTGGATGTGGAGGAAGATGATGCCCTGATGGAGGAGGAGATATTCGGCCCCATTCTGCCCATCCTGACGGTGGAGGAACTGGAGAAGAGCATCGAGTTGGTGAATCGTAAAGAGAAGCCGCTGGCGCTCTACGTGTTCTCTGATGAAT
Source organism: Phalloptychus januarius (assembly GCA_902982915.1). Taxonomy (NCBI): domain Eukaryota; kingdom Metazoa; phylum Chordata; class Actinopteri; order Cyprinodontiformes; family Poeciliidae; genus Phalloptychus; species Phalloptychus januarius. The sequence goes on from CADWAE010000476.1 coordinate 753,382, forward strand.
CCTCTGTAAGGACCAGAACTCTGCTGGCTGCTTGCTGAAAGCCGGAAGCCCAGAGCTGTGAGGATCACCATGTTGTTGCTCTCTAAGGTGGTGAAGAAGGTGATGGAGAACACCAGCAGTGGAGGCTTCTGCTCCAACGATGGCATCATTCACATGGCCCTGCCTGGGCTGCCCTTTGGAGGTATAGGTAGGCGCCCATACTTACTCCAGATTTTCTCTTCAGGTCACAAACTGTGAGCCGTTTTGCTTTTATTTTCCATAAATGTAAAAAATTCCATTCAAGAACAAACTGGTTGACATGTTCCTTTGTTCTAAAGCTTCAAAGTAAGAAAGAAAAACATGATCTGGTTCAAGTACCAGAACAATGATATGTTACGTATTGATGAAACTTGATGAGCCACCCTGTTTTGAAGGTATTTGATTTAGTAGGAGTGGATATAATGTTGTGTTTTAGATGGTGGGGGTTGCTGACCCCGGGTCAGTGGGCAGCCATGTTTTGGTCGGTTGGAAGTTTGGCCACAATTCTTCCTCAGAGCTCTGAGCCGGATCAAAACCTGATCGTTTAGTATTTTATTTATACCCCAAAGTGTTTTTCCTTTTTGCCCATCTACTGAAACATAACATCTTTTTCCTGAGTACTTGCATCTGAATGTTCAGAAATGATTTCTTATTTTCTGACCATCTAACTGCAGTGAACAAAGATACAAAATATTTACAGCAATGCAGCCTGCTGAAAGTTGCATCATAGATATGAAACAGTTAAAATTACACTATGTAAATATGACAATAATCTAAATTTTTTTACATATTGTAGAACCTGCCACTTTGTCTTGACAGTATAATGAGACAGAAAATCTTTGAAAAAAATCCAGATCCTCTGTCTTCTCCTAATGCTAACTAGAAACAACCAATCAAAGCCAGGAGGCGGGTCTTAGTGCTGCCAATCATGTTTTGGTGGCATCAGGCACAGCTTCCCCCCCTGGAAGAGCCTATAGTGAGTGCTAAGGCTAGTTAGCATAGCCTCCAATGATGGCTGATAAACTGTGATAAGCTGTGAATGGTGAACTATTTCTTTCTTCATTAGCACATTCAGCAGCGCGTTCACTAGGTGATTGACTGCGCCGAGGGTTGTCTTTGTCTGGGAACGGTGCAGTAGGCGCTCGATCATCTCGCAGATTATCTGTCTCATGTTATGCTGTTAGGAGATGGTGGTAGTTTTAACAAACATGTAAATAACATGTTTTTTGTAAAAGTCTTGTTCTGCAGCTTTAATCATTTGTGCGTATCTAATCTGAAGCGTGTTTCTCTCCCTGCCCATCCAGGGGCCAGCGGCTGGGGCTCCTACCACGGCCGCTGGGGCTTCGAGACGTTCAGCCACCGGCGCGCCTGCATGCTGCGCGGCTGGGCTCTGGAGAGGCTCAACGGCCTGCGCTACCCGCCTTACAGCGATGACAAGCTGAAGTGGCTGCGCTGGACCACGTCTGCACAGAGCACCTGCTCTCTCATGTGATGTGCCTCGGCTGGCCGGGCCGGCTGCACTCCCACCTGGAAACGGAGACGCGTTGTCTGGGGTCTGCCGGCTGGTGTTCCACCTCATGCTGCAGTGAGGGTGGAGGGTTCAAATCTGATGACAGGGTGAGTGCTGTTAGGGCGTGGCCTTCCTGTTACAGGCTGAGGTTCAGCAATGAGTCGTATCTGTCAGTTCTTTCAAAGGCAGCCTGACGAAGATGGATGTGAGAATTCAAGATAAATAGAAACTTTTTACACTGAAACTCAGCTTAGGAGGAAAATAAAGAGTTTTTTTTGCAACATTTTGGAAGGTTATGGGTGTATTTGTATAAATGAACATGACTTCTTTTAAAAGTGTAAACCTTTTCACATTTTACTGCCTGTATTTTTAAGATGAGTTTTTTGCTGAGATCTTTTCTTTGACAGTACTGCTACACTGGTATCATTTATAGCATTATCTTTGCGAAACTATAAGCATTTGTCTCTTTAGTCAGAATAATGTAAATAAAATAGATTTTTTTTCTTTTTTTTTCTACATCTGTTGCAAAACAGAGAATTCCATCAGTTCCCTTAAGTCATAATTTTCTGCATGGATTTCACATGACGGTCCTCTCATGTGAGGTTGTGTTTCTCCCTGTTGCTGGTTCACCTTTTCTGGGACACTTCTGCCTTCCACACAATTTTCTGTTAATACGCACGCGTTGGATATAGAACTCTGTGAACAGCCAGCTCCTTCAGCAATGACCTTGTGTGTCTGATTGTCTCCTGGACGTCCATCCACTCCTACTGACCCGGAGTGAGAGACTCAGGAAGCCTCAGCAGGTGTTCAGAGTTCATCTGCTGATTAGGATGTGACATCACGAGTTTCCACTCATGCCCTTTTTTCACAGTATTCAAATTTTCAGAAAAACAGATTTGGGGTTTTCATCATCTATAAGCCGCAAGAAACAAGGAATATCACTCTGTGTGATGATTCTATACAATATATTATGGTGAGCAATTTTCTGCAATATTCACATTTTTTTAGATGCTGGATGAATGAGTGTTACACCACAGAAGAACAATATGCTCCACAAAGGAAATCTCATTAAAATAAAAACCTTACATAACCTTTTTTTCTTTTTAACACTCGAACCCTCAAATACTGATTTCTATGAAAGGTAATAATTCACAATGATGACGTTTTCTTTCCTTTTGGGATGAATGAAGTATTTTTGAACTGAATGCTAAAGTCCCAGTTTAACTCAATAGACTAAGCACAAAATGCATATGTTAACAGTAAAAGCTTTTCAGTGATTCGAGGAGCTTTTGTTCTTTGGGAGTATTTAAAACATGCTTATTTTTAGTTGCATTGATTACTGCAACAGCATCTTCACAGGTTCTGCCCAACAGATCAGTCCTCCAGCTGCAGCTGATCCAGACGCTGCTGCTCATGTTCTCACTAAAACTAGGAAGATAGAGAACAGAACAACAGATCTAAAGTCCCTACACTGGCTGCCTGTAGCTCAAAGAATAGACTTTAAAATACTGTTAGTTTGTGAATCACTGAACAGTTTAGCACCACAATACAGTAAATATCTGCTGTTGTATCAACCGTCCAGACCTCTCAGGTCTTCTGGTTCTGCTCTGCATCCCCAGAACCAAATAAGGAGAAGCAGCTTTCAGCTTCTATTCACCACAAATCTGGAACAAAGTTCCAGAAAACTGTAAAACAGCTTAAACACTGAGTTCCTTTAGATCTCGACTACAAACCCTCCTGTTTAGAGTTGGATTTGAAACGTAATCAATTACAAATTCAATTACGGCATTTACTGTAATGTTTTGATTGTTGATTCTATGTTGCATGACTCTGTGTTTTATGTTATAAAGCATTTTGAAATGCCTTGCTGTTGAAATGTGCTACACAAATAATATTTGATTGATTGGTTGGTTAGAACCAAGATACTGCAGGAAACAGCAGAAGTTGTCCAGCTAACTTCAGTTTAAACACTGAATGATCATGTCATCGTATCAAGACTAAAAACAAACTGAAGCTGAACTGATATGTTCAAAGTTCAGCTAAAAACTGACTGTTCACCTACATCTTCTATGTTCTCTAATTCAGAAATATTCATGTAGAAATGCTGAAGTTGAGTCACGTTCAATCCCGTGTTTAACGAGTCATTATGAAGCATCGGCTGCCTGCAGGAGGTCTGATTATTGATTTAATTCAATATCTTTTTCTATTCATCGTTGCAAATGGATCACATTTCTCCAAAAATGTCAATAAAGGAAACGGTGACTGAATATGCAAATTTATGACCATAAAATATGACTTAAGAAGTAAGTCATATTTTTGAGGCAAAAACTTTAAGAGTTTTAAAGACCCTGTGAAGATTCTAAGTGTTTTCAGTCAGCAGGGTTAGGGGTCATGGACGGATTTAGCAGAGACACTTTGTGCTCAAACTAACGGTCTTTATTAGAAATCTGAATAATAAACGTTTCCACTCCTGAAGGGATTTCTGGCGGCCATCTTTGTAAAACTCTTGCACACTTCAGGAAGCTCATTAATTGTTTTTCTCCACATCCATTAACGAAACACTTGAGCTGTTTCATTAATGGCTCTAAGCAGGGCAAAAGGTGACAGTCAGTCTGGATTATATGGAATTTATTTTAGTCACTGCAGGATTGAAGTTCTGCTTCTTTCAAAGAATGAGCCCTCAGCAGAGTGTCCGTGGTGGAGAACAGAGACCTAGTTCAGAAAGTGAGAAGCTGGGTTTTGCTCTCAGAGTTCAGGGTTCTGGTTTGTATGAGGAGGGGGAGCTGGTACCAGGCGGGGCCTGATCTGAGGCAGCGGACTCCGGCTGTGGGGAGGGACTGGCTGCTGCAGCTGCTGCTGGTTCCTTCTGCACCAGCTCCGGCTCGTCCTGGCCTGCCTGCGGGGGATGCACCAGAACCCGGTCAATCAGCCCAAAGTCCTGAGCCTCCATAGGGCTCATGTAGCGGTCCCTCTCCATCACACTCTCTGAAAGGTGGAAAGAAAACAGCCTCGGGTTACTGCTGGTCAGTTCACATCAGTGAAAACCTCAACTCAAACCTTCACTCAGCTTCCTGTAAAACCTGAGCTGTCACACGTTCAGCTGACAGGGTCACTTCAGCATCCACCAGGAGACGTGTCTGTACTAAGCTGGCGGAGCAATGAGTTGAAGATTCTATAAGCAAACTTTTAATAAATCATTTCTCCTCTGCTCCCTAACAATCTACAGCAAGCAGAAGAGCACAGTTCAAAAGAGAAGCAGCATGAACTGCCAAGACTTTTTAATTCCGATTCCCCATATGTCCTTAAATGCATCGTCCTCCAGGAAAATCACAAATACCAGTTCCTGGCTGACCACAGAAGCAAAAACATGGAATATTCTGCTAGACAGACAGAAGGGGACAGAGTGTCCAACTCCACACAGAGACAGCAGTTGCAAAGAAGTCATTGAAATAATTTACCAAATGAAATTATAACATGGTCTAGTTATAAAATGTTTGCACATTTGGTAAAAATGTGGTTGTTTAATAAGAAGATTTGTACTCATTGATGAAGGCAAAGTTACTGTTTTATGAACCGTCTGTTGGTTCGTAGTTCGGTTTGCTTGGTTTTAGATCTGAGTAATGACTTATCACACATGTGCTTACTGAAATATTAAACTGGCTTTTCACCATAATCTGTAATTTTCATAATTTGTTACATCATTCTTGATTACCATCAACCTGTTCATTGTGTTGGTACCATTGACCAGGTACCATGGAATGTTTTACATTGTCTCCGTGTAAATAAATAAACAATAAAGTGACATGAAAGTTTGTTATGGTTCTATATCAATTTTTGCAAACATCACAGAGATTTTATTCATTCATCCATTTTGGTACAACCTAATTGCTGGTGGGATCGCGAGGGGTGCTGGTGTCCATCTTCACCCCTCGCAGGGCAACACAAATAACCATGCACATGCACACTCACACACCAAACGAGAATTTAGACAGACCCAGTTAACCATGTCTTTGAATTGTGGGAGGAAGGTGGAGTACCCAGAAAGAACATGCAGAAAGACCCCGGGTCTGGAATTGAACTCAGGACCTTCTTGTTGCAAGGCAACAGAGCTACCAACTGCGCCACTCTGCAGCCCAGATTTTATTCAGATCTCTGGAAATTAATCAATTTACAAAAGAACAAGTTGAGCTTATCTTGCAAGAAGCAAATCTTTAGTTCCACTGAGTAATTTCATCTGTATTTTTTTCACCATTAGTGTTTACAGTCTCCACAGTCTGTTACTGGCTGCATTCAGGGTAGAGTAACATCACATAAAAACCTGTATTTCTTCAGGTTCACATCTTCACTAAGCCCCACTAACCTACCTATGGTGTCCAGCGGCTGGCCTGTGTGCTTTGCGTAGATGTTGTTGATCTGTCTCTTCAGCTTCAGGATTTCCTCAGCCTGGATGGCGATGTCTGTGGCCTGGCCCTGGAGACACCCACTCTGTTATCTCAATCTTTAACTCTCCAGATCTTAGCTCTTACATGTCTGAATTGGCCTGCTTACCCTGGCCCCACCTGAAGGCTGGTGCACCATGATGCGGGCGTTGGGCAGCGAATGCCTCATCCCAGTCGTACCTGCAGCCAGGAGCAGGCTGCCCATGCTGGCTGCCTGGCCAACACACCAGGTGGAGATGGGATTGAGGATATACTGCATAGTGTCATAAATGGCCAGGCCTGCTGTCACCACCCCACCTGGAAAGAAGAGGGGGCATAGGTCAAGATTTAGGAGTGAGTTGGAAATCCTTCACGACGCTTAACGACGTTGCACAACGCTTAAGGACGTGGCACAACGCTTAATCACGTGGCACAACGCTTAATCACGTGGCACAACGCTTAAGGATGTGGCACAACGCTTAAGGATGTGGCACGGCGCTTAACGACTAGCACGGTGCTTAACGACGTTGCACGATGCGTAACGACTTTTAACGACAAGTAGCGACTCTTAACGATGCGTAATGACGCGCAACAACTCTTGACGATGCTTAACGGCTATTAACGACGCGTAACAACTCTTATCGACGCGTCACGACTTAACGACACTTCACGACTCATAACGAGTCTTGATGACGCGTAATGACTTAACAACGTGTAACGACTCTGCACGACGTGTAACGACTCTTAACGACGCGTCACGACTCTTGACGATGCTTAGCAACGCGTAACGACACTGCACGACGCATATCGACTCTTAAAGACGCGTTACGACTCTTAACGACGCGTAATATTGAGCTAACAGTGGAGCTCCTACCTGGACTGTTGATGTACATGTGGATGGGCTTGTTGTTGCTTTCTGACTGGAGGAAGAGCAGCTGGGCGATGACCAGGCTAGCTATGTTGTCATCAATCTGAGTGGCATAAAAAACATACATGATGACAAATTTCTCTGAAAACGTCTTCATATTTTCACCGTTACCATAACACTTACAGGACCCATCACACAAATGATTCGTTCTCTCAGGAGGCGAGAGTAGATGTCATACGCCCGTTCTCCTCTGCCCTAAAACACAGTTAAGTGCTTTTAATGGCTTTATTGTTGCAACATGTTCAACAAACCATTTTGGTTATGTGAATTCAGTCAATAAACATACAAAACATTTACATAAAATCCCCCAACACCGCAGCATCTTTTCAACACAAGGACTGAAAAAGAGGCCAAGTCAAGAGGAATACTATAGTGAGATCTTAACAGAGTGTCAAAACCACCTTTTGGTGCATTGTGGTTAATCTTTAGTCAAGCTACTCACCGTCTGCTCCACCACTATCGGGATGAGAGGACTCCTCCACACCGGACTGTGGTGGAACGATCTGCTGACCTTCAGAGTCAGACCCCCGATATTCAACACCCTCTATCAGACAGAAAACAGGTTTTCATCTTTAGCACTATTAAATACAAAATGGAGATTGAGAATAAAAATATCCACTTCAACCAATAAGTTTGTTTCAGAAAGTAAATGAGACAGACATTTAAAAACAATTATTCATCAATGTAAAAGGAGAGTCCATCTGGAAAGCAGTAATTTACCTGTTTCCATTTACTAGTTAATATTAATAGAGTGGTTCTCAATATTCAATAGAAAACTCCTTATTACAACATTTAAACCCTTCTTATAACCCAGCAGCAATACTGGGTTTCCTCTGCTACTCTGATTATGTTTGAGAATAAAGTCGGGTTTTGGCTAAGCCACTCAAAGGCTACTTTAAACTTGACCTGCCAGGATCTGGACCATTTTGGGCTTACAATAACATCAGGTGATGTTTGTGGCTCTAAGTGAAGTTTAGTTAGCTGAACAACGCACAAAAATAGGATCAAGGTTGCAAACCCTTCAACATTTTATTTAATAAACAAAGCCACTTCAGTTCCTGGAAAGTCAACAGAGAGCCGCCACTGTTACAGAAACAGAAGATAAAGAGCAGACTGAAGGTGTGCAGCTGTTTAATGGCAATGATTGGATGAAAGCAATATACGCGATGAATGCTGGATTTTTATTGGTCAAGCAGATATTTCTGCATTTCCCATCACCTGGTGCTGCAAATGGTGGGAGATGGAGAAGAGGACATTTTTGTCTTTCTGTCAGTCCAAAGTCATTTCTATGTCATCTTTTGCGATGATAATGAAAGCTTTATCATCTCAGTGACATGTTCACTGAGATGATCTTTTAACTACAATGTTTTTATTGTAGTTAAAAACTACAATAATCATTACATTCTGATTAATTAAAAACTGTTTTTCATTTAGAAGTGGATGTTTAATTGATAATGTGAACTTGCAGCAGAAGGATGTGGATGTGACCAGCCAGTCTGATCCTTCATATAGTCCAAGCAAGTGACATGCACGCCTGGTTGGTTGTGATATTGAAAAAAACAAAACAATTCATTGATATGATTTTGCTGTCAATCACTTTTGGTTTCTGATTTAACAATTCACATTAGAAGTGTTAAATCAGAAACAACTCTGATTTAACAATCAGAATATTCACACCGGAATATAAATTGTTACATCATATTAACAATTGAAAGTAATTGACCACTTTTTGGAAACTAAATCAGAGCTGCGAGAATACGCGCCCACGATGTTTCTCTACTTGATCTGAAAAATAGAGCTTCCAATTACGTAAGTTATTTTTAGAGATCTGCTAAGAAGTAAGAATATTCAAATTTTCAATAAAAATAGGCTTTGTAGCATATTTGTTGAACATCTTGAACTTATTCTCGGTTATGAACGTGATCAGGATGCAGCTGTCCTGTTATCCAGACAACAAACAGTGCAGAACAGACAGAGCTGGATGCTGCTTTTGCTGCTCAGTTGACACTAATGGACCCGTCTGGAAGCGGCTGCCTCCTTAAAGCAGCTGCCATGCTGCCATGAAGGCGAAGCAACAGCAAAAGACAGCAAGCAGGAACTTCAGTTCAGTGGCGCAGCTGAACCCGACATACTGCTGGAACACAAACTGGGTTCTGTACTCACTTGTAACAGCATTGTGAACGTGTTTTCCAGCTGTAACCCTCTCTGCCTGACCCTGCTACACCGGAACCTATTCTAACTCGACCTTTGGTGAGCTCTTTCATCTCTTTCATCATTTCCGTCTAAAACAGTGTTGCTTTGTCGCCACCGTGTGGTGTGAATAGAATCTGTCAGGTCAGGTGGCTTTTCTTTTATTCGGCATAAGCAAGCTAGTTAATTTTGACTGACATGATATAAGCTATTGATGATGTTACAAAACAGTTGAGAATTTTAACTAATCAGATAAATGCACCAAAATATGAGTACAATTATATTTCTTTATTGTAGATTTTAGAATACCTGAATTTGCATAAAATGTAATATTTTTGTCTGCCGGATTACTTGATTTTAAAATGTGAAATCAGATATTATGAACAGATGTTACTCATTTGAGTTGTATTTTTTACCAAATGGTTCTTTAGTGGAAGTGAGTAATTTATTGCAAGGCTAATTTTTACTTTTATTTAAGCAGAAATATGTTGAAGTGCAAATCATATGGTTTGCCCTACTCACCTCTGGACTGAGCTATAATTGATATAGAGCTTATCAGAATCAGACTTTTGGGAACTATTGTATGAAGACACTTTTGCTTGTCTGACTATCTTATCATTCTGACCTACAGGGCCTATAAAATATATCCACCTTCTTGGATTTTTTTACCTTTTCTTTTTTAACCAATCGTTCGTGATGAAAATTAACAAGAAAAAATATTTAATGATTAATTGAAAACTGTTTTATTTAATTAAATAAATAAAATATATAAAACAGAAATTATTGTGCTTATGGTGATTGCACAAATACTCCCCGCTACCCCTACCTGGGGCAGTGTTTAGTTACAACACCTCTGCCTGCAGATAACATCTGCTTTTCACCAACACCATGTGTGTGGAAGACAATAAATAGAACAACAACAAACAAACAAAGCAGATGAGGATGTAATTCATATAGACAAGGAATTTGGTTCATAATTTAATGTTTTATTTTCTTGATGAAAAAGTGTGTCAAAAATCTAATATTTATTTAATTTTGAAGGTATTTTAAGGTGCCTTTGAGGCAAATCATGTTTGTAATAATATAAAAATGAAATCAATGAGGCTACAGCACAGTCACAGTCAGCTACAATAGGCTAAAGACCCAGCCAGCTGTTTAGAAATGTTTTTGATTTAACAAGACCTGAAATCAGAATTTTCAGCCATTGCTCTTATCACATTGGCATTATTTCATGACTATAGTTAAGTTAGCAACTAGGTAAAAATATTCATCCATTTTCTTTTTTTCTTTTTAATTCATGGTTATCATGTCATGAAATATATAAGATAAACTTATGATAACTTTCTAAGAAGTAATCTGAATAAGAAATACATTGTTTATTTTCATATGAATATTTAATATAAAGTATTAAATTTAACAACGAATTTATTTCATATATAAATAAATGAAATCTTTGATCATGTAATTTAGTCGGGGATTGCCTAAAGTGTAAATTTACCCACAATGTAGGTTTTATTTTGAAAAGTTCTACCGGAAGTCCCACAGCTCTCCCAGAGTTGGGACTTGGCTCATCTGGGTACAGTTGCCAAGTTGCTGTAAGTTTCTCAGTTTCTTGAACGCAGTCATGTCGAACAACAGCGCGGCCAACAGCAATTTAGTCATCGCCCAGAAAGCAGTGAAGCAGCTGCGGCTGGAAGCTAGCGTCCGGCGGATAAAGGTAAGAAAGTCCCGCTCAGGACTGTGCGCGTGACTCTCGCTCTGGAGCGCATCCTCAGCGAACTTCGGTGCGCGTGATGCTTATTAATGGGGACATTTAATATCAGTGTCACTGACTTTTTAAAGTCATTTTACTGTAAGTTTTAGTGCCGCCTTAAAACCTATTTTATAAAATTTTAAATGTGTGGACGATGGATGTTTACGTTAATGTAAAAGTAGATGCATTATAACACAACTACTTTTCCGTAGCCGCGTTGATCTTCCAACGTATGCGTTCAAAATTACATCTCATTATTTACATTGCAAAGTAATGGGAAAGCGGTATCACTGTATTATTTCTAGGAAATGGCTGCTGCAGACAGTTTCCTCTGGGAGTTGAGCACAGTGATAGCTTTGTTGATTGTGCTGCTGTGTGACTGCTGGGATTGTTGGCGGGATACTTATTTTAGAACAGGGGTCAGGCTTGCTTTAAGTATGTGTTCCAAAGAGGGGGGTGGAAAGTGAGGGTGAAAAAACAAAAATAAATCACAAGCATTAGTTAGTCTGAAAATTTTAAGTTGCAGTCCGAACAGAAGCTATACTCTGGAGACTTTGAATTGAAGCAAAAACAATAAATTTTTTGTTGACAAGAGAACTAATAAAAATTTGATCAGCAAATGAACAGAAAATTAAAACAGAAAATGAAATGGACCCCATCAGTAAAGTATCCGGGACTGTGTGTAGCAGTGTGTGGAACGCCCACTGCATCAACATCTCATCATTGAATGTGCTGCTTTAATTGAGAGGGTGAGTGAACTGCTTACATAATTGAGCAATTCCTAATTATTGAACAGTGATAACAAAATCACAGTTGTGTTATGAAGTGTTAATGCCAGATATGATTTTACTTAAACTAAAGAGTGTACAGCAAAACAAACAAACAAATAATAATAATAAAAAAGACTGATTGGTTTGGTCAAATATGCTAAATATATTTGACTAAATATGATTTCTAAAAATTATAATACATCATACATAATATAAAATTTAATATATCACCATTATTTTTCATCATCATCACCAATATTTTTCAAATAATGGAGCACCATCTCACAGAGTAGGATAGATAAACTAGTTCTGAGACACATCTGTGTGTACGATAAACTAATAGGTTAAACACCATTCAGTCTCCTTGAGTTCACATCCCAACATCAACTGTCAGTATGATCAAGTTTAAATCAAATTCAACTTTCCATGTTTCCAAGTAATTTCCTGAACCCCAACCAGAATCACAACAGGATTCAGTGTGAACAAACAAAAGAGGAAGAGGGGAGCGGTTAGAAGAACAGTAACAGACTAACCTTAACAAAAGTCAGAATGACTTAAGATTCCAGAGTACACACCAGATTTTGAGGGGCAAAATGGATACAGAGGGGACGATGTTCAGCAAGGGAGCCGTGAGTACCAGGAAGAAACTGAAGCTATAGGAAGCCAGAAGCACAGATAAACTTAGGTGAAAACATAGTGCTTGACTCTACTGGAATAGCTGAGCATCAGGTAAAGTTAGGTCATTCAACAAATCCTAAAATCCCCACAGACAGAAGAGATAATTACAGAGTGATGTGGGATCTGCAGCAGGACAGCCACACCCTCCAGCAGAGATCCTCTGTTCACTCGTATTCACTCCACTCTGTCCTTTAGATTGAATGATTTGCTGAGAGCATTCAAAGGGTCTTATTGGGCAAAGATGTCAGTCAGGGCAAAGATACAACAAAAGACAGTGAAAGGAGCTGCAGGAGTGAGTACTGGTTGTGTTTTACATGCAACAGCAATCACCCGCTGTGTTCTTCTCATGGTCCGGTTCAGTTAAAGAGTCACAAAACCACAGATTGGCCTAGCTGAAATCCCCACAAAACTTAGTGAAATATTTATTTTATGAATGTACGGTGAAACCAAAGTTCCACTGTTTTTGGCCTCAATTGTAAAAGGCGTATTTGGCACTGAAGTAATTACTCCAAAAAAGGTTTTACTTCACCAAATGAGACACAGTTGTGGCAGCATCATGCTCTGGGGTGGGTTTTCTATCTACTGAGGCTCTTTTGTCAGATTAAAGCGCCTTTTGAAAATAACATTTAAGCAGGTATTAAACTTACTGTGTCCATTAAGTCTCCAATATGAAACAAATTATTATGTGCTTGATGTACAATTATTACCTTAAATACTGTCAGCAGAAAATAATGTTAATTAACAGAAATAAAGACTTGGAAACATCAATCTATGCAGAAATAATCTGTACAATGTGGGAACTGGGTTACTGAACTCAATTAACTTTAATTAATATTCTAATTTATTAACAATGCATCACATTAAACGTGGGTAAAGTATTCAGATGATTTATTTTGGGCTCATTTTCTGACCGAAAATCCCTGAAGTTTTTAACAATCTGACTCTTTATCTTCATGAACCCGGCTGATGGACTAGTGGGGGTTCTGTCACACATTCTTACCACCTGAGTCGATATTAATAATCAACAAACAGTCCTCTCTTGTGTTTTCTGTATTGTTCAGGTTTCCCAGGCAGCTACAGAACTGAAGACCTTCTGTTTGCAGAACGCTCACAAAGACCCTCTGCTGACCGGGGTTCCCTCCAGTGATAACCCATTCAGGCCTCCCAAGTCATGTGTTCTGCTTTGAGGTGTGTGTGGCTTTCTTTTCCACAAAGAAATATTATCCACACTCTCCTGAAATGTCTTGTTTTCTGATCACATGACGTTTGTTTGATACTTGGTTCACATCCTCATTCCCTAAACGTCTCAGTTGAAAAAGTATTTCCTATGAAAATTTAATAAAAATGACCAACATGAGCTTGTGGATTCTATCCAGGGCTTTTTCACAGGTTTTGTGTTTTACTGTTGCATGAAGATGTTATCTCTGACAACATTTTATTCTAGTGCAGCAGCAGATCGTTTGACAGTTTTCAAGGTTTTTTTTTTAGGTGTTTTCGATATAATAACTTAACATAAATAGCAATTCATCTTTTATCTGTAGGGCTGCGAAGGAGAGCGGAACAACCAAACAGTTTCCTGTGGATTTTCACAAAGTGTCACTGCTGTTGAAGATAAAGAAGACAACCCCAGTGCTTGCAGCTGGTTTTCAGAAGGACTTTTTGACCACAAAAAAATGTTGCAGCGAAGAGAAACATAATCCTCAAAGTTCTCTGCATTTCCAAAGCTTTTCCAGAATGAATCCAAAGTTAAATATTGAATGAGTAGTCTCTGCTCCTACAAGATGCTGACACAATATTTCAACATGCTAGAATTATTTTGTTCACTTTGTGTCTTTATTTAGTTACTTTAGTAGCATTTAAAATACAGCAACAAATGTTTCTTTTCCTATCCAAAGCTCTCAGTAATTTAATTCTACCTGTTAATAAAAGAGTTTGACATGCATTTAGCTAAACCAATGTTTTCTGATCTATTGTAAGCTTTCAGATTTGTCTCTTCATGGAATGAGATATTTTGTTTATTCATTTTCTGTTGTTTTTCAACTGCTTTTAAATGGTTTTCTGCAATTGTAACATATTCATTCACTGACTGTGAAAGTGCTTTGAAACATCCAAAAAAAGAGAGACCAAAACACATAACAATAAAATCGTTACAACATTCATAAAGATTACACAGAACAAAACGTTATTAATGTTTCTACTGTCAACTAAGTGCTAGGATTTGTTAATAATTATCACAAAATGACAGACTTGAGTTGTAAATATGACATTGTTTCAGGTGCCATGAACCTGATGACATTGCAACAGCATTTGGACAGCAGCTTCACGATGAAAGAGTCTGCTGGGTGATCATTTTATATGCATTTTTTCAGCAGGAAAATGGAAACTGGTCAGAGCTGGTGGGTGATTGATAAAGCTAAATACAGGGGAATGCTGGAAGAAAACCAGCTGACACTGCAAGCTGCTTAACACCGGGCCAGAGATTCATCTTCCAGCAGAAAAACAACCTTAAATATGCAGCCAGAGCTACAATAAAATGGTTTAAATCAACGCATATCCATGTGCTAGAATTGCACAAAGGCTAGACCTAAATGTGATTGTGATTGTAACAAAGGCCTGAATATTGATGTTTACAGACATGCCACCTAACATGACTGAGCTTGAAATATTTTGTATGCAACAATTGTTATTGATTTCTGTCCCAGATGTATGATGCTAGTACAGACATACAATAAAAGATTATTTGCAGAAAAATGCTGTTCTACAAAGTATTAAGTTATGAATAATTGACAAATTCAGGTCTGAATTTGTCAAGCATTTTAAAAAATTTTATTCCACTTAGCCATTATACATTGCTTCATGTATAATGAATAATAAAATCTATGGCTGTTAAGTGATCAAATGTGAAGTACTTAGGAAAGCCACCGATTTTTATGAATAAGCAAAACTTAATGTATGATAAAAAAAAAAGTACCTGTAGATTTATTCTTATGAATGCTAAATTTGTTTCATTTTAATCTAGTATTCAATGTTAAAGTTGTGACTGAAAAGAAATCTTCGATCAGTTACTTGTGTTTGTGTGCTACCATGATACGCCCGGCAGATGGCGCTGTTGAAGCAGCCCATCGGATTGATGGCTGTCCTGCCTCCAGTAGAGAGCACTGCTTGGTTGGATGTGAGCTCCGTCGACCTGCCTCTACTTCCAGATCGAAGATGGCGGTCTCTGTGTTCCGCGGCGTGCGGCTGCTCTCTATCGGAGACGCGAATGGAGACATACAGCGACATTCAGAGCAGCAGCCGCTAAGGCTAGAAGTGAAAACCTCACAAGATGCTGCCCTCATCAATCTCTCCAATGGTGAGTTGGACTGTTTGTTTCTAACAACTGCTCTCTGGACGGTCGGCCTGATTGAACTGCTAATACTCCGTGCTAATGTGGCCAGCGGTAGCTTTAGCCAACAAGGAGCTGTTCCATCTTGAGACCACCTCGTTTCCCTTTACTTGTCACGAGGGAACTACAGAAAACTAAATATTTTGCAGCTTATTTGGGATTCTGAAGCCTAAACGCATTGCCTTTAGATAGCATACAATGAAGTTCACTGCTTGGAATAACGCGGTCAAGAACATGTATAGTAGTTTTAACGGTAAGCACGGTTGCTAAATAACGTGAACTAAAATATGCTAGTTAAACAATACCACTAGCCTACATTTAACAGTGACGTGATTAGCTCATCTAGTTGCATCCATTTAAGGCTTTGGATTTTGTTTATTTATATTTTGTCATAATAGTGTACGCTGTGTTTTTATAATTCAGCATGAATCGGGTTTGTACCCCTGGGAGCCGGTTAGGTAGGAGAGTGCTTAGCTTGAATTAGCCGCTTTGAATTGATTCGCAGCAGAGACCTGCAGACATCACTTCTGACCCGCTACTGTGCTCTGCGGTCCGGGCGGCGCTTCACACTGCGTGGCCTTTATCGGACCGCGGATCTAATGGCACACTGAAACTTTTTATAAGTAGCAGTTTCGCGTTAAAACTGTTGAGGCAGATTTAGTAGCGTAGCCAAACCGGGCCCTCATTACTTATGCATTCATCTTTGTTCTCATTGGAACAATGGCTTTATCCCCTTCCCCGCCACATCATGCGTGCGGTGAAGGCGGCATCAGAGCCGCTCTGCACATTTTCCCACTGAATTTAATTCCCCTATTAAAAAACAGCAACACAGTGCGTCTGTCCACGTCTACGGTTGTACAAAAAATAAATTAAAAGGTATCCCCAGCGCTACATTATTATTACTATGGCGAAAGCCAACGTCAAGATATCTGTAGAAATAGACCTAAGATGTATTGGAGTCGGTAAATTTCAAATACAGTACAAAAGTAAAGGGAATATGAAATGGAGTATGCAAGTTTCGACCCGGGAGGAGAACGTTGAACCCTGTTTGATTTCCATTAAAATAAGACACTCAATGAATTTGTGGGGTAAAAAGTAGAAAATCAATCCATTAATATGAATGTATATTTTTGCTAAATTTCATTAAATAACTGCTTTTCTGTTTCTTGAGGATAAACTGCCAATTATAAAACATTCTTGAATAAACTTACCAAAATAAATACTGCCAAGTTGCATTTCTAGCTAAATCGAAGTAGCTGCATAACCTGTTCCTGTTTACATTTAATGTGTTAAAGTTTCGCTTTTGCAACAATTACATGGGATCCCTGAATGCAGGACATTTCCTTGGTCTGAATTCTGCACTTAGTTTTTCATTATGATCTGCTCGAATAATCCCTTTTTTAATACTGTGTGCAGGACGGTTCTAGGCGTTTTCAGTTGTTCATCGATAGGTGCATTCATGGGTTGTTTGGTTTCTAAAAAAATTTTATCATGTTTTTGTGACTAAATGTGGAAAACCTGTAATTAGCTTTTACGATGGATGGTGTCCTTTCACAACTTAAACCTGCATATTGTCTTCAGAGTGTCTTTAGGGAGAATCAGTCTGTGCTGTAATTTCACAAACGTTTCTTATTCCGGCTAAAAAAAGATTTGCAGATTGACGGTGATGAGTGAGCTGATGGTGAGCTGCTTAGCAAGCAGACGCAGGAGGGAGCGACCTGCACCGTTTTAATCTGGCCGACTGCTCTGAAGAGCAGAGGCTCCACCTGACACAACACACACATCCTGACCTGCTCCTGGTGTGTGTGGATGACAAATGATTCCAACTAGAAATCACACAAATGCATACATACAACAAAGGCATATTTCCAAGTAAGCCTGTCACGTTAACAGTTTGCTAGACGATAAGTTGTCCCAGAAGTTATTGCGATAAGCGACAATATTGGTGTTTTGAGGCCTGGAACAGGAAGACATTTTAAATATCCAATATGTATAAACAAAACAGAAACAACAAATAAAATGGATTCAGAAGCCTCTGTAAACAAAACTGTCCTTCAAAATAAGGACTAGTTGAGACCAAGTCACCAGACTGAAGACTTTTATCATCCATTTTTTGGTAGAAAATGAGAAAAACTACAAATTATGCAAGTGAAAATTATTGTTTGTTTTAATTTATCATGCAATTCATTTATTGATTATTGTGACAGGCATATGTCCAAGTCCTGCTGCTTCACTTGGATTTTATTGTCCTGTGAAAAGAAGTAATTGCCCCATTATAAGATTGAATCTGTACTTCCTTTTCTGTTGCATGTGAATGTTTCAGATCGACATGTCATAATGACAACCTGAACAGTTTATACATGAGGATTTGATGTAGTAAGGGACAAAAGCCTTTCAAAGACACACACATCCTGTGTGTCTTTGGACTGACTGGCCAGACCTAAACCTAGCAACTGGCTGTCAGCTCTTGGTGGGAAAGCCTGCCAAGAATCACTCTTCTCTGCAGAATTGTTTTAATTTGTCCACATTGGAGGGTTCCCCAGTAGGAACAACCTGTTTAAAATCGTATGTAACGTTTCCAAATATACGGTTTTGACATGGTTGTCAAAATTGTCGCCATGTTGAGGCAGAAGAGAGAACAGAATCATTGGTTCCATCTGTCACAGAAAGTCCTCCAGGTCCTGAAGCAGTATCCCCAGATCATCATACGACCACCACCGTGTTTAACTGTTAGTGTTGCGCTCCTTTTTCTGAAACGTTTTTTTGTTTTTATGTCGGATGAGAGAGAACGCCAACATTCCAAAATGTTCAACATCTGGCTTGTTCGTCTTCAGGATATTTTCCCAAACTGGACCTTCACGCTGTTTTGGGTCAGGACTGGAAGCCATTTTGCCCCAGTTGGTCTGCCTTATTGTAGAATGGTGAACTCTGACCCCTTAATTGATGAGAGGCCTGTTGATCCTGGTTGTGTTAGTTGTTGACGTGTTGTCTGCTTGTCAGGGTTTTAGTTAATAGAATTTATTACACCTAATTTATGATTTCACAAATGGCGCAAATATGTTTCTACATTAGACCAGAGTAGAATCTTCAAACAATGAAAAATGATCATCATAGTTTGAAGTTTGCTGTGTTTTCTACCTTTTGTCAGATGTTAAAATGAGTTTGACCTGAAAACACTGAAGCGTGTGAAACTCCAGCGTTCTTGTACTGCCAGCGTTTTGTCCAAAGGTCCACTGACGCTGGACAGCACAGTAAAAACAATAACAGTGATGTGTGTCTCTATTTATAGTCTCAGTGCAGCAAACCTTCACATTAAGAGCCCTCTCCAAGAATAAGGCAGTGTGAACTTTATGGCTTTAACTAAGCTGTGCTGCAGTGACTTGAATACTTCCTCCACAGGTCAAAGAACAACCATTTCAAATCACCTCATCCTGCTTATTTAAATGTTCGCTGTTTTTAAAGTGAACCATGAGGAGTTGTGTTTTTCTCCTCCTGACTGAGTCCAGGTCTGGGGCCTTGGTACTCCAGAGGACCCCCCCCCCCCCCCCCCTCCACCTCCCTGGCCTCAAGCGTGGCCAGCCTTATGGGTTTTATCTCATTATTTTGTGCTTCTATCTCTGAACAATAGAATCTGTTTTCACCTTGAATGGACAACAGGCTCTAAGCCCACATCATCCTGAGGTCCTGTACTGACTGCAGTTATGTTCCTGTGTGGAACATAATTTACACCATCAGACAGTTCTGACAGATATCAATAATAAACTGCACATCATTTCTTATTTTATTTATTTCAAACATGATGGCAGTATAAAATAACAGACATGATCAAGGAATGCAGAAAGACATTTTTGTACCATAATAACCTTAAATGATGCTGCCACCATACTGGTCATTTGAGTGGAGCAGCTGCTACATGTCTGTGTCCTGAGGTAAAATGCAGACAGGACCAGGGCTGGGCAAAATGGACTTCAAGTTCTGTTAAGATATGTTGTGACTATTCAAAATGGTGGATTGACAAAATTGATTAGCTGAAAGCCAGGACTGTGTTTAGCATTTCCACAGTAAATGCAATGATGTCACAGCCAAGAAAACTTAATGGGGAATAGAGACAAAGGAACAGACTGAGAAACTGAAATAAAAAAGAATATGAAAATAACTCTACAGAACCAGAAGATAATAAATTGCATTTCTTTTGCACCCATTGACATTAAAAGTAAATAGAAAATGTTGTGAAGTTCAATTCACTAAAACTAAAGTGGTTACAAATAGCTGCAACTAATGCAGTCCACGTCTGTTTCATTAGTTTTAAATGATTCTGTTCAACGACAACTAAACAGCAGTGTGATTATTTCAAATATATATATATATTATTATCGGCTAGCTTTCGGTAAATTTGTATTTTGTCATTTTCAAGTTGGGCTGAAACAAAGAATTTGTTTAATAATAAATTCAATGCAATTAATCAATTGCTATCTTGCTAACTGGACTTAAAATGGCCATTTGGTGAAAGAGCAGCTCACTCAGAGCAGTAATTAAGTTAAAACTGTCTAAAACTTAATGCACATTTGATTTAATCTGCTAATTTAATCTGTTCTACTCAGAACTCAAATTCTGTAAAAGAAATCTCATATTAAGCACCTTTTGCTATCAATTATTAATCATTAATCATTAAATGAATCTCCAGATCAGCCCTACACTGTACTGATCAGTCAATAGGAAAGCCTGAACTTTTCACATGTTGCTATTGTTTTAGCTACATATTTCTTTTTTGCTCCAAATAAAGGCAATATAATATTCAATGTCTGATTTAGAAAAGGAAGTGAATTATTTGTTTGCATCTTTTAATATATTTCTAACACTAAAAAAATCATTTAAGTGATTAAGTGAAAAGTCTACAGAATGTGACAATTTGTGGGATTAATTGGTAGAATAATCTCACTAAAATAATTGTGAGCTGCAGTCCTAAGGGTGACCCTGATGCTTCAGTTAGTTCCATCTGTCTGTATTATTTGTTTAAACATAAAACCAGTCAACATTCTGGCCTAAAGCTGCTGATTTTTTGTTTCTTTGACTTGTTGAAACGTTTTACTCTTTAACTTACCAACTTGCTGCTGTATGCTAGTGCTCCGTTTTCAGCTCGTTTTCTGCAGGAGAGCAGCTCTCTGCAGCCCAGCTGTCTCCGTGTGAAGCACAGTCAGATGCTATCTCCTCTCCTAATGTCTTTAACAGCTTTGCTGGTAATAAACTGAGCATGGCTGAGGTTGCCAGGAAAGGGAGCTTGTGGAAATGACCAAGTAAAAATAGCGAGGGTTGCTTTTGTTCAGCGCCGCTGGCCCAGTTACTGAGGCTCCACTTATTGTTGGCGCTCTGTTCTGTTTTAAATGAATGGAAGCGTGTCACTGAGTAATTCATATTTAATAGGTTATGATTGACAGGCAGGCCATGCTGGGCAGCCGTCACAGTCTGGGCTCTAAACATAATCACAACTGTTCCTCTTCTCTGCTGATTCACTCTGCAGAGGCTCTATCATCCACATTTTGCTAGACGATAAATTCCCAGTAATTATTGTGGTAAACAATAATGCATTCACACAGTTTTTGCCCTCTCAAAGACTGATGAACTTGAATTTTTGTACAGAATTCTCCATACTGTAACTGGGAAACATTTTAAATATCCAAAATGAAATCTAACAACCAAAAACAAAAAAATTATAGGGAAATAAAAACTAAAACCATGAATAAATTTGATTATCAACTCTAAACAAAACTGTTCTTCAGAACTAATAATAATCAGAATGGAAATTATTGAGCTCCTGTTAATTTATTATGTGGTTAATTGCTTATTGCAATAGACAAGCTTACTTGCACATTAGACATGTGCAACACACTGTCTGCACAAACAAGGAATTTGACTTTGGTTTCAAGCTCTCAAAGCATTCGGACATGAAGTAGAAATACCTAAAATTTGAGGAAATGAAGGATAAAAAAGCAGTGTGACCATGTGTGGGTTGCTGTAGTGTTAATATGCTTACTTTGTTTCCCAGCAAAGGAGCTGAATGCTCTGGATGCAGGGTTCTCATTTTGTTCATCAGAGAGACAGGTTGAGGGAAGAAACTGCCTCTCTGGCGCCACCTTAAGGCAAAAGTCTTAACAATTTGTCTCCAGGATGTGGGGTGTCTGTACTAGAAGTGCAGAAAAAAACCCGGATTCTATAGAGAATCTGCATTCCTCAAAATGCTCAAAAATCAAATTTAAAATGTGTTAAGTTGTGTTTGGCACTGCAAGAGGGAATCGACTTTACTTTATAAATGACTGAACAGCTTAGCACCAAATACATTAAAGATCTTCCAGAACTCTCAGGTGGCGAAGCAGAATTCAGCTTTTATGCACCACAGATTTGGAACAAACCTCCAGAAAACTGCAAAACAGCCGAAACACTGAGTTCCTTTAAATCTAGACTAAAAAAAACCACCTGTTTAGAGTTGCTTTAGAAGCATAATATAAGAAACATTTAGCAACATTTCATGTGTGTTGATGATTTTGATGAGACACTTTTTTAGGTCAAAATAGGTAATGTAATTAATCTGCGCTACATAATGCTAATGCACCAAACGTTTTTAGGTAATGGCATGCGTTAACATGGACAGCCCTAGTTTAAACATGAACCAGGTTCAGATAATTGATGTTTTAGCACCTGCCTTTTTAACAAGCTCTGTGGCGCCATCTTAAGGCAAAGGTTTAAACTTTCCTTCCTTCCTTCCTTCCTTCCATTCTGCTTCCCGCTGCTCTGATTTGATGCCGTTTACATCATCAACAAGCATTACTGCGATTAGCCAGTAGACTAGTAGTAGAGCTCTACTCTATATATTGCGTATTCCTGTTGCCTAAAGCCACTCACCCTGGTTAGTGCTGATTTGTGCTGTTCTACATGTAGCTTGTGTTGCCATGACTACACCCTCACCAGACTACAATTCAGCCAAAACTACAGCAAGGAAATCAGACTGCTGTGTTACTATAGAAGACAGAATGGCTGTTACAGTGATGAGAAGACAGCTATCTACGTTCCAATTATATATTCTTAATATTAATCACTCAAGTTGTCTTGTCTTGGCAGCAGTATTGCCCCATGGTATTGCCCCATGGTGTGGTCCAGTTTGAACAAACTAGTTAGTCCAACATAAGGCATCATGTCTCGGGTTGAACTCCTCCAGATACAGATATTCATCAGGTTGACATCGCCTTTCTTTGCTCTTTTGTTTTTAAGAAATATTGGATATAAAATACCAAATGTTTTGAATCAGTAACTTTTTTAAGCCCCCCCTTTATGTAATTGCTATTTCATCTTCTATGATGTGATGACGATGCTAGACAATAGTCAGCTGAGAACATGGAACTCCTTCCTTCACTGTTCCTATGCAACACCTGCTTTAGCTCCCTGATTAATTCATGTTACAAAGTGTTAAATGGAGATTTATTATTCAATTGACATTATTAACTTTATATAAAGATCGTGTTACTGATTTTATAAATTTTTGTTTTTATGATGTGGACTCACCATTGTCATGGCGATGGCTGATGGGGAGTCTAGCAAACAAACGAGCCAACTTCAGTATTTGGTTTCATTTGGTCATCCAGGCGCGTCTGGCCTGTGATGACATCATTTGGGGTCAGCTTTTCTCCTGCATGCTGCTCAGTGTCGCTCTGCTGTAATAAACACACAGACACACACAGGGCTAAAGACAGGATCATCTGAGCTCCTCCTTTCTACTTGGTCTGCTGTACAGGTGCTTAGCGGTTGCCCTCAGCCAGCAGCTCTCTATCAGGGACTGGATTAGCTCTGGCTCAGACTGCTCAACAGCCTCACTGCTTTAATGCCTGCAGGGGAAATTGCATGTGGAAATGCAGGGTTTTCCCCAGGAAGCCCCATTGAGCCCGGAGTTAGGGGCAATGTGGCAGCCCACCAGCTTCATACTGTGATTCTATGCTGAAAAAAATGTTAAGTTAAACATTTGGAGGTGCATGAGCCGGCATCGTAACTTGGAAGTGATGGTGTCAGAGGTCAAAGGGCAGATACAGGATGGTGTATTTGGTGTGCCATCCCTCATTCCCAGTTTGATGTGTCAACTATAAACCTAGCTTACCTCATCTGGGACTGGGATTGGTGTATAAAAAACCCCAATTAAAATAAACAAACCACTTGTAGCCTGGTGGAGGGGCAAGTAAAGCCTGGTGGCCCGCCAGGCTGATGGTACACTGAGGGAAATGTTTCACAGAAAATATACTGAGGACTTCTGGCTTGATTTTAGAAATGCATCTTGTCCGGCTGGTCAGAAATATTGTTCCATTTTATCTAAGAATGAAGGGTGTGTGACTACTGAACAGTGAAGAAGCCTTGACACTGAATGTCACTGAATGAAGCAGTACACACCTGCAGCGTTTTGGAAAAACCTGTTTTCCTAACTCCAGTGTGTATCAAACACACTCTGTCCCACACTGTTCCAGTAACAAGCTGCACATGTTCCACAACACAAGTAGTGAGTAACTGTGAAATGAAAGATTGATGTTTAGTCATGTGTTAGAATGGTCCAGACAAAGTTCAGGCCTAAAATCAATTGAATCTGTCCCAAGATGAAATCTCTCCTCAAAGTTTGGTTTCGAAGCAAAAAAGAATGCAGTTTGAGTCTTATCCTATCACCTGGCAACAAAACCACCACCCCTTTCTTTCTAATGATGTTTTGTCCAAAAACAAAACTTTTGGTGGAAATAAATTGTCACAGACTTGTGTGGCAGTAAAAACTGCACAGAGTGGCAGTGACTCAGTGGGGCTGAATACCAACACCAACTGAGCCACACTTTTCAGATTTTTATTTGTAGCAAACTCTCAAAACAGCCCTCATTTTTCTTCCGTGTCACAATCTGCAGCACTTTGTTTGGCTGTCCAAAACATCCCGTACAGTAGATGAGAGCCAGACTGGGATAAAATGTCCAGCTGGTGTTGGTGGTGTAAAAAAGTAAGAGTGCTACTTTTTACTTAAAATGTTTGTGCTCAAAATGATGTTAATGTTCTTGTTATATAACGACCCCAGGCGACTCCACCTGCTGACTCATCGTTTTGTGGAAAATCTGCATTGATCCTGTTGGAGAGGTTTTAAAGCCGGTCGTTGTGACTCATCTTCAGCCGGTGGGGTGCCATTAATTGCTGAAATGTTCTCTCCCACTCAAACCTTGTAAAGGCATCAATGTTCCATCATCAACCTTTTGTTGTCCTGGTTTAGAAACGGATTTATTGGCTGAGTTTTGCTGATTTGTTTCTAACGCAGCATTCCAAATCCACTGCATGTCCTTGTGTGTGTCTGCAGGAGAGGAGACGAGTGTGTTCAAGTGTTCAGTTTCTCGTGACACAGAGTGCAGCCGCGTAGGGAAGCAGTCGTTCATCATCACTCTGGGCTGCAACAGCGTGCTGCTGCAGTTCTCCTCGCCCGCAGGTAAAAACCATGCAGCTGCAGACAAACATGATGCTGAATGAATATGAGCTTGATAAGAAACTTGCTGTTAGAGCTCAGGCTAGCCTTGTTGACGTCGGTGTTTGTGCTCTGCTGCAGACTTTCAGTCCTTTTATAACCTGCTGAAGAACTGCCGGGGGCATGCTGGTGAGCACTCCGTCTTCAGTGAAAGAACAGAGGAGTCCTCTGCTGTACAGTATTTCCAGGTGAGGAAAACAAAACGCACCACACATGTCTGAGCCCTTTAGGAATGAGGGAAGTATAAAAGGTATGTTTGGTAAAACGAAAGCTTTTCTTTTATCCTGTTGGAATATTTAGTGAACACTGTCCAGGCCCCACCTCCCCTTTACCTGCCTGACTATTTTTAGTTTTTGTCTCAAAATAGATCATCAGGACAAAGTCAGCCTCTCTCCATATTTCTCTACAGGACCTCTTTGTGCTCTTGAGAGATTTGAAATCTAGAATTATGTAATGGAACAAGCATATCCCATCTGTTCTCACCATTAGGTCTTTAACTCAATCGCTCATGGTTAAAGGGACAGCATCATGTCAAATTGACTTCTTTTGGACTGTAATGCTATTGTGTCATCAAAAATATGCCTGGCATGTTGCCTTGATTTTTTTTTCATGCATGTCTGAGATGTCCTATGATCTCCAAGGCAACCATTTATCTGTTTAAAACAGTTGGGTGGACCTAGCTCCACCTTCAAGACGCAGCTGCTCCTCAGAACTGCAACTTCCAAGTTTGAGAGCTCCAGCAGCCCTCCCCTAAAACTCCCCCACTCAGCTCCTTCAGACTAGCCAGCAGCAATTAGCAAGTACTTGGTGGAACTGCACATCTGCTGAGCTCATATGATCTACTTCTCAGTGGTAAAAATATTAAAAGGTTAATAGAGGAGCCATGTTGTGATAACTTCCTGAAGGTAGCGTTTCAGAAAGAGCAGGAGTTTTTAAACGGACAGATGCCCAATTTCAAGGTAGGAAATTACAAAGTCAAATTACTTTTAAGTCAATTTAAAAGACACAGCATTTAAGAACTGAAGTTAACAGTAACTTGATAGTGACATTTTATAACACAAAGTGGCTGGGAACACAAAATACTGCCCTTTCAACTTTGTTTTTGCAGAAAGTCTTTTTCTTCAAGATTCCTCCATTGGTTTTTTCAAACTAATCTTAGAACCTCTGAACAGAACCGGGTCACCTGCGCTTCCACACAGTTAGCTAGCTAGTTTTGTGGAAACCTGTGTTGCACATCCATTCTTTCTGTTCTTGCCTCCCCTACCTGCACAGCAGTGTCAGCTTTCTGGCGACCTCTCATCCCAGCACCAACCTTCTAGTGGCAGACATCTCCAGCTTCACAAAGAGGAAACCTCAGGCTCTTCTTTAAGGTTCTAGGTCGCAGACAGCAGAAGGCTGGTTTTGCAAATTAGCGTGTGGCTAGAAAACATTTGCACAAAACAACGGCTGGTTTGTTTTTAACATGCAGCATTGTTTAATGTGCTGTCCTTGATGGAATAAACTTGAATTGAATTTGTGTTTGCATGGAGCCAGAGAGCAGATGCTTTGTCACAGCACATAAGGAACACTGCACTGTGGTGGCCAAACTGTGCTACAGCTATATCTTCACATATGTGTTTAAATGCTCTACTTTGGTTCCCCCGGTTACCAGCATCACTTTCCTATAGGGCAGGACAACATGATTCAAAAATAAAATCTCTGATTTTTGTCATGCCAAAATCCATTTTAGATACTTAAAAAGAGATTACAAGGAAAAAAAAATATTTGTAAAAGTTTTTTTTCCCTAAAGTCTTCCCAGTTGTCCTGAATTTGAAACTACAGAAACCCAACAAGTTTATTGGTGGAAGAAAAAAAATACATACTTTCCAGAGATTCAATCATCATAATTCAATTAATCATCCAAACTGCCCCTTTAAAGAAAGCCCTGCATAACTCAAGGACACAGTGAACATGTGGAGGGAGTAGCTTAGATCTGATTGGCGTATGGCTCAAAGATATACGCCAGCCACCCAGCTCTGGCTGGGTGGCTGGAAACCCAGTTGGAGGTCCAGCTGAAACTGAAGCAGTCTGTTCTGATGAAACCTTCCTGTTCCCTAAAACCGTTTCCTGTTTGGTGTTCCGGCAGTTCTACGGCTACCTCTCCCAGC
Organism: Phalloptychus januarius; assembly: GCA_902982915.1. Classification (NCBI taxonomy): domain Eukaryota; kingdom Metazoa; phylum Chordata; class Actinopteri; order Cyprinodontiformes; family Poeciliidae; genus Phalloptychus; species Phalloptychus januarius. The sequence continues at coordinate 780,699 of CADWAE010000476.1, forward strand.
AACAGAACATGATGCAGGACTACGTCCGGACGGGAACCTACCAGCGGGCCATTCTGCAGAACCACACGGACTTCAAGGACAAGGTAACCTCTGGCGCTGACTGAGCCGCCATGTTCTGCTCTATGCAGCCGGCTCTTGGTGAGGGATAAAAATGAATAACTGAAACCCAAACAAGAAGCAAATTGTTCTGTTCACCAGTTCCTCCTACAAGCTCCTTAAAGTCTGCCTCCATGCTTTCTTTGGTGCACAGAAACCAGCCTCGTTGTCCATGTAGAACTAGTGTTTTGACCTTGTTGCTCACCATGACCTTTAGTCTCCCTCTTGTTCTCCAGGTGGTTCTGGATGTGGGCTGTGGATCAGGAATCCTGTCGTTCTTTGCGGCCCAGGCTGGAGCCAGGAAGGTGTATGCAGTGGAGGCTAGCACCATGGCTCAGCATGCTGAGGTGTGTACCGGTCTGTAGGAACTGTGCCCATGTCTGTCACCCTGGGGAGCAAGGATAAAGGAAACATACAATTGATCTTTTTAGCACAGCATATAAAACATTTCAGAAAAAGAAAAATTTCGATTTGAGTGCATTTATTGAGGGGAAGAAATCACGTTAAAGAATAACTGGGATGGATGCTCTTCAGTCTTTTTTGCCTGTAGGAGCCAAATTTTTCCTTCCTCTCCAAATAAATATCCATAAATTAAAGGTGGAATTGTTTTAAAATGTTCAGTTCATCTGTAAATAAAAGGAATTACTTTTTCTGCTTTCCACATGAACTTCAAATTGAGCTCCAATAATGAAATGTTAGCAATAAAACAATAGTGATGCTTGTAGCGCTTTGTCTCTGCCTTGCTGAGCATCTATAGATGCATTAAAGCTCTCAGCGTTATGGTTCAGATGCCTTTATAAAGAACAGAAGACTGACAGCATGACCAAAGTCTTCAGCATTATATATTAGCTCTTAGCTCAGGCATTACTAACTGTAGACCTCAGTGTGGTTATTCCCTGTAGAATCAGCCGAACCCTGGCTAAAGAATCCCGGCGTCTCCTAATCCATCATGTTCCCAGACAGGCAGACTACACTCTGCTGCAGGATAAAACATCTCCTCCTTCCTGTTATCGGCTGCAGTAAGAGTCTGGATGAGCAGCTGCTTCCTGTCGGGAAGCTTCACATTTTCTGTGTCAAACTGACACAGAAACAGCTGAGCCATCTTCACTCAGTAACAACGTCCACTGAAGGCTGTTACAGTCAGCATGACTGTAATTAGTGATGGTTTGTTCACTGATCAGCTTTACCTCGACCAGCTGATCCCCAGTCATGGCTGGTCAAATAGATAACTTGATAAGTTTGCAACAAAGCGATTATTTTAGTAATCAATCAAGCTATGGATTAATTGGATCAAACTATTGTGACATTGAGCAGATTTTTCATCTATACCACTGACATCTTTTTTTATACAATATTTGAAATACATTAACAAATAACTTTTGTTTTTAAATAAGAATTTAAACAGCATTTCTTTAGATAATTTGTAGCTAAGTTTGCAGCTAAATGGTAAAATTGTAAATGGACTGAAGTTATGCAGCACTTTTCCAATCATTTTGAGCTCAAAGCTCTTTATGCTACAGTCATGTTCACCCATTTCCACTCATAGAAACACTCACATTTATACACTGATACACAGATCGGTAGGCAATTAATAAATACTTCTAGCTCTTTCTGCCAGACTGAACATCAGTACCGGACTGATCTGCTGGTTACGGTTTGAAATAATTGATTAATTGTTGGATAGGAAAAAGTTCCTAATAGAAGATTTTTAATATATTTTTTTTTTTGGAATTTGAACCAGGTGAAGGTAAAACTGCCACCTGAGGAGTTCTGGGTAGAAGAGATTTACAAAGAATGTTTTATCTTAAACGCAAAATGTATATATTTTTTGTACAGGGTTTTTATACTCCAGTTAATGGCTAATCAATATTAATTAATTATTTAATCAATAATACTTGGTTATTAATTAATAACTAATCAATAATGAATGATCGTTAACTAATCATTCATTATTTTCTAAATTAGTTGACAATTATCCAATAATCATTTCCACCCAAGTCACACTGATGATTATAGACACCTGTTCCATTTAGAGTCCAGCCTGTGGAGCGCTGCAGGATCAGTTCTTATCAGGCGTGTTTCCCTGCAGGTGCTGGTGAACAGCAACCGCCTGAGTGAGCGGGTGGTGGTGATCCCCGGGAAGGTGGAGGAGGTGTCGCTGCCAGAGCAGGTGGACATCATCATCTCAGAGCCAATGGGCTACATGCTGTTCAACGAGCGCATGCTGGAGAGCTACCTGCACGCCAAGAAATTCCTCAAACCCAACGGTGAGGAGGTCGGGGACTCTGGATGAAATGCACACTGACAGGTTCTGCACATGAGCAGATGTATAGAAAGCCTCTGACTTTCTGCTGCTGCTCCTGCTGTGTGTCGCAGGTAAAATGTTCCCCACCATCGGGGACGTGCACCTGGCTCCCTTCACAGATGAACAGCTCTACATGGAGCAGTTCACCAAGGCCAACTTCTGGTGAGGACGAGCGAAACGCGGTGAAAAGGAGCTAGACAGATGGGTAGATTAGTTGCTTACCTAGAACATTTCTGAAGACATTTAATCGGGCCCTGCCAAAGTGTGAAATTTTGCAAAAGTAAAAATCAGACATTTACTTCGTGGCACTACGTTACCAGAAAACGCGCTCATCTCTTAGCAACAATAATAAATATTGTTGTTGTTCAAAAAACATAAGATGTCTTCTGCTCTTTTGAAATACTACTCATCTTGCACTACTTATTATTTAAGAATTGTTTAATTGGTGAATTATGCAGAAAAGCAAAGATGTTTTTTTTTTCCATTGGTGGGAAATATATTATAAAACAGACATTAAACACATCAGATTTATACTTCAACACCAGAAGAAAACGCTAATTTCTTAAGACCAAATTAATAACAAGTAGTATTATTGTTTATTAAACATCAGCTCATTAGCACAATAAATTTGCAGTTGGTAAAAAAGTACAAATCAGAGCTTACTTTGTGGCACTTCGTTACCAGAAAACATTCTCGTTCTTAAACAGATGAACAAATATTGTTATTGTTTAAAAAAACATAGACATTTTAGCCTTTGCAAGTGACCTGAGAGGAAGATTGAGGCTTTTATTTTGACATTTTCAGTAAGCTTCATTTTAAAAGGCCTCACTAATCCCTTGAGTAACAGTGGTGTCATGTTATGCCCAAAACAGCAAATACCTGCTCTGAAAAATGTGAAGGCTTTTATTTTGTTGGTTATGTGTTGCTCTTATTTTGACAGTCCAAAGTAGTTGTCAGCTTAAGGGCATGTGGAACTTACTTTCTAGGCTCTTCTGCCATGTTGTCTCTAGTAAGTGTTCCTCTAATAAGGGAAGGTGGCGTCTCTGTAGTTCTAACTGGAAGCTCTGGTCTTCTCTGTAGGAAGTGAGCGTTCCGCCATCTCTGTAGTTCTCTACATCTCTGCTCTCCTCGATGTTCTGTTGCTATGGTAATTAATCCTCTCTGAAATCTGTCATGTGTGAGTGAGACACAGAGGGGCAGACAAAATTCTGTCTGCGTTTAGAGTCTGACACAAAACAGTCCCAGTTAGAATTTGATTTGAATTTGGCTCGTTTTTGTACGCAGCGGTACTAGCTGCATTAGTGAGGAAAAGGAAGCGGTGGTTATTTTGAGGTGTAGAATAATAGATTCCTGCCATGCATTGCATGGAGGCTTTGCAAGGCATTTCTAAGCCTCAATAAAACAAAAAAAAAAAAAACATTTGTCAACCTAAATCATTTTACAGTCAGCATGTCTTTACTTATAGAAAATCTTAAGGCGTAAACAAATCCAAGAGTTGAATTACAGATGCCATCAAGTCAGGACACAATTCCTTATTTCCTTTTTTCACTCTGTCAGCATTATTTTAAGCGTCATCAGCAGTGTTTGCTGCTGTTCCACTCAATAGGAAGTCCAAGGCGCTGCTGTGTGTCTGAGGCTGTGGTGAGGCACTGGCTGAGCAGCTTTTACACACAATGCAAATTATTCCACTAGTTCTGCTTCTGTTCTAGCTCCTTTTTCTATGTTAGGTGAGACAAATGGCAGATAAAACCTAAAACTATCCACACGTCTCACAATACTAAGAAACATGAATTACATGCTAGCTAAAGGATTTCTTTTAAGTCCAAAACACGGTGAATAACAATATTAGTTGTTGATGAACATCAGCTGTTTGGTGTGACTCACTACACCAGCAGAAATAGCTGTTTTTTGAATGCTTTAGCCTTTAGCTACGCTGCCGTAATCTTTACAGAAATGAGGCATTTGATGATGTTTTAGGGCTGTATTGTGCAATTTAATGGCAAGAAAAGGAATTTAAGTACCCATAAAAGATAAACTCAACCTTACCAGACCAACTGTCATTAAAACACTCATTGCAATAAAGTTCTAACAGTCTTAACTCTTGGTAGCTTTAGCTGCAGCACCAGCAACCAGCTCTGTCAGGATAAGAACAGGCTCTAAACTAGGGGTCATCTTATTGTTTATTATCATGATCAATTTCTCGTAAGAATTTAGATTTTTCTTTTTCATGATAGATTCCAATTAATATTTAAAACACTCCAAAACTGTCTGCATTGATTGTTTTGACTATTTACTACTGTAGCTCTAGCTCTAGTTCTTTATAGCTCTAGAGAACAGAGAAACATTGTTTTAGATGAAAGTCTTTGTTGGCTGTTAAAATGAGTAACCTCGTGCCCTCAGGTATCAGCCCTCGTTCCACGGTGTGGACCTCTCTGCTCTGCGGGGAGCTGCAGTGGATGAGTACTTCCGCCAGCCCATTGTGGTGCGTAACTCGCTGATTAACACAGAGTGCAGGTCTGAGTTGTTTTGGTGGTTTGGAGGAAACGGCAGCAGAGCTCGGTGCAGGACTCTGTGAACTGGATCCTGTTATTTTGCCCCCTGCAGGACACGTTTGATATCCGCATCCTGATGGCCAAGTCGGTTAAATACACGGTGAACTTCTTGGAGGCTAAAGAGGAGGATCTCTACAGGTCTGTGAATGTGTTAGAGCTCTAGCCATCTGTTTAAGGTTACATGTGGTATCTGGTTTAAGGCGTTTTTAAATATTGTTTTATTGTGGCTCATTCACAAGGGGATGGCGAGACATACTTCTGGTTCCTTGTGTGTCTGGTCCATCTGATGAGTTGGCTGTAAAGTTGTGTTCCCTCTGCAGAGTGTCTGCTTACTGACTCTTGCTTTGCTCTCAGGATAGAGATTCCTTTCAAGTTCCACATGATGCACTCCGGCCTGGTACACGGCCTGGCCTTCTGGTTCGATGTGGCCTTCATGGGATCAGTGTAAGTCCTCTGACAGACATGCACCACCTGCGGCTTGAACTGGATTCCAACAGCTTGTCTCTGGCCTGTCCCCCTGTAGGATGACGGTGTGGCTGTCCACAGCCCCCACGGAGCCCCTCACCCACTGGTACCAGGTGCGCTGCCTGCTGCAGTCGCCCCTCTTCGCTAAAGCCGGGGACACGCTGTCCGGCACGGCCATGCTGGTGGCCAACAAAAGGTAGCTTTATGATGCATTCGCTCTGGTTTTAATCGGAATAGTTTTCGTGCTTAAGCCATTCTGAATTAGACTCCAAGGTGTTCAGAGAGCACAAATCAGACTCAAGTGAATTTTCCTTTCCGTTTGTAACTTCACAACCACAACTTCAGTTTATTAGCTGGGGTTCTGAAGGAATGGACCAATACAAAGTTAAACAACCTTTGGGAAGTGGAAGAAAGATCTTTGAATAGAACAAAAATTGAATTTCACTCTGCTGCTGCTGTGGGTCAGTCCAACGCTGCGCTCTGACACAGCGAGATTTGAGGGCTGTCTGGTGTATATGCAAAGTCCATGTGGACACCAGCCTAGGCTGAGTCGAGAAGTCTTGCGGTGCGTGACATGGCTAGATCAAAAGGACATCACAAAAATAATAAATAAAAAAAATTCAAAGTCGCTCTTTAAGGAGATGCATGAATGGTTACTTTCTTTCTCATTTTTAATCCTGTTTTCTGTGGTGTGAATTTGTCCTAGTTTTTTTTTTAGTAAATGTGTTGTATTGGTATCGGTACCAATAAGGGTCATCAAAGTGGGTTCAGGCGAGACAAAAATGCCAAGCATCTGACTTCAAAGTGCATGAGTGTCCAACCTGAGGCGTTTGACATGTGAAAGATGTTCTGTCTGAACGCTTTGTCAGAAAACAATCAGCATCCTGAAATAAAGAGATTAAGAATTGGAAGTTTTCCACAAACCATCTGAGGGTCACATCAAGCATGTAGGAGGTGATCAGATCAGATGAGATCCAAACCATCCACACTCTAAAGCCTGGGGTTGGCAGCATCTTCAGGTGGGGATGTTTGTTCTTCGCCATGGAAACGGGTGAAAGATCAGCAGATAACTGGAGCTGAGCACAGAAGATCTGAGACTAAACATCCAGTCAGATTTATTCATGTTACAGTGGCCTAGTCAAAGTCCAGACTTTGACTAGGCCACTGTATTCTGGCAAGACTTGAAATCTTCCACACTCCTTCCAACAGACTGACTCAGTTTTGGCCATTTAACAAGCTGGAATGGGTGACAGGAGCAGAGCTGGGCTAGAGCTGCAGCTTTTCAGATATTTATACACATTTTGAAACCCATGTCTCGCGTCTCGTTGAATTATTCCATTAATATTTGCCATAATCCCTTCTGTCCCTCCAGACAAAGCTACGACATCAGTATTGTTGCCCAGGTGGACCAGACCGGATCAAAGTCCAGCAACCTCCTGGACTTGAAGAACCCCTTTTTCAGGTGAGCTCCTCCCCTTGCTGCAGCTGGTTGCCACGGTGCCCGTAGGACCACACACACAGAATCCTCTATGTGTGTCTTTCATCTCCAACCATGTTTGTTTCTGTGTGCAGGTACACAGGCACCACCCCCAATCCTCCTCCTGGCTCACACTACACCTCCCCCTCTGAGAACATGTGGAACACAGGCGCCGCCTACAGTATGAGTCAGGGGATGGCTGTATCAGGTGAACACAGAAACACTCAGATTAAAGCTGCCCCTCGCCTCCCCCCAAACATCCTCCCTCCATCTGGCTGCAGTTCCTCCTGCCCCCCCAGCCCCCACCAGGCATGAGGCTATTTAAAGACTCTGGGCAGAACTTGAAACCCTCTCTCAGCTTTCTATCCAAGTCTGAAGGGAGAGCACTGCAGAGGTCCTCCCATCCAGCCAATTAGAAAACAATTTAACAGATTTAAAGCTGCAGTATGCAATTTTTATGAAAAATATGTTTTATATGTATTTATTAAAACTGTCACCAGAATGAGAGAATCTGTGAAAATATTGATTTCCTCCCTGAGCTCTTCTGAATAAATGCACGGATCAGAAACAACCAATCAGAGCCGAGAGGAGGAGCTTAATGCTCTCAATCAGTCTTGTGTACTCTCTGCTAAATGTGCTAATGGTGGAGAAACAACTCACTATTCCAGGAAATCTGTTTATCCACCACCACCGGTTGCCATGCTAACGATCCTTAGCATTCATGGCAGGATCTGCTGACCAAGAGAAGCTGTAGCATAGCAGAGATAATGGAAGGATGTGAGCAGTGCTTACACAGGAGTGATTGACAGCGCCACAATCCTCTTCCTGGCTCTGATTAGTTGTTTCTGACGGTGCTGTTTATTTCTGCAGTTATCACTGGGAAAAGGTGGAGCGTTACATTTTCCACAAGCTTTACATTTCATGTTTAAAGCTACTTCGTATTTCTCTCTTGCCATCAACTTGACCCTAACTGACCTTCACTTGATCCCATTTTGATCCACATTTTGGGAGTAAGAGGGAATGATAATGATAATGAAAACGGGGTAACCCATGCATCCACTCTGTCTGAAGAGATTCTAATAAGAGCTCAAAGTGAAATGAGAGGAAACTTACCAGAGATGGATGTTTATAAATGGGTCTTGCAGACGTCGAGTCAGGCTCCAGCACTTTGCTCACTGTCATGTGGAGTAAAATGACACCAGATTTCATCTGCAGCATGAGATTCATGGACTGAAGTCGTTTAGCTCTTCTTTGGGGGTTCAGTGCCTTGCTTGGGGGAACTTTGGCATGTACTGAGTGGAAGCTGGAGTCCAATCCCAACCAGTCAATTATCAGACACAAACTCTTCCATCAGGACCAGCCTCACTCTTGCTGTGGGTCCTGGTGATGCTCTGAATGCTGCGGTCTCCCACTGACTGCTTCCTGGCAGCTGGGCTGGACATTTGCCGTGATATTTTGTAGCACTATGATAACGAAAAGAACTATTTCTTATCTTTGATCACACTGTGACGGTGATCAAAGCCCCACAAACACAAATACTGCTTTTGAGAAACACCCATTTGTAATGAGCTTCATTATCTCAGCAGTCAGATAAAAAGGGATTTTTGTCACTAAGCTGCACACAGTGGCTGCATTTAATCATATTTGCATATTCATTGATACTCCCATTTAATAAACGGTGGGAAAAAAAGCCTCAGCAATAGAAACATCATCTATTGGATTTTATTTGAACAAATCAGGATTCTTATCGTAAGGACTATTTGAATATTCTTCCAAACTGATGCCGTGACCTGTCCTGTTTTATCCACAGTTTCCATTTCACACCATTTTTATTTTTAGTCAGTTATTAGCATGTCGGCAAAACCTGAACCTGATACTTCACAAGTTACTCAACGGGTTGTTGCTAGGTAACCAAAGGCCTCCTTGTTGATGTCAGAGGTTAAACAGCTAAAACCTTTTGTTCAGTTCAGTGACTATTCTATCAGATGTATTTTATATTGATATTGATCATGTGTCTATCGTGATACATATAGAGTTCTTGTCCTGTTATCAGGTGCCATTTAAAGCACCTGATAAATGATGCTTTAAAGGGCAGCGTTCGGCAGGATGATAGCGCTCACCACAGGGTCCGTCGTCTAAAGCCCACACAGCCCTTCCACCAGGACTGACTGGACCATCAGACATCGCCGTTTTGTTCCAGCTGGGACGTCGAGCACATGAACATCCTTCACAATAAACGCAGACTCCTTTAAGGAAACCCAGATCAGCTGAACAGGCTGCAGAGCCGCGAAGAGGTCATGACCTTTTCAAACATGGCTGCATGCTTCAGTGGGTGCAGCTGATAGAAACTCAGACAGTGGGGCTACCAGCAGGGTTCATCTGATGCAGATTATTTCTAAATGCTGGGATTGGAACCCAGACGTCTCAAAAGAGAGCAGAAAGGGAACAAACACAACTATTCCAGACACTGTTATGTATGTTTTTATTTGTGTTTAACCTGGACAGGATGTTCTACTTCCGCATGGTTACAAATACCAGGTGTCCTTCATCTCCTCTGGGTGTTTTGAATGAAGTTGGATTCAGAATGATTAAATCAGAGCTTCTGTTTGATAAATCTGTGTGAAGTCAGAACTGGGTGACCTTACCGTACCTTAGTGGTAGATGCTAACTGCTGTGTCTGCTCTGTCCATCAGGGATGCCAACAGCTTATGACCTCAGCACAGTCATTGGAAGCGGCCCAGCAGTGTCTCACAACAACCTCATCCCTCTTGGTAGGAGTCTGCCTCTCCGCTCCTCATGCAGGGAACCAACAAAACAACTCCTGCTTTCATCTGGGTGATGCTGTTGTAAATAAAGTCGCTAGTCCTGCTGAACGGAGTACACAGCACTGTTATTTTCATATCTGCTCATGTCTTTATTTTCAAAAAAAGTGATCTGGTTCATTTCTTTTCTCACACACTAGAAGTGACTGCGATCAAATGTATGTAGTATGCAGTACATCCTTTCAATGACCAATAAACTTCTAACATTTAACAATAAAACTGGAAAATATTTTAAATATCTAAAATAAATATAAGTAGTAATATGGATTCTTAAGTCTCTGTAAACAAATGAACTCTGAGACTGAAGCCTTTTGTCATCCAGTCCGCTGGAAAGAGACAAAACAATCAATCATGCAAATGGAAATATTGAGTTGGTTTTAATTCACCATTGATTAATTGGTTTGTTGTGACGGGTTTAGAGATCAACATCACTTTAACTAGCTCAACAGAGGCCTAGTTAAAGTTTGGGACGTTTTCCTCTGTTGAAGAACAGCAGCAGGTTCTAGCAGTACCAAAGACACCAAAGATGCTACATTGGTAGCATCATGTGCTAACTGATGCTACCAAGTTAGCTTATTTAGCGGTGGGGTTTGGGTTGCTATAGTTACTACATAGCATCTTATAAACTAGGATTGATTCTTTAATCTGACCTCTGTCCCCTCTGTCCCTGTCCCCTCTCAGTAAACACGGGGATAGTGAACCACACCCACTCGAGGATGGGCTCCATCATGAGCACAGGAATAGTCCAAGGTAATTTGCCGTTCACACAGCGTCTCTTGAAGCCTGGTCCTCAGCACTGAAGTCATGCTCTGCTCTCTGTTCCAGGGGCCACAGCGGGCCAGTCAGGCCCCAGCAGCAGCGGTACCTACTATCCCATCACCAACCAGTTCACCATGGGGGGCGCTGCCATCTCCATGGCATCCCCCATGGTCATACCCAGCAACACCATGCATTATGGCAGTTAAAGTGAAGATCTTGTAAAGACATATCGGACCCTCTGGCCCTCCCCGCATGACAGGAACTCCCTCCTTACCCCCTTCACCATCCACAACCAAAACCAGGAAACCAAAACTAGTGCTGTACTGGCGCCCCCTACCCTGTCCATCCGTCCATGCCTGACAGGTCTTTCTGAAGACTGAGGTGTCCCAGTAGTCCTCCTTGTGGAGCTCCTCCAGTATCTACCGTTATCACAGTCCATCCATACACTGCTCCTGCTCCTCTCTGTTTTTAACTGTCGGGACCCTTTAATTTGTTGTCTTCACCATTCTGTCTAACCCTGACCCGCTCTGCCTTGAGCTTCTGTCTTCCTGTTTCCATGGTGACCCTCGTCTCCAGGCCCGCTCAGCAGAACTCAGACTGTCCCAGTCCGATCCTCACCTCCAGCTTGTTTTCTAATGACATGCAGCTTCGAGACCTTTAGGAGACGCATGCTGGTCACCTTCCATGCTGAGTGATGCTGTCAGACCTCTGAACACATCTGCTGTTAGCGTTAGCTCTCTGTGCTCTGACACATGACCAGTCTGTAGAAGCGGAGATGTTATTTAAAATTAAAACAATATGAGATGAAGCTGCTTCAAATGTTCCTCTGGACTCACCAGGCAGGAACTTCATATCTTTATCAAACCTAAAAGATTTACCATGAAGCAAAACCCACAGCAACGTTGATGCACTTCATTTTTATATATCAGCACTAATAATCTTCACTGTGGGGAGGAGTGGCTTTATCTGCTGTCTGTACCTGCATTCTTTACTAGCAGCAGCAGGGGGCAGTTTTCAACAACTGTTTTCATATTGACTCAAATGGCAGGTGATGCTTCTGGTTTTAAACTCTATGAAGATGAGTTATTGATTTATTCTGCTGATGGTGAACTGATGATCCAGAGGGAAACCTTTAAATCGGTGAATAGACTGTTCTGTGAAATATCACACAAACTGTTCCTACCTGTGGTCAGTGGGGCTGGATGGACGTACACTGCAAAAACACAGTCAAACCAAGTAGCTTCATCCAGTTTCTAGTGAAAATATTTTTGGCAGATTATTTCACTTATAACATGGGAAAATGTCATGCTGTAAGTGAAATAATCTGTCAGTTTTTTTAAATTAAGGAGTGATTGACTTAAAACAAGCTCCTATGTCTTGCTGAAAAGTTACTTTTAAGTTAATTTTGTTGTATTCAAGTGTGCAAAAATATTTGTAATAGCAAATAGACAAAGACTTTGACTTTGCTTTTGCAGCGCAAGAGCTTAATGGGTTGAGGTTTAATGTATGACGTTGACCAAACAGAGACGTGGATCTGCAGTCAAATAGCCAGCTATATATAGCCTTTGTATGCAAACAGCAGCGGGAAGAGAAGACGACTTTCTTCTGCTTAAACACTCAGCATGGAAGGTGATGAATGTTTCGCAAACATTCAGCCCAGCCTCAGCGTGGGCTCCTTCATCCTGGCTCGGTGTGAGGAATCAGCTGGAAGAACGGAGCATAAGGCAGCGGCCCCTGGAACCGCCTCTGTGTCCCACACTTCACGTTTACCTGAGACTCGAGTGTCCGGGAGCCGGAGCTCCTCATCCGTTCACTTCCGTACGAGCATCAGCATATCATCGTTGTCTACAGCCTCCACCCACATCCACTTTTTTATCAGGAAGGGAAGGAGAGAGACTGACACTTTTATGCATTACTTCCAGTGTCACAACTGTTGGAACTTGATTTTGCAAGTTTTAGGAGAGCTTAGGAAAATGTCTCTTAGTAGGAACTATTTTTGTTGATTTGATTTTTTTTTTGTTTTTTTTTTTTTCCTCTTTCACAAGAAAAGAAAAAAAGGAAGAAAAAAAAAGTAATTAAATGTGGAGATGTTCCAACCCATCCTGGAATCCTGGAATGTTGTAGTACTTTAGTTCCTTCTTTCCTCTTTGTAATATAGACTGTGGACACAAGCGATGTTTCCCATGTGCTAGTTAGCCTGTAGTCATACTGTCCCTCTCATCATGGACTCATGCTCTCTGTATTCAAATGGTGGCATCCACTGTTGATCATGGAACAGTGTAAAGGATTACTGTCATTTGTGTGTGTTGACCAATGAGAAATAACATGTTTGACGCTGTCTGACACTGACTCTTCTGCTCAAGACGCGGCTGTAGAAAGTCCTAGATGTTGCAGAGTTCTCCCTCTCCACACTGCAAATAGGTAACTTCTGCACTGCAACAACAAATCCAGTTTTAGTCCAATTTTAAATCCAGTACTTCAAGCCGTAAACAATACAGTAATACAAATATTCCATGACTCAAAGGTGAGCGATGTTGGAAAATGTAATATTTCACCCAGTGACAGCTTTTATTTTAACTGGTCAGAAGATGGATGATGATCAGAACCTTAGGAACCAACAAATTAGTCATTTCTATCAACTTGAAGATGAAGCTGATAAGTTTATAATATATATACAGTGCTGCTTGAAAATTTGTGAACTAGTTGAGTAGTTTAGAGTTTTCTTTATTTTTACCACAATTTTCTTATTTTCTTATTATGAGCTTTTGTATATGAAATGTCAGGTTTATGTTCATCAATTCCATTCACTTGTTTCGTGGGAAATGTGTGAGTTGAAAGCAAACTACATGAAAAATGGAATCAGAGCATTTGCAAAAGTAAATGAACCACAGCTGGATTGGTAAAGTCAAAGAGGTAAAAGACTCAGGTGAAACACATGTGAGTGCTGAAATAATTAGTTAAGCAGACAAATCAAATGAGACATCATTGGGAAATGTTTTGGAGCGCATTGGTTAAAAGGGAGAGGAAACCAACCAAACCAGTGTTGTGTCAAGGCACAAAAACCAGATCAACAATGCTGAGAGGAAAGGAGACATCTGAGGACATCAGGAAGAAGGTAGTGACAACCCATCAGTCTGGGGAAAGATACAAGACCATCTCCAAAAGATTACAGCTTCATCCATCCACTGTAAGACAAGTCATTTACAAATGGAGGGCACTAGGCATCACTGCAACTGTGGCCAGAAGGGGACAGCCATCAAAACTTACACAAAGAAGCACCAGAAAAATGATAATGCAGATAAAGGTCAACCCAAACATCACCTTCAGAGAGTTGCAGACGTCTCTGTCAGCGTCTGGGACAAATGTACATGGATCTACAAGCAGGCAAAATATCAATAGACATGGTATTCATGGGAGAGTTGCTAGAAGGAAAGAACAAAGATCTTTTCCAGAGAGCACTTGGACAAACCAGAGGCTCTCTGGAAGTCCATTCTCTGTACAGAATTAAATTATTTGGCCTCAATCAAAAGTGCCATGTTTGGAGAAAAGTCAACACTGCATTTACAGAAAAGTACTTCCTCCGAACAGTGAAGCATGGTGGTGGAAATGTGAAGTCTGGGCCTGCTTTTCTGCTGCCAGACCTGGACGACACCATATGATCCAGGGAACCATCAATTCCCAGGACTATGAACAAATTCTTGACCAGAATCTCCTGTCATCAGTCAGAGTTGAAGCTGGACAGAAATGGATTATGCAATGACCCAAAGCAAAAGTACCAAAGAATGGATTAAGAGAAAGAAGATTCACATTCTGGATTGGCCCAGTCAAAGTCTGGATCTAAATCCCACAGAAATGCTGTGGCAAGATCTGAAATGGGCAGTGCATGTTGGATGTCCGTCCAACCTCTCTCAACTGAGAGTTCTGCAAGAAGGAGTGGACAAAAATCCCAAAAAGCAGATCTGAGACACTCATCTACAGTTATAGAAAACGTTTGGTTGAGGTAATGGCTAAAAAGGAGGTGCCACAAGGTACTAACTAAAAGAGTTCACATACTTTTGCACTTGGCAGGTTTTCTGTTTTTGACAGATAAAATACTTTTGTTGAATAAATAATGAAAATATGTTTCTTTTTTTTCTTTGTGTTCTTTATTTGGAAGGTCTGCTTTACAATTTGAGCTTTGAATGTTCATTTCACATGATTATTATATATTTTTCTTTAGAAAACAATGGCAATGTTTGGGTGGTTCACAAACTTTCAAGCAGCACTGTGTATGTATGTGTGTGTGTATATATATATATATATATATATATATATATATAGAGAGAGAGAGAGAGAGAGAGAGAGACCATTTTTATCTATGTTTTGCTTTTATAGGATTCAAATGAGTGATGATCATGGAGTCATAGACCTGCTGCCCCCATGTTCAGACCCACATGCTAGTACTTTGTTAAAACAGGTGACCTGACAGTAAGTCAGAGAAAGGGGGATTGAAGTGATGCTAAACATGGTGTGGTTATTGTCAGGCTTCCAGCAGCTGCTATGATAAACCTTCAGTTATCCGGTAAGAAGCAGTTATGTGGATGAAAGTACTGTTAGAGTAGAATAGGCAGCCTTCATCACTGAACACACAGACTCTTTAGGCAGACTGACTACAGCAGCAGAAAGCCACACCATTAGAATTTGACTCACTAAACCAGGACAGTAACTGAAACTATTAAAAGGGCTGGTGTGATGGGTCTGAAATACTGAGATAACCAGGTCATAATTTGATGTAGATATGAAAGAACTGATATGTCTAACCGTGTATGCATGACTTAGGCTGGTGGTGGTGGTATTAATGGTGTGGAGTTTTGTTATTCGCACACTTTGTACCAGTTAAGTATAATTTAAAGAGGTAGTGTCATTTTATAGCCTAGTCTAGTAACTACTTACCTACTTTGGAAATTTGACTTTAATAAAGCACTTCTTATTAAAGAAGTCAAGAACTTCTTTAGTAAGAAGTTCTTGATCTTTGTGTCACTGCCTTCAAAAATACTTTGTGGATCCCAAAGGTAAATTCATTCAAATTCCTCCAAGAGTTTGTGTAGATAATGATGCCATTTGGCAGGAAGGATCTCCTGTAGCAGTCTGTGAAGAAGCCTCCAACTGAAAACAGTTTTTCTAGCAGTGATGATGAGGATGCTCAGTGGTTTCCATAATTTTCTGTAAAATCCTACTTTGCATCATCATCATCTCTTTTTCGGTCCCTGGTTCTGATGCTGCTGCTGCCACAGATGCCGGCAAAATAGATGACAGACAACAAACTGATAGAAGATCTGCAGCATCTTGCTGCAAACCTTGAAGGATCTTAGCTTCAACAAGTCTAGTCGGCTCTGTTCCTTTTTATGGACGCTTCACTGTTGCGTCTCCAGTCCAGTCTGCTGTCCAGATGAACATTGACATATTTATATTCCTCAACCACCTCCACTTCTTCACTCATGATGGAAATTGGATTTGATCTAACCCTCTCCTGCATCACAAACTATGGTCGGTAATTCAGGTAGTCATCACACAGATTCTCCTCTACGCAGTTTACTACGGTTCTTGGGAATGTTGGACTGAGAAGTAGCTACACTTCTCAGTCCAAGAAGTTTGATGTGGAGTTTGTTGTGCAGTTCCACCAGGGGGTTGCTAATTGCTTCTGCTAGTCTGAGGAGCTGAGTGGGGAAATGAGGGGTTCTCTGTGAGGCGGGAGCTCGGAGGAAGATCTTCGGATAAATTGCGTTTTTAAGACTGCAACGGGAGACTCAAGGATTTTTTAAACGTGCATAAAAGAATCACAGCAACATCCATGTTTTGGATGTTGCTTTGGCAGGTATGTTTTGATGAAGAAATAACATGATATAAAGTTAAACATTTCAATTTGACATAATATATCCCTTTATGAACATCACAGCCATTTCTAAATGATTGATGCTGAACAAGTTTATCACCGACAGTGAGCCAGTCCTCTGCGACTTCCAGCAGGATGATCCTCCGTGTCTCAGAGCTCCAATCATCTCTAACTGGTTTCGTCAACAGGCCAGTGACTTTGCTCTGATGGCCTTCACTGTCATCACTTCGATCCAGCAGAGCAGCTTTGGAATGCTGGGGACATTTGTCGTCATAAACGTACCGAGAGCAGGGCTGCTCAGGTCCAGTCCTTCAGAGCTACCATTCTGCAACATCCTCCAACACACCTGAATCGAGTGGCTTGTTAGCAGGTCTGTTCAGAGCTGATCCTGGCCTGTTGGAGTAAGGATGCATCTAAAAGTTGCAGGACAGTAGCTCTCGAGGACTGGACTTGAGCACCCTTGACCTAGAGTGTTTCATGCATGTTTGAGAAATCCTCGAGTCTCCCATGGCAACAATTCATGGGGGCCTAAATGCTTACTCTTACTCGGCACTGCCTATTTAACCAAAGCTCCTCATTGAAGCTGCAGTCTCGGACTTCTTACATAGCATAGCATCCGCCCCTCAACTCCTCCAGACTAGTGGCAGCGGCAATTAGTGAACACTTGGTGTAACTGGAGTCTGCTGAGCTCATCATATTAACTATTTCTCTGTTCAACTGTCCTAAAAATGGCTGTAAATGGCATTATGGCTTTGTTGTCATGACATGCTGAAGGGGGAGTGTTGAAAAGATAAGGAGTTTCTTAAAGAGGCAATGTCAATTGCAAGGCATCAAATTGTGAAGGTAATAGATTTCATTTATAATACCCTTGATATCTTCAGATCTACATGATACTCCCCTTTCACAATCAGAAACTAACTAACTTCCTTGGGCCGGCCCTGCTCTTAACCCAGCAGAGGTGTTTTATATTAGATGGAGAGATAGAGCAGGGCAGATGGTGTCGGGGGCCGGCAGAACAAGCCCCTCCCTCCCCTCCTTTCCCCTCCCGGTGCTCCCCTGGTAGTTAGGGACTCACACTCAGACTCACACTCGGTACCAACACGCCTCAGTCCCGCAGCGGTACACTGTGTCCTCCTGCTGGAGCTCATCACCGGTGAGTACTCAGCTGCTCTGCGCTGGCAGCGGCACGAGCCGCTCGGATGGACCAGGTCTCTGCCGCGTGGCGTTGGTGTTCGTGCACGCGCTCAGGAACACTGCTAGCATCTGGCCAGCGGGGCTGGGGCGTCCACGGCGCGAGCGCTGTTTTGCCCGTCCCCGCATCTGTGTGAGAGGGACACATCCTGCCGGTACATATCCCTGTCAGCCCGGCTGGCCCGCATTAATATTAATGTGTTCCGGATGAACCGGCAGGATCCAGTCAGAACCAGATTTGAACGCGCTCAGTCGTCAGAAGGAGTTTTCTCAACAGCATCTTTAACAAGTTTCAGAGTCGCAATGATGTGGATCCAGCCTGGGGGGAGAAAGTAGAGGGCGGGAGACTCTAGTGGGGAGAAATAAACCAATTGAACTCTTCTCTGTTAGTAAGGTTGCGTTAAACAACATTTAGCTTTGTTTTTCTTTCTTTTTTTAATGTCTCTGCTAATCAGGTGCTTGTGGCTCCAGGTTCAGCGCTGCTCCATTCAGGACGTCTGGCTGTCTGACGCCTTCAGGGCTTCCGGTAAGACATTCAAACGCATTCAAGCTCATTCCAGGTGCTTGGATGGACACAGGAGGCACTGCAGGTTCACAACAATGCACCTGTGATACGCTGCACAGCTTATATAATCATTTCTTACTGACCTCCATTACCAGTCAACTTCTGTTCCCTGATTGTTGTTGAAGAACGGAAACGTGCAGATAAAGAACTCTGTAATCAGTCTTATATCTGGAGCACAAATACACTGGAGTCTGTTCTGCAGCCATAAACCTTTATCACAAACTATAGACCGTCTCATTCATTCATTCATTCAGTAATGCTGGTGATATACAGATGCATCTCCTTAAACTAAATGATCATCCCAAGGTTAACTTAAGTAATTCAGTTCAAAAAGTAAAACTTTCATATATTTAAAAACATTTTTTCTGTTCATTTAAATTATCGCTTACAGCTAATAAAAACCAAATGTTTTGTTAAAAAAATGTGACTATTTCATAAAAACAGAGATCAAAGTGAGGACTAGTTGCATTTGACAGCAGCTCATTGCTAAAGAAGCTTGTTGTTCAAGGTTCTGTGCTCAGTCATATTCATGGAAAAATGAATATCTCCTGTTTATTGTCAGGAGAAAATAAACAAGAAACGGGGTTCACTGCAGCCTTTCTGGAGTTGAAGCTCTGAGAGTCTACACACGGCTGTCTGGAACCCGGACCGCACCACACCGGACCAGAACCAGATCAATCTTAAAAGAGAAATCTTTGTTAGATTTTAGTGAAATTGCTCGGCAAAAATAGATACCTTTCTCAGTAGTCAATGGAAAATGAGCTTTCATAAATATGTTGTTAGGTCTGAACTTTAACCTTTACCTTTTATGATGATACTTGCTGCAGAAATGTTGACAGTGATTTTAGTTGCACTATTCAGCTATATGCTGTGTTATATGTACTCAGTAGAATTCTAAGATTTCAACTTCAGAGCTACAGTTTTATTACCTTGCTTCTTTTTTTGTAATTACCTTCAGAGACATTTCTGTCTGTCACAACGTAAACGAATCCAGTAGTTCAGGCTGCGCGCTCTCCCAGCTGGAGCGTTCAATAACACCGCTCTGCAGCTGGGATTATGCAACAGTTTTCTCATCGATGCAATTTCAGCTCATCAAGGGCAGTCCACTTTAGACTGGAGCAGACCAGTTTTTAGTTAAGCTTCATCATCAACGTGTTGATACACGGCCTTCAAACATATCTTAAGCTCCTGTTAGAGAAAGCATATCTATTCATCAACATGAACATTATGACTTCTGACAGAAGTTAATCTTGTTACTGTAATAATCACACTGATTAGACCGTCAGATACAGATACGAGTTTATTCAGTGTACACAACCTGGAAACCTCAAATTCTTCTTCTTTCCTTCTTATTTGCTGTATTTAATTGTAAACATCTAGAGACATGAAGCAGGATGTCAGCGTCAGCAGGTCGGAGGTCAAAGAAATCTGCCAGTGAAGTGTGATCTGCGTGTAGTAGACGTTATTAAACCCGTTCCTCCAGGTCAGACTATCCATGTATCAGTTGCATGACCTCAGGTCACACTTTGTTGAGTCTAATGTAATAAAGTTGAGGCTGAAATCCTGTTGATGCAGAATGACCTGAAAGCAGAGAGAGAGCTGCTCTGGAGAATGAAGGGATTATATAAAACATGCTCTAAGAACACTCCAGCTCAGCTGATTCTTGGTTAGTTTTTCCTTTTACACAACGAAGCTTATACAAACCCCCCTTTTTGCCTGGAGTGTTGCCATAGTGACAGGTTGGCACTTCCTGACTTACTTCTTACTGTGGAATAGCAATGAGTGAGGACACAAGGGGTAGTCAATGGTAGTCACATGACACACAAAAGACACCTAAATTTTGCTCCAGAATATCAGTGAAATATTAAAGTGTTTGAGTTCTGATCATCAATTATGTGAAATTTAAAAAGAATACTTCAGGAAGCCCAGATGGAACATACGGGCTCCGAACAACACTTGTGATGTTATCAGAATATAATATTAGACAGAAATATTCGAGCAAAAACTTTTAGAGACGATATAGCTGTCGCTGACATGTGTTGCGTAAAGGTTATGAATGGAAATCCTTTGGAGACGACTCTCACCATCAGAGAAACATTATGTAACAGAGATCTCTTTATGTCCTTTGTGTGAAGGAACTTAGGAAGAAAACGTAAAGAAGGACATAAAGTGTTGAGGCTAATATGTCGACATGAAATGAAGGAAAAAACTAAGATGACAAAGTTGTTCCTGATCTCAGACGTTTACAAATGGCAAAAATCTCAATTCCAGTTTTCTCTAAAAGTTATTTACAAGATGCTGGATGTCCTGTTTTTATCTTCTGTTAGCCAACAGTCCGTTGTCTGTGACCACAGCGGTAAAAGAAAAAGTTCGAAACCTAAATATTATCAAGACAACATTCCCAAAATGTAGTGCAAATAAGTTGCACATGAGAAAATTGAGACAAATTGAAAATGACATTAAGTATTAGTATAAGTTGATGTAAATCCAATTAAAACCCCCCCAAGACTCAGGATTTATTCCTGAATCGACTCTGCAGCCTCATGTCGTTATCCTCAGTCTGTGACAACTTGCATCAGAATCCTTTCAGCCATTTAGTGAAATAAACCTCATCTAACTAAAGTCTCCAGTAGAATTGGACATTTGCCAAAGTTGTTTAGTGTGTGTGTGTATGTATATATATATATATATATATATACATATATATATATATATATATAGTAACTTTCATCCAATTATCTTTAGCTATGTTTAGATATGCCCAATTAACCTTTTAGCTAGCTGCAGCTAGAAGTTACGTTTTCATTCTTATATATATAATTAATAAGTTTTTGCGGCACTAGTGGCCTTTATTCAACAATAGCTAGACAGGAAGAAGGGAAGACAGACGGAGGAGATGTGCAGTGGATGTCGCAGGCTGGGAATCGAACCAGGGACCGCTGCGTAGAGTCTGTAGCCTCTATCTGTGGTGTGTCTGCTCTAGCACTCTAATTCACTTCTGAGGTCCAGTTAAAAGTTACAATCCTTGATAATAGCACCACCTATTGGTTAGGATGTGTAATAATTTCTCCAGCGGTTCATTGCTGTTACACTGCAGTAACTGCATGGTCAGCTTTGAATGTTTTCCAGAGTGTCTGGAAAACAGGAGCATCTGTCTCTCAATATTAACAAATGTGAACTCCTGCCGATCCATTCTGTTGCCTACATTACAGTTAAGTCCAAAGATAAATATCTGAGGATATTGATTTGAAAAAATACTCTGAGAAGAGAGGAGGAAAACATTACAAGATGCTTGGATGGCATGAAGATCATTGAGCTGTTGGTTAAATAGAGATCTGACTATATTTGGACAAACTCTTCTATCCAAAGCTGAAGGAGTGTCCAAATGAATTTCTCCATGCCATTCTGCTTTTATCTCTGACAAAAATATTGAGAAAGACAATTCATTAATCTTTCATTTTATCCGGAGGAACAAAACTCACTATTTATGACAATCTCATCTTATTAAAGATTATGATAAGGGAGGAATTAGAGCTCTAGATTTTGAGGCCCTGATTGGTTCATTTAGAATAAATTGGCTGAAGATCTATTTGTCTCTTTCTAACTCAATGTGGTTTTATATCCCTAAAGCCATATTTAATAAGCTTTTTGGCCTGGATGTCTTGTTTAAATGTGATTTTGAATGAACCAAGGTTCCTATTTCACTGTCTTAACTTTCATAAACAATTTTTGCATTTTTGAAAAATTATATTTACCTGCAATTTTACCCAACATGGATTAGTATTGTGGAATAACAGATCAACATTAGTAAACAGAAAATCCATTTTTAAGTCTGGTATGAAAAAGGTATTCTATTTGTCACTGGCTTAATGGACAATAATGGTGTTCTGTTAAATCATATGGAATTTACCAACAAATATAATCTGAACTGTACTTATTATGAATATATAAAAATATGCAAAGTTATTGTTGGAGAAAACTTTAAATTGTTCTCTGGATTAAGGCTGCTAGATTCAAAGCTTCAAGGAACAAACACTTTATTTAACATCTGCAGATGGAGAGCGCTTGACATCATCTAGTCAGCTTGTCACAGTCAACTCTAAGTTGGATAAGGAAACATCCTCTCTTTATGCAGCTCTTTCCGTACCACGCACGCAGGTGTGGACTTTTTGCAAAACACCAACTTTCTGAGACTCTGACAGAGTTCAAAATAAGTTCAACATAAAAAGGTGTTAGATCAAAGTATTAAAAAGAGTATTTTCACCCTCATAAAGGTTTAGGCACCCTGGTCAATTTCGATACTTATAAGGTCATGAACATCAGTGGAGTGGTCAGAACTAATTTTAATTTAACATTATTCCTGTAGCTCTTCTTCATCTTCATCTCCTCTACTGAAAACTCTGATGTTTTTTGTTGCCACATTGCTAATAAAAAAAAAGAAGTTGTGGATTCAAAAAATAAAACCATTTCCTTGTTTGTGTTGAAACCAGAGCCAGCAGTGCCTGGGGTTTAAACAAATCAAACACCTTAATGTCACATTCTGGACAATTCAAAGTCGCTTAAAAGGCCAGGTTTGAGTTTCTTATCCAGATCGCTTCCCGTTTCTTTCCTTATGCCTTGAAATGACTAATTATTGATATTAATTTACCTAATATGTTTTTGCAGGACCAGACCTTGTGCAGGGACATTTAAGACTTGTTGGGACCAGGAACTCTTAAATCAGCTGGTAAGTTATTCTAAATCAAAATCTACCCATATTAGCATGGACTACTGTTTCAGATCATCAGACTAATGCTAATAAACGAGACAAAAATAATCTGAGCAAATATAAAAAGTAGCTCTGAAGTTAGGATTTCATTTATTTAAGAACAAAGACTTAGGGGAAAATAAACTAACCTTGAAACTTGAAAAACACGTTGCACTATAAATGTTTGTGCCAAAATGACCGTCAAGCAGAGACTCATTCACTTCAGCGGTGGTTTTGGCTCTGAAACAGAAACCATTTTGTCCCACTGTCTGTTTTTATCGTTGGATCCTGAACTCTGGTCTTAGCTAAGGTGCTTCAGTATGGGGAAATTGTTCTGCCATAAGTTGGGAGCACACATTTTCTGTTTGAAAGCAGGACTTTTCGAACTTTCTAATGCTTGTACTCAACACTGAGCTTTCTCAAACATTTCTCCTCGCACTCAAAACTTGTTTCTACTAAATATCCACCAGCAGTAGTACACGGCCATCCCCACTAGAAAAAAACAAATGCACCCAGTATAGCACTTTCATTCTATTGGCTGAGAGGTTGCCAGGCAATGCTACTTTTTTGTTTCGAGTGCGAGCAGAGAGGTTTGCAAGCGAAGATTTGATCTGAGCAGAGAGACGTTTTGAGTGTGAGGAGCTGCTGAGGAAACCTCTGAGCAGCTTTCTCAGCTTCCTCATGTGGAAGCTGAGGACCTGTGGTCAGCAGCGGACCTGGGGTCAGCTGCAGACTTGTGTTCAACCAGTGGTTCTGCTTCCCCCAGGCTGTTCTGGTGTCAGGTCAGGCCATCTGTGTAGCAGATGGAACTCTCTCCAAACTGGGTCATACAGATGGATTACAAATCCAGGCACTGCAGTAAATGTAGAGCATCAGAATGAATCATATTGTAATACCATATATTGTAATTATCAGACCGATGTCTCATGCATCTGTAGTAAACATGTCTGTAGAATACCAGCCTGGTTCCTGAATGAGGTTCCTACAGTTAAACATTCAGACCACATGCATGCAGTGATTTGCATGTTCTACGTCCGGGGGAAGCCTCTGAACTGGAGGGAGAAACATAGTGTGGGCAGCAGAAAGTGTGGATGGAGCTGACCATCAGATCTCTGTCAGGTTACATGAGAAGAGGATGTGATGCGCTTCATGAAGACGCACCAATCAGGACGCAGCCTCTCCCAGCATGCAGAGCAGGGTTCCTAGGTTTCAAATCAGAACTTTGTGTTCTGATTTCAGCTCCTAACAGTTGCAACTCCCATTTTCCCCAAGCCCCTCCTTTGCCCCCCCTCCATCACTTTGTTGTGCACCCCCCTTCTGTTGCAGCCCCCCACCCAGGCTCATAGATGCAGTCTTGTGTAACTCTCGACCTAAACCAGTTTGATCCAGTTCATGAGTTGTTGCCAAGAGACCGTCTGGGTGTGAATGCGTGTGTGTCTATGTTTTTTTTTTTTGGTATGTGCCTTGTGTGTGTGTGGGGGGGGGTGTAGGGGTGTGTGTGGGTGTGTGTGTGTGTGTGTGCATCCATGTCTGAAGGGCCGGGTTTTCTGTTCTATGTAAAGGCAGCTAACTGGAATGTTCCTGTTCCTGCAGCCTGTGTTACGTAAGAGCTGAGGAGCGAGAAGGAGCAGACAGCCATGTCTCTGTAGCATTCTTCCTGTTTACTGGAGGCAGATCAGAAGTTGGAGGTTCTGGTTCTGTTGTTGTTCTGGTGGAGATCTGGGTGCCGCTCCAAGTTGCTCTCACATTAATTCGGCTCGACATCTCTGCCCTGAAACATCAGCAGCGCCCCACGCAGCTCTAATGTCAGCAGGTTTTACAGAAGCAATACTTTTCATCTTAACGTGATTGAGATCATGGACTGTGAACATATGAATGATCCCCTGGACATTGTTTGAGCAACAGGAAGTAAATATTAGTTTATGGATCACTCATCTAGTAAAGATTTGACACATGACCTCCTGATTGGTTGTGATCGGAGGAGCCGGCTGGCTGCTGGTCGCTCTCCTCAGCCAGCTCGGCGGACAATCACAGAGCTCTGTCACTTCTCATTTTTCCTGCTCCCTCTTTGCTCTGACTCAACTCCTCATCACTTGATTGGAAGCTTCATTCCGTCTGTGCCGGTCTGCAGGTGGCTGAGTGAAGTCTGTCGGTGAGCGCCGTGTCAAGCCGCTGTCGCTCTTCGCTCTGTGGCTGCTTTGGTCATGGCGAGCTGCTTGATCGGCCGTCAGCTGTCTCTCTGCGTGCAGAAGAACTTATGGCTCAGCTCTGCAGGTAAACCCAAAACAACAACCCACCACCCACGCTTTGGTTTTAATGTTTTGTTCATGTTTCGTTTTGTTTTTTTAACAAGGACAAAATGCATAAAAGACTAAAAATACCACTTTTTATATAAAAATTGTATTTTAAATACAAACTGTACAAATCTCTACACTTCTATAAAATAATATACAAAAACATAAAAAATGTAGAAATGCATTGTGTTCATGTCAGTTATTACGCTTAAAATTTTCAGTGTGCATCTCTTTGGTCTCGGTCGCAATTCTGTCTTTGAACAACAAGTCATTCATACATGTGTCATTTTGAATTGCTGCAATATAGACAATAACAACATATAGGTGTTATGTGTTGTAAATGATTAAATTCAGTAAATTATTAATTTACTGAAGAAATTATCTCTGAGCTTTGAGCTAAAAATTGTCAGATGATTTCTCAGTGCATGCCTGCAAATATGTTGACATTTTTATATGCAAATGTATTCTAATATGCAGAATAAAACAATTGCAGTAATGTATTGAGGAACAGATAATAATAATAATAACAATAATAACATTGATAAAGCTTTGAAGCTCGTTAAAGCTGATGAAACGTGGAGTCTGTCAGGCAGTATGTGAGTCACCATCATTTAGGCATTTTTACAAGATGGAGAACAGTTTTCATAATAAGCATCTCTTTTACATGATATTCTGTTCCATTCTTGTTAGTGTGCCACTGGGCCTTGATGAGTGCAGTGGTCCTCTTTCTGGGATTGGATGCCACTACCTCCTGTTACATGTTGATGTGCCCCTGGGCAAGGCACTTGGCTTCAACCTGCCTCCTGATTTGCATATTGGTGCATGTGTTGGATGTGGTTGTAGTGTAAAGCGCTTTGATTGGTCGGTATAATTCAATCCATGAAAGAATCAGTAATCTTCAGTTCTGGAGTCCTGGGTGGCTCAACAGTTCTGACTGATCTGTGTGAATGTTTGACTGACCTCAGGATGTGCTTATCAAAGCTCAGTAACGGAGACATGTGTCAAAGGTCATCATTGGCCAGCTGTGCTGAAGTCCAGCACTCTGAACAGTGGCTATAAAGCGATGTGTCGGAGGCTGAACTGGTTCAAACCGCTTCCTTTAGTTCCAGTGAGGAACTGCCAGCTCAGTTGACAAATTAACAGATTACGAGAAGCAAAGTTTGTCCTGCTTCTCTGAGATCCGGCCGACCTCTGGATATGAACTCCATTTATGGACTCATTCACCATCACAGGGTGAACTCTGACTCTTCTCAGATATCAGCCTCGAAGAACTATTTGTTCCAGTCAAATTCTAGTTAAAGCTTGTTGGAAGAGGAGGAGGTGTTGTTTCCCACTTCAGTGACAGTGTATTCTTTAGTTCTGATATACTGGATTCCAGATGTGCATGGTGTGTGCAGGTGTGTGCATTTGCAGAAGGTCAAATTTCAATTTAGTTCTCCTGGAGTTAATCTGAAAACGGGGCTTGAACAACACAGAGGGAAACTTTAATGGTTCAGATGAACATGAGAAAAATGAGATCATAGGTTATTCATGTTCTTTACATGACTCCAGATCATATGCAGGTTGGCAGTAGGAGTTTGCCCTACATTTGGTTTGCGCCACAGGACACTTCTCCCACCTCGCCTGCTGGTGATGGTCAGATGGACCAATGGTGCAAAATGGCAACCTCACTTCTGTGGTAACTGTGGCTACTATCCAGTATCTTGTCATCATCAGCATGTGAATGGGCCCTTTGAGACATAGATGGGTTTATAAATAAAATGTATTACCATATGGAATAATGTTGGTGGATGCTTCATCAGACTCTGTTGGTTAAAATCTCTGTACCGTCTCCCTGGGTACTCTGTTTTTATAAAATCCTGTTAAATTATTTGAAATGGGAAGTGTTATGTCTTTTACAGGCACATAATGTCGTTTTATAGCACAGTCAAGCAATTATGTTATCTAAAGTTGTTATAGAAATGTTATTTATAAAAAATATGACTTTAAAAACTTTTACTGAGTAATTGAATTACTTTAAATTGGGCCTCTGTCTCTTTAAAAAACCCTGCTCTTTCTGAAACTCCACTTTACCAAAGTCATCATAATATGCCTCCCCTATCTTATCCAATTCAGAAATACTTTATTGATCCTTAAGAAAATTAAGTGTTTGGAAACTCATCAATTCAAAGTCTTCAAAAAGTTATTGTTGACAGTGATGGCTGTTGGTAGAAAAGATCTCCTGTAGAAGTCTGTCTTGCAGCGAATCTGAAGAAGCCTCTGACTGAAGATACTCTGTTTTCCCAAGACGGTCTCATGAACGTTTTTACCAGCGTTTCACTGAGAAGCTGCTCGGTGGAAATGCAGATGCACAGTTCCACCAGGTGTTTGCTAATTGCTGCTGGCTAGTTTGAAGGAGCTGAGTGGGGCAGGGCTGCTCTGTGAGGTGGGAAGCTTGACAACTGCTGCTCATCCAAGGAGCTTCGTTCTCAAAGGCAGAGCTACGTCCACCCAGGTGTTTTAATGGTTACCATGGAGATTAAGGGACTTCTCAAACATACCTGAAAGAGACCAGGCAACACTTCAGAGGGAATAACATTATAATATGATGGAGAAAAAAAAGTTCACTTTACATAATTCAGCCCTTATTTACATAATTCCGTCAGCTTTTGCTACTGGGAAAAGCCAACGGAGCATCATTAGCTGAAGCTCAGGGAGTAAAGTGGCATTTGTTAGGTAAAGCAGTTGGTAAAGTTGGCCTGGCAGTGTCACATTACAGCAGCAGGAGAACAGAGGAGCAGCCGGCTGTTCACCTGCACACCTGATTGATGCTACGCTGTATGTTCGTGACATTTGGGGGCCATAACAATCTACATTAACCTTGAAGTTATTCTACTTTAACTTCAATATAGATGCATGAATATAGAGAGTCTCTGTTCATGTATTTGTTCATTCGTTCTCTTTAATGTGTTTCCATCAGGGTGCCGGTACGTCAGTAAGGCAGCAGCGAAGACGCAGGTGGAGTACGACTATGACGGACCCTTAATGAAAACCACAGTTCCTGGGCCCAGATCACAAGTAATGCAAGCTTGCACAATGTTACAGGAGCAAAAACACAGCAAATCACATGCAAACATTCAAAAACAGAGTTTCTCCCTCAGCTCATATGGAGTGTTTCAAACCTTATTTTGTTTTCTTTTATATTAGGAGCTGACAAAACAACTGGGAGACATTCAGGTGAGTGGGAATATTGCTGTGTGTCGGGCCTTGTATTTGATATATTGTAAGGTCCATTTTCACATTGTGGGGACCCACTGCTCCTTATAGGGCCCAAAGATAGTTTCCCATAAGAAGAAATGTTGTGGGTTCGGTTTGGATCAAGGTGTGGATTGAGTTCAGGTTAGGTTTAGGCAACAGAAATGAATGGAAGGCAGTGCAAAGTCTCTGAAGATAGAAAGACGTGGGGGGGTGTGTGCGTGGGTGGGGGTGTGTGTGCGTGGGGGGGGATGTGTGTGCGTGGGTGGGGGTGTGTGTGTGTGTGGGCGTGGGTGGGGGTGTGTGTGCGTGGGGGGGTGTGTGTGTGCGTGTTTGCAATATCTTGTGGGGACAGTTTTCCTGACACATTCTGTGTTGTGGGGACCCACTGCAGCCTTCCTGGCTTGTCTTTACACTAACTGTGCAAACATTGGGAAAACAATACTGATTTAGCATAAAAACATTTATTTATGATTTCATTTTCTTACAGAAGCAGAAATTGTTATAGAAAATAAAGTCAAGTTTCAGCACCTAAAATCTTAGAAACATGCTATGAAACATAAAACCTGGATATCTTCTCATGCTCCACTAAAAGTATAAGCCTGGTAATGCCGTCTGCTCTGTGTGCACATGATCACTAAGGCCAGCGCTAATGAAACGATGGAGTTTCATATGGAGTGAGCTGTAAGTGAGAGCCACCTCTGGTCTGTTGTATTGTGTAAGTACAGAGCGAGCATCTCAGCGCCTCTCAGCACCTCCGCTCCGTCTTAATTACTTTATCTCCACAGAAGTTATTCAGTCTGCAGCTTAATGAGGGCCAGAGATCTGTGTGTGAAATAACACTCATAACTCATCTAATATTTGTTCTGTTGCTTCACGTCTAGACACAATCATCACAGAACAGATTAGGATAGAACATTTTATTGTTCAACAAAGGAAAATGATTAAACTGCATTGATATATGGGTAAGGTTACTGTCAATAAAATGTCTATGCCTCGGAGTCTAAATTTGTAAGTTTAAGTCGGTGAAAATGCATAAATGTCATATTTGTTCTGTGTTTTTCAACTCATACATGTGAAATCAAGAAGTTATCTGTAAGAATATATAGGTTCAATTTTAAGGCATTAAATTATGTAGTAAAATGTATTTTAAGTCATATTTGTCATATAAACAGGGTTGAAGATTTGTACTTCTAAATCTCTGATCCTGTTTTGTTGGAACATTGTAATTTGTATTCATTACTCCTAAATTTGTGTTCTCACAGGTAAAACTTCTGATTTCAAATGCATGCATGAGTTGAAAAACATGGAACAAAGGCAAATGCTTCATTTTGCATGTTATTGACTGAGCATATGTTTTATTGAGCTTAGCCAGCAGGTGTCACGGCCACATCGTGACATGACCTCTGCCGATCGTGTTGGGCCGACAGAGTTGATCTGCTGTTGCCATGGCGTTGTCACTCTGCACTGAAGGTTTTTAAGGTGGCTGTGGGGAAAAGTGAGCGATGCCTTCAGGAGCATTAGGAAAAACTAAGCTTTAAGCAGGCTATATAAATAAATATTGGAAATAGTAATTTTCAGTATTTTCTTAAATGATTATATATTTACCAGCCCAGTGAGATAAACTTTTGGATCTACACGTTTTTTCTTAACCCTGGAAGACTTTGACCTTTATGGGGCCCGGGGACACTCTGGTGGTGTTTGACTAAACGTGTCAACATAAAATCAAACTTTTTGGTCGATTGTAATTTTTTAAGTTGATTGTATTATATGTTATTGTATTGATTGTATTATATGTTATTGATGGGGTTGTAGTAAAAACCGAACATGTGTTTGCAGAATGTTGGTGCAGTCAACTTCTTTTGTAACTATGAAGACAGCAGAGGAAACTACCTGGTGGACGTGGACGGCAACCGCATGCTGGACATCTACACTCAGATCTCCTCCATTCCGATTGGTTAGTAGCACAAGATCCAGTTCAATCATCAGATCCAAAAAATGTAATAAAATACACTCAGCAATGCTTGATTTTTATTTAGGTGAGTCAGACCCCCGGACCCCTCACTCATATTTCCATCTCTTTATTTAGAAGGTTTATGTATGAACTTCAAGAAGTTTACTACATAAATAGTTTTTCTTTTTCACATTGAAATGTCCCGTAAATGTCTCCACCTTCAGCCACGTTTGAAAAAAGTTTGGTTCTAAAGCACAAATTGAAACCCTGCTCCGCCGCTGCGCTCTGACTGTCATGTCTGACCTGCAGCAGTTCTGAAATCCTTTCTCCAAGTTGGGGCCCTCGGGCCTCTGTGGCAGAAGGCATTTGTTGTCGCCTGCAGATCCTTCCTAATTAATGCAGGATTCAACAGGCCTGACAGTTTGAGCTGGTTACTGTTTCTACTGAACTTACTGGTGTGATTAAGATTCCTAAATCTTATTCTCCTATCTCCTATTTCTAAAAACCTGGGACTACGCAGATTAGAGGATTTATCCACCTAAGCCTTTCTTTTAAAATGTTCTGCACTAATATGTATTGACCCATGCAGTCAGATATCCCTGCTGCTACACATGTCCCATCCCAGCCCAGCATTACACGCATCTCACACATTGAGTCTAGGATGAAACAATTAATCCGGTTTATCCCAGAAGTAGTAAAAAGAAAAATTGATGGCAATTATTTTATTATTTTGTCAAAATAAAAATAATTGATAACAAAAAATAGTTAGTTGTAGCCCAAGTTGTGTCTGATTCTGTTAAGAATAGTTTATATTCAAATTTTTTTTAAACTTTATTTTAGAAAGGAGAAATGCTAACAAGTGGTGAAGTGATGCCACTGTCATCACTTTGTTTTAGCAGCAGCTTGTTTTAACTCTTCATAACTTCACCATATTATTTTTCTTATGCTGGGCGTCTCTCATTCTTCTTCTTCTTTTTTTTTTGCTTTTATGTATTCTATCCTTCTGTGTATCTGTGTGGTTCTGTTAGCCTGAACCACATTTTGCTGCTACACCTGAATTTCCTCAATAAGAGAGATTTCTATTCTAATGACTTGGTAGCTGACTGCTCCCTGCTGGTCACAGCTGGAACAGCAGCGGCATTTATATAAGCCAGCTGCATCAGTTTATGTAAGGATCAGACTCACGGCTTTGTTACACTAACACACTAGTGTTTGTGGTGTAGATACACACACACATGCACATCTACCTCATAGATAGAGTCTCTGTACTGATCAGGGCTTTTACTGATTACACATAATAAAACCATCCTAATGTTTAGCAGGTTCTTAATATCTGGAATCTGAACACAAGTCTGTAGAAAAGCTCAACAGATTCCACACGACCTTTACTGTAATAAACCAGAATAGAAAAGGTTCTGCTATGGCAAAACTAAGTACACCCTCAAACAGGAGCCTGCTTGGAGAATCAACAATACGAATTATTGTCATACAAAACATGTAGTAAAATTATATAGAGTATTATGAAATTGGCTGGTATATAATGGGTAACTGTATCAGTCTGTCAAGTGAAATTATTTGTGTATTTGCATCTTTTTTTGTATTTCCAGTATTGTAAAAAAAAAAATAAAAAAGATTAAGTGGTTACATGAAAAATCTGCAGAATGTAAAAAAACAATGTATCTGATTAATTGGCGGAATAATTGATAGAATTGTCGATTACTAAAATAATTGTTAGTTGCAGCCCTGGTGTACTTAGTTTTTTTTTCTTATTGCTTTTCCGTTTTGACTTTTATCTTCCTCAAATAAACAAATAAGAGTGTATAATCTGTTGTGTGTGTGTGGGGGTGTGTGTGTGTACATGTGAAAATAATAAAAGTACCTGATAAAGAGTGGATCAGTTTAAGAACAACTCTTTTTGCAAAGCTTCACTTGTCTCTGATGGATTGATTTGTCTTCCATTTGATGGTATACATTGCTTTATCATTAGCGCTCTTGCTTGAAAGAAATATTTATACAAAATTTACTGTACGATTCTTTAGTATTTAATCTGTCCAATTCTCTTCTGTCTTCAGGTTACAACCATCCTGCTCTGCTCAAGCTGATGACCAATCCCAACAATCTAGTAGGTCCACACACACATTCACACACACATGGCTCCAGGCAGCAGGAAGCTTCTGGGTATGTAGACATAAAGAACAATATTGATGCCAAAAAAGTCTTCACAATTATCAAGAAACTAGAGAAAATTTTAGTTCAAATACATTTTTTTTTAGAAATGACAATTGATCTTTTCCTAATGCTGTTACTATGGAAACGCAAACACTTGCCAAGTAAAGTTGTTGACAAATCCAACTTTTCGTAAAAACAATCCCAGAAGCTGCCCTGCTGACACTGATTGTTTTCACGTCCCAAACAAGCTGCAGTCATGTGACTGAGCAGCATAAAGAGTGATTGTGAAGTGGAAGGAAAATGATTCTTATGGTGGCTTATGAAGGCCATTATACCTAGAAAAAGGCAAACATTTTCCCCTTTTGACACAGAAATGTCAAAATTATTTTTAAAAATTCCCAGATCAATCTGAACATTTCTGAATTTTGTTGAGAGAAATTGTACTTCTTTTGTATTCATCTACAGTAGCCCTTATAGACCATCATAGGTTCTTGATGATTTCTTTTGGACTGGCTTTATCAATATCCTAAAGTAAAGGCTTGACTTTCTGCTACATAAATATGCTTTAAACTAAATGTTTCCATAGTAACCGTGGCTGCAGGTTTGGGTCGTATTTGTGTTGAAAGAGGAGCTTCCACCTATCTCAAGTCTTCTGCAGCCTCCATCAAGTTTTCTTTTCACCATCGTATCATTTCATTTGCGATTACTCCACAATGGCTCTGAAAACAAATGGAAGGTACATTTCGCTGTAGGCAAATCAGTTTAAAACAACGAATCATTTCACTTCAACTTCCCAGATTTTCACTACATTGTGTTGGTCTGTCCGTAAAATAAAATCCGTTACAGTTTGTGATGATAGAATGACGAAATGTGATTTAGAAAGTTATGAAAAGTTTTTCAAGCTGCTGCACATTTACTGAAACACAAGAAATGGGGATTTTTTTTTCTTACAAAGTTGAATTTTCATGTTTACATGAATTTATGGATCTTGGTAGCACCGCATTCGCAATATACGAGGCAGGCAGCGTGTTTCACGTAGCCAGGAAAACGCAACAGAAACATAAAACTATTTTATAAATACTAGTATTACAATTAGAAAAACAGCTTAGATACATATTTCTTAATCAAATCTTCATGAATCAAAAGATGTTCCAAGCTAACAGTGAGATGAAACACTGCATGACCCAAGATGGATGGATCCTCTGTGGTACTCGGGGAGGAATCAAAGCTGATTCTGCAGAAACAGTCTGCAGCTGCTTTTAACTTTTCTGATAAGAACAGGTGATGATGATGATGATGATGGTGAACAGATACAAAGACATTTAGCCCTTAATTGTTTCAGTGAAGCGATGGAACACACTCGTATTTAAAGCTTTGTGTGTTTCTCTGACTTAAGTTTCTCCTTTGTTTTTTTTCAGAGCACATTCGTGAACCGACCTGCGCTGGGGATCCTGCCGCCTGAGAATTTTCCAGACAAAATCACTGAAAGTCTTCTCTCAGTTAGTAACACACACACACTCTTTAACAGAGGTACACGTGTTCTAGTTCTAGTAGTTGGCAGGAGTGAAGGCGATCCCACTGAACCCGGCTGCTTCTCTCTCTGTCAGATCGCTCCCAGTGGAATGACTCGTGTTCAGACCATGGCCTGTGGCTCGTGCTCCAACGAGAACGCCTTCAAGTCCATATTCATCTGGTACAGGGTAGGTGTGTGTGTGTGTGTGTCCACCCAGAGTGGTGTTAGCCAGCAGAACATCCACACCGTCATGGTAAAGAGATGAAAAGAAGCTGGAAGGAGGCTTCAGCCCTCAGACCATCAGAAACAGGCTCTGCAACTAAAACCAAGTTTCCATGATGTTGTGACAATACAGGAATTGTAACTGTGAGCTGTGATCTCAGAGACCTTCCACCAGTCCTTCATAACCTTACTGTGTAAAATCAAGAAAGTCCTTCGATTTGGAAATCAGCCTCTGTTTTTCCCTCGTTAAACAGTTGTGATCTAAACTTTACAAGATTTTTGAGTCTCTTGAGAGTCAAAAAGTGAAGGTGTTTTTATCTCTCAGTATCCTCTCATCCTTCCAGTCAGGCTTTAGAACAAGCTGCTGCTTGGGTTAGAGTTTATCTCAGGAAGAGGACAGTAACATATTAAATATGATCATTTGTGTTCTGACTTGTCACAGTTAATACAGGACATTCGACATTTTCTTTTAGCTGTTTATTTTTTTAACCTCAATGAGTTTTTATGCTGATAAAATAAAGGGTAGATAGAACATAACAACATTTACAAACATTTATATTCCTTTATTAGTTTAACATACTTTATGCTTAAGACTTATAATTTTTCTTAATGACACATTTATGACTAAACTCTTTTTGAATTGGCTGTTTTTAGGGCTGATTGATTCTCTGCGATCCTCATCAGTGACATGTTCGCATCAAAGCGTGACAGTCAGTGATGATGGTCTTCATGTGGAGTCCTGATGGTTTGTTTGCTTCGCTTCAGAACAAGGAGCGGGGCCACAACACGCCGTCTGCAGAGGAGCTGACCTCCTGCATAATGAACCAGGTCAGCCTTCCGGCCGCTGTTGGCCCGCCTGCCGGCAGGCTGCCGGCCGCCATCAGCCCTGTGCTGAATGTGTAGAAACAACTGAACCCCAGGAAACAGTCGTTTTCTGTTTTCACGTTCTGGTTTGTGCCCCTCAGGCCCCAGGATGTCCAGATCTCAGCATTTTGTCTTTTATGGGAGGTTTTCATGGCAGAACAATGGGTATGTTACACACTTCCTGTTTATGTCTAGTGTTATTACCAGACTTGGGAAGAAACTTAGCACATTTATTCAATTACGCATACTCGAGTAACTTTCTTGGAAAAATATTCTTTCAGGAGTATTTTTACTACGTTGTTCTTTTTACTTTTACTTGAGTTATTGTATTAGGAAGTAAGTATTTACTCTTGGGTAAAATTTCTGGATTTTTTTACACACTGAATGAAGAATAAACTGTTTCAACCAAAAATTCATCTACAGTTTATGTTAGTTTCATAAGTTTTTTTTTTATTGAAAGAAACTGATTTAGAGGAATATTTTTGAAAAATGAATGAAAAAAAAAATTTCAACAGTTGAGTAGATTTTTTTTTTTACCAAATACTTTTTTTTTTACTCTAACTTGATTAATTTCTTGGGCAGCAACTTTTTTCTTTTACTTGAGTAAAAATATGTTAAAGTAGTTCTGTTCTGTTACTTGAGTAAATGTTTTGGGCACTCTGCCCACCTCTGGTTGTTACGGTAAAACTAATTGCATTAAAACTAAACACTTTAGAATTCATGCACATCTGTACAAACCTTCAGTCCGATCTGTGTATAAATCCATGTTGTGTTTCTGTATTTGTACAGTCGGCTGTCGGTGTGCGTAGCGTCACTGCCTCTGGGTCAGAACATGTCAGAGTTTCAGGCACCTGATTACCAGCAAAAACCAGATTTTCTTTAAACAAAATCTCAATGTCTGAAATGTGTATGAAAATAATCTTGACAGGAGTTTTCTGAAGCAGCATCTTCTAAGCTTTCATTCACAGCAGCAAGGTTTCTCAGATGCTATTAATTCAGTCTCAAATGCGTTTTCTGTATAGAGGCAGTGAATGCTAATCATAGCTAATATCTGTGTATGTATTCATATTTTGCTCTTTTTCAAGGCTGTTTGGCAACAACACACTCCAAAGTGATTCACAAGTTGGATGTGCCGTCGTTTGATTGGCCAGTTGCTCCGTTTCCTAGACTCAAGTATCCACTGGAGGAGTTCAGCCGAGAGAACGCTCAGGAAGAGGCCCGCTGTCTGGAGGAGGTGGGCTGACTGTGTGTGTCTGTGCGCGTGCACACACACACCCATGTACAGCACAGGCTGAAGTCTCATCTCTTATTCATGATATTTGGTAATAATGTGCAGTGGTCTCACAGAACGTTAGCTGGAGATGGGCACCAGCAACCCACCCCACCCCTTGGGGGGCAAGAGTGGGTGGATGGATGGATGGATGGATGGATGGATGGATGGATGGATGGATGGATGGATGGATGGGTGGATGGGTGGATGATGGATGGATGGGTGGGTGGATGATGGATGAATGGGTGGATGATGGATGGATGGATGGATGGATGGATGGATGGATGTTGAAGGAAAAAAACAAGCCCATTCCCATATAATGTTTAAACTTTATTTTGGTGTGAAGGCTTTTTATTATTTAACCTTCATAAAATTTATTTGCCAAAAATATTGTAAGTAAAAAATAAAAAGTAGGTGGGGTTTAAAATCTGTTTATTCTATTTATATGTTTTGTTTCACAGTGAATGTCTGATGCCTTTTTCCATGAGCTATAACTACTATGAGATGACTGTTAATATCGAGGTGAAGGTTTAGCTCCTCTGGTAAAGAAGCAGGGGTGTGTGTGTGGGTGTGTGTGTGGGGGTGTGTGTGTGTGTGTGTTTCTCTCCAGGTGGAGGACCTGATTGTGAAGTGGAGGCAGAAAGGGAAGCCTGTTGCAGGAATGGTTATTGAACCGATCCAGGCAGAAGGTGGAGATAACCACGCCTCCCCAGACTTCTTCAGAAACCTCCGCAACATTTCACGCAAGGTCAGCATCCTGCTGAGGCCTCACAGCGTTAGTTCGGCCTGAGTGGGAGGGAAGAACAGAACAGAGCAGTAAAGCAACCAAATGAAATCAGACTTTAGTGGGACACTCAAAGAGGCTTTACACACTGATGATGGTGAGCTACTGGACAGTAGCTCCAGCTGCCCCGGAGCAGCCTGACAGAACACTGATTACACATTTTGCTATTACAACCTTATTTCAAAATGGATTAAAATCTTTTTCTTTTTTCCTTTACCTCAAAACTACATCAACACATAATGACAACATATTTTATGCTTTTTTTTCTTTTACATTTTTACAAATATTTAATGAATGAGTGACATGTTCAGAGGTACCTGGGCTTCATTCAGTCACCGTCTCTCATCTCGGTGTTCTAATGTTTTGTTCCTCAGCACGGCTGTGCTTTTCACGTGGATGAGGTCCAGACCGGCGGGGGATGCACGGGGAAGTTCTGGGCCCATGAGCACTGGGGCATGGACGACCCAGCAGAGATCGTCTCCTTCAGTAAGAAGCTGCTGACGGGAGGTTACTACCAGAAGGACGAGCTGCAGGCCGATAAGGTGGGTCAGCCACTGACAGGTGGACTTTTAAGTCAAGCTGTTGATTTCAGTACCTGACCACGCACTGTATTATGCACAACATTTAAAATTCATCATGTTGGGTGTATTTAATGAATTCATACCATACAATTTGTATATATTTCTTATCGCTTTTAAATCTGCCAATACAGTAAGTAAATAGAATATTGATGTGAAATTTAGTCATTAAAATAGGAAGTTACATATTTAATTAAAATATCAAATCATTTAAAGCCGTCATTGTGCTGCAGCTACAGGAAGTTAATCAAATACTAAACTGCAACTATAAAATAATTCACATGCATTTAAAAAAAAGAAACATATGTGTTTTATTAATAGCATATTCATTTCGTATAGTTAATACATCCTTATGTGTGTTTTCTTTTGTTTTGTTTTCCCCCCAAAAAAATTTATATTTTATTTTGTGAATAATGGCATTTTTGGACCTGCAAACAAAAACACAAACATCTAAATTATTTCATGTATATTAATGCAGCTTCTAAAGATCCAAACATTATGATACCATGCATGGAGAATAAATGAGAACCCATCTGGTTCTTCCACCTCCACCACTCAGTAGCTCCTCCCACCATGCCTGCCTGTGCAGCAGCAGCACCAGGTCAGAGTGCTGAGCAGAAGTTTGGTTTACACTTTACAAACCTGCTGCAGCTTGCAGAGAATAATCCGGGTCTGTTGCTGTTTGCCAGATCAGAGCAGATGCCAGAATAAAAATGTCTTGTATTAATAATCTTGTGCCTGTGGTGTTTGTTTTTCAGCCGTACCGTATTTTTAACACCTGGATGGGAGATCCGTCCAAGAACTTGTTCCTGGTTGAGGTTCTTAACGTCATCCGCAGAGAGAACCTCCTGGAGGAAGTGACCCGCTCTGGAAAGGCTCTGCTGAACGGCCTCTACGAGCTGCAGGTACCGCAGAACGCCGCGCACAGCAACGCCTGCAGCCTGCGCCGTTTCATGTTGTGAATGAGTTAGTCTCACTTACACTTTAAATGCAATAGATTAGATTATCTAGATAGAAGAACAAACATGCCTTGATATGAACAGTTGCCATTCATCACTTTCCACATTAAAACCAAATGTTTCAGTGTATATTATTTGGATTTTTAATAGGAGGAGCAGCAGTAAGATGATTCAGAGTTTTACATTTTCTGACAATTAAAAATCTGAAAAATGTGGCATTAATTTCTTGAACCAGATTTTGCTGCGGTTACATCTGCAGATCTTTTGGAATCTGTCACTATAAGATCAGAATCTTGGGAAAAAAAATGAAAAATTGAAAGGTGTGTGAATACTTAAGGCACTGTAAACTCTGCCTTTTAAAATTCTGAAAAATCTTCAAAGTGAATGATTTTAAGTATTAAAAAATCCCAAGGAGCTACAGTAGTTCAGATTGTTGGTGTTTTTGTCATGTGAATATTTGTGATAATGAGCTGACCCCCCCACCCCCTCCAGGCTCAGTACCCCGGCCTGCTGAGCCGAGCTAGAGGACAGGGGACGTTCTGTGCCATTGATGTGCGGGACGCTGCTACGCGAGACAGACTGCTGTTGCAAGCCAGAGACAAAGGTACATTTTTCTTGAAATGGTTCCATATGTACTTTGGGGTTCAGTAGCAGATGTCGGTTGTGTCACTTCCTCTGTGATGATGCTCTGCTTGTTTTGGTGTCATTTACAGGCTTAGATGAATAAATTCTGACAAAACAAGACTTATTGTCAGTTTAACAATTCATTCACTTAACCACCAGAGGGCTCCGTACCTCCTGTAAACAGCGGCATCAGGACAGCACCACCATGCTGATCCCACAGGGGTTCAGTTTGGGTTGGTCCGTCTTCTCCTCCAGAGATAGACTGATAAACCGCCAGGTGTTTAATTCTTGGAAGCTGGTTTGGGTCTAAAATGTGGCATTATAGGATGCTAATAGTTACAGAATCTCCTCTTTCTTCATTCCACTTTATCATACTGCCTCCACCAAAAGTAGCTTGAAAATAAATAGTCAGTCAGGTGGTGTTGGTGAAGCACATCAACACGTTATATATATTTATGTTGAAGCTGTGTGAAGGACAGGGGGCCACAGTAACGGTAACCATGTTTGTCGCCAACAGGTGTGCTCTTGGGAGGCTGTGGGGACCAGTCCATCCGTTTCCGTCCTGCTCTCGTCTTTAAAGAGTACCACGTCCACATCTTCCTCAACATCTTCAACGACATCCTGGCTCAGAACAAATAAAGGCCGCTCCTGAAGGAACCGAAGCGGAACCTACATAGGACAGAGTTAGGGAATCTGGCTGTCATGATAAGCACAGAGAACATGTTTCCGACAAATTTTCGGTTTAAACATCCAGAACCTCTTGGGTTCATAACATTTAAAACTGCAATTTTCCTTAGATATTACAGATAACTACTTCCTTTTACTCATGGCGCCATATAGTCAGAGCCAGTAAGCCATGCAGAGTTTGGACCAGAGGATCCATTTTCAGAATGGAGATGCTTCCCTAAAATAAATCAGCTAAGATATCCTTTATGTCACTCAGCTAGGTTCATGTTGTCCCACAGAGACGGATCAGGCTGTAAGCAGACTGGATGAAGCCACGGCAGACCCCCAGCACCCCTTTAGCTGTTCCCCAGAAATACAAAATAAACCGCTCGGCTTATTGGCCGCCTCAGCCAGGCGGTGCTAGTGAAGCACATGAGCACGTTTTCCACCATGCAGCTGTTTCACATCCTTTCAATTAGCAGGCAGCGCTAACAGCTCACAAAACGAATTTGTCTCCCGTTCACCGTTTACTCCGTGACGGTTCTAAGTCATCGGGTCTCGGGTTCTGCATCTAATCTTCACCTGGTCTAAAGAACAGAGTCCGTTCTACAAGAAGTCGCTGAAGAACGTCTGCAAATATTTGAATAAGGATGTGTGCGATCCTGTAACAGAGTCCAAGCTGTAGATGCTAATGTAGCTGCATGATAATAAGACCGTCCCCATCCCAAGCATGAAGAGCCAAAGTATTTAGTGTGTTAGAAGAAAGGCTGAATACCGATCCCTGACGGTGAAAAGCAGACCAGCAGATTGCATGTGGTTTAGTGCTGTTCCTACTGTCTGGGAATGACTCTGTTCAGCCTTTTTGTAGACAAACCTGAATCCTAACGCACTACGACAGTGTCTTATGATGCTTCAATATGCCCGCATTATTGAATTTGTGTCCTTTGACCACTTTTTCATTTAACATTTCTTACATCAAACTGTGAGAGTGAAACTGACTTCATGCTTAATCAAGATGTCACAGATATCCCAATGATCCAACCGACTCAAACTTTTCGAAGCATATTAAAAGGCCGAGTTGCCTCGTTTAAAGATTCTCTACTTTTTTTGTTTGTTTTGGTTACAATGGTTAACAGT
This sequence comes from Phalloptychus januarius, assembly GCA_902982915.1. Classification (NCBI taxonomy): domain Eukaryota; kingdom Metazoa; phylum Chordata; class Actinopteri; order Cyprinodontiformes; family Poeciliidae; genus Phalloptychus; species Phalloptychus januarius. The sequence goes on from CADWAE010000476.1 coordinate 821,818, forward strand.
GCAAGTTCAGTGACAAAATCTTCTTATTGTGGCTTATCTGCGCATAATCTATATGTGTCCAGAGAAATGCATGCTGGGTAATTTTTATATCAGCAGAAGAACGTGGACATGTTCAGGTGTGATATCTGTAGCTTACATGATGGACAATCTCCCTAAACAGCACCAGCCATGCAGTGACTGCTCCACTGCAGACGTTTGCATTTCCTCTAGTGGCCACAAGAGGCATACTAGAGCAAGATTCCCCCCCACTCAAACGTCCTTATTATAGAGTTCAGAGGAAATGTAAAGAGTTTTCCTGAGGCATGTGGACATGCGGCACAGAGACAGCACAGCTCTGGTCCCTGCTGAGTTAAAGCTGAGAATTTGGAGCAGAACTGTTTCACAGCTGAACTGATGTTCTGTTGTGTCCCTGAATGTTTAATGAGGCGCGTGTTAGGAATGTGAACGGCTTCATTTAAAGTGTAGCTACAGTTAATTTTGTTACTACAGTTAAATTAGAATAATATCCAGTTACATACATGTGTACATGTTCATTGGTTTTATAACAGTCATTGATATACTATATGCCAGTTAACATAACATCTTGTATTTATTCTACAGGGTGTGTTTGGGTCAGATTTCGCTGCGTGTGGGCAGGCTGATATGCAGCATGGTGTTAGTGATGACAACAGTATCTGTGTCTGTTTGTTATCAGTCAGTATTACACAGAGTCCCTGTGATGACGTCCTTTTAAACAATAATCTAACTACTTGCACTGGTGATCTGAGATCTTGATGTAATTATTTTAGCTCGTTCTAATAACTGTTGTCTATAAGACATTCTGTCCTTGTATTGTGACAAATAAATGCCATTTTAATTAACACCGTGTTTCTTGATTATTATCACTGAAGTTATTTTAGAAAACAGTTTAAAAAGTTAAACATTTATCATGTCTCTTATACATCAAGCATTTACCTCGTTTTTAGAGTTATGGTATCATTCGAATGAAAACTCTTGAATTTCGCTCCAAGAAAAAGTGGAATATTGCAAAATAAGAAGACTCTTCGAATAGAGAAATGTACACACAATTTCCCAAAATGGAAAGAATAAAATTATTTTAGTAACAAAGAGCAGAAACAAACAGAATCACTCACTGTCTGCAGTAACAACCAGTTGACAATGTGTGATTACTACCTCACAGTTTACAGTCATATTAGTTAACTATTGAACTCATCACAATTTTTCGTGTAATCCATACAAAGAAGCAATCAAAACAAGTTCAGAAATTTAGTATGTGTAATAATGTTGAAAAGGTGCTGAACTCTCATAAAGGGAGATGGAGAAAAGTCTGGAAAGTCAAGACATCAGTGATGAGAAAGCCAGCCTGCTTCTTGTCAGTACAAATTAATGGTTAAACTGGTTCAGTCCCAACCAGATGCCTATAAAAAGGTCTCATTACCAAGTTGTCACACAAGGAACGTCTCATGATGGGTAAAAGCAAAGAACTCGCACAAGACTTTTGCAACCTTATTGCAAAATATTTTTGCCTTTACCTAATATCTTGACTTATTTGTTATGGTTTCTTTAAATATAATATTAGGGAGCTTACAAAAGCCTGGTGAAAGTCTTATATCAATAGCACATTTAGAAATATGCTTACTATGTGTTCAATACTAATTTTACCCACATATGGTCTCTGTTCACATTCAAGCATCAACGGGGAGAACAAGGGAAATTCTGCTTAGCTTGTTTTGCCTCCGACTGGCTCAACCCCTACTCCCACTGTCCCCAGTAGATCAGTTCTTTCCCTTTTGTCTGTTTTTCTCTCTGCTAATCAAAGCCACAAACAGAGCGACCGCTGACATATCTGTGTATGTTCCTTTAAAAGTGCAGTTTTATGTGAAATCAACATTTTGAGCTTTACATCATGTTATGATGCTATTCCCTCATCAAAAGCATATGTGAAGTGTTGCCTGGATTTCTCAAACAAGTGTATGTTTGAGAAATCCTTTAATCTCAATGGCAACCATTCAGCTGTGCATAACACCTAGGTGGACCTAGCCCTGCCTTCAAGGCGTAGCTCCTCCTCAAAGCTGCAGTTTCCAAACCTCTGAGCTTTCACCTCACAAAACAGCCCTGCTCCATGACTGCCTTACTCAGCTCCTTCAGACTAGCCAGCAGCAATTAGCAAACACCTGATGGAACTGTAGATCTGCTGAGCTCATTGGAGCAGCTACTTGTCTGAGCGGGCTGGTAAAAATGTTGTTAAAGGATTAATAGAGGAGTGATGTTGTGATGACTTCTTAAAATTGGAGTTTCAGAAATACCTGGAATTTTAAAGCGACAGAGGCCCAATTTCAAGGAGTTAAATTACTCAGTAAAATTTCAGTTAAGTCAGTTTGTACATACAAAGCATTTTTAAAAAACACACAACAAACTGAAGTTAACATAGTTACACACAATACTGCCTCTTTAAAATAAAAAGTATTCCTGGTCCTGTGAAGCCCAGCCTTCCGGGACAGCGCCTGCAGAAGGTTCCGCGGTGGGAAGTGAAGGATGCACAAATTGGGAAAAGAGTTACTCTGACGTGGGGCGCGTGACAACGTGGCGGTATCCAGCCAATAAGAATCTATCATGAAATACTTTCCCGCTATGTGCCACTTTCTATTGGTTGGGATTTTCTTCAAGGCGTCGGTAATTGGTTAGCCACAAAAGAAGTCCCGCCCCTTTTTCTTTGTTATTTAAAGCAGCAAAATGCCAACGCGGACCTCTGTTCTGAGAGCTGTGCTGCGGGAGGAGGACCGATCTGCTGCCAGAGAGCTGGTGAGCTTTGAAACTTTGTTGCAGATACTCCAGTTTACTGTTAGCTTATTGTTAGCTTACCTGCACATCTAGTCAAAGCTGTCATGGTTCCGTTAGAATCCTGCACACAGTGCAGGCAGGAAGCAAGAATGTTTTCAATGATGATAATTTGAAGCTTTCAGGAAACTGAGACTTTCTGCTGTCAGGGTGTGCTGACCCTTGACCTGCCAGGAGCCAAGAAGTGTTTGAAAAAATGGCTCTAGATGTTTTCTGTCTGTATACTGGAACTTTCTGTCTTTATATTTTTAGCCTTAGTTGGTCAAATGCATTGATTAACTGATCAGCAAGGCAGAACATCTTTTATACAAACTGGACTTCTGGTAGTTTGTCAGTCAGAAAGATGCAGATGTTCAGTGATAATCATGATAATCATGAGAAGCAGGTCCAAGCCTACCAACTGATGGTGGCAAAGATCAACTATGCCTGGAAATTTCCAGAATAGTTGCTGTTTTTTTCTAATAGCTGTTCAACCTGAGGTAACTCTGTGTAGGCCTCAATGTTAATGCTTCTGCCTGTGGCGTTAAAATCAGAAGAATGGACAAGTATTCAGCTTCATCTAAACACAAAAAAGTTTCGTTTGGATAAGAAAGAATTTCAGGCCAAAATTGACAGAATTGGTGTTGGCCATGAAAAACATGAAGGTCTTCCAGTATTTGCACAAATATGTTAATGAAATGTAGAAGAGAAAAAAAAATATTGCTACTTTTTTTCAATTCAGTTTTTGTTCAGTTTTGTATAGATCCAGGGTTACTTTCTATCAAAAAGAAAAAATGTTAATTGCAGTAGTAGTTATTTTAGTGACTTGATCTACAGAGAAGCACTGCTAAGTTCTAATCCTGTCTTTGTATTTTAATCATATTTATCTCTAAACTGCTGAATTTATCAGTCAGGAAAAAGTGTACTTTGTTTCTGCCAGCTGACTAGCAGTGCTTTGGTATCCTTTGATACTAGTAACCCACCCAGACCTGCAAAGGTGAGGCTAGCTGCCTTAATTCTGTGTTTGGACTTTAACTGACCTGGAAACAGAAACATGTGTGAAAACTTCCAGAAAATGAAGAGATGTATAGAGAACCAGACGTTCTCTCATTGATGAGGCCCAAAAGGAAAACATGACTCGGATGAAAGCTTCTGGTTGGTTCTAGAGCTTCCTGGATTGGCGTGGAGTTGATCAATAAAATAAAATGCTGTAAAAAGTCGCCTGTTGTCTTGGCTTGTGTTCAGATCATATTTTGACCTGGTATGTTCCAGATGCTTGACACAAAACATGTTGTAGACGATGCAGACCGAGTCAACCTGAAGATGTAAGAATATTCCACCATGTCTCATGTCCTCAGAATTTATATATATATATATATATATATATATATATATATCATTATATCATTATATACAGACTATATTTTCTTTCCTTTTCTCTCTCTTCATACTTCAGACATCAGAAATCTGCCATGAAGCTGCTGAGTTCACTGGTGTACCTGTACTTCCTGGCTGCCGCTGCTCTTGCCGTCCCGGCTCAGGAGAAGCGGGTCCATCACCAGGCCGATCTGAGCGACCACGTCCACGACGACAGCCAGAACTACCAGTACGACCATGAGGCCTTCCTGGGCAAAGAGGAAGCCAAGACATTCGACCAGCTGACCCCCGAGGAGAGCAAAGACCGCCTGGCGTAGGTTCTGACAGCTCTGGTTCTATAGAAAAACGATCATTAATCAGTAAGATCAGAGTATTTACTTTCTGTCTTAATTTAGTTGTGACTGATGGTGTTTAGCCTCCTTTCTTCACTTGGTGACCAATCAAAACTTGAAAAGTTGAATAAGATTAATATTCAAGTTTTTAATCGCTCCATAAGTTCCATATTTAGACAACCACAGCAACATCATCTCCAGACTAAAATATGACTTTGGCAAAGTCTAATGTCAAGAAGAAGTTCTGTGAAATTGATCTGTGTAAGAAATGACCTCGATAAGATATTTTAGACTTTCACAAATAAACGTGCTTGTCAACAGACTCGGTGTCGTTTCTGTTTTCAGTGACTAACTGTGAGTCTCGTCTCCTCTGACTTCATCTCTGCAGGAAGATTGTGGACCGAATCGACACAAACAAGGACGGCTACGTCACCCACCCGGAGCTGCACCAGTGGATCAAACACAGGCAGAGGAGGTACATCGAGGAGAACGTCAACAAGCACTGGAAGGACTACGACCAGAACCGGGACGACAAGATCGCCTGGGAGGAGTACAAGAACACCACCTACGGCTATTACCTGGGTAACATGAACCTCCTGCCTGTCTTACTTTTCTCCATCTCATCTGACAGAGCAAATAATCAGCTCCGCTTTGGTGGGACTTGCTGATAATCAGGACTGAGCTTGTAGGACCAGTTGCAGTGCTGACAGAGGCTGCTTTCTGTCCAGGGGAGGAGTTCAGTGACATTGAGGACAAAGACACGTATAAGTCCATGCTGGCCAGGGATGAGAGACGCTTCAAGGGGGCCGACAAAGACCAGGACGGCATCGCCACGCGAGAGGAGTTTACTGCCTTCCTGCATCCGGAGGAGTTCGACTACATGAAGGACGTAGTGGTGCAGGTAGAGTTCAGTCCTGAAACCATGGCAACAGGCTGCTCTCTGAAGAGTAACACCTGGTTCTGCCCAGCAGAATTTGACAAGAAAATTAAATTGATCTGCTTGAGACTCTGGTGTATGCAGTCATATGTGCTGTGACATATTGACCTCACCAGCTGTAAAAACGACTGCAAACATTCAAGAACATTTTTTTATTTACTTGTCAGAGTGTCATAAAATAATTGGAGGCAGTTGCTTTTGAGCTTTACATCATGTTATAATGTTAATCCCTCATCAAAAACACACCTTAAATGTTGCTTTAATCGTTTTATGCATGTTTGAGAAATCCTTTTTGATCTCCATGGCAACCGTTTAGCTGTGCAAAACGTCTGGGGGGGGCAGCAGCACCGCCTTTTAGGATGAAGCTTCTCCTCAGAGCTGCAGATCTGCAGTTCCACCAGCTCATGATATGACTTCTGAGCGCACTGCTTCTAAGAACAATGTTAAAAGCTTGAAAAAGAAAAGTTGTTGTGGCCAAAGGGAAACGTCAAAGAGACAGAGGCCCAAATTCAAGGCATTAAATTAAACAGTCATATTTCATTTAGATCATATTTGACATAAACAGCATTTTCATGACAATGAAATACATTGTATATATATATAATAATATATATTACTATGTATATTACTATATTGTAATATATTACTATATGGTAATATAGTTATTATAGTAGTAATAACTATATTACCATATAGTTATTTGATTGTGCTATAAAATGGCCCTGTGTGCCTGGAAAACACACTGGCCCTTTAAATGAAACCCAGTAAAAAACTTTGTTCTCTCTACAGGAAACTATGGAGGACATCGATAAGGACGGTGACGGAAAGGTCAACCTCAATGAGTATATTGGTAGGTCAGCCCTGTTTGCAGTCTGACCAGTGACCTCTGCACTGGAACCGGCTGGTGTTCATCATGTCTGCCCTCACCAGGTGACATGTACACACCGGAGGAAGGCGAGTCGGAGCCTGACTGGGTCCAGACTGAGAGGAAACACTTTGGAGAGTTCAGAGACGTCAACAAGGTGAGAGCTGCTCATACCTGCAACATTTTATCATGTCTTAAAACGTTGGTGTACCTCCTCAGGATGTGATGTGACAGGCCAACACAGTCATGTATGTTTATAACGAGGAAGAACAATAGGAAATGGTTTGTGATATTTTTTTGTACAAAACTTTCCAAGGAAATGTTAAACCGTTATTCAGCAGTTTTAGGTCAGAGCTTTGAGTAGGCCATTCTAATAGATGAATTTGCTTTGATCTCAACCACTCTGGGTACTCTGGGATCACCATGGTGATAGTGTGTCCAAACCATCACCATCCAGCTGTGCATGCAAAATGCCTTGATGGACAGAGTGCTGCCTTCTCGGCACAGCCCGTCCTTCCAAACTTCTCTCCACTCAGCTCCTTCAGACTAACCAGCAGCAATTAGCAAACACCTGTTGGAACTGAGCATCTGCTGAGCTCATTATAGGAGCTACATCTCAGTGCATCTCAGGTAAAAAAGGTTGTTAATGAGGTAATAAAGTAGCCATGTTATAATGACTTCCTGAAGGCGGAATTTCAGAAAGAGCAGAAGTTCTTAAAGAGGCAGAGGCCTAATTCACTCAAATACAACTAAAAAGAAGTTGGAGTTTGAAAAATAAAGCCTTTTATAATAGAAGACAATGTAGTTACTTGATGTGCCTGGAAAATACATAACACTATCCCTTTAAATTTGAGCTTTTCAGTCAACCTTGTGATGAGGAACAAACCAGGAGGTGATTGTTTTTGTCCCAGTTGGTGCTGGCGACTCGTTGCTACCCGTCTCCTGTCTCCTGGTGCTGCTGATTCTGGTCCAGTTCTGTCCAGTCAGATAAAATAAGTCTCTGTCTTCGTTCATGCTGCAGGACGGCTACATGGATGCTAACGAAGTGGCCCAGTGGGTTCTACCAGGAGATGTTGACCATGCTGACAACGAGGCCAAGCATCTGATCCACGAGACCGACACAGACAAGGTAGATTCATGGTTGCTTAGAAACGGTGCATTCATCCCCTAAGAGTGCATTCAAAATGTTCCACAGCTCAGTTCACATCTGTGTCAACCTAAACAGACAAAGGGGTCAAAGGATCCCTTAAAGCATCGTTTTACTTCCTGTTTGATCCGTCTGGCTGTGATTACATGAAACCAGATTAATATTTCTACAACATGAATTATTTACATGACTTGATAAAATCAGGAGACTTTTTATCTTTTCACCAAAGACCATGCAGCATAACTGCATGGTCTTCAGTTAATGTTACCTAAATGACTGATTTTAGTTTTTTTAGTTTCTTTGCTTTAAGCCAGAACCATCTACGATCAACTTAATCAGAAAGTTTAATATCCTACAGTTCTGGAAATAATTTGAATAATCTGTCACTCATAAGATATTGCCAAAGCTTTATTATGCTGTTGCAGTTTATTCATTTTTTTTTATTATAATTTTGGAAAGAAATCGAGTGGTTTCATTTTGATTCTGGATTTTTTTCCTCTTTAGTTTTTCTATTTATCGGTTTTGTTTTTAGTTAATTTTTACTGTAAAATTCAACATCTGCTCAGATTTTTTTTTGTTTGGTTTCTCATGCTGGTTGGTCTAGAAAACAAAACATCTACTTTAAAAATGTTCAGCTCGTAGAACTCATCACTGTGATCAAGTTGCATGTTGAGTTAAGAGGCTGGTTAAAACTTTGACTAGACTCAGGACCCGACTCCAGACATTAGGCTGACTCGGTTCCACTTCTGCTGGCAGCACAGCGATGTGTAATTGCTTAATTGAATTAATTACTAATCATCTTCTCTCTCTCTCTCCATTCTTCATCCCTCCTTTCTCCTGCTTCCCTTAATCGCCTCCCAATCAACCCATGTTGGATGAAATGCTGTAATCACTCAACAGGACGAGAAAATCACCAAGAAGGAAATTCTGGCCAATTGGAACATGTTTGTGGGCAGCCAGGCGACCAATTATGGAGAAGATTTAACAAAGAAACATGACGAACTTTGATGACGCGTCCTTGGGAAGTTTAGGGGTGGGAGAGTAGGGGGGTTTATACTGGGTTCACTAAAGTCTCTAAAGTTTTGACTCTTCATTATGTGGCAGCCATTGTTAATCATGTCCCTTTATTCATGTGTGGAAGGTTTACAACTAGAGATGCACTGAGGAATCAGCAGATATGAGCAGTAACCTGCCGGTCACTCAAAATCCTGCTTTTTTTTTTTAAACCCTGATCAAGGATTGAGCCATGCTAAGGACTACCAGGTCTCGTTGATGCTCTTTGTTGTGGATGTAGTTACTGAGAGAAGACTCAAACTGCTTCTCACATGTTTCTTATGTTTTAAATTATTGCCAACTTTAAGAAGGAGCCGACAGTTTGAGCAGATAACAGGAAGGCTAAAGTGGTAAAGCTGTTTCTGCTCATGTTACACAACATGTTGGCTTTGGAAATGTTAGGAAGTTTTTGGAAATCTCAGCGGTCAGGTAAAGATCTGCATTCTCCAAAGAAAAGACACAGATGGTCGTTTTATTGCAAAACCATGCTAACTGCGAATTCTGTCTTCTTAAAACCCCGTTCTCTAGGAACTGTTCTCTTTGCATGTTCTGAATAGCCGCTCGCGTGTTCTAGCTCATGGCAGGAAGGCTAGAAAAACATATTATTTCAATTCTGTTTCTTGTAGTTAAACCCAAAATTATTCATACCCTTCTCAGTACTTTCAGGGTATTTTTCCTGAAATGAGCTGAGCAGCTGTCAGTAGATGAGCACATACTGAGCATGACGAACAGCTGAACAGTCAACAACTCGAACCAGTCGACTGTCCATCGATGCTGCTTGTTCATCCAGGAGGAGCGAATGCTGCTTGGTTTCCATGGAAACTGTTCAACTTGGCTTCATTGTTTGACCAGAAGAATCAGATCAGAATGTCTACTTGATTTGCAAAAAAAAGCCTATTCAGTCCAATCACACAAGTACTTGAGTCTGTTGTGAATTGGTGCCACTGAATTGAATCAATGTTAATGTTAAAAGTGTAACAGTTAGGAAAAAATCTTTGATGTTTTCACATCTTGAAAACTTTGACCCTTTTAAAAAACTGGAAAAATTTCCATGACAGCAGTCAAACCATCTTATAAAAACTGAGCAGCTTTTTGCATATTTTCTCTGGTATGAGCTGAAGGTCTTTAGAGGTGGACAGTTCACAGCAGCACCATCATCTATAGATCCTGTCGGTGCTGCTTCTCTGGCTGAGCTGCTACAACATATTAATATTACCCCCAGTGAGGGAAACATTTCCAGGAGTATGAATAATTATGGTCTTAACTGCATTCCTTCCTTGAACAACAGATGAAATCTGTCTACATTCTGCTTGGTGCATCTCTGCTTGTAGCTTCCAGACGCTACAGGCAGCAGTCACATACTGTGTATGTCGGGACGGTAAAGCTGAGAAAGAGGCCGTCCTTTCTGGGTTTTTAGACTTTTATTTCTTTTTTTCTTTGCTTGAGTTATCAGACTTTCACACAACACTCCAAGGTTGTAATGTCAGGTATTCTAATAGGAAACGATGTTCAGAAGAGAGGAAATAATTTCTATTAAAATGTGACTTTAACAAGTTTAGCCATCAAAAAGGGCAGATTAGGAGTGGGGGGGAGGTCAAGGATGGATTTTGTTACAGAATTTCTATAGTTTGAAAATTAAAGTCTTTTTGTACAAATGTTGTTTGTGGCATTTGTATTTTTGTTTTCATCAACCTGTGATGGATGGAGGCTAACTGCTGCAAATCTCAGTCACTAGATGCAATCATCTTCATTAAACTGGACTAATGTAATTGAAAGGTTAATTTATTCATTAACTCAGTTCACACACAATATAAATTAATTCCACAAACTGTTTTCAAGCCTTTGTCTGTTAATTCTGATTTTCTGCTTGCAGCCAATGAAAACACATTTAGGATCAGAATCACATCTGGATCTGTGCTTTTCCCAAATAGAACTAGTGTTCTAGAATCTGAGGGGACTCAGAAGCTTGTTGTGTTTAAAAAGGTGAGCCTGACAAAAGAAAATCATTTCATTATACCATAATAAAAACACATGTATTAGCATTTATGAAATGCCACTTTTTGTATTAATCAACAGAGGCTGTAAATGGTAGCAATATCCACAGGGTTTTGCTGGAAGTAGAGCTGTACGTTGCATTAAGAAAGTTCCCAAGAATTTAAAATAAAACGTTACATTGCTTAAGAAAACATTTCCCTCAATGAGTTTCACTTCAGGAGCTCAGGTTCTCCTGACCCATTCAGTAAAGTTGAATTATTATTGAAAAGTCCATTTATTTCAGTGACTAAATTTATCATGTTAAACAGTTGTTATAGATAAATTACACACAGATGTTTTCCAGGTTATTATTTTCATTAATTATGATGATTTTTCCACTTAGATGTAATTTGAATATTACATCAGACCAATAAAACAGATATTTTAAAAAATGCAATGTGGGCAACAAAAAGTATGTTTAATACACTAAACAAATATATTTATAAATGGTACTTTTAATCTGACAAATGAGACTCATTGTGATGCGTATTTTATTTTATTGAATAACTAGACTGAAAGGAAAAGAGTCATTCATAAAGGCTGGTTAAGTAACACAGAACACACATTTAAAACCAGGACTTCAGTGGGTTTTTTTCTCATCCAAGGTTAGAGGACAAACATGTTAACTGAAAACCCAGAACTGAACAGAAAAATGCAGGAAGACGGTCAGGTACACAGCTGATGAGACGTATCCATTCCAGTGGCCGCCTGGCGGAATGTCCGTCAGAATGGGTGCGGTCATGTGACCGGTGTAAGTGCGGAAAGGCTGAACTTGAGCTCAAAATTCAAGCTGCTGCAGAGTTTCTTCCAGTGTTTCAGTTATTTCTATAAACAGTTCCAGTTAGTTTTACACCATTAATTACTGTTTTTAATTCAAAATAAAAACCATTTTCTCAATTTTAATTTTAATTTCACTTGGTTTAACGCGCTATTAGAACCATGGCTGTAATGTGATAAAATGAGGTATGAATACTTGTGCAAGGTTCTGTACAAGTATACTTAAACATAAATTGTCGTATTAGAATTGTTGACGTCATTGAGTGAAGGATGTGATAGAAAAGAGTTTAGAGACTTTAGAACCACACACTGTGAAATAAAAATGTGTCTCTGCTCATCAGGATGGCCGCCTGACTCTGTCCGAAGTGCTCGACAAAACAGATTACCTCAGGATGAGCACAATCACCGACTACGGAGGCCTGAGGGTGGAGGAGCACGATGAGCTGTGAAGAAACAACTCCACCTGGACAAACCTGGTCTGACCCGACAGTTACAGCCCACTGTTACTTTCCTCATGCAAACTGTGTGAAGGCAAGTGATCATTCAGGAAGCACTTGGCTTAAAAAAAATGTTTATTTCCCATTTCATTCAGAAAGGCTACAGCATCCACTCAGAGAAAAACACACAGGAACTGTACGCTTACAGGTCGCAGCGAGCTGCAGAAATTTTCCACTTCTGCTTCAGGCGTTGACATCTCACTGAGCTGCCAATGCATCCACATCCTCATGCCTGCATCACTGGACGGGCCTCCTTGGCTCTCAGGTCAACTCCAGAGCCTGCGAAGCCGGTTCCACCCTGGGAGGAAACGCAACGCCATCAGACAGCTGGAGCTCAGCTACACACAGACAGAGGAGCTCTGAACACTGCCTGAGGCGTCCTCACCAAATGTGTTACTCACTGTTTTTGTAACTCAAGGAAGAACAATTAAATTTGATCCGACTGCTCTCTTCATTGTTACTACCTACCCTCTGCAGGGGGATGATGTCTCTCTCTGTTAGTCTGGCTCCAGACACGGGGTCAGTCATGTCCTTCTTGATCAACTTCTCCACACACTCCTGAGTTACTACAGTCCCTCTGAAACAGTCCGTCAGGAGAATCAGTCACCCTGTGATCAGGCTGAAACCCTGCACTGGATGTGCACTGCAAAAACACTCAACCTTACCGAGTCCTTTTGCTTTAGTTTCTAGTTCAAATGTCTTAGAACAATTGAAATTCGACAAAACTAACTTACAAGTAACTTTCCAGAGAGATACAGGGGCCAGTTTTAAGTCAATAATTCCTTAATATTGTTGAAAAAGTTCCACTGGCAGGTTCTGTCACTAAGTGAAATAACCTGCCAATAGAACTAGGACTCAGTTTTATCAGCTTAAAGCGAGCTTCTGTGTTTTGCTGAAAAGTTACTTATAAGTTAGTGTTGCCGTTGTTCAAATGTACTAAAACACTTGAACTAGAAACTAAATCAAAAGTCCTTGGTAAAGATTGAGTGTTTTTGCAGCGGGTGACAGTAATGGGTTGTGGACTTACGAGGATCTCAGGACGGCGCAGGGAACACTGTTACCCAGAGCGTCTCTGGTCACTGCACACACGTACCTCTCCTGGGGGCAGAAAGCAGCAGACTGGAGGGAAACCTGCTGTACTGTTCCACCTAAACTGGGTTTGTTTTCCAGACATGGTCTCTCTGGGGTTTTTTTCCCCTTAGTGTGATCACAGAGTGGTGAGTAAACTGACCTGGCGGTTGAGCAAGGCCACCCTGTCCAGGCTTGGGTCCAGGGGGGTGAAGTTCACGGGGATCAGGTCGTTCATCTTTATGGGTCGCCCAGACATGGGACACAGCACAGCTTTGCTCTGACACAGAGAACACACACATCGTCAGAGTGCTGCTGCAGCTGACATGAGCCGGAGGGTCAACCTGTCCTCTCTTTAAAGCTGTGCCAACAGGAAGGTACAATTTCAATCAGCAGATACTACGACATCCATGCAGAAAGCAAACAGCTGAACCTGCAACAAGCTCCAGATCATTGACACAATCTGACACCAGCAGGAGGCTGAGGAAGAAGAGCAGAGTGGGTCATGTGTGCCAGAGGGGAAAGTGGTTAGAAGGAAGCAAAGTTGATTTTTTATTCCTTTAATGTATTTCCCAGGTCATGCTCTGTCTCACACGCACAATGAACACCTTTGTCAACCTTACCCCTAATTCAAAATCAGCATTCCTGTGAGGTCCAGGCTTTTGGACCCAAATGGAACAGCTGATGCCCACAACGTATCATTTGTTAGGAAAATGGTCCTGCCACTGTACTAAAAACAAGGACACCCCCCCCCCCTCTCCCCCCCACACACAGCAGCCGTCTGCATGAACAGATCAAACGTTCTGCAAACAGAACGTTGAGGGATTTTCTGGGAGAAGCATATCTCAGTGCAGCTGAACAGTTTAAATATACACCGAACAAGCATAATATTATGACCACTTTACTGCTCTGCAGTTGTGTAGCCTCATAAGTGCAAGAAACTGTAAGGGCTGGACGATACGGCTGGAAAACACACCACAATATGAGCGTTTCATGTCAGTCGATAATCAGAATTCCTGACTTGTTTTTTGTTCCAGGTTTCTGGACTCCTGCTGAACAGGTGGTTTGACCGTTCCTGTTTTGTCCAGTTTTCACTTCACACCATTGTTTTTATTTTTAAACAGTTATAAGACTGCTGTGCAAGTTACTCAGCAGGTTGTTGCTAGGTAACCAAAGAGTTAGTCACCGTGCTTAACTGGATGTCAGAGGTTGAGCAGCTGAAGCTTTTCCTCTGCCTACATCTCCCAGAATGATCCAGAATGCTGTGCAGGTCTGGATCAAAGTTCAGTGAATATTCTATATATTGAATATTCTATCAGATGGATCTGTTGATGTCGATCATGTGTCGATGTAAAGTGAATTTGGACACATTTCCGTCAGAAGCAGCATTAAGGTCTTCAGTAATCTGAGGCAGCAGCTGTGAGGACCAACAGTCTAACATAACCCCTCCCACTAACAGGTGCCGTGATGTCAGTGTTCATAATGTTATGCCTTGAAGGCAGGAAGCAATTTTTCCCAGCTGGTCTAATAAAAATAAAATGAGCTTGTTTTATTGAAATGACTCATTTTATGCATATAGTTATGAAATGTTTCTGCTGCTGTGCAACAAGCTAACTGGAAAGGCTGGTATGATATGATGAATTGCTCCAGAGGCGGTTGCCATGGCGAGCAGGACTTCAACAGATGAATGGAAAACAAATGAACCAAAAACAAAAAGACAAACGGCAGTGAAAGAGAGGACTCCTACTGACGGGTTTCTTTAGAAGGGTGGGCTTGGCCTCTGGGGTCAGAGAGGGGATCCAGAAGCTGGGCAGGCTCTGGCTGGAGGAGGGGGCCGGACCCGCACTGGACGCTTCTCCTGAGCTGCTCGCTTCGCTCTCCTTCTTCTGCCCTGAAGAAAAAAACAAAACAAAAGTCATGCTTTATCCTGGAAAGAAGCTACAAATTCTGTTTAACGGTTCAGAATCAGCGCTGAGTAAGAGTGGCACCGGATGTGAACGGGTTGATGGGTTTGGACACGATGCTGTTCTCGCTTGTCTTGAACCTCTCCACTCTCTGTCGCTCCTCAGACTTGGACTCCAGCTGGTTGGTGCTCTTCAGAGCTTGCTTCTGCTTCTCATACGCCTGACGGGTCACAGAGGGAACATCCACACACGTATTACTGGTAAACCTCCTAAGTGCTTGTTTGAACTTTGGCACTAGTTTTTCTAGCTGCGATTGGAGACTGGTGAGATATGGGCGTTTCTATGGTAACAGGTTGGGAGGTGATGACATGAGATTTGATAAAGAATGGCTGGGGTTATCCTGAGCTATCCTCTGTGCTTATGCTGCTGTGGCTTTAGGCTACAGGAGGACAAACTGGCCACATCCTTTTACTACTCTCCATTTTTGAATTATGTGCTGTAATTTCAGCTTTTAACAGTATGTTCTCTGTTTTTTCCAAGCTTCAGCATTTCTGGTGTTCAGTTTAGCTGTGACTCCTTCCTGGAGGAAGAGAGAATGGAGCCAACAGCTACAGCTGATGGCCTCTGCTCTGCGTTTCAGGGTTTAACCTGGCTGGGTCTTTGTTGTGACTAACTGTAGGTTCCCTCTTACATCATTGGACCGGCAGACGATGAAACCAGCCCAGAGCTCATCTGTCATTATGTGTTTCTCTCCTAGAGGAATGATTGGACTGAACAGACATCTTTAAGGGCATTGATGTGTTATGAATATAGAAATAACATGTATTGATGTGAAGAGCGAGGCTTCCTTCTATACAGTAGAATTACAAGCTGTGTTTGTCCCAGTCGTTATGAACTGATATATTAGAGCTGTGGACACAAGCAGTAGAACCTCGCTGTAGTTCCTGACAGTAAGCATTGCCTCGCTGTGTGATGATCTTACCTTCATCTTTTTGGCTATTTCTGTCTTCTGGTGCAGAATATATTCAAGAATGGCCTGTTTTTCATACAAATATCCCTCTGGGCTGTGGAAAGAAAGAAAGAAACAAACATTACTGTATGTATGTCTGCGTGTAAAAAGTTACTTGTCACCCTATAGTGACAAACATCAGCTGATATCAAAAGTATAAAAATATCTTGAAGTACAACAAAAATGTTCATCTTGATTAAACAATGTCTGCCTGAAAACTGTTTGCTGGTGTCACAAGAATGAGTTGAACTTTTGTCTCAGTAGTTTTGACCTCAGCTGTTTTCTGTGCTTCTTATTGCATGCAATGAAGCCATAAATCATAACCCGTGACAGTGTGTGTGTGTGTGTGTGAAGTGGATGTGAGCGAGCATCATACGTCACCACAGGGTCCTGGCAGGGCTGCAGGGACAGGCAGCAGCAGTCAAAGTCTTTGATAGCATCTTTTCCCAGTCGGACGCTCTGGGTTCCATAGCCAGACGCGGCTGAACAGGATGACAATCACACAGCATTAGTGGAACACTTTACAGATCATTTCACTAAATCTAGAAACAGTTCCATGTAAATGTCTGAATCCAGTTCACGTTTCTGTGAATGTGTTTCAGTTCACGTTCACAGGCTTTGAAAGGAGATAGACTGGGCCAAATGCTCTCAAAATGCCAATATCATCATTTATTGCAATAATTTACTGGACAATTTATTGCCCAACAAAATGTGTTATTGTAACAAGTCTTCCTAGCTAAATTCCAGGGATGAATTTAAACATAATAAACAACTTAGTTTATAATGTGAAATGATTTGTATCATTGCAAAAGTAATTGCATCCCTATATCAACTATATCAGTAAACAGTTTGTTAATTCCGGGACTCGATTTGGGGTAAACGGAAGACAATGACTGGATTTAGGTTCTGACCCATTCCCTCATTATTATGGTCACCCAGTCTATTGAAGTGGTGTGTGTTCAGCTCAGGATTCATTAGTAACACCATTAGCCAACAGATGCTGCTGCTGAGTGAAGCTCACCTGTGTCCTTCCTCTTCTCATGGTAAGTATAAACAGCTCCGGCTGTACAGTTCTTCCCATGTCGGGTCATGTTGTCGTTTCTTTCCCAATGTTACCAGCTGACAGCTACAGAAAGTATCAGCTAGCGTTAGCTGCTAAAACTCAGAAACTACGCAGCAATGTGCGGTGGCTTTATATGACTGTAGAACTTGGGGAAGGCTTCCTATGGCGGGTAGCACTTCAACAATGGTCCCATAAACGATCTTATTTCTTGGAAAATGACTAAATAAATGCGTTATTTATTTTAGCGACGTTGTTGTTTTCTCCTTGCCTTCTATTTTTCTTCTTCTTCTCCCAGTTTTCTAGTGGACAGTTTGTAGGTGCATACCGCCCCCTGCTGGATTAATGTGAGTACTTATCACATGATAGTCGGTAAAAATAGAGCTCAGATGGTTGATCAGTTTCACCATAATAAACATAATAAACACTGATTGTGTGATGAATTACTTTAACAATTTTTCCTTCTGTTTTCCTCCTAATGTTGTTTTCTTAATGTCTTTTACTGCAACAAGCTTTTTCCATTTAATAACTCTTGTCGTTTCTCTGCATACCTCTTGTTTCAGAATATTTGTTGGAGCTCTAAAATACTTGTAGAGAACTAAATACTGAAACTAAAAACGTGCTCCTTATTTTCCCAGAGATTTCATAGTCTAAAAATCCTGCTAACCCAGGGTATTTTCTCTGACTTCATTATTCTCTCTGTCTGCAGCTCCGGCTGGACCTCCATCTGTTCTGGACCTCTGCCCCGGAACAGAGCCAGTTCCGGGCTGTCCCGGGCAGCTTCCATCACTGTTTCCCGCCTCAACAGTCAACCTGGTCACTTTCTCATGTTTATTGCAGCAGTGCTCCTGCACATTTGCAGAAAGCTGTGTGCATAGGTGCTTCTAAGGGGACCAACAGGGGCCATAACAGTACTGGCCTCTGCTATGGCCCTTGTACTGATGAAATAATACTAAATCAGTTTCTAATAATGAAACACGCTGACATAGAAAATGTGATCTTGGTCCAATTACATTTTTACCCTTTGCAGTTCTACTTTCACAAAGGACAAAAAATAAAGGTGTTGCTTTCCTGGCTTCAGCCATATTGAGACAAGTTACAGTTTTCAATCTACAGCTGCAACTGGCTCTTTGGCCCTCTGCCTCACTTAATATATTAAACGATGAAACGTTCCCCTGCTTTTTGTTTCATTCTTTTTTTCTGTGCCACCCTAACAAAGCACTGGCCCCGCCCTGGCCCCTGTAGTAAATTAGGCCTAGAACAGCTACTGGCCGTATGATCAGTTAAATCCTATGTTTTCTGACCCAATGTTTACCAAAAACACTGAAATTAAAAGAAGCATCTCTCTATGCCTTTCTTCAGCCAGCTACACGTTTATGAGAGCATAGCTTATATTTTCTTTAGCTTGGATTCAAAGCAGAAAAAAATACATTTTAACATTTACCTTCAGTACTGTAGTATTGCTAATGATCACACTTCACTTCAGATGATGTGTTGTTGGACAAATGTTTTCAAATGTTAAAGAAAAGTAGACATTTTATTCTGCCAATGGCTTGAAAGTGAAATCATTCCAGACAGTGGAAATTCTATGATTTTGGTTTAGTCTAACCCATGAGGACTTTTACTTAATAGAAAAAAAATCTGAATATACTTAATAAACCTACATGTAACCAAGTAATGTCCTGATGGTATTTAATGTTTAATTTAATCCAAGAATAGCTGGAGCTGTTCTGCTTTTGGCCTCAGAGGTTTATTAGAGAACATTGGAGAGCGAAGAGCAGCATGAAGACCAGGGGATGCAGCGCCAGGTCAGGGAGGAAGTTGTGGAGAAGCAGGGTTAGCTTCTACAACAGTATCTCAAAAATTGAACATCTCCCACAGCTCTGGTCAGCGTGTAATCTGAACATGACATAAGAGGTAAATCCATGACAATCCTGTCATCTGTCATAGGTGACAATCAAAAGATGTAGATCAAAGTTGATCAAAAACTAGATCATTCAAGTTTTTGAATGATCTAGTCAAAGTTCAGACCTAAGTACAATAGAAAATTTGCAGTAAGATATAGAAAGTGATGTTCACAGATACTCGCCATTCAGTCTGACTGAGCTTGAATCAAACTGTAGATCTGTAAAGCTGTTTGACTTTTGTCAAACGACCTGTGACTTGGAACCGCAGCAGAGTACTGACTAATATGCACTCAACTAAAAATAGACAAACATTTGTGGTTTTGAATGTAAAAAAGTGCCAAAAAGCTCAGCAGGTTTGCATACTTTGAAAAGGCACAGATAAGGTTAATCCACTAAAGGCATCTTCCAAACGGCTGCATGTGTTGAGAGGGATTTAAAGCTGCCACTGCTCTGATTTAACTGACTAGCTGGGTAAAGGAGATGCTGCTCCATCACTGCATAATGAACACCTGCTGGAAATCAAAACAATGTGAGCCACAGGTTGGTGGTGAGAAAACCGGTATTGAGCTGAAGCAGCCGTGATGGTCGCAGTGCCTGACTTTCCCTTATAAGTCTTGTTTTATTCAGCAGCATTTCCTGTCTGTCTGACTGAGCTTCCTGTTTGCAGATCCATACAATTGTTTCAAAGTCGCCGCATTCACTCAGACAGATGGCTGAAACCTGACAGAGCCTACATGCCAAAAACAGGAAAGCAAGGGCAAGTCTTTCTGCAGAACAACCTGCTAAGAAAGACAGAGATAAGAGAGCTGGAAAGACAGACAGGCAGACAGACAGAAAGAGAAAAGATAAATAAAAAAACAAGCAAGTAGGAAAGAAGAGTAATTTGTTGCCTTTTTTCTGCTATATTAAGGGAACCTATGCTGAAAACAATTAAAAAGACAGCAATATGTAAAGAATAACAATAACACAGTCAAGCAGGACTGATGGATCATAACAAACTAAACCCAGGAAGAGTCTCATCTCCTCACACAGATAAACTCCCTTGTTGCCCTGCGGCCATCGTTGCTGCAAGTCCAGACTGGACCATATAAGGTCTGACATCCTAAGACTGCTTCACTGCTTTGGAAATGCAGTTTGGAGTTAATGAGCTGGTAAGAATGGCAAAGCTGATGCTAAAGAAGATAATAAGTTGAATCAGACTTCTTACATAAACAGCTGTCCCCCATGGATACCCCACCCAGCAGTTAACTCAAGATCACTTCTCTTTATCTACACGCTTTGAACTTGAGGACATTATCGCTGCATGTACAGTACATCCTCTTGGTGCGTAACACAAATATGATTAAGTGAGATATACCATTAAAAGAGACATTCCTACAATTCCTCTGATCTTTCAAAAGTTTGTATTCCTTTAAAGGTGTTGATGATCTGATTTGTGATAAGACTTTTGATTAACCGCACATGGCAAGACAGTTCGATCAGAAATAACCCAACTCCATGGGTTTCACTGTGCAGTATCTTAGGACCGAGTTCTAATTAACTGTATCGAAATGTTAAAATAAGACTTTGACTAATACGATTGTAATGTTGTGGAATAAGATGACACGTTCTTGAATAACTTGGTGGATTTATTCAACATACCACAGCAAGCACTAACTGAACGAGCACATGCCTTAACCGGTCTCGTCTCCTCTCTTACTCTTCTTATCGTTTCCATCTCTCATTGTCAGGGGCTCCACCTAGTGGCTTGGAGTAGTATTACACAACACAACATTTCCTCCCTTGTTAAGGTTCAAACTTCCTCCAAAGTATACTTGAACAAAATTTGCTAAAGAGTACAACCCATTATCCAAATGCATTTGAAAAGTATCTGCATATCTGTAGCAACAGAAATATGAAACAAATGTACTCATAAAGATTACATAAACCTTTCATTTTAACTACATTTTCTCTGAATATTTCTATTAACCCAGGCTAGTAACCAGTAGCTGTAATAACATTTTTCAATCCCTCTATAACTTTATGAAACCGTTATATTTCTACATAACTTAAGACATAACAAAGTCTCTGTGCCAACCAGGTTTATATTTTACACGTGGGAGCTTCCTACGAGGAAGTGAATCAGGCAGGATCTTTTCCAGTTCTGTCTCAGTAGTCTTGTCCAGAAACTGGAGTACAGTGTGCAAGGTGGAATGCATTCCAATTCCTTCTGTCACTCAGCATGAAGGTGTGTTTACCTTTAATCTTTTTGATGGTTGCAGGAGGTGTAAACCTAGGGTGACCTTTTGGAACGTGTAATGGATTGCGTATCCTCACCCTCTCTCCTATCTGGAATGAAGGTACCCTTGCGCCACGCCTGGCATCAGTGTAGCGTTTCATTTTGGTTTGATGTTTCAGGACTTCCTGTTGTGCCCTGTCGTGCAGTGAAGATGTAGCAGGAGGCAAAGGAAGTATGTTCAGTTTAGTACGCATTTTCCTCCCAAAGAGAAGTTTATATGGAGAGGCAGAAGTAGTCGCATGAGGTGCTGCACGGTATGCTTGAAGCCATTCTGAGACAGTGTCTTTCCACGGCGTAGACTGTTGGATTGCAGTTTGAATGCAGGTTCGGAGGGCACGATGAAACCTTTCAACGGCACCGTTGGCAGCTGGATAGTAGACAGATGTTCTGGTGTGAGATATTCCTCTATTCTGGAGGAATGATGAGAAGGCTCCAGATGTAAACTGAGTGCCATTGTCTGTAACGATGTTCTCAGGGTTGCCATGACGACTGAAAACAGTTGATAAGAATTGAACAACATCATTCGTTGTGGCAGTATGTGAGAAAGCAAGTTCAGGCCATTTAGAATAATAATCTGTCAATGTAATAGCAAATCTGCAAGAAGGAATAGCTGTCAAATGGACCGACAATATCAAGTCCAAATTTTTTCCATGGCCCATCTGGCAGTGGTACAGGCTGAAGAGGAGCAGGGCGTGTTTGGGCAGTTTTATCATTTGACTGGCATATGACACATAACTTTATGGCATCCTGAACTTGTGAGTCCATTTTTGGCCACCAGTAGAGGTCTCTCAATCGTTGTTTTGTGCGCACGATTCCTTGATGACTTTCATGTGCAAGTGTAATCAGAGTATGTCTGGCGATGAGTCTCGTACCTCTGAGGATGTAGTTGCCGTAAGTGGAAAGTTCATTTCTGATCTTGTAATACGGAGCAAGTGTATCACTAACTGATTTAATGGAAGTAGGCTAGCCTTTCTTCATTTGCGCACGCAGATCTGTCAGTTCAGGGCAGGAGAAGCAAGCTGAATCAAAGTCAGTAACCGGAAGAGCAGACAGGGTAGCAGAAATCTGAGCCACCATTTCTGGATCCACGTCTGGTACAGGATCTGATGTCGCAGGCAGAGGCAGGCGTGAGAGGCAATCTGCTGTGTAGTTTTGAGAACCAGGTCGGTAAATGACATCATAATCAAAACACAGCAGGCGAGCTGACCATCGTGCAATGCGCAGTCCAGCTCGATTCATTCCTTTTGTGCTCAGAAGTGTGGTCAGAGCTTGATGATCTGTTCGAAGGGTGAAGCGTCTACCCCACAAATACGTTCTCCATTTCTCTGTAGCCCACACACATGCAAGTGCTTCTTTCTCGACAGTAGAGTACTTTTGTTCGGCTGCAGACAGTGTGCGAGAAGCGAAGGCCACAGGCTTCTCTGTTCCATCAGACTGAACTTGGGCAAAGACAGCGCCTAGTCCGTAATCACTAGCATCAGTAGAGATCACAATACGTAGAGAAGGATTAAACAGTGCAAGAGCAGGGCTGTTCACCAGAAGCTGCTTAATTTCGTCAAAGCTTGTCTGTGCTTCTGCAGTCCATACATAGTTACTTGTTCCACTTCCACAAGAACGCATAGGTGCCACTATGGTTGCGAAATTGGGCAAGAACTTGGAGTACCAAGATACCAACCCCAGGAAGGATCTCAATGCAGCAGCATCAGTGGGTGGAGGAGCATTTAAAACAGCATCAACATGGTCTTTGTCTGGGAGAATGCCATCTGCAGTTATGACATGACCCAAAAAACGTAAAGATGTCTTTCTGAAATGACATTTGTTTTCATTCAGCACAAGACCAGCAGTTTTGAGCTTTTGTAGAACAGCGTTCAGGTTGCTGTCATGCTCAGCAGGAGTTTTACCATAGATGATGAGGTCATCCAGGTAATTCTGGACACCTGGAAGATCTCGGAGAATCTCAGCCATCATCTTTTGAAATGCTGAGGGAGCAGAGGCAAGGCCATAAGGAACTCTACAAAATCTGAAAAGACCTTCATGTGTGATAAATGCAGTTAAATCTCTGCTATCTTCATGCAGGGGAAGCTGGTAGTATGCATTGGCTAGGTCGATTGTAGAAAACAGTGTTGCACCTTGTAAACTGACAAACAACTCATCCACGTGTGGTAGGGGATAGCAGTCTGTAATAACAGCTCTGTTTGGTTCACGGAGGTCTGCACACAATCGTATTCCTCCTGTTTTGCGTCCAGTTACTACGATTGGTGAAACCCATGGCGATGCATCAATGCGTTCAATGACTCCAGCTTTCAGGAGGCGGTTCAGTTCGGCTGAAACTGGAGCTCTCACTGCAAAGGGAAGGCGTCTAAGCTTTTGTCGTACAGGTTTAACTGTAGGATCCAGTCTTACTTTATGAACGAATGATTTCACACAGCCTATATCAGCAGCAGCAGAGGTAAGTGATGCAGGTGATGTGTTTGTTGTCATCACGGAAGCAGCAGGAGCAGTGCATGGTGGAAGAACAGCGTTGCCAGTGATGCAAATGTTCAGTGCTTCCATCAAGTCTCGGCCAAGAAGAGGAGTTCCCTCTTTTACAACAAAAAGAGTAGCTGGTGTAGTAATAGTTCCTCTACTTGCTTCAACTTCTAAACATCCTAGTACAGGAATTGTTTTCTTGGTATAGGTAACTAAGCGGAGGTCAGGGCGGCGTAGCGGTGTTTCACTGAAATGTTCTTTGTATGTTTGCTTTGGCAGTATTGAAACTGCAGAGCCTGTATCAACAGTGAGTAGAAGAGTCTTAGTAGGTGAAGTTGTGGTGCTTAATTCAATGTCACACTGTAGAGCTTTTGATGCATGCGAAGTGTCGCTCAAATATAGCACAGTCAGATTTGGTAGCTGCACTTCACGGACCTGTCTTGTCTTGGATGAGCAGCAGACACGGGCAAAATGACCAACTTTTTTGCAGAGGTTACATGTAGCTTTAGCAGCTGGGCATTGGTGAAAGTTAGCTAGGTGTTTGTTTGAACCACACCTGTAACAGCTTTTAGCAGAAGCTGGTGCAGCAGAAGGTGCCTTGGTAGAGCGAACAACAGAATGATTATTCTTTGTAGCTGAGTAAGAACGGGACTGTATGGCTTGGACATGGCCGTCGCTGTTAGCCGTTAACGCTTTAGCTTGGTAAGCTGCCGATTCCATTTGTGCTGCAAGAGTAACAGCTTTATCTAGAGTCAATTCAGGTTCAAGTAGAAGTCTCTCTCTTATTCTGGAGTTGAAGATGTGTTCGACCAGCTGATTACGGATCATTTCTTCGGTCTTATCATCAAAATCACATTTAGAAGCGAGGTCACGTAAGGCAGTCACGTACTGTTCAACGGACTCATGTGGTGATTGTATTCGCTTTCTGAAAACATGCCTTTCTACAACAATGTTGACTTTCGGTGTAAAATGTTTTTCTAGAGCAGCAACAGCAGAAGAAAACGTGTCACCTGTGTTTGTTAATGAGTAGAAAGTTCGTTGTCCTTCGGCTCCTAAGCAGTGTAATAAGGTCGCTCTTTTTCGTGCGTCAGGCCAAGCATTCCCTGTTGCATTAATCACCAGCAAGTAATTGTTGAACATACGCATCCACATGTTGAATGGTAGAGCAGGCTCTCCTGGGTAGGGTAAAAACACGTGCGGCGGGTGGACGTTAGCAGCCATGCTAATTCAGCAGGAAGAAAAAAACTTCGGCAGAAGAAGAAAAAAACACACGCAGGATCTCTCGTCGCCAATTTGTAATGTTGTGGAATAAGATGACACGTTCTTGAATAACTTGGTGGATTTATTCAACATACCACAGCAAGCACTAACTGAACGAGCACATGCCTTAACCGGTCTCTTCTCCTCTCTTACTCTTCTTATCGTTTCCATCTCTCATTGTCAGGGGCTCCACCTAGTGGCTTGGAGTAGTATTACACAACACAACAACGATGTAAACAAAGTTCTTTGGCGCCTCGTGACAATAACGTATTATGGTTGTTTTTTTCCACCTCATGCTAAAAACCATAAACTAACTCCAGTTGCATGTTTCAAATAGGCCCATCTTTATTGTTATCCAGTGATGTATTTCTTTCACTAACCAATCAATCAGTCAATCAAACAATCAAGTTTATCTGTATTTCAGCAGCAAGGCAGTTCAAAGTGTTTCACATCATAAAAACACAAAAAAGTCCTAAAAACATCATACAGATGTATACTGACCGTAAAACACAAATGAAAACATAGGCTTCCATCGCAGGATTTCATTAAATGCAAGGCCTTCAAAATGTGCGTAGAGAAAAACGACTGGTAGGTTTAAATTGTGTTTGTTTGGACCGATCACATCATGAGAGGACCAAGAATCCAGCTGATCAGAGGAGATTCATAAATATTTTGGAACATAAGCAATTTTTGACAGTTTTGACTGATTTTGAATGGTTCAAGGTAGAGACAGGTTGAAGGGGTTGATGCATGGTGGCCAGGGTGGATCCTGGTGTGCATGTAGAAGCCGAAGCTAAACAGTGACAAGAATGAATCTGCTTAATCATGTTTGAAGTTCTAGATCTTTTGGATTTTGTGCAACTTTATCATTCATAAAACGAGTGAAAGCTGTAATCTGCCTGGATCACCTTGAATGTTTGTGATTTGCCATTGATCTCTCTGCTAGTAGCAAGGGTCACATGGTGGCCGTGGCAGTCAACTCTCCTGGGGAGGAAATGACCAAAAATAACAAAAATGGTGAAGGAACCTCTATCTTATTTTAAAACTTTGGCAGCAATGGTTAGAAGCAATGTTAAAGAACATATTTTCCTGCCTTACTTTAACATTTCAACCATAACAAATAAGGCGAATTCAAGAACTTGAGTGTATAAAACGGTTGTAGATTTTCTTTCAAGACACAGAAAATGGGCTCATGCGTCAGGTTTTTTTTTTTACATGGTATCATATCAATTAGAAATGTATGTTTCTAACCCTGATAAACCTGTAATAGGTTAATTTAATTGGCGTCCTCATTGACCCATTGACTAACATGTAAATGTTGATGAATGGTGGAATGAATAACCAATCACTGCATTCAGTTGTCAAAGCTTTACTTTCCCACTGACTCGTATGAAGTGATAAAATTTGAAGTTCACTCTTTTAAGGTCAATTTTTTGAAGGATCTTGTTCACTAGATTATCTTTGTAATCCTTGCACAGGATTATGATGAGGACTCATATCAACGAATGAGTTAATCTACAATTATTATTATGGAACATAGCATGGAAAAAAATCATCGTACTTACTCATCTGACATTGAAACCGGTCTGTGCAGTCAATAATAATCTAAGTGTTCAGGAATGGAATTTCTTTATTTATAGGAGCAGTTTGTGTTCATTAACATTGAATGAGACGTTTACATCTCCAAAGATAAGGTCCTGGTCTTTGGAGACACCGGTGATGTTCTATCAAATTCTGCATCAGCTCTGAACAATCTAACTTGTGGGATTTCTGGAAGAGATCACAGGTGAGAAAAAGAGGGAACATTACAGGTGGTAGTAATCTGCAACTCACAGTCAGGCTTCACTATACCTACTCCAATTGATCTTTAAGATTAATTTGAATTCAAACATCAACTTGAGTGATTTTTTTTTGTTTAGCCTGACCCATCTGTGAACTCTGGAACTGTACTCAGAGTCATCAAACTACAGCATCTCTTCATCTCATTCCCTTCCCCCCCTTCTCCTGCTTGTGGTCTCTGGGTGTTTGTTGTTAGTTTCCTGTCACAGAGGAAGTGCCTCACCCTGCTGCCTGGTTCCTTATTGGACACACCTCTGCGGGACTGTGATTTTTTTGCAGGGGAGCAGATAGATAGAGGGACCGGAGTCGGGATCTGGGGACAGGAGTGTGAGATGTGGCAGAGGATGGATCGATGCACAGGACGGTTCAGCTGGAGACGACTTAGAGGTGGAGGAAAGCAACAAGTTTCTGCCAGGCAGGAAATGGCTTTGTGCTGCAGAAGGTAAGCATGCACAAAACTGCTTCACGAAGAACTGAGCTCAGTATTTACCTTAGAAAACAGACCTGCATGCTTTTTTAAAAATATATTTTAGATTTTCAAGAGTTATTGATTAAGAACATTCAAGAGTTTTGTCACAAGTTTTCTCACTTTGTTCTACTTGTGTTAGGGTTAAGCTCTGATATATTTAAACAATTTAACTGAATTATTCTTTTTTTCAACTCTAGCACTCTTTATTTGAAAGCAGATCAGCACAGGAGTGTGCTGCAGAGAAGGGAGGGTATGCAGTACAAGACTTTGACTAGGACTCAGAGCTCAGCATCAACAGAACTTCTCCCCAACCTGATAAACATTTCATCGTTTACTCTACTGGCATTTGTGAGTTTTTTTGTTTGTTTGTTTTGTTTTGGTCAATGTTCCTCATTCTTGGTCTGGTCACTCCCAATCCTTGTACCAGTGCCTTGATTTTATTGACGCTGGACAGGTTTGGGAGGCGCTGTGCCAAAGACTGCCGCCTTGCTCTCTGCCATCATTTTCCAGATGAAATAAAGATGTGTCTATTTGAACTGATGAATTTGCCCTATTGTTGCCTTTCTTTATTTTTGGTGATTTTCAAAGGAATCTGTTTTTCAGAACAAATAATTTTTTAACTTCATGACTGTGACATGTATGACCTTTATGACATGTGGTGTAGCATGAAGTTGACTGAAAAGCATTTGAATAAATTCTTAAACTGGTGTTAATGAAATCTCTGTTGCATTAATGTTCTTTATCTTGCAAAATCTTGCAAAGTTTTCATATGGACCAGAATGGAGAGGAGTTTTCTGCATGTCATTGATAAAATACTAATTTGAAAATGATTTAGGAGAATGTTGGTGAATGTCTTGCTTAGACCATCCTGATTTCAGACTGCTAGCAAACTTGGGAGACCCGCCTGGGTAAACCAGGTAAGCCTTATCAATTTGACCAGAAATGTTAAAGGGGCAGTTTTATGTAAAATCGACTTTTCAAAAACTGTACATTGTGTGATGTTATTCCCTCATCAAAAACCTGAAGTGTTGCTGTGATTCTTTCATGTTTGAGAAATCCTTTAATCTCTTAATGGCAAAACACTGAGGTGGACCAAGCGCCAGCTCCTCCTCACAGCTGCAGTCTGTAAACTTCCCAGGGTTTGCCTCACAGAGCAGCCTTCCTCCACTCAGCTCCTTCACACTAGCCAGCGGCAATTAGCAAACAACTGGTGGAACTACTGAGCTCATAATAGGAGCTACTTCTCAGTAAAATGCTGATAAAAACGTTGTTAAAGGGTTAAGAGCGGAGGCCTGTTGTGATGACTTCCTAAAAGCAGAGTTTTAGAGAGAGCAGGAAAGAGCAGGAGTTTTTAAAGAGACAGAGGCCCAATTTCAAGAGATTAAATTACAAAATCATATTTGATATGAATAGCATTTTTATGACAACTGAAGTTAACATGGTTATTTGATTGTGATATAAAATAACACCATGTGTCTGGACAACACATAATATTGACACTTGAACATATAATTAATATCCATTGCCCGCTTTTTCTTGCAAGATTGGTGGCAGAGAGGAAGGAGTCAGGGTGTAGGAGTGATGGTGCTCGTCTCTAGTGGTGAGATTGGGTGAGAGCTGGGTTACACCCTGGACAGGTCACCAGTCCATCATAGGCCAACAGAGAACTATCATACACGCACACGTGTGTGCATGCACAGGAACAACCAGACAGACAAATTAAACACAATGATTATCTTCATCATGGCAGCAAGAGAGCATCCAACAGCTTCCTCAGGCCTGATGTGTTTGGAGCAGGGACAATGGGATTAAAGAAAACTGGGTTTGAGTTTCATAGCAGCCGCCTTACTAACATTACAGCTGCTGCAGCTTTATCATTTTTTGTAGGAATAACCTGTTCTGCCACATTCCACGCGTGCTGCCATCTGTTTGCATACAGAAGGAAAAACCATAGGTAAAAGTAGCCAGCCTGTTTTGCAAACTTTTTTTCCCATACCATCACTATAGGTAGGCCAGGCTTGAATGTTATATATGATAAAAAATATGATAATTTCATGCAGAAAGTTATAACTGGTCACAAACAAATAAGTTTGTCTAATGTCTCAGCAAGATCTAGAGAAACTCATGCATGTTTATCTTTAGTCCCACTGTTTGCTGCAACAGTGTCTTCACAGATCTGCCTAAAAAAAATCAATCATCCAGCTGCAGCTGATCCAAAAAGAAGTTGTTGGCGTTGTGACTAAAACCAGGAAGATAGAGAACATCACCCCAGTTCCAAAGGCCTTCCACCAGCTCCATGGTGGTCAAATAATAGACTTGAAATAATGTTAGTTTATAAGCCACTGAATGGCATAGTGCCACAATAAATTAAAGATCTGCTGTTGTTGTCATGCATACAAAACCACACTAGTTCCCACCATTATTATTTATTAAAAGTGTAGTCAACATTGAAATGGTAGTGAAAATCTAAGCATACCCTAAAACCTAAATTTGTACACAATTTATAAATCTTAGTGTAGTAGAAAGTACTTCCTTTTTGTTATCATTGCTGTATTGATGTCTAAAGCTAATGGAGACACAAATACAACACACATAAATTAGCTCGATCTTCGAGTGTTCGAGTGTGAAAAACAAACGAAAGTAAAAAACATAAAAAACAAAAGACACATAGTACACAGTATTTTTCAGCGGCCTCGGGAGGAGACACCTGATTGGCTCATCCAGAATCGCTCCTCAGTTTGCCGAGCTGTCCGGATAAGCTGCGCAGACCGACTCCCGGACTCAGGACAACAAATCTCCGGTCGGTCACTGTTGGACAGCCGAAGCACAAGCAGGTAAGTTGGGTGGTTTCGGTGCAGTGTTCCTTCATTTCAGGCCCAGGAGAATTACAGCTATGTTATTATGAAGCTATTATCAACTCTCTGCGTGGAAAAAGTTTCGTCCTGAGTCACTCAGACTGTGTCCCAAACAAGAAGTTCGGTCCAGCTAAACTCAGAGCTGCTTTCAAAACGACGTTACATTAGCAAATTCATTCAGCTGTTACGGCTGTCACTAACTCCTTTCTGCGAGGTAAAGGCGGATTTCTTGAGAGCATTTCCTTGTTGTAGAGTTGTTTAGTTTTTCACTAGCCGCCCGGTGTTCAGCCGAAACCGACTCGGCTGCTCTCGGTGTTTTCCGGGGCCTCCATTGAAATGAGTGAGAGCTCAGTTCTCTGTTCTTTTACTTACTATATATATATACTCTGTTTTACGCCGTTCAGGCATAACATTATGACCTGTTTCATTTCATCACATCTGATAGATGAAGTGAAACTCGTCATGGCTGCTGTTAGATTAGTTAGATTACTTGGGTTAGATTGGTTAGATAGGTTGGGCTAGATTAAATTTAATTATACAGCCAGAGAACATAATTTCCTCAGGCCTGATTTATTGGGCCATTTCAAGATGATCCGTCCTGACAGGTCAGCAGCAGTGCTCACTATCAGCTGAGACATCCTGTTCTAACACAATCCTTATGTTCCACACAACGGGAAACGTCTCTAAAGACTTTAAACATTAAACAGTAGCATATTCAGACACAGACAATTTAATAACAAAGAAATATTATGGCATGATGTCTGAGGTGTGTCAGTTAGAAGTCCCATAATGAAATAAGGCATTTATAACCCTCCTCACTCGTTACGGCTCCAGTGTAACTTCCTCACTTGGTTGTTTGTCACCTTATTCACTAGTATGACACAGAATAAATCACTGTCCACAATGTCACTTCTAACTGCCTGCACGTGGCCCTGCAGCTCCACCAGCATTCCTCAGAACTGGTGGGGAAGCTATGAGAGCTCCTGAAGGGCCCTTGCATGCAGTTCCTCATCACACCAGTAGGTGCTTCTAAACATATGCATCCATTAAAAATCTCACCACAAATACATATTATACTATTATTATTGTTATTTTGGGCAAAATTCAATCATCCTATCCACACACACATTTTTCTCTCTGTTGCACATTACCATCCTTAACCCTATAAATAAAGTTTTAAGTTGTCGAAAAGACAGATTTCTTTTTTTATTAGTCGTATTTTTTCTAATAAAGTCTCATGTTCCTAATGAGTGAAATAAACATTTTCACATCAAATTGATGACATCTGATTGATTGATTGATTTGTCCTGCCAAATCCCAAACCTCTAACCCTGATTGATTGATTGATTTGTCCTGCCAAATCCCAGTCTATGCTTGGGATCTCTGAAAAAATCCTTTTGAACTTATAGAGTCATAACTGGAAATAAAGGAGGTTTATAAAACAAAGATAGAAGTAGCTCCTTTATCAATTCAAGGTGCAAACAGTGTAAATGATGTGGATGGAGGTAAAGCACAGCATCCTTCACAGGGTGGAGAGGGGTCGCTCCACCTCGCTCCACCTCGCCAGTGTGAATTGTCCTGTGGAGAAATGAAAACTAAGTGATGGTAGACTAATGCTGCGTGATGTCCTCATTATGACAGAGCTATTTCTGACTGTTTTATAATTTTAAAATCGCAGATATATAGTTTTATTTCTCATGTGTTTGAAGCTTGCTGCCTTCTGTCCTGCTTCCCTGTCAGGGATGTCGGAGCCTGCAGATCGTAGATGTTCCGTCTCGTCCGTCTCTCTGATTGAGATCAAGACTGAGACGCATCGAATCCTCCAGGCTTTCCTTGAACGTACCATCTCCACCCCGCACAAAGACAGGCCAGGCAGGATAGCAGGAGCCTACGATGATCATAACAGGCAGAGGTAATGCTGGTGCTTGAGCAATATTTTATGATGTAATTACATTTTGAATTATTTTGATTCCATTTTAATTTGTTTTTACGTTTTAATTCTGTATACTTTTACCGAGAATGCTTTCAATTGTGTGCTTTTTTTATATTGTTAATATTTTTATTGTACAACTTTCTCTTTTTAGTTTGGCTTTTCAGTGTGACTCTTGTTTCTCTTTTGAAAAGAAAAGGAAATAAAAATCTCTCTTGTTTGGAGTTTTCTGATTGAAAGTGTTTGTGAGAAAAATTGTATTAGACTTTTCAAGGATTTTATATGATTTCAATTAAGAAGTTATGATATAATTATTGACACTCAAGGCTTCCCTTTGTGTGTACTTTATAGGTCCACTGCTTCCTGGAACAAACTAGCATAAGTCGGTGGGCTTTGCAGAAAATACATTTCAAGGTTTCCCCCAGAAAACGTGCCAAGCTCAGCAGTTTAGTATTAGGGCAGTCATTTAACATACAAAATCATTCTCAGATGTTGAGATTTCACCCGATCAGTTCTGCTTTTTCTGAGCTCATTTAGGAATGTGACGTTTTAGGACCACATCATGATTATACAAATAAGCTGCTGCTGGCCACGCCCTCCCAACTCAGTGGAAATGGCCTCAAACAGTGGTACAAGCAAACACCTCTGACCCCAAAAGAGGCCCAGAAGCACAATAACTCAGCACAAAAACATTTTTTTCACATAAATGCAACCTTTTTTTAAACATATATATTTGCAAGTTTAGAGGAGAGGCACTTTTCAACATATAAAAAAATAAACAAGCCCATTTTCTGCTTCCAGCAGCCATTGTGCAGCAGTGATGAATTTTTTTGACTCCTGTCAGAAACCTTTCGAGGGTCATCTGACCCAGCCTGGTTTATGTGGACATTATTATGATCTATTTCTTTTAGTGACGTGGTGTGAAGCTTAATTCAATGGTTCCATTGTAACAAGGCTAAATATGAAAAATTACAAGAGTTCTGATACTTTTGCCAGGCGCTGTACACCAACACTGCTTTACTTAGTTTAAATTCCATTTCACTTAATTAAAATTAGAAAAAATGTTTACATGTAATTTCGGAACTAAGCTGATTATTCAAAACGTATTTTTCATGCTAGCTCATCGCCACAGTCTAAACGAAAGGACGGCCCAGAGGCTCAAACGGAAAAAGAAGACGAGAAGAAGACTGGAATCAAGAACCTGATGAAGAGGTCGATTATCCGTGGCAAAGGCTCACTGGGCCGGAACAGCAAGCCCAAGCAGTCCCACCCAGCAGAAGTAAGGAACTGTGGTTTCATTTCACATTTAGTCCTCAATTAGTTAGACTGTCTTTTGTGTTCATCCTCAGTAAAAGTCATTGCTTTAGTTAAAAAAAGAAATCCATGTTCCTGTTGCATATTGAATAATAAATGGTTTTCTTAAGGCTACGGAGAGGTCTAGTCCTAGTTGATTTAATCCCCTTTAGGAGTTATTGTAATTTGCCACAGATGAATAGTCACAAAAGTTGTACTCATACTTCAACAAAAAGGAATATTTGATTGTGACTCTTCAAACTAATCGTTTTTACTTGAAGTCATCAGTTTAGCCCATCCAATAGTTTCATCTAAAGCTGCACAATATGTTAAGTTATAGTTATTGTATTACAATATAATCAATACTTCAAAGGTTATTTTTTATTTAACGTTTCTTCAAACATATTGAGAACCTCAATATGTTGAGGTTCTCAATATGAGCCTCAACATATTGAGGTTCATATTGTAATGGGAAAATTGTAATGATTGATTTCACCAAATACTAAATTTCAGCTTTACTTCAGGCAGGTTTTCAACCTGTCTGTCCCTTCTGAAACAAATCAACATCTCTCCCAAAGCCTCTGGATGTGTTGATGTTCTAACAGTGTTTTTGGGGTCCTTCTCATAGCATCAGTCTGGGTTAAACATGATGAAATCAGTGAAGTTCTCTTCAAAGACAATGCTTTTGCTTATTCGATCAGCAAAATCGAGAAAGTTTTTGGAGTAAAACCAGCATCAACATGGCCTTTCGATGGATATAATAAGGATGTTTTCGGTTAGGCTCATACTGTGAGAGGTCAGCATCCAGTCAGGGAGGAGAATCATGTGTTTCTGGTGATAGAGCATAAATATTCAATGTTAACATGAAAACTGTTCTTACAGGACAGCATCTCAGCCTCCTCATCTTCAGATGAAGAGGAAGTTGAAAAACTGAGGAAGCAAAGACAAGCAATCAAAAGAAGGATTGCTTCGCTTTTCAAAAAGAAGCTAAAGGAGAAAAAAGAACAAAACGAGTCTCCTCCTCAGAGACAGAGTGACTTGCCATCTGGCAAGAAAGTGGCAGCAGCAAAAGATCCCATCGCTCCTGGTGAGCTGCACTTCACAAATGTCTGAAACACGTTTCCCTCGGAACCTTTAGCCTTCCGATTACTTTGTGTTTGTGGAAACAACAACTGAATTTATAAGGTAAATAAAAAAAACAAAGTTAAACCGTGCAAGAGCTTAGCGATCTCGCATCACAAAGTCACCACTACACAAAGAAGCCATTTGCTGCTTAAAGGAAGTCATGGCTGTAAAGAGTGTTGCTAAAGATGACATTTAGTTTGACTGTTTTGGGAAGGCTAGTCTGCGGAAAATTAATTTTTGTCTGTATCTGTAATATTTCAAGAAACAGATCAGCCTCTGGAGTTTTATGATGAAATAGCTCAGAAGCTGGAAGACATCATCAAACATTCCACCAAGATAAAGACTCCGAGCCCAAAACTAAAGCGACCGCAAGGTAACCACACTCACACCTAGTTCTGCTCATGTAGTGCATGTGCATCGTATTGGAGCATAAAGAATTCATTTATTGTGTGTATTATTTCTTATTGGCACACAATAATAAGCTCTAACTTTCTCCTGAGAGTCAGATAGTCTTCCCTACTGAAAGTAGTCAGTAGTGTATAAAACATAAATGAAGCAAACAAGACTCAGAATTATCTTATTGTTGCACAAAGACGTGACAGTAAAATTGGCAAATAAGGCCTATGTTTTGTGTTATTTATGAATTATTAACATGCACTTGTTTGTTCTTTGTCAAGATGAGTAGCAGTGGAGGGAAACAGTGGGCCATTTTTAGTTGGTTCATGTCAGACATGAGGTCAGGGCAGTAGGTCCGGTTCTGGAACTGATCTGATGTCTCCATGTTTCTGCAGCGTTTGATAGGGAAGTCGTGGTTCAACAACTGGTGAAGCTGCTGAGTTCAGAAGGAGACGCCATGAACACTAAGGTAGGTCCCATTACATTAAAAGTTACATGAAGGTAGAACATACATTTGTAACAGTTCTTTGGTTAAGCTGGAAAACAAGTGAATTTGTTTTCTATATTAAACTTAACAGGAAATAATGATGTAGGACATTTGTACGTTCAGCCTCCTAAACATGGCTTCCATAATGCAGCAAGCATGTACAGTGCACACAGTACAACAAAGATGAAGCCAACAACACAGGCTGCTGTCAACATATGACCTTCCCCGGCAGATCCAGCAGGATCCAGAGCTGCGCTCCAGACTGTCTCGCCTTTCATACAGATCGTTCGAGAACGTTCTCGACATCTTCGGCAGGAGTCAGGTCACTGAAGCCCCCGCACTGAAACCGTCGACCAGCCCAACACTACAGCGAATAGCCATCTCCATGGAGGTGTCCCGGCGCATGGTGACGGCCACAGGAACGCAGCGGATGGAGGGCTTCGCAGAGCGCTACATGGACAACTTTATCCCCTGGGTCAAAAGTCATGGAGGATGGGTGAGTGGTCCTGGTCAGGTGCATCTCAGTAAAATGGAATCTCACTGCAACTGCATATACTACATTGGATTGGAATAACTATTAGCTATATAACAGTAATACATTAACACTTACAGTTAATCTAAAATGTTAAATATTAAATAATATTTAATAATCTTAAATAATGCAGATGAATCACATTTCCTATTTTGACCTAAAAGCCTCTCTCCTGCGACGGTTGTCTGGCTCTCAGCAGTGCACTACACAGCAGTGCACTACACAGCAGTGCACTACACAGCAGTGCACTACACAGCAGTGCACTACACAGCAGTGCACTACACAGCAGTGCACTACACAGCAGTGCACTACACAGCAGTGCACTACACAGCAGTGCACTACACAGCAGTGCACTACACAGTGTTAAATTAAAATGAATTCTGACCACTCCCTGATGTTCATGACCTCATAAGCATCAAAATTGATCAGGGTGCCTAAACTTTTATGAGGGTGCAAATACTTTTTTAAATACTTATTTGGCTTAGTTTTAACATAGGAAGCTTACCCCTTGAGGATGCACATAGTTTCTTAAAGCTTAGTGAAGCTCATACATAAACTTATACCCAAATAGATTTATGTTAGTGTTATATTAGAGGAGCAACTAAATTAAGGTATTAATATTTTTATTTGAATATTTTATACGTACTTATTCAACAGTTACCATGTGTTAGCAGAAACTAATAAGAAAAGTGTCTGTATGCACAAAGAATTGAACAGCAAGAAGCCTAGCAGATGCGTCTCGCTTAAAGGCCTAAAACAGGATGTT
The DNA here is from genome assembly GCA_902982915.1 of Phalloptychus januarius. NCBI lineage: Eukaryota > Metazoa > Chordata > Actinopteri > Cyprinodontiformes > Poeciliidae > Phalloptychus > Phalloptychus januarius. Next base: position 858,301 of record CADWAE010000476.1, read on the forward strand.
GCTTAGACTTACAAGTCTCAGTTAAAGGTTGATTTTAAAACCTATGGATAAAAAACAAATACATCAGCTAGAATATTTGCATATTAGCCCACTCTGTTCTGTGTTTAATTTTTTTGATACTTCCTTTGACCTAACACCTTTCTTATTTTGAACTCAGTCAGAGTCTCGGAAAGTTGGTGTTTTGCAAAAAGTCCACACCTGCGTGCGTGGTACGGAAAGAGCTGCATAAAGAGAGGATGTTTCCTTATCCAACTTAGAGTTGACTGTGACAAGCTGACTAGATGATGTCAAGCGCTCTCCATCTGCAGATGTTAAATAAAGTGTTTGTTCCTTGAAGCTTTGAATCTCAGCAGCCTTAATCCAGAGAACAATTTAAAGTTTTCTTCAACAACAGCAATACACAGCAATGTATTGGTAAGTTTATTTTCCTCTCAGCTCACACATGGCTGTGTTTTGTCTGCAGGGAAAAGTGCTGGATATAGACAAAACCGAGGAGTGGGACTGAGTAGGACTGATGTCCCGATGTGTGTTTACCGTGAACCAAGGCTCAACTGGATGATGTCGTCTAACAGAGTTCGAGGAGCTGACCAGCAGAGTTTAATCTGACCAGTCACATTACACAGACGTGGTCTCTTTGCACCAGAGTGCTTCCAGTTCGTGTTTTACATTTAACCACTCAACCAGGGACCAGTTTATTGTCACTGCTGCTACCAGCCTGGGTTTTCAAGGACCTGCCGACCTTGAAACTAAAACTAAGTAGCTAAATCCATTTTGTTGTGGAGAAACAAAGAACAAAAACCAAATCGACTACTTGTATTTTACCTCGTGGGTTATGAAGTCCCACAGTGAGACATGAGATGTTTCACAGCAGCTTTTATTGCTCCGTGTAAATAGCAGAGCTACAGGAGAAGCTACTTTACTAAGTTATATTTTAAACTGGCAAAGCTCATGGAAAAAATGCTTACGGATTGCCGTTTCTAAAGTTACACCCACAAAAATGAACAACATTGATTCACTTTTGACAATCATATTTTAACAATATCAACATTCGTGTATAAATATCAGTTTCAAACTAAATATTTAATCTTTAGCTTGTAACTATTACACTAAAGTTTAGAGCTAAATATTCAGTTAGAAAACAAAATATTTTAAATATTTAGTTTGAAGCTAAGTATTTAACTCAGAGCTAAATATTTTGCTAATATGCAAACTCACTTGCCGATAACTGAAAAGTGGACTACCAAAATAAAAGTGGGGTCTTGCAGACCTTTGTATAAACTAATGCTGGTGAGACTGATTCACTTCAACTGTTTCTCATGTTTCAGCTTCATCATTGATTGCAGTGCTGAGTCGGCTTTGAACCATTCAGTCTCATCAGCAGGAAGTTTATAGAAGGTCTGAACACCCAGCTTTTATTTTGGTAGTCCACTTCCAGTTCTCCACTAGTGTATTTTTACATTAGCTCATTAGCTTTAGCTAAGTCAACCAACTAAATATTTTGTTTGAAACAAAACATTTACAAATTAATAGTGACAAATTAAAAATGTGAATAAAAAAAAAATCCCCATTTTTTTCCTCACATAAGCCAAATTATTCATTTTTAACTGTAGCTTTACGAATGGCACCACATGCAAGATGCTCACTTTAATCTGCACATAAACAGCAATTTGCCACAAGGCGTGGGCCGGTATGAGATTCTCACAATCTGATCAAAAAAAGCCAGCTTCGTTGTATTTCAGTATTTAAGCACAAATTTAGAACAAAAAGTGATAAAATGATCTAATGTCTTTTTTCTTCAACAGAAAAGTAACACTTATTTCTTAAATAAGTGTTAGCAAACATGCTCTATTCCAGTTGCACTAATGTAGTTTATAATATTGATCAGTTGTTGATCAGCATGTCAGGCCAAGCAGAAAAAATAGAATCTAATGATTTTAATTGTTGATTTCAAGTGATTATTGTGCAGAATTGTCTGTTTAGCTCTTTATAGAGGAACTCAAACATAACATAAACATTCTGGAGACTGCAATAATCCCAAAGCCTCTTTCTGCCACTGGTTGTATTGATGCATGTAAAAATGAAATTGATTTAATTCAGATTGACCCCATCTCTGAATATAAACAGCTTCTCTTGAAATGTCTTTGGAAAAAAGTTGAAAACATGAAATGTTTGGGAAAATTCAGTGATTGCTGATATTTAAGTGCAACTCACTGATGATCCGCCCATAAGTTTACAGAACGGGTTAAAATATAGCCACAAACTCCTCATTATGAGAGAGCAGATGAGTTAAAAAGCTTCTCCTGTACAGTGCAAATGTTTATGCTAGAGAACATTATTAATCTTGTGATATTCATATTCCAAGTGCCAGCTGCTACTGTCAGTACTGTAATATGATCACTACTTTATTTTAATTTTTTTGTGTGTGTTTTTAAAAATTTTATAATAAAAAATAAAACTAAACATTACATAGTGCAAAAATATTCAGGGCTATTGGATCAGGATTTTGTGGAACCTGTTTACTGTAAAGATGTTTTTATAATAAATCTGTTCATTATTAGTCATAAGTGAGGGGGACATGTCTATTACTGTCAAATGCAATCATATTGGTACATGAAACAAAAAGTAAACTATAGTTGTCTATGCTTTACTAAGTTTTGTTTACATTATGTTTAATGATAATGTAAGGTAAATTATGTGAATAAGTGTTTATTTTCATGTAGCGTTCAGTTCTGAACAGCAGCAGGAGCCTCAGCGCCTCTCAGCCGACCGAAACACAACCTACATTCTGTAATGCACTAAAGTGAAGAAGGGAATCTGTGATGTTTGTTGGATTATCATTGTGTTTTTGATTGCAGTTTACCTTAGTCAGATTAGGCAGAGTAGAACCTGTTTTATGTATTTATTTATTGCCAGTGAAACTGCTGATGTGGAGGATCATCATGTACTGTAGATAATGTCCAACCTCTGTAACTGACTAAATGCTGAAATCTTATCTGTCTTTTATTAAACTCCAAAGATTAGACTGATGACTTGACTCTTGTGCTTAGTTTTTCTGTAATTTACCAGTCCATTATTTTGGATAGGTTAAATTCAACCTCTAGAAAGTGTCTTAACAGCATTTATTTATCCACATCTTTAACTTGTAAAATGTTTTAGCTGCAGAGCAGCTGCACCCACCAGGGGGTGCTAGTGGGACCTCAAAATGTTGGAACATACATTTTTAAATTATAAATTATTTTTTATTTTTATAAATGTAATCTGTCATCATTATATATAAGGATTATATATAATCATTATTATAAAGTATAAGTTAAAATAACTTAATCTTTATTTAGCCAGGATAAAACTCCTCGGAGTCAAAGATTTCTTTTACAAGAGTGTCCTCACGACTTATTGAAGATGGAGATCCAGATAGAAATAGCCCTTATTGTCCCACAGAGGGCAAATTCAATAAATAAGTAATATTTACCATGGTCGTCTTTCTGATTGGCTGCCTGTCAAACGTGTCATGTGCTTTGCTCCTCAAGCTAGAAATGGAAAAGTAGAAAACACCAGAGGAGCCGTCCAGCAGCCCTGCTGCAAAAAACTAAACTGTGGAGACGAAATAAAATGTCATGGGATTAATTTAAAAATCTGTCATTTTCTTCTCAAAAGAGAGGTTTACGGTGGAAATTTTTTACCTATTTTTATATATTACCAACAGATGTTGGTAATATATTCAACATCTGTTAATGCAGTCTTAATATATTACCTGCTAATATTTTCCAGGTTATATGTTATGACTTATTCCTGCTCCTAGGTCCACCTCACTAGTCTTGGGTTGAACATGCAGAACTGCTGCATTTGCTGCTGATTGAACAAAATGTCAGAAATGGTTTGCAGGTTCTGGCCTCAATCTCCTGCTTTCTGGTGGCAGGAGAGGCAGAGAAATGAGGATGTGAGAAAATGAGTAGATGAGTAGTTTCTGAAAGTAGTCAAAATGTTTTCCTGGTATTAAAAGTTCAAAGCCACTGAAACAGCTTTTCTTATTCAATCTTTTTGCTAAGTTTATTCTTCTCTGCCACATGAAGTTGCTGCTCTGTGATTTGCTGCTTGAGTTAATGTGAAGATGAATAGGATTATCTAATAAAGCAACCAGTGAAGGTAGAAAGACTTGATGTGTTTTAATAAAAGACAGACACAGTTATACAGGTTTTACTTTATGATGATGATATAACAGTTTTTATTCCATTCATAACATGTTTTTCTAGGTTCTTTGACTTTTTATACTCAAGCACCAAGAAATAAAACATACAGAAACATAATTTCTACAAGAAAAAAGTAATTTCTATTTAAAAAAAACATTCCCTTGTCCATCAATTTAAACATCTGAAAACAAATTCCTCCTGTACATTATGTGTCATTCAGACACACTGATTCTAGTTGCACAACATACAAAACCAAATCTTCACAAGTTTCTCAAATTGACTTGCTTTTAATGAACAAACTCAGTATCACTTCATTGAAATGAAAAGGTCATTTTGTGCTATGAAATCTTGACATGTTTTATTAGTCAGGAATATGCTGTAACTTCTGGATTCTGACCAATATAATGTGAACAGATATAACATTTACAGTCATCCTATTTCAGCTTGAACCTTGCAGAAGCAGCTTGTGGGGTGAGACTGAGAATCTAAGAATCAGATTAAAGAATCAGATTATACTGCACAGTGATATTGCACTTCAGCTATTTGTGATGAATCAAACATTAACCAGAGTCTATACCTAAATACTCATGAGATAACTTTATTTTTGCTTGTTTTGATTCTAACAGGAGAGTTGAACTGTTGTTCAAATGGAAGACTGCAGTGGTGTTCTGTCGCATTTCCACAGATAAAATCAGGACTTAGACTGATTAGACAACTGCTTCTGTTCAGCAATGCAGTTCTTAAAAAAGTGGAGGATCAGGAGGCTGAACCAGCTGAGGCTGAACCAGCTGAGGCTGAACCAGCTGAGGCTGAACCAGCTGAGGCTGAACCAAACCCCACAGAATCAGCAGAAAGTTTGAAAGGAAGTGGATTTTCCCTCCAGCTGCTATAGATCTGCAATATACAAACTATCTAGTTTGTATATTGCTATCTAGTTGCTGGATGCAGCATTCAGCTGCATCCATGGTGCCATAACAACAGAAACTCGGAGTTTACACACAAGAAGAAGAATGTAACACAGCAATCAAAGATAACTACTAGGCAGCATTTTGAAAATTATTGATAATGTTTATAATTAATCATGATAACTAATCAAATTCTTATATTGTTTTATTTGCTGGAAAATATAAAGTTACATACCAATAAACGTGTTCAAATGAATAACGTTAAAAACAACAAAGTGGTTTTTGAAGCAACTTACATCCTTAATTTGTCACAAAGACACAAGCAGAAAAAAGTTGCATTGGAATCATTGGGACCTTGTCACCTCAGAGCAGTTCAAATCCATCTGTTCCCCCTCCTTCAGCAACACAGCGCCCCCTGCAGCTGCTGGAGTTCCTCCTTTCAGGTCCATGTGAGCCAGAACCGGGCTGCTGCTAGTCCTAGTCCAGGTTCTTCTCAGCGTAGAGGATTTGGCAGTACATCTGCATGGAGAACACCAGGGCCAAAATCTGTTGAGAGGACGAGTCACATGGTCAGAGAGCGCCGCTGCATCATCATCAGTCCAACACTGACACTCACTAAATGCTCCATTTGATCCCAACTTCATGTTCTAAACCCAAAGTCAGAAAACTAGTTTGACTTAGAAATTGTGCTCAGCCATCAAACTAACAACTACCAGGTTATTCACAACGCTGCCTTTTATACAATGTTTCAATAAAACACTACAATACAAAGACTATTTAACATTAAGCAAACAATAACAACAATAAAAAACATGTTCATATTTTATCAAATAAAACTGGAATAAATACTTTACCAATCAGAAACAAATATTTCATATATCTACAATTAACTTATGACTAATCATAAAATAAATTCAAGATATCTCATTTTTAGTTTTGACTAGTCATAATTCTAACTAAAGATATCTTGAATCTTTAAGATAAATGCATTTTTAGATAGTAAAATAGATTTGACAAGTGCAAATTAAATTCCAGATAGATTTAAAATAAATATTTTTTATATTCAATTAATTAATTTTTTTATCTTACACAGCTTTTCAATTTATTATACTTAAATTAGTATTCTGTTTAGTCAAAATGTCTTAGACATACGTAGCATTTTTAAAGTTCAATATAAAAATGGAAAATAGAAAAAATTAGAAAAGGATTTTTGAAACCGCAACATTTTCAGCTTGGAAATGTGCTGACAGTAACACTTTTAGCTTCTCGGTGCCGTTTAAAAGGGCATTGTGTTTGTTGGAAGTGAATAAACAGGGAATTCTTGTCAAGCACATGAAGTTCTCCTTCTGTCCCACACTGACAATTTTCTGACAATTTTGTGCAGGACTCCCAAAATTCTGCAGGAAATTGTTTGGATAACTCAGTGGTAACAGCAAAGCAGCCATGACTCCCACAGAAACATGAAGATGGCACTCTAAGTAATTTGTTTAGACAGTTTATCAGCAAAAAAAAAAGAAAAAAGTTTGGTTTCACTTTAAATACCTTCATACTGAAACACATGCAAAATTAAAATGAGATAACCGTGATCCACAAATCTTCAAATTCTGCAGTAAAGCTTTTCTTGACTTAACAGACTGGAACAGTTATTCATTAGAATAATGAGGACGTGAGGTAAAGTACCTGTACAACACCGATACACACTCCAAACACCAGGACGGGCTGGATGTTGTCACTCAGCCAGTTCTTGGCTTTCGCAAAACAACCCTGTTGCAAACATTCACACACAACATGTAGAGGAGACGGATGAGTGACACAGCAGATGAAAGGAGTGGCTCACATGCATGAACAGCAGGAGCAGGTCTTTCAAACAGCTTTTCCATTCAGGGCAGTTTTTCTGGGTGGAATGGTAATAATGCATCCCCCAAACAGCAAAGGTTTCATGTTCATCTTTGATCAACATGAATCAGTTTTTCTAGACAACACATCTAGTTCAGCATTTATTTCCTAGAAAGTCCTGAAAATCAAGAGGAAAACATTTTAGTCTAATCATTCTGCATGGATCTGATCCTACAGAAAGATGACCTGGGTCTCAGTTCACCAGGAGGTTCCTCGTCTCTACATGCGGTGAATTTGTGAACATCTCACTTGAAAGCTGTAGTATGCAACTTCTATGAAAAAAGACAGAGAACCAACCCCAGACGTGTGTTTGGGAAATGTTTGGCGCTCCAAATGTTCCCTACAGAACTGAGCGACAGACCGACCTCACTCCATCCAGTGCACTGGTCTCTGTCAGCGCCGGGGCAGCAGGATGAGGGCAGCGTTCCGTTCAGCACTTCATGCCAGTCTGTGGAGTTGTTCACGCCACAGCATTTGAACTGCACACAGAGACATCAGGATAGAGTAAGTCCTCTCTGCAACGTTACAGAACTTCCACTCGGCGGGCTGATTCTGCTTATTTTTCATAAAAATCTTTACAAGCGTTAAAGCTGGAAAGCTATGTCTGCTATCTAATATCCTCAAAAACGTAGCATGCGTGTAGTTTTGAGAGAATCATGGGAGAGTTCATGCGTACCATCTTCTGCATATTGTCCCAGGATTTTTTAAGTTCATGTTCTGAATTATATTTCTTCATGCCGTCCTTTAAGTCGCCCTTGGCATGTGACTCCACCTGAGAAAAGACAGAAATGTGCAGAGTTACTGGTTTGACTCACGCCTCAGCTTCCTCATGTTACTGTTCACACCATGTTCATAGTCCTGATCAGTTAACTCACTGCTGGAACTGGGAGTTAGATCAGCAGAGCAGCTGTAGCTTCACTGACATGAGGACAACATGTAACGACATGCAGGACCCTCCCAAAGCAGAAACCCCTCAAACCTTGTGATGAAACAGTGACACTTCAGAGCATTTCATTTAGAGCTATGCTATGTAAGGGTGCTGGAAATGATTCTGCTTGGCCCCTGCCCACAAATCAAGAATGCTTTTAAAAAAAACACAAAACAATTAAAAACCCCAAAAATGTTTAAATTGTCAGTTTTTTTATAAGGCAACAGTCCAGAACCCTTTTCATTTTTTGCATTTGTATACAGAGTTCATATTTCTTTTGTTGAAAAGGTATAACTAGAAAAGACAAAAACCAACCAACCCCCCAAAAAATGTGGCAAACATTTTTGCATTTTTTGATAATTTTGTGGCCCAACAGTATTTTAAATTTGCCAGTTTTGTCCCTTGTGGCAAACCGTTTGGACACCACTGAGTGTATATACTGTATGTTACATTTTTAAAAACAATACAATGCTTCCAAAATCATGAATAAATATAGGTCTGAAAAGTGTTGCAGGCATCTCTCCTCAGTCGTTCATTTCACCACTAGTTTCTGCTCCCTCCTCTCTCCATGTTCAGGTGACAGACTGATCAGCGGTCTGGGATGTTGTGGAACCTCACTGTGAATAAACCTCCACTCTGCTCACCCTGGCCTGCTGCTGGGCTCCCTGGTTTCCATGATGCTGCCTATTCTCTGATGTTCTCTATTAATCCTCTAAGGCCAGAAACACAACAGTTGCATTTAGCCTCGGGTTATGACAGGTGGACAAAGCCTGGCTGCTACTCAGGTGATGCCTGAAGGTTTTTGTTTAAAAAGCATGTCGCTGCAGAGAGGCCAGACGTCCGCAGCAGATTGAAAGGTGCTAATGTGCAAGGGGTGCAAACATCAAAACAATCAGATAGTCTTAATTTTCACAGGAGGTTCCATTATGTGACAAAATTAGTCACAAAGTATAATTAATGCATAAAACGAAGCTTATCTATAAACCTGAGCAGACGGGTTTGCTCTCTTGGTGCAGACTGGAAGCTGAGCTCACCTGGTCATGGAGGTAGTACAAAACCAGAACCACGGTAATCTCTGTCAGGACCAGAATCAACAGGATCACAAAGAACTGTAAGACAGAGAAAAGCACATGTTGGGGTCAAAGGTTAGACTGGGAGTTTAGGGCGGTCCTTTATAACACAGTGTTCTCTGTCTCTATAGTAACTCTAGAGTTATTTAATGCTCAAAATCTTCCCTCAAAAAACATTTTTTTATTTTTATTTTTTTTAATGTAGTGTTCTTACAGTGCACAAAAGACAGCGCTGCTCCTTCAGAGCCCCCAGGCAACCCAGGAATCCTGTTACCATGGTGATGCCACCAGCAACTAGCAGCAGATTGGCAGCTGAGAGTGATGGGAAGGACAAGGGCAGAGAGGAAAACTCTGCCTGCGTGAAGGACAGCCAGATCCCGACGCCGAACAAGCCACATCCTCCCAGCTTTAAGGCAAAGGTCAAAGGTCAAAGGGTAAAGTCAAAAGCAGGATCAACACCAAAGGAACATAAATGACTAATTATCTTCCATTTCAGACACAACAACAAATGAAGAGTCCATGTGACACTGTAACATTAGAACATATGAAAATAAGATCAGCAGCCTGTGACTGATCGGTGGAAATACTGACCCAGAAGATAAGATTGAAGACAAACATCAAGTATTTAACGCAGCAGAGGCACCGCTGAGACACAGACATCCTGCAAGACAGACGGATGGATCACATCAAAGACCAACAGTTTCACTGCAGGGTGCATGCACTGCTGTTTTTGCATCATTTTAAATCAATAATTTGTAGAGTCAGGATGATAATTAAGATTAAAAAGAAAATAGGATGGATAATGACACAAAACGTCTCTCCTTTAGGGAATGGATCCACTTTGCTTCCAGATGATTCAGCAGGTTGATTCAGATGTTGTTCTTTAAATGGAGTCGCTGGATTAATTGAATATAATTAGATTTTTTTTTTCTGTATTTGGGTTTGAATGTAAATCTGACTGTAATGTATTTTGTTGTATCAGACGAGTTGAACTGAGCTCAGTGAAGGAAGTGGAAGTTGGATATGATTTAACTTGCTGATCTCATGAAAGAACTCAGATAGAAGAAAGAATTAAAATCCACCATGATTTTTTTCACTGTATGGAAAGAAAATCATCAGTTTTCAGCTCAGAATAAGAGCTGAAAACACTGACACTGACTTCTTGAGTGGTAACAACTCTTGTGTTCCAATTTTGAAAAATCAGTTATCTTTTATATTATAATCAAAAATCAGAAAATACATTTTAGAACAGAATATATCTTATATTATATTGAAGGTTATCTTTTGAGTTCATGTCCACTCACTTTATTTTGACCAAGTCTTTTTAAACTCCTCTCACCATCTATCCAAGACAAAAAGCACGTTTTAACAGGAAACACATAGAACACCTTTTAAAATCCTCATTAGACTTTAATCACTGAGTCTAAATACATGTAACTATGTGTTTGTGTGCATGAGCACGTTTCCACTCCAAGCCCAACCTGAATTGTCCTTCCAGCCACCCTACACAGGAAGTCTAACTGCTGACAGGAAGGAAGCTCCCTCCCCGGCTCAATAGCCCTAATTATACCGCTGAAGGCATTTCCCATGTCTTCTCTGATGTACAGCAGTTTCCTCAGATCATTTCTCCACAAAGTAAAACCCTTTGCTTTAAAATCCCCTTAGGATCAAGATCAGGGGTTGGAGCAGCACAGCTGATGAAGCAGAGCGTAGCTTTGAGGCGTCAAATCTGAGTCATGAACAGGAAAATCCAAAATGGCAGCCGGATAAGCAGCTATGATTCCAAACAGAACCATGAAAACTGACTGCAGTGTTCCTGACATGAGAAATACAACAGAGCCAACTTTCAGCTGGTGTCTTATTCCAGTCATTCTTTTAAACGTCATAAAGCTATTCTATTTATATTTATATTTATTTGAGTATTCATACCTTTTGAGCATTTTATTTTCTTTCATTTTAACCAAGTAGTGTGTAAATGTGAAGTAGAAGGAAATGGAACATGACTTTCCCATTTTTTGGAAATAAGGATCTGAAAAGTGAGTTAAGCATTCAGTATTCATTTCTGTTTCTTTTCGTACACAAAATAAACTCCAACATAATCGCTTTCTGACTTCACATGATTATAGACACAGCTCACCGGTTCTGAATTTATTCTCTGGCATCTGAGGTTTGGTAGAAAGCATTACTGAACCATTACTGAACCATTACTGAACACCCAGCATCATGAAGACCAAGGAACCAAGCAGGAGCTCAGACAGAACTTAGAGGAGAATTATTCATAATAATAATATTAATAATAATAATAATACTGTAAAATAATAAAATCAATTGACAAGAGCATAGTTGTTAGACAACCAACATTCCAGAACCTGACCAGTCCTTCATCTGGACATGGAGACAGGATGGACCAGCTGCTGACCTACCAGGACACAGTCGTCCATCTGGACTGACAGGTGATCAGTAATTAATGAAATGGCTCAGAGGCACATTGTGACTCTGAGCAGCAGAAATCCAAAGCTGAGGTAGGAGCAGGAATCTCCTGGAAGTACTAGTGTAAATTGTGCAATCTAAAAGTTTTTGCTAATAAAATTCATGAAGAAGGAGCAGCATGAATGAAAGCCTTCATGCACAATTCAGTCCAAACAAAAATCATGTGAGTGAAAAGTATAACAGTCAGAATCTCTCAGAGCAATTACAGCACAAATATATGCTGACAGGAGATCGTGGATGCTTCATAAAATCTATTGATTTTGGAACAGTGACAAGAATTGATCAATTGTTAAAAAATGTCAAGTTTGGACAGGGTTAGCAAGAAATCTAACCCTGCACTTCACTCTGAAGGCATCCTTCTCACAATGAAGCATGGTGTTGGCAGCATCATGTGGTGGGATGCTGGTGGTCAGAGTGAGATAGAGACAAGATAATCCTGGAAGCAACCTGTCTGAGGTTCAGCGACCTAAACCTCAGGATGCAGTGGAACCATTTAGATCAAAACTTGCTTATGGGGTACAGTGGTCCAGTCAAAGTCCACAGCTAAATTCAACTAAATTCAGACACTAACAGATGCTCTCCTTTTAGGTTTGATCTTACCGGCAAGTAATTCAATCTGTGCAAATCCAGTAGAGGTTTCTGGATCTGCTGGATTTATTTGCAGCCAGCTGTGGTTCTTCACTATGGACTTGGGATGAAGTGGGGTTAAGACACATGTGCACAATTTATTTAGTCCCAAATGGCAAACAGTGTATAATCTTCCATCCATGTCACAGTTATTTATATACATATCAACAAAATGCAGTTAAATTTATAGCTGTAAGGTGGAAAAGGGCAGTGAATACCTTTGCAAGTCACTGTAACCCTGGTTGAGATTTTATCATTACGGCAGATGAGATTGTTTATCATGTAATCTCATCTGTCTGTTTATCAAAGTCATTTTATGTTGAGCTGCAAAACAAGAACTCCTGACCTCCATGTGGGCATTAGCATCCAGTTTCAGGAGCTCTACAACGAGCTCAGAGCTTCTAATCACTGTGACTGAGTGTCTGGGTGGTGACCCCACCTCGGCCTCCACCCGACCACCAGCTGCCCTGTTGGTCAGAGACCCCAGCAGAGGCCCTAACCGTCCCTCAGGGGTCCAGGCTGTGGAAGCCCCCATTATAAGACCAAACATTCAGTGTTTGACTTGATCAGGACTCAGATTTCATGAATTAATGTAGGAAGCAAAAATGAAACACTACATATTAATAAACCACATTATTACATCATAAAGTATCTCTTTAAAATCCTTAGTTTGGAAGGGTTTTTTTTATCTGTAAAGTGGAACCTGGAGTTTGTCTTTACCTGAAGATGACTTTGTCTTCTCTTGGTTCTTGTTTCTCTCCTCTTAAAGCCGAACTCCTTCACGCTTTGTTAGCTTGACAAACGTCCTGGATCTGTTTTCTGAACCGGTCCGGCGCCTCAGTCAGCTTTTCTCCTCTGGTCCTCCTTCCTGGGTAAACACAGTCTGCCTGTTTTTACTAGTTAACCTGTTCTTCTGCAGACTTGGAATTTAAACATAATTAGATGCTAAAAGGTTCACCGTATGTTTAATGCCTTTCTTCTCACAGACTTATAACTTTGTCTCACCCACCTTCTTCCACTCTTTCTCTCTCTCTTTCTCCTCAATGTTTTCCAGATGTGTGTGTTGTTGCCCGTCCCACTCCAGATCCCTCCCCCTACTGTTTTCTTTTTTCACACTGCTGCTCCCTCCTTAGGCAACAGACTCCAGCTCTTAGTATGCCTTTCAAATTCCATTTTTCACTTCTTTGTTCCAGAAATCTGAGGTCAGTCTCCTGTTTCCTCCATTTCAGTGACATGACCCGACAAACATCAGAATTCCAGTACATTCTGATACAGCGGAACACCCAGGCCGAGCCGCTTCCTGTCCAAACAGGAGATTATGTGCCATAATCTAAAACTAATCGCTGTATTTGAGGGATTTTACGTTTCAAGTCACTTATTTCAACTCATTTCAAACCCAAGTTGTAAACTGTCCCGGGTCTCATGGAGGCTTACTCTTTAACCTACATCTATTAAAAACGTTGTAAGGTATTCTTTTCATGATGCAGGAAAATGAAAAGCTGAGGATGACATTATGGGACCATAAAACACAGAGCTTTGGGTAGATGAGGAGAAGATCACGGTTAGTAGAATCTGACCATTTTAACCACTTTCTACAGCATATTGCCAGATTCTCCCATTTAGCTCCCTGTGATTGTCCATGCTAGTCCTCTATTTCTGACTTTGTGACTTTTTCATGGTCGCTTTGCTTAGTCTGCCTGGAGCCTTTTGCTTGTCTCGTCTTTGAGTTTTCATCACAAACATCCTGACTGTTAACCTGTGAACATCAGGCGGGTTCTTCTACACTGCAGTTCTGTCAGTAAGCAGGCCAGAGTGTGGTGAGTGGTACTGAATTATGCTGTCCACAAAACCTGTTAATTCATGATATAAACACTCCAGTTACTTCTTCACATAAAACCAGATGGGTTTCAGGAGCTTTTTTCCATTAATTTGTCATACAGTGGATATATGTATTGTTTTCTATTCAAGTTTTACTGTGATTTTTATGTTCAGTTTTAATTTTATTTCATGTTTTGGTTAGTAGTGATGTGACTCTGGTGTCTGCCCAGGGTGACCCTGGAGACAGACACCAGCACCCCTCCTGACCCCTCAGGGGCAAGGGTGTTAGAAAATGGAAGAAAATAGAAGTCAGGATTATGAGTCTGTATGGGGTTCAGTCCTCACAGTTCCCCACCAGAGGGCGCCATGGAGCCGCTGGTCCTGCTCCTCTGATCCAGGTGAGCTGCAGCACACCTGCACATCATCAGCCTCACCAGCCACTGTCCCATCCACAGAGCCATGTTTGCCCCCGCTGCTACAAAATTAAAGTCGCCTTGCTCAGCAAAAAAAACAAAAAACAATTTTCTACATAAAATGTTTTATCATAAAATCCTAACAAATTAAGCTAAAATGTATTTCTATTTTCACGTCTTATAATCCTTTATCACAAAAGACAACAAAGTACAGAAAGAGGTGAACGTTTTCTGTAAATATGTAAAATGAGCAAAAGTTTGAAACAGTTTGAAGCAGTTCCTGTTAAATTCCTGTTGCAGATATTGTATGCAGCGATGCAGGCAGATGTTGGGACCAGCTACAGGTAAAAACAGTTTCATACAGTTTTTTTTTGCCAAAGGTCATTTCTGCCAGGATTGTCACTGCTGGTTACGCTGTTGCTGATTGGCTGATTGGCTTTTCAAGGAACAAACCGACTAATTCCTGGTACTAGACGCTTGGTGCTTTCCTGGGCTTTTTGCTTTAGTTTTTTTCTCCCTTTTCTTTGTTCTTTTATTTTTAAACTATTTTTATATTAGTGATGATAAACCTTATTTAGTAAGGAACATTGTACAGCTCAAACTTAAAAATCACCTGTACCAAATTATAGCAAAAGATAATTCACATCTGCTGTTCCTGGACAGATTCCAAACATGGATCTACAGTACAACAATAAAACAGATCAGAAAATACTTTACAAATCGCTTCCTAATCACAGTACACAAACATACAGAGTCACATGTTAGTTTACATGTCTGAGCAGTTTTTAAAGATATTTTCAAGATGGATTTGAAAACACTCAGAGCTTCCGCTCTTCACAATCATCAGGTGTTTTGCACTGATCAACTACACCTTTTTCCCAGGTGTCGCTTCCTGGGAAACATGTGTAGACTGGTGAAAACATCCTGGTGTGATGCTCTGTCACTACAATGTGCTGCACAAATGAATAAAATCCCCATTTGGAAACTGTATTTTCTTCTCAGGTTATTTTGAAAATATTTGATGAATGATATGAATTTTTTAAGTATAACCAAAAGCAAAAATGTAAAAGACCCCAAAAATCTTTCTATGCTTTTGTATATTTTTGCTAATATAAAAATACTGCTTGGATGAGGGCGAACTTAATTTCAAACCTGACTAAACAGGTTGCTGTAATAAGAGCTTTATAACTGAGAAATGGCAGTCGTCATGAATATCTCTTCTATTTCCGTCTCTGGCCTCCTCTGGTTCGTAGACAAACTTATTTTTATGGTAGCATGATGGTTCCTTGTAGCTGAGTTTCTCCAACGTCTTCCTCACAGTTTGAATTGTATTCATTTGAAATGGAAAAGAAGATATTTTATTGCATTTAGCACAGCCAGAGAATCAAACCAGATTCTCAGCCACGTCTGGACAAAGATTCCCAAAAACACAACCGACTGCTGAACAGACGTTCACAACTTTAGATCCTAAAAGTCTGCTATAGAATTGATCAGGCTGATGTAAAGTTAGCGTGATTAGAAATCAAACAGTGACACAGTGAGTCTTAGCCAATCAAATTTGTTAGTTCCGTGTTTGAGTCAATGACTAAAGGCATGTTTGTGGAACGGTGCCAAGACGGCCGTGAATAGAATATGACAGAAGCTTCTTGCAACGTTAGCAGCTTCACATAAACACATGCAGACATTGAAGGGGAATGTCAGCAATCTGAGTTCATCCTAAAGAGAAACAGTGATGAAACGGTAACCTGAGCCCCGGCTGGCCGTGTTTACTCTGCTGCCTACATGTCCTCTGCCTGAACGTCTGCTCCATTCAACACGATTATAACACAAACAGAATAAATAAGTTATTCTCCTTAATTTAAACACAGCAGACCAGTTTAAATACATCAGTTTAAAAAGATTTGTGCTTTTGTGTCAAATAATGAGAATTCAAGCACACTTATTCTGGAAAAATGAGTGAAGAGAATCTCTTATTTAGCTTTGAGTTTTGAAAAGACTGGAAGCAAGAGATAGACGTTAATCCTGTCCAATACGAGTTTTACTGACTCCTTTTAAAAGGAACGAGTCAAAAACAATGTCAACATGAATTACAAAGCAAATATACAAATATGATATCAGAGTTCAAGTCACATGATTTGGCTTATATCATCTGACAACGATGATGCAGTAGGGAAGCAATGATCTGTTCACATCACATCAGGAGTCATGACAGGTTTACTGAATGCACGTTATTGTTTCTTTTAATGAATTAAATTTTATCTGCTGATTTTGTGTCTTTGCTCACAACAAAGTAAACCTTTTCCACAAAAATGTCACCAAATATGCATTTGTACATATTTGAGTGAAATAAGTTTGTTGTTGGCCAACAGCAGCAAAAGTGAAACTTCTGATCAGACCACAGTCTCACCAGTGATAACATGACAAGCTGGAGGCGCATTATAAGTCTCCCAGTGAACAATGAAGTTTCCATCATGCATGAAACATGTTGGTGACCAGATCACACTGTGTGTCATCATCTGGAACTGTTGAGTTTGATAGGATACAAATACTGAGTTTGACCAGAAGAACAGCTCAAACAAACACAGCAGAAGGAATCATGAAGCTCTTTTATAAGACTACTAACCAGGCTATTAGACAGGAACACAAAGTACGACATATTGAGCAGGAACTTTATAACTTAGTCAGAATAATGAAGATGGAATGTGGATGAAACTTCCAGTATGAATATAACATAAAAACCTGACATCATGGTGGCAAATGAGTGGCTAAAGACGATTTCCATGACGATGAAGGAGATACTCAGCCTGTCTTCAGATCTCTGTACCACAGAAGATCTATGGAGTCAGCTGAAAATCCAAGTTGCAACATTCATGAAACCTAAAACAGGAGTCGGATAAAATCCCTCCTGTGTGGTGAGCAGACCTGGAAACCAAATACTACAAAAGCTAAAGGTGGTGAAGGTTTCTCTAGTGAGTTCTGTCATGTTCTGATGTTGGTTCAAGTTCTTGTTGTACATGTAAAATCAGCATGAGCTTACATTATACAATAAGGTAAGAAAGAACACGAGTTTTAGAAGTTTAGGACAGCTTTTAGTCTTCAGCATGGATCGAAGAGGAGAGTTTTAATGTACCAGCACACCACAATCCATCCATCCATCCATCCATCCATCCATCCATCCATCCATCCATCCATCCATCCGTCCATCCATCCATCCATCCGTCCATCCATCCATCCATCCATCCATCCATCCATTTCAATTAAAATGAATGAATGGGACTGGTCTCTGAAATTGATTCTCAGCCTTGATTTCAACTACAAATTCAAATTTCTTTTAAGTCATATTTGGCATATTCAGCATTTTTAAGGTAACACAGTTACTTGATTCTACTATAAAATGGCTGGGAAACCCATAACACTGCTCCTTAACAAGATCATTAACAATATTCAGACCTTTTATGAAGATTTCTGATAAAACACATTATAAGTTTAAGCCTCATATCTCGTATAAATAAAAGGACAATGAATGAAAACAAACACTGACTGATCATTTGGACCTTGTGCTTGTCTTCACTGGACTGGACCGCCTTCCGCATGTGTAAACCTCAGTCCGCTCTCATGGTTTAGTTGTGTCACTTCCTAGGAATGACAGAAAGCAGGTGTGTGACAGCAGGCTGCTGAGGGAATCCCCCAGAAATAGGAAATCTTCTTTTCACAGCCGCCCACATACACAGCAGTAGATTCTAAGCATGAGCTGTCTTTAGCTTTTTGATGAGTAGGAGGGCATTCCTGACCCGGCTGAGCTGAGCTGAGCTGAGCTCATGGGGTGTAAATAGCTCAGTGGGAGGGCCACGGCACCAGGCAAGGGTATATAACTGATCTGAGACCAGGGGCAGATTTACACCAAGGCAGCTGAGGAGTCTGAAATACCTACTTGAAGCAAACAGAAGCTGACTTTCTTTTTTTCTTTCTTGGAATCAGGATCTGTTTAGCAGAGCAGTGATGATGTCCCAGTACATGGCTTTGAGCAGCCTGTTGGCTGATGACCCGTTCCTCGGTCAGGAGGGAATCCTCTGGCCGCTGCGTCATGAAGCTCTGTCCTCCCTGCAGCAGAACTTCTTCAGCAGGAGAGCCAGCCTGGCTGAGAGCCTCCTCAGGGAGCTTCATGCTGGACCGCAGCTGCTCAAACTGGCCCAGTTTCCTGTCATTTCCTCCACACTGACGAGGTAGGCACAAGATTTAAGACCCTCAGTCCATCTTATCCATTATTTGTTCAAACCTGTAGATGTTTGACAGAAACCTTTTTAGCTACATTGAATGACTCATTGAGAATACTGTACTGTTTGATAATTAGTTGGAATGCATGTGTGACTGGGCTGCACAGTGGTGCAGTTGGTAGAGCTGTTGCCTTGCAGCAAGAAGGTTCTGGGTCTTTCTGCATGGAGATTGCATGCTCTCCCTGTGCGTGTGTGGGTTCTCTCCGGGTACTCTGGCTTCCTCCATGAGGAAGGAGTAAAAAAATTCCCCCTAGGTGTGAGTATGTGTGTGAGGGGTGGTTTGTCCTGTGTGTCTCTGTGTTGCCCTGCAACAGACTGGTGACCTGTCCAGGGTGACCCTGCCTCTCGCCCGGAATGTTAGCTGGAGAGGCACCAGCACCTCCTGACCCCACAAAGGGACAAGGGTGTATAGAAAATGGATGGATGGTATATGTGACTGAATTAAAATGATTTATTTATTTTATTTTTTTCCAAAATGCAATGAGATGGCATTTGTTGTGGCATGATATAAGTAAAGTGAATTGATATTGAGCTGAAGTCCATCTGACCCTGGTGTTCGGTTTTCCTAGACTGAGTGAAGACAGAGAGCAGCAGACAGAGGGAGTCGGCACAGAGCTGCACCGAGACGCACAGCAGACCAGCGACCACGGCGACCTTCTGGTGACCCTAGATGCTCGGGGTTATGCTCCCGGGGACATCACTGTCAAACTGGAAGGCCGAAGTCTGGCGGTGGTGGCCATGAAGCAGGCCGGCGCAGAGGAGCAGGAGTCCTGCTCATCCTCTTCCTCCTCGTCCTCCTCCTCCTCGGCCTCTTTCTCCTCCTCAGTTTCGTCCCACATGGGATTCATGCAGAGAATAGATCTGCCCGCTCACCTGGACCTGTCAGGTCTCTCCTGCTCTCTAATGGACGACGGGCAGCTTCGGATCCATGCCCCCGTGGCCCGACAGCCAATCAGTGAGGAGCAGCAGGTGCCCATCCGCTACAGGACGTCGCTGGAATTTCCCATTAAAAACGATGAAACAGAGCAGGAACAGAAAGACTGAAGCTACAGGCGCAAAGTGGAACTGGTTCCTAATGACATCCACAAAAAGACTGAACTACGAGTCAACTTTGAAATCATATCTTGAAAACTTGTTTGACATATATTTTGTAATATTTTGAAAGTGTAAAAATGTAAATAAATGACGAAAATCAAATGTGTTCAAAGGGGCAGAACCTGCATGGTTCCTATGGAGATTGAAGGATTTCTCAAACATCCATGAAAGAATGAAAGCAACGCTCCAGGTATGTGTTTGATGAGGGAATAAAACATGATGTAAAACTCAAAAAAGCCGATTTTACACAATACTGCCACTTGAAGTGACTTCAAGCAGTCACTTCAAGACTGCTTGAAGTGAAGAGCGTCGTTGGCCACATGATGGCGCAAACATCCAATCTGAATGGAACTTGGAGGGGGCCAGAGCAGAGGCCGGTCCTGATCTCTAAAATCACCTGCAGTTTCCCTCAAGAGACGGAATCAGAACCTTTAAAAGGTTCCAGCAACATTTCCTTTCCTCTTGTTGTGCTGTTGGCGCAGGCAGAGGCATCAGAGGCAGGGTCATGTTGGTCCTGCTCTGAGGAGCTGAGGAGGAGGAGAGCAGATGGAAGACAGTAAACAGCAACATGTTTTAAAGGATTAGCTCAGTTGAATTCCCAAAATATATCCACATTCTCTCACTGCTCTAATGGAGTTTAGTCCTGAAAAACCGATTTTATTTGTGAAACGGCTGGGGTCCCTCAGGAGCTGAATGGAAGCTGCATTCATCCCATTCCATTAGTCTGAATGTGGCCGTGAACATGCAGATTAAACCCATGTTAGGGATTTGACAGCTGGAGAATCTGTTGCCTGGCAGTTCAGGTTAGATAAAGTTTCAAGTTTTCAGGAGACTGAAAGGTAATCGTAATTATAGTAGTAATGATGAGGCATCATCAGTATCTCAATATGATGACTGTATGTACAAGCATGTAGCATAACAGTACTCACTGCTATGTTTTCGTGTTATCTGCAACAATTATTGATTATTGTAGCAGTTTCAATAATATAGCATTGATTGTGATAGTAGCAAAAACTAAATGTGTTGCAATTTTTAGGTCCTGACTGCAATAGAGTAACACTGGGAGTTTAACAAGCTGGTTAAATAGCCAGGCTATCTGCTCTGTTAGCTGGTCTATGGCCATGTTTAACACACATGCTGCCTGTTGCTTAGCAACTGTAGCTTTAAAACAGTCTTATGTCAATGGTTATCTATCATATTTATTCAAAGTACAAGCTGGCTGTGCGCATGAAAATGAAGTAAACATGGTAAACATGGAAGACAACTAACACAATAAGAGAAAGGAAAACAAAACCTGCCAGGGAAAAGCAACATCGTCATGAGACATTTCTGTTCTGTGACCAAACAAGACAGTATTTGTGAGGGACTGTGAGCCCACATGATCACAGGGTGGGCAACTGCTGCCCTGCAAGCTTGAGCAACAGCAGTGACTCTAACCATCACTGACAGGAGAGGTGGGACTATAGTACAGGCTCATGTTTTCTGATGTTTGCACCATTTCTGAGTTCCTTTTGCTTTATTGCATTTTTGTTCCACTTCAGTGTTTCAAAACTTCAAACCCATTTAAATGATCAAAGACAACACAAAAAGCACAAAGTGCACTTTTTCATTGGAGGTGTTTAATATTAAGGGAGAGAAAAAAATCCAAACCCACATGTCCGTGTCCATTTTTGTTCAGTCTTTTCTCTTGACCTCTGACCTTTACTGAGGCCTGCAGTTCTTCAGTTGTTGTTGTTGTGTGCTCTTTTGAGACCTCTTGGGGTCATTTTGGTCCTCCGGCCTCCTGGGAAGCTTCATCACTCATCCATGTTTTCTCCATGTGGAGAAGGAGTTTTTTAAACCTCCAACCAAAGCATGTGATAGATGACCTTCCTGTCTATGTATAGGAGGAAACATGTTTCACCACTGGCATGACAACATCAACTTATAATAACATTATCCACTAAGTTTCAGTAGCATCTTATAACAGCCATCAGAGTATGTTACTTCCTGTCTTCGAAGCTCCTGCAGAGAGACGTGAGCAGCTCTGGCTGAGTGGACTGCATGTTTGTCACTGTCAGACCACATTTGTCCAGCTACTGGGATGGCAGGTCTTTGAAACTGAACAAATATGATGCCAGAAAAAGTTCAAGCTAATTGTTGTTAGCATCTTGCAGTCGGCTGAGGCCCAGCAGATAGAGAAGCCAAAGAAAAACTCCAGCCACTGCAGCAACACACTGACATCTTATTGAAAGGAGACTCTGGCTCTGGTTTCATTTGTTTTTTTCTATTATTCCCTAAAAAGCCTGCATGTTTATCTTTGTTTTAATGATTAAGCCCAGGCTCCTACCAGGCTTTGTCTCAATGTTGGTCATCACCCCCATGATAGTTTTCAATTATAAATGACAGAACATCATCTACATGCAGTTGCTAGCAGTTGGTGTTTTTTTCAAAACTTTGAAAGCTGCAAAAAACTCAAAACAAACAAAGGACTTTCAACTGGTAGTTTTATAATTGCAGTGGGACACGGATCC
The DNA here is from genome assembly GCA_902982915.1 of Phalloptychus januarius. Taxonomy (NCBI): domain Eukaryota; kingdom Metazoa; phylum Chordata; class Actinopteri; order Cyprinodontiformes; family Poeciliidae; genus Phalloptychus; species Phalloptychus januarius. The sequence goes on from CADWAE010000476.1 coordinate 880,517, forward strand.
GTGTCCCTCTCTTAGGAGAGAGGGATCCCTGGAGCACACTGACCTCATTTACTGTAAAATGGAAGAAAGTTAAAACACAGACTGTCACCTCCTTATAATGACTGGAGACAGTAACAGTAAAAAGAATAAAACGCTGCTGCAGGTTTCAGGTACCATTATTTGGTCATTATCAGGCGTAAAAAACATTTAAAACTGGAGTGTAAAAAAATAGATTCTGTATTATCATTTATTGTACACAGCTGGAAGAAGAATGTAAAAGCTTTGTACAAAAGTAAGTACACCCTTCTTCTTATTTTCTTAATGACACCCTGTTAAGAAAAGTATTTTTCAAATGATTGACTGAGCAGCTCCTTTTTCACAGGTTCTGGTCCAAAGATGGCAACTTGTCATCAGAATTTAAAAGCAAAATAAAGCTTTTAAATTCTGAAATTTAAATTTCAGAATTTAGAGTCACCCAGGTTTCTGTGCCTTTCAAGACAAACCTGTAATCTGTAGGAGATCCTCATTGTACTCTGAATGTCCCTGTCTCCTCTGTCCTCCATGTCCCACTTATTCCTAGTTAACTTCTTTGTCTGTCTGTCTGCCTATAATCTGGTGCTTAAATAGCAGGTTATTGTGAAACATCAGTGTCTGACCTCAAAGATGTGGTTGGAGAAGATTGATAAGAGATTGTCATCAACAGACATTTTCTTCTGGGAAAAGCCTTTTCAGAAGAGCTGAAACTGTGAAAGCTGCAAAGGTTGACATCATATTTAACCAGCTGGATTAAGAATGGAAAGTCATCATTAGTATTGCTAGAGTCAGCATTGCTAATGATGCAAATACACTGAGAACTGAAAGGATAATAACAGTCATTTCTAATGTCATAATTGTTATTTGGAAATAAAATGTCTTCACAGGTGAGTTGCTATTGACAGATGTACATAAATCTGACAGCAAATATTGGTCTGAATGTGCGTAAGCTGTGGCGTTTTTAAAGTCCTTGTGGAACAAATGTGGTCACGTATTTATGGAGTGACGCTCTTAGAAAAGAGGGCAAGTCATAGAGGTGTGTGTGTGTGTGTGTGTGTGAAAGCATGTGACCAGGTGTGGAGAAAACTGAAAAATGGGAAATGATGACAGATCCTTAGATCTGTTCTCAGCTCCATGTTTTCATGGATGACAGTTATGATGTCATCATAATCATAAAATCATACATTCCCGTCAGGAGGAAATCTTTGTTTGTCCTGGAGGAACTCGTCCTCTAAGGACAATACTGTTTTCTTTGGCGATCACTTCAGTCTAAACTCAAAGCAGCTTCATCTCAATAATGTGATTAGTCCTGTGTGAGTCTGCAGCGTTTCATTTTTATTAATGAACTTGTCCTTCAAAAATACTTACGCTTTTTAAACAGTTCTGCAATTTTTCATAAAATAGACACAGAGTTATGTGAATTTTGCTGGGGTTTTGTGTGATGGACTAACACAAAGTAGTGCATAGATGTGAAATGGAAGAAACATATGTTTTGTTCAGATCTTTCTTCAAATCAAACAAAAGCAGGAAGTGGACTACAAAGCCAGGCATGGAGGACAAGCACGACCGAAACAAACACATGGCAGAAATGGTCAATATATGCGTTATAACAATTGAAGTTAAAGCTGCAGTATGTAACCTTTATAAAGAATTGTTGTTTTTTTTTACACATTTGTTAAAACTGTCACTATGTTGAGACAGATAATCTGTGAAAAGATCGATCTTCTCCACCTCCTCCCTGAGCTGTTGTTGCCATCTGAAGAAGTACACCGACCAAAAACAAGCAACCAGAGCGAAGAGAAGGGGCTTAGCGCTGGCAATCAATCTTGTGTATGGCACTGATAAATGTGCTAATAGTGGAGAAACAACTTGCTACTACAGGAGAACTGTTTATTTACCGTCATATGTGACCATGCTAACTGGCCTTAGCATTCATGACAGGTTATGCCAGCTGCAGAAAGCAAGAGGGAAAGAGAAGAAGGGGGATGAGCAGCGCCCCACAGAGGGTGATGAACAGCATCAACACCCTCCTTCTGGCTCTGATTGGTTGTTTCTAGTTAGCAGAGGAGGAAAGTGGAGGAGTTCATTTTTTTCATTGATTATCTGTGTCCTACTGTACTGTTATGAATGACATGGTGACAGTTTCAGCAAATATATAAAAATATATTTTTATGAACTTACAAGACACACATACACACACACCCCCACACACATACACACACAAAGATGACAAACTTAATTAGCAACAAACACTAAATCTTTTGAATACCACAGTAAAGCCCACAGCTGGATGTTGTCTGACTGATGATCTCATGTCAGCCACTTTAGTGAAAAATTCATTCTGCAGGCGGGCATTTCTGTTTTTCTGTAGGTCCCTTAATAAAGAAATGCATAATTTTTCACAAACACTAGTGTTTCTGTCAAGCTGCCAACATCTGACTGATGAGGTAAATTAGACTGAGATCTGTGTTTGTAGCCTAAAGAAGAGCCCCTGACATGTACTATCCACTTTTGAATAATACATTCACTTCTCCGGTGTGATGTGTGCAAAGTCCTCTGTATAAACGGTGGAAGATGATGGTGGGCAGAAAAAGGAACAAACTTTTGTTCGATTTTATGAGTCATTTTGGATCAAAATGTCCACCAAATGGTATTAATGTTCTGAGAAACAAATGTCGCATTACCACATTATTTTGCAAACAAAAGAGCAGGCTGATAACAGAGAGTTTTCACAGCAGGAACTAAAGACTTCTATCAGTCTGAGCATCTGAGAATGTAGGAGGGAAAAGGCAAAGACTACGGCATGAAAACCATTCAGCTCTGAGCTGTTGGGAGGCTCCAGGAATTAGATCCAAACATTCATCAGCAGAAGCAGGCCGTGATATTAATCTGACTGTAACCTAATAATCTTTACATCAGGTAATAAAACCCTCATATGAAGCACATTACTTTAGTGGCCCAACTTTTTGCAATGACAGTTATTAACATTCATCTATTGTTTACCACCATGTATAGTGTAAGGATGATTTTAGTTATTTCTTCATATTTCATATTAATAATAATAATAGGGAGAAGGACCTAAAACTGTGAAGAAAAACTTGATTTTTGGCCTGGAGCAGCATTATATATTTTCCAGCTAAATGGTGACATTTTATAGCCTCATTAAGTAACTATTGTATGTTTCCTTCAGTTGCAATGGAAATGCTGGATATATCAAATAAGACTTAAAAGAAATGTAACTTTGTAATTGAAATAGAGTCTCTGTCTCTTTAAGAAACTCCTGCTCTTTCTGAAACTCAGCCTTCAGACAGTCATCACAACATGACTCCTCTATTAACACTTTAACGTTTTTACCAGCGCTGCACTGAGAAGTGATGCACAGTTCCACCAGGTGTTTGCTAATTGCTGCTGGCTAGTCTGAAGGAGCTGATTGGGGACGTCGTGGGAGCTTTGACTCGAAGGCGGTGCTTGGTCCCACCAAGCACAGGTTTTGCACATGTGAATAGTTGCCATGGAGATTAAAAGACATCTAACAAATGCATGAAAAAAATCAACCCACACATGACATGTCAAATAAGCACAGACTGACACCTACATGTTTACTAAAATATAAATCAGATTATTTTTTAAATATTTTCTTGTACTTAGACTTGTTTATTAAGAAGTATTGTCCAAAAATGTATGGTCTCACAAAGTGGGAGGTTCTCTGTCCCAGACCAGAGTTTACATGCTGTTGTTGCTTTTGCCACGTTTTAATATTTTCTCTCTCAAACAGGGTAAAAGGTGAATGTTTGGAGATCAATTGCTGAAATGAGCTTATCGATCAAGCCGAAGGCTGATTAAAGCCCCAGAGCTTCCTTCTGCCCTCTTTTCTTCTATCTCACTGATTTCCCACAGAGCTGATTTTTTTTTAGGACTTACGTATTTCCTGCCTTTTCAGGGCACTTCTCACTTCTCACAACAAATTTTTGTTTTGTATATTACAAGAAAACAAAAACAAAATACAACAATGAATTTACGGCAAAACGGCAAAGTTCACCGAATGCAACTATTGCAAGGCAGTGTGTGTTTCCTTTCTCTCTCTCGTATTGCCAAGCCGTGACACGCTGGATGATGCCATGACAGCTCAACACCACAGACATCAGCAGGAACAGATGATAAAGCGGCCTGCTAGACAAATTCATTTATTGCTTGGTGATGAAAGGTAAACAAAACATGCAAGAAAATAGCGATGGAACTCGAGCTCGTTAATCATGACTATAATAAAATCTGTTCTTCTGTTTAATTAGTGGGAAGAGCCTCAGGCCTGAACAGGTGCCACAATGCACTCGCTTCACTGATGTTCAGAGGAGTGAAAACAGAAACACCTGCATGCAACCAATACACTAATAATTTAAATAAAGGTCAGGCATAGACACGGCTTCATAGGAGAGATGTGTTCTTAGTGCTGATATGGCTTATCAGCAAACTGTGGACGGCAGATTGTCTTGACAGAGCAGAGATGGAGATAAACCAATCCAGACTGGATAAACAGCGAAAGGCTCCCAAACATCCAGACAGGAGACAGCCTTTAAAAGCTGTGTGGGGTGTGTGCGCATGTGGGGGGGTGCGCGTGGGTTGGGGTGTGTGTGTGTGTATGTGTGTTTATATTTGAAAATGTATATATCTGTTCCAGGCAACATATCTAAGTAGCACCAGCAGCATTTGTTATGTGGCTTTTCACTTTCTTCAAGGTTCACTGAAGACAGAAGAAACTGTACAATGTTGTACGACGCTCTATGTCTTAGTTGTGTGACTTTGAATGTGTGTGTGTGAGGGAGGTGCATGTGTGTGTGCAGCAGTGTGTGTTGATGCTCAGTGACAGGGACTGCACTGTGGGCTTTATCAGTACTTTTTAAATGTTTCCTGCCACTCTTGCTTCCTGCTCTGAACGCTTCCAACCTTTACAACGCTGAGCTGAGCTGAGCTTATTGATTTGAGCTGAACGACGTGGATCGAAAATAAGATCTCTGATTTTTTAATATCACATCCAGTTTCCAATTTTTATCCATTTTTTCTCCATTTCACTTCTGAAAAAGAAATGACAAATAACAGAATACATCTGCACTGAGAGTACATCAGGAAAGAACTCCTAGTGCTTCACTTATTCCACATCATCCCACGTTACAGATTTTTAATCACACACATCAAGGCACTTTGAAACATTTTTAAAATTTTGGAAAGTGCCTCGAAATGATATTTGTGATATATCTGTATTGTATAAATAAAGTGAGTTAAGCTGAACTCTCTCCTTGACAGTGGAGGTGGTTTGCTGGGTTTCTCTTTAGCAGCTCTTATTTTTGTTTTCCGTTGCTGATGAGGAAATCTGTGACGGCCTGAATCTTTCCGGCTCAGCCTGAGCAGGAGCCTGGGAATGAGATCATCCCTCTCTGGTACAGAAGCAACATGGTTATATATGATGATAGTTTACAGAAGCACAAAATGCCAACATTATTTTGGACACTGGACTGACACACTCAGGGCAATTAAAACAGACTATTTATAGTGAATTTTGTAAATATGCACAGTGAGCACTGACCTTTGAGGGAATACTGACATTTGCGTGTTCTTTCTAGTTTTGGTTACACATGAGGCAGCTAGCAGTGTGCTAATTACTGCAGCTCCTGTGCAAAAACATGAATTAAATCACATTTATGTTTGCTTACTTGGAATGCATCTGCAAGTTGCTAATTTGTCTGATCAGCTTTGTAAAGAATGCAGCAAAATCTGAATTCTGTTGCTTTTTGTAAAGCCCATGAAACATATTAAACTTCTAGAACTTAAAATGAGTAATAGATTACTTGATAGGGTGGGTGGGCTTGACAGATTCATGTGCAGCACCTCATACTTTAAATCAGAGGTTCCCAAACCTGGTCCTTAAGTACCCTGGACCTTCATGTTTTAGATTTGCCTTTGTTCCAGCACACTTGATTCAACTGACTGCATGACCTCCTCTGCAGGCAACAAATGCTGCAGAAGCTGTTAATCAGCCATTCAGGTGTTTGGCAGCAAGGAAACACCCGAAGCATGAAGTGCAGGAGTAGATCTGAGGACCGGCTTTGGGAACCAGCGATGTAAAGTTTGATGTTTGCACAGTTTTGTGGGGAAAAAAAGCAAAGAATAAAACAGAGAGATGTCAGCTATGTTATTTATTAAAATCTCTTCTCGTTGATCTTTTACGACTCAAGGTGGATCCCAATAAAACAACAGTGGCCAGACAAATGGAAGCTCTTAGGGAAATAACCGCACAGCAACGCACACACACACCCACACCCACACACCCCCACACACAGGAGCCATCATCTCTAATAGCCTTTCAGCAGCAGGTTAATACAGGCAGCATTTGAGGAAGGAACTAAGCAGCTCCGGTTTCTCCAAACAGACAGACTCAGTCCATTAAACACACACATTAATGTCTTACTGAGCTTTTGGCTTCCAACTTTGCTCAGTGAATTGACAAAGATGGAGAATTGAGACGTGTTTGTTCTGGTTTCTCCACATGACAGAAGATTAGACGCTGGGAGACAAAGACCTAGATGGCTTCCAGAGTGAGTTGAGAAAACATGAAGTTTCGTCATGATCCAAACTGAAATCATATTTCTTATTCTGATTTCCGTAATAAATTCCTCCTTTCCAATTAAAAGTTTAATTCTGGTGACATGCTGTAGACATGTGTGTGGGGGGGTGGGGGTGTGGGGGTGTAGGGAGGGGTGTGTGTGTGTGTGTGTGTGTGTGTGTGTGTCGGCTCTCTTAAATTTAATACATATTAATTCATTTCTGCTTAATGTTGAACTATATTATATTGCAGCAAAAATAATCACATTTAAGTGATTAGATTTAATTTGTTGGTGTGGAAACTCCAACCTGATTTCACAGCTTCCTGATAATTTAACAGTTTACTGTTACATATCCTGTCCTATCTTCTAACCCATAGCTTTATAATTCATCTTGCTAAATATATCATTTGTAATTAGCAGTTCGGCCAGCCGCTACCAAAAACCCAGAAGCCCAGAACCTGAAGCAGCTGTCTGAGAACATGTCTGATGTTCTGCTGCAGATCTCATGCTCTGGTTTCTTGTTGCAGTAGATTCTCTGGCCCTTGTACACAAACACTGCTTGTCAGAAAATTTGACCATGAACAGAATAAAATACTGACAATAAGCAATTCATCACTTACTCTGTGGCTGTGAGAGGGCACTAAGACATGGATAAATCTGGAATCAGTTGAAAGTCTGAACACAGCATCACTCTTATTTTTAATTAGTTCCCAAATGGCTGTAAAACTAAACTGCAGCTGCATTTTCATTGACCGTATAATTGTGCAAATTGGAATTATGAAAATAGATTAGCTAAACGGAAACATGCCAATTTAGGAAAACAGCCTCAATGTTTTGAATAAAACATTTTGGCACTAGGATCAAGTGGTTCTCCGGCTGCATTGAAATGAGTGTATTTTGCAAAACTGCAATGAAAACACTTTTTTCCGAGTCATGTGATCAACAACTAGATGTCACTACCAGCGGAAAAGATGAAGACGATGACAGGAAGTAGCTGGAGGATTATGTTTTTTAATGACTCAATATGTCAAAAAACTTATTTACATGGGGTTTGATTGCTTTTTATTTAATGGAGATTGTGTTGGTTTTTTTACATTAGCAGAATATCAACAAAGTTTTGCGTACATTTGTAGTGGAAACATATTGAATGGAATCATTTGATAATCATGGTATTATCTTTTCAATATTGACATTTTGCTTTTGAATTCACACAAGAGAGAGATTTTTGTCTCTTGACTCTGAAGAGACAACAGTACTAATGTAAAGAATCGACATTATCAGTATTATCTTAGCATTATCTTTCATCAAAGTTCAAATAAAACCTGTTACCAGTACTATGTAGATTTCTGCTATGATATTACTGCCATAATGTGGACCACATCGTTCCAGACAGATGTGGAATGTGGAAGAACTCGTGGATGTGTTTACCTGAGGCCCCTAAACAGGCTCCTCAGTGGAGAGAGGATGTCTCCCGTGGCTGATTGCCTCACTGACAGAGCAAAGCAGAGGAGATAGCTGGACACTTCACAACATTTATTCTTCCACTGGTGCCTCGGGAAGACCAGTTCATATCGATGGCTACTAGATAACCCAGGCAATAAACTCAACCTGTCCGCAGATTCATAAACATACATTGATCCTCTCATGGCATCCACCGTTTCCTTCCACTTCCATGTAAACCCAGAGGTTTACTGGCTACTGCTGCCATGTGATAGAAAATACATGTGTTGGTTTCGTATATTCATCTGTGTGGAAAACTATAATTTGTCTGTTTTCATTAGAGTGAAACTGCTCTGCTCACTAAGACAACCAGGAAGGATGACTGTCTCTGAGAAGTCACTTTAAGGGTCTTCTCAGATACATTGATGTTATTAATGACATTTAGCTTGTTATGAATTTTTCTTAATTATTAACATTAATTTAACATTAATAACTTTTTAAAATTCATAACAAGCTAAACAGCTAAATAGGTTGAGTCAGATGTTTCACATGGTTTCTGCCAGAGGTCATGTTCAGGCCTGTCAGAATGCCAGAGATGATTGAACGAGTTAAAATGATTGGATTATGCATAAATCATCACTCACAGAAGTTTTCTTCTTCCCAAAGCTAGAAAACGTCTGGTTATGTTGGTTAGCTTCTGTTTTGCTGTGTTTTTATCAGAATCACTGTGAAATCTCAGGCAGGTCTTGATAAGAGTCTCTGGTAGCAGCTTGGAAATGTTCTTTAGAGAAAGCTTTAAACTTTTTGGCTCCACAATGTTTGAAGCTAAATAAATGCCCACAGCTTACCTCTGCCATTGGACTCTATTGTTTTCTCACAGCATGCTTCGAGTTTCTGTTAAGATTGGGATCAGCTCAGTTTTTACCATAATGACATGGCCAGATGACGGATGGATCAATCAGAAGTATTGATCTGATGAGGAAATGCTCAACTTGAGCATTGCAGCTGGAATTTGACTTCTTGATTCTGATGGATCCTTTGTGTTAGATACGTAGACAATCATCAAAAAAATCAAGATTTTTGGTGTGATTAACAGCACAGCAATCACTTACCCTGAGGTCTATATATAACTAAAAATAGGGAATAAATAATTTATTTGACAAAGTTATTATTATTTTTTTTTTACAAATGATTAAACTTCTAAATATTAGTTTTATTTCCAGAGGGTTTATCTTAACATTTTGTGTTATGTTTTTGAACAGATGCTGTTTATATCTTTGAGTAAAATTCAATTAGTCAATGCCAGAATGGAGAAGAGGCTCGAGGGAAGATCTGCCACACAAATCTTCTGTCCGTCACTGAACCTGAGTGGGCTTGAAAAAGCTGACATTTTAACTTCTGTCCAATCAATAAAAGGAAATTAGAAGGTAAACAGCAGAGCCTCATAACCGAGAGGCAGTCGCTCTAATGTCATCCAGCCTGTTAATAAATCCCCAGTGGAAATCTTCTAGATCTGATACAGAACAAGTGAAGCTGTTAAAAGTGACCTACGTTTGACCTCGTCTCCTACTGACCAGTAACAGGCTCCATCATTATCGTCATCATCAAAATATTTATTTGTAACTATAATTTAAGAATTATTGTTAAATTGAGACCATTTGCTGTCACAGAATGAGCTAGAAATTGTTCTTCCAGCCTTCAGTCTGTCCAGAATGCTGCAGTGAGGCTGCTGACTCAAACTGACAGTAGAGACACATGACTGCTGATCAGGTCTCCATTGCTCTGACTTCACTTCATGGTCCAAATTTAAATTTTGGTTTTAAATTTCAAGGCAATCCATGGGCAGGTTCCTAAATACAGTAAATAAAGCCTTTTGGATCTTCAGGCTTTGTTTAAGACAAATCTGTCGGCTGAACCTCGATCCCGTTTTAAAAGTCATGGACTGGGGCTCAGAGGATCTGGAAAAGTTTCTTGATGGAAAATTTCGAAATGATCCAAATACAAAACTAAAATGAGCAGCGAAACACCAAGACCAACAAAAAGAGCTTTTTAGAGCCAACGCTGCTTCAGAGGAGCAAAACCATTTGTGGTTCATATTATAATACAGGCTGCTCTATTTGCTTTCCAGTAGAGATGTGGGTCAAGTTGCTGTTGGGAAACTGTAATCTTGGTTCACACAAACATAAACACCTCCATGATGGCTGGATGACCCAGTTTGGACCATCTGGAAGTTCATTTCACAGAAAGTATGAAATTTCCAATGAACACGACTTTCTGAATGTCTTGGCTCAAAATGTCATGTGTTGGCTGCATCAGAATCACAAAACTAACGCATTAGTAATGTCTCCATCATCAGCGCCATCTGACGCATTCACTCTCCTTAGGCCTCCACCCACCTCCACCTCCTCCTGGTGTAACCCCTCCCATCTCTGCTGGCACAAAACCATATAAATCAGTTGAGCTGCAGGTTGGAACCAAGGTGCGTCGACCTGCAGAGTGAGATCTCACCGAGGAAGAGAAGAAGACAAGGACTGCAGAACCCAGAGCCTCTGCTGCTGTCAGAATCCACCTGTGGCTCCAGCTGCTGCCTGGAACTTCATAAAGTAAGTCTCCATCCAGCTGCAGCTTCTCCCTTCATTTCAACCAGTCAGCATGTCGTTAAGAGCCTTACTGTGCAACTGCTATGAAGTTTTTCTATTATTATTATTATTATTATTATACTTTTTTTTTAACGTGTTCTCCAAAACAAGGACACAGACCTTAAGGTCTTAAAACGGCAGAACTTCCCAGCCTGAATTAAAGCTGGAAGCCTCTGCTCATCTCACAGAGCTCGTCTGAAATGTAACGAGCTTCTGATGAAAGTCCGTTCAGCACCACGTCCAGCTCCGGACTCAGCTTGGATGCCTGGTCTCTTTTCCTGTCTCAGAGAAAACGTGTCTCTACAGAGACTCGGCAAGTCGGGCCTCAGCCGCAGTCTGAGCCCAGAATCATCTGAAGTAACGTCTTGCAGCGCGTTACAGCCACCAGCCTGTAACGCAGCGCGATCAGTGAAGGAGGCTGATTGTCCGAGAGCAGAACTCTCCCCACTTATCGCGAGAACAGGAAAGAACAAGACGAGATGCAGTGGAGTTTGGATAATCGAAGTTTTCAAACGAAACTGACGCATTTCATACAATAATAATAATAATAATAATAATAATAATAATAATAATGCTTACATAATAGTGGCGTCTGTTTATGTTCGTCTGAGTTTAGCATCTTCAATAAATGCCTGCGGGAATCCCATGTGGAATTAAATTTAGTTGCATATTTAATTGAACTCTTTCTCGCGATCTCGTCTGCTTCCCGCACACAACATCGATGCTTTAGTTCAGTTTGATATTTGCATGAACACCAATATGAACATTAGAAAAGTCTAAGAGACACCAGGCATTGTCACCAAAATATCCTCATATTAATAAACCTTTTTAAAAATATATATAATTCATAATCTCTCTATAAGAACTTCCAAGTACCATGCTCTTAAAAAGAGTAAATCAATTTTGTTTCCACCTTTCTCTTTTTTCGATTTTATTTGTATTTTCTATTTTCTGTTCTGGCAGCTTGGGCCAATACTGTGGATCTGGTTACCCTGCAGTGTTTTGCACAAATGACTGAATACAACGTATAAAAAAGACTGTACAACAATTATATTATATTATATTATATTATATTATATTATATTATATTATATTGTGTCTGCTGCAGATGGCTGTGATGCTGAGATCATGGACGATGCTGGTGGCTGCTGTGCTGTGTTTGCTGGTCTGTCTGGGAGCGCTGGCAGATGCCTACCCTCCAAAGCCAGAGAACCCTGGAGAAGACGCTCCGCCTGAAGAGCTGGCCAAATACTACACAGCCCTGAGACACTACATCAACCTGATCACCAGGCAGAGGTCAGTACGCGTCCTCCATGTCCTGCAGGGTACAGAGGCTCAGGGCAGATGTGTGGAATTCGTTTTAGTTTCATTAATGATAGGAAGAAAAAGTCTCTCTTTTAAAACTGTAAAAGAAACAATGATCTGATTCTGATGACCTTGTAGTCTTTTTGGTTTTTTACACTGATTTTGCTACGGCTGTGCAGAAATTCATCTCATGGCATTATCACTTTCTAATCGATAATTTTTACACTGAACAACTTCCATGATTTTGCAGGTAGAAAAAAACAACAACTCAAGATGTTTAAAAAAAATCTAAATTGCAATAGGATGAATTTAGTTTTTTTCTTTCAACTTTTCCAATTGAGATCATATACATTTTTCTTTGATTGAGTCACAGCAGCAACCACTTCCCCAGTCCTGCTCTCAGCATGGGGTTCCTCCATGCATGCAGCTCGCTGAAGCCGCTCTGATCAGATTACGTTTCCTCCCCTGAACCTCCAGATCTACAGCAGCAGAGCAATAAAAGTTATAAGGATGGACCCAGAGAGAATCCCAAATGTAGTTATCAGGGCCAAATCCAGGCCTGATGTTCTCAGGTGTAATGCAGTGTTGAACCTTTATATTTAAAGTAGTCTGGCTCATGGGCATCTGCTGTCATTCATGAAAGTTAAAAAGCTCATTGATACTTGAAGGTTGGAAGAATGCAGTCAAGAAAAACACATTTGTCTCTTTTATGTCTTCCTTAGAAAACACTTTGTGACCAATAAAATTCATTACTGTTCCCTCACTCCTGCTTCATAGACACCACTGATTCTAAAGAGCAGAGCCTTACTTCTAGGAAACTCTGAGAGTGGAATTATTTTTGTGTTTTGTGAGCTTTTGTCATATTCAGACAAACAATCACAGCTTCGTTGGCCAGGCTTAAAATCAGTGACTGATAATTGGTTTGTGATCAAACCAAACTCAAACACCAAGACTGAACTCATTAGCATCAGATTGTAGCTATGGTAACACAACAAACTATGAAGATTATTCCTTGTAGTTTTACAACATAAAAATGGCCAATTTCTTTAAATCCTAAATTTAAATGATAAATATTTTATCTCTATTGAGACAGTTAAATCTAATTTAATAGTACACTCTTTTTCAGGAATCAAATGTTAAAATTCTAGCATATTGTCTGTGTTCAAGTATTTATGGGGCCCCTGAAGGCCAGGGGACCCTCTGCTCAACTCACTTATTCCTTGTGCTGGCTCTGAACCAGACTCACAGGTAGTCATTTTCACAAAAAAGGACAATTTCAAAAAGAAATTGAAAGAAATATTGAACCGTAAGACCTTATTTTAAAGGTACTTGTATCTGTGTTCTTAACAGAATTGACTAAATTCCACATCGGAGGGTAAAAACTAAAAACCAGTCAGGATGTCTGTATTGGTGCATCTCCATATGAAGCACGCAGATTCAAAGTATGATGACAATATGAAAACAAAAAAATTAAAAGAGGCTTCAAAGTAAAAGCAAACTTACAACCAAGAAAAAAAAAATACCGTACAGTTATTAAATAGTCATTCTCAGATCAAATGAAATGCGCCACTGAATGGAGTTATTTTGAAAAGATTTACAATATGTGAATATTTGTCCATCGGATGCAGCAACATAAAAGAGATGCTCAAGATTTTTAATGAAAGGTCTCCTGCTGTGGGTTTGCACATGAGGTTTAAAGTTTTCACCATTTTATTGCAGATGAAAGTGGAAATGAGATAACAGTCATGCAGGTAGAAAATTTTGGCTGGACCGAGTTTGGAGATTTATGGTGTAGAACTGACCATTATGAGACATACAGTATGAGGCGGTACCAGCTGGAAGTCCAAATGTGTATTTCTTGCCTGATTGCTTCCCTGCGAGGCAGCACATACACACACACACACATGCACCCCTGCACCTCCACACACACGTGCACTGACAGACTGAGATGAAGTAGCGGGGCGTAAGATTGGATGCTGTGATGTTGGGGTATGTTGATGGAAAAACAGGAGCTGCAGCTCGGGCTGCTGGGGTTTTGTTGTTTCTGTTAGAAAAACACCTGCAGCCTTCTGTCTTGTAAACCATGCAGTGGTTTCACATGAGCCCCAGATGCCCCTGATGCCTCTAATGCCCCTGAAGCCAAGTAAAGGTGACAGGAGTTAGAAGGGGGGCAATGATTGTAATTCTGCATCACAGCTTTCTTCATAAACGCTCACTTAACTTATTGTGTACATCCTACATCCTACTGACACCTAAAAAGATAAATGATATAATATAAGAGTCATTATAACATTTAAAACACATCGATATCTTTGATAAAACTGCAGTTTAATTGGATTTAATTTCTCCCTGTTCCCGTCTGCAGGTACGGGAAGCGCTCGGCTCAGGAGGACGTGGTCGCAGAGCTGCTGCTTGGAGGCGACATCAGCAGAGACCAGAGATCAAGGTGGAGCACCTCATCCACCCTGGGGACAGCGTGTGTGTGTGTGTGAGGATGGGTGGTGCATTTGATGAAGAACCAGACGCTGACTGGCTTCTCTCTGTCTGCCTCTTAACAGATACGATGACTCCTTCATGTGGTGACACTGCAGCCCTCCTTCCTCCTCACGGTGCTTCCCAGAATGCACCTGGAGGAGCCAACAGGTGCCTCTCACCCCCTCTAAAGCCAAAAGAATGACCATCGCTGACCGGAGCACAAGCTCTCTCTCTGTCTCTTGTCATTTCGACAACTTTGTTGTTCCAACAGTGCCGTGCCGTAAGTCAGTGTTTAGATTAAAACGTGAAGTCAGAGCAGTCAGTTGAACAGGGAGCCGTGTCTTTGTGTCCCTCCATCTCTCTGTCGTGAAGACATTCTGTTTCGCTGTTGCCAATGCCGAGAGGAAGAACAGCGGATGTGAATTAAACCATTTTCTGTGTGACTAATGTTTGTTTATGACTCCCTTGTTTTGGGATGAAAGTCTGGAACAGGCTGAGCTGCGTGGTGTGGAAGACCAAAATGAACATTTTGTCATAAGTTTCTATGACATGATGATAGTTAGTAATTCAAAACATGATGTCATACAGACAGAGGTCCTCAATGTTATCAGATCTTTACCAAAAGATGAAGAGAATCCATCGCAGAACAGAAACAAACACAAACAGCCACACGCAAGTCCAGACTCAAACCAATTTTAATATGAAAATGGTGAGGACAGCGAGGTTGTGGAGCTTAAACACACAAAGCACTCAATATATAAATATATAAAATATACAAAAAGGAGGAACATGACTCAAATTTTTCATCTGCTCTTTAATTTTTTTCAGATTAAGGCCTGATGTGTTACTTTCTGAGATCTTTATCACTATTTCACTATCACTATCGTTTCTGTATAATTGGTCAGTTCTCCAGGTCTGGGTGACACTGAACCAACAAAGAAGAATAATAATGTTAGGGCTCATCTTAGTTTCTTTTAAAGATAAATCACCATTCTAAGCCTGTTAGCATTCATACAGGTCATTTTTGTTTGATATTCACATTTATTTGTTGTTTAAAATCTTTTGAGCAAACAAACCAAACAATTGGAACAGAATTCAGCTCAGTCTGAAAATGTCAAACAGTAACATGGCAGCAAAGTGTAAAAGCACACAAAGTAATTATGTCACGATAGGCTTGAACGAGTTCAGGACGACAGCAGAGGAGTGTGTGTGTTATTTTTTTTTTGTCTAAATGTTTTCTAAAGGGACACACAGAGTCTCAGACTCAGAAAAAAGCAGGTATTAATGCAAGTAAGATGTAATTACTGTAATTCTTTGAAAATGTTCTGTATTTTGGCTTATGATGCACAACCTTACCCTCAAGATCATCACTAAATAATATGTTTTCTTCCTTTATTTTGCCACTACATGTTCTAATGTATTTACCCGGGTTAAGATGCAACATCCAACCCTTCCCCCTTGGTGGTGGTGTTACCTCGTTTTGGAACCAGCTGATAGTTCAGAGCCCTGCGTTCAGCCATCCACTCAGAGGTTATCTAGATCCTGTCTAGGAAACAAAGTTCCTACACTGAGAACTGCAGAATATTTCAGGGAAGTCCTGGTTTAATCCGGACAAACAGCAAACATTTTAGACAGATCAGTTGAAATGTATTAGTCTTCAGAATTCATGAGTGCGTTAGTTACAACATTAACTTTGACTCATCGTCACTTTTTGCACATTTAACTCTCAAAATGAAGTTAGATTTTTCCTATTGTTCTAAGATCTGATATCGAATAGAGCTATTAAGTTTTACATCTCGCTAATATGAGAACGTTTCTGTTTGAAATAAACAAAAAATTAAATATCAGCAAAAATTCTAAATTGGAGAGCAGCAGGAGAGTCCGTCTGGTAAAGTAAAGTTAACAGTTTGTCCCTGAAGCCAGCAGCACAAAACAGAGAAAGCTCAGGACAAGATCTATGAGAAGGAACAATTTTAACCCAAATCTTGAAAGTACACAGAGTGTCTGCCTCACACTAAAGCTGGGAGCTGGTTCCACAGCACAGGAGCTAGAGACAGCTACAGCATCTGCCTCCCATTCCAGAACCAGCAGGAAAACTGCAGTGCTCAGTTAGTAACATGCCAACAGTCAGATGTATGATGGAGTTTGATTATTAAGGACTTTATAAGTGAGAAGGAGAATTTTAGCTCCTCTAAAATGACTGACTTTCTGAAATGACCTGCAAGTAATATTGCATTTTTACTCAATACTTGCATCTTTTGAAATGTATTGGTAGATGTTAAATAAGAGGGAACAAGATGGAACCTCAGGTTATCCTGCATGTGTTTATTGCCTGGTCTGATGAAAAGTTACCTTTTGACACAAGGAAGTCCCTGTTCTTCAGGTAAGGCTTAAACTAGTCCAGAGAATTGTTCTGAGCTCTCCAGTAGTTTCAATAATAAGTCCTGGTCAACAGTGTCAGATGCTGCCTGAGGTCCAACAGAACCAGCACTGTGGTCCTTCCACTGTCTATGTCATTGAACACGTTGTGTTCTGTCTGTCCAATGGGAGTGGAGGTGTGCCTGGTTGTGTGTGTGTCAGCAGAGGGAGGGGCTTCCTGGGGTCCCATTAATTCAGTAGAGCAGCAAATGCAGCGTTGAGGCTGATGTTGTTGTGTGACGCGAGCCGCGAGCCTCGGCCAGCGCGGTGCGCGTCACGTCCTGGAGATCTTAGCGCTTTGTGTCTTACCGTCAGATGTCCACATGTTTTATTTTGAAATTCTCGCGGAAGTTGCGGCTTTTTTTCGGTCACATTGACACCGACGCGGTTCTAAACGTCGACAACGAGCAAGACAACAATAAGACACGCAGAGACCTCCAGCCAGCGGGAAGCCTGTCTCCCTGTTCAGAGGTAGGAGGGACGGGGACACCGGGGTCTCCGGGTCTCCGGGTCTTCGGGTCTCTGGGGTCTCCGGCCCCAAACAAAGAGCAGCGGGAGACCTGCAGCTCTGTCTGCTGCGTTCCGTCCTCTCGGTTGTTCATGTGCTGGTAGTGGAGCTGCTGGTTGTTGAAGGTGTGATTGTCTGACTGTACACTGAGGTTATGTTAATGGGGTAAATAGTTTCTTTGTTGTCTGTCAGACTTTGGGTTGTCCGCATTTTGAAAGTGGGCGTGTCATTTTGGTTATATATGACCTCTGAGACCAGTTAGAGCCGCGCTCAGCATCTCTCCTATTGTGCTCGGAGTGGGATGCACTCACTGGCTTAAAAATCTAATTTAATTATAAAGTAAAAGTACAGAGACTGGAAGACATCTGATTCCCTGATTCTTTGGGTCGTGTCTGTTTCAACCTGGACTGGCTTTGATCAGCTCTGGGATGAATGGCTACTGAGATTCTTCAGCTGGTCAAACCTTAGGCTGAATTGATTTTTTAAAATACATGTTGTGTTTAAAAAATAACACATAAAACCAATGTGATTTGTTTTGTTAATATTTTTACTCTTTAATTTTAAGTCTGTGTTAGTTGACTGTTTGGTGACGCAGCAGTTAGTTTTTTGTTGTTTTGTTGTCTTTTGTTGTTTTTTGTTGTTTTGGAGCATGCATGGCTTCTTTCCAGGTACTACGGCGTCCTGCCGCATCTCAAAACATGTCTGTTGGGTAAATTGGGCTTTTTAAATTGTCCTTATGAGTGAGTGTGTGTACATGGTTGTTTACATGGTGTATCCCACCTACGTCCATCCCCACACCACCCACCACTATGCAGAGACAAGCAGGTGTACACTACGACTGGATGAGGGAGAACAAACTGACAAACTTCCAATGATAGCATTGAATCAGCCTCAGTGAAAACTTCAGAGTTCAGAGGCACACATCAGTTTCCATTATGTAGATTTTAGATCACATTTACAAAATGATACAACTTTAGCTGATTGCAAATTCTATTTAAGGAATTTTAAAAACACATTTCAGAACATCCTCCTTTAGCCTTCCTTCAATGATTGGTCAGTAAATGGACTGATGTCATGCAGCACCTTTCCAGTCACACTGATCACTCAAACGCTTTACAGTTCAGACTCACATACACACCAGTCGAGGATATGTGCTTTGACCAGAGACACATCAACATGTAACGACTTTTCTAATTGCCAAACAATTACTTTACCGCTGAGGCAGTCGCCCTCACTGTGAGGGCAGCCACTGAAAAGCAGCATCTTGTTTTGACTTTTTTAAATAAAGGACAAAAAGATTAGAGTCGACATTCCAAACTCTTGGCTGCCCAGTGGCGCAGCTGGTAGAGCTGTTGCCTTGCAGCAAGAAGGTTCTGGGTTCGATTCCCGGCCCCGGTCTTTGTGCCTGGAGTTTGCATGTTCTCCCTGTGCATGGGTGGTTTCTCTCCGGGTACTCTGGCTTCCTCCCACAGTCCAAAAACATGACTTGTCAGATTAATTGGCCTCTCCAAATTCTCCCGAGGTGTGACTGTGTGTGTGCATGGTTGTTTGTTCTGTATGTCTCTGTGTTGCCCTGCGACAGACTGGCGACCTGTCCAGGTGACCTGTCCAGGGTGACCCCGCCTCTCGCCCGGAATGTTAGCTGGAGATAGGAACCAGCACAAAGGGACAAGGGAGTATTGAAAATGGATGGATGGATTCCAAACTCTCTTAAGTTTTATTTTAACATTTAGTAAAACATTTCCCTAAAGATTGTAGCTCCTTACTTTAACTCTTTCCACGAAGCTACCAACATGGAAATCTTCTGATTCCGGTCGGCAGTAAAAGGGCGACCCTATTGGACGTAAACTCCCCTCAATCATCACATGTAAACAGGCTACACATAAACGTCACTTCTACTTTAAGCTGCATATTAGAACATCATCTTCTGAATATTTAAAAGTCAGAAATGCTACAGGAAGTGAAATACTTCACAAGGTCTCATTTCTAATAATTATGTTCTTTAAAAATATAGAAGCAGAGCAAGTGCAACCAGGGTTGGCTGCTCTCCAAGCCTTTGTACTAACACCTCTGAGTGGGCTGTGCTAACTGTGCCTGTGACATTTGTCTCATGGCTCAGCACAGCAGATGGGTGGCAGTGGGAGTTGAATGGAGGCGGCGCAGTGATGAGTGGGTGGGGGCGTGTCTGCATTAATAGCATGGTGGGGGTGGGGGAACAAGAACAACAATGGCTGACTGCACAATGAACAAAAGTGAACAAAACTATATTTGATTTGTTTTCCTTAAGTATGAAAAAGGAATCAGAGAATGGAAACATACTCTGTATTCCCTGTCCTGTTGTCATTCATCCATACTTCCTTGTATTTGTACCTCCCTCAATGTTTTCTGTTATCAAGTGATAAGTATGGTTTTCATGCTCACTTATTTGTATGCTGAAAAAGCAACATGTCTGATTACAGGCAATAATGCCTGTAATCAGACATGTTGGGCACTCAGAGCAGAAACTGTGCTGTCAGGAAAAATAGTCAAGTTATTTTTACAACGCAATTCAAACACAGAAACAGATCATATGAATTAAAAACTAAATGACAACATTTAAGGCACTAAAAAGCTAAAGAGTGCTAGAAATGATAAAACATCTTCGGAGGAGCTGCAGTAAACAGTCATGTTCACATTGCTGAGTTGGAGCAAGCAGTTTCTGCACATCTCAGGTTTTCAGGCAGTTTGTTCCAGAGCTGAGGGCGATGGAAACTAAGAGCTGCACAGAGTGAGCATATATCTGATGACCTGAGGGAATTATATGGTTCATACCTGAGCAGCTACTATGAAATTTATTTAGGAATAATACTACTCCTATTAAAGGGGCAGTACATGTAAAATCCACTTTTTTGAGCTTCACATCATGTTATAATGTTGTTCTCTTATCAAAAACATATTTGGGGTGTTGCTTTGATTCTTTCATGCTTGTTTGAGAAAACTTTTAATTTCCATGGCAACAATTCAGCTGTGCAAAACACCTGAAGGGACCGAAGGCGCATGTCCTCCTCTTTCATAGGCACAGCTCCTCCCCAGAGCTGCAGTTTTCGAGTTTCTGAGCTTCCACCTCACAGAGCGGCCCTCCTCCACTCGGCTCCTTCAGACTAGCCAGCAGCATTTAGCAAACACCTGGTGGAACTGTACATCTGCTGAGCTCATTATAGGAGCTACTTCTATGCTAGTAAAAAGTTGTTTTATAAATAGAGGAGCCATGTTATAATGATTCCTGAAGACAGAGTGTCAGAAAGAGCAGGAGTTTCTTAAAGAGACAGAGGCCCAATTTCAAAGTACTAAATTTGGAAGTAACATTCATTTCAAGTCATATTTGACATGTATACAAAATTTTTATAAAAATAGAATTTAACATAGCAACTTAATTGTGCTATAAAATGACACTACGTACCTGGAAAACACATAATACTGTTCCATTAAGTTCATTTGATCAACTAGTGTTGTTTTGATATGTTACTCTAAAGAGAACAAAAGTAAAACATTCCCCACTTCTGTGATGAGAGCATTTACCTTCAGGTTCATAAGTTTTATGCTCAAGCTAATAAAACTTAGCTTGTCCTGTTTCAGAAATTGGGATGTTATTCTGATGAAGTTAAACTGAACTTGTTTAGATCATTTTGTACCTCACTGCATTCGACAACAAGCCTCAGCGATCTTCTACCTGCAGGCCTTCACCACAGTTTGTAAAAAAAACAACAATTAAACAAAGGTTTTACTGAAACTCAGTGTCTTGAACCATGTGTTTCAGTGTCTGCTCTAAATCAACTGAGAAACTGGAAGCTGGTGGAGTAAAGAGTGATTCAGCATCATCAGTCACACACACCCACACACACACACACCCACACACCCGCACACCCACACACCCCGGCTCTTGAAGCTTTATGAGCACCCTTGTTCAAAAAAACACATCAGTAGAACAGAAGCATGGTGGACTCTGCTCGTATCATTTTGTACATTTGATGTTATCTTTCAATGGTCTTCCTTTTTTTAGTACCCTAACTGTATGTTGTTATAATTTTAGGATAATAATTTATTTTTTTTTCTGAGATGATGATCGTCTTTCAGTCGATCCAGTTTTTCCTTACTTTGCCTCCCAGTCTGCTCTGCTTTTGCCTACGGTGTTGTATAATCCCTACTGCAGCAATAAGCAGCGATGTGAGTGTGAAAGCTGATGGAGGAGCCGTTGCCATGGCAGCCATGTGATTTCACAGCAGCTTTTCATTACAACGATAGATGCAGAGATCGTCACATGTAAAGAGTGCCCTAGTCTGTTCTTAGTTAATCAAAATAAGTGTAGCTGAACGTGTTGTCATGGTGATGTGTAGATTAGATACATGCCCCTCCCCATCCCCTCTCTCATCAGTTTGTGCCAGACTTCATTCTGGAACAATCGCAAAAGCTCCGCCTTCCCTTGCTGACATCACTCCCTGCTTTGTGTGTGTGTGTGTGTGTTTGGGGGGGTGGGGTGTGGGTGTGTGTGTGTTTGTCATGGTATGGTTCCTTCTCAGTCTTTGTTGATCTAGATGGAACCAATGGAAAGCTGAATATTGTTTCTAAGAACTTCTGGATGTTTGAAGGAAACGACATGGACTCACTGCCCACATTCTGACAGAACATTGTTGATTGAGTTAACCACATTTTATCTCACTGTCTGAAGTTAAAGCTGCAGTATGTAACTTTTACATTTTGCAAAAACAAATATGTTTTTTTTTACATATTTGTTAAAACAGTCACCATGTTGTGAAAGTATCTGTGAAAAGATCGATCTGTTCTTCCTCCTTCCTGAGCTGCTACTGTTGTCTGAAGAAATGCACCGCTCCCAATCATCCTCAGGTACTTGCTGCTAAATGGGCTAACAGTGGAAGACCAACTTACCGTTAAAGTAAAACCGTTTATCTGCTGAAATTGTTCTTTGGTTCAGAATGAATAAGTAAATGTGTGGTGTATCTGTGTATCTTTGTGTTCAGTTGATGCTTTGTGTTGCTGCCTTTTGCTGCAGTTGCAGCTCCTGATTAAAAGAGAAATGAAGAAAAACCCTTGCATGATGCTGCCTCCACCATGTCTCACTGGGGGAATTTTGGGTCAGTTTTTCACCACATATCGTGTTTTCCATCCGTGTCAGAGGATTTTGGTCTGATCTGACCAAAGCGTTTCCAGAACGTTCCTGTTGTTTACTGGGTTTTCTCTACATGATTTGTGGAAAATTGCAAACAGAACTTTCATGGAGTTCTGGAAACGTAATCTTTCATCTTGCTGCTCTTCCAGAGTTGTGTAGTCTCATGGTTTTCCAGTTGGGAGATTATTAATCAGCTGATTTGTCGTCAACTAATTGCACTGGACTTGTTTTCATTATGGCTGTGTGGATTATAAAGGGGGCTGTATCTAATGCACCTCACATGTTTCAGATTGTTGTTAGTAAAAACATATCCCTCCTCCAAATGTTTTGAGGTATTTGGCTGCATTTGAAACATATAGATTCAGCTCCTATAACTGATGAAAAGTTTGTTCTCAGGTCTGTCATCTCTTTGCTTAAACTCTGCAGCCGTTCCGCCATCCTGCTGTCCCTCCCTCTGTCTGTCCCTCTCAGATTGACTGACGTTGTGCCATGCCTGTGGCCTCCACCAGGGCAGAGCCTGGTGAGACCTGACACAATTCTGCATGTTCACAGTTATCATCATAAGATTATTGTTGTCTGTTTTTTCTTTTCTTTTCTTCTTTTTTTTTTACAAATCCTCCTTCCTTCCTTCCACCCAAAGGCTCTTCTCTGTGCATCAAGTGAATACAAGAATGTCAGATTTATTTATTTTTAACGCTTTGTTGAAGTTTGCAGGGATTATCATCTGCTGAATGTATGTGTGCGTGTGTGTGTGGGTGGGTGTGTGTGTGTGTCAGCTCCACAGGTGTTGGACGCAATGAGCGACAGCACAACCAGCTCCACCATCGCCAATGACCTGGACCTCATCTACCTCAAAGGCATTATGGAAAGCCCTTTGGTGAGGCTCACACTCAAATATGAATGTTTGAAATGGAACTGAGATTTAAAATGAATAAGTTAGTGTTTTTTCCACTGAATTAAAACCCGGCTCGCTATTGGTGAATGTCAGGAGCAGGAGGAAAGCCCCAAGGAGCCGCGTCTGTCGCCAGTGAGGGAGAACAATGTGGAGCTCCTGCAGGAGATCCTCAGGGATCTGGACCCATTCACGCAGCGCTCCGACGCCGCCGCTGAGCTGGCCCGCATCCTCACACAGCCTCACTTCCAGGTGTGGAATGGACACAAATGCATCGCACTGCATGGCAGGGCTTTGAAGCAGGAGCTTTGACTCACTAAAGATAAATTTGAATATCAAACTAGAATTCTATGTCTTTTTCTTCCATTCAGTCTTTACTGGAGACTCACGATTCAGTGGCCTCCCAGGCCTGTGAGAGCCGGCCCCCCGGCCCAGGTGACTGTGTTGATCATGAACAGGAAGACAGCCAGACCCACCCGGCCCTGCCCTCTGATGCCATACGCATGGTTGGCATACGCAAAGTAGCCGGGGAGCATCTGGTGGGAGAACGTCACTGCGTTATTCCTGCTACAGCTAAACATTTCCACATTCATCAAATCAACAAACATGAGCTTTTTATTATTTTCCCCTGGAAAAAATATTTGATCTCATAGTGGATGTATTAAATGTCAACAGCACATCACATGATTCAAATAGTAGAGATGAATCAGGCGCTTTAATTTTGTGCAGTGTGAAAGTATTTATCCCCTTACAGATTTCTTCTGCTTTTTGATCACATTAAATGTTTCAGATCACCAAACATCTTTCAATATGAGACAAAGTTGAGTTTTGTAAATACCAAAAACATTTTTCAATTGATCATTTCAGTTCTTGACCCATTTAATCCCAACTTTTTCCCAGATATGAAAATATTAAAATCAGATGTCATTAATAGCCCTTTGAACTAATCAAGGCGAAATAATTAAAGAAATTGTGGAAAAATATATGAAAAGTTTGTTTTATGATCTGTCACAATTGTGAACGGTGGGATAATGTGGTGTTCTTACTAAGATGAGCTAAAAGTGCTTTTTCCAAATAGAAAAGATCATAAAAGGTGAACATTGTTTATTTAATGTATCTTGTAACAACATTATTTTAGTGCAACATTTGCTCTATAAAGTATAAATTTGACTCTGTATATTCTAATCCAAGGTAAATTTGAGTGCTTGACTGTTTTTGCATAATTATATTGAACTTCAGTCAGTTGTAGTTATGTTATCACATTGAAATAGATCATAAAGAGGACATCTATAGTAGAGGCCTTCATTTATATTATGAAAATCATGAATATCTGGCAGTCACACTGTCATACAGTAATAAACTTAGTCCAGGGGACAGAGCGCAGGTGTCATGCATCTTTTCCATCCGTCTCTGATTCAGTGCACCTGAATCAGGTGATTAGCAGGATTCTGGAGAACTGGCCTGCATACTGAGGAGGACATGGCGGGCGAACTGTCCTCTTGATCAAGGCCACAACGACTGACACAGACAAAGTGGAGGTTCCAGCTGGCAACCCACCAGTTATAAGATAAACTCCTACCTTCTCATAATGCAGTCATCCTATTTACAGGTGTACTTTTGAGATGGGCCACCACCACTTCTTGGACCTGAGCATGACTCATACTGTCATGATGCAGTGATAATTTTAATTAGAAACGTTAGAAACATTATACGGCAGCTATAAAGGACCGACCTGTCAAACCGACCTGTCTTTGTGTAATGACAAATATATTCCCACTAATGGTTGAACCATGAATTTACTGTGACTAACCATCCGCTTTTTGAAAAGTTGAGGTGAAGTTCACTAGCAACACATGACACTGCCAGATTACACCTTTATAAATGAAGCAGTCCTGATAGAAAATGCATCTAGAATTTCCACCATATGTCCCAACTCTTACCTGGTGTAGCTGGGTGCTGTGGTTGTGTCCTGCTCCAATCACGTTCCAAAGACGAAGTAAGGTTGATTCTCTCCTGGATCTTTAGCAACACGTCTCCTAACAGAGTCATAGTTTTATCATTGTTGGTTGTTGTTCTTGAAGCATTTTCTGGATTCACTCAAACACTTTCTGGTTGCCGTTTCAGGGTGTGACGTTCAAAGTGGAAGGTGGAGAGCTGGTGATTGCCCGCATCCTCCATGGAGGGATTATAGACCAGCAAGGCCTCCTGCATGTTGGAGACATCATCAAAGAGGCATTTATCCAATTTCTACCTTTCTCCAGGTTTTGAACCTGAGCTCTTAAACTTTATTTACTATAATCTACACCAGTGTTTTTGCAAAGTAGGGGGACTTTGTGGCTCCACTTTGGTTTCTGTATAGATATCTTAAACATAAGTCAGAAACTAAATATGAAAGTCACATGAAAAATATTATTTATATTACAAACATAACAAGAAATAAACTAAATGGTTGCTAATAGAGTTGCTAATGAGAGGTCGTCATCATCCATGTATTGCCTGTAAAGTTGGGGTGTAAAGATGTTGCACCATCTGTGCTAATTGCTCATAAAGCTCTAAAGCTAGTCTAAATGTAAAATTGAAGGATTTTGTCTTGGCTTTAAAATAGAAAAGCCATGTTATAATGTGACTGCTCTCTCTTCTTCTCACACAGTGTGACATCACCTCTGCTCCTGGTTTAAATAATTGACGCTTCACTGTAAGATGGTTTAAAAATATGATGAATGCTGTTTTTATGTCCTGGCCCTTAAAGAGAACTCAGAATATATTATAAGCATGGATAAGTGAAAAATGTTCATGTAGCAAGATTAGCTCCAAAGTTGTGATCCACTTCAATTTCAATTTATTTCATCAAGAACAGCACATGAACTTTTTTATTTTATTCTATGCAACAGTTTATAGATAAAGCACCTCGCTTTGTGAATAATTCATTTGAACAGACGGTTCTTGTGTTCTGACAGGTGAACGGGCGAGATGTGAGCCAGGACCCCAGGGTGCTGCTGGAGGAGCTACAAGCAGCCAGTGGCATTGTGGTTCTGAAGATTCTGCCCAGCTACCATGAGACCATCCCACCAAGACAGGTGACACATGCTAACATCCTCTGTAGTCTAGTTGTGATTTTTGTCATCCAGAATGAATGCGGTGCCTGTTGAATCAATGAGTTGGGGAAACCATTGTGTAGAGCCTCCTGTTTGTTTGAATTTGACCAGGTGTTTTTCAAGTGTCACTATGACTACGACCCAGCCAATGACACCCTGATTCCTTGTAAGGAAGCAGGCTTAAGGTTTGAGACAGGAGACATCCTCCAGATAGTCAACCAAGACGATGTCAACTGGTGGCAGGTAAGAGACCTGCACACAAAGCAACTGCAGCATGTAGGATTGATTTGCTCAGCTTTACAGACTAGAGATGCACTGATCCAGATATTGATATTGGATCAGTCCCAATTTAGAAAAATCTTCTAGATTGGGTATCGATCACAATGAACCCAATAAATGAGGGCAGATCTATTCAGTCTAATTCTATACTTCATGCTCTAAGCGATGCCACGCTTTATTATTTATTTTACATTATATTTAGAATTCCTAATTGCCATATCCGAATCAATCAAATTTTGTTTATTATTCAGATTAAAAAAAGTTTTTAACCTAACAAAAGCCAACAGATTGTATGGAGGCATTAAGTGGAAGTGTTCACTCTTCACGGACGAGAACGTTGCGACAGTAGACAAAACGCTTGAGCTGTCACTGACTTCACAGCAATCCCTCACACTGAGCATGCACGGAGCAACAGTGGAGAGAAAAGAACTCCCCTTTAACAGGAAGAAACTTCCAACAGAACCAGAACCGACTGGGTGACAGAAGAGAAACAGCAGCAGTACTTTCTACTCAACTAAATGTTAATTCAGTGGTTCACTGGAAAACAAAACCTCCAAACATTTGCATGTTTCTGCAGGAAATGTTTAAGTTTGAAAAGAAAAGTCAAGACACTAAATTTATTTAACATCCTAATTTTCCTTTTCCTTTTTTGCCACAAAATGAAATTTGCTTCAGTATCTTTCATAATTTTCCAGTCTTTGTTTTAAACACTAATATTTTGAACACTTCTGTGTGGCTGCGCCTGGTGTTCAGGCCCGACATGTGGAGGGAGGAAGTGCAGGGCTGATCCCCAGTCAGATGTTGGAGGAGAAAAGAAAAGCTTTTGTGAAGAAGGACGTGGAGTTGGCACCTGCAGGTATGAAACAACGAAACTCCTGGGACTGTGATTTGCTGCCATCTGCTGGCAAATTTTCACGTCTGTCCAGTCATAGTCAGTAAATTAGAATATTTTGACAAGTTCATTTATTTCAGTGACACCATTAACTAAGAAAAAGATGTCAAGTCGATTAATTTCTAACTGATGTCCTCAAGCTTTATTTCTGTTAGTTATGATTTTCAGCTCTCAGCCAATGGAAACATACTGAGGATGAGAATATTCAATCAGACCAATGCAGAAACATTTGAATTCAGAAATATGGACTTAATGAAAATATGTTTAATATCTGCTTAGAGGTTGATTTTTTTGTATATGACTGCATGACATGGCAGCTGAATGGATCCACCTCTGAGTCGGTGGATCCATTCAGTCAGCTAATGCAAGCCTGGCTACACTAGAGCTGTTTTATTACGGTGTGACAGGGAATCTTTGCACTGGTCTTGGAGTGAAGAAGAAGAAGAAGATGATGTATGTGACCACAAAAAATGCAGGTAAACGTCTCATTTCACTGTTTTTGCTTCTGAAAATGCTCATTTCCTCCCGAGTCCTTCTGAAGCGTCCCTCTTTATTAACCTGATTACCTCCTTTCCTTTAACCGTTCATCTCATTCATAGAGTTTGACAGACATGAAATCTTGCTATATGAGGAGGTGGCCAAGGTTCCACCATTCAAAAGAAAAACTCTGGTTTTAATTGGAGCTCAGGGCGTTGGGAGGCGGAGACTCAAGGCCAAGCTGCTGCTGAGGGACCCGCAGCTCTTCGGCACCACCATCCCATGTAGGAAACCCCACGGCTCAGTGGGCACTAGAAGATTTCTGTCATGTTTGACAACAAGAATGCTTCCTCTAAAAATCTTGAAATAAGTGTGTTTTCGTGTGTATCCAGACACCTCCAGAAAGCCTAAAAAGGGAGAACGTGAAAGTCGGATGTATGCTTTCACAAGCCGCAACAAGATGGAGGCTGACATCAAGAACGGCCGTTATCTTGAATATGGAGAATATGAAGGCAACTTGTATGGTTTGAAGATCGAGTCCATCCACGAGGTGGTGGAGGCGGGACGCGTCTGCATCCTGGACGCCAACCCACAGGTTTGTAGACTCGTTCACCTTTTTCTTTTGCATTGTCTAGTAATAAATTAGTGCATACATCCTGATATGTTTTGTTATAATGATAAAGTATAAATTTAAAATTGATGTTTTTAGATCAGTCTTTACGAACATCTTTAATGAATCTGGATAACCATGTTCATACATTTTTAACTCTGGTACAGAACACCGTCAGATTACCTCATGGAAATAACTCAAATATAGTTCAAGTAGTTTGGATGGATGCACTTTTTCTTCTTTTCATTCCTACTTGCAGAAAGTTTTTGTCATGTTTATATCTTAGAGTTGGAAGGGAAAACTCATGTTTGACATATTTTGCACATAAGTTTGTGGTGCATTTGTATCCTAAATAAAAAGATATCTCACAAGCAAGATATTAAGATACATGCAAAAACCTTTTATTGTAGCAGAAAGACTTTCATTATTCAAGATGCTACATGAATACATTATTGCGATGGAACGCAAAAGAAAACAGTTCCCCATGTCCTCTAGGGGGCTTCATACTAAACCAACCTGGTCCTGTTAGGAAATCCTCTCTTAAATCAGGCATTATTGGGAACGAGGTTTCCATAAAATGTTAAAGCTAAAATCTAATGTGTCCATTTACTCTGCTGGTACTTCTAGTCTCTCAAAGTGCTGCGGACCTCGGAGTTTTTGCCCTACGTGGTTTTCCTGCAGTCTCCTGATTTTGAGGTGCTCAAGGTGATGAATCACTCGGCTGTAGAGGCCGGGGTGGTCACAAAGGCCCTGATGGTAGGAGCAAAATGAACCTTTTCTCTTCTTATACAGCACTGAAGGATTTGTGTCACAGAAGTGTGCGGAAAGCCAGCCTGTGTTTTCTGTGTTGCAGGATGAAGAGCTGCAGAGGACATGTGACGAGAGTGATAAAATCCAGGCCGCCTTTGGTCACTTCTTTGACCTGACCATCGTCAATGAGAACCTTGATGAGACTTATCGCACCGTCAAAGCAGCTCTGGAAACAGTTTCCAAAAACCCACAGTGGGTCCCAGTCACATGGGTCTTCTAAGACCTGAGAACTCTGCCCACATGTTTCAATTCTCAAGACTCGTGTTTTCATCAGTTTCAACAGAGATCTGGTGTTGCAGCTTCCTTAGCACAGATCACACATCCTGGACCAAATGCACCTGGACCACAGGAGCATCTGTGTGTGTAAAGTGTGTGTAGAATAAAACTGTCACGATGTGAGGACTCCGCATCCTTTGGTGCCATTCCTGTTGTAGAACTTAGTGTGTTGTAAAGGTCCGGCTGGGTTCAGGTGCACTAAAGTCTCAAAAAGTCGTTTAATGATTTGAAGTCTCCTCAGTAAGACTCTGCATGCACATGCATGTGTCTGTGACCCTGAGGGCTTAAGAACTTTCTATTTTTACATTTTAGTTGCAAACTTCAGACATTTTTTTTTCTTCACTGGTTTCATATCATGAAGGAGGTCAGACCTTTTGGGGTCAAAATGTGCCAAGAGATTCATTTCAGCTAGAAAATGGATCCTGCCAACGAATATCAAATATTTTTCTACTGTCTGTTTACGTACAAATTGCTTGGACAGTCAGACACGATAATGTATCAAACTAACCCCAGCTTGTTTAAACCATGTGTTGCTTCATCAGTCCCCACCATAAATTCCAATATGGCTGCTGCTCATGTGAACTCCAGCCTTAGCAGCAGTAATAGGCTTTTATTGAACAATCATTGGTTTTCAGCTCATTAAGTCAGACAAGCGGCATCTGGTGGTGAACATATTGGTACAGTGACTATACAAAACACAGAGAAGCATGTTGTTATGTTAACTGCATGTAGCAGTTAGCGTATTCCTATGGTTAGCACACCTTCAGAGGCCTTCCATGCCTCAGTGGGTCAGAGTTGGTTTGTTAGGAAAAGCTGGTAGTCAGA
Source organism: Phalloptychus januarius (assembly GCA_902982915.1). NCBI lineage: Eukaryota > Metazoa > Chordata > Actinopteri > Cyprinodontiformes > Poeciliidae > Phalloptychus > Phalloptychus januarius. The sequence continues at coordinate 911,230 of CADWAE010000476.1, forward strand.
CACTGTTTGCCTGTAATATGTATATCAGGATATTACATTTCTTAATGCAATGTAGCATTTTTTTATAAGTTACAGAAGCAGTAAGGTGGTAAAGTCATTATGAAATGTACATTTTTACATTGCAAAAACAGCAGAAGATGGTCAGAAGCAACTTTTTCTAGTATAACCTTGATGTTGAGAAGGAAATAAAGACGTTTTTTTTCCAGTAGCTGGGCAGACTATCCTTTATATGGGAATTCTGTGAACCCAAAGCATGTGACATTACAAATTGTTCAGCTCTTGCAGATGGTCAGAATATATAAACCTGATTTGTGTAATTTAAATAACTGAGGCATTAGATGTTGTCAACTCTTCTGTCTGTCTAAAGGGCAATGATCTGCTGCCACGTGGGTTTGTGAAAAAAATGCAGTGAACATAAAACTGCATTTGAAAGAAACTCTTTTAGTGTGGGTCAGCCGTAGAACTAATTGAGCAAGTTAAAACAAGTCAGTCTGAATGCTTTCAGCCATCCCATAATACTGCCTTATTCTCTGATTATGTGACTTTACAAACTGTAACAGACCTTAACACAGAGCAGCAGAGGTTCTGAGAACCGACGTTACACAGTTCGGACTCTGATAGAAACTCCCAATGTTACGCTCCTTAAAAACGCTGCGTCGCTTTAGGACAGTCCGTCATTCCCAGCTGACACTTTTATGTTGCACTGATCCCGATCTTTTTGACTAGATACCCACGGTTTATAGATGACTTGTACATACACAATAGGCATTTAAATTTGTTTAAATGTCCAGAAGGTCATTTTAAAATATATGCTCATAACCCATGAGTGTATAACACAAGTACTAAGTTGTTCCCACCTCTGCTTGCTGCATTTGCTGCGTTTCCATTGCAAATTTGAGCAAAACATTGATATTCTGCCAATGTCGAAAAAACACAATTTCACAGTTGCAATGTTTCCACTAAATAAGAAACACAATTAAAATTAAAAACAATAATTTTGCTCATACATTAAGCCATTAAAAAATGTGCCAAGGACTTCCTGTCACCTTCTTTGTCTTTTCCTCCAGTAGCAACATCCATCACATTTTGATACCTCCGAAAAATCACCTCATACCAGAACAAAAGCTTTTTATCAAAAAATTTGATAAATTTTTTATCAAATTTATTTTCGTAATAAATTTGATAAGCACATTAATTTTCGTAATTTCAATTTTCCACAATTATTTGGTCAGCAGAAACGCAGCTTCTGATCATGGTTCCGACTTGCAGCTTCTGGATGATTTTAACGCACAAAGTTGAGTCATAAACAAGGAAAACTGATGCTTGTTGAATACTTTATAACTACTGATTGTTACCTGACAGCAGTGGTTTTAGTTCCTGTTGGGAAGAGATTTAGTTACTACCTATGCTTTAGACAACATGCAATACAGGCATGTTGTCTTTTATCTTTATGGATGTCAGTACATCTTAGTTTTTTTTCATTTTGTTCTATAACTGATGATTTTCTGTATAAATTCAAGCAAGAAGTGTCTTCAACTATAGGTTTACAGTACATATCTGTTCCAGTATATCTACTACATAGTGAAGATGCATCTATGTATTTGATATGAACAACTGAAACATTCCATAATATTATGTAAAACCTGTGCAAAATGATGGCACAATGTAAATTATTTCTTGACAATTTGGATAAAGCGGACATTGTTTTGTATTAGAGATGTATTGAGCAGCATTGTATTGTCAATATTGGATCTTTGCTGTTTTGTAAAGCTTTGATTTGCTCATTAAAAGTTAGTGGACTCTGGTTAAGAACTATGGCATCCAAAGATACTAAAAACAACAATCAAAACCTTTTTTGGTCAATATATTTACCTTGGGATCAGAGGCAGCTCTGGGTGAGAGCAGTCCCAATAAATGTCATATTGTTCTAAAACAAAGATCAAATAGTAATGTTTTTTTTCCATCTTTTAGAAGCTAGTTTGTACGGAGCCCGTAAGAGGACATGGAGAAAAAGAAGAGGAAAGAAATCCCGACTTACTTTCTCGAGATCCCGAGAAACTAAGTCGGGATCTCGAGATAAAAAGTCAGGATTTCTTTCCTTTTTTTTTTCTCCATGTCCTCTTAGGGGCTCTGTAAGTTAGCGTTATTTTCCTGTGTGTAGGAAACTGAAGGTTTGTGATTTCCAAAAGGTTGTCAATGTTTTCAAAATCATAACTTTCCATAAATAAGGTTGAATGCTCTAAAGGATAAAGCAGAGCTACTGTCCTCCATTCTCCCTCCTGCTATCGGCTGAACGTCTTGCTCTCACTCTCCCTCTCACAGACATTAATTCAAACATCTTACTGACACTGGAAATTGCTAACTTGGATTGTTCTCTCGGTAGCTGTGTTCACAAATACAAAATTCTACTTTTGAGTTTCCGACTGGCTGGTCAAACTGGAAAATTGTCCATTTCCTGTTGACAACTGACATCTCAGTGCATTTTTTTTATAACTTTGTAAAGTTCAAAAACTACATACTGTTACAAGTACTATGACTGAAAAACATATTTTGTCTTACTGTAAATGGAATACTGGATGAAGCCTGATATATTTCTTGTTTATATAATAATGTAAGCTTTCCATTAAGTATGCTTTAACCTTTTCAGAATAAATTATTGGTTCGATTTAAATGTGTGATTTTCTTTCATCTTAGAACATGCCACTGAGAAACCTCACTCTGGAAAACATGTAGAACTTTTATATGTATATTTAATACTTTGGTGGAACAGTTTTATCAGCATTTCCAGAGGGAGGATAAAATGTCTTGGGTTCAGTCTGGCTCTGTGTGGGTTCACATCATCATCATCTCATGTATTTCCTCTGGCTGCCTCGGTTTTTAAAAAGCCAATAAGATAAGATATCATACTGTCATTAGTGATGTATTTTATCAAATGAATATGGAAGAATGGGCTTTACAGACTGACATTTATGGAAGGAAGAACAGTTCCCTTTATCTCCAGGCGGTTCAGTAATGAGTGAAAACATGTGGGGAGTTTTGTGACACTGCAGGTCCGATGAACAAGCTGCTCTCTCTTTCCTGCTGGTCTCATGTCTTGCTGTAAAGAATCTTCTCTGCTGTTCCTAAAGTCCTGATTGTCACATGTTTTACCACATTTCACTGACTTCTTGATGTGAATAACATTCATCTTCTTCCTTTCCCTGCTTCCATTCTGAGACTTCTTGCAGTTTTTTTTGCCTTGGTGACAGTTCTGCCCTTCCTCTAACCCGATTCTCCAGGAGATGCTTTGAGCTTCGTCTCATCTCCTCTGCATTCCTTCTCCTGATCTGTGTTGTGCTGAGTGAATGTGGTTTGCCATGTGGTTGTTTGCTGTCCTGAGTTGTCTGTTGGTGGCGCTGGTCATCATCTTGCTCCTGATCACTGGGAGGCGCTATAAGGTGTTCAGTGAGAAGTGTCTGAGACCACCAGGACCCCTGGTCACCAATAGCAACGAGAGGGATGCCAGACTGAAGAAAGGTAAGAGAAAGAGGGAATGCATGCAAAGAGAAGGCAGTAATGAAGCAATAAGCAATAACTTATTTTACTTCTTTTTTTTGACAAGTTTTATTGCAGCTGGTACATTTTGGGGGAAAATTGACAGTAATTTTTCTATATATCTGCAGGTAGTTAGTGACATGAGTGTTTATCTGTAGTGACTGATATCAATCAAGTTTATTTATTTAGCACATTTCAGCAACGAGGCAGTTCATAGAGCTTCACTTCATAAAAACTTCTGGTGCAGTTTAACACATCCTATACATTCCACAACTGATTCTTCAGAATTGACCAGATATTTGATAAAAAACATGATCAAGATACATGATAAGTTTCTAGCGGATTTAGAAAAGTGTTTCATGGGTATTATGTCATTCAAAATTAGCTTACATTACTTAAATTCCTAAAATTTGGTCACATAGACTTTAAAATAACAACATGGCATTTTGCTCAAACATTTTATTTTATTTAATGTCATTCTTGTTGCCGTCTCTTTGGTTGCCTTTAAATGCCTCCCTTCTGCTCTGGCGCTTAGCGAAACCATTTCATGACAGTTTTGCCGTAAGTTTGGTCCGTTTGGCTCAAACTGGCGAGCAGCAGCTGAAAGACACAAAGAAATTCATAAAGATGGAGTTTATATCACATACAATTTCCTATTATCCCCTCTCCTCACCTTGTTGAGGGATGTTATCCGCTCCCATGTCCAGGTTCTGGTTTGTGCAAAAACTGTCCAATAAAAATATTCACACTGGCAATGAATGGACAAATTTGAGTATTTTTAAAACAGAGGATGCAATATGTTATTGGAGTTGGATTACAAATATCTACTAAATGGCACAATAACAGCACAGTGAGATTCTTATTCATCAACAGTCTCATTTCCTAAAGTTAAAATCTAAAGCCATTTCCAGTGGAGGAAGCTCACCTAATATGCAGGATTATGTCCTTGAAAGGCTTTTTACTCTGGGAACAGCCATGTTTGTTCCCAGCCCAGTTGAAATGACTTGCAGGGCTTTTGTTATAGAAGTCGTCAACATTGTTCTTGTCATGTTGGCTGAATTGGTGGCTCTTACTAGAGCCAGCCGAGCAAATCTACATCAGAGACAAGAAGGCACAGTGTTACACAGCAGCAGGATATCATGTCATTTAACAACACAGCAGAGACATAACCTTGATTTGATAGTGAATATATGCACTGATATTCCACTCCATAGTGTTCATTCATGGTTCCAAGGAGTTATCAAGTTACCTTTTCAACATAACTAGGCCATCACTGCTTATTTCCCTACTAAGCTGCAACATAAGCACAACACAATGCAATTAGTTAACAATAAATAACATAAAAGTCGATTGATCACATTTACCACAAAAGTGCTGAGTTGAATAATTAAATTCAGAAACAGGTTGCACCGAGCCAGCTGCAAAGGGTTGATGTGGTTGGGACATACCAGTGGTGTAAAATGGGGGAGGTGGACCACATGACTCCTTGTAGTGATTCTACGTTGTGTTTTTGTCAACATATCAGACACAAATAGTCAGTCATAAGATTAACAGACAAGTAAGAAGATGAACAGAAAGGAATCAGCACCAACTGTCCTCTACAGTGTTTCATTTGAAACATGATAACCCTCTTCAGTAATAAAATGCTCTGACCCAGAGTGTGGCAAACAGCCAACATTAATCAGACGTTGATCAGATGTTGATCAGATGTTGATCAGACGTTGATCAGATGTTGATCAGACGTTGATCAGATGTTGATCAGACATCGGCATTTCAGCCATTAGATTTCAACCACAAAGCAACATTGATTCAATGACACAGTTTCAACGGTTAGAATCTGATGGTTGTTTCATGGTTGATCCACCATCAGTTGTCGACTTCAACCAAATATCAACCAATCTGACTATAATTCAACATTGATTTAACATCGTGTGCTATCTGGGTCAGAGTCCCAGAAAAGCACAGGCTGTATGACAGATATTTCTCTAAGAAAGTTGTTTAATTTTTACATCTTTTTTTATCAAGCTGCTTTTCCCCTTGTTCATTAAAGAAATGCAACAACAGTTTTTTAGAAGTGGAACCAGGACACTGACCCCACATGCACATTTTCAATTTATTATTATTTATTGTGGTTTTAGGAATTGATCATTGGTGGTGTGATGGGACGACCCCCGCTTCATTTCACGCTCCACCTGAGCGTCATGCTGCGGCCGCCTGAGGGTTAATAGTTTGAAGTGAAGTTTTTGTCAAGGCCATCATTAATTTAACCAGCTGCTTTGTTTTGGCCGTAGAACTCAGAAGTGGAATTGATGTCACAGCAAAAATAACATCCTACTTGGGTAAAGTAGGGATTTCAATTAGCTGTTGTTCACAGCATCTCCTATGAATATCATTTTAAGCTGCACCTGCCATATGCAAACACCACCTTCAGTTTATTCAGTTTAGAGCTGCAGGTGTGTAACATTGATTTTAGACTCAGTCTTTAAATTGTATCCTGTAAAATAAATGCTTCGCCACCACTTCCTGTTGTTGATGCGAGGAGCGGCCATATTGGATCTCGAAGTCAGCGGTTGAGAAATTCTTTCACTTTCCAAGTGGGAAGTCCGACTTCGGAGGGAGATTCCTGTTCAAGTGCAGATTACAAACAGAACGCAGCGTCACGCTCACAGCCTCACATGATGAAACGTTCCCCTCAGGGTTCCGTGAGGACCGGGTTCCACCGGCTCTGGATGCGGTGGTGATTGGCAGCGGCATCGGAGGCCTGGCAGCTGCAGCAATTTTATCCAAAGCAGGGAAGAAGGTTGTAGTCCTGGAGCAACATGACCTTGCTGGCGGCTGCACACACACCTTCCAAAGCAAGGGCTTTGAGTTCGATGTGGGTAGGTTTCCTCAGCGAAACACACCGGCAACAAAAACATTAGTGCAATACAAATGTTGAAGCATCAGAGTGATTCAGATGTTCTTTGTCTTTGTCACAAAGAGATCAAACCATTGATTTAAAGCAGTGTTTCTCAATTCCAGTTCTCACGCCCCCCTGCCCTGCATGTTTTAGGTGTTTCCCTGCTGCTACACACCTGGATTGAATATTTGGGCGATTAACAGGTTTCTGCAGTACTTGATGGTCATGCAATGATTTGAATCAGCTGTTCTGGAATAGAGGAACATCTAAAACGTGCAGAGCAGAGGGGCCTGAGGACTGGAATTGAGAAGCACTGATTTAAAGTAAGGATGGTTTTATAGCTAAACTACAAAATGAAAACATCCAAAATATGAACTCCACAAAAACAACTAGTTCATAGACAAAAATGACTGAAAAGTATCAATTTAAAAATATTTATAAATGAACTGTTTAAAAGGTTAAAAATACCTCAATTCCTTCTTGTCCTGCTTCCATCAGGGATCCATTATCTGGGCCAACTTCATGAGAACAGCCTGCTGAGGGTCACTTTGGATCAGATCACAGAGGGACAGCTGCAGTTTGTCAAACTGGAGCAACATTTTGACACTGTGCTTCTTGGACCGCCGGGCCACTGCAGGTACTCCATGTCATCATCAACGTCATATTTTGTCCAATAAGTTACATTCATGGCACTTTTCTTAATATAGCAAAAAGGTCATCTTTATGAATGGTGCACACTCTTGTAACAACCTTTCAAACCATCTGCAGGTCATTATTAAATAATTATGTATGTTTCATTCCAGCAATAGTTTCATCACATGTTATTTTTCCAGCCAGGAAGCTGGAAAAATAACCCACCATCAGAACTAACCCTGCCCATCCTTCTTCCTTCAGCGAGTATCATATCCATGCAGGGAAAACTGAGATGGCAGATTCCTTGAAGAAGCAGTTCCCAGAAGAGGAGGAGGCCATTGATGAGTTTATGAAACTGATGAAGGTGTGTGTGTGTGTGCGCGCGCGTCTACATACTACATACTACATGCTACATACCCAAATAAGAAACATCTAATAGCTGTTTATGTCATGCTGATTCCCACTGCTACATCTGCTGCTGTTCTACAGTAGTGCTTATACTGAGAGCTTATACTGGAGGTAGCAGCCACTTCCTAGAAGCAGCTCCATGAAAAAATAGTCAAGCTACATCTCTGAATTAAAAGCTGTTTGACAGGACAGCATGTGCATAACTCTGAGAAATAATCCAGACTCTGTCCCTCTGCAGTACGCCTCTAGGAGAACTCCACTTATTGCCATTTTGAAGATCCTGCCCTACCCGGTGGTAAACTTTCTGATTTGGACTGGCCTGTTGGATAGAGTGTCTCCTGTGTTTCGCCTAGCAACAACCAGCCATTCAGAGATGATGTCCCGACTCACTCAGAACAAGGACCTGCGTGCTCCACTTTTTCTACGGTGCTCATCTCCTCCAGACCTCAGCTCATCAAGCTGGGTGCTGCACACATTGTTCACGGTTCTTGTGTTCTGTCGTCTGCAGGTATCCCTCCTAAAGAGTCCAGCTTCCTCATCAATGCGCTCCTTCTCCACCACTACAAACGTGGAGCGTACTACCCGTACGGGGGGGCCAGTGAAATTGCCTTTCACATTGTTCCAGTCATTCAGCAGGCAGGCGGTGAGGTGTTGGTCAGAGCGCCTGTTCAACGCATCCTCATCAACAGTCAGGGCAAGGCCTGTGGTGAGCAGAGGAAGATCTTTGGTCAAGTTTTAGTCAACTTTTAGAATAATAGTTCAATATCATCTACATACACAGCAAATTCTGCAGAGTTAAATCAACACTATGTCGAGTCTATTTGGTCCTTATCAGAATTGGTGTTTATTTAACTCTTTCAGAGTTATTTCAATAAGTAATTTTAACACTAGAAATGGTTATGACTACTCAAACTATTGTTGAAATAACTCTGCAAGAGTTAAATTAATGTCAATTCTGAAAAGGACCAAATAGACTCGGCATAGTGTTGATTTAACTCTGCAGAATTTGCTCTGTACAAGTTAAAGCAAAACGTTGGAGACCACGTTAGAATGGACTTGCTTTGTTTAGGCAGGAAATGCACTGGAATTTCACTCCCTCATTCAGTTCACCTCACTAAACCTTTTTCATTAGGACTATATTCTATGGATTTTCACAGAATTACACCAGCTGCTAATTTGGAGCAGAATTCTCCAAATCGAGCACTAAGCATGAGTTTATAAAACACTATGAAGACAATGCAGGCACATACATCTATGCTCCTGCAAGGCTGGACGTCTGTTGGTCTAGTGTTCCTTTGGCTGGTTATGTATGTATGTATGTACAATGATTTGTACATACATACATACTGTATTTCTATCTACAGGGTTACTGTAGATAGATAATAAATCTGCCAAAAAAATTCTGAAATATTGAGCTTAATCGCTGAAATTTTTTAGAAAAAATCATGGAAATCTTTGAGTTTCAGAGGCTGAAAATTTGCTAAAAAAACAAGAAAAAGTTAACTCTGAATTTTTCTGGAAAATGTTTTTGAAGTTTCTTCTAAAGTCCAGCTTTTTTGACTTTTGAAACTCTGACATTTTTATGTTTTTCTAGAAAGTTTCTGAGCTTAATCTCACCGTTTCTGAGGGTTTTTTTGGGAGGCAGAAATTAGTGAGCATAATTTCCTCTGCATCAATAAAGAAGCAGATGCATTAATAAAGATGCACTGTGGCCACTTTTAACATGGCCACAGTGCAAACAAATGCTGCCCAAAAAAATCAACAAGGCAGAAGAGTGTGGATGCCTGAATGATTATTTAATGGCTTCTTGAGTTTGTTTCTGGATCCTTACAATCTTCCCTTCAACAGTATAAAGCAAACAAAAACTATATTTCCAACACTAAAACGCAGTGTTATCGGATGCTTGATTTGGTTCTCTTTCCTTGTTTGTAACTGCAGGTTAACATCTGCAACATGTCTTAGCGGAGCCACATTGCACATTTGCACCATGAATTATTCTGCCTGTTTTCAAGGTGTGATGGTTCTCAAAGGTCAACAGGAGATTGAGGTCATCGCCCCTGTTGTCATTTCTGACGCCGGAATCTTCAACACTTTCCAGAAATTTCTCCCCCAGCATATTCAGGAAAAACCAGGTAAAATGTTTCCACTGGGTTAACTGTACATGTTTCTGGTATTATTTTCTTCATTTGGTGTCTCCTGTCTTTCTTGGTATTGTGTGCAGAAATCCAGTCGCTGCTAGGCATGCTTCGTCATGGTATGGGTTCCTTCTTGGTCTTTGTTGGTCTGGATGGAACCAAGGAAGAGCTGAACATTGTTTCTAAGAACTTCTGGGCGTATAAAGGCAACGACTTGGACTCACTGTACGTTTGCTCCTGCATGTTTTATTCTTTCTGACTGAACATTGGTTTAAGAAAAAGCTTTGCTTCCTGATTTATACCAAATGTTATGTTCAGAGTAAAACTGGCATCAAACTGCATCCTGAACTCACAAGTAAATGCTATGACGGGATGGCTTAGTTCAAAGTATTATGTGTTAGGCTGGCCTAGGGAATCCTGGTCCTCAAGGGCCAGTGTTCCTCATCACTTAGATGTCTCCCTGGTCCAACACACTTGAATCACATAGCTGAAACAAATGCAGTCAAGTTCTCCAGTGTTCTGCTAATGACTTCATTATTTGACTAAACATTTAAAGAAAGAAGTATAACAGTAATGTATTGCTCGTGTCTCTGTGTTTGGGGGCATGTTGCCACATCTGCAGTATGGAGGCGTACTCTTCTCTGAATGGAGAGCAGGTGTTAGGAAACATACCCATGATGTTCATCACCTTCCCATCGGCTAAAGATCCAACAGCTGCCATCAGACACCCAGGTAACACATTCACCCTCCAGAACCGCTGTGAATTCCTGAGTGAGATGTCTTTCACTGCAGTGTTTTTGCTTAATCTGACCCACAAATTTCAAAAACCTCCTTTTCCACATGTCGCTCTTCTGTATTCTCCTGTGTTTGTACAGGTAAGTCCTGTATGACTTTACTCACCATGGCCCGCTATGAGTGGTTTGAGGATTGGAAAGAAACCAAAGTTGGCAAGAGGGGTCCAGAATATCTGGACCTGAAAAACAGCATGGCCCAAGAGTTGCTGGAATGGGCTCTAACCATCTTCCCTCAACTTCAAGATAAGGTGAGTCATTGTTGGATTCTGCATAAATTTGCCCTTTACCAGTAAGAAAAGAGACATAAATTATTGGTGAGGTAATTCCTCTGCTAACTGTGATTAGCATAAACATGCATAGTGAGTGGTGGGAGGTCAATATGCTTTCATAGGCACAACTCTTAATTCTGGCAACCAAAGAATGTGAAATTAGTAAATAATCTGTACGGCTATAGTAGTTCAGTGACAAGAATTTTCTACCTTTGTTGGATTCTGTACTTTCCATATATCTCTTAAAAAACAGAAGCCAGGTTGGATCTCTGGCTTCTGTTTTCAAGCTCGTCTCTTCAAAGCGAGATCCTTTGACACTTCTTTACTTGTTAGCGAGGTGACGCTGTCCTTCAGGTTCCCAATGCGGGATTCAGCAGAAAACTTGAGAAGGAAAACCAAGATGGTGGAAGATCTCCGAAGGACGATTGAGTTCTCCAAAACTGGCAGGAGTTCCAGGCAACCAGACTTGCAAGCAAAATACAAGCTTGCCAGTGACAATAATGCACTTCATGCTCTGATCGTGTCTCTTCGTGCAGAGCAAAAAAACATACCTGAAAGACGAGGACATGAGAGGTGAAGTGCATTGCCTGGAAATGGCCCAACAGACCCTCAAACGAAGACTCTAGCGGCTTCGGATGTGCTTGACAAAGGCACCTGCGTGCATTGAAAAGCGATCCAAAGACCTGGAGAGTCTTCAGAGGCGTTAGGGACCTCCTGAGCCAGTACTAGAGAGACTGGGAGGAAATTGATTAGCTGAACCAGCAGAACATGACTTTAACATCTGACGGCCCTGACAATCAGGACTGGAAATCAAAGCTAAATGACATGCTGGAGAGTCCAACATTTGCAAAAGAAAACAGAAAGGGTACATGATATTGATTGACTGATATGAAAGAGAGACCGCTCTGTTAGGATCTTGACAGTTCATCAGGCTGTCACCCAACACTGAGTTCTAGACACTCAGTCTGAGTTCTGCACTACATGGTGGTTTTATCGTTCAGCTACAGGGGTATACTTATTGATCACAAATGAGTTTTGATACATCAAAATACTTCAATAGTTCACGATGCTTTGCAGTAAAGAGGAAATCGTCCTTGAAATGGATGACAAAACAAGCTCCAACATTGGAAAGCCTTTCTGGAGTCCTTCAAAGTACAAAATATACCCTATGCACTGTTAACAAATGACTGTATTGCTTATAGACAAAATCATTGAAATATGCACATGCAACCAAAGATCTGATCTGATCTGTGATCCAAGCATATAAAAATACGAAGACTGGTGAGATGGTGTGAAAGCGACAAACTCTCTGCTCTTCAGATTGGTAAAACAACGGAGATCATTTTGGACAAGAGGACATAGAGAACAAAACACTTCACTTTAGTCATCAGAGAGCTGCAGTAGAATGAACCAAAAGTTTGACCCGAATCAAAACATCCTAGCTTTCCTCTCCCACTCCCATGTTTGGGTTTAACTTTATGACCCACATACAAAATCTACAGAGTCCAAGTTAAGGAATTGGTTTTATTTTCAAAATAAGCAACAATTGACAGATCTTCTTGGTCTTTCTGTGAGTGACAAGTGTCACATGATCGGTGGCGCTTCGAACAGTTCACGAGGAAGTGTGGGGGGAAGGGTGCCCAGGGTCCTGTGTGGAGGATGATTGATGGTAATTCCTGAGACGAGTGTGAGGAAGGTGGCGACAAGAAGAGGGGAACGGCAGAGCAGGGAGGCAGGAACTCACAGGTTGGATCCACAGGAGGAGAAAACAGGTAACTGATCCTTCTTGTTGTCCGCCGCATGGGTCCCACCCTGCTTGGATCCAGTGACTAACCTAGAGGCAACAAACACAAGGACTATGAGACTTCTGGAAAATACTCAAGAGACAGGTCAAAAAGCTTGAGACAGCTGAGTACAGAGGAGGCCAGAGAGACTACTGGTGAACGTTAATCATCCAGCAGTTAAGGCTCTGCTGCTCCTTTATCCCCAGCACTCTGATGAGGCTGATGAGCTCCACTGTGTAGGCTGCCCAAGTTCTCCACCAAGATCTTCGCTGCAAAAGAGCCATCACTCATGCACACAGGAACCCTGACACCAATGGAGTCATCCACAGTCCTGAGGCAGCACTTTCAGAGTCTGCAATCATCTGCAAAAGTGACCGAAGCCTCAGAGAGTTGTTGACCTGTCGATCTGTCCGGCTCCGTCTGTCGCTTCAACTGCACAGCTATCTTTTTATCACTGGCTTCCCGGCCTGTACGCTGCTTAACTACTGGAGAACACCTGTGCTGCCAAAGTGGGCGTCTCTGGGTTAGGGTGGTAACGTCACCTCAAAAGCAAAACAAAATCAGAAAAACATGCAACACAACAAAACTAAATATTAACCCAAATTAGATCTAATAAGAAAAGTAAATTACTTCAAAATATAACAATCCAAACAACAATAAGAAACATAAAATTAACTCGTAAAAGGAAAACAAGGTCACATTACCACCCTCCCCGCGTCCCATACTTTAAATAGGCCAGTCCCGGCTGATATTTACTCTCTATGGCGAGAAGGACATTGTCCTCGCGTAGCACATGTAGAGCGGCGCAATACTTGTTCTGGTTCTTCATCAATTACAGGGTAGTAGAGCATTAAAGGCAGTTCATGTGTTTCAACAGGAGATTGTTCTCTTGGCAGGTCAATGGAAGGAGCAATACAAGTTTTCAGAGCATTTCTATACAAAGCTTGTTCCTTACCTAACACGGTAAACAAACCTGTGTCCCCGACAACTGTGACACAAAAGGATGCCAAGTGCTTTCTTAATTTGATGTGAGTTTAATTAGGGCAAAGTGGTAACCAAACTGGAGATTTCAAGTACCACTGCAGCTTTAAACGAACATAACATTTCCTAGCAGCAAGACATCTTTATGGTTTGAGTTCTACACATCGGCTGCGTCCAATTCAGCATTTATGATGTCGAACAAGCATTAGATAGCAGATATTCTAACACCTGAGTCCATCCAGACACATGACGGCTGACGTAACGGTCTTAGTCTTTACATATTTTGCTGGCATAAACCAAAGCCTGTTACTCAACTGCAACAGTTGATGGCACGTTCTTCCAGAGAACGGCCAAAGAGAACATTAATGCTAAATTTGAACTGAATGCTGAGCAACTAATCAGTTGTGTCCAAACGTTGCCGGCTTAGATCAACATTACATTAATTCAAACACTTGTGTGGTTCATTTAATTTTAATATTTTTGCCTGTACCCGTTATTCTACCTGTGCACCCTGCGGTCCATTGATTCGCTTGCATCTTGACATAAAACATGTCATTGAAGTCAGGGGCAGGTTGGTGAGGTTTCTCGAATGGCGGCTCTGATCCACCTTAAACTGGCTGGTAGTCAGGGTGTGTTTCTTTGTTTTTACCCAATAAATAAAGGGCCTCAGCGTTGTCGCACAGCTGCCCTTGTGGCCGGTTTGTCGCTGTTGGAGTCAGTCAGTCTGATAGTTTTCACACCGAGGGGAGATACAAGTGGCTCTACCAGTTTGAAAAAGAACGGAACAAAAAGATGAGTGGGACTGGAAAACTAAAGGAGGAAAATATAAAAGCTTTGGAGGAGGACGGAGGCAAATGCGTCACATTAAAAGAATATTTTCCATAGTGGAAGGCCCAGCTAATGACACGGGACCAAGCAGCGGGTAGCAACCACTGCCTGCATGGCTCTAATATGACAAATAGTGTGTTTTTGGTTTGGGTTGAATTAAGGGGAAGCAGAGCATCAAATGCTTGGTCATATAAAGATCAAGCAGTGTGTTATGTTTTCCTTCTTGTTACAGTGTGTTATGTTTTCCTTCTTGTTCAAAGTAATCAATCACCATCCATCCATCCATCCATCCATCCATCCATCCATCCATCCATCCATCCATCCATCCATCCATCCATCCATCCATCCATCCATCCATCCATCCATCCATCCATCCATCCATCCATCCATGGTCTTGTGGGTAGCAGCTTAAGAAAGGAGGCCCAGACTTCCCTCTCCCCAGCCACTTATTCCAGCTCCTCCGGGAACATCCCAAGGTGATCCCAGGCCACCCGAGATACATAGTCCTTCCAGCGTGTCCAGGGTTTTCCCCGGGGCCTCCTCCCGGTGGGAGGTGCCCGGAACACCTCACTAGGGAGGCGTCCAGGAGGCATCCTGACCAGAGGCCTGAGCCACCTCAACTGGCTCCTCTCAACTGGTATGTGAAGGAGGAGCGGCTCTACTCTGAGACCCTCCCAGATCACTGAGCTTCTCACCCCATCTCTGCAGTGGGGGTAAAAAAAATATTTATTTAGGCACCAATTGTGCCAGTTTTTCTTTTTTTAAAGAATTTATTTGCAAATAAGGGTGGAAAATAAGTACCGTATTTTCCGGACTATAAGCCACACCCATAAAGTTTTTTAAATGAACTTGAAACGTACATATATAAGCCTCACATGGCTGTAAGCGGCTGGTATCTCCGCTGCTCTCGGTTTTCCACAAGGACGCATAAATCTGCCATTAAGGACGCAGCCCTGCGTCTCAACGCTGCACCATGGATTCGGTCATGCAGAGTTTATGTGCAGCGGCTATTGATCCATACTACCACATCGATAGCCCTCAATTTAAAAGCAGCGTCATTCTTCGTGTGGTTTCCATGATGAGGGGGTATGAGTTTAAAAAATGTCTCTGTTGTGCCTGCTGTTAGCATGTGCTAAATGAAAGTCTGCGCTTTCTTCTTTGATTTCCAATTTTGGCTTCCAGTCAATCACTTCCTACTAGAGAGCCCCCTGGTGGTTGAAGAAAAATCCACAGAAAAGCCGCACCAGGCCATAAGCAGCATGGTTCAAAGCGTGGGAATAAAGTAGCGGCTTATAGTCCGAAAAATACGGTATTTATTTGTGATGTTCTGGGGCTGGTGGCGGGCAACACAGACTTTCAACTCCCTCCAAAGGTTTTCGCTGGGGTTGAGATCTGGAGTCTGGCTAGGCCACTCCAGGACCTTGAAATGCGTCTTATGACGCCTCTTTTTTTTTTTCCCAACTAGTTTATTGATTCTTGGGACATTTAAAACCTATGTTTAAAACCTAAGTTATTTTTCTCTTAATAAATGCAATTCGTCAGTTAATTTAAACTAAAAGAAGATAAGAACAAGGATATTAAAACAAACTTTCTGTATGTTAAAAGTTGAGCAGGACCAGGGTGACTCCCTATGAAGTTCGCAGCCGTCCCATTCTTCCAAGCAGCGCTGGTGCTCAGAGGGGATCCTTCTCGCCTGCCTCCTTCCACCCGCCTCACCCGGAGAGACAGGCCACCGCTGTTGTGACCTCCGTCCGTGGAGCGCCGGCTCCTTCGTCCAAAGAGGCGCAGGCGATTCTTCTTTGTGGCTGTGTCCTTGGTGCGCCACCTGCAGCTCTTGATGTTTCTCTTCTTGCTGCCGCCATTCGGATCACAGCCACGGGGGGCATCTATCTGCACCTCGTTACCAGCAAGTTTCTGGAGGTCTATATGGCGTCTTTGAAATGGTGAAGTCTTCTTTCGCCATTTTTCAGTGGCTCACCCCATACAGCACTAGCTGTGGGTTGAGGACCTCCCTTGATGGCAAGTATGGGAATTGCAAGGAGCCGGCCTTTGCCCACAGGTCCACGGCAGTACTGCACTCCCACAGCAGATGCCTCACCGACTCGGGTCGGGGGTTGATGGACGTTGGTGACATGCTGCGGGAGTGCATGACAGCTCTGACCGGGAGGATCCCGTGAGCCACCATTCATGACAGGTCCTGGAGTCTGTTTGGAAGGACGGGATCGCCCACGTTGCGCCAAACTGTGGTGGCATCTCCATACAGGAGGCCGCGCACTGGAGACACTGGTTCCCGGTTCTGCACAACAGAAATAATAAAACGATGGCTAGTTAAAATCCTGCTCTCCTCCCCTTCCAGTTTAAAACGTTCTAAGAATTTCTATATAAAAGCGTATGCCCAGGTCAGATTAAAAGCTACTGCGGCTCTAAAATCACTCTTAATTCATTTCAGTTTTTGGAGGTAGGATCCGAGCCAAAACCTGGTCATAGTGTTTGTTTTTTGATTCCTGGAGATGTTCAGGGCTTGTTTCAAGTGAATGAACCAAATACTTATTTTCCACCCTTATTTGCAAATACTTTTTTCTATGGACATGGAGAAATAAAAAGATATCCCGACTTACTTGAGATCCCGAGAAACTTTCTGGAGATCCCGAGAAACCAACTTATTTTCTTGAGATCCTGACTTATTTTCTCGAGGTCCTGACTTTTTTTCTGGAGATCCCGACTCATTTTCGGAGATCCCGACTCATTTTTTGGAGATCCCGACTTATTCTCTGGAGATCCTGACTTTTTTTCTCCCGATCAAGACTTTTTTCCTCGAGAATCTGACTTTTTTCCTGGAGATCCCAACTTTTTTTTTTATTTTGTGGGATCTCGAGATAAAAAGTCGGGATCTCGAGATCTCGACTTAGTTTCTCGGGATCTCGAGAAAGTAAGTCGGGATTTCTTTCCTCTTTTTTTTCCCTCCATGTCCCCTTAGGGGCTCCATAAGTTCGAGCTACTAAAGCTCTTGTCGACTTTTTTTTCTCGAGATCGGGAGAAAATCTAGAGAAAAAAAAGTCTGGATCTCCAGAAAGTTTCTCGGGATCTCGAGAAAGTCAGTCGGGATTTATTTTTTTTCTCTCTCTCTCCATGTCCCTTTACGTACACGGAGTCCGTAAGTGACTCCATGAGTTTCTGCATGTCGGTCAGAAAATTGTATCTAAACATGACAATCTGAAATGCCAAACTAGTGGCGTGAAATCTTACCTTTTTATCCAGTTTTTTCCTCCACACAATTCTTCTTCTGTTTTTGTTGCATCCTAGAAGTATTTTATTTAAATGAACACTCTATTCATTTATTTAATGTATTTCCCCAGTTGTTTGTGTTCAGCCGCGGAAGCATTGCAGAAGCTGAGCTGCGTGTTACGTCACTGATTGGTTCTAGTTGCGGAAGTGTCAGTTGGTCAGCGGGAAACATTGTAACGGTTTTCTGTGTGTCTGTGCCCGGCTGCTTCCGAGAAGAACGAATCCAAAAAAAATACACGCAGCGTGGGGCAAATAAAGTTGCCGAAACTGAAGGAGGAGTCTTGTCTGTTTCGTGAGTGCAACATTTTCTACCAGCTTTGCGGCGCACTGGCCAAAACTGAACTTGCAAGTTACTTAACATGTCGTTGGTTGGTAACCAAAGAATGACTAAGTTGCTAGGTAACCAAAGAAAAAGTAAGTTCGGGCTACGAAAGCCTTCCCTGTGCCTACATCTCCCAGAATGCTGTGAGGTTTTGGATCTGAGTTCAGTGAATAGTCGAAGTGTGAGCGCGAGGAGAGGTTTTGAGTGCAAGCGTTACAAGCATTGAGAAGAAAGACATGAAGTTCTGCTCTCAGGATAAAAATGTCAACTAAAGTATTAAAAACTTTGAGAGCAAAATACATGAAATCATGATCTCAGACTGAACATGTGTGCTCTAGGATTTTTAACTTTGAGCCCCTGCCCCTCCAAAGGCCTCTGCACGGCCCTGTTACTGGCTGCTGTAGAAATGAAACGACACATTTAACAGAAACTGGGATCAACTTTGTTATTATACACTCCTCTGTCTGGGACAGTGAACAGCCTTGTGAAGAATCACTTTTACTTTCAGAACAAATTTACCACATTTTAGTTATTATTGTAAACATATGAATGCAAAATATAAGGAGTAATTTGCAGCACCTGTATCTGTGCTGTAGGCATAACAACTTTCCTGAAGATCAGATTTCTATGGGTGGTGGATGGTCCAGTGTATCCTTGACCCGATGCCAACAAAGAGGCAGAGAAAGCCAGTTGTTTGGCTGAGAGACAGACAGACAGACATGGGACATCAGACAAATGCAGTTATACACCAGGGAAAAGTATCAAACATTGCAACATTTTCTATTGAACATATTGTTTCTATGGCAACAAGAAACTTGGATTTGTCAGACAGGTTCCTGACTAACAAATTCAAGTAATTCACACGAACCAAAAACTGCTAAATAACTTTGCTGTATTCCATTTTTATTCAAGAACTGATCAGATTTAATAAATAACCATTTTTTGTGCTGAAGACACGACTGGAAAACTACCAAATGAAATGAAACTCAGAGCTGATCAGATAAGAACTGGTCCTGAATCTCAAGCCTCGTTTTGGAGTCGACCTCCAGCTCAGGCTGACGGGTTTAGAGGTCGACTCCACCTGAGCCTCCGACTCAAGAAACTTCAACTTTTTCTTCTAACTTGCTGACCAGGAAGAAGATTTCTTTCAAAGTGTTCTCTGGAGAACTTCTACAAAACCATCTGCAAACCCCACGTTTCTGTGTTTCCATGGAGACGTGAACATCTCTTTATGAGTCTGCCTGCACACTGCTTCTCCATCTGAAGGGAGATGCTTCTCCATTCCTGGACATGAAGGTTCTTTCCTCAGGTTGGATGTTGCTTTGACCAACCCGATGGATTTTTTTGTTAAATCAGTAAGGCATGGTGAACCAGATCAGCCTTACATTCATCTGAAGTTGAATTTACATCAGAGTGTTTTCACACCAATTTTTTAAAATAGCAATCAAGATGGCTGCAAACTTTTTCATCACAAATTATATCCCAGCTATGTTGGAAGAATGTACAACATTAGACTTTGATATCTATGTGTGGAGGTGGTTGGTGGTTATACATATAAAGCTAATGTCCAATAGTGGAATGAAATAGGTGAAATTACCTGCTTGCATAGGTGTGCAATGTTCAGCTTGAACTTCATAATGAAGTCATATGACCATCCTCAACAAATCATGACTGGCTTGGTATTGGTTGTATCTGTTGTTGTAAGACACTGTGTATGATTGTGTTCAGGTGGTCATGGTGGAAGCTGCTACACCTTTAACTAATGTCCACTATCTGGGCGCTCCAAGAGGTGAGATGTACGGTGCAGAGCACAACCTGGAGCGCTTCGGTCCGGAAACATCTGCTAAGACCAGACCACAGTCTCCCATCAGTGGGCTGTACCTCACAGGTAGCACGACCAACACCACACAGCAGATTGACCAGAGTCTATTAACAATGATAGTAATAATAATAATAACCGAGTAACGATTTTACATGACTGGAATAATGGTTTCTCTCCCTCTGAGTGACTTTTCAAAGCATGTCATTTTAATGTGGATAATCTTCACAAAATGTTCTGGTTTTGTTCTAGAGTTGATTCAATCATTTAACACCAGATCACCTGACAGAAAACAGAACTCTGTGTGATGGTTGGGCTTTCCTATGTTGTTAATGTTGTTAAACAACATTGTGCTTCTAATTGTTTGAATAGATGAATGTGAAACCTCTAAGTATCTGAAATTAGACCAGATACATGTGGATGTGGAGCCCCAAACCACATGTCTGGAGCTCCACAATTCTTTCTTTGTTGATTCCATTTGAGTTTTCTATGATGCCCTTCATGAAAGCAGTGGGTTTGACATGTTGCCCTAAAATACATCCAATCAACTTGGTTGTTATAAATTAATTTCTAAAGTATGAGCTCAAACTCCTCATAAGCATTCCAAAATAGCTTTAGAGCATATTATCTTAGCTTGCTGAAGGTTAAGACTTTGAAGAAAATAAGAAGAAATCTCATAATCGTGACATACAACCAGAAGAAAAAAAATGTGGCAATGCTAATTGACCAAAAAACAGGAAATGTTTAGTTAATGTTAGACAGAGAGGCAGAGAAGGTTTGCTTTTTTCATATGGTGTATGTAAAAGCCTGGTTTCAATTGCAGTTGAACATCTATGGAAGGCTTGCTGATTGCACAGAGTTGTTGACTTACCTCAATTAAGACTTTGCACCTTACCCAGTAACATTATAATCTCAAATCTACTATTTCAGATAGTAGATCTGCTGCTCTCCTAGAGCATTAGGGGACTGTAGGTCCTCTAATATTATTAAGGGCTCTTCATGTCATTATGTGTTTTCAGGTCAGGATGTGTTCTGCAACGGCTTGGCTGGGGCCCTGCACGGCGGACTGCTCTGTGCCTCGGCTGTCCTCAACCAAATTCTCTACATCGACCTTGTTGCTCTGAAGACTCACCTTAAGCACCGAAACACCAAGAAGAAGACATTGTAGAAGCACAGAAGCACCCAAAACCAAACAAATGTTTTAGATGTTAATGTTTTAGTGGTGCTTTATGCACATCAGATATGCTGAGAGTGCCTTGGGAAAGATGATTGGTCCGAGCTTCGAAGGCTCTCTTTTGTTTATTTCCCCCTCCAGTGATCTTCAGAATAATCTCATAATCCTCTTCGCTTCAGAAATGAGTTAATCAATAAACTTTTAAGATTCACAAACCATTGGTTTGGTTCTTTTCCACTTTTATCATGTTCAGCATCCCCTTCTTTTATTGAGCAATAGAAACCAAGGCCTTCACCTGTATGTCTCTTTGTCAAGTCCAGAGGACCCCAAACACTTCACACTACATTCACCCATCCACACACACACATTCAGACACTCCCCTGTGGCAGTCTGAAAGAGGAAAAGCTGCCCTGAAGGTGCCAACTGAAGTTTCTCCTCAACTGTAAGAGACAAAATGAGAAAAAAAGTTCAGAAAATCAGATTGTCTGAATTTTAAAGAATTTATTTGTAAATAAGGGTGGAAAAGAAGTATTTGGTCACCTACAAACAAGCAAGATTTCTGTCTGTCCCAGACCTGTAACTTCTTCCTTCAGAGGCTCCTCTGTCCTCCACTCATTACCTGAATCAATGGAACCTGTTTGAACTCGTTAACAGTATAAAAGTCACCTGCCCACAACCTCAAACAGTCACTCCAAGTTCCACTATGGTGAAGAACAAAGAGCTGTTGAACACCAGAAACAAAATTGTAGACCTGCACCAAGCTGGAAGACTGAATCTGCAATAGGCAAGCAGCTTGGTGTGAAGAAATCTACTGTGGGGGTGATAATCAGAAAATGGAAGACCTACAAGACGACTGCTCACCTCCCTTCATCAGGGGCTCCAGATCTCAGCCCGTGGGGTCAGAATCATCACAAGAATGGTGAGCAAAAATCCCAGAACCACATAGGGGGACCTAGTGAATGACCTGCAGAAAGCTGGGGTCAAAGTTACAAAGGCTACCGTCCGTAACACACGACGCCTCCAGGGACTCAGGTCTTGCAGTGCCAGACGTGTCCCCCTGCTGGAGCCAGTACATATCCGGGTGTGTCTGAAGTTTGCTAGAGAGCATTTGGATATTCCAGAAGAGTATTGGGTCATATGGTCAGATGAAACCAAAGTAGACCTGTTTGGTATAAACACAACTCGTTGTGTTTGGAGGAGAGTGAATGCTGAGTTGCATCCAAAGAACATCATACCAACTGTGAAGCATGGGGATGGCAGTTTCATGCTTTGGGGCTGTTTCTCTGCAAAGGGACCAGGACGACTGGTCCGTGTATATGAAAGAATGAATGGGGCCAGGGGTTTTGAGTGCAAACCTCCTTCCATCAGCAAGGGCATTGAAGATGAAACGTGGCTGAGTCTTTCAGCATGACAATGATCCCAAGCACACTGCCATGGCAACAAAGGCGTGGCTTCATAAGAAGCATTTCAAGGTCCTGGAGTGGCCTAGCCAGTCTCCAGATCTCAACCCCATGGAAAACCTTTGGAGGGAGTTGGAAGTCCGTGTTGCCTGCCACCAGCCCCAGAACATCACTGCTTTAGAGGAGATCTGCTTGGAGGAATGGGCCAACTTCCCAGCAATGGTGTGTGCTAACCCTGTGAAGACTGACAGAAACCGTTTGACCTCTGTGATTGCCAACAAAGGAGATATTACAAAGTATTGAGATGAACTTTTGTTATTGACCAAATACTTATTTTCCACCCTTATTTGCAAATAAATTCTTTAAAATTCAAACAATGTGATTTTCTGAATTTTTTCCTAATTTTGTCTCTCATAGTTGAGGTCTACCAATTACAGGCCTCTCTCATCTTTTTGTGGGAGAATTTGCATAGTTGGTGACTGATTAAATACTTTTTTCCTCCCACTATATGTTATATAAGATATATTTTAGTCCTTACTATCACAGTATTTGCACATAGGGTCATATTTTTCTCTATCTAATGACAACATCAGTTACTTTGTTCTAGTGATGATAGTAGTCTACTCAGGATTCTTTTGTTGCCTTACATGAGGGATTTCTTGTACAGTTGCTTTCTAAGTTGCTTCTATTTTTATACTGAAGTAATTCTTGAGAACAATTTTTTGGGGCAAAATTCCCAGCGCCCATGTAGTCAAGCTCTTATTCTGAAAGGATCTCTTTTGTTTAAACACTACCGGTATGTGCGTGAAAGGGAGAGAAGCGGAACAAGAGGCGTCTTAGTCGAAGGGAACAAAGGGTGACAAAGTGAGTGTGTTAGTAATTTCTTTGTGCATCTACAGTTTTTGTTTGTTTGTTTGTTTTGAACTTAAAGTAAGTTTAATTAATGTTTATTAAACGTGCTAGTTTTGATTAGCTTAGCCGCTAGGCTCGTTGCTGAGCTCTTTCTGGTCTGTTACGTTCTGATAACTGTTAGCTTAGCATCGCTAGCATATAGATTCCATTCTTCCGACCAGAGTTAGACTCTGAATAATTCGGCAGCGGACTTATTTAGCTTCTGTATATGTTTGTGGGTGTAAATGAGTCGTTTAAATGAACTCTGTCAGCATGTTTATATTTATCGAGACGCAATTTCCTCCCCATTAGTGTTAACCTCTCAGCTAGCGGGCCTTGGCTGTTAGAGTTAGCCTCATTTTCAAAAAGAAGTCGGGCGTCTTTCATTGATGTTTATCGTGGATATCCGGTAATTTCGAGATCGCTTAGGAGTCCACACATAATATTTCATAAATTTAAACATTCTGGTTCTGATTGTTGTCTGATAGTGGCTGAAAACGCTGAAGCCTTAGCGCTTTTTTCTTTTTGCAGTTTAACCAAAATGGGAACAGCCTGATCTCTGCAATCCAGAGTCCAGCAAAGATGTCAAGTAAGTACTAACCTGTAAAAAACACACTAATTAATGATTTTGATTCTAACTTTTATACAGCTGCAAGGAAAGTTCACTAACAATGTTAGTACTACAAAAAATACGAATGTTAAGCATTTTAATATGAAAATATGGGCCTCATTCCCATGGACCAGCCACTTAGTCATTCAAAAATATAAACAAGTTTTTGTTTATATGTTATTGTGCATTTCAGAATAACATTTCTTGTATTTACTCAACATTGGAGTACAAGATTAATAATAATAATAATATTACATATTGTGTAGTATTATGCATATCATACGACATCTATAATGTAAAATGTTATACATATAGTGTAATAGGCTTATTATATATAATGTATATTGTAATATGCATGCACATATTGTATGAAAAGTGTAATATATGCATATGGCTGTGATCAGGACCTTGTTGTCTAATTACAAAACAGTAGTTTTAAAAAAAAATCAGTCATTTATTACATTTTAGCTTGAAATGCAGATTTCTGAGAGTAACATAGAGATATATCTGCTTCCTGACATTTTTAGTTGAATGCAAATATAAAGATTTGTTAAATAATTTAAGGAAAAAATAGATTATTTTAATGCTTCAAATCCTCCAGCTGTCTGTAGAATATCAGGCCTGGCCTGATGATCTGATCTGCTGCAGTTTCTGTTTTAACATTAGCATTCGTATGTCACACTGTGTGTGCTTTTTGACATGTGACTCTGGTGCTGCAGAAATTCAGAAACCTTTTCACAGCTCTTCTTACCAGAAGAGGTTTGCTCTGTTTGTTTCTACTGATCTGAATAAACAGTGGCAACATCCAGTTGTTGGTCATGTGACTCGTGTGATGAGGAAAAAAGTGTTTCCATCGCAGTTTTGCAAAATAAACCAACTTTGATACAACAAATTTAAAATCTCTTCCTAGCACTAAAACGTAGCACATTTCCATTAAGCAGATTTATTTTTGAAATGACAGATTGTGTAATTATATGGTCAGTGGACACATAGCTACTGAGTTGCCCATTTCCTAGCTTGGGCTTTTCCTTAATAGTGTCTTCCACTCTGAGGGTTGTGTTAGTGTGAAATCTTCACTGACTATTAAAAAAAAGCAGATATTTTATATTTCCCTGATTTCTGAGTGCAGCTGTAATCTGGGGCTCTATGATCAGACTCAGATTGTCATGCGTCTCTTTTCTCTGCTCCTGCACAGAGCGCCCATCCTACGCTCCCCCTCCCCCTCCCGCCCCAACAACAGTGAGTATCTAACCAGCGGCTGCGCCTCCGTTCCTTCTAGCTGGCCAACAGCTGGGCTGCTGTCCTCTACTTTTTACTTTTCCATATTACTTTTCTCTATCTAAACTCACTAAGGTTGCCACAAATCTTGTTCAGCTCTCCATAATCACTTTGGCTCCTGCTTCTTCTCATCTTAAAACCATTTCTAGCCTTTTAACAGAACGTAGCTGTTTGAGTCATGATCTCTACCCTCCTAGGTTGGGTAGAAATCTTGAGTGAACTTGAGTCAGCGGTCTGTGTTTGTTTCTTTTTTTTCAGACTTTCATTTACTCGCATTCAGCAGTGGGGTGCAACATTGTGAACGGTTCTGGTCCAGACACAGGTTTAGTTAAACGGAGTTCGTTCTCCGCAGGAACTAAACCAAGCTTTAATCCTCCTTGCAGCGTTGACATGTTGCGCTCTCACTCTGAATGCTGGCCTGCCGGCAATTTCTTTCTTTTTCTCCCTTGCATATTGAGGTCATCAAAACTCAAGCTCATGTTTTCCACTCCTTTTTGTTTCTTTCTTTTTACTTTTTTTTATGTTTGTCCCTCTTCCTCCTCTTGTTTGTGAGCCATTTCTCATTCGTGTTTTGTCTCATTTGTCTTCCATCAGCAAATGCCTTCCACCCCAGGGTTTGTGGGCTACAACCCTTACAGCCATCTGGCCTACAACAACCTCCGGCTGGGAGGGAGCTCCGGAGGCTCCAGCAGGGTAATGAATGGAAGAAGGATTTCAAAATGGGACTTGGAAATTTGGGGGGCGGCGGGTGGTGGAATATGATTTGATATGTTATTGAATTTTCAGGGAAGCGTCAAGAAATCAACAATTATATGTGTGAATGCGAAAAGTTTTTTTTGTTTTAATGAGGCTGATTTCATTATTTAAATAGTCTTCAACTAATTTAGTAATTAATGGAGAATACAAAAAGGCCATTTTATTGAAAGAACACAGAGCAGTTATTAAGCCAAAACTGTACAGAAATATGGACATTTTGCATTAAGATAAGAATAAAAGCTTTGTATGTAAATCTGTTCTATCTAGAACATCTCAAGCTGCAGTTTTAACTTCACCCGGTTCACATTCTGTTAAAAAAAGTCCAATTTTTAATCAGTAAATCCATCAGTCCTACACTGTATTGATAATTCCAGCAGAAAGAGCTGAGCTTTGAGCTCCTGTTGATGCCAGAAGGATTTTTAACTGCAGATTCTTCCTTTAATACAGCTGATCAGTCATATAAAGGAATGCTGTTGTTGCATTTTAGGTAATAAAATGTGTCGTTCTTTCAAGAAAGGAGATGAATCATGTTTACTTACAACAAGACATAGAGGTGCCTCGCGCTACGTCAGGTGTTTGGGTGTAAACATGTTTTTTTTATTGTGCTGGATATACAGTCGAATCCAGAACATACACCTGATATAAGACCTAATAAAAGACTAAAGTAAAATCAGGCCAAACTTCTCTAGTTCTATTTCAGTCAGGATTCCATTCAGCAAGCAGGTCCAGACTGTGCAGATCCACTCCAGAGCTACAGCTACAGCCCTTAAGTTACTGTCGAAGCCACATTCACATGGACATGAGTAATCAGAATAAACGGCTAATGGGAATAAGAACATGTCATGTAGGCGCTCTAATTTGAATAATCTGGTTGGATTCATCTCCATGGAAACCAAGTGGTAATCATTAAGCAGGAGCACAGATGCAAATACAGATAGCTTCTTCTTCACAGGAAGAATACATACATGTCAGTGCGTCTGGATAAAGTCTGGGTCATGTAAACACATGGTCAGATTCATTCGGATTATTTAATCCAAGTATATTTGAATATTGTGTGTGTAAACGTAGCTGGTACTGACATGGGTTGAAAGGCCACTCTGAAAGAAGACTCAGAGCGATGCTACCACACCATGAGGACATGGATGGAAACGTCTGGTTCTGAAGACCAATAAATAAATCTGATGCATTGTGACCAAATAGAAATATCAGTGATTGTAACTGACTGAGAACTATAAAAGTTTGGTCTACTTTAACTTAAGACAGTTAAAGTGAGTGGAGGAAAAAAAACGGTGTATGTAAACTTCTGGTTTCAATGCTATCTGCTCTTCATGCAACCCTGGAACAGACCTGTAGCATGTAGCTGCTGCAGAGCTTAGCAGTGTTTTTAACACTCTCCCAATGACAGCCAAGGCGGCGCTCTGCTGCAAACAGCTGACCGCCTGTTAAAGAGGGTAAAGGTCACTGAGCTGATCCCATGAGGAAAGAGGGAAGGAGGGGTTAGTGATGTGTCTGACAGACAGCGGACCTCCAGAGCTGGAGTTCTATGATCACTTTGCCTCCTTTCCTCCTCGCCTGCTGTCCCACCTGAAATCCTGTCATTTCTCCTCTTCTCTCCTTTTCCACAGAACTCATCAGGGATCACCGTCCCAAAGCCTCCCAAACCTCCAGACAAGCCTCTGATGCCTTACATGCGGTACAGCCGGAAGGTAAGCAGGAAGGTAAGACACCCATCTACGGTGTCTGCTTTTACTGCTTGTCCTCCCCTCCCCTGACAGTCTTGCAGGGGTTTGAGGGCGGGAAACAGCCAAGCCATGACGCCTCACCACCACCTCCTCCTCCTCCACCACCACCAAGTGGAGCTACTCCACTCTTACTCTGTCAGCTTTTAATTCTCAACAACAACCTCCAGCATCTTCTATTTCTAGATGCTGCATTCACTTCCTCTGCTGCTCTTATTCCCTCTCTTGCTCTCATAGTTTTACAGTTCTAATCTCATCCTTACATGCTGCTGAAGACATTCTGCTCTCTGACTGTGCAGCCATAAATCCATCAGCTCCATGTTTCACCTTCCAAGTGGATTTCAGTGAATTACAATATCAGGAAAATCCAAATCTATTTCAGTAATTCATTTCGAAGAATCAGATAGAGTTCCAGCATGTATTTCAGTAAGTTTGGATTATTCTGGCTCACAGCTATTAGAAACTCCAAATCGACTTGTCAGAAATTAGAATATTACTAATTCAGTAAACAGATTTTTACCGTAGAAAGGTTTGCCTATTTGTAAACACAGCGGATGCTGGCATCTAAGCTGTCACTGGTCGCCATGGTTACCTGCATTTAATTTGCTGTATCCACATCAGCCAGCATGTTGTCAGTTTGTACTATAGCTGTTTATCACAGCGTGATAAAATAAGTTATGCTACCAAACTGACATCAGTGAATATTGTTATCTGCAGGTGAGCAGATAAACCGAAACGTTTCCCAAACTTCAGTTTCCCAACGTGCTGCCACTCTGTTTATTAAAGCAGGTTCTGATTCTCTGTGGAGTGGGTCGGTACCAAGACATCCTTGAAACAAAAGCAGGATTTCCATAAAGCTAGCCTGCAGAGGGATCCGTGTTGGAGCGCTGCTCTGACTGGGAAACCTCTCTGCACCTCAGCAGCTTGGATTCTGCTCCTCTCCACTCTGCAGACTCCGACCTTCTGTTTCCAAATAAAATGCAAATTTAATGTCATTTGAAACGATTACTCTGACTGCAAAACACGCTTTCCTTCCACTCATTAATGTTCTTGGAACAGCACTCTGATCTATAACAATGACCCACTTTTTGAATTGAATTAGTGGAAAAAATCCTCTTTGAGGATATTATAATTTATTGAGATGCACTTCTATTTTGCTTCCTCAAATCTTTCTGCAAAAAATAAATACTAGTTGACTGCTTCTGTCTTTGGTTTTTTCCTCCTTTATTTCCTTGTTGTCTTCTAGTTCTCTCATTAAAGTGGGTGTGATCTGATGGTGTGTGCCCGTATGTTTGCATCTTGCATCACCCTGAAGGTATGGGACCAGGTGAAGGCCTCCAATCCAGACCTGAAGCTCTGGGAGATTGGGAAGATTATCGGAGGGATGTGGAGGGACCTGACCGATGAGGAGAAGCAAGACTACCTGAATGAGTACGAAGCTGAAAAGGTGAGCTGCTGCAGGCGTCACCCAGCAGTCCTCTGTGAACACCTGTTGTTAGGATTGTTTTTGCTGCAGATGCATTCTTTGCTGTGATTAATTAAGCGTTCACTAAAAAAATGCTGTTATTGCATTTTAGAAGGTTTTCCTATTTACAAACAATAGAATTGTATTTACATATTGTAATGTACTACTAAAGTTGTATAAAAAGTCTTAAGTGGTTCAATAAAAAAATCTGTAAAAATTGGCTTTTTTTATCTGGTTAAACATGAGAACAATCAGTAACTGATTCCTAAACCAACGGTTTAGCTGTTTGACCCCTCCTGGCGTTATCCAGATGTTTGCTGCTCCGTTCCTGGAGGCTGGCTTCTAACCGAGTGTTTTTGCTTCCAGATCGAGTACAACGACTCGTTGAAGGCTTACCACAACTCTCCAGCCTACCTGGCTTATGTGAATGCCAAGAACCGCGCTGAAGCTGCCATGGAGGAGGAGAGCAGGCAGAGGCAGAGTCGCATGGACAAGGGAGAGCCATACATGAGCATCCAGCCTGCCGAGGACCCCGATGGCAAGTTCACTTCACAAACCTCTGAGAACCCCCAGACCAGCGCAGGGAGCTGAGGCGCTACATGCTAACTGGGCAGCTCTGGTTTAGCTAGCTGCTGATGTTGAAGCATAATGTTGGCTTTTCTTTCTGTGCCCAGACTACGATGACGGATTTTCAGTGAAGCACTCGGCGGCTGCTCGTTTCCAGAGGAACCACCGACTCATCAGCGACATCCTCAGCGAGATCGTCGTCCCCGACGTCCGCTCTGTGGTCACCACGGCCCGCATGCAGGTCCTTAAGAGGCAGGTCCAGTCCCTCATGGTGCACCAGGTTGGTTGGCTGAATGAGGCATGTCACCGTTGGTTATGTTCAGGTCGATGGTGGTTTCCTCTGAGCGGTTGTCTGCGGGTCATTTCAGAGGAAGCTGGAGGCGGAGCTTCTGCAGATCGAAGATCGGCATCAAGAGAAGAAGAGACGCTTCCTGGAGACTACTGATTCCTTCAACACTGAACTCAAGAGGGTAAGATTCCACTCAACGATGGGAGATAAACATGCTCAACAATAAGATCCAGCCTCTCTGTAGCTACAGGTGTAATGTGTGTTTGAGGAAATTATTATGAAAACAGGATCAGGACATGTTTTTTTTCCCCATTCTTTCAGCTTCCTTTCAGTTCAGATATTGATTTTTTGTTTCTTACTCAACAATATGTTGAGTAAGACTTGATATTTTCTTTCCACAGCTTTCCAATTTTGTTCTTGTTCTGTGAAAGAGAAACTTAATTAATCCCATGTGGGAAATGATTTTGCTGCAGCAACAAGAGACAAATAGATAAAAATGATTTTAAAAACGTGATATTTAAAATATATCCACACATCATAATCAGCAAGTATAGCCATAACTATACTTGCTATAGTTATGGCACCTGGTACACTGGTTTTCCCCAGTGAATAATAAGCCTGGCGGGCCACCAGGCTTTACTTTAAGCATTTAAGTCTTTTTAAAATGTTTGCATTTTTTAAGACTTTATAGTTGGTATCTGGGTGTTAAATCTTCCAATCTATCAATAACACATGATTATCAAGTGATATTTTCAAATTTCGTGTCAACTTTAATTAAAATTGTTTAATTCAAAAACACGGCGGGCCGTTGGATGAACGACTGCCTGAGCATTCAACTACCAGGCTTAGCATGTTTTCTGGGGGAAACCTTGAAATGATGTTCTTTAATGAACTTGAGAATTCTCTGTTGTTTCTGTGGTTGGTTCTCTTGTCGAAGTTCTGTTATCCCATCAAATCAAACTATTAATTTAATACCTGAATTAATAGGTATTAAATTTAGGTATTATTTACCTAGAATGTAATATTTCCTGGTGTATTATTTACACCAGGATTCCAGGTTCAATCCAAATCCCATCTCCAACACGTCTTAATTCCCTTAAGGTGTTTTAAACATCCAGCATCTGAGACTAAACTCAACTCCCCACATCCTCTTGTTTTTGGTCTACAGTCTGTCTGGCATAAAATAAATAAATTTTGCAGCTGTTAAAACTGTAGAGGAAATATGTTCATGTTGCGTGTGCAGCTGTGCAGCTTGAAGGTGGAGGTGGACATGGAGAAGTTGGCAGCGGAGATGGCGGCTGCAGAGGAGGCGGCCAGGCGGCGAGCCGAGGAACGTGAGCGAGAAGCCGCCGAGCAGGCGGAGAAAGCAGCACAGCAGCAACAGGAAGCTGCAGCCAACAAGGCTGCAGAGCAAAGCAATGCTAGCGCCACCTCAGGGACCACAGAGGAAGACAAGCCCACACCAATGGAGACAGGTACTGATGCTTCCACACAGTGAGCATGTAATGGGACTGTCTTATAAAACTGATCACTTTAATCAAAACATTTGAAATATTCTCATTTCCAGAGTTGAAGTGGACGTGTTGTGCAAAATTCACATTTTGTGTGTTGTTTCAGTTTGGTTTCTACTGCTTCACAAAGCAGCACATGTTCATGTTTTGGTGTCTGGAAGTTGAGTCATTTTAAAAACCTCCAGAATGTAATGTCACAAATCATCAAGCTTTGCTGGTCACCTAGCAACCCCTGCCTGCCATTACCTAGCAACCCCACTGTAGCTCCGACCCATTTGCTCAGCTGGTTTTTCGCTGTATGCGCTGAACAATGGCTGTTGGAAAAGACAAGTTTTGTTGTTGACTTGCCATCCAGAAATCACTTGCTGCATTCTTGTTGTTGTGCAGGAGGCTCCACTTCTGCTTTTCACAGTTGTATAATTGCACATTTGTTTGCTGCCATTTTCACATTGTTGAGGGGGCGTGGCCAGCAGCTTGTTTGGTTTAAAGTGACTAAAACAGCTCATTGTGAAAGGAGCTCACAGTAGGCAAAACCGAGCAGTATAAAATCTCATTAATAATGATTTGTGCACAAAAATGTTTTGTATAGGCCATAGTCCTATCCTAACCTGTTCAAGAAACATAATGGGTCACCTTTAAGTGTGTAAACGTGTGTGTGTCCTGCTCCCCCAGATGAGGCGGCGCCGGCTGAGCCTCTCTCTGACCAGCAGTCTGCTGCCCTTCCCCTCTCTGACCCCCCCTCTGCCTCTGATAAAGCGGCCCCTCCCCCCGAACCCCCCAGGGAGAGCAGCACTCCAGTCAGCAGCGCCCCCAGTGATGACAGCAACAGCTTGCCCCCTCCAGCAGATGGCAGCGTCGGGGCCACAGCGCCATCGGACCCCTCAGTGGGACAGGAACCCCCCAACCCTGGCGCTGCAGTGCCCCCACCCTCCTCAGAAGAAGTAGCCTCCCCACCACCTCTACTTCTGCCCAATCAGAGTAGCCAACAGTACGATGTGTGAGTTTAGTTAGAGCAAAGTGGTAGCTGTAGAGGTGGGCCCTCTAGTGGTAAAGTTGTGAACCAGACGACCAGAAGGGTTCGTTTCTGCTCCATCCGTCTCACCTGACAGACCAATGCTCTGCTAGTCTGTAGGGAACACACAACTGGTTCTGTTACTTCTTTTTCCCTGTCACACACCTGAGACTATACTCCACCTGTAAACCTTCCCTTTGACCAACACAGCTTTTCTGAAACATTTCTGACTCAGCTGGCTGGAAGAAGCTCTGTTTGGTTTCTGTTGATTCCCAACCTTCTGCATGCTCAGCTAAGTATGAACCTGCAACTGTTTGAGGCTCCTGCAGATATGAGGAACCTTTAGAATATGTGGGATAAAACTAAGCAAGCTGATATCTGATGACTTGGTGAGTTTAAAGTCAGCGTTGGAGTTTCTGCTGAAACACCATATTTGTCCTCCATGTTGTTTCTGTAATGGTTTTCCATCATATTTTCTACTGACTATCTTTTATTTGCCTGTTTCTGCTGACATTAGAATCATTTACATACATCAGAGAAGTGCATGGGCCACACCCATTCAAAGGTAATCTCACTTATCCATTCAAAGGACTGGCTTCTTACTTGAAATGGACCTTTTAGTAATCTGCCTCTTTTTGTACTGTCTGATCTTATTGATTCAAATAAATTTGTTTTCCCAATTTGTAGGTGAATGGCTTTTTTTTTTCTTTAAGTTTTGATTTATCTTGATGTGCTCTACTCAAAATGTTGGCCATATTTAGCTCATAGGTGAACTTTCAGGATGAACCTAACATGCACTATGACCTTTCCATGTGAAACTCATGTTCAGTTCAATTCAGTTTATTCATAAAGGGGTAATTCAGTCAAATCAATTCACTTGACAAAAATGTTTTAAATATTTAGTTTAGAATGAAACTTACATTTTTAAATGAATTACAACTATGAACATATTCAACTGACAAGTGAACCCACAATTCATTTTTTTAATCATAAAATCTTAGTTAAAGTAGCTTATATATTGTTGTTGTCACACAGAAGGAAAATTAAAAACAATGTTTACCGTGGTCACCATGTTGTTTTGCTCCTCAAGCTAGAAATGGAAAAGTAGAAAAACCAGAGGAACCATCCAGCAGCCCTGCTGCTAAAAACTAAACTGTGGAGAGGAAATAGGGCTGCCCAGTGGTGCAGCTGGTAGAGCTGTTACCTTGGAGCAAGAAGGTTCTGGGTTCGATTCCCGGGCCCCGGTCTTTCTGCATGGAGTTTGCATGTTCTCCCTGTGCATGGTGGGTTCTCTCCGGGTACTCCGGCTTCCTTCCACAGTCCAAAAACATGACTGTCAGGTTAATTGGCTTCTAAATTGTCCCTTGGTGTGAGTGTGTGTGTGCATGGTTGTCTGTCCTGTCTGTCTCTGTGTTGCTCTGCGACAGACTGGCGACCTGTCCAGGGTGACCCCACCTCTCGCCCGGAACGACAGCTGGAGAGGCACCAGCACCTCCTGACCCCACCAAGAGACAAGGGTATAAGAAGATGGATGGATGGATGGAGAGGAAATAAAATGTCATGGCATAAATATAAAAATATGACATTTTCTTATAAAAAGAGGGGTTTGTGGTGGAAAATTTTACCGGGCAACATATTCAACATCATGAACTTTCTTTATAAAACACATTAACACTAGCCACAGCTGAAACAAGGTGCTGGAAAAAAACCAAAAAACAATGAGCACACAATAAATCAGATTAATAGTCATAACTGTGGCCTTCCTAAAATAATGGCCTGAGTCCTAAAGTGATTTTATTTTTATTTATCTTGTGACAAAACGTTTTCCACCACAGAAATTGTTGCCAACTAAAATCAGAAACTATGAGGCTAACATTTATGCTAAATTAATGTGATAAATATTGAAAAGTAAATGTGAGAAAAAAAAAATAAAACTTAGTGTTATTAGTAGCACAGTCTATGAGTTTGCAAAGGGTCCCCAGAACCTCGTGCCGTTTGGGGCCCCTGGTTTTATAGTTCATGAAGTGGCAGATTGTTTCCAAAGTGCGGCAGTGACGCCCCCACGCGCGTCACTGCCGCCCTGTCGGTGTGAGGATGCGCTCAGCGAAGCGCAGCAGACGCAGCCGCTCACTTCAACCTGGCCACCATGGTGAAGCGCGCGCTCCCAGGTCTCTCCGTCGCGCTCGCGGCGCTGCTGCTGGCTCCTGGGCGCGCGGCGGAGGAGTACTCCACCAGAACAGAACCGGACTACGAGTTTGGGGACTACCGGGGCAAGTGGTGCATTGACGACCATGGCTTCGTGTACAGCATCGGAGAGGTTTACTACCCGAGCCGCACGGCGTGCCCCTGCACCTGCACCGTGGACGGCCCCGTGTGCGTCCGACCCAGGTGTCCCCGCATCCACCCGCAGTGCACGCGGATCAGGTATAAGGCGTGCTGCCCTGTGTGTGAGGCCATGGCCAGGGTCTGCGTCTACGGAGGCAAAACCTACAGGCTGCTGGAGGAGTTCAGGGTGAGACAGAATCAGACTTCTCCATCCGTCCGGTCCCGTCCCGTCACGTTTTGCCCTGCCCCTCCACTCCCCGTGCCGGTGAACCTCATGAGGCTGACCCGACTAATATTTAGAACTTTGCTGAGGTAGATAAGATCAGTGGATACGATCAGCTTCACATCGGCTGATTACCGATCTCCCAAAATGAAGGAAATCGATGTCGATTTATCGGTGCAGCCCGGTGCATGTCTGCTTCAAAGTGTTAATTTAAATACAAGCAGGGAAAAAAAACCTAATCAAGTTCATACTATTATTTCCGAACTCTTCTCTATCTTTACTATTATTTATTATATTAGTATCTTGTGACAATGCTTAATCTTTTCGAACTTCAAAACATAACTTCGTTTTTTATTTTGTAATTGTTTTTGACATTCTCCGGTCTTCATAACGATGCAGCATATTGTTGTTCTCATGCCGCGGTGCTTCGTGTCTTCCAGGTGTCCAGGTGTGAGCGGTGTCGCTGCGAGGCCAACAGAGAGGTGTACTGCAGCATTTCCGACTGCCCCGCCCCTCACTGCGTGAACCCCACCTATGAGCCCAACCACTGCTGTCCCATCTGTAAGACTGGTAAGACTGGTCCAGCTCCAGTCATGTCATTGTCAAGCTTTACTGTCTTTGGCAATTTGAAATTAGTTAGACATGCTACCACAAAATAATAAAAAAGTCTTTACAACAAGAATAAATGCACTGAGTTAATGTAGAGTGGTGTTTTGGTTTAGTTAAGAGTAATGCTTAACAAGAGCCAAAGTTAGAGATCTTAATCAGAATCACTGTCAGGGCCCCATAAAATTATTAGGAAATAATAACCAAACAACTCTTAGTATCTGAGGTGTGTTATTATGGAACAATAGATGGAAGAGTGAATAAGCAACAAGCCCTGCACACACACATATATATATAACAAACATAAACAACTTTCCTCATTAAAAACATACCTTTAGTGTTTCTTTGCCATGATTTTTATTTCATGTATGTTTGAGAAATCATTTAATCTCCATGGCAACCATTCCACAGTGCAAAATGCCTGAGTGGGCCTAGCCCCGCCTTTGAGACGAAGCTCCTCCTCTGACAGTCACAGAGCAGGTCACTCAGCTCCTTCAGACTAGCCAGCAGCAGTTAGCAAACCCCTGGTGGAACCTGGCAGCAATGGCATTGGTGCTCTCTAAAACCCACTAACTATAACTATCTCGTCCTTCTCTCCATCTCCTGGGACTGGACTGACATATCCATGTAGGTTTGAGAGGAGAGGAAGAGAAAACACAGACAAAACATTCCGAGCTAATTCTGAAAGAACTCAAAGCTCTCTGAAACTAATCTGATAAAAGTTGGCACCAGCTTGCTTTGGGGCCCAGTTCGGCCCAAAGTGGTTAAGAATCAAAACACAGTAAAACACAAGCAAACAAACATCCAAATTGTTTTATCTTAAACTTTTAATCTCTACCTCTTACTTGGACTGTTGTGAGTAGCGGTGAAGCTCCAGGGGTTCCTGAATGTGGCTGAGCAAAGACACAGCTCCCAGTTCAGATAAATCCATTTATATTATTATAAACAAACAGCACTTCAAGGCTCTTTACAGGAAGAAAAGCAGCTGCTTCAACCTGGTATTAACGCCACTGACAGCTGCCTGTGGAACACACAGTGACAGGAACTTTCTCTGCTGGATTTATTGTACAGGTAGCATCCTGTCCTGGTTGAAAGGTCACTGAGTTCCTGACCGCAGACCCTTCTTTCACATATATTAGAAAAGCAGCTGACTGGACTAGAATTCAGGGATTACACAGAATGAGCCAATATGTTGGCGTTAGAGTGTACATTAAGAGAGAGAAGCATTTCAAGATGTGTGTCATTTAGCACAGGAAAGATTCCTAGAGGACTGACTGAAGTCGTGTAAAATTAGCATCCAGTTGGTGGCATCATCATTGTGTGTGTTAAGGCGAATCCTTAACACACACAAGGACAGTCGAGTGTGTTTGTACAGCACATTTCAGCAGCAAGGCGGTTCATAGCAAAGAGCTTCATATCATAAAAACGCAAAAATACAAAGTCATCAACAATTGAGAAAACCGGTAAACATTTCACATTTTCTCATGCGGTTCATTACACATCAAAAAATGTGTTAATTTTTCATTTGTTATGGTTCGAAAACAGATCTAACCAGGTGAGTTTGTGTCCTAGCAGCCCAGAGAAGGTTGATCCAACATCAGCAGATCTGTAATGTGTTGTGTGTTAAACCGTTCAGTGATTTATGAACTCAGTATTTTAAAGTCTGCTCTCTTCTCCATCACTTAAGACCAAACCTCCAGTCAGTTGAGGCCATTACTGCAGCTGTTGTGTGTAGGTGTGTGTGTATGTGTGTGTGTTCACCCTGCAGCGCTGCTTACATCACCCCCGCCTCCCTGCAGCTTACAGAAGCGTCCCTGTTATGTCACACGTCCTGTCAGCCTTTAAGACCCTCTTAAATATTAGTGGAATTAGTGTGGAGAGCTGCAGAAAAATCTAATCATTTTGCACTACTGCATTTATTTTCTTCTTTTTTTAAAATAAAAATCACAATAAGCAAAGCAATGGTCTGACCTCTCAACTGGAACCTGGGCAGGCTCTGGGTGCTGCTTCCTGGGTCATGCTGCTTTGGCAGTGAGAGTAAATTTGTGCCATCCAGTTACGTCTGGACAGGCAGCGGAACAGATGGTTTGGTTTGTTGCGTCATTGTTTTTTCTTTATTTTCTTTTGCCATCGCTCCAATTTCCCTCACGTCAGCTGCGTCTTGGTGGGACCTGAGCTTCCTGTCCCCTCCGCCTCGCGCTGATGCTAATTGTTTCAAATGTTGCCGCCACATGAAGGAACCACCTGTGACTGAGAGATGAAAATGATCAAATGTTCTGTTGTGTTACTGAAGCGTTTGCTCCCTTCCAATGAGTCACTCTTAAATGCTTCAGTTCAGTAAACACTCTCGCTATCACAAATAGCAAGAGCAAATACAAAAAGTAGTTTCTAAAATATAATTTCGTTTGTTAAAGAAAAAAATCAGCTGATCCTATATGAAGACGTGCTGCCCCCTTTTTAAAGAATTTTTCCTGCCATTAACCACCATTAGTGGACAGATTAGTTCAATTTCATCAGTCAGGTGTGATTACTGCCAGGTGTGTAGAATCAAAAACCACTTAAACAGAACCTGTGTGACAACAGGAAGTAGGCTAACAGCTCTCAAAAGCAGCACATTGTGATCCAGAGCCATGATCCATGAATGGAAAAAACACAGACAAAGCTCAGTATCATCAGCATAAAACGAAAATTTATGCCATGGTGTCTGGTGGTTTTTCCTATTGGAAGCACGCTGCAAAAAGAACTGGTCCAAGCACGGAGCCCTGTGGTTCTTCACAAGTAACTCTGGAGAGGGAAGATTTATCGTTTACATGAACAAACTGGAATCTGTCAGCTGGACAGGATTTAAACCAGCCCGGGTCTGTTCCTTTGATACCTGCATACATGTTCAAGACGTTCTAAGAGAATGTTGTGGTGGACTGGATCAAAACCAGCTCAGTTCTCCATTGTTTGAAACCAAGAGAATATCATGAGTAGCTTCCAGCAGTTCTGTTTCAGTGCTATGATGAGTACTGTTCAAACAGTCAGTCTAGATAAGAAAGGAAGTTTAGATAAAGGTCTGCGACCTTCAAAGTATGTGGTTTACTTCTTTACTTTTATGCCTTAATAAGTAAAACCATTTTTTGTAATTACTATTTCTTTTTTTTTTCAAAAGTAACATTTTAACTAAAACATTTGTGTAGCAATGTTCAAAATGGGGCTGCACAGTGGTGTTCTCTCCGGGTACTCCGGCTTCCTCCCACAGTCCAAAAACATGACTGTCAGGTTAATTGGTCTCTCTCTAAATTGCCCCTAGGTGTGACTGTGTGTGTGCATGGTTGTTTGTCCTGTCTGTCTCTGTGTTGCCCTGCGACAGACTGGCGACCTGTCCAGGTGACCTGTCCAGGGTGACCCCGCCTCTCGCCCGAAATGACAGCTGGAGAGGCACCAGCAACCCTCTCGATCCCAGTAAGGGTGTAGGAGGTGTAGGAAAATGGATGGATGTTCAAAATGAACAGAATGAATGCTTGTAGGGAGGCTCTGTGTGATGCCCTGCACCGCCTCCTGTGCTTTTAGGTCCCAACTGTTTTGCCGGGAGCAGGGTGATCCCAGCAGGGGAACGCGTGAACATCGACGAGGAGACGGTGTGCTACTGCACCTATAGGGACGGAACGTGGCACACCCACCCCCAGGCCACCTGCGAACAGCGCCCCCTGCCCAGCTCCACACCGCCTACCCGCACTGACGCCCCCATGGACGAGGACGTGGCAGGGAGACTGTTCCCTAGACTGGATCTGATACCCTAAAGCAAACCGACTCAAGCAGAGTTACTGGGTCAGGTACGCACAGCTGCCAGTTTTCAGTCAGTGGGACTCAGAGCAATGAATGTTTGGGACTCATGACTCCAGCCCCTGGTTCCTAACGCTCTACGAGGAAATAACAGCTCAGCAGCATTAAGCGTTATTTAAGTTACGTTTAGATTCACTGACCTTCATCCCATTGATGAAATTAGATCAAATTAGAGTTACTAACAACTACATTACCTGGAGGAAATGGTGAAACGTGTTGGAAAAGTAGTGACTGTTGTAGACAACGTGGAGCAGGAGAGATCTGGTGGAAGCCCAGATGTTGACAACATCTGTTGTTTGTAAAACACTGAATTCACAATGAAACCTCATCACACCAGAACCAGAACTGTTCTGATGTTCTCTACCTGACCTTTCTGTACAGAGCTCTAAGTGTGACACTAATCAGCTAAGATTAAAGAAATGACATGTGAATAATGTACTAACAAATATATATATTTACAAGAACATATTTGATTGTTTTACCGTATTTTAATGTATTTTATGTCGATATGCAGCAACACATCCTGACTCCATTCTGTCTTACCTATCAGACTGAGTGGGGCTACTGCTGATCTGGTTCTGATGAACTGATCTGGTTCTGATGAACTGATCTGGTTCTGATGAACTGAACTGGTTCTGATGAACTGATCTGGTTCTGATGAACTGATCTGGTTCTGATGAACTGATCTGATTCTGATGAACTGAACTGGTTCTGATGAACTGATCTGGTTCTGATGAACTGATCTGGTTCTGATGAACTGATCTGATTCTGATGAACTGAACTGGTTCTGATGAACTGATCTGAAGTGATATTACTGTGCACGTCAGCCAAAGTCACACTTTCAATTATTACATGTATTGCAGAAAACAAGAGCAAAATTGAAATCCTTTTAAAAAATGTGACTTGGACCATATGTATTTAGTAGGGATGTTTGTAGATAATGTGAATATATTTATGTGTGGTTTTATTGGATTCACCCAACACACTGATACCTTTCTCTATTTCAGCTAACAAAGTCATTTATATTACTATTCATTTTTAGAATAAAGGCATTAGTGAACGTTTTTTCTCTTCTATTCATTCCATTTCCAATAAAAATGAAAACATTGGACGCAGGGCCGTGCAGAGACCTTTGCAGGGGCAGGGGCTCAAAGTTAAAAAGGGGCACATTGAACAAGATCTTGAAACAACAACACAGCAACAACCCATATTAAGCAAGAATTGAATTGGATCCTTCTATATCATTGCCATCATGCGGGGTCAATGCAAAGCAAATGTAGTATATTTTCCCCAACAGGTTTAATGTTGCTGTTTCTGCTGCTGACAGTCCTGGCAGGCTGATCTGGTCTGAGACTGTTGCTGTTAAACAGACCAGAGAACAAATTTGCTGCCATTTTACTAATTAAGCCCTAATAATATCTATTTAACAACTTGGCTGCAGACTGCTTTATAGATCAAAAAAGCTCAAAGGGGTTAACTCTATAATTTTTGATGTTAGCACGTCTGAGAGATCTGGAATTATAAGACTGAGATATGAAGGCAAAGGAAACTTTTTTTTCTCTGAATTTGTTAATATAGCAAGAAAGTTGCTTAGTTAGCAACAGTGGGGTCACTATTAAATGCAAACATGCAGAGATGACCTGATGGGCTGGGCAGCCCAAACTCTCACATACCAGAGGTAAGACCAGCTGATCACTGAACTCCCAAAGTTAAGAAAGTCAGGGCTGATCTTGCAGCACTGATTTTAACCTGAATATCTGACAGTTTTTCTTCACCTTGACACCTTCAGGTGTTACTAAACATATACACAACTACATTTCTTGATTGTAACTCACATTTCAGTGCATTCCCCATCACAGAGCTCTGCTAAACATGAACATTTTTATCCCATCCACTCTGGTCTGAATGCCAAACAAACAGGACAAGCGGCTTGATGAACAGTTTTTATTGAAAACAAACAGGTTCTCTTCAAGCGATGCTGCCAGCATTGGAGGCGATCCTGGGCCACAGGTCAGCACACTCTTTGGCCACTGGTCCTGTGATGGCTGAACCTGAATAAGGATACAAGTAAAAATCTGTCCCTATTGGCCCAACATCCAGCTTGTTACCAAGCAGACAATTCAAAGGTTTTACATTACAATTGATAAGAATATTGTCTCATCCCTGATTGAGATCAGTCAGTCACTGGGTCACTGCCGTCTCACCCACAGAGATGAACTCCCTCTGCCCTTCTTCGACAACTCACCCAGCCACTGAGCAGACAACGCAAGTGCTTTTGGAAGGGAGCGTTGGTTTAACGACT
The DNA here is from genome assembly GCA_902982915.1 of Phalloptychus januarius. Lineage (NCBI taxonomy): Eukaryota > Metazoa > Chordata > Actinopteri > Cyprinodontiformes > Poeciliidae > Phalloptychus > Phalloptychus januarius. The sequence goes on from CADWAE010000476.1 coordinate 952,897, forward strand.
GCACCTGAACTAACCACGACTATCAGTGTTGATGTCCTGGGGCTGAATCAGACCATGAGCGTGTTAGTGCTCCTGGTCTGATCCCCGTGTTCCAACACGGATCTGGAAACCCACCTTTCATCTCTCCTTTGTTGTTGACAATGACACCAGCGTTGTCTTCAAAGTACAGGAACACGCCGTCTTTTCGCCGATACGACTTCCGCTGCCGGATCACCACCGCAGGATGCACTGAAAAAATATTAGGAAACCTTTACTTCATAGAATGCATTACAGCTAGAATTTTACTCACTAAAAACTGGAGTAAAAATCAAAACCATTTAATAAAGTTGACCATGAACACCTGATTATGTTCCTGTTAATGCAGGATGATATGGCTAAAATTGTATCACAATATAAGGGCTTCATATCAGATGATATAATTATTAATTAGTTTTAAATATCAGACATGCTGCAAACTGCTGAAGATCTTTCCTGTTTTAACTCCGAGTTGGAAGGTCATTTTGCTGGCTCTCCCTCAGACCAGATGTGAACAAAATGCCCTGGAGGGTCAAAGATCAAAGCTTTTACGCCATAAAACGTTTTCTATAAATCTCTCAGATGATCACTTCTGAAGTGTTAAACTGAAAAGTTACTAGATCCCTAAAATCAGTATGCAAGTCTGTCAATAAATGAAGATAATCACATGATTAATTAACATGAGCTCCATCATCCCTACTTGGACAAATATTCTTAAATAGAAGCTCGTCTTTAAAATAATTGAAGTCACCATTTTGAAAAATCATGCTAACATTAGGGAGCCAATGTGAAGCAGTGACAGTACTCAACGTTTGCCTGTTGTCCCCAACTGAGCTGAATGATTCATATTTTGGAAGTGCAATTTTAGTTACAGAAACTCCATAATGCATTTGAGTTAGTTTTGTTTATGTATTTTGGATATTTTATAATTCTAGTGTTAAATGTTCTTTAGACATTAAACTTTTTTGTTGCTGACATTTTAGAGGTTCTATTATGTTTGTTGAAAATGTTCTCAAAATGACAGTCATTTCTGGGGCAATTCATCATCCAGCATCATTCCAGAAGCATTAGTGTGAGTGGACTCAGACTCACCCTTCTTCCTGAGCTCAGGTTTGCCTTTTTTCACTGTGGCCATGACCATGTCACCCACTCCTGCAGCCGGCAGACGGTTCAGACGCCCCTTGATGCCCTTTACAGAGATTATGTACAAGTTCTTGGCACCTGTGGAGCAGATGGGGCCCATCAATGAAAACAAGCATCACGGGAGACATGAAGACCTTAAAGATTGAGCAGCTTGTCTCATCCCTGATTGAGATCAGTCAGCCACAGTGAAGCTGCCGTCTCACCCACAGTGATGACTTACTGTCTCCTTCTACGACAACTCACCCAGCCACTGGGCAGACAGAGCAAGTGCTTTTGGAAGGAATATTTGTTAGAAACAAAACCTACCACCGTTTTGTTTCATGTGGAACAATGGCTCTGTACAGCTCTGCCTGAACTTAATTAACAGTTCAAGAGAAAGAGACATTGGGCCTGGTACGCCATGAGAGTCATACATATGCACTTAAGACCAAAGTGTGTGACTTAAGACCCAATATGAGGAAACACACAAGTATAGCTTATTGTTTTAGATTTAGACTGCTAAATTCAGGTTATTTCCTTTTTAAAGACTCCCTCTCTGATGACATCATCTTTCATATCATTTATCTGGAGGTCCATCATTAAAAGAATCAACATCACTTCAGACTACAAGTCCTTATTGAGATATTCTTAAACCAGGTGAATAGTTTCATTTTATTAGTACATAATCTGGTAATGATTAAAAACAGCAAAAGCAAGAATTAAAACGTTTTATTGAGAACCTTCACCAGTCTGTGTGGCTTTAAATGCAACACTCCCATTCAGAGAGTCATACACACACATCTTAAAAGTTAATATGGTACATATAGAGGATGCAACTGTAGAACTCAGTTGCATCTCTGAGTGGAAACCAAGCAAAAAAAAAAATCTGAAGAACATCCCTAATAACCATATTAGGAGCAGGTTGTTGCTCTCACGGGATGCTTCATTCAGTCATTATCCATGGAAACAACATAACTGCCCATTCTCATTGTGCACTTCTGCTGTTCATACATATGTATGTGTTGGGCCACATACCTGTGTTGTCAGCACAGTTGATGACCGCTCCCACTGGGAGACCCAGTGAGATACGGAACTTTGCACCAGATGAACCACCACGTCCTGAAATAAAGAAAACAACATGATGATCTGCCTGAAACCGGTCCTGAAGATTACTTCAGCTGCAAAAAATATAACAAGTTGGACTGTCACTATGTTTGCAGATCAGCTGTAATAAGCAACTTGAAAAACCGGCTTAGTATTAAGCATCACTATACTGAGCATGTGAAGTTGTCTGCTAGACTGTCTGCTCAGTCAGTTCTAATACAATGACTAAAGTTAACAGAGCCATGTGTTGTCTGACCCGTGTATCTGTTAGATGAGTGCTGAAGAGCCTTATGAATTAATGACAGTAGTTTTCCAATACCACTCACGTTTCTAGCTGCTGCTAGCTTTAGCTACATTCAGTAAACATGTTGTGAAGCACAATAGCATTATTTAAAACCCAGGTCAGATGGAAATGAAGCAAGCAGTGGTTTGCTATGTTCTCAGTTTATCTCGAAGAGAACGCGCAAAGCTTCAAAACTTAAAACTTAATTAAGCCGCCATGCTACATGGCCCTGGCAGACAAATATGGCGGCCGTCACCAGAAAGGCGAGATGCTACAAGACTTTAATCGTTAACTACTTTGAGAAATCTACAACAAGTAGCAGGAATATATAATAGAGATTACTTATTGACACTTCAGTAACATCACACTCGCTACAGTATGATAAAAAACAGCGGATGGAGGTGGATTTTACAGGCAGATTATCATACCTCTCTTGGACATTGCTGCAGCAGGGAAAGAGGGAGGCGGAGAAAGGAATTATGGGAAATAAAGTTGAACACAAATCCATCCGGGTCATCAGTCTGTGAGATGTTCAGGTGCTGTTGGAAAATGTAAACCACGTTACCAATCAATTGGATTGCATTAAAATATGGCTTTTTAATTGTGCTTTTTAAATCCATACTAGAATTTATCAATACGTAAACAAGTAATAATGATACACATAAAGCGAAACTCATGCTATTTGCTATTTTAAACTCTATTCAACAGTTTCTGTGTAGTTTCATATGTTTCCTCAAACAATTACCCAATAATCCAGATATGTTTTGGTCAGTGAAGAGTACACTGTTTACTATGATTTGTGTCAAATCTTAAGATGTAGAGGCACTCTTTGTGAAAGAGCAAAAATATTTAATAAACTACAGCTGAGTTGAAAGAAATGAAATAAAAATCACCTACTAGTCAGTTTGATACAAATGTAAGAATTTAGTTCCATGAGTAGCGGAAACTATTGTGAACCAGCAACACAACAGATACATAGAAGCTTAAAAAGCTTATTTGGAGCCTGGCCTAATGGATCAAACTGCCAAATGTCACTGATACTGACACTAAAACCCTGCTGTTACATTCTCCAGTAATAACTGAGTCACCATCAGTTCACAGCAGGAACATACAGCTTCTTTTCACCCTATATCCTCTCTAAGTGGACAACACTAATATGAGTCATTTTACTTATTTATTTTTTTAAAAATAAAAATCACATAAAATGACACATATGATTTGTAATCCTGAACCTGCCTATTTTTAGACTTCAAACTCAGAAATTTCCACGTTTTTTTCAGAAATTTACTCCTTTTTTTTATCTTGATCTGCAGTGGCCCTATTACGCTGTCATAGACATTAAGCATTAGGGAACAATACACCCCACCTCCCATAAGTCATGCAAAGAGCACCCAGAAACAATTAGTCTTTTATTCAGGAGTTGTCACATCACAAGAATATTTAGGAAAGAATGTAATAACTTTATAATGTGTCATTTTATGTAATTTGTCTTTCTAAGTTTTGCACACATTAAACCTTTGTCCACTAGGTGGCAGCAAACAACTTTAGGTTTCCGCTCTTTTTAAACTTCTGGATGAATTTACAACCTAACTGGATTTTTATATCTGTGCTGAAAGGATTTGGTATTGATGTTATATAAAGCACAAAATATTACATATTTACTAATTTTATTGACAAATGTAAAGCCAGTGACGTCACTAATTTAAACCACTCAGAGTGTTCAGGTGAAGGAAGTCACTTTGTCACAACTAAACATTTAATTTCATTACATATATAAAATAGTTGCTACTCAAAGCTCAAGTCATCACCTGTACATGGAGAAAGAATGGTCAGCTGTAAACCTAGCAGATGTTTTCATTGCTTCATGGACCAGACCTAAAGCCAAATTATTACAAGTATTCTTGTTAAAACATTGCATCAGCATAAACCTGGCTGCAGACTAAGGGTGTTGTAAACAAATATTTTAGTAATTGAGTAATCTATCGATTATTTTAATCGAGAAATTGGATAAAAAAGTTTATAAAAAAAAACTATTGGTAAATCTGGCATAACAGCACTGTTACTGTCGGATATCGATATCAGTCCAATTTTACATATTTGAGAATCTCTAACAGCAGTTTTGTGGTCAAGACCACCTAACCCGAGACCAAGACAAAACCAAGACCAGAGTGTATCGAGACTGAGACAAGACCAAGACTTTTAGGGTCTGAGACCAAGTCAAGACTAAGACTAAGGAAAGTTGAGACCGAGCCAAAACCAAGACCAGCGCCCTGCGCTACATGACACGATAAAATGTGAAATATGATCAAAATTGCTTCTCAAATTGATCTGAAAAAGTCACATTCCCATAAAAACCCTTAGATATTAAATACTTAGAGCTGAAATAAATGTAACCAGTATTTGCTTCCATCTCTGTGCCACAAAATGCGGAAGTCTCATGCCATCCTTAAAAATCTAAAGCCCTGGGTGTTTGCCCATATCGCTCATGTCAGAAACCACCACAGTCTGCACCACTAAACACTAAACAGAGTGTTCTCACCCATTTTTCTGATCATGATCGATTTGTAAAAATAATAAGTGTAAAACATCCAGTGGAGGAATCCTTTTTATATGTGTTGTAATCTTATTGTCTGTTTCTATTTGCTTTATTGTGTCAACCATTCCTAATCCATAAGGTTTAATATAATTTGCTTTGCAGATGTTAGACCTTCAATTTTTTTGGGGAAGGCGTTCAACAACTTTTATAAGTGTGTTATGGGAGCATTCTGCATTCTTCCAGACATGCATTCATGAGGTCAGACACTGATGTTGGGCAACAGATCTAAGATCTTGAGTTCAAAACCTTATACAGATTTGCTACAACAGTCAGGCATATGCTAAAACCAAGAAAATTGGGTCTGCAAAAGAAAGAAAAATAAATCCAGACCTTTGAGATTATGGATTACTGATAAGAGGTTTCTGAATACTATGGGGTGATTATTACTAATCCAAATGTGACTTCCTCCCCACAGTAGAAATGCAGTAAAAATACATTTATTCCAAGGCTTTTTGCACATCGTTACCAGTTTAGATAAAATTATGCATCTCTGGAAACATTCCTCTGAAAACAGCAACATGTGGAGGACCTACAAATCCAACTCAACCTGGACTGCTGGGGAAGAGTGTTTACATCATTTACATTCTTTTAAATCTTAATATGGTTGTCCCAAGTTAAAAAAAATAAAACAGGTTTCACAGCCCATTAAAAGAACACCATGAAATACAAAAAACACAGTAACCTTTTTGGTGCACTTTTCCCTCAAATTTAGATTCAATTTTGCAAAAATAAATAGTTGCCTCTCAAAAACGAGAATACTGTGAATCATGTAATTTATTGTGAAAGTTCAGGTAAATTAGCATATAGATTAATACAACACATAGTAATATGTAATGTATTGCCTAAAATGTGTGTGGCCACATTGGAATATGGCATAATGATTTATAATGCCCATATTTTCTGTCCTCAGTTCTTGGCTCCTTCTGCCTGGACAACACACACTAACCTTGACAGCTGTCCTCGTTTTCAATGCTGCTTCATGTTTCTGTTTCTTCTTTTGCTCTCTCACTCACTGGGAATATCTAAAATACTAATGTTTCAAGTTATTTCTCACCTGGATGAGAAATAAACTTCAAGGAGAAGTTTCAAGGAGAGAAACCCCGAAGAAGCGCTGCACCAAAATGTCTTTCATAAAGGAACTCGAGGTAATCAGTGCAACATTCCTCCCTTCCCACAGAAAGCTAGAAGAATCTTCTACAAAAAATAGATGTGACAATTCATTGGTTTGAAGTGAATGTGGAGGTAAATGCTGAATATGGATATGAAACAGACCTACAGATGATTCAAAACAGTGAAAAGACTGATAGGCAGCTAACCAGCACCATGATGCTCTCCCTGGACCGCTCACAATTGGAGAGAACCAACTCAAGCTCAACTTTGAATGGCAAAAACAGGATAAAACAAAATAGTTTTTAGAAAATGGGTGGAGACTTTTGTGTAAGTGTGGGGAAATTCTACTAGTGTACCAAATCTCACCACTGAGATAAAGAAAGCTGAGTGGGGGAAGGCAGGGTGTTTTGTAAGTTGCTGCTGATACTCTGGAGCTATTGCTGTTGTGACGTTTATGAAACCCCTAAAGTATTTCATGAACAATTGACATGTCTATAGGATTCTGTGAATTTTTGAATATGCTTAGGTCTCCAAAAACTAATATATATGACAGAAAAATAATTATACACAGTGTTGATATAATAGATATCTGTGTTTTAATATCCCATTAAATCCTTTCTTCAACTGTGATAGCACATGTTGTGTATTTACAGAATTGTACCAGGGTGCATGTTATTTAGATATTTGGTGCATGTAAAGCTTTCTTTGCATACATTGGGATTTATAGTATTGTGCCAAAATAAATTCTTATGTAAAGGAAACAAGTTACATCGTGTAAAAAAGGAGTTTTTTTTGTATGGTGGAAAAAAACATACAGAATAAAAAAATAATAAAGGGTTAATGGAACCTTTATGAGAACATCTCTCCTTCATATAAGCAGTGCTTTCAGCGTCAGAGGTGTTCTACCTTTTTTCAAGGATGAGTAGATTTAATAATGTGAAACGCCCAAGGCCCAATGATAAAACTTGACATTATTTTAAAGCACAACAGTTACATAAAACCGACAATGTTCTGTGGCAGGAAATTAATAAAACATTTTCAGGCTGCAGCTGTGGGCGATATAAATTCTGACAGCATGTTCCTCTGCTGTCTGGCCTTCAGATACGTCTGCTGGCGTGGATCATCAGCCTGTTCGGACAATTACATCGTGTCAGGAACCTGCGAGCTTTATGGCCCATTCACCTTCTGCGAGGAGACATTAGTGCTGTTGATGATTCCTCATATTTCAGATTTATGACTACTGGAGGCAAAGGAAAGCTCAAAATTGCTTTCATTTTCACTTCTGCTTTGCACTTTTCTGTCAGGCAAACGTACCTCACAGTTTGTCGGCTATATTTGTGAGACATCTGTGAGATTCAGTCCATCATGTCCCCTTTAAGAGGAAGCTGTGAAATTTTTTTGAAGTCAGGGTTAACACTATTTCCTGAGTGGGTTCAGGTGATAAGCAGGATTACTCTGGTAAAGTCACTGATGAGGCAGATGTACAAAAGTAACTAATGTCTTAAAGTTTGTCTTTTTTTCCTCTTATGCCACTCTGAATAAAACCAGTGGGACAGAGCTCATCATCCAGTTCTTCATTCCTTTCACTGGGAGAATAGACTTTAAAATAATGTTGTTAGTTTATAAATCATTTCATTTATACTGGTTGTCTCGTTGATCTCATTTAAAAGATAGCTGTTTTTTGATCAAACAAAAATGATTAAAAACAGCAACAGCACCAGTAATTAAGAGATTTATCTCAATTAAATAAGGTAATAAAATATGAGCTAAAGCAAAAGCAAGCTTCATAAGAATATTTCTTTTTTTGTCTGAAAGGAAATTAGTTGTTGTTGTATCAGGCCTTCAGACCACTGTGGTCTGCTCTGCATCCCCAGAACCAGAACCAAACAGAGCAGTATTCAGTTTCATGCGCCACAAATCTGGAACAAATTTCAGAAAATTACAAAGATGTTGAAACAGAGCCAGAGGGCTCACCCCCAACATTTTAAATGCACACAAATTAAAGGGGCAGTAATATTTATTTTGCAGGCACACAGTGTTATTTCAAAGCACAATCAAGAACCTATGTTACCTTCAGTTGCTATAAAAACTTGGTATATATTAGATATGACTTAAAAGTAATTTGACTTTTTAAGTTAGCACATTGAAATTGGATCTCTGTTTCTTTAAGAAACTCATTCTCTTTCTGACACACAGCCTTCAGGAACTCATCACAACATGGCTCCTCTGCTAACCATTTAATAACGTTTAATAACGCTCTGAGAAGTAGCTGCTATAATGAGCTCAGCAGATGCACAGTTGCACCAGGTGTTTGCTAATTGCTGCTGGCTAGTCTGAAGGAGCTGAACAGAGAAGTAGGAGGACTGCTCTGTGAGTTTGAAGCTCAAACTGCAGCTCCCAAAGGTCTTGGATGGATCTCAAACGCGGGGCTAGGTCTATTCAGGGCATTTTGCACAGCTAAATGGTTGCCATGGAGATTAAAGGATTTAAGGAATGCGTTAAGGAATCAAGGTAATATTCCAGGTATGTTTTCAATGAGGGAATATCATAAAATGATGTAAAATTGAATTTACACATAACTGCCCCTTTAATGGTAAATCTGAGCGTGGTTGGTGCCTGTGCTGATGATGCATGATGAACCCGAAGTGAGACAGAACTGACTATATTCAACTTGTGAAACTGCATTAATATGGCAGTTTTAAGCCAACTAGACCAAAGCAAATTGGAAAAGAAAGAAAAAAATAATAAAAATCCTGAAAATATGTTGGATTTTGTTCTATTGGTGTAGTCCAAACATAAAAATCTGAAGAATCTACAATGTGTTTGACCCAGATCGTCTCCAGCAGGGTCTGTTATTGTTATTTTTGTCTCTCATTGACATTGGAGCAACGTGATTTGTCTACAAATACAACTCACAAGGCTTCCCTTATCAAATATTTATCTTCATTTTGCATTCAGAGCTGTAAATGTGTAGAGTGTGCAAGATAATGTGCAGCTTGTGGATGCATGTGTGAGAGAATCTATCTGTCTTTCCATTTATCTGTGCAGCTCTTTATCTGGGCTGCATTTTGTCAGATTGAAGTGGCCCTGAGCGTCAGTGCTGTGCAGCCTGCTGTCTGCTCTGGTTTTGGTGTCTTTCATAGCGGTAGCCATGGGAAACCTGTACTGAGATTGCATTTATACGGTCCAGGATAGGAGCGATCCTCTTTGCTTTGTTCACATGCTCCCTTCTACCTGCTCTATCACACATTCTATACCTACTATATCTCCACTTTTAATTATGGAGTCTTTAACAGCACTGTTGTCCCTTCAGCCATGAACTACAGGGAACAAAGAGGCTGCAATAAGAACTGTTTCTCCCAGAATACACTGCATTAACTCACTGTTGGTTCCAGGAGGATGGAGAGGAGGAGTAGCAGGAAAGAAAACTCTGCGAGTATCCAACCCCATGATGAGGACTTAAAGCTGCAGTATAAGCATAACTACTGTCATGATGTTTTCTAATTTTCGAATCCACATGCCAACCCAAATTTATTATGAAGGAACATGTCATCAATTGACTGGTCCAAGGGGAACGTCGCTCGGCGCTGGCTTCTCTGGGCTTCTGGAGCACAGGGAGACAGAAATGTGAATACTGGTCCTGGCGGAAATGTCAGTGGCGGCTGAAAGATCCGTTCTTACTTGAGAATGGTTGTAGTCAGAATCGGGGGGGAGGACATATGGTATCACTGGAGTCTGGTGCTTACCGGCTGGGGAGATGGAGCAGGCGAGAGGCTGCTGTGGAGGGCGGACAGGTTGGCTTCAGACCCAGCGAAGGAGGAGTGTGGGGAACAGCTGCCGACCAGGAGATCCGAGGAAGACGGGGAACTGGAGAAGAGGCACAAACAAGGAATCACTAAGAGATTACACACAGAAAGCACAAGGGAGTATAACTTAGGCCTGAAGTACCATTACTGGCTAACGCTATGGCGCTGAAGTGTCGGCAGCTCTCCACTCATATACTCCTCCACAGCTGAGCTCACAGGATGAGCAGCAGGTATGCTGGGTCCCAGTACGATGGTCACGCCCCCAGGATGACTCAGCCTCTGCCGCTCCCTCTGGTGGAAAAAACCCAAAAAACCACCCCAACTCCAGATCCAAAAAACTACAGTATGTTGTGACAGTGTAGCAATAAAATAATCTGTGAAAAAGCTTCAGCTTCTCTGGTTTCTCACCAGCACTAACTGCAGAAATACACCACTCAGTCAGAAGCAACCAATCAGATGCAGGAGGACCGTTTTAGCGCTGTCAATCATGCTTGTGTATGCACCGGTCACACTCTCCCCCTTGCATTCTGCTATATGAATGCTAAGGCTAGTGTGCCTGGCCACTGATGATGGTAGATAAACAGCTTTCCTGTAACTGCAAGTTATTTCTCCATCATTAACATGAGCAGTGTGCACCACAGCACAAAGGCCCTCTTCCTGGTTCTGATTTGTTATTGCTGTCATTTCTCGGACAACTTATCATCTAGCAAAGTGAGTTCTCATGACAGGCCTAGAAGCTGCTGGGCTGTTTGTGGCTGCCACAGATGTGATGGCATGATTAGGTTAAATCCCCCCCCTTCTCGCCCAACCCCCTTTTTTTCTGCCTTGGAGGGACTTCTTTCTTCAAGAGGAGGTACTGTTTCCTTAAATAACCGCTGGATCCAAAGTACAATTGCAGTCTACAGTTGGTGCAATTGGAAGCTTTATTCCAGCCGAAGAAATAAGCCTTGGGCTCTGATTTATTTACATTTCCACAGAAGGAATCTTTGAATTAAATGTTCCCCAAAAAGACATGTAGTCTGAGACATTTTCTACACTCGCTCCAGTCCCAGAGATGACAGAGGCAATAAACCGCAGCTCTGGAGGCTTGCTAAGAGTTGAAGCTAAGATGCTAATCAAGCGGCAGCCATCTTTGGTCTCCCTAGCTGCTAGCTGAGTGGCTAACTGCGCTGCTAAAGCTCACTGGTTTGGGGAAAAAGCAGATGATATTCCAGGAGGACAAACTTTATTGGACAGGCAGAGACAGCGATACCGAGGAGTAAGAGACAATTTAGATTCACATTTTGTGCCAAGGAAAAACATTATTCATGAGAGAACCCAGTTTAATCAAAAAACACAGCAAGCTAATAAGACTGTTGACTCATTTGTTACCTCACTTTATACTTTGGATGAAAACTGCAGATATGGTCCACTGCACGATGAGTTAATGAGATATCGCCTTGTGGGACTGAGAGACACTGGCTTAGCCCAGAGACTTCAAATGCACAAGGATTTGACTCTGGAGGAAGCAGTTAGTCAGGAGATGCAGTCATGAATGATCAAAAACAACAAACAGACATCAGAAAAAAAAAGAAAAGAAGATAAAGACATAATTAGATAAGTAAAATGATAAATGATTATAATTGAAATAATCTGTTCTGACTATAAAGGAAGTTTTATAGAACTTATACAAGTTATTTTGTTTGTAACATGTTAGTGATGCTTACAAGTCATCATGCTAATATGGTTTTTATATTGACATTACACTATGTCTATATTTATATTTACATTACAATATATCTGCAACTTCGTTTATGAAGTTATAAATGATGTTAGATGTGTGAATTATGCGATGTAAGCACATCGCATAATTTATAACATTTTCCAACGATGGAAAATTTATTTTATATTAATAAATGCAAAATTAACAGAAATCATATTCATATCAGAAATTGCTGAGGACTCAGAAATGTTTACATGTTGTCTGTTGATTTATGAATCGGGCCAAACAGTAAACAGAAAGAGAAGTTTGAATGATGATGTTGACTTTCTGCTCTGTTTTATAATTATGGTCTGCTTGTGGTTTTAGCAAGGCCAGATTCAATACAAAACTTGCTCTGTAAGTATACATATTCATACTGGACTGGACAGTATTTTATTCTATAAGTTATGTGAAAGTTTATTCTTTACTTTGGTGCTGCTGTGTGAGCAATCCACAGTACATTTTAGTGCAACTTATCTTAATTCGTTGAGTTTATTTATTTGGCCACTTGTGGTGAAGGTAGCGATGCCTGATGGACTCTGCTCAACAAATTCATTATGACTGAAGAAAGAATTTAAGCCTCTTGAACCTGAGGGGCTCCATGAAAACTTAAAGCTGTCTACTTCAAACGTTTTCCACAGTGTTAACGTGGAAAAATTCTAATTCTGGAATGATAATAGTTACTTACCTGCAAAGCTTTGCGGGTCAGAAGGGCTGAGTCAGTTTTCTATCGCTATGCTGTAGCGATGTGTTAATCTGTAAGGAGCCACCCTGGAGCCAGCGGTGAAGGTCGCACGGCAGATAACGCAGGACTGAAGCACAAACATTCCCTGGATGCACACACACTCTCCTGAATCTCTCAACCAGCCCGTCTTAAATGATAAGGAACTGCCTGGCGATGTAATCTTCTTGACGTGTCAGTATAATTTCTATAAAACGGAGCCTGGCAGGGAGGACATCGCCTCGTTCCAGCCTGGATCAGGTCCCTGTTTGACATTTACCACCTGTGTTGATGCAGCTAATAAATGTCCAAAGAGGAATCAGCCGGTCTGCATCTTCTTCATCAGAAAACACATGAAGTTTTTTAAACTTTGACGTCAACCATTAAAGAAACTTTAGGAAAAAATTAATCTACTGGAATTATGTATTTATAAAAAGGTTCATGCAAAGTGGAGGGCTGCAGGTGTTATTGTACAGATACATTGTTGTGACCTCTTATTATTATTAGGTAACAATGAAAGAGCATCCAGTATAACTGCAACGATGCAGTTATTATATTTTCATTCAGTAAGCATTCAGGCATTATGAATTAAAAAGTAAACAAGTTCTTTTAATACTTCATTTTTAATGCCTCTGCCTTCTCACTGCCTTCGCTGCGGCAGCATAACAGTGTAAATATCTGTGGCTTCATTGTTCTTGTCGACTTCACACCTCTGAAGGTGGAGAGCCGAGTCCAGCCTGGCCGAGTCTGAGAGGAGAGAGCGCCACTTTGAAGCAAGGAGTCACCATTATTCAGAGCAGAGCTGCACAGTTTAGTTGCTTCCCAGACAGAGTGGTTGTCAAATAAAACTCTCAGTTTGAATGTCCAGGTTCCATTTCATGGTGAGGTGTTAACAGTGTTGACTACAGCTCATTCACTCTGCAGCAGTGCTACTGCAGCAGGACCCAACGGGCCAACAAGGCAACATTCAGAGGGGTTCCATGTTCAGTTGTTGTCTCATCCTCTATTTTTTGTACAGATGTTGCAAGAAGTTTAAGTGGGAGCTCCCTGGAGTTTTCTAGCATGCAGAAAATTGAAACAAAGGAAAGATCAACACTCAGTTTAGTTGGAACTAGAAAAATAACTCAGACAAGTTTATGATCCTCCTTTCCGTTGACTAGAGGCTGCTGCTTGCCTCGTCTTGTGATAACCTTTCAGGGTTGCAGAACTTAGCAACTGCTCTCTGGGTGATGCTGGATGTGGCGGAAGATGGTTTTGAAAATCTTGCAGACTCAGACTGAACTGGCTGATGATTTCCTCCACACTGCTACAGCCGTGGTTCGGTTCTGAAGGCGTCTAGTAGCTCTCTACATCTGACCAAGGTCTTTACTCTGACTTCAACAGTCAGGAGCTTCAAGCTAGCTGTGTGAAGTGATGACAGACCTCGGTGAAAGTGCAGTGTACATCTGCTGTCATGCAACTGTCAGGCATTTTTAGTAGAAATGAGATTGGATCAGGGTTATGATAGAGTTAAGATTATCCATACATTCATGGAGAATTTACTGCTTATTAGAATAAAGTAGTTAGAAGATCAAAGGTTTTAAACTGGCTTTTCATTTTTCATTGTTTGGTTATGCTATTTACATCTTTCAGTATTAAATAGTTAAAACTGATGTGAAATATTATCCACACTCCCAAATATGTTAGAAATACAGACAGACTGCTATTTTGTCTTTATGACTGATGTTATAAAACTTCCTGTATATTAGCTGATCTGCCTCACTCTAGTGAAGAACAAGCAGTGTATGGTTGGTATTGTTCTGTCACAGTATATGCTTAGTTTTGTTGCGTGTCCTCTGCTCTCTTATTCACAGTTCTTGCTTTCTCATCTCCACCTACATTCAGCAGCCCACTCTGATCCCTCAGGTCTTCCACACACAGTCGATTCCATTTTCTGTCGGCTAACACTCCCACCACCACCCGTCACTGTCAGAGGATAATCTTCACAACCTTCTCTTTCTGTCCTGCAATGACTTTTTTACATATTCTTAATTTCTTTCTTCTTCTTTACGTTGCATCCGTCTGTACTTTCCGAGCCCCTCACATCCCCTCTCCCACCCCCCACCATTTTCTCCCGCTTCTCTTTTTGTCTGATAAGTATTCAGTGGCGCCCATCTTATTCCACTGCTCCCCCCCAAAAACAGATACTCCCAGCACCCACTGCCTCCGTCTCTCTCTTGCCTGCAATGGTATCTTAGCAACCCAACTTTACAACCAATGGTAATATCAGTCCGGAATCTAATCTCGACAGTCATGGACTGTCCATTTAAATTATTGTAGTTTAGTAGTGTAAGTAATACAAAGCCCTCTTAAACAGTAACCATTTAAAGTGCTATGCAAACATATTTCCTCCCTGATTGATTTTCTTTCTGTTTTAATGAATGAAATGATTTGTAACCTGCTCTTTGTATTTACTCAGGTTAACTTTGTCTCATTAAAATTTACTTCATGAGGGATGTGAAACATTGAAGTATGTCAAAAACGAACAGAAAGGTAAAAACATCAAAACTTTTCTAAAGCGACAGATAGATACATTTTAGAGCGCTGCATTAATCGCACCATCTTTATGGTAGCACCAACATCTCCATCTAATGTCTTACAGGTTTGGGACTGGGATCCAATAAACTGAAACTCAATCAGGCTAAACTAAGTAGTTTGTGAAATAGAATAAATCAGTAGAACTAGAACATTTAATCCCTCCTCAGTTTTCCATAAAATCAGATTTGTGGGATTTTGTGAAAACGCCGTCGGTTGATTACTATAGATGGCCTCCGACTGAGACAAGTGGCGAGTCAGTGATTGCTCCGTGGGTGAGTGAACATGCATCACTGCTGCGCCATCATGCTTGTAATGTACTTTAAGATCAAAGCATATTGGGCAACTTGAAAAACGGCTACTTTCCTGGATGATATCGATCAGTGAGACGAAAACAAACACATTAAACAATGAAAGCTTTGAGTAGAGCTTATAAGAAAGAATGTAAACCTTATTTTTATTTTAGAAAATCAAACTAAAGCAATTCTGAAGATCTGATTGAACATGATTATGAGTTTTTTAACAGGACTTCATTCACTTGCTACCTCCCCTCCAAACAGGAAGGGCTCATATGTATGTGGGGCTGCAGGGCGCAGTGGAAGCATCAAGGTCCTCGGTTCAAATCCTGACCAGCGGTCATTTTGCATGCAGTTTGCATGTTCTTCCCGTGCATACATGGGTCCTTTCTGGGTATTCCAGCAGATTTAGAATTTCACCCACTTTTCCCTGCTGTACTGTCAGGTGTATGAACTGGTACTGCTGACGAGGATGCTGCAGAAATCTTTTGGGGAGGAAAGATTAGATTCTATTCTGAGAAAACCAAATGAAGATGTCCCATTCAATATCTTTTAGTCAATTTCTTGTGAATGCTTGGAGCTGAAATTAAAATGCAATATATTAGACAGTCCTTCTACATCACACAAAATATGAAACATATTACTTACTGAACCAGGTGATGCCCTGCTGGTAGATTGAATTTATTTTCATGTCATAGTCACATTTCCTTACAACATATTTAATAATGAGTTAAATATGGAGGATTTTTATAAATTGATTGTTTTGAAACAGACATAAAGTAGATGGCTGTGATTATCCTAAAAATACAGATAAAAAAGACCAAAAACAACAAAGGTAAAAAAAATGGCAAAGAGACAAAATGATCCTTTTAAAACAAAATATCTTACAGTAACAGACTAAATATTCTATCTGCTCGTGGCATTTAACTGCTGACTGTAACCACAAGAAGGTGAGTCAACACTGTAAAAACATGCTGACTGTCTTTTATCATTTGGATTTATTTTCTGAAACAAGGACAAACAAACTGGAAATGTGAAGAGAACAAATTAGAAACTGGTCAAAGGATCATGATGGAACACCAAAAACAACGCTGCTTAAAAATTAAGAAATAAAGCCAACTAAAAGAAATGAACAAAAAGAAGTGACATCTTCATAAGAATTTACCTCTAAACTACAGGAATCCATAAATAACAAGTTCCTGAAGACGGAAGAGAAACAACCATAGAGAGCAAATCATCGCAAATCTGCTGAGAATGAGGAGAGGATGCTGGACCTGATCACTGCAGCTTAGTTTCATCCATTTTTAAGTTAGTTTCAAGATATTTCACCTATAATAAATATTTCATAATAATGTTTGGATATACTTGAGAAATGGAAGAAAAAGCATTTAACCAGCATTTATCCCAAAATCCCTGAATGAAAACCAGCGCAAATAATTGCTTTCAGATGTCATATGATCAGTAAACAGAGGCCAGCTGTGGGTAATGTTATCTGGTGCAGATCCAGCTGCTTTTGGCCTCAAAGGTTCATTAGACAACATTAGTGAACAAAAAGCATCATGGAGACAGAGGAACCCGGCAGCAGATCAGGGAGGGAGCTATGGAGACGTTTAAGACAGAGTGAGATTCTACAGCAAAACCCCAAACGTCTCTCAGAGTTCTGATCCCCACATCATCTGACCATGAAGATGATGAAGAGAGCCTGGACCAACTGTAGACTGGACTGGGGTCACATTGATTAGAGATGCAGCCAAGAGGTAACTCTGGAGGAGATCCACAGCTGACTGGATAACCACTGCATGTCACAAATCTGCTGCCAATGAAGTCAAGAAAACTGTTGCTGAAACAAAATGTATAAGAAGTTACGATGTTACGTTTGCTGGAAATGTGGCAGAAAGGGCTCTCCTCAGACGAAAATAAAATGAAACTTTCCAGCTCATGTGCAGAACATTTAATGTGGCGGAGAACTAAAACTGCACTTTAACATGAACCCACCGTCCACATGGTGGCAGCAGAGTCCTCCTTTCATCCATCCATTTTCTATACACCCTTTACCCTACTGGGGTCAGGAAGGGTGCTGGTGCCTACCTCTAGCTGACGTTCCGGGCGAGAGACAGGTCACCTCAGCAGAGTCCTGAGGTGAAGCTGTTTTCATGGGAAGATGGGTAAGGCGCAAAGAGGCAAAGGCAGAAGTTTAAATTTCAGCAGGAGAACAACCCTATACATACATCTACACCACATGTGTCAAACTCAAGGCCCAGGAGCCAAATCTGGCCCGATGTTGTTTTTTATGTGACCCTCTAGACTCCAAATTACATCAATAAGTCCCTCCAGTTTTTCACAAATTCACAAAATTTGCACAAAATCATCAGATCTAGACTTTTGTTTCTCAAAATTGGTCTAAAACATTGAATTTGAGTGGCTGCTGCCTCAATTTTATTGATGTCAAGTTATAGTCCATAAGCAATAAAGTCACATTTAACATTATACAATTTTAAGTTAGCACCACAAAATCTATGATTTTGATTGCAAAAATCACAAAATCAATCACAAAATGGAAGGATTTTTAAAATTAAAAAACACTTATTGAATGCTGAAACAAACATATTTATTCATATTTTAATAGTTTAATAGGTTTTATCAATACATTCTGACACAACCGGCCCTTTAAGAACAGTCAGATCTTTGATTTGGCCCAAAATGAAAATGAGTTTGATTCTACACCTACAGCTTAAAGTTAGATTGGTCCAGTCAAAGTCCAGAAGAAATCTAATGAAGAAGTTGTGGTAAAACTTCTGACTGGACTTGAGCTTCTTTTTTTTTTCTTTTCTACCAAAGAGACTGGATAAAGCATTCGGAGATGTTCAGAGTGCTTAGAGACGAACCTCAACAAGTTGCAGCTGGAGCTGCTGCTCTGCAAAGTGCTGACTCAGGAGGCCTAAATCCAACTCACACCTTCTGACGTTTAATGTAAAAATTTCGATAAATAAAAAAATTGTTGTAACGAGACAAAATGTGATGAGGCTCGAGAGGCTCGAAGAGGCCAGGAGGTCACCTGAGTTTGTGGCTGGTGGTCGTTTACTTTTCATCTCCAGGATGATAAAAAATTCCTCCCGGAAGTTCAGGAACGAAGAGTTTGGTGAGAGGAACTCCATCAGCGTCCTGTTGTGGGTCGCAAACAATAAGAGGATGCTGTTGGAGTGATGGGAACCGGCATCATGGCATCATGGCATCATTCTGGGTCATCTCAGTCCAAAGGGAGCAACGACTGACAACTGCTTCATTTATAAATTATAGTCTGCCTACAGAAAAGCACAATTTGAATGTAAACCAGAACAAACAAGAACTTTTCCTGGTGTGAATACAGCCTAATTCTATTTTTATATCCAGACTAAGCTGGATTTAAATGAAGCCAGTGACTTTTGAAGGAACCATAGTGGACGTTTGACTCCAATGTCAGGTACAGCACAGACACTTCAAGCATAGCAAAGGGCCGATGATCTGAGCTGGTTGTGCCGTTACTGGCCCTGGAACCCTGCAGTCACCGAATCGACAGCAAACCTCTCCATAAACAAAAGTAGTCCAGATTGAAAGGTGAAGCCGTTTGAAGCTCACCTGTAAAACTACAATAAATAATGAAGAGTCGGCTGAAAATCCTTTACAGCCAACGAAGAGGTGATGAATGAGGAGGTTGGGACAGAAAGCAGCCATGGAGACGTTCTTCTACAGCAAAACCACAGAGTCTGCTCATTATTCCATTCACATGGTTCCTATTTTGGTTTCATCTTTATTTAGTAAACAGTAACCTATGAATAGATAAGATAAGATGATTTTCATTATGAACTCACATGTAAAGCCTCTTGATTTGTAAGACACTGGATGTGACTTAGTCATGAAACAGAAAAAAAAGGTACCGCTTATGGGACAATTCAGGTTCATTAAACACAGAACATTTATCAAGCCTTTAAAACATTATTTTAATCTTGTAAAACCATTTTGTTTTTACACAAGAAACTTCTCAATCACTACATTTCAAAGTCTAAAGCAATTTTCTTTTCCAGTTTGGTTGTAGAACATAATGTTAACACCATGAAATGAATGTGAAACTGACATTCTCTTATAAAATGAGATTTTCTGCTTTTTACTCCATATAATGAGCAGGATATTTTTCATTCCTTCCACACTGCAGCCTCGTTTTCTTTATTGCCAGGCATTCGGGCCTTCAGCTGGGCCTTCAGCTGGGCTTTCAGTGAGCAACGACGGTTCTGATATTTACTCTCTGAAGCCTGGATTGGAGGGAAAGCGCCACACACTCCTGTCTCTACATTACATCCATTTGGCAGAAAAACATTCTTCGTAGCTTTGAAACAACAAATAAGAACATACAGAGTGCAGACACCAGGAGCCTTATGATTTATATGATGTTTGGGCCCAAACTGCATCACTGCTGTGCCGGCCGTAGTGAGCTGTGTTACATTGTGGATGTGTAGTAGGAGGCCTGCACAGCATTCGGTCTGGAGTTGGGCTAGCTGAGCTTAGCTGATGTTAGTTTAGCAAAGCTCTGTGGAGAAGTCCAGTTGTTGAATCTTCCATTCAGTTCGTCTGCAGTTTTTTCAGTTCCAACAGTTTTTTCCAGTGAAGCAGACAGGAAGGAGTCCTGCCCTGGTGGAGCTGCGCTGGTTGGTGCCACCGCTGCAGCGCTTACTTCAGGAGCCACTGATTCACTGCCCAATGGAAACAGCAGAGAAGAAAAGAGAAATGAATGCAGAGAGAACCTGCAGTTTGGAAGAGAACTGAAAGAAAAACTTCAAAGATGAAAGGGAAAAAATAGAAAGAAAGATGGAAGCGGCATCTGACATCTGACATCCGTCTGGCTGCGAGGCGACTGCGGCAACGCCACCGAGCCGCCATCATCAATGTTCTCACGCCATTATGTTTAATTTATCGTTTTACAAATGAAACTACCAAAACATAAAGCAGGTGATAGTAAAAGTCAAAATAATAATAATAAACAAAAAAGAAAGTTGACAGTTGACCAAATAAAACTTACCTTTCTATAGGTCGTGTACGTGTAACCAAATGCTACATCTTTTTAAACAGGCAATTGTCTGTAAAAGGTCAGTGATATTTTCTTACAGGTAAAGTGAGTTAAATCTTATTATGACTTTATTGTTAAAATGAGTGTGACTGAGACAGAAGCAGAGCGACAGGTGCAAACATGCACAAAACTTCCCTGCAAACATACGCAAGTATGATTAACAGTGTTAAGACCCGCCTCTTGGCCCTGATTGGTTGTTTCTGACCGGGAGCAGTGTCTGCAGATGTCAGTAGGACCACAGGGAAGAGGCAGTGGAGATCATTTTTTTTCACAGATCAAGACAAAGTTGTTGTCTACATGGGTCAACATTACGAAAATGTTGAGAAAACACAATTTTGTAATTGATGTATTTTCATTAAAAAAGAAACGCAATTAAAGTCACACATGACTAAGTTTGCTCATGCGATAAGTCATCAATAAACATGACATCATCCTCCTACTACTTCCTGTTGCCTTTCGATGTTGATGCTGACGGTGATGCTGAAAAATTGTTTCCATTGTAGTTTTGTGAAATAAATCAATTTCGGCGCGGCCAAAAAACCCCCACCTCTTCCTAGCGCCAAAACCTTTCATCAAAAAGTGAGAATTTTTTCAATAGTTGTTTCCATTACGCAAATTTCTTTCAAATTGCGCAATTAAATGGTCAATGGAAATGTAGCTAGAGAAAGTTTTAACAAATAAAAATTTTATAATCTACTTGCTGAATCGTTAGCCAGCCAGCACAAGTCCTGTCTTTCTGAACCTCACTTTGCCAACAGGCAGGCGGCCATGCTGGGGCCCGTCCCCTAACTGTGACCACGGAATTACCTGAAACACCTCAGTTTGCTGAAACTCCTTTCAATTTTGTTAAAGGGCCGAGCCCAACCTCTCCAAACCGGCCCCACAGCATCAGATCCACTGCACCAGAACATACCCTCCACACAGCGCAGTCAGACAAGAGCACTTCTCCCGGCAGCTGCTAAAACCAGACTCATCCACTGGATTGGCAGACAGAGCTGTGATTCGTCACTCACCAGCCTTGACTGTCAATAAGGTAATGCTGCTTTGAGATTGCAGTTGGCAAGCTAAAAGTGATGTGTCTGTTAAGCAGATAGCTGGAGAAAATAAGCAGCTAAATTCAGGATTTTATATCAGTTTTCTCTGTAAATAGCAAAATAACCACAAGATATAATACCATGTGCAGAAAGGCCTTAATTAGCTCCATTAAATATAACATCTATTCCACGTTTTTGCTTAAATCTATATTCCAGAATCAAATACACTTTTGTCATAGTACACCAAATAATTAAAAACTACTTTCACCCCTGGTTCTAAGACATTAGACCAAACTTACTTGGAAAGATTGTGTTTTTTCTCAGTAAGTACGACTCCATTCCTTGTGTTCAGTGAGATGGATTGAGAAATGACCGGCAGGGTGATGGTGTCCGGCTCACTCTACTGCTTTTAGCTTGTATGATAGTAAACATATATTTATTTAGGTAGAGATAAAGATTGGCTTTGGTATGAAGATATAAACAGTAATAGTAATAGCCCCATTAGTGCAGTCAGAGCAACAGAGTTCTGCCAGAACCTTCATTTTTGCTAATCACTCATGTCTGTAGTCTCTGTTAACTATGGGACATTCCACTGTCCAAAGTTTGAACAATGATTTGCTGACTTTGACCAAAAGTTTCCGGTTATTTTTAACTGAGCAAGTGCATTCAATGGATTTGACAGTTCAGATAGGAGCAACTTAAAAATATCTCCACTTTTGGCATGCAACGGCTCCCCTAATCAGCTCTGAAGAATGAGAAGCGAGAAAAGAACATGATATATATAATGTGGCAGTGACTTCCAGCGGAGCCGAGTGGTTTTTGTCCTGACAGCAGCGGTCGGCTCACCTCTGTACTGCGGGCGCAGGGCGCGATTGTTGGGGCAGTCGCGGCCCTGCTTGTTGAAGTTGATGTTGGTTCGGATGCAGCGCTGCAGCAGAGGCTGGGCCGGCCGCGTGTTGTCGCTCATGCTCAGGAAGATCTTGTACGGCTCGTTCTGGCTGAGGAGGCGCAGGGAGTGCATCTGCAGGACAAACCCACAGCTCAGGCCGTTTCTGACCAGGCTACAGAGGTAAGCAGCACTCTAACACTTAGAAAATGTGCTACTCAAAGTGAACCACACTGACTGAGATATTATTAATGATAATTAATAATTGTTATAATATAGATGATGTAGTAAAATGACTTCTTGCTTAGCAACCCAGAGGAGGGACATTTAGTTTGATATTTCACTCCACCCAGAGCAGAAAGTAGACAGAGAAACTCCTATTGGTTTATCTCGAGACACTACTCCTAACCTTAGATCAACATTTAGCATTAAACTTTTAATATCAGAGCAAGATCTATAGAAAGAAAAAATCTATAGAAAGTAAAAAAACAAACAAACTTGAACAAACTTAGAAAGTATAAAATCAAAAATGGAGACCCAACATCTAGTTTGATCAGAACAAGAATCCAAAAAAATCCCAACTGGTTTAAAAATGACTCATTACCAATATGTACCATAGTTTTATACTTACTTTGCTTTTCTATTAGTTTATCCAGAGAAACACCTATTGGTTTATATATTGTGGAGTTCTTTTTGGTTTTCTTTTATAATTTTGTTTGTATTTCCTCTAAATCATGTGGAGCACTTCGAACTGCTTAGTTGCTGAAAATGTGCTACATAAATAAAATGACCTAACTTCACCTAATATGAGGCTAAAAGCCACGACAAATCACAGCAATGATGAAGATGTAAACATGTTGATAATAATGGTAAGAATAATAGCTTTAATTTTAATTTTGTTTAATGTTGACCTCAGGCTGGTCATAGTGCAAATAAATGGTAAAACAAACAACTTGCACAAAGTCCCTCAGCGAAACACGGTGAGTCAGTTGCTCAGGTGACATCTTCCTCCCAGAGCTCAGTCCAGTGAGAGGCTGCAGTGTGTGTGGGGGGGTGTATGCGAGTGTGTGTGTGTGAGCTGCTTTCCTCCAGATAAGTGCTGTTCTGGACTGGAACACCGTAACACCCAGTCTATGTCTGAGCCAACACAAAAAGGCCTTCATAAGGAACAACTACTTCACAAAGACAAGGAAATGTCATGAAACCTGTATGCAGATTATGATTTTTATATCAACTAATAAATCAAGGCAGAGAGTTTTCTTTGAATCAAGTGGTAAAAAGCAGGTTCCACTCATCACTTCATCTGGTTTTGAGAACCAGTTTGTTCCTTTCTGCAGTTACAGAACTGTACCTGTTCTGAGGGAATGAAGATTTTCCTTTCATTTTTTTAAGAAGCTAACTTGTAATTCAGACATGTTGGCGCTCTTGCCAGCACAGATAATTAGAAATGATGTTTCTCCTAGAATGCATGTAGCCTGGTGGTACATATTCATCCCACTTTTAACTACCTGCATCTGTGTGACATAAACTGGCTTGTTGATGAGGATCCATGTGGAGGTCTCATAGCAGGGAGGGATGGTGATGGAGCCCTCATAGGTGATGTAGCGGATGGTGTCAGGGTAAAGGTCAGCTATGTTCAGACCCATTAGTAGGAATGCATCATCTGAAGAAAGGGAAGAAAGCAAGAGAGCTCAGTGTGAGAATGTGTTCTGTTGAAGTTTCTTCTTGAAGCGATGATAACAGGGAGAAAACAATAATGCGTCTGTGGATGTGACTTTTAATTATCATTCACAGGAAGTCTTGCTAAAAATAAACGCCTGTGTGTTTTAATGGTATTGTATGTGATAGACCAATTCAGAACAGTGAATTGAAAAGAAAATGCTCATTTTGATTTGGATCAAAATAAAAAAAACAAAGCTGCGGAAAATGGGACAACTGAACCCAACACAAAACAACAAACAAACAAGAAACCCTCACAAGTTCACCTCAACAAAAAATATCCCGGACGAGCCCCCAAATTGTTACATCCCCACTGCAGTCTAAGGGTATTGGGGGAGGGGACTGTAACGATAAATAAACCAGGCAAAATGAAGAGACAAAATCTGGAGGGTATAATTAAAGTTTTATTCTTCAAAAATAACCTAAAAAAACTTATGGGTGACGGTGAGAACCTAAGAGAAAAGCAAGGGGAGAATAACAACAAAAACCAGGGTTTCTAGTAAACAACAAATCCTCCATCACAGCACCACAGAGCTGCAGCACACATGCTGCCCAGTTTGGCCAAGAGGCACTGAAGGCAGTTTCCCTGCTAGCCTTATACTCTGCTAATCAAGAGGCAGAGTGAAACCAGCTGGGCCTGCTTGAGCTGCAGGAACTCAGCAGCAACCTGAAATGGTTACATGCAGTCACCACTGCATGTAACAGCATCCATATTCACATCTCAATTCAGTACTTTGTTTATTGCTGCTCTGTGAGCTCAGAATCTGCAGCTCAGAGGAGGAGCTGTGTCTCAAAGGCGGAGCTACGTCCATCCAGGTGTTTTGCACCAGCTGAATGGTTGCCATGGAGACTAAAGGATTTCTCAAACATGCATGAAAGAATCAAAGCAACACTCCAGGTATGTATTTAATGAGTTAATAACAGTATAAAATGATGCAAAAAATGGCTTTGTTTAGGTCAGATACTGGCATAAATAAGAAATAGTAGTTCTGAGCTTTGGACCTATGCAGCTCTTCCAGAGCTACTGTCGGTCTCTTCTACTTCTCTGATTAAAGCACCGATGGACGTCCATGTCCTGGTAGACCAGCAGGTGTCCAGATACAGGGCTGATCAGAGTTCTGGCAGATGTTCAGAGCTTGAGATGTTTTAGAACCTAAAACTGCTTTAAAATCTCCACTGCTTCCTCCCAGACCTGTCTGCCAAAACAAGCAGCGTCTTCAGGATGCTGCTTGTTTTCTATGTTTTCTAATGTTCAGCAACAAAACAGAACATCTGCTTTTAAGCTGAGGTTAAAAGAAACCTCAGCTTTTCAGAGAGTCTATTCACTAATAAATGACATTTTGGGGGCAGTTGGGTGCAATAAATGTTGTTTGTGGGTTTAAAGGAGGTTGAAATCAAAGTACCCCACCATTTTCAAATTTCTATTTGCACCTCTTCTTGTTTGGCCTATTAAATAAAAGCCTGACAACATGCACTTCTTTGTTGTTGCAATGTGACAAAATGTGACAAACCTATCAAGGAATACTTCATGGCACCGTTTTTCTGCTATGAATAAATAGATCCTTCAAACAAATGTAAGATATTTCATTCCAAATGAAAGCTTCAAGATATTGAATCTTTTTTATCAATCTATGTTGATGTTTTTTCAATCTATGTTGATAAAACAAAGCCTCCGATATTTTTTTCCTCAAAGTACAACTTTTATTTGGTAATAAAAGTGTTTTACAATTATAAGCAAAAAGCATCTCTCACTTATAAAAAATAGGAAAATATAAATCCGTGCATGACGAGGCCAATTTAATGGGTACTGATTATAAAGCTAAAATAAATTCTTTACTTGTCAAGAGCAAAACCTTTGATCTCATACAAATCTGACGCGTTCTGCTGCCGCTTCATTCAGTGAGTCATTTTTGTGTTCTGGGTATTTTTACGACACAGTCCCACTTCAGGCTGGAATTAACATCCATCACTCTGTTTATGTGAGAAAACATCAAATTTGAAATTCTGCCACATTCAACATAATTCAACAGGAATCAGAAATTGCTATTTGTCTCCACAGTTACTGAGTAGCAGTTCTCTTCTTCAGATGTTCAGTGGAACATCTGAGATGTTAGTCCATCTCAGACTAACACAAAACTTTTCTGTCTTCTTCCTTTATTGTTTATTTGATGGAGAAGAGCATCTATCCATCCATTTCCTATACATCCTTGTCCCTTACTGGTGTCAGGAGGTGCTGGTGCCTCTCCAGCTAACATTCCGGGCGAGAGGCGGGGTCACCCTGGACATGTCACCAGTCTGTCGCAGGGCAACACAGAGACACACAGGACAAACAACCATGCACACACACACTCACACCTAGGGAGGATTTAGAGAGGCCAATTAACCTCACAGTCATGTTTTGGGTCCCACATAACTGTGGGAGGAAACCGGAGTACCCAGAGAGAACATGCAAACTCCATGCAGAAAGTGCCCAGGCCGGGATTCGAACCCAGAACCTTCTTGCTGCAAGGCAACAGAGCTACCAACTCCACCACTGTGCTGGAGAAGAGCTTAATATGAGCAAATACAGAACACGATACAATTTATAGCCTTAGCTAATTTGCAACGCACATCCCCAGAGGAGCCAATAAACAGTTTAAAAGAGAGTAAAACAACACAGTAGGACACAATATCATACATAAAATAAATTCTAAAATGAATATAAAACAGACCACAAAACTCCAGGCATGTTTTTGATGAGGGAATGACATTATAACATGATGTGAAGCTAAAAAAAAGTTAATTTAACCAAGTTCTTCCCCTTTAATTAATAAAACCATAATTATAAAACTGAATCTTGCATTTTTTTTCTGGTTGTCTTTGATATTAACGTATTAACGGAACTGAAACATTTGTGTGGACAAAAAGTAAAAAGAAAATAATAGAGCACCATCCTCACAATAGCAAATGGTGTTTTGCTCATGAAAGAGCGTGTTTCGATGTGGTTCAGACCAGCAATCAGAAAGCTCAGTATAAGTGTCTGTTCAGTTCAGTTCGTCAATTCAGTTCGTCTGTTCAGTTCGTCTGTTCAGTTCGTCAGTTCAGTTCGTCAGTTCAGTTCGTCAGTTCAGTTCGTCAGTTCAGTTCGTCTTACGTTTGTAGTTGATTCTGGTTATGGTGTCTCTGTTGAGCATACGGTTGAGGAAGGCGTTGGAGTTTTCCGAGAGCTGAAATGGAAGAAACAAACATCAAATATTAACAAGAAACCACACTGCAACACAAACAAAAGTTTTTTTTTCTTTTTGCTGCAATTTAAATTGTTACAATCCATTATTCACACATTGCACTTTATTTTTAACATGCTGGTCAGTCAAAGAATTGAGTAGAGTCTTCTGTTCTGCAGATCTCCTTGCTTTATAAATCTTCTACAGTTAGAATGTTATTATTTACAGTCATGCTAGTCTCTGCTGGTTTTATTTTTTGCTCTCACAGTATTTTAACTTTAATGCACTACATGAAATTCAATCAAACCTTAATGAAGATGGAGACCACAGCGATGCCATGAGGACTCTTAGCCGCCTCACTGTAGTTAGCATACAGATCTTGATTATAGTGGATCAGTTGGACCTGAAAGAGGCAAACAAAGAGAAGAAGAGCTAAATAATTTAAATACAAGCAGAACTAAGCCTGAATATTTTCAGATTTTGTCGGCGTTCAGCATGTCGTCTTTTCTAGTTTGTTAAGCAAACTCGAAATGCCTCACATCACCATTAACTAATCAAACATTTACAGCTTTTAAAATAAGTGTGAATGTGCACAGTTATTATATGGGTCAGCCCAGCAGGTAAATTCTCATTTCAAACTGGTTTCTCCATCCTTTGGGGATGATGCAGGCTGGACATGTGGGACATGTCCAATGCATGTCCCTTATCCTAACCTTCTGTTCCCTGCACTTTTTGATCTGATCACCTAATGAAGGATTGTTCATGTTCAGCAACTAGCCAGAGCCAAAGCCCAACAGTTTGTTTCTTCTTAACAACAGGTACTTTGAGGGATACTTTGATGTAAATTATGCCTAAAGTTTTGGTGACAAGTACTGTAAGTTGTAGCTGTGGGAGACCAACGACAAGAAGCTGGACAAGGTTCACATTTATGCTTTCACTCTAATTTCTTGACAGAAACAGTCATTGTGATACAAAAGCAGAGTACAAAGAAAAAAATATGTAAGGTTTTGAACACATGAAAATTTTTCTCCATGCCTTTTCCCCTGTGAGTGTTCATTGCTCAGGTTTTTCATCTCACCTCTCCAGGAAATCCTTGTCCGTTCAGGAGATGCTCAGAACCAAGAGCGTCTTCACTCCCAAAGTGAAGGCGGACCTCCTCCAGGCGGTAGCTGTAACCCAGGGGGCCCCCAGAGATGTTCACCAGATGTGTTTTGTCCGGCCGCAGCGACACATGTTTTCCTGTGTTGTACATGGTGCCATACATCTAGGAAAAAACCCCCACAGGGATTGGATTATATTAGCTCATAGTCACCTGAAAATTCTCCATGTTTTAAATTCCTTAAATACCCATCATGATACGAAAGGTGTAAACATGCTGCTATCTGTGCAGCGTGGGTTTTGTTCACATTACTATCCATCTTTATAGTGCGCCCTGGAAAGGTCAGTGGGAAACACACACGCACCCACCCCATGCACCCCCACACACTTACACACACAGGGTAATCATTCACACACACAAGTTTGCATTTCTACATTAGAACTTTGTCTGCTCTGCTCCACCCGTCCAAGCTCTGCTCTACTCAGAAGTTGTTGTATTTCCATGGTGTACATGTCAAATATGACTTAAAAGAAATTTGACTTTGTAATTTAATGTCTTGAAATTGGGCCTCTGTCTCTTTAAAAACTCTACTCAGGAAGTCACAGCATGGCTCCTCTATTAACCTTTTAACAACATTTTTACCAGCATTGCACTGAGACGTAGCTCCTATAATGAGCTCAACAGATGCTCTATTCCACCAGGTGTTTGCTATTTGCTGCTGGCTAGTCTGAAGGAGAGGAAAGGTTGCCATGACTTTTGAAAGAAATTTCCAAGTTTTTTTCCCCTCAAATTTCTGAGTTGAATCTAAACATTTCTGAGTTTTTTTGAGAAATTTCTATATACACTGACTCTAATACGCCCTTGTAGAAAACTCTGTTTCTCTCAGAGAATTATTTTGTTCAGCTAAGCTAATAGTGTGGAAGCTGATGCTTGTTTGTGACTTACACATTCTGATCTGACTGCAGCTCAGACTGAATGCTCTGCTATACTAACTGGAAAATCATCAACGGAACGAAGCTGAAAATGGAGAAATGTTTAATTCTTTCATTTGATCTAGTTTTGACACAGTTCTAAAGGCCTCAGTTTATCACTCAGACATAATCCTTTGAGTACTCTGGGTAACAGCCCATTCATAATTCCTGATAGAATCATAAAATATAAAGGAGCTGCAGTCATACAAACTCCACTTTGATTCCCTCATGATCACCTTCTGCAAATTACTGGGAAAAGCAGATGTGGCCACCATGGGAACACGAGATGACGTCGTGCTAACTGTTGGATTTCTGTATGACTTTGGAGTAAAGAGAGGATCTCTGTCAGTACGTCTTCGATAAACGACTGAGACAAATAAATCTAAATTTACAATGATTGAAAAATGAATCATTGTGAACACATGCAGAGCAGCGTGTCGTCACTCACAACACCCGTGGCGACACATGAACCATTAGCGTCCTCCGTCTGGCTGCCAGCCTTATTCATCTCACATGACGCCGCAGCACTTACGCATTCTCCACTGCTGTTTGTTGAAAATAAGAGAGGAGCGAGAGCACTGCTTCAGTTTAATTGTAACATGCCACTGCTGGGGCAATATGAAATTAAACAATTACTCACCAGCCTGGAATCTATGCACAGCATAATCCGGAAAGAAAAGCTTTCCGTTATTATGAACGAGGCCAAGGATTTAGATTCTAAAAATGTCAGTGATTATCAGAGCTCTACACCTATCAACAGAGCCAGAAAGCATCAAAAGCAATTTCTGGATTAACGTCCTAAATGTAACTTTCCATCTGATTTCAGTGAATTTTCAACTGTTTTATTCTTAAGTGGAGGAAATTTGACATTTTCAGTTAGATGAAAAAATTAATTGTTGAAGCTGAAGTTTAATTTGCCTCATTTAATTTGTCGCAGCAGACTGAAAGATGTTAGCATGTAGCGTTCCTCAAACTGACGCTGACAGATGATGAATAACGAAGCAAACACAATTTGCAAAGCAAATAAACACATCATTTTTTTTCCAACAATAAAAGATTTTCTTTTCTTCTTCAAATATTTAAAATCAGAAATAATTTTTCCACAGAGGCCGTCATGTAGGTTTGGAGTTTTTCATTTTAAATTACATTTTGTGTTTGACTAAGATTTAAATTGGTTTGATGTTCTGAAACACTAAAGTGTGAGAATCATGGACAAAATAGGAAATCAGGAGCGCAAACACTTTTTTTACACCTCAGTATTTACAGAGCGACTTTGTAATCCAGGGAGGTGAGAAGTTTGGCCCCGGGGCCACCAGTGGCCTCCGGGCTATTTTTGTGCACCAGCACAAATCGATGCAGACGGATAAAGTTTATTATTCATTATTACCAAAAGATTAACATGTTCTTACAGTTTCAATACCAATTTTTGTTGTTTTTGCTTTTTCTTAAATTTAGTCAGCCCAACTGACTGTTGACTTTGCTTAAAAGCAGATTTTAGTTCACCCGAATCTGCTTTGAATAATTCTTGATGATTTGGGCCCATTTGTGACAAAACGTTTGACCACCACCAAGAACAGGAAGCTTAAAATCTATTAAATCGTATCACCAGTCCATCACAAGAAAACACAGAGACATACAGAAGAAACAAGAATACACACACACACACATGCTCACCAAGAGAGAATCCACACAAACAGGACTCCGGGAAAGCCTGGTGCATTAAGGCTGCAGCTCTGCCTACTTTTCCACTTGAACTCAGTTCTATTCACATCCACCCCAAGTTTGTCTCATTTATCTGAGAAACAAATCAGCAGAATCTGATGCAGATGTTAACATACTGAGGATGGCACAGCAAGATGCTCTTCATATTTGAAACTCAGTGCGTTTGGACGAACTGGCTGCATCAGAATGATGACAGAGATCAGTGCTGCTCCAGCGTCGCTGTTATTCTGCAGCGTCTGAAAGAACTCGCAGCTTGTGATGATGTTGTATGATGTTAGAGAACAAAGTGTTATTATACAACTCTGAATTAAGAATATAATATAGAAACCCATCAACCCTGTAACTCCCCCCAGTGTGTTGAATTAAATAACATAAGGCTCTGATGATTTGGATGGTCCTGATGGCTTCCATAATTGCTGGCAGAACAAGGAGATCCCAGATCTCACAAAGCATCACAATGGAGGAGACCCCACAACAGACTTCTTAAATGGTGAAACACTTCCGTTCACAATGCTCTGCTGACAAAGTTGACACAGAGAGTGAGAAAAAGAGAAGAACACGAGTGATTCTGAGCTGACCTTGCCCTGTTTCTTTAGCATTATTGTGCCTTCGCTGTGGCACACTGCAGCTGCAGGGATTTCTGTAAGTTTGACAAATGAAAGAAACTGGACTAATTGCCTCTTGTTTGTGAAATATTGTTTTAAAATATGGCTCCTACAGTGGCAATAATGTAAAATTACATCATCCAATATAAAAGAGAAAGTTGTGATATCAATATATATCGCTGATATCACATCATTAGCAATATTATCTGCTTCAACTTAAGCCTTCAACACAACATGGCTCCTCTATTAACCCTTTAACAAGGTTTTTACCAAAGTTTCAATAAGAAGTAGCTCATATAATGAGCTCAGCTGATGTGCAATTCCACCAGGTGTTTGCTAATTGCTGATAACTAGTCTGAAGGAGCTGAGTGGGAGAGTCATGGAGGTGGAAACTGCAGCTGTAAAGAGAAGCTTCATCTTGAAGGCAGAGAGCTAGGTCTACCTAGGCATTTTGCGCAGCTAAATGGTTGCCATGGAGATTAAAGGATTTCTCAAACCTTACATAATGCTGCCTCTTTAAACCGAAATTGATTTAATAGATTCCAAATCTAGAAATAGTCTAGCAAATTCTCAAGGAAAAGGAGAAACGTCATTGGTGGCTCGGTATCATATGTGGAGTTCTGATCGTGATCAAGCCTTCCAGTTCTGTTTGTGACACAAAATTCATTAGAGGAGTTTGATTGAACTTCTTACTTTTTATAGCAGCTCATCAGTCGCCACTGAAGCTAATAGAAGTCACATAGAGGTCAGGATGGGATGAGGCACCACTGGTGGCGGTGTGATGACGGGGCTGTTCAGACTTGTGTTTGGAGTCGGTCTAAGATGGTATGAATTCTACCGAGCCTTGGGCTGCACCGTCTGCCCACAGCTCATGTCCATCACATAAATTAAGTCAATTTGTTTGCATGCCCCTCAACATTTGGGCTTGTAAACATTTCCAGCTGGTTCTCAGATCGCTCTGACTGTTTTTGTCCACCAGGTCTTACTGGACTGGAAGCAGATTTCTTCCTCCATAGAGCCAGGACTCAGTGTGATTATTTTTCTCGCTTCTGGCACAGCTGAAAATTGCAGCCTCTTCTGGCTAAACAGAACTTTGAACTTGCTTCTTACAAACAGGAAGTGTGTGTACGAATGTTGATATCGAGCTAAAGACTGAGATGCTATCACGTGTAGTCGGGGAACAGATTTATTTTTATGCCAGCCATAAACTGAGGTTGCACATGTTGAGCCTGAGTTTTGATTTAAAGCAAGTCTTGACTATTTATTGCCCTTTGAGTACTTCAGGGACTCAACATATTTTGAGACCCAGCCATGCAATTTTCTATTTTTACTCTGCAAAATACAAAACTGGGTTCAGCAGAGCAGCATTGTATGGCTCCACCCAGACATTATAATTAGGGTGTGACTGCTTAGTCCTTAAGAAAATATTGAAAAGGTTTAAACCGAAGGTGTGCAAACAGGAGCCCACTGTCCGTTTGTGGCCCTTGGACTGGTTTTGTGCGGCTCCACCAACTGCAATTTAAGAATGATCCAAATCTGACCCGTCCTGCACAGCTGGTCGATTCAGATTGAGACTTTTTATTTGTAATCAGGGTAAAATTATTACTGACATAATTTTTCTCAGATGGGAAAAGTTAAATATGACTCAAAGTATTCACCGTTTTCACCTGGATCAAAAGGTGAATGAGCTCCTCAGTCTGCAGTCAAATTCTCCACAGAATTCTGTTAATATCCTCATTAGTTGACTCAGCTGTTAACAGAACCACAAGTCTATAATGTAAGTTTGTGTTCAATAGTCTCTGCATTATTTGTGTGCTTCATAAAGACAGAACGTCACCAACAAACCATCCCAAAT
This sequence comes from Phalloptychus januarius, assembly GCA_902982915.1. Taxonomy (NCBI): domain Eukaryota; kingdom Metazoa; phylum Chordata; class Actinopteri; order Cyprinodontiformes; family Poeciliidae; genus Phalloptychus; species Phalloptychus januarius. The sequence goes on from CADWAE010000476.1 coordinate 986,457, forward strand.
CCAATAGAAAAATGAAAAAGGGGGTGAAATCAGCCTTAAATACTGAAATATAGACTATTTGAAACTGTTAGACCATTTTACCACAGCTGAGCTAAACCACTGATTGATAGAAAGAGATGGTATGAAGATGTAGGTGGAGAAATGTCTGAGGGAGAGCTCCAGCACTGCTCAACAACTCTGAGGGAAATGAAATGCAAATATTTAAAAGGAGAAGTGAGTGGTCCCACCTGCGGTCAGACTGTAATAGGCCACTGCATAATGCATGTAATCCAATGAGCACACAGTAAGGGCCGGGGTTTTTAATTTAAGTCCTCCGTCAGTATCTATTAGAGACATGCTCTCTGACTATCCGTCTGCTGACACGGTGGGCCTAATTATCACAGCAGAGGACGGGGAGCAGAAAGCTTTGCTTGGCTTGCTGTTTCACAGCGCTGTGCTGCTGGCGCTTCGTAATATCCAACTACTCTTCCCTCCAAGGATTCCTGCAACACACACATGATGAAACGACAACACTGCAGGTTTGAACATCTTCCCAAGGCTAATCCACACTTCAAATAAATGTTTACTCAGTTGAATCTCTTATAGTCTGTTATGAGCTTCAAAATATGATTATGTTCGACTACCCCAGCAGCCCTCGTTGCCGTCCTCCGACAACCAACTCGTTCATTTTGAAGAAGTTATTTTCGAAGCAATGTGCTGATTTGGAAACCCCATTTGCTGAGGTTCCAAAGGCTGGAAATTCTCTCTGGAAGCCATTCTTACAGCGTCAACATCACCACAGCAGACGGTTGGAAGCTCACATGCTAACGCCGCCGCGTGCGCGTGCTAATCATTAGCATTCTGCTTCTGCAGTTAACTAGCAAGCCCAGATTCAGAGGCAGAATGAAACTCTGCTTCGCCCTCAGTCGGTGAATTTTTGACAAATCACAGCTCTGTGGAAGCTCTCTGACTTTATTAATGTCCATATTTAAATGGTACAATATGGAAGGGAGAAAAAGTGGAGGAAAACAATTGAGAGATTGGTGCATTCACACCAGCCCTGTTTAGTCCGCTTTACTAGAACTTGGATCGTTTGCTATTTCAGTACATTTGGGGAGGTGAGAATGTGAAATGGCACAGGGCATTCTGGGAAAATACAACCAAAACAAACCCGTGAGCCTAGAGCTAGCCGAAGAAATGACTCGTGGTCTTTAGCCACAGACAAAAGAGAAATCCTCCAACTGCTTAAAAAACGCTAAAATCTTGACGCCGCTCCATTCCTGTTTACATTTCGTGAGAAAGGAAGTTGTGCTCAACGTCTCCTTCTGAGATTTTTGTGTCGTTTCCTTCAGTGGTTCTTGGTGCAGCGCCACCACAGGTGAGGAGGGGAACAGGTTTTCAAAAGATTCGCTTGGTTTTACACGCCGCAACGTGAAAGTGAAGTACCACAAGTAAAAATGTAACAAATGTTGTAAATTTGCTCCCCAATCAAATCGAGTCCACAGGAGTACCAGGTGTGAAGTCATCCTCTATCTCTGTGGATTTTCCCCCACAATTTGCATCAAACTTATGTGGCTGTGAAAAGTGAAATGCTATAGAATGAAAGTTTAAGTTAAAACCAAAAAGAAATCCTATCCTGATGTCAAAGTGTACAGGACAAATGATTTTACTCTGTTATTCTGACTGAATCATTTCTCTTAAAGGGCGTGGAGTTCTTCTACTGCCAACTGTGGTTACCTTCAAGAAAACACAGACTGTCATCTTTACTTCATCTTTATCAAACGGGTTTCGCCAGCAAACATATTGCTGCTGGTAAGATTGCACCTAGACTAATCACTCACTATGTCGTCAGAAACAAATGGAGCCCCACGAAACACAACAAGACGAATAACCAAGAGGCTCTGAGAGGAAAACATTAGATCTTAATCCCACTGACAAATTATTACCAATTAGCATAAACCTAAAGTATTTGTCAAGGAAAGTGGCTCAAACATATGAAATATTTATTACTCAACTCAAACATCTGATAAAAAATAAATAAATGGAACACTGAAGCAGTAAAAATTTCTGCCCGTCTTCATGAGCGTATTAGCATACTGTCCACACACCGCTGTGTGCTGTAATCAGTCACGAGACGCTTAACATGGCCAGTGGTTTCAAAGGGCTTAATCACATTCATAGCAGCCACTTCCATCTAACATAACACGCTTTTCTTTACTAACCAGGGGAGTTGATGTGATCAGATACTGATCTACTGCGCTGTTCTCACAGCACAAAGGCTATTCACAGCCTGGAACTGCATCAAACACTTTTTTTTTATGAAATGTGAAATTGCCTCGAGAGCTTTCAGCTGAAAGCTTAGAGGTCAACGGAATCTGGTCGTTTTGGCTGACCTACTCTCAGAAGTACTTCTGCCTGTTTTCAACCCATTTATTGAAAACAGCTCTATTTATCTTTGAAGGCGACGGCGCGCACACGGATGTTTGAGATCAGAGCCAACCGGTAGTTAAGGCCAGCCTGATGGATGCTGTGACGATGCTGGTTTTATACCTCTGGCTGCAGGGAGAAGAAAACATCCTCAGGATGAAAGGAGCGCGTTTAGGATCTATGAGATCTGAATGTGATTCCTAGAAGATTTTACAAAGTGGAAGTCATGTTTGTTGATCCCTTTTTTCAGTTTTATTCATTTAATTGGTTAAAAAAAATAAATAAAAAACTTGCAGTACCTTTATCTTGATCTGCCAAGATGAGCTCTGATAAGTGTCTGCCCTTCCCCACCTGAGGGGCGAACAATTACTGTATTTTCCAGACTGTCATTCTGGATTATCAGTCAGAAAAGTGTATTCTAGTCTAAATAGAGGCGACTAGATAAGAAAACTTATCCTGTTGAGGAAAGGAGGAACGTACGGTGCAGAAGTTAATTAGACTTTAATAAACACACATCCCAGAAGATGTGCACTTCACTCACCCCGCAATTACAACAAGCGACGGCTGCCATTCTGAACTGTTAGGAGCTTAAAATAATACGTCAGCTTTGCTTGAGCCTCGGCCCTCTAATTAAAGGCAATCAGAGGCTGGATTGGGTTTGGACACAACGTTGGGTTTTTTGGGTCAGATCTAAACTCTAACTTAGTGGCTCTGGTCTGGTCTATTAGAATTAGAAACAGTCCTTGGATTAATAATTACACTTTTAGTTTGACAAGAACATTTCAGAGCTGATATGGAAGGGAGAAAAAGTGGAGGCGGACGTGTGATGAGTTTGAATGAAATGACAAAGAAAAAACTATTTCTTACTTTGCAAATTTAATATCCTGAAAAACAAAAAAAGCTTGTTTCCCTTAAAGTCCCTATGTGATATCAGCAGGCATATGATTACACTGTCCCTCCAAACTAGTCATGTGTGCTCCACCTTATGACATGTTGATGTTGACCAACCTACTTTCAGGTCTAAATCATCTTTCATTAAAAAAAATCCTGGCCACCTGATTCCTGTCGGGTTTGATAAGCACCAACCCAGCATTTGTAAAATGCACATTTAATCAAAATTCACATAACATTTGCAGCTTGATTTTATTTTGCAGAAAATGGCTTCTTTGATTGTAGATGTTGCGAGCCCGTTCCAGGCGGGCCCCATGGTTGCCATGTAAGCCAGTGTGCATTCCCAGATGATGTACTGTTCTCTCTAATGACGTGCTAGAAGAGCTACTGAGTGAAACTGATGTCTAATTTACATTCAGACTGGAGCTTATGGGCGCTGGAGTTAATTTAAACAGAAGCCTGCAAAGGGGAGGACAAAGTGATGATGAAGAGCTAACTTCATCCTTCAAAACCAGCTGCTATAAATAGGACTGTACATTTATAGTTTAAAGATGCTCTTTCTGTGGGATATTTGCATTAAAACATGTCAGAAGTCCAATTAGAGCTGCGGGAATTCTGTCAGGAATATGAGCCTGAGCTAACAGAAACAACATTTTTGGGTGCATTTGGATTTTGTGTGAATTTCGTATTTATGCTGCCAGTCTGAATCATGATGCTTTTCACATTGAGCTATATCTTTCAGAGGAAAACAGGAGATGTATGTGTGTATAAATGGGAGACAATGCTCAACATACTGGCAGTCAGAATGATTCATTTCTTGTCGGACTGACCCCACAGTCACCTCTGTCTACCTCCATCTAATCCTGTCCTTCATCTGCTCTCTGTCTTTACATCTCGCTTCCCTCACCTCATCTCTTCCAGGCTCCCGGCTGCCTAAGCCTGTTACATGTTTCAAAGCCTTTGTCAGGTTCTCCATTCAGCTCATTGTTTTCAGTCTGATCAGGAATTTGCTCAGTTTCGCTTTGAATTTTCACACGTCACACAAGTCAGAGATGTTTTCTTAAATTCCATCCTGTTCCACTTTTATTTTTCCTTCCTCTTCCGGTCCGTTTTGGAAGGTGAAAGCTTCCCTGAGATTTCTCCTGGAAACTTTGTGAGTGCTAATCTTTTCTAAGATTTAAGCTTTACAAAATCTGTCCACAGGCAAGGTGAGCTCTGTCTCTGTAAAGGTCATCGAAACACACGGGGCCCTATAATCAGGGTCAGGCACCGGGGCCAGCAGCTAATGCTGCTCCCTGCAGATGCCATGTTAAAGGAATGCTCCTTTCTTCATCAGCTGCCGGGTTCAAAAGCTTTAGTGAGATGTTTACTTGCTGCACTTATTTTGCCCGGCTGACAGAAAAATAAACCCTTTTCATTTTTGCTCTTCATGGAAGAAATATTTTCATGATTGAAACTAATAGATAGAAATGTTATAATAACCTAGCCCTTTGTATTGAATTTTCTTCGAACTGATTAGAAAAATATCCAAGGCGGGAGTTCTCTTTATAGAATCCTGTTGGGCTTAAGTCCAAACAGATGATCTGACGTGAGTAAATCAAGCTGATCTCAGAAAGGCTTTCTGTACTGGAGGAAACATTAACATCTGGACTCATGGAGGCGAACGCTGCAAACAGACTATGCTACTGTAACAGGCACTGATTACAAATGAAGAAAACTGTAATTTACCAGGCTTGTATATTAATATTACTTAATGTTCCATAAAAAATAAATGAAATGTAATCATGAGTAAGTTACCCTGAGATGAGCTAATGGAAGACAGTTTCATATAGCCGTCACTGATCAATTACAATGGGACTGTTTTGTTCCTTTGCATAAATCTGTGTTTGCATGCATGCAGGGGTGTGTGTGTGTGGGGGTGAGTGTGTGTGTGCGTGCACAGGACTCATGCTGCACGATAGGATGTGACTAATGAACTGTCACTTTCACAAAGACTCACAACCGTGCACAAACACATGTCCAATATATTAGCAAATGTCAGTGTGCTGCGGCGCTCTCGCGGTCTTTATGAGGACAGTCATTTGTCAGCAGTTTGGCAGCGTTCCTCTGACGCCGCTGTCAATGGTGCCCGAGTACTTAGTCAGATGTAGATTAAGTTGGAGATCATTCCAGGGCAACATGGTTTCAAGTTGGCATTTAGGGGGGCACAGGGTCATATTATTATTTATAGGCTATTAAAGAGCGTCTAGATGGTAAGTAGTGAAATATTGTTCTTAGAGGAGCTTAATGGGGGAGTGGCTACCAGCGCAGAAACTGGAGTGAACAAGGGAGAACATGGGACTGAAGCAAGTCTTGACAAATATACAGGTGCCAGAGCATTTAGAGATTTAAAAACCAGGAAGAGAATTTTAATATTGATCCTAAATTAAATTGGAAGCAAACTCAAAGAAGCCTGCACCGGAGTAATATGCTCATATTTTCTTTTGCCAGTTGGAAATTGGGCTCAAGCGTTTTGCACAAGCTGTGGGCGTGACAGAGCATGCAGGCCAACTCCTAGTAAAAGGGAGTTGTAGTAATCCAAGCATGAGGTTATAAAGATAAGATTATTAGTCCAAGTGGGGAATTCAGGCTGTAAAGACCGAAAGTGGACAGGGTCAAAATCAGAGTTACAGAAGTGAAAAACAGAAAAAAAAGACAGTGCAGTGTAGAGAAAACATAATACAAGCTAAACTAGAAATATAAATATGAAAATATAAATGTACAAAAACATTACACACCCATATATATACCACAAACATAAATATGTTTCATTGGAATTTAATGTGAAAGACCAACACAAAGCGATATGCAAATGTGATGTCGAAAGAAAACTGTACAGAATTTAAAAAACATTTTCTACAAATAAAAAAAAAAATAAAAGTGATATGTGCTAAAGTATTGGTATGGAGTGATAATAGAAGACAGGATCTCAGGATCTGTGATTTTGCCTGGGTGGATGCTGGTATTTGGAGTCCTGATGCTACAATCTGCTCTGATATAAACCTCTAAATCCTTAAAAAGGGACAAAAATATTCTGATGGCTTTAAAAACAGAAACTGAGGCACATCTGGAGTCGGAACGGCCTATGCTTTTATTGCAGCGTCTCAAATTTTACTTGCACTCAGTTTTGGGGATAAAATATTAATCATTCCTCCCAGTTCAAAGCACTGAACAGATATTTTATTACTTTCCCTAAATATTATTAAACAACACTGTTTGCATGCCTGCACCCTGCTATTCATTATACTAAATCAAGTGTATGAACACGCACACACACTTGCACACACCCACATACACACACACATACAATGCCTTTTTATCTTCACAGGGACTTTGCATTGACTGCCATTCATTTTTCATTCATTTCTTAAGCCCAATTCCAACCCTAACCTAAACTCAATTCACACCTTAGTTCTAAACCTGACCCAAAAACAACGTTTCCCTTTGTGGGCTTCGGTCCACAACGTAGTATGTGTCAGAAAAATAGTCCCCACAATGCATCAAATAGATGGTACACACACGCACACACACCCCTACACACACACGCACACCCATTACACGCTGTAATTATTCATAAAAACAAAAAGAAGCAGGAATTAAAAACCTGCATGCAGAGAACCAAATACAGCCTCGTAGCTCTATAGAATTTATAAGGCAAAGTACACAAAGCTGCTGCTGCCCATCAGTCTGTAAAGTCTGCAAGGCCTTTTTCCAAACAAATTGAAATCCATCCATCCCCAGAGAGAAAGATTAGACACAGGAGGAGAAATATTTAGGGATATTGCCAATGCATTCAGGCAAAATGATGATAATCAACAGACCCGAGAGCTCCATTTCAGACGCTACACATCTCAGTATCTGAAATGTTTATGAGGGGCCATTTATTAAAACACTGAGCAAGTAGCTTGGTTAGAATGGTTGAAGGACAAAGTGTTTGCAAAGTTATAACGAAATGAAGCACTAGATTTATGGAACAATGTTCTTTTTACAAGCAAAGATGTTTGGTCATAATCCATAGTACAACAGCAGCCCATCAGCATAAGCATCTGAAGGCTAATGTTTCAGATTAGCTTTCTGAAACAAGAAAGCTAATCTTGTTTCACCTGCAACACAGGTGGTAGAGGCGCATCATTCTGGAGACAAATCATCGGCCGTCTGCAGTTTGGTCATCACTGCAGCTGCTCTGCAACACAGTGGCTGCAGAAAACAATCAAGGTGTTGCAATGGCCTGATGATAAAGGAAAAGTGTTACGTGTTTTTCAGGCACACGGGGACATTTTCTAGCACAATCAAGTAACTGTTACCTTCAATTGATATAAAAAAATTAAATAAAATATAAAAGACATTTCGTCATTTCATAATTTCAGGTCCTGGAATTTGGCCTCTGTCTCTTTAAGAAACTCCTCCTTCAGGAAGTCATCACACCAGGGCTCCTCCTTTAAAAACATCTTCACCAGCGTTGCAGTGTTTACCAGTGTGGAGAAGAAGATCATATAATAAGCACAGCAGTTCAACAATGAGTCTATTCAAATTTTTTAAGAGGCACATAAAAAGTGATACAATTCATGCACAGCTGATGTATCTGTATGATTTACCAATTTTGTTAATTTTACTCCTGGTCTCTGAAGCCGTGATTTTATCTTCATTTCTGCTTATTTGTTGTTAATAAAAAGCAGTTTTCTCTCTATAGTCACAGACTGAAGTATAACAAAACTTTCTTAGGATCACAGAAACTTGCAGTTGTATAATTCCTGCTGATCGGCCAAATGTGTGGCTGACTGAAGTATTTACTATGATGCATGACGTTAAGGTCTCAGAGAGACACATGGCCAGATAACCTGATGCCATGCAGACTGTAATACATAAAGCTGAGGGAGTCCAGCTTTCTGTTTGACTCTTTGCTGAGGTGTCCTTCACAGTAAGTTATGGATACACATCAGCATGTTTGCTCTTTATCCTCGTTAACATTTTTCGACGCTCTAACATCGTCGCTGTGGAGATTTCTATCTCCCTCCTTTTCTCCTCAGCTCTTCCCTGAGCGCGCGCATGCAGGCCAGGACAGATGGCCGTGCGATGTGCTCTCACTCAGCAGATGCACACTCGCATTAATCATGAAATAAAATATTCAAATCGAGCTTTTAACTCTTGCGAGGCATCCGGGCCTTCCTGGAAGAAGTGGCTGCTTATTTCTTCTTGATCCTTGCAGATCAGCTGAACTTTTCATATGATTCTGATGTAAACAGCTCACATTTGCTGTGGTAAGGTTGCATTAAGATATTTGGTGTGAATTTCCCATAAAGGTTTTTTTTTTTTAAATTATTATTATTTATTTATGTAATTTTTACCTGTGAATATACAAATCAAAAATGCACACAATGCTCAAAAAACAAAAAAACATTAAAAAAAGAAAGAACTAAATAGAAATTATTCAATTACTGTCAATAGCAAGAACGCAAATTGTAGACGGAAAAAAGTGCCTTTAATGCGTATCTAATAAATTCATAAGCTTATTACAGTTTTACTTTTTACAGAACCTGTTAAAAGGGCAATTGAAATGAAAAAAATATAAAATATAAATTCCTGTATTTGTTGATAAACTAGGCTTTTGGGCAATTGTGGGAAAATGTCATGTGAACATTTTGGATGAATATTTATGAAGCTTTTGCTCCAAGGAGGAAGTACAATCAGTTTGTAGTACTTGGGAAATGTCATAAACTAAATTAGAACAATTGTAAACATCTTACCTGCATAATATCTGTCAGGTTAGTGAGTAAACACTGGCGCTAGGAATGAAAGCAGTCCTCCACCAGGCTGTGCCAGGTGCGTCTCCATGGAGAACGCCTGGCCTGCTTCCAGAAAGCGGGATAAGTGAAAATTCAGAGAAGGTTCATGGGTATGCACATGAACCCATGAACCTCCGGGATATATCCGGGATATGCACACAGTTACGTTGCATCTCCTGGACGTCCGGTTTCAGAAAACCAGGCAGCTGTTATCCTGAGCAGCTTGCAACCAACATGGCTTTAAAGCAGGAATCCAGAGTCTGTTCTTGTCTAGAGGATCCTGTCAATGTTGGAACGCTGATCCTCTGCTGAAATCTTCATCAGGCAGCTAGATGTCTTATCATTAAGCATTAAGCATTCCTTTTTCCTTTTTTTTGCCACATCAATAATTTATCTCAGTAAACTTACACCCTGCACACTGCTCTGCTCAAATAGAACTAATTCTTTGTGCTGCGCTCCATTTTAACACCAACAGGATGCTGTCAGGAAGGTTAGCGTGGCAGTTAAACTTTGAGGCCTTTGAGGCGCATTGGGAATCTATCACTCACATCAACATAATGAGGTGAGTGTCACAGTGAACTCTAGAGGTGTGTTCTTTTATGTTTTTATCATCAATCATGAATAGCTTAGTTTTACTTACATTTTAAGTTGAAGCTGAGCTTTTTAGACATCATGACTTGGATATTTGAGTCGTTTCATTAAGTGCTCCTTATTACCTGATGTGATAATGCAGCAAATATTAATATTTGGTTCAGATAAAAATCACTCAACATCACAAGTGACAGTTTTCTACATGAGTTGGAGGACAGGAAGTTTTGTTTTTTTTATGACATTTTATCTCACCAGCCGCTGGGCGGGTTCTGCAGGAGCAAAAAACATTTTATTCGGTTTTAGGATGCTAGCTTGTTGCTCTCTCATAGCGGTAAGAATCCGGTCTGCACTTTGTCCCTGAAGTGCCCATGCAGTAAAACATCTAGCAAGTATGCCTGTGAGCTTTGCAATATTCAGTTATATGAAAGCTGAGCTGTCACCCCAGCTGCTGTCGGCCTTCACTTTCAGACAATTTTTGAAATAGATTTGAGGTAAAAAAAGTAATAAATTAGCTGACTGTGCTGAAACCAACTCACACATAAATTCTATAAATATCCAGGAAGCCTGGAAAATTTGGTTCAGCTCAGCTGAGAGCTCTGAGACAATCTCACACATTCCCCTGATAACTCCAGCCAGGCCGACTCGAAACACCAAAAATCCTGATCCATGGTGCAGTAAAGCAGCTTGCAGCCTGCAGTCACACATCTTCCTGGCAAAGCTAACCAGAGGACAGTGGAAAACCAGTGAAGTGTTCAAAACACTCCCAATTCAGTGCAGGAACCCAGGAGAATGTTTAATGCCTGATATTAAATGCTGCTAAAATTCAAGTCCCTGATCTGAGCAAAGAGCAGAACCTCACCAGCAAACTTTACTACATGATTCTTAGGAAGTTCAGAACTTCATCCTGCACATGTTCATACTTCTAATGGAACAAGCACAAGAGCCTTACCACAAAACGTTTTGAAGTTATGCAAAACACCCTGGATACATAACAGAATTCAAGGGTTTTGGAAATTGGCTTGAACTCAGACATGACTATAAACGGAGCACCACATGGCTCAGTGTTAGAGCAGCAGCACCGTGTAGAGGCTGAATCAATGCACGCACACACACACCCACAAAAAAACCTTTTACAAGATTCAGTGCTGTTGAACATTATAGTCTGGTTAAGCTATGAATAATTGAAAATATTTGATGGAGGGAATTATTAACAAAGTTAATAATTTAGATCAAAATGTGGGCATCCTAACCCTAACCCTAACCCCTAACCCTAACCCAGTCAGAGATGGTGATGGAAGGAGGCATCTTCTGTAGAGGTCTGTGTTGCAGCGGCTTTGAACAAGCTTCAAATCTGCAAAGACACTTTGCATTATATGAAGAATAGTCAGAGTTTTCCATTATGTTCTGCATTTAATGATGCATTCTTTACCAATCGTTCTGCATTGGTTCCACAGTAGCCAGACTTTCTTTTTTAAAGCAGCTGCTGCCCAACACATCACAGGAGTGACAGCAGAGATTGAACTCTTCACAACAGATTAGCAGATGATATGCAGCATCGAGCTGCAAACACTGAAGGGTCTGAGCTTCAAGAGGTACATTTTACTCTGTTCCTCCTTGCAGACAGTGCTGCCTCTGTTTCAGTCTGCTGGAGGACTGAGGTATCCACTGCACACTCCTCCCCCACCTCTCACTTGATGAAAATTGGTTTTGACATATTCCTGTTACTCCTGAAATCCACATCCATCTGCTTTGTTTTGTTGAGATGGGAGAGGAGATCATTATTTGTTTCACTGTTTATAATTGTGTTCTGAATCTAGAATGAGACATCAAGACCGCATCACAGAACCAGCAACCTCCCGGGGCAGACATAGCAGCTGCTGAGGCCAAGGCTGACAGTCCCCACTGACAAGAGAGAGAGAAAGAGAGAGAGAGAGAGAGAAAGAGAGAGGGCAGAGAGCTGACACACAGATCAGAAACTCAAGTTGTTTTCAAGGAAGTATCCATCAGCCATCTGACTCTACAGACGGTTCTCTACTGTCCTGCACTATCATTAGGAACTATGGGAACTGATCAACTGACCACCAGGGAGACCTGTGCCCTTTTGTTTTAATTGGTCACTTTTTACTGACTCATGGAGTCTAGAGATGGATGCTCCTTAGCTCTGTCCATTAGGACTACAAATATGATAGGAAGCAGCTGAGGATGGTTGTCTTTTAACGCAAAATTGAAAGGAGGGACTGTGAAAGCGAAAAGCTGCATAACGCAGTCAGCTAACTCCAGCGCTGCTTCTACCTGCTGATGTGGCTTCATGTCAGATAGTGCCTCTCTATTTAATCTAGGTTCCATTATTACATGCAGTGGTGTCTGCTTGTCCACCCCTGTGCTGCCCTGGGGACGTAACGGATGGCAAGACTGATTTTCTGATAGACTTTACACCTGCAGCCACACGTAGCATGTTGACCTTTATGATCCAACGTGTGCTGCAGCCAACAAGCCCAGGTAACCTGACAGAGAGGGAGACGCTGCTACCAAACCACATCCAGATACATTCAGATTACTCTACAACTGTTTTCTGAAGAATTTTCAAACAGGGGATAATAAAATTGTTCAGTTTTTATTGGACGTTTTATTGTATTCTGATACCATCAAGAACTCAAGTCTTATTTTGTGATATTTATGTAAGTAAGATAAATAAAATGGTACAGATTCCTCTTGCGTATTTTTTAATCTGTTGTAATCATTTCAAATAGGAACACGGTGTTAATGTTCTTTACTGGTTTAAATCCTCAGTCATCCAGGAAATGCAGCATCCTAATGATCAGAAGCTGACTGACTCCTGTTGTGTCTTCAAGCAACAAAGTTAAACTGTCAAAGTGAAGCTGAGAGTGAGCGCCGTATTTCACTGTGGTTCTCAGAAGCACTGCAGGTATCCCCGAACAAGTCGATGTTTAATGCAGAACGAGTTCTTAATGTTTCAACCACCAGATGTCTGGGAGCCAATAAAAAACACGGTGGAATCAAAGTATCAGCTCTGCCAGGCCGGAATAAAGAACTTTTAATGTTTGATGCAAGAACAACTAGACTGGCTGAAGATATGCAGATTAGAAATGCAGAGCCGGCGTTGCATCTCCTCTGCCTAACCAGCACAGTATAAACTGATCTTTGTGGACAGGAAGCAGCAGAGGAAGAACATGTGAGCTCATTGTCTCTCTCCTGATGTTCACTGTTTGAATACTGCCAGTCTTGGCCCAGGCATTCAGTCTGTCAAGCTGTCTCCCTGCACTGTAGTTCTTCTCTAAAATTCAAATACAACAGAACAAAAATTCCAACTAAAAAGGGCAAAATAAGGAAGTTATTTACACAGCTTGGAAGATGTACAGTAATTATTTGGTACCTTGAAGAAGTGTTGATGCCGCTTGAATTGTCTTTCCACGTTTTGTTGTTTTCACAACCACAAACTTCACAGCTTCATGTTAGGTTTTTGGAGGCAGATGGATGATACAAAATGTGTCCCAAAAATCCGAAAAGTGCTGCATTTATTTTCACTCTGACAGCCCAAAATCCACCGTAATCCTTTCTTAAATGTTATTTTCCTAATTCGTAAGCAGAATTCGAATGTGCATAATTAGTGTCAGCATAAATGCAACTCTTCTGCTTTTATTTATCGTCAGAAGTCTGTTAGAGAACAACCAGCATGAAGACAAAAAGAAAAAGCTGGAGAGAAGTTTAAGGCAAAGAGGTTTATATAAATATGCCACAAACGACATCCTGGAACGCATCAGCAGTGTTAATAGGCCGGATTTCCTTTCACCATATAATTGTCCAAATTGGAATAGTGAAAATAAATGTGCTTAAGGGAAACACGTCAATTAAGGGAAAAGAAACATGGTTTCAGCTACATCACAATTAGTGTTGTGCAGATTTGCAAAGGAAACACGTTATTCGCCTCGCACGAGTCATGTGATCAACATCCGGAAGTTACTACTGGCAGAAACGACAAGGAAGAAGACAGGAAGTGGGAGTAGGATGACGGAGTGACGTTTTTTTTAATGACTTATCACGTGATCAAACTTTTTCACCTGTGATTTTAATTATGTTTCTTATTTAATGGAAACTCTGGCGATTTTGAAATTGTGTTTTTTCAACATTAGTAGAATATGATCAAAGTTTAGCACAAATTTGTAATGGAGACGCAGCTAATGAGAGTGAAGGGCGATCATATACTCTAAAGGAGCATGAATGCAGGTTTTTTATTCAGATAAGACAGCAGGAACTTCTAAGGTTTAGTTTGGAGAAAATAGAAGCTCAAAAGCAGAAGATATTAGACGCAGAGTGTACTTAGTTTTACTTGTTATTTAGTCCTGAGTAATTAATGCATGTTCAGAGGATTTCATCTGTCCATGCAACAAAGGAAAAAAGAACAACCTCCTGGGGAGAAGCTGATGGATGAATCCTTCTAGCAACCTGAGAGTATCAACAGTTTTTCACCTTCTACAACCTTTCTGGAGATGGAAGAGCAAAAAGCAGCAAATCAGTACTGCAATCATTTATGAGGCTTACATGGAGACACGGTGAGGGCGAGGTTTTTGCTGCAGATTTAATGCAGATCATATTTTTTGTGGATGTTTGAAAAATCTGCCAGCTTAGCTTCTGAACAGGGAAACTGCTGTCTGTAAGCAAGCGATAAAGCACTGTTTTAAATGTAATCTAATTCCATCAGCTAAATGTGATCAGGTAAGAGTATTCTGTATGTACACATGGTTAAAAACTACATGAAAGTAGAAATGTGGAACATTCATTTCAGCAACAAAGCAAACAAAGGGCTTAAAAACACAAACATGCAAAATCGTGTTGCTCTGAAGGCTCAGGTCAGAGTTCATCACCACACATATATGTCAGTCTGACCTCTAGTTTCACCTGAAGCTGTGTTGACTCTGGATTATTCCTCTGTAGGTCCAAAGATGCTAACTTCAGTTTTGCTTCTGTTCAGCTGAAGAAACGACTTTATTCATTTCATTTTAATTTTACACCAAGTATTTTAACATGTACTGTACCTCAAGTTTGTAATGAAATATTTCTGCATTGTGTGAGTCGTAGAAAAAATTTTCTGTACGCGCATGTATAAAGTTACGACCATATTCAGACAACATGAGGCCCATTCAGATTGATGCATTTTTATTATAAATCAGTCCGAACAGAGAACAGCTCCCAGGATTTGCATAGAACTCCATGTAGATGAGCTCCGGTACACTGTCTCAGTAAGCCAGATATTTCATTAGCCCGGCTGACCTACATTCTCTGCTGGTTTGGATTAGAGAGGCTCAACCTTCTGCTGTCGCTCTTGTGATTTCATGATATCTTGTGTGAACAACTGCAGCCACAGCAGCCGTGATTAGTGGCTCACGCTGCTCTCTGAGAACACTGTGGCGTTCAGGCCTGTGGTACTTTAGAGCCCTAATCACAACAAGACGCGCTGTTGGAAACAAAGACCTGCGAAATGAGGTGTGATCAGAAGTGGTCTGTAATTTGCTCATTACTGTGGACAAAACGACTTCCATGAAGCAAAATAAAAATGTTTTATTGTTACTATCAGTACAAATATCATGCTTCCTTATCTTTTTGAATGCTTAAATCAAGAAAAATATTCATAATTACATTTTTTTTTCTTCCAATTCCTGAATTTATTTTGATTTCATTATGTTACAGAAGTGAATGACTGGATGCTTCAGGTAGCCATCTGGACGCCAGCTGATTTTTCTCCACCATGATGTTTATTTTTCATCTTGCAGTTGTTTCAGGTGAGTAGCCAGCTCAGTGCAGAGTGAGCTGCTGTACCGACGGATAAATAAACTTCTGGTTTGGTTCATCTGTCTTCTTCACTGCAGCTGCATGAGAAACTTTTGCGTTCCTCTCTGATTTGTTTTGGAGTCGTTTTTTCAAGTTGAGCTACGCAAACATTCTGCATGAATTCAGGTTTAAAGCAATGCTGGGTTTGTTCTGTGCCTGTGTATCAAACCGGCAACTTTTGTCCAATAACAGCCTCAAATATTACTGCATTGTCACAAAGCTGTAAGTAGAAGTTTTGTAGGATTGTTCAGATTTTTTTTCTTTGCCATTTTAAAACTTGCTTGTGCAGCAGTTGATACTTTTAGAAAGGATAAGTCTTTATCCTGTTGTTGCTAACTACTGCAATTTATTTCATTTACACACAAGTGCATTTCTATCATTCCATATCAGTGAAATCTATTGCTCTGAGAAAATGCAATTTTGTGGAGCAACTCCTCAACTCAGACCAAAAAATCCAAAATGGTTCTGTAGTCATTTCTTCAGTATTACACGGTTTATTTCTGATATGGTATCAGCAGCTACATGTCGGTATAGAAACCCAGATGGTCTCCAGTTTAGCCCCATTCCTTCTGTTTGAATTGTGAGTGTTTCTCTACTGAGCTAACTGCTAACAGACCTTCAATGTGAAGGAATGACTGCGACGTTGCTGGTTTATTAGCTTTGTAATAGACTGATAATCAGTCCATTCTTTGAAGACTGTTTTCAGTTGTCTGGTCATCACTGTGAAAGCAAAGTGAACTGTTACTTCCTGTAGCTACTGCTGATGATGAGACAATCAAATCTGTTCACCCATTTATTTATGTGAGGCCGGTTGTCAGGGGAACAGCCTCCCTTCCTCCAGGCAGGTTGTTCCTCCTAAACGCACTCTTCAGGGTGACTTCATTATTAATCAAAATCTTCCTGAAGCACAACAAAATTCCTAGATGGCATTTCTTCTAAAAAAGAAAACATCTGCATACTCCAAGAAGTCTGGCTAATCTGAAGTGCTGCAGGGATGTAGAATGCTGCATGTTTTAGTATCGATCTGATACACGGCCTGTATCACCAGCGCCAGTCCTTTGTCTACAACTTTATTTAACCCTTTATGTCCGAAATTTAAAATATCCGCCTGGATATGTTTGTTTATTTTAATTGTACAAAGTTCTTTAACTTTGAATAAATGCATTTGCCCATTTACTCAACTGGATCTTTCAATATCTAGCAATTTATTTTCACAATTTACTGTCTATTAAGATAATGTCTATTTTCTATTTAATGGAAACACCAGAGTTGTAAAATAGTTGTTTTTTTTTAACATTAGTGCAATATAGACAAAGTTTTATTAAAGGAAAAACACCTTCTGTTCCTTTACTGAGCTGCTGTGATAAATTATGGCGCAGCAGCTGGTTGAGAACAAACACTCTTCACACTTCAGCATTTCATCAGTTCTCCCATCCTTACCTTCCGTCCTCCTGTGTTCAGCCTCAGAGGGGTCAGGTGAGGGTCAAAGATCATGTGAGTGGTTTCGATATCAATGGGGGACTGTCTCTTCCCGATGGCACACAAGTTCCAGGCCGAGTTGACCAGACCCCAGAAGGACGGAACTGGTGAAGAATGAAAGGGAGACAGAAACAGAACCACATTTTCATTTCAGGTAAATCCAAACAGAAAGAGAACAGAGAAGCTCACAGGAAGTTGAGATCTTAATTGAGTTAAATCCAATAATAATAATAATAATAATAATAATAAGAGACACACTCTTGCTAGCTGCTCATTCATGAGATTCAATTATTTTTACTTAAGCGACTTTCCTCATCTGAGTGTCTGTGCTGCAGCACATTCAGTTTGAGATGAGATCAGAGGCACCGGGTGCCACGGCTGTGCTGGAATCCATGTAGGTTTGTATTAAAATAGAAAGAACTGAGTGGGAGTTGTAACCATTTTTACACCTAGTGTGTGAAGATGCAACAGAGCAGACCAAAACATGAGCTTAGTGAGGCAGGAAAAGGAAGGTTTTTCAAGAGAAAATGGAAATTAGGGATAGATGACAAAACAGAATTCTGAGCTTTTTTTTTTAACCAATTTATGAACAAAACTGGAAAATGCTAAATTTGTAACTAGACATGTCTGCTAATAATAGACTTGGTCAGCAGTTTGCAAATGATATGATCTTGCATCTTTGATAGTCAGTCATTCCTTAGCCTTCATATTTTATTACTTGTTCTATCTAAAGAGTGGAAGGACTGAGCCAACCTAGTCTGACTGTTGATCCACACCGTTTATATTTGCATGAATGGAACTGTAAAAGATCAGCTGGAAAATGCTCATCATTGACCTGCTGGGCGGCAAAACCAGACAGATGAGATCAGAGACAAGAGGCCAAACCCAACCAGTAAAGACGTATTTGAACTTTGACACAAGAGATGTCTGACAGAACTGTAACATCTATCCATTGTTTGAACCTGCTTCTGTCACAATGTGATTCGTTGAGGACCCGAGCGCAGAGGCTTCCAGTGGAACAGAGAAACTTTAATGAAGAAAAAACAAAAGGAGACTGACAAAGATGGTCACTGGGAGAACAGGCGGCGCAAAAATAATAACCACAGAGCAACTAACAAGTAAAGGTAATGAGAGCTACCACAGAAAGAGCCAGAGAAAAACAATGAGACCAGAGGACTGTATATGCACAGAGGGGAGGTGGGAAACAACCTGGGGAACAGGTGAGGCAATCAGGTGATAAGTAACAGCTGTTCCTGGTTGGCTGAAGGGACCAGAGGAAGGGAAACAAATGAACCCAAACGGAGTTAAACAAAGGAAGAAAACACCAATCTAATTTCACATACACAAATAAAAGGTAAGCATAAACAAAGAAACTGAAGACATTCCTAAGGAATAAACCATACGAGAGGATCCAAGTAAGTAGAAAACAAACTGAAACGACGATCAAAGCTGCTTAACGCTGCAGGGCCACGAGGGGGCGGGGCTTATCTCCAACAGTGAGAGAGGTGAGGTACACCCTGGACAGGTAACCAGTCAGAGAAAACAACCACACACACACACACACACACGCACACACACACACATGCACCTCCCCCCCCCCCACCCACCCCACACACACAGACTTAAGGGCAATTCAGAGAATTCAGTTAACTGGATTGCCCCTGTACAGCATCACATCTCTTCTACATTCAGCTTCTCTGAGGCTGACTGGCTCAGAGAGGTGAGGCTGCCATGCAATGGGCCCCCCTCCTGACCGCCAGCAAGGCAGGTGAAAGGTCATACCCAAGGACACAGTGCCTAAGATGGACGCAGCTGGGGTTTGAACTGGCAACCCACCAGTTACAGGACAAACTCCCAGTTCCTCTGCCACCGTCTACCCAGTTAAACTTTCAGTCACGTTTTTTCCAAATTATGCTTCAGCGGATCACACACTAGCATATCACATCAGGTGTAAATGGTGAAAACTCTGTTCTCTACATTTTGAAGGTCATCTTTGATTGATAGTGACTGTGGGCCCAACATTATAATCTTTTGGTGTGTCATGATAAATTATATAAAACTGAGTCTGACTGTCAAGACTTTGTCTTTTTCCCGTCTGGAAGTGGCCACTGGTTAGCATGCACAACCTGCCTTCATTCTTCATATAAAAGTCTGGACAGGAACCAGTTGACTCACATCTCCTTAGCTAAACAGTCAGGTGTGTGGTGTCAGTGGGGAGACCACACACAGTCCTAACTTTTCCTAACTTTTTCCACAGTTAGAAAACACGTTTCTCATTTGTATTTTGTTGTTTAAGTGCAGTGAAAGCAGGTGTTTTTCCAGAGACAAAAAAAATGTAATTAAACATTTATTAATGAATTTTAATGGTGTCTTTAATTTTTCTTATGACAGAGTCGAATAGATACAATTGAGACACCAGTAACAAACATCATCAATACAAATCAAATATGTTGATCGATGTTTCATTTATGTTTCTAAAGCAGCTCTAACTAGTTAGATTTTCAGTCTTAATTTAAAGGAACTCAGTATTTTGGCTGTTTTGCAGTTTTCTGGAAGCCTGTTCCAGATTTGTGGTGAATAGAAGCTGAATGCTGGTTCTCCATGTTTGGTTCCGGCTCTGAGCAGAACCAGAACCCAAACCAGAAGTCCTGAGAGGTCTGGAAAGTTGAACCTACAACAGCAGACCTTTAATGTATTGTGGTGCTAAACTGTTCAGTGATTCATAAACTAACAGTATTCTAAAGTCTGTTCTCTGAGCTTTAAAATACCAGCAATTCCTATAGCACAGTCTGAAAACCACGGATGCAGAGGATTTAGTGAATATCAGTACCACTGAGCATGACTGCTTTCTGCCACCAAGTGATCCTTTGTGCACACCAACTTGCATCATAAAGCCTTGGATGGGCATGTTTGAATAACAGCTTAGCTAAATGCAGCCAGATGTGAGCTCCACGTGTTTCGCCCAGCAGAAGAGGAGAGGATGATCACAAGCAGAGTGGAAGCTGACACAACGGGCATGGCTTCACCAAAGCCACTGAAATTCAGATTTGCACAACCACAACACACACCTACACACACAACACACAAATACACACACTTCAAGCTGATCACTTGATAAACTATCATGATGTTTGTCAGAGGGAGGCTTAATGACAGCTCAGAGTGTGAAGCAGCTGTCATTTTTATAAAGAAAGAAAAGCAGAGCTGAGACTGGCCAGAGCTTGTAAAGCCTCACTGCTGTGAACTTATGGCCTGTAAAAGTCACATAGTTATTGTTCAGCGTATGTTTTAATATTCATACATAACCATTTACAATTGGAAGCTAAAAGGAGCCAGCAGCAGCACTCAGCCCCCTCCTCTCCATGCAGCCTCTCATCCCTCTCTGTCTGGATTGTTTTGTAGAGTGGAGTGACAGATGTGGCAGCCCTGAACCCTGCTCAGCACACAGCCGTATGTCAGCACACCGTCATATCTCCCCAGCTGTGTGTGTTGGTGTGTGTGTGTGTGTCAACCAGGTTTTTATATCCTTATGGGAACCTATTTTTGTCTACAATGTGGGGTTGTTGGGATCATTGCTCCTACTAGTTAGAAAGAAGACAGATCAACTCTGAACATGTCGACTCTTCCCAAATCTTTTGGCTGGGTCTGTGTGGAATGTTTATTTCATTTCTGCAAATAGAGACTGGTCTCCATTTGTTGTTTTGTGTGTATCCTGTCCTGACAGGCAGGGTAGTCTTCAGCCTTCACATATCTACACAGCCCTGAACACACACACACGCACATCCCCCCACCCCACACACACACACACCCACACACACACCTTACATAGACTGACTCCAATTGCATGTCACTGATTCTGCTTGTGTTCAGGCCACAGAACTGAACAAGTTTGTGAATATTTCTATGTTGTGCTTAATATGCACAATATATGTGAGGACAGATAGACAGAAGATGCAAACAAAAATAAAGGGCTCCCAGAAAAAAAAAACGCAAAATGCAATCTGATGAGGGAATAAATATGTTAATGTTGTATTTCCTTTAGAGAGAGAGGAAGCCTGCTGGGGAGGTTTTGGCCAGTGCACTGAAAGCAGAGCAGAGCAGAGCATGGTGTTGGAAATCACATGCTGGGGCGATGAGGGAAGCTGGACAGGGATAATGCGCTCCCTAAGTGAGTGTTGCACTGAGCGTGTTCAGCTCATGGAGCAAATCGATTTAGTTCATACATGCACCTCTTTCAGAAAACCAAAGCAATGAAGAAGATTGGTTAGTTGTGGAAAAATATGAGTTTCACCTTTTCAGAATTGATGTTTAACACAAGGAAGCACAACTCCTTGTCGCCAAGCCTGCAAATGCTCTCATTAACCTCTTCTGGTTCTTTTATGAACCTGCTTCTCATAGGAAATGATTTCATTATCAGACCCTGCTACAGTGGAGGCCTGGAAGGAAGTCCCTTATCAGACATCTGTTCTGAACTCGTGCTGCAGCTCACCACAGCTCGCTGCTTCTGGGAGACTCTATACTGGCTCTTACACACACGACTGACCTTGTGCCTTTCTTATTTCTCCTCATTTTCTCTTTAGCTGTTTATGTCCTTTCTTATCAGGTCAAACTGCTCCTAAAGTTTAAATCAATCTGATGCCTTCCTTTAAAGAACTACAATCTCCAGAGCTACCATGGGCTTCCACACATCTTATTTTCCAGATGGACGTCCATGTCCTGCTAGGTCAGCAGCTGGTCCATCCCTTGTGTTCACATTTACAGCCATTACGTTCCATGTTCTGGTTGCTCAGCTGGATGAGGACAAATGACTGTCGGTTCATCACCCAGGCGCTGTAGGACATGAATGTAGAGGGACATTTCTAAATTAATGTTTAAAACAAAATGGCTTCCTTTAAACCTTTCTGAAAATAAAAACCTTCAGACAAATTTGTTCTGAGACAGTAAAACATTTTCTGAAAACATGCATACAGAGGGGATTTATATATGGGTTGTTGCCCAGGGCGGCATCAGAAAAGGGGTGGGCACCTAATAATTAGAAAATAAAATATATTTTCTAATTATGTAAACTTATGTAGTGGAGCAAGTTTCCTTTTGTTGCTGTTTATTACTGGGAGACTAATTTAACTGCTTTCTACTGCAAAAAAATCTGATAATTGTTTGGATTTTAATCGGCAGGAAGGGCTTGCACAACTGTGTTCATATTTATATACCAAGCTACAAAATTAGGCACACAGATCCAGAATGTGATTAATCTGATAACATTTTTTATCAGATTTTAATCATCTGACAGTACAAATATATATATATATACTTATGTGCCTGAACATAATAACCGTTTGGATTCTAAGTTGTTTTTTTCAGTATCAGTATTGATATCTATCCTGTATTTATTTGATATTCTCAGTGTCACACACCCCTACTGCAGAGGGAGGAGTCTGCTGAGCCCTCGTGTTTCACCTTCATAGCTTTATTCAAAAGAAATGTGCTTGGATCCATGTGTGCTCACGCTCTCGTATGTCAGATTTTTTTATTTATTTTTTTTTGTAAAGACACAGTTTTCTTGATTTCAGGCTGTTGTAGCAAATCCACAAACGACTTTGTGCTTGAGCTCCCATGACAGCATGACTGTCTATTCAAATACAGTCTTTCTCATCAGAATCCTCAATCTGGACTTTACTTCTTGAAGCCCGTCATGAAAAAGGTGGGCTGAAATCACCAGCTAGTGAACACTCACACCATGTTTGGCTCCATGCATCCCAGAGAGCTCGTGATCATGTGGGAGTTTTTAGTCTTTCAGGGAAATATTATTTTGAAACATGTAACTTCCAACACAGTTCATGTTTCTGTTGGGCAGCATGGTTAAAGCCACATTTCTCTTCTGTAAAATAAAATCCTCCTTTGCTATTTTTAATAGGTATCCAGTAATATTTTAAACTATAATTTAAATTTGCCCAGGATGCTCTTTGAGTTGTCTATCAGTGTGCTTAAAATTCTGTACTTAGGAACAGAAATGGGTGATTTCTATTCTATTCTATTCTATTATATTCTGTTCTGTTCTATTCTATGAAGTGGAACACCATCAGTCTATATCTACATTATGATATAGGATGGGTTGATTTGGACAGTTTTCTGATATTTTTTCATCAGCACCATGTTAACTGGATCAGACCTCTTGAAGCAGCCTTCACTCCCCACATGCATCAATAGCTGCGATTCCATTACAGATGTGTTCAAATCTTTGTCGATCTTCTGCTAACGTAAAAAAACCCCCCCTCATAATTACCCAATTTCCATTAAATAAGAAATTAAATTAAAATCACACGTGATTAAGTTTGTTCGTGCAATAAGTCATTAAAGAACAAGGCTGTGCCATCATCCTCCAGCTTTGTGTTTTCCGCCAGGATTAACATCTGGTTGATCACATGACTGATGTGAAAAATGTTTCCATTGCAATTTTGCAAAATGCACTAAGTTTGAAAAAACTGCCTCATCCTAGCAAAAAAACTTTCCAAAATTGGTATTTCCATTAAGCATGAAGCAAATACCAGGCATTTACACTGCAGTCTGAAAAGTTGGGTAATTTAAGCCAAGTAGAATGCAGTTCTGTTTGCTAACAGTGATGTAACTTCACTGTAATCTTGTTCTTCTGCACCACCTCATTTTTCTCACTTCTTCTGTATGCTGCTGCCCAATTATCTCGAAGTGGGAAAAGACAGCGAGGCGCAGCGTGACAGACACTGTTCAACATAGAGAACTCCTCTAGAACATCCTTTTTCCAGAACACACACCCACATTTATTAGATATCTGTCACGCTCCTTGCCATAATGTGGTCTTATATGAAATTAATCCATTTATAGTTTTCTCAAAAATCTGAAGCCTGTTTAACTGGAAACTAAAAATGCTTTGGTGGACAAAAAATAAAGCAAAAACAAAAAAGAACACGTTCGCATCACTGGCAATACTCCAGGTACACCCTGGATCCCACCACCCCCACTTAGTGACTATTATTAGACAGGAGAGAAGAATGTCCATGTGTCTGCATGAGTGAGAAGGCTGCAGGAAGACTGAAAAGAGAAGGAGAGGAGGAGTCTGTACTGGATGGAAGACTGAGTGAGAACAGGAACCAGATATCTGCTCAGATGTTGCCAGTTGAGTGTAATGCAACCATGACAGACAGATATTCAGAAAAAATATTAAACGCTCAGTATGTTTGAAATTCAATGCTTACTTTTTGAAGAAGAATCATTTCATTTTCTCTGGCTGACACTAATTAGCTCTCTTGTGCCTTTAAACTCATCCCCCCTCAGTAGCTCTTCCCGCTTAGCATTCCTCATCTATCGGTCCACCTGCTCACTACAAATCTTGATGTAAAATGTGAACAGAATCTTGCACGGCGTCAAGAGTCCCCGTGCAAGACCTGCCCATTACCTCTCTACACAATAAGGGCATCAGAGCTGACCAATGATGTAATCCCACCTACAACCCATCCATCACTCCTACCACACACCTCAATACTGACTGGAATCCCTGGATTTCCTAAGTGTGGAAAACATCAGAGTGGGATGTGAAAGTGGAATTCACATCACAACGCAAAAAATTACAGAGTCTAGGAATTTGATTTCATGGTGAAAATGATCCACTAACATGCCTACTAATAGTGAGGAGCCTGACTTTTGTAAGCTTTTAAGTCCGCTCCGGTGTAAGGGGAAACACTGTTGATGACACTGTGGTTTAAATCATGCTGTGTGAATTCAGGAAAAGTTGTGATTTGATCAAATCAACAAGCAGGAGGGGGAAAGTATGAATCAGTTTCTTAGTTAACTATTTCCAACTTTCTATTAAGAAAGCTGTGCTACATCCACAGACTAGGACAAGTGGAAACTGTGGCTATACAGGACAAAACAACTCGGGGAAACTATGGCAGTTCGATGCGCCCGTCCCTCACTTCTAATGTCCATCATGGCACCTGAATTAGGTGAACTCATTTCAAAAGGTCAAAGGTCAAGTATTCAGATAGCCAACATTTCTTGTGACAAATTCCAGCAGTTTATTGTGACACATACACCCAGGACATGTAGGTGGTAAAAATTGACCTTTGTGCAGACTGGTCTGGTGGACATTTGTTTTGCGTCCACATTGTCTGCGTCAAATAAATGTAGACCTTCGTAGTGTGACCCCCAATTTACACAGCGTGTGGCTCTGCTGCGCTCCGCTGCGCGCGTCGCAGGCAGATCTCTCCCAGCTCTCCCCTGGGGTAACAACTGGGGTAACAATATGACCTCTCAGAGTTACAGTCCTACTCCTTCTTATGCTAGCAAGCAAGGACTTCCCAAACTCTAGTTCATTTTTCAAGCTGTGTTGACCCATTTCATGGGAAGGAAATAAATAACTTTTTATAGTTTCAGGAAATGCAGAATCTAAAAAGACGTTGATGAGTTAGCCCTCCTCAGTCAGCGGTGAGGACATCTGACCTGTCATATTCACCAAAGTTCACCCTGTTAAATGTTTTATTTTATGACAAGTGCTCTACTGAAATTACATTTCTAATCAAGGAGAATTTGGACATTTTATTTCACTCTAAAACTGCAACACAAAATTTGCTGGATATATTTTACAGTATTCATCATCGTCCACTTTATTTTCTTTATCGTTCTTCAGCATATATTGTCAAAAAGGAGAGTGCGATATTAATTTAATTTTTTTGTGATGGACAAAAAAATGTGGATGTGCATTACAGATAGTCATGAATGCGAAAGTGAAAATGATTCTCTTAACCTCGAACATTCGACCTTTTTTTCTCTTTCAGACTAAAATAGTTTCTGTCAAAACAGGAACTTTAGATTTTAATTTCTGCCTTTTTCCCCTCTTGTAGAGCAATATGTATTAACAGAAAAGCCCTTGAATATCTGGTCCTGCAGACCTGCACTAAATTACCCTATACTGAATACAAATTGCCAAATTCTTCTTTATTTTTCCTGTGGTGTGTTGTTTCTACTAAAATTCCAATTTATATTCTGAACACTTGCAAAATAATACATTTTTATAGCTGCTAAAACAACTATCTGCTCAAACTATCTTGACTCATGAAGAGGGAAGTAAATCTTCTTACCTGCAAGGCACGGACAGCTCAATAGTTCTGTAAATTAAAACTGAAAAGTTTTAATCTTCTCAAAAATTGTTAATAAGCTTTGCCTTGTCTGACAGGCAAAATGAGGAATCCTCTGCTGATTAATTGTCCTAGTCTTTTTTTCTTTTAACTTGGAGGCAATAATTTCAAATAGTTAGCTGATGTTTCAAACCCAAAGCTCAAACTGGCTTTATAGTCAGTAATTACTTTATAGTCAAAGTTTCAGACCACTGCAGACATGGGCAGCAGGAGGGGGGGGGGCTGCTGACCGTAGCTGGACAGCCTAATTGTGCCTGGATGACATCAGGAAGATGAAGACAACAGAGGAGAAGAAAAGAGCAGAAATCAGCCTTGCTTATTCTCTGGGAGAATCCAAATGTCTGTCCAGCCTAAATACTGCAGTTCTCCAATCTAAAATTAGCACAAAGAGTAAAGCAGAAGTGTTTGATGGATTGTTTCTTTGTTGTATGAATGCTTGTTGGCGTTGTTACAAGCCTGTTTCACTTCAAAAGGCTGGCCCGGTTTCTAAAGCGAAAAATGTAACTTTCAAATATCTTATTTCTGAACATTTGAACAATAAACGGCAACAGACATGATTTCATAGGAGCATAATAAGGAGCTTGGCTCTGGCAGAGAGGACTTGGCTAGTTTTCTATGGACACAACCCACATCATCAACTCTGCCACTCAAACCACAAATGCATTTTCCTTACAAACGCAGGAAACAAACAGCCTTGTCAGTGTAACAAGGTGAATGATCAGGAAGCATTGTTTCAACACGGGGGGAAATCAAACTGGCACAAATGTAACAGAGTTCCACCACATAGCAAATATTTTCAGAAAGGACGGCCTCAACACACCCATCTAGATGAAATTGTCCATCAGCATAATTGAGGCTCGTCTTAACTCACAGCAGCCTGATTATCCAAAGAGGGTTTTAATTAAGCTTAACTGCTTCCTGAACAAGTTGCTGAATTCCATTCATGCAGACAAGCTGATAAGTCTTCATCAGTTTGGCTTGGGATGGGAAACTTTTTTTTTTAATTACTGAATTAATTTGATGGATAAAATCATCTACATGTACACGGACAGAAACAGTTTCATAAATGTGTGTGTGGGCTTTCACCGGCACAACCGCCCCTACCTGTGGGGTCATGACCCTTGTGTTACACAAAGATGTCCAGCAGGGGCCAAAAACGCTGACCTACTGGACGTCTTTGTGGCACATTTCAACAATGGATTCCAAAAAGTTATTTTTTCCTCTTTACTCCCAGATTGTTTTATTTAGGCTAGCTCACTTGTTGCTAAGCTGCAGGCATTTTACCTCAACGTGTTTGTGCCGATATCTGTTGATTTTTATTACGCCTCACTCTCTGCACTTTCAACATTTCAACAGTTTCTCATCTCCCAGAGGAAACCAAATGTTGGACTTGTTTTATGGATCTCCAAAGCAAGGCCTTCTGTTGAGAAAATATTTCATGATCTTGTGTTTCTATTCTGGGAATATAAACCTAGGAGCTATCTCTTATCCATCCATCCATCCATTTTCCTTCACGCTTGTCCCTTACTGGGGTCAGGAGGTGCTGATGCCTCTCCAGCTATCGTTCCGGGCGAGAGGTGGGGTCGCCCTGGACAGGTCGCCAGTCTGTCGCAGAGCAACACAGAGACAGACAGGACAGACAACCATGAACACACACACTCACACCTAGGGACAATTTAGAAGCCAATTAACCTGACAGTCATGTTTTTGGACTGTGGGAGGAAGCCAGAGTACCCGGAGAGAACCCACGCATGCACAGGGAGAACATGCAAACTCCATGCAGAAAGACCGGGGCCAGGAATCGAACCCAGAACCTTCTTGCTGGAAGGCAACAGCTCTACCAGCTGCGCCACTGGGCAGCCCCTATCTCTTAATGAACTTGAATTATTATTATTTTTATTATTATTGCATATTTGTTAATATCATTGTTGTAAAGTATAAGATAGCTAATCGGTAAAAAATTGAGATGCTCTGCCTTCTCCCAGTGCTCCCAGTACTAACTCCAGAAATACACCACTCAGTCAGAAAGAACCAGTTAGAGACAGGAGGAGGGCTGCAAACTGGAAACCAATGGTTTCCTATGAGTGTGAAGACGTGTGTGTTTATGTCTGTACTGTAAAGCGTTCAGTATAACAGGAAAGGTCCTGCATGAATTCAGTCCGTTTACCATTTAAATAGAGAAATCTGTCACAGGTCTAAGAATTAAACATTAGAGGCTGTAATCTTGATCTGTCTGGGAAACATGTTGTTTGGACCTTTTTTTAATGTTGCTTCTCAATTGGGATAAAACCTATGTTCCAAATGACTCTGGGTGTAACGGTACACAAACATCGAGGTCTGGAATTTTTTAGTTCACTGAAAAAAGAAAAGAATTAAAAAAAATGGCTAAATATAGATTTGAATTTAGAGCTGGTTTGATTTAGTCTTTAATTAACAAAGGACAACAGAGTGCAGCCAGTGGATAATGTTGCATTACACACTTAGTTCTGCACATAGACATTATGCATGTGTTCTGGTATAAAACAACGCTGTGTTTGAAAGTAAAATGTTCCTTCATGGCATTTTAGGAGCGAACAAAGCTATTTGGATACTAATATAGCATACAAAGCTATTTTGGAGATGTTACAATCTGTTTAGAGCTAAGCCTACACAAAAATAAACCGAAATCTTTGACGACATTCAGCCGTGTAAACTGTGGGCATTTCTGTCTCCTTAGTGACAGAAACCAGTGGAGAAGAAAGTTTCCTTTACAAACAGCTTTAAATAACAACATGGAGTTATTGAATTGATTTTACTTGAATGGGATATTGCATGTTAAGAAATAAACAATATTGCTGTACATGCACTGGATTTAGCAAAACGCAAATTTCAATCTGTCTTATGAAACAACACAACATGCAGAAATAACATTAGTACAGATCCATAAACAACAAATAATGATATAGGTTTGATGGGATGTATTTGAAGGTACTCTTCTCAAAGTGTGAGTGCCTTCTAAAGTGTTTACTACAATATCTGTCATTAAACACTAACTGGAACAGGAAGTTCCTAAAAGGTACCGAAGGTTCAGTGATTACTGAACCACCGTGCTTTAAGCTGCCTCCTAGGAGGAAGAGGTGGTGTTTTCTGTCATGGTGACAGGCATTGCATTCCAGATCTCACCTTCTTTAACAGATAAAACATCTTGGAAGATTTTCAATTTTGAACCTCACAGTCCCCCCTGGAGATGACCTGCTTCTATTTATACCAATTTGCTTTTTAAAAAGAAATCCTCCAGGAGTGACAGGGCCTTATCTAATATTGACTCATAAATAAGAAGCTATTAAAGATTATTATTATATATATATATATATATATATATATATATATATATTGTAAAGGTGTTTAATAGGATTTAGTGACGTGACACAAGCAAATAGCCACGTTGTGAAACAATATTTAAAGTGTGATAAAATCGTGCAGTTCAGGTCAGCCTCTGTAGAGGTAAGATAAAATGTAATTGTTTGAATTACAGTCTTATGTTTTTTAAAGGTAAGGTTGGAATACAGAATTAAACCAACATATTTTAAATGCAGCAGAGATAAGATACATCATACAGATGATTTGAACCCAACTCACCATCTGACAAGATGGAGCAGGAAGATGTTAAGAAAAAACCTGCTTACTAAAATGGTGGTTTAAGGATGAAAGAAGTACATTTTTAATCAAAATATGTTGGGTTTAATTCAGGCTAGGGCCTCAAATTAAAGTTAATCAGGTTGGATCAGGATCGGACACAATGTCACAACGTCTCTGTCTGAGTCTAGTTGGAATTTCTAAGTCCGATCTGAATTCTAGTTGTGTGAGCAGATGTGAGGCCTCAGCAGGTGAAGCAATCGTTTAATTTAATTGTTCATATGTAGTTATTGGGGCCACAGTCAGCAGTTTCTCACCGCGGAGAAAAGCTTCGATGTTTTCATCTGCTGGAGGTGTGGTGGGATCTGGATTCTCTGTTTAACTTGTTGAAAATGAAACTGCATAAAAATGAAATGCAACTAAACAGCCATCATTTAAAAATTGACAGGTTGAAACAGAATAACCCGTCAAAACAATCAGTCAAAATGACGGATCACTAAAAAGTCTAACACGACCTCTGAACTAAGCCAACTTTGTAGTTTTGTAAGAGCCACAATCAGAACTACAAGAACTACAAATGCACTTGTAAGAATTGTGGCAGCAGTCTTTGTATCTTTCCCCTGTGTGAAAATCATGACAGTATCTGTAAAGGTGTTTAATACATCAGCACATGAACCTCTGGCCAAACATCAAGGAGATCATTAATATACATTGAGAATAATAAAGGTGCTGGGATAGAGCCCTGTGGAACTCCACAGGGTTCTTATATTTAAGGTGAGAGGGTTTGACACCATCTACAGTGACAAGTTGCTTTTTGCCAGTCAGTGCTGAGGTGTCTGTGAAGTAATGTAAATGAACACTTTGTTAATGTCCCCCAGGTTGCCCATCAGATATGGGGACCATTCTGAAACTTTGAAGTTTGTTTTCTGGCTGATCTGGTTTCCACAGAGCCAACATTCATATCCATCTTATTTCCAATTTCATCCTTACAAAGCTTAGAATCCACACTTTCAGAATCTGTAAATAACTCAAAATGGCCCCAGGGAGACGTGTTCCTGTCAGTGTTGCCAAGTTTGCTTATTGTAAACGACTTAGGGCTTGTTTTTTTTTTTTCTTTTTTTTCTAATTTTCAAATCTCATGAGTCACGGGTTGTGGATTTTTAGGCTGGGTTTTGAACGTGAAGTTGCTTATTTGCAATTGGCTTTCGTTCTGAGAAAAACCCTTTGATTGTCTCCCAGCGCCCCACAGTAAAGCAGAAACATCGGTGGTAGGCAGTTTGTTCTTTTGACACCTCCGTTTTGGCATCCCAAACATGCCACAGCCCCGAGTGACAGGGGAACAAGTGATGATACAGTGTGCGAATCAGATGCAGTAAATGGGGAAAATTTGGAGAGAAAAAAAACAGTGCGAGAAAGAGCTCTAGTGCACCACATGAAACCTCTGCATCTTTTATTTTAGCTCCATCTGAATTTGCTAGTTCTGGATTAAATTGCTAGTTGTTGATTTAATCCAGCATGCTAATACCGAAAGCATAAAAAGCTCTCTTCATGACATACATGTGCAAAATGCATATTTCTTTTGATTTATTTTAATCAAAGAATTTAAATGATTCAAAATATTTATCACAAAAGTCTGCGGTACAATTTTGCTGTTGCTTATCAATAACGCCACAATAAATCTCTACATTTCTGCTGTTTGCCAGCGGCCTCGGTTTTATACAACGTGGTGGGTTGCCAGTTGGGCTTGTTTTCATAGAGCTGGTTCCTGGTGTCTCTCGTCAGATCTGGCGAGAGACACCAGGAACCAGGAACCAGGAACCAGCAACCACCGGTTGCTGGTTCCTGGTTTTGTTGTGGCCAGTCACATTTCATCCTGAGGACATCTTCACCAGACACCATCTGGCCCATGCAGTTGACGCTATGTATTTGATTAGGCCTCATGCATGACCGCTGGGTTTCGTCTGGCCCATATAACACTTTCCAGCACGTGTAACTAAGTCAGAAGTGCAAAGAGTAACCCAGATTGCTCCTAAATGTGTCTGTTCTCTGGGGAGCAGCACAGCCAGTCGGCCACACAGCAGCTGACATAGATGGGATTTTTAATGCTTTTCCTGTGTTTCTGCTTCACAGTCACTGTTCTGTCAAGAACAAGAAGTAAAAACAAGCATAGTCCTCGGCTTCACACAAATTTAGATTCATCAAAATAATACATTCATACATTACTTTCCTCATGGTACAGCAAAGGAAAACTCATATTTGGCTCTTTATTTCAATATAAAATCTGATATGTAGTCCTACTGTGTAGATGATGAATAACTATGTGTTATTCAGTTGTGGGATTTGTTCTGCTATTAAGCTTTACAGAATCCAGATCAGCTGTACTGGCCAAGACTGTGAGAAAAACAAAAAAATTGACATAAAATATAAACTGTATGCGTGTCAAAAACATTTTGTTGTTTTTCAAATAAAAAAAAGAAGAAAAAAGACAGTTTGAGGAATGTTCATTTGCTTCATAGGCAAGTAGCTGACTTCTCAGCTGTGTGTAAGTTGCTGTGTTCATCACAGAGACCTTGGGGAAACAAACTCTATGGTGGCTGCGCAGACATTTCAGGAAAAAAACCTTTATTCCATTTATTTAATATTGCAGCCAATAGCTGCATGATTATGAATCAGGCAACGAGTATCTGACAAATAATCAGCGTATTTGAACTAGTCAGACTCCCAGCCTTCGCAGAACATTATCATACTTTCAAAAAAAATGTCATTCATAACTTTATTTTTTGAACAGTCATAAGAAACTGCGCCTCAACGCCGCCTCAATGCCGCCTCAACGCCTCCTCAACGCCTCCCAACCCCCTCAACCCCTCAACGCCGCCTCAACGCCGCCTCAACGCCGCCTCAACGCCTTCCGTTTGAATATGTTGACTGCTGGTCTGTGACGATGCACAGAAAGTCAGGCCAAACCTCAACTTTGTGTGTGGAAGTTATTACACCTTTGTGTTTTATATTGCAGCAGGGTATTGTGTCTTTGCGACTTTATAACAATACTCACCTTTTCTGCAGTCTACACTCTGCCATGCCCACAAGCCAAGCTGCAAAATTTGAAGCTGACTGATCAAAACCTCTACAAGGAGCTACATCAAACGCAAAGGCTGTAATCGGCCAAAACGACTATTTATCTGAAATGACTGCCTTCCAATTTTATACTTCTACAATAAAGTATGCTTAATGAGGAGGGTGTTTTGAATGTTACCAGGGGGCACTGTAGAGCTATTTCCACTGTGACTTGTGAACAACATTTAAACCAGGTACATTTCATGCATGTCTGACCCGTGTGCAAAGTTCACAGAGTTTATGTTTCTCCTTTCTCACTGCCCACCTGACATGACAGAAGAAGAGTAAACACAGATGAAGCAGGCCTTTTTCTGCTCTGGCCTTAAATGTCGCTATAAGTTTCAACAAAAACTCTCCACTCTGGTGAATGTCTGTGTTAGTGGGAGCCTTAAACTCAGATGGGGTTTGTTGATAAATGAATTTAATGATTCATCATTTAGGAACACTTCCATTGTGTCATGCACTGCACTGAGCCAGACAAGGTTATTAACGCTGCACTGTAGAAGCAAGGGCAGAATTTATTTAGCAGCCTATACGCCATTACAGACAAATGCGCCAGGGTTACCGTGCACACCTACTTCCCACAACGTCCTTCAGGATTTTATTTTTCTTGTTCACAGGCACAACGACCCTGCTTTCTATTATGTGACTTTCTTAGATGTGTTGATAGTTTATCATTTCAGATTTACAATAAGTAAATCCTCGGGGCCGTTCAGCAACCCGCTTGGTTCTCAGTGTTGTTCCAGCTGTTTAATGTGACTGCAGGTAACTCACCTGAGTGTAATAGCTGAATTAAAGTCAAAAAAATCAGCACTGAAATCTGTTGATTTACTTGCATACATTTAAACATTCCCAGTAGATCCAGTGAAACATGACATTATGGTATGGAATGTCATCTTTTCAGCAATACAATCAAGAAACACAAATGATTGCATTCATGTATTAGAACCCAGGTTGAGGGTTTGTAATAGCCTTCAATTTTTTTTTAATAATAATGATTCTGTAATTGAAAACAATGTAATTCATTCTGCATGCTTTTCTTTCATGTTTCACTTTGTGAAGGACACACATGATGTGTCTCTTTCAGCCTCTTTCAGCCCCCATATCCTTTGAGTGACAGTTGGGTAGCGTACAGAATGAGGAAAACCTTTTCTGGGAAAAGTCTGATTAAGATCTCAGAGTTTCTAGAGCTTAAATCAGTTGAACGATAGCTTGCTGAACTTCATTATTCTAGCCAAAAGCCTTTTTGTTCTGGACAGGACAAATAGATATTTTCTCTTTGCAAATACTGAATTTATATGATCTTTCTCAATATCCGCAGGTAAAAATTGTATTTTTTTTTCATCTTTTGCATAATGGCCTATGGGGGAAATTAAAACTTTTTTTTTTTAAGCTTTCTATCGTGTTACAAGGTTATTATCTCATCAGAAAAATAACTGGGGTGTTGCCTTGATTATTTTACCCATTTCTGAGGAATCGTTTAATCTCCCATGACAACCATTTGGGGTGCCTACACGCTTGCGCTCACAACACATTGCCTTCTTGGGCCTGCAGTGTCCAGACGAGCTTCAGCCTGACAGAGCATCCTTTCCCCACTGAGCTCCTTCAAACTAGCAGCAGCAATTAGCAAAGGCTTAATGGAACTGTGCATCTGATGAGCTCATTATACAAACTACTTCTTTGCCCAACGCCCTTAAGAAAAGTTGTAAACGGCATAATGACGAAACGTTGTGATGATGTGCTGAAGGCAGAGCACTGAAAAAGTAGGAGCTTCTTAAAGACACAGAGGCCAATTTCCCAGCAGGTACTGATTTGCTACTTCCTTTCAGTTTAAATTTGGTAGTTGCATCAACAGAATTGTCCACAAATCTTTGCTTATTACAAATTTTTTAAATTGACATGTTTTCCCCCATTACTAAGCATTCTATGCTAGCAGGTTAATTATAAAGTACATGCTAATAAAAAAACACAAAGTCTGCCTCGGAAAAACACCAGCTAAATATTCAAACCCAGGCGTGAAAAAGTTTACAACTCAGATGAATGTGAAGACAAGACAGAAGAAAATAAGATCTAAATTTGGTCATAAAGTGCGGTGCAACATTTCCATGCAGGCCAAAGTAAGCAGTCAAATAAAATATTTGGATTTGAACAATGTTTTACAGCAGAGTGTGATAAATAGAGTAAACTATGATTCATAAGTCATGGAATGTCTTATTATGGTAAATTAGTGCCACCATTTTATATTTTATTTTATATATAATATAATATAGTATAATACAGAAGGACAAGTTTAGGTTCAATCAGTTCACTTGTGAAGTCTATGTAATAATAATAAGTTACTCTTCTAATCTGTAAACTTGCATCATCTAATTAATAAGACACCTCATGTTCAAGAAAACAAACCAGGAATTTAAAGAATTATCAACTTCAGCAACTTCAAAAGAAAACCACAGCTCACTTCAATCATAATCTATTGAGTTCGTTAAGCTCCCCATATAAGCAGGGGCCCCATGACAAAAAAGTTGAATTGGGCCCCCGGTGTTGATGCTGTCACAACATCTTTAGAATCTAACTGGTCCGTCAAATGCTTTACATGATCGACTGTAAAGGCTCAACTGTCTTGCTAACAGACAATAAGAGGAATCTATTATTAGTCTAAGATTTCCCAACAGAACATTGTTGTGTCTGGTAACATTTGGCCAGATGACACGAAATCAAAATGAGGTTATCGTTGGTTGAGTCTGTTAGTTGTTCCAGATCAATGGGGACTTGCTTTGAATATAATCCTTACCAAGGTTCAGTCAGCTGATTTGTCAAATCAGCATACTTCTTACCAGCTTCCACCAGCTGCAAGGATTCAAGTTTCAAGTTCACACAGTGATTTGACGTCTATCATTTACAGGAAATGTGCTTTTACAACTTCACAGATCTGTTGGGATCCGGGGTTTTTGGGTTTATTTGTGGGGGGTTTTCTCTGTTTGCATGCTGCATCATCCTTCATGGACTAGATGGTGACTGGGGGCTGCACACAGTGGAGGGCGTGCTGCTGACTCAGTCAGCACACCTGTGATCTATCAGACAATCCTCCTGGAGATTATGAGGAGCAGGTTGCCAGTACATCGACACCTGAGTGTTTGCTAGTTTTGGTACTCTGAGCCCTCCTGAGCTAGTTCTCTGTGTTTTCTCTGAAGACTCTTCTAGTAATTTATTCTTGGCTCCCCTCTCTCAGGTGTTTTCTTGTGATGCCCTGGAAAAATCCTTTGTGAAGCTTGAGACCTGGTCTTCAAGATTTTCCCCTTCATGACGCCATGGATCGATACCCACTGATTGCCTGAGTCCCTCCATCGTCTCTGCAGAACTACAATAACCTGTTCCTGGATTCTCAGCTGGCAGTCGTCTCGCTCCTCCTCGCCTGTACTTACCAGTCCGCCCTCCACTGCAGTCTCCTCATCTCCAACAAAGAACTCATTCCATCAAGAACTCACTGGAACCTGGATCACTTCAAGAACGCCCACAAAGAGACCCAACCCTGGAACCCACAGTATCTCCTCCTTGGCAAAAGTCTCTGTCAAAAACAAGTAAGATCTTTCTGATTGTTTCAAAGATTCCTTTTTTCCAACAACCTTGAACTCACCATTTTCCTCTCACTATTCTTCAGAAAAACAGACGACCCTGATAGCCCCTCCAAAGGACCAGACTCGCATAATCAAATAAACTTTATCTGTTCTGTATGTGGGTGAAGAAACTGGAACCCAACATGACAAGATCCTTATTTCAATTCACACAAATTAACCCTTTAAATTCATCCTGCCCAGTATAAATCTGCCAAATGAGTTTTCTTTTGTGATAGGACAGATTCCAAGCTGCTTTGTTCAAAGTGAGTTAGCCTTGACATTTGGCTGGCTTTTAGCAAAATTATTCTAAAGAGTTAAAAACAATACCGCTGTTATTAGCCAGCAAGAAGTGTGACGAAAAATGAGTCAACTTCATTTTGATGGCAAAAGCCAACAGTGAATTATTCAGGTTGAGTGGAAACCTGAATAATTTCATACCAAGGTGAAAAAGTTAGACAGAGACCCTATGATGTCACTCATACAAGTATAATCCCATCGACCTGACAGCCAATCTCTCTCCACCCAGAAATGAATAAATCATGTCTTTCGAACAACATTCATGCGTCTAATAAACTGTGAGCTGCTGTTCATTTCTCTGATGTGTGGAGGGTCGTGTCGCTCCACTCAACCTGAGAGCCTCTGCTCTTTGTTCCTGTTAAGTAGGTTGAGCTTGTTGAGAGAAATTACTGGGGTTGCAATTTATTGCAGAAATTATTACATATTCTGCAACTCTCTGCCTCAGACAACTGGAGTTTCTTTTTTATTTTTTAAACCTGTCCTGTCCAGCAGTGTGGGCACTCTGACTTGTTGTCCGAATCCCAACAGATTTACATTCACAAGTGGCACATATATAACTTTATCATAGGTTGCTTTAGGTTTTTTTTCAAATGTAATGTCAAGTCCTAATCCTGCAGAAAGAGAGAAAAAAAAAGAACAGAGAATTGATAGCAAACAACATGAATATAACAACATCACTGAAAAGCGCACAGTACTAAGTGAATATGAGATGTATTTGTGGCAACTGCTGCTCAGCATAGACTGCATCTGAAAAGGCCTGAATCCAAAGACTTCTGTGTGTGTGAATGTGGTTTTTATATCCATGTGGGGACCTATTTCTATTTCTGTCTACAATGCGAGGTTGTGGGGACCACTGCTCCTTGTGGGGACATTTTTTTGGTCCCCATGATGGAAAATGCTGCTTTTGTGTTTGGGGTTAGGGGTAAGACTGTGAACAGTGTGAATTGACATTTGGTTTGTTGGAAATGATAATTCAATTATGCTAGTTTTAACTTTAAGCACATGTTTAAATATTAGACAGATCAACATTATCTTGAATAGGACTCAATTTTAAGTTAGATTTAGAGTCATGGCTTAATCAACATAATCTGATCAGTAGAAGATAATTGTGTCAGTTCTTAGATCCAAATCAGCCCGTTTTGATATTCTAGGTAAGAGGAAGGCCCTGAGCCATCAGCCTCCTGCTGTGCTTGGAATGCAGCCAGCATCTGTGCTGGGACAGAAGGAGGGGGTCTGCATAGAGATAACTGTTTCCTGGACCCATATAAGGGTTGGAGCCTTTTGTTATGTGTTTGAGGGAAAGGACACCTGAAGGGAGATAGGATCTCACACGGAGGTGTGAAATGCTGCTTCTCTCAGGACTCATTTGGAGCAACTTCCCTTTGAAATTTGAAACTTATTCTAATTAGAGAGCAGGGAACCTCCCAGACTGCATACATTAGAGAAGAGAACACACCTTCCTTTAAAAGTTTCGGAGCTGAAAGAATTAATCAGATCGTTGGGTACAGCGGTGCCGGCACTCTCCGGAGACGCGCTGTAGAGCTGCGTCTCCGTATTGGTCTCTGTATTTGTCCATTTTTCTGTTTCTTTCAGGTGATTGATGTTTGTCTTGTGGTTTTGAGTTTCTGATGATTCTGGTATGTTATTGGTGTGATTTGATGCATTTGCTTGTCTGAATAAACTCTGGATATGTTTGAAGTAGAACCGTGAATGTTGTGAACTGCCCTTACGCATGGGGGAAACCCTCGACCCGGGAACGAGAGAGGAGACAACGAGCTAAAGGTTTTAATCATTATCCTCTCAATAGGTTCAACTTAGGGTTAGGCTGTAGACAATGAATGGAAGTCAATGTAAAGTCCCCACAAGATATGAAAACATGAGTGTGTGTGTGTTTGTGTATAGTTCCTCTATGAGAATGTTCAAGAAGCCGCAGCACAGCGGCCAGCCTGAAGCGTTGCTTTGTGGACGTCCTGTGCTGCTGCTGTGTCCTTGTTCTGAAAACTACAACAACAAAAAAGTTCAAGGTTCTTAAGAGAATTCCAATCACCAAAATATGCACAGACTGATCAGGTCTGTGGTTTATGTCTGAATTATTCATAGGCCAGTGGCCCAACAAACCAACAGCACATTCATCCCATAGACAGGCTAGCTTGTGGACAAACTGCGTAGACTGCTGAGCTACAGCAGCGTGACGTACTGGTCCCACTGCTGAGACCAGTCATGATGTTCCAGGGTCTCAACCTTTCATCTGGTAACATTGGGGATTTACAGCCATCTGCTTCAGAAGACTGACTCCTCATTTCAGTGCTTGGGTGTGTGGGGTGTGTGTGTGTGTGGGGGGGCGTGCGTGTGTGCTTGCCTGTCTGTGGGATTGTGAGGGTGGATTATTTCTCTCTAACCTCTCTATTTTCCCTTTCTTTGTATTCTTGTCACTTGTCCATCCCTCCTACAGTTCGGCTGTCTCTCCGACTTTGACTCAAGCTGAGTTGATGCTCAGCACTACGACAAAGGTCATATTTAAAGAGTCAGACAGAGAGCATGACTGTAAAACCTCCCAGTGTGAACCGTGATGCTCGCTGGAAAACGCTTGCTGCATAATAGCTTGCCAAGATGTTTCATTAATCATGTGTTAACGACGAGGCTCCACACGATATGAAAAACTTAGTCTG
The DNA here is from genome assembly GCA_902982915.1 of Phalloptychus januarius. Lineage (NCBI taxonomy): Eukaryota > Metazoa > Chordata > Actinopteri > Cyprinodontiformes > Poeciliidae > Phalloptychus > Phalloptychus januarius. The sequence continues at coordinate 1,025,969 of CADWAE010000476.1, forward strand.
GGCTGGATAAAATAGCCCAAACTGACCTGTGAATAATAAGCTTAATTAGAACAATGTTTGAAGCTCATGTGAAGTGCCGGTAAAGAATTTGTCATGACAGCATCATCTTCTTTAATAGGACAATTTCTAATTATTCTGACAAAACCAAAAGATGAATCAGCATGTTATGAACCAGACGCAGCAAAAATAAAGTATTTAAATAAGCAGAATTGCAAGGAGACTTTTTCCTTAACCGTATTAACCAGACCAAAAATGACATAAAGGGCAATCTCACATTTTTTCTTAAAACATCTTGATAATCTGAAAAACTTTTCAGAAAATATTCTGTGGACTGATAAGACAAAATGTGGAACTTTTAAGAAAGGGCGGATTCTTTTACATCTGATGTAGCAGTGATAGACAGAGGGAAAAAATAACACAGACAATCTCACATACTGGTGGTAATGTAACGATCTATGGCTGCTCTGTCTTCAGAACCACAGTGATGGAAAGGACTATAGTTGCTGCTGTGCAGAGGAACGATGGGTTCTGTGTTTCCCACAGGGCCAGGCTGCTTTAGTTTTCATGGCAAAAGAAAAAGCCAAAATTAAAGAAATCTGTTAGGGGGCAAATATTTCTTTATAGCACTGAGAGTTTGCTCATCCGCCCTAATATTAAAGTCTTTACAATGAGAAATCTGCAGCTCAAACTGCACTGCCAAATACTGGCTGCTTTGCACGGACACTTTGCCCACATTTAAATGAAATACTTAAAAGTGTGTTGGTGAAAAGCCATCCATAGTTTAACATATTTATGATCACAACAACCAGAGCAAGCAGCCTTAGAATCAAATGTTTTCCAATGAGTCTGACTGACTCAATGTTAGTCCACTCAAGCACAAGAACAAGAAAAACTGATTTAAATAAAACTTCACACTCATTGTATAAAGATAAATCAAAATTGAATCATTCCAGTCCACTCAAGCAGGCGACTTCACCCAGCAGAGCTACAGATGGTCAGATGTGCTGTTGGCAACGTGCAAGCAACGCCTTTCCTCCTCATTGCTCTTCTAAGTGAAATGTTTGATCAGCTTCTGTGTGTTTGTAAGAAAATATTACATGTGCTGCACATTTCAAGATTAATAAATAGGTTTGGAAACATCACTTTCTTATGCATGAGTCTCTCAAGCCAGTTTGTTATCCACATAAATCAGATTTTTACAGATTTTGGACATGCTGGGGAAAAAAAACCCTAAACAAATGAAACAGCTTAAACACACCATGGATACCGCAAATGTGCACCTCTGCAAGAGAACCAACACAGCTGTGACTTCAATAACACGCTCATGACCCGATGACAACTTTGCATAATCACATGCTGTTGTACAAAAACACTTTACTCATTTGAGCGTTGGGGATCACAGGGTTTTTTCTTTTCTTTTTTTTTTGTTCTGTTTTTTTTATTTTTTATTTTATTTTTTTTTTTTACACACCTAGCTTGAAGTTGAATAGAAACAACAAACTCTTCCGCCTCGGCCTGACCATCATAACAATATGATGCAAAAATCTGCAGAAGCATTAAAATGTAACAGGCATGTTGATGCATTCGGCAGCAGGTGGCCTGGTTTTAGGCAACTGGGTCAAAAACTGAAACCAAGATATATTCCTTATCATTGGTGAACAGTGCTAACGTGTGTAATGTGCAGTTCTTATCTTGAATCTAAACATCTGCTGGCTTGGCAACTGCTTACTGGTTTTGCTCTATTGATAAGAATAAAGATACTTGTCATATTATATTGTTGTCATTGTTATTAACATGAATTATTGGTCTTTATTGTTCTTGGAACATCAAAAGCAATTTGGTGTATTTTTCTCATCATTAATACTGAGTATTCCATATATCAGTATTTTACACTATGCCTTTCAGACTAAAAAGCCTGCAGCTCTAAAAGCAGTGCAGATGGTTCTACACAGTGCAGCCCATCCAGGTTTTACTCAGTATAATGTGTTATATTCCATGTACTTTCCCTTCATTTCAAAAATATAAATTGCTGTGTGTGGGTCTGTCTCAACATCCATCCATTTTCCTACACCCTGTGCCCTACTGGGGTCAGGAGGGTTGCTGGTGCCTCTCCAGCTAATGTTCCGGGCGAGAGGCGGGGTCACCCTGGACAGGTCACCTGGACAGGTCGCCAGTCTGTCGCAGGGCAACACAGAGACAGACAGGACAGACAACCAGGAACACACACACTCACACCAAGGGACAATTTAGAGAGACCAATTAACCTGACAGTCATGTTTTTGGACTGTGGAAGGAAGCCGGAGTACCCAGAGAGAACCCACACATGCACAGGGAGAACATGCAAACTCCATGCAGAAAGACCGGGGCCAGGAATCGAACCCAGAACCTTCTTGCGCCAAGGCAACAGCTCTACCAGCTGCGCCACTGGACAGCACCTGTCTCAACATGTCCAGGCAAAACACAGAAAAGAGTGATGTCACAAAATGTGAAAACACACAAGTAAAAATAGATCTTAGTTTGCAAGCTACATCTTAGTCCTGATTCCTTGTTTAATCAGGGATAAAGTTGGATTCCAGCTGCAACCACAAAAACAAAAGACATTGATCATGTTACCTGATCAATTTGGCAGAGAACAGAACAGTTGTACATGCAGTAACTTGGCATGTTGCATGTGGTCTACATACACTACAAGTCCAGTTGACTGCTTGCACAAAAGTAATGCAGACCATCATCTTTAAATGAGGTTTTTGTGCATCAGGTAAACAGTCCTTCCCTGCTCCCTCTGTGCTGGTTTTATCAAACATCACAGAGCTGGAGAAATGCTTCTCTACAGACATTCTCCTTTGTGAACAATGATGTTAAAATGTCCATCTAAGAGTTATTGACCATTCGTCAGTTTTATTATTTGTCGTGATTTGAGTTTTTCTGTGTATTTGTCTAGTGTCGTTGTTGTCGTTGCTGTCGTTGTCGTCTTCGTGTTACCCTGTCATCTCGTCGTGTTCCCTGGTCTCATCGTGTTTTTCCTCATTAAATCCATCTTTTTCACTACTCGTCCTGGTCCCGCCTGCAATTTCTCACCATCACCAAACCCTCTTCATGACAGTAGGATCCGACCAACAAGGTGAGAAGCATGGCGTTTCTTGACCGGGAGGAATGGATCCAGCAGCAGCTGGAGTTGGCACAAAGGGATCTCTACAGAGATGTGGAGATCCTGCCTTCTCCGCTGCTGCTGGAGGAACTGGGCCTTGAATCGGACTATGACTTGGCCGTGAGGAGGAGCCGCCGCCATCGCCGTCGGCAAGACCGCCTTGAGCCGCCGGAGGTCCCGGCCCCTGGGCGGAAGCCCCGCCGTCGGCGCCGCCCTGAGCCGCCGGAGATCCCGGCCCCTGGGCAGCGACCCGTGGTGGGGAACGCGGCCGGTCCCCGCACCTCGGCAGCGGATCCCGGAGCTGCCGCCGGTCCCCGCACCTCGGCAGTGGATTCCGGAGCTGCCGCCGGTCCCGCCCTCGGCATTGGATTCCGGAGCTGCCGCCGGTCCCGCCCCAGAGCCGAGTGCCCCAGCCCCTCCAGAGTTTCCTTGTGCCCTCCGAGTCCCCTCCAGGTTTCCGTGCCCTTCCGAGTCCCTCCAGAGTTTCCCCCGAGTCTCCGGCAGTGCCCCTGCCCCAGAGCCCTCAGTGTCCTGCCTGAGCTCCTTCTGCCGCCCCAGAGTTTGCGGCCAGTGCTCCGCCCCGGAGTTTGCGGCCAGAGCCTCCGCAAGCTCGCCTGCCGGCCCCCAGAGCCTTCAGCCGGCCCCCCAGAGCCTTCAGCCGGCCCCCTCCTGTGCCTTCAGCCGGCCCCCCAGAGCCCCCTCCTGTGCCTTCAGCCGGCCCCCTGGAGGCTTGACCGCCTTCAGCCGGACGCCCGCCTGAGCTTCCCCTCCTGGTGCGTTGGTCCCTTCCAGCGCCGAGAGCCGCCTGACGTCCCTGGTCCTTCCCGCGCCGGAGACGCCGCCTGCGTCCCATGGGGTCCGTCTCAGCGCCGAACGCCGCCTGACGTTCCCATGGGTCCGTCTCCAGCGCCGGCAACGCCTCCGGACCCCTCCAGAGGGTCCATCTCGAACCCACCCGTTGGTTGTTTCTCATTTTGGACTCTAGCCCGCCTTAGCGCCCTCCGCCACCCTGTGGTTGTTTAGCTTGACTCTGGCCCTCCGTCCGGCTCCCCTCCGCCCTCCCTTGTGTGGTCTTTGCGTTTTGGGCGTCTGGTAGCCGCCCTTAAGGGGGGGGTACTGTCGTGATTTGAGTTTTTCTGTGTATTTAAGTCCACCTGTTGTCTTTGTCTAGTGTCGTTGTTGTCGTCTTCGTGTTACCCTGTCATCTCGTCGTGTTCCCTGGTCTCATCGTGTTTTTCCTCATTAAATCCATCTTTTTCACTACTCGTCATGGTCCCGCCTGCAATTTCTCACCATCACCAAACCCTCTTCATGACATTATTATGATAACTTCATTGTGATTGGTCCTACTTGTGGCATTTTTAAGGCACAAGACTTTATTTCTGAATGAAGAATGGCTGAGAGTGATTATCGCTCTCGGCATCCTGCTGAAGAGCGATAGTCCACTGCTGGAGGACAAAGTGACCAAAGTGAGGAACACTCTGTGGCTTCCTCCTACTGCCATGCATTTTTTTACTGTCTGAAGTGTTACTGACATTAGCTGTATGTCCTCTCTGTTGTTTTCTTAATAGAAGATATGTCTGGCTTGGCCTTCTCTTCAGCTTAGGTATCTTGCTGGAGGAAGCTGAGCTGCTGCAGTAACGAAATGTTCTCCTTCTATAGATGATACACTTGGCCCTCCCTTTCAGTGTTTGAGCCAGTCTCTTTCCTATGCAAAGCTGTTGACTGATCTTGTGCTGCAACAAACTGCATGTGCTCAATTCCATCCTGTAGACTGGAAAATGAGCTCAGAGCTTTTCTGCTTAGCCGTGTTCCTGTCCTAGACGCCACTGCTGCTGCCGTTAACTCTCTACTTGTCCTGTGACACAAAATGTACTCCTAGATCAGTGCTTTTATGTTTAACTGCATGTGTGCTCCGTATTTGGAAACTCCCAGTTGGTGTTGGTAGGTGGTCATTCACACAGAGCCAGGTCCAGGTCCAGGTTCATGTCCAGGTTCATGTCCAGGTCTAGGTTCAGGTTCAGGTCCAGGTTCAGGTTCAGGTTCATGTCCAGGTTCTATTGTCTTTTTCACTATTATTAGATGCATGGTAAGTCTGAAGGATTGCTGCAAAGTCAACGACACAATGACACCTGCTATGCTCGTCCAGGAGGAGGTGATGCTGCCACTCAACACTTATTGCAATCAGATCTAAAAACTGTCGAAGGTATATCAACTGTCATTTAGTTGAGAAAATTCAATGAAATTATTAAAGCCCAAATGTAAGATAGTGTTTGACAAGTCTGTATGCTTCAATAAAAAATACAGCTGCAATAATAATAGCAATAATAATAACTAGCTGAAAGCCTTTTGAGCATTGACATGCTGCTTTAAATGGATGCTAATAACTGGGATTAATTCCTAACCTGTTAAGTTTGCCTTTATCAACATCTTCTTCAGCACACCTGAAGTAATTTCACTCAGAAGCCCCGCGCAGCATGGAAGAGACATTGGGCGTCTGCACTGGCCTTTGACGTGTGAAAATGATTTCAATTCTGCTCTCCTAGGGATGAAGTCGGCCCCCAGCCGGCCCCATGTTCCCTTCTAGCATCTGAAATTAGCAGGACACTTTTCTTTGAGCCTGAACCAAAAAGAGCCGCCTCCTGAAAGAGGAGTAATGAGACCGGGCTCCGTTTTCCTCTTTCAGCTTCCTGTTCTTGCTGCCTTAAGTGAGTCCCACAAGTACCCGATGATGGACAGTTTCAACGTTCTTCATGGACTCAAGGACAGCATCACAATGATGTCTGCGGCTCCGAGCTTCTTTTTTTTTTGTTCTCCTTCCAGACAGACAGCAAAGGCTGAGGTATTTGATCAGCACTGTTCAGTCCTGTCTGTGTTCATCAACAACGTTCTGAAGCTAAAACCCAACACAGTGTTTGAAAACTTGATGGAGAGTTTGACCCCTGAAGGATCAGGGATTACTGCAGGTGGACAGTCAAGCTAACTGACTCAGTCAAAAACTTTAACTCTGGATTACAAAAAGATCTAAATACTTCATTATTATTATTATTATTATTATTATGCTATGGGAGTGCTATTCCTCCATCATATAGACACCAATTCAGCCATCAAACTTCACCAACAACATATTTAAAGTAACAACTGTGCTCAACTACTTGATAAGCAAAAAATCAAGCTGGTAAAACCAGATATTCATACACTGCATAAAAAAAATAATCTGACTAAACTCTTCCTGATTAGGTCAGTTAGATTTACCAACAGTTTTGTATTTTTTGTAAAACACCAGGATAATAAGAGAGATCAATTTGAGGAACTTTTTTCTTAAAGCTAAAAGTTAAAAAAAAAAATTTTAAATCTTTGGTGCTTGGTAGAATTGCCTTTTAAATTGTATGAGTGCTAATAGTTGCTACTATTGCTTTAGTTTGTTACTCACTAAAATTGCACAAGTTAATTATGTTACTCAATCAAATAATGAACACTGGAACACTGGCAAGAAGGTTCTGGGTTCGATTCCCGGCCCCGGTCTTTGCGCCTGGAGTTTGTATGTTCTCCCTGTGCATGTGTGGGTTCTCTCTGGGTACTCCGGCTTCCTTCCACAGTCCAAAATCATGACTGTCAGGTTAATTGGCCTCTCCAAATTCTCCCCATGAGTGTGTGTGTGCCTGGTTGTTTGTCCTGTGTGTCTCTGTGCTGCCCTGCGACAGACTGGTGACCTGTCCAGGGTGACCCCGCCTCTTCACTGGAGATTGGCACCAGCAACCCTCCTGATCCCACAAAGGGACAAGGGTGTTAGAAAATGGATGGATGGATGGAAGTTAGAATAACTAGACAGGTTTTCTGGTGTCTGTGATTGTGGAGGAGCAGCAGCCCGGTCCAGCAGCAACATCCTGCAGGGGCAGAACCTGGTTCTGGGGCCAGAGGAGATGCCTTCAGAGCAAACCAACATCATCACAGCAGCTGGTGGAAAGTTTCACATCTTCAAAATACATTTCATTCTGCCCCTCACGTGTTTTCTGGTGTGGGTGATATAAGCGCTGCATATTGCTGCATTATGAATACGTGTGAAAGATACAGATAAGTGAGTCAAACCCTTTTTCCAGGAGTAAACGTCGCTGCCTGGATGGAGGCTGTTTAGGCATGGCAGTGGGGACATTTTAATTACACCCACACCTTGTAATAGAAACATCAGAAAGCGTCCCAGTAATAAGGCACATGTCGCCTTCCGGCTAACATAGGAGCTGATGTGCAGATGGCAGACACATTGTCCCACAGAGCTGATTCCTGTCCATCCCACGGAGGTCCGGTTAAATAGGAACGAGCAGCAGCCGTGTCATAATCACTGCTAGAAGCAACTCTGATGTCATTACTTTGCTAAGTAATTGAAAAAATGCAGCAGGCAGCCATCAGGCATTCCGTGCAAGTTAAATGAGATTATTAAGACAGAGTATCATAACTTCACTCCTCATTCCCTTCCCCTGATTCTTCACTCTCTTTTGTCCTTTATTTTCCTCTTTCTTCCTCCAGCCTCACTCTTCCTCTGTCCTTTGGTCCCATCTAAAATTGCTCCTTCAGCTCTACTGCGTGGGAGGAATGTAGTTTCCTCCTCCTCCTCCTCCTCTTTTTTCTTGATCCTGCTACTTCTCTTCATTTCTTACACTTTTTTCCCTCTCTTGTGGCCGTGCGACGTGTGCATGAGAGAATGAGAGTGTGAGTATGAGAGGCTTTGAGCCAGAGAGGGTTTATGGAGACAGAATGAGAAGGGGAAAGGCACGGCGAGGGAAACTGCATGACAATGACAAAGAGAGGGAAATATATGCATAAGAACAGTCTTGGTGTGGGTGTGTGTGTGTGTGTGTGTGTGCACCCAAACGTGAGAGAGAGATGGAGGAAGGCAAAGGCCCTTCTGATCACTAACTTGGTGTCCTACTTACAGCACACTCAAAAGAAAGCAACCCTGAGCTGTGATATGACACCCAAAGCAGACAGACTCGGGAATAAAACCCATTCATACACAAGTACATTTGAGATGATGGCGTCTGTCAAAGTTCCTCACTTTTTCTGTCCTTTGGTCCCAAAGGGAATCTAGGAAACTCCTGCTTGTAAGACAAAAGTTACATCCACTCATCGGCATGAATGTATTCATTTTAGTCTTCTAATGGTGCATTTAAAGGGCCAGTATTATATTTTTCAGGAACATAGTGTCATTTTATAGTGCAATCAAGTATCTTAGAATAATGTATGTGTCAAATATGACTCAAAAATTTTTTGTTTGTAATTTAACACTTTGACAACACGGCTCCTCTATTAACCCTTTAACAACGTTTCCACCAGCGTTGCACTCAGAAGTAACTGCTATAATGAGCTCAGCAGTTCTATAGTTACACTAGATGTTTGCTAATCGCTAATGGCTAGTCTGAAGGAGTTGAGTGGAGGAGTGGCAGGGGAGGGCTGCTCTGTGAGGAGGAAGCTCTGAATCTATGCAGCTCTGAGGAGGAGCTTTGTCCTCAAAGGCGGGGCTAGGTCCACCCAGGCGTTTTTACAGCTCAATGGTTGCCATAAAGCTCAAAAAAGTCAAATTTACATAATGCTTCCCCTTTAATAATCTGCAAAATACAACTTCAAAGAGTTTTAAAACCAAGACATAGATTCAATCCAAGCAGTGATGAGATCTTTACTCTTATTTCATATTTCTATTTTTGTGTTAATCTACTTGCTTTGACTGCCTGTCAGTTTGCTGTACAGACATTTCCCCACTGTGGAACAATAAAGGCCTGTGCTGAAATTAGCCTCATAAAGAGGTCAAAAACACCATAAAGATCCTTCAACACTCAATTTAACCCAATAATTATGGGAAGAATTGAATTGGTTTCCCTTTTAATTCTAATCCCTTTCCGGCTGTTGATGCTGGCAGGAACTGAGAACCCCCTGGGTGCTCCTTCACTTTTCCTCCCCGATTTACAGCCTGGAGTGGACACACTCAGAGAAACACACGGTTGGAGCAGGAGTGGAGATGTATCAGGAGGAAAAGGGCTGCTCCCCTGAGCGCCCGCTTTTCTTCCTTTCTTCCTCATAAACACGTCCCTGACAGACACTTCCTCCGTCTTCGGCTCTTCAGGCTCACAGAAACACATGTTTTATCTTAGAGGGAGACCACAAACAATAGGTTGTCTTGTTTACCATATTCCATACTCCATCCAGACTCCTTCAAGCTTCAGTTGATTCAGGTTAAAAACAACATCAAACCAACATTAAGACAAGGAAAGCTTTGGAAGGAATATTCAAAGCAGAATGAGGAAGATAAAAGCTGTGGAGCTGGCACATAAAAAAGCACAACACTCCAGTTAATTATTCTGATGCTATCTTAAGAAATGATTGATTACTGCTTAACAGGCCATATATTGCTCCCACTTCCAGTCTGGGTTAAATATAAACTAGCTTTTGCAGTCTCTCTCCAAGACGATGGTACTTCAAAAAGGCTACCCACACTCTGCTACCATTAATAATGTTGGGCAGACAGCTCGGGTGTTGGAGAATGGCAACTCGACTGTTTTTCAGTCTGCTGCGCGCCGCCAAGAGAGGAGACAAACTCAAAGTTTGAAGGGAATACAGAATCCAAATCCTGCTGGCTGAAGCCGAGAGCAGTCCACATTCCCAGCGCCTCTCTGGGCGGCCGGCCTCAGACCCACCGGCCAACAAAACACAACTCATCTCTTCCTGAAGTCACAGATGGGAGAAAATGCGAGAAAAAGTCTTTGAAGTATTTTTTTTCTGGCAGTATGAGATATTTTAACAACTTAATTCTAACAGGAAAACATAGAATCCATCAAACACATGGGAGGAAGTATTTTGCGAATTGAGCCGTTTTTATAAAAACAAAACAAAGTCTAAATGGACATGTGGAATTGGAACAAATGTCAGGAGGTGACCAGTGGTACTCAGAGGACAGCCAGCATTTGTGATTTAATCCATCACAAATATGACTGGACTGAATACAGATGACACAGTAGAATCTCTTTCTAAGGCCAACAACAGTAGATCAACACAATCCAGACACATCCTGGCCTTTAAAGGTGCAGCATTATGCAAAATGCACTTTTTTTAGCTCTATTTTAAGTTATAATGTTATTCCCTTATCAAAAACATACCTAGAGTGTTGCTCTGATTCTTTCATGCATGTTTGAGAAATTCTTTAATCTCCATGGCAACCGTTCAGCTGTGCAAAACGCTTGGCGGAACCGTGCGCCATCTTTGAGCTGCAGCTCAAAAGCTGTTCCCAAGCTTCCTCCTCACAGAGCAGCGAGTCATTCCCCTGTGACTTCCCAACTCGGCTCCTTCAGACTAGCTAACATCAATTAGTAAACACAAGATGGTACTGCACATCTGCTGAGCTCACTATAGGAGCTACTTCTCAGTAAAATGCTTGTAAAAATGTTGCTAAAGGTATAGAGCAGCCGTGTTGTAATGACTTCCTGAAGGTGGAGTTACAGAAAGAGCAAGAGTTATTAAAGAGACAGAGGCCCAATTTCACAGCTTTAAATGACAAAATCAAATTTTATGTTGTATTTGATGTATATGACATTTTTATGACAGAAGGTAATTTGATTGTGCTATAAAATGATTGCGTAGCTGGAAAACACATAATACTGCCCTTTAATGTGTCTGAAGTGTTTCTTAACTCTCCCTCAATCCCAGGAAGCCGTGAGTGGACACTGCGTGTGCTTTTATTTTTTTCAGGATTTTTTGTTATTTCAGGAACTGCCAGGCTGATGCAGTTTGACTGTCGTTCGACTGTGACATCTTCCTCCCTCTTCCTGAGCGTCAGCCTCAGACTGCAGGACGGGTAGAGAACTCACCGTCCCAGGGTCTCACCAACTGGATGGTTCTTTACTCGGCTTTTGACGTTTCATGTTGACTAGTCACAATCACATGACAAAACTGAATTTTTAAGAAAATGAAAGGATGTCAGATAGTTTGAATTGTACAAGCAATAACTTACGAAAGAGGAACAGCAGACCTGGCAAAGGCTACTGGAATAACAAAAATAACATCTCTAACATCAGATCTACGGTCAGCTAGATGTTTACTTAGGAATCAACTTTGTCAGACTCGTTCAACCACAGACCAGAGTCCAGGTTTCCTCTGAGAGTTCAGCTTATCCCCCAGGAGACGGTAAACCCAACTGACTGACTCAGACATCTCCAGCTCTGAAGGCAAAGGCAGGCAAGAGAAAGCAAAACAAAAGGACTAATTCAGGAATTACGAAGTTAGGGGAAAATTACAAGAGGTTAGTGGATAATAAATGGGGAGGTTAAGGCAATAGAAAAAGTGGATATGTAAGAAATATTAGCAAAGAGTCAAAAATGAGGAGGAAGAGAAGCTGGAAGGGCAGCAGAGATGAGAGAGAATACAGCTGAGCAGAGGAAGCAGATGAAAGGAGACGGAGACAACCAGACACAGATGTGATCAAAAATACATAAGAACCGTACAACTGAAGATGAACGGTTCCTCAACCTGCTGCGAGGAGCGACAGGGACAGGATGGGGAATGACAGAGAGTGACAGAGATCGGCTGACATCAACATGGCGATGTGCAGAAACACAAAGCTCTCAATTTGGAATAAATCAATTACCACCTCCCCTAATGATCCGGGCCCTCTACCACCGCTCCCAGACTCACTTTCACTTCAGAGAAGAAATACAAGCTGCTGAGAAACAGCCTGGATAACCAGGAAGACACGAGCAAACGGCAGAGGCTGAATGTTGGAGCAGCAACACAAAATACTTACAGTTACTGGATAATAACTGGGTTTTTTTGCTTTCAAAAAACCACTTAGGGATGCATGAACGGACCAAACACCTTACAGACACGCATTCCATGAAACGCACAAGCAGTGCAGTTTGGGTTTTAGCAAGGTGTTCAGTCCGACACGTCCAGATTGTGTTGGACTGAGTCTTAACCTGAAATATCTAATATTATTGGAGTATCTTAGTGATGCCCCAATGAGTACTGTTCATGTAATAACATACTTTGATCTCACACACCTTCAGTGCAGAAGTTCTAATTGACAGACTGGACGCACACACACTAATTTGATGCGATGCAACAGCAACCTGTGGGACCAGTTACAGGAAATGGTTTTAGATATGAGAGCTCTGCTGAGATCAGCGTCCATCAGTCAGACATGGAGACGGCTCCTCTGCAGACGTCCCCAGACCTCTGTCCTCCCCTCATGCTGATCTGAGACGACCCTCAGGCGTTCCTAAGGCAGCTACGAGATGTGAGCAGGTCCTGGCTTAGCCCTGGGGCCCTCTTCCACTGGGCCAGGTCTCAGATACCCCCCTAGAAAGGCATTTACATTCTTATTAGGGACTAAACCCACCTTGACTTGCTTCAGAGAAGCACTGACATATCTGATGTTCTCCTAGAAAATCTCTAAAGGCAAAGACTTTCCTGGAATGTCTTAGCTTAGAGTTTTATTTGACAGATATTGATTCTTGCCATTGCTGCACACAGGAAATGTAAGTATGCACAGACAGACAGATCCTCCACTCTAAAACTCCTTCAAAACACATGAAGACGGGTTTGGAAAACAGCTTTGAAAATGCCTGTGTCTTGTGTATTTTGGGGGGGCAACAATGGCCTCAACCTGGTTCCTTCTGAACAATTTCTCTATCACTCCAGCATAGAATTTGCTTTTTATGTTATGAACTTCAATCTTCTTTATAGTTTTGAGACAGTGTCTGGTTGCCTTGGTTTCACCCTCCAGCGGTCTTAAGCGCTGAAGTAGTCCCAGACGGATTGACAGACCACTAAAGACAGAGAGCAAAACCCTGTTCTGCCAAGTCCAAAGGCACCAACAAAAAGTATAAACCAAGCAGCCCAACAATATCAGCTGTCTACAAGAATCCCAAATCCCACCCACCCAACCCCACAGCCTTTTATTAGTTTTAAGGGTCACTTCAGGTTTCTGTCAAATCTATTTAGGTTTTCTGGTAGATTATGAAATACTTCCTGTACATTTTGTGTCATGAAAAAGTAAAACAATGCAAAAACAATTTTTAATTCTTAGTGCCAGAATGTTAACTATCACAGCTAGCATCCAGCATCCTTTGGGTTTTTATCTCTTCCTGTTTGTCTGCCTCTGAACAGAACCTCTGGTTTCGTCTCGTCAGCCAAAGAAGCTCCCAGATACTCCTCTCCCCTCTGGATGTTTGCTCCATGCTGGAGAACCTTTAAGCTTCCAGCAGCAGCTGACCTCTTGATTCTCACTGGTGGCTGTTCAGGTGAGCTTCTACACAGAAGGGAGTGGCTGAGTATTACAGCAAGAAATGAAATGGTGACAATTTGGGATGACCAAAAGAGGCCAATTTAAATTGATTTGGACACAAATTAGTATGTCTGATTATTTTTCTTTTTTTTCCTTTATAAATGACTACATCTAAGAATGCAATCTGTTGATCACCTTAGCTGGTCACTAGTGATGTCACAAAATGATCCAGTTTTGAACCGTTCTTTACTCGATAACCCAATGTCTTTACTGAGACTAGGACCTGAGGCTCAGTAAAAAACATTCTGTTTTTTCTTATTTCTTTTTTACAACTGCCAGCTTATGATGCTTTGCACAAACTGCAATAGCTGCCATGACTTTATTAAATTCAAAATAATATTTACGTGTTTATTCAGCAAATAAACACAGGACCGTGTTGGCTGTTCGAGCTCACAGAGGCTCGTTCTTTGCTCACCGCTTGTCTTTGTCAGGTGTCATGGCGGCAGGTTTATAGCTCTGACTGAAACCCTGATGCTTCATGCAGTGTCTCATGAAGTCGGTTTCTTTTTGTTGCTAAAGTTTCCAGCTAAATGATGTTTATCATATGTGGTTTGGCTTTATTATATTTAATTGTGCACAGGAGGATTTTTGTTTCTCCAAAACCATTTTTTTCCTCCACTATTTTGTTATTTATTATGTTTTCTTTTTATTTTGTTTCTATATAAAAGTAGCACTAAAACAGGTATTTATTGGTGTTCTATATTTACATTTTGCACCTTTGATATTAACATGACTTAATCCAAATGATTTGACTTTTTTAAATGTACCCAAAAAGTTGATATGAAACTATGTCGGAAATAAAATGGCTTGTTCTTAGAGATCTTTGCATTTTCAAAAATGGATCATCTTTGGAGTTTCAGTATGTGGTCAGTGCTGACCCCTCTGGCTCGGCCCCATGCTGCCATCTGTCCAGCATACTGCTAATTATTTCAAGACTTAGCCTGATATTCTTCAGCCAAGAGAAAGGCTCCGTGGTGGAGCACAGAGGCTCTTCTGTACTTGCTCTCATCTATCATTTTCACCACCTCTCTGTTTGTGACGGAGTTCCAGTCATTTTGATTCTCCCCTAAACTGCAGTGAACTATCAGCTGTAATGTCCCTCAAATGGCAGCCACTTTCTGTCTCTGCTGAGGCACACAGAACGTCCTAAACCTTTCCCGGCCTCTGTCTCATCTCAGTAATAAGGGGAACATGGAAAATACAAAAGTTTACATATACCCCATAAAAAAGCATGAAGTTATCTCAGGCCAAACTTTTCTTGTTTCAGAGATGTTTAGTCACCAAATTTATTTCTGCTCACTAAATGCCTCCATAATGAGGGAACGGATATCAGAATTAGAATTTTACGAACATTTCCTCAGTATTTGGCAGCATTGCCTTTGACTTGGGTCAAACATGTTGGGTTTTCTTCCACAGTGCTGGACCTCTGGCCCCTTCCTCCTGACAGAACCAGCATTACTGAGTCAGGTTTGTAGGATCTCCCTACAGCTTCTCTGCAGGATTGAGATCAGGACTTTGTGACAACCTTCAAAATTTGCAGCAAGATGCTACAGATCTTCTATCAGTCTGTTGTTGAGAGTGACATCTCTGCTGCCATCATCTGCTGGAGCAGCAGCATCAGAACCAGGAACCTAAAAAAACCTGATTAAGAAGATTGGTTCTGTTCTGGTCCTGTTCTGGTTCTGTTCTGGTTCTGTTCTGGTCCTGTTCTGGTTCTGTTCTGGTTCTGTTCTGGTTCTGTTCTGGTCCTGTTCTGGGGACGACTGTGAAACCTCTGGAGATGATGATGCAAAAAAGGATTTTACAGAAAGAAGAGAACTCAATAATGTATCTTCAGACAGTAAGAAAGAAAAAAGGTGTGTGGGTCTTTTTATTCGCTGTATGTAAACATCTGGTTTCAACCGAACCAGCGGAGGATGAGAATGACCAACATGCAACATAACAACAGCTTACAGGAGTCATTTCTCCTGTGCCAGCACAACTGTACCTAGAGAGAGGCAACATTTAGGATGAAAAGGCTCTAGTCAAAGTCACACTCTCCTCACTGAGCCTACTTACAGTCTGAAATTTCCCACAGGGAGGCTTTCACACAGAAACACACTCCCTGCTCTTTCACTCCAGCAAATCTCACTGATGTAATCTCATGCTAATCCTAACTCTGACACTTACCCTCCCTAACTCTATAGGTGTGAGTTTTGCCTCCAAGTCACACGGCTTCCCAGCACCGTGAGCGTATTTACGATGAAGTCTGCATAGTACACCAATAAAACATGTTTATATGCAGATACATGATGTTTTCTGGAAGCACACTTTAACTGCTACCAGTAATATCTAACCTTACCCATGGTCAGGTTTTACTCAAGTCCTGATTCCAAATTCCAAATTCAGACTTTAATATTCTGAGGTCAAAAGACAGATTTTTAAGAAAAAAGTCGGAATTTTAAAAATAAAAAAAGAATCTTCACTGTTGAAACGTTCTTGGTGGTTCAAACGTAATAATATTGATATTATTACGTCAATATAAGTACTATATTGACGTAATGTTTTTCATTTAAAATAATTGAGTCAGTCCATGCTTCCTAATTCCACTTCCCTAACTGAGAACAGGAAGCATAAGAGGAGCTGGCTACATTATTATGATTCACTAAGCTGTAACAGAATGTTCTCCATTGGAGCAGATGAGTAGGCCTCACATTGTATTATACTGAACTATACAAATGTGTTTTTATTTAAAAAATAAAATAAAACATCGAGGTTTTTCCCTCCTCCACCAAACTTCCTGGGCGTTGACCCGTCACACGAAACCGCAGTAAAACACCTTGAAGTTTGTGGTTGTAACGTTGTAATGTTTACATGGTATAAATACTTTTGCAGGGCAGCGTAGATGTTTCGTCTGATCTGATGCTCACCAGCCTCTTCCAGAAAATGCTGGAAGCCGTCAGCATGAAAGCCTGCTTCAGCAAGAACCAGCAGTTCTGTGTTATTTCTATCGCCAATTTCAAAATGCAGAAGCAAAACACCAACAGAAACACGATGGCGGCGATTCACTTTCTATCAGTGTGTGAGACGAGTGGGAATCGGTTACCTGGAACAAAGCTTCCCTGGACCGCATCTTTATATGCCCACCAACTCTCATCAAGCTTCGATATAATAGGCTGAGCTGTGAAGAGACAGAAAAAAGAGAATGTGAGGTTTTTAATAAGATCCTTAATGACTGCTCAAAATTCTCTTTCATATCAAAGCTCTTTTTTTTAAACTCCCTGGCAACGCAAAAAGAGATGAATAACACTATTAAAGAAAAAACATGAAGGCAGCTGTGAGTTGCAAGCAATGATTAATATTGAATTTGAGGATAATGACGTGACTGTTTCAAATGCAAGTTATTTTATTAAAAACAACATTTCTGATCGTCTCTACTGTACATTAGAAGAGGGTGCTTATGTGTTTTCACTAACATTACCAAAAATAAGCCATGAGTTTAATTAGACATACCACAAGAACCAGAAATGTTATTCCAACATGAAGGACCTTTGATTTCTGAATAAACACAAAGGCGACCCAGTGGGTTTAGCATGTCACCAAAATGCAAACTGCAGCCTCTGCAGTGTGAAGAGCTTTGCACTCCCCAGTCACTTCCTCTCCACACTGATGCAATCTGTGTGTGTGGAACTTCTGTCACTGGAAACTTTTGCGGCTCAAGAAATAAATCTGGGAAACCAGTTTAGACAAACAGAAAAGTCATTTCTGAAAGAGAAAGCTGGAGCCGAAATGAAAACTGAACTCGACTTTCATAAATCTTAGATGTCTGCTACATGGACCGCTTCAACTTCAGTTGGCTTCACCAGTAGTCTTTCGTGGGAAATCCACTTTCCTGTTGATGAGGAAATAAACAGACTTTCTACATAAAGTATATAATTTGATGCAGCTCTAGTGTTTGTCTGTTCACTTTAGTTTTATTGTATTTGCAAAAATACAGTATTCAGTATTTGTTTGGCAGTCAGTTTGCATCATCAGAACTGGCCTGAGGATCGTTGCTATGGGAGACGAAGCCATCAAAGCTGCCTCTGGTCCACAACACCTGGTGACACAACTGTCACCAGGAGGTTACAAACTCATTGGGGAGTACTGCGTTTCCCCTTTTCAAGACAATTATTTAGCTATTAAAATGTGTTGTGAAATATTATTGCACTGTGTGACAATTTTGCAGTCCATAATTTGTTAGCTGGTTCACAGATCTGGGTACAATTTGACTCAGCAGGTGAAAGAAAGAAACCAAGGCAGCAATCTAGAACTGGATAGGTTTAGTTGTTCAGTCAAAGCTTCATCAAGGCTTGAAACACCTGAGATTCATGCGAGTAATGTCTGTTGTGTCTGGCTGGTTTACAGTTAAACCAGAATACCAAATAATGAGAAACATTATTTTTTCTCACTATCTGAAGTTAAATCTGACCAAACCTTTCTTTTTTTTATGTCAGGTAGAATTACCAAAATGATTTATATTTCCTAGGTGCCAGAAACCGTAGTGAGAACATTTTTTTGAGATTTTTTTGTAACTTTCCTTGAATTCAAAAGTTTACATACATTCGGTGAGTATCATGGATAACTGTCTATAAAGCTGTGTGACTTGGGTCAAACCTTTTGGGTTTGGATTTGCTTATGGTTTCCAGCAAACCAAAAGGGAACCAACAACATTGGAAAACGGATTCAAAGAGAAATCCAACAAATTGTTTGCAGAATGTGAAGCTGTTGTAAAAAACATTTTACCTTTTATTCTTTTGGCATTTAATAAATAAATGCCCATTTTGTTGATCCCAACTGCCCTAAAATATCAGAAGTTTAGACTGATTTATTGTCAGACACTGAGAACAGAACAGTATATATAGCTATATGTTCCCATGATTTGATCAAATTGTTTCTCTTACTCTATATTAAGCTGAAATGATGAAAACAACCAGTCCAACCAGTTTGTAACTTTTTGTAATTATATATGAAGTCTGGACTCAGCCAGTGGGAATTCTGTCAGCTGATATGAAGCACAAACAGCTGCAGCTCTTGTATTCATGAATTATAGATGGACTGTGTGACTCGCTGTGCTCTTTGTATTGTGAGCTGTTTTATGCATATGCATGCGCTGCAAGAGTGTGATCAAAGTGTCGGCTTATGGTGTGTGAGAGCGAGGACTCGGTGCTCCAACTCTGCCCAACACGTCCAGACTTGTTGGAATCAACAGAAGCTGACATTATAACCTGAGTGGCAGCGACTATTGAAACCGTTGCATGTCTGAACTACAGCAGCCTCTTAAACCTGAGACTATTGTTTATGAAACGGTCACATATACAGAGCTTTTTTTTTTTTTTTTTTTGCATTTTCTGCGTTTTGTTATTGGTTGTTTGAAGCTGCATCATTCAGACGGTTCCAGTGAATGATGGGAGTTTCCTTTGCATCCTTACCTGACGAAGTGCAGATGATGTATATTTGCGAAATCAAACATAGATCCCAAATGAAACGCATTCTTCGTTTAATTCCTGCTCATGTCCTGTCGCTACTGCGGGATCGCGCTGAAACACCACACGGGCAAACTTTGTACATTTTCCCCCGGTCCCCGTCTCCGTCCTCCGGCGCAGCGACGAAACGTTTGGAAGCCTCAAAGCTCCGGAGCGGAAGATCTGCTTCCACAGCGCCGTCCTCCTTCACTCACCCGTGCGTTGCCCAGGAAACATTTCTTACGCTGTGTCTTTTTTTTTCTTTTAATCTTAGAAGCGTGTGTGATGAGGGAGTCTGTCAGTAAATGAAGGCGTTAGGACACCTGAGCGCCGAGGTCCGCCGCTCTGCGTGGAGGTGATGCTGGCTGGCAGCGCGCAGCCGCTGTGGACTCAAAGCCCGAGGAGAGCGCAGAAAAACTCCGCATGTTCCTCAGATGATGTCAGGATGGATTCACTAAACTGACCAAATGTCCAGACAAAAATGGCGAGACAGGATGCTTTTACTAATTAAGAGTTCAAAAAGGACTAAACTGTTCCAGTGTGCCACTCTTAGAGTAAAACTGCATGTTCCTGAAAAACTCAAACACTCAAACAATCCTTCAGAAAACTGATCGATATTAATGTGACATCCTGATCAGAAAGCCCCTCTGCTGAGTCAGTTTCTCTGTGGACGCAGTGAGGTGCATGCAGATGGCCTTGGTGATTGTTTGGCTGTTCTGACCTAAATAAAGCCCTCAAAAATGTCTAGCGTGAATGTCGCACGCCCTCTGCTGTTAGCTTTGAGTAACTTGCTGAGGTCCATAATTGCCATAATTCAGTGGTTCCCAAAGTGGATCCAAATGATGCTCATTAGAAGGTCTAAGAAGAACATTGACAAGCTGAAAAGTTGTTGCTACCACCAGGGAGGGAACTAGAACATGCGGGATGCCAGGGCTCCAGGACCCACTTTGGGAACCACTGCTATAATTAAGTTAAATACTCATTAAATGATTAGTTAGATGTGTCGTTACTTAATTTAATTAGGAAACAAGTATATTAGTATATATTAAATATATCATTAGTGAACAATGTCAAAAAATTGTAATTTGACCTTACAATATTTAAATCAATTTAATTTCAATTCAGTTTATTTATACAGCACCAATTCACAGAAAAGTCTCAGTGCGACGCTGGTAAAAATGCTGTCAAAGTGTTTATAGAGGAGCCATGATGAGATGACTTCCTGAAGCGGAAGTTCAAGAAAAAGCAATTTTCTTAAAGAGACAGAGGCCCAATTTCAAGGCATTAAATCACAAGTCAAATTTCTTTTAAGTCATATCTGATATATGCAGATTTTTCATATATATATAACATCTGATGGTTATTTCTTGATTGTGCTATAAATGGCACTATGTGCCTGGAAAACACACAGCACTGCCCCTTTAATTCTGGACACCCTGCAGAGCCTCAGAGTCCACAGTGGTCAGTCAGTCTCCATAGCAACATGTGGCCTGGACCCCCGAACCTCCATGACCCACTCGGCCCCTGGTTTACTGCTAATTATCATTACAGCAGCAAATTATTTTACCCAGCACTGCACTGGGGAAATAATATGAGCCTCTGTTTGTCATTTCCAACTTTTATAAATAAAGATCATCAAATACAAATAAATTAACAAGTGGGTCAACCTTTTAACTGAAGCTTGGGAACAAATAATGTAACATTTTAAATGTAATAAAGACAAACATTACAATTTGCCAGTAATCAAATAAAGTTTTTAATATCAGTTTTTTTTATTTACTTTGTTTGCTACGACATGATGTTCTATTTTTTTTTTTTAAGATTAAGGATCAAGACTTTTTTTTACCTCCATGTTTTCATATTGTAAAGATCACAGTTTTCTCTTCTTGAAATGAAATCAAAAGTCTGTGGAAAACAATATATTTCCCCCTGCAGGGTTTCTGCTTACAGTCATAATAAGGTGAATCGTGCATTCTAACATCAGTGTGAAAACATTTTTTCAACATCTCTCCAAACCAACAAAAATCAAAGAAAACATGTCATAAAAATGTTATATGAGTATGTAATGTGGAGACATTTCTTAATATTATACACTCTCACCCTCAACTGCTTTTATTCAGTATGTTTTTTCCATCATCTGTTTGGATGACATGGTGAGCTTTCAGATTATACATTAATAAGCTGAGAGAAAATCTTGCATCCTTTTTATCTCTCTGTCTGACTCATTTCGCTGCCCTGCACCTTCCAACAGACTCATTCGCTCATCTTCCTCATTCGACGAAGAGCAGCTTTCCTCATCTCTGTCCGCACAATCTCCCTGTTGTTCTTCATGTTAGTTTTGGCCGTCTCCAAAAGGAAGTTCATCTTCTCCTGACTGAAGGGCAGCCGGAAGGTGGAGAACTCCTTCATCTTTGCTCTGACATCCTCTGCATCTGCAGAAACAGAAAGAGACATTTAATCAGCATCCTCACCTTCACCTTGAACACTGCGCCTCGCCTGAGAGGACATTCACACAGACGGTGAGCTGAAATGACAGAGATCGTCTTATCTCTGGAATTTGACAAATGGTTCCAGCCACCTTTTTGTCACTTTATAAACACAAACTTCCAGTGTCTTTGACCGGGATTTTAGGAGACAAACCAACACACTGCGATACATACCTGTGAACGGGAAAGGAGATTATACAGATTATTTAAAAAGTTGTTGAAATAATAATGTAAAGGGCCACTATTATGTGTTTTCCAGTCATATAGGGCCATTTTATAGCACAATCAAGTATCTACGTTACTTTCAACTGTTATGAACATGTATATGTAAGTCTGGAAAAAAATGAAGTGACCACTGCACTGAGCTCACTGAAAACCTCCCGGTTATTCCACCAAATATTGATGTTTGAACTTTTCCTCACTTCAAACATTAATATTGTTGCTTCTAAATGAATATCAACTTGTTTTCTTTGCATTATTTGAGGTCTGAAAGCCCTGCATTTTGTCGTTATTTTGACCAATTCAAATTTTCTGCAAATAAATACAAATTTTTTGCTTGGAATTTCAGAGACATGTTGTCAGTAGTTCATAGAATAAAAAAGCAATGTTCATTTTATCCAAACATATATCTATAAAGAGTAAAATCATAGCTTCTAGAGCTGAATATATATATATCAAATATGACTTTTAAAAATTTGTCTTTGTAATTTAACACCTTGAAATTAGGTCTCTGTTTCTTTAGAAACTCCTTCTCTTTCTGAAACTCCATCTTCAGAAATTCATCTCAACATGGCTCCTCTATGAAGCCATAGTGAACGTCCTTCACTATGGCTAAACGTCCTTTAACAAAGTTTTTACCAGCGTTTCACTGAGAAGTCACTCATAATGAGCTCAGCAGATGCACAGTTCCTCCAGTTATTTGCTAATTGAGTTGGCTAGTCTGAAGGAGCTGAGTGGGAGAGATCTTTGGAGGAGCTGCGCCTCTAAGGCGGGGGTAGTAGCTCCACCCAGGCGTTTTGCATAGCTGAATGGTTGCCATGGAGATTAAAGGATTTCTCAAACATGCATGAAAGAGTCAAGACAACATTCCAGGCATGTTTTTGATTAGGGGTTAATATTATAAGATAATGTAAAGCTAAAAAAAAGTCGATTTAATAGAAAAAGCACATTTATATTCAGACGCTCTGAGTCAGTTCTTTGTGGAATCATCTTTTGCAACTGCAGTTCCTTCCATCTACCTGCTTTCAGATGGAAAATGTTCACATCCATTAAGAACACCTTCTTCCACATGTTCTCTGTTTGCCTTTCATGGTTTGTGGCAAACTACACAAACCATGTGGGACTTATTAAAGCTCTTTATTTCGGCAGAGGATTTCTTCTTGCCACTCTTCCATGAAAGGTGCAGGTTTGGAACGAGCATGACTAATAGGGAGGAGAGTGCAATGCTACTAAACTTGACTAATCAGTTAAGGCTGACAGATCAAACCTTTGCAGTTTTGCTGGTTGAAAAGCGGCATGTAGATGATGGTCGGCTCTTTTTCTTTTCCTTCAAACACATAGCAGTCCTTTGGCCAATCGCTCTCCTCCAGGATTTTATCATCTATCTGTGGGAAGGGTTTATTCACTTGAGCTGCATAGTCCCTGGCAAGAATCAGAGTCTGTAGAAGGAAGCAGAAGTAGAAAAATCAATGGTGCCATTTTGGGCAAATGTAAAAGATTTGGGCCATTTTAGACAACTTTAAAGTGATGATAGGAATAGACACAATGTGATATTACCAAATCTACCTTTTTTCTTTAATGTAAAATCCCTCAGAAAAATAATTGTTGTTGTCACAGACCAGGCAGTTTAGTCCACAGTGACTCTCCTGCTGCCATGTTATTACAGGAGCCCTGAAGGGACAAACCACTCTCTAATTTATGAGCACTTCCGAATGTTGTCTTGTTCCCCACTAGTTAGAATCCTATAAAGAGCATGCACAATTTTGCTCTTACGAGATTTTTTTTTTTACTTTGGCTTGTATTTTTTTTTAGCTTTAATTTCAGTTCACCATCTACTGTGCCAGCTGTGATCCAGTCCATTCTCTCAACTTCAACCAACCTATTAAGCTACTATGACTTCATGTTTTTTAACAACAGCTATAAAATGTTTTCTCAGCCTGACTTCATTAGGTTTACTCTCTGTTTTCAAACATGCACACTGCTCTGGTGGAGAGAAATCAGTAAAGGACCATGATTTTAGTACATAAAACACTAATATTCTATGTTGACAGGATTGCTTGTGTTGTGGTGAGTGAACTAGTATGTCTCTGGCTCCATATCCAAACACAATTGTTGAGTATATGTGTTTACTAAGTTCACAAATCAGACATTTCATTTCAATATCCACTTCCTGCGACGTTACACAGAAGAATGCTGATATCAGAAAAGCCGCCAGACGTTTCTAATATCAATTCTTTATCTTTGGGACATCTGGAGAAGGCGTTTTATTCTGAGCTGCCAGAACATGCCACATGTATCTTACTAGATGGATTTGCCATCAGAGCCCACCGCGGCTGAAAACTGAGGTAAGTTTGTCTGCTGAAACTATTTCGAACATCAGAAAACATTTGAAATTGTCCAGCTGAAGGGCCATGATACCTTATGTCTTCTATTAGCAGCAACATACACCTGATGCTCCAACTCACTGCACAGCCCGTGATCAGGGGCTGCTTCACAGAAGACATGTCTGAGTTTCATTAGCAGGACTCTGGAGAACTTGACTGTTTCAGAGGGCTGAGCATGTTCTGCCCTGATGTCAGTGTTGTGTTGGAACATCATTTTCATTTTTATCAGCACAAACATATAATCATAATGTTTTACAAGTGTTTACATGAAGTGTAACGGTCATTCTGAGCACCTCAAACATAACTCCAGCGCTAGACTCTGGTGCAATGATGAGATCGATGTCCCTCTTCTCTCCGAGGAATGACGGGTAGGCCATGTTGATGAGCAGCCCTGCATCGATCAGGTGAAATTCTTCTTTAGTCTGGAGACAATCAGGAACTGAATCATCTGTGAGGAGCAGAAGTTAAGAATTTGTAAAAGCTGAATTTATTAATACAGCACATTTCATCAACAATCTGCTGTATTGTTGTGCTCAGTTCAGCCCCACTGAGCACGATAAAGTGCTGAGTGATTTCAATATGTTTTAATATACAACCAGTGTATTTTGTTGATACACTGGTTGCGTCTTCTAAAGAACATAAATGAATTTTACATGAACAAATGCCAAAACTTCTCTCTTTTTTTTGCTGAGAAGATTCGATATTTTTCTGCCATTTTCTGTTAAAAACATTCGTGGATGTGTCACAATGGAGGCAGTGTTGCCGACAACACTGAGGGACGACAAGGGAAACAGAAGGAAGCAGTTTGCATAAAATCTTTGACGTAGCGCAATGAGGAGTTATTGGTAACTGTTATGTTGTGTGTGTGCAATACACACAACATAACATCTATCCACAGGTAAGGGGTCCAGGGCAGATAATGACATCACAGAACCTCACTTCAAAATATCAAAACTCTTGTTTCTTAGTTTGTTTGTTTTTGTTTGTTTGTTTGTTTGTTTGCCTTAGCGCAGGCTAACTGAGCATCTGTGCTCCAGCGGTCTGTCCACTCACTCTGGAACTGATAGAGGAAGTTGCTGGTTGTTCCCCACTCCCACTTCAAAATAAGAGGAAGGACTTGCTTCGTAAGGAAAGAAACTAGAGAAAACACACAGAAGCAAAGTTTTGTGAAATCAAACTTTTCCTTCTCTAGTAATGCCTGCCTGAGCTCCAGGTCTGTAGAATACACACCTGATGTTTTGAAAGCTCCATCCTCCAGACTTTGGCCCCAGATCTCGACTGCCCTCACCAGGCCAAGACTCCACTGTTGGAACAGATTTTTTCTCTCCTCTGGACTCAGCGACTCCAGCAGAACAGACTCATTATGATGCACCTTGTCTTGAACGGAGCATTAGAACAGGCACAGTAATAAATACAAAAAAGTATTTGCTGCATCAACATCCTGTTACAAATCAAAGAAAGATTAGCTCTTCTCCAATCAGCAGTACCTGCATTTCCATTGACCAAATAGCAATTTCAATATGTACAAATTGAAATTACAAAAAGAAATTTGCTGATTGGAAACATACCAATTTAGGAAAAATTCTTATTTTTCAATAAAAAGCATGCAGGTTAGAACTCATACCATGTAGGATTTTCTGCAACTTTTCGAGCTCAGACAGGGCAGTGGGATCCTGAATGGTGCTGGAGGTGAGAATGATCAAGTTTCTGAGCACATTGTACACACGCAGATATTCCTTGGTTACATCATCTTGGGGCACTGAAACAGAAGCACAAAGAAAATGAGTTATTTCAAAAAGCCAACATAAATTTACTGAGAATACGTTTCCATTGCTGATTATTACCATTAAGCCAGGGAGGGATCACATCCCTGATGACTTCCTCATGAGCCAGTGCACAGCCTAAAACTCCTGCACAGTTAAAAAAAAATATGAATGAAGGAAACAATTTGTAGATGCTGGTATTTTATGCTTCTATATGTATTTTAGTAGTTTTAGGATGGGGCCTTTGTGCCCACAGCAGCCTGCAGAGCTTTCTCATCAGGTTAATGTTATAAAATGTTATATTGCTAGCCTGGATTAACTGACTTTATGTCTCAGCAAATAGCGCTTTGTAGCTGAGGTATTGTGTATATGCAGGTATTGAGTTTGGATACATCGCACAGTGATTGTGTAGCTCACCTTGCAGCTTGATCATGTCCATCTCTGGTTTCTTCTTCATCAGCTCTCCGTTATGAAACTTGCTGCCCAACGACGACGTTTCAACAAAGAGGTTCAACTCTGTGAATCCTGCCTCATGAGGGCTCACCTCAAACCATTTACCTGAGGAACAGGGAAAACCTTTAACTGTAATACTTTATTTGACAGAGTGTGCATAAGACAGACATGACACTGTCATGAAGATGGAGTTTTTATGAATGTATATGATTGTTGTCATGAACCGTCATTTGGCAAATACTGACACTTTTAATGCAAAGTTGCGTTAAAAGTCCATTAAAATGGTCAATTTTGCATTATGTGTGTCATTACTTGTCAAATGACACTTCATGACAACAGTCGTCAGCATTCGATGACACCTGTCATCTTCATAACAGGTGTTATGTCAGTCTTATGCACACCCTGTCAAATAAAGTGTTACCCTTTAGACCAGGCCTGTCCAAAGTCGGCCCTCGAGGGCCGGCATCCTGCATGTTGTTGTTCGCTCCCTAGTGGTAGCAACAACCTCCTCAGGGTTGTTCTTCTTAGGCCTTCTAATGAGCCATCATTTGATGCAGGTGTGATAACCAGGGAGAGAACTAAAACATGCAGAATGCCGGCCATTGAGGACCAGCTTTGGGCAGCACTGATTTAGACTTCATTCGTATAAACTCCTCAGTTAACGGAGATGAAAGTGTGTACCTTTTAGCGGCCCATTTGAGAAGCAGTGTTTCTCTATAGCACAGTAGATGGGGTAGGGATTGGTCGCGTTCCTGCTGGCTTCCTCTGAAAGACGCCGCTTGTCCAACTGATAAAGTACAAGATGTTTTTTTGAGGAATGGTCACATCTGATGAAGGTCTAACGTACAAGGTCCACCTGTTTGACCTGTTTCATGATGCCAGCAGAGGTTAAAACCCCCCAGATGTCGGTGAGAGAAAAATGCTCCTCCTTGGACTTTTCAGCCAACCAGGCCACAGCGTGCTCCAGCTCCACCCCAGGACCCGACAGCTTGGCCACCGCTCCATCCATGTTGGAGCTCCACTGAGGGTCATTGTACAGGAAGGCCATGGACCTGGCAAAATGAAGAGGCTGAGCGGAAGGCGCACAGGAGTCGAGACAAAGCATTGTGCATAGAAATGTTGAAAAACGACGCCACAAAAAAATAAATGACTTATTTTTCCATTTGGTGCTCTTTAATAAAGTGTGGACTATATGAAATAATGTTTGAATTTAAATGGTAGAACGATCATAGATTGATTGATCAACCAAAACTCGTCAATATCAAGCTGAGGTATTGACAATATTCCCAACATATTGGGAATATTCCCAACATTCCCACTACTACAGTCAGATGACATTTGTGATGACCTTGCAAATTCTTAACCAATTCTGGAGGTACATAGGGATGAGGTTTTGGCAGAGTCAAAGGACTTGGACCTCATGATGTCAGACGATGATGTGGAAGACTCTGCCATTCTTTTTGACCATCATGAGGCTGTAAAGCCTCTGGCAGCTGACCTCAGGGACCACTGCCCTGCATGCTATCAGAGTTTCCATTATGTCATTCATCCTTATCAAGAAAGGCTGGCTCTGTGGAAATGACCCTGTCAGTGTTACTGACAGCTTTCAGTGCACCAGAGCGCCACCATCAATCAGGTCTATGCATGAGCAGAAGTGGACGGTGTTTGAAAGCAGGGCGAACAGGAGCGAGATGGATGCCACTAAGACCCTCCTCCTGGCTGTGATTGGTTGTTTCTGACTGGAAGCAAATGGCTGTAGGACGACAGGGAGGCAGAGGAGCTGGACTGTCTGTTTCATATTATACATGGTGACAAATACATAAAAAACACACTTTTCTAAAAGTTACGTACTGGAGTTTTAAGCCTGCTAAGAAGTGAAATCGGTTTGGGTCGTTCAGTGAAGCTTTTCTGTTTTTCATCTCTTGTTTCTACATGGCTTTGGCTCCAGTTCCGTTCTTTGTGAGACCCAGTCACTAGTTTCTAGCTTGTTCCAACTCCCAATTACTCAGCATTTGACCAGCATGTGGTGTAATTATGGCTAATTTGTTCTGTTACCATGTTGATCCAGAAACTCCTCCTATGTAGAGCAAAGTGTCCAGCATGGCTTCCTTTTCCAGCTGATACAAGAAGCCTATCAGACTCACAGCTGCCCTCTGACCCCCACCAGAAGCCACCAGGGCAATGTGAGGGACTGAATCCTAGAAAGAGAAACCAGAGAATTAGATTGATTGATCGATTGATCGAAACGATCAATCAATTGATCAAATTGCAAATTACTTTAAACTATAAATGCTCTTTTTTTTTCTTTAGTTTAGAATGAACCATCTCTACCACTGATCAGAACGGGCATCAAGAGATCTTTGGCAAATAAATTGAATGAACAAGGGCCAGAAAATGGAGACTGCAGAAGTTTGTGTTTGACGAAGACGTGGCTGAAGGATCTCTGTCTTTCTTGTCATATGAGAAGAGAAACGGCAAAAGCAGGTGTTTTAGCAATGTTTGTGTACAACAGACAATGTAACACAGGAGGAAGTAATGTTTCTGCACCTTTAAACTCTTACTTCTACCGCCCCCAAACAACCTCATCTTCTCTTCCTATAGATGACGAACCTGACTGTGTCAAACCTCATCTCGCTGCAGTCAAATTAGGTTTTCCTGTAACTCGCTGTCTGTGCTCATTAAAGTTGTCTCAGAGTTGATATCTTCCTTCCCTGCATGAAGCCACTAAAGCAGCCATTGTTGGCCATAAACTCATCATGTTTTGGACAGGCACATGGGTGCTTTCTGTGCTCTTCTCTGTCTTCTCAAACTCCAAACTGCCAATCCATCATGCCAGTAAAATTTGATCTCAATGATATATATATATATGTTTTATGAGGGCTGCCCAGTGGCGCAGCTGGTAGAGCTGTTGCCTTGCAGCAAGAAGGTTCTGGGTTCGATTCCCGGCCCCGGCCTTTCTGCATGGAGTTTGCATGTTCTCCCTGTGCATGGTGGGTTCTCTCCGGGTACTCCGGCTTCCTCCCACAGTCCAAAAACATGACTGTCAGGTTAATTGGTCTCTCTAAATTGTCCCTAGGTGTGAGTGAGTGTGTGTTCCTGGTTGTTTGTCCTGTATGTCTCCGTGTTGCCCTGCGACAGACTGGCGACCTGTCCAGGGTGACCCCGCCTCTCGCCCGGAACGATAGACACAAATGGAGATAGACACCAGCAACCCTCCCGACCCCAGTAAGGGAAAAAGGGTGCAGGAAAATGGATGGATGGATGGATGTTTCATTAGAAAATTTAAATAAAGATGGGCACGGTGGTGGCACAGGGGTAGAGCATGACCCATGTTTGGAGTAAATATGTCTTACCGCATTGCAGTTGATCTGCAGATTGTTCAATGTCTGCAGAACAATTTCTTTTCTCCTGTCAACATATTGCTGTTCTCCGGCACACAGAGATGTGGAGTGACGGATGGTTTCCTGAAGACAATTCATGACAGGAGATGATCAGGTTGTTCTGCAGAGTCAACAATTGAGGAATGATGAAGAATACAGTAAGCTACATTCTGCATGCCTTACAATGGAGCCATTGCTTCACAGTGAAGCAGTGCAGGTGCTAGACTGACCTGCCTGCAGTCCAGACTTGTCTCCCTCTCAAAGTGTCTGGTGTGTTATTTACTGTAGTTGTACATCAAGAAAGAATGGGAAAGAAACGCTTCCTGAGTGTTGTTAACACAGTGGTAAATATGGCCCTGTCCAAACCTGTTTTTGGAACGTCTTACAGGCATTCAAAATCTAAATGTGGTTTTACACGTCTTTGGTATTGGTTTCCTTGAATTGAATTGCATTGAGAGAGTGGAAATTTAGAATATTGCAACCTTTTGTTGAATGATTTTATTACTTAGCACTACTTTTGTTCCCAGAGGGAAAAGCCCACTGCTTTGTGATCTTGTTTTTGGTACATTTAAAAATCACTATGTTTCAGAATGACTTTTTGTTTAAAGGAATTTATACACTGGCCCAACCTAACAATGATCATTAGGCCTGTGTTTTCATTACAGCCATCTGTGATTTTGAAAGAAATCATGGAGAGACTGTTTACTCGGCTCTGGGGAGTTCGAGCTCCACAGCACCAGTTTGTTGATCTGGACCGGTTCCCTTTAGAATTGGACATGAAAAGGTGCTAGTGTGTTCCAGCTCCAATCAGATGACCTTTCTGTTTTGCCTAAGCCTTTGAGATCTCTCGAGTTAAAAGATGCAAGGAGCAACCCATTCTCTTTTTATCTTAGAGGTTATAAAAACAGCAGAATCAGAACTCATAATATCAAAAGACTACCTCCAAAGTCTTATTAATTTGAAATAGTCAATAGCATATGGTCAAATGAATGGACAGAGAACCAGAGCGCTGCATCACACAGATGAAAGGTTTTGTAGTTGCGCTATTGTATTGTATTGTATTGTATTGTATTGTATGTATTGTACTGTATTGTATTGTATTGTATTGTATTGTATGTATTGTATTGTATGTATTGTATTGTATGTATTGTATGTATTGTATTGTATTGTATTGTATTGTATTGTATTGTATTGTATTGTATTGTATTGTATTGTATTGTATTGTATTGTATTGTATGTATTGTATGTATTGTATTGTATGTATTGTATAGGGACAGCAGGAGAGGATAAGCTATGTAAATCTAGCTATAATGCTAGAAAGTTTATTCCACCCTTTCACTCTGAGAAGCTATGAAAGCTTTTACCAAACTGAAATGTAACTCTGTGGATACTGTTACGCGACAGGTACTTTGGCAAATGGGTGATGAAGCAGTTGACTGGAATATATTGATGACATAAATAATGATGTCTTAACTTTTCTGACAATATAGAATGTGATGTCAGCATTCAGCTGTCCATATCCTTATGCTGTTGAAACCAGAGACGGGGAATTTGCTACTTTTTAACCACTTAAGCAGCGTCTGCATGTCTCTCTGCACTCCGAGTTCAGCACGTCCCATCCTGGACTGCTAGTGTTCTGCCAAAGTATTCTCCTCCTGTCCCATGAGCGAGCCACAGTAGAGCGAGGCTTCTCACTTAGTAAGGGATTCTCAACGTGTCTTTGACCAATAAACATGGCCTCTGGCTTGTTTATTAATGACTTGTCACATGAACAAACTCATTCTCGTGTGATTTTAATTGCGTTTCTTGTTTGATGGAAGTACTGCAATTGCGAAATTGTGTTTTTCTCAACTTTAGCGGAATATTGACAAAGTTTTGCGCACATTTGTAATGGAGACACAGCTAGTATGTCTGTCTCTGAGGAAGTAGAGACAGACATACTGTCTCTACAGACAAACAGACAAACTTTAAACTTGGCACCTCGAAAGTCAAGACTCATCAGACCAGGCGACATTTTTCTAAACTATTGTTTAACTTGCCTCCTCATCCTGGTGCTTTAGTTGGTCTTCAGCATCTTGTCTTCCACATATAGAAACTCAAGGTCATTGAGTTGCTACCATGTGATTTCCTACATGTGTCAACGGGTCCCGATTCACAACCCAAATAATCTCATACCTGTTTTCAAAGAGAAAGTCAAAGAATACCTCCAACTCTCTCTGATTCTTCCTCTCTGTCGGACTTTTACATTTGGTAAATGTAGAGCTTTTAGTTCAATTAACAAAGTTGTGTTGATATTAATATAAATATTGTGATGGTAAAACTGTTTTATGAACTGTCTGTTGGTCTGTAGTTTGGTTTGTTTGGTTCTAGTGAGATCTGAATATCTGACATGTATGTTATGAATTACTAAACTGGCTTTTCACCATTTCATTATTGTTCAGTCATAGTTCATTACTATCAGCCTGTTCAGCGAAATGTTGTACATGATCTCTATGAAAATAGACAGTACAAACAGTAAAACACTGCATAGAAAGGTATTACATTTAACGTCATTTCTGTTAATCTGACAAAAGATTGACCAAAAAACTTTAGTCAGTCTTTTGAAAAAGGTCTGAAATTGTTTTTGAAAATCTGTGGATACATAATGATAATTAAGAACATCTTTTTACAGGGATATGCATCCTCCCTTGATGTAAACTGGAGCGAGTTAATAGAAACTGATATTACCACTAAATTTTAACTGCAAGTATCTCAACTGCACAAGAATTGAAGACTTGACTAAATGACAGTCAACCCCCGTAAGACAACGCTCTACAAAATACTAATTCTGGGTCTTTGACCAACGAACGTCTCACCTCAGAAGCTGTCATATTTCCCTCCATGTTGTCCACTGCCTGCAATGCAACTCCGGAAATCATCAGCCAGTAACAAAACCCTAAGCCTGAAAATCCTGCAGTTCCTCTCTGTGTCTTCATGCTGGCTCATACACATGCATGCAGATAAGGCTACAGGTTCTGCTTTATTCTCTACATTGACTGTAATGTGTGAGGAAGTTGCACAAGAAAAGATTTATTTCATCAACACACAAAGGCCGCCTGATCTCTTCCATGTGTTGGCAATGCAGAGAAACGGTTTCAAATGCAAACCAGATGTTTGAGTCAAAGTAGAAAGTAGTAAAAACATCTGGGATCTTTTGTCCACAAAGTGTCCGTGTTTGGAATAAAGATTTGTAAAAAAAACAGAAAAAATGAAGGAGTACTGTAAACAGTAAACAGCTGATAGCGCAGATTTTTTAAATCCTTGCATTGATTTTAAAATCTATGCAAAATAAGAATATATACATATGTATAGGTGTGTGTATGTGGGGTGTGTGGGTGTGTGGGGGTGTGTGTGTGTGCAGTCCGTGATGCAGCCGTCCCAGGTTCGACTCTCGGCATGTCTTCCTCCTCCCTCTAGTTTTTATTGGACACTAGAGCCAAAAAAACAACAAGATTTAGATTGGCTCCTGTCCCTTAAGAGCACGCCTCAAGTTCCTGATTAAGTTTTTCTTCAGCTGCAAACTCGACCCAGTTTAGCTCTCATATGTCTCCATTGGTTTGTTGTGCCAGAAACACAAAGAACTGCTTCTAGGTAGACTATAGCACCAGTTAAACACTGGAGCTGGTTTTATGGAATGAACCTTTGAGTAACAACCTAAAGCTTACTGACAGACAAACAATAAGAAATACTATGGCAGAGCCCAAGGGTAAACATCTCCTAACGTGTCAGAAATACATTGGAAAAGACTGACTGTGCGCAGGTCCCTCACCTTTGCTCTACTCTTTCTTTCACTCTTACTTTTGTGAATACATCAAAAATATAGGATGCTCATGTAACAGTAAAAACAATAAAGATTGTTGGCTTTGTGAAAAGAACATGCTAGACAATTATTGCTGCTATAAATATAGAAAGTCTTGTCAACAGAAATCAACACAAAGTAGGCACCTCTGTCCAGCACAAGGCCAGAGGCGCTTATTCATGAAGTGTAAAGGAAGGAAACATTTTGAACAGTCACCCATACATTGTGCATACGCCTCTATTCTTCTAAGGTTGCAGGGAGTTCTGGAGACTTTCTGGAGGAGAGATAGATCCACGGCATCAAACTGCTGTCAGACGTTGTGTAATTAGCAAACAGATGTTTGTGAGAGAACTTAAGAGAACAAACAGAGGAAACCAGCAGGAAGGTCAGAAAGATGTTTGGTGTAGGATTAGGTTCAAAAACAATATCCCAAGCTCTGAACATCTCCCAGTGTTCTGTTCAATCCCTCGTCTGAGCAGGGAGAGAGGATGGACCACCTGCTGACCTACCAAGGAGCCAAGACAGGTAAAAAGTTTATCTTGTGTTTTTTTGGTGTAGGAACTGTTGCCTTATATCTGAGGGAAGGACTATATCTGTATGACCTTAAAAATAATCTTTAATATCTATTTTCCATGTGGTTGGAGTACCAGCTCCACGCAGCTTCCTTGTTGCTGTTTCACTCCTTCTTAACTGATAGTGGCGGTCAACAGACTGGATATGTCTCCTTTGGTTCGCTGCAGGCTGGCATATGCTGCTGAAGCACGCCCCACTTGGAGTTATGCACCGCAACTCTAAATCAGTCAGCAACACTTATTGAGATTCAATTTCACCTGCTGCTGTGCAAATGAAACACACAACAGGTGGAAATGAGAAGCAACTAACAAGTTGCTTGTTAGTTGCAACTAACAGTATAGAACAGTGATTCTGCAGGTGGTGACCGCAGGTCATTTCTCTGTTCGTGTCCTTTCTGGTCACTTTAGTCACTTTTTCCATTTCATCAGTGCTGTCGAGGCATCATGAACCATTTTTTACTGACGACTTAAGTTGCTCAACTAGAGCAGCTAATCCAAGATGGAACATCAGTATGCGTGGTGGCGAGAAGATTTGCTGTGTCTCTCAGCACGGTGTTCAGAGAATGGATTAGGAACCAGGAGACACGGAGGGGGCCGTAGGACGGTTACAACCCAGGACCTCTACCTAGTCTTATGTGCAAGAAGGAAAAGGAAGTCCACTGCCAGGGCCCTACAAAGTGACCTCCATCACACCACTAATTGCATGTTTTTACTCAAACAGTCAGAAACAGACCTAATGAGGGTGGCATGAGGGCCCAACGTCCACAAATACACCAAACTTTGGCGTTCCCTAGCACCTTTGGCATACTGTTCTCCTTAGAGATGAAAGCAGGTTCACACTGAGAATGTGTGGCAGACAAGGCAGTTTGGAGACGGTTTGGAGAACGTTGTGTTGCCTGTAACATCCTCCAGCGGTTAGGATCCCAGATTGTTTGGTTGGTTTTTATTTCTGTCTTTCATAGTTCCTCTTTTATTTAGTTAAGCCTTGTTTTTGTTTTATTTTAATTCAGTCCTTTTGTGGTCACTCTAGCTTCAGTATTTTGTGTTTCTCATTTTGGTTAGCTCAATCTTGTTCCTGTTTTTCTTTATTTAGTCCTTTCTTCTATTCCAGTTCAGTTATGTCTCTTAGGTCCTGTTATTCTTTCTCAGACTCATTGGCTGGTTCTCTCCATTGCCCCCTGTGTCATCTTCTCTCTCTCCTCAGTCTGCTCTCTCCCCTCACTCCTCCAACCTCTAAGTTATTAGTTAGTTATTACCTCCCAGTAGCCTAAGCACCTCTCTTTCAGTCACTCCTCACTGGTTCCTTCCATTACTTCACGTTGTTTCCCCACTCAGTGTTTTCTACGCGTTTCCCTGATTGGCTTCTTTTACTTGGATTTTTGATTTATTGTTCTGCCCTGACTCCCTCTAATTGCTGTAGGTTTTGTTTTTTCACCATTTATTCATTAAACCTTCAAATTCGCTTGCTGCCTCTGTACTTTTGCATTTGGGTCCTACAGCAAACCTCCACCACATCATGACACAAGCATGACCACGCTTTTGAGATGGGTCAGTCATAGTGTGGGGAGGCTTTTCTTTAGATGTCCACACAGCCCTCCATGTGCTGGCCAGAGGTGCCTTGACCTCCACAAGGTACACGGATGGGATTTTCAGACCCACTGTGAGACCATGTGCTCCTGCAGTGGGTTCCTTTTTATGCATGTGGCAGAAGTGTGTCAGCAGACCTGCATCCAGTTGAGCAGAAACAGAACAGACGATACACGGTGACTTGTGGTTCTGTGAATTCCTGGATGACTTTCTGGTGAATTCACACTGGCCACTCAGAACTTCTCCACACTGAGACAATCCTAAGAGACCGAGCTCAGCTTTCCAGGTGCTGCTTATAGACGAATGTCCAGGTGGACTACATGTCAAGTGCACATTTGCTTAAATTCAATCTTGACCTGCGCAGAGAGCGAGGAGACATATCCATTCTGGCAGTCATCCACAGAACAAGAGTTACAGTTTAACTTCCGTTCTAGGAAAACCAGCAATCTGGAGTTTGTACGTGCTTAGTGGGGGAGGCTATGAGCAGCAGGTACACAAGCTTGATTGGAAATTTCTCCTGGATCTAATTGGCTGTTTCTTACCAGGAGTGGTCCTTATGCAGATGGCAGTAGGACTACAGGGAGGACGACGAGACACTTGATTGTTTTCCCAGATTACCTGTCTCAGATAGTAATATCAGGAAAGTGACCGTTTTAAATATATAAAATCTATATTTTTATAAAAAGACCGACTGCAGCTTTAAGGAAAGTGAAATACTACACAACGGAGCATCTAAGCTAGTCTTAAACTGCTGAGGAATGCTGTTGTGTTGTCAATAAAACCGTTGTGTGCTAATAATGACAGCAAGGATCACAATGTGCACAGCTATTGCTCAGTTTAATGAGTCAACTTGGAACAGCAAACTTGAAGCATAAACAGAAGAGAACACGTAGTTCCAATTTTAAAAACCAGATCAAAGTCAATTCTAACAATTAGTCTAAACATAAAATAGTCCGTCCATGTCTGTCCTTTACTCCAGCATAGCTTACAACCATGCATGAGCTTCTACTGGAAACATTGGAACAGACCCAAAGGAGCTAAAAACACACCTTAGCATGGCCTGAGCGAAGCTGTTTCTAATCAATCTGGTATAAAACGAAATGGATATTAATCAGAGTGGCTGGTCTTAATATTCTGTTATATAGTCTAAATGTTTGGCAATATAAGAACACTTGTTGACAACATTTAGATACACTTAAACTGATGGTGTCATGTTGGATTCGAGTTTCTTAACCCACATCCCAGCCAGCATACCGAGATGGGCCCATATGGGGAAAAGAAGGGCAGGCAATATGGGTCCCACATGGGTTTGTCCGCGGTTTCCATGGTGGCCCCACAAGGGTTTGCCCATGGAAACTGCAGGTTCTGCTTGGAGAGGGGAGAGATTAGTGATCAGGTTGAGGGATCTGGACAGGGAATGGAGGGAAAGCCTTGCTGTCTCTGAGACGAAGGTGGAGGCTGAGGGAGAGGCAAAGATCCAGGAAGGCGCTGAGGCTCGGAGATGGTAACGGGGGGAGAGCGGCAGGCTGTGTGTCCGATGGGCAAGCAGCAGTCGCAGATGCGAGCTTGGCTGGACAAGGTTCCTGGCTTGATCCAAACAGCCCATCGGGATCTGAGACATGGCAAAACAGGATTGTTTAGCATAGAGTCTTAACACCAACCTTCCCCCTACTTGTAAACATCTTAATCTGCAATATTAAACAGATGCATTAAATTTCTTTTTAATGTATTACATAGGAACAAAAACCACCAAGTCTGCCTTCTGTTCCTTCCTCAATGCAACGTTCACCCTCTTCTCTGTAATGTCTGGAGGTAAGAACTGAAATGAAGCTGTGGCATGAAGACATGTTCTTCACCTCCACATTCTCCACAGACATCTGCTGCTCCTGTACATCCCTGTAAGAGAAGTAGCTACTGCAGGTAACATAAATTAGACATCACGTATTAACAGATCCTCAGCTGAAAAACGTCTGAACTTACCCCTCTGAAGGCCTTAGATGTAATAACTTCAACCAAACACCAGAGGTCTATGCACTCTTTGTGTTCTGTGCTTTTTTTCTCTTCCTGCTGTGATATTCAGAGAATTTGTTCGGAGATGTTAGAAACTGAGTTAATAGTGTCTTTATTCCAGTTTTCTACTTTTAAACTATTTATAGTATGGTCAAATTTGACATAAAACAAAAGCTGAATCCCACAAAAGCTTGTTAAAGAACTGACTTTATGGCCGAATTATGAACAGTGAAAAGACTAAAAAGTCACAATGGAGCTAAATGCATAACTGCACGGCATAAAAAGGGAAAACTGTCACAACTACGCTACAATGGACTTACTGACCAGCTTCAGCCAGCATCTTCACACAGTTTTTTTTTTTTTTTTGCTTCAGCATTGACACACCAAAACACCACCATTTTGTCATTTTCAACTCCATGTGGGGCTCAAGCCGTGATAGGCTGCAGGTCAGGATGGCATCAGCTCCAGGATCCTGAGGTGATGCTCAGATCGGCTACATGGCATCATGGGATACATCTTCAACCTGAGCCTGAAGCTGGTCAACGTGCCACGGCCGTGTAAGACGTCCTGTCTGGTTCTGGTACCAAAGGTCAAACATCCATAGGACCTCAGGAGCTGCATGCTACTAGCACTGACCTCGTGTCTGATGAAGACCTGGACAGCTTGGTTCTCCTGGTGCAGTTCACCAACCAGCCTGACATTAAGGAGGATGACACCATAACCTGGCACCCCACAGGGATCTGTGCTGGCACCACTCCTCTTATTGCTTTTTATGCAGAAACATACATGCTTAATTTGCACATTTTCAAAATCGTCCTACTTGGACATTTGAGTCTGAGAATGCCTTTTTAAAATATAATATTAATTATGTAGTCATTTTATTATGTATTATTATTTTTGATGTTATTATGTCAGAAGTTTGTCTTAAATTAGTCTTTATTGTACAGTTTCTTCTTTTTGTTATATTTTACCTCCCTTAATCTGTGACTCAGCTGCTAGTAAAGAAGAATATCCACTGAGTGGGACTGGGGGACTGCAAAGGACATCTCTATTCTATTCTATTCTATTCTATTCTATTCTATTCTATTCTAGTCTAGTCTAGTCTAGTCTAGTCTATTCTAGTCTAGTCTAGTCTAGTCTAGTCTATTCTAGTCTAGTCTAGTCTAGTCTATCCTGCTATTTCTAGTCATTAGCCCTCTTCTATCTAGCAGCTGTCATATGCTAACATTTTGGGTTGTAATTTACACACTCTCAATGGATGTCTCATTTTGTACCATTTGAGGCTGAGTGAGGACATCCACTCCTGCAGTCATTGCACATGCCAGTGAGGCTCTTCCATGGGGGAAGGGCAAAGGTGAAGAAGTACAGGCCATCTGTCTCTACCAGGAGGTAACTCGAACCTAAACCTGACCCCAGAGCAGAGCCATTACAGTGTAATGTGTATCTCTCTGTCTGCTCTGGGAGACTCACAATGAGACCAGTCTTGTTGAGTTACCCTCCTTGAACATGAGGCAAATGCCTGGGAAAGCCTCCAGTGCACTGTGGGATGAAGGTGACAGGGTTCAGGGTTCAGACTGTAGAAAATCAAGTGTGAACCATGTATAGGCATCACTATGCTGTCATCAATAAAGTCTTCATAACAGTCGTTAGGCTGTATCTATGTGCTAACTGGTTATTTTAGAATGATGTCTGCAAAAAGAGACTTTTCTGTGAGATTGTCACAATTGTAAACAGCAGGTTTGCTGAACTGGAACGTAACCCGTGATCATATGCTTTGGTCAGTTCAGACTTCAGCTGGAAACACCATATAATTATTTTTGCACCGTTTAGGTGGAGGCGATTGTCAGGTTGAGCATAAAAGTCTTTTAGTGTGAAGGGAGCTGAAGACCAGAGCATGCAAGTGTGAGAAGGACACTGAGCCGATGTCAGTTTCAGTCAAAGTGTTTTAAATCTGGACATGATGAGGTCCTGCAGTACATGTGAACTGACCGTGACCCAACTGCATTTGTGTTGCCAACAGCCAATGAAAAAAAATGACGCATCAGCTGTAAGCGGGTTTTTTCTTTGTTGGTTTGATAACTTTTATTTGTAGCTGTACAACATTATAAAAATAAGCACAAAAACAATTCATAACCTAACCCATCATCTAATTTCCTCCAACCCTAAGCACTTTATTTCAGATTTCTTCCTTCCTGATGTAAGAGTAGTTTGAAATGACTGAGATTGCAAACCATCAGAGGGAAGCTGAATCAATGACCTTATATCTGAATAATAAAAAGAAAGATGTAAAGCCAATCACTGAGTCTAAGTAAAGGTACATAAAACTGCTGTGGGATGGATGGCATCCCGTTCCCCAGCCAGGATGTCGGTTGCTCTGATTTGACCAGAACACCCAAACTGATCCTACAGGGTTGAAGTCAAGTCTGTAGCCGAAATGCCAGAAAGTTCTGCAGCTGGTTTCTGATAAACCCAGCTATCTGGGTATGAGTTTGAGTCGAGATATGGAATTGCCACTGGTTGTAGAATTCCATCCCAATATCTCTCTGATTTCAGATTGCTTAAAGTAAAGAAAAGCCTCGTTTTCTCGTGAGAGAGAGAGAGAGGCTGTGAAAAGCATGTTGGCATTGGCATATTTAGGAAGTTTTGATTGGAAACGACCCACATACTTA
This sequence comes from Phalloptychus januarius, assembly GCA_902982915.1. Classification (NCBI taxonomy): domain Eukaryota; kingdom Metazoa; phylum Chordata; class Actinopteri; order Cyprinodontiformes; family Poeciliidae; genus Phalloptychus; species Phalloptychus januarius. The sequence continues at coordinate 1,066,288 of CADWAE010000476.1, forward strand.
ACTCTGCTGCTCCACTCACAAATGGATTTTCCTGACAAACATGGCTCTGATTGAGGGCACATAAACAGGTTTTCCAATGGTAAAAGATTTACTGGCAACAGACAGTCAACCAAACAAAAACTTCCTTACGTTGGGCGACAAGTTCATTTTTCTCTTCTCTAAGCCTTCACTGGTGACATTTTGAATTTGTTCAACAACAGAAAGCCAACAGCATAAAACAGATGACGACTTAGTCAGCTGTCCAAAGTCTTTATTTAGTCCGTGGCCTAGAAATACAATCATTTGATGTTGCACATGTAAACTGTTGGTTAGGGATATGTGCCTTGCATGGACACAGTTGACATTCATCCACCAGCGAGTTGACGGCATCATTAACCCACCGACAGCGATGAATGTGAACTGGAATCCTGCAGTGTGAAAGGTTGGTTAAAGTAGCAGGCAGCTTAGTGCATTGTTAGGCAAAGTGAAAATATAACCTACCTTCAGGCGTAACTCAGGACACTTACAGCCTACAGGATCAACATGGCTGGTAATCCTTTGTAATCATAAATAACAACCAAAAGACATCAACCACCCAAAACACAGTTACCAAGGAAACAAAGAAAAGCAGACTTTGCCTTCCATCTATGCAATAGCAGAAAGTGTTTGAAAAGTGAAACAATGACATAATTTCACATAAAGATGTTGAGGTTGAAAGAGTTTGGACATGCTGTGTGTGTGGGGAGTGGGGGGGTGTTCTGTTTAAATTTGGTCCTGATAACACAACATTAAAGTAAGTCTGGGTCTGAAAGTGTACTAGATTTGGACTTAATTCTGTTACCTATAATCAGATATGAATTGAATCTTTCTGCTTTGGAAAGAACGATAAAATAAAGGGATGAATGAAGAAATAAAACTGAGCTGAATTATATCAAATTTATTAGTAATATATTGAATTGAGGTAATTGCAGTCAGATTATTTAATAAAATAAAAATATTAAATAATTCAAATAGATAAAATTTTAAATAAAAGATAACACATTAAGCAGAATCACAGCATGATTGTGCATCGATTGCTCAAAGTGCAGAAGACTGTGGAGCACATTAAACCCACAGCCAGGCAACTCATTTCCTTAACAGTCATTATGGAGGCTTTACAGATCAATACATTAAAAAACGGCATAGAACAGAAAAACAGAAAGAAATACCTCAAATCAGTTCTTATCTGAGTTGAGGACACAGACTACTGATATGGAACTAAGTGCACACAAAAACATGCAAAAACAGAAGCTATGAGCATAAAGAAATATTTTAGTTAGGCATGTCAACAAATACCATGCATGGAATGCCACTGCTAATTTTAGCCCTCGGACCTGCGTTTTGGAAGCAAAGGTTGCAGCCTCTGCCTGCTCTTGAGCTGCAGATGACGGCTGCGATGCAGCAAGCAAACCGAAGGGAACTCAGGAGTTAGGGTACACTCAACAGTCGATGGTTTTTTTCCAGAGCTACAAACTCACCGACAGCGTTGAATGTTCCCCACAACTTGAACAAGTGAGTCTGACAGCAAACTATCAGCCGGCACAGTGAGGGGAAGACGGCCATGATGAGAGTCACACAGGAAGAGCCTGGGGAGGAACACAAGAGCCTGGCAGGTGAAGACAGAATTTAGAAAGAATTTGTGGGCAAGAAAGGTAAGCTACCTCAAAACGTATTTCTACAACAGAAGCTACCTGCATTCACGGTGCCCGGCCTGTATAGTCTTGTATTTGATCGGTTTTCTTATTGATTAATTTAGTGTTGTTTTTTTGGGGGGGCTGGGAGGGGGAGTGTTGTGAAAGCTTTTGGCTTAATGAACTAAACATTTAGGATGTTTTTTCTGTGTCTTATAGCATCAACCAATTTTCTGTAGTTCATATAAAATATTGCAATGCACTATTTTTAATTTTACTTGTTCACTATATTTTGTTTTATAAATTAAAAGTAAAGACAATAACATAAAAAAAATGATTAACTAACTAACTGATAGGGCTTTCATCTTAGATATAAAGTCAACTTAAAAAAATTCCTCTGGAACAAAGTTGAATTATTTATAATTACTTAAAATGCCTCAAAACTTGAGCTGCACTTAAAGCAAATGAGTTTAACTAACTGATAGAAATGAGTGACCGCAACATTTTCGTAAATGTAAGTTATTGTAACTTCTTTCTGTAATTAAGAAGTACTGTTAGGTTTCACAGTGAAGAAGAAGATCGGCTACCGGCCAATTACTGGCCAACCATCTGTGTACGCAACAGCCTTAACTGCAAAGTTTTGTAGTTAAGGCTGTTAAGATGTTAAAAATGTTTCTTTGCTATTGTAGAATAGAAATATTGTAGGCTTATTTTCACTTTAAACAGACTTTTCTGGTAGATATTTCATTCAGTAATGTTTATATTTAGTTAGACATCTTTGCTGCTGGCATGAAATGGAATGATGAGACAAAGTTCTGTCATTGCAGTATTTCCATTAAATAAGAAACAATTAAAATCACACATTAATAAATGTGTTCACACACTAAGTCTTTAAAGTCCATACCACTTCCTGTCAGCAGCTTCATCTTTTATGTCAGTAGTAACATCCAGTTATTGACCATGTGAATGGTGTGGTGCAAAAAAAAGTGCTTCACTTTGAAAAAGTGTTTCAAAAAAGCTTTGCTAAATACATTCATTTTGATATGGCCGAAAACAAAAACCCCTCATCGCAGAACAAAAAAACCTTTGATCAAAGAAACATTTTTTGATAAAAGGTTTTGTGCTGGGGACGTTGCAATGGTGCAGGGGTGAAGAACAACCTATGAGTAAAGGCCTTAGTCCTCTATGTGGCTGACCTCATGACCTTTGCATATGTCTTCCCCTCCTGTCATGCCCCCTTTCCTGTCTGACCACTCTCAAATAAAGGCCACTACAGTCAATAAAACCTTAGAAGAAATTAGAATAGATGCATCATACAAAACTGCATTACCACTTTAGGTCCATCTCAGAGTGGCATGTTGTACATACAGATCTCCTAATCCATGGATTAGGAGATCCATACTATCATGATGGGAATAATGATAGTATTCCCATCATTATTAATAGATTCATTTCTACGATGGGGGGAAATCGCAGTCACAGGGTTTGTTCACTGCATCGTTGTGAATTACCATAACACTGGTTGTGACTCAGCATTTCTCACCTGGTCGTGGATGTTTGGATGGTTGATGACAGCACATGATTCCTCTCACAGATGAAACTGAAGCACAAAATAAAAAAACAACAGTACATTTTCTGAAAATAAGCATTTACATATACAAAGAATTAGAAATCATGTTAAAACTGCAGCACTGGTGTAAACTGAACAGGACTAGGGGACATGCTGCTTGTGTCTAAACAGTTTGTTTTTGCTGTGCAGTAATCAGTCGATGTTTCTGTCAGTTCCAGGTCATCAGGAAAGAATTCACAGTTCTTTGCTTTTTCCACATTTGATGTTCCAGCCTTATTCCAGTTAGTAATTAAATTGATCTTTCTTCAAAATTCTACACACAAATGTGCGACTGTGACAAGGTCGAGAAAAAGTTTTTGAAACTTTTTGCAAATGTATCACAAATATAAAACTAAGAATCACATTCATGTAAGTGAGGAAATCCAAACATTTGACTCGTCTGTCGGAGCTCAGTGGCATCAAGGTCCAAAAAGACTCGGAGAAAAAACCAGAGGCTTTAGCTGCTGCCAAAGTTGGATCATCAAAGTATTAGGCAAAGACTATGATCACTTGATCACGTGATTTTTATATATATATATTTTTTTCATTTGCAATAATCTAAAAAAAAAGTATTTAATTCCACATTGTCATCATGTATTTGTGTGTAGAATTCCAAGGAAAGAGATCAAATTAAGACAATTTGGAATTAAGTTGGAACAGAACAAAATGTGGAAAAAGTGAAGCACTGAATAGTTTCTGGATGAGGCGAATAGCGATGAACAGAACTATAAACTTTTTCCATTTTGGTTGAAAACCTCATTTTTTTGTGATTCTTTTTGAATATATTTAGTATTTTGCAGCTTTTATGTCTTTATCTATCTATCTATCTATCTATCTATCTATCTATCTATCTATCTATCTATCTATCTATCTATCTATCTATCTATCTATCTATCTATCCATCCATCCATCCATCCATCCATCCATCCATCCATCCATCCATCCATCACTGATACAATGTGAAATACTCAGCGTATATCTTGTATAACAGGCTAATGTATAAATGTATATAAACATAAATATAAAATTGTTTTTGAATTGAATGTATATAGTTTGTTGATTAAAATCGTGTTAATTAAACATGTTAAAAACAGTAAATATTTTTGTTGCTCAGATAAAATGTGTATTTAATTCTTTATAAGCAAAAAAATATAAATTAGTAATGTTATTTAGGTGATAAATAGTATTTTGATTAAAATGTGATTAATTTCTACTCCTTAATGATGGACCCTGCAATTAGCTCATTGAAACATTTTAATCTTGTCCCTCTGCTGATTCTAACATGGCAGGAAGCTCATCAATCATAAGTGGGTTGATGTGTTGTAGAAGAGAAACGTTCAGAAGACGCCAGGCGTTGAGAGAATAAATGACATGATTCTGTTCTGTGAAGCTTCCTGAACTCTGAGAAGCTAAAAATGATCTCAATGTAAATCTGATGAATATCTGCTTGTTAACTGTGAGTTTCCAACAGAATTCGTGTCTTATGTTCAGCTCTGCAAAATGTTGAAAGTGGTGATGCTTCTCACTCAAAGAGTCAGTACTGTGGGGTCGATGGAGCCAGGTGGTGCAAAGTATGAGGAGGTGTTTGGAGGCGGGCTGGAGCGGGGCGTGGTGAGGCAGGGTGGGGTGAGGCAGGGAAGGATGGGGTGAGGCAGGGTGGGGTGAGGCAGGGAAGGTGGGGTGAGGCAGGGTGGGGTGTGGTGAGGCAAGGTGGGGTGAGGTGAGGCGGGGGGGCGGGGTGGGGTGAGGCAGGGTGGGGTGAGATTAGGCAGGGTGGGTGATAGTGGGAGGTAGGGCGGTGCTGAGTGTCTGGTCAGGAGGAGTGTTGATTGATTCCAGGCTCTGTATTTTCCAGGCTGGCTGAATGGTTAAGTTCAAAGGTGGCCTACTCTTGTTTCCTATGAAAGAGAGGCTGTGTGTGTGTGAGTGTGTGTCACTGTGAGCTCATGTGGAGCAGTAAATATGAACGTGTGTTTGCTTAAACTCACACTGAAACCCAGTTTTGTGTGTTTTTTTATTCTTTTTTTTCCCCAGATTAGAATAAACTGAGCAAAATGTGTAAATAAACTACAGGAAGGAAGGCGACATGAGCCTAATTAATGTTAAAGTACCTGATTTTTAAATTACTGGGTCTGTTAAAGTATTATGTGTTTTCCAGATACATGATGCCTGGCATATTTCTATGTCATAAATATATATATTATATGCTGTATCTGTCAAATATGACTAAAAACAAATTTGACTTTGTAACTGAACACCTTGAAATTGGGCCTCTCTTTAAAAACTCCTGCTCTTCTTGAAACTCTGCCTTCAGGGAGTCATCACAACATGGCTTCTCTATTAACCCTTTAATAAACAGCATTGCTCTGAGAAGTAGCTCCTGAGCTTAGCAGAGCTTAGCAGATGTGCAGGTGTTTGCTACTAATGCTGCTGGCTAGTCTGAAGGATCTGAGTGGGGGAGGGAGAGGCTGTTCTGTGAGTCTGAAGCCTGGAAGCTGCAGTACAGAGGAGGAGTTTCGTCCTGAAAGGCGGGGCTAGGTCCCCCCAAATGTTTTGCACATCTGAATGGTTTCCATGGAGATTGAAGGATTTCTCAAACATGCATGAAAGAATCAAAGCAACACTCCAGGTATGTTTTTGATGAGGGAATAACATTATAACATGATGTAAAAGTTTTTAAAAAAGTACATTTTACATGACACAACCTATTTAAAATAAACTTTTAAGAAGTTCTAATTCTACACCAAACTTTTTGCAAAAATAATTTGAGACGCCTTAAAAAATTAAAATAGGCTGAAGAAAGAACAGACCTGAACTGCTGCACCGGGTGGCTGGACATCTTGCTTCAGGAGGTGAGAAAAAAAAACAAGCAAACACAAAAACAAACAAACATTATTTTTAGCTCCTGATGCTGCAGCTTGAATCAATCTTGACAGCTTTGATCTTCCATAAACCCCAGCAGTGGGTGAAGCATGGAGGAACCACATCATAAACCACCAGGAGACAAAGATGCTGACCGGCTCAGGAAGCAGCAGCCCAAATAAAGGTCTAACCCCAGCGATCAGGACGCAGAAGCATGTCGCACGCCACATGCAGCACCATGTGCACCGACGCAAATCTGGTGCATCTACATGTGAGCACGACTGTGTGAGAGAAAGGAGGAAGGATAAAGAGAAGGGGGGGGGGGAGGCAGAATGGAGCAGGGAAGGGTGCCAGACTGAGTGAGTGGCTGCCCCCCCCATTTCCCTTCCTCTGCCTCCTTCCATCACTCTCCCACTCGTTTCCCCTCCCCCCACCAGGGACTTGAACCCGTGACCTCACTGGTGAACGAGTTCAAGGGAGGCACCCACGCTGCTGCTGCTGCTGATGGGGATGTGTGTGTGTGTGTGGGGGGGGTGTGAGTGAGAATGTGACCTCAGCTGAGTTCAGCCGTGTGCGTGTGTGTGTGTGTGTGCAGAGACGTGTTTATTTTGGGGTTTTGTCAAACACCGATTCTCACAACTGGAGGTTTGAGCGAGAAGAGAAAGAGCTGCTGAAGTCTTCCTGGGAATTTCCACTCACAGTTCTTCTGTTTCTGATCACTGTTTTGAAATGTGACAAGGATTTGATGCGTGTGTGTGGATGTGTGTAACGCCTCTGGTTTTGGCTAGCTGCTGGGTGTGTGTCTGCATCCTGATACCTGCCCCAGACTGGATCAATACTCTAATCTAATTGTCATTCTCTTGCGTTGTGGCAGTCGGCCATGCAGCTCACACAGCATGAGGGTCGGCACGCCTTTCTACTCACACACACACACGCACACCCCTTCATTTAAAAAAATAAAACAACACACACACATTCACAAAAAATCAACATAAGACATGATGAATGAGAACCCAGCAGTGTGGCTGCCATGTTAGCCAGCATTCTTGTTGTTCTCCGCTCCATCCTCCCGTCTCTCTGGGCGTTCCTCCTCAGCGTTGCATCATGCACGCCCTTCACTGTGGGCAAACACTCACTGACACCCTGTCATATCACACCGGCCTCTCCCAACCGTGGGCCGGTGAAGAGGGAGGATGCTGGGGGACGCTTCGGAGGCACAGCACCAGCACCAGAACTAGAACCAGAGCCAGAACCAGAACCAGAGCCAGAGCTGACTCACCTTCTGCATCAGCCTCTGCTGGAGCAGCAGTGCCTCTGTCCTCATTTTCCTTTTGACTCTGATGGACTTCCATCCTGTCTTCCTCTGTCCCTCCTGCTCTTCGTCCTCCTCCTCCTCTTCCTCCTTTGTCAGTTAACACTCTCTTTCCTTTCCTTTGCTCCGCTCCGCTGTCGTCGTCCTGCTGCTTTAAACTGGAGGCTGTCTGCTGAGAGACTGAGCAGCAATAGGAAGTACAAACCAGGACACACACACACACACACCACGGCTCTGTCAGTTTGAATGAATACTGTGCACACTTGGCTTGTCTCTCCTCCCCCCTCTCTTTTTCTCTCTCCCCTTTTCCTTCTCTCTGTCTACCAGACACCCCTCCTCCACTCCTTTCTTGCTCTGGCCTCCTTTGCTATCTCCTCCTCCCTCCTTCCTTTCCTCCCTCGCTCTCTCCCTCCCTCACCATTTCTGCTGCTACCCTTCAAACATGTTCACACTCCAAGACTGACAGACGTTATAGAGCTGCACTGCTACCCCACTGACCCCACCCACCACACACACACACACACGCACGCCCCCACACACAGTCTCATGGGTGGAGGTTTGTTGTAGACCCGAATGCAGAGATGAGGTGGAGAGGAACATGATGAAATGAAGGTTTAATAATAAACTCAGACTGATATTAACAGCAGCATGCTGGCAACAACAATAGCAGAGGATTTAATGACTGACTGACTGACTGAGCCAAGGAGTGTCTACGCTTGGAAACTGGATTACAGAATGCTACACGTATGAGCAAATGAACAGAGGAGGAGCAGCTACAGGAGGGCAGGCGGCCAACGCCCTGAGGGACACCACAGAGTGAACCAGAAACCCCCGAAATAAATCAGTCAATCAAAAACAATCAGAAATACAAACATGAAAACAGACAGAAACTCCACACACTACAGTTTGTGACACTAAGCTCTTCTATTTACTCAATAAAGCTGCTATAACTTTTATGAAATAACTTTCTCTCTCTCTCTCTGATATACTATGTTTGTTCAGACAGTGTAATATTAGACACATAATCTGTGAAACGATCACAGAGCTTCTATTGCTGTCTGAAGAAATGCAAAAACAACCAATCAGAGCCAGGAGGAGGGGCTTAGCGCTGTCAATCACTGCTCAGTGTGCTAAGATCACCATTAGAGAAACAACTTACCATTACAGGAAAACGTGAATGGCTACACCAGTGCTTCTCAATTATTTTCTGTTACACCCCCCCTAGCAAGAAGAAAACTATTCGCGCCCCCCAGCCCCCACCGTGACTATCCATCTCTGCATAACATTTTATCCTTATTAACATTAAAGAAAATAAAAAAAGAAAGACATATGGTCAAACTTACAAAGAATAACTTTATTAAATTTATCAAAAATAAATTAAGTCTGTTTGGTAAACTGTAAACATGTTTGACCAACTAATTGCACCATTGCAAAATTAAATCAAATCAATAAATAATATTTAATAATTATAATAACTAATAAACTACAAAAACTTAAAAAAAAAAAAAAGCCTGTTCCCCAGGGTCACACGCGCCCCCCAAAGGGGGCGCACCCCACTATTTGAGAAGAACCACTGGGCTACACTAAGTAGCCTGAGCCATTCACAACAGGCTCTACTGATGGGGAGAAGTTGGATTTAAAAGGTTTACTTTTCTTTTTCTAACAAATTTAGGAATTAAACCTCCCTTGGATTATCCCAGTGTACGCAGCAGTCTGCTATGAACATGTTTCTGTTCACTGTAGGCCCTAAACATCAATAAATCTGCAATAATTCTACTTTTTCATCAAGCTGATCATTCTGCTTGATCTGACAGCATACTTCAACTCTTCTGATGACGTCTGTCATCTTCCTCTTCTGAACAGTCCATTCTTTCTCTGCAGAGTTTAGGTCCAGCCACTGTGTTGGCTTCACCATGGTAACTACAGCAGGTACTGATACTTTTGGCAGAGTGGGCAGGTATCAAGTCCTGCTAGAACGTGAAATCAACATCTCCATAAAGCTTTGTCAACAAAACGAAAAATGAAGGAAATGTTGCGTTAAAAGGCTGTAACCAATAGCAACAGATGACACAGCAGCCCAAATCATCAGTCATCAACTGAACGGATTTGACTGATTTAAATAACTTTTGCATTGAGGCAACTTTTTTGTTTGACAAATGAAATTTGTCAAGCTTACTATATTTACATTTGTTTAACACGATGACTTAATAAACTTCATAAACTTACTTGGGTAATTTACTTGCATAAACGCATATTTACTTATAAGTTCAGTATATATACATATAGTATAAAGTATATATCAGTTAACTTGATATATTGCAGTTGGATCGCATGTTTTTGTTTTACATGTAACTTGATCATTGGTTGATGTATCTTTTTAAATGTAAGAGAAACCAAATTTACGATATTATTTAGCTTTAAGCCACAAAAATCAACATTGACACAAATAAACAGATTAAAGAATTTTTTTATGTGTGCAAAAAAATAGAATGAAGTTAACTCTTTGAATCCAAATACCTCATTAAGTCAACTTTCAAACTTCAAAGCCATTCTAATTTATCGAAATAAATTAGAAGCTCGTTTCCCAAAACTTCTAAGAAACATATTGAAGTTTTGAAATCAGGTGACGATCGATCCATTAAGAGCGGCCCACCTGGTGGTACCTGCAGATGTGGGTCTGCAGGTATCAGTCTGGACTGATGGATGTTCCAACCATCCAGACATGGAGTGATTTTTGTTTGCTTGTTTGTTTGTTTTTTAGTACTTTTCCACCTCAGGAATTTGTTACTTTATGAGAAAACAATCATGTTTTTCACATTTTTACACAAAGGCACATAATGAAGTGTTACCAAAATGTTGACTTCTTGCTGATTTGTTGGTTTGGTTAACCCCACTCCTTCCTCCTCCACCTTCTACATCACCGTGTTTAGTATTGATCCAGTCACACTGTGTGTGTGTGTGTGTGTGTGTGTGTGGGTGCGCTCTGGGCAGCTTTTTGTGTTTTCACTCTGTTGCTCACTTCCCTCTCTCCTCTTCCTGGGGTTAGTGAGTGCAGATAAGGTGAAGAAAGCAGCACTAATATGACCCACCTGAAAACTGCTTCAGATCTTACCCGAATGCTTGACATTAGGATATGATATCAAATGCAATAATTTGTGCTCCAGAGATCTTCTCTGTAATTCCAAATGGATCCACTTGAGACAACGTCAAGGAGTCTAAAAGTTATTTATGTTTCCTGACACCTGACTACAGTTTGCATGTGAACGCTGTCGGGTGTTGTTGATTGCCTCACGAATCCTTACTGAAAAAAAAGCTGCATATTTCTCCAACAGCACCTGACAGTGACCGCCCTCACTGAACCCGGCTCCCTGTCTGAGTGGAGGAGGGGCCGGTAGAGGCTGGCAGGGGCCTGTAGGGGCCAGTAGGGACCAGTAGGGGCCGGTATGGACCGGGAGGGGCCGGTAGGGGCTAGTAGGAGCCGGTAGGAGCTGGTAGGGGCCGGTAGGGGCCACACGGCGCAGATGGGGGGAGGTGCAGATGGGAAACTTGAAAAGATGCTAACACAGGAAAGAGGTAGCAGAAGTAATGCAGAATAATTATTACATTTTTTATTCCCTTTTTATCTCAAAATATCAAACTCAAAACTCAAGCCTGTGGTTTTATCCTTACTACTTGGCTAAAGGAAACCCACATGTCTTCGGTTTCAAGTTGTAAAATTCATATAGTTTCTGAATAAAACCATAGTTCACTGCAGTTTCTACCAGATTTTCACGTCTGGATTTCAGAGTTGTCATGATACTAAACCTGATTTAAACTTGATATGACACCAATAAGTAATTAATCATGGATTTCTCTGGTAAATAGAAGGAATGTTATGAATTATAATGCAAATACATATTTTCACTGCTTCAATCAGAGTAAAATCATTAAGTGGAAGGCAGTGTAGCCTTTAATTAGAAACAAAATTATAAAATAGAGTGCCATTTCCCCTGTGTGTGGTTTCTTTCTCTCATACTGCTGCTCCTCCTCACTGAGGCCCATCAGGAGCAGCTCACCAGAGGCAGGTGCCAGATTGTTCTGCTCAACAGCATGGCTTCATGATTTTCTCTCTGAATCCAGAGACACTTCTACATATTCCTGTTGCTCCTTGCCCCCCGTCCTGTCAGAGTTCCATTTCGCCTTGACTTCCTGCTGCTTGCCGTCTCTTCTTAAATCTCTTCGCTCCCCTGGAACACACTCCAACTCTCACCACCTGGTTACCATCCCATCACCTGCCTTTAGTACCTGGTCACCACATTTACAGTCTTGATTTAATAAAAGTGATCCCCACACTTCTGGCACCTTCAGATATTCATTTTTGTAAATCAGAACTGCCCTGTGGAGGCAGCCCGCGTGTCTACACGGTATCCCTGAAGGGCCAAAACAGGACAAGAGAACAAAGGCCCAGACACACCAATGAGCAGAGCTCAGGGGACGGAGAGAAAATGGAAAGATTCATAGATGATTGAGAGAGATGTTCTACAGCACAGGTGTTAAACTCCATTGTTCAAGGGTCATTGTCCTGCAGCTTTTGGATGTGTCTGCTTCAACATACCTGAATCAAATGTGGTCATTAGCTGAACTATGGAGAACTTGCCTACTTAGCCACTTGATCCTGGTGTGTTAGATCAGTGGGACACCTGAGATATGCAGGACAGAGACCCTCTAGGACTGGACTTTGACCCCTCTGGTCTACGGGATTTAGCGGTGACTGCACTGACTGGGGAACGGGAGATGGAGCTGGAGGTGGCAGAAATAACGATGATCAGACTTTCATTGGTAATGATTAGAAATGAGTACATCAGAGGGATAAACTCTTGGGGAGACATGACTTGCGCATGTGCTGAGGACAGATAATGGACCTATAGGACTTGGAGACATGACTATGGGGCTCCCAAAAAGAGAGAGAGAGTGACCAAAAAAGGTTTGTGAATAATGTGCTGAGGCCATCCACCCCTAAAGACAGGAGTAGAATGAGAAACAAGATGTAAAGTATCTGTTCTTTAAACCTCAGGAGAAGACAATAATAAGTGACTCACTGTAGCCTTACATGGAGATGCTTAACTGTTAAGTTCATTTGCCATACTTGCTTCTTGTTTCAGACTCTTTTTGGCTTTCATTGTTCGGGAAGCGAGAGTCACTCTCAGTAAGGGGTGAGATCATCTGACAGGCTGGAATGTTTCATCTGTTTGTCCTGATTACCAGGAGCCTTCTGAAAGTCGCTTCGGCTCATCGGTGACATGCAGGTGATGTGAGCACAGAGATTCAGACTGACTCAGAAATCCTTCTGCCAATTCTACCGGTGGTGATGTCAGCAGTAAACGATGGTCTCCTTCCATCCAGTCACATGTCCTCCGTGTTTGTCTGGAACAACGGGTCTTTTTCCTGAATATTTTTGTTTTACATGATATCAAGGAAATATTGGGAAGGGGAATTCTGAGAGATGCAGTGAAATAAAAGACAGATACTACACCAGAGAAATAAATCCACAAACCCCCAACAGAATCCTTCCTGGGTGAACCGTCCCCATCAATGTTTAATAAAGGTATTACAGTTGGACTGAACGCTGCAGCCATTGCATCTCTGGAGGGTCATCATCCACTTCAGGTTGCAACAGGAGATTCTAGCGCATATGAAAACTGTTCATATTTATTGATCCTTTATAGTTGCATTGCATTCTTTGCATTGCTTGTGTTTCTTTTTAAGACTTGTTTCATTGTGCTGACGTTGAGTCATTCTTTATGTTTCCAGTTCCAACTCTTTATAGAACTGCTCCAATTTGACGGGAATCAGGGTGACTATTCTTTGGCACTAGAGCACCACCTGGTGGAGAAGAGCTACCATTACCATGCCTTGGATACAAACGGAACAGAAGCCTGGCTGGCGGAAACCAGAACCTAGACTCTTGACTAGTAACTTTCGTCACATGACATTTGGCGTCCTGTGTTAATGATTTAATACCAGCGTCATGGGTCACTGTGGACCAATAATCTACACTTCCTGGACCAGTGGTTGAGTTATCAATGGAAGGATGAGAGATCACATCCTGCTCACAATGAGGGGCTGAGATCCAACCCCGCCTGAACTCATCTTGCTGATGTGTTCAGGCCAACATTTACAAATTGTTGGCCTGATATATATTGTTAGACCAGATATAAATCTATAAGATTGCTTCAAACCAGAAAAGATAATTGCCATGATCTTAAATAGACCAACCATTCCAGCAAACTGTCCAGTCTGGCTGAATGACAAAGGAGAGTAAAATGAAGTTTACCCAGAGTGACATAAAACTTGTTTCCCATTATTGCAAGTTCTTGAAGGAAATTCTGGAAAATATTGATATAGTAGATGAAAAAAAACTGAACTTGATCTGCTGTATTTCAGATTTCCTTTAATCAGAATAAATTACTAAACCACAGGCTGTGTGTGTCACACCTGTGGACGTTTTAGGTGTTTTTCTTCTCCAAAGAGACCAGGAACAAGGTTGGCACCTGTAATGGCTTAGCTAGGTAAACAGATTTCAGTAGTTCAAAGATAGACCGAAAATGTTTCTCTTTCATGCTGCTGACCCAACACCGAGAATAAAAGCACAGAGTTCACAGATTAAATGCCTCACAGTTTTATCTGACTCTGTTCACCGACATTCTCCATTCTATCCACAGGTTTTCTTTCTTCCTCCATGTCCTCCATCATCAGCGGCAACCAGGAGTCCCTGTGCAGCCTCTCGTTCCTCTCCACCTGCTGCGGGCTCGGTGGAGCGGTTGCCTGCAGGCATGCTGGAAGGTGTTTGTACTCATCGCTGTTGATGTCGTAGTCCTTCATCTTTGAGTCCAGCAACCACCAGCAGCCAGTGAAGCCGATGTCCAGCACCCGCTGAGGAAGCTCCCTCCAGGGCACCGACAGGTTGGAGCAGCGGGCCTCGTACAGCGTGGCATCTGGGTCGTAGTCGGCACGGTACACCACACTGAAGAGTCCCAGGCTGGCGTAGCGGAGTCTGCCTTCGTTGCGAAGCTTCACCAGGTTTTGGACGTGGCCGTCAGAGAGGCCGTTGCGTATCCACGGTGACAGGAGGCCCAGCTGGTTGGAGCGCTCCAGCAAGGCAGCCACAAAAGATGACTGGTCGGGTTTGGTGTGAAAACAGAGGTAGGCCCCTCCCAGCAGAGACAAGTACACAGAGGATTTTAGTGGCCGCTCCCAAGCGCCAACAACCATCTCCCTGAACGCTTCCTTATAGTCAGACAGCAGGCTGCCACACCACACACCTGAAGACAGAAGATGAAGACACAGGTAAGGCAAAATGTTCATCGGGGAGGGTTGTCCCCTCTCATCCATCTGTTCTAATCCTCGTAGATAAACCTCACTGTTGAAGCTAGGTGGCAAAGTTTCTATCGGGACTGACACATTAACATGTTTTTATTTATCAATTTTATTTTTTACATTTCTTGGGATCACTAACCATGTCCCAAGAGAAAACTTCAGACATGTTTCAAAATGTCCCATTCATTTTTGGAGTTAAGACTTTAAATATCCATCCTCTATTCACGCTGCTCCAGCAGCCAGTGGAGTAGAGGCGGGAGACATCCTGGATAGGTTGCCAGCCCATCACAACAACAAGGCACGTCACACACTCATACCTAAAGACAATTTAGAGAAACAAAGTAACCTAACGGCCATGTTTATTGGCTGTGGGAGGAAGCCAGAGTACCAGGAGAGAACCGGCCATGCCAGGGGAGACCAAGCCCAAGAACTCCTTGCACTACTGTGCTGCCCGACTGTAAATATGGAACCTGCTAAAAGCACAGAATGCCAGGAAGACCAGACGGACAAATCGTTAAATCGTAGGATCGTTGGATAAGCTTTAGGGTGGATGAACAAATTATTCACTAGATTAAAGCTTTGAACTTCAGCGAGTATTATATCATATGTAGATGCCTGCATCGACATGCAGTAGCTGATTAATATATTACTGTTAATATGCAATTAAACAGATATATCAAATAAACAGGTTCTGTGGTTTATATGCAGTCAGTTTAGTCGTTGAATTAAATCATTATGTTACATTAAACATTTCAAAATAAACCAGCTGATCTGCAGTTTGCTGCAATCAGCTGCATCAGCCCTGCTGACTGAACGCCTC
This sequence comes from Phalloptychus januarius, assembly GCA_902982915.1. NCBI lineage: Eukaryota > Metazoa > Chordata > Actinopteri > Cyprinodontiformes > Poeciliidae > Phalloptychus > Phalloptychus januarius. Next base: position 1,081,896 of record CADWAE010000476.1, read on the forward strand.
TTCCAGTCTGCGCCTCTTTAGCACAATAACAGCTATTTTCTCACTCTTTTCCGTTGAGTAGCTTCCTATAATATTAATTCCGGCAATAAATCGGGCAACATATTCTGCTCCCCATAACAATCTGGAGTAGTGGTGGCCTGAAGCTCAACTGACTTCTCTCGGTCAGCTCGTTCCCTACCTGCCTTGCTCCTCCTCAGCCTCTCCCAGCGGCTGCTGGGAGCCGGGGTCACCGCTGCTTGAGCCGCAGCACAGAACACCCTCCTGGCTGTCCGCACTGAGGCCATTTTCACTCAACACGGTCACCTTCACCCACAGCCAGCAGTGCAAGCAGCCGCGAGCTCACATGGAACCAAAATGGCGCAAATCGAGTGGCCCGGCTTTGGTCTTCCGCCAGCAAGCAGCAGTGTCAGAAAGGTTCCGCTTGAGTGAAAAGGGAAAGAAAGAGAAAAACACCTTTGTGCATAAATACGCAATTCGGTATATGTTTTGAGATACTAGAAATACATGTTCTGCTGTTGAAAAGTTAGTTATTTTAAAATTGTGTTCACGTGACGGCTTTGTTTACGTGGTGACGTGTCCCGGAAGAGCTAATGTCTGACAGCAGCAGCTGTAGACCTGTGTGAAAACTAGCGGTGCTGCAGGTTTTATGAACCCTCCTCCGGGACTGCTGAGCCCAGACAGACGCTTCCCTCCTGATACGTTTTAATGCGAAGGTGAGTCGCTGCAGAGCGGTTAGTCTAGCTCGTTTGACGAGCGGTGTCTTTGTTGACAGGTTGGTTTATTCAATTTTAAAAGCTTTAGCTTTTAGCGGTGATGTAAAGATTTTTCAATGTTTGATTTTATTCCTGTTGTTTTTACTGAAATTACTTTGTCTATCTTAAATTTGCGACATTTTTTCTTTACTCCTTCCTTTAGGTCCTGCATGAAGCTGCTTTGTCTCGTCTAAACAAGCCGAGCGATGTCCAGTCCAAATGACCTGCAGTTCCAGGGTAAATATGGCCGCTTTCTGTCTGTTTCTCCTCCTGCATGTTTTTCAGCCTAACGGTGAAGACAGGTAATGAACATATAGAAGTGAAATGAGAAACAATATGTTCCATTTATTATCACCATCTGTTTGTCAAACCTGTCAGCTGTTTGGCAGAATAAGGTGTTATGTAAATGGCGACATCTGCTGGTGAGATTGGAGGATTGCAGCGCTTTTGGGAACCAGTGGACAGGATGTTCACACAAACAGTTTTACATTTGGTTTGAAAAAATATTAACTTAACATAAAACGTAAGAGTTTTTTGTTCGTTCTTGTAACAGTTCTTCTTGGTAATAAATGTTCTACTGTAGGAACAGCTGTTTGTTTCCGGTTAAATAGTACAGTGCACCAAAATTTCCATTTTTCACATCTACAAAACAAACAAACCCTTCAGTACTTTCACATTAAAACCAGACCGTTTCAGTATTTGGTTGGGATTTCTTTTATGATAATCGGTTTAACAGCCCTTGCCCTTCTTTATGTATAGAGTTTGAAGAAGCAGCAGAGCTCCTGTCTGCTGACCCTGGGGCCCCCACACTCAGTATGTCTGCATTCAACGACCCCGCAGCCACAGCTGGAGCTCCAGCAGCTGGGGAGGATGTAAAACTAGACCTGTCTGAGGATGAGGCAGCTCAGGAGGAGAGTTCAGAGGTAACTTCCTTTAAGTTACTGAAACACAGAGTGAACTCTGAGTGTTTGGACTGGACAGTAGCTGACTGCCGTTCTGTGTTCCAGCTTTTAGGAGGACAGAAATCAGCTGGTGGCTTCTGGACTTTTGAATACTATCAGTCTTTATTTAATGTGGACACAGTGCAGGTATAGGAGCTAACTGACAAACACACCCTGTCTGTAAATACCTTCTGAACACGGCTAGAGTCTGATAGGAGGCTAATGCTAATGTTTGCCTTGGTTTCCCCTAACTGCCTCCCATCATGACGCAGGTGTTGGACAGAGTTAAGGGCTCTCTGATGCCGCTACCAGGAAGAAACTTTGTCAAGCACTACCTGAGGAATAACCCAGACCTGTATGGTGAGTAGCTGGCTCACCTCCGAACACATGCTGCCCAGGTTCCACCTTCCAAAATGACTCCCAGTAACTCTGAATAAAAATTATAAAGAAATAACTAATGTTTTTAAATGTTAATATATTAACAAATTCATATTTTAGCTTTTTTTGTCATTGTTTTAAGAAATAATCACATAGAATTTTCTCAGTGACACTAAAAGTACCAGTAATACCTTTAAAAAAGTTTCCACAATTATTAAGAAAATGTATCCATCTTCTTTCGGTAAAAGTTTCAGATTTTTCTTCAGTCAAAAAGTCAAAAATAGCAACAAAAAAAAAGGGGTTTCTTTAAAAAAAAAAAAAATAAGACAATTTTTCTAAAGTAAAAATTTATCCCAAAAATATACGTTGTTTTTATTCAATAGCTTATGTAACATTTGTAGCTACAAATGGCATGTGGGATGATGCACAGAAATGGCTCTTGTCTTAGAAAATATGAAGTCTGGAGGGATCAGAGAATGTAAATGATCTGTTATGAATGCGTGTATGTGTGTGGGTGTGTGTGTGCTTTGCAGGGCCGTTTTGGATCTGTGTGACCCTGGTGTTCTCGGTGGCCATCAGTGGGAACTTGTCCACCTTCCTCAGTTCGCTCGGCGACCCCAGTTATCACCACAGGCCGCAGTTCCACCGGGGTCAGTCTCTAACCCCATGACCTCCCCGGTGCCCCCGCCCCTACTGAGTGCTCACTATGATCTGTCTGGCTGCAGTTACCATAGCTGCGGTGGGGATCTTCCTGTACGCCTGGCTGGTGCCGATCGGTCTGTGGGCATTCCTGACCTGGAGACAGGGCACCGAGCGGCAGGTCGGAGGTTACTCCTTCCTGGAGACGGTGTGCGTCTACGGATACTCGCTCTTCATCTACATCCCCACATCAGTGAGTGTTGTTGTTGTGGAAGGCCAGATGTTTGGAGTTGATTCTGATGGTTGTCCTGACAACAGAGTCTCCACCTGATGGACTTTTTACTAACTAGGTTCCTCTGAAGGCAGCTGGATGTGATGGGTTTTATTCCGGGGTGTCACAGTAAAGAGAGCATGTGTAAATCATTTCTTGTAAAAGGATGTAATATTATCGCCACGGTTGCACAGAGATTTATATTTCTTTGTAAAACACATGAAAGTCAGTGGTTGTAATGCAGTGGTGCCCAAAATGGGTCCTGGAGGCCCTGCATCCTGCATGTTTTAGTTCCCTCCCTGCTGGTAGCAACAACGTTTTCAGCTTGTCAATGATCTTCTGAGACCTTCTAATCATCCATCATTTGATCCAGGTGTGTTAAACCAGGGAGAGAAATAAAACATGCAGGATGCCGGGCCTCCAGGACCCACTTTGGGCACCACTGTTGTAATGAATATGAATCAGATTTTTTGAACTGGACTCATTTCTAATCTCTGAGTTTTGACCAGAGGCCAGCTGGTCCAGCTGCCAGTCGTAACGCCTCGCATCTCGTCACCTCCAGATCCTCTGGATCATATCGTACGAGTGGCTGCGGTGGACGCTGATCGTCGTTGCCATGGTGATCTCCGGCTCCGTCCTGGTCCTCACCTTTTGGCCTGTTGTCCGGGACGACACCAGAGTAACAGCGGTGGCCACAGTGGCGACCATCGTGGTGCTACATTCTCTGCTGGCCATCGGCTGTAAGGTAGATGAGCTTGGTGGGGGAGGGAGAGGATCTCACTAGCTGCGTTTACATTAACCATAAAATCGCACAAATCGAAATTGCAAAAATAAACTTTCTTAATGGAAATATGACTGACAGTTTTGAAAAACTCACCTTGTTTGATAGTTTTTGTGACAGGATGAGGTTTTTCAGCCGTATTTCACCGAACTGCAACGGAAACCCTTTTTTTTTGTTTGCATCAAATGAGTCACATGATCAACAGCCTGATGTTACTATTGGTGAAAATGACGAAAAAGATGACAGGAAGTGATTGTAGGATGATAGTTTTAGTTTTTTTTCTGACAATGTGCAGCCAGCTCCACCAGAGCTCCCACAGCATCACAGTTCATGAAAAGCTGTGTGTCAGTCCAACGTGTTGAATCTACAGTTAAAATCACAGACTACAGATTTTTCAATATGCCACATATGTAGTCTTTCTCCCAGTTAAACAGAGCTTGTTGCTCCGATGCCTGAATAAAACGCAGGCGTCTCCTCTGATTGGCTGAAAGCTGATGAGCTCTAGCATCATGGCTGAATTATGAACATATCTCATGTAACTGTCACTGACATGATTTTTAATGACTTCTCTTGTGAACCAGCTTATTCACATGTAAATTTAATGTCATTAGCTATTTAATGGAAACACTGTAATTTAGAAAAAAAAATTTTTTACATTAGCAGAATAGATTTGCGGCTATTGATTAACAACAAACTGCTGAAAATCCTCGTTTCCTTCCTTTCCAGCTATACTTCTTTCAAACTGCAGAGCACACACAGCCCGTCGCCACTATAGCCCCACCCATCCATTCCACACCGGTCACAGCCCACTGACCAGAGCAGCAGGTGGGAAGGGGGCGGAGCCTCTCAGGAGCCAGGACATTAGATCCATTCCTGACTGGGAAAGGTTTTGGGAAGGTGAAATGAAGTTGACATGTGAAGTTAAAAAGCAGCTTTTTCTACTGTGATCTGTCATGATGTGATGCATAGAGATGGTCCAACATGGCCGCCGTTCCCCTCTGGTGAAAGCAGAGCAACTTAAACTCTCAGTAAGTGGAGATCTGCTTTTAGAACTCTCAGGTTCTGGAATCAGGCATCCTTCACTTCTTTCCTGCATTATAACCTGTCCAATCTGCACACTGGAGGTGAATCCACTGACATTCCTCTTCGTCCTGCTCAGTGAAGCTCCAACATGCCCGATGGAGAAGTCGTAGCCGACTGAATGGATTCCAAGCCACATGTTGTTTGTTCTGAATGTGTTTTAATAACCTGGGATGGAAACGTAGTGATGATGGTGGACTGCCTCCGTCTCCTCCGCTCAGCGCTCACTGTCAGGACTCTAGTTTAAAAGAAAAAAGTAAATTCTAAAGTATGTAGCAGGTTTACAGCTATTTATTTTCCTTTGTGAAACTACTGAGGCCTACTTTTTGTTAATAAATTCAGAACGAATACTCTCTGTCTCCGTTGATAATGTGTTTTATTTCTGGTCGGTAAAATTCCTAAATATTCCATGTGAAGAAGTCGGAGTCGCCACGGACTGCAGAGTGATGGGCTTCCTGTTGAGTTCCAGGTACCGCTCTGGAAATTAAAATATTCTTTTGTCATGTATTTCATAAAGTGAAACTCATTCTATAGCTTCATTACACAGTGACATATTTCAAATATAAAAACAAACTTTTCAACTTCATTGAAAATTAAATATTTATGGTGCAATAAGAACTTTTATTAACTCCGTTCAGCTTTCTTGGATTCAAACAACCTAGTCTCCCAAATACTCTTAGCTTTAAATATTAATACGGTTATTTTTCTATTTCACATTTTGAACAGTTGAGCCATGTTCTCATAGAACCTGTGAACAGAACAAGCAGCTCGGCTGATAAAAACTAAAACGGCTGATGTCACCAACAAGGTAACTGGAGGTCCCGTTATTTCAGCCGAGATTCTGTTCGAATCAAAGAGCATGAAGGGATTGTTACCAACAGCACAGCATTAAAAACTAAAGTAAATAAATAAAATGTGCGTTTTCAAATATTTTCCATGTGAAGGTTGTTCCATGATGGTGATCAGGACCAATGCTTGTTACATGGAAATATTGAGTTCTTATTCAGAGCAATAAACCTCTGTTATAACCAGTAACGGTTCCTCTGAGCAGCATCATGAAATCTCATCAGCCTCCTCCGCTTCAGGAAACCCGACCTGCAGCATCAACCAGCGTAACGTTGCTCAACACAAACAGCCTCACACCAAACAAAGGCCTCCAGTCACCAATGGTGACGATTCACAGATTAGTAACAGAGTGGATTTTTGGGGCGTCCAGCAGGCGGTCTGTGCTCAGCGTCCGTGGAGCTGAGCTGTCAGCGGCTGACCTCTGGGCGCCTCCGTCAGAGTCAGACTGGGTTCGCTCAGATTCAAGAGAAGACGCAGTGATCTTCCACAGCTCCTGCAAAAATAACAAGTTATTTAAAAACACTTGTTATTGTGTGACGACCATTGTAGATAAAGGGGAGGGGTAGAGTTCATTTCTGCCAAAACCGCAGAAATTAAGACATTTGAAGCTCAAAAATATCAAATCTCAAATTTCAGATTTTTTTTCCCCTAGCAAATTTTCAACTGTTCAAACTTTTATTCAAGATAATTTCTGACATTTTCTTTTTTGGCTGAAATGTCCCAAATACATCTTTGTAAGTTTGTCTCCTGAATGCCTAGTTTCACTGCATAAAAGATGCTGTTATAAGAAGACAAAGTATTTCTAATAACAGCAAAATATATCCATATTAATCCAGTTCAGAGCAGTTTGTTCATGAAGCACAAATTCACAACTACTGTTGTTCCAAGTTAAAAATGCTGCTCTGAAAAAAAAAAACATCTATATTTTTTAAAAAATGGATCCAGAAGTACTTTCTATGCTAAGGAAAAAACAAAGAGCTAATGGCAGCATTAACACCTGCAGTGGTTTCATCCAGCAGAGAATCACAGATAAACTGAGCATGTAGTGCAACGGATGAAAACAGAGCAGAGGAGAGAGACGAGTCAAAGACAGGAAACCAGGGCGGCTGAAACTGTGTAAAGGTTTTTCTCACCAGCTGCTCAATACGTTCATACAGAAGAAATTGTGAGAAGTTTAAAGGAACGTGTTCCACTTTGAATCTGCACCGGCCGTCCTCCATGTCCTGCAGCTGGGACAGACAGTGCTTAAAATGATTGTAGGCCTCACAGCAAATATCCATGTGGCGCAGACTGAAATTCATCCTGTAAGACAAAAGAGAGAAGAGAATGACTGCCAAATCCTGGAGTACCACAGGGTTCTGCGCTTGGACCACATCTGCTTCTAAATGGTGAAATAATCAGAGAGCATGGGATTCCTCTCTTATGCTGATGATATTCATATTTATCCATAAATGCTGATGATATGAGTCAGGTATAATGATTTAAATATTTTCCTTTTAAATTCAAACAAGACAGTCATTGTTGTCTTAGGTTTTAAAGACAGAAACTACAGCTGAAACCAGAAGTTTACATACACAATATAAAAAGACACATTTGCATTTTTTTCACACTTTCTGATGTGAAATCAGAATAAACTTTTCCCGTTTCAGGTTAGTTAGGATTAGCAAAATGTTTTATATCTGCTAATGGCAGAATAATATGAGAGGGAATTTTTTAAAGGGAGTTTTCAATGTTGGTAATCCTAAATGCTCTAAAATGGGAAATGTTCATTCTGATTTCACGTCAGACAGTGTGAAAAAAATGCACAAGTCTTTTTATATTGTGTAAATTTCTGGTTTTGACTGAACATGCATGTGACTGTTGTAAAGTCAAGCGATTGCTGGAAGAGTTAATGCTGCAAGCCGCTGACTTTATGCAACCTGCTGGATTTCCTCAGACATAAACTAATCTGAATAATAAACTGAACTTGACTGCGATCAAACTGACGTGCATGTACTTGATTTGGAGATTAAATTTGTTGCAAGATGGCACTAAACCCATTTAAAGGGAACCAAAATTCAGCACATTTTGTTGGAATCTTGTGTGACGGAAATTAAAAGCAGTGCATTAATGTGAAAAATGATACAAAGTTTTCAAATTTCATAATAATTAACGTCTTCAGTGTGTCCTTACTCTACAGCGCCTCGTTTTACTGCAGTTACAATGTCACGTATTTTGAGGTGCGGCTCTGCAAAGCCGGCAGTCTGAACTGTCAGTTTAGGTGAACAAACAGTGATAGAAAGTTTTTCTTTACCTTTTCTCTAAAGAAATGAAAACTGTGCAGGAGTGATTAAAGCTGCTGCAGAGTCGGTACAGAGTCCTGAAGAGGCCGTCTGTCAGGTCGTCATCATAGCAAACTGGAGACACAAACATGGAGACATCAGTTCAGTATGATGTTCTGTGCAGCTTCAATACAAAAAAAGCTAATTACAAACACTTGATCATCTTTCCCTTAGATTAAACTTGAACTTGACCATCATGCACCACTTTGGGGAGAGGAAAACACAAATTTAAAGGGCTTTTTTCACCGATTAATCCATTTGCAATTCACTGGCATCTAGTGGCTACACCTCATGACAACTGCACCTGCCGTCCAGCCACTGGACTCATCATGCCTGTACAATGTACTTGGTTCAAACGGACATCAGAATGGAAAGTTGATTTTATTTTCAGTAGAACTGCAAACCTACCGTCAGCTGCAATAATGAAGTTGGTGTTGTCATAAAGATCAGCGACTTCCTCTTCAGTCCAGCTGAACTCCAGACCAGCATCTACACCAGCAAAGAGGAAAAGCAGGTGATTGGTGGAACCGGTGGATAAATGTGATTAAAAGTTGACACAAAGTTGAACTGAGGTTAGCAGTGCAGTGACGTCATCGGCTGATGGGTTAATGGACGATGAGCTAAGAAGCTACATGTACAGCTCTGGAAACAATGGAGAGACCACTTAAAATGATCAGGTTCTCTGATTTTACTCTTTGTAGTTATATGTTTGAGAAAAATGAACATATGAATTAAATGAACTACAACATGTCTCTGAAAATCCAAGCAAAAATGTTGGCTTTATTTGCAGAAAATGCGAAATGGTCAAAAGAATGTCAAAAGATGCAGTGAAATAATGCAAAGAAAACAATTTAGAAACAACAGGAAGGAACTCAGGAAGAGTTCAGAAATGTATATTTGGTGGAATAACAATGAGGTTTTCAATGGGCTTCGGTGCAGTGGGCTCTTCAGTTTCTCCAGAGCTGTAGAATTTGATCATTTGTGCAAAAGGTCTGTCTATTAACGTTAGCACTGTTTGACATTAAAATATGGGTTATGAACTGATTAATATGCTCTATATCTAAGATAAGAAGCAGAAGGTGTTACCTGTGCAAAGACTGTGCTGAAGCCAGTTGAGTTGTTTTACCTTCACCTCTCCACCTGATGGGTGGAAACAATACACGAATGAAACCAGCTGCTGGCGAAGATGCAGACACTAAGCTAAGGTAGAAGAGAGTTTGAGCATAGCAACATAAACTCCAAGACACGTTGAGATGCTGAGGTAACAATTAGCATCTTCTCAGACTTTTTTTTTTGGGCCAAACCTTGGATTTTATTATGTGCGTAAAATAAGTATTGAACATGTAAACTTTTTTTTTTAGACTCAAAATTTTCTAATTGACATCAAACTTCAACCAGAAGCTGTTAGAGTTTCTAGATATGCATCTCGATCCCAACGTGAACCCAACCTGAACTTCGGTCAGAAACTAAATGAGAATGAATGTTAGAAAGTCGTATTAATCTACCAACAGAGCAGGACGCAGAATGTTTGCCATGTGAGGAAAGAAAGAAAATAGGAGCAGCGGTTAATTAGACCCTGATTCGCTCCCATCAGTCACACATCTCGGACTGATGATGTGCAACACAAATCAACTGAACTGACATTCACCAGCTCTGCAACTACCTTTTGTTACTATAATATCAAAACATCTACTATTTTGGCAACGATATAAAACTTTCCGCTCGACTTTAAAAGAGACAAGTGGAAATGTGAGCATTTTAACAGATGAATGCAGTAGAAGCTCCCGTCCTCTGACCTGCTGGTTCTGTCATGTGTTGGTTCAGAGACACGTTCCTGTGGCACAACTTCAGGAGTTCTTCACCCACATCTGGAAAACACATTCAGCATCAGCGCAGACAGACTACAACACGTCTGCTTACAGCTTCCATCTGATTTAACTTATTGAGGAGAAGCGACTCAGAAACTGGAAAGCATCTCGAGCTTTTAGATACAAACAGGTTTACACATTCAGTGAGTGACTATGATTTTTTCCACCATTACTGAGCAGCCCCACCTAATGGCCTTATACCTGTGCAGTAGACTGTTTTGGCTGTGGTTGCCATGACGATGCTGGTTAAGCCCGTCCCTGCTCCCAGCTCCAGGACGGTGGCCCCTCTGAACGTGTCTTTCTCAGAGAGGATGAAGTCAGCCAGCAGGAGGGCCCCCCGCCAGACCTGGGCCAACCCAAAGGACATGAAACATCAGCTTCACTTCAGCGACCCTCCACCCATCCCACTGGTCAGTCTGACAAAAACAACATTTCCAGAAAGGTCAGGAGGTCGTCTGTCACCTGGCTTACATCGTACATCTTATTTGTCATTTTGGATCAAATAACAGACACAGAGAACTGCTTAGAGGAGCAGCGTTAGGTAAACTTGTTTAAACTTTTCATCATGTTATAATGTTATTCCCTCATCAAAAATATACCTGGAGTTTTGCCTTGACTCTTTCATTTCATATTAGAGAGATCCTTTAAACTCCGTGGCAACCATTCAGCTGGGCAAAACGCCTGGTTGGACCTAGCCCCGCCTTAGAGGCGCAGTTCCTCCTCAGAGCTGCAGTTTCCAAGCTTTTGGTTCAGCTCTGTACTGTAACTCCTTCACTCAGCCTCAGGTCCTTCAGATTAGCCAGAAGCAATTAGCAAACACCTGGTGGAACTGAGCATCTGCTCAGCTTATTATATAAGCTACTTCTCAGAGCAAAACTAGTAAAAACGTTGTTAAAGGGTTAATAGAGGAGCCATGTTGTGATAACTTCCTCAAGGCCGAGTGTCAGAAAGAGGAGACAAAAACCTCTTGAAAGGCGTTAAATTGTTTGTTTTAGAAGATGTGATGGGTGGCCTTTGATTATCTCCATATCAAAATGAACATGGGAGGACCAACTTCAGTCATGCCAGCAAATTCACTTTATAGCCAGGAACTAAAATTCTCAGAGAAATAAGAAAAAACAGGAGCTCCATGAGACTGCAGGCCCAGACAGGTTGCTAAATGTTGAATTAGAATGAGTTTTGTTGCTTGGATGGTTTGCCCTGAGACGACCTCTGATGTCTAGAAACAACATGGCAGCAGAGCTTAGCGCCACAAAGCTGAATCTGAATGAAGCACGAGAATTACAGAACAATGTCCTTTAGACACAAGCAGCAATATCTGATAGCATCTGGCTGCCAATTCAAGGGTGTACTTAGTTTATCTACTAGTAGCTTTTTTCATTTTGGCTTCATTTCTGTTTCATACTGCTAGCATGTAACTTTTCTAAAAATATATACATTTGGCATATTTGTTAAAACTGTCACCATGTCATAGCAGAACATTATGAGACAGATAATCTGTGAAAAGCTCCACCTCCTCCCTGAGCTGCTGTTACCATCTGAAGAAATGCATCAACCAAACACAACCAATCACAGCCAGGAGGAGGAGCCTAGTGATGTCTATCAACATCATATTGTTGTTGCTCAATGTGTGGAGAAACAACTTACTAGGAAAACCATTTATTCACCTTCATTGGTGGCTATGCCTTAGAATTCACAGATGGTGATTGACAGCGATAAGACCCGCCTCCTCACTCTGATTGGTTGTTTCTAGTTAGCACTAGGAGGAGGCAGAGGAGCTCGATCCTTTCACAGATTGTCTGTCTAACAACAAACCAACAGTTTAAACTAATATGTAGAAATATGTTTTATGAGTTACATACTGCAACTTTGATAAATAAAGAGTGGAGTCGGTGACATAACACTATGACACAAGGATGGAAACTACTCACCTGTTGACCAACATCTTCTAAAGGCGTAGCCATGGTGTGCTCTGTAAGACAGCAGTTAGTCATTTGTGTTGTCTGGTCTTCAGACTGTCAACATGAATACACTGAAATAATAAAGCATAGTAAAGATCTAAAGGGAATGAAATAACTGAGACTTTTGGTTTAATGGAGCAGTTCATGAGGCGACTGAAGCATTCTGCTGACAGGCACCTCAACAGATACACAGCAACATAAACCTTCACTTTATGAACTCAAAGTCAGACTAGTTTGCCATTACCACTGTGATCCTGTGTGACTGTTGTGTAAATCAGTGAAGTCTGAATTTGGTGTTCAGAACAGAACATAATTTGCCTTTAGGATGGATTTCCTGTTCCATTCTGCTCTTCCATCATTTCCAGCTTCCACCTGAGCTCAGCCTCTATAAGGAATCCCTAATGCTCTGTTTTTATTTGATGATTTTCCTGCTTGTTTGTGGAATCCAAGCATTAGAAAATCAAGCAAAGGCAAAACTGCTGTTCAACATTGCAATGACAATATTTTTCTTACTCATCTGTCATTATGATGCCAACGCTCTCTGTAATGTCTTAAAATGTAATTAATTTTGAATTGGGAATTCCTGACACATGGAAAAGCCAACAAACATTAAAACAGTCCGTAGAGATACTAACATTACCCAAACTCATGATGCATTAAAAAGGATGCTTCCAGTTAAACGTCTGTAACATAAGAGATGTCCATGGGGTTTTATGCATTTTGCTTTTGACTTCAGTAAAAAAAAAAAAAAAAAGCTATGTAGTAGCTACTTTGTTACATTGTTGGATGTAACAATACATCCAACACATGAGTAAAGATGATATTTAATTTTGGGCTCACAACATCAAAATATGCTTCTAGCTTTATTTTTGAAAGGTAAAACTTCCTATGTTGTGTTTTCACAAATCAAGTAAAGAGGGTTTCTGAATCTCAAACGGGGTAAATACTCTGTTCAGAGCAGAAATGCTTGTGGAAATGATCCCAATGTTAGCATTGTTAGCAGCTAACATTCTCAGCTAACATTCTGCATTATTCCACATCATTGCATCATTCCCCATGCTAACATGCTAGCAGCTAGTTAGCGTTTTGCCAGGTGGATTTCTTTTAGATATTGTGCCACTTTAATATTGGGCGATCTTTTACGCCCTTGAAAATTAAAGTCTACTCCATGGAAACACAAGTAACTTCGTTCAAAGCGTCTTCAGGATACAAACAGTTTCAAACTCAGTAAATAAAGCTGCTTCTTTCCCTCCTGGTTATTTTCTGAAATACACATTTTCTTTTTTCGATCTTTTAATATTTAATATCTAAATAAATGAAGCTATAGGAAAAACAAACAAAAAACGCATCCACACACATCAATACAACACATCACACTGTGGTTGAAACTGTATAAATTCAGTCTTACCAATCTGTAAAATGTCTTTAAAAAAACAAGTATCTTCATCATCATCATCATCAGTGTCCTCTTCTTGTTCCAGGTCAGGAACAGACTGCAGGAGGATGATGGGACAGACAAAGTCTCTGCCGCCTTCATCCACTGAGCTTTTTCGTGGTCTGTGAAATCAAAGGAATAGAAATGTGTGTGTGGTCATACCAGAGACTTCATCAAGCATGTCACAATTCTACAGATTTAACCTTTAATATGCATAACTTGAACAAGATCAATGAGGTACTCAGGAAGATCCTCCGTTTTGAGACTCTGCTCCATTTCAAACTGATTTGATGACATTAAACTTAAAGCATAAGTAGATTTATTTAGAACAGCTGCAGGACTCCAGGTCTTCTCCAGTCAGTCTTTAAATACGTCTCCGATTCCACTGATGTGTTTAAGTAACATGGAAACAAAGTAGTAAAAAACTTTGACAAGAACAAGTTTGTCTTTATTATGTTCTGCTGTGGTCACCAATGTCCGACCCTCCACTCCAATTCCACATGGAACCTTTGTATTGGTGACTGGACCAGTACAATAAATAAATAACCCAGAAATCACAATGTATGATTTTTTTAGTAATTTGTTTTTGTGCTACTTCCAGATATATATATATTTTAGATTATGTCTCATAGTGGACATGCACTAAAGATGAAATTTCAGACCCTCCATGATTTCTAAGTGGGAGAATTTTCAAAGTTGCCGAGTGTTCAAATATTTATTTTCCTGATTGTATAAAAAGCAAACAATAAAAAGTCATTAAAAAACATTTATTTCCCTGCACACACCTTTGGACATGACCAAAAAATATCCAAGAATGGTGTCTGTTCTCTTGAACTTTGCCAAACAAGAACATTTTGTTTGCTTCATCCCTCATACCGATGTGTGACGTCAAGGTCTCCGTCTTCATCCAAGCATGGCTCCACGTTTCCTTGGTTACCGCCCTCCTCATCCTGTTCAGGAGACGTTTCTCCGTCTTCCTTCCCACTTTTGTGCTTCTCTTCGTTTGCTGAATCCGTTCCAGAGTCACTGTCATCACGACTTTCTGCCAAGATCCTAAATCTGGACCTGAACACTGGACAGACATGTTCACTAGTCATTCCTTCCAAGTCTAAGTCTTTCATGACTACATAAACTTTTTCTCATCAAATCCATTTCATCCAGTGATTACTTACTGTGGTCGTTGGGACGAGTAAAACCTGCTGTGTAACCATGTCACTGTGCTAAAATGATTTCATCTTCCATATATGTCTGGCACATCTGCACTGACCAACAGGCAGGCAGTGAAAGCTGCTGTCATACACACCTGGCTGCCCGGCGCTGTTGAGGCGTGTCATCAGGTGGTGTGTGTTGGGCCGGTGCATGTGAACATCTGACAGCACGGTGTCATGTTTAAAGGTCATCTGATCCATGCGTGATCACTCACAAACCCAAACATCTGCTTCCTGGAACCAGATGTTCAAATTGAACAGAACAACTATTGACAACAGATTATTTTTCCATAACTTAAATAAAACTGGTTGCTTTTCACAAGTAGAATAAAAGTTTCACAAGAATTACATTGTGTTTAATTTCTCTTTAGTTGAGCATAACCCCAACTGTGTTTTGACTTGCATGTGTGTTTTACATGTAGAGCTGATCTAAAGCAGGGCAGATTTCTTCAAAACTGGACCAGGTGGTTGATAAATCAGAACGGCATATAGGTTCTATCTTGCCAATTCGGACCATGATCATCTCAAAGGAACTTGAAGCGATCATTTGACATAAAAAAGTCCTTTGACAGATGACAGCAGTGCACCTCCATGGCCTGTCATCTGTGGAGGTAACCTGATCATGTAACCAGGGGTTTCAAATCTAGTCCCTGAGGGCCGGAGTCCTGGTCCTGGTCAGTGAGATGTCCAGAGTCCTGGTCAGTCCAGGACTCTGGACAACTGGACTGCATACTTGATTCAAGTGTGCTGGACCACCAGGGAATCATCTACAGGTTGCAGGAGCCACGAGGAACACAGTTGAAGACATCTGGTGGAAATCCTTAGTCTTACGCCTGGATATCTAAAACCCGAGGCTTGAAGAGAACTTGTGCCTTCCTTTGACTATGACACCATGGTGAGTGTCTGTTTCTGGCAGTTTATTTTTAGCATTCCACGCTGGTGCCACCTGCTTACAAAGATCACTGACCTGGGTGTCCTGTTGACGGGGTGAACAGGTATACATGGCTGTAGTCTAAAATTACTGGAATACAATAAATAAATAAGTGAATAATTTAAGCAGAAAATTTTCCACATTCCTCTGCTGTCTGACTATTACGAAGAGAAAAGTGGACTTCAGCCTGCTCCTTTACATCAGGGGCGCCTGACTCCAGAACTGAAGAGTCTCTGCCTTCCAACTTCTCAGCAGATCCCTGATCCCTGATTCATGATCCCTGATCCATGATCCATGATCCCTGATCCATGATCCCTGATCCAAGTTGAACTACCTGAAGAGCTCTGACTACCAACCGGAGCTTGAGGTCACCGAGGAAGTTATTCAGACAGAGAGTCAGTGTGTTGGAGCACGACTCCGCCTTCAGCTTTAGCTCAGTAGTCCCGAAGCTAGAATTGGACACCGCTGCCTTAAATCGTGTTTTTCCCAACCTAACCTCCTGTTGTCAAGAGAAACTGCTTGTTGTTTACTAGTGACTGCACGTGAAACGTCCATAGACTCAGAGTTTCCTCCCCCCAGACCGGGGCACAGCTAACCACGGCTAACTCTGCTAGCCATCATGTCCGGAAACATTGTTTCTACAGTTACAGTCCATCAGCTCTTTACAGGGGAACTGAAACAGGCTTAAGGGTCACTCACCTGTCGCACCGCGGCCATGACAGTCTTATGATGCATTCATGTTTCTCGGAATTAGAAAAACTTTGAGGAGTGCACTGAGAAACTCAGACAAAGCTATCTAACATGGCTGCCACCGATTAGTATCTCGGTTTTCTGTTGCTAAACATGTTCCTTTATCAAAGAAGTAATAACACACCTTTTTAGGAGATACAGAATAATAATGAGTTTAGTAAAACAGTAAGGCCGCATTTTGTTAGATGATGAAACTTACTAGTTCCCAGCTAACGTTGAATGCACCATATTCCATTGTAATGGCGCGTTTAATTTACACTGAAATCCAACAGAAATTATAGGAAATATAATGTCCTTTATTATATTATATTATATTATATTATATTATATTATATTATATTATATTATATTATATTATATTATATTATATTACATTATATTATATTATATTATATTATATATAAAACTTCTCATTAAAATGAGTAGTAAATTTAAACCTGATGTTAAAAAGAGACTAACTGAATACAATACATTCAAGATTTTTAGCTTTGATACTTTTTATCTAAAATAGAACCCATTGTTATGTTGCACTTGGAGAATTAATCCCATTGTCAAATATAAACACCTGACTGCAACTATTGTACACATGAGAAAGTAGATTTTTCTTAGAGAAGTGAAATCCATAAACACAAAGAGGAGGAAAAACTGGAGTGAAAACTTATTGGTTTGTTTATAGGCAGATATAATGTTATATCTCCTCCTTATAATGTTAGCTTTAACCTGCAGTCAGGAGCAACATGGAATAGTATCATCATCAGGGTCCAAGGGTTACCAACTGGTGCTTATCGCTACAGATGGGAATAAGGACAAGTTCCTCCTGTTCACCATGTTGATGTTGTTGCCTTCCTGTGCAACTACACGAGAAAAACAGCAAATAGCAGACAAGGGGCTGCTTGTTTCAGAAACATTTAAGGACTAACTCACTCCCTTGGAACTATTGTGGCTCATCAGTGCCCCAAAGTGGTCAAATAATATATTATCTGAAGAATTTGACAGCTTGACTGCCCTCAGTTCAGCATGTGGAGGGAAGCGACTTTTCAGCAGTGCAAACATTTTTCAGCGAGGAAGCTGATGTCTTAGCTTTTCTGCATGAAATGACAAAAACCTACAGGGTTAAAGTTTTATTCAGCTGCATATCTTTATATGTCAATAGGGAAGATGTGCACTACAGTGGCAGGAGGGATGAAGTGTAAGACAGGACCAGGAGAAAAGGATTGGACTACAATGGCTTGTTTTGAAGGAGGAAGCCTCTTCTAGACGTCTAGAGGAATGTATTTTAGTATTTTAGATGGTTTGACCAAATGGCACATTTGGTTAAAAAAAAAAAGACAAATCCAGCACAAACATCCCAACAGTTTAGAATGGTGGTGTAGGGTGGTGACTGCGGCTTGTTTTGCAACCACTGGCGTGGTTATTCCTTAGCATACCGAAGGATTCTACACTCAGGGTTGAGGCCAAATGTTTTATACCTGAAGCTCGACTCAAAACTAGGTCAACATGACAAAACAGCTCCATATTTGGATATGTTCACAGCAGAGGTTGGCCTCTGATGTGAACATGTGAACCAGATTCTAGAACCTGCACCTCAGTTTATCTCTTGCATTTAAAACAAGTAGCAGAAATTCTCTAAAATGTGCTGAAAGTAGAGCCCAAATGAGCAGGTCAACCAGGCTCTGATGGTCAAAACTGGACCTCCTGTCATAAACATTACGAAAAATGATCCACAGAGAGCTCACATCTGTTTATAACATAGTGCATTGTCTTTTTATTAAAGTATTTTTCATCTGAAGGTGTCAAACGCAACGGAAACATTTTCACAAACATGTTCATCAAGTACCAACAAATTCAAAAGTCAGATTTAAGAATAAAAAATTTGAAAATTGCACATCATTCACTTCATATAAAATACAACACATTTTTTTAAAAACATGAGTGAGAGATTTCTTTTTCATTCATTTAGTTTCTTTTTAACTCTCAGGTTTCGGTCTGATTAAAATAAAAATCCCGTTATCAGTTCTAACCCATTATTTTTATGTGTTTTTGAAATGGGAGTTGGACACACATCATATCCATGCTGTTCAGATAACAATACATTCCCAGGTCAATATGAAGATCTTGAGTCAGTATCTGCTAGTGTTGATTTGAAATATATGCACATTTTCTCTTTATAAAAACATAAATAGTTCACATGTAAACTGAAGACTCTGAGTTCTGCAGGTCAGACTGACTCCAGAGTGAACGCTGAGAGGAAGTAGGCGTGTCTCTGCAGGGGAGGAAAGAAAGGAAAACGGGAGTTAAACGTTGAACTCAGGTGGGATGGATGTTAAGTTGAATCAAAAAATGTGATTTCAGAGTTCGATCAAATATGTACACCAGTCGGAGAGGAGAAAGTGCTACGGTTTAAACTAGGGGCTGGTCTGCAGGGAGCTCTCCCCTGTGGTTAATGGTTATCCAGTGATAACAGATTTTACAGCCTCAAAGCTACAGGAAGTTTCCTTCAGTTCCGCATTCAAACCATGTCTGACTAAAGGAGAACAAAGCTTTACACAAACACATAGAGTACAGGATGAGTACAGGATGGTAGGATGATCAATGAAGAAGTCGTTTGGGGAAAAAAACACAGAGTCCTACATTTCCTTTAAAGAGTTGCTGATTCTAGTCAAATGCCATACAGTATCCAAACTTTATGTATAAATAGTGGCATGAGGAATACATAGCAAAGTACTCTGTAGTACTGTTAAGGACAGAATGCATTTCAGTTAATGTTTGTTATTGAAGCCTGACAATCCTTCATCTAAAATCTAATCATCTAAATTCAGATTTTCAGTCATAACTTTCTAATTTCAATTTTGACAGATTGAGTAATTTTTTTATTCTAAGGACTAAATACAAACATGATAGAGGTGATAGCCTGGAATTTGACAGAAAAAAAAGAATTACAAGATTTTCCCTTTTTATGCATTTAAGCTTATACACCTATGGGCAAATCTGTAGTAATACATCATTTAATGTCAAGATTTAATATTTCCAGAATCTTTTTGATGATACTAGAAAACAATCAGTAAGACAATCAATCTCATATTCATGACTAAATGTAAATAATAATAATTAACGTATCGATCTGCCATATATTCTTTTCCTAATAAATGACAGAGTGAGAGGTTCAGTCAGTCAGGAGGGACTCAGAGCAGAGCCGCTGCTTCTCCACATCGAGAGGAGCAAGAGGTGGCTCAGGGATGGACGCCCCACTGGTGGGGTGTTCCAGCCACATCCCACCAGGAGGAGGCACCAAGGAAGACCCAGAGGAAGACCAAGGAAGAGAGACCCAGAGGAAGAAGACCCAGGACATGCTGGAGGGACTATGTTCCTCTGCTGGTCAGGGAAGGTCATGGGATTCCATAGGAAGATCTGGCCAAAGTTGGAGGGGGAAGTCTGAGCCTCTCTACGTCGGCTACTGCTCCTTATATTATCTGGGGGTGAGTTCTCCCCGAGATAAGCAGAAGACAATGGATGGATGAATGATCAGTTGTTATGGATTTAAACAGACCAGGAGTGGAAGCTATTTCCTACATTTGTAACTTATACAGCGAATGAACTCTCAGAAGCTTCTCATTCAACGTATTAAGCTCCAGGAACACTGAAACCTTCTCCAGTCTTTTCAAAGACTCGGAGTGGGAAGCCTCCCTTTTGTCATCTGAACTCTTGTTCAAAGAAACAGGAACCAAAGGACAGAGAATGAAAGGGGGTTCAATTCCATCTCACTGAGGCCAGGACCATCAGCGAGGTCAGCCTCTGACCCATCCCTGGTCACACGCTGCCAGCATCAGCTGCTCCCGCCGGTGGGGATTATTGTCACAAAGTGATCTGACTTGATTCAGAGAAGAAGAGCCACAGTAAATCTTCCTCTGGGTCAGTTCAGCAGACCCAGAGGAAGCAGCACTGGGTCTGCTTCTGGGCAACTCAGCTCAAAGGAGACTTGTTTCAGGCGACATCTCGAAGCGTTGGCAAGCAAAGCGAAGTCAGGGTGTCTTCAGGACAGAGGGACAAATGGCTCCGTTCACGAACTCCTAAAGATTCCTCTTGTCTTATCAAGAGCCTTGAGCTAAGACTGGATTGAAAGGTGCATGCTTCCACAGGTGTTATTAATGTTTATATAGTGTATTATCTTGGTATAATGTGTCTTTAACCTGTCAACAGATAGAGTTAATTTGAGAAGAAATGTCCTCTCTAATGATATTATTTTTGTGCTTTTGTCATTTTTGAAATTTTCTATTAAAATATTTTTTACCTGTTAATAAAAAAATATTTTGTAGACTCCTATGAAGAACATATTCTACTACTTATTCTTAAACATGGCATTACACTTTTTTGATTGCTTTTTTTTCTTCTCTTTCCTTTGGTTTGTTGTTTTCTTGTATTTCCTATAACTCCTGTGAAGCACTTCGAACTGCCTTGTTGCTGAAAATGTGCTATGTAAATAAAATGACCTTATCTTACCTATAAACCTTGTCAAAAGGCAGGAAATGGTGAAGGAGTTAAATGACTTCCTCTGGTCAGAACTGATCAGTTATTGAACTTTACATTTACAAAGTTATGCTTGATTAGAATGTCAACATTATTTTTTTAACGACTGATTTATTACTCTCCAAAATGTGTATGTAACTAAGCTATTCATTGTGAGAAATGTAATCCTTGTTGTTCACATGTCCTAAAGCGGCGGTACATCTTGAACTTTGACCTGCTGCGTGTGATCTGGGCCTCACCTGTCCACCTGTTATGTGGGTGAAGTCTCCATAGTTGTGTGCGGCATCTCTACTTCCCCGCAAGCCACGGGGGACACTGCGGTGTGGGGGACCACCGTCTCCATGGCAACGGCCACCTGTCCCGTCCGCTGGGTCTCCGCCGTCCCAGCGGCTGACCTCTGCGCTCGGCTTGCGCGGCCTCCGTTCCGGCGGAAAGAGTTTCTGATTCCGTTGGAGACGCGGCTGGAGAGCTGCCTCACTATCCCGCCGATGCCGCCCGCTTGGCCCTTCTTCTTCAGCAGGCCAACGTCATCCTCCAGCTCCCCCGGGGGAACCTCGATGTTCCCGGAGTACCAGAACACCCACCAGATGAGGCTGAGGAAGATGACGATGGCGCCTGCGTAGATGAGCAGGTCGTAGAAAAACACGTTGACGAAAACCCCGAGGAGGAGAACCGTCAGGCCCACGATGTCAAACGCGACGGCCAGCCAGAAGCTGCACACACAGCGGCCCAGGCCCCGGTACTCGGCCTCCATGTTCAGCTGTCAGCGGCTGAAAGGTGAGACAACCTGTCCTGCTCTGGGCGCCCAGGCGGACACACCTTACAGGAGGGGCGTTCCGCTCCGAGGAGGAGGGGCTGCAGCTGAGGCACCTGAGGCACCTGAGGCACCTGAGGCACCTGAGGCACCTGAGGCAGCTGAGGCACCTGGCCGGTGACGGCCTTCCTCTGCCGGCCTGGGCTGCAACCTGCCGCTCCTCTTAACATTGGCACACAAAAAAGCAACCAATAATGAAGATTATAATAAAGATATAACAACAAATGCAGGCTTTTATTATTACATCAGATTTGTTTAATATAATAATTGCATCAAATACCCACAAAAAATCACTTTAAAAAAATCAGTAATATTTTCTTTCTAGTGTTTTTTTGTTTTTTGAGGAAACTATGTGCTTTTTCAGAATCAGTTTTATGGGCCCAAACAAGAATCTTGACTTCAATCTGAAGTGTTCATAGCACAGAGACTTTAGGTGCAAATATATAAACTTTAGAGAATTTTTAAAAATACATTTCATTTTCTACAAATATCAACTACAGTATCTTTGTGTAATGAAGGTCTAACAGCCTGTCAATTTGATTAAACTAAATTGTTTGTGGCTTTAAGGTGACAAAATGTGAAGGATATGTGAGAAAAAGTATTTGCTACCTTCCTGATTTTCTTGCATGTTTTTCATACTTCATTGTTTCAAACATCACCTTATAGTGAAGTTGTGTTTAGTCTTTTTAGTTTTAATCGGTGGAAATCAGGAATTTCCACTGATTAATAAAAGAGTGACCAACAATTCTGTCTACATTCACTTTCCTACAGTAAAGCAGCTTGTGCTGATTAACTAGAACTAGAATTAGAGACAGAACTTATTTTATAGGTTAAAATGTCAAGTACCTGACTAAAACAAAAGAAAAATGCTTATAGAAATGTGGAAAAAGCCAGGAATGAACTAATACATGGAAAGTGGCACTTTCTACAACTTTTTTGGATTTTGCTAAGCTTGTGCATCTGAGTGGTTTAACTGAGTTCAGATGGCGAAGCATGCAACAGCTGCTTGTTGATACGCTTTCACTGGAACCTGCACTTAATATTAAATCTACAGAGACTTAATCTTAAATCCCTCCAGGACAAATAATTTCTAAAGAATTTGCATTCTGCGTCCACTGATTCCATGTGAACCTTCCAGACCTCAATCTTTCACACGGTTGGCTGGAAAGGGAAGGTTAAATATTCACCACCAGGTTCTAACGCAGCCGGATGAAGTCAGTTCATGATGCAGATTAACAGATGGAATCATTTAGTGAGCAGGAGCAAAGAGCCCTTCAGGAGCCGCATGGTTTCCTCCTCCACTGCTTCCTGTGGTGCTGCTGTCCCAACATTTCTGTCTCCAAATGCAAAGGATCTTCAAGAAAGGAATACTGAATGCATTTCCTAAGAAATACATTCAGTATTCCTTTCTTGAAGATTCTGTTCTCTACAAGATCTCTCTGATGGACATTAAAATATGGATGTGTAAAACATTTTTCCATTTTCTAATATTACTTATGATTCTTTCTTTGTTTCTTTACTCTTTAGACAAAGTGGAAAAACCGAAATATTTGCAAACTGATGCCAAATGCTTATAGTCATACTGAGCAAATTACAACCTGCATTCTGATGGGACTAGTCTAGATGTGTTTTAATAGTGATCAAGATACTAAAATAAATTAACTTTCAATTTTATTCTATTTAATTGTCTGAATAACTGACAGGTGAGTGCTCTGCACCAGTAGGTGGCAGTATAGGGGTGATGTCACATAAAATAGACATAAAACAAAAAAAAGCTTTAATGTTTCTGTTGCAGCGACTCCTTAACAGAGTATTATGTCCATGCTAAGGAAAAAGAATAAAAATACAGGAAGAAAGCCATAAAATTACAATAAAGTCTACAAAAATCAAAATAAGGAAAGACTAACAAGAAAAAAGTCAAAATATTATTCTTGTACAAGTTCTCATGTTAAATTTATTCTCATAATGTGACTTTATTCTTGTAATTATTATTTTTTTAAAGTTTCTTAGTATGGCCCTAATACGTCATCATGCACTGCAAAGGGTTAAGATTAGTCAATGAATATTGAAAGGTTTAAATGAAAGGCTCTGCTCCAGAACCAGTCGGCACCTTCAGCTCCAGGATGTTGATCTGGGGAAAATGGCAGAAATCAGGCTGGCAGAGTGAGCTCTGACAAACACACTTTGTTTTCCCAATTAATGATTTATTGGAACAGTTGGATGCTTTAATAACATTTGATCAATGCTCAAGCACACTGCCAGAACGTCTCATGAGAAACCAAAACTGGGTAAAAGCAAAGGGAAAATACAACCAAGACACACTTCTGCTTTCAAATGGTCGAGTTCTTTTCAAGAATTTCATTTGCATTTGAAAATCATTCGCAAAATCCTGGTCCGCATCTGTTTATGGATAAATGTTCTGCCATCTGAGAGTCATCTATGACAGCAAGAAAAATAAAAACTCAAAAGGCAACAAAAACAAACAAAAAAACCCATGTAATGTAAGAGGAATGGGAGAGTTGGAAGGGGCTAACCCAGAATGGCATAACAGAGCTCTCAATATGAGAAAGCTGGCTCCTGTGGTAATCATTCGTTGTCTTTTGTTTAAAAACAGGTTGCTTTTTCACAAGTTGATTTTTCCAAAGCTGATCTTCAACACGCACAAAGGGGGCGTGACGGGGAGGTGCTTTCACCGCTGAAGACAGAAGAGGCAGTATGTGAGCGAATTCTGCCAGTTCCTTCTCACGAAGACTCCCGAGCGCTCGGCCCGCTTCAGTCCCGCTCAGCCACCAGCTTCAGAACCTTTCCGATGGCGATGGTTTTACCTGGCAACAGCACAACAAAACCCGCATCAACTACCTGCTTTGCACACAAACAAACAAACAAACGTCCATCATTCAGGCTACAGAGTCCACTCACGTGATTTGATTCAAAAATCTAATTTTTTAAAGATTCTGTTTAATATGTGACTGACAAGAAGAGATTTATTTCAATCTATTCTGTCAGGTTTCATCCTGTATGGGAGGAGACAACATTTAATAAATATACCATGTGTTAATCTGCCATGAAGACATTAATTGTATCACAATTATTAAATTAATTTACCACTAGATAATTACATGTATCACTAAATTGTTAAATGCATCAATAATTAAATATTTTATGAAATAGGCAATTAAATGTCCCATGAAATGATTAAAGCTGAATATTTATATTAATTTAAATAAAAATGTCCATTTAAAAATTACAAAAATATATAAATATGAACTCTGAAATCACTTTTTTCAGTAACAGACATGCACATCATGTCTGTCTGTGCATTGCAGATAAAAGCTACATTAGCTAAGCTAATTTTGCTAGTTCAGCAGCACTACAGTAAATATCACCGGGATTTGTCTTAGTATTACACACAAACCTGTGATCGCGTAATAGTTATATTTTACTTATATCCTTTATAAATTAGATAGGAACGAGATGAGATCGAATTCTAAGCTTGCAGAGTTATTGTTGTCACAGCAACTGCCTGCCAAGATGGCTGTCAGTTACAAAGTTCACAGAAGTTGTGACGTCACTGAGATCTATGTACTGTGATTGTTTATGGAGTGGATCTTTCCCCGGGCCTACCTTCATCCCGTAAGGTGAACCGTCCCATCTGAGGAAAGTCTTTAAAAGTTTCGAGGCAAATGGTCCCAGCTGTACGCAGACGGGCGATGCAGACCTGGTCCTGTTTGACGAACCGGGGCCGCGTCTTGCTCTTGTCTCCTGTCTTCTTGTCCACTAGACAGATTAAGGCCTGCGCAGGAGGCAGACGTCAGCAGTTGACTTCAGGTTCTGACACAGATCCACACCAGCAACATATTGGTCCCATCTGGAGCTTACCGTGATTTGCACTTCTTCAATGCACGTGTGAATGTGAAGGACTGCGTTGTAACCTGGACAGATGATGGATTTGTGTTCGATGATGACGATCTATGGAGGAAACGGAACACACCACGTTCAAGTAGGGCTGGGGGACGTGAGGAATATCTTATATCGGGATATATTTTTGCTATATCCCAATACATGATATAAATCACGATATTCTTAAATGAAGCCCAATGTTATTTTAAACTATAGACCCTTTGCAGCATAATGTCACCCACGCAGGTTCCCGCCTCCACTTCCCTGCTAGTGGAGGGGTTCCTAGCAGGATTTTGCTATGAACTGTCAACACTATGACTAGATAAGGTGAGAAATAAGTTTAACTTGACTTTGACAAATGACATGACATGTAAAAGAACAGTCTGATTGTTTCCCACAATAAAGATGGCGGTGCCATATTTGGTAGAGAGCGAGCACGGCACTGCTGAACTACTACTCACCTGGGCGTCGAAGGTGCGCCCTGAATGACAGAGACTGTCAGAGTTGCACAGAATGAATCCCGGCAGGATCTCCTCCTCCTCGATTCCCTTCAGTCGCAGCTTGAGGTTTTCACCGGGTCCTGCATCGTCCGTCTCCACGTCATCCGATAGCAGACTCAATACCTCCACCACATGCTGCAGGAACACAGACACTCAAATCAGAGATGCAGCGGTAATGAGAAATGTTTTAAGGCCTAAAACACAACGTGGGTCTAAGTAGGGAAAAAACTGCAATCATTCCCTCCTGATGTAACTCGTATCAGAAATCAACGCATCTGATCACTTTGACCTTAAAACTAATCATGGTGGCAGAAAACAAGATGCAGAAACATCATGCAGAGCCTAGTGGCCTCTACAGGGAGGGCAGAGCGTGATCCTCTGTGTTGTGTGGAGAAGAACTGATCTAGAATCAGTGAGCGTTTCTCTTGTCACTGTATGCATGTTCAGTCCGAGGAATTTCTGTAAGTCAGTGACTTGATGCTGCAATTGTTTGGTTCTTGTTTTAAGATGCTAGAACTACTTAGAACTATGTACAAATAAAAGAACTATGTTTGACAGTTCTATTGCAGAATGAAGAACTGTGCAAATACACACTTCCTCGTTGCATCAGATTTCCTACATATAAAAACCCGGTAGTGAAAGAAACTAGCTGAAGAGAAATGTTAACACTGGTGTCTGATCCGCATAAAACACAGCACAAATAAACCTCTAACCAGTCAGACAGCACTTCACACGGAGCTCTGTTGAATCAGTTTGACCCTGGCCTGTGGAGTTCGGCAGGCGGATGCCTCCACAAACAAAGTGACGCATTGCATCCACATTGAGAACTGATTTCAGAACTTCTGCTGAAGTATTTGGGGGATCTTAAGGGTCCATGTTGTTCAGGGAACACAGAGACTGATGTTTATAGTGAAACATTTTGAATCCGTTTGACTGCAGCTGCTCCTGCACACAGTGTGACATCACCTCTCCCAATCTGAACCAGTATTGCTCATGGGAAACATGTTTTAACTCTGGTCAGAAAAGAGAATTCAGCATTAATTGTTAAGTCTGCTGAGAAATATAAAATAATCTCAGAGTGTGTCACGTGACTGAGTGTTAAATCAGATGCTCCACAAAGGCTACACAGGATCTCAGATTGATTCCTGAATCCTTCCTCTCTGTCCAGCTCCTAATGAATAAAACCTTAAATGAAACAGTTTACTCTCTGCAGAAGGGTTTCCATCAGTGTGTAATGAGTATGGCAGCCTACCAGGTTTTACTTGCCCCACCATCAGGACAAGCCTGACCTTTTTCTTATTTTAAATAGTTTTTCATACACCAATAAGTCTTGGCCTCTACTAGGGCCTCATACATTAAATCAATGTATGACATAATCTATGACATAATTATCCAGTAATATTTTACATTTCCAGTCAAAACATTTTCTTAAACAAAACCCCGGTGGGCCGCTGGTTACCTTGGTAACCATGCTGCAGGGCAGGTCTGTAGCTGATTGGATGTCTTACCCTGTTGGGCATCATGACCAGTTGTTGTGCTTTACTGATGGAGCCTGACTCCAGCTTTCCCAGAATCACAGTCCCCATGTCCTGGTGAGAGAGCAACGCATTTTCAATCCATGACGGCAACAAAATCTGTTCCACATTTCAGGAAGCGGTTTTCATACAACATGCAGTAAAAATAAACAGATGTTCTCACCTTGTATTTGTCTACAATGGGCAATCTGACTGGTCCGTCACTAGATCTGTTGAAATTTGGCAAGCTGTCCAAGTGTGGGATGAAGGGCAAACCTCTGGAAATTCAAATAAAAGCAGTTGGAGAAGGACAAGGCGACGATCTTGGGTTGTCCTGACTGTGAGGAAGTTAACAGACTTACGTGTACCAGGGGCACAAGTCAGTCGCCTCCTTCAGGTTGGCTCCGGTGAGCCCAGAACACGGCATGAAGTGGATGTCCTTCTTCGGGTTGAAGCCCACTTTCTTCAAGAATGGCACTAATTTCTCTTTGCACTCCTCATACCTAGCAGCCCAGGAAACAAAGCAGCACATAAGTTCACCTGAATAAACGCTTGGTGTTGGAGGTGAGACGGTGAAGAGGAAAGCAGGGGAAAAGTATCCATTTCAGTCAGAGAAGGTTAGAAATATGCTGCCTTCCATTCTTTAATCCCAACATCAATGTACATATACAGAAATCAAAGAAAACATCTATAGTTTCAAAAACTTTAGACAAGAATGAGTAGCTTAAAGGGGCAGTATTGGATTTCTGAAACATACATAAAAGAATCAAGGCAACTCCAAGTGTGTTTTTTATGATGGAGTAATGTTATAACTAAATAAAGACATTTTACATAACATTGTCTACATAACATAACATTGTCTTTGGTCACAGAAAGCCAGCTGTCCAATGACAGGTAAGCCTAGCTGTGTTAGCACAGGTGGTGGGGAAATTTTCTACTTTTCAACTTGACTCATGTACAAGCTTGTTTTGGAGCTCAGGAGGAAGACAGAGTACCCAGAGAAACATGGAGACTCACTGCAGACAGACCTGAGGCTACCACAGCTGTTACAAGCAGCTTGTAACGTGGCAGCAGAGCTGATTAACTGTCATCTTATCTGTTTTATTTGGCTGAGTACTGCAAGACTTAAGACAAATTTAGAATTCAAACAAACATTCAGAGTAATCACAGAGGACTATAATTAGAACAGCGAAACAGCAGAGCATGAATCATTAACCGTCTCTGCTATCAACACTGAACTGGGCCTGTCACAATAATTGCTGCTGGACGATGAATTGTCCCTAAAATTATTACAATAAACAATAATATTGTAGTTTTGAGACCATTTTCAACTGATACAAGATCATCTTTGAAAGACGAATCAGCACTAATTTTATAGATAACACTCCACAATGCAACTGGGAGATATTTTAATGACCTAAAATAAAAACGACCAAAAGCAATAAATAAAAAGAAAAAAAACCAACCACACACAACTGAAACATAAATAAAATTAATTAGCAAATCTTCAAAAAATATTAATCATCAGAATGAAAATCACTGAGTACATTTTTAATTAAGCATGTGAGTAATTGATTCATTGCGGCAGGCTTACAGTGAGCCCTCCCCCGTTTTCCCTGCACCCACCTCTCCAGACTCCAGTTGACTGTAGGGTCATCCATCTTGTTGACCAGGACTATCAGGTGCTTGACACCGGCCGTCTTAGCCAGCATGGCGTGCTCCCGGGTCTGTCCGCCCTTCTCGAAACCCGTCTCAAACTCACCTTTCCTGGCAGAGATCACCTGTAGGAGCAGTTAGCGGTGTCAGCTATACAGGGCTCTATATAGGGAAGCACTCCCATTCATATTCAACATCAACTAGCAGTTCAATTTGGAGTTTATACAGTGCTTATTTTACTACAAACACAAAATCGAGCCAATTTCCCGCTGATTTCCTCAATTTTGGAGATCGGTGATCGGTCGATATTTATCATCGCCAATCTCATCCTCTGATCTTTTCTACTTCAGCAAAGGTCAAAAAATCAGCCACTTTCATCTTCTGCTCTGCAGTAAGAGGTTTGACTGATAGACCGGCCAACCAGGTCATGTCTGCAAGCTGGTAGTTATCAATCATGACCCCACTGTAACCAACTCAGAGACTTTCTTCCAATATTTAGCGACATTTCAATAATAAAAATGGCACTGGCTAAAATTGAAATCGGCAGGTCAAACCTTTTATAGATTGGTAATGTGTGATCTGCGAGAAAGCTTCAATCGGTGCACTGACCCATGTGAGATGATGGCTCATGTAAGACAAAACTTTATCCCACTTACTTGAAGGTCTAACTGTGACTTCATCTTGACCAAAACCTCATGTTAAAAACAGGAAGCACTATTTTCAGTGGTTATCTTAAATATACAAGACATAAGATGATCTGTTAAGAACTGAATGTGTTGCCCTTTGTCTGTGAAACGTTTGCGGGTTTTATGGCTTTGAATCCTCATACATACCATGGAGCTGTTTGTTGCTATGGCAACGAGTCTGCGCGTAGCTAGCCTACAGGGAAAGTGTGAGAAAGGGGGGACGATGCGAGTGGTTTTGAGCTGTTCTTTGACGGTTTTTATGACTTAGATACTGCTTTAAATGAAGAAGGTTTCATTTAGTTAACGGAACCATTCTACCACTGCAGCGCAGCTATGGATGGCAAGGAAAAGAATCGTCTTTTTGCCTTTGCTAAATTTCCGGATGTAAACAATAACATGAAACGCATCTAAATGCCATCAGCTAATAATGAATGATAAACTTGTACGTAAAAGTTCTACCACTTTTCCTATAGCTGCAGTGCAATTTTCACTTTTGAGTGTGTTCACACTACAGTCTGTTGTTAGCGGTGCAGTTATTTAACTCGCTGTACTTTAGTTACTGCGGTGTTCAGAGCAGCTCAGTTCTGAGTGCTTGGCTTTAGAGTCGCCAGGTCTGCTGCCTGCCTGCAGCTCCTGTCGCGTCGCTGGCTAAACTTTTGCTCGTAACTGAGCTTGAGTTTGCAGCTGCATCGCTTCATTTGGCACCAAAAAACTAAACGGGGATCTGCTCCACGGTGGAGCCTCAAACTGCACAGGAATCCTGCTGATGAATGGTGGATGCTCCGGTCGGTCTGATTGGATCACTGTCACGTCGTTCCAGGTCAAATGTAGATTTTTTCCTGCTTACTTTACAGAATGCCTTTTGGACATTCCTAGTCTTTGAATCTCAAGTCATTGAGCCAAAGTTGTGACTAGACAGTCATTTTGGCGAATCGCAAAAAGACTGTCTAGTCTCGTTAGGCGGTTCCAACACTGTGCATGCGCACAGCAGCTTGGAGTCTATCAGTGACAGCTCAGGCACTACCAGTATGGTATTTCTAATTTTTGATACAGATTTTAGTAAAACGAACTTTAACAGAAAGTGAGCATAAATGGAAAATTACAAATATTTTGAAGGGATGATGAAAAATGTGCTACCTTGAGTTACTTCTTACTCAAATTAAGACCTTTTACTGGACTTAATTTGAGCTAATTTAATTTACTACCTTTCACTAAACCCTGTACTCACCAGAACAGCCAGGTCAGCCTGGGACGCGCCTCCAATCATGTTCGGCACAAAACTTTTGTGGCCTGGAGCGTCTAGTATAGTAAAGTGCTTTTTGTCCGTCTCAAAGTACGCTCGGCCCACCTCCACAGTCTTCCCCTTGTCCCGCTCCTCTTGATTGGTGTCCAAAGCCCAGGACAGATACCTGAAGACAGAGGACAGATCGTTACTGACTGTCAAAGGACTGCTCTTTGCAATATCTGCCTTCATAAAAAACACAAAGCAGTGGATCAAACACGAATAACTCATCTCCATTAACCATAAAATTGAGCACATTGAGTTGACGAAAATAAACGTTCTCAATGGAAACACACCAGTAAAAATAAAAATAAAAAAACTACACGTTTTTCCATAAAACGTTTTTGAGCCAGGATGAGGAGGGCTTTTCCAGCCGTAGCGAAATAGATGTATTTTGTAAAACTGCAACTCAAACCCTTTTTGCATCATGAGTCATGTGATCAACAGCCAGATGTGACTACTGGAGAAAATGACAAAAAAGGCAACAAGAAGTGGTAGGAGGATGATTGGTTGTTTTTGTATTTTTTGGACAATGTTCAGGCGGCTCCACCAGAGCTCCCACGGCATCACAGCTCAGAAAAAGTTGCATCACTCCAATGTGTTGAATCTATAACTAATGTAAAGTCACTGACTATTTCCCCAGAAAACCGCATACGCAGCCACTCCCAAGTAGGTGGAGCTGCTCTGATTGGCTGATAGATGATGAACGCTAGCACCATGGCTGAATAATGAATACATCTCGTTCGTTTGCTTTCATCACTGAAATTATTTTTAATTATCACATGAAGAAACTTATTCACGTGATTTTAATTTCATTTCTTATTTAATGGAAACATCGCAATTGCAAAACGTTGGAAAAGAATACAGACAAAATGAAAACGGATCTAGTTTGTTATGACGGAGCGGCTCAGGCGACCCACTCACCAGGTTTCTCTGTTCTTCTCCTTGGCTTCCCTCTCGTACTTCTCTAAGGTCCTCTTGTCCACCATGCCTGTTAGATACCTGCACAGAGACGGGAAGCTTACAGCTAATCTTCCTTCAACACTTCACCTTCGATACAGAACACTACTCACATGATTTGTCCTCCAATGGTGGATTTTCCAGCATCTGGAAACAGAATCAAACTTTAGACTCTTGAATAAAAGTCCACATTGTCATGGGTATTTGTGTGAACAGTTACAATTTGGAATACTTTCCAGATTAAATGTAAGGTCTGTAATTCTTAAACGATGTCCTCGACAAATAAAATAGAACCAGTGGGTCTCAGCACTGACCTACGTGTCCGATGAACACCACATTGATGTGCTCCTTCTTGGGGGCGTCTGGCTGTACGGCTGGAACCTTTGGCACTAACACCTCCTCCTCCTCCTCCATCATCTCTGGAGCCGTGTCCTCCGGCGAGGCCGACTCCTCCAGGTCCCCCGTCCCCACCTCCCGGCTCCTCCTCCGTCGCTTCGTCATCTTTTTGGTCCCATGGTTCCTCTGACGTCATCTCCGTGTCACCGTTCTCTACGGGCACTTTACAAGCACAGAACATCACCGAGTCAGACTCAAAAGGTCAACTATCAAATACTTGCTGATTGTGACTAAATTTCAACTTTCGGGAGCCAGCAGCTGAAGCGGCATGAACCTGATCTGGAGTAAAAACGGCTAGATTAGACCGTGGCACAGGGCTCTTCAAACACGATGTTCAGTGACTCACATAAACACACAGACACCTCTCTGAGTGAGCAAAAATAATAACAGACGAAGCTGACTGAATAAGAAACTACAAACTACTTTTAGTTAATGTATGTAATAACATTTGTAAGTTCATAGTAATACATTTAACTGAAATCTAAAACTCAGAATAGAATGCTTCAAGAGATGTGACGTTGACATCTCTACGTTTCTCTATTCTAAAAAAGTTATGAGAAGAATTTACATATCAGTACTAAAGAATTGCGTATCTTTAAAGGGACAGTATCATGCATTTTCCAGGCATAAGTGCCATTTTATAGCAGAATTAAGTAACTATGTTACCTTCAGTTGTTATAAAATTGTTGTATACATATCAAATATGACTTTAAAAAAATCTGACTTTGGATTTTAACATCTTGAAATTGGGCATCTGTCTCTTTAAAAATCCCTGCTCCTTCTGAAACTCCACCTTCAGGAAGTCAGCACAACATGGTTTCTCCATTTTGAAAGCATTTCACTGAGAAGTAGCTCATAAGGAGCTCAGCAGACACTCAGTTATTTTGCTAATTGCTGCTGGCTAGTCTGAAGGAGGCGAGTCGAGGGCTTGTGGGGGAGGGCTGGTCTGTGTGTTAGGCAGTGTTAGGTCCACCTGGTTTTGCACAGCTGAAAGGTTACCATGGAGATGAAAGGTGCTGTGCTTGATGCAAATTCTAGGTATTGTTTTCCAGATTTACAGTCATGTTTTGTATGATTGAAGCCCAACTATGACATAGAAGACTGACCTGAAAACACTCAGCTGTTTATCGTTTACTGTTATTTCCCATTGAAATCTGGCCATGTGTGTTTAAGATGATAATGAAACACTCCCACTGGCTGTGACGGAGCAAGACACACAATAAACACAAGCTGATGTTAATCTACTGCAAAACTCTGTTTTCAGTTGTACGGCACTCCAAAGCAGACTACCCACCCAACTGTGTGCATGGTGGTTTTTATTTATTCTTTTCAAACACTAGGTTGCTTTTAAATAATCAACATTTTGCTTTTTCTTCTTAGTTGGTCTGAAGAACTCAGGAGGAAAATATGGACGGCGTTTCTTTTCATGCAAAGCAATAAACATAAGAAAATAAAACATCATTATAAATTTACATACTTGAACATGAAACTTGTGCAAAAAAAAAAAAAGAATCATTTAATTTAATTAGAGGGTTTAAATAAAATTTTACCAATGAATACAAAAGGCCAAAAAAGACAAGGCAGTTCAATTCTAAGGTTATTCACAGAAGTTAGAATGGTTGTTCTTCAGACCCAGAAAATCCAGAACGGATCTCTGATGTTTTTTGAATCAGGATCTGGACTGACAACAAATTGCAGAGTGCAGGTCGTTGGCCAGGAGTCCAGAAACAGACGGCTTGTGGGCCGGTTGTGGACCGCCAGGAACATATTTATAGTGAATGTGGTTCTGTGTGCCGCGGCAGGCTGCAGTACTGCTGTGTTTTCAGTGAGTCGGCTCATGTCACAACAATGAGGAATGCAGCAACAACAACATGGAGCACACAGAAGCCAGCCTGGCAGAAGCGTTATACGTACCGCTGCTTTCTGACACGTCCATGGTGGAGATTTTATCATTCACAACTGCAGGGGGAAAAAAAGGTCATGTTTGGATTTTCCTCAAGGTAGTCCATTTATGCTACTTTCTTTCAGAAACAAAGCTTTGTAATGGGTGTGGCTAAAATTAACACCTGAACCTTTAATTTGTGTTTTGGAAGCAGCTCACTAATGACGCCACACAGAACTGGTCTGTCCCGCATCCACAGGTCAGACCCGGTCAGGTCATTTCATATCAAACACTTCTGAGTAAAAAAAAAAAAAAAAAGAAGGAACCGTCTCGACAGCATGCCTGCTACTGCACCTTTTAACAGCTCATACCTACCAGGAGGACAGTTTGTTTCCAGGAGCTACTCGGCTTAGTGTAACTAACTGTTGCTACACAACTCCAGAACTGACCAACAAACCAGAGTCCCTCACCGTTACTCTGGTTTGACCAGGAGCCACTTGTCAATTTCAAAGAAACAACCTGCCCTAAATGGGTCTCAGGATTTAAATAAATGTTAATTGGAGTCATACCACGCCTTTAAATAATTACATACAAATGAGAAAAATTATACTTGAGGAAATAAACTGATACACAGTGAGTACAAGATGACATAAAACTTAAGTAGGAAAGGATTGAAATGGGAAACTTGTGTAGAATTATGGGTATGAATTCAGAAATGGGAGACCTGAGCTGGAATCCTTACTTTCTGAACACAGGTACTAAAACAGAGAAGCATAATCAAGCTTTTCCTGGCAGATACCTGTTTCCAGTTTTCTTTGGTGTCTGATCTGCTCACTTCAACAAAATAAAATTGTTTTATTCTAAACATTAACTTCTGCTGGAAGTTGTAGTTCTGGATTTAAACAGAAAATGAAGGAATCACAAGATAATCCTAATTTGTGCATCCAAGCATGTCCATGAAAGCTGTCTGATTTCTGTTGAAGTCAAATACAAACATTTGGTAAATGTTCTTGTGTTAATAGTTGCATTTATGGAGCGAATGTGGTGGGAGTTCTTAGATTTGACTAATTGTAAGAAAAAAATATTTTAGTCTGAAACCTGTCAATCAAAGTTAGAGATGCATGGAATATCTCTAACTTTGTCGAGGGTTTTTTTTTTTTCCCCGTTACATTTTCTTGTACGAAATTGAGCCGTGTGCCAATGAGAGTGGCTCGTATTCATAGGGCTTATGCCGTATTTCTGGCTCTTATTGGCAACCAGTGATTTAAAGTAATCCTCAACGAGTGACTTGGCTGTGAGGGAACGGTCTGACCCCAGTAAACATCTGTCTGGACTGGAGATGCTGTGTTCTGGTTTCACAAGACCCAAACAACAGTCACAACCCAAACTGTGTCCAGCAGTCTTAAGAAAAAAATAATTATTAAATTGAATTCTGAATGATATTTGATCAATTTTATTTTTATAATATATCAGAACACTATTCCAAAATGTAGAGTTGAGTAGTTAAAGATAGGAAGTGACCAGCTGCCGAGTCTAGCTTTTAAAACTCACACTGAGTTTAGTTATTACTAGTTATTGAACTAGTTTCCAATGACAACTGCTGTCCCGTCTCTGGACTGCCTTCACGCAGTTCTCGCATGTTTTATTCCACTCTTGACCAACAAATGCGTCAGAAAATCCACGTCACGTAAAAGACTGAGTGGATACGCCAATTTCTGTCCAAGTAGCAGAGTGTCTGGTTAAAACACGGAGCTGCACGGTGACAGACTTGTCAGCACATCACATCTTTTTCAAAGTAATGTTTAGAACTTGTCGGTTTCACGGCCTTTGACCCACGCACTGAGTGACAGTCGCTAAGTAGGTAACACACCAGCTAGCGAACAAGCTAGCAGTTTACCGCCAGTTGGGTGAAAACGCAAGTGCCGGTAGAGTTCAGGTGTCGTCAAACTGTGTCTGTGTTTAACAACAGCTAGATAACCACAAATGATAAGTTCATGACGCAAAGTGGACCACAAAACACGTCACGGGAAAGCATCTAGCTTCTTTTTCGCCCTCCAACCGACGCGTGTCTGAACAGCCGCTAAGCTACAGGCTACAGTTAGCTGTTAGCAAGAACGGCTAACGCCAACGTGACTGGAGTGAACTCACCAGCAGCATCGACGTTCTCTGTGGGCGCTCTCATGGCAAAAGGCGGAACAAATTCAGCTGCGTTCACATTGGGTACGAACGGCTTAGCGTTCACATTCAGGGTTGTGAATGCCGCTTCAAGCTGTCCGTCGACTGTGGCCTCCACATCGTCCTCTTGTTCCCAGGAATCAGGGGCAGTGTCTCTCGGGTCCATCGTGGGTCTTAGATTTTGACCAAGTGAGATTGAAGCTACGCAGTTCTTGGTCCGCGTGAGTGTCCAACTTCAACCCAATGTTAGCAGTGTCCCGCTGAGCTGTGAGGACCGTCCCTATAGTGCGTGCGCGATGTTGTCCCCAGTTCACATGAAGTAAAGCAGTCGCTCTGTCGGTCCGGACGCCTCAGAACAGGATCGACTCAGCACTCCCAGAGACAGTCCGCGTGAGCTGCAGCGTTCCTTCAGTCGACGTGCTCAACGCGAAGAACTCTGGGATTTGAAGTTCTATGAGCAACCAGACTACATTCAGCTCGGAAAACATTTAAAATTAACAAACTACATCCCCCGAAAAACAATACAAAAATGGTTAACGTCACTTGATTATGAATTTGTAACGCAGCAGATTCGCTTAGATTTTGGTCGAGGAAAATAAATTGCACTGTAATGCTTATTGATGCAGCCTAAAACATTTGTTTAAAATTCTTTGAAATTTACCAAAAACGTGCTCACCAGTTGTACACATATTCAGTATGCAACATAGTATGCTGAAGTATTTCTAGCAAATGTTGATGTGTAATTTCACTTCATGAATTTAAAGCACAAAATGCACTGAAGCTGTTTCTCAGCCAACGTATAAAAAAACGTCTGGCTTTGAGGAATGAATATATAATATAATGACAAGACCTAAATTTAGCTGAAAATTTGTAGAAAGACTTGGCAGTTGATTGTCATAAATACTCTTCGCCCAATCAAAACCCCCAAACGGTGGTTCTACAAATTGTTGAATCAGTGGGACTGAATATGAATCCTCCACTTTTCTGAATAGAGAAACCCATGTATTATTTTCCTTCCACTTTATGAGTATGGACCATATTGTGTTGGTCTGTTCCATTCCAAAGTCCAGTCTGATTTACTAGTTCCCTGGAGGATGACATCTTTCATGTAGATGTGAAACTATTCTCACCCAAGAACAATGAAAATACAAATTGTTTTGCAGGAGCTAAAACTTAAGTCTGGACACCATTTATGCCTCACCTCACTAATAAAGCTCTAATGCATGAAGTCACTTTAAATATGGTAGTATTCTTTAGTTATTCTCTCCAAAACTCAGAAAGTTTGACCTTTTATTATTTATTTGACCTGTGTTTGTTTTACTTTCCTGCTCATTGATATTTCTTATACTGTTCAACAAAGAAATGTGTTGGAAGTATCCGAGCAACATCTTTAGTTTTCCGGATGAAAGCACAGAATAATCAACACTGAGGCTTTCCCAATAGATGGGAACAGAAATAATAGAAAAACCTTTTCTGTCATTATGGATGAATCAATGAAGTGGAACATAAGTCCCTCGAGAATCATCTCAGGTTCTGTTAGTAAATTAGCAGAGAGAACCTGGCAGCGCCAGAGGACAAAAACATTCAATTTAAATCATGACCGGCCAGTGGCTGTTCATGCTTTTGTTCTGTTTCAGTTAAAACTACATCATTGTGATCATTGTTTTATTTTAGATGAATATAAATCACAATACGCAGAAAGAAATTGCAGTAGAATTCAGCCAAATTAAATCAACCTTTAGAGCTCTAGACTAGAAATGAATCACTCAATATAGGATATTTGGAGATATGAAATAAAGTGCAGAAGAAGTATAAAGGGGTGTAACGCAAGGATATGGATTGAAGCAATGTTACAATGATCAAGATCAGATCATTCATTTGTTAAAACCCTAGAGCTGACAGGTGAACAAACTTTTTATTACCTCAACTGCACTTAAAATGAAGGTCAAAAGAAAACCATCAAACATGTCAGAGACAAACACACAAGAACCAAAAGCTTCTTTTCAAGTTAAAAACTTTATCATTTGTATATTTTTATATTGCATTAGAATCCCACAACAGAAAGAATCATTAAGGAAATTTTGCTTCATTTTCACCATAAGAAAAAGCAACAACAACAAAAAAGCCCAGTAGTAAAATAATTATCTACAGAAGATGTGCAACTCTGGTGGATCCTTCATTTTAGAGCTTCAGCTCCTCATTCTGAGATTCTCCTGCAAAGTTTACAATGAGGCACAACAATGCAAACACATTTAAAGAAATAGGATTTCTTATGATAGGGTTTTGTGGAGCAGTGATGAGCAGTCAGTATCTTATCTGCAATAACTATGAAATGATTCCCTTTTACCCCATCTTTATTTGAGTTTTTATCTGTGCAAAGATCATCAAAAATCATCAGGTCGTGTTTACCACTTTTGCTCATGGATTATTATTCTTAGAAGTCTCCAGGCCAAGACGATTTTCATCTTAAATGACCACCGAATTAGGATGACTGAAGCAGCCTAGAAGTTAAATAAAAATAATTTGAAATCTAAATCTGCCAGGGGTGTGAATAATTTGGGGTTTCACTGAAACTTTAACAAACAGTATTCTCCTTTGACAAGGTATTCTATTTCCCCGTTTGGGTCATTGACTTTCAAATAAAACAGATTATGACTTTTTAACCCAAAATAACCTGGAGCAAAGCCCCTGCTGATAAACAACCGCATTTTGTTTACAGAATGGTCTGATTATGAAGTTAATGGAAACCATTGCTCGTCAAAACTGAAACAAAACTTTCCAGGATGGGTTGGAATAGACGTACAATTGATGCAAAGCGTTCTACGCTTGTTTTATTTTTTTCCCCTTTCAAACGTTGAACACAAAATAACCAAAAGGTACAAAATGATCAGAAACCATTCCAGGATGCTTCAAAATGTCAGAACCTTCTGTTTTAGTCCAAGTCCTGATGTTGGACCGACTCAACAGGAAGCACTCGGCCTCTCAATGCCAGAAAACCCAAACAGGACCTTTGAATCAACATTGTAACAGCCAACATTCACTCCTAGGCAAGTTTCCTCCTGGCATGGAAAATAGTAATAACCAATAAGAAGATGTTAATGTAATTTTGTTAAGCTGCATTTTATCAAAGTAAGTCCTCATCACTCTAGCTGAACAGTGCTTGTTGCCAGTAAGATATTGACAGCTTCAGAGTAGGTCATATATTCCCACCTCAAAACAACTATCACTTTTAAGATACTTTCACTGAAACAAAAGTTTGCATCAGAGGAGGTGAGAACACATTCAGGAAGAAACTTGGATATTTTTTTTTTCTGAAATTAGAAACTTGATGCCAGTGTAGCAGCCTCACTCCAACAGCACATCCATCCCTGTTCCACCAACAGCGCTAGATCTCTAGTAGTCCATGGTGAGGGGAGGAACGACCAGCATTCCGACCTTTCCAAAACTATTCACACCCTGATTCTTTACCATGGTCAAATTACTAACATTTATGCCTTTTATAGGGATTTTCTGTAAGAGACCAAGCAGAGAATTGTAGAGTTTTGTTTTTAATAAAACAAATGCATTGGTTTGTTTCTTTTTCCGTATAATGAAATATTTGTTGCTCACATAAAATTCCTATAAAAGACATTTGAGGTTGTAATGTTTCAAAAAAGTTGTGTAGTTCAAAGGGTATGAATACTTCTGCATGGTCCTGAACGCGTCATGAGAACAGATTAGTTTGTCGGAATCCTCATTAAAGTGCATATGGCTGCAGTAAAGCAGCCTTGAGGAGCAAACAAAAGACTTTAAACGTTTAGCAGAATCAACTGTTCAAAAATATGATGAAGCTCAAAAAAACAAACAAAAAAAAAATCAATAAAGCACAAACACCCAAACCATTCCATATATCTGGTTCTTCACATACTACTTATATAAAATATTTTGGCAAAGAAAAATATCCCTCAGAGTAGTAAAAGATTAAGTAATGCTCCCTGGTGAGATT
Organism: Phalloptychus januarius; assembly: GCA_902982915.1. NCBI lineage: Eukaryota > Metazoa > Chordata > Actinopteri > Cyprinodontiformes > Poeciliidae > Phalloptychus > Phalloptychus januarius. The sequence goes on from CADWAE010000476.1 coordinate 1,122,332, forward strand.
AAGAAAAAACTAAAACAAAAAAGTAAGGAAAAGTCAGGTTCTTTGAATCTAGCAACTTCTGCAGCTGTAAAGAGAATTCCATTTCATTTCTCTAAGCTGTTTTGGTGTTAAAAGTTATTTTTACATGAAATATGTGCAACTTTAACAGCTTGCTTCTGATATCAGTAGTTGTAATAATATAAATATTCTCATGAATGCACTTCTACACTGAATAAATATGAGCTTACTTGGTAAATATGAACATTCTGACGTTTTTCAGCTTTCATGGATCCGACCACATTGGGATGGTGGCGGACAGTAACAGTAGAAATGTGGAGTGTGTGATCTACGTTCCTGTCCATGAAAATATTAGAACATTAGAATTCTGTCAAAACTCAAGCTTGTTCTTCAGGTTCCACCTTTTCTTGCTAAATTAAATGTATTATTTTCTACTACCATTTTTAGTTACAAATATTCATGTCAATTATTATAGCTCAGAAAGTTCTGTAGAAATATAATTGAATTTTTTTAAAAACATTACATGTATGTCGATGTAATGCTGCATTCTATCATCCATTTTGCAATTTTGCACGAGCCTATTATTTGTCATGGATCATGACTTTATAAAGGACCAGCGTAGCGGTCACAAGTTTAGCTCTAATCATTGTGGGCGTAGGTTGGATCTGAATTTGGGACTTTTAATGATTCACTAATCAATTTTTTTCCAATGGCAGAATTTTGATCAAATTAACTGCAGACATTTTAAAAACAGAAATTGGATGGAAAAGTATGATTTATTGTAGATTTTCTTTTATCCACACTAGGCGCTAGGGGTGTGTGGACAAATTCACCTCAACCTCGTGGCGGTGAAGGTTCCAGAATAACTAAAGCTTAAGCTTATTAACATCGATTTACTTTTAACAAGTATGACAAAAAAAACATTTTTCCTCAGCACTCACTGGACTGACTGATTTTCAGAGCAAGGAAGAATCTATGGAGGGTTTTAGGTTTACACAAGTATTTTAGAGCTATTTCTGAACTAGTATCTATATCCTAGAGCATAAGTGGATTGGAGAAAGTCTGCAATAAATTCCAAGCTGAAGTTGTTTGTTGCATGATCACACAACCATGGAAAAAGAAGGACTCAAATAAACAACTACAATGACCCATGATGAGTTGGATGTAAACGTGTACAGGACCTTTCCTCAGTAATTCTGATGGACTGTTGAGGTTTGGGCCAGGCATTTCAAGGACACCATCATTTTATGTGAAGTACATCATTCTGTTCTGTTCCTAGATGCAAACATGTATGTAGATGTATCAGAGATGAAAATGGCCCAATTTAGACATGTCAACTGGGGTGTTTATTGGAAAGTCTTCAAAACAGTTCCAGGTGTGATGAGACGACATCTCCAACCCAAAAGCCACCAAGTGATTTTACCAACAGAGAGGTGAAGGCAGAAGAGAGGAAGACTGGTAGAAGTGCTCTGATCTGAGTTCACAGTGAATCACACGGAGGGACTGGTTGGGTTCTTTTGGCATCCTGAAACATTGAAATGAGAGATACAAACACCCCAGGTGGCCTTCTGCAGAGGTTGGACTCCAAGTGTGTCTGTTTAGCACATGTTAGACTGGCTGCGTGTGCAGGACGGACGGAGGACACCTGGACATGCAGTGGACCTATCTCCCACTCAGATCCACTTCTTGGCCTTCCGGCCGCCTCTCCTCCTCAACCTCTACCTGCTCTGGGTTCCCATGGAAACCTGGTGGTCTGTCGAAGGCCTCGGCACGCTCCGCTGTCTCGGGTGGAGACATGGACATGGAGGGGTGGATGTCGGGACTCACGGTGAAGCTCTCCACCCTGGATGACTCGTCAGCTGGTCCGATGGAGCTGGTCTCACTCATCGAGTCGGAACCTGCACCTGGGCGCCGAAATAACCTCTGACCTGTGACAGGAATCATGTGTTGACGTTGTCAGAGAACAAACAGGAAGTTTCCTCAAAACAGAACCTTTTCTAGAAAATTTGAATCCTTAAATATGGCGATAGAAGCTAATTATGGATTTCTGTGATCATTTTCCAGGTCAGTATATTCACTGTACACATGAAAGTTGTGAACAATGACTGGGTTTTATTATCTGTGACGCACACAATGAAAACCAGCTGACAACACAAAGAGGGACAGCAGGGAGTGACACCAGATCGTATCACTTTTCCTCATGAGCTTAGGGTGATTTCACACCTGATGGATCTGTCAGACCGAAGCTACAACATTTGTCCTGTTTTCAGCTGGTTCTCTTTCACACTGCACTGTAAGACCAACCCAACCTTTGACCCCCCCAAGCCCTCACCACCTGTTCCCTCCTCAGTTTAATGTATGTCTATATGTGAATGCAACCCAAGTCTTCCTCTTTTGTAAAACTACTTTATGAATATGTATTTACAATTTTTTTTATCTTGATTACTATTTATATATATATGTAGGTCTTAAATGTCTTCATTGAAAGAAAAGTGGAACTTCTATTTGCTTGTGTCCACAAACTTGGTGAATAAAGCTGTGATTCTGGATGCTGTTTGTTCTCCGTTGTTCTCGTCACACAACAGCTGCACTTTTCCTCAGATTAACTTAAAGACAGATTGGCTCTTTTTACTGATTCTGGGACAACGTCAGCTTTATTTACCACCTTTGTGTTGGTCAGTCACATAAAATCTCAAGAAAACAAACTTTAGTTTGTAATCATAACGCAAGAAAATATCTAACGGTTTTCAATTGCAAGACACTAAACATGCATTTGCTCCTGTTCTTGTCCTCTCCAATCCTCTCTTTTGTAAGACTGCCGTACTGTTTGCAGTAGAACAGAAGACGTGGTGTGTGCCTCTAGACGCACGTAAAGCTATATGAAAAGCTGTCCTTGTTTGATCAACAGAGTTTTAGGAAGATGGATCTTTATCTTTTAGAAAAAGTCTTTCTGTAAGTGCCTTGAAGCAGAGATTTAAACATTAATCTACTATTCCAAAAAATCAAAACAAAAAAATTTGTGTCATAAAAGTCAGAAACTGACCCACCTGACATTCTCTTAGCTGAAAGAGTGGGCATGTCTTGGAGGGTCGTCCTGCCTGCCTGGACTTTGGTGGAGTATGTCACGTCTGTGGAATCCAGAGAACCTGAGGACCAAAGACGTTCAATCGACATGTCTGCTGTTGAAACAGTTACATCAAAAACCTTTATAGTAAGGCTCTACTTTACTGAAGACATCCACAATAACATAGTTTTGCTACATCAACGTGATGGTCTTCTAAAAAAAAATAGCCATCTATCCATCTACCCATAAATAAAACGAGTCTGCTGTCTGTCGGCCTCCATCTCATAACTACATGGAAGCTTCCAAGTCTGACATCGCCATGCCAACGGTACTAGGATGTATGCATGTGCTGAAAACACCACAATAAAGAGGGGAGTACAAAAATGAAAGGGAGATTCAACTGATTCACTGAAGGTCAACATTTGGACTCATTTTGATTTACGTGAGCTTCACTGTGTTGAAGGTTCGCCAAATGAAGATTGTGCACTTCAATCTCTGCAAATATACAGAGCCAGGCTACAGTGGAGCCAAGGTAGGCTGTACCCTTTGGTACAGAGCTCTGCGAGGCGGGTTGTATGATTGGTCAGAAATTTGTGGCTGTGTTTTTATGAAGAAAGACACTCAGACAGAAATGCTTTGTTTCCACTGTCTCTCTTATATCTGCAGGCATTAGTAGGGAACGCTTAGCCAGCTTGTTAATACAAAGTGGTGAGGAATAATGTTACTTTTTCACTATCCTTTACTATGAAGATATGGCAAAAAACTTCTGGATGGAAAATGCGACGTTGTCGTGGTCAGAGGAACCATCTGCAGGAAGGTGTGGCACTCTCCCTGTGAATGCTTTGTAAAACCTAAATGGTAAATATCCCGTTCTTGTACAGCACTCTGTCAAGGCCAAATGACACTAAAGAGTCATTCACATACACACTTTCACACACTGGTGGTAGTGACCTGCTGGATTGTAGCCACAGCTGCCCTGAGGCAGACTGACAGTGGCCAGGCTGCCATGCACTGGCGCTACCTGCTGGGCCCTTTGACCAGCAGCAGCAGGCATGGTGAGTGAAGAGTCCAAGGACACAATCGATGAGGGCAGTTCCTCCATCCTGCCTGGCCTCTGCTCTCCTCCTGGCTCAGCAGCTGAAACCCGTTCACCTTCAGCATCTCTGCTTATCCCTGCTCTAATGTCTCTCTCATTCACACACACCGAATCTCCAGCATAGGGGTGCTCACACTTTTCAGCATGCAATCTATTTATAAAATGACCAAGTCCAAATGATCTTCATTCTACAAAAATGTAAAACATCCATTTATTTATAAATACATTGAGCATTCCTTGTATATTTAATTCAGCATGAAAGCGATCAGTTTTTATCTTCTTACTTGGTCTAGCTCCCTCACTTATTATTTACCATTTTTATGAAGTTTAAGAAACAAAAAAAACAGAGGGCTAAAAATTGAAGGCAACACATTAACTAGCTAGTTTTGCTGCACCTAGCGCATCAAAACTAGTTTCTTCTTCTTCTCTGTTATAATGCCATTTGGCAAACAAGTAAATGAGACATTATGGCCTCCAACTGGTAATGTGGCACTTTATATCAATCAACTGATGGGATGAATGACAGGCGGACGTCTATTTATTTTATGTCATGCGATCTATGCACACAGCCGTCCCATCGACGTATTGAGCGCCCCTGCTCCACAACCTGTCTGCAGTCAATAAGGTACCTGCTGCCAGGTTAAAAGTCCTTCCCTTTATGGAGCCTTCAACCGGAGAGAACCAATTCAGCACAGAGCCGACCACAGGAAGCTGTCTTAGCATCCCCTAGAACACACAGATTCAGGTTTAGTTGCGGCAGAGGCCAGTGGAGAGCCTCAGCAGCTGCACTGAACACATCTGTTCCGTTACTACGGACACACACACCTCCTCCAGGAGTTTCTCCTCGTTGGCCTTCTGCAACTGCAGCTCTGCCTCCAGGATGCCCTTCCTCACACGCTCCGTCATGTTCTCCAGTAACTGCAGAGGACAGAATCACAACTGTTGAAATGCTGTAGAAAACAACATGAGGCACTAAATTCAGTCCAGTTCTGTGCTTTGTGCTCTGAGTGATGTCATGCCTTATTATTTATTTTTGACATTATATTTAGAATTCCTAATTGCACTTTCTGGTCCATTTGAAAGAAGGCTTGCTGCAGTTTATTTTACATGTGTGACCAGCGCAGTCAACCTGTTGTATTTGTCAGCTTCAGTTTCTTTATTATTTATTTTCCTTTAGCTGCTCTACTTCTAATTGTATTGACTGAACAAATGAAAGATGTGTTGTTTCTCCACATGTCTGCCCAAGGCTCTGAAGCTTTTGGTGTGTTTGAGTGAACTGTACTGGTACAGACCGATAAATACATTTGTAATTCAGTACATTTATGACCGCATTTAAAAAACTGAACGCCTTTAGTCAATTTTGTTTTTCTGTCTGACACTAAACCTCTGGCCGATGCTGAATCTCAGACATCAGTTATCTGTATCAGAAGTGAAAAACATGGATCAGTGCTTCTCCAGTTTTTGTGTCGTTTCCTTCTCTGGTACTAGGTATAGCGCCCCCACAGGTGAGGGGGATTACAGGTTTTTCATTTGACTCTACAGTATGAAAGCAAACTGCACGCTACAGCTTTGGTCCCCAATTAAACCGAGCCTACTGGACAGTCAGGTAGGAAAACACCCTCCAACTGCCTTCATGCATCCCACAGAATGAACAGAGCAGTTATTACCCTTCCGCTCTCCTCTATGTCTCTTCCCAGTGTAGATATCGTGTCCACCAGCTCTGACACATCAACATCATCTGTCACCATGCCCACAAAGATGCAGTTCTCCTCCATCACAAACTCCGGACCTGATATGAGTTCAAGGGAAAATGAAAAAGACTGAATATAAAACACAATGTACCAGTTTGGGGCACCTACCAGTGGAGAAAAAAATGTCTGTATCAAGTTCTTGTAGTTTCGCCAGCAGTGCATCGTTGATTTTCTTCTGCTCCTGTTTCCTCCTGCTCTGATCTGCTCCTTCAGCCTGGGATTCATACCTGGACATCATCACATGCTCAGAAAGGTGCAAAATGTCCAAACCTGCTTTTTCACCTCCACACCTGTTTGTCTTCACTGAGCCTGTGTGACCGAGTGGACGACAGTAACTAAAGCCACTTTCATGACACAGCATCATTCTGCAGATGGTCTGGGTTTCTAGAGCCTCTTTATTTACATACAGACTGACCAGACTACCAATAAAAAGGTTTGTTAAAAGGAAGTACACCATCAATGTTTTATATACATCAGGGCCTAATAAAGTGTTTGTCATCTTCCAGAATTACTTACATCAAACAGAAAATATATTCAACCACTCAGCAGATTCCACAGCTACTTTAGTTCATTCAGATGCAACTTTACAAATCTACTCTTTGCTCTGCTGCCATATTTTTTTCAGTCTTTCTTCTGCCCTCTTGTAAATGAGTCATACTCATCCTGTAGTTTTTCACTGATTCTAACACTGAACATGCAGAGTTTCAACCTCTTTGGGTTTTTCTCATTTTTCTGAATATGGGACACTCTGATCTTGGTGGAACTCGCTGGAAGGTTCTCTCCTGGGAAGACCGAAGCTGGGTTAAATGTTTTGTTGTGTTTTTTTTTAAGGTCACTCCTTATATTTTCTCTTCATCATGTTAATACTTATTTTTCATGAAGCAGAGGGGAAATGTTCTGAGGAAAAATATTAACACTGTGGAATTGTTTCACAATAATGTTTTTGTACACTTGGGGTTAGGCGCAAATAACTTGAACCTGATAGAGTCCGGTTAAGTTTTTATAATTTGACAAAGAGACAATTAAAAGACAACACTCCTTTAGGTTGCTATGACAGCAGCCAGTCTGGGGCAACATCTTTAACCAAGGTGAGAAAAACATGAGGAACGCCTGAACGACTGGTCAGTCACTGGTCAGCCCTTTAAACAAACAAATTTTCTCGGTTTGACAGCCACTTAATGAAATAAATAAATGAATAAATAATTAAAATAAATTAAAATGTACTAATTAGAATTAATCTAATTAGTACATTACTAACTAAGTAATAATAAAATGGATCAATATTTCATGTGGCTTTATAAAGATCAAACTTCATCCTGAGTGAAGCAGAACCCAGCAGCTCACACAGCTTACCGGACTGCTCCCAGACCAGGCCAGCTCAGCTCCTCTACGTATGTAAGTGACGGTGCGTGGCGGTGGGTCTCCTCCCTGAAGTCCTGTCTTAAGTTCATTGTAGCTGACATCATCGGCACCAGCTCCAGGAGTTTCCGCACCACTTCATCAACATCCTCCTGCTGGGTTCCCAGCACTGGTGGGAAAAGCCAGAAAAGTGTTCAGCTGACATTTTCGCTCTCTTCCAGCACTTACAGTGCACGCCTCAGAGCGATGGCATTTCAGTGATGTGCAGCTGTTCATGTTACCTGCAGCTGTGAGGAGGGGGCTGAAACGTACACAGGTCCCTTCATCTTCCAGCTCCACCACATCCACTCCACTGGAGGGAACCAGCTGAGCCAGCTGCTCACCCATCTGCATTCAGACCAGTACAGAATATTCTGCGCCGGTTAGGTCGCTAAAAACATCCATACTGTAGATGTGTGGCAAAATATGTGATGGTGCTCAGAAAAATCTTTATTTTTGATATGATGCCCTAAAATGAGCAGTTTTGACTGCATGATGTAAACGTTTCAGATCAGTCGATATAGATAATTATTGATTGTTTTTGATTTTTAATATCTGAAATATGACCTTTACTCCATGCTGCCGTTTTTCATTTTCAAGCAGTTATGAGTCACGGTGAAAAAAACCTTAAACTGCCACAGAGCAAGTTACTCAACAGGTTGAGCAGTTAACGCCTTTCCTATGAATACATTTCCCAGAATGCTGTGCGGTTCTGGATCAGAGTTCAGTGAAATTATTGAATATTCTATCAGATGTATTATCTACTGATATTGTGTCTATCGTGATATATATTGATTGATTGTCCTTAATGCAGGACATACAAAGTTTTACTTTTTTTTTCTCTCTCTCATGTAATTTGGACTTTGAGTCTGTAATAAAATCTATCTATCAATCATACCATGACCTTTAACCCTGCCGTTTCTAAAACCAGAAAGAAAAAACTCACCCATCTGTTGAAGGTATCCAGCACTTCCTTCTCTGCAGCACACAAACCGTCCACAGACCCCCCACTGCCTCCTTACACACAGCAGATGAGGAAACAAAGACATGAAATGATTACAATGCTTTCATCAAATTGGCTTTAGTCACCATTCAAACATTTTGAACGTCAGTTCTGATTCATTACTAAACAGCACCATCTGGTGGTTAGCTTATGAAAACATGTTTAAACAAATGTAAAAACTGATCTCATATTTCCATCAGTTAATAAGAGACTTGCTTTTTAGGACCATCTCTGAATTGCCTCCAGCCTTCAGAAGCTTTTCCTTGTTAGGTGTAAATGGTCTATACTTGTAGTGAATACTTGTTTATGAAGCCCCCAAAGTGCGTCACACTACATTCACTCAGGGCTTATGGTATCAAAACACATTACAGATCTAAGAGACCTCTTCTGGCTCTGGTTCTGCTCAGCATCTGCAGAACCAGAGCCAAACATGAAGCAGCATTCAGCTTCTATGCACCACAAATCTGGAACAAACTTCCAGAAAACTGCAAAACTTCTGAAACACTGGATTTCTTTAAATCTAGACTAAACTCTCACTTGTTTAGAGTTGGATTTGATTAACATTCATACTCAACTCAAATTAAAACACTCAACATATTTGATGTATTGTGTATTCATGACAGTGATGATGGCATTTTACAAAATGTCATGTTTATTACTTGTTTTCACAGTTGGTGACTCTATGTTGTTCTCATGATTTAAAGGACGTTGAACTGCCTTGTTGCTAAAATGTGCTATGGAGGTAAAGTTGACTTGATTTGATGGCAGCAAGCTACTACACTGTAGCCACAGCTGCCCTGGGGCAGTCTGCCATGCAGAGGTAGCGCCGGGCCTTCTGACTGCCGTCAGCTGAAGTGGCATGTTGTGCAGAATGTGACAACTTTACCTGCATTCGATTCCTGAGAAAACTTAAAAAGCACGACAGGAGAGTTTTGTTCATCTTCCACCTGTTGAACACACAAGAATATGGATCAGGCTCTGGAAACACACGTTCTAACACCACACAACCTTCTCGTCATCATGCAAGACATGTTAGTTGAAAAGGTGCGATGTGCTCAAGTGAACACAGACTGCATGACAGTTGTAAGTAAATGTCCCATACAGTGTTCGAAATGTCCCACTGCTCTGTATGGCAGCGGTGAATCGAGCCTTGGGCTCAGAGTGAAATGGAGCGGATCAAACCAAAGTCAAACTTACAACTCTGAATTCACAGCTGCACAGATGGATTAGCTCCTTAAACTAAGAACTGATCAAAAACTGTCATAAATGAGCTAACCAAGCTCTCCATGACTTTAGTTTTAAATGTCTTCATAGTCTGACAGCCCAGGCCTCTCAGGATTGCTGAATTTCAGCTCAAAGTCCCTGAACTAGGCTGAAGACTGGAGGTAACAGAGCATCTGAGGCGGCTGCTCCTCCACTCTGGAACAGACTGCTGATGTATGTTCCATCGGTCTGAACCTCAGAGAGCGTTTCATCTTTTTAAAGGTTTTATTTTTCCTTGGCTTTCGATCTGATTGAGCATAACTTTCAAAATATTTTTTATTTGTACAGCAAGTCTGTATGTTATACTTTTTCTCTATTATTTTTTGTACTTTGTTAGATTTTTAGTATATTTATTAACCACTGTAGACGTGTTCGGTTTTAGTTATTTTTAAAAGTGTTTTTTTGAAATATCTATTTCAAATAGTGCATCAGCTAATGATTATTTTAGTGATTGGTTATTCTGACAATTGAAGAAAAAATTGCAAATTTTTCCATTTAATCACTTACGTTTATTTGATCCAATATTAGAAATACTAAACAAAAATGCAAACAAATTATTCAAATAATTTTTAAAATAGGAAAAGAAACATTTATTACCTAAAATGCAATAACAGAATTCCTTTAGTGAACACGTGATCACTTGTAGTAAAGGATGCATCTGCAGCTAAAAATCCTTCTAACATAAACATGTGAGGAGCTCAGGCCTTCCTGCTGGACTATCAACAATGTAGGACCGGATTGTTGACTATTTCTTTTGGATTAAGTGATTCATAATTGGGTAGCAAAATGTGTTCAATGGAAGAGTTTTGTTCACAGAATTTGAACCAGGTGAAGCTAAAACTGGTGAGTTTCTTTGTATCTTAAATGCAAAATGTATGATTTTATTTTTTAGTTCTGGTTTAATTATTGCCAATTAGCAAATTAAAAAGAGCAAATTTCAAATAAGCCTGCTGTTTGTGTATTTGTGGAAAAAACTAACAACTTTGCTATAAAAACATTTCTGAAACTCAAGGGAGAACTATTTCAACTGAGCATCACGGTTCAGTCGTCCGCTGCTGATTACAGCATTCACACTGCGTGTCTGAGGTAAAACGCATTTGTTTAAAACAGAATGAGCATTTTGGACAAAATATTCTCAACATCACTAAAGCCCTGTATAACAGATCAATCTGTAATACAGTTTGCTCCGCAGTGGACAGTATCAGGTTGCCACACCACAGATCACAGTGAACAGTTTTCTATGAACCTGCTTTTCATTCAAAGACAACAAAAAGACTGTAATTATGAGGAGCAACCTTTTAGTCTCTCAAGCACATGCCTGGACGAGACCACGCCCTAAGAAACCAGGAAGAAATTAAGAATTCGCCAGCAAATGGAGAGAGCATTTCATTGAGCTGATGAAGATGAGAGAAAATGGACCAGAACTGATAGGATGAAAAAGGATGGAGGGAGGTGGGGGTTAGAGGCAGAGGCTTGGTCCCACCTACAATAGAGAGCATGAGAGAGCCCAGAATGTCCCGCAGAGAAGCCCCGGAGATGGGTGGGATCTGCGACACCGCGCCCTGGAACCAAGGTAACCCATACTGACTACGACACAGAGGAAGCCTCTCACACACACCTGACTGAGACGGTTAAACTGCAGACTCCTTCACCTGCTGCCTGTTCCAACAGGCTCTGCTGGGTCACTGAGTTAGGACTGGGTTCTCCTACACTCTGCTCACCATGTCTGGGCTTCATCACGTCTCAGTGTGTGGTAAGCTAGTCAGTCCCTCCGGGAAGTTGCGATCGCAACGTAGTGCAAATTTGTTAATCATTCGCAATTTTTAACAAGTCATTGGAAATGTTCGGCAAATCTGACCAGTCACTAACGTTTTCTGTATTTCCTTCTTGTCTGACCAACTGCTGCTATCCGATCCCCGTAGGTCCCTTCTAATTTAACTTCCTGTTTCACAACGTCTCTTGGAAGACGAACCCGCAAAATGAAATCATGTGTAACATGAATAAACTGTAACGTTTGCCATATTTTGTGATGTTCTGTAGGATTTGCTTCTACTGTGTAAACATTTCCTGTTAACTTGAACAACCAATATGGAGTTCTGCTTTTGTACTTTGACAACTCCTCAGGTCAGGATTTGATTTGCATAAAGGCGCTACTTCAGAAAGGAACTTGAAAATGTTCTTTGCATTTTAAATATTAACTTTGTTAAAAACCTCTCTGTTTTGGGAAGGTTATGTGTATCTATTTATTTATTTTTTCTTTTAAATACAACTTTGACCACAGTTTTTTGATAAAGGCGTCACAAAATCTACAATTTTAGACCACAACAGTCACAAAAACCGTCCCAACGCCCTGGAAGGACTGAATAGTTACTTGTAGGAGATGCTAGTGAACAAGTTTTAAAGTCAGCTCTGAACCCAAAGACTGATGTAGAATCCGTAAAATCTAACAAATTACCATCGTTAGAGCCTCAACGAGAGAGACCTGTTTCTCAAGCCCGTCCTACAAACACAAGTGGATTTTGTTTTTGAATATGTTGCAATATACTGATTATTAATATATAGACAAACTCTGATCCTTTATGCTCCTGTAAACAATGGCAACAAGCAGAACATAACAACAAATGCAGTTAAATCCTGGAATGAATGTAAAGCAATCGTTCATGTTTGATGTCGTCCATGAGAATGTGAGCAAACACAAACTGGACCATGTTGTTAAAGTTAAGGTGTCTTTTTTTCTTTTTTTTTTTTACAGATTTTATGTTTCTTTATTCATACTGTAATGCATTTTCAGATTTATTATCACCTTCAAACTACAAACCTAACCCTAGGTCTGTAGGGTTAAGCAAGTCTTTTCAGCTCTAGAGCCGTAGAGAAAACGTACCGAAGTTCTGATGCAGGTCACAGAATTCAGCTTCAGCAGGAGGTGCTGGCTCTGCAGGGGACAACAAACTCATTAAACTGCAACGTTTAGTTAATAACTTTTGTTTCTGAAAAAACTTTTGAATATCATGGAGGCATAGAGACGTTCCATTGACTGTGCGCTAGCATTCTCCTGCTAACATACTTCATGTTTTTTGTTTGTAGAAAGCCTGTTCATTAACCAATAAGAAGCCTTCTACCATAAAAAAACAGGAAAAATATTTTTCCAGTCATACTTTTTCCTCTGACCCTTCATTAAGGACAACAGATGAACCTGTGCTGTTCTTCATTTGCATCTTAGAAATCATTCAAATACATGCGGTCTAAAAACAATCATTCTTCCAACTGCGGTTCCAAATAAAGTCATGCTCACCAAAGCTGCGGCGTGTCTGATCTTCTGAACAATCCCATTGTGGCCCAGGTACTGGAGGGAGAGCCACAGAGGCAGCGCCCGCAGCTTCTCCACAGGCTGGCTGGAGGTCAGACCAGCTGCCAGGGACTGAGCACACCAACACAGAGAGATAAGGCTCCTTCACCACAACTCCCCCTACAGTCTGAATGAGAGCGGCGTGAGCCTACCAGAGCTGGGTCTTCGTGTCTGTAGAGGGTGACAGCAGTTACTGCAGGCAGCCCGAGCCAGCGACCAGGCGTCAGCGTCATGCTGTCGCTTCTGGTGGCCCCCTGCGGAAAAACACACCGTTTACAATCTAACATCACTTTTACTATTGCAATATACTGACTGATGTTCATGTTAGAAAATGGATGGATGGATGGATGATCTTATGAGTTAAGGACTGGTTCCTGTTAAAGACAAACTGGGAAAACACATTGTTATTTAAATGAGATTACCATGACAGCAGAGGTGACCTGGGGCAGAGCCAGGGTGGCAAGGTTGACCCTGAAGGGAAAAAAACAACACATTCTTAAGTTAGTTGTGCAATCAAATAACTAAAGAAGATTAACAAATTTTTCCTGTCTCTGTAAAATTTTAAGTGAACTTGGGATTCGCTTTCAGATTATTAGCCAGCTATGTTGGTAAATTATTATAGGATGCTAATGGCTCCAAAGTAAATGTTATTTATAGAGCACCAAAGTACTTCACAGTAAAAATAGCAAAAAAAAAAAAAACAGCAAAAGCACTTGAACATTGTTCTACATTATGTAAATAAGCTTTTAGATCTTTGGAGTAAATTTAATGTTATAAATTAAGATTAAAAGATTAACATTAAAAAATCTGTACATTTTTACATTTTGTTTTTTTCTTCCTACTCATTCTTATTTTTTATTTCATTTTCTTTTTTCTTGCTTGAAATAAATGACCTTTCATTCATTTTAGATAATTCCTAAATGTTGACGAGGTATTTGAGGCCTGGGGATCAGCGCTGACCTACCCCTCCACATGAAGCCATATACCATGCTGGTCACACAGCTCCTTAAGGCGACTCAGTTTGTCTGTATGACCTGCTTCAGGGGTCCCTGAGAGGGAGAATCAGCACAAACAAAACTGCCTTATTAATTCATCGTCAGTTTAAAAAAAAATCTAAACATCTGTTGCAGAATTCCTGGTATCGTACACATGGATATAAATATTTTGGAACGGTCTGATCTTCACCTGCGTTGGCAATCAGCAGCAAAGGAAGCTTCCCAGCGTCTGTGTCCTCTTTGATCAACTTGTCCAACAGGGCAACGTCCTGTAAGTCAAGGCATTTCTCTTATCACATTCATATTCACTGAGCCATTCGAGGTGGATGCTGCTCCATCTGTTTCCTCCTACCATTTGGTGCTGGGATCCAAAGATGGTGTTACATGGCACTGTGCACAGGCTGGACAGACGCAAGCCAAGCTAATAAAGACAAAGGAAAATCATGTTTTCTTTGAATGCAACTGATAGTCTTTGACTTTAAAATTAGACACTAAGAAATGATTCGGTCACTGAAGGAGCCCCCAGAGACTTAGTTAGCCTCACTTGTGTGCAGTCACGTGAAAAGCAACTTAAGACTCTTTAGCTTATCAAGACAGAACAGTGAGCTGGCATTTAGACCACACCGATTAAGCCTTTAATAAAAATCTTTACGAGCGCTGCACTGAGAAGTGGCTCCTATAACGAGATCAGTAGATGTCCAATTCCACCAGGTGTTTACTAATTGCTGCTGGCTAGTCTGAAGGAGCTGAGTGAGGGAGAGGTGGAAACTTGGAAGTTTGGAAACTGCAGCTGAGAGAGGAGATGCATCTCAGTGGCTGGGCTAGGTCCACAGGTGTTTTGCATCCTGAATGGTTGCCATGGAGACTTCAGGATTTCTCAAACATACATGAAAGAATCCAGGCAACACTCCAGGTATGTCTTTGATGAGAGAATAACAATATAACATGACGTAAAGCTAAAAAAAAAAAAAGACTTTGAACAATGTTGCCCTTCAAACATGCCCTCCAGTGACCTGAGGGCTGCCAGCTATTGTCTCAACAGCCTGTACAGAATGCCAGAGCTGCCAGAAATGTTTTGGTATTGTGGTGGGAGATGGGCCCAGAGCGAAATGCTCCCACATAGAGAGAAACACATGAAGTCTTCCAAATGTCGTAATGAAGGTGGTGTTTTCTTAGAAAACCATCCATCCGTATTGTGGAACAGTAAAGACAAACAACCTGCATTCTGAACTTCACCTCAACCGTGTGGAAGGTTGAAACTTTGATAGTTAGTGTTCCAGCAGACAATGATCCCACACCCATATTCCAGTTGATTTAAGCAGGCTAAAGCAGGAAAACACCAAACCTCTGGTTGGAAACGAAACACCTGTTGATGTTTTCATGGAGGACTGTAAAGGGACGTTTTATCCAAATGTTAATAGGACTGAGTCTGCAGTATGGGGTCCCACAGGGAGCTGTGCTGGAACCATTCCTCTACCCCCTCTACAGTACAGACATCTCCATCAACTCCCCACACTGCCACCTTCAGATGTTGGCAGGAGGACGACTCAGAGGACAGACGGTGGACTTTGTGCAACCAGCTGCTGGTCAAGGAGCTAGTTCTGTGCTAGAATGACCTTTGACCCAGTGCAGGTGGTTGGAGACATGGGAACCACCCACCTGGTTGCATAGGTGTTGTCCCAGGCCAGGCCTGCAGGAGGCGCTTTGGTAGATCACTGGCTGTCGGGAGCTGAAGACAGCATAGCCTTCAGTTGTATAATCCTCGTAACGTGTGTTGATGGCCAGCCGGCAGACTTTTACAAGGCCATCCCTGTCATCTTCATGGAAGTAGGCGGAGCCATTGTCATACCTGCAGGATGGTCAGTTGATGGATGTGGATGTGATCATTGAGAAACATTAACCAGGCTCCTAAACTGCATCTGTGAACCCAGATTGCTAGGACGCAAACTATTTTTGATAAGCTGCAGATACGGGATTAGTTCAATATCTACAATTTCAGGCAATTCTTCAAAATTACAAAAAAAAAACATTACAAGCTCTCAGTGCCATGGAATATGGTGACTTGCGGAAATATTTATAGCAAATGAGCTTTTTAAAATGTTGTTACATTGCACAGGGACATGTTTAAAAAACTTAAAAACACATCCAAAAATGATCAAACTTCATATAGAATTTTGAAAAGAAAGGAAGTAAGACACAAACTAAGGAAAGAAGGAAGAAGAACTGTAAGCATTTCCAGAATAATGGAAAAATACTGAAAACAAATAAAAAAGGAGTTTCATTTGCGCCATTAGTCTGTTTTTGGACTTTCTATGCAGATATGAATCTAACCACATTGAATAACTCCATATTTTTATTAAAGGAGCAGTATTATGTATTTTCCAGGCATATAGTGACATTTTATAGCACAATCGAGTAACTATGTTACCTTCAGTTTTTATAAAAATGCTACATGTACGTGTGTAAATATGACTTAAAATAAATTTTACTCTTTAATTTACACTATGAAATTGGGCCTCTGTCTCTTTAAAAACTCTTTCTGAAACTCCGTCTTCAGGAAGTCATCACAACAAGCCTTTAACAAATAATTTAAAAGTATTGCGCTAAGAAGTAGCTCCTATAAGACCTCATCAGATCCACAGTCCCACTAGGTGTTTGCTTAATGCTGCAGGCTAGTCTGAAGGAGCTGAGTGGGAGAAGTTATGGGAGAGGGCTGCTCTGTGAGGCAGAAGCTTGGAAACTGCAGCTGCACCCCAAAGGTGTGGGTAGGTCCACCTGGGTGTTTTGCACAGCTGAATGGTTGCCATGGAGATTAAAAGATTTCTCATGCACGAAAAGGTTAAAAAAGTCACATTTACATCATACAGCCTCTATAATATGTGTATGAATAAATAAGTAATAATAAAAACAACGACAAAACTACTCCATTTTAAATATCTGATCAAAATTATGAAGCGTAATTGTGGAGGGTTCAAAGACTCACGTGCGTCACTGGAGCAGATGGATACAGACCTCTGTACTATACAATTTATATAAAATACAATGTAATTGCAGCTGTAATGTGAGAAAATGTGAACATGAATTCTTTCACAAGGTATCAGGAGTTAGGATGCTGATATTGAACTTGTCTAACACTTGACAACGACTTTTCCATTAAACCTGAATGTTGCGGCCTAAATGTCAGAGACGGAGGGTACTGCAGGGTTTACCTGAAGATCCTGCATAGCCACAGCGTGGTGTCAGACAGAATCCGAGTGGTTAGCTTCCGGAGCCGCTCTCTCTCCAGCACGGAGATGTACGCTGCCAGACTGTGGCCCAGCAAGGCCATGTGACCCTGTTCCCCCACATTCTGGATCCTGCTAGACATAGCACACATAAACATCTGTGCACCACTAAGCTTCAATCAGTGGCCAGTTCTGCTTACGGCTGGCTGGCCTTGTCCCTCCCGTCCTCTTCATCTTCCTCTTCATGGATGAGGTGGTGAACAAGATGTAGTATCGTGGTTACATCCTGACCACTGCAGATGAAATAGAACTTCATCTCGCAACTTTGTAAATAGAAGACAACTGTTGTATCCAGTGAGCCACAGTTGCCACATAACATGAAGCCAGTTTATTCCCAGCGGAACATTCAGGTCCTGTAAAACCTTACAGGGTTAACGGACGTTATCTCAGTCCTCAAACATGACTAATACAGAACATTGTAGGCTACACTTCACCTTGCCTGCTGCTGGTGGTGGACAGAGGGACAGCCTCTGTCAAACTGCCCCAGGCTAGCTGTGGCTACTATCAAGTAGCTCACCACCATCAGTATGCTAATATGTGTGTGTGTGAATCACTGAATGTAGTGTGGAGCATTTTTGGGTCTGGATTTGATAAAGCGATATGTAAGTACGAGCTATTTACCATTTATTTAAGAAATTTCTGTTGAATCTGAAATTTGTTTTGGTTTATATTGTTCAGTCGACTCATCCAGTCACACCAGGTCTTGCCATTATAAAACATTCCGATGCCGAGTTGTATTCTAGAGATAATCAAACCATCCTGTGGCTCAGTGGATTTCATTAGCAATTGTGGGGATTTTTATCCTGTTTTGATCCCTGAGAAAATATGAATATGTCACTTAACTTATTAAAGATTATATTTCTGTTACAGTTGAACATTATCTTGATGAAAATCATTCTTCAAACACACAGCTCTCTTTAAACGCAACAATACAAACAGGTTTTTAAAACAGCATCCGGGAGAGAAGATAGATGTCTGCAGGACAGCCTGAAGAATGAAACACACACAAGGACTGAGCTGGAATAAAACCTGAGCTGGGCTAGCAGTGTGTGTATGTTCGTTTGTAATACCTTGTGGGGACCATTTTCCTGACACATGCTACGTTGTGGCGACCCACACTGATTTGGGGCCAGGGGTTAGATTTAGGACTAAAGTGTGAACTGAGTTTTGGTTAGGATTAGGGTTGGGTCTGTACTGGTAATGCTTAAGTTTAGGGTCAGGCAACTGAAATCAATGGAAAATGAATGGAAGTCAATGCAAAGTGCATGTGAAAATAGAAAGATGTAACGTGTGTGTAAGTGTCTTACTCTCCCTGCAGGGGCCCGGGTATACTGGTTCTACTGAAACGTCGGCTTTCCGGTCCTGCATCTGGCTCCCTAAACACACACACACACACACACGCCCCCACACACACACACACAGCTCCATGAATCCTTCAGTAAGCACACCATTGAAATTCTCGCCCCCTTCTTTCTTATTATAAAAAGGTGATGTTGAACCCTACATCTGTCCATCTCCAAGGATCCTCATGGCTTCACTCAGGTTCTTTCCCACCTGAGCCAGAGCAGCATCTACCATGATCAAGGAAGAGGCTTTGTTTCCTGAAGGAGAGTTAAGGAGAATCCACACATGAAGCAACAGACCAACATAAAGTAGCATATAATTGTGAAGCGAAAGGAAATTTATGCATCATTGAGAAAGTGTGGCATGCATTTCTCCTTTTACAGACCAGTAACAAAGGCCTTTAAAAGGTAGCCGCATATACCTGAAAAACTTTCTCTCCACTGTAGCTGCCTTTCTATGAACTGTAAAATTGCACTAATTAAAAATACGAAAATAAATGTGCTTAATAGAAACATGCCAATTTCAGAAAAACTCATGTTTTTGTAACAGGATGAGGTGGTCTCTCAGCTGTATCAAAACAGATGTCTTTTGCATCAGGAGTCACATAATCGGCAGCTGGATGTTACTACTGGTGAAAGCAACAAGGAAGATGACAGGAAGTAGGATGATGACGGTTTGTTTTTGGACAGTGTGCAGCTGACTCCACCACAGCTCTCACAGCATTCCACAGTTCAGAAAATGTTGTGTCATTCCAACGTATTGAATCCACAACTCTTCTCTAAAGTCACTCACTACAACTTTCACAAAACTGCAGCTGTTCCCAAGTAGGTGGGGCTTGTTGCGCCGACACCTGAGTAAGACACCAACGACTCCTCTGATTGGCTGATGAGCGCTAGCACCATGGATGAATTATGAATATATCCATCTGTTTACATCCATCGCTGAAATGATTGTTAATGACATGAAAAACTTACTCACGTGATTTTAAGTTATTACTTAATGGAGGCACCATAATTGCAAAATCGTGGTTTTTTTCAACAATGGCAGAATATAGGCAAAGATTTGTATACACTTGTAATGGAAACCCAGCTAGTGACAAAAACTACTGACTGTGGTCTGAGTAGAGCTGCGTGATTAATAAAATTACCGACTGCCCTTAAATCAAGTCCACCTGCTGGTCTCAGGGTTTTCAGGTTGATCTGAGGGATGAATCTGCACTCAGTGCCAGACTGGAATGACAAGGTCCACTTCAGCCAAAGTTTTGGCTGAGCTGAAATTAGGGAACATCCCTCCAAGAGAAGAGATCAGAAGTGGGCAAGACTCTGTGAACAAGGGGTTTCCAGATCACAGGCTCTCAATACAGAGGAAGTTCTGCAAGCTGCAGCAGTGGTTCAGTTGCACCAGACGCTAGTCAGGCTTAAAGATGATACTCAGATGTTTTTTTTGTTTTTTTTATTCATTTAGTTAAAAATAAAGCCGAGTTCAATTTTTTCCTCAGTTTCTTCGCTGATACAGAAGGAGGAACACAAAACAAAGTGTGATTGCTTCAGTCAGCTCCAAGAGGAATTTATTTGATGCCCGCCCACTTCTGAAGCAGCTCTCTGCTCAATGCAAATACAACCAGGGCCGGAGCACAATAGGGCCGGACCAAAGGGGGCCGGGCCCTGCAGTGACAAAAGGCCTGAGGAGAGCATTGATCTGAGAGGCAGCAAAGAAGCCTTGAGGAAGCTGCAAAGATCCACAGCTAAGATTGAAGAACCTGTTTGACTAGACAACTATTAGTCAATATAAATATGAAATATTTATACTTTTATTATCATTGTTATAATACCAAAATTATATTCAGGCATTCCAATGCTGTTACACCTGAATTTTCCCTTTGTGGGACAATATAAGTTGCTATTAAGGATAAGCAAAAAGTGCAGATAGTAAAAGTGTAATCTCATAAAGTGCAATAGTAATTAATAATAATAATATTATTAGTTGGCCAAAAGCTGCACATACTTGTATATAATAAAGAGTCATATTTGTAGTTGCTATAAGTCATGTTAGGGACACGCCAAACATGAGGAAAAAGTGTTTTGTTCACAAAAACCAATTGTACATGTCCAGTAGTATGCTAAGGCATGGTGGTGGCTGCAACATGCTGTGAAGATGCTCTTTTTATGAGAGATAAAATTGGTCAGAGAAATCCTGAGAAAAAAAATTCAGTACTTCGGCTTAAGATGTACTTTTTTTTGTAAGAACAGGAAAAGACGTTCTGACCTAGATCAGGAATCCTGGTAGAGACCAACCTGCAGGCTTGCAACTTGAATATTTCTTTTTTTTAAAACAATATTTAAATTTTTTTTTTTATTTAAATACAATTACATTTATGATTGTAATATGGCAAAAGGCTCTAAAGATACGAATACTTTTACAAGTAAGGCAAATAAGTTTGAACATTGACTAAAAGTTTGATATATGGCGAATTAAATGAGCAACACCATCTCATTTTTGGAAGTCTGTTGAGTTTTTAACTCTTTAGTTCATACGGTTATTTAAATATCTAACCCGGAACATTAGGAAGAGCAGCGGGGCTGTAGGCTGCATGCAGGTAATTGATGTGCTGGTGTATTATCATCCCCATAATCATTCACTCCTCAGGTGGAAGTCGGAGCGGTTCAGCAGCGCAGCTCCTCTGGCTGAGGGAAGCCGAGGCAGCGGCTAACTCTCCTTCAGACCCTCCGTCTGAAGGAACCAGCAGCGAGCTAGCCCAGTTGTAACAAACCCCATATCATATTCCTAGCTTTCCACAGCACACGCTCCTTACCTTTTGCAGTCCACAGCTGACAGCTTGACACCTGCGCTCTGTGAAAAAGGACGCAGAGAATTCGCTGCTAGGTAACGCGAGGGAGCCCCTGCAGAAGTCTCCAGGAAAGCCCGTAGAAAATAATTAAGTCGCCAGTTTTGAATTTATTACGAATTAAATAACCTATCTCCGTAGCAGATTTCTGTTAACCACTGGCGGAACCGGACAGTTTACTTCCTGGACCTTCCGAACGACGTGCATTCCACGCTGGCAGCGCTGACGTCACGCCCCGTCTCGCAGGATTGGTCAGTTGGTGGCAGCTGATAATCAAAGCGTATGTGTTACTTTCTTAGCTGAACATAGAACACGGAACTGCGACTTTAACCAGACAACAGCAGCAGTTTTAGTGGGATAATAGATGAAAAGCAAAACATTGATACAACATTCAGAGTAATGCTGAGGTCATAAGGAGAGAAGAGATGATTCTGAGTCAGTGGAACTTTCTGGGGAAGCTTCCTAAACTGTGTGGTGTTGAGGAAACAGTGGAACATATGTTTATGGGATTTAGGAAGTATGATGGTCATGGAACTGCACAATACTTGGAACCGAGTTTTAAGGATCATTTATTTCAGTTAAGTAAAGTTGAAGCCTTCAACTTCAACTTTGGTTTTTGAAGACTACTGATCACATTGAGAGACTTAGAGAAATATGTCAGTAAGTGTGATGAATATCTGATATAAAACGTGAGCAAAAATGAACCCAACTTGTTTTAAAAATTCTGTTTGCCTGAAGGTAAAAATGATGCTTAATTGGGAAGTTTGTCCCGTGGCCTTCTTCACTTCCTTTTACTTGTATAAGATGTGGAGTACCTTGTAAGTCTATGCAAGCTGAGCACCATACTATGATGCATGACACTAATAAATACATCGAATCAAAAACACTAGACAAGTTACAGATGACTGATGGGGGGAACTGGATGCAGCTGTGAGAGGAGTGTAAAGAAGCAGGCTGAGGGAAGGAGACTAAGAAACATGAGATAAACTGAGAACACAAACAAAAACAAAATCTCTGAAAATGCATCAAGAATAAAATGAGTATAAAATAAGAAACCGAATACAGTGGAATGAACTGATATATTAAGACCCCAGTTAGACCACAGAAAATGTCTCCTGTTTCATGGTAAAATAGAAATGTCTCAGAAGTACTTTCAAAATAAAACATCAAGAGGTCTATGTGGACTTGATCATAGTACTTCAATCAAAATCCATTTGAAATGACTGCCTGGTATGGGAAGTAGGCCTGCTATCTGCTCTCACAAAGGAAGAAATACAGAAGCCCCTGATCTACTGATCGGCAGAGTATTTACTCACTGCGTGTCATAGAAAGTCTCAGCAATTCTATGCATCTTTTGCAAAATTAAAGAAATATCTAGGAATAAACCTCTTGTTTATGGAGCCCTTCTGGTGACAACCAGCAGAAAACTATTGTGGTGTGTCTTAATATTTTATGAAAACAGCATAATTATATCCGTACTTGTCTGAAGCTGTATATGTTTTAAGGAAGGACTTGACTAAACCACAAGGAAAAACACTCCAATAAGTCACCACCAGGGAGCGCTGTTGCTTAATGAAAGTACAGATTTGGATGTTCAGTTTTTCTGAAGGCTCTACTTCGCTATGAGGTACAGTAACCATTTATATCCAAACCTAGTGTGTCTATATCACATCAGACAAGTACTTTTAATCATGAAGACATGTAAGTTGAAGACGGTATTGATATTAATATCCACAGAAATGACTGAACACAAGGTTTCCTTCGCACACATTGCCCAGATCATTAGACTGTCTCCTGCTGTTTGGCTTCTTCCCTTTAAGCAATCTGATTCCAAGTCTTCACCAGGTTAGCTACATGATCCTTACATTATGAGGATCTAAATCATGTGCATGGCAGACAGTTTTCAGTTAGAAACTCGGGTCAAGATGTGGATTCCAGCTTCTCACTGACAGCGTGTCCTTAGGCAAAAATGGATGCGAAATCAATCAACCGACCAATCATTCAGTTTTATTTATAAAGCACCCTTCATGCTGAAAGCAGCTCAGAGGGCTGTACAGAATCAGAAACAATAAACCCGCAAGAAAATACCTAAGAGCCTGTATCTACCTGCTCCTTTTTAAATAATGTAAAATGTCATGTTAATGGGCATAATTATTTGGTTTATTTTTTTTTTTCTTTCTGTTTTTGCTACTTGCCTGTTTGAAATAAATAAATATCCCCAGCCAAATAAAGAAAACAAATGGAAAAACACACAAATATTAGTAAGATATATCAACTGAACAGAGATATAAAAAAAGAGAAGTCAAAAGTCTTTCTGTTGCCATTGATCCTACAGCAAGATTCAGAATGAAAGACAAAATGCGCCTGTTAGTGATGTTGATGCCTGCTGCATTTTGAGCAGAAGCTCCCCGCTCAGCAGTTCTTCCATCCATCCATCAATCTATTTTCTTTAGAGCCTTGTCTCTAGTGGGGTCGGGAGGGTTGCTGGTGTCTATCTCCAGCGAATATTTCGGGCGAGAGGCGGGGTCACCCTGGACAGGTCGCCAGTCTGTCGCAGCCGTTCTTATCAAATTGCTCCAATCATAACTTTGCTTCAAAGTTGATTAGTGTTGAAGTTCATTTAAAAGCACGTAATGAAGCAAAAGAACTTCTTGGCTGTACTTAAGTACACTTTTCCTGTATTTGTTCTTTATTTATGTACAGTAGATTTAACGATTGGTACTTCTGACTTTTACTCCACTACTTTTTACATTGAGAATCTGTTTTTTCTACTCCGCTACATTTCTATTATGTGTTGCGTTACATGTTACATTCATGTTGCATTGAGATTTTTTTTTGTTTTAGTAATTTGAAATTAATCAATGACTTATTATTAAAGGTTAACTTCCTAGCCTGTTATTAAAAAAAGCTTGACTTTCAAAAGTAAAAAATGTTTGACTTTTGAAACTCAGAAATGCATTAAGTTTTTCTAGAATTTTTCTGAGATGAATCTCAAAATTTTAGAGTTTTTGGGCATTAACGTCCTCCTTTTTATTCAAAACAATAAATCCACTCTGGTACTAATACGTTGTCGTACATTTCTTTCGTGACACTCAGCACACAGATCTATATCTAGGAGTCACACACATGAGGGAAAGCTACTGTGACGTTAATCCTCTATGTCTCAGAGCTACAGGACTAATGAGAGGCCCTTGACCCTCGCTAGCATCGGGAGAGAGTGTGAGAAGGAATGTTACAAACAGAGATATTACAGTGGCTGCATGTTGCTGCTGACTGTGGGTGTTCAGCTGACTCTTCTGTTTATCTAACCTGCTGTCTCTCTCATCCCTAATCTCTGCTTGTGATGGGATTGATAGTTCCCAGTGGTGCATTTGTGTTTACATAAAAGTGTGAGTGAGACAACAATTGGGTGTGTTTGTCTGTGTGTGGGGGTGCGTGTGCGTGTGTGTGGGGTGGGTGTGTGTGTGCGTGTGTGTGTGTTCATGCGTGCTCTGACAGGCCTGTAGGAATCTTCTTCCACTGGGCCTGATGTGTGTGGCAGACTGTCAGGTGAAGACTGTCAGTTCAGTTCATCTATCTACCTTGGCCCAAACTCTTCATTGTAATAAAACACAAGCTTAGATGTTACCATGTGCTGCACCAGATTATAGCATAAGCTAATTTGCTTCTACAGTCCCTTGATAGAAAACAAATCAGTCTGGACCTTGACTAGGTCATTCTTACACATGAAAACATATTGATCTGAAGGAAACATCCTGGCTGGATATTCAGGGAGGTCGTCGTAGAGATTGACATCTAGTCCAAACTCAGGTCCTCTGCAGCTTCTAAAAGTTTTTTTTCATGGATTTTAGCTCCATAAATATTCTTATCAACTCTGAGAAACTTCCATGTCCTTGTTAAAAAAAATCCCTGCATCAGGATGCTGCCACCACCATGCTTTCACATGATGTGCAGCATTAATGTTAGACCACCCATTAACCCATATCTGAATGTGGGCCAACATGTTGTTTCATCTGACCAGATGGTTCACATGTTTGTTGTGTTTTCTATCTGACTTCTAGACACAAGACTCCTCAGGGTTTTATTTCAGCATTAGCTTTTTCTTGGCCTTCTTTCATAAAGGTCAGATTTGTGCAGTGCATGACTGGTAGTTGTCGTAAGGTCAGAGGTCAGATAACATGTAATGTTAATGCATGTTTCCACAGTGATCGTGGTTTCATGACATAAGGCACTTTGATCTGCGCTGTCGCTAAAATGTACAAATAAACATAACTTGTAAAACGAGGTGATTTTTCATTCATTCATTCATTTTTCTGCGTTGTGCTTTTCTTGCATGCTTTTGCCATTTCCAAGAACTTATTTTTCCTCTTCTATCACATCCCTCCTCACTGCAGAATGAGTGACATCCAGCAGCTAACAGTTGGGATTCCAACATCCATAGAGCAGTGAGAGGAGAGCCCACCGTTTCCCCTGCGTCACCCGAAAACTGGAGTAAACGAGGCTTTGTCAGCTTGTGCAGACCGCGGGTGAAGGTGGAGGTTTGTGGGGGATGGAGAGGTTCTCAGTGAAGTTTTTTTTTTTCCAGGTGTTGCATGCGGCTCCGCCCACCCTCTGTCCGCCCAATCATCCCCCCATCCCTCCCGGCTGCTCCCTGCGCATGAAGCAGGGGGAAGGGCCCACAGCCACGCAGGGGCTCCGACGGTCCAGCAGTCCGACTGAGCAGCGAGGTCCTAACTGGAGCGCAGGAATCTGCTGCACAGCATTCTGTGTCCGGACCGGGTTGAGTTATTTCCTGACGCACAGAGAGCCACAGAGGTTTTCCTCAGAGCGCGTTTCGTTTCTCCTCTGCCTTGGAGCGCAGCGACGGGAATCTCTGCAGCTATTAGACAGGATGTCGGACCTTCCAGTCAATGACCACCTCGCTGGGATCTTATCAGATTTTGAAGGTATGTGGGGCGGTAATATTGGATTACTTTACTGCAGGCTGAAGTTTGGAACGCAGTAAAACAGACCCTGGAGGATATTTCTGAAAAAAACAAAAACAAAAAAAAAAAACAGCACACTATAGACCTGTTTAACTTTTTCTGAGAATTTTAATTTTTGCAGTTATAATTTCTCTGTTTTTCTCTTGTTGTTTTTTTTTTCACTCAAATAGTCCAATAAAGTAAAAAGTTCCAGTTGGTTTCAGACTGCAGAGGTAAAGCCTGCTGTGGGCTGAAGGGTAACAGGACTGCAGCTCAACCATCATGTGAAAAACTTTTAATTCACCTGAATGTGGCTACTGTATGATAAGTGGATATCAAATAGAGCTTGTTTGGTGTGTGTGTGTGTGTTGTGGGAGTGGGGAACAGTATCTCCAGATCTTAAGATGCTCTGAATGAGCTGCTGTGAGACTGTTTCCTGCCTGGTTCCTGTCTCGTTTGGGGTAAAACTCTGCAGTTCCTCCATTCAACACAAGCGTTTTAGTGAACAAACATGCATACAGTGCAGCATGTGTTGGAAGGCCTGATGCTACGTCTTGCATGTGCTTTGATGCTGGAATTCAAATAAAACTACAGAGTTCTGTAGTTTAACATTTTAAAGAAACATGACCACCTTACTGTATCATGTGAATTGTCCCTGTGAAAAACAACATGCAGACATTCCTGTTGCTCTCTGCAGCCTTTCCAACATCCCCAACCAGCAACTGACTCATTACTGACCTTTCACACTCCGGTCCAGTTGGTGGCAATAATGCAACATTTTTATTTTCAGAAGAGACATGATTGGGTGCTTGTTAGCTATTTAGATTCAGTCCTAACTTTAATCGAATCTGTAACTGAACAGTTCATTTCAGTTCACTTCATTGTTTCAGGTCCAGTGTACTCTTATAGGACAGGACAATAAGACATATATATATATTGCAATAGACGTGATCAATGTCAATAGATAATAGATTTGATAGAATATTCATTGAACTCTGATCCAGAACCGCACAGCATTCTGGGAGATGTAGACAGAGGAAAAGCTTTAGCTGCTCAGCCATATTGTCCAGGCCTATACTGTCATTCTGGTTCAAATTTCAGTTAAAGTCATACAGTCCAATCAAGTCATATAGACACTTTAAATATAGTCTGTGGAAGGAAAAGGTCAATAGTTGCAGTTCTGGTCTCTGTCCTGCTGGGGGTTACCACCCTTCATATTAAATATGAAGGGCTCCTTTATTTGGCGGTTAAACGTTGTGTTTTCTGTGATACGGGATGTCTATCACACACACAACACTAAGTGCAACAATAATGAACATTATTGCATAATTATTGTTAGCAGTCTAGCTCTGCTAATCTGTCCCACTTGGACATCTTCATCTGCACAATGAATGCAATGTTGCCTGCACAACATGTGGAACATTCAGCATGTAACCTGTGCCACCTTTTTTGGGCTGCAGAGTCTGTGAAGCCTGGGTCACAGACTCTGCTGATAATTTTCTCACCTCTGCCCTGTGTGCTTTAGGAGTTTCCTTGCTTCAGCCCAGGTGATTTCAATTGACTGGTGTTTGCTGAACCACAATCAGCTGAATCAGACGTAGAAAGGCAGGGAATTATGTGATGGTGCTCTGAAATTGTTAGTTAGAGCTGCCTCTCAAAATTGGTATTGATCACTGCTCATGTAAAAATGACCACTAAGCTTGTGGCTGTTCCAGACACTTTGTGTTACCTTTATGCTGATGCAAGAAAAGATCACCCAGAATTTTTAAATTCTACCACATAACACTTTGACAGTAGAGCACCATGACTACTGGTGCTCTACCAAGAAACTATTTTCCTTATTTTCGCAGATCATTTTCTCACCACTGCATCGCATGAGGTATTCTCAGCTTTCACAAAGCAATTATACTTGATACAAAACACCTTTAAATGTGTTGCCATTACTTGTCTTTGCTCATTCCTGGAGATTAAATAAAGGCAGCACGTTGGAGACAATTCAGTTTAATTTGAATAGCACATTTCATGTACAGGACCATTTAAGTCGACTTACATAAAACATATTTAGACACAAAAAAGGGAGTTTAAAAATTACAACTGAATACCAAAAGTACTGCACATTGTGGTTAATTACTGAAATGTAACAGAGCCTTGATAATGCACACCTTTTGTATCTTCCATACAGAACAGTGAGATGCAGTGGTCCCGTCTTTAAGTGCAGTGTTAACAAGGATTAAGTGCTCTGGCT
The DNA here is from genome assembly GCA_902982915.1 of Phalloptychus januarius. NCBI lineage: Eukaryota > Metazoa > Chordata > Actinopteri > Cyprinodontiformes > Poeciliidae > Phalloptychus > Phalloptychus januarius. Next base: position 1,150,927 of record CADWAE010000476.1, read on the forward strand.
GTCATGTGATGGAGCTTTCATAATCACACTGAATGGATTTCTGCTCGCAGCGCTGTGAAAGAGCATGCTTCCTCTTGCCTCTGCCTCTCTCCATCACCTTTGAAATTTTCAGAACAATCCATCAAAAGTCAGAGCTGCTGTCAGCGTTATTAAAAAGTTTTAGCGGCCTTGTTGAAACAGGGTGTATGAGGTACAGATTAGCTTGAGATGGTTAAATAACAGGCCAACATCAGGAAAATGATTAATGGACACCAGAGCTGCTCAGAGTGAGGAAGCGTCTATAGCGAGGAGGAGGAGGAGGAGACCGCCCCAATTGAAATAGTTTGCTCTTCCTCGGGGTTATCAGTCATGGCTCACAGCCCTGCAGGGAAGACAGAAAAGAGAAAATGTGCACTGCTTTGATTCTGGTCCTCAACATTCTTCTGTTTAGACAGGTGCTTCTCTGGGCCTCTAAACAAATTAGCTTAAACTGTTAGACAGGGTCTCTGCTGATGTGTTTGACACCACGATTCCACCATTAGACATTAGCTGTGGAGATAAAGGACAAAGATAAGCAACAGGTGTGGATCGGTTACCAAGGTACCCAACAAACAAAGATGTATGATAACGATCATACGGTTTAAAGATCTTTCAATGAGATGACACATTGTACATTACTTGTGGCTCTATGGAAGGAGTATAAAGGTCATAGTTGTAGTTGTGTCCTCTCCCACCAGTAGCTGGCTATCACTGGACACCTGGCAGAAATCTTCTGCATGTTTTGTTTTCCCTTGAACAGTGCCTGGTCCTCCAGGCACACTGCGCTGTGTTTTAGGAGTTTCCTTGCTTCAGCCCAGGTGATTTCAATTGACAGGTGTTTGCTGAACTGCAATCGGCTGCATCAGGCGTAGTAAAGCAGGGAAATATCTACGGCATGCAGGGCAGTGTGCCTGGAGCACCAGGGAAGGGAAACACTGGCGTAGAAGAAAGAGACATTCGCACCAACCTACCAATTTTAATAAGTTAACACTGTTTTGAGAGTACAGCTTTACGATCTGTACTCTACTCTCAGTGGTGTTGAGATTTGTGAAATTTTCATCTCCCTTCCTGGTATTCTCAAGGATTCTCAGTCCTCTCTGAGAGCTCCAGTCCTTTGGAGTCCATTTATTTGGAACAAAAGCGATCTTGACTTTTTTTTGTTTGGTGTAGTTAACTATCACATTGTGATTTTTTTGTAAGTGGACCTTCACTGGTAAACAAAGTCCCACCGGTGTCCTTCTAGACAGAAATGGTGGGGATGGGACAGATGACAGACCTGGACCAAAAACAAACTCTAGAAGTCCTGCGTGTTGGATTATTGGATTACTGCTATGCATATTTGTGAAAGGGTCTCTGCTGTCACAAATACAGCTGCAATGACATTTTGAATGTTGAGAGCAGATCATACAATGCAGGATACATAATGTGGTGTTTAACATTTTGGTATGGCTGAATAAGACAAGATGCTCTTCTTGCAGCATCACTAAGCAGAAAACAGCAAATCAGTTCAAATCACTTCAGTGTATAAGGTAGTAATATTAGTAACACTGACCAGCTCGTTGTTAACAAGACGCCAATGCTGGCTCATGAAGTACATGAAGGTTCAGATCAAAGCAGGTCTGTGTTCAGGCTAAAAATTAAATGTACAAGACTTTGGAAGCGGATAGGGAACACCTCAAAAAGTGGGTCAAGATCCGATTGTTGAAAATGACTGAAATCTGAGGAATTCTTTCTAATACAGGAATTCTGTGCATTAAATGATGGAATTCTTTGTTATAATGGACAGAATTCGTTGTAATCAAGGACAGAATTGTTAGAAATAAATGACATGATTCTTTGTAAAAAAAAGATGGAATTGTCTGTAATCAAGGACAGAATTCTTACTAAAGGAAGGAATTCTTAGTAATAAAGTATAAAATTTTTAGTAATAGCTGACGGAATTCTTTGTAATATAAGATGGAATTTTTTGTCATAAAGAATCGGATTGTTTTTAAAGGAAGAGATTCTTAGTAATGAATGATGGAATTCTCAGTAGCAGAGAACAGAATTCTTTGTAATAAATATGGTTACATTATGATGAGCCACTCATAACGTAAAAGCTTGACATCTTGGAGAAACGCATGTGTAAACTTTATTAAGGGATGCAGTTTATAAGTTTTATTTATGCTCTTGTGGTTCTTCTCAAGGTGAATCTTTTGAAATGAACAAGTCCAGACTCAACTCGTCCACCACTAATTTGTTCCACTTGGCAGGTTGAAGTTCTTGTCCTCTATGTGTTTACCAGTTCACTGGTCAGTAATTGCAGGGGACAATTACATCATTAGTTGAAGCAATGAGCATACATTTCTTCACACTTGCATGTGTTACTTTAGCTCCAACAGCCTCCAGAGACCAACCAGGTGAGGTATTGATTGTAGACATGAATTTTAAATCACAGATAGATGGCTTTAGCAGACAACTCCACTGACTACCCTTAAAGCAAAAAGAAGAATCAGAACAAAATTTGGTTGAGGGTTAGACCAATGTTGGGTAAATGGTTTGATAGAAGGAGCCAGTGTACCTACAACAGGCACCACAGGAAATGGAATATGAAGGCACAGGTGGAGCGATGATGGTTCAAGCAGAAAACTGGTTAATTGAAATGGTGAAGGAAGATCAGCAGACACAATGCAGCTCAATCCCTCCAACACTTTGGGAGGGACAGACCCAGTCCAAGAATTCTGCTCAGGAAGAGCAGGCTAAGATCTTTTAACAAATGTAAGAAGCTGAAAGTTTCACCAGTTTGTGGTCACCAGTGTTCTGTCCTTCACTGCGGCAAGCCGGGGCGATGCCACTTCGCCCCAGGGAATTACCTTCCCTCATATTTTGTAAATCCAAAATATTGTTGTTTTTTTAAACAACTGAACATTTTTATACATTTACTTTTAAGTCTATTTAGTGTAAATGTACTCCATGTTTCTTAATTAGTAAACTTTTAGAAGCTCCTCATTTTAACTTTGATGACTATGTAGGAGTTTTGTATAGCATTGTAAAATTGTATGCTGCCTGGGAGTTTAAAAATATCTATATCAGTCATTCAGTCAGACAAAATCATCAATCAGATATATATTAAATATATTGAACTGCAGTAATGTCAACCTGATGGTACGCATCACAGAGAAAAATCTGCTTATGTCTCTTAGTATAGCAACTGGTTGTTCTCAGCCACATTTCATGGATTGGGCCGTTTACTGAGCAGACAGTCCCAGATGTGTTGATGTGCAGCCGTTTGTTCCAGGAGGAGCAGATGATCTCTCTGTTGTCTGGGTGTGAGTGGGATCTTCTCATAGTTGGATACACCTGGCTTACAAAAAGATATGGGAGTTATGGCTGAGTAAAACTGAACAATATGTCTATACAAATGGTGGTAAAATAGTTTAGTCTATTGGTCTATATTTTTTTTTCACTTTGGAACAAACTAAACCAAATAAAGCAGAAAGCCCACTGTGTGCTCTTCAGAGTCTGAGAGCAATAGCCTATGGTGGAAAACTCCAGTTAACCTTTAACCTCTAAACCACACATGTAGATTATCCAACATCATTAACACAATTTGAATCTAAACTGCATGAACTGCCATCAGACTCATGGTTCACTGTATGTTCATATTGGAAGTTTTCGCTGAGATTAATTAGAAAATCTGCATCGGTTCATTAACTGAGAACTGGTTCTCGATTCCCATAGCTGAAGCTAATACAGCTTAACTTCTTCAAGATGTTGATGCTGGTTCTTCAATTCAATTAAACTTCATAAAACTTTATTCATCTCCAAGGGAAAATTTTAAAGGTGCACAGAACAGCAGGAGTACATACAAACATCTGAGCACATAGAAAAAAACTTAAAAAATAAAAGAACAAGGAAAATGTTATAAAAAAAGAATGAAATGAAGAGAAACAGCTTGAGGTGGTAACGACAGATCTGGGTCCAGAAGATGCAGTGCTCTGAGGACAAATGTATTTTTCCTTGCCTGGATCTTGGAGATCTCAGGCTGACTCCAGAGTTCTGAAATGTGTCACAATAAACAGCATATGTCACAGTTTGTTCTGGTTGCATACCTGCAGACCGGTCAGATTAGCTGACCCCTGTACACCACAGAAAGCACCAACTATGGGCATGTGAGCATCAGAACTGGAGCAGGGAGGAGAAGAAGGCCTGAATGCTGTGGCTGCTGGCTCATAACTTTAACTCCTTAAAAAACAAAAAACTTTTTCAATGTTACATGTTCACATAATGTTAGGTTTGCCTTAAGGGTTATTCCCCCATCAAAAATATACCAGCAGTGTTGCTTTGGTTCTTTTATGCATGTTTGAGAAATCCTTTAATCCCCATGGCAACCATTCAGCTGTGCAAAACACATGATTTGACCTGGTCCCACCTTTGGGAAGCAGCTTTTCCTCAGACCTGCAGCTCTGTCCTGTAACTCTTCCACTCATTTCCTTCAGGCTAGCCCACCAGCAATTAGCAAACACCTGGAAGAACTGCTGTTAAAGGAGCTACTTCTCAATGAACAACTGGTAAAAGCAATATAGAAGAGTTAATAGAGGAGTGTTGTGATAAATTCCTGAAAGTAGTTTCAAAAAGAGCAGAGTTTTTTGAAACTCTGCTCTTGAAAGTGGGCCTTGAAAGGCATTGAAAGGCCCACTTTCAAGGTTCTAAATTGTGAAGTCAAACTTTTTTCAAATCATATTTGATATATACAGGATTTCCTTTAACAACTGGATCTAACATAATTACTTGATTGTGCTATAAGATGATTTTTAGAGCTGGAAAACACGCGATACTGCCCCTTTAAGAAATCAATGTGATAGGAAACCTTGGGTTCTGTCATTTATACATGTGGCTGTTCACTGACATTTACCATTTAATTGTAATCCTAGCTGTGGCCTCTCTCAGCAGCATAATGCAATCTGGCCCTAAGCAAAAATGCTTCAGGAGAAGCACAAGAATAAGTTGAGCTGTTGACCTGGCCTCCAAATTCCCCAGATCCTAATCCAACCCAGCGTCATGATGTGCTATCATGCCTGGTCAGTGAAAGTGATTGCAATTCAAGAGATTTTTAAAAATGATTTCATGTTCATATAAAACCCTGACCATGATCCAGGAGCAAACTGAACCTTCTCTCTGTTTACATTCATGAAAGTAAAAATGACTAACTTGATGGTGCTTTTGGTTAAAACAGTTCAGCAGTTAACCCGTATGCAATCATATTAATACAATGTAGAATAATTAATTTGTCTTTGAAAGTGTCATTTGTAAACTACACCGTCTCCTCTTATTGCACATCAGATAAGATGATTTTGACCTCAATATTTACGTTTCCATTAACCATAAAATTGCACAAGTTGAAATGACAAAAATAAATTAGCTTAATGCAAACACTCCAATTTAGAAAAAAAACTGACATTTCTGATTAAAAAAAAAAGTTATGCTAAGTCGTATCAAAATAAATGTATATTTAAAAACTGCAATGGAAACACTTTTTTTTGCATCACAAGATGCATCAACCACATCTTACTGCTGGCAAAAACATTGAAGAAGACAACAAGAAGTAATATTAGGGTGATGGTTTGTTTTGGGGTTTATTTGAGCACTGAGCCTCTGGCTGCACCAGAACTCCACAGCATCACAGTTCATAAAAAGTTGTGTGTCACTACAATGTGTTGAATCCACAACTCTTCTGTAAAATCACTCACTCCAATTTCCCCAAAACGCAGCATAGCAGTCAACGCCTGAATAAAACACCAACGTCTCCTCTGATTGGCTGACAGATGATGAGCTCTAGCATCATGGCTGAATTATGAATAAATCTCATGTAACTGCTTACATCCTAAGCTGAAATAATTTTTGACGATTTATTCACATGTGATTTTAATTTCATGTAATGGAAACACCACAATTGCGAAATTTAATTTTTTCAACATTAGCAGAATTTAGACAAAGATTTGCACACATTTGTAATGGAAAAGCAGCTACTGATGAGGCAGAGTAACACCTTCTCGAACTCTTCACCTGTCAAGTAAGGAATGCTTGGTATTGGACTAGAAAAATTCCTATGATTTTATTAAACAGCCTGGGCTTGTGTCAGGAAATATGACAGCAACATCACTCTAAAGGATAAAGTTCATAGCAGTGGGATTTCTACATGCATGTAGTTACTTAAAACACATGTATATCAGGTGAAACAACCTGCAGGAGGATGGTCAGACTGACAACCCTACTCAGGTATTCAAGGTGCCTGGATGTGTGTGTGTGTGGCTGACACACACGCATCCATTACCTTCATTCGAAGGTAATGAAGAGACAGAGAAACAAAGTTAGGCGCTGACTTTTAACAGTTGACATATTGTCTAACAGGGTCTGCTCAGGTAAAGGGTAAAACGGAGCTGAAATGAGGCACATTATTGTCACAGGTAATTATTTCAGCAGAGTTTGAAATGGTGCCAAAAATTACCTGATACCAGGACTTCTTATCTGCTGCAGAGAGGGCAGGTCTGGGCCTGCAGCCTCGGTGAGCCAAGCCGAGTCCACACATAGACATCCTCAGACTGCCTGGAGCCTGCAGAAGCTGAGGGCCAATAGCTGTGCAGCTAGGTGTGTGATTTAAGGCTCGGCTGCTACCAGTCATTAGTTTTGTTAGCATATCTTGTGAAGCTAGCACATAAACTGCCCCGAACACAAATTGTTGCTCGTTAATGCGGCATACAGCAGCTGCGCAGGTTTGAACATGCGCTTCGTTTTTATTTAGCTAAAATTAGGCCTCATTGCACGGAATCATTAATTTATTTCTATCACAAAGATACCCAAGCAGACACTAGCTGAATAAAGTTATAATTTTGTTCTTATGAATAAAAGTGGTGCAGCATTCTTTAGCTCTTGCTAAGAATGCTTTTAATGAAGGCTGACTCTCGTTATTTATCGCATTCATGTCATCATTTGTCTCATCACAACCACATGAGATAAATGTTGTCTCCTGTGGTCTCAATAAAAAGCAGAGGCTAATTATGTGGTGGAGGGAAAGTGATACATGGTTTTCAATGTGTTTTACAAATCAAAATACAATTAAAGCTGCAGCTCTGTTGAGTTTAATCTGCCAGATTTTAACCTCTACAGACTGAAAACAATTTCCATCTCAAGCATTCAATGATTTACATCATGTTCGAATGTCATTGCCTCATTGAAAACATGCCTGGAATGTTGATTTGATTTCTTCACGCATGTTTGAAAAATCCTTTAATCTCCATGGTAACCATTCCACTGTGTAAAGCGCCTGGGTGGACCTAGCCACGCCTTTGAGACGCAACTCCTCCAATGAGGTGCACTTTTCGAGTCTACGCCTTACAGATCAGCCCTTCCCAGCTACTCCCCAACCCAACTCCTTCAGACTAGCCAGCAGGATGTAGCAAACACCTGGTGGAACTGTGCATCAGCTGAGCTCATTATAGGAGCGACCTCTCAGTAAAACACTGGTAAAAACATTGTTAAAGGGTTAATAGAGGAGCCATGTTGTGATGACTTCCTGAGGACAGTTTCAGAATGAGCAGGAGTTTTTAAAGAGACAGAGGCCCAATTTCAAGGTAGCAAATGACGACGTCAAATTTCTTTTAAGTCATATTTGACAAATACGGCAGTTTTGTAACGGAAAGTAATATATTTACTTGATTGTGATAGGAAATGGTACTCTGTGCCTGGAAAACACATAATACTGCCCCTTTAAAAGAAGCTTTTGAGGAAAAGATGGTGCTACTGATTTCATAGAACTGCCATCAAAATGTTTTTTTTTACTTGTTGTTATTACAAAGAAATAAATTCATTCCTACCGTAGAAGTCTTACTATATGAGTGGTTAATTTAGAAAAAAATCATAATGAATGACTGAACAATGAGCCAACTCTTGGTCGGTATTTTCTTCTACCGCCCTCGACCCCCACACCCTTTCATGGTGTGTCACATTGCAATGGCTGATTTTTGTAATGAAACCCCCCACTTGATGTCCTGACTGCAGCGACGACCTCAATCTGCCCTTTGTGCTTACAGGAAGAAGGAATGTGTGTCTGTGGGGGTGTGGGTGTGTGTGTGTGTGTGTGTGTGTGTGTCCTCCCCTGTAAAAGGGGACACTTTTCCCATAGAAGGGCAGGCGTCTACTCTCCATAAGCCAATAGACAGAGCTTTGTGGTACCACAGGTACAGCTACATGGGAACTCTACGTTGGAGTTTAGCCTTTAGCTCTTAAGCATGATTGAACCAATGACTCCTAATGAACTGGTTTCTTCTAGAAGCATTTCTTCAAGTTTTCTGAATAGCTGAAGCTTAAACAAATACTCAGAAATTGACATTATGTTGGTCTAGATGTTCAGCAAAACTCTGCTTGAAGTAATCCAATAATGAGCTTATTTCAGCTTCCCATGCCTCCACAGGAAGTTGTAATTTTCAACAATAAAGTACTTGTGTTGGAGTACATGTCTTGTCCAACATGAGCTTTAAAAAAGAGAGGCAGGAGAGGAAGCTTTGGAAAGTGGGAAGGTCATTGTTTCATTTTCCTTTTATTAGGGATGGGCCACCAGGAGATTCTCACAGATTGATAACTTTATATAAAAAGACATCCGTTTCCTGGACTCATCACAGAAAATGATAAATTGTTCAACACAACATCAATAATCTCCTGTATGTCAGTGTGAAGGTGCAAATATTTCACCTGGGTAAAGAACTACAGCATTGATTATTAGTTCTAATAATGTTATCTACAACAGCTCTCACTGTTATCTCATAGTAAATCTGACTTAAGCAAACATTTAGAGGTCATACCACCACATTTACTGTAGTAGTTTAAATGCTAACTTTGCAGAATACTTGACTTTTTTTCTACCTTCTGCTGTTTTAACAGTAACACAATCAAAGTAATATTAGGGATATTAGTTGGGCTTCTGTCCAAAATTTTTTAAGGTTGGGAAAACTGTGGATTTTATTAAATCCAGGTTTTAGTCCCTAACTTTTTAAACATCAGAGATGAACATTTGCAATTTGCAATTTTTTTAAGAGTAGCATAGAGGTAGAGCTGGCGACCGTATGCAGGGTTTTAGTCCTCAATGCAGCCATTCTGCTTTGACCCCTTACTTCAGCCCATTTCCAGTTTGATTATTGTTAATAAAGGGCACTTATACAACACAATCATTATAAATAAATAATTAAATGTCTGAAATCCAGCAGAAATAAGAAGTCTGTGTGACTAACTCCTACTTTTCAGTTCTCTTAAGAATGTCTAAACTTTTCTATTAACTTACTACAACACCACATACAAAAAAAAAATTGACTATCCAGACTGAGCTGTTCAGCTGAGCTGATTTGATCTGATCTGTTTCTCACCACTGACCTTTATACTGACCTGAATATTCCTTGTGTCCATCTGCAGCACTGAAGAGATCGTTCGACGATGAAAACATGGATGACATGACGTCCGTCACCTCAGCTTCCTCTGTCTCTGCCTCCATTTCTCCCTCTTCCTCCCGTTTCATCCTGAACCACAACAAACCCGCCATGGGGCCGGGAGGAGGCGGCCAGTCTCCTCCTGTTGCCGTCAACAACAATAGCAAGCTCTCTGCAGTGGACGCCCACATGCGCCTGAGCTCCGGTGTGAGTCCCGTCCTCAAGAGCCACGCTGTAGGCAGCAGCTTGTCCTTCAACAGAGGAACCATGAACAGGCCAATCGTACTCAACTCCAGCTCCTCTGTGACCAGAGCTGCTTCCTTCCAGAGCAGGTTGAACCCCAGCTTCTGCTCCACACTCTCAGGGCCTGGCAGTGACAACGACAGCCTTTACAGCTCTACATCCAGCCTGGAGTACTCTACTGGTGGAGGCCACACCATGACAGCTAACAAGCTGTCCTCCTATCACAGCCCTCCGCCACAGAGGGAGTACTATGGATCTAAGCTCAACTGGTCACAACATCATGAAGCAAATACAGAAAAGTTCTCCTCACATGGGAGTGTTTTCAAGTCGGAGGTGAACCAAGGGCTTGAGTTGATGTTGGATATGAGAGAGCCTCAGGTGTTAAACCATGGCCCTGTGTCAATTCTTGACTACCAACTTCCAGGAGAGGGGAACTTGGGAATTCTAAGAGATGGTGGTGGTAGCATGTCTCCAGGAATGAAATATGTTGATGCGAATTTTAACTGGAACGGTCTGCGTAGCGGGAACTCCTTTGAAGAATGCGGATCAAAAGAAGTTTCCCAAAAGCGGCTTCGGGCCGTCAAGGGTCCGCAGCCCAAAGCCAAAGAATCTCCACGTCTCAACAAGTTTCCCTTGGATCTGGACAGCCTGGTGAACAGCGTCTCACCGGCCTCCCCTACCAAGCCACAGGTGGGACTGAGGAGCCCAAAGACGTCAAACCGTTCCCAGCAGAGCGCAAATGACCTTCAGAGCTACAACCCAAGCCCTCCATCCACAGCTGCCAGCCCTTCAGCCTCTCTCAGCAGCCTGGACAGTTCTTCTGACACACCAGTTCGACCCAATAACTATCCACATTCACCCGTATCTCCTCGCTCTCCTGTTCTCTCACCCCATCCTGTCACTGTTCTAGAGAAGAGCTGCTCTCCTGTGTCCTTTGCCCTTTTCTCAGCTGAGAGCCACCAGAGGGATGCATTCTCACAGTCCCAAGCTGGACAGATGGTCTCCAATCTCCAAAGTCAATTTAGTTCTTCCAGCACCTTCAGCTCCAGAGTTATTGGATCTTTGGACGATGGCGAATGTGGTGAAAAAGAGAGTGTGGACCTGATCTTACAAAGGATTGCTTTGTTCTCTTGGCCTGTCACCACCGCAGGACCCGCAGTCCAAACCCCAAACCCAACCCAAAGTACTGCTGGATTGTTGTCTCGTTCTGGCTGTCCCACCGAGGACACAACCATCACCATGAGAAAGGAGGGGAACAAGAAACATGGAGGTAACACATTTTTTTCAGTGCTTTTTGTCTTTTTGGGGCTTAGTGTCAGGAACATGAGGCTGTCCGTACATGTTCAATTGCAGAGAGTATGCATGTGTGTATGTGTGTGTTGCATAGAAGTGATGACAGGAAATTTCTGTCTGTGTTTTTTGCACAAGGATGTTCACTTGCACAAAATAATGAAGACTGACAGAAAGACAGGATTAGCACACAAACCTTGACCTTATTCTCATTGTACAGACATGGTTTCTATTCCCCCACACCCACAGACACCTTGTTTGAAATGTGTTCCCCTGGCCCTTTATCTAATTCATTCATCTAAACATCGTATATAAGCAGTTTCCACTTCAATTATTTAGCCTAAAACAAGAGTGTTATGTAAAAACCTAATAATGTGGAGGTGGGTGTGCCAGCCTGCGTTCCCATTCCTCACAAAAACGCCAGACAAACACCTACATCTCTCCCTGGTTCCAGCAGTCACTCGTCACTCACCTTCAGGGGAAACATCATGACTCTTTCTGCCTGCATTATCCAAAGATTTACACAGGTCTAAAAGCTCAGGGCAGAGTTTGATGATGTTGGGGTGAGATGTGCTGTTCAGTTCATAGTATGTAGCTCTAATGCTGGTTTTAAAGACGTGGCTAGGGTTATTGAATTTCAGAACACTTGAATCTTCAAATTTTCAAAATGGTAGAAGCAAAATACAACTAAAAATTGGCAGCATGAACTCGTACAACACAAATTTGACAGCAAATTTCTTTGATTTAGATCATTGAGGACTGTTGTTTACTTTATGGTATTCTTGTTTTGAAGGCTGACTTTGGAACTACATATATATATATATATATATATATATATATATATATATATATATATATATATATATATATATATATATATGTCCTTTCAAGCAGAACAAATCAGCAGGAATGTTGTTAAATATGAGCATCAATTTAGCTAAATCTGGCTGATGGCTGATGTGTGGGAGTTGGATCTTTTCTAACTTCTTGAAAGTTTCATTGCTGTCTTTACGAAGGCAGCAGCACCAAATGAAAATGTTTGTTCCACAAAATAGCAGAAGTGTAGCATAAATATTAATGTCAGTTTTAAGATGTGAAGAAGGTCACTGGGTCACCTGACTGGGATTAAAGCTTTGTTTGCGGTTGTAATGTTGAGGATATGTCTTCAGGTCTTCGGTAGGTGGGTAAATACTTTGTGTGTCAAAATAAATCCTAAAACTCTGATGGGTATAATTAGTCGTTTCTGGTCAAATGAAACAGCACTCTGAATCCTAAAGGAGTTTTCATCAACAGGTTAACGCCTCATAAAATAATACCTGATTTTGTGTATGAAAGATTTGTCTTGGGGGTTGTAATTACAGCTCAATTGAACTTGGTAGATGAATGTTTTTCTCACAAATGGTCTGTGAATCCAAAGCACATCCTTCAGAAGGATGAAACAGAGGGCCTCCTTCCAGTGTCTCTTTGATCTGGTCTAATGAGACCTCAGGATGTTTACTCAGGAGTCTTCTCGAGTACAGATTGAATACACTCGGTTTTAAGAAACCAAACTATCAGTTTGACGACACGCAGCTGTGGGGATTTCCTCCGCTCCAGCAATCCCATCGTGGAGGTGGACCTTCTCTTTAGAGATGAAAGCGAGATGAAACCCGTCGTTCTGCTGCACTCAGCTGATAGATTCCATCAGCATGCTCCAAGATGTTAAGGATGCAGAGAGCAAGCAGGAAGCAGGTAGATGGAAATCAATCTAAACTTTAATCACAGACGATGGAGCAGGGCAGGAAATCCAGGAAGTTGAGGTAGAGCCACAGATGAAGGCCTGAAGCTTTAGAACTGCAGCCAAAGCAAACATAGTAGGCCAGAAGCCAAAACGAGAAGAACGGATCCTAATGCAGACACTGGTGGTTTTAACAGGTGCGAGGCCAAACCGACTGAAGCAAACAAACAAAATCAGACATGAAGCCATTACTATAGGAAACAGAGTTTAGATTTATGGCCCAAACCGAAAGCCCGGGCTTTGGTTCGACAACAGAGAAAGTCAAACTAGAATGTACAATGTAAAGTTGTGTTAATCTACTCGCTACAGTGTAAACAGAGGAGTAGATAGTTGAGGGAAAAAAAAGAAGCCAAGAGACTGTAACAAGCACAGTGCTCTGCATGGGCATGTGGCTCCGCCCTGCTTAGCTCGAGAATCGGTGAGATGGGCTCCTATCAGTCACACATCCCAGGTGATTTGCACCTGACTCACCATGCGGTTACAACAAACAACAAGATGGAGCTGGAAGATGTTCAACAAAACCTGAAAACAGGAAAAGATACAACAAAAGCAGGAAAATCATGTTCAAATCAGAACCCAGAAAAATAAAACCACCAAGAGTTCTAATAATGAACCCAGATTATAACCCCTGAGTACATTTCTGTAGGCCTTTCACAGTATGCAATAAATGAATTAATCGCATGATAAATTCAAATGAGCTCAATAATTTCCATTTGCATGATTTATTGTTTTTCTCTTTTCTCTCTTTCTATCAAAAACTGGATGGCCAAAGTCTTCAGTCTGATGTTTTGGTCTCAACGAAACCTTTTTTTTGAAGCACAATTTTGTTTACAGAGACTTCATAATTCATTGTGTTTGTTGTTTTTGTGGTTTTGCTTATTTATTTTGGATATTTTAAATATCTTCCAGTGTTAAATGTTCATTAGAATTGAAAGTTTATTGATCTTTCAGAATGTGTTCTTCCATTATTATGATGTTGCACTATATTACTTGAAAAATTGTCTCCACATAACAATATTACTGTTTACCGCAATAACTTCCGAGACAATTTATCGCCCAGCAAAATTTGCTATTGTGACACATTTACACAGATCGCAGGAGAGCAAAAGAATGCATGTTAGCTGCCCAATTTATTTCCCAAAAGGAAAAACAGTCTACAAGTAACAAGTAACAGCCTTTCACGTGCTGAGGCATGCATTGGGTCTTAATCAAGTCTTTGAAACTGAGAATTGGGAAATGTAATTGGATAGCAGTAATCCAATTTATTTAATTCAATCTGCATTCTGGGTTAATTGTCCACCATCCTGTGGGCAGCTGTGGCTCAGAAGGTTCCTGCATGTTCTGCAGCTTCAGAGTGACTGTGGCGTCTGTTGCCGTCGTGTTTCACAGCGTCCTCAGCAGAAGACTGACAGGGGACTGATTGCCTCTACAAGGAGGCCATTCACAATTCATGGTGCACTAAGGAAATGTGAAAACATTATTAAGTTTTGGAAGTTGCTGAAGTAAAAAAACGGTCGTTCTCATCAAGTGAAGTCAGTGTGGACTATTGCAACAATTTGGTTGATTTATAAAAAAAAAATCAAACAAAGAAAAAAACAAGTTTGTGGTTCAGGAATAGCTTGACTCGGAGAAAGCCACATTTATAGGCCATGTCCAGTATTGGTCTGTGACGCAGCTCTTCTGGAATGGACTCGCTTGCCAGTCCTCTCAAGGCTGCGGTTCTCCCTGCTTCCTGCCACAGTTTTTCTCTCCACTCAATTTTCTGTTAATATGCTTGGATACAGAACTCTGTGAGCAGCTAGCTTCTTCAGCAATGACCTTATGAGCCTGACTGTCTCCTGGACATCTGTCCAGTCCTACTGACTAGGAGTGAGAAATTGTTGGAGTATATCACTCTGTGTGCGGTGATTCTGGATGATGGGGTTAGTGATAGGCCCACAAACTGCCCTGGCACATGAGCAGAATAATCTTAGGGTTGTTTGGGTTTGAAGTGGAGTAGAGTTAGATCAGCTGTCTGTCCGATCGTCCGTCTGTTGGTAGTTTGAAGTACACGCTTCATAAGGCCTCCACAAATACCAAAATCAGAGTGAGTTGTTGTTGATGTTATAAGGGACGGTTGTATAATCGTCTCTTATAATTCCCAGTCTGATCTGGCACAAGTTTCCATTTAGAGCATTTAACATGCTTTGACGTGCGCTCATGTTTTGTGAATTACAGGTTGCTTTGAACTAATGGGTGTTTACGTTGGACTTACTGTCTTTCTCTATGTGGTGCTTTGCTCAGATCGTTTTGTTCCCATTAAAGGCTTATAAAAAGTTCCTCAGTGCCTAATCTGCTCCTTCCTTCCTTCCTTCCTGCACTCACTCAGGAATACAGGAGAAGTAGTGGCTATTTTTGTTGTAATTATATTCTTGTCAGTGTGTTTTTTAATGAAATAAACCAGTGATGAAACTGATCATTTGACTAGTAATCCCACTTAGTTTCTGTAATCTTGTGGAAGCATTTAAATCACTAAGCCGCCAGTCATTTATTAGAAACCAGACAGACTGAGAGGTTCCTGAGAACGAAGGCTTCACACCAATCACAACGTTTCACTTAATTACACTCCAGCATCTCCCTTCTGCTGCTACGGAGTCTGAAGGTTTAATAAATGATATTAACTGTTGACTCATCAGTCATTGTTTCATCTTAAACTATGCTGGGCTGCAATAGATCTTTTGGGCCTGCTTTAATGTTCTGTTGTAACTTGCCTGAATCCATAAATGATTCGGCAGGTCGTGGAATGAAAAATTATTGACATTAAAAAGCATAGACTGGATAAAATGTATCAGAATGCAAAATTATTACACATAATCTACACAAACATACTAAACTGTGATGGATTTTGCCTGTTCATCCATAAAGTGCAAGTTTGTTATTTAAGCAAAAATAACGGAAACGCCCAACTTTAGCTTCTCATAAGGAAGCCTCCTTTCTGCCTCGTTTTCAGGCCACTATTTTTTCCTTCCTTTAGCTCAGATTAGAAAGCGGTTTCCTGTCCAGTTGGTAGGTTCAAGGCTTCTAAATGTGTTTCCTGCAGCAGATAAGATTAGTTCCCCCTGTCTGTTTCAGCTCGTTATATGAACCCCCGAAACACACAAGATGGACAATGATAACAGTAGAAATGATTTGAAAAGACAAGATGGCGCCAGTTCAAAGGATCCTTAGTTACATTTTCCTCACTCAAATAAAGCCTGAAGTTAGGAGAAGATTAAGGTTAATAAATCACCTGTTTAAGAGTTTCATGCTTGCCATGCAGAGAGAGAAGAAAAAGAAAGGAAGCCGGCTGAAGCTATTTTGTCAAAATGGAGTTACAGCAATAAAAATGTGAAGATTTAATAAATGATGTTCCATGATTTTATGATTTTAGGTTAGTGAGTGTAAATCAGGCTGATAGACCACATCACAGGCTCCACATCTTCAAAACTCTGCTTTACTCATAAATCATCCAGTTATCTTCTATGTCTGCAGATTGGTTTCCATAAGGAAACGTTTTGTGAAGCATTGCAGGGAACGTTTCAGTTAGTAGGAACAATATACATTCCATCTCTAAGTCAACAAATTCATACAACAGATAAAAAAAAAATCAATCAAATCAAAATCAATCAGAAGTATCAGCTCCTCACTCAGACCTTTGCAGGTCACACTTTGCAGAGTCCAAAACTCTGTCAGCTCTTCTGAGTATTTACTGTTATATTCTGAAATCTGGATCTTTATCTCTCTTTAGTTTTGCAGATGTACACCAAGCTGCAAGTGCATTTCAATAAACATACCAAACATTTAGTACAGCAAGTAATCCTGCTTTTGATAAAGATTATTTGGTACCACTTTATTTGACGGATGTGCATAAGACTGACATGACGCTGTCTTAACACCTATCATGAAGATGAAGGGGTTTTTCATGAATGTTTACGAACATTGTCATGAATTGTCATTTGATAAATAATGACACTTTTAATGCAACTTTGCATTAAAGTTGACTTTAAAAGTCCATTGCACTTTTAAAGTCAACTTTACTTTAAACTGACTTTTAATGCAAAGTTGCATTAAAAGTTTGTTATAATTGTCAACTTTGCATTAAAAGTGTCATTATTTATCAAAAGACACTTCATGACGTAAACATTCATGAAGACTCCTTCATGTTCAAATGAAGTGTTACCGAATATTTTACCTGTATTGAGGCGTAAAACACCTTATCTTATCTAAGATACCCGTAGACACCCAAGTCGAGAAATGTTGAGAAGAGATGGAACAGTCAGCCCTCAGCAAAAGCCTGAGTCTACTTTTGGTGCATTTCCACCAGCTCTGTTCGGTCCACTGTAATCCAACTCCAGTTTCTTGGTCTAGAAAGTTCGCTTTGTTTGGAGAGGTGTGAAAGCAAACTGGTCTGCGACAAATCAAGGTCTAGTTTTGGTTGAAGTGAACTTCCGATGGATATGTGAACACCAAGCGGACCAGAGACTTCCGGCTTCAAAAGCAGGAAGCAGGCTATAGCCAATGCATTCTGGGTAAATACAGCCAAAAAACATGAACACTAAGTCATGATGGGGTGCAGGGAGAGCCTTTATAGTCACTGATTACCCAGGCAGTTAACTCAAATATATCTAAAGCACTATTCTGTAAAACATAAGAAATTGTGACATGATTGGGACGTCTCATAAAGGCACAGAAAACAACGAACAGCTGAAGAAGGACTGAAAAGTTCTCCTCTCTGGATAGAGACTAAAGTCAGAGACTGAAATCTGATGAGGGCCCCTTCCCTACCTGCAGCGTACATGTCCCAGCTGTTACAATGGAGACACAAGTTATACACATTTAGAATCAAGGATAAACACAAACATACACACACTCTCACTCACACACACATCTTTCCATCTGCACCGGGACTTTGCATTGACTCGCATTCATTTTTCATACATTTAAGTAGCCTAACATTGACACTTACCCTAAACCTAACTATTTCCACTACATGCCTCAGCCTAACCCTAAACTAAACTCAGTTCACACCTTAGTCCTAAACCTGACCCCTAATCCAAAACAGTGCCTCTTCTTACTGCCCGGGCTTTGAGCAGTCGGTCCTCACGGCACAGTATTTGTTGGAAAAATAGTCCTTACACTGTAGCAAATGTAAGGCCAGCCACACACACAAACACACACACACATGCAGAGGAATGTAAAGCTCTCATTTCCTCACACACAGGAGTCAATTAAAAATGAGTCAGCCCCTAAAGCTGAAAGTGATAGCTGACACTTCCTGTTGAAGTGAAGTAAATTCAGGGATAAACAGCAAGTTAAGTGATATTCTAGCAAAAAAAACTCCAAGAAGCAAATTACTTAGCTGTAAAAACAGGTTTAAATTGCTAGCTGTTCATTGCTAAGATAGCTTAGTTGAACCTGCAAAAGAAAACTTGACATGGGCAGTAAGATAGTTTAAGGTTTGGGTTTGAGCACAGTTTTTCTATATTTGTATTTTCTAATAATTTATTTCAGACATATTTTTTTAAAAAGCAAACAAGCACATATAGATATCTATATGGATCTGTTGACTGAATATAACTGCACAATTAGCTACTTGCAATATTACTCTGTGCAGTGTTATTTTCCTGCAGCTTGCTGTCTCAGAAGTGTGTGGAGCAGGTTGTGACTCTAGGGGGAGCTATTTGAGGTCTGATTAATGCTGACTGGGCCACAAGGCCAGAAACTGTAAGATGTGAAAGAAAACTTTCTGCATTTTAATCTGAACCTTACTGATGGTTTTCATGGAAAATGATCAGAGGAATTCACTGATATGGAGTAGCTGCTTTCTCCAGTCTATATCCGTCTCACAGTGGGGGCTACCCCAGGTGCAGGAGGGGCCGTTTATATTAGCTTTAAACAGAATGAATTATTAAGAACAGCTGCTTTAAGGACCGGAGTATTTATAATGAGCTCCTTGTGACTAACAGTGAGAATCCCACCCAGACAGAGCCCACTCCCGCTCAGGATCCACAGCCAGCTGTTGAGGCCGCAACGTAAACTCAGGCTAACACTTCAGAAGCTCAACTTCAAGAGCTCTATATATGACTTTAGAATACACTTGCATGTGTATTGGAAAAGTATTCACTCCCCAAAAACTTTCATTTGTTTTATTTTATCTGACAGACTGACACATTGTAGAACATCGGTATGATGTTGCATGACCTCCGAGTTTGTTTAGAGAACATTAGTGAATAAACGGCATCATGGAGACCAAGGAGACTGTCGCCATGGAGAAGCTTAAACAAGGGTTAGGTTCTACAACTATATCCCACGCTCTGAACATGGAGAGAGGACCCACCAACACAAGGAGGTCCAACTGAATGGGCAGAAGAGCAGCCAAGAGGACCATGGTGACTCTGGAGGAGCTGCAGAGATCAACAGCCTTAAAAAGTCTTTAAAAATGAAGGCCTTAAAATGTCTTAAATTCATGATAAAATAAAAAGATACGTTGGCCTTAAATACATCACAAATAATCACAGGTTTTAAAAGGGCAGCACTGTGTAAAATTGACTTTTGTGAGCTTTACATGATATTATAATGTTGTTCCCTCATCAAAAAGATATGTGGAATGTTTCTTTGAAATCCTTGAATCATCATTCAGGATGCAAAACCCCTGAGTGGACCTAGCCCCGCCTTCTGTGACGCAGCTCCTCCTCACAGCTGCAGCTTCCAAGTTCCCAAGTGCCTCACAGAGCAGCCGTCCTCCACTCAGCTCCTTCAGACTAGCCGACAGCAATTAGCAAACAGCTGATGGAACTGAGAATCTGCTGAGCTAATTATAGGAGCTACTTCTCAGAGCAACGCTGGTAAAAATGTTGCTAAAAGGTTAATAGAGGAGCCGTGTTGTGATGACTTCCTGAAGAAAGAGTTTCAGAAAGAGGAGGAGTTTTTAAAGAGACAGAGGCCTAATTCCATTAGATTTGTTTTGAGTCATATTTTATATTATATATATATATAAAGTATTTTTATAACAACTAAAGGTGACATAGTTATGTGATTGTACTATAAAATGGCTGGAGAATACATCATTTTGCCCTTTTAATTTTTTTCTTGGCATGACTAATCTTGTATATAGATTAAATATACAAATATAATTAAATATACAAGAATAAAAGATGGTAACAATGTATTAAAGTTTGTTTAGAAGAATGTAGACGCAGGTCAGCATGAAGCTGTTTTCAGAGGTATGTGGTGCAGGATGTAGTGACATCTAGTGGCACAAGCTGCAAACTGCAGCTGCCATGTTGCTACAGCTGCAGTTTGCAGCTTGTGCCACTAGATGTCACTACATCCTGCACCACATATATATGGTATATATATATATGTGCAGTTTTCTGTCTCGAGGCAGTTGAGGCTACCACTAACGAGTGGCTAATATAGCCTTGCTAGCTAGCTAGTTAGCTTTTTTATATCCATGTGATGCTACATCCATTCTGTGCCAGTGTGGAACTCCGGTGGTTAAGAGCGCAGAGAGCCATGTGAGAACCACCAAGCTGCTCCCAAGGGCCGCAAACAGACCCCAGGAACCCCACACCTTCTACTGCTATGAGTCTGTTTGTCACATGAAATCCAAATGAAACATGTTGGATGCAGCCTGAGACATCTGCAGGAGCCGGAACCAGGCCAGCGTGTCTGAACGGCCATGTCACAGCGTGTTAGTGGGAAAGTTAGACAGTTTAACCAGGAAACCATTTTCTCCTGTTAGCAGGAAATGTGTCATCTTCTGACACACTCTGATGCACGCAGCCACGCCTCTCCACACACACACAGTGATATGACATCCTGCCCAGTTGTATATGTGTGTCACTGCAGACAGCTGTGCCTCCACACCAGGTAATGAACTGCTCTCTCCTTCCTGTTTTACTGTTTTAAACGGCTCCATATTTGTCTGTCGTACTGAGCTGCTGCTGTCCAGGCTGCTGGGCAGCTTTCTGGACTTTCAGGCCATCATAAAAACTAGATTGGTTGTGAAAGGGTTGCCTTCTTCACTCAGGAAGAACAGCAAACTGACTGAACATTGCATAACTTTTACCGCCTCTCATTCTTAATGTCTGCAAAAATAAGTATGTATTTATTTTTACCATCTAATAATTCCAATTAGGTTTTCTGTGCATTTCATTTCTCACAAAGCAAAAGAACATTTTCTGTGCAGAAACTGAACAGAAATGATCAAAAGCAGCTACCACTTTTCACTTTGCTCTAAATACTGGACCACATTAATTTGAACATTAAAATATTGATTTATTTTTTCAGAGCTGGCCATTTGTAGCCAGAAACAATCATAAAATATTTTAAAAAATGACTTCAAATAGATTCTAATCTGAAGATGTTAACCTACATAGTAAGATTATTTCTTTCTTATGTGTAGATTTAAGTCCAACTTTCTTGCTTCTAAAACACTGAAACACTTCCAAGCATAGAATTAGAGGAGCAAGAAAGCATCTTTATTCCTCCTAAAAAGACATAAAGCAACAAAGAGAAGTGGATTTCTTCCTTTGCCTTCTGAGATACCAGGATAACTTGCATTTGGTCGAAACACTCTGACATTTACACACACCACCTGCTGTCTTATTACAGCACTGTGTGTTGAGCTGGAGAGCTTTCAGTCAAGGATCAGATTAGAATAATCTGAATCCCATCAGCTGTTAAAAATACCCAAACAATATCGTAATCGTTCAGAATATGAAGGAATGAAAACCCAGGAGTAAACCAACACATTTACGACTGGAAGCAGAATGTTTTTCCCTTATCTTCAAACTGATCCTGTTCTTTTTGACATCAGAATGCTGCCGGGTCTCTTGTTAGACAGAAATTCTAAATAAAGTTTAATGTGCAGATATGGGTGGATTTTATTAAACGTATCAGTCAATCTGAATAAGCAGTCTGTATTGCACGTTACAGGAATGTTTAAAATCGGTTTTAAAAATTGGCCTCAGATGCTGTTCTATGGCTTTATGCTTTTTAGATAGTTATAGAAATTGTGAGTTTAAGATGCACTTCTGGAAACTTTTGAGGTTGTTTTTGTCTGATAAACATCCCACAATCTGCACCGTGTGGTTTTGTATAGTCGAGGCTGCATTAAAAAAGATTTTTATAGTTTGGTAAAGATCGGTTTAAAGGGTCAGTTTCAGTTTTAGTGCAAACTAAATCAAACTAAAACAGTGGAAGTAAAGTCTACTGGAGTGGTGTGGACTACTTCCTGAGAAGACGGCTATGAAAAATACTGGATTGTCTCTTCTTGTAAAAATAATATTTGAATCCAGATCATCTTCATGTTGTCATGGTCCATGGGACAGACACCCATGGACAGTGGGTGTCTGTCGTCTCCTTACACTGCAAATATCAATCTATGCAATATTTCTAAAGCAAAGGCCTTCACCCTGTCCTGACCACTAGCAGGTGGTCTCATGTTGGACTCTAGAGTACTTTGGGACACAGAGTCCTGCATGGTGTTTGTGTTGGTTTACTCTGTGGGGTCTTCAATGTGTTTTGGTCAAACTTTTCTACTTTAGACTCGTTGCATTTAAAGAAGGACGTAGCAGGAATCGTTTCTGGTCGTCTCTCTGAGCTTCGTGCTCTGACATTGGGTTGAACCTGCTGGGATGTCCAGTGTGGAATGATGACCAGATCAATGGCAGCAACAGTTGCTTCTCTGCGATCACTGCTGATGTTTTCCCGGCGCGGCGTTGTGTCCTGGGAGCAGCCGACCACAGAACTGTAGCTGTTAATGAAGTGAACTTTATTTGAAGCACCTGGATGATGCTTCCTGTCTGAAAGCTGAGGGAATCAGCAAAGGGGAACTTTTTACACACAGCCTCTATCTGTCTGGGCTTCATCGTTGTTTTATAAATAGTGTCAGTGAGAGGTTATGTTGTTTATTACATATTCTAGTACTGTAGAGGATAGATGTAAATAATTTTAGAACCAGATAAAGACCAGATTGTTTTGTTATGTCCTGGTGCATGATCATCGGCGGAAATATGAGTCACTTGGACATTTCAGTGGATTTAAAAGACAATAAAAGATTCATCCCAGAGGAAACACAGGGCTGCAGTCATCATGTGTTCCACCAAATTGTGAAACATTTACTGTAAACCCGACTTGTCCAGCTCAGATACCTTTTAAGACTCTAAATGTAAGTTTCTAACACAATAAGAAAATACTTTCTCAGCTCCTAACAGATCTACAGAGCTCCTAACAGAGTAAACTCCATCCACCTTCCCATCAACGCTGACCGAATTCTTCTGCTCTTGAAGAGAGTATTTTTATGGCATGAGGTCAGTATGTCATATTAATTCTTACTCTGTGCATGTTGGACATAAAGAACAGACCACCTTCTACCAAATGTTTGCAGTGTCCCTTACATGGCAAACAGCAGGAATAGGACTGAACCACTAATGCTTCGTTTCCACACAGCTTCAGATCGGTTTCATATCTTGTCAGTTTCCATTTTAAAAGTGTTGCATACAGCCGACCTGCACCACACGGTTACTGTGCCTCCTTCAGCTGGAGGTCAATAAGCCAATGGTATGATACGGTCAGGGCGGAGATATTGGTATCCTTTGACTAGGTACAGAAAACCTTCACTGCTTACGACAAAGCACAAGACGTGGCAGCGTATAACAATCATTGTCGCTTCTCTAGGATGATGCTTTGCTCGGTATTTGGGTTTAACCAAATACCGAGTCCAGCGGGAGTGGGAGTCCAGCTGGAGACACAGAGAACTGTGGAAAAGCTCTCCTGAACATACCAGACCATAAAGTGGCGTACTGACCTGCAATGATCCGAACCGACCCATACGATACAGAACCGCACCATACCGCTCAGTGGAGATGAGGCACAACGGTTTTCCTTTGAGAAGAATCTCCCAGGACTCTTTTCGGATTGCTTTATGTCAGAAAATTGTGAAAACCGAGTTAATTTCCATTTAACTTTGCGGTCTTATACTACACCTTGCACTGTTGCCTTGCAGCATGAATGTCTTGAGTTGAAATCCCAACCTGGGCTCTTTCTGCATAGAATTTAGATGTTCTGGCCAAGGTTCTCTCCAGATACTCCAGCTTCCTCTGAAAACCTGGCACTTGGCTTATTCAGTGTCTGAATTAGCCCTTAGCTGTGAGTGTGTGTCCATCACTTGTCCTGTTTGTGTCTATGTTTCCCTGTGATGGAGTGGCGACCTGTCCAGGGTGGACCCCGCCTCTGACTCATTGACCGCTGGAGATCAGCATCCGTCCCTCAGCGGCCCTGTCATATGTGACGGATGGAATATGAATGAAATATATTGGCGTTCTTTATTAAGTGTTAAAAAACGTTGAACAATTCATTGGGTATGAAAACGTTTATGAGACCCTGAATGCTGTAAGATTAAAGAGACCCCAACCTTACCCTAGAAACCACATAACCACTGTGTTTGTCAACTTGTCAAAACCAAACGCTGTTTTCTCCACCTGGTCTGACCATACTTTTAGCCATGCAGAATCTAGTTCAGAGTTCACTGTGCTACTTGTCTGACACAGTGCATGTGGACCGTTGAAACTAAGCTCTCTGCAGGAAGTGGAGCTAAGGGGGCTATCGGTGTTCTTAGACTCACCAATAGATTAGACCTGCGGTTACCTAGGGTTACCAGTGGAGATCTTTCAGAATGACAGCTCAAACCTGGAATCATGACTTATTCTTCCTACGTGCAAAAAAAAAAACATCTAACCTCAGGCTGGACAACAGATCACAATAGGCATTAGATCAATGTCAATAGATAGTACTGCTGATAGAATAATCAATATTTAATCTATAGAATATTCACTGAGCTCTGATCCAGAATTGCACAGCATTCTGGGAGATGTATGCAGAGGAAAGACTTTAGCTGCTCAATCTCTCCCGGCCAGGTCAGCAAAGTGAGTGGCATCAACAAACTCAGTCTCTCTCTGGTTACCTAGCAACAACCTGCTATGGTTAAAAAAAAATAGAGCTTAAATAATAGCAACTTTGATCACAACCTGTTGAGAAAGGTGCTGCAAAATCTGTCATTTTAGGACGCAGCAGTCACAAAAAAAACATTGCAATACTGGAGGGGTTTCTCTGTGCTGCTACATCACATCCCTCTCCGGACTAAATAGTGACTAAAGATGCACCTCAAATTGCTTTACAGTTTACTGACCACATGACAAACCCAGCAGCTGTTGACTTGATCTAGCTGGGTGCCGTCAGAGAGACTTGGAGCTGCTATCAGTGGCGATTGCAGCATCTATGGCTCTCCGGCTGACAGCTCAGTCACTGCTGGGTAAGTGATCCTGACGGGGGAGGAAGGCGTAGTCCTGCTCCTCTCAGGGATTAGTACAAGCTCCTTGGGGCATTTACATGTGAATAGATCCTGGGGCTGCAGTCCAACTGCACCCCCTCCCTCCGTCTCTCCCTCTCTGTCTCTCAACCTTTCTTCACTCTGCTCCTGACAGCAGGGAGAACCAAAGGGAGGCAGCAGGCAGGGGGGAAAAAAGAGTTCCTCACCGTTACCAAAAACAAACTTTGCCAGAACGGGTTTGGGAGGTTGCGTTTAGAGGCCTTCCGTTGCCAACTGGGGATTCCCTCTGCTGGCATTTGTGGATCGGAAAGAAAGGTAGGAATTGTTGTTCTCCTTTGGCTGTTTTGGTTTTGTTTCTGCCCTCGTGGATTTCGAAGGGGAGTCCCTGATATTCCATGCTTAGTGTTGTGGCCTAACAATGAAAGCAGATGGGACTGGTCCACTCTGGCACTCAGGATGGGGGCTGGGGGAAAGGAAGGCCTGCGCTCCGTTTGTCTCCAACTGTTGACTGCAACAGGTCCTCAGAGTCGGAGCCGTTTCCTAAAAGTTCATGATTATTAACGAAACTCATCTGCCCTATTTTTATTGAAGCTTCGCTTCTTTTTAAAACATATTTAAAATAATCATAGAATCCTTAATAACACACTGAAACTCTTTATTGGTTCCTAAATGCCCGCACTGATCTGATATGGTGTAGTGGACCGTAGTAGACCTAGAGCTGGTAGACTGTGCCTCGGTGAGGAAACCATTTCTGTTTCTAAGGTTCAATCAAATACATTTTTTATGGTATAGAAATTTTTGGGGAACAGTAAAAATTCTTTTAACAGCAAACATTTTACTTTTCCGACTTTCAGGCCACCAACAGAGAGACCTGCTTTCTTTAGGAAAATAATGACAAAGTGCCCATTATAATCATTGAAAGAGTTTATTACACCACACCACCATTTATTTTGGGTTTGATCTCTGATTGGGCTCATAAACTCTTACTATGATCAAACCAAAATAACTCTGATTGATCTCTCCTGTGTTGATATTTTACTCGGTGGAGTTACATGAGCACATTTGTTTGTAGCCAATCACAGCCCCTTTCAAATGTGTTAGTGAACACACTGTGCATAAGGCACAGTGGTGGCTTATGCTCTGCTGAGACTCAGAATGGGAAGTCAGAGTCACTCTGTGAAGACGACGCCCCTCCTCAGTAGGCTCCTTCCTGTAACCTGACTGATGGGAAACTCTGGATTACAGAACCAGTATGACATCATCTAAATCAGAGACAGCAGGACGTCTGCTGATGTCCACATTGTTTCGTCCTCCAGTGTCCATCTGATCAGAGAAAAAGTAATGTTACAATGAGGATGCTTTGCTCTGATTTAAAGGGGCAGTATTATGTAAAATTGGCTTTTTTAGCTTTACATCATGTTGTAATGTTTTTCTCTCATCAAAAACAAAACTGGACTGTTGCCTTGACTCTTTCATGCTTGTTTGAGAAATCTTCTAATACCCCGTGGCAACAATTCTGGGGTGCCTAAACGCTTGCAGTCACAGAGCTCCACCTACTTCCACTCAGACTAGCAGCAGCAATTAGCAAACACCCATTTGGTTCTGCAACTTCATCCTCATGATCTGAAAACACTCCATCTTGTTTGATGGGAAAAGTCAGAGTGATCTATAAGGAGGAGTTTGTAGTTGAATTGACTGTCATAGTTTTCATGTTTGTGTGAGAAGCAGCTGATTGCCAAGCATCTCTGTTCTGCAGGGACAGGTAGTGCTGTTGCCCCTGACACCAGGCTGGTTTCTGACTCAGTGCACTGTGTGTCAGCTTGCTTCAGAATGGGAAAACCCATGTGACTGATGATGCTCGAATCAGTCAAACTGATTCACCTGGAGACATCGGAGCGATAGAAATGTATTGCAGAGGAAAGACAGTGTGCTCTGTCTGAGCACACTGTCTTTCTGAACAACTGAGAGCACACAGACAGTTTGTGTTTGTATATATGTGCACTTAACCTGACTAGCTGTGTGTATGTGTGTGGTCAGCCAAGGCCAAGAGATGTCTGGACAGTCAGTAACACAAGTGGGAAAATGCATAAAATACGAACGCTCCACAGATGCAGCCCATCTTCACCTGTTAATGCCCAGCAGTGCTGCGGGAGTCAGAAATGAATCAACAGTTGGTCAGTGAGGGTGGAAAAAAAAATAGATTTTTACTGATGACTAGTGATGACACTATGTAAAGTCACCTACGTAAAGTCAAAGGAAATTAGTAGGGATATGTGATATTGGATTTTTACTAAAACTCATTTGGCTGATAACCAATACCGATTCTATACTTACTGAAACTATATGGCTTTCTCTACTGTGGAATTAAAATATTGCATTATTTTTTACAATTTAGCCTGCTACCAAATGCAAGTGCTAAAAAGTGGGCTGAAAATGATACACACTTTCAACTTATTATGTTTAATGTCAAATTTATTCATGATATTTTCTCTCTAAGACAATGATACTCAAACAGCACAAATCTGACATCTTGCTGTGCTGCAGGCATCATTGTCACTGATATAAAAGGAACATACAGCCTTTTATATTGGTGAGTTATTTTGACGGACGATGTCCTATATTAAATCTTACAGCTAATATTGGCCGATATCAAGACCACACCGATCATATTGTGCATCCACAGACATTAGTGTTACTTCATGGTGCTGGTGCCCTTTATTTGACTGTTATAAAATAATTTAAATCAAGAAGATGAGCTATAAGAAGCATTAACAATATACACAGTAGCAGTAATGCGTCTTTCTTTTATGTTGATGTTGGAAGATGTGGCACTAAAACCTTGAAGTTTAAAAACTTCTTCGCTGGTAGATTATTTCCCTTATAATACGGGAAAAAAATGTGTTATAAGCTTCTGAGTTCATTTAATCTAATTTCAAATTGAATAGGATATTTCAGTAGAAACTAGGCCAAAGTACTTGGTAAGATTTTGAGTTTCTGCACCTTGTATGAGAACATATTTGCTGTATTGTTCTAATGCACATAACTCACTCTGAAGTCATCCTTGCTATTGAACCAGCGACCTCTATCCCAGTTGTCGATTAGCAGTGATGTGTTTGAGGATCAGAATGAATCCTTTTTCTCTCAAATCGTTCCTGGTTAAAGCCGCAGCATTGTCTGAGTGTGTCGGTCTGTTTGGACTCAGCAGGATTAGTTCTGTTCTGTGTGCGCTCAGATATTTATAGCTGATTAAATCATGCGGACTGACACCGGTCAACGGCCTCTGTGCTCCACCGTGCACTGTTTGTGCAAAAGCAACAGCTGCTTTTCACATCTTGTTGAGTCACAGTAAACACACATGCCAGTCATGCTACATGACTTTGTTGGTGTATTTGCAGGAACATACAGCGAGAGCTTAAAGGGAGGAAGTAGGGGTGAAGGAGGGGAGGGGGGTGTC
Source organism: Phalloptychus januarius (assembly GCA_902982915.1). NCBI lineage: Eukaryota > Metazoa > Chordata > Actinopteri > Cyprinodontiformes > Poeciliidae > Phalloptychus > Phalloptychus januarius. The sequence continues at coordinate 1,179,516 of CADWAE010000476.1, forward strand.
AGCACCGTCCAATCCTCTTACAGCACAGACAGATACATGCAGTCACACGCAGACCGGAGCCGATAGGCTTCATTCAGCTAAGTCCTGCGACGCAGCATGCTGCTGTGTGCGTGAACACGCTCTAAGCCCGGGGAGGCTAATTATAGCTGCTTGTTACCTGTGTGTGTGTCATTGTCCAATTAAACGTAAACTTGACTACTGGAGCCATAAATCTGGTCTCTTTTTTAGAACTTTAAAACCGTTTTTGATTTTCTGCAGAGTTGTCATTAGAACAAAAACTCCTCTGGAGATGAGAAAGAGAGAAGTGTTTAAAAACACTCTGACTCAGAACACTCACACCAAATTCCTGAAACTGCCTCAAAGAAGTAGTGTGGATGTGTGTGCATGTGTGTGGATGTGTGTGCATGTGTGTGGGGGGGTGTGCATGTGTGTGCGGGATGGGCGTCATTTTAAAGTCAATTTACAGGAATTATTTTTATGCCTTAAACATAGAAAACATTTTAAAAGTGCCACATAAGCATGCTGCCTTGTCATTTTCTACACCTTTGTAGTTACAGGAGATTGGAAAAGCACTGACTCATTAAACTTTCCTTCTTTTTGATGCTTACTGTAAATGGTGCAAGCGGTTTGCGCCGTACGCTAATGGTGCTGAGAGCTGTTAGCTGTAAGCTGTTTTTATCTCCATGTTCGTTGTTCAAATATGATAAGCAACATGACCACCAATAGATAATATGAAGAACTTTGTGTAGCATTGATTATTGCATCACATTTACTTGAGTAACTTTGGAGAAAAAGTTACTTTTAGAAGTAGTTTAAGTACATTTTGCTTTATAGTTTGACTTGACTTGTATCATTATGAAGTATCACTACTCTTTTACTAGAGTAAAATATATGGATTCTCCACCCAACACAAATAACTTTAGTGAATGAAGATAAAAACGTATCTTAACCAAAAATGCATGAGACAGATACACATTTACAGTTTATGTTAAAGTGAGTCCTCTTTTTACACAATTATTGTTGTTTTTTTGCGATTTTCTTTCTGCTGAGCCTGTTGAGCCATCAACCACGCTTGGCAACATGGTCAGCCACATGGTTGAGAAGACTTTCAACCATGTTCCACAAAGTATTTAGCCAGAGTGCCTTTTAAAGGCTATACAATGCGTGTGTGTCCAAAGTAAGAATTGAAAATTTAATCTTAGGACAAAGCCATATTGTTCTCCGTTAGAACTGTTTCTATCTATTGTTGTGTTCATGGACAGAATCTCAGTGTGTACTGGGATGGACTACTCAAACGGGGTTATGGGATGGACTCTTCCTCAAGTGGAGCAGTTTGACTTTCTTGACATCTTCTTGATGGTAGGGTTGACGGACGGACGGATTGAGACTTTCTCTCCAGCAATGTGGTGCTGCTCTGATCTGATGGTGCAGGTCGGGGTGAGCAGCTCCACTATCTTGGGTTATCTTGAAGTACAGCCGATGAGTTGAAAGGATTCAGTTGAGATGGTCAGCATGTCTCCTGATCACCTCCCTTGGGGGATTCAGACTCAGATCTTGCTGGAGGAACTAAATATCCTGTCTGACCTGAGAACAATGTAGGATCATCCAGAACTTTGTTTCCCCTCTGGACCTGTTACCCTTTTGACCTGATTATGGATGGATGGAAAACTACTCATTTCCAGACGTTCATGGGCTTTTGAATTTTTCATACATATCATGTAGCTACCCATGATCTCAACAGGTCTGCCTGCCCTATCAAGCCACATTGGTTTCTAGTTAGTTTAGATAATTGATTGGCAGATCTGTTGTAGAATCTTGAATGTCACAACAAAGTCGGTCAGTATTCTCAGCACTGCATGCAAATAACCTGAAATCCTGTGTCAGAAAGCAGTCTCATCAATTCTATCACCACACACCATTTTTCCTTCATTCGGACAATCTTGTCATTGAGTTCATTGCATCAGAAAATCTAATCAATGTTCTGTGTTCCATGTTCTCAGAACCTGCAAGAAAGTTGCTGACAGCCCCGCTGAGCCTGATGGAGGAGAGAGGGGATAAGGAGAGCGTCATCATGGGAGGGGAGCAAGTGGAAGAAGGCAAGAACCACGAACACCAAGACATCCAGACCTCCAGGCCAGCAAAGGGTCAGTATGAGGAGGAGCATGCAGAGCTGGAGATCGAGAAGGAGAAGGGAATGGGAATCGAAGAGACCAAGAAAGAGTCTGAGCTGGAGGATGAGGTGCAGCTGGAGCTCCGCCAGTCCACCGCCGGCTTCCAGACCGGCTTCATCCGAGACACCGACCTGTTCGGTTACGTTGGCATCGAGGCGGTTCTGGACCAAATGAGGCACAAGACCATGAAGGCTGGCTTTGAGTTCAACATTATGGTGGTTGGTGAGTTAACAATACACAAACACAGAGCCACGCATATTCATGCAAAAGAGAATAAGATTTAGAACCAGGACTCGTGTTATCAAAGTCTTGACCAATAAATGATGTCAGTCCTTAGAATGAGAAATATGCTCATTATGACTGAAACATGATTCCAATGTTGTGTTATGGAGACTTTGCACTACTATTTATACCAAGACACAAAATAATATGATCGATGCAGGTGAAGTAGTAAACCAGTGCAGCTGAAATCACTCTGTCTGTTTATTTAGCCAGCCGGTTGCTATAGCAGAGAAACAGAGCGTTTGAAGTGTTGCTCTTCCTGTGTTGGCGATGGATATCTAAAAAGAAAGTGTGCTGCCAATCATCACTTGGCATCAAAATGGCCTCACATGCAGGAAACTGCTGCTGCACTGCAAAAACACAAAATCATACCAAGTATCTTTGGTCTGTCAGTGGGACTGGTACCTATTTAAATCACTATTAAGGAATAATTTACCTGAAACAAGCTCCCACATCCTGCTAACAAGTTACTTGTAAGTACATCTTGTCTTATGTCAAGTGTACTAAAATATTTGCAATAGAAACTGGACCAAGAATACTTGGAGGTTTTGCAGTGTGAGAATTTTGCCGCCGAAAGAGAACAGTCTTCTGGATCAACCAGAGCTTCAAAAAGAGAGGCTAAGCTGTACTGATGTAGATTTTAGGATGTCCTTTAAGCTCCTCTACAGAACAGTGCAGAGCTTGATTGACGTTAGGTTGGTGGCAGATCATTGGACGCACAATAGGGTGAAGAAAAACCATCCAAAAACATGGAGCTTCTGCAGGAAATATAATAGACTATAATAGATTAGTGGGCAGAAGTTGTTTTCTCTGATGAATGTTTCTGATTATTGGGGATATTTATACTTTGCATGATTTGTGTTGTTGAAAAGTACCAAATTCAGGCAAACTCCAGCGCTAAGAAAGGTTTATTAAACGGTGCTGTACCGCAGCAGCCTGGTAAAAACTACGCTTTGCTTCATAGAGAAATGATTGCTTCCTGGAACTTTGAACTCTTTTCAGGTTTTAAATTTTACCCAGTCGCTAACATGAAGCTAACTGTAAATTTTCTGCACTGTAAACAACGATTCTAAAACAGATCAGAAAATCAGTGTCATCGTTCACAACTTCTTCTGTTCGCTGATTGGCCCAGTAGAAATCCTGCCAAAGGAATCCAAGTCAATGGGAGAAAGCCCATACTGTCTGCGAAGTTGGATTTGGAACAAGCAGAACAGTTCAGGAAGGCAGCAGCCGGACTAGCACTGACAGGGACAACCAAGAAAACACAAACATTAATTAAAAGACTTAGCAACCCAAGCCCCACTGATGATGTGAATATAAAAAAAGAATGAAAACCAGGACTGTATAAAATGAGAAATATAGTCACTCAGCTCAAGGTGTGGCAGGGGAAACAGGAAGTAAACGAAGCAGAAAGCGTCAGTGGAAATGATCTTCCAAATAAAAGAGGGAACACAGATCAAATAGAGAAAAGAAAAGCTAGCTTAACACAAATCAAGAGAAAACACTTACAAAGAAATCTGATTTTTCCTGAGAGGGATCAACGAGGCCACATCAGTCCTGCGTTATGCTGACGGTGAAGCACCGTGATGCAGCATGTGTTGCTGCTGCTTGTCATGTGATGGTGATGATCACAACCTCACCTGCTCACAACTCCAAGCTCAAGTTGGGATTTTCATGGGTTTGGATCTGAAGATGCTGCACTGCCACAGTTCTGTCTGCAGAGACCCAGAGGGTTTTTTTCTTGTTTGTTTTATGGGTAGTTCAATTGTTTCCAGTCACAACAGAAAGTAGTTGAGATGTTTAGCACTGTAACTGATAGCTTGTTGCTTGAAGTTGTTGATTTGCTCTCGGTCTATTTCTCCAACTCTTGAAAACTGGTTGGTTTAGAGTGACGCTTCAGAATCCAGGGTAAAACGATGAGGAACGATTTTCACAAAAGTTCCACCTGCGACCTGAATGAGCTGAAGCTGACTAACACAGAAAACTGTGGGGAAAACCACTTGAGTTTGAGGACGTTCATTTCTGGTCGGGACAGACTTCATACTTAGAGGAGCTGAGTGCAAAAGCACGCCTGAACTTCTAGATTCTGATTTCTAAAAGAAATGTGAAACCCCTTCTCGATGTTTGCAGTTCCAATGCGAGTAAATATGGAAAAGTTTAAGGGATATGCTCTGGACTTGTCAACTGTTGGACACCTTTTGGGAAAACTTCATCAAGGTCATTTCACACACGTGTGGGAGAATAATAACACTTTAATAACACGTGTGTTTGGGATCTTCCCTATGACCAACTGTGCATGCTATTGCTGAGTGCTGCTGTGCCTTTTACTCGTCGACAGATTATTTCACTTTTCATATCGAATGAGGAAGTGCGACTCTGTGAGGAAGTGGTTTAGAAAGCTGCTGGGCCCATTTGCACTTTCCTGCTCCACACAGTTTAGATGAGCTGCACTTCCTCTGCTGTTTAACTGAAACTTAGCCAAGTGTGCACAAGTTATTCTTTTCAGTCATTGCTCACATTCAGGCTACATGCTGTTTTATGCAACGTATTCTGACACACATGCATACATAATTTTTTATAATTTGTCCGGTGAGCTTAGTGTTGACAAATCAGGTCACGGAGGGAGCGCTTTGATTGAACCGTGATTTGGTATCTTCGTATTTCTGCTCTGCTGCAGGAGCCTTTTATTCTTTTTTCCTCTGCATGTAATTCTATAAATGTTGCACCGGAGGTCGTCTGTAAAGACGGTTTTATCAGAGTGGAGGCTGAATGGCTTCTGTTTGCAGGTCAGAGTGGACTGGGGAAGTCGACGCTCGTCAACACGCTGTTCAAGTCGAAAGTCAGCCGGAAGTCCTGCACACCTGACTACGAAGAGAAGATATCCAAAACAGTCAAACTGCATGCAGTCAGTCATGGTGAGCACACACACACACACACACACACACACACACACCCCCACCCCCACATGTTTGCGTGGCTATCTTTGTGGGGACTTTTTATTCATTTCTACAGCCTTGCCCTTATCCTAACCCTAACCCTTATATACCCAACCCTAACCAAAACTCAATTCACACCTTAGTCCTTAATCTGACCCCTGACCGAAAAACAGCGTTTCGCCTTGTGGGGACCAGGCTCCGGTCTCATCAACACCCATCACTACTGCCTGAACCATGAGGATCCTGCTGATGGAAATGATGAAAAAAATCACTAATCATTCCTCGTTTTTATTTTTAATGCCAGAGTTCATGGAAGGTCAATGTGCAACTTTTCTATAACCCAGCTGGCTGAGCAGTACTGCCAACATTAACAAGCCTTTAAACACCAACAGGAAGTCGAAATTTTGTTTCTGCGTTGTTTCCATTTCTGGCAGCAGCCAGTGAGCATTTTCTTTGTTGAAACTACATCTAAAGACGTTGACAGTAAAACTGTTGTGCATTTGGGCTTTTTTTTTCTTGCAGATATAGAAATGTTTTGACCAAAACATAAATTGGTCACTCTACAAAATCAGAACCTCACGACTCCAACCACTGTGTTCAAGGTGTCCACGTTTATGAAGTGGTAATCAGAATCTGATTCCTCTGGATTCTGATCACAGCCATCAATAAATCAGATTCTTGTTTGGATTTTTGGGGTTAATCATCTTGGCAGAGAAGCAACTCACCGTTACAGGAAAACCGTTTATCAACCGTCATTGTTGGCTGGAAACTAGACTTAAAACTTTCCTTTTTGATAAAGCTGATACGTCGACTGGCTCAGGTTAGCGTCAGCTATATTTGTAGTTATGCTCATTTTTTGGGTTGGAATCGAACCAATTTCTGATATCAGCATCAGATCGGGACGCCCCTACTGGATTCTTTGTGACACGTGGTATGATGTGGTGAGAAAAGGTGCATATTTTTAATAACTGTCTGTGGTGTTTCTGCATGGTTCTCTCTCTGCTTCTGTTAAACTTTAAATGTAAGCTGAAGAAGTTTATAGCAAAGAGGAAATGATGAACAATGTCAAAGAAAACCTGAACTGCAACTGTTTGGTCCTGACAGAACTGGGCCGTCAGTTCATCCTGAGCTTTTTTTTAATTGAATCTGTGTTTATCCCTTGTGAACCAAGCTGTTACAGTTCACAAGTGTCCATTTGTAAAATGATTTTACAAACTATAACTTCGGAAAACTACTGCCTTCCACCTCTTCCTGCATATTCAGACGTTTCTTTGACTGTTCAAAGTTTAGTAAGCATCCGCAGTGAAACAGACGTGTTTTTCAGCATCCAGCCCACAGTGGGATTCCTGCTTATGACACAAGCGGCTCAGGGAAAAGAGATGTGAAAGCAGGATGTGAGAGCTGCCTCTGAATAGATCAGTGGTCAGAAATGATTCACGGGGGCCAAAACAAACACGAGAACACAGCACAAACAAATAGCACTGCTTTCCTCTGGTCAACTTTCTGGAGAATGTTAGTGTGCACTTTGCATGAAGTCACCTTCCAAACCCCCCCTCTCTCTCTTTTTCTCTAGCTCTTACTCTCTCTCTTCTTCTAACCGTGGTCATGAGTTCATTCATGCCGTCTCTCTGACTAGTAGAGCTAGTAGAACTGCTCAACTAGACAATCTGGGAAAATGGCCTCCGTTTGTTTGCAAACACTGTGAAAGTGGACATTTATATAAAGTATGTACAAGTAAACACACACACACACACGACCAGAAGACGCATGCTTTTGTTTCCAATGAAACTAAATGCTTCTCTGTAATGGCAACAACGAAAGGCCAACTTTATTATAGGTTAGTGAAAATCTGAATGCTCTGTTTGCAGATGTTTGCTGTCATGCTTCCGATAAGAGGAGATTCCTGTGTGCTTACTCAACAATGACTTAAGCTCTAAATGATAGCCTTTACCTGCTTAGTTTTCCTCAAACACTCTCCAGCACACGCACGCGCACGCACACACCTTTACTCTGACTCAGTGAAGGAACTCTCAGATCCTGTCATCTCGCAGAGACCCGTGGCACATAGAGTGCAGCTCTGAACCTTTTGGCCAGTACCAATGTTGAGCTTCGATCACAGCCTGTTCAACGTCTCAGTACTGGTTTGACAACGCTGATGATTCAGTCTGGATGTTCCTAGAATCCAGTCAGAGAGATTGAAAGATGCACGGATCAGTGCAGTAAAGTTCAACCTGTTACTCCAGTTGGTCAAATGAAAGCAAGCTGACTCCACACAGCCACTGACCGAGAGCATTCCCTCTTCCTGAATGAGTGTGTGTCAACAATATTAAGGAAAAACTCCTGGGAACAATCTTTAAAACTGAAAGGTTTAAAGACTTTCAGTCCTTCCTCACTTCATGTGCAAATAAAGCATATAATGTCTATTTCTGGTAAGTAAACCTGGACCCAGGCCCAGGTTTACTTGGACCTGGACCTGGACCTGGGTCCTGGGTCCAAGCAAATGAATGAGCGCTACAAATGAATGTAGCGCTCATTCATTTGATCTGTTCCTTGCAGTGATTGAAGAAAAAGGGGTGAAGATGAAGCTGACGGTGATCGACACCCCCGGCTTTGGGGACCAGATCAACAATGAGAACTGGTGAGGATGGAAACAAACCAGGACGCTCAGTAACCAGGAAGCAAATCATATATCAACACAAGGGAATTGGACCGAGCATAGAACCCTGTGGGACACCGGTTGATCAACATAGTTTCTATGCTGCTCTAATGATGGCATTTCACAAAATGTAATGTTTATTCATTGTTTCATAATATGTGATGCTTTGAACTGTCTTTTTTCTGGAATGTGCTGCACTTATAAACTTGACTTGATTTGATAGGATTGATAGGATTTTTCAGTTATTCTGAAATGAACAAGCCAAAGTGTGAACCTTCATGGTTAACTCTGTAAGTCATCCTCGTAACATAGAGATCGTCCTGCGCAGACGACAGCAGGCGAGGAAGTGAGTTTTATTTGTTTTGGTAAAGAAAAACAGGAAATGATTTGAGTGACAATAAAGCCATTGAAAATCATGAGTGGAACACAGAGAAGTTATGCACCTTCATCATGTGCTCGTCTTTCTAACACATTCTGACTGTAAACAGGAAGCCCTGACTTTGTTCCTGGTCCACTTCCCTGCAATCTGCTCTCATCATTCATTTTGATAGAGAATACTGATAAACATGTGAGCTTCATCTAGAAATCAGTTCTTCTTCTGGCCAGCCAAATACATATTTATATATATATAAATTGATCATTTTAAACCAAACAAAATATCTACTGGGAAGGTTACCATGGCTTCAATGAAACTTCCTGTTTAATGAGTTTTTTCTTGTTGGATTTAAAAATCAAACAAGATTATTTTGTTTGTTTGTTCTGAAATCAGAGGAACTTTTGGTTAAGAGATTTTCAAGTCTGCCTACTCTCATGGTTGAAACTCTAAAACTACGAGACTGGCAACTTGTCTTGAAACAACAAGAAAAATCTACAATTTGTCTAATTGTAGAAAAAAACCCTAATTTCTTCGACAAAAGAAAATTTGTAGAATTTTTTTTCCCAATCCTACTTACGTCTAGAGCATCTTCATATTCTGAGAGATGTGATGAACATAGTCTGTTTTGCAATGGCCAACAACAGAGCTTGAAGTTTTTCAATTACACGTTGTTAAACATGATGATTAATATTGATTTTGGTTCTATTGTAATTTGTCAACAACAAATAAGAATATAATAATCCCATGTCGATCCTTCTCTGGTGCCCGTTCTCCAGCTGGGAGCCCATAGTGAAGTACGTCAATGAGCAGTACGAGAAATACCTGAGGGAGGAGCTGAACATCAACAGGAAGAGGCGGATACCGGACAGCAGAGTCCACTGCTGCATCTACTTCCTGCCTGCAACCGGACACAGGTAAACATGGCCGCTGCTGGCCCAACGCTCAGCTCAACCAGAACGACTCACCCGATTTACTAACGCTGCTCAGAGTCATCAAATGCTTGGTAAAACTTCACAATCACAATCAGAAATGAACTTTATATTTCACCATGGCTCACTCACCTGTTTTCAGAGTGAGTCATAGAAAACTTGATGATGAGAAGAGCTTGTGATCAAAGGCTTCGTTCACACATCAGGCAAATCCGCCCCAAGTTTTTGCCCATATGGGGCCCATATCAGAACAGAACCATTGAGTTATTTCACCCTTTGAACAATGGGATCTTTGTCATTTCCAGATGTGGATCCAACTATTGAATCACATTGTTTTATTTACGTCACAGTTTATCTGACGTGAGACATGAGGCATAATTCTGAACAAGAAGAAGCCAATAGCTGAAAACAATAATGATGAATTTTATGAAAGATATCTGAGCCACCCCCACCACCTCTGGCCTGACGAAACATCCAGTCAGACTTCTCTACAGTCAATGGCGCTCAAGGAAATTAGTTTTTCAGACAAAGATGCCTACATTGCAGTCATTTTTTTAACATGTATTCAGGGGCTTTTTGAATGTTCTATTCTTACACTTTGGTCTATTCCAAACCTATGCAACACATGCTTTGCAGCCACCTACCGCGGCTCTGTCAGACTGATCAGTCGGGTTAGAGTTCATCAGAGTTCACATGTTGACATAAATAACATTGAGAGTTTTAACTGGTAGTTCTGCCTGTTTTATATGAATGCGATGATTAATATTTTGGTTGGGGAGTCTGCATAGATAGCTTTACTTATTTATTTTGTTTATTGATTTTAAATATTTAAAATATCATCCAGTTCCAGTGTTATATGTTATTTGGATATTAAGTATTATTGATTTTGGAGACGCAGCTCTTGAATTTTAATGCCTTTATCATGTTAGTAGGAAATGGTCTCAAAGGGACAATATTATCATTTATCACAATCATTTTTGGGACAAAACTGCACAATAGATAATTCACAGTTTATTGCGAGTAATAAATCCGCTTAGTGGGCTGGTGAAATGTATTATGATCGGCCTTGTGTGGGCAAACCCCAAGTTCACATTAGAGTGAATTAGTTTTGTCATTTGTATTGGCATAAACAAACACAGAGTTTTTCAAAAACTCAACATGACACATGGTGGTGGCAGCATCATGATGTTGGAATTCTGTTTTTGGCTGGAACAGGGAACCTTCTCTTGGTACATTTGTGCCAGGTTTATTAGATTTTTATTTGTGAAAGAAAAACTTCAAAAACCATTTAACACTGTTTGCTATGAGTTGATCATCCAGTAAAATCCAGAAAAGTGTTTGATTCTGTAACACTCCATCTGGACTCTGTTGTCAGGCTGCGCCCCATCGACCTGGAGTTCATGAAGCGGCTGGGGAAGGTGGTGAGCATCGTGCCTGTCATCGCTAAAGCAGACACACTCACCGTAGAAGAGAGACAGGAGTTTAAAGAAAGGGTGAGGCGTCGCTCTCTGTACATACACGCAGTCTAAACCTTTTCACTCAACTCTTCTTATCTTCACCTCTTTTCTAACTGAGAGTTAGGAAGAACTCATTCCTTTAACATAAATAAATAACATTTATATTTATTTATTTATACGGCCAGCGAACAAGCTCCAGTTTATAATGCTGCATTTAACACAAAGTGGATGATGACTGATGGGTATTTTTGAACCTTTATAAAAGAACCACAGACAAACGTAATAAGTTTTATGGCCGCACTTTTGCAAAAGGAGAATGCATCAATTTTGCAAAAGGAGAAAGTATTTTGCAAGGAGGATCCTCCGATCCTCCTTGCAAACGTTTCTGAATCCTCTCAGCTTGGACAAGCCTTTTTATTTAGGAAAAGGGAGATTGTGAAAAAAGAGAAACAAAGCAACCTTGGTCTAGCTCAAAAGGAGGAGCAGGAGTAATCGGCTCTGGAACACAGACACCCGGCGCCTAAAGGGCCCCACAAGGTTAAATGCAAATCACATCAATATTGATTAATGCTGATTAAGGAAATGTATGACATATATAAAAGTAGAAATGATAAACATAGAAATGATAAACCCAAAAATCCCTAACAATGATGACTTAGTGTCACACACATTCACACCCCTGCCACCACGACCTCACCTTTAAATTAAATGTCAGGACTATCATAAAAGAACCAAAGTTTGTTGTAAATGTTTCTCAGTTCATGCCTTTGATTAACTCTTGCATTGAGCAAGAGCATCAAGATCATCATGTGCAAAAAGAAAGAATCTCCATTAATACAGTTAATGGAGATTCTCCAGTCCATTGATGTTAATGGACTGGATGCTTCAGTCTGAAGCATCAGGTCTGATCTGTTGGGGTTTGTTGAATGATTGACTTTTCTTTTTTTTGCAGATAAGGAAAGACTTGACATCCAATGGCATTCGTGTTTACCCCCAGAGAGAGTACGATGAAGATCCAGAGGAGCGCATTGTCAACGACAGAATCAGGGTGAGGATCCTTAAAATGACCAACAGGAAGAACCGTTAAAGAATTGACCTGATTCCCGGACGGAGCACGCAGGACCTGACACCTGCTGTCAGGTCCTGTGCAGCAAGGACCTGACAGATGTTTTATCACTTCTGAGTGATCAAACTAAGTACAATAACTATAACAGCAATAATGGGACCAAATATTTCAGTTTTCTGTCGACTTGTTTCTATGGAGATTGTCTTAATGGAATAACCGATGACTTTTCCAGGAAAGCATTCCCTTTGCTGTTGTGGGAACTGACAAGGAGCACCAGGTGAATGGAAACAAGGTGCTGGGCCGGAAGACCAAGTGGGGAATCATTGAAGGTGAGTTTAGAGTTCCAGGCCTGTTTTTAAGGTTTAGATCTCACGCCGTCTGTGGTAAAGAGATCAAGATCCTCGTTTTGGCGTGGCGGACTTCAACGGCTTTAGCAGCTGCTCCCTCTGGACTGCAGATTGTTTTGTGGATTTCTTCAGAGTTGCTTTAATGGTGGGAAAATACTGTTTAATCAGATGTGCTCTGTGCAGGTTAGCACAATGTCCAAGTTTAACTGAAGCAGAGAAGCGCTGGTGAAGTCAGTGGGGGTGTTTTTTTTTTTTTCTCCAGGTGTCAATTTCTGGAAAATTGTATTTGATTTATACAAGTGTCAACTTTGCATTATTCAGTAAATAATAAAACCTTTAATGCAAAAATTTTAATGAAAGTTTTAATGAAAGTTGAAATTAAAAATGTCAACATTGCATGAAAAGTGTCATTATTTGCCGAATGACACTTCATGAAGACTCCTTCATATTCATGACAGGAGTTATGTTTATGACAGTGTAACATCAGTCTTATGCTCACCCCTTCAAATAAAATGTTACCAACACTTCCTGAACCAACATGGGCTGAAAGGTCACTCTGACATGAAGAAGACATCACTCCAAAAATAATTGCAGCATGCAAATGTAAATATTTTAATATTTTGAGAACATCTGTGGTGTAATAAAACTAAATGGAAGTACTTGGCTGCCATTAGCATTGTTAATTTGAATGGAAGGCTGAGGCACCGTCCCAGCCTGTGGAGTAAGGGGGCGGCAGCATCATGGTGGGAGGCTGTTTAGCTGGATGAGGGACTGGTGAGCTTCACTACAGAGATGACAGCATGAGGAAAGAACTCTGTGTGGAAATATTGAAACACCTCAGAGCATCAGGGAGACAAATAGGTTTTCCACATGAATGACCCTCAGGCTACTGCCAGATTAGTAACAGACCAAGTTACAGCAGTTCTGTCTGGAGTGATGGGCCAACTTTACAGAAAAGTGCTGGGAGAAGCATGTGGATGGATAATCCAAACACTTGACCAGAGTCATAAAGCTGGAAACAGGAAAGGCTTATTTGTCTTCTTATGTGTATTGAATTATCTGATGTAACTAAAGCAGTTCAAAACCTGGACTGGATGTTATGGAGGAGAAGCTCCAGACATCTTGTATATTAAAGGATGTAACTAATCTGTTGTTTTCTTATCATGCAGTTGAAAATGTGGCTCATTGTGAGTTTGCAAACCTGAGAGATCTTCTTATAAGGTGAGTCTGACTTCACTGCTGGTCTTTATTCAACAGGAATTTGTCTTTATTAAATGGTCAGTTTCCTGATAACATGAAAACTGCCCAGATTTACAGCTGTGTGAATCTGGAGCTCATGAAACGATTAAAAATGATTGTAAGGGAAACTTTTCAATGGCAGATCAGACAATTCCATAAAAAAAATGCCAGTTACTCTCTAATAGTCAATATGGTTCAACCTCCCATGCATTAAGTGAGCTTATTGAGAAAATGCTTATATAGAGTGGAAATAGTTGAACCACAGCACTAAGGTGAAACCTGGAAGCAGAGCCTCTTAAGCCTGGCAGTGGATCCAGTAAGCAGCACATCTGAGTGGAGGTTGTCATAGAGACGGTTTACAGGATAGAAAGTTTAATTTTGATGGCACAATCACAAACCGACTTTTCGCTAGGTATGATTAATTTATTTATTTTTTCCAAATGACCAGATGAGAACTGTTGACTTCTTGTCATCGAGAAAAATTTGAATGTTGCTAAAATTGATCTAACTTGGTCAACGCATTCCTGCACTATTGCAGATTTGTCAGTGTGGGCGTTCTGCTGTTGGATTCCCTGTGGTAGGTTTTCTACCAGGTCAATCAGCGAACAGAAGAAGCTGTGAATAATGGCATCAATTCTCTGCTCTGTTTCAGAGCTGTAGTCTGCTGTAGGTTTAGCAGTGGCAGCGGAGGAAGTGAGTGAAGCCGTTCAGTCTTTGTTCCAAACATTGAATTAACGTTAAAAGCCGCTTCGTTCAGATCAGACCTTCTCTCTGCCCAACGGAGGACGGTTGTTCACAGCACAGGAAATTTCTGGTTAGCTTCATAGCTCCGATTTGGACGTTGGATAAAATGTAAAATCTCAAACGAGTCCACGCCTCTCGGAAGCAATCGTTTCTCAACAGCCGAGACCTTCTGGACGATGGAGGAGGAGCTGGTTTTCACCACTACATTTAAACACTACACTTACATTTACTGAATTAAAATGCTTGAAGAACCGTTGCTGACAAAAACATTTTTAGCACACATATTAAAACATGGACCTGTGGGCCTGGATTGAGGGCTACCTGCTGAACTCTTCAGTATGGCTGTGGCGTCAGATGTTTCCTGTAGGAATTGTTCTTTTTTTTTTCTTCCACATCAGCGCTTTTCACAGGAAACCAGTTTTCATCCGAGCCACGGAGCCGAGAGATTCTCACCGACTGTTTTCTTTACAGGTCTCACCTGCAGGACCTGAAGGACGTGACCCACAACATCCACTATGAGACGTACCGCGTGCGACGACTCAACGAGAGCAACATGAACTTCAGTGAGCTGGTTCTGTCCAGCTGGCCCCTGGAGAAAGGGACCGACACATGTGAGACAGAGAGCCAGCTCTGATCCGCCCCTCGTCCAGCCTGAGCGCTCACAGGCGCGAGGCTTTGCCCTCAAGTCACGGCGAAACACGGGGAGAAATGTTTTCCTTTCATTTTATTTTGTTTTTAAACAATGGGACCAAGTAGTGGAATACTTTGTCTGAGAAATGTGGGAGATTTTGATGTAAGATAGAGGAAATGAATTGCAGCTAGATGTGTTGGATAGGGAGGTCACAGTGACGACCTCACTGTGACCTCCCTGAGGTCACTCTCTTCATCCTCTCTTAAAGGAGGCTGTAGTTCAGCCTCCAGGTGAACACACACTTCACTTCGTCATGATGTCCACAGACATGTTGGCCTTGCAGTGTGGAGTTATGCTCAGTTGAGATGCTGCAGCGTGGAAAACAGGTGAATAAGGTGTTAGTTAGAACCCCCTGCTGTGCCAAGAACTTACCTTTTTCTCAACTGAGTTTTTAATCTGACAAATGATGCCATTAATTATCTGCCTGTGTGGTTTGAGCTGATTTTTTTTAAACAGGGCTGCCATTATTTCATAAATTTGATCTAACGATAGAGCTAACTGACTGTAGAGTATACGAACTAAAAGATTTAACTGTAGGATTCAGATGACATGATATTGTCATCATTTACTAGCTGTGTTGATTTGTAGGATTCCATGTCCGCACTGGGCAGATCTGGGAACCGACTCTGACGTGGTGTTCAATGTGTCAGGCCCAAAGTAGTGTTTCTGTTAAAGCTGCAGTACGTACATTTTTGACATATTTGTTTAAACCGCCACCGTGTCCTGACAGTTTGCTATGAGACGGATAGTCTATGAAAAGATCGATCCCCTCCACCTCCTCTCTGCTGTTATTGCCGTTTGACGAAATGCACTGATCGAAATCTACCAGTCAGAGCCAGGAGGAGGGGCTTGCAAATCACACTTGTAAACTAGCTGCTGATTATGTGTCATCACTGATGGCCATGCTAGCCTTAGCATTCACGGCAGGCTCTACTGATGGGGAGAAGCTGCATGTACACATGCATGATTGACGGCGCTAAAACCCTCCTCCTGGCTCTGGTTGGTTGTTTCTATTTTGCATAGGAGCTCTATTTTATCACAGGTTATCTGTCTCACACTATCCTGTCACTACATACTGGCAGTTCAAACAAATACATGAAAAAAAGTAAAAGTTACACTTAAAGTGCCAAAATAATATAAAACATTCTCATTTTCAGTTGTGTTTCAATTTGAAGTGTAACTTTACAGAAATGTATTTAAAACAAATCCTCGTTCTTGCTGGTTCATGTTACTTCTTGTCAACATGAATGGATGTTCAGCTGCAGCTTTGCTCAGTGCGCCACCCAGTGGAGAAAAACCGAAAAGAACATCCATTATTAAACAGTTTCTGTCAGAAAAAGCAATCTGTGAACAGTAGAAGAAGGAAATGTTTTATGCTTAATGAACATCCTCTGAAAGTGTTTTATGAGCGTTTAGTAAGCCATGTGTTTGTGTTCCTACTGAGACTGAATAGCTGTGAAACATGTAGCATAAAAACTAAATGTGTTTAATAAAGGGAGCTGCCTTTTTCAACATGTCTGAACTGTTTCAAGATTAGATGGCGCTTTTCACGTACCTCGTGTTTTCTTTAACAGTTTGACCGATTTTACAAAATACAACACAAAGTTAAACTAGTCATCTGTCATTGTATTCAAACACACACAAGAATACATTGAATCACTTTTTATAGACAGATTTTTATAGTCTATGTGATAGATGGTGGAACATACAGAGAACTGTGAAAGACGAGGAATCTTTCACATTTTGCCACTTTACAACATCAAACTTTAATGTGTTATACTGGCATTTACCATGACAGACCAACATAAATTAGTGCGTCATTGTGAAGGGCAAGAAAAGCGATACCTGGTTATTAAAATGTTTGTTTTAGAAATAAAAAATCTTCAGGGTGTGTTGTGCGTTTGTGTTCAGTCTCTGAAGAATGTCAGATCGGGTCTGTTCTGTTCTGCAGAAAGCTGAATGGATCAGGTCTTACAGACTCACAGTTGGATTCAGATCTGGGCTTTGAAGCTGGAGCAACATTTTATCCACATATGAATTGTTTCTAAATCTGTGAGTAAAGATTCCCCGCCCCCCATTGTTACTTGTTGGGATCTCAAATTAATCAGTATCTTTATACAATTGATACATAAAAAAATGAATTATTTCAAAGATAATCATCTGTATCCAAATTGATAAAGAATCCCATTTCATTTACCCACATCATTAAACTCAGCCAGAGAACACACGTGACCCTCTGTAGCTGATAAAAAGCCTTTTCAGAGAAACTTCCTCATGAGCCAAAGGGACAGAAAAACAAGAAATTCCAAACGATGCTGCATGACACTGATCCTTCAGAGCAACTTAAAAAGTTTGGTAAAGCTCTTGTGTCTGAATATTATTTTCACTTATGCCCAACGACTGTGTTCTGTTAGTACATCATTGATATATCGTCTCTTCTGCCTGGAAATTGAGCTGTTAGCAGTCATGACTTCAGTCAGAGGCGTCTTCAGATTTGTTGGAGGACTGACTGCTAGGTAGATCCCTGCTCCTCACAGCATCACCATCCACAACGACTCTTTGAAGATAGGTGGATGATATGAGTGGCAACAAGACATATTTTCCTCCAGGATAAATAAAATGATTTTTAATTTAATTTTAACCTGATTGCAAAGTTCCACATCAGGCGACACTTTATTCTGCTAAAAAATGTTCATCAGACGACGGCTGCTAAATTTTGAAGCAACAAAACAAACCAATGTGTCTCCATCAGTTAGCCCTCTGTTCACTGGTAAAAGCATTAGAGGCCAACATGGCTGACGACTCAGGTTACCGAAGGTGACAAAGCAGAAAGTAGTAGGAACCCACAGCAGCATGCTCTGCTGTAAAATAAAGGAAATATTATACAAAAATTTCTAGAAAGAAAATTGACTCCATTTGTAAAAATTTGTTTTGAAACTGATTTTATATGAAATTTAGAATGTTCCACTTTTTGTCTCTCACATTTATTTGTAATTAAGGGGAAAGTGGAAGCACATGGAGGCACAGTAATGACAAGCAGTTATGATTTAATAAAATAACTGCTTAACTGAATCACATGTGCATATTTCCCTTAAGGATTTTAAAACTGTCCTTAATAGTTTTTAATATCTTAATAGTATTTCAGTTTGGCAAACAGGAAAGTGATACATAGATCATATGTGTTACTAAACAAAGTCTGAACTGTCCTCTATTTATTAAGCAATTTAAAATGTAATAATAGCAATTATAGTAATTAACATATTTTTCTGCTAACTACAAAAACATCACAGTGTTGGTCTGGCACTGTGACAGCTGGTGTTGGGCTTCAGAGCTGAATCTGTACGGCAACATTTACATACACAAGAAATAAAGGAAGCATTCAGACTTATTTGTACTGAATTTACATAGTTTTGTTTTCTTAAACGAGTGTCAAAGAATATTTTTCATAATTTTTGCATTTTCTTAGATGAACCTGTAAAAGTTTTGCTGTCAGTTCTTTTTTTTTTATCTTTGTGTAAAGATTCCCTAAATCATCCCCATGATGAGTGGAATTAAACTACATTTATTTTTTCTTATCATTTAAAGCCAAATAATTGCATTTTTTTTCATCCAGAACATTTTAATTCTAACAGTAAACCTTTTGTAGTTTACCTCAACATCACAGATCTGATTTTGTGACTTACTATCTACAGCACCACAGCAGAAATGTTGCTCCCATGTGACTCAAACTTTGCTTTTCTTTAGAGGACCTCTACTGCCACCTGGTGGTCATTAGCCAAAGTAAGTTCAGCATCGAAAGTCAGAGAAAGACAACACAAACATCCATCAGTTTCAACAATGTCAGTAAATTGTCAGTTTTTATTTTACTGCTTAGTTAAACTTGTGCTGTACAAGGATTGTAACAAAATAGTGACAGATGACCAAAAAGATTGCAGACAGGAATAGAAATGATTTGTCTTAGAAAATGACCTGGGGTGACGCTCCGTAGAAAGGTTAGTTGTTTGCAGCTACGAAATGACTGTGCATGAGAGCTCATGATACATGATATGTAAACAGATGTGTGAATTCTCTGGAAGCTCATCAAAGGCAAAATACACAAAGCACAAAAACCCCCACAGCTGTGTTTCACACTGGGAGTGAGTATTGGAGAACACAGGATGAACGGTCTGGGGCCGACGAAACAGAAATATCACCTGTCATCCTAAGAGACACAACGTTTTATAGATACCTTCAAAGGATAATTCAGGATTTTTGTTGTGGGAAAGGTCTGTAGGCAATTAATCCATAAATTCATCAACCTGCTATAGATCCCAAAATGACTTCATTTATTATGAAACCAGATCTGATGGTCCTGGAGGCTAAAGCTAATGGCTAGTCAGAGTGTTGCCAAGATGAAGTGAACCTTCAGTACAATCATAAAGTCTCAATAGTACTTTGTAAACCTATAGCCGTTGTCATGTTTCCTTTCCATTGCTATTTACACAGGAAATTGCAGTAGGAGGCAGTGCACCACAAATGATCTTCCTGTGAGAAACTCGCACTGAAAACTAAGGAGCAACACCTGAAACAAATATCGTTTGCTTAACTGATGTAGTTCATTTTTTGTTATGCAGCCTTAAGACCGGCTTTACCGACATAAACTTTTAAACTCCAGTATTTGCTTGCACATAATTCCAGTAGATTCCACAAGGTGTTAAATGAAAAGGCATAGAAAACAGCAAACACTGATCTGGTTTAGCACATAATTGTGTTCCAGGACTTCGTTCTGCTTTCTTAGTGATTTCAGTGCAGAACGGCCTCAAGCAGAAGGGCATGAAAACAACTTCATGGCATTCTGTTTATTTTAGGGATGAACTAACACGGTTACATTTTATGTTCACATACATGTCTATTCACTAATGTAGTCTTCAACCAAAAATAATTCATTAAAAGTTGCTAATTAATTTGATTCATATTTTTTTAAAATTCTCAAAGTAATTTAAACCTTAGTTTTAACAATTTTAACGTGTTCCATCACACATATGTGCTTGATATTGATCTGGTCTCCATAGTTCAGCTCTTCCTGTCTCCCACAGGAAGTCCAGTGATGATGCAATGCCTCCCACTTCCAGTTCCAGTCTAAATAATCATGATGGTGCCTGACAGGATTTTAAAATCCTCCATGAACAGTCATGAATTCCACTTTAGTTTTCCCCTCTTGGGATTAGCCACAAGTGTCAGGCCAACCAATATAATCTGGATTTACACACCGAATAAAGACGTCAAGAGGATTGTCTACTGCAGGTAAGATACTAACTGCTCACATCCTCTTGACTGAACCTCAGCTAAAAAAGCGCGAACTATCCCTTTAACTGAGCTACCCAAAAAACCAGATTGTGGGATAATCTCCGGATCTTCCCCACATTTCTTTTTGCGCCAGTAGTTTTGTCAGTAATAAGCCTCCATAGAATCCTCAGAGATCTTCCCCTTTTCTAAAAATCAGACAATGTAAACATTGCTCAGCCATGGCAGAGGTTGAAGTCACACATTATAAGCTTTTTTATGTATATCACACTCTGTATTTTTGCTGCCACATTCAGCATAATGACAGTAAATAGAACATCACAGCTGAAGATCCCATTATTCCGCAGGGAGCAAACAGCAATACAAAGTCGACACAGATTTGCCACAGAGGAAAATATACCTCAGTATCTTATGAAGGTTTAAAAACTTGAAGTTACTGGTTATGATGTCAATGGCGTCAAAGAGTTTAGATCATTTTGTTTAACAGGGCCTGAAATGTCACAACATAAATAATAATAATAATAATATTGTTAACAATAAAAATAGAGAACAGCAATTATTGAATAAGCTCAATTAAGGTCACACTTGAAGCAAACTGAAACAAAAATGTCAAAAAATGCCTTTTTCAATAAATAAATTCTGAAAATAAGACACACATTTATTTAAATAAATAAATACATGAATAAATAAATAAATGTCTGTACACCAATGAGATGCTGAACGTCTAGAATTCGCCGTCTGCAGGCAAAAACATGCATGGTCTGCTGGTGGGTTCGGCCCCCGCCCTGCTTCACGGCGCTCGGCGGTCTGCTGCCTGACCCTGGTCTGACTCCGTCAGGGCGGACAGAGGGGCGCCGGTGGACCCCGTCCAGAAACCAAGATGGCCGACTCCCAGAGTTACAGGAAACGTTACTGCTTTTCCTTTTTGCCTTGAAGCAGAAATATTTGAACATGTCCAATGTTTGTGAAACTCAAAGCTTTAGTGATGTGGATTCATGACCTCGGCTGTGTTTCGTTACCAGCGACAGTCCCTTCCTGTTGGTTTGCACGTTGTCTGAACGTCCTCCGGCTCAGACTCATCGTAACAGTTAGGCACCGTGTTCAGAACCCACAAGGAATGACTGGTCAGCGTTAGGTGGTCTCAGAGACCCCACTCACCACTACCTGCTGTATGCACACTTTGACTGCACCTCCTTCACCTGTACATTATGCCAATGCTATAGTTAAGTTGCAAAGCCAGGTTTGGGTTTACTCTCTTGTTGCTAGAAGCCTTTCCAGTTCGCTTCTCAAACTGGAATCAATCACCATAAAGACTTAAAGGGCCAGTATTATGCTTTTTTCAGGTATGTAGTGCCATTTTATAGCACAATCAAGTAACTATGTTAACTTCATTTGCTATAAAAATGCTTTACATATCAAGTATAGCTTAAAAGTAATTTCACTTCGTAATTTATCACCATGAAATTAGGTCTCTGTCTCTTTAAGATCCGCCTGCTGTATATATTTTTTGTGCCATTTTGGCCAAAGTGCTGCTCTGAGTTTTTTCCTTTACAAAATGACCTTTTTTGAGTTGACTCAAAAGGCCAGTTAGCGATTAATCAATCACAAATACTTCAATAATCGATTAATCTGATTACGTTTCAGCCCTACTGTAGACAGGACAAGTATCTTCTCTGTTCCTCTGCCTTTCTTTTAAAGTAAGAGTGGAACCTTGTCTTAGAGTGAATACTGACATGCTTAGTGTGAAGTTTAATAGTTTAGATAGAATCACTCACAGCAGGAAGGGAGGAACGTTCTCCAACCTTCTTAGTTTATAGTTTGGAAACCAAATCAGTGATGTCCACTGCCATACCTGATGGCTGTTTGGATGTTTATTACAGTTTATTACAGTTCATTCCTTCTGGGCGCTTGCTTGGTGTTCAACATTTTGGTTTTTCACCTTTTGTCAGTGAACGCACCAGCACAGCCAGATTCCACTATCGACTTTACTATTATCCCCTTTGTAACAGAACCATGTCAGAAACATCCAGAGTAGGAATATGTACCACACAAATTTCACCTCACCTTCGTTTTTCCTACAACTTCAAAGCCTAAAGCAAAAAAAAAAAAAGAAAAGCCTCTGATTGTGGTTTCTAGAGCGAGCCGTGGCGTTCCCATGTAAGCTAAATCCCCAGAATGCCGAGACGTTCTCCTAATAAACACTGGATTCACCGAGCCTTCGTGTCAGCTGCTGAAGTAATCTGGCTTTGCAAACCGCATCACCCCCTGCAGTCCCCACGGAGTTAGAAGCATCAGAGCCACACAAGTTCAAATGCTGTAAAACATCAGGTGTTTTCTGATTAGAAAAAGGTGAGAAAAAACCCCCAAAACAAAACAAAACCAAAAACATTGAAACTCAAACCTCAAGCTTGGAGGACATGATAAAGATTCCTCGACTGAAAATCCTCTGCTACCT
Organism: Phalloptychus januarius; assembly: GCA_902982915.1. NCBI lineage: Eukaryota > Metazoa > Chordata > Actinopteri > Cyprinodontiformes > Poeciliidae > Phalloptychus > Phalloptychus januarius. The sequence goes on from CADWAE010000476.1 coordinate 1,202,148, forward strand.
GAATGTGTTTAGTAGCTGCAGCGCAGATGGGGCAAAAAATGTCACTGAGATTCCCGAAGCGGATCCGTTTGCAGCGTCTCCACGCCCCCCATGTCACCGTCACACAGAAACACAGGAGCCCGCAGATGATTGCAAGAACCAAACAAGTCAGATAAGCGTGCAACTACGCCTCGAGATCCCCCACAAAAAAAAGCTGATGTAAACATTTGTTTTCAGATCTTCTTTTGACTTCTTTCGTGTTTATTTGTCTTGTCTGTTTTTTTGTTGTTTTGTTAGATTTTTTTAAACTTCAGTTAAGACACAGAAATGGGGGAGTAGAAGGTGATCCTGAAGATGGGAAGCTGTGAGTCAGTGACACACACTTCACACACAGAAGCAGGGAGGAAAAAGAAAAAAAAAGACAGATATTAAGATGGTCCGTCCTTATTTACTTGGTGGTTTTTCTGTCCGGAAACGCAGAGTCTGGAACTGAGCGAGAGAGAAAAGGAGACCTTGGATCCCTTCTCGGGGCAAAAAAAAAAACAAGAAAAAGGGGCAACAGTGGGAATATTACAAGGAGAGATGACACGTGTCAGCACTCATGATCTTCAGGAGTTATATTTGCTTTACTTACATACAGTATACGTTTTAGTGTGTTTGCAGTGTATGAGCTTATGAGTTTAAACAGCTAAAAAAAAAAAATCTTCCTCTCCATCCAACAAAAAGTCTTTAGCCTCCTCTTTCCCTCCTCGTTGCATCCGGGGCGTGCACACTCTGCCCTCCGCGTCCGTTTCATTAAAAAACAAAAACCTCCTTCCGAGTCCACAGAGAGACTTTCTCCTCCGACTGACAGCATTCTGTTGATTTTGAAAAAGAAACTTGCTGTCAGACAAGACGTCACACCAAGCTCTTCACGCCAGCATCTTTGGACGCCAAGACTCTGGACGTGGCATGTCCCATCCTGGACCTTCCTGCCTCTCAGTCTGCCTGCCAGTGAGGGAGTCCGTTCAGATGGCTGAGGGGGGGCGAAGGGGAATAGGTGAGGAATGGGCTGGGAGGGCAGGGGAGGAATGCTGCAGGGACATCTCGGTGTGAAAAGGACGGGGGGGGAAGGTTGGTGAGGGCTGAGCCGTCTTACTCGATGACCATGCAGTGGGGCAGGTGTTGGGCGTAGTACTTGAAGAGCTCGGCCGTGGCTCCCGGACAGTTGGTCAGCTCCAGTTCCTCCAGATCCTGCAGTTGGATGAGGCCTGACAGCCCGGTGGTGGTCAGCAGGGGGCAGCCTGGAGGCACAGAGGACAACGGTCAGGCCAACTGCAGGCGCCCCTCCCTCACCTGATGCACAACAACACCCATCAATCAGCATAGCTGGTTTACTGCAGCTGAGCAGGGATCGCTCAGCACGGCTCACCGTGAGAAAAGATCTCAGCGTCTGCTGCATAATTTAAGAGGTTAGTGTTTGGAAATGATCACAAAAGCTTTAGGAACAACCATTAAAGCTGCAGTGTGTAACTTTTTTTCACTGTGTTGGAACAGTATGTTATGAGACAGACAACATTTCACATTTAGGCTTTGCAATTCCATCATGCAGGACCTTTTTGTAGGATTTATAGGGAAACATAAATCATACCTGCAAGAGACAGCAGACGGAGACTTCTCATTCCAAACAAATGCTGCAGACCGAAATCCTGCACCTGAAAAACGCAGAAAGTTTTTAGGATTAAAACATGCAGTATGTCCATACACCCTGATTCTTTCCTAATTTTATTCCAGCCACGAGCTAAAATATGTATTTTTATGACACTTCCTGTGATACCAACACAGAGTAACCCATAATAGCAAAGATGCAATTTCTTACAAATAGAATGATCTTGGCCTGGACTTTGATTAGGTCATTCTTAGTCAATTCACCAATAGCTCTTTAAATAATCTAAATTAATGAATTACAACAACATTTAATTTCCCTTTGGGATTAATACAGTATTTTTTGAATTTGATTATATATATATTATATATAATTCCTGTACATATATGCAGGAATTCAAATATTGTTTATTACCTGTTTCTGTATTAGTTTCCTCTTGTTTTTTGTTTCTTTTATTTTTGGAAAATGACCTAAATAAATGTCTATACAAATTAATAATGATGGTAATAAGGGAAGCTTTTTATGGCAAATAAACATTTATCTGCAGGCTGTACAATTTCTTCTGAAAAAATGCACAATAATGTGCACTATGACTCTAAAGCCATATAATGACTTTCTCTATGCTTTTTTTTCTTTACAGACCAATATATGTTTTCCCAAATGTCCTCTGTACAATTGTAGCAGCATGTTATATTATCATCCTGTAACAATGGTAAGTACAGGCTGCTGTTTACAATGCAGGCCTGAGAACATCTCCAGTAGTCGCCTTTACATGTTGTAATTTCCTGCTTGTTTTGGTCCACTTCCTGTTTTGCATTACCTGACAGCACCAGCGCAGATAAAGGCTTCTTAGTGAGGACATGGTGGACAGGTAGCCCAGCCCCGTGTCAGTGATTCGCACACACCTGCAGAGAGACACAACACGCCATCATCACTGCAAGTCAACTGGAAGAGCTTTGCTAGCAGTTTGAGCTTAAATTGCTTTAATATATATATTTTTTGCTTCTTACATGGCTTTACTTTGAAACAACCATCACAATGTTTTTGACATTGGAGATATTTTCAGTCAGAAGGCCGTGTTGGCTTTGGTCCTTCTTGACTATCTGGAAGCTTCAGCTCAAAAAAGTTGATTTTTAGAGAATAAAGGCCCTTTAAAATGTGTAAGGCTAATCAGGTATTCATATTTTCTGATTAAAATAAAAAAAAAAAAAGATGCACTTTCCAATTATCAAGGGACATGAATATGTCTGCAGGGCTAAACAAAGTCCCCTTATAGACTACAATGTAAATGAATGTCTTGATGTTTGACTGAGCTCAGGTTCTGACTTCTTTTATGTGGATAAAAGCTCCCTGACCTGTCTAGCACCAGCTCCTCCAGTTTGTGCAGATCGCAGGCGATGTACTCCAGGGCCATGTCCGTGATCCGGGGGCACCAGGACAGGTCCAGGCTGCGGAGCTTCCGGAGGTTCTCGGCCACCAGCTCCACGCCGTCGTCCGTGATCTTGGAGCAGCCTGAGAGGCTCAGGGCGGTCAGGTTGGGCAGGCTGTGCACCATGTTTACCACGCCGTGGTTGGTGATCTCCCAGCAGGACTGGAGCCGTAGAGTGTGGGTGGTGTAGCCCTGTGAACACATTTTCATTCTGGTTATGTAACTTAATCAGGAGAGAAATGACCAAGCCAGAGTGGGATGTTTAGCTTCTTTTTTGTTTCATTCCTCCCTAAGAAGTACGGGAACAAACAGTAAGTGAATACGGACAGTGAGGTGTGACGCTCTACCTGTTTGGCTGTGAAATAGGCCATGGCCGTGTCAGTGACGTGGTAGGCCTGCAGGCTCAGCTCTGATAGGTTGGGCAGGAGCTGGGAAATAGCAGCAATGGCGTCATCCGCCACATTGATGCAGTCGCTGACGCTGAGGGAAGTTAGCCTGGCATTGAGACTGGACCACAGGCCAGCTTCTGTGAAGTCGTTACAGCCTGACAGCTCCAGGTGCATCAGGCCCTGCATTTGCTCCAACATGACCTGCAGAATAAAGGTCAACACATCTGGCATCATGTCTGAGACACTGCCACGCAGCACAGCTGAGTCATGTAAGCAAGAGAATGTCAAAAAATGTAGGATCTTCAACTCATAACTGTAACTTTAAATGTCATATTCTTTCTATGGCTGTAATGATAGTGAAGTGAACAGTACAACCCTTTCTTTCTGGGGTTGAAGTTCATCAGAGGATTGGCTGCATGTGCATGACCTGCAAAACTTATTATTGGTCGTGCAGGTTTGTCTGAAAATGACAGCATGTTTTGACATATATTCAGTTTCACCATAATTACGTTCCAGATATCTCAGACTGGTTTGGGACCAGACTTATAAGTAAATTAAGATATTTCTAATCAGCTTTTGACCACACAATATACCTATTTAAATCTGTAAATACATTCTGTCTAGCAGAAATTTCATCAGATTTACCATTTTGGTGTAAGTCTCAATTGCCTTTTCTTTCGCAAAGATTTTTTGATACTGAAACAGTTAAAACATTACAGTTCAACATACAGATTAATCACTGTTCTTCAGAATAGTGATCAATCACTATTAAAATTTAAAAAAAATCAGATAAATTAAACTAAAAGAAATAATACATTTCTATTATTGAAAATGTGATAATAATAATAATAATACAAGGATCTTTTTATGTAATTTTGTATTTTTAAAATTATTATTATTATTACTATTAATAAAAATGATCAGGAACATTCCTCCATATACCCCTCTGTCCTCCCTAGACTGATGGGGAGCAGCAGCTGCTTGTGCAGGTCATCATAAAGTCCTTAATACAAACCTATAATCTTCAGACCAACAAACTGTTACAAAGAAAAACTCACTTCCCAAATATTTTTGAATCTACTGCATTCAGTTAGCAGCACCTGCTGGCTGCTTTTCTCTGGAGTCCAATGGGAACAGTCAGGATGCCACTGGTTTTCCTCAGCAGGTGTCATCACTAAAGCTAAATGTCATTTCTTATGCACTAGTGCATTTGAGATTATCTAACTTCTACAATGCACCTTTCAGCTACACCAGGGAAGATAAATAATGGATTTATATAACGTACAGAAAAATGTATCTGATGATCCAGAAGTTCAAGCTTTCACCAAATGAGAAAAAAATAAAACACATAAAAACAGGAATGTCCATATATAGAAAACACTGCCAACAATTCCAGCCTTCTCCATGGCAACCATTCACTTGTCCTAGAATAGAAACCTAGAACATTACGTATGTAGGGCCATCTGAAAGGATTTTTTTCAAAGCATGAGGTGCTTTTGTTCTGTGCAATGAAATCTGACGGCAAAGATCAGAACAATGACGTGGATATAAAAATGTTTATGAGAACAAAAATTCATGCTGACTCATTTTAGTGACATGTGCCCTGCTTCGGCAAAGAAAAAAAAATCTGCTGACATGCACCAACGACGGGCCTGAGCAGGAGTCCAGCACAGCTGAAACTTTGTCTTTAGATCAGTGGTATTAATGGAAACGTAGGGCTCATGTGATTTGAAAGAAGTGTTTTCATAGCAAGACGTTCACACAATACCTAACAATACATTCAGCTCACTGTACAAGACACAGGATGACTGTTCAGTGCAGAATTATCCCGTTTCAGACTGATCCATCCGTAGATTGTTATTGGGAATGGTCACATTCCATCCAGACTCATTAAAAAGTTCAGAAATATATTGTTAGTTTAGGAAGCTTAGTCTTTAATATAGGAAGCATCAAAAAGACAAAACAAACAAAAACAAACAATCATCCTTCTATTACTTCCTGTCGTCTTCTTCGTGCTTTTCGCCAGCAGTAACATCCGGCTGTCGATCAAACGTGATGCGTCAGGTGATGTGAAAAATAATATTTCCATTTCAGTTTTGCGAAAAACACCTACAGTATTTCAATATGGCTGTAAAACCACCTCATCCTAGCACAAAAACTTCTCATCAAAAAATGTGAATTTTTTTGTAGCCCCTGGTTTAAAAAAAACTGCACTTAAGGCCCTTTAATATTTGCAACATTTTTACAAGGTTGGTTTTATGTATACAGAATATATGAGTGAGAAACTTGTTTGATTGTTCTTGTATATTTTTAATCAGAGTGATTAATCTATAATTACAGGCGGGGAGCGGTTACTGTTGTGGGTAACGTGAGAAATAATGGAAAAAGCAGAAAACTGAAGATTTTCTGGAGGTGACTTGTATACTTACATGAGTGTATTCTTGTTTGATCAATTATCTCATTAGTTGAAAGACTATATTGATTTTCCTATCTATGAAAGTAGTTTAACTTAATGAGGGACAAGTGAGAAGAAAAAACAGGACAATGGGATGATGGGAAGGAGAAGGTAGAAGAACACGGGATGAGACAAGGAGGAAGCTAATGGAGACCGCTGCTAATGTGTGCAGAAGTTGAGGTGGGAGAAACAACTGGACTGTTCTATACACGTTCTGCAAGGTGTGTACAGTAAGTGGATGAGTAAGGATTTGCACATTATAGGTAAACCTGCGTGGTATCTACCAGAACTTAACGAACCCAAATAGCCACCCCACCAGTGAGTCTAAGTTCTTGTTCCAGTTACTAGCAGACAGAGCAGTGGGATGCTACATGTTCAAAATTGGCACATTCCCATTAAGCTCATTTATTTTGGTAATTTCAACATGTGCAATTCTATGGCTAATGGAAACACGGCTTCTGTCAACAAACCAGGGAAACTCAGCATTGATTCAACAAGATGGCCTTACTTCATCAGACAAAGTCACATTCTGACCATCACTGGACAGCATTTCAACAGCAAGACAGACTACACTTTCACAAAACAATATAGAGACCTTTTAATTTTCAAAATCTCATACCATGTTTCATTACACCCAGGCTGGCTCACTCTGTGGAGCTCTGATGTTTTCTTCTATACCTCAGTTAATCTGTCCTTATAAAACATTAAGGTAGTTTACAAACAACAGATCCGACACTGCCAGCAGAAAAAGGAAGCATTAAGAAAAAATGATGCATAATAACAGAAAAAGTGTGTGTCTGTGGTCTTGTATTTGCTACATTTTAAGGATAATTTTTCTGGGTGTATGTGTGTGTGTGTGTGTAATACAGAGAGAGAAAGACATATTACACATACGTGAAAAGAGTTTCAGTATTACTGAAGAGTTTAAATAATGATGATGGCAATGATGTCATCATTCGAGAACATCAAGAAGCTTACCTCCAAACCAGCGTCTGTGATGGTTGACCTCTTGAGGCTGAGAGAACGAACCCCCTTCTTGGACAGCGGGTAGTTGTCAATAAACTCACAGATGTCGAGATCCGAAACCCCCACTAAGCAGAATGACTGGAAGCCCCTCAGAGCAAAGGCCTGCAGGCTGACAAACTCCTTCTCCCCGTTGGGTAGTATGTTGTAAAGCTCCTTGGCATGCAAGATGGGTGTCACCCCCTCCCAGAATTTGGGCTGGTACAGTACCTTGCGCCATGTCTTGCATACTTGTGCCAGCACACATTTTTCTGCCGTGGTGAAGTACCAGAGTAGTCGGTTGAGGAGCTTCTCATCCAGGACCAGCTGACGCTCCAGCAGTATGGGTTTGGGCAAAGTGAGGGGGGGAAGCTGACGAAGAGATGGCTTCAGCCCCACCAGAGGCTTCCCTGGCTCCAGGTCAGAGGGCAAGAGAGGTGCTGTGGTATGGGGCATCCCAGGGTTGTCCAAGTGATGCAGATGATGATGGTAGGGGAGAGAGGACGGCGGAGGAGGCAAGATGGAGGGCACAGAGGAGGACTGGCATAGGCGGTTCTTAGCAGCAGGCGTCCCCTTGGTGATACTCGCACTGCCCAGACCGTTAGGCTGGCTGGGGGGCAACTTCACCATACCATTGCGAGTCATGCAGGGAGACTTCAGCTCACTGGGGGTGGACATGTTCAACATTGGGAACCTGCAGGAGAAAGGCAAATACAGTCAGGCCTTCTGTCTGTAGGCAGTTAATACAAATGGTCAAATTCACAGAGTTGTGTCTGTCAGGACAGAGTAGGCTGCTTTGCAATGCCATCACTAGGTCTGTCATGATAACCAATTTTGCTGGATGATAAATTGTCCCAGAAGTTATGATGATAAACAATAACATTGTTGTTTTGAGACCATTTTCAAGAACTGGAATGGCATTATAAAGCAAGAACACATTGTGAAATGTCAATAAACCTTAAATTCTAATGAACATTTAACACTAGAACTGTAAGGCATTTTAAATATCCAAAATAAATAAACAAGACAACAGAAACAACAAACAAAATTAATTATGAAGTCTCTGTAAACAAAACTGTCCTTCACAAAAAGGCTCAGTTAAGAGACCAGAATGAAGACTTTAGTCATCCAGTTTTTGGTAGAAAGAGAAAAAACAGAAAAACAACAAATCATTCAACACCCCAAGTAAACTTGTTCCTACATTTGCTGAGACCCGTCACAAATGAGTATAAAGGTGGTGCTATTTATTTAGAGATGCAGATTTACCTACTCCATCGAAGCACAAGTCAGATATGTAATGTTGGAATTAGTGTATTAGAATTACATTTCACCTCTGGGGAAATTTTACACACAAATAATTAAATATACTTATCCTTCTTTTCTTACACTATACCTAAGTATTTCATTCACTCGTTTCCACCTTTTGTAGGGGATTTTTAAACAAACATTAAATTTGCACAGGAACATGAGGCAGGAGGTGGTGATCTTCCTGTGTGAAACTCACACTATAAAAGTAACATGAAGAAATTTTGGACAGCCTAACTGTGATATGAAAGTGAAAAAAGAAAGAATATATCAATTTGCTAACTTATTGACTTCACACTGCCTTACTTTTCTATCAGGCACAAACTCCGACTCACATGGGAAAATCTAAGTGGTGCACTGCCTCCTACCTTCATTTCCTGTGAAAATATTTGTTAACTTTGATTAAAATAACTGTACGGTACAAAAAGGCAGACAGTTTAAAAGCTCATAAAAGAGACTTCATATAAACGGCTCTGAGATTTCTTTTTAGATTAGAGGCGATTTAAGAGATTACAAGTCTTCTTTGGACTTGGTTCCTCTAGCTGGTACCTTTGGGACCAGCTAGCTTGAGTTAATGCTCAATGAAAACAACAAGAGAGCTTCCAGCTGCAGATACGATAACTGCCTTTAATAGAACCTCATATCAGCAATCCTGAACTATTGGTATCTCTACATACATTATGAACTCAGCTGCATGTTTACAAAGCTCATAGCAACATCTTGATCTTTCTTAGTCAAACTAGATTAACATCCTTGTGTTAATCTAGGATGTTAGATTAACACATCTAACATCCTAGATGTTAGATGTGTCTTATAAGACACATCTAACACATGTGTCTTATATGTGTTATAAGACACATGTGTTTTATTGATCGCAGTCCCACAAACCAGGACTTTTGGCATCAAAAATAAAAATAATAAGAAAAAGCATAAAATGTAAACATCATAAGGAGCTCCTGCTCCTTATAAGCAGGAGCTTATAAGCTGCTCAGTTACAGTGCACTTAGATCCAAATACATCAGCAGGACTGAACAATTCTAGCACTGATTGACTTATTGCTCAGTTTTACTGAATCTGGCAATGTTGCCTGGCAGCAAAGACTTCCTGGGTTCAAATCCTGGCCTGGGATTTTTCTGCATGGAGTGTTGTGTGTTCTCCCAGTACATGTGTGTGTCTATGTTTGGTTTTTGTCTTTGTCTTTTTACTTCTTTTTGATGTTCTGCAGTTCTACCCATATTCTGTTCATTTTCTCTCTTATGATTTCTTAGTTTTATCGCTGTTTGTTAATTTCTATTAACTACACATTTGTATCGTTCAGATTATTTCCTGACACTATCTTTCATACTATCTTTGTTTGCTATTTGTATTATTTTCATGGTTCATTAGGTCACTTAGCCACATTGCTATTATCTAAAACAGAGAGCAGCCGCCTTTTCAATTCAAAGAGACATTTTGCTCTGAAAGCTACAAATTCAAATTTATCTAGAGTTTCAAAGAAATAAATTAAATGTTATTTTGAAAGCTAAGAAAATCTAATTAAAATGTATTTCTATTTTCAAATTTTTAGAACACAATGAATTGTCTGACTTTAACAAAGAAAGGAAAAAATGTGAGAAAGGCATAAATATGTAGAAAAAAAACAGAAGATTTTCAACCCACTTAAAAATATATACCAGATAGATTGGAGTGAAAAAACAACAATGTGAAATGACTTCTAAAAGCCTTGTATCACTGGTGCCCTTCTGTTGTAACTAATCAATGTAGTAATAGTAATTCAATTTTGATGTACACACAGAGAAACTCCCTGCCAAACATAGGAGAAATGTACTCCTTGTTTTAGTTTTAATGAATATTTATTTGTTATATTTCTTGGTGTTACAAACTACATGGAGTGAAAGTTGGATGGATTACTGACAAATACTGACGCCAGATACAACACACGGACATCAACTGTGAAAGTCAACAGTGGAAACACGAGGAGCATCATGAAGGCGAGTGTTTGAAAGATTAACATGCTATAAGTTTGTGGCTGAAGCATGACGGAACGTGAGCACTTCTGCAAGGTTACTGTAAACATAATTATTGAAGAAAGGAGGTCGGGGGGAGGAAAGCTGTCTGTCCTCGGTTCTAATAAGAAACATTTGTTGTTTGACTGGAAACCAGACAGCAAACAAAGGAGTCAAACGGTCGAAACAATCATCGGCTTGCTGCTGAATGCAAAGCCTGTCTTTTGTCTCAGAGCTTTCAGCGGAGGTGGACAGAGCATCCAAGTGAAAAGACAACATAGTGTAAATGAATGCTGGCCTCATCTAGCCTGTTCTCTATGACCTCATGGTATCTGTAGCTCATAGGCTCACACTGCTCCATTACATAACCTGCTGACTATGGACCTTCTCTCTCTTTCTCTCTCTCACACACACACACACTTACACCCCAACCCAGTTGCTTCATATAAGTAATTATAAAAGGTTATCACAACTTCTTTTCACTCCCACCACGATCCAGCATCGTTTACTGTTTTATCACTCAGAATAATTCCAGTGTTCCTCCTCTGCTGCTGCTGAGTGTCTCTGCATCCACTGTAGCATAAACAAGCCTCATCCATTACATAATACAGCAGCTAGAACTGCTACAGCAAGCGCCATGAAATGCTAAAGCAAACACACACCGTTCCCTTCAACGTCAGGGTAAGTCCACAAGAGACCCGGGGGCGACATCATGCTACAGGCTGCTTCAAACCTTTTTTTTTTTTTTTTTTGCAGGATGCACATTTACAGCAAGAATTTTTATTGCCCCTCTTATTGTGTTATGTCAGGGGCCTGTTTCAGAGAGGGAGGCAGGAGCAAACAAAGCATCTGTGGCCTCGATTAGCAGGTTGCTACCAGCAGAAGGGAAGGAAGAAATCACACAACAAATACTCAGATATGAAGAGATCTGAGGAGATTTTTCATTGAAGAGGAAAAGCTACTGAGCCGACAGGTTTATGCATCGATAGACATGTGATATTTAATGTTTGCATACAAATGATCTATAGACAAAATAAAGAATGAGTCTTGGTGTTCATAAGGAAGTCACAGTTCTCCTCTGCCTCCGTCTCTGAGTATCTCTACCAGCCTCCTCAGTCACACCCACCCTCTGCATGCGCTGCAGTGGAAAAAGTATTTTCACCCTCCTGGTTTTGTAACCGCCTGCTAACACATGACAGCAGCTGCGGCTTTCAAACTCCACACGAATTCTAAGAAAAATACTTGATACTTTTTAATGTCTCAGCATCATCTTTTGCAGGAGGAGAGTTCTTTCTTAAGGAAAGAAAAAAAGTCAAATATATGATCAATTTAAGACTAAACCAATAAGTAAGGTTCCTACTTTGAAAATATAAGTAAAAGAGTCACAAAAAGTTGACAACCATAGTTGTATCAATATATTAATTGAAAGTGGTCTCATTATTGTCTATCCCAAAAACTTCGGGGACAATTTATCATCCAGAAAAATGTGTAATCATAACAGGTCTACCTACAACTATAACAAATCCTGTAGGTATTTGAATGGAGCGTGCTGCTGGGTGTGTTGACGGAGCAGAAGAAGGTTCTGTGACTGAGTCGGTACCAATGCTCATCAGGTCTGAGCTTAAAAGTTAGAAGAACTTAAACTAATTCTCAGTTTGTTCATCTCTCAGTGTCAGTTCCATGAAAGTGGTCTGATCTGTCTGTTATGCCACCTTGTGTGGGTCAAAGGTCATGCGTATTTGAATGTCTGTCTCAGTCTCATCAGCTGTCAGATATCAATATAAAGTCACCATGTATCTGTGTTCCTGTCCGGCACCTGACCCCTGACGTAGGGAGATGGAAATGGGTCAGAATGTATGGATTTTGATGCATATATAAGTATTTTTAAATAATTACTTAATTATAGCTATTTGTTGATTATTTTTAACAATCTTTTATTTATTATTTATTAAGGTTATCTTCATCTGGAACATAGATAAACAACATTAAAGTTGGACAAAACAAACAGAAGACAGATGGAAGGTGGCAAATACTATTTACCACTTTTACAACTTCCAGGCTGTCTGTATAAAAAAGTTCAAATGAAAATGTTGTTTTTTTGAAACTGCTTCTGAGATTGGAGTTGCCTCTCCAAACATCACTGCTCCCAATGAAATCATTGTCCTTACATTTCTGGGTATTTGCATACGTTTTTCATATATTACTAATAGTCTGTTTTTTAAGGCACAAATACACATGCACATACATATTGTACACTTCTTGGATTGGAGTATTTTTATGTTATAATTCGGTCTTTTTTGTAAAGTATATTATCCTTAATGTTGCTATTTACTAATACATCTTTGTGTGAATCTACTAGCCTCAATGCTGCTGTGACACCTACACTTTCCCCCTGTGGACAGTAAAGCAGTGGACCCCAACCCTGGTCCTCAAAGACCAAACATGTCCTGCATGTTTTACATGTTTACCCACTCCAGCACAGCTGATTCCAATGCTTGCATTACATCCTTAGCATCCTACCAAGTGTGGCAGAAGTCTGTTAATCACCCGTTCATTCAGCCAGTTCTATTCTATTCTGAATATGGCAGAAGTCTACCTTGACCTTTGCCCCTTCGAAACGAGCCATTAGCTTCATCCTCCAGAACAAACTAATCTGGGATTATACTATATGAGGACTCCCAGAGAATTATCTACTGTAGTTAAGATAAACACAGTCTATAAGCTTTTAACAGAAACACAATTCATAAATCCTGAGCAATTACTTTAAGATATGTGTGAAAATAGGCTTAGCTGTGTTTCTCTCCTAGATGAAGCCATTAGAGGAGCAGTACAGCCACCAACTTTTGACTGTAACATAGAAAGTACTCCTCGATCAGTGCACACTGAGACACCTCCACATGCATGCTTGGTATAAGGGATTGCTGCAAAGTCAACAACACAAGCGATTGCTGCTATGCTCTGGTCCAAGAAGAATGAATGCTGAGTCAGTGACTCGACGCAAAAATGCTGAACCATTTTTGAGTTGTTCAATTTATCACAATACTTTCTGGGACAACTTATTGTCCAGCAAAATATATTATTGTGACAGGCCCTCTCACATGCGTTCAACTCTGACAAGTCTTGTTGCTGTAGCTGTGCCCTCTGAGTGTCCCACAAGTTCATCTAGAAGTCAGTCAAAACAAAGGGGAACAAAACAGGAACTCCATCACAGACACTGCATTCCTCAGACAGCCTGGTAATTGTTCAGGTTTATGACAATACATTCAGGAAGACATGAAACATGAGTGGTAAATTTAAAATCCAGTTTTCCAAAGCATCACCTTCAACTCCGACTGAAATCTGGAGTCAACCACGTGGACACGTCACGTACTTTCTGGAGAAAAGTTTCATGATCGGATGAGACAAAGACTCAGCAGTTTGGGTGTAATTACTGGAAGGGATTTTCGGCAGTTTCATTTTTTAAACTGGCGAAAAAATTAATCAATCGATCAATTAGTCACACATACACAATATCTGTAATCAAAGTGGCTAACAAAATAAATGTGTTAAAGGAAACATAAAAAAGCTGATTAAAATTAAAACCACCACATTTTTATGTTTGTAAAAGCATGTCTAAATGTAAAAAAAGATTTGAAAAGGCCACAATCTGCTATAGATTGAAGATCTAGTGGAAGCTGACCCTAGACCCGAGGTGAGTCAGGCTGTTAGAAGCTTTGAATACAAATACAAAAAGTTTAAAATGTTAAAATGTATTTTAAAACAGACAGGAAGTTGATGTAGTGAAGATAAAACCTCTGGTATAAAGCTCCTGTCTGGGAGAAAGCTGCTGCGTTCTGATCGAGGAGCCGACTCAGGGATGACAGGGGACCCAAACCTAAAGAGCGCTGCGACAGTCCATTCAGGAACTGAAAAAACAATGAACAACCTCCTCCAGTCCAGATTACAACAGATTAAAAAAGGTTAGAAGGCAGACCGAAGTACATGCAATTTGTTTGTAAAATTCTAAATCTTTGTCAAATGTGGCCTCCAGGCCCAAAATACATTTGCTGCTAATGGTACAGATTCATTGCACAAAGAGGCTGAACTAATCATAAGAAGGATTTCCATCAACTATCTTCAACTACCTTCCACCAACTCAAACATTGAGTTATGTCATCAACATATGAAGATATAGTGATGAAGGATGGAGGCTAACAATGAGCTTCTAGACCTCTGCACCTTGGACGAGTTGTGGACGATGCTTGCAAGTCAGATTCATGCCAGGAAAAGTGTAATCTGCTTTAAGCCTGGCAAAATGTCTAAGTACGTAACAGAATATCAGGGTAGTTTTCTTCCAGCGCACTGTAGAATTTTATGGATATTATCAATCAGCTGGAAGGGCTCTCTGATGTTCCTCTCCAACGCAAACAACACACATTTTATAAGCTCCTTTGGGATTGTGAAATACATCACAATCCCAAAATGCTTTGGGTTTATTTCAAATGCAGCGAGCAAACTGCATTTGAAATAAACAAGGGGCAGAAAAGACAGGGATTGGTTAGAGGGAGAGAGGTGGGGTGCAAAAGCTTAAAGGGAAGGAAGAAAATAAGATGAAAGGAGAGAAAGGAGGATAAAGAAAAGATAATGTCCTTAGAAGTCTGCTTCTGCTTCTGCAGAAGGGGGGAAACTGCTCCAACCCCCCAACAGACTCCAATCCTAAATCCATGAGGGCCCCATGGTCTCATTTCCTAACAGGACCAGCAAATATTACTATCACATTCTTTCTGATCACAGTTTATTTTTTACCAATAATGTGTGTGGAATGTGTGAAATATCGCCCATCCATTACTTGAGATCTGATGTACCAGGTCTTCAAGGGAAACCCAGCCACTTTGATCCCCAAAGTCAGTGGCCCTCTCCATCACAGTCTGTTGGATCCCAACAGCTTCTCAAAGCCAGGTGGGCTACATAACCCCTTCAGTAGCTTCCAGGGTTTTCTCCCAGTGAACATCCCTAGGAAATCAAAGAGAACCACTTGGTATCCCGATCACATGTCCAAAGCACATCCATTGATTCGTTTTGATGGAAAGGAGCACCAAGTCCATATTGTACTCCTCATGCATTGCATAAGGCAGAATCCACTGGTTTCAGCAGCTACATCATCCTGGGGACTATCTTGTGCAGAACATGAGCTCCTGGTGGGCCTACCATAGTAAACTGGTTTCAGAGGAATTTGTCAAGCTAAAAGAGATCCTGAGGACAGACATAAATGACAGGAAAATCTTGTTCAATCCAGGGATTCTGGGGAACCCTTGAAGACCAATGTCTGCAGGTGGAGGGATCCTAGAGCACCCGGGCAAAAAGGAGCAATTGAATAATCATTTTTCTGATTAATGTATATATATATATATATATATATATATATATATATTAATTTTTATTTTTATGTTTTTAATGTAGTCTTCTTGTGCTTTTTCACCAAAAAGCACAAAAGCCCTTCACAAAACCCCACAAAATCTTTTAAAGCCCTAGTATTTAAAAGATTCTTGTTTTACACCCTAAATCAATGTTTTACATATTCATTGTAGTTTTAATTTGCTTAGATTTCAGGAAAAGTGACCTTGCATAGTAAAGAGTAGCTATGCACTAGTAAAGTCACCAACCCCAACCTGAGCGCTCAGTCATCTGTCAAAGGAAGTCGATTCTCCTCAACTATTCCTGAACTTTGAGGTTCTTTGTTTGGAAATATGTGAGGATCCTTAAAGGGGCAGTATTTTAAATTGACATGTTTGAGCTTTACATTACGCTATAATGTTATTCCCTCGTCAAAATTATACCCAGAGTGTCGCTTTGATTCTTTCGTGCATGTTTTAGAAATCTTTTAATCTCCCAGGCAATCGAGTACTGCCTTCAGCAATGAAGCAGGAGATTCCAACCTGCTGAGTTTCCGCCTCACAGAGCCGCCCTGCCACATTATTCCCACACTCGACTCCTTCAGACTAGCCAGCAGCAATTAGCAAACACCTGGTGGAACTGTGGCAGCTACTTTGAAATGTAGCAGCTACAGTGAAATGCTGGTAAAAACATGGTTGAAGGGTTAGTAGATTGATGCTCTGTTGACTTCTGGAAGATGGAGTTTCAGAAAGAGTAGGAGTTTTTAAAGAGATAAACGAACAATTTTTTTAAAGGTTTTATTGGCTCTAGCTGCCTTTACTTGAGAGTTGTTAGACAAGAAAGTATAATGAGAGAGAAGGAAGACACATGGCAAAAGCCACCAGACCAGGACTGGAACCTGTGATGTCCGCATGGAGAACTAAGGCCTCCATACATGGGTTGTGCTTTTCCCCTGCACCACCAAAGGGACCCCACTAATGCCCATGTTAAAGGCAATAAATAAAGCCCATTTTTTCAAGTCATATTTGATATATCCAACATTTTATAACAACTCAAAGTAACTTGATTGTTGTATAAAATGATTCAATATGGCTGCCCCTTATTCTGCCCCTTTAAAAAAATAGATATTTCTTCTTAGATATCAGTTTACTAAAAACCCATCTGCAGAGTTAAAAGTCCAGCTAAATAACAAATTCACATCATTTTAGACTTCTAAATGTATTCAATAAAGAGAAGAATTCAGAAACCAGAAAATTCCACCTAATAACATTGTTTACTTTTGAGCTACAATTACATTATTCTAGCTTTCTTTTACTCTTCCACTCATGTTGCCAGTCCATCGCAGGACAACAGACACACAGGACAAGGAACTCTGCACCATCGCAAGGAAAATTTGGAGAAACCAATTATCCTAACAGTCATGTTTTTGGGCAGTGCGAGGAAGTCGGAGTACCTGGGGAGAATCCATGCCTGCACTGGGAGAACATGCAAACTCCATGCAGGAAGTGTCCCAGCACTAGACAGAAGTACTGGTCATACTTGTTCTGGTACTAACTAACCTTAAGTACAATAAGTACTGCTTAGTTCTAAGTAATCAATGAAAGTCAGGGGAACTTTAGAAGGACTACAAGAAGAGAAGGTCTTTTGGAGATTCTTCTTAACATCTGTAGGTTCTGAGATAAATATTCTGCATAACAACTGGAAATTGTGATTATAAGTCTTTAAGCAAGTATGGCTGAAGTGGTCCACGTGTTCTCTTTTAGGAAATCAAAATATTCTCCCTAATTACAGCTGTAAGCGGGAACCCTCAGGAGCTCATCACACCAAGGAAGAGTGAGGGAACTTCTGACCATCAAGAGCTCCTGTGAAAAAAAAAATCATCTCAGTGTTGAGGAGGAACAACTGAACCCCCGCCTGCCACTGCACGCTCATGCTGTCTGCTTGTTTTGTAATGCTAATCAGTTTCAGTGCCTTTAAAACTCCACAGAAACCCTGAGAATTTCCAAGGCGACCAGAAGAGCGGAAGCAGGTCCGGGCCAAAGAGCTGCAGAGCATCGACACTCGAAATCACTCAGCGGAACAAAAATATGGATAAATTAGAAGGTGGAAAGGAAAGGATCGCGTCACTGGCAGACGCTGACGTCATTGTATTTGTTAATACGCAGCTCGATGCGGCTGATCATCAGTCAGTCAGTCAGCCAGTCAGTCAGTCAGTCAGCCAGAGGCCCTGGCCGCGGCTGGCCGCGGACACAAAGAGGAGGAACACCCAGTCCCTTTTCCCCGGTGCAAGCAGCCCGGTTCCTCTGCAGTCTCCTCCGCTCCGCCAGGGCACAGGAGCTGCAGTGTGGATGCTGCTGCCATCACCCACCACCATCCATCACACACACACACACACACACACACACACACACCCCAACACGTTTCGCACCGGACACATCCTCCCTCCTCTACGGCCTTTCGGTTCCCAGCATCCCTGTGAGAATATACCTTTCAGATGAGAATTCACTCGGGCATTAATCCATGATCGGCTCGCTGCTTCCGGCCGTTTAATCACGTTTTCTCCCAAAACGCTGCGACGCAGAAAAAGGCCGAGGGAAATGATTCTAAGGGAGGCAGTCCCGCGTCCTGTCAAAGAGAGCCAGAGATGCGCCTTCCGATCCCATAAGCAGCACGACGGTCCACAAAGTGCGCGGAGCGGGCGGGAATCCACAGCCTCCCGGCCTGGAGGGAGCCTCGGTGCGCGGCAGGAGAGGCGCTGTGCGGCGGTCTCAGTCCGTTAGTCCTCCATAACAGAGCGGCCCGTTCTGTGACACAGAGCCGAGCAGCGCTGTCTCATTTAAACAGATAGAGGAGGGGAGGGCGACGGTAGAGGCGCTGTGCAGATCCGCTGCTTCTTATGCAACCTCAGCAGCAGCAGCAGCAGCATCTTCTGCTGGGGAGAAAATTCTGTTCAAATGCTGGATTTACCTGGATTAATGTCTCAGTGAGCCTCTCAAGCTGTTACATTGCAGGCTTACATTGACTTTTACTGCGGAGGTCATATACACAAAAAAATATTATTAAAAAATACAGAATAAATAAATAAATGGCTTCAAAAATGTACTCTGCCAACAAATGGGGAAAACGAAAACACACCAAAATTACGTTTTTTTTGTTCCATCTGGCATAAGCCTGTCTTTCTTTCTAACAGCATTTTTACCTCAGATTTAGTTAGGTTTATTAAATTTGTTTTTTCATTTGAATGACGTTTATTTCTTTGATTTATTTGTCCTTTTTCATGGGGAATATACTTTTTGTTTTAGCTTTACCTCACGTTACAATGCTATTCCCTCTCATCAAAAATACAGCTGGAGTGTTGCCTTGATTCCTTCATGCATGTCTGAGAAACCCTTTAATCTTCATGACAACTATTCAGCTGGGCAAAATGCCTGGGTGGACCTAGCACCGCCTCTCAATGACAAAGCTTCTCCTTGGAGCTGCACTGTCAAACCATTGAGCTTCAGACACATAGAGCAGCTATCCCACTCAGCTTCTTCAGACTAGCCAACAGCAATTAGCAAACACCTGGTGGAACATCACATCTGCTCAGCTCATTATAGCAGATACTTCTCAGCAAAACACTGGTGAAAACATTGAGGAGAAGAGCCACATTGTGATGATTTCCTGAAGTTTCTGGAAAAGCAGGAGTTTCTTAAAGAGACAGAGGCCCAGGGCTTTAAATTACAAAGTCAAATTCATGATAAGCCATATGCACACACAAGCATATATAGAATTGTCATAACAACTCAAGGTAATGTAGTAATTTGATAGTGTTATGAAATGATAGCATGTAACTGGAAAACACATAATATTTTTTCACTTATTCTATTATTTTAAAATTTTCCTCAAATAACTTATTTAACGAATTAGTTCTGTTATATTTGTTGCATTTTTCATCTGTCCTGGCAGAATATTTCTGAGATTTCTATCATTTAACTGAAGCCACTGTCGCTGCTTTTTGCAAACTGTGGCTTAAGCTAAATGAGCCAGAGTATGCAAAGTGGTGGCAGTGGCTACAAATCATGCAGTCACTGTAATGTATCAGTCAGGACAAGGATACAGAAACATCTTCAGCATGAAATACGTACAACAGTACAATGAAGACAGCCATTCAGAAAAAGTATGGATGCACAGGAAAGTGGAGGTTTTCACAGAATACAAGAACAAACACAACAAAACAGTCAGGCTGCCAACAGGCAACACTGAAAAACATCCAGGAAGTGCAGCTTGTGTTATACATGTGACAGTAATCACCTGATTGGACGAAGGGGTATGACTGTAAAACAAAAGTCTTTTCTCTTCTCTTGATTTGATCAAATCAAATCTAAACTTTGTGCCACAGTCTCAGTCATTATGTATATTCCAGATATTATTAAAGCGTCTAGATTTAATGAGAACATGAGCAGCACAGTTCTGGATCGGCTGCAGCTCTCTGATTGAGTTTCTAAGTAGAGCTAACGCAAACCCAGCCTTCCAGCTTTTACTGCCTTCTTTTTACTGCTTTGTAATAGTCAGCAGCTTGATTCCTTAAGTTTTATGCAATGAGTTTGTAACAATCATGCTTTGTTGATCTGGTCACATGAGAAGTTCAGAGTCATGTTGATTTTGTCTGAAAACTCTAGAGCTTTTTAAATGTATCCCATGGTGATACCTCTACATCACGGACATGGACGTCCAGCCAATGACGGCATTACCCAGGGAAGGAGCCAAGAGGTCCACAGTAACTTTGCTCCTTGTTTTTTATGGAAACAGTGATTTGAAGAAGACTATTCCTAAAAAAATGCCAAAATGCTGTAGACATGAAGGTCTTGGCAGGTTTGGAGTGGACTGATGGGTAACAGCTGATCAGGCAGACCACTGAAGACCTGATTTAATATGCACTAACAGGAAGTCGTATGTACAGATATTAACATTTTCAGTTTCAATGGCTTCATTTTGTTAAAATAACTAAAATAGTCCGTCTTATTAGCTGTCGGCCTTTCATTGCTCTGAGGCTTTGGTCATGACTAAAATAAGATTCATTGCAGCATAATGAGGCAATTTGTTTCAAAACTGCAAGACAAAAGTTACTTTCAGTGGGTAGAGTATCCAGTAATCATTTAAGAGCAGTGATATTTTACAAAATTCAAGTTTTTACTCAAATAAAAATGTCCACGTTTTCAGGGATTTAATATTCTGGAACCTCACTGGCTTCACTGTTGCTCTGAACAGTCCAAGTAAGAGGTTGTGTCTGGGCAGAGATGATTATTTTTGGATAAAAAATTTGTAAATACTTATTTCATTGTATTTTATGTCGTTTTGGGGCGGAGCAGGCCGTAGTGCAAGTCGGAGCCAAGGCTGTTATCAGGACTGCAACAAGCCTTGTTTACGAGTCTCTGGAGAATTGGTAGTTTGGGAACATGAGCTGGCTCTGCTTTATCTGTGTGTTTCTTCCTCATCTCTCACCAACCTCCATAAGCGTTATGCCAGCATAGTCTTCAGAGACACACAAGATCATAGTTGATTATCTCTGGCTGCTAATGCTAACATGGTAGCCAGCGCTGGCTCCGATGTTTCAACTGAGCCCCTAAATCCGGATAACACCAGGCCTTCTGTCCATCGGGAAGCCATGCTCGCTGTTTGACGCCATCTTGGTAGGCCCTAACTCCACTCAGCCTGTCGCTGTGATGACTGATTAACACAGCATTCCATTCTCGTTCTCAATTCCTCATAACACACCTTGGATCTCAACTATACTGCATAGTTATTTTATTTTTCAGTTTGATTCTTTTAGGTCCTTTTTTATTATTATTGTTATTGCTGTTTAATTTGATGAGTTTAGATTCTTGATCATCTTTTCCATCTATCATAAATTTCCAATAAATACACAGAAATAATGTGGTTTTAATATGACAATATATAGAAAAATATCAATGGGTTTACATTAGCAAGGCACGTCTTCTGATCTGATGAATGTGTGAACAGGTTAAAGGGGGTGCAGTAGTGCCTGTTCTGTATGCAGCACAAATACGTAAGACAAAAACAGAAACTGTTCTTAAAAGTTTCTCTATTTTTATGTCAGTCAGTGATGAATGATAAATGCTGTAGCATCAGCTTTGTTCTGCAGAGTCTTCTGAAGATACAGCATGTGGCAAACAGAAGCAGAGATCAAATCTGGAATAATTCTCTTTTT
The DNA here is from genome assembly GCA_902982915.1 of Phalloptychus januarius. Taxonomy (NCBI): domain Eukaryota; kingdom Metazoa; phylum Chordata; class Actinopteri; order Cyprinodontiformes; family Poeciliidae; genus Phalloptychus; species Phalloptychus januarius. Next base: position 1,223,942 of record CADWAE010000476.1, read on the forward strand.
TTTTCCTGCTAATGAATTTGAACACCTGATCAGGTAATACCGTCACGCTTTTTCTTTTTTTTCCTCTCAAAGCTAACAAGCAGATAGGTTCAGGAACATCTGCCATGCAGTCCCTCCGGGGAGTTTGCCTTCAGCGGAACTCCACCACTACAAGCAGGGCCGGCCCAAGGCACAAGCAAACTAAGCAGCCGCTGGCCTGCTTAGGGCCCCGGGGCCACTAGGGGGCCCATAGTGGAGCGGATTTTATTTTTTTTAGTAATAATTTCGATGACGTTATATTAACAAAAACACACAAATTCATTATAAAGTCGTAATTTTTTTGCAATAATATGTTTTATATTATATTATATTATTATACTATACAAGTGCATATCCAAACCTCCAAATCACCGGTGGAAGATAAGTAAGCAAAACAATTTCACAAAAAAGGATTAAATCCTTCAAGGAGAGAGAAAAAAAGGAAGAATAGATAAAAGCCAAGATGAAGGTCTGCTTTAATGTGTCTTGGTTATGTAATGATAATCAGAAAGATCAGTGGAGCTGATAATAAAAAATTTGTTCGATTGCGAACAGTCCAGTTCAACAACCAAACATTTATGCTACATTTATGTGAAACTGAGTTTTCACTTTAAATGAGTTGATTCTTCTGCTTGGCTCTGTATATTTCTGATCTTTTTTGGCTTCAAACCGTGTTTGATCATATTTGATAATAAAAATTAAAACTTATCAGTGTTTGACATTGTCTGGCAAAATGCTTTTATATCAGGCTACATGGCTGCTGCATTAATATATTGATGAGCGTCTCTAAGCTGTAGTTGGTGATATGTTGTTGTTGTTAACTCAATTTCTAAGTTATGTAAAACTTCTCCAATTAAAATCATTTGATCAGACTCAGCCTAGTACCGCTCCACATTATCAGGTGAGAAAGATACACCAGGCATAAATTTCATTTTTATCTATTATAATTACACCTAAGAGAAATGAATTTAATCAAAATTGCCATGAATATGCATAGAGGTGCACTGATTGCAGTTTTCTGGCCGATTGCCAATTAGCAATCTTTAAAAAGCCTGACCTGCCGAACTTGATTTTGGCCGATACCAATTTTTTTTGTCTGAAATGTTGCTAAATATAGCAAGAAAGTCAGTGAGTTGGGAACAGTGGGGTGAATATTGTTAACTGCAAACGTGCAGACCTGACCTAGTGGGTTGGTCTGTCAGTCAAACCTCTCACTGCAGAGCAGAAGAGGACAGAGGCTGATTTTTAAACCTTTGCTGACAAAAATAAGATCAGGGGATAAGATGGGCTTCACATGGACGTATTGACTGATCATCAACCCCCCAAAACCCCCAAAATAAATGTATCCTATATTATTCTTGCATATATGGTATAATGTAAACATCACTGTCAGTGATGCAATACGTTTATAGCAGGTGTGAATTATCTAATCATCTGACTGTTGATAGCAGTCAGCCCACATTGTTAGCAGAACTAGAGGGCCCCAACACCAAATTTTGCTTAGGGCCCCATGGAGGCTTGGGCCGGCCCTGTTGACGAGTAAAGAGACGCTACGGATGAATCTCTGTCTCTGGCCCTGTTGGTTCTGTAGCTCCCAGGCACAGCCACTCTCCGCTTCTCCCTCCGTTTCTTCCTTTCTGTGTCACTCTCTCAGTCCAACGAGGCAGGGAGCTGGAGAGCTTTCTATTTTTAGAATCCGAGCCGCCTGCTCAGCCTCCCACCCCCTTTGGCAGAAAAAGATACACCCACATAAAGACTCACAAAGCATCCATGGACATTGCACTGAAGGCACAACACACAGGCTGTCTTATGTACCGAGCGTGTGCAAACACACTCACACACACACACACACACGCAAGCTGAAATAGTACTAATTCATTTACATTTAAATGAAGTTGCAAACAAACACATGCGCGCACGCTTGGAAATGTCAAGTACAAAGCAAAGCGTGAATCAAACCCTTAAGCACATATCATATTGCTCATACTATGGCATTAATAATGCAGGGCTTCTCAGTGCAGAAAGAGGAACACTCCCAGTGGGGGGGGAGGGGGGGCTCTGGCTCCTTTGCTGCTTTTGTGTTGTGGCCAATGTGTGGGAATAACAATAAGACAGCCAAATATCTGCTCCAATCTCAGATACAGATACAAATAACTCGCAAAAACTGCTCTCAACATACAACTATAACACTTTGGACTCACCATAAAGTCGGAGAGCAGGTGCTGGTGTTTCATGCTTTCTAGGACTCTACTTTGTTGCTATGGCACCCAAAGGGAGGTGGGGGGACAGGGGGCACACACCTATTTGTTGAGGTATATGGGAGCAGCTGATCCAAAACATGGACAAGGAAGGAAGGAAGGAAGGAAGGAAGGACATATGTACAGTCATACTCAGTAAATGAGCTATATTATTGGAAAATCATTTATTCATTCTATTTAGTAACTCCATAACTAAATGAAACACTTTAAAGAAATTAATTCCACAGACTGCCTGCCCTTATTACTGTTATGATGCATTCTTCTTACAGTCAACAAAAACATACAGTAATATCATGAAAAACATATTTATTTAAAAAAAAAAACAACTCTTTAGGCATAGTACATGAAAAAGGTTTAAAACCTGCTTAAAGGAAATTGTTTTCAAAAAAGTATTTCAACCTGACAAACCAGCCTGACTGGGACTCGTATTCTAATGTGCTGAATATGACTGGCCATAAAAAGTAAACTAGTTGTTCTTTCTCCAGTCCTTTGTTTTTCGTCCTGACAGGGTGGGTATGAATGGTTATCTGCTCAGGCTCAGCCAGACACATGTGAGCTGGAAGGAGAGCCTGTACTGCAGTGACGATGACTCAGCCTCTTCTGTTGCCATGGAAACACTGCCTCTTTGCAATCATTCCCTAAGTAACAGCGCGGTTGCTGGGGAACGAACCAAAGTGTAGGGTGGTGTTGGCGTGCGGAACAGAGTTTGTGTGCATTCACTCAGTACATGTGACCCGTTGCCTCCATCAGCGGGGGAGGGGGGTGTACTTTCAACCCCCCACCCCTCTACACACACACACACACACACACACGCACACACAAAGATAAATCAAATACGATTTTATCAGATTTCTGCAGCACAGAATGCCCCACATTGTTTTTCAATAAAAAAAATTTTTTTTAGACAAATTCAATTCTGAAAAGTGTGACTTGTGTATGGATTTAGCCCCATTTGATGCGATACCCTTAAATAAAAACAATGACCCTGGCAGTGGAGTATAGATGGAGATGTCTCGATGAGGATTTGTGTTTCTGAGGTGGTCTTGCTGGAGGTGGAGGAGCTGGGTCTTGGAACCCAAGAAGTGGGCGAAAAGAACGTTGGAGAGCGGGTCAGCAGGTGACAACGGGGCACAGAGGAGTGGACCACCGTGATGTGAATCAGGTTCCATAAGAGATCTGTCACAAGGACGTTTGAAAGATCTCTAGAAGGGTTCTAGAATCGGTGTGGCAACTTTTACCTGGGAGAACAGAGAGCGCCAGGTGAAGCTTTCTGAGGTAAGCAAACATTAGTAACTTCCTCAGAATAATAACAATGAGAGCACAGTCGACTTGACTCTACCAACAAGGTTGATCGTCAGATGAAGTGTAGTCATCCGGCAGCTCCTCGAATCTCCAGCTGTTTGGTTTTAGGGAAATTACAGAAAGACACTGTGATGCTGCAGTTACAGCCACACAAATGTGGTAACATTCACCCTCGCCACACACAACAGGTGTGGGCCCAATTTTGTCATTTTGTCATCTTTTCATTATTTACCCAAGTTTTTGTTTTGGGTTAAATAAAAACAACAACCATTTTGACTTTAAACCTGTGCCTGGCTGTTCCTTGACTGCTCGGTCCATCACAGACACACACGAGGATCATGACAGAAACAGGCTGGTGGTACCTCTGGAGGAGCTGCAGAGATCCTCCAGAGGAGGATAGCCATCCACAGGTGGGAAGATCAGTTGACAGGATACCATCTAGTCATTCCCTCCTTAAAGTTGACCGTCATGTAAAAGTGAAAAGCAGAGATTTTTTTTTTTTTAAAGAAAGTCATAAATGTTTGTGGAATGGTGGCAAAAAGTGAGAGTAAAATTGATTAGTTTAAGCTCATTTTAAAATGCCAACATTGTGTATCACCTGGTAAGTACAATCAATACTTTATTAAATGACACGGTGGTGACAGCGTCATGCTGCAGGGAACTATTTCTCAACAGTTATAATGTTATTTATGGTTCTTTGGACTTAATTGCTTAAAAAGCTAAATATTAGATTATTTGTCTTCACTTTGATATTCCCAGTTATTAAACTATAGATCACTGGGATAATTATTAAATAGATTAAGAATCTGCTCTCCAAGAAATAACTGATTTCTAATTTTGTGAATTACTACTTACTACATAACTGGCTCCAAAATCAAACAAAATCTGACCTGAATAAAACACACAATACAGAACAATAGCATCTGAATAAAAAAACTGAAATCTGACTAACGTATGTCAAACGTGGGAATGACAGAAACCTGACAGTCCTGTCTCTGCTTCTATGACTCGATGCTCCCCCCTCCTTTGAACCAGCAGTCTCCAAACATGCTTTTGTCTTTCTGCTGTGCAAAAAACCCCCCACATTAATAAGCAGGAATATGAGAGCTAACTAGCCCAAGAGCCCATCCATGGCAAGCTACTCCTCCAAACAGAGCCCTGTTTGTTTGGATGCATTGACGTCATGACTGACGCATGGCTGCCTGGAGTGGCCGGCTCCTTCAAAGGCCTCTGCTCAGATCCCTACAGAGGTATTATTAGCCAGCAGAGGGAGATAGATGGAGAGGGGGGTGAAGGGTGGGGGGCATAGGTGGAGGAGGTCAAAAGGAAGCTGGGCTCAATAGGGAGGGTGGGGAGACTAAATGAACAGTGAAGTTTCAGGTTGTTTTTTTCCCCCTTATCAGCAACAGAAAAAGCAAAAATTAGTTTTACATTTTTAAAGTGATAACCGAACCACCTGTAAAATCAATAGACTTGTTTATAAGTTACAGTTAAATGACAGAAGTTGAAAGTATAACGTGTTAAAAATTCTTTCAAAATTCATCAAGAATAGAAATGAACTGTTGTGGTGGATCCACATATTAGTTCTCTTCTGCCACTTAGTGGACAAAAATGGGACTTGGTTCACTTATACAAAAGAATACTTTTGTACAAAGCACTTTCAAAAAATATGCTTTCTGTTTAATTAATTTACATTTTTATTGTTTTCTGTAACCTTCTCTTTGTTCTTTTCTGTTTATTTTTTATGTACTTCTCTTTATTCTGTTCATCTGAGTGTGGCTGGTGTAGCTGAACGCAGAATCAGCAATTTCATGCCTTAACAAGTTGGGCAATCATAAATAACGTCGGGGCTAGATTTATATTTTCTTAAATCATAAAATCCCATTGATTCATATATGAGATACACTACTCATTGAATGAATAACAAACCTGTTTTAACAAAAATCTTCTATTTGTACACCAACTTGGTTGTCCTAATGTTATTTCCTATCCACTAAGACCGTTGTGAAATTTAGGTTAAGTGAATATAAAGTAAACACCATGTACTGTCAGGGCAAATATTCTACATTGTTCCAACATATAAAATACCTACTTTAAAAATTCACGTCATAAGATTTATATAGAAACATATTGATTTGGAAAAGTGTTTATTCTGCTCAAAATGTTACTTTGCATGATTTTTTTTCTCCCCAATTTTAGTTTTAAAATACTAGAATTTTACAAATAACTAGTTTTTGTCTGTCTATATCAGATGTTATGAACTGTTAGTACAAAGAAAAATAAACTGTTACTGCTACTTTTTACAGTTACTTGAGTAAAATGTTGAAATAGTGATATTGTTGTTGGAGTATTATTTTGGGTGCTGTGCATTTAGTCCACTCAGAGGGTGGCGGTACCGTATCACGAGGCCGGCTGTGCCACCGCGAGTCTCTCTCAGAAGAAGAAGTAGAAGACGACGTAGAAGTGAAAGAAGAAGAACGCCGTCGTATGCTAGCTATAATGTCAAGTTGCTAAGCAGTTATTGAGACTTGACAGAGCATAAATGTGAACGAAGCTGCGGAAAGACTCGTGTAGCGCTGCGAGCAGGTAATGCAGCGCTTCAAAAGGTAATGAGCCGTAAAGCCCCGGGGTCTCGGCTCAGCGGCGCCCACAAACTGCGGCCACACTGGAACGACTGGCAGCCCAGGTTAGTTGGTACTCTCCTCAAAATAAAACGGCGGCTCTCGGGGGGCCTGGATGTTTTGCTGTGTTGGGCTGTGGCCAGATGGGAGCCAGATACCTCCGTCTTTCCACTTCAATCTTACACCCTCCTCTCCGTTTATCCGTTTTATGTTACAGTCTGTGAAATAGCTGGAGCTGCAGTAGCAACACAAGCTGTTTTAACCAGCCTCCATCACGGTGTGCCGAGCTCACAGCTAACGCTACTCGGAGGACGTTAGGAGCGATGGCTGTTTGGGGTTTACTGACAAGTGGCGTGTGGAACATATGAACCAAAGACAACATAACATGAGTTCTCATCTTAATGACAACATATTCCCTGTGAACATTAGTCTGAACGTGAAGCTTTAGCATTCCCACACCTCTGTTCGCGCTGGCTAACGATGCTAGTCAGCTGAAGGAAGCCGCCACCCTGCTGTGTAATGTTACCTACGTCCAAGCCACTTCCGGAAACCTCTAGATTCAAAAATAGGACTGCGCTGACATTGTTTCTTATTGCGGTGATAATTCCTAAACACGGCAAGTCAACACAGCAATGAATGAACCCCGCGAGTCAGTGGGACGTCGTGGGGGAAGCCCTTTGTAGTGTAGCAACCTGTTAAAGGCCCGAGCTCACTGTGAGACAAGCAGCGCAGAAAGCACATTACCTGTCACTTCTGTGCGTGAGACTTAAGGCCACATCTCAGCAAAATATTTATGATGTTTAGAGTCAGTAGGTTGCCCCTGCAGCTAGCTTAAATCATCATGACAACCTCGACCCACAAAGGTCAGCCTCTGGGTCTCATTTGATTTCAGCAAACTGGAAACAGTCCAGAGCAGGAGCATGCAGAGAGAAAGGCGTCAGGTGCAGCAACACTTCAGAGCAACAGCCTGTCAACAGATTTACAACCTGATCTGTTGAATTAAATCATCCATCATTGTAAACCCATACAGGTCCATCTCCACATGCTTCTCCTAGCACTGATCATGATCAGCTGATGAAGCAGATGCATCCAGGGTAGACCTGACTACCGACTTCACCTTGCACCAGTTTTTAAAAAATTGGAATTATGTAATAAAATACAATCTTAGATTTTTATTAGTTGTAAAATGAACAGAAATGTTTGAAATATAAAACTCTTTTGCTTTCTACCTTAGCTGACGAAACTAATGCATGAATTTAATTAACCGAATACAGAAATAAAATAACTTTTCAACGATGCACTGATTTTATTTTGATGCATTTGTAGACATGCAGGAGGGGCACACTGCCTCTCATTGATCTGTTTGGTGGCCAATAAGTGTTTTAATAAAAACATTTTTAAAACAATTGACATAATACATTTACTTACTCCTGCTGGTGAGGCGGTCCCAGAACAAATCGCCATTGAGGCACAATCTCAAGAAAATGTGCAATTCCACTAAATGAATATTGTGATATTGTGAAAATATCACATTTTCCTGGCTCTTCTTCTTTTACATTATACTACCACTATCACTACTTTCTTTAAGCTTTAAGATCTTCTGGGCAAAGTTCTGTCTGGTTTGGACATGAAGCTCGGTTAGTGCAGTTACAGTGAAAGTGTTTACCTCCTTACACTTGCCCAACTTAAATGATTTCAAATGTCTCAAGCCTTCTGCTTGTGTCATCAGCAGTAGATTTGAGACCAAAATCAATTTAATTGCAAGGCAACTGAAGATGACTTAACTGGTAATATCCAATATTAATACTACTCTAACTGTTCTTACACTATACTTTTGCCAGGCTATTTACTACAAACAGTCACCATTTCTTCCTTTGGAAATCGATGCTTACACAGAAGTACAGAGCTACAAAACACAGAATGTGTTAGATAATCCCACAGCTGTCGTTTAATGCATAAAATGGAGTCAAATCAATAAGAATGGCTTTTTTTTCCGGTGCCAGAGCAACAGATGTTGGCCCAAAGCAGCTTCTTCTTTTTTTTTTTTCTTATAACTTTTTTGTTTGTTTGTTTTAAATCTTGTTGAGATGAAAAGGATGAATTTTATTTTGGAGCCGCTGCCATCTGAAGTCTGTCTGCTGTGAAAACAGAAATGCATGAACAGTTTTTGTTCATTTATTACAAGTCATCTTTATCATAACATCCACCAATGCTATTGCCTAATTCAGTGTTTTTCAACCCTGTTGACATTGTTTTCATTGAAAAAATCACGAGGCACACCGCTAACCAAAAATATAAATAAATGAAACTGTGTAGCCACCTATATTAAATATACAGTCATTCTTATCAAAGTATCTTGAATAGGAATCAAATAAACACAAACATGTATTTGTCTCATATTTTATATTTCTTATTTCAAATAGCCCTTAACATGACAGTCTGATTATGGTCATGTCTCTGTCTCTCTTTCATAAATCATTAACAACCAGAATGTCACTCCTGTTGCTTTCCTTCACATGGCTTTGAATAGAGCACCTAAAGCCAATCTGAATGTTGGCTTATAAAAACCAACATTCAATAAAACCTTTTTTTCCTGTGCTCTTTCCATGAATGTCTCAGAGGTGACGGTGTGTCATCCCTTCAGGACAAAGTGAAGTCTAGAGAAGTTGGTTCTGGACCACCGTATGACGTATTGCCCTCCAGGTGCCCTGAACAGCCTCCGCTCCACAGTAATGCCTACGCTGCTGCAGATGCACATCAGGAGGAGGGTAAGGCTGTCTAAGAACAGAGGCTTTTTATATAAGGAGAGGATCAATTTGTTTCACATCCCAGCGCAGGGCATAGATGTGCTGTTTGTAGACATAAGTCAGAAAATCTACCAGGTAGCTTATGGTTCTAGAGGGCTTATATGCCCACTCCACGAAACGTCTCACCACCTTGTGGACCTTCTTCAGTGGATGTCTGCACTCCACCTCGCCTAGTTACGCTCCAAACTTTAAGGTTCAAGGTTGTAGGTTTTCAGATTGAAACCCAAAATGGAGGCTATGAAAGAGAATGCCAGGCCATTTTCAGATTTGTTCTTTGGCTGATTTAGTATCGACCAAAACTGACCCGATACAGAAAAACAGCAGAATTGACTTTTTCAAACACATATATAATTGTACTGAATTACAAATTCATTTGATAACTAAAGGTTTAAAAACCTCATAAATTGTAATTGTTCCACATTAATATCAGTTTCTGTTCATAATATGAGTGGGACCTGCTCACTATGAAGCAGCACAAAGATCCAAGAGGCCACATTTATTTACTACCTTATATTCACACACCGCATCGTTATTTACTTTGTTCTAGTTATTGGCAGCTATTTTGTAATTTCAAAGTGTGTGGCTGGTGTCAAAAGAGGGATGACCAAAGAGAGTTGTACATTGCTTTTCCGCTCCAACCTGCCATGTTTCCTCTCCATAGCTGGATATGAAGTTGAGCCCGGTGTGTGTGATACAGCATTTGGTTGGAAGTCGCTGGGGGAAGAGTTGAGGCCCAATGACGTGACGTCGGATCTGACTACTTTTCAGCATGGAAATCGTGCTTTAGCTTCAAAGGAAATGAGGAAATCGCAGGGTAAGCAGGGACAACCTGGTGACGCTCTGAAATAAGATTTGAACATCAATGTAATTACGTCACAGTAGTCATCAAAGTATCAATATGTGGAAAGTCGCAATCTCAAAGGACTGCCTGGATGAAACATTCCATAGGACATAATATTTAAAATAATGCATTCAGACTCTAAACCACTCTCACATATGTATACAGTTGAATGAACTCTTGGCTAAACAGTGTCATAGTGCTGTATTTCTTAAGTCAAGTGTATCATTAACCACGTTTTTCATAGATATCTGACAACTGAACTTAAAAAACACACTTTGGTGTGATTTCAACTTTGTTTTTGATTTCAACTGTTTTTTAAAAGTGCTACTTAAATAAACTTGACATTGATATTTCAGCAACCAGGCAGTTCAAAGTGCTTTATGTGACAAAAGAATAGCACAATAACTGACTATGAAACAAAAAACAAACATTACATTTTGTCAAATGCCATCATCAAAAGCATCAGAAACAATTGTTGAATATACTTCAAACATATTGATCAAAGTTTCAGTTCATAGGAATCAAATGCAGGTCTAAACAAATGAGTTTTTAGCCTTGATTTAAAGGAACTCTGTGTTTGTTCCTTTAAACAAATGAGGTGGCTCATGGTAGGGATATTGTAAGTAAAAAGAAAAGCAACCGCTATTGTCAACATAAACAACTTATTGAAAAAGAATTGTGAAGCCAATCTTAAACATCAGATTTAACATTCTAGCCACGGTCAACTTCTTCCTTTTGTTTTTTTAAGCTGCTGTGAAATGGTCAAGATTTTCATGCAGCTTGATTTCACACATTGAGAATAAAACGTCCAGAAAACATTCTAAAGGTGTGTTTGGGTGTGTCGGTGCAGACAGAGGGATGGCTCACTCGGAGGAGTCTCGACTGGCCAACCTCCTGCGCAGAGTCTCCAGGGAGGACGACCGTGACCGGAGGCTGGCCACCCTAAAGCAGCTGAAGGAGTTCATCAGCCATGGCGAGAGCAAAGTGGTCAGTCGCGTTCACATTGCTTTCCTTTTGACCATCGTAGCGACACGACTACGATGCATCGAACCACAGTTGCTGTTCACAGCGAGGAATGTTGTGCCATTTTCTTTTGCAGTAATCCGTCTCACCCTGTGTGTCTCGTTTCAGATCATGGTCAAACAGCTGGACACCATCCTCAGCACCTTGAATGATATCTTGAATGAGAGGTAAGAGGCTGTGAGCTGTAAATTTATGAAACGGTGTGCTTGTGTGGACAAAAGCAAAAATGTGGGCTATGATAGGTTCAGGATTAATTATCCTGTCTTTAAGTGTGATTGTAACATTCCTCAAGACCTGGAGAGCCTGGGTAATGGGCCCAGTTGAACACAGTTCAATGTGTCAGGCATAGGCTCTTCTTGAGAGAGCGCTATGCGCAGAAGAGCCAACACCTAGGGATCAAACTAGCTCACAACAGAATCTTGCGGTTCTTGAATGAATAAAATCAATATGCTTCTTGGAAAGTCTCATTGGTACCCTGGTGAGGCACCCCCCCCTGGAAACACTGGGCATTGACAGCACAGGGTAAGTAAATACGGGCCTGTATTTACTATTGGATCGATACCAAAATATGCAGCATCGCACACCTGCACGCTTGGGAACTTTTCAAATGTTATAAAAGTTATAAAAGACACACAAAAGAAAGAAAGCCTGTGATCAGGATTCACACAAGCACACGGTGAACTATAATTTGCGGCTTGGAAAAGAATCCCTGTGATAACGGAGCAGAGCTGAGCTGTCATAAAGGAGGGGATGGCAAACACAGAAAACTTTTAAAAAGTATTATTTAAAATCAACTGTTTTGAGCTTTATGTCATGCTATGATTTTATTCCCTCATCAAAATCATACCTGGACTGTTGCCCTTATTCTTTAATGCATATTTGAGAAACCCCTTGATCTCCACAGCAACCATTCAGCTGTGGACCTAGCTCCGCCTTACAGATGCAGCTCCTCTTCAGGGCTGCCGTTTCCTAGAAGAGCAGACTTCCCTCTTCACTCCCCCTCTCAGACCCTTCAGACTAGCCAGCAGCCATTAGCAAACACCTGGTGGAACTTTACATTTGCTGAACTGATTATACGAGCTGCTCAAAGCCTCTCCCATCTGGACTTTGTGTCATTCATGGCTCTGAACCCTGGTGGTAAATGTCTCCTTCCCGGCAGCAGGTCTCATGAACACAGTTTAGTTTTCCAGCAATGACTCTTCCTGTCTGCTGTGTGTTTGTGTGTGTGACCTTTGCTCCCTCCTCTGCATGTTTCCCATCTGCAGCAGTAAGCTGCTGTGGGAGCTGCGTCAGGAAGCAGCGGCCTGCGTCGGCCTCCTCTGCACAGTGCTCAGCTACGAGGCGGAACGCATCTTCAAGTGGCTTTTCGCAAAGTTTAGCAAAGGTCGTGATGAAGTGAAGCTGCTGTACCTGGTGGCAGCGCAGCGGGCCCTGGAGGCTGCCGGGGAGAGGAAGGCCTTCTCTCACATCATGCAGGTAACGGCGTACGCACCGCGGACCACGGTTGTTATAAAGCTCAGCACTCAAAGTGTGAGAGGTTGACGGCCAGAGCATGTAGGAACTGTGGTATGTTCTCTGCTCCAGCTGGTGATGAGCAACCTGCAGTCCATCCTGGAAAATGTGGACACCCCAGAGCTGCTCTGTCAGAGCGTCAGGTGTATTCTCCAGGTGGCCCGCTGCTACCCACATGTCTTCAGCACCAACTTCAGGGTGAGCATTGCAGCATCGCTAACTTCCTGCTTGAAGTCTGATACATCCACACCTGCCTTGACCTGAGTTCCTATGCAGTTTGCAAAAGCAACAAGTTTAATTAAAGCTGCAGTATATAAAATGTTTTTTACATTTTGTTATAAGTGTCACCATGTTGTGACAGTATGGCGTAAGACAGATTATCTGTGAAAAATGTAGCTCCTCTGCCTTCTCTTACTGCTAACTAGAAACAACAATCAGAGCCCAGAGGCAGGTCTTAGCGCTGTCAATCACAATATTATGTGGCGCTGCCCATCTCCCTCTCTGCTACGCTGCAGTTCAGTCTAGTTAACATAGACAGTTTTCCTGTAATGATTAATTTTTTTCTCTGCCTTCTGTACATTTAACAGTGAGTAAATGAGATTGATTGACAGCGTGAAGCCCCTCCTCCTGCCTCTGATTGGTTGTATTTGGTCGGTGCATTTCTTCAGGCTGCAATAGCAGCTCAGGAAGGAGACTGATTTCACAGATTATCTGTCTCATAACATGGTGACAGTTTTAACATATATATACGTGCTTTGAAGGAATTTCCTGTCTGCATATGTGTGCAATAAGGAACATTTGGCTGGAAAATTATTAGCATTTCCGTAAATGATTGCATTAGTTGTCCTTCACCTAAGCCTTTTTCAATTAACCACCAAGTCTCATAATAAATTAAACTCAGGAAACTTGGGAAAATTGAGCAGACAAGCACAGATTTCTGACCTGAAATCCGTGCAAGATGTGAGAACCCTGCTGAGGACAGAACAACATCCGGGCTCAGAGCAGATCCCGTTGCTCATGTCTGTCCATATTCTCCCTCAGGACACAGTGGACATCTTAGTGGGCTGGCACATCGACCACACCCAGAGGCAATCACTCACTCAGCAAGTTTCAGGTCAGTTTGTCTCCTGTAGACATAACATTGAACATGTCTAATAAGTGACTGAGCATATCCCAGACACTAATTAAACAGCAGAGTGTTCTGTTTTGAGACTGTGAATAAAGGATACATACATACAAGATACATACATCTTATTGTACGTTTTGCATTTAATTTTAACTTTAAAAAAGCTAAAACAAAACAGTGTATTTCTCCACATGTCATAGTCCAAGAACTGTAACCGTCATGTTGGTCTCAGGCTGAATGCAAATACATCTCAAAAATGGGAATACGGTAAAAAAATTCAATGTTGTGTGTCCCTCATTTCAGGAACAGACAATGTGTGTCTGTGTGATCACTCTACGTGTGATATTTCTAGTGTGATATCAGAGTGAAATATTTCTAGTCCTTATTTACAGATAATGAAAACTCCCAAATCCAGAAAGTGAGAATATTACAGTGTGATGGAAGCTCAGATGAGAAGGGAAAGAAAGAGGAAAATATGCAGCTACCACTGCTGATATAGTTATCGCAATATTTTGTCGTATCGGTTTTCCCAAGCTGCATCGTTTGCCATCAGTCCAAACGTTGTCTGACTCTCCTCCTGTGTGTAGCTTGGCTACAGAGTCTGGAGCAGTTCTGGGTGGCAGACCTCACCTTCTCCACCACCCTACTGGGCCAGTTCTTAGAGGACATGGAGGCATATGCTGAGGTGACTTCATGTTTTTGTCTCTATAGTGGTTTGTACTTGGGCCTACACATTATGTGAGAAGACCTTTCTCAGTTCAGGCACTGGACTCTGACTTGATGAATGATTTACATGGAGTGCGCCTGCTTTCTCTCTGTAGGACCTGAGTCACGTGACGTCAGGTGAGGCGGCGGATGAAGACATCCCCCCTCCTTCAGTGTCCCTGCCCAAACTGGCGGCTCTGCTGAGGGTCTTCAGCACCGTCGTCCGCAGCATCGGAGAGAGATTCAGTCCTGTGAGAGGACCCCCCATCACTGAAGTCTACGTCACTGATGTAAGAACGCTGAACCGCAGATTATCTGTCTCGTGTTATTCTGTCCTGACATGACGGCAGTTTTAAGAAATATGTAAAAAAGCATATTGTTTATAAAAGTTACATGCTATAGCTTTAATAATCAGAGAGCAGTAATGGATATAATTGGACACAATGTATAAAGATTGGAACATCGTTAGTGATGTCTTATCGAAGTATTAAGCCTTCTGGAACTTGTTCTATTTTTTTTAGTTCTAAGCCTCAAATGCGTTATGTTTTGTCTGGATTTGATTTGTCTGGCCTACATTAATAGTGCCAAGGAAAATGATTCATAGGTTTGAAGTCATTTTTGATGAAATCTAGCCTGGTTTTGAAACATGATTTAACACGTCCTGTTGGTGACATTAACATGAAGTGACCTCCTCTGCCGTTTGCCTTTAAAGGTTTTAAACCGAGTTCTGGCGTGTGTGACGGCAGCCAAGCAGGTCCAGTTCTCCGAGGCCGTCCTCACAGCAGGGAATGAGTGTGTGGGTGTGTTGCTGGCCAGTGTGGAGCCCACCGGTCAGCTCATGGAGGCGGTCCTCGCTTACGGCCTGGACCAGCTGGACTGCTGCCTGGCCTGTGGCTGTGACTACAGCCTGGCTGTGCTCAGTCTGCTCACTCTGGTATTGTCATTTACACAGTTATTATTATTATTATGTTTGCTTTGAATTTAGTTTAAGGCTCCATAAATAAATTGTGATGAATGTTGAAATGAATGTCAGCTCATTTAATAATTGATTTGCGATTAACTGGAGCACAAAGAATATGAATGTATATCAATATATTCTACCCAGAACTACTCAGGTGGCAGTTTTAGCTTCACCTGCTTCATATTTTTAAAGCAATCTTCCAATAAGCAAATGTTGTTGTCCAGTTATTAATCAGTTAATCCAAAAACAAATTAGCCCTACTCTGATCTGTGATTAATGTCTGCTCTGTTTTATTATCGCCTGTCTGCAGAACGTGCCTGATGTTGTGAATGTTTTTCAGATCGTGGATCAGGTGAACACCAAACTTCCTGTGTCGTTTGTCGAGAAGCTCCTGGCGCCAGACTCCCATCTTCTGAATCTCCGTTTCCATCCGGAGAAGGAGGTATGAAAACATTTGAACTATGTCTGCCGCACTGCTGATGTGGCTTTGTGGAAAAGGCTGATTCATTTTAAAGCTTCTTATTGCCTCATTTCAGGGGCTGGTCGGACATAAAAAGAGCCCATTGTAATAACCTGCTGATTTCTCTAGTAACAAGGTGTTCATCAATCAACCTGCCTGGCCTGGTTAATATGTTAGGCATAAATGACCAAGGGTTTAATCTCAAAACCAGGGGAGAAAAGACTTCATGACACTTTCCATGGACTCTTGCTGTCCCTCCACCTGATGGATGCTGAATCTTCTCTCATGGTACAACTGAGGATTCTCAGTTGGGTTGGTGCTGCAGGGGAGGAAGTAACTAGACAAACTCTAGACATTGAGAAAAAAGAAATAAATCAGGGCAGATCTATTCATACTAATTCTATGCTCTGTGTGACATCATGCTTTCTTATTTATTTTACATTCCTAGTTGCACTTTCTGCACCATTTGAAAGAAGGTTCATTGCAGTTTAATTTACGTTTGACCAACATAGTCGACCTGTTGATTTTGTCAGTTTGTTTCTTTATTTATATTCCATTGGCTGTTCTGCTCCTAATCGCACAATAAAGTTGTTTATTTCTCTTGAACAACTTTAACAAATGAAAGTTGTTCTGAATAGCTTCAGAATCTTGGACCAAGATTCTGAAGCTATTGGTGTGCTTCGGTGTGCTGCACTGGTACAGAGTTAGCAAATTGTAGTTCAGTACATTTCGGCCTGTTTAAAAATAGAAATGTTAATTCGGCTCCTTTTCTGTATCTGCTGATACTAAACCTCTGATAACGGTTTCAGAAGTGAAACAAGTGGTTCAGTGAGTGTGTGTGTGTGTGTGTGTGTCTCTTCCACAGGTCATGGCTGCTGTTCACAGTGTTTACCAGGCTCTGCTGAGCCTCAAGAACATCCCCACCCTGGAGGCGGCCTACAAGCTGGTGCTGGGTGAGATGGCATGTGCTCTGTGCAGCCTGATGGAGAGCCTGGTTGCCCCCGACAGGAATGCAGCGCCAGGCAGCACATGCTCAGCCATCCAGCACCCTGCTTTCACCGCTCTCAGCATGCCTGTGGACAAAGCTCAGTTCACCCTAATCTTCAACCTGAGTACCCTCACCACCATCGGAAACACCAAGAATTCCCTCATAGGGGTGAGCCGTGTGACGTCTATGACGATTGCTCGTCACGTGCAACCTTATCTACACTGCACAACACAGTTTGGTCTAGTTTGGAGTACAAATATCTTACTGCTCTTTAAATAACGCTAAACTGATTTAAAAGTAACATTTCAGCGAGACAAAGACACTTTGCAGAGTGATGTCACACCACAACATCCCATCCCTCGTTTCCCTGCCGGAGGGCAAAACACTGCCGGCTGACAATGAGTACACTGCAGAAACACAAAATCCTAAAAGTTATTTTAGTCTAGTTTCTCTTGCAAATGTCATAATGCACTTGAAATAAGACAAAAGTAATTTATAAGTAACTTTTCAGCAATATGTAGAAACTTGCTTTAGGTCAATAATTTCTTAATATTGATGAAAAAGTACTAGTTCAATTGGCAGATTATTTCTCTTATAACATGGCAATTTTCCCATAAGTGAAATAATCTACCAATGGAATGATTACTTTATTTTTTTAATCAATATTAAGGACTTATTGACTTAAAACAATCTCCTATATTTTTGCTCCAGCATAACTTGTGAGACTAAACTGAGACATTTGCACTAGAAACTAGACCAAAAATACTTGACGAGACTTAGAGTTTTTTCAGTGTAAGTGTCAATGCATGCTCTGTGATTTATTGAACTAGAGCTGCTGCCTGTTCTGTCTGTGTTTCTCTCCAGATGTGGGCATTGAGTCCAACAGTCTTCACTCTGCTGAGTCAAAACCTGACTGTGGTTCACTCGGAGCTGGCTGTGTTCTACCCTGCCATCCAGTACGCCGTGCTCTACTCCCTGTACTCACATTGCACCAGGTAACACACACCATCCCTCACTGGAGCTTTATTGGTTAAGTCCGGACTTGATCTGCAGCAAACTGTGCGTCAATCCCGTGTGAAAAATGTGATCTGAATTGTGGAATTTGACTTAAGTTTTTAATTTTAACTGCAATTTGGTTTTTTGATCAAACTTATGTTGTCAAACCAAAGTGTCCGATTGTTGAACCCCGACACACCAAAATAAACTCATTTTTGGGCCATCTTGAGATCATGAATGTTCACAAGGGCTGGTTGTGCCAGAATGTATTGATTAAACGTAAACTGCTAAAATATTAATAAATAGTTGGCTATCTCTGCATCCAAGGGTTAGAGTTAGGATCTTCTTAAAATCAAACAATGTTGAACTGGGGATGGGCCTTTATTGTATATTTGATCATTTCTTGTCATAAGAATTTAGATTTATTGTTGTGAGAATAAATTTCAATTACTGATGTTTAAGAAATAAGAAATTGTCCGTTCAGTCAGGATTGTTATTTTCAATATTTCTTCGCTGTTTGTTCAATAAGTGCCAATAAATATGATGATATCCAGTCTTAGAAGTTTAGTGATATAAAAAACTTTACTTTATGTGAATTTCTGCCAGATTTTCACAAAACATAAAGCAGCTCAAAACGTTGCCAGTCATTTGTATTCAGCCCTCCTTAGTCAGAACTGTGTAGAACAACCTTTGAGGTAAACTTGCTGGAGCTAGTCTTTAGGTTCTCTTTGTTATTAGTCTCAGTTTTTAAATTTTTTTATTTTTGGTCTGTAGAAACATAGTTGACATGTTTCAATGGCGGCTTCTGTCCTCAACAGGTGGTAGGTGAAGTCAGCTGTTGTTCTCTGGGCCAACTGCAGGGGGCGGTGTCAACCCGTCAATATAGCAACAGTGTACTTCTAACATATAAAGCAACCTGTACTCACATAAACCAGATTTCTTTTTCCAAATTATAAAATGTATCAGAAGATGAATATTTGTAAGCAGTTATTATTCAAGTCTGTTCATTGCAAACACCTGGGAGACAATACCAGGTCTCCCAGGTGTTTGCTTTTTCCTGTAATCACCTCTTGCTTTTCCTTTGCAGACACGATCATTTTATCTCATCCAGCTTGTCGTCGTCGTCTCCCTCCCTTTTCGACGGAGCCGTCATCAGCACGGTGACCACAGCCACAAAGAAACACTTCGGCACGCTGCTCAGTCTCCTTGGCAACCTGCTGTCAAAGGAGCACCTTTACCCAGATGCCAGGTTCGGAAGCACGCACACACTCTGAAGGATGTGAAGGAGATGACTTCCAAAAAAAATAAAAATAAATCAAGTAATGGGTTCAGATGGTGCAATCTGTATTGGTGAAAACAGCATGATTTAATATTTAACTTCCCCTTGATATCAATTAACATTTTTGAATTTAATAAAACATAGGCACACACACACATAGAAAACTATTCTGAAGGGTTTGTTTTGTAACTATATATATATATATACTCTCTTATATATATATAAGAGAGTAGATATATAACAACTGTATATTACAGAGACATCTGTTTATTGCTCAGTTATAGAATAAACCTCTTTGCTTGCAAGCAGTTATTTATTTTTATTCTTAATTATCGCCCGATTGGCAGTGTGTGTTATCGACCCAGTAGTAATGAGCAATGATTGTTAAAGCAGAGCAGATTCCTATGTGCTGCCTGTTTGTTGCTGCAGGAAGCTCCTGCTGACCTGGGCCCAGGAAGTGTCTCTGCTCATGGTGAAGTCAGACACCTACAGCCCGCTCTTTTCCCTGCCGTCATTCAGCAGGTTCTGCAGAGGCCTGCTGGATAATGGTGAGGCTGACATCCTCACTTTCTCTTTTAATGCTGTCCCTAGACACACATTTGACTCATGTCTGCCGTGTTTTTATCGACTTTGTTTTCTGCTCAGCTCTGCATGAAGATCACAGTGTCTGCCTTCAAACATGCCACAGCTTACAGGTCCTGTCTCCATGCCTGTCCACTGAGCTACTGCAGAGGTAAGCCTTTCCCTGCAGGC
This sequence comes from Phalloptychus januarius, assembly GCA_902982915.1. NCBI lineage: Eukaryota > Metazoa > Chordata > Actinopteri > Cyprinodontiformes > Poeciliidae > Phalloptychus > Phalloptychus januarius. The sequence goes on from CADWAE010000476.1 coordinate 1,243,592, forward strand.
CTGGATTCAGCTCTGTGCTGTAAACGTTAGCGCAGCCTCTCATGGCCAGTCTCTGTTTTGTGTGTTTGGCTTTATGTGGTGGTCTGCCAGGTGCATGGATGTGTGCAGAGTCCAGCTGGTGCACTCAGCAGTAAGGGTACGGCAGGCCTTTGCCAAGCTTCTTCGAGCCATTCCCCTGGACGTGGTTCTGAGGTAGGACCTCCTCATGTTCATCTGAGCTGACTCTGTCGATGTGAGGTGACATGAGTCAGATGGTTTTTGTTTTGTGCGCAGCAACCACAGCCACTCTGAGATCAGAGAGATTTCTCTGGCTATACGCCACCACATGAGCCGGGCACCAAGCAGTACGTTCCATCCCCAGGACTTCAGCGACCTCATCAGCTTCATCCTGTATGGAGTCCTTCATCGTGGAGGGTACGGCTCACTGACACATTTCAGCTCTCTAAATATTGTTTTGGATGCTCCAAACACTTCAAACGTGCCATGTTAGACTTGTCAAACCGCCCTGGACGCCATCCACATAGATTTTGCATGTAAACCAGATACTCAAATCGCATTTGGTCTGATTGCGTCATTATATTTGGCCCGGGGACAAAAGAGCTTCTAATTCTGTTGGTCACTGAACACACCTCTTCCTCCACTGGGCCATTTTTATTTATTTTTTTTTAGCAACTATAATAATAGGACATCTGAGGAGTTGGTATCAACTCCAACCTCAGTCCACTTCTTGTGAAGATTCTGGAATGAGTTTTTCTTGGCAATCCTCTCCAGCCTACGGTTGTCTCTGTTGCACTTTTTCCTTTCACACAACTTTCTATGCATATGCATGCATACAAGGCTCTGTGAATAATCGGTCTTTGTGTCGATGTCGATGGTCTAGAATAAATTCATTTAACGAGTTCCACTTTCTAAAATGAGTGACAAAACATCTTGCTTATTTTTTAACAATGTTATTTTATAAATCTCCCTTTGTAACAGGCTTGATGTTGAATGTGAGCCACATTTCAGTCCTCCTGTTCCTTTCTCTGCAGCAAGGAGCCGTGGTTGGAGCGGCTGTACTACAGCTGCCAACGGCTGGACAAGCGGGAGCGGCGCGGGAGCATGGACAGCGGCCGGCCAGACATGGTGCCGCGGGCGCTGCTGAAAACCGAGGTGGTGCTGTGGCAGTGGGCCGTCTGGGAGGCGGCGCAGTTCACCGTGTTGTCGAAGCTCCGCACACCTCTGGGCCGAGCGCAGGACACCTTCCAGACCATCGAGGGTAAATGAGGACGCTGAAAACAACGGAGGAAATGTTTAATGCCTCGCATCTGACCGTTCTGTAACCATCTAGAGATGTTATGGAACAAGGACAGATGAGCACGGCACAATAATTATTTTCTTTTTATTCGCAACTTAAAAATCAAACCCTTAATCTTCCCAAGTTTAAAGACCAATATTGTGTAAAAACAGCTTTTTTGAGCTTTAAATCCTGCTGTAATGTTATTCTCTCATCAAAAATGTATCTGGAATGTTGTCTTGATTCTTTCATGCATGTTTGAGAAATCCTTTAATTTCCATGACAACTGTGCAAAACGCCTTTCTGGAGCTGCATTTTCCAAGCTTCTGCCTCACAGAGCAGCCCTCCCCCTACTCAGCTCCTTCAGACTAGCCAGCAACAATTAGCAAGCACCTGGTGGTTTCTGCTGATCTCATAATAGCAGCTACTTGTCAGTGCAGCGCTGGTAAAAAAAGAAAAGTTAAAAAAACGGGGGTTAATAGAGGAGTTATGTTGTGATTTCAGAAAGAGCAGGTGTTTTTAATGAAACAGAGGCCCAATTTCATAGTGTTACATTACAAAGTCATATAACACTATGACTTTGTAGTGTTATATGACAAAGTCATATAAGTATGACTTATTTTAAGTCATATTTGAAAGCATTTAAAGCATTTTTATAACATCTTAAGGTAACATAGCTACTTGATTGTGCTATAAAAGGGCATTATGTGACTGGAATATGAATAATGCTGCCCCTTTAAATAAAGTCAGGGTTTCCATTGTAAGCTGCTGAGTTTCTGTTTTTGCTGTTGTGTTTAAGGGATGATCCGAAGCCTGGCCGCACACAGTCTGAACCCGGAGCAGGACCTCGGAGCCTGGGCCGGTCCTGGAAGTGACGGAGACGGCCACCACTCAAACCAGCTGCGCCTCACACTGCTGCTGCAGTACTTGGAGAACCTGGAGAAGCTCATGTACAACGCCTATGAAGGCTGTGCTAACGCTCTCACTGCTCCACCAAAGGTGTGTAAAAGTGGCAGGAATGACCCCTGACCTCACTGTTGCTTCAATCATTTTATTATAAGCTGTGAGATCAAAAGACTTAAGGATGCATTCACACCAGCCCTGCTCAGTCCGCTTTAATCCAACTCCCAGTCCGTTTGCCTAGAAGGTCCAGTTTGTTTCTGTGTGAATGTGGTGCAGACTGAAAACGCAAACACTGGTCCACCTACAAACATGGGTCTAGATTCAGTAGAAGCGAACTTTGGTGCGGTTCCAGTGCATTTGTGAATTCATTCTGGGTCAATAAAACCAAAACACTAACGGAAGAAATGACTCATGGTCTTTTGCCAAAGACAAAACAGAAATTGTAAAGTCTATCCCCCTCCATTTCTGTTTACATTTCGTGAAGATGGAAGTCGCGTTCAGTGTCTTCTTCACAGGTTTTTGTGTTGCTTCCTTCAGTGGTTATTTCAGCGCCCCCGCAGGTGAGGAGGGGAACAGGCTGCTCAAAGGGTTTGGTTGGTTTGACCACAGCAGCTGCAAATAGCATACATGTTCCATCTTTGATCCCCAATTGGACTGAGTCTGTCAGACTGTCACATGTAGGAACACCACAAATCCTTGGCTGTGACTTTAATTAAGTGTTTTGTCATCCTTGTCTATTTCAGGCCATTAAGACTTTCTTCTACACAAACCGTCAGACCTGCCAGGACTGGCTGACAAGAATCCGCCTGGCCTTGATGAGAGTCGGCCTTCTGTCCGGCCAGCCTGCAGTGACGGTCCGCCACGGCTTCGACTTGCTCACAGAGTTTAAGAACAGCTGTACCCAGGCCAGTACTCTGAACCTTCCAGGCTTCCACCGGCTCCTACCTTTTTATTACAGTGACCAGGTTTTCTTGGGCTACGGTTTCCTGGTTAGATGAGTGTGGTGTGCTGTGTGCTCAATAGGCTCCAGAGCTGGAAGTTCCCCTTGCCTGCTGGTGGAGGCTCTGTGTGAGCTGCGCTGCCCTGAGGCCATCCAGGGCCTGGCGGCCTGGAGCCTGCTGACCTGCGGGAAGAACCTGGGCTGGCTGTCATCGGTCGCCCTGCAGGCAGAGGGACGGTGAGCGCATAACCTCACACTGCAGATACTTTACTCATGTGTCGTATTGCCTTTTATTCCCTCGTTGCCCATTATTAAATGTGTGTGTGTGTGTTTAGGTTTGAGAAAGCGGCTTTAGAGTACCAGGATCAACTCTCTGCTGTGACTGGGATGGACTGCAGCATCAAAAGCTCTGACAGTTGCCTGCTCAAACTGTCCAGCAGCACGTCCAGCCCCAAACACACTAGCAATGGTCAGTCACCAAACTGTTTGTATGGCAAAAAAATACAATCCCACATTTTACTATGGATGCACAAGTCACTTTTTTCACTTCTGATGTTGATATCTGAGGTTTAGTATCAGCCAATACGATACAGAAAATCAGTGTTGAATTGACTGAAAATGTTTCTATTCTAAAACTGAGATAAATGTATTTACAAATGTATTTGATAACTTTGCACCAGTACAGCACACTTAAACACACCAACAGCTTCAAACACTTAGAAACAACACAACTTTAATTTATTCAGTCGGTGCAATTGGGAGCGTAAGAATTTCTCTCCGTGTGGATCTGTTGCTGTCCCTCTGAACAGGTGACAACAGGAAGACGGTGCTGCTGAAGGCCAGTGAGTGTTCCCCTGAGGTAGTCAACTTCCTGGCCAACAAGGCCTGCCAGTGCTACGTGTCGCTGTGTGACTGGGCCTCGGTCAGAGAGTGGCAGGCCATGGCCGGCGCCCTCAAGCAGAGCTCCACCAACCCGGTCAGCATCAATCTGAGGACAGATTTCAACTACATCCAGGCTCTGTCCCGCTTCGAGGACGGAGACCTGGCCGAGTGCAGGGCGCAGCTGGAGCTGCTGCCCGGAGAGGACTACAGCTCTCTGGGCAGCAACAAGGACAAGCTGGGTGAGCGCAGAGAGCGACTGGACCTTGAACTGTCAGCGAAAACATTTCCTAATGCGGTGATGCGATGCATACATGTCCTCAGATCTGAAGAGGCTTCTGCCCTCCATGAGTCCAGATCCCACCGAGCTACAGAGAGCCATTGAAGTGCAGCTGCTGCGCAGTGCTGTCGGTGCCATGGCGAAAGCCAACCAGCAGCAGGAGCAGAGGAACACGTCCAGTCCAGAGTGAGCAACCACGCCTCTGCTCTGAAACAGAGCTCAGCTTTTTATCAGGAACAATAAACACAATAACACATATATATATATAATGTTGATACCGTGGTGGCTTTTGATATGGCATGTATGGACAGTTTATTTATACTTCAAGCTTGCGAGGTTGGGCACAGAGATTGATTAATCTGGTTACATTTTCTTATTGATTGACAGCGCTTGTGTTTCGGCAGCTCAAACGTTGAAGTGATTGGAACGTGTGACGTTCTGACCCTGTGATGTTCTGTTGCAGCACGTTGGTGCGATGTCTGAAGCAGACGGGGAGGATCTGCCTCGGCCCCCTCCGCCTGTCCACCCTCACTCTGTCGGACACCCTGCCCACCCTGTCCACCCTGCAGCTGCACTGCACCACCGCCTTGGAGAACACCCTCACAGGCCAAGACGTGAGCACCAGCAACACCAACAATGAGCTGCACTTTGATAAACACTCCTTCGTTTACCAAAACGGCTTTTGTGCGCACTCTCTGTTTCATTTGCAGGACTGTGTGATTCCTCTTAGCAGTGAGGCGTTAAACTCCTGTAAACAACAGGATGTGCAGCTTTTCCTCCAAGCACTAAGATATTCTACCTTCCAAAGACAACTGCTCCAAAAACTCCAGAAGGGTAATAATAAATGAAACAGAACTACTGAATTGATCAGGCAGAGATCCTGAAATCATCCTGAATGTCTTGTTTTGCCAACTTCCATGTTGCCTAGGTTACTCCTCCTCAATAGACGGCCATCTTTTGGAGCTTTGTCTAACTGCTGTCAAATTCGCCCGGAAGAAAGGCAACATAGCTTTGGCGTCTCGCCTCCTTGGCCAGTGCAGTGACGGGGCACAGGAAGAGAAGCAGGAGGACGATCTGTGTCAGGGGTTTAAGCATCTCTCTCTGGACGGCACCGTGGGGGAGAAATGGGGACCAGAGGTTCAGATAGAAAAGGCCAAAGTGCTGCGAACTGCAGGTATGGAACAGACTTTCCTTCACTGTCCCCTCCCATCATTTCCATCTCCTGTGACTTTGTTCCTCTGTTCAGAAGGGGATCAAAATCCATATGAGTTGCAGTGATTGGTCAGAGAAGAAGGAAATACAGAAAACATTAAAATAATTGGTCAGACTGTTTTAACATTCCTCACAAATGTTCCAAATATCAAACATTAAGACTACCAAACAATAAGTTAGCAAGTCCTATCAGTGATGATAGACAAGATTGGCTTATTTAATGTGACATTGATATATTAAAGAAAAGCTCTCGACTGATCATTTTAATTTTCTAAATTACTACTTTTGTATTCATTATTTATTTATTTTTGATTACAGAGCCACTTAAAGCCTTGTAAGAATGTAATGACCACCAATATACAGTGTGTTGACCTTCTTTATGTCTGCCCAGTGAGAGAGATTAGCATAAGAGTGACAGATTGATGTCGCATGGCACTTGTTCAAAACAAATGGTTACTTTCTGAAGACAAAATGAAGACTGTCGTAGCAAAATGTGACCAAGTAAAAAACGGTGTGTTGAACTCTGCATACACAGAAAACCTGGGCTAACAGGTTCTGAGTAGACAAACCAGAATGATGCAGAGCTGAGATTTGCAGATGTCTTTACTCTGCCTTAAGAAAGTCTCTCTTGTCTGCAGGCCAGTCAGTGTCTGCCATGGAGATGCTGAGCCGGGCAGCTCTGTCCTACTGCCAGCTGGGGAAGAATGAGGGTGCAGCCTGCCGCTCTCTGCTGACACTCTGCAAATGGCTGCTGGCTGACTGGAAGGACATGACGCCCCAGCTCAAACAGGCAGGCATCACCATTATGGTTCGAGCTTTACAGATATTGCTAGCTTGTTTTTTGTGTTCTATAAATACCAAACATTAAAACTGTTGTATTTGCATTCACAATGTTCTATTTCGCTATATTAAAGAGGCAGTACAATATAAAATGAACTTTTTTGAACTTTACATCACGTTATAATGTTATTCCCTCATTAAAATCGTATCTGGAGTGTTGCTTTGACCCTTTATCAGACAGAGGTCTGATTTCAAGGCGTGCGATTATGAAGTCATATTTGATCTATAGCATCTTTTAACAATTGAAGGTAATATAGTTACTATGTGCCTGGAGAACGCACAACACTGCCCCTTTAAATGCGATATGTTTATGATGGAGCGATTTGTTTCAGGTGGTAAAGAAGTCCGGAGCTGTGAACTCGTCCGCTTTGGGCAACATGTCACCTCTGAGCCGAAATATAGCCGAGCTGCTGGCTCTTCCTCTGGAGGATCAGAGCATTCCCCACATCACACCAGTAACATCAGGTAAAGCTGGATGACTAATACACAGTGAGGGTCAACATCCCATTCTAATATTGTTGTTTTTTTCTGTTCATGTATAAAAAAAATGTCCAGAAAGCTCATAAAATCTGACTACATGCTGGTTTAAGTGGTCTCTATTCCACTTCTTAAATCTCTCCAGTGAACGTGGGAGTGGGAGAACCGGACTTCGTTCTGGGCCAGCTCTACCAGCTGTCCACCAGCCTGGCTCCAGAAATGGCCAAGTCCTGGGCAGCTCTGGCCAGCTGGGCCTACCGCTGGGGCAGGAAGGTGGTGGATAACGCCAGGTTAGTGAACCCTCCTAATTGCTTAAGTCAATTTTATTTGAGTGGCACATTTCAGCAGCAAGGCAGTTCAAAGTGTTTCACATCATAAAAACATCAAACAGTCATCATAATAAAACGAGCAAACATTTTGTCAAACATCAAAATGATCAAGTAAAGTAAATACATTTTGTCTGCAGCCAAGGGGAGGGTCTGCCTCTCCTTCCAGGAGAGAAGAAGGACATAGAGGAGCTGCTGCCTGCAAACACCAGCGAAGAAGATAAAGAAACCATCTTCAGCATTCTGGGACAGGCCATGTGTCGACCGACGGGCATACAGGTAGAGCAGGGTTTAAAGGAGGAGACGAGGCAGAATGATGCACTGAGATCAACATGTCATTTAGCTGCACTTTCAGTAGAGCTGCACTAATAAATCCTCCCCCGTTTCCTAAAGTTTGGGCGATCGGTGATTGGCCGATGCTTACAGTTGATTTTATCCAACATTCTTATCTACCTCAGCAAAGGTCTAAAGATGACCCACTGTTGCTCTGCATTTGATGATCCTTTTTGTAATTGATTGTTTTGATGATTAATTGGAATCAACTTGTAAAGGTCTCATCTCTTTTCGCTGGACTGAACATCAATCCAGTCTACAGCTGATCTAGTGATCATTTTTGATTAATAATTAGACAGCAAACAGTGATCAATAGTTTTTTATTTTTTCAGAATTTGAACCATTTGAGGAGTTCTGGGTAAAACAGACCAATCTTAAATGCAAAATATATATATTTTTGTCCAGTTTTGTTAATTGTGCTGTTTTCTAGCAAAGGACAATTTTTTATTTTGACTCCGGATGCTCCAGTTAGCAATTAATTGATTCCTAAATTACAAGGCAGTAATTGGTTAATTGCGGTTAATGGGCTGAGCGGTCCCAGGCCTGACGCTGTTCTGTGCGGCAGGATGAAGACATGGCCCTGCAGCAGGAGGACGATGAGGACGACATGGTGGATGTGATCTGGCGCCAGCTGACCGGCTCCTGCTCCTGGCTCGGGGACGCCGGCCAGAATGTGATGGATGGCCTGATCCGGGTCTGGAGGCGGGTGGTGGACCGGATCTTTGGACTGTATCGCGTCTCCTGCCACGCTTATTTCACCTTCCTGAAGCTGAACGCAGGACAGGTGAGGAGGGCAGGCCTTGACCCGCAGCGCCGTGTAGGTTCTGGTTCTGCTCGGTTTTCCCTCAGTGCGTGCTGGTGTTTGGTTTTTGCAGGTGCTCGTTGATGAAGACGACCCGAAGCTCCTGCTGTCCTGCCACAGCGGCAAACAGAGCAACGATGACGTTATCGTCATGGCAACGCTGCGTCTCCTTCGGCTCTTGGTGAAGCACGCCGGTGAACTGAGGGAGGGGCTGGAGCTGGGCCTGGCCTCCACCCCCACCTCGCCCTGGAGGCGTATGTTCCAAACATGCTCACTTCTGTTCAAATGCAGCAATCTGGAGCTTCCTACTGACCATCCTGACTCGTCTCTCCCTCAGGCATCATCCCACAGCTGTTCTCACGCCTCAACCATCCAGAGGCTTACATCCGACAGAGCATATGCAGCCTGCTGTGTCGAGTGGCCCAGGACTCGCCTCACCTCATCCTCTACCCGGCCATCGTAGGATCGCTGTCTCTGGGAGGAGAGGCTCAGAGCGCAGGTAGGCTTCACTGTTATCCAACTGAGAGGGTCACTTCTAATGTTCTGTAGCAAATCTGATCTCTGTGGTTGGAACTTGGCTGCTGCAGCTGTAATTAGATGTAGAGCTGTATGATGATTGGAAGCAAAACATCAGAAGCTGCATTTCCATTGCAATTGAAGAAATACATAAGAAATAATTTAAAAAACAGAATTAAGTCAAAATTGTACAAGATTTGGCATTTCAGAACTCCTCAAGTGACAGTTTTAGCTTCACCTGATCCATATTCTGTTAAAAATAAAATAAAACTAAGAGAAAAACATCTATTAAGGACCTTTTGCCATCAAATCAATAATTTATTAATAAAAAAAGCAATCCCCAGCTCTACACTGTGTTGATGTTAGTCCAGCAGACAGAGTTTTGTCATGTCAATGTCAGAAGGATGTTTAGCTGCAGATGCTTCCTTTGCTTCGAATAATCCAACTTTCACTAAAGGAATGCTGTCATTGCATTTTAGGTAATGAAATGTTTTTATTTAAAAATTCAATTATTTTAATGTGTCTCTATTATTACATAAAGCATCTTAGGTGATTGAATGAAAAATCTGCGGAAAGTGCCAAATTTCAGAATAATCAGTTACTAAACTAATCATTCTCTGCAGCCTTCAGTAAACTTGTGTGGCTTTCCTCATTGCTGTGTGAACAGGGAGCAAGATGCCGCCGTCTCTGCCAGCTTTCCTGGGCAGCATGCAGGGAGACGACCTGGGCAGCGAGGAGGAGGATGAGGAGGAAGAGCTGCAGAGTGCTGACAAAGGAGGAGCAGCAGAGGAGATGGCCACCTGTTCCAGTCAAGACCAAGCCATGATGCAAGACTGTTACAGCAAGATAGTAGAGAAGCTGTCTCTGGCTAACCCAACCATGGTGCTTCAGGTAGGAGCAGCCAAGCTCGCGCTGAAAACGTTTGTCCTGAATGAAATGAACACACATTTGATTTAGGCGTGTTGGAGAAGGGAAGCATTTAAAAGCTCCATGATTGTAGCAGTCCAGGACCAGAGCTGGACAATCCAGGATGCTGCCTTGTTGTTCCCTGGACTTTTGTCTACAGATGTCAGGCATCTTTTTTTATATATATATTTCATACTTAAGGATTAGTAGAAACAAAATCTTTAACTGTTAGGACTTTTATAACATCCCCTGCTGGTGGAGAGGAAAAGTCTCACAGCAAAAAGGCAACAGGAGTCTTCACTAGTCGAGCTTTGATCAGCTGCACTTCCATTGCAAATATGAGCAAAACTTTGACGAAATTCTACTTGTGTTGAAAAACAAATTTTCAATTGCTGTATTCCCGTTAAATAAGAAACTCAATTAAAATCCCTGGTAAATAAGTTTGAATACCAGAAAGTTCATCACGGCATCATCCTGTCGCCTTCTCTGTGTTTTGTACCACGGCAATTGATGATTTGAAAAAGGCGTTTCCATTCCGGTACACAGATTTTGATGCACCCAAACAACCGCCTTTATAGTAGAACAAGTGTTTTTTTAAATTAGCATGTTTCCATTAAGCAAATTTATTTTTGTAATTCCAATTTATGGAATTTAACAGGCAGCGGAAACACAGTGGCTGATGGTTCTCTCTGCTATAATTTGGTTTTAAAAAATGCTGCACCAGCATTCCCCACCCAGTCTTTAGAAGTCTATATTTAACTTTTATTATTTTCTGGAAAACTATGAAAAATAGAAAAATGAGTTTGGAAAAAAGGTTCTTTCTTCCAGTTTCAAAATGATAACAGTCTAATAAAAATAAGTGGAATCATTTTCATTTAACTTGGTTTGCCAAATCATATTGTGGTTTTAATATTTGATTGTTGATTTGCTGAAGGAACAAACACTCTTAACAATCCAACATATCCTTTCTCTCTCTACAAAGCCTTAAATTTAGGCTAAAACTACTCCTGCTTCTTAAATTTGTTTTAAAATAATAATTGAAGAAACAATAAAAGTACTATATTAAGGAGTCTTGTAAGCAAACAAATGTAAAAGTCTGTAACCTCACAGAAGAATCTGCATGTTGCTAAGGATGTACCACATTTTATTGGACAAGTTGAAGTGATATAGAATTTGAAATTAAGATCATCAAAGTGACCGATTTCTTTTTTTTTGTCACATTAGTCATCAGAATAATTGATAGAATAATTTATTACTAATCTAATGGTTAGCTTCAGTGTCTAGTCCCCTGCTCCTGGCTGCAGCCTGAGATCCTGCAGCTTTCAGATACATCACATGTTGTTGCTGTAATCTGCTTGTGTTCATGAATCCCAATTGCTAACATGTGCATGAAGTTCTCAATACCAAAAACAAAAAAAAGAAAAGAAAAAACCACATAGAAGCATCACAGAGACTGCATCTTTCCTGACGCTGTTCGTCGGCCATGTCTTGCACTGGGCTGTGATTGTGTGTGAACACAGGTCCAGCAGCTGGTGGGGGAGCTGCGCAGAGTGACCTTACTGTGGGACGAGCTGTGGCTGGGCGTGCTGCAGCAGCAACACATGCACGTCCTGAGGAGGATCCAGCAGCTGGAGGACGAGGTCAAGAGGGTGCAGAACAACAACACACTGCGCAGGTAAACATCTCTGTAAAAAATGCCAGGAAGGAAAACATTAAAGTAGTTTTTTGTTCAAGGGAATGAAAGCATGGTTACCCTGTAAACTTACAAGTAACAGCAGACCTTGCTTAAAGGGTTCCTGTCTTTCAAATTAAATCCCAATGTTTGTGGGATAAAGTGACAAAATATAGAAAAGTCTGAGGGGTGTGAATACATTTGCAAACCACTGTATAAAGGTCTTAAATTCCCTTCATAGTGGTCTTCAAAAACTCTTTAATTCGAGTGGTAGAGGCCTGCAGAAAGCCTGCGTTTCTCCTGGGCTTCTGCAGCCTGGTCTTACGTTCTGCTGCTCTGCAGGGATGAAAAGATCGCCATCATGCGAGAGAAGCACTCTGCTCTGATGCGGCCCGTGGTGTTCGCTCTGGATCACGTGTGCAGCATCACCACCGCTCCAGCAGAGACGCCACATGAAACCTGGTTCCAGACCACCTACGGCGATGCCATCAAGTCTGCCCTGGAGCGCCTGAAAAACCCAGCCAACCCCGCCAACCCGGCCAGCAGCTGGCTTCCCTTCAAACAGGTCGGCACTTTTTGGGGGTTTTTCTCCGTTACACCAACTTCCACAGATTTATTTGGGGATTTTAATTCAGCCAGTTATGTGGCACTAGTTCACAACAATTACTGTTGAGTCAGTTCCACAAAAAAATTTTCCGGATCCCAGATTTAATGTGAAAGCTCAAAGCACAGTAACTGTCCAGAAAGGAATATAATGCATGCTTCTGACATTATAGATGGAGATTATCTGTGAACATTCATTTTCTGCTGAGAAGCAAACTGTCTCAGTAGGTTTGAAGTCTGCACTGTGGGTTATGCAAGCACATTATTCAGTCCATCCAGGATGCTGAGATGTTTTTTGATTGTTGAAGACTTGAAATTGCTGATTTTGTGGCACTTTTTAAAAAAAAAAAACATTTTTGCCATAATGTGGTGATAAAGAAAAGTTGAAAAAGACAGGATTTTAACCCAGTTAACATTTAAAATGCAAATAATCTTTTCGTCAAATGGCACCAATACAAATTCAATTCTGTCCTGAAGAGACGTCAAAGTGCAAAAGAAGAATTGACAGCAACTCCAGGAGAATATCTCAACATGGTTTTTGCAACAACAAAAAAAAGGCAAACATCACCTTTTGACATCACATGTTTTCATGTTGCATGTTCAGCTTTCAGGAGACATGAAACAGGAAGTGAAATTAAAAGGGAGCTCAAGTCAAGTCACCACAGCTGGTTTTTATTCCAATTATAAAAACTGGAATAGCTATTGAAATGTCTTCATGATTTCACATTAATAGAAATATTAAAACTATACCGATGTCTAGAAATGGTGACGTGTTCAGTGCTTCTTTGACCCGCCTTGTCTCATCCTCTCTCGGCTGACATTATGTCTGAGCAGATAATGATGAGCCTGCAGCAGCGTGCTCAGAAGCGAGCAAGCTACCTGCTCCATCTGGATGAGATCAGCCCACGCCTGGTCTCCATGACAACCACCGAGATGGCCCTGCCAGGTGAGGCGTCTGCCTCAGACGCCGTCACCATACAGAGCGTGGGCAACACCATCACCATCCTGCCCACTAAGACCAAACCAAAGAAACTCTTCTTCCTGGGCTCAGATGGCCGCAACTACCCATATCTCTTCAAAGGTAGGAGTCAGAGAGGTCATTTGGGGTCATAATTTCACGCGTAAATGCACTTGTGAAACAAAGGGATTTTGGTAGCAGTTTGGTTTTGTCAGCATGCATTCGCAACAAACCGCAATTGCTCTAGTTACTAATCAACTCCAGAAACATGTTTCTAGCTAAATATGACTATTTTTGAATAATCGGCTAAATCAGTAGTGATTTTCATTGGCTTCAGGCCTGGAGGATTTGCACTTGGACGAGCGCATCATGCAGTTCCTGTCCATCGTCAACACCATGTTCACTAAGATCAACCAGCAGGAGCAGCCTCGTTTTCACGCTCGCCACTACTCCGTCACGCCCCTGGGAACCCGGTCCGGACTGATCCAGTGGGTGGACGGCGCCACTCCGCTTTTTGGACTTTACAAGCGCTGGCAGCAGAGGGAGGCCGTGCTGCAGGCCCAGAAGGTTTGTTACCACAGCCTAAAACTATGCATTTGTGGAAAAAGGGGAACAGTAAAAGGCTTGTCTTTAGATCAGCAGTTCTGAACTAGTCATTCGTTTGAGATGAATTAAATTAAACTGTGTACTGAAGTCAGTGGGGTTGTGATCTAAATGAACTCTGTGTCCTCCGAGGCCCAGGACTCGTTCCCCCAGCCGCAGCCCGTCCCTCCAGTGCCGCGCCCCAGTGAGCTGTACTACAGCCGCATCGGGCCGGCTTTGAAGGCCGTTGGCCAGAATCTGGACGTGAGCCGTCGAGACTGGCCCCTCAGCGTGATGAAGGATGTGCTGAAGGAGCTGATGGAAGCTACGCCCTCCAACTTGCTGGCGAAGGAGCTGTGGTGTTCCTGCACCACCCCCAGCGAGTGGTGGAGAGTCACTCAGGTACCCTGCTGGGATCCTCTTGCTTTCTCCTGGAGTTAGTTTTTTAAGTTTTCAAAATTAACGTGCATTGTTTTATTCTCGTCTCTTTTTGCACTTTAAAAAATATTTTTTCATACAGCAACGCCTGAAGCAGTGATGTCAGAATTATTTTATTGCTTGGAATGTTTTCTGAATTCTTTTTTTTGCAAGTGTTTTCTCTTTCATACATTTCTTTTTCTGGCTTAAGTAGCTTCTGCTTAATCAGAATAATCAATAGATAATTCAATTACTAAAATAATCTGACTTGTAGTTTTTCATCTTGTCGTCTTCAGTCGTACGCCAGGTCCACTGCTGTCATGTCCATGGTGGGATACATCATCGGCCTCGGAGATCGCCACCTGGACAACGTGCTGATCGACATGACCACAGGAGAGGTGGTGCACATCGACTACAACGTGTGCTTTGAAAAAGGTCCGTTTGATCTGATTAGAGACGCACAAATCTGATATATAAATATCTGCATCACTCCCATCATTTAAAACAATTTTAGATTGAGTGTCGTGGCGATGCACCCAGTCCACAAGGGCAGATCTTTTCAGTGTAATTCTACGCTTTGTACTCTGAGCGACGTCATGCTTTATTATTTATTTTGCATTATGTTTAGAATCTGTAATTATAGTTTCTAAATCATTTGAAATTGACTGGAGAAGATTATTTGGCATGTTTGACCAATTTAGTCAACCTGTTGTTTTGATCAGTTTCTCTATCATTTGTTTCCCATTGGCTGTTCTGCTCTGACTGAACAAATGAAAGTTGTTGTTTTTACATCTTTGACCAAGATGCTATAAGCCATAAGTGTGTTTAAATGTGCTGTACTGGTGCAGAGTTATCAGATACTTTTTATGTCAATTCAGATGTTTTTCTGTATCAAATCGATATCAGCTGATACTAAACCTCAGATATCCGTATAAGAAGTGAAGAAAGTGGATGGGTTCATCGCTGGATCTAACATCGGGGAGGGATTCAGTTAACCTGAGCATCATTTTGCAGGAAGTGGAAGAAGCTGGTGCCACACCAGCAGGGGCCTGTTGATGGAACCGCTTGTTTTGTCTGTTACCAGGGAAGAGCCTTCGGGTACCAGAGAAGGTTCCCTTCAGGATGACCCACAACATTGAGAGTGCTCTGGGAGCGACGGGGGTGGAAGGCATCTTCAGGCTGTCCTGTGAACAGGTCGAAGCACCGTTACTTCTCCACCTGCCTTCAGCCAATGCTGACAAAGCGCTGAGGTCCCGTGTCGTTTCAGGTGGTGCAGATAATGCGCCGGGGCAGAGAAACCCTCCTCACCTTGTTGGAAGCCTTCGTCTATGATCCTCTGGTGGACTGGACCGCCGGAGGGGAGGTGGGCTTTGCCGGGGCGGTGTACGGAGGTGGGGGCCAGCAGGCCGACAGCAAGAAAAGCAAGAGGGAGATGGAGAGAGACATCACTCGCTCTCTGTTCTCCTCCAGGGTGGCTGAGATCAAGGTGAGCAAACCTGCAGCCACCACAACTTCTGGAAATAAGATTTGAATCTACAAACAGATGACGGAGCATAAGATACGAGAGACTGCTGTGTTTGAGGTTCTGTGTGAACCATCTCTAGGTGAACTGGTTCAAGAATCGAGACGAGATGCTGGCTGTTCTGCCTCAAGTGGAGGAAGCTGTGGACGAGTACCTAGTCCTGCAGGACCTGCTGTGCAGAGGGGAAAAACTGCAGGCCAAACTGCAGGAGGAGATGGACTTCCTGGAGGGGGCAGAGAACCATCCAGACCATGTGATCCTCACCCTGGAGCAAAGGTCTGAAACACAACAAAGGACTGCTGGGTGTTCATGTGAGCAGACTGCAGCTGCTGGGATCCACCACAGCTACGCAAGAATAGATCAAATCCATGAAAACTGCAGATTCTCTTTAAAAGTGCTTCCGACTGCATGTTTTAAAAGTGGAACTCATGCCAGAGCACAGTGTTCGTTCACTGAGAGACTTAAATTCAAGCACCACAAATTATTGTTTGTTCACATAGACATATCGGCTTCCATCAGTCCATCAGAGCATACAGGCTGGAAGCACGAATATAACTCCATAGTTATCAACAGCACCTTAAAGAGGGACCAGACTGGAAGTTAAAACATCCACATCCCTCAGGAGTGTTGGTGATGTAACTATTTCCAGTCACTCTGCAGTGGGGTTTTGTTTAGGTCACACCCTGTAAACAGTGCTACAGATTGACTGTGTGTTGTGTGCAGGTACTCTGAACACACCCAGCTGCAGTCCCAGCAGAGGACGGTGCAGGAGGCTATTCAGGCCAAGCTGGCTGACCTGGAGCAGTGGATCTCTCAGTACCATGCAGCGTTCTCCAGCCTGGAGGCCACACAGCTGGCCAGCCTGCTGCAGGACATCAGCACTCCCATTGACCTGGGTGAGCCGCAGGCAGCAACCAAAGGAGGAGATTTGATTTTCAGATTGGTTTATCGTTAAACAAACAGTAGATATGTCATTTATCTTAGCCATTCCTTCTGTGAGTTGACTTGAATTCAAAGTCAAAATGAATAGAAACTGTAAAACAGGTAGTGATGATGACATCACTCTCCAGTACGCGGACAAAAGCAGAGCATTGGTTAGGAAAACATCCAGATTTTCCACAAATAAAATGTTCAGAAGCTGAAAATTGAAGTAATCAGTTAAATAGATTTATGGTCCAGCTCTTTCTCTAAACATAGAACTGAGGAAAATGAGGGCCAGGAAAATGTCCTCACTGTGGGCCCCTATGTTCAGTATATGCATGGATACACACACATACACACACTCACATCATTTTGCTTCTTCCAACTGAAGACTTTGCATTGACTTACATTCATTTTACGAGTTAGCTAACCCAGTCATTTCTCTATCTACTACTATTCTACTCTATTCCTAATTTTAACAATAACTTAAGTCCTCCAAATACCTCCAAATAGTTCTGGTGATATGGCTTAGAAATTTTTTAACACCCTTTTAGTCGGTTTCTTTTAACTAATGTTTTTTTCCTTAAAAAAATACAAATGACAGAAATGATGTCACCTTCAGAATGTTTGATCAAATCACTTTCTAGCCCCACCCTAGCTCAGCAGCTGTAATCTGTATTATAGAATGTGACTCTTACTTTGACTATACAGTAAATCTGTGCTGTCCGACACGTCCAGGTCCTCCCAGCTATGTTCCAGCCACTGCCTTTCTGCAGAACGCCGGCCAGGCCCCCCTGATCAGCCAGTGCGAGAGTCTGGAGGCCGAGCTCAGCTCCCTGCTGCAGCAGCGCCGGGCTGCCCTGCGCAGTTGCCTGGAACAGCTGCACAGCTACGCCACGGTCGCTCTGCTGTACCCACGAGCCATCCTGCTGTTCCACAGAGTCCACCAGTGGAAGACCTGGCTAGAGGAGCTGCTGAGGGACATGACAGTGGAGCACTGTCAGCTCATCTACAGGCAGTAAGCCCCACTGTGCTGCACCTCTTGTTATCAACACTAAAGTTAGAAGCACTTTTTTCTGGCTGAGAAATAATTAGAGGTTGTAAAGAATCAAAAACTAGTGATCAGAACTGAAGTGTTTATTCATAATCTTTGTTCAATTAGAATAATTTCTTTGTTTAATGTTATTTGAGGTTTTGTGAAACAAGAAGTTAAATCAGAAAGGGGCTGGTCAAAATTCTGCAGAGTTGCAATGATGGGTCAGAGGAAAAAAAGGCAATAAAAAAAACATTGATGATTGGTGGGATTTTCAGGTTGGTTTTGTTGATCTATAAGAACTTCTGAGATCCTCCCCTGCCCTTCTTCAGGTATGAAGTCCTGTTTGCCCCTCAGCCCCCCCCAGCCTCCTGCCAGTTTCTGTCCAACGTGGAGCTGACGCTGCAGCACCAAGTGGCTGAGACCAACGAGCGGATGATGCACCAAGCGGAGCGGCTGAAGGCCGAGGGAACTACGGTGGCGGCGTGCGAGGAACAGCTGCAGGAGATCGAGAACTGCATCGGCGTGTTCCTGCGCGAGAACGGAGAGCCGGGGTCCCTGAGCTTGGCTGCAGTCATCACTTCCGCCCTCTGTGCACTCTGCAGGTGGGAGTCCTAAAATCCTCTGAAATGTCCCACTGCTAGCTTTAAGCAGTGCAGCAGAGGAAATAATGGGCACAACTCGGCATGGGCCTCTCAGCGGTTTCATGGTAAACCGCAATATGCAAAAGTCACACATTCACTAAAATGCTCCATTGTACGGTTCCTGCAGGGTAAGTGTTTTTTTCAGAGATAAAATGCAGGTCATGTGTAGCGATCCCTCCTCCAGCCAACACATCACTATTTGATCAAATCAAGGTCAAATTTATGAACAAGCTGCCTTTAGTATCTGGCAGTAGTGAAACAGATACCACAGTGCTACTGTGGCTTATTGCACTGGTCACAACTTGTCTGCATGTGTTTATTTATTTTTTTAGTTGTTGGATTGTGTATTTAACTACTTTAAAGTAATTTGAAGTACTTTTAAGGCAAAAGTAGAAAGTAGTGTTTTGCATACACACGTTCATACTCATGCATTCTGTTGTTTCTGTGTGCATGCGATTTATATGTATAATCTGCTTTATGTTAAACGCTGACTCCAAATCTGAAACACAATAAAGACTCTTATAAAAACTCCTAATATAAAATATTACATCAGTCATCCATTGTCTTACACACTTACCCCCAGTAGAGGGCTGCCGGTGCCCATCTCCAGCGGTCAACGGGCGAGATGCGGGGTCACCCTGGACAGGCCCACAGGGCATCAATAATTATGAGTATATTAATGTGCCAAAAGTGATAAGTATGAACGTGCCTGGAGGAGGGGAATGACATTTCAGCATCACTCCTCAGAGCTAAAAACAACTTCCAAAGACCATTAATGATGCTTGACTGTGGGGTTTGTGGTGTTTGACTCATTGGAAATTCCATTTAAATTCACATGTCAGTCCCAGCAATTCCTTTAGAACAGCAGTGACTCTGGCAGCAACAGGTCAAAGGTCAAAGGATGAAGATCAGCCCACAATTCAAATAGGCAATCCATTCACATGCTAAACAAAATACAAAATAAGACATTTTAGAGCTGAAGTCATAACACTGTGAAACCAAAATATTTCTTTCTACCTGAGGTAGATTATGCAGTCATAGTTTCCACATCCGGCACTAACAGGAGCTTTGTGCCTGGTTGGTTGCAGGCGTAACCTGGTGATGGAGGGAGCAGCAGCCAGCGCCGGAGAGCAGCTGGTGGACCTGACCTCCCGGGACGGAGCCTGGTTCCTGGAGGAGCTGTGCAGCATGCTGGGTAATGTGTGTGGTCTGGCTACGCTGCTGCAGCGCTGCCCCTTGCTGCCCCACGACCTGGAGCTCCCCGCGCCCTCGCTCACCACCCAGGCCGTTTACCTGGCCAACGCCGTTTACACCTGCCTCCAGGTAGGAATCCCTCACTCTAACATGAAACCTGCTGTGGTGGAGAGACTCTGACGTTCATGAGACTCACTGTGGACTGCAGGAACTGAACACCAACTTCAGGCAGATCATCTTCCCTGAGGCGTTGCGCTGCATGATGAAAGGAGAGCCCACCCTGGACGCCATGTTGGCCGAGCTGGAGCAGCTGGTGGAGCAGAGCTCAGACGGCCTCAGCCTGCAGGGATTGGCTGACGGTCTGCAGGCCACCACAGGTCTAGACCATGACGGCCACAGCCACTTCCTGCACATCACCAGGTGACTGCAGCTGATCTCGGCTTCATCTGTCCTGCTGCATGCCTCACTGATTTCTCCTCCGCTTTTAGAGGAGGAGCTCTGCAAAATCACAAAATCTCACCAGTTATTTTTGTTTAGGTTCCAGTGCGAATATGTCAGTACACTTGCCTCACAGAGTAACACTCCCACTCAGCTCCTTCAGACTAGCTGGCAGCAATTAGCAAACACGTGGTGGAACTGTGGATCTCACCATAGCAGCTACCTCTGAGTGCAGCGATGGTAGAAATGTTGTTAAAGGGTTAATAGAGGAGCCATGTTGTGATGATTTCCTCAAGGTGGAGTTTCAGAAAAAGCAGGGATTTTTAAAGAGACAAAGGCCCACTTTCAAGGCATTAAAATAGGCAGTGAATTCTTGTTACAAGTGAAATAATCTGCCAACGGATTTAGTACTTTTTCCATCAATGTTAAGAAATTATTAACTCTAAAACAGCTCTTGTGTTTTGTTGAAAGTTACTTGTAAGTTAGTTTAGTCTTGTTTCAGGTTTACTAAGATACCTGCTCTAGAAACTAAACCAAAATTCTTGATAAGCTTTAGTGGGTTTTGCAGCAAAGTGGAGTTTCTGTGAAAGTCTTGTTTGTTTGTCAGGATGCTGCGTGCCCAGTACTCTGAGCTGATCCAGCCTCATAGTATGGACGGACAGGGCCAGGAGACGCCCAAGATGTCAGCAGGTCAAATGCTGCTGGTTGCGTTCGACGGCATGTTCACCCAGCTGGAGGCGGCTTTTGGACAACTAACAGAGAAGGTAGCGAGCGAACAGCGTTTCCTCTCAGGCCGGTCGCATGGACATGGTTTATGAATGAAATCCATCACTCTGGGTCTGTGCTTGGTTAAAATGCATCCTAAATGCAACCCTAAAGCTTTTTATTTAAAAACGTCATCCTTTGAGTCATGAGTTTCAAATCTCTGTCGCCTTCTCATCCCCAGCTGAGCTCCTTGGAGGTGCCCCCATCCTGGAGGAAGGTGGATGTTCTGAGGGAGGCCCGGGCGACACAGCTCAACCTGTTTGACAGCCTGAGTCAGCGGCAGCTCATGGAGGAAGTGTTTTTCCTCAAGAGGCTGCAGACCATCAGGGACTTCTTCCTCCTCTGCTCCACCTTCGCTCAGACTCTGTCCGGTGAGCGCTCCTCCCTGCACCGCCGACAACAAACCCCCAGCATGTTAGGACAGCGTGTCCAAACAACTTGACATTCATTATCCCAGCAGCCTGCAGTGAACTACAGGAGATCCCTGGTATAATAAAGGAGGTCTGATGGTCTGGGTTGTTTTAATACTTGAATCTATTGTTTTCTTTTAGGCACCTGCCCTCCAGCTGAAGACCTGATCCCTACAAATGGACCCGTTGGTTTGGGGAAGCCTCTGTACCGCCGGCCCAGTGGCACTGGGTCGGGTGTGGCGTTGCTCACAGAGGAGCAGATGACCCGCCCCATCAAGGCCTTCACGGCCGAGTTCGTTCGCCAGATGCTGATGGGTCTGCCCAGCCAGGCCATTGGTCTGGCCCTCTGCAGCACCCTGTCTGCCCTGGGCCTGGATGTGGTGGCCCAGGTGGAGGCCAAGGACTTTGGTGCAGAGATCAAGGTAGAATATTCAGTTATCTGTGACGTAGCAGCGGTTTGAGCTACACCTGTTCCTTCCTGTTGGGCCTTTGGTGACCATTTGTTACTAAAATAAACATGAGTGACTGTGTTCACTGAAATGAATTGATATTTATTACACACTGATATGTGACTACATGGGAGCTGAATAACTCTGTGTGGTGCTTGTGCAGGTTTCTCTGGATGAGCTGTGTAAGAAGGCCGTGGAGCAGAGCCTGGCGTCGGGCCGGGTCTCCCAGCTGCTGCTCAACAGGTCCACAGTCCTGGCTTCCTCCTACGACACGGCCTGGAAGAAGGTGGACCTGCTGAGGAGGCTGGACATCAACCTGGACGCTGCCAAGGCCAGCCTGCAACGGAGCCAGCTACATATCGCCATGTTTCAGGTACCAACCGACTGGTTCTGCTGCTCTGGTTCTCCACATGTCGCCTCGTTTGGCTTCACTGACACCAGAAACACCAAGAGTCTTATTACTGGCAGGACCACTGATGCTGCTTTCATCTGAGTCATCTTCTTCCTGTTCATTTGGAGGGGGGGGGGGTTATCACGGCATAATTATTGAACAAGTTTTGAAAGCAGACCCTCAAAATATCACGTAATACATGGGATAGAAAAAAAAGGTCTTCAGTAGTTTTCCAAAAAGGAAATATCAACACCTCATTCGGAGTCCAGATGTGTTGTTAGCTGTTGTACAGGGGAAATGAAAGGCCCCTGTGTCAAGTCAAACTTGGCCAATGATCCATTCAATGTATTTTTCATTTTTTTAATTTAAAAAATCAAAAAGCCATAACCTCTCAAGGCCAAAGCTGTCTCTGTTTTAATTCCTCTTCTTTCTACTACATCCTTGCATGTCCACCGTGTGTCTGTGTGTTGTTTTTCTCATGTTTGTCGAAATCCAGCCGTTTCTCAGCCACATCAACAAATCCACTGATTCAGAGCTTCTTTTAACCAGCACTCAGTTGCTTGAAATAACCCTGGCTGCTCATTGTTGCCCGTCTCAACACTGCGGTCTGGAACTAGATGATGAACCTTACTGGTCCTGGCCTTCTCTAACGTTTCCCTCTCTGTGTGTCGTCCTCTAGTGGCAGCATGAGGACGTTCTTGGTCCCAACAACCAGCCACTGGGTGTCAGTATTGCTCCTCGACCTGTGATCCTCAGCAACATGAAGAAGAAGCTGTACAAGCTGAGTCAGGATGAAGGAGCCATTGTTGCCATTCAGGTCAGTGTCTGGACAGATCAGAGTTACATCAGGTGTCTCACAGAGGATGACCCGCATGTAGCGCTTTGATAAGATTGCAGTAAGAACTACAGATACAGTGACGGTATGAAGTTTGCTAAGATCCAAAGTTGTTTTTTGGCTAAATAAGACCAATGAAAGGATGTTTCATGCAGAAAAGTCAATCTAAAAACAGTATGTCTACGCCCAGATTCCATACTTGGGGTGGGCTGCAGTGTCAAAGTTTGCACTGAGGTCCAACAGAACCAGCACCGTGGTTCTTCCAGAGTCTGTATTTATATGGATGTCATTGAACACTTTGGTGAAGCTGGTCTCAGCACCGTGGTAACCATGGGAACCAGATTGAAAGACATCAAAGTGGTTGGTTATTGTTAGGAATATATTTCAGTGTTGAAACACTTTTTTTTCCAATAAGTTTATCAAGCAATGAAAAAATTCCTAACCCTTTATGGTCCACAAAATGCCACAACTTATAAAAGCTTCCATATCAAAACAGGCTACGTCTTGAGGTGAATTAAAACAATACAAAATATAAAACTATAACACAAACAAAACTAATCCTCTATACATCAATGAAAAGTACCTGTAAAAACCTCCTGCTAGAGTCTGGAAAAACATTTCTAGAGTCAGTCATTCCCATGGCAACACAGGCTGATCATTCACATATGACATGGACATGAATCAAACACTAAATCTGGGTTTATAATGAACAATAATAAGCGGCTAGTTAGCTGGACAAAAACCTTGCTGACAAAGTAAAAACAACATCACGCCTCTTTTTATCCAGCACACCAAATATATCTTCTTCATCCTGTGATCGGTTCTCTTCCTCCACCGCGTCAGCTGCTGCCTCGCCGCAGTTAGTATGACCTAGTAATGCTGTGCATTGACTCATGTTTTCAGGACAAACTGGCCTCTCTAGAGGCCAGCATTGAACAGCGATTGAAGTGGGCTGGTGGAGCGAACCCAGCCTTGGCTCCGGTCCTGCAGGACTTTGAGATGACAATCAGAGACAGACGAGCCACGGTGGCCAGAGACAACCAGCGCACCAGCCAGGTAACTCTGCCTTGTTCAAATCTGATGTTTTCACTCACTAACATTCATAAGTCAGGTGGGAACTCTCACACAGTTCAGAGTAAACAAACATGGCTGACTGGGAGGAATCAGCGCTGATGGTTTGTTAGAGAGAAACGATACAAAGACGTCTCCAACATCCAGCAGGCTTCCTGGTGCATCATGGCCGTTGTTTTGTTTTGTCTGCTTCCTTATTGGCTACATGTCACATTCAACAGGCGGCGTTCTCGATTGTCCTTGGCAGCCACTGTCCTCTTGGCGATCACTCGTCTCTAAGGTCACTTAGAGACAGTCTCTAAGTGGACCAGATCACTCTGTCTGAACGCACCAGTATTGCTGGGCAATATTGCAAAAAAATATATAGCAATATATTTTTTTAAGTACTTCAAATTATCACAGACAATATTCCATGTTTTGCCCCGGTTCTGGTAAAGACTCTGATTTGTCTGGAATGTTCAGCAGCCACTGCCAGGGAGCCGTTCCCTTGACAACCAGTGTGACTCAGCTGTGACCTCAGCACTCTAGTAGACAACATGTGAATCAGGAGGATAACTGCCTGACTTGTGTCTTTAAGGTGACCTTCTTGTGCTCCACCATCCTGAACTTTGAAGGGCTGCGGACCCGCTCCCCAGAGGCGCTCAGTATGGACGCTGCGCTGTTCGAGCTGCTCAAGCGCTGCCAGCAAACCTGCTCATACGCTTCCCAGTTCAGCAGCACCGTTTCCCCACTGGAGCTGCAGCTTCTACACAGACTGGTGGGTTTTCCCTCTTAGCTGGATTAAGGCTTATTTAAGCTTAATCCACTTTAAGGCTCATTAAAAACCCTCATTTCAGGGTTTGTTTGTTTTTTGTTCTAACTTGTGCTGCAACGTCAAAATCAAAACCCAATTTCTCAGTTTGCTATTAAGACCTCTGCACGTTTCCACAGGGTCCCGTGATAGACCTGCCCATCGGAAGTCCTGATTGGCTGAACTGCGCCCAGAGGCAGCTGGAGGAGGAGCTCAGCATGGAGCGCAGGAGTCAGGAGGAGCGAGAGCAGCAGCTGGAAGCCTGTGGAGAGACGCTGCAGCTGCTGGTTGATTCCATCAAGACCATCCTGTCTAATCACAACCGGCAGCTGGCTGATGTCAAGCACCTGCTGAGAGCCATGGCCAAGGTGCAGCCAGCACACAGCAGGCTCATCCGGGCCACCGTGTGGAGAATACTGTTTGACTTTTGACATCAGTTGTTGCCTTAAACTTTACAATGTTTGGCAGGAGTAAAAAAAAATGCAGATGTACAAGAAAGGATGTTGAAGGAGTCGAGTGGGTGTTCTCATTAATCAACACTTGTCACTGTTATCTTATATAAACCACATTAGCATTAAAATATTCCAAACTATTGCTGTTTTAAATAAGGTCATTAATAAGGAATAAGGAATTATTTGACAAAAAAAGCATTGTATATTTTGTACAGCCATATCTGACACATTGTGTGAGGTAGTACGTGTAAAGCACACATAGATTAGATTTCTCCTTTACAGAAGAAAGCTGTTAGTCACAGAAAGTTAAACTTACTGAAACTCCATGAAGTTGAACTTTTGAGACTCTGACACCACCTGTCTGCTGCATGACGCAGGATGAGGAAGCAGCGCTCGCAGACGGCGAAGAGGTGGCGTACGAAGGCAGCGTGCGTCACTATCTGCTGGACTACAAAGCCTGGCAGGACAACATCCAGCTGGTTCTGTTCACCGTGGTCCAGGCCAGTGGGCAGCACCGCAGCCAGGAGCAGCTGGACCTGCTGGAGGAGATCCCTGCCACCCTGAAGGAGCTGCACACACAGAGCCAGAGGTACACACACACACACACACACCCCAGCGTTTTGCTTCCAGTGGACAGATCTCTGACTGAGCTGTGTGTGTCACTGCAGTGTCTACAACGGCCTGGTGGGCTTCGCCTCCCCGCTGGTGACGGACAGAGAGGCTGAATGCTCCAGTCCTGTTTCTGCAGCTCAGACCAGCTTTGCAGCAGGTGAGCAAGGTTTTCTGGAGACTTTACCCAGCAACCCTGGCGAAAGGGTTGCTGGGTAAACCCACTGAAGTTTAACTCAAGTTTATCTTAAGCACAATAAAAGGGACGGAATCCTTTCACTTGGACAGCAAAATGTTCTTTTGGGGATTTTTTTGGTTTCACTATTGTCTGATGAACTTCTAAGTTTAGAAGGTGCATCATCCTTAAAAAGTCTGAAATTTGTGTATCTAAAGTTAAGGCCTTAACATGTCTTACGTTCATTTTTAAAAAGTAAGTCGGCCTTAAATACATGAATCAAAGGTCTGACATTTTGTCTGGGCAAACCATTAGAGGTATTTTTTATATGTTTCTATTTCTTGCGAAGCCCTTTAAGGCGGCCTAACCTCAATCGCTGTTTCGTGTCTATAAAAGGTAAATGCTAATTAATTTTGGTTTGACTGTATAATGTTTGCTCATTTCAGTGGAGTCCTAAACAGGTCTTAAATTTCACTATTGGTTTATTTAAAATTACTTACTGTTATTAACGAATTACTAATAAATAGTCTATAAAATAAATAAATATCCCCATAAAATAAATATTTTATAAAGGCACTACCTTATTAGTTTTGGGGGATAGCGGGGTGGGGGGGGGGTCTACACAGGAGTCACACATTATGTCAGCTATAAGTTGGGGGGTTTGGGAGGGCAGATCTGATTGATCTGATTTGTCTTCCTGTGTATTTTTGGCAGCTCCTCTTTAATTTGTTGAGGTTTGTCTTTCTGTCTGTCAGAGGTGTGGGGAGAGTGTGTGTGCATGTGTGTGTATGATGGTGTGTCGGCGCTCAGGTCATTTCATCAGTCAGATGGCCTCAGGCCTCAGGTTTTAGAGCAGAATGCTTTGGGAACCAGAGGAGATCCCTGTTTGTATTAACCTCCATGTTGGACCCCGTTTGGACCCGACGGCTCCAGGAAGACTTCCTTACTGTCAGACGCTGCATGATGCTGCCACTGTCTGGCTCTGTGCACTCAGTGCTCTGTGCTGCTTTGTTTTCAGCTGTTCGATGCAGTGGAGTGAAGACGCAGCCAGACTCCATGTCCCAGAATGCTCGCAAAGCCCTGCCTCGTAACCTGGGAACCCCCCCGACACCCCGCCCAGCACACTGGTGGTGAACAGCAAAGGCCTCAACCCCAGTCCAAAGAGGGCCGTACGAGACCCCAAGACAGGCCGAGGTACCCACCTACACTCTGCGGTCGATTTCAGGCGCTACGTCGGCTCATGACAGCAAAACGTTTCTTTCTTCTGAACAAACTTCTGTGTTCAATGCAGCTGTGCAGGAGAGGAACTCATATGCAGTCAGTGTGTGGAAGAGAGTGAAAGCCAAGCTGGAGGGCAGAGACATCGATCCCAACAGGAGGATGAGCGTCACGGAGCAGGTAACACACACACACACACACCCTCTGACTGAAGTATTCTAGTGCCAAAATAAATTTAAGATTTAAAAATTAGGGCTCCAACTACCAATATTTTTCATAATACACTATTTTGATGATTAATGGAGTAAACAAATTGAAACATCCTGCATATTTCAGGTCTTTTCAGTACATTATAAAAGAGCAAAACGGCGTTCCCCTTTAGTGCATCCTGACCCACTTGGTTCTGTCGTCGCAGGTGGACTTTGTCATCAAAGAGGCTACCAACATGGACAACCTGGCCCAGCTGTACGAGGGCTGGACCGCCTGGGTGTGAGCACCATGCTACTTCCTGTCTAGGGTCCAGCGAAGGCTTGGAGATCCACCAGAGTCCTGCGGGACTGGGGTGTCGGAACAGCAGCACCGGGCCACCCGAGGGGGAGGAAAATGGGCGGCGGTATCTTAGTCCGCCCCCCTAAGCTCCTGGGCATCCACACTGGGGGCAGCAGCTTCGCGGCATCGCTGCAACCACACCCCCCCTCCCCTGCAACCACCGGCGCTCAGGCTAACGCAACGCTTAGTGAGCCCGCTCACCCGCCTTCCTCATTAGGGGCCGGGTTGGGCCAAACACCGCTGCCGGGAGGGGAAGGGGGACAAGTGGGGGGGGGTAAAGGGGAGGCCTCCTTAACCCTCCTCTTGGAAACACCCCCCCCCCCTCCACCTGCATAGCTCACTACACCCATTTTCCCCATGAACATCGATGCATCCTGGTGCGCCTGTTGATGCCCGTCTGAGGGCGGTGGGGGGGGCAGCAGGAGGGAGACGCCCACAGGAGGACTCAGCCCCAGATGGACGAGGTGTTTCCATGGCCACACTTCTTCTTCTTCTTCTTCTCCACTCCTCTTCCTCAGCGACATTGTGACGGCAATTGACCAGCAGACGACTCACGCAGAGGTTAAAGGTCGGCTGCCGAGGAGGGAGGGACTGTCCTCACACTGCGCTGTGATTGGTGGAACCGTGGAGACGCCGACACGTCCAGTGTCCTCTGTGGATCAAACCACAGTGGGAGTGGTTTCATGGACTAAAATGAAACGTCCCGTCATGTCAAATATTTTTTGCTGATCCAGAATAAAAGCAGTTCTAGTCCCGTCAACGAGGACCTCTTAGTTCTCCCTTCGCTCTAGATCTTTAGTCTGTGTCGTGCTTTGGAACTTTCTGTAAGACTACATTTCTTCTTCTTCTTCTTCTTCTTCTTCTTCTGTTTTTTTAGCTGCCTGTTGCAAATGAGGAATCTCAGCTCTTCCTGTTTTACATTTTTATTCTGAAAGATTATGTTTGTGGTGACGGTGAAACGTGTTTATTCTTAAATCTTTTATTGAATTCTGTTGGATGCCAAATAAACGTGGAACTGAGAACAGCAGGCTGTCCTTCACTGTGGTCCTCTCATGCAGGGCTGGACGACATGCGAGACAAAAGCATTTAATGTCAGATTGTCAGTTTAATGTCAGATTGTCAGTTTAATGTCAGTCACTAATTATGTCAGATAATAATTGATTAGCTTTTTGTTTTGAATATCTGAAACCCTTGACCTTTCACGTCTAATCCACAGTTTTCACTTTACACCGGTGTTTCTTATTTTTAAGCAGTTGTGAGGCTCGGTGGTGAAACTTGAAACTGCTGTTGCGCGAGGTACTCATGTTGTTGCTAGGTAACCAAAGATGCCACAGACCTAGCTTGAGAGGTCGAGCGGCTAAAGCCTTTCATCTGCCTGAATCCCCCAGAATGCTGTGCGGTTCTGGATATATCATCACGTTCCTAAGATAACAGTCCCAAGTCATTTTTTGACAAAAGTATTTTTAATTTTTTTGCCAAAATGATGTTTTTTGTGTGTGTAAAAATCATTTTGGCAAAAAAAAACTTATTTTAGGAATGTGATGATATTCTGTCATATGTATTATCTACTGATGCTGATAAGTTATTGTTTATATATTTGATTTATTGTCCAGCCCTTCTCTCATTACACCAGGTTGTTTGGTGCACAAATATGAACATAAGCTCGCTTCAGCCTTTCATTATGGAAACTGCAGCCCCCAGTTTATTAAATCAACAGCTCTGGATTCAAAGTTCACTGTTTCACAATCCAGACTCAGGATATGAAGCCCCATCTGGTCCAGCGCCACAGCCATGACCCAGCAGAACCCCTGGGGCCGGACGAAGCCTCCAGCAGGTTAATGATTACCGGAGCGCTGCTTATGTCCAGCCGGGCCTGCGGCGCCACGTCAGACTGACGGGAGCAGCCATGTCTGGACAGCGGGTGTGCGTCTCTGATTATGAGGAGGAGGCCAGGAGGGTTCTGCCTAAAGCTGTGTATGACTACTACCGCTCAGGAGCCGACGGCCAGAACACGCTGGCCGACAACGTGGCCGCCTTCAACAGGTACTGTCTGCCCAGGTCAGGATGGACATGGGGAAACATTAACAATGTCTTGATTTGGACATTCAGTAGATTATTAGACAGTGATGTAGGTCAATCAGGTTTATCTGAGCATTCCGACTTCTATACAGGTGGCTTAGAAACTCAAATCTTTGAGCATTAATTATGCTTTATGATCATCTCGTTGTTTTAAATTTGTACATGAACAAGAACAGCCATGTTTAATATTATATTATAACCTGTGTAATAATATAATATTACACAGGTTATAGATGTCCCATCAGTGGGGAGACAAAAGAAAAGGATCACAGAGTTAAGATGCTATTTGAGTTCTAGAAAACCACGAGCAAATACATCCAGAAAAGATTCAGGTTATGCTCCTTCTTGCCATGTTCTATAAAATCAATGCATGCTTGAGAAATCCTTTAATCTCCATTGGCAACCATTCAGAGGTGCCTCAGCGCTTCCTCTTATAAAGCTCCGCCTATTTCCACAAAGCTCCTCCTCAGAGCTGCAGTCCCCAGCAGGGCTTCCCCCTCTCAGCCCCGCCCCACTCTGATCATTGCTGCCACTAGTCTGAAGGAGCAAACACCTGGTGGGAGCAGCCAGAACCAGATACTTCTCAGTGCAACGGCCCTAAGAACAGCTGTAAACGGCATAATCACTAACATTGCCTCTTATTTCTGTCACTTTGCTTCTCATTTCTTTCATTATACATTTGCTGTTTTCAAGCCGTATTGCTCTGAATTTTTCTTTTACAGTTTGATCTTTTTGCTTGATCGTGTTCCATATTTTTTTGCTTCGCTGTTCTCTTGTTGATTAGCAGCTCTGTGTGCCACCCTCACTGAGTTGAAGGCACATGGTCATTTTTTTTCCTCAGATGTTTTGCAAATTTGATCTAACCAGATACAAATCATTTATTATATACATCTTACTTGATTTAAAAAGCTGAAATGTTCATGGTCTTGAATTAATATTTTGCTAAATATACTTGTTTTTCTTTGTTTAGTTTTTTTTTGGTACTGAATCCCGTTTTTTCCAGGAGTAAAGCAAAGTAACAGCCTGTCAGAAATTGATCTCTGGAAAAAAAAGATGTGACCTTTAAAGTCAGTCTTTTTGTTCCTTATATATATTTTGCAAGGTGGACATTTAAAAACCGTTCACACACACAGCAGGCCACCTGAGGGGGTGTGTGTGTGCATGCAGGTGGTACCTCATCCCCCGCGTGCTGAGGGACGTGTCTGTTGTGGACGTGTCCGTCTCTGTGCTGGGCCACAAGCTCAGCATGCCTCTCTGTGCTGGATCCACAGCTATGCAAAGAATGGCTCATCCTGCAGGGGAGACGGCAACGGCTAGAGGTTAGCACACACACACACACACACACACACCATGTGAAGCTTGCAACATGCAGTAGTGGAGGAGTCTATACTGACTAACAACTAGGGCAGGGCTCATTTCTAATTTGTGTCATATCAGGATCATGAATATTTTCACTAGTTGTTTGTGCCAGAATGTTTTGCTATTAACAAACTGTTAGAATATTAATAAATATCTGTTTCTGCATTCGATAAGCACTTCTAATATTGAACAGATTTTCTCGTTGATCAGTCCCATCAGGATATCTTGATTGTTTTTGTGATTTTTTTTTGTTGTTGCAAAATTGCATATTTTCCGGTGCTAATTTAGAAATAACTTCAAAAAACTTTGATATTTGTGCATTACGTAAATGTGACTTTTTTCACCATGTTGATCATGAACTAAAACTTGACATGAAGTAATGCTGAAGCAGCAGTGTAGTAGAACTAAGAACATTTTTAGTAAACCCACAATTATACATTATACATACATGCATTTTGCATCAGTGTCCACAATCACAGAATTGCGAGAAACTGGATGGATTGGTGTAATTTGGCAGTAAACAGATACGATTTGATTCAATTGACAAAATATTATTTAAGCTCACAACTGTTGTCCTGAAGGTTCCATGTACACCTTGTTCCAAATTATTATGCAAATTGGATTAAAGTGTCATAAAGATTAAATTTTTTGTTGTGCTATTAAATTCATAGATGGGCTCAGGGCTCTTTGAATCACTGTAATTAATTTCAGACACCTGGGTTGATTAGTTTGTCAGGTGAGCTCAATTAAAGGAAATCTACTGAAGAAGGATGTTCCACATTATTAAACAGGCTTCAGGTTCCAAGCAATGTGGGAAAGAGAAAGGATCTCTGCTGCCGAAAATCATCATAGTGTAATGCAGCGGACAAGATATGAAAACATTAGATATTTAACGGAAACTTAAGGGTTACCATCGTACTGTGAAGAGATTTGTAGCTGATCAGAACAAAGGCGGGTTTGTGCAGATAAAGGCAGAATGAGGAAGTTTTCTGTTAGTCAAATTCATCAGATTAAGAGAGCAGCTACTAAAATATCCTTACAAAGCAGCAAACAGTTATTTGAAGCTGCTGGTGCCTCTGGAACCTCAAGGTGGAGGATCCTTCAGATGCTTGTTGTGCATGAACCTGCTATTCGGCCCTAACAAGGCTCACCAGCAGAAACGGTGGCAGTGGGCCCAGACGAACATGAAGATTCATTTTCAAGCAGACTTGTTCACTGATGACTGCTGTGCAACCCTGGATGGTCCAGATGGACGTAGTAGTGGATTGGTGGCGGATGGCCACCATGTCCCAACATGGCTGTAACATCAGCAAGAGGTGGTGGAGTCATGCTGTGCACTGAAATCATGGGGAGAGAAGCTGGTCGGCCCCTTTTATCAAAGCATAAAGACTTTCTGACTGATCATTTTGTTTCATGGTTCAAAAAGAGCCGAATCTTCAGTAGCAAAATCATCTTCATACATGACAATGCACCATCTCATGCTGCAAGGAATACCTCTGTGTCATTGGCTGCTATCAGCATAAAAAAAACATCATTTGCATTGACCATTTAGGAAAATCTGAGAAAATATCACTTGCATAATAATTTGGAACACGTATATGTGTCCCTATGGTGGGCCTGATTTGGCCGCGGGTCCTTCAGTTTGACACATGTGATCTAGAATTTTCAGTTCTTTGGATTTCTTGCTGCACGATTTACTCACAGCAGTGAGGGAAAGAGAAACCTCATCCCCAGGAATGTACTTGTTTTCCCAGCATGCAAAGCAGTAGGAACAGGAATGATGCTGAGCTCCTGGGCCACCTCCAGCATAGAGGAAGTGATGTCAGCAATGACATCCTCACCGGGCAGCGGGGGGGTCCTCTGGATGCAGCTTTACATCTACAAAGACCGGGAGCTCACTCTGTCACTGGTGCGCCGGGCGGAGAAGGCTGGATACAAGGCTCTCTTTGTTACCGTGGATACGCCCTACCTGGGGAAGAGGTTGGACGATGTGCGCAACCGCTTCAAAATGCCCCCACATTTAAGGTCGGAACCAAACCCAGGATGATGGTGAGGTTCTGTCAACTTCCTTCGTCTGGAAGAAAGGTTCTCATTTGCGTGTGTGTGTGTGTGTGTGTGCGTGTTCTCCTAGAATGTCTAACTTCTCCTCAGACTCCCTGTCCTTCTCTGAGGATGACTATGGCAATGACAGCGGTTTGGCCGTTTACGTTGCTAACGCGATCGAGCCGGCTCTCAGCTGGGACGACATCACCTGGCTGAAGAAACACACACGGCTTCCTGTGATCGTAAAAGGCGTCCTGAACGGTACACACACAGAAACAGTCGCCAACATGCAGCAGTGTTTACCTCCACACCAGACATTCGGATCGTTCCAACGTTTTAACCTGTGGTGAACAACAACTCATGCTGCAATAAACAGGCAAA
Source organism: Phalloptychus januarius (assembly GCA_902982915.1). Classification (NCBI taxonomy): domain Eukaryota; kingdom Metazoa; phylum Chordata; class Actinopteri; order Cyprinodontiformes; family Poeciliidae; genus Phalloptychus; species Phalloptychus januarius. The sequence goes on from CADWAE010000476.1 coordinate 1,276,842, forward strand.
CACATGAGAGGTAGGATCAGTGAAGTTCACCGAAGATCACACGGTCTAGTTGGCTGTCTGGTTTCCGTAGAAACAATGCGTCCAGAAAGTATTCACACCACTTTTTACACCCTTGTTCCAAAATCAGCAAAAAATATTATTGATAAAATAAGATTTAAGTGCACAACTTCTATCTTGAAAGCTCTACTTATTTCCCTCTGGAGTCTAGATTTTTTGTCCAGCTCCAAAAACGGTTGCTAATTCACGCTATTCCCACTGGTGGCCATCTCCACCAGTGGTCCTGATGACACCACGGCAACATCTGACTAGCATCATCCCTACCCTGAAACACGGTAGTGGCAGCATCATCATATAGGGCTGATTTTTCTGCAGCTTGTCCACAAAGAGGGAGAGATTAAATAAAATAAATTCTTCCAGAAAACCAGATCCAGAGTGTTCTGGACCTCAGGCTATAAAGCTAATTCATCTCCTGACCTGACAGAGATCCACATCACCAAGGTAACAAGAATTGGCTCTATTTTGGAATAAAGTTGCGACATAATGCAAAGTAGGAAGCAATGAGGTGTTGTAAAAACGTTTTGGGTGCATGGGCACAACACCACTGCCATGTTCTGTTCTTAGAACAAATCGAACTTCATTTGTTTTGCTTGTTAAAGGTTAATATTTCACATCCACTCTGTGGTCTGTAGGTGGCGTTGTCGTGCTCTTGGTTACCTGAGAATCTCAGTATCCTCCAAAAGGCTCTGTTGGAGTCATTCTGTGTGGCATCGTGATCCTAACATGTGGAACCTCCGTGGTCTGAGCCTGTGACGTGTTGGACTGTCCGCAGGTCAAGATGCTGTCCAGGCTGTGAACTATGGGGTCAGTGGCATCCTGGTGTCCAACCATGGAGCTCGACAACTTGATGGTGTTCCTGCAACGGTCAGTGTGTGTGAAGCTGAGAGTGTGTGTGCTTGGTTGATTTCTACAAAGAAAATTAAATTGCAGTTGCTCATACTAAAGTTTCTATTGCGTTCATGTTTGTAAGTAAACTCAGCTTGTTGTTTTAGTTTTGTTGTGTCACTCCCTAAGGTCTACTTCGAGCTTCTACATGTTGTGTTGGGAGATGGCGTTTTGCAGACCTCTATTTCAAATACAGGATGCAACTAAAGTCTGCAATCTCTGGAACCAGTTTGGCCGTTCTCCTATAACCTATGACATCAACATGACATTTTGAGTCACAAAGCTGGAGATCAATGGAGCTTTTCTGAACATTTGTGGAAAGCTGAGATAAATATGAAAAGCCTAGTAGATCATTAAGAACTGAAACACTCAGTCCAACTCGTCTGGCAACAAACAGCATGTTACATTCAGGGTGTTTTCACATCAGTCCTGTTTAGTTCACCTTAATCCAACTCTAGTTCATTTGCCTGGGTTTTTTTAAATGGGTAATTGAACGGTGAAGTCCAGTAGACTCGGTTTAATTTGCGTCAAAAATGCAACATTTGTTCCATTTCCAGAATTGCTGTGGTTCTCTCTCACATTGCTCTGATTCTAACTAACCAAGTCCTTTGAAAAACCTGTTCCCCTCCTCACCTGTGGTGGCGCTGCACCAAGAACCATTTAATGAAATGACACAAAAACCTCTGAAGAAGACACTGAGCGCATCTTCCTTCTTCAACAAATCTAAACAAAAATAATGTGGCATCAGATTTTTGTGGTGCCACAAAAATAGGTTTTCTCTTTTACCTTTGGCAAAAGACGACAAGTTATTTCTCCTGCCAGTGCTAGACTAGACTAGCATGCTTGTTTTGGTTGTTTTTACCCAGAATGCCCTACGCTATGGTCCACTTCCTGCATTTGGAGCTGTGTCAGGTCTGCTAGGCGATCACATATGAATTCAAACAGCATCAGTGTTCACTTCAACCAAACCCACACCAAGGATTGTAGGCAGACAATCCTTGGTGTCTGCCTACAAATGACACAAAAACTGGAGGTTTTTGTGTCATTTTTTTCAATGTTTTGTTTTTGTTTGAATCAGAGTTTGATCCCACATTCTCGTCAGTCCACTTTAATTCAACTCCAGTCTGTTTTCCCTAGAATGTCCTGTTTGTTTGGGGAGGTGTGAATGCATAATCAAACTCTGATATAGACCAAAAAAGCAATTTTCCTTTTTCTTCTTGCTATTGTCCAGGTTTGGTCAGCAGGTCCTCAAAGGCTTGAATCATTAACGCTGTGTTGTCGTTTTTGATGTGTGTTGGTGGGTAGCTGGATGTGCTGGAAGAAGTGGTGAAGGCCGTTCAGGGTCGTTGTGAAGTCTTCATGGATGGAGGAGTGAGACGGGGGACGGATGTCCTCAAGGCTTTAGCTCTGGGAGCAAAGACTGTCTTCATCGGTCGTCCAGTTCTGTGGGGACTTGCCTGTCAGGTGAACGACCGCCACCCTGGATTAGGAGGGATCTAAACATGCTTTATAGGTTAACTTCATCTACTGAGCACAAACTTCCTCCCAATGCTGCGTCCTGTCTCTGAGCAGGGAGAAGAAGGAGTCACTGAGCTGCTGGAACTTCTAAAAGAGGAGTTCCGACTGGCTTTGGCTTTGTCAGGTAACTGGGATGTCCTTATTTACCCAGAATGCCTTTCATAGAAGAGTTTCCCAATTGTGGTTCTCAGAGACCACCACCCAGCTTATTTTAGAAGAGTTGCTGTTCCACAACGCCTGATTCAAATGATTGCATCACTTCCTCTGTGTGTGGTTTTATGCTAACTGTTCTGCAGAACCTCATTTCACTCCATATTGGATCATTACTACCAGTTTTGCATAAATATAGCGTTACAGTACAACTTTTGGCCAGCAGGCCAACAAGTTTATTTTCTGTTTCATCTGAGCTTGTTTATTAAAGTGAAATGAAATGCACACTTAGCTTGTACAAGTTTCCCCCTTCCTCTTTAGCCATGCACTTCTTTATGTTTCTCCACTGTTTCGCTTCATTACAGCAGTGAAATGGTGGATCTTACTGTGTGTTTTTTACATTATGAATGTCTGAATGAATGATCTCTGACTGTGCGCAGGTTGCCGCTCTGTATCTGAGGTGAGCCGGTCCTTGGTGAGGAGGGCGGACTTCGCTTCCAGGATGTGAGAGAAGAATCCCAGGATAATGGCTCACCCAGCATGTCTTCTGCCTAGCTAGTTCACTTTTCTTGTGCCTAGAGTCGATTGGTAAACTATACATAGAAATCATCAAATCAACTGTGACTGACTGTGTTGGTTCTGATAGGTTAGTACAGTGAGGAGAGAAACATCTGGCACTAACAGGAAGGTGTTGGTTGTGACGTTTTCCAGATCTACTGTGGATGTTTTCGAACTTGCCCGTCACCACCTGTGAAATAAATCTGACCACTAGAAAAACCTTTGTATTTATTGTTGCCTTTATTTTGTCTGCTAAATGCTAAATATTTTTACACAATCCACATATTTTCATTCAGTTATTTTCTTTATTGACCACTGTGTTGCTTTAGGAGACAATGAGACACTTTTGATATGTCCAAAAACAAAAGTGTGTTTTGACTTAAATATTGTAACTGTGAAAAACAATGACCACAAAAGGTTCATGCATTCAAACAAAAGGCTGGCCATAAAAAAACAGACTGGGGAGGCTGGGAGTGGCAGGTGTCCTGGTGCAGGGAGTAAATGGAGGAATATGTACAGAACAACGACCCTGAAAATTCCTGCTAGGTCTGAAACTATGAAATTATCTGTTATAAAATACTGTATGAGAAAAGGATCCAGATAAATTGAGGGCTTAGTTTATTTTTAATTAAAGGCACCCTGAGGGAGGGGTCCTTCCCTTATGAAATGACCCCCTTAGGTTGCCTTTCTGAAAATAAAAGAACCAACAAAATGAATTTTCAACCCTTTTTTATTATTCGCCTTGCCAACTAATCCAGAAAGCTAGCTTATACGTGTTGCTGTAGCACTATTATCTGATCCAACAGGAACCAACCTTCCAACAGTTGTAGCTCGTAGGAAGGTTCTAAGCGTTACACCTTTGCTCCATGTAAACAGTTCATCCAACATGCGGTTGTGTGCCTGCTATGAAGTTAGAGCTCATCCTCGCTCTTGTGTGTTTATGACTTTATGTTGTAAAAAAATGTGATGCTTTAAGAAATCATTTCACTATTTAACTGCGACACGAAAGAAAGTAAAGATTAAACGAAACTGCGGCAGCGGGGTTCCATGGAGGTGGAGGGCCGGGACTTCCTCAACTCTCCGCCCGTGAAAACGGTCCGGTTCGGGGGCAGCGTGGCGGAGACGCTGGGCAAACTGAGAAAGGTCAGTAGCAACATGTTTAACGGTGCTGATAAAAGCACCCCATGCAACATCTCTGGTAGAAACGAACCCAAACCTGCGCATTGAACTCTCAGAATGCAATGGGAAGACACCAACATGAACTTTGACCTTTTGACTTGTTGCTTGAAGGGAGACAGCAGCGATTATGAACTCCTGAAGCATCAGCTGGCGGATCCGGACATAAAGGTAGAGTAAAGTGTCTGAGTTGACCCTGGATGTGCAGCATTGTTCCTCAGTTCCTCCTCTCCTCTGACAGGACGCTCAGATCATCAGCTGGCTGCAAGAGTTTCGGAGCTGCATGACCCACCTGACCAAGGACCATGAACAGCTCATTTACACCGTTTTAGTAAGAGGAAAGATGCTTAATTAATGCTCAGACTTTGTTCTCCTTTCAGCAAATGACGAAAAAAAGGGTCTTTTTAGTCAAAGTATTGATGAACCAATTACTAAATTAGTTGATGATTATTTCAACAACTGGATTTTTATGTGGTTCCCTTTCCAGAGGCTTCCGTGGGTGGGTCGGAGCCAGGCCGTGGTGGACGAGTTCCTGGCCTTCCTCAGCAACCTGGTGTCGGCGCAGACGGTGTATTTATGTGCCTGCCTCAAGATGGTGGTATCCCACTTCACTCCCAGTAAGCCGCTGGCCTCTGGCCCACCTGTTTGTCAGATGCTACGACTGCCTGTTAAGGACAAAGTGATGTCTCTGTTTTTCAGAGCGGGTGACCATCTGCGAGGGAGGAGTTGAGATCTCTGATTCCGAAGACGAGGAAGACAGTGAGTGTTGAGACGTTCTGCTGTGGTTCTCAGCCAGCAGTCAGAACCACCTGACACTCTGGGTTTGTTTTGATTCCAGCCGACCTCCCCAGAAACTTTGACCTCTGTCACCAGGCGCTGCAGCTCATCATCAGATATGTTCCCTCGTAGGTTTCTGACCGGCCTCTTGTTTCCTTTGCTCTCTGCTCTGGATTTTGGTTTCTAACTGGAATGATGATGACGAGCCGAAAAAAGAAGAAAACATTTCACAATCCAGACGTAGATCTTGTTCCAGTTGTTACTTTAAAACCCTGACTCCTGTCTCGTTTTGGTTTCTCTCAGGACGAGTCGCTTCCTCATGCCCATTCTCCAAAACAGCTTCCCTTTTGTCCAGAAATCCCCCAGAACTCTGGTAAGGAACCCCCATATCTACTGTCAGCTGCTCCTGATGAGCAGCATGGAGCCTCACTGACGGCTTGCTGCTCCTTAAAGGAATGCTACGTCCACAACCTGCTGAGGCTCGCCGTCTACATCCCCTCCATCCGTCGAGACGTGCTGGAGCTGATCGTTGGGCAGCTGCTCAAGCTGGATGTGAGTGCTGCAGCCCAGCCAGGCTGCTGAAGGTGTTTGAGCTGAGGGAAGGGGGGTCAAAGGTTAACTGGGGCTTTTCTTTGGTTGTCTAGGCTTGTTGACTTTAGGGCTGCAACTAATGACTATTTTAGTTATTAGATGAATTAATTATTTTCAATTAATTGATAAAAATTAATTACCTATTAATTGACTATTTGAACAATTAATCAGATTAAAAGAATGTTTTTGTCACATTCTGCAGATTTTTCATTTAAGCTTTTTTTAAATACGATATTAGAAATTCAGTAAAATATTTAAATTAAAAAAAATATTTGTCTTTTTTTTTTTACCTAAAAAGAATTGCACGTATAAAAAAAATCTTCAATGTAAACCTGACTGAATGCTCTGAAAGCGGGGCCGGCCGCGGCCTCCTGTGTGTGTCGCAGGTCAGCGCATCAAGGGCAGAGATCGAGGAGGCAGAGGAGAACCAGAACCAGAACCAGAACCAGAATCAGCCTGAGGAGGGACTCTTTGACATGGTGAAACAGTTCTGATCCACATTGTCACTGGGTTCACCTTATAACCATGAAACAGAATGAAGAGCTGAGCATTGCTACCAGCTCTGTAGAATCACCTTAAAGTAACTCATCTTATTGGTTAATAATCATTATATTAATATCAATAATCATTATATACAGAGTCCTTCAGTAGCTGAATGACTCTGTAATTCTGAGAACAAACTTGTAATCTAATCCTCTCATCGTTTCATGTAGTTTACCTTCCTGATGGGTTTTAACGACTTGAACCAGATTAAAAACTTGATACAGTGAGACAGATGTGAACAGATGTGATTTGGATCCATTCTGCTGCGTGGCGCTGTGTGTCAGCTGCAGTCAGAACTTCTGCCTCTAGATACATTTTATCAATGACCTGATGTGAAAATGTCCCTTTAGAGGGTAAAGGCTGCTGACCCCTCTGACTGTGCAAAAGTTCAAAGGCTGTAAAAAATTATTTTCTGGTTGTGTGTGTGTGTAAGGATGAGGACATGGCTGCAGACCAGCCGCACAGGACCAACATGATGGCCCACCCAGTGGCTGAGAGGCTGGACACCCTCATGGCTGTTCTCATGGCTTACATCAGAGACATCTGCAATGTGGACGGTACTGACACACACACACACCTGACCTAGCAAAATACAGATGTAAAATACATGCAAAGGGTCAATGGAGGTCAGTGCAATGTTTTTACATATTTGTTTAATCTGTCACCATGTTGTGACAGTGTGATATGAGACAGATAATCTGAGTATTGATCTCCTCCACTACTGCTGTCTGAGGAAATGCACCAACCAAAAACAACCAATCAGGGCCAGGAGGCGGGGCTTTACGCTGTCAATCAACCCCCATGTACTTGCTGCCAAATGTTTCTGATGCTAGAGAAACAACTTGCCGCTACAAAAAATCAGTTTATAGATGTATAGAAACTAATAATTCCTTTGTAATTTTCCGTTTCCCACACAGCATTCCTAGATCTACATTACACACTTAAAACATAGAACTCTTAAAGAAACATGAATATTAAAACCTAAATCCTACAGCCACTGTGTTTCTGTTTCCTGTTAGAGTTGAACACTTTAATTCCACAGCATTCATGGTAGAAGAGAGCAATAGGGAGGTGGGATGAGCAGCACTCACATGAGATTGATTGACAGCACTAAGACCCGCCTCCTGGTTCTGGTTGGTTGCTTCTAGTTAGTACTGGGAGAAGGCGAAGTGGCTCAATCTTATGTTTTTCTCAGATCATCTACATATACCTTAATGTCACAACATGGTGACAGTTTGAACAAATATGTACAAAGGATTTTTATTAAAGAACCTTAAACTTGTCTATCTAAAATTAAGGCCTTAAAATGTATTAAATAAATTAATGTATTAAATAAATTTTAAAAAATGCGAGTTGGCACTGCGCTAAATTCATAACACCTACATCTCCAGGTTTCATTTACATCTCTCATCTCTCCCTGAAGTCCGGTCCAGTCTCTGCGGGTCCGGGTCAGGTGACCGGACCACTGCTCTGTCTCTTCCAGGTTCGTTTCATGCTGAACAGACCAAGGAGCTCTACAAGGACCTGCTGAGTGTGTTCGACAAGCTCATCCTGCCGACTCATGCTTCCTGTCATGTGCAGTACACGCTGTTCTACCTCTGCAGTTTCAAACTGGTCAGTATGCCTGGACGGGCGACGGGCCGTTGTCCTTCCCGTCCTGCGTCTGAGCAGCATGGTGTGTGTCTTTGTCTCCTGGTCCAGGCTCTGGCCGAGGCCTTCCTCGATCACCTGTGGAAGGTTCTGGAGAACCCGACGCAGCCCGCCATCCTGCGCCAGGCCGCAGCCGGCTACCTGGGGAGCTTCATGGCCCGAGCCAAGTTCCTGCCAGTGCTGTGAGTCTACGTCAAAGCGGGGGCCACCAGAGGGCGCTAGAGGCACATCAGGAAGTTGGAGGGAAGATGAGCGGAAAAAATGCAAAAACAAGACTTGGATCTAATACTTTTTTTAATCATAAATTCATTATGATTTTTTAACCATAAAATCTAATCTGTTTTCCAATCATTATTATACAATGTGATCATTTTTCTGGTTAGCTGCCAGTCAAACTTAAGCTGCATTGCTCCTTAAGATAGCTTATCAAACGGGAAATTGAAAAGTTTGTCAAGAAAGAGTGAAGGATCTGTCCAGCAGCTGCTGTGGAGACTCTGCTGAAAAACACAGTGAGAGCTACGAGGCGGCGGTTATGCTAAACGCATTTAATAAGTATTGAGGAAAGACATTGTAGGTTTCTGTACGTATTTTGTAGCATTGTCTGTGGGTTCTCAAAGGGGATCCCTGACCAGAAGCTAAAGCTGTTTGGGGGCCCCAGAGGCGGCTCTGACTCCCTGTCCTCCTGTCCTCCCAGCACCGTCAGGGCGTGTCTGGACTTGCTGCTCACCTGGATCCACGCCTACATCGACAGCCAGGACAGCAGCGGCCGGCAGGTGTGCTGCGACATCAGCCTGCATGGACCCTTCTACGCCGCCTGCCAGGCCGTCTTCTACACCCTGGTGTTCAGACACAGAGCCATCCTGGAGGCCAACATGAAGAAAGGTGACAGCAAGCAGGGGATGGGAGGGAATAAGGGGAGTGGGGCTACCTGCCAGGCTCAGGGCCGGAGCTCAGCTCTCTGTTTGTCTCTCTGGTTTCAGGGTTGGAGTATCTGCAGAGTCTGAACCTGGAGCGGCTGGTCATGTGTCAGCTGAATCCACTCAAAGTGTGTCTGCCTTCAGTCACCAGCATGTTCGCAGCAATCACCAGGTACACACACACACACACACTAATCAATGGTGGAAGCTTCCACAGACACAACCTCACCTTCAAACACATTACAACTGGAGACAAATGATCCAATATTAATATCTCTATCAGTCCTGATATTGAAAACAATTCTAGATGGGACAATGTGCCCGATCCATACGGTCAGATCTATGCACTGTATTTCTATGCTTTATGCTCTGAGTGATGTCATGCCCTATTATTTATTTTGCATTATATCAAGAATTCCCAACTGGAATATCTGAACCATTTGAACGAAGGTTTAGTTGACATATTTGACCAATGTAGTCAACCTATTGTTTTGATCAGTTTCTCTATTATTTATTTCCATTGGCTGTTCTGCTCCTACTTGCACTGACTGAACAAATGAAAGTTGTTTTTCCATGTTTGACCAAGATTCTGAAGCTGTTGGTATAAATAAATGTGCCGTCCTGGTGCAGAGTTAAATAAGGAAGTAAAATAAACCTGAAGCTCCAGAAAGCAGAGCTCTGCATCGTCTCCTGTGTCTGTGTTGCAGGAAGTACCAGGTGGTGTTCTGCTACACCATCATAGAGAGGAACAACAGGCAGGTGCTGCCAGTGGTCCGCAGCTCTGTAGGAGGAGACGGGGTGACCACCAACACCAACCCTCTGGACAGTTTCTTCCCCTTTGACCCCTATCTGCTCAAACGGTACACCAGCTGGGTAATCTGAGGTTTCAGGAGGAACTCCCTGCATGCTGAGTGCGTCCTTAGCTTCTGGCTGAACATATCAGAACACACAGGAGGACCAGTTTCATGCAGGTTTTCTGACTCTGCTTCAGAGACCAGAACCACTCAGTTTTCTGAACTTCCTCTGCACTACTAAATGTTGTAAAAACCCTCTCCTCTGTCTTTTTCCTCTGTGGGAAGTGACAACATGGTTTCCTTGGTCTCTCTGCTCCAATAGCACAGATCTGGAATTGAAAACTGTAGTTGGTTAAAATTCAAAAGTCCTTTATTTGACCTCTGCGGTTAAATAAAGTGGTTTGGACGGTGATGCTGTGTGCAGGAACAATCTCCAGCAGCAGCCAGTGTTGCACCAAATCTGAAGAAGCCTCTGACTGAAGACTGTTGGTGTATGTATGACATACTAGCAGCTCAATACTCAGTTAGTAACATGACATTCTACAGTACCACATCTTACGTGCCACCCTCAGGTGTTAGCTAGCTCTGCTAATCCGCCTCTTTAGCTTTAGCCGCTTCTCTTTCAATCTCCATCAGTCTCTAGGCCTCCTTTTCAACTCCTATGTGGGGTCACAGTTCAGATATTACTTGAGCTTTTCGGATTATAGTCAGTTGTAAACACAATGCTTTGTTGCCACGGTTATGCAGTATAACAACCATATGAAAGTAAAAATGTTGGAGCCAAAACTCTGGATCATTTCTACATCTTTCCCCCACAAATGCTGCTTCTGTGATTAATGGAGGTTTATTGTTTTTCTGCACAGCATCCAGAACCAGAGGGAATGAAACAGAAATGTTTCAACCAATAAATGATGACTAGACGAAGATAATGATCCAATCAGAACAGACATCAACTCAGCGCTCACATGGTCTCTGACGTTAGGGAATCGTTTCTGTGTGTGCAGGTCTGGTCAGCTGATTGAACCGCTCTATCAGGCTTGGGATGACCTGTCAGAATCTGATCTGCTTCCTCCCAAAACAGCTCAACAGGTGAGCTGATTGGCTGCAGGGAATGCGACACATTCTCTTCCTGTTTTATCGTCGCTCTTCAAGTTACCGCTGTTTTCTGTTTCCTCTGCTTCTCTGAATGTTTTCAAACTGTCAAAGCTCTGGTGTCAACTCGTTCGTAGGTTTTATGATCCGACCCTGGGTCCAGTATACCGTTCATGAATCGATTTCTGTGTTTATGTTCAAAATCCTGTCGGAATCATAACAGGAAAGTTATTCTGCTCAGCTCGTCTTCATCACACTATTCTGTCTTCTGATCACAGCGTTACGTTACAAATGTGCGCAAACCTCTGCTGATATTCTGCTAATGTTGAAAAAACACAGCTTTGCAATTCCGGTGTTTCCATTAAATAAGAAATTAAATTGAAATCACAAGTGAATAAGCTTTTTCATGAGATGAGTTATTAAAAAATCATGGCAGAGACAAATGTAAACAGTTACATGAGATACATTCATTTATCTGTACAAGCGATCATCATCTATCAACCAATCAGAGGAGACATCCGTGTCTTATTCAGGCGTTGGAGCAATAAGCCCCGCCTACTTGGGAGCAGCTACTTTAGAGTTATGGATTCCAGATGTTGGAGTGACACACAACTCTTTCTGAACTGTGATGTGGGAGCTCTGGTGGAGCCAGTTGCGCATTGTCTGAAAAACAAAAACAAACCATCATCCTAATACCACTTCCTGTTGTCTTTGTCATTTTCACCAGTAGTAACATCTGGCTATTGATCACGTGACTCATATGATGCAAAAAAGTGTTTTCATTGCAGTTTTGCAAAATGCATCTATTTCAATACAGATTAAAAACCACCACATCCCAGCAAAAAAATCTTTTTGTTGAAAAACATTTCTTTTTTTTTTAATTGGTGTGTTTCCAGATTTATTCTCTCAATTTCAATTTGCGCAAATATGTGGCAGCGACTGTAGAATATTTTCAGAGTCAAAATCTATGGAGGAAAAGAGTCTGCGTGTTTCTCATGGTGGTGGTTCCATCTGTTTTAGGCCTTGAAGGAGGATGAAGACGATTTCTTGAGTGGGGAGATGCCACACGGTGACGCCATGCTTGTACTAACCCCCAGTTCGTACGGTTCCAATGTCTGCAGCCCCAACAGCGTGGGTTCCCCCCCACGGCCCAACACCGAGCCTTCAAGTTCTAATCCCTCGCTATGGTCCTTCGTATCAGAAGCTCCACCTCTGCACCGCTGAGACCAGAGGATCCAGGAACACTGACTTTATTTCTACAGCTGCTTAATGCTGCAGCCGCTCACAGATGGAATATGAATATAAATATGAAATAAATGTGGGTCACTTTTTAACATTTAGTACTGTACAGTACTCCAAGAGTGCACATACCCCACACACACACACGCACCCCCCACCCTCACACACACACACATGCCCACCCCCACACACAAACATTTTCTATGACTAAATCATGTTTTAAATAAACAGTTAAAGAAGCTATACCAGGTGTTAGTGTGCTACATATGCATCCCAGTTCACCAAGTAACCATGGTAACACATGGTAAGCATGTGGCTGTACTTAGAGAAAATCTGTGTGTTCAGCTAAACCACAGACACGGTTCAGGTTTCTCAGAACACTTTTCAGCTAACTCCAACCTGATCTCCGCCTGATCCATCAGGGCCTTCACTGATGAGGAGCTGGACGTTTTGATCTGTACAAATCAATTCATGATTGTCCCATGACCTTCTCCAACAGAAACAGAACTGAAGTTAGCATCTTTAGACCCAGAGAGGAATGATCCAGAGTCAACACACAGCTTCAGGTGTTACAGCTGGACACTAGAGATCAGGCTGACATGTGGGTGTGGTGATGAACTCTGGCCTGAGTCTTCAGAGCCACACAAAGACAGTTACAAAGTCATTCAACCTGTCCGATGATGGAAAACAGGAAAAATTCATTCATAATTTTTATTTTTTTATGATGAAGGCGGCTGGTAGTAAATTAATGCTGGTTAAAAATGTACCCCACATTTTGTAAAGAAATGTAACCATCCTTACAACTACTTTGTGTTGACCTACCACGTAAAACGTCAATAAACCTGATGAATATTTTTGGTTAGAACCTGCTAAAATAGGAAAAGGTATTGTTAGTAACCATCTTATTTAATGTTCTGGTTCCGTTCCAGTCCTCTGAGAAATCTTTATTTTGTCGAAAGCCACTTTTTTAATGTCATATTTTCCTCTGAACGGAACATCATCATCGTGCATGACGTGAGTAAATGAAATCGCCGCAAGCAAAGTCCCCTCAGCCAATAGGAACATACTACCGGACCCTGGACCAATCACAATTAAACCACAGACAGCGGGTTCACTTTCAGCCAATCACCATGGGGCTGTAGGTGACGTATTTCCGTCAGCTGTTCATGTTTTTCCTTCAGTTTATTTTCCTCCTGGCACTGGATGTCCGACCCGACCAGAGAACCGCTCCGACGCCGAATCTGAGCGTTCATCGCCCGGGGAGAGCCTCCACCCTGGCCGCTGTCCCACACACTTCCGCCGCTCCACTTTCCCTCTGAGCTGGAGCCGTCCTCCGCCGCAGACATCGAGGGAAGCGGTGAAACGGATCCGGGGCCTCCAGTCCAGTTCAGAGGGGGGGAAGGAGGTCGCTCGGAAGCGGGATGGAGGGCGCGGACGGAGCGGGCGAGCCGGGCCGGCGCCACCAGTTCGGCTGCGCCTCTTTCAACCAAGACTCCACGTAAGCACGCGCGCGGCTCACGCGAGGATGAGTCATCAGAAAACCCATCTACAAATAACTACTTTCAGCTGATGTGTGGCTGAAGTTTGTCCAGAACCAATGAGTTCTGCTCTTTGTGGACGTTAGAACCAGGTGGTAGCTCCGACCCGCCTGTCCCAGAAGTCCCAGATACCGAACCAGTTAGAAGTTTATAGAAGCTGTGGGCCTGAACCCTCTGACATCCTCCTGCTCCTTTCCATATGTATGCTGAATTTGTGTTATTCTCGTCCACAGAATGTACTCAGAACAGGCAAAACATTATGACCACTGACAGATGAAGTGAATCTCTTCTGTTATCTACCCATAATGAACAGCTCTTCATTATGATGGCCCCTGCTGTTCGGGGGAAACATTTTGTTCTCAGAGCTTTTGGTGGAGGTAAAAAAGTGTGACTGCAGGCTGAGATGGACCAGAGCTGCTGCTCAGTATGGGGCTCCCTACATGGAGTTGCAGTCAGCATCACTATATCAATATGTGCAACATTACAGTCACAAAGGACAGTCTGGGGCTACATAATGTCAGGAACCATTCCTTCAACTCTCCTGCTCTCCATTAAAAGTTTTGATTTAAATAAATTTTTACTGTCTGACATGGAGCTAAGGAAGCAAATCCAGAAAGCTCTGGGAACCGTTGGGCTCAATGATCTGATGGAAAGTATTGAGAGGATAATGATTAACACCTTTCACAACATTCACGGTTCTACTTCAAACATATCCAAAGTTTATTCAGACAAACAAATGCATCAAATCACACCAATAACATACCAGAATCATCAGAAACTCAAAACCACAAGACAGACATCAATCACCTGAAAGAAACAGAAAAATGCACAAATACAGAGACCAATCGGAGAGTGTCGGCGCCGCCGCGCCCAACGATCTGATTAATTCTTTCAGCTCCGAAACTTTTAAAGGAAGGTGTGTCTCTTCTCTAATTTATGCAGTCTGGGAGGTTCCCTGCTCTCTAATTAGAATAAGTTTCAAATTTCAAAGGGAAGATGCTCCAAATGAGTCCTGAGAGAAGCAGCATTTCACACTTTTGTGTGAGATCCTATCTCTCTTCAGGTGTCCTTTCCCTCAAACACATAACAAAAGGCTCCAACCCTTATATGGGTCCAGGAAACAGCCATCTCCACGCTGACCCCCTCCTTCTGTCCCAGCACAGATGCTGGCTGCATTCCAAGCACAGCAGGAGGCTGATGGCTCAGGGCCGTCCTCTTACCTAGAATATCAAACGGGCTGATTTGGATCTAAGAACTGGTACAATTATCTTCTACTGATCAGATTATGTTGATTAAGCCATGACTCTAAATCTGACTTAAAATTAAGTATTGTTCCGATAGCGCGCTCTACTGGTGAGTTAGTTACCTCTCCATGGGAACAACCAATTGCTTGGCAGGTGTGGCCATGGCCACTACCTGGCTCCGCCCCTTTACTTGTGGGACCTGTTGGAGTCTGACCAATGGAAACCCAACCTAATGGTTTCCAGAGCCATCTACTGCTAACATCTTTGAGTCAAATGTTGATGAATCCAGGCTGTTTTGGTAGTAAAAGGGTGGATCACCACATCAAAAGCTGGTGGTGTAGTTACCTAATGTAGGCAGAGTGCAGTAATCATGAGTTAGCATTATGAAGCTACTGCTGTAAGCTAGGCTGGAGTTGATTACCAGCCCGGTTTAGGCCAGCCCCCATAAACAGACTCATAGAACCCATTTTATTCCTTCTCTCATGTTTGGATCAGATACAGCATTTACACCTGGAAAGGACCGGATGATGGTTTCTTATGCTCGGTTTGGTAAAACATCGACCTTCGATTTACAAGGTTAATCTGTGAAAAAGGAATATTGAGAAGCATAATTAGTCCATCCATCCATCTTCCTACACCCTTGTCCCTTACTGGGGTCGGGAGGGTTGCTGGTGCCTATCCCCAGCTAACATTCCGGGCGAGAGGCAGGGTACACCCTGGACAGGTCGCCAGTCTGTCACAGGGCAACACAGAGACACACAGGACAAACAACCATGCACACACACACTCACACCGAGGGACAATTTAGAGAGACCAATTAACCTGACAGTCATGTTTTTGGACTGTGGGAGGAAGCTGGAGTACCCGGAGAGAACCCACGACTGCACAGGGAGAACATGCAAACTCCATGCAGAAAGACTGGGGCTGGGAATCGAACCCAGAACCTTCTCACGACAAGGCAACAGCTCTACCAGCTGCGCCACTGGGCATAATTAGTAATATATAATATTAATGATCTCGTATGTTTCTTGAAAGGGCAGTTTGCTCTTAGCAAACCATTTCTGGTTTCTGGTTATTGAAACGGAGTCAGATCTTCTTCCTGTCATAGTGCACCAATTCCTCTCTTTAAGATCTGAGCTGTCTGATTATGTACAATCAAGTTTTTTGTGCTTTACATCATGTTATAATGTTATTCTCTTGTCAAAAACATACATGTTTGAGATTCTTTCATGCATGTTTGAGAACTCAGCAACGCAAAATTCCTGGGTGGACCCTTCTGAACTCCTCAGAGCTGCAGTTTTCAAGCATCTTCCCCCCTCAGCTCCTTCAGACTAGCCAGCAGCAGCTAGGAAACACCAGGTAGAACTGCACATCTGCTGAGCTCTACTTCTCAGTGCAATGTTGGTAGAAAAGTTGTTAAAGGGTTAACAGAGGAGCGATGTGGTGATGACATCTTGAAGATGGAGTTTCAGAAAGAGCAGGAGTTTTTTTTTTAAAGAGACAGAGGCCTTTTTTCAAGGCGTCATGTTTCTTTTAAATGATATTTTATATAAATGTAGCTACTGAACTGTTATAAAATTGTACTCTGTCCCTGGAAAACACCTAATACTACCCCTTTAAAGGAGAAATGATCTAACTTTATCCCCAATATAAAAACTTATCCTTGACTGGTCGATTGATTAACAGAAGCATCTTTCGTCACATGATGCAGCAGAACTCATCAACTGTGATGATTTACAGTTTTTAATGCTGACATCACAGAAATGGTCCAGATCTGCTCGGTGACCTGTGTGGAGTTGAACCAGTCGTGCATGGATCCCTCATTTCCTTCATAAGAGCCACCCAGCATGACAGGTCCTCCACCAAGTCCAACATGACGTGTTTTATCACTGCAGTCCTCTCTGCACACAGTTCCAGTTACAATCCTTTTAGAGTTTGATAAACTGCACACAATGGTTAGACAGAAAAGCTATTTTCATAGTGTCACCCTGAACCAGTTTGGATTTCTAACGGCTGTGTGGTTGCAGGTCACTGGCGTTGGGAACAAGGAGCGGCTACCAGCTTTTTTCTCTGACCTCGGTGGAAAAACTGGACTGCATCCATGAGAGTGGTCAGTAACCGATCCTGAGTTTGGACTAAGTGTTCAGTTTGCTTTTTCAAATCAAACAAGACTACACCCTACACTGCGTCCGGTAAAAACACATCTGTCAGGTTGTTACAGGCCAGTCCATGCTTGTGTATGCGCTGCTCAATGTGCGAATGGTGGAGAAACAACGCACAGTCTCAGGAAACACCTTTTATGTGCTGTCATCAGGAGCTGTCAGCAGGACCTTAACGTTCATGGCAGGCTGTTTGGTGAGCCAGCTAGCAGAGGTAGGGTATGAGCAACACTTAAAGCGAAGGTGATTGACAGTGACTGACTGGTGATTGACTCTCCACCTGGCTGTGATTGGTTGCTTCTGACTGAGTGACGTATTTCTGCAGTTGCACTGGGAGAACTTGGAGAAGGCAGAGGAGCTCGGTTCTTTTAACAAATTATCTGCTTTATATAATAATCCATCCATTTTCTTTACACCCTTGTCCCTAGTGGGTTTGGGAGGGTTGCTGGTTCCTATCTCCAGCTAAGGTTCCGAGCGAGAGGCGGGGTCACCCTGGACATGTCGCCAATCTGTCACAGGGCAACACATAGACATTCAGAGACAAACAACCATGCACACACACACTCACACCAAGGGAGAATTTGGAGAGACCAATTAACCTGACAGTCATGTTTTTGGACTGTGGGAGGAAGCCGGAGTACCTGGAGAGAACCCACGCATGCAAAGGAAGAACATGCAAACTCCATGCAGAAAGATCGGGGCCGGGAATCGAACAAAATGATAAATGCAACAATAAAAACTACAATAAATATAAAATAAAACAACAATAAAAACCACATACTGTGGCTTTAAACTTAAGGTCCAGCGTCCAGAACAACAAGCCAAATCATCCATGATGATCAACCTAAAAATCCATTTCTGTCACCAGATGATTCCTCAGTGCATTGCTACAAATATCATTTCATCTGCTTTTTTAAAAATACAGCTACAAAACATGCCTAACGAGGTTATGTCATACATATTTTTACCTAAACCATAAAGTTCTCAGGCTCCAGCTGTCTGGCTGATGGTTTCTTGTTGCGGATGTAATCACCTCCTCTGGGTATGTCTGAGAGAAAACCTCTGCTCTGTGGTGTTTTTCAGTGAACACTCCAGACGTCTACATCGTGGAGCGTCTGTTCTCCAGCAGTCTGGTGGTGGTGGTGAGTGCTGCCATGCCGCAGCGGATGAACATCTATCACTTCAAGAAAGGGACGGAGATTTGTAACTACAGCTACCCCAGCAGTATTCTTTCCGTCAAGCTCAACAGACAGGTGACTCGCACCGTTTCAGTCGAAGATCATCCTCATGCCATCTAATTGTTCAGATCATCCACATTTAGTCTGCGTTTAAGCAATGTCCAGACCGTATGTCTCGTGTTTAAAATAACTCAAAAAAGTATGTCAAAGTGAGGGTCGATGCTTTTATGGACTGAAAATATTGGGAGTTCTTAGCTTTGATGCTTTGAAGCTTTTAATGAACAAGAAAAAGAGATTTGAGATTATCAATGCTGCTAAATTTGATTTAGGGGCTAAACATGGCAGGCCGCCAGGCTAATAATATACTGATATGTTTTTTTCTGCATTTTTACAAATAAATATGGGCAAAGGAGGGTGTCTGCAGATTTATTTTATTTGATTAAAGAAATCTGGTATCGGCCAAAAACTGCAGTCAGTGCACCCTAAATAAAATCCCTTTAAAATAGCAAAAATTTTTGTGGTCGTAACATGAAAAAATAAAGATGTGAAAAACTGAATACGTTTGCATAATATCCTGTGCATGAAGTCCTTCAGTGAGGAAAAAAAGTCTTGTTCTTGGAAAGTATGATATTTTTGCATAATATGCAAAATAATGAACAGTTCAAAGACTTGCATAATCTCAGATTACTTTGTTATATTAGCATGTTTAAATAATTGTTTATCTGTAAAGCCAATGATTACACGGCTTGAGGCCGGCTGTGTGCAGAATGTTGTTGGAAGTATCTCTAAAGGACAAAACTGACGTCACAAACTGGCAGGAGACAGATAAGGAGCTTCTGTGTCTCTGCAGCCAAATGAACCGTAATTCCACATCTCCTTGTGATCTTATCGAGAGCCGTTTCCTCCTCCAACAGTTGCATGTGGCAGTGCTGTGGTCCCTGTTGACTTTTCATCATAAGTAGTCATTCTAACTGCAACTAGTCCCGTTTCTAGACTCGGATGGGGTTTTTTTAAAAAAGATAACAAACGGCATTATGGAAACGTCACAGCAGATTCCCCAATCTGAGAATGTGTGTAAACACTTCAAATATGTTCACAACTACTGAGATACTCTCAGTAGTTGTTAATAATTGCCGTTTTCTGTTTGGAGACGGTTCTAAAAACAGTAAATCCTGTTGCTAAGCCTTCCAAACAGAAGCAACGTCTGAATATCTCTAGCAAAAATCCAGCAGCCTGATGTCAGGACAGAGTAGCAGATCATACAGAAGATGTGATTCTCGCTCTTGTGTCCCACACAGACTGTCTACCAGCTGGGATATAATATAGAAATATTTATGATGCCTTTTTTTGGGTCAAAGCGGACAGAGTTTATGTTCTTCGTGGGAACGTTTGGCTCCCAGTGGACAGAAACGTAATCAGTCACTCTCCCACTGGTTTTTCTGGAAATCTGCTGAGTGGGAGCAACAGGCTGCAGATACCTGAGCCTCTCCTCAGGGACGTCCACTGATGTTCCTGAATGTGTCTTTCAGAGGCTGGTGGTGTTCCTCGACGAGTCCATTTATGTCCACAACATTAAAGACATGAAACTTCTCAAGACTCTGCTGGACACTCCGTCCAACCCCTCAGGTACGGGGAGAGCATCTCTAATATTTGAATTCCTTCTTCAGACTTTATCCTTCCCCAACTTGGCAGGAAGGAGCTTCAATAAAAAAAAACTGAAAACAGCTCTCCAACTCTAGAATCTTAATGTGCTTTACCTTTAAACATTTATTTACATTTTGAAGTGCAAACTTGATCAGCTTTTCAGGACTGTGTGAAATGAAACGATGGTTAGAAATGTCCTGGCGCCCTGCAGGTCTCTGCGCTCTCTCCACCAATCAGTCCAGCTCCTTCCTGGCGTATCCTGGCAGCGTCACATCTGGGGACATCATTGTACACGACACCAACAGTTTGGTAAGAGCCACATCAGCGTAGAACCAACACTGAATGTTGTGCTCAGCTGATCTCCAGCTTTTGTAGAGAGCTGTAAAGAACAGTATTGATATTTTTTTTTGTATAGCTTTACTATTAGTATAATTATGTGAGTGAAGAGTTGGTGTTAAACAGGTTTGAACTCTTCCTTCATGAGTATTAGGTATTAGACATTTCAACCTGGTCTTAACATTGACCGTCTAGCCAGCGCTGTTGATGCTAACACATGCATAAAGCATGATGCATGAATTAGCATGTATCGTGCATGCTAACTCATGCATCATCATGCATGTTCGCTCTGTGCTCAGATACGTGTTTGTCTGCAAGAGTTTACTGAGTGCTGTTTGTGCTGTGACCTGAACCCTTTGGTCCTGTGTCTGCTCCTCCTGGAGACGGTGTAAATGTAACAGAGTGTTCTTGTTGCTGTAAGATAACAGACAGCAGGAAACAAAAGCAAGCTTTATGAGTCCATTCCTGGAAAGTACAACAGAGAGATTTCCTGAAGGTTCACATACCGTCCACAGGTCCACATAACACTAAACCTGGAAAGTACAACAGAGACGTTCAGCTGGAGGTTTTTGATTAATTTGGTTTGTGAGGTTAAAACTTTCGCATTTTGACTTTTACCAATATCTCTTCACAAATAATACAGGTTAGTACTTAGACCCTTATGTGTCTAAGTACTAACCTTTAACACAAGTCAGGACTGGGAATGAGAGCATCCTTCTTCAATTTTTCATTTTTTTCAAATTTGCAGTGTTTCATTTGAAATGCCAAATCAGAAGTTAACCTAAAAAAATCACAGATGAAGTCTGGCTGACCATGTGGCGGGTCTACAACATAAATGCTAACTCTAGGACCTGGAGGGACTTCTGATCCACTTCTTTACTTCACCCAAACGTAAACGGTTGAACCAAAGTGACCTTCTGGTGGGACTGTGGGAAATTAGAGGCAGATCTTTTTGGAAACGTCATCAAATAACGCAAATTTTGGAAGGCATGTCTTATCTGTATGAATAGACATTTGACTTTGAGACATTTGTCTTATCTGTCTGATTGTTGTATTTGTAACAGTTTGCTCTAACTGATTATAAAAGGAAACACAATTATTAAAAACTAAAAAATCAAAAGAAAAAATTCTGGACATGGGATGACTGAGGAAATGTTAATTAAAAAAAATTAAATTAAAGGCTGGATTTTTCTAAACCATTTTGGTGTGAAATTCTGATGTTACATTATACAATAGCTTTGTCTTGAGGGTTTTAAAGACCTTTTCAAACAAGTTTATTTGCATTTAAAAGCATGAGGTCAGGATCTCTCTTTGTTCCTGAGTTGTAACGACTGCTTTCATTTCAGAGCACGGTAGCCACCATCCCGGCCCACGACAGTCCGCTGGCAGCGCTCGCCTTCAACGCATCCGCCACTAAACTCGCCAGTGCCTCGGAGAAGGTGAGTCTAGCGCCACATTCAGCTGCTTGAAGTAGACAGGGAGATTTGTATTGATCCCACCTCTACACTCGTTTAACAATAAGTCCTCGTTATCATTGTGACCTCAGCACCTTTCATGTTCACCACCATTTTCTGACGTTTCTGTACCAAAACTCTCCTCATTTGACATTCTCCATTTTCACAACGGCAAAAGCTTAAAAAAAACTAAACAAAAAACCCCAAAGACTAGAACTTGAATCCAAATCCCAGTGAAACATAGTTGAACCCGATGAAATATTGTAGCTAAGCAGGTGCAATTTTTATATTGCCAAAATATATGGTAGAGATTATGAATATATCTGCTTTTCTGCACCCTTATTGAAACATTAGCGAACGTTGTGTTAAAACAAAAAAAGAAAATGGCCATCTTAGCAGCTGTCTGTCTGTCTGCAGGGGACTGTGATCCGAGTCTTCTCTGTTCCTGAAGGCGAGCGTCTATTTGAGTTCCGCAGAGGCATGAAGAGGTCAGTGCTGCGACACATCATTTAAGATGCACATAGTGTTTTGAAAGAAAAGCACTATGTGTTCATTCAGCATCTTATATGATTTTGTATGAATGCTGTTGATCTGGTCCCTGCAGCAGTTACTCAGCACTGAACTCAACATCCCCAGCATGAGACACGGTGGTGTCAGAATCATACTGTGGGGAGGCTTTTCTCTAGGGATGATGAAAACACAAACTGTCGCAGGCTGCAGCAGAGGTTTCCTCTCCAGCAGGCCAGCAACCCAAACATCTGCGCTCTCGTGGCACTTTGTTGACACGAAGCTTTTATTGCCCCCTGGTGACTGATGTCCAGTCATCTAGTTTCAGATGACACATGTGGGCTGAGACAGCAGGCAGCTCAGAATACTGGGAACCTTAGAATGCTCAGCCAGTAAATCCATAAAACAGGTTAATCATCCACTTTTTAAAAAGATTTTTTGAACAATAAATTGACAGGAAATAGGGAGAGAGAAGCAGAAGATGTGCAGTGACTGACTAGAGAGTGGGAATCGATCCAGGGAACCTTTCCTCTCTGACAGCTGATCATTAATCCTCCATTTTTCCATTTTGTCTGCAGGTATGTCAACATAAGCTCCTTATCCTTCAGTTCGGATGCCCAGTTCCTCTGTGCCTCCAGCAACACCGAGACTGTTCACATCTTTAAACTGGAACAACTGGGACCAAGGTGAGCCTCCAGAGATACTAACCAGACTAAATACTGGAAAACCGTTGGCTTCCACAAGGTAGCCCAGATTTAGAAAAGAACATTTTATCTCTGTTTGTGAGCTTTAGCCGTCCCTGTCATTAAGTTTAGATTATTCACGCAGCACTTTTTACAAGACAAGCAGCTGCTATTCATATCTGGTGCTATAAAAATAATTTGTGTTCAAATTCAATTCATTCCAATATTCACCAATAACAAAGACACATTCAGCTCATTCAGCTCCAGTTTTCTACACTTCAAACCTCATTTGAAGACACTTAGTTTAGCTGATCACACAGTTAGGAAAAAAGCTGTGTCAGCAGGAAAAACTGACTCCACTGAACACGTAGCAACAGCAGAGAGAAAACGCTTCCTCTTCAAAAAACAGACAAATCAAGAACCAGTGTTTATACAGCTGCAGAAAAAATGAAGAGACCATTTAAAATAATCAGTTTCTCTGATTTTATAGGTATAAGTTTGAGCAAAATTAGCATAGTTCTTTTATTTTATGAACAAAAATGTAGTATTTATTTGCAGAAAATGAGAACTGGTCAAAATAACAAAAAAGATGCAGGAATTTCAGACCTAAAATAATGCAAAGAAAATAAGATCAGATTCATTTAGAAACAACAACACTAATGTTTGAACTCGGGGAGGGTTCAGAAAAAATAAAATAAAAAATATTTATTTATTTTTTACTTGCACAGTCACAATGAACAGAACATCTCTTCAGAGATGATCTGTCTTATCTTTGCTAATGTGACAACTGTCCATTTTTCTGTCCAAACCCATTACAGGTCAAGCTCATTACATCATAAAGTGTTATGCAGCATTGAGTTGTAGAACAGTGAATGACACTTTAGAAAATCTTGCCGTATTCGCATATGTCACCACTGTAGTCTCCAGTCAGACCTCTAACTGCCGTCCTTCTGTCTGTCCAGTGGAGAGGACGAGGAGGCTACCTGGACAGCTTACATGGGGAAGATGTTCTCTGCAGCCAGCAGCTACCTCCCTGCTCCGGTGTCTGGCATGATGAGCCAGGACCGGGCCTTCGCTACAGTTCACCTCCTCTCATCTGGTCAGAGGAACGTTTGCACCTTAGTCATGTGAGCTACTCTCTC
Organism: Phalloptychus januarius; assembly: GCA_902982915.1. Taxonomy (NCBI): domain Eukaryota; kingdom Metazoa; phylum Chordata; class Actinopteri; order Cyprinodontiformes; family Poeciliidae; genus Phalloptychus; species Phalloptychus januarius. The sequence continues at coordinate 1,300,674 of CADWAE010000476.1, forward strand.
TTCCTCACCGTCTCTAACACGACCATGCAGACGAACATCGAGGACATGCGTAGATGTTTTCATTAACATGTCATATTCTTCATGATGGCCGTATTTCAGATCAGTTTGGAGCTCATGAAACAGTGTTTCCTGTAAGAAGCAAACAATCATTAGTACTTGGCTTCTGCTGCTCCTTTTCTGTGGGGTTTGGATGGAAACCGATGGTTTCTGGATTGTGACTTTTCAGGATCCAGAGGCTCCTGCGGCTGCTGGTGGCCACCGCTGACGGCCAGCTCTTCATCTATAACGTGGATCCACAGGATGGAGGCGAGTGCCAGCTGGCTTACCAACACAGGTGAGGCTGATCCAGATCCATCCGACAGAACAGACCACACCCACAAGTCAGATGCTGATTAGATGACACTAATGTGTAGTTACTTCTTTCCTGTGATGGTTTCCTGCTTTGTGTGTGTGTGTGTGGGTGGGGGGGTGTGTGCGTGTGTGTGTGTGTTTTAGGCTGGTTGGTGTTGAAGGTGAAGCGCATGGTGGAGACATGAAGTCACAGGGGGAGCAGCTCACACAGGAAACACACTCCTCTCCATCTTATGCACAAACAGCTGCCTTACCAGCTTCTGGTCTTGCGACTGCTACCCTCACTGGTTAGTGGTAACCAACTGTTCTAGTTAAGGACCATTACCTAACTGAGCTTTAACCTTGCAGTGTGCAACTCTTCTAAAAATGATGTTGTTCTATATTTGTTGAAACTGTCACCATATTGTGACAGTTTATAAGACAGATGATTTGTGAGCAGATCCATCTGCTCCACCGGCTAATAACATGCCGACCAAAAACAACCAATCAGAGCCAGGAGGCCTGTCTTAGCGCACCGGCTGCCACATCAGTAATACTTTCCTTGATAATTGTGCTAATCGCTATCTGTTGATGTCGTAATCATTTTGTCTTTGACGTCAACCAGTAAGACTGTCTTCCAGTAACACACATGAGCTCACCTGATATGAATAATTAACGATTTAGGAAGATTGGATGAAAACTGACAGGTGTTCTCATGTTCCTGAAATTCCAGTCAGATTAAACGTCTGGTGGTGGCTGGACAAAACCTTATAAGAACTGGAGATTAGAAAATGTCTCCAAAAGTCCAACCAGTGCATCTTTAATCCAGGGTTTTATTGTCTTTGCAGCAAACTGCTCAGGAGTTTGAATGCTTGTCAAGAATTGTTCTGATATTTCTCTTCACATGACTGTTAAAGTTCTTTGGGACAGTGATCTTGGACATAGTTAGTTGAAAAAGCAATCTGTTGTTTATGCATGCAGTATCGCTCTCATTGCCATGGTTATCATCGTATCACATAGCAGCAAGTAACACAAGTGTCATCAGAGGTCATGTGAGCAGGAAGCCTCTGTTTGAGTGTGGAACTGCCTCCCAAATGCTAAGCATTTCACCCATCCTCTAAAAACAGATTTACATTTTTTAAAAGTTCTTACTCTCTTAAATCTTTCCTCTTCTGATTACTTGAAGAGGAAAGATGGATTGTTGATATACCTACCCTGGTTTGGCAAAAAGTAATAAAGAGCAAACTAATGTATTTAAATAAAAATACAACAATAAATGCAGGTTTTCATATTTTGTGATGAAATGATATGCCCTCATTAATTTGAAAACCACGTGCTTCTTCACAATCAGCCTCACAGGCCAACATTGTTTGCCCAAACAAGAGATTTGAGATTTGGAGACCTTAGATATGAATATATAAACTTTAGAGGAAATAAATTATTCTTTTAGCATTTTCTACAAATATAAACATCCCATAGAAAAAAAATCTGTCCTCTCACTTTTTTTTTTTTTTTTTACAAAAAATCTTGCATCTTTGATTAAAACCTAAAAATTGAAATAAAATGATGATTTTTTTTTTTCCCCCTATATTTTCTGCTGGAGATATTTATCAAAAATTAAAAGCAGACTTTTTAAATCTTTTTTCAAAAGATCATGTAGCACCTAAACAAGTTTTATTTTACTGGGCCGAGGGCAAAACAGTTCTATCAATTATAAAGACTGCAGACCTAGTCAAAGTCCAGACCTAAATCAAGCTGAAGATTAATGCCTCGACTTGAAACTGATGCCCATGCATGTTCTTCCTCCAACATGACTGAGGTTGTTTCCAACATTCTATGAATTCCTCATTTCTAAACTTGTTGCAGGAAGAACTTACTTCCTGTCAACTGGCTTCCCGATATGTGGCTACAACACAAACAGTGGCCATTTTGCAGAGAATGTGGGTCAGAATGGTTGTGACGTCTAAGCTCTGGGGATCTGGGAGGCGTTAATGATTCATTTCTCTGTCTCCTCCGACCTGCAGGTTACTCTGAAGACGGCGGGGCGAAAAAGGGGGACGTGATTCCTGAGCATGAGTTTGCTGCAGGGCCAGTGTGTCTGGACGACGAGAACGAGTTCCCTCCTGTGAGCAACCAGAAGTGCTGACTATCAGCCGTAGCAGCTGTTTGTAAGAAATGTCTAACCTTTATGCAATTTGGCTAGTTTCCTGAAGAGTTCAGAACCAAAGCTTTTATTTTAAGAACGGGGATTTTAATTTCTAGTAAAGTAGCGGTAACTAGAGAAGATGGAACCGGACTAGGCTCTGAAAAGTGCGTCTCGGCACTAGCATCAAATAAACTCATGAACACATCATTCTAGTTTCCACTTAACATGTTTTATGCGATTATTCGTGTATCAGATGTGCAAAGCTCATTGGTGTTTCCTGAAGAGTTCAGAGCCGTGCGCATGCAGACACAACTAACAAGTGTTTATGTGTTTTTGTAGATCCATTATTGCCGCAGCGGGGCTGGAGATGGCCAGAGCTGAGTGTAGAGAAGAACAGAGAGGCGGACGGGCTTCAGCCGGCGAGGCGAACGGGAGAAATCCATTTTCACAATTTCAGGGAGGCAAATAACTCCAGCATGAAAAGAGGGAAACACCCAAAGGTCACACAGTGAGGAAAAACAAACTGGGATTTCCTTTCATCTGAAAATGAAAGTGTTGACTCTGGAAAACCAGTTGAAAATGAAAGACGCAGATAGAGTTTGGAATCCTGAATGATTAATGTTGCTGGAAACATGAGATGCATGCTTGGTAGGAAATATAACCACAACTCTGATTTTATTGTTACTTGTCAAATATACAGTTGCCATGCATTATTGTAGCAGAATTAGTTTTGCCTTATCATTTCAGTTGACACATCACGTTTCCATTGTAAATAGTATTCTGTGTCATCGAATGCAGTCAGTGTTTCTGTGTTTGCCTGCTGGAGGACCTGCAGATGGCGGATGAGTACTGTATGTTTCGTTGTGCCTCATATTTTTTTGTAAGAGTAAAATGTATTTTACTAATTGCACAAGACCAAAAAAAAGAAACTAAATAATAAACTAATAGATGACTGAAACTATGCAAAGCAAAGTAGTTGTCCTGTTTTGTGTTTTGTATCTATAAAACTGAATTCATCAGCTTGTACATAATTATCTCTTTTCCAACTTTTTTCTTTTAAATGGGCTTTTATGGATTACCTAAAAACAGTCAATGTCTTATCAGAAAGAGGGACCGATCTGTCATCTCTTCTGGTAAGAACTGTCCCTCATACAGTGAACACTGGATGTTTTACATCATTCCCTTTGACATTAAAAGTTTTTTTTTGTTGTTAAAAAAAAGCCAATTTTCATTGATCATGACAAAAAGTAACAGAATGGTAAAATATCAAAAAGTGGGTGAATACTTTTCACTGGCACATTTTTACTTTTAAAGATGTCCCATTTTTAAAAATAAACTAAAGAAAGCTGTTTTCCTTTGGTATACAGGCAGAGGGTGGACATTAGTGACGTGTTCAAATTAATTAACTTTGACCAGATCCTGTTATCTGTAGTGGGGCAAAGTGTTGTGCAGACGTTTGATTGCAGCCGTTCTTTAATTTGTAGTTTCTGGCATGATATGTGCACATAAAGATCAACTATTACTTGTTAGGAAAGAATGGTGCACGACACAAAGACCTCAGTGGAGTCCAGGCAGAATCCATTACGTGTTGCCATTTGTCCAACAGACCATAAATATGTTGCAGACTGGTTCTGGTTTCTTACTGCTGTGCTTCTGTGTCGTGTTCTCCAGAGTTCAGGGTGTGGCCGAAGTCTCGCTTAATTACAGACATCTTCCCCCACGGGCGTTTTCTAAGATGTTCTTGTACCACGCTGTAGTTTCCCGTCAGGCCAGACTTGGCACTTTGATTGATAAGCTGTTTCTACCTGCTGAGTCCTCTTATCCACCATTAGTGCTCCAGCAGCTCTAAAGTCCACTGCTTTTATGGCTGACATTTCTCATTTCTGCTTTCAACTGAAAGCTACGAGGTCCTGACACATCCTGCGATGCCTGAGCAGTTATTAAACCACAGCCTACAAAGTCAATAGCCAATACCACTGTGCAGCAAGTCAACCTGTGATGAAGTTGCTCAACTTCACACAAATTCATGGTTGAGGAAGCCACTGTTGTTGGCTGAATCCTGAATCTTGAATGCAGCTGGACGGACAGCATGCTGTGGAGATAACACAAAACTAATGTGACCTGGGGACTAAGACAGGGATAGAAGGCAATTTAGGCAAACAATAGCTCTGTTTATTTACTCATTGTCTGCTGTTACACCTGAATTTCCTCTTTGCAGGACAATAAAGGTTGGTTTCTATTCTAAATCCTCCAACATGTTTAGAGTCAGAGAAACAAAGACATTTGTAGCAGTAAGAAGAAACCTGAGTTTCTGTTGCATATGGAGGAACTCTCTTCTTTCTTTGGAGGTGGGCGCCCGGAAAGCCACCTGTGGCGTGAATTTTGATACAGTACAATCTGCACAGCTTGACAGAAGAGACGTGTAACATGCAGCACAAAGTGAAATCAAACATCTCTGGGGAGTTGGGAAAACCTCTGGTGAAGAAGTGAGACTGAGCAGGTTTGATGAGGAGATTAGCTGTTTTTGCAGCTTTCAGGAGCCGGTCAGTGCTGGATTACATAAGTCTTTTAATCAGACACTGTAGCCTCCTGGACTTTGAACGTGTGTAAACTATAGTGGCATCCTTGGCTACAAAGGACACAGACATCTGCCTGTCTGTCCATCCACTAGCCCTTGAATATTTCTTGTAGCACTTAAGACCAAATGAGACAAGTTTTATGTAGACATCAATTGCTTTTGTCACAAACGTACACAAAGCTCCATGGTTTCGGTTTTAAAATGCATTATTTTGTTGGCGAACATTATATGCCACCTGCAACATGTTAAATATTTGTTTACGTTAATAAAGACAAGCTGCTGTGCCCTATCATGATTTGGGGCAGGACCTGGTCCAGCCTTATCTTAGACACACCCCTGCTTCTGTCTGACCAGTATATCAGGCTGGTGAACTTCTGAACATGCCCCAGGAGTGGCATAGAGCGACCTGACAAAAAAAAGGTAAGTCAACTACATCAGACATGTGTTAATATCGGCTAAATTAGTATGAATATTCATCATCAGCATTAAAATTTGCAAGTTGCTCATAAAGAGAAACTTGAGAGAGGATTTCTTTTTATTTCTTTAAAGGTCAGATTCTTACGTAATCTTTGCATGCATCTTTTAGGACAAACTCAGCTTATGTAAGAACATCATTCATATTTTAAAAGATGATGCCACCAATGACCTGCAGAATGGCTTTTATTGCTTCCAAGCTTTGCTTTAAACTAGTAAAAAAGAGAGGAAGTATTTTCTAAAAGCATCAGCAAGAAATATAGATACATTTAGATTCATTCAATAGGCTGAATTAAGTTCTTAATATTTACAAAAGCACTGATTACAGCAATGAAATCCAAGTCATTTCAGATCTATGCGAGTTCATTCTGCTGTTCTGAAGTTGATTTGCTAAAACAAACTAAATCAAATATTTTGGTTTTCTGTAGTTTCCTTCAAATGTTCCTTTAATACATTTGTGATATCAGAATCATATGAAACAGAAGCCAGACGGACGCAGCATGCTGAACGGGAAGCTGTCTCACACCACCTCTAAACTGGAATAAACCTGTTCATCCCAGCCGCGTTATCGGTGTATGCGAGGGATTTTTGTCGCGCGCGCCACCTGGAGCTGCTGCTGCATTCACGTTCAATAGCCAAATCTCACAAATGGACATTCTCCTACATTATATTAAAAAATCCCGGGTTAGTTCTCGCTACTTCGCAAACATGTAAAATAGCATCTATTTCCCCTTTCACAAAACTCATTTGATAAATGCCCTAGTTAGTCGGTCTTCTTGTAGAGTGAGGCGTTATATTTTCATGTTAACCTGAACGCCACATCAGTGACGGCACATTGAAGATGAATGCGCGTGAGCGAGGCAGATGCAGCGATAGCATAACGGCGCGTTCATGACGTCGGCGAACCGCGTGCCCGAGTTTGAATACCGGCTTGAGCCGGTAAAGAGCTGCCAAGACAGAGAGGATATAACTCTGAAGACAAAGGATGCTGCTGCTGCGGCGGCTCCGTTAGTAACGTTGGAAGTAGCGGAGATATATTTAAATAGGTCTGCACAAGAAAATATCTGGAAATAGTTTTAGATGTGCTAATATTATTTAAAATGCGTAATTGTTTTAATTACAAGAAAAATATCCATCTAATGATGCCAACATCATAACGGATAAAGAGAAGCAAAAAGTCCAGAGGACACAGAAGACCGCCTGTCCTGCGGTCAGCTCTGCCGGTAAGTTCGCATGGAGCTGCTGGGACGCCGGTCCGGCTAACTTCCTCCAACAGGGCATGCCTTCCCGTTTCATTGCTAATCTTGCGGGGGAAAATAACTTTCTTATTACTTATTAAATCTAATATTTATTGTCTTATACGCGACTGTCCCGTTTTCTGTCATTTATTTTCATTAAGACGCTTATAAGTTGGTTAAAACTCGTGCAGCAGCGGCTGAACTCGATGTGTTGCTGAGCTCTTCTTGTTCTGCGGCGAGAGACAGTAAGTCTGTAGCCGAAGGCTGAGTTGAGCTTCCTGCATCAGGGACTGAGAAAACCCCTGACATCCCTCCGTCCTCCGCCTCTGCACTGCGGACAACCTGAACACATCACCGGCCCTTTTCTATGCACACATAGAAAAATACACTAATCCGGTTTAAATGGAAGAAAAGGCATTTAAACCAAATGCCACGCGGAGGCGCTGTAAAAACACTTCATTTAAGATTAAAGTGGCAAAATATTTTCTAAAGTTATATGAGTAATGTATAGGAATCGATTAAATACAAAGTGATTTTATATGTTAAAGAAGCGAAAAGGTAAATCGCATGATAATGTTCAAAACATGGTCGCCTGCTTGTGTACATTAATAACCGTTAAACAGGTTTACAAAAATAGACATTAAACTATTGAATAAAAGGCCAGTTACATCCCATATTCCAAATTTTAGAGAAATTTCATTTTTTAACTTTTGAGAATTTCAGATGATTTAAAACAGACTTTCATTTGTCTTAGTGAATTGTATTCCAAATCAAAATGGTATGAATAAAACTAGATCGACCACAAGGGGTCGCTGTGGCGTTCAATTCAGAAAATCCTCCTTTTTTTTCCAGAATAATTTATTCTATTTTATCTGCTAGCTCAGTGTTTCCCATCTTTGGTCCTCTGAGCTCGCATGTTTTATATGGTTCCCCGCTTCATCTCACCTGATTTCAGCTGATGGCTGATTAGAAGGGGAAGCCTAAAGCCTGGTGGTCAGTGATAAGTGGTAGTAGACACCCAGGTTCTGGTTCTGCTGGAGGTTTCTTCCTGTTAAAGGGAAGTTTTTCCCCTGCACCGTTGCTACATGCTCGTGCAGGAGGAGAGAGTGCTGCAAGGCATTGACTCGATGCAATCTGCGGATTTTTGTTGCACAGAAGACTGATAGAAAAATGATCAGGAACAGTTTGTAGAAGACAAACACCACTCCACCACACAGAACCCAGCTCAGGGATTTTGTTGTGTGCGTTTCTCTCTTGTAGCCATGAAGACTCCCAGAGTACCTGGTTGCTTGGGTCCAAATGTTTATCCGGCGGTGCCGGACGGAGGCTGGGGCTGGGCCGTGGCCGTGACCTTCTTCATGGTGGAGGTCAACACGTATGGCGTCCTCAAGACCCTCGGAGTGTTCCTCCAGGACCTCATGGAGGAGTTCCAGGAGACCAATAGCCGTGTTTCCTGGGTCATCTCCATCTCCACGTTCATCTTCTCCTTCACAGGTTGGTCTCCATGGTGATGCAGAGCTTCCTGTAGCCTGCAGGTGTTTCTGTTTCGGGGTCTAGGGCCTGGAATGGTTGCAGGTGGAAGAAACTAGAGACAAGAACTAGTCAGAGAATCTGGATCAGGACTGAAACGATTAATCACATTAATTGTGATGAATGGATTATTGAAATAATTGTCAACTAATTTAGTAATTGATTAATTATTATCTGGAGCACACAGACTGTAAAAAGTCCACTTGCTGAAAGAACAACATGGACAGAGCAGTAATCAAGTTAAAACTTTGCAAAAATATATACATTGATTTTGCATTAAAGATAAAAAAAACCAACCTTTGTCTGTAAATCTGTTGTACCAAGAACAATTCTAGCTTCAACTGGTTCACATTTTGTAAAATAAATCTCTTTTTACTATTAATCAGTCCAAACAGACTCTGTATCAAGTTTAGTCGATGAGAAGGGCCTGGGCTTTTCACATTATATACACGTTATCAGTATATTTTGATCTGCAGATGCATTTTGCTACAAATAATCAAATGTACACTTCACTGTGTTTCAATGCCACCCGTAGCGCCTTTGGCTTCGTTGCTCAGCAACCGTTTCGGCTACCGTCCGGTGGTCATGATGGGAGGCTTCCTCATGAGTCTGGGGATGATCTGCTCCGCCTTCACCACCTGCATCAACCAGATGTATGTCACTATTGGCCTCGTGTCAGGTAATCAATCAATCATCAATCGATCGATCAGCCTGCCTATCTATCTATCTATCTATCTATCTATCTATCTATCTATCTATCTATCTATCTATCTATCTATCTATCTATCTATCTATCTATCTATCTATCTATCTATCTATCTATCTATCTATCTATCTATCTATCTATCTATCTATCTATCTATCTAATCATTTGTTTGAAGGGACTTCTAGCAGTGTTGTGAATCTTTCGGTTATTTGATTCCATTCAGAAATGATTTTCCATACAGAAACCAAACGGTTTAAACAAAAACAGGTTTGTGCATCAAATTCTGCAACTTAAATGACCGATATTAGCTTAGCTGCCTGGCCTTGTCTTAAATAAAAAATACCAAATAATCAAACCACCTGCGGTGGCCCAGTGGACGTGCAGTACCTCATGCATTACAGTTATAAATAGGAGGGGCAAACGTGTAAAAGTCGAACGGATCATAAAATCCATCTGATCATTTTGAATTTATTCAGATAAATTGCCAGGACCAGGAATTGCAGTTCTGTGTAGAATGAATTTTTTTCCTCCACTGGACCCGTCTGTTCCCTCCAGAACCTTCTGGTGAACCAGAGAGCCTCTGAGCCCTGACACAGTGACGTCTCTCTACCCTCCGTAGATTTCTAGGAGTGACCCACCTGCAGAGACAGAACTAAAAGTGAAACCTGTGTTATTTGCAGCACAGGGCCTGTGATCCCCACTGCTAGCTCTCCCTGCATGTTGTCCATGTCTTCCTGTGCAGTTGAACGTCGCTAATGTCCCCAATCCTTCTCTCTCCCCTTGTCTCTTTTTTGTCTTTACACGCATTTTGTCTTCTAGCAGTGGCTGTTGCAAACCTGTCTCACCTCGTGCAGCCTGTCAGCTCTGACAAAGGAGTGACCTGCCAGCTTGACCCTTTGACCCAACCCCCCTAGCCATGCAGTGTTCCTCCCATGCGGGCCAGTGGCTGTCATGTCCCCTGTCTGTTTTCTGCTCTGTTCAGGATTTGGTTTCTGCCTGTCCTTCCTCCCCACGGTCACCATCCTGGCGCAGTACTTCTCCAGGCGGCGAGCCCTCGTCACGTCCATTGCTTCCTCTGGAGAATCCTTCGCCATTTTTGCGTTTGCACCTGGTGAGTTTTTACTCTTTCTGCCCGTTGGAGCTATGGATGCACCGACCCAAGTTTTTACTTGAGCTAAACCTCAGATCCTGTGAATGACATCACCACGTCTCCACAGCGTTCAGCAGACTGAAGCAGGCCATCGGGTGGCGATACTGCCTCCTGGTCCTCGGCGTCATGCAGGCGTCTGTAGTTGTCTTCGGCGTCCTCCTGCGTCCAATCAGCATCGAGCCAGAGTCGGTGAGAGAGGACGGCAAGTCGGACTCCATGTCGGACTCGGACTCCGAGTCGGCCTCTCTGAAGCAGCAGAGCTCCTATGAGCTGGAGAACGAACAGACCCGAACCTCGCTGAGCTCGGCCGTGTCCAGAGGGTCCGGGGACTCGGGCGTGACGTCCCTGTCCTTCTCCGACCAGGACCTCAGGGACAACGCTGAGGAGGCGTCACTGCCGCCCAGCCTGGGACAGGAGGACCCGGAGGAAGGGGCCACGGCCATGGACAAGGCCGGGGCCGGAGATGGGGCCGGGACCCCCCCCAAGTTGCTGGACTTCTCCATGCTGAAGGACACAGCCTTCCTGTTGTACTGTGTGTTCGGCCTGCTGGCCACGCTGGGATTCTTCGCCCCGCAGCTCTACATCATCGAGCTGAGCAAGAGTCGGGGCGTGGCCCCCAGCGTGGCCCCCAGCATGCTGTCTGTGATGGCTGTGGCTGAAATCGTGGGGCGCTTCTCCATCGGGATGGTGATGAACAGGGTGGCACACAGGAAGACCCGCGTCTTGCTGGGCTGTGTGGTTGTCATGGCGATGGTCCTGCTGTCCTTCACCGTGGTCTGGGAGTTCTGGGGCCTGGCGGTCTGCTGCGCGCTCTACGGTTTCTTCATGGGCACCGTGGGCTCCACACACATCCCCCTGCTGGCTGAGGACGAGGTGGTGGGCATCAGCCGGATGCCCGCCTGCGTCGGGGTCTACGTCTTCATCCAGAGCTTCGCCGGCCTGGCCGGACCACCGCTGGCAGGTACAGTCAGCACGTCCACCTTTAACCAGTCCCTCCAGTAGAAACCAGTCATGCTGAGTCACTCAAACTGAGAATATTCAACAGTCATCACAGCTTTTCCCTTTCATGGCGACTATATTTCCATGTTTTCTGACTAATCACTGTAACCCAGCTGAAGTTTGACCAATCATATTGGCCCCCTTCTAATGCAACTTCCTGTTTCTTTTTAATTAATTACTCAAATGTTCTGTTTTTGAAGAGATAATTTTTTTACTCCCCCAATTAATTTCTTGGATTCATAGTGATGTCAGCACACCGAACCGCCACCATCTTGTTTTCCAGCTTCTATTTAATTTGACTTTGACTCACATAACAATTGATATAAAAGCCAATTTTTTATATTTTCACTTGTGACTTTTTTAAAGAAAAAAAAGCACAGGGAAAAAAATGTAGATTCAAATTGGAAATTGAATTTGGTTTAGCGATTGATGCATCCAACCCGTCTGACAAAGAAGCCAGCAACGGAAAACAACAACGGCTAGAACGATTCTGATGCGCCTCCACTTAGACTTTGAATGTAAACCAAATGCGCCCGACCAAATGTGTTTGGTGTGAATACACCATAACATCTGACTCCACTTTGCCCTTCAGGTCTGCTGGTGGACGTGACCAAGAACTACGGAGCCGCGTTTTACTCATGCGCAGCAGGAATGGGGCTCAGCGCCATCTACCTGGCTCTGGTGGGCGTGGCCAAGTCCGGAACGTGCCACAGAACAAGCAGGAGCGAGAACAAAGAAGAAGAAAAAGAAGAGCAGGTCTCTCAGGACAGAAAACCTTTAGACTTTTTGGAGGTGGACTTGGTGGAGGTCAGTCTGGTCGAACAGGCGGAGGTTGCCTGAGGCCGACCACAGCTGGAGAACATCTGGTAGGAACCAGCGAACAGGATCCAGACGGGAGCTGCTGCTGATCTACTCTTAGGTGTAACGAGCCCTTCTCTCACCAGATGTTCCTCCAGATGTTTCCAGGTTGTGGGTTATGCAGCACCAAAGATACTATTTGCTCCCAGCAGCACTGAGGGGAACTGGAGTCTGTTGTCATAGGAATACTGGTTCTGGTTCTGCTGTATATTTTATTCATTTGACATGTAAATGAAATGTGATCCTAAATATTCCAGCATGACGACGTCTGTTAGAGGCACCTTCACCTGAAGGAGTCCAGATGGAGCTGATACTACCGACTCTGCAGCCGTTCTCACGTCCGACGCACATCCTTCTAATATTTCTCATGATTGTAACAAGAGCAATACAGAGCCTTCAGAGGACATCGTGAATCCTAACCAGAACTGTTCTGTATTGGTGTCTGTTTGTGACTATACAGATCTCATCATGTGGATCTGGACCCGGTCTCATGTGCAATGGCTGCAAACCTGAACATACTGGATGTGGAGCAGCTCTGAGTCTCTGCTGCAGCCTCAGAAACACTCCACTTCAACGTTAGCTCAACCATTATTTAAACTGTTCAGAATGTGTGAGGTTTTTTATAGCTTTTTTAAATTATTTTGTCAACTTCCTGTGAAGTGCTGAGCCACTTCATCTTTTTTTAAATTAAAAAAAAATACTGCAATATGTGGTGTTTGGAAATGATATTTTAGTTATTGCTGTGGTGGCGCAGGGGCTTAGCACATCGCACGTGCGGATGGCTGAGTCCTCGACGCGGCCGTCCCAGGTTCGATTCCCGGCCTGGTGACCTTTGCCGCATGTCTTCCCCCTCTCTCATTTCCCGCTTTCCTGTCCATTCACTGTTAAATAAAGGCCACTAGAGCCAAAAAAAACATTCGTTTTTAAAGCTGGCAGCCAAAGATGAGAGTGGCATTGAACGGTTCTATTCCAACCGCACTTGGTCTATTTTTCCGACTGTTTCCTGAGCACCTTTAGGGCTCAGCATTGCCCCTATCTGTGAGCCACGGTACGTCTGCCTCACCGTGCGCATTTTATATACAGGTGAACCCTCCTGTTATGTGGGTCAAATTGACCGGTTTTAAAGTTGAAAATTAAAAATAAAATAGTTGGAAGTATTTTTTTTTTTGCATGAAACCTTTTCTATTTGTCTTAATAGGTGCACTCTACATATAAATTGAAAATGTATTCATGTTACCCCCGCCCCCCTCCACACATGCTCACGCACACAAGTCCACTTTCTCACTCTTTTCTTTACTTCACTAGGAAACTGCGAGCTTGATTAAACACTCCCCGGGTCAAATTGACCCCCGAACATTATTGCTGCACCCCAGAAACAAACAGAACAGGAGGGTTCAGATTTGGGGGAAATCTGCATTGTATCAGACATCTGTTTACCCCCCTGTATGGTATGGAAGTTTGCATTTGCAATGCATCAAGTGTGTCTGAATTACAGAATATGTAGATGCTCCAGGTCTTATCTTCACATTCAATCTGCAGTAACACCAAACAGTGACAGTAGCCGTTAAATATCTGCTGATTTATTGAGGACTGTTGGCGGTTAAGACATTATAAGTTAGACTTTACAGCCAGAGTTGTTTCATCAGAACAACTGGAAACCCAAACTGGAAGCACAAATGCAATATTTAGTGGTAACAACATTACACAAAGACATGGCATTCTGTGTTAACAAAGAGGCTAATAATCTGTTGCTAACATAGTTTAAACAAGATGGCGGCATGAAAACTCTCATTCCTATAGAGTAGTGCTGCATCAGAGCTTAGACCTTGCAAAAGCTGACTTCATTCCAAGGGTCATCAGACGTGTGTTTCGCTTCTGCAACTGCAGAGAACCTTCGATATCTGCACCTCGAGCTGTAGTTATGGGTCTGAAGAGTCAGGTTCACCAACCAGAGGAGGCAACTTTCAGCACCAGCAACAGGAAAACGGTAGAAGGCAACCAGAGACAGTAAGACATATTGTGCAACATCTGGAGGTTTTGGAAGAAAAGCAACCCTTAACAGTGCGAGGATTGCATCACATAAGGCTTCAGTGTTAGAAAACGTGAATCAGAATCAAAATGTTTGCAGAGTTGCCATGGAGACATGTTTCAGGAGTGTGGGCATGACATGTAAAAGTAGGTATGAAGTTCTTAGTCCCAAAATATACTTCAAACGTAGGAGTCTCCATGAGAAAACACTGTTGGTCCAATTTCACATGCCAGCTTAAAAAAACAACAGTTATTTGAAGCCCAATAAAAGCTTCAGAAGACAGTCAGCAGAGTAACCAGCCAATCAGGCGTTTACCTCTGCTTCCTGTCAAAAAAAAAAAACAGGTCAGAGTGGGACATCCATGGAGCTGCTGCAGCAGATTTACATCTGCGGTACCAACACAACACAGCATGTTTACAAGCTGCCGTCTGCAGAGACAGCAGCCCGATGGTACAAAGTGTTAGAAATATCCTGAGGTTAAGACATGACAAAAACACCTAATTATGCGGGCCGCTCGTTCAGAACAGCAGGGAACCAACCGAAACCAGTAAGTGCTCAATCTGCCTTTCCTCACACTCGGCGGAGAGAAGTCCAAACATCAGCACCAGATGTTCCTCTCCCACATCTGTCTTAGTGCAAACTACACAGAAAAAAACAAAAAAAAAAATCAGCATCTGCTATGTTATTTGAAGGGACATTTCATGATTTCCAAAGTGAGCTTCTGTTCAAGGAGCAGCTGAGGTAAATTAACCACCGAGTCTTCAGAACTTTACGTTAGTCGGTTCTGGTCAAACAACGTCCACTCAGAAAACAGCCAAAGCGGCTTATCCGGCCAGCCTTTTTATCATTCTTTAAACCTTTTACACGACTTGAGAAACATTGAAACAGGAAGTAGGAGTTGGAGGCGGTGCATCGGCTACGATCGTCCTGTGGGAAACGCCTACTAGAACTGGGACATACAAAGTGTTTATTTTCAGAGTAGCTGTGATATAAAAGTAAAAACACTGTATGACAAGCAAAAAATATTACACCAGTTTAAGTGAACATTGTTTTATACATGAAGGCCAATGGAGGCACTTCACCTCTGACCTCCACTTCCTGTGTGAATGGCCTCCACTCGCTAGGTAAATAACATCCCAGTGGCTGCGGGTCAGCAGACGTTGCCCCTGGCCTTGAGCCATCTCAAGCTAGCCGTTAGCGCCATCTGCTGGGACCAACTCATCTCTGCTTAGACTCCAGGAGTCCCACCGGGCAGGCGGGACAGCAGCCTTCCTTCTACTAAAACTCACTGTCAGTGCCAACCCAACGGGATGGCGAGACAGCAGTCCAGACAGAGGACACTCCTCTGGACGGAGCAGCGGCAGGCGGAACACAGAGTGTCTCTGTGTGTGTAAACAGAGCGTTGCTTCATCTGTACACACACACACCCCCACGGACAGAACTTTCCCGTTTTGCACCGCAACATGGACACGACTCACCCGTTAGCCAGCCTGCTCCATCTAAAGGTCTGCAAAACTCCCCCTTCTAGTCGTCCTGAAGCTCGTCTCATCCTTCTGCCCAACCACAGCTCAGCTAGTAGGACTCCTCGTTAGCCGTCTTCGTGTCAGTCAGAGGAAAGCACATGAAGCTGGATGTTCTCCATGTCTGCAGTTCAGGGTGAACTGAGCAGATAACAGGAAGGCTGAGTGGAGCTCAGTGACGTTTTCCAGACAAAGTTAAGGGATGGAAACTGCACTTATCGCTACTAAAAGATACTGAAGACACTTTAAAATATCAACTCTGGTTCTTCTCTCTTTGCTGTGAGCCAAGATTGACAGTGCGTGCTCTCTGTTGCAAAGCGTGACCTTCCTGTTGGAAGGTCCTGATCCATTCAGAGCCTTCCAACAGAAGAACCATCAGAGCAGCAACCTCCACAGCAGATTGGGCTGGCAGAGCTACAGACATTTTATACAATAGAAGTGGCCAGCAAGGGGAGCCGCGGAGTAGCACACAGGTAGCAGTACTCCCTTTGGTTTGGAAACCAGGGTGAGGAAGGAAGGGCCAGGTGGGTCAGGTACTGGTACCATTCAGAACATCTCAGGCAGTAAACACAAACTGGGCCATGGCAGCATATCGCTATCATCACTTTAAGTAGTTCAAACAAAGTAAAGGTCTGATAGAGGAGGGAACGGTTTGGCATCGTTGATCTGAGGAAGAGCTGCTCTGAAAAACTCTTAAGAACCTGAAAAAAAATCATCTTGCACACTAAACACTAATACACTTCATCAGCGTGGGGCCTGAACGAGGCCCGACTTCTGCTTTCCAAGCACAGGAAGTCTCCTCGCGTCCGGACCCGGTGTCCTGGCGCTTCTGATGGCCTCAAATCACAGAGAGGGGGTTCCTGCTGAGCCCTGAGCGGAGGGCCCGGTTAGAGCTGACAGGGCCCATCGGCGAGCAGAGGACAGAATTCATCGGTACGATCAGAGATTAGAGGACATGATTAGACGCTACAGGAGGATTCCTAATACTGACTAATACAGAGCATCAGAGCAATACATGATGATGGAATACTGCACAGAGGTCTCTTTCAGAGGGGGGCGCTCTCAGCCACAGCTGGCTGTTCTCAGTCACAGTAAGGCAGGAAGCCAGCGTGGGGCCTGGGGGTTAGTAGTGGTGGCTTTAACACTCAGTCTGAGTTCAAACAGGAGAAGGAGGGGAGCAGGGGTTAGGGGTCAGGGGGTGCAGGGATACTGTAGGGATGAAGGCACTGGGTCACCCCGTTGTGTCTGCATCGCCCCCTCCTCCGCTCGCTCTGGTCCACTCCCTCACTGCAGCATCAGCTGCTTGAGGTTGTCGTGCAGGATGGTGTCCTTGACGTCGCGGAACACCAGCCGGATGTTCTCCGTGTTGATGGCCGTGGTGAAGTGGTGGTAGAGCGGCTTCTGCTGCTGGTCGCGCCGCTTCCTGCGGAAGCACTCCACCAGGAAGCGCTGCACGGCCGACAGGCTGCCGGCCTCGCCCGAGAACGCGGGGAAGTAGTCCTTGATGGAGACCTGCTTCACCTTCTCCTCCAACAGGTCCGTCTTGTTGAGGAACAGGATGATGGAGACGTTGCTGAAGACCCGGTTGTTGACGATGGTCTCGAAGATGTTGAGCGACTCGCTGAGCCGGTTGGTCTGCCGGTCCTCCATCAGCACCTGGGTGGGGGGTCAAAGTGCAAACCGGGTCGTGAGTTCTCAGCTGATGGTCTGAACCACAACTGTGACCCGCTGAGGAACATGTGAGTGGAAACAGGAACAGGACGACCCGACAGCGGTTCTGCTTTTAACAGAGACCTTTATGTTTTATACTGCAGGACATCTCACACCATTCTGGTGGTTCACATGGCAACAGGCTGCCAGGTACTGAGAAGGTCATGTGATCCAGGTGAACAAGCAGCGCAATGTTACAGGATAGTAACTGTATATGATGCAGATTAAATAAAACAATCGGATTCAATTCAATAATTCTTCAAGAACTCAGATGTTTTTCATCTTCGTGCTTTTATTTCAAAGTGTGCTTTCTAATTTAAAGGCGTTTCCTCTTCCTTCTTAAAGTTCCTCAGCCGATCTGCTGCAGCAGTCACTGACGGTGTGAGGAGTGATAGCAGCCGTGTGATGTAAATGGATGGATGTTAATTATCACTCCTGACTGCTAGTGAATGCCTGCAGCTTTAAAATGTCTGTTTTCCACTGTTAGCGTGGTTGTGATTTAATATTAAAACCAATTTAACCGTTAGCCTTTAGCCATAAACCAGATTAACTCCGTACTATTCTGCAGCATTTCAGTTAAAGCAGCATTTATGTCCAACTTTATTTATTCACTTGTGTTTATTTTACCTTCACAGTAAATCTGAGCTTTATATTATTCCTGTATTTTCAGAAACAACACGGCTGTAGTCGCAGTTCCTCAGTAAAATGACTGATGACCAGCGCAGCGGTCAGTTAGGGAGAAATGATCATCACTCCACAGAATCCTGCAGAGGGATGAAGGTGTGTGTGGAGTTACAGCTGATCTAAAAGTAGCCCAGAACGTTACTACTGACAGCTGGACATGGTGGTGGCAGTGTGGTGGTGTGGGGCAGCTTCAGTATTGGTCAGTTGTCACCACTGCGACGTCTGCTGCTGCTGCTGCTGACTGCAGAACTCTGAATGTGAAAAAGCTTCACTGATCAAGAGTCACTGGAAGCATTTCTCCTTTAACGACAAAAGATGGAGGGGATATGCAGCACCTGACCTGCATCCTGGAACAAGACATGACACCCACCTGATCGTACTCGGAGGAAGAGACGAGGAAGAGGATGGAGGTGACCGAGTCGAAGCATTCGAACCAGCGGCGCCTCTCCGACCGCTGACCGCCAACATCCACCATCTTGAAGGGAACGTTTTTGATCTCAAAGTTGTACTCGTGGATCCCCTTGGTGGGCTTCCTGGCCAGCAGGATGTCCTGTTGGCTGGGAAGGTAGTCCTGCAAGAAGACCGTGTGGTTCTGGTCAGGGTCCACAGAGACATCAATAGAAAAAAAAAAACAAACAAAAAAACAAAAACAAGCTAGCCTTAAATACAATCAGGTCAACACCAAAATGGAGGGTGAGGGTCAGGGTCAGGGTCAGGGTTAGAGTTAGGGGTCCACTTCAGATAAGACAGTGAGTCTGCTCAGTGAGCCATGCTTTTATTGTGAAAATCAGCTTAGAGTGGCAGTTTTATGGCCAAAAAGGGTTTTATGTTATCTTAAATGCAAAATGTAGATGTTTTACTTTTTTGTATTTTCTTAATTACCTTTTTTACAAATCCAGTTCACGATCAATCTGTTACTAAATTAGTCGACGGTTCTCTCAATAATCTACTCATCATGAGCATAAAACTAATATTTCTACTGAAGGTCATCAGTGAGACCAGCCCACTGTCCTGTGAGCGCCATGGCGACGGTCATCACTCAGCGGGCAGAAATGTTTCTGAACACGGAGCGGATGTGACCGATAACATCGCACCAATCGCATTCAGACGGAGTCTATACAAGTCAAAGACAGACCCCTGTTACCATAGCTACCAGAAGATGTATGGACTTGCTTTCTATTCATTTCTAGCAGAGGTTGTGATGAGTCACAGGAACATGGAATCACCCGGCGGCCCTAGAATCCCCCGTCACCGACTGCAACACCGCCACATCACTGCTTTTAGTTTCTGCATGACTTCATCTCTAGTTCTGATTCTGTTCTGGAAACTCTGCTGATCGTTTTACACAGAAGTTCAGTGTTTGGTTCCTCTATGTGTGAGAACGAAGCAGCAGCAGCAACGTTCTCACTGAAACAGAGCACAGGAAGAAAGCACTTTCACTTCTCTTTCCAATAACACACACAAGCGTCATCACACCCATCTGTTCCATCAGCAGTCCTGCTCGGTGAGGGAGGAAGACGTGGGGGAGGGGTTATGGGAAGGGGAAGGGGGAACTTACCGACTCTCCGAGCCTTTCCAAATGATCAAGGAAGTACTTGACTGACTCGCCCTGAGGAAAGAGGGAAAGAGAGAGAGAGAGAGAACATCTCAGTCTGAAACGAAACAGAAAAACCATAGGCAGCTCTCGTCTGTACAGGATGGAAGGCTCCAGTGACTCATGGAGCCAAACCCCCACCGTTTGTCCGAGAGCAATGCTCAGAGGCAGAGTTTTCCTTTCCATGAGCTCCACTCACCAGCTGGAACTCCCGGCGCCGATCATAAGCATTCTGGATGCCCTCGTCGGCCCACAGGGCCCGGATGGATGGCAGGTAGTGCTGGAAGACTTTGGCCTGCACCATGCCGTGACCGTGGGCCATGGCGGACCGGGTGTCGAACGCCATCATGGTCTCCCCGTGCTGCTGGTTGGACGGGTCGCCCCACGGGATGTGAAGCTTCTCCCGCGCATCCACCAACACCCGGATACCTGCGAGATGCGAGGAAAAACCTCTTAGTGACACAGAAGCAGAACCCGATTCAGGATACTGTTGCTAAGAAACCAACATTAGGCTGTAGAACCAGCAGGGACTGTTTATAACATCTATTAAAGTTTAAGATATTATTAGAGCAGCCAGCAACTAACGATTATTTTAGCAATCAATTATTTGTTTGATTATTTTGAGAATTAACCGATTAATCATAAAAAAGGCACAATGTGCAGTTCTATTTTTCCTTTAACCACCAAAGCTTATTTTATACAATATTACAAATAGATAGGAAACATTGGTGTCTAGTTTTGATTTGGTTCACCACCATGAATTTTTTGACTCAACTGTAGCTGAAGTGTGGATGTTTAGTTCTGCCGTCACTGCAGCTGATCTGAGTCAAACAGTGAACTCATTCCTCTCATCAGGCGTTTTTTCATGATTGCTTACGTTAGTTCTTCTCATGCCTGCTCTCCAGAATCAAATAACAATGGCCGTCCTGCTGGTGACTCTTGTATTTTAACTGAATCCATGAAACGATGTGAGTGGAGCAGAGTTTCCTCCCAGGATTCTGTTAGCCTGGCGGGCCACCAGGCTTTACTTGCTCTCCCACCAGGATAAGAATTGTTTATTCATTCATTATAGGTTTTTCTACACACCAGTAACAGATGGGTTATGAAACGACTGTAACCACAGTGACATCATAGTTTGGTCAATGTGTGAACAGAAGGCGACTGAAAGAAGTCAGGTGTCTTTTTATTCATCACTTCCTGTCTTCACTGGTTTACACATCAACAACTTCAGCTAATAAAAGTGACAAATCATGGATAAAGTGAAACTTTGGACACTTTAATTAGGACGGAACAACTGAAGCACAAATAATTGGTATTTTACTTAATTGTATTTTTTTTTAATGTATGCCTTTTTTAAGACTTTTTAGTTGGCTTTTAAGTATTGTTAATAATAATCTCTGTCTTCCAACCACACATAATTACCTTGTATTATTTTCAAATCTCTTGCCAACTTTGAACATTTTTAGCTCAAAAACGCAATAAGCTGATGAACCTAGCGCCTCTGTCACCGGGCTTAGCATGTTATCTGGAGAAGATCCCCCCTAAAACTGACCAGCTTAGAAACACAGACCACCTCACAAGAGTCACAAAAAAGCTGCCTGAAAACTCCAAACTTTGAGGTGAAACACCATGAACAATCCTGCTAACTGCAAAATGCTCTACTTCAATCACATCCCAGCTTCCTGAACCCTGATTTAGGGCCACGCAAATACAAATTACTTCTTCTAATTACTTTATTTTTTAAAGTGAAGGTATTCCAACAGTTCTCAATGGTCTTCAGTATCTCGTTTTTACATCCAGTCTACAATATATTGACTTAAATTGGAGCAGCCTGTCTTCATTCATAAAATTAAAAACATGTTCAAGATATATGATCAACTGCCCAAACTGAACACTATTGACCTTCAAACTTGTTTTGAGCTCATTTTTACGAGTCAACACAAACTAAATAAAACATTGTTTGGTTTGAGGCTGTAATCTGACTGAGAAAGGGGGAAGTTACGCTGGTGTTTACTTTAAATGAGATGCTGGCTGAGCCAAGTCTCAGCCTCCATCAGACCGTAGTAACCGGGTTTATTTTTGAAACATCCCAGAATGTTGGAATGATCGAATGCAGCGAAGCTTTTCTCTGACCTTTACTCAGGCTGCTGACAAGGAGGAGGACTGGATGATCGACTCCCGTTCATTCACAAGGCTGAGGACTGATCCAACATACTTTTCATGGGTTTAAAAGTCCAAACATATATTGCCAAGATGCCAATAAAAACCGACATAATCTGACACATAGTTTGGGACACTCCTGGTTAAGGGCTAACCAACCGAGAGGCATTCAGCATCTGCAGCTGATGTCTGTTTTTTTTTAAAGCTCCAATCTACTGATATTGATTTGAGCTAATTTCAGTTTATCCAAATGAGCTCAAACAAGAGCCACTTTTAATCACAGTTCAGCACTGGAAATTTTTCTAATGTCTACATCCTCAGCTCTGCTTTGTCCCTTACAAATAAGGCACCAATTGGAGAGAAATAAACAGGCTTTCCTCCACAATGGCGCAGTTGGTAGAGCTGCTGCCTTGCAGCAAGAAGGTTCTGGGTTCGATTCCCGGCCCTGGTCTTTCTGCATGGAGTTTGCATGTTCTCCCTGTGCAGTCGTGGGTTCTCTCCGGGTACTCCGGCTTCCTCCCACAGTCCAAAAACATGACTGTCAGGTTAATTGGCCTCTCTAAATTGTCCCTAGGTGTTAAGTGTGTGAGTGCATGTTTGTTTGTCCTGTCTGTCTCTGTGTTGCCCTGTGACAGACTGGCGACCTGTCCAGGGTGACCCCGCCTCTCGCCCGAAACGTTCGCAGGAGATAAGCACCAGCACCTCCTGACCCCACTAAAGGACAAGGGTGTTAGAAAATGGATGGATGGATGTTTCTCACAGCAAAAAAATTAAATTGTTAGGAATATCAGGAAGCATTTTTGTGCAAGACATCCAACTCCATGTGTAAATGTAAAGCTATAAATGCATCAAGTCTCCTCATAGGAGAAATAAATACTGCTTTTACAAAGAGGCTGCAGATTTTCCATAAGGTTGCATTATGCAATATTGCAATGGACAGCCCAGTTCCAGCAGGTCTGGCTAACATCATAACTGCTGTAATCTAATCAGGCCTGACACAGACAGAGATGATCACAACGCAGGCTGGCTGACGGCTTCGCTGCTGCTATTGGAATATTTGGAATTAAAATCTTAACAATTAGCATTTGTTGTAAGGTTCAACATGGTAAGGCAATCATCCAAACTTAAACACATTACACCAAAACAGACAAAGGCGAGGAACAGCTGGACCACCTGCATAAAAGATCCCACAATGCACAGCAGTAACATCGGAGAACTGGATTACTTTTAATAAGGAGATATGGCTAGGGCTGAAATGATTAATCTGATTAATCGTGATGAATCAATAATTGAAATCAACTAATTTAGTAATTGGTTAATTGTCAACTGGAGAATACAGACTAAAATAAAAAAAGGCAATTTTGGGAAAGAGCAACGGCGCAGTAATGACCTTAAATCAGATCTACACTGTACTGATGTCACGTCAAGCAGAAAGAGCCAAGCTTTTCACATGTAGCAAGTATTTTTTAGCAGCAGATGCATCTTTACTACAAACGATCAAGCATTTGATCGTTTGTATTATTATGTTTTTTTATTTTAAAAACTTATTGAACTCTGTTTTCCAATATTATGTACAAAAAAGCTTAAGTGATGAAAGAAAAAATCTCCAGGATGCAGATTTTTCTGTGCCCGATTAATCGATAATCGATCAAGCGTCAGAATAATCTATAACTAAAATAATTGACAGTGGAAGCCCTAGTGAAACCCTGATTTAATCTATAATCTGATGGAAAGACGCAGTCAGAGCCTTTCAACTCTGCAAAGACAGAAAGTTTGCTTAGAAAAACTTCAATATTTTATTAAATGACCAACTCTCTCGCTGTTGTGTTTCAGTTGCTGTTATTGTTCTACATGAAAGTTAAGATTTTAATGTAGCTGGTTAATTTATGTGTAGCCGAAATAGACAAATGACTTTCAACATCCTCACTAGGCCTGTCACCATAACAAATATTACTGGATGATAAATTGTCCCTGAAGTTATCGCGATAAATAATAGTATTGTTGCTTTGAGACAACTTTCAAGCAATATAATGACAAAGGCATAGTAATGCAAGAACACATTCTCAAAGATGAATAAACTTTACATGTTAGTGAACATTAACAGTGGAAGTGGAAGACATTTTAAATATCCAAAATAAACAAATAAAATGAATTATTAAGTCTCTGCAAACAAAACTGTCCTTCAAAAAAGGTTTAGTTGAGACCTGCTGTTCCCTTATTCACTTAAATTTATATTTGTAATAGTTTTAATAATGTGATATGGAGACGTTGGTGAAGGCTGTCATCCCATCACCATCTCATACTGGGCCATGTCTGGTAAACTTGACAGTGTGACGCTGACGTGTGATGGATTTCGTCATGATGAATGAAAACTCATGTGATATACATCACTGGACCCACACTACCTTATAAATATTCTGACCCAAATGTTTCCGTCTGGCAGCTCAGGCAAAGCGCATCTACAAATAAAGGCCACCAAAATATTCACATTTCAAACGTTATATAGAGCAAACAGACAACCGCACCCACCTACATTACTGCTATTATTTCTGTAATGTTTTGTTTTCTGTTGCTACACTTGATGTTCCCTTCATATCAGGGATGCAAACTGACCGATTTATGATTGATTGGTTTATTAGAATACAATTAGTTCCAATCAATTAACTAATAACATCCGTTTACCCACTTAACAAACACTCACAAACCACCTAACTTGAAACTGCCCCATAATAACAAAACATCTCACTGTGTACAACCTCTTCTTTACTACCAATTGTGTGCATTAATAACATTTCTAGGGCTGTTTGCAATTTACAAGCATAATTTAAGGAAATAGATTTGAATTGCTTTGGCAGAAACAAAAATCCTCTTCTGCACCATTTAAATATAAAAATAATCCACCAATTTCTATCAGTTGTGCATATGTTTTTTTTCCCCACTGGTATCTTCAGCTTTTCTTTTGAGTTAAAATCGGCCCAGTTTTATTCATCGTACCGAAACGTTGAAAAACACCGATGTATTCCGTGGCGATACATCGTACACATCCCTACAAATAATATAGGAATTTTGTTGTCATTTTTACCATTGTTGTCTATTTTTGGGGGGTTTAAAATAGAGAAAAATATGAAACTTTGTATATACGCTTACGAATGTTTTTCCTTGAGTTATCAGGAAGCAGAGAAAACCGAACAGCTGGAGAAACAAGAGAGAGTAGCGAAAATAAAACTAGGAAGATAGAAAGCGACA
This sequence comes from Phalloptychus januarius, assembly GCA_902982915.1. Lineage (NCBI taxonomy): Eukaryota > Metazoa > Chordata > Actinopteri > Cyprinodontiformes > Poeciliidae > Phalloptychus > Phalloptychus januarius. Next base: position 1,325,626 of record CADWAE010000476.1, read on the forward strand.
AGTAAGAGCTGCGTGATGGGCAAAGTAAAACTCCTAAATAATAATGAACTCCCATACACCCCCCCACACACACACACCAAAAAACAGTACACAAAAAATGTAGGGGAATAAGAAAGCACTTCTCAGTTCTCGCATACAGCGTCGGTTCATTTTAGTGCCACATCGATCTGGTTCCTGTTTCGTGGCTGTCAGAGGTCAGTCGTGTTTTTAGTTCATCTAGAGAGGTAAATACCTGAGAGCTGATCTGATCTGGCGTTAGCAGCGTTTACAGTAAACACGCTCTTTACCACAGCAGTGTGGTGTCACGCTCTTCACGCACCGCCAAGGGGCGTGTGGGACGCTAACAGGCAGCCATGAGGAAACCTGGTGTTGTCAAACCATCGCAACTAAATACTAAAGGTTGAGCGTCCAGGATGAAAGTTTTTTTTAACGCGAACAACCTCCATGGCTCCCATTAGGACAGCATCTAACAGCATGGGCGTTTCTTGGTTGCCTAAGCAGCTAAGCAGCCCGGGGAGGGCAGCCTCTCCATCACAGAGTATCCCAATCAGTGCAGCTAGCGTGGCTCAAAGTTCCCACACAACACCCCACCACCACGGCGAGCTCAACACACTTCTCAACTAGCCACGTTCACCACGTTAAGCACAACTTCGCAGAGCAGCCTTACCTTTAATAACATTACTAAAAATCGTGGCTCTGAATTCTTCTTTGGCCTTCTGATCGAAATCCTCCCCATGGATAATGCGCATCTGTTTGAGGAAGGTGGACTTGCCGCTCTCTCCCGCTCCGAGTAGTAAAATCTTTACTAACCTTTTAACGTAAGTCTTATCTCGATTAATACACTTATCTATCTCCTTCGACTTCCGCAGCTGCTCTATCTCCCCGCTCGTGAGGAAACAGTTAGGAAAACATAACGATAAAAGGGAGCGGGACGGCAGGAAGTCCGCCATCTTTGAAACAACTTCATCGATACAGTGTGTGAGTTGGTGAGGAGAGCTGAGCTCAGCCCGGACCGCTGCTGCTGCGTTCACGTGTAGTCCGATTTCGACACTCCCCAGCGTACAGACAGAGAGGAAACAATTGTTCAAATTCACCAAAGCGGAAAAAAATTGAAGAGACCACTAAAGACCATCATATCAAGTAAGATCAGTTTCTCTGATCTTACTTGATATGTTTGAGAAAAATGAACATAGTCCTTTTTTTTATTTTATTTTTTTATTCTATAAACCACTGACATGTCTCTTAAATTCCAAGCAAAAATTTAGTATTTATTTGCAGAAAATGCGAAATGGTAAAAATAACGTCAAAAGACGAAGGGTTTTCAGACCTCAAAATGCAAAGAAAACAAGTTCATATTCATTTAAAAACAATACTAATGTTTTAACTCGGGAATAGTTCAGAAATCAATATATGGTGAAATAACAATGAGGTTTTCAATGGAGTTCAGTGCAGTGGTCTCTTCATTGTTTCTAGAGCTGTATACATATAAAACGTATGCTGCTTAGTTCATAAAACAAACAAAAATAAATAAAACGGACTCTCTGTGAACGCAGCGCAATGTGGTGTGTGCCGCGTGAGCGCGCTCCAGCATCAATGTTTGGGTGGGTCATCTGACATTACAAGCCATTTTAGAGAAAGATCATTTCTAGTTTAATTTAGAGAAGACGTTTCTGCAGATACCAAACAGAATTGTGCAATAAGCGGACATTTTTACTTCTATGGATTATTTTACTGTTTGTCATAATACCAAACATGACGACATTTGATTGAATGAATGCGTTTATTCATTCGTTAAAGGGACAGAGCGATAGTAATGCAAACATTTTAGAGGTATGAATTCAGTAACTTTATTTTTAGAGTAAAGCTACAGCAGATTCAACAAAATGATTTTGAATCAGCAGGCTGGACATTTTTAATTTCTGAATTAAATAAGTAAGTAAAAAGAGAGCGATGGAAACTTTGTAATTCTGCTGATGTCTTCTGGAGTACAGGGAGAAATTCTTTGACTCTGTGGCATCAGCCTTCTTCTGTGGTGCAATATGGCAGATCAGCAGCTTCTCTACAGGGCTGTTTTTGGGGTAAAATTCTACCCATTTTTGCTTTATGTAGTGCTGGTTCCTGCAGTGGAAGCTATTGTAGAAACTGCCCTGGTTCCTCTGAAAAGTTTAACGTAATTAAAACACAACTTTCTCGTCTCAGATTGGCCCAATCAAAGTCCAGCCCTAAAGCCCATGGAGAATCTGTGGAAGGTCTCTCCATCCAATCTGACTGAGCTAATTTACTAAGAATGGGAGGTTGTATCTGTGTTTATTATGAAATAAAGCATTACAATAATAGTTGTAAAGCAGGAATGTTCTCTTCCTCGATGGTCAAGTAAGAAAACCACCATCACATTTATATGGCACGTTAAAACTTCAGTTGGTACAGCCACCAGGCATCTTGGCTCCTCCATCTGGCTTTTCACTGGAATCATTCAAGGAACTCTGACTGCTGATTGGTGGACAAATTTTCCCCTCCTTTCCTGTAATCCATCCTGTGGAGGAGTGTGTTCAAACCTGCTGTATGCACACACGTCTCTCTCTCTCTCCAGCTACGAATATTACACCTTGGACACTTCACACCTACATTTTATTTAATTTGTTCTGATTTGGTGTCGATCAAGCTGCAAGTATGACGATCAGAACAGCGCGTCCTAACCGGGGGCAACATTTCCGGCCTCGTATGCACTGCCTCAAAAAGGTTGGTGAGAGCATTATCACTTTTACTCCATTTTTGCATTGCTACTAATTGTGGCAATGTGTTTAAAATAGTAAACACTGGCTATAAAATATATGTTTAGTCCAAAAAAAAACTAACTTAAGCCTTAAGTATCCAGATTGCACCTTCTGCTGCTTTATAACATTCTAAACTATACAGTTTATCTGCAGGAAACATTCCTGCCAGGCAATAAGGTGGTTTTTGATGTTTTTTAGACGGATCTGTACACATGTGCATTCATGCTTTGTAGGTAAGCCAGATAAGCTGAGGCTTACTAAAGATAACCTCTAATTCCACTTTAAAGCCAATTAGCTTTGTTGCTCTGCAACAAGTCAGAGGTCACTGCTAAAGAAAGTATTCTGCGGAATAAATGATAAATGTTCTGTCCTTGCATGGCAGAGAGGACCCCGAAGCACTTTACATACATCAAGTCATTCAGTCATTCACCCATTCATAACACATGCATTCACACACTGTTGGTGGAGAGTTATTTAGCTACAGATGTTTTGAGGCAGACTGACCGAATCGAGGCTGCCGTAAAGTCAGCTGACCACCACCAAGTAGGGCGGTAAATGTCTTGCCCATGGATAGATCAGCTGCTTCAGGCTGATGCCTGAGCAGGGCTTTGAACCGGCGACCCACCGGTTGGAGTTACAGTTTGAACTCCAACCTCTTGACCCACTGTGGTCCATCTAACCTGACATTAGTTGTTGAAATATTCTTAATCATAACTTTAAAGTAAAAGGTTTAGGAAAATATTGTTTTAACACACTTTAAAAAACAGTAGTGGATTGTCTAATAGGGACATTTACATGTGGATTTTATTGTATTAGGCTTTTTGCAATAACAAGTGACCAACTCTGAACTTGAATGTTACTATTTGGACACAAGTGAGTTCTTTGTCAACTTGTGCTTATGCTTTCCAGCATACAAAACACACTGACAGAAGGGAATGAAAATATATTTGCCATTTTCTAATGTTACAACCACAAACTTGCATTTTATTTGCAGTGCATGTGACAGACCAACACATGGTGCATTAGTTGAAAGTGTGAGGAAAATGATAAGTACTTTTTACAAAAATAATCCCAAGTCTTTTAGGAAATGTCTCTCAACCAGATTTTAACATTCAAAGACTAAAATAGTGTTTCTTTCTTCTTTGCAAAACATCTCAAGCCATCAGATTGGATGGAGAGTGTCTGAGACCATCAGTGTCAAGTCTTGTCAAAGATTTTCAGTTGAATTTAGGTCTGGACTTTGATCTAAATTATTTTGATTGATGCCATAGGTTTTTAGTTTTGTCTTCTAATCATGGAGTAGCTATGCATGGAGTATCAAAATAATTTTTGGAACAACCATAGTTCTTTAAGGGCTAGATGGGTGGGCCACCTCACCAGACAGGTGCAATATTAGTAGGTATTGTTCATATGAGTGGAATGAAAGAATAGAATAGAAATATCCATTATTGTCTTAAACTGGAGAAATTATGAATACATGAAGTACTGATAAATCAAATTGTTGTTATATAGATGTAGCAGCCAAGTGGTGCTATTATTAGTTTCAGTAGAACAATGGAATTCATCATCTTAAAGTCCTTCCTGGATATCTGGATATTTACCTGGAGGAACTTCATAGTGTTTTGGCTGAAAAGACATTTTTCTGTCCGTTCACATGGATGAATGTTTCTTCCTTCCAGCTAGACGCCATTGTGGTGGAGATGCAGGACCCAAAAAACGGAGTAAAAGGTTCAGAGCAGAAGCTCAACGTCACCACCATTCCTCACGCCATCACTGGTGAGGCTGACACACACAGTTTTAAATAACTGGCTCAAAGTCAAGGAAGTGATTACATAAATTCCATTTTACCTAACATGTTAGTTACACAGTAAATGACACACAGCTAATGCTAGTAGTAAAGGTGGGACGGTTGTAGATTTACTCTCTGACAGGGTGGAGGCTTGGCTAGCTCCTCCACACTTTGAAAGCCCTGATTTAGATTATTAGCTTATTTAACAAGCACTATGCATGTGCAAAAAAGTAGCACCATCCATCCATCCATCCATCCATCCATCCATCCATCCATCCATCCATCCATCCATCCATCCATCCATCCATCCATCCATCCATCCATCCATCCATCCATCCATCCATCCATCCATCCATCCATGTTCTGGTTCTGGAAGTTTCTTCCTGTTAAAGAGGAATTCTCAGCAGATTTTTAAAACCCATTTGAATAATGAACTGAACTTCAGTTTGGATTGTTATTACTTGACTTAGTTTGTATGATTGGTTTGAAAAGATTTTTTTTCTTCTTCTTTTGTTTTTTCTGTTTTAAGACAACATTCGTAGTGAATTATTGCTAAAATAATAAATGACAATGAATCAAATTATATTCTAAACCACTAATAGCTGTTTGTGGACAACAGGAGAAAAGGATTTTATAAGAATAATAGTAATAATATATTTTTTTAATTAGTTCCTTTGAATACTGGGGTATGCTGGTCTAAACAGGTGAGTTTTGCAGAGAAATCCAGTGCCAGGTCCAGTGGCAGATCCAGTGGAGATCCAGTTTCAGATCCAGTGGCAGATTATTCTAGAGTTTGGGAGCAGAGCACCTGAAAGTTCTGAGATCCACACTGGAACAGTGTTGAGAGAATGTGTAGAGAGAAAAGAGTCAAAAGAGGAACAAATGATATGAGGTGGTATGTAGACATGAAGGAGATGAGGAGGTCATGGAGGGTCGGTGTAAATATCATGTAAGCAGTCAAGATGGGGAGCAGGGTGGGGTAAAGCTGCAATACGTCTGGGGGAGAGGTAGAGTTTAATGTCATTCATGTAGTAATAGAAATGAATACCATATTTTTTGACACATCAGCTGATTGGAGAGTTTCTTCTAAACCTTTGAGCAGAGGTTGGAGATTGGTCTGAAATCACAAAAATCAGTGGTGGCTAAGCCTGGTTTCTGAAATATTGGTGTAATTATTGCTGTTTTAAATCGGGCAGAAACAAAGCAGGAGGTGAGGGAAGAATGGATATGTCAGAAATGAGAAACAAGAGTGAGGGGAGACAAAGGCGTCCAGTGGTGGAGGACTAACGGATGATGGAGGATATCTCACTGACAGACGGCAGACAGGAAATATTAAGTGAGGGAGCAGAAGGTGCAGAGATTTGAAAGCAATATTTGCAACCAGTTGTGTTGTAAGGACGAGACAGTTGCAAAGACAAAAAAGTTCATAGATCTATTGCAGACATTAGTGGAGTATAAGAGGGAAACCAGAGAATATTATGGAGAGCAGAGAACATGAGTTTCCACTAGCAGACTGGATGATGGGCGGATGATTAACAGATTCGACTGCTTCTTCTGAATAATGCAAAAATCACAGAATGTGTGAAGACATCAACAGGCTGCCTCTGTGCCTAAGCAGCTGACAAAGGCTAAATAAAGCAGCTGATAAGTGGATCAGATTTGAACAGTGCTTAACAAGTCAAAGTAGCTTTCCAGCCTAGTCTAAGATTCAGTTATGCCTGCAGGCACATCAATCTTCAGCCAGGTGTAAAATTTGTGGGATGCTATGAGATAGTCTGCTAAGAGATTGGATGGATTTTTATATATCATAATTTTCAACATGCATATTTTTAAACATTAGAGAGATCTGATGTCTTCAACGTCACTTGAGCTTTTTCAGCTGCAGAGCATCAAGAGCGTCACTCAGGGGGGGAAACTGTGAAACAAACGTACTTACCTTAACATCGTACAAGAAAATCAAAAACTAAGAAGTGCTTGATTCTACGACACCATCACAAAACTTTGTAAAGAAAAGAAAAAGCAGCCAGTTTGTCACCAATATAAACGATAGGTACCGATAGGAGGGCATGATTGATTGACTGTGCTCATATTTTCTGTTTCTCCAAACAGGTGCTAACATAATTGCTTGGATTAGCAACAAGATGAAGACTACAACAGAAGGTAGTTGCTGGGAATGTCAAAATGTCTTTGTTTTTTCACAATGGCACAGTTTTGTTTTGTTTTTTTCCCAAAGGAGTTTGTCTGATTCTAGAATAAAGAGTGTGTATCTAATGCTACCATTATAAAGATTTACAGAACTGCTCAGACTCTGTTCCATTAAGGCATTAATGCCTTTATGGTGATAATGATGCAATGATGTCTACTGCAAAAAACCTACATATGTAGGATAACCAGGTTCATCAATGTTTTCAAAATAACACACACACCCCCACGCACACACACAAAGATTACATAATACTCTAATAGAATGAGTTTCCACTTCTTGTACAAAGCAAGAGCCGTGTCTGCAATCTTGGTATAAACTCAAACTTGTTAGATTTCACCAGGACAACAGTGTCCCTGATCATGTCTCCAGGGACACAGCAAAGTGTACATCTGATTTGGGAAGCTATGAAGTTCACTGAGGTTATGGTTCTCCACCGGAAAAACATGGAAGCCTCACTTTTGGCTGAGAGTGAGTGTCTGTCTCAAGCACAAAGTTAAAGTATTGGAGGCGTCTTGTTCGTGAGTGATGGTAGGACTGAGTAGGACATGGACAGATCGGGGAGTAAACTGGAGTAAACTCTGCTTGTTGGTGAAGAGGAAGCTGAGCGACACGGCAAAACTCTTGATTTACTGGTTTGTCTCCATACCTCATTAATGGTCATGAGATAGAGATCACAAAAACAAAAAAACAAGATCCTAGAGACAATAAGCTAAAATGAGCTTCCTCCAGGGCGTGACTGGACTCAGCCTTCCAGATTGGACAAGGGGACGGAGGTAGAGGGCAGAGCCGCTGCTCCTCCGTATCACAAAGAGTCACCTGAGGTGGTTCAGGGATCTGATCAGGACGCCGACTGGATACCCACTTTGGGGTTTTTCTGGGTCCTTCCAACTGAGAGGAAACCCCAGAGAAGACAACATTTGTTAGAATAACTGGAGACTGTCACTAAAGATCAGCTGAGGAAGAGCGAGGAGCTCACTGAGGGACAGTTATGAAAGAGACAACAAAGTCCATATTAAAAAGCTGGGAAGAAATCATCGCCAAACAGAACATGGATTTATTAATAACATATCAATAACAATAAATGTTATAGATGGAATTATGGCAACATGCAATTACTGTTGAAATAATGTTTGATGAGTTTAAAAGAAATAGAAATGACTATTGTTGCACTATAAATGTCCCAAAGGCTGTCTTGTAGAGCTGCATAAGTTATTTTGATCTTTTCTCTTGTCTCCAGATCCTCCTTTTGACTTGAATTAACTTACAGTATGAATGCTATAAAATATTATTTCCAGATTGTTTAACAGTGTGATAGAATCAGTCTGGCTTTGATCTAATCAGGAAGGACATGGTGCACCTGCTGTCTGTCTCCGTTTTCACTGTCCTGTTTTTAAAAAGAAAATCTTTGTTTGCATCACATACAAATATGTTTGTAGTAAAAAGTTTCAGGGAAGAATATGAACACAATCAAGTGTTAACGTCTCCTTAAGTCGTCCTAGCATTATTTCATATTAGACATAATGAATCTGAAAATAGTTCTGTCATTTATTTTGTTTTATGGTTTTCAGAGGGTTTTTTTCTCAGAAAAATAAGATATAGTTTCTTGACATAACACATTGCTATCTGACTGGCTTCTCTTCCTGCTTCCCTCTTTGAACTCTCCAGAAGCGCAGGTCTTTGGCACCATGCTAGTGGCCTATGGCTACATCTACCCCCTGCAGAACCACAGGAAGCTGGTGATGTGTTACGACAGCAGCCTTTACCGCTTCCAGGTAAATCGCTGCTGCTTCTCTGATGATTAATGTCTTCAATCCAGGTGTGTTTCACTAGATTCAGTGAGTTTTAAAGGGATCGTTCTCATTTTTAAATTGATGTTTTATTGAAAGGTTATAAGCATTTGGAAGTTTCCCTTAGTGGAAAATCCAAAGAGGTTGTTCACAGAGGCTAACGCTAATGCTAGTCTAGGACAGACCAAGACCATCGCAGATTTAAAATATTTTAAACGTGTTTCTTACAAGGTGCCCTTTCATGAACCCTAAGTCAGTGTTTCCCAACCCTGTCCTCAAGACTCACTGGCCTGCATGTTTTACATATTTCCTTGCTTCAGCCCAGCTGATTTCAATCGATGACTGATTTACAGGCATTTGCTGAACTGCAATCAGTTGCATCAGGCACATGTGTCAAATAAACTAAGCCCTTTGAAAAACTTGTTCCCCTCCTTGCCTGTGGTGGGATTGCACCAAGAGCCACTGAAGGAAACAATACAAAATCTTCTGAAGACCTGAGCACAAACAAAAATGGAGTGGTGTCAAATTTCAGCACCACTAGCGCAATACATGTGTGTTTGTTTTGGTTGTGTTTATGCCCTGCGCTATAAACCACTTCCTGCTTTTGGAGTGGCCTTTGACCCACTTTGCATTCACATATGACTTCAACCCAATCCAGAGTTTAGTTCCCAAATGAATTGCAAACTGGAATTCAATTAAAACAGACGAAACATAGCTGGTGTGAATTGACCCTAAGAGTCTCTTGTGTGAAACATGTAGAAAGAAATGGAATACATAAAACATTTTGTTAGCGAAACTGCCTGACAGAAAATTCAGGCAGTGTAAAATTCAACAAAGCTTTAGCTTAATAACAATAGTTTTTAGTATTTCTTTTACATCGGTACACTTTTCCATCCCACAATTGCTCTGACATGTTGAGAGTATGTATGTTGAGATCCAACGCTGAAGGGGGCAACGAGGAGATCCTGAGTGAGAAGCGTGAAGTCTCAGTCGGGAGAGTCCTGGAAGGTGAATCCTGGGTAGTTATTTCTTGAGACGTTTGATTCTGTGGATCCAGCAATTCCTCAAGGAGGAAGTTTGAAGGCAGCTCCATGGTATACACAAGGTTCAACACTCACCCGTCAGAGGACTGGCAGCCAGTACTGGAGTACTGCCACCCTCCAGGTCAATGTTGCTGCTGGTTCCACTGCGCCCTCTATTGGAGGCCACACACACACATGTTTGTGTGGCTATCTTTGTGGGGACATTCCATTGACTTCCATTAATTTCTACAGCCTACACCTTACTTTTACCCTTATTCCAACCCTACCCATTCCATACCTAATCCTATCCCTAAGCAAAACTCAATTCACACCTTGGTCCTAAATCTGACCCAAAAACAGTGTTTCTCCTTGTGAGCACCAGGCTTCAATCCCCACAAGGAGCAGTGAGTCACCACAAAGTAGTGTGTGTGTGGAAAATGGACCCCACACGCACACACACACCTCATAATCCTCACACTAGCACTTAGTTTCAACCTCCTGTCATAATGCTGAACTCTGATCGTCCATGTTCCGATAAAACACATTTGTTTAATCGGAAACAAAATACTTGTGTGGTCATTTCACATGATTCCTGTTCATTAATGAGTTTGTTGTCAGATGACAGCAAAGTGGACATGAATTACAGTATCACATTTTGTATTTATTTATATTAAATTATTCTATTTCTCCTTTTTAGCAGAACCATTCAGATAACAAAGACTTGTTTTTCTGCCAACAAATGATAAAATCATGATTTTTAAAATGGCTTTCATTTACTTGGAGGAAACCACACCACTCCTTAAAACATCAGAGCCATGCACTTTGGTAGGAGGTGGGTAATTGCTTTATTGTATATTCAAAGCCATTAAGACCAATGTTAACCTTTTCAGACCCCTTACTTCTGGCCGACACAGCAATGGGTTCCAGAGGACTCTGATTACGGTAGGTGAAGTGTTTCAATGAGACGTGTTGCTACCCAGAATAGTGATGGTTGATGTTGTGTGTCCCTGATGAGCCTGCATAAACTAAACAGTTAACATTAGTTAAAGGATAGTTTAGGAATTTTTAAAGCAAGGCTGTATTTACAGGTTATCAGCTGGTTTTAATTTCCCTGCAGTTAACAACAGTCGTCAGCCTTTTGGTATTAGGTGATGTTTGAGGTATTTTTATTCTTTATTTTCAAATGTATTTCCTGAGATTTCTGGAATGATTATTGCCATTTAGGTCTTACCATATTTAGCTCATTTCTCTGTGTTCATCATTGTTGTTGGTGTTGCTTTGTGTTTAGTTTATTTGTTCTTCTCCTCTATGTTTGTTGCTTTATTCTCAGTGTCAGGCAGTTTAGCATTTTCATTTGTAGCTCCTTCTGTGAGTAAGTTGAGCTTCGTCTGTGTCCATTGTGTTAATTATTCGCTTCCCCTCCTCAGTTCCCCTGGTTCCCGTGTCCTTGATCGCAGGTTGCTTGACCTCCGCTGAGTTTAAGCTCCTTGAACTCATTGTTCCTGTAGTTTCCATGTCATACTGTCATTTTTTTAAGTTGAAAGTTCTGTTTACCAATTAAAGCTAAGTAGTTAGTTTTGCACAGTTGAACAACATGGCAGTTCAAAGGTCATGATGAAAACATAACACAGCCTCATGTTCTTCCCTTTTTCCAGCCATTTACCTGGCAAAGAGGAACATCCGTAAGAAAGGCATGATGGAACCCTATGAGCAGGTACCTGGCACATCTAGAAGGGCCGTGCTACAGGGACGATGCTTGTGATAAGTAAAATGTTTCTGTTAGCCATTAGCATCTTGGGACTTGTTTCCATCATTAAATTAGCTGCCATCATTAAAGAAGCTAAATTAAAATGTAGCTGCTTTAATTTAGTGAGGATGACAGTTTTCTGGCAGAAAATACTCACATTTAGAATTGATTATGATGAGGTGAAGGAAGTTTTCAGTTAAATAGTTAAATGGAACCATCGCTTCCCCCAAACCTAATCTCCTTCCTCATGATTCTGTGTCTCCGAGTAGATTACAGCAGTTATGATCGATTTGTTTCAGGAGGTTCAATTTGTTTGATTTACAGAAAATGTGTGTTTTCTCTCTAATAGATGCATCATGAGACTCACCTGGTCCGTACTGTCACCCTGTTTGTGTTTTAATTAGGTAGATTATAATCACCTGCATGAGTGGCTGAACCACAAATGGGACTTTATTGTGATGCAAGCCACTGAGCAGTACAAGTAAGCGACTTGAGTTTGGTGCAAATCGTTTCCTTCATATATGCTGTTAGAAAACAGTCACACATACAAAGACGTATCACCTGGTTCTAAATGGCCCTGGGCTTCAGACCTGTGTGTTGTACTGTCATGTTTCTGGACCTGCCCAGAACACAAACTGCTCTATAAGTACTGAGCTACCTTTAAGAATATGCTAGACCACTGAATTAACCATTTCAAAATGTGTGTTAGAATGAGAAACACTGCACAAACTTAGTCTAAGAATGCTTTATGATAATTAAAGTGAAAGATCTGCTTGAGGCTCTTTGATAAACAGTGAAAAGACATTATTTTGTTACTGTCTTTTCAAAGATAAGTGATGCTTTGGTATCTCTGCATATTTCTGCAAACAGCACCACTCATTAGTGCCTTGCAGAAGTTATCATCCTCCTGAGTAAACAACAAGCTCTTGTATTTTTGGGAGGATTTCATATCGTACACTAACAAAGTTTTGTTTTTATTCCTCTTTACAATTATGTGTGACTTTAGGTTTTCTCTGATTGCCCTGATTGCCTGTTTTTGACTATAACTGGTCTTGTGTTATATTGTCACCACAAAGTGACAGTTTTAACAAATGTTTTTAAAATAAATAAAAAAACACAGTTTATAAATAGTCCTAACATTTCTGGAACCTGTAGTGTGAACATATTGATGAAGGACAAGCATGGTAAACATGTCTTCATAATGTGAGCATTTTCATCGTTTTCAAGTTTTTAATAACATCTCTTGTTAAGTTCAACATGAATAGACATGTGCCTCCTTGTTTGCTGTTTTCTTTGGAACTCTTCCAAGTTTTCTTTGCTTTTCTATATTCCAGGGCTGGAAGAGACAGGAACAAGGCAGACCGAGTGGTCTTTGACTGCCAGGAGAGGGCCTTCTGGATCGTCAACAGGCCTCCGGTCAGTTTGTCTCACTCTCAAACAGCAGTCATAACTTTACAGCCACTCAGTGATGGTTCTTGCATAACAGTGTGTGAACCCCTCCTGCTGTAGCCCAAACATAACTCAACCTACTGATGACAAAGGCCATTCAGCTACACAGAATGGTTTAATAATAGCTTCTGAGAAACATCTTGAAGGAACAGTTCATTTTCTAATTTTAATTGATCTATAGAGCTATAAATGGATACAAAGCTGTATCCAAAAAATCCTTACCAATGTGTTTTCAGAAGTGTACAATTTAACCAAAATAAGTGATAATTTACAACAGAATAATAGAACAAACACTCACAATGTTAATCAGATCATCAAGGATATCAAAAGTAAGTTAGATTTTTTTTTAAATTTAACTTGTTTTAATCGCACCCCACCATGCATACCATCCGACACTGTACCAGACATCACATACCACTCCATCTATCCACACAGTGCAATCTGTCATTTCATCAATGTCCTTCTAATGTCAAAAAAATCATCATGAACATTTTCATATTTTTGTCTCTTTATAAAAATAATAAAAGAAAATTTTAAACTCAAAATGTGTTGAGTTTTTGAGTTTCTCCTCGGTGCAGAACAGTACAGTTGAGTTTTGACTTAAAATGCAGGATTTTGAATGAGTTTGGTAAATGGAGCAAACCCCCAGAAAACCCCTTCAACTGAGTGCTGAACAAATTTCCACTTCAGTGTCAACAGCAGACACTTCCCTACAGCTGGAGCTTAAACCCCGTTAGACTAAGAACATCGGTTGGTCTGATGGAGGGACTTCCTCCCATAATGCATCCTGAGTCCACTTTGCAAACTGGTGGTTGGAAGCCATTAGTGGTTAGCATGAGTCGGCATGAAAATCCAGCCTCACACAGAGCACTCACCGCTTCCGCTGCTACACTCCTAAAGTGCAGATCACCCACTACTTGGTGATGTTAATGTCACCTGTCAGAGGTCAGAATGTTCTGGCTGATTGGTCAATATAATCCTAGACTAAATAATTATGTTATCTGTATGTTTTGTTTGTCCAGCGCCGGACTCACAGTGCTTTGGACGTTGGCCCAGATCGGCTTATTAATCCCAATGTAGAAGAGGTAACAGGTTGGTACACACACACACACACACACACACACGCACACCCCCCCCCACACACACCCCCACATCTCAACTTGTGTCTTTGTGTTTGTGAAGCAGAAATACCAGGTACAAAGCTGACTGTAATGAAACATTTTGACTAATCTCTCTTTCTTGCCGATTTGTTTTCTCTTCTTTCAAACAGATCATCTTAATATAACTTAATATAAAGAAATGAAGGTGTAAAGTTTGACTGTATTCACACTGTGCGGTCCAAAGGTCTCAAAGTGCATCCAGAACTGTTCTGTTTCTGTGAACAGCTTGGCACAATTTCAGATAATCTCTGATGAGATTACAGATCAGAGGCAAAAACACTGAAAACAAATGTTGAGACATCACAAAACGAAAGACAATTTTAAATTCAGACTTTTGACAAATGTTATGTTGTATTTGAAACCAACTGTAATCTCAGACTTTGGGACGTCACTGTGTGTGGATGTGATGTGGTGCTGTGCTCCATTCAACTCCTGAAGACATTAAAGCTGGATAAAGTTATCAACAACTTTATGATCAAGTGTTAGTTAGAATTAGAAAGTCAGTAGTTTAGTTCCACGGTGTAAGTATCATCGTCCGGTGCTGCTGCTTTGATGTGTTTAGGTCTAGAGCTGTTTGTGCTTTACTGTAAATGAAGTGAGGCTTGTGTTGCACATTCCTCCATATTAACCAAAACCTTTAATATATTTCATTGGATTATTACATGACAGACCCACATAAAGTGGAGAATAATTACAGAAGACGTGTGTTTTAATTACAAATAAAAACCTGAGATGTGTAACATGCATTCGGCCTTCCTGAGTCGATACTTTGTAGAACCAGGTTTGGTTTCAGTTCCACTGAAGGGACGGATCGGACCCAAACCCACTGTGGGTTTATAGTTCTTGTCAAAAGTCATATTTTATACATACATTCTGTTTCTGTTCATTCAGAGGTTTATTTAGGAGTACCAGACTAAAGGGGGATAGTACAAACTTTTCTACAAGTTTTAAATTCTTGTTTCTAAAATATTTTCAGAACTGTTACATTTTTATTTGTGTTGTAACTCCGCAGTATTTTGTGTTGGTTTGTCACAGTAATCCTATAATAAAGTACACTGATGTAAGATGTTGCAACATGACAGATATGAAAATCTGAGGGGATTTTAATGCTTTTTTATTCTATTTCAAAATGTTCTATAATGATCTTTATCTTCCTTCCCTCCAGAAAATCACCTTTGACCAATACAGACGGGTCGTAAGTTAAAGCATTTAACATATTTTAATAACTAGGCTCGTTAGTTTAATTAGTAATATGACATAGAAAATCACTGAAATCACTGAGATTTTTTTTCTACAACATTTTGTGTTCATATTCTTTTAGAACATTTTCTACCACCAAGCCATCATGAGATCCAAGGTCAAATCCAGTGTTTCCCTTGGAGCGTAAGTTCTGGTTCAGTTTTATTGGAAAGAGAGTATTCCAGAAATACAAATCTTTTCATCCAATTAACTGATTAATCATCAGAATAAGTGAGCGATGAATCAATTGATCGTCAGAATGATCAATTACTAAAATAATTGTTATTTCCAATTATAGTTTTTTTTCCTTTGATTTTAAACATCAGATATTTGCAGGTTTTATAAATTTTTGCAGCAGTGGGAAACAGCTTGAACTGTGCTGATGTTCCTGCAGGTTGGTCAAATACATCACCTCCTACAAAAGCCACGATGCTTTCCTGGCTCCCTGTCTACCCAGCAATCCGTGGGAAACGGACCACGATGCGTACTGGACTCTCAACATGAGAAAGTGAGCACAACTAGACAAAAAACATCAGGACTGGTAAACAGTTCACAGGAAGCTTGCTGTGATCACAAGCCTGTCTCTCTGCTCCCAGAGTCGACGTTCCCACTAAAATGCGAGTGGAGCGCTGGTCCTTTAGCTTATTTGAGCTGCTGACGGACCTGCGAGGCCGAGACGATTTCAAGATCTTCCTGAAGAAGGAATTCAGCGGTACGATGCTGCAGCTTTGTGTGCATGGAGACTAATTTCAGCTCTGCATGTGTGCTAGGGCTGAAACGATTAATCAGATTAATCATGACCAATTGATAACTGAAATGATCCTCAACTGATTTAGTAATCAATTAATCCTTTACTAAAGGCCATTTGCTGAAAGTAGGTATAGCGCAGTGTAAAACACTGGAGCTGCATTTAGTTGCGTCTGCAATCTACTGTCCTTTAAGTCAAATCAATTTAGTGAGTTTTAGGTTTTGAACCTAAATGTGAGTTCATGAAAGATAAACTTACAGCAGTAAGTTGTGTTAACTTTTTATTCATTTTGTCAAACCTCTAAAAGTTGAACAAACTAGAATTTTTAAAGTCAGCATTTAAAAAACCCCCAAAAGAATAAAAAGAAGGAGAGGGAACTATTTCCCAGAATGCTCAGCAGCATGTTTTTGTATTCTGTGTGAAATGGAAGTGTGTTACCTTGAGCTGACTCATGCTCAAGGTACGAGTCAGCTCAAATTAACATTTTGGAAAATGTTAATTTTAATGTGATGTTTGATAAAATTCATCATCTGATCAGAAATGCATTTGTTCTGTCCTCCAGGGGAGAACCTGGCCTTCTGGGAAGCAGCTGAAGAACTGAAGTGGGGCACGGCCTCCTCCATGTCAGCCAAGGCCGAGGCCATCTTCAAGTAAGCCCAAAAACGGACCAGTTATGTCCATATAGTTGATTTCATTCAATTTTAAATTTGTAATTTTTTGCTTTTGTCTTGATTATTTATGCGTGTTTGAGAAATCCTTCAATCTCCCATGACAACCATTCAGAGGAGCCTTAATGCTAGCTCATATAAATCCACGCAGCTCCTCTTCAGAGCTGCTGCTTCCAAGTTTCCACCTCACAGAGCAGGCTTCTCCTCAAACCCCCTGCTCAGTTCCTTCAGACTAGTCAGCAGAAATTAGCAAACACTAAACTCATTTCAGAAGCTGCTTCTCAATGCAACATTCCCAAGAATGTTGCATGATGATAAACGGTGTAATGAGGAACACTGCTGTGATGAAGAGGAGTATCGCAAAGAGCCAGAGTCCAGTTTGAAGTCAAATTTCATATTTGATATATACTGCATTTTTGCAGAACTGAAGGTAACATAGCTATTTAATTGTTCTATAAATGACACTACCTGCCTGGGGTAGGTAGTGTCTTTTTACATGTGTTATAACTCTGTGCATTTATTAGCCTGTATAGGTGTGATGAATCTGAGCTGGTCTCATCATGAATCATGTGTTCATGCTAACAGGACCTTCCTGGCACCGGGCGCCCCCCGTTGGATCAACATTGACGGCAGGACGATGGGCCTGACGGTGAAGGGCCTGGAGCATCCTCACCGCTACGTCCTGGAGGCAGCTCAGACACACGTCTTCATGCTCATGAAAAAGGTCAGGTTTTGTAAGATCTTTTACTGGTGTTGACTGATATTCTACATTTGGGCGCTTCCAGTCAGACCATTGTCTTAACAGTGATGTTAAGACATTGATATTAAGATTGCATAAATAGAAAATACAGTGGAGGGACAACATTCACTGTGTTAAATCAGAAACTTCAAATCTGGGGCACTGACGTTCAGGTTGTGCTTGAAATAACAGTTTTCTATTTTTTATTTTGTATTTTGTACAGGACACATTCTTCCGTTACCTGAAGTCGCCGACGTACAAGGAGATCCAAAAGAAGGCGCTGAGCCCTGAAGCCCATAACTTCAGGTGTGTATGATTTCAGAAAGGTCAACTGCAACCCAACTGTCAGGATCCTGGGCTGGTTGAGCTGCTTTGGGTTTGTTAGTCTCTTTCTTTGATTGGCTCATCCTTGAGATTTAGCCTAAGATTAGACTATCTTAGTGATAACCTAAGATTCAGGTTATCCCTGAGATAACCTGAATCCTAGTGATTCAGGTTATGTTTATTAACATAGTTTTTAGTTAAATCTTTTGTTCTTTTTTAAAACCAAAAAATAGAAAGAAAATATTTGTTCTGTAAAAAAAATCCAACTGATTTTGCTCTATTAGATGTTTCTCAAGAAGGTATCAAAACGGTTTTCAAAAGGTCAGATCATTTCTGCGGTTTTATTTAGCTGGACTGACAAAAAAAAGGCCCAAAAAAAAAAGGTTTGCAGAGCCCCTTCTCACTCATGTTTGCATTCCTGCCGCAGTCCGGCGCAGCTGGAGGAAAACGCCCGGAACCGGAGCGCCGGGATCCATCCCATCACGCTGTGGCAGCAAGAGGAGGAGGAGAAGGCGAAGGCCGCTGCAGCCGCCGCTCCCGTCGACGTCAAGGCGGTGATGAGCAGAAATAGACAGAAAGAAGTAGAGACAGGAGAAGCATGTCTGATCTTGTGAATACAAAGTTAATTTAATATAAAAAGGACTCTCTTGGATTATTAAGTATGACTTAGTAAATATACACATCCACACATTGTGTTGAACCTGAAGGACAGAGTCCAGGTCTGAGCTTTGAGGAAATCTGTCAGAACTTTATCATTTCTATTCCAGCTTCTTCAGGCAGTGTACAGTAAGGACTAGAAGAAACAACATATTGTCGTTTTTCATGTCACGGATTAAGTCTGTCACTATGTCTTATTCTGTGGGGGAGAGAAACGAGACATGAGTTTCAGTTTTTTACCAGCAGAAAATCTAAAAAGTGCGTCATGAGTCAGAACTGCGCAGGGCTTCTGGGTATTTTCTGATTTTGAACATTGATAGATTACATCCATTCAAATTGGATTCTATGACCTTCATCCTATACAAAGCAATACAGTCAAATGATAAAGTGATCCATGTAAGGAAGCCTAATAGCATCAAAGCACTGACTTTACAGCAATCAGTGATGTTGAACATGTAGTCTGGTTATTCTCTAAAAACCTCACAAACAGAACAGCTCAAGGAAATGTAACCAGTCAAGCTTTGGTCTCTAAAATCTAAAAAAATCCACCTTGAAGTTTTAGGTCATAATGTGTCAAACTGTGGGAAATTTTGTGGGGATTAAAAATTTGCTGAAGAAGCAGAAAAAGACATTTCATATCATAAATGTAAAATTCTGCACACTATTTCATGAAGTAGATTAATTATAAGTTTTATTCACTTGAGATGAAATGATGGAATCAGTAGTGAAGCTGGTTAATGACTTTCAGTTAATTACAGAAATGATCAACTTGTTGCTGCAATATGTTCATGACATTTATTCTGTAAGCAGAGGCGGCCACGTCACTGGACTGTGTAGCCAATATCCATAGCAACATGTTAGTGGATTTACATGTAAAATGACTGTCCTGTTAACTACAAGCTGGTACGGTAAACCAACTGGAAGATGCTGTAAATGCAATAAATTGCAGAGGTAGAAGAGCTGTCTGAAAGTGTTCAACAGAACGTCTAACAGGCTGTCTGGGGTTTTTCTCTCCAACTCTACAATGACTGGAATCAAACAAAACTCATCACACATTGTGACCCTCTGTTCTCACTGGTTCTGCTGTAGTTTTCCGCAGGTTCCTGGTAACTTCACTCATCTTTCCACTCTGACCTGCTGCAAGGGTGTACTTAGTTTTCACAGCTTTCCCAGTTTGGCTTTGTTAGATTTAAATACCGTTAGAATTCAATAAACAGCATTTTGAACTGAGAGAGGGTGTACTTTCTTTCCTCATATTCCTTCAGAAGTGCAGTCAGCTGCACCGATTACCGATCTTTAAAACTCCTGATCTGATGATTCTGATTTTGGGCAATACTGACTTTTTTTGTCTGAAGTGTTAAATATAGTACGATACTCGCTGGCAGTTAGGTAACTGTGAACCTGAACTGTGAACTGTGAACTGTGAACCTGCAGACATAACGTGGTGGGCGGGTCAGTAAGTCAGACTCTCTCAGGGCAAAACAACAGATTTTTAGACCTTTGCTGGATAAGATCAGCTTCACATGTAAGCACCAGCTGATCGCTGATCTCCCAAAGTGGAGGAAATCAGGGTCGATTTATTGCTGCATCTCTAGTCAGAATGTCAGAAATGTTTTGGTTGAGTAAAGCGAATAAAATCACACAGAAGGCAGATATCAGAATACAACGTTTTGTTTACTATACAGTGTTTTTACAAAATCTACGAGGCAAACAGAAAAACCAACACAGGGCTACTTGGCCATGCCAGACAGCCAGCTGAGCTTGAACAGAGAGGGCGCCGTTGAGTCCTCATCCTGATCGGCCAGTTGCCTGAAGAGACTGCCCGGTCGGAAAACGTCATCACTTCCTGCTGCGGAGGACTGAGGAGCCTGCAGAGGAAGGACACAGGGGCCGTCATGTTTGGAGGAGAGCTTCTTCTGAAGTCTGCTTAGTGTTAATGTTCAGTAAAACCAGAACACGTCAGGCAGTTAGTGGCTCCATGTTAATGTTAGATCTGATCAGTGAGTCCATCCTCCATGGTGGGAGGAAAACCTTCAACCAAACGATTCAAACAAGGTGATGCTTCTGTTGCTTCATAGAGCAGAACCAGGTAAAACAAGCCAGAGATGAGCCAAAACATTATGACCACTCATATATGATCAAGATGTAAGTCCTGATTGGGCCGTGTACGCATGTAGCTGGGTTTTCATAAAAAGACATACTTCATCACAATGTTTTAAAAAATAAAACTGTACACACCGGGATGGGTTTCAGGAATATTTTCATCCACACAAACCTGCTCAACCCATCCCTGAGCGATGATTTAAAGGGGCAGTAACATGTGTTTTTCAGACACATGGTGCCATTTTACAACACAATCAAGTGACTATGTTACCTTCAGTTGTTATAAAAATGCTGTAAATATCAAATATGACTTAAAGTTTTATCTTGTAATTTAACACATTGAAATTGGGCCTCTGTGCCTTTAAAAACTTCTGCTCTTTCTGGAATGCCGCCTTCAGGAAGTCATCGCAACATGGCTCCTCTATTAAAACTTCAACAGCGTTTCACCAAGAAGCAGCTCTTATAAAGATGTTTAGTTCTAGCAGGTGTTTGCTAATTGCTGCTGGCTAATCTGAAGGAGCTGGGTGAGGGAGTTGCAATGGAGAGTCGCTCTGTGCGAAGCAAGCTCTGAAACCTGCAAACTGCAGCTCTGGGGAGGAGCTGTGCCTCTAAGGCAGGGCTAGATCCACCCAGGCATTTTGCACAGCTGAATGGTTGCCATGGAGATTAAAAGATTTCTCAAACATGAAATGAAAGAATCAAAGCAACACTCCAGGTATGTTTTTGATGTGGGAGTAACATTATAACATGATGTAAAGCTCAAAAAATACATTATATTCCCCTTTTAAACATACCAAGCCCATAGGGGGCAGTGTAGCTCGAAGCTAAAAGCTGTGCCAGCCAATTAGATTGCTACAAAAACAACCATGACTTCCTGTTAGAAATTTACATGGCACCAGGAAGTTCATTTGTGTGGACAGATATATTTTATTAGAACATAAAGTATATTAGTGAATTCTTTTTTGCAGACTGTAATGCACCAGATCATAAATTTCTTTTCCCATGTAGATGCACAAACACAAAGATGGTTTCTTAAATCTCCATTAAATAATCGTTTGTATTAGTGATATTAAACTGAGATTTTGTGTGGATGAAAAATCAAAGCGAATAAAAACTTATTGATTTTCCCAGATATTTGGCTATGTGACCAGGCCTAAGTTTAGGAAATGGAGCCCAGTTCTCATGGCTTTGCTTGGTGAACCCAGAAAAAGCAGGTGGTCAAAACGTTTTTGACTGACCCAAGAAAAATGAGCGACGAGTCAGATATGGATGATCCCTGACTTAAAGCGGCACAAAGTTTTGATTGGCTCGTTCTAACAGCCTTCTTGCTGATTCCAACATAGGCCAGGGTGAAAATACGAAGAAGCGATGGAGTGCACCCACACTGCCACTGATCCAACTAAGTCAAAGGACAACCAAAACACACCCAGACAGAAACAACTCTGATGAACTTGCCTGAAGGTGTCAGAGTCTCATAATCTCTGGGAGGAGAGAGTGTGACAGAAAATGTTTTATCCAGATGGAACAAAAAAAGAAAAACATCACTTTGTGGCTGTCAGTAGATGAACATGTCCTCTCTCAGAACACACTCCGACCCAGAGCAGCTTCAGCAGCCCGACCCCTGCGGCGCCAGAACTTACCAGGTTCTGAGACTTGTCGGATCCCCTGGAGGAGGACGTGGGCTTGCGAGCGTTCGACATGCTGAGAGGTAATAACCCGAACCTACAACAGACAGGACCTGCTGATAAGACATACCACAGGAACCAGACAGACACCGTATCTCATGCAGTGGTCAGGTAACACCTGACAGATGAAATCATCAGATCTGATAGACTCAATATTCTAGGTCAGTTTTCATATTTAAAGAAGCCATGTTATACGTTTTCCAGACATATATTCTATTCCATAGCACAATTAAGTAACTATGTTGCCTTCAGTTGTTAAATGTTGTATATTTCAAATATAATTTAAAACAAATCTTACTTCCTAATTTATCACCTTGAAATTGGGCCTCTGTCTCTTTAAAAACTCCTGCTCTTTCTGAAATTCTGCCTTCAAAAAATCATCACAACATGGCTCCTTTATTAATCCTTTAACAACATTTTTACCAGCGTTACACTGAGAAGTAGCTCCTATAATGAGCTCAGCAGATGGACAATTCCACCAAGTATTTGCTAATTGCTGCTGGCTAGTCTGAAGGAGCTGAGTGGAGGAGTTGTGGTGGAGGGATCCTCTGTGAGGTAAAAGCTTAGAAGCTTGGAAACTAGGTCCAAGCTTCTAACCCTAACCCACTAGGTCGTATTTTTCCACACCTGAATGGTTACCATGGCAATTAAAAGGATTTCTCAAACATACATGAAAGAATCAAGAAAACACTCCAGGCATGTTTATGAAGAGGCAATAACATTATAGCATGACGTAAAGCTCAAAAAGTCAATTTTACATAATACTGCCCCTTTAAAGAACACTGGAAATCTGCATCTGTGATTGGTGGATGACTGATGGAGAATAAAACATTTCACTTCCTGTTTTAAAACATTGATTCTCCATCAATGTTTTATGATGGAGAATAAAACATTTCACTTCCTGTTTGCTGACGTTCATGTCTGACCTGATCTGACTGCTGGCCAGAGGCAGGATGTTGTAAGGCTCCTGGGAGTTGACAGTGCTGCTCCGTGGCGCAAACTGCTTCTCCGAACCAGTCAGGAGGCCGAGCAGCACCTGGAACACGCAAACACATGGAACAACATGTGAACAACATACTGGAACATGTGAACAACAGCCTCTTCTCATGAGTGCTGCACACACACACACACACATCTCAGACATCATGTTGCTTCATGACTGTGTCGTTCTGTGTGCATGGCAACAGCATACCGAGGTCCTCTGGGACAGACGGTTCAGATTGGCGTTCAGCGGCGGTGTAAACACATCCAGGTCAAAGGGGTCAATGAAGCTTTCCAGCCAATCACATATCTTGCTGAATCTGGAAAATAAACACAAGAAACCGTTTAAATATGAAAAAAAAACAAACATTTAAATGTGGTTTAAGTTTGATTTGTTTGATTGAACATAAAAACATTCAAGTCAGTTAGACGGAGCGTCTTTTCTCTTGTCACATCATATGATCTGACAATGTTTTAATGCTTTAGTTCTGTCAGAAGTCAGACTTCTCTAAAAGCTGTGATTTTGATTTCTCCATATTTAGCTTTGAAAACAGTCCCATATGAACACACTCCGATTTCTTCAAGCTTTTTGTATTTCTACCTGTTTTGGCCAGTGAATCCAGTCTTGAGCTAGTAGCTAGCTAACCAAACCCCCGCTCCAGGGCAGACAGCATCACTCCTCTGCCTTGGAGCGGTGCTGTCACTCCAGGACAGACAGCACCGCTCTGCTTTCCTGATCCTCCAGGCCAACCAGAGCTGCTTCCTGCTATCTGTAGAGGCTTCCTACCTCGGGTCCTGCTGGGATCTGAAGGTCTTGCTTTCCTCCACTCTGCTGCCCAGTGTGGTGTTAAGGTAACGGAGGTCGAACAACAACTGCAAGGCTCGGTTCTGAGTTATGGGGAGGACACCCTCCTAACGGAAGAAATTGAGAGAAATTGAGAGAAAATGTTTATCTTTGCTTTACCTCTCATGCCCGCTATCTTCTCAGCTTTGCTGCTTCTACTTCAAGTTACCGTCTTACAGCTCCTTACCAAACTATTCTTATGTATATTTGTGGGGAAAAAAGCTGCATATAACCCTAAGCCCACTGTAGAGACATGCTTCAGATACCCTGTAACTGGAACTGCAGTGAGAGGCGGTTCCACCGAGCACTGACTCAGATGGTCTGTATATAAATGCACACCACACTATTCAGTTTTTCATTTTTCAACCATAGATTTTTCCATTTTCCTTCCGCTTCACAACTCTGCAACTCAGAGACTTATCAAATCATTGTTTGAATGTATTACTATTTTTTTAGAACTGTAAATAAAAACAAGTGAAATTGTCTTCACTTGCTGTTTGAAGCAGCCAATCAGATCTCAGGGACTCCCTAGTCCCACCCACTAAGTGTGATGGGTCAGGTTGACAGCTTAAATTAATTCATGATGGGGTTTCAGCGCAAGAACATTAAATCATGAAATAATTATATTTCGTTTTTAAAATAATACCAATATTATTTGGCATTTAATGGAGGCACATTTGTTAATTCTATATTTAATAAGTTATTTTTGTGTTGATTTCCAATTTTGACCTGAACCTTCAAAGCCACATAAAGACAGTTACAAAGTCGGCCTTCTGTCACCTGAAGAACCTTTCCAGGATTAAAGGACTGATGTCTCAGCGGGCTCTAGAGAAACTGTCTTGTTGATGAAGTGTGCTATAGAAATAAACTTGACTTAAACATTTAGCAGAAAATCAAGTCTGTCCCTCCAAACATTTGCGAGCCGTTGTGTTCGTGCGTCCCTCACCGCGTCCCGCCGCTGCTCTGCCAGGACGTCGTAGCGATGCAGAACTTGACCAAGACAGGACTGAAGCAGCTCGTGCAGGGTGGCCCGGGGAAGAGCATGACCTCCGACCCTGTTCACCTCCACGCACAGTTGGAACAGCAGAGACTGCACAAACCAGGACGCCTGACAGGACGCAAGACTCAGAGTCCGTCACGTGAAACGGCAGCAAATCAGAGCTCCTACTTCCTGTGACATCGTTCTGACCTGAACTGGAAGGCGGATCTTGGACGTGATGCTGTTCCCTGATTCAGACTCTTCCTGGATCTCCAGATCCTCCCAGGTTGTCGCGGAGCTCAGAACCGTACCAGCAGAGTCCGCCAGCAACGCTGCGCCAAACGTCTCCAGCAGCCCCTGTGGAAGCACAGCCAGGATGAGCAACACATCAGCGCCGTACTGAGGCTGAACCTGTCCACACGAAGCCGCACATCTGGGAAACCTAGGATATTTTTAGACGATTTCACCTTCCATGCACATGTGGCATTTAACAGCACTGAAAACCACTGACAATGAAACCTCCAAACAACACATTGTGAATCCTCCTTTTCACGTTTGCATGAGGACATTGAAATCTGAGATTCAGAAGCAAACACACAACAGCCTGCAACAAATAATGTGGTGTGACGGCACATATGTGACCACTGTTACTGCTTGGCCAGTAGCAATGGTCCCATAGTGGAGCAGAGATGGCTGCTATCAGAGAGCTGCTGATTTTTGCACTTTCTGACACTTGATCCAACTCACTGAGTTGTACAGAAGAGAGAGCGATTGGAGGTGAGCGGTTTTATGCCTACCTTCCCCTATCTTATATCTATCTTAACTATCTTTCCTAATACTGAGATCCAATGCCATTCAACCTCCACATACTGGCTTTAACACAATTCCCAGTCAACATAATCTTGTGTTTTATTAACTTTATATTCTAACTGTTTTTAAAATGAGTTCAAACTCTCTCTCTCTGTTCATGCAAAGGAATTTGCCGCCATGTTTAATTTCCAATAGAAAGTCGCAGTTAAATTGAAGGATTGTGATTGGTTGACATGGGTTTATGTTTGCCCTACACTGCCCCCTATGGGCTTAGAATGTTTAAAACAATGTCATTCAGCAGGTTGGTGTGGATGGATACGTTTCTGAAACTGATCCGATTATTTTATAAAAACGATTATCACCGCTTCATGGCTTTATAAAAACCCAGCTACGTGTGGACTCGGCCTGAGACTTTATGTTTCTGACGGGTTCTGACCTCTGAGAGGGCGGCGCTCCAGATGCGGTAAGCATCCATGCTGCAGCCAAGAAGCTCCTCCTTCAGCTCCGCCCACTTGGCCTGCGCTTGGCTGACCTCCGGGGCGGCCGTGTGTTTGCCCAGCTTCTTTCCCTGCCTGGGGGTCCCCTTGGTCGAGGCTTCCCCTGTGCCCCGTCTACCCAGAATGCAGTGCTTCAGGCTGGGGCAGAGCTCGCCCACGGACTGGCACAGCCTGGCCATGAACAGGACGGAGCTGAGGTGGGTCGGGGCGGACCCCAGCTCGGAGCGGACCGACGACAGGATGTGGCGAACGCAGGCCACGCAGCCTTCGCGCAGAGCTTCCTCCACCGCTGCCGAGTCCGTGTAGCGGTTAAACGAAGAGGAACCCAGGGGTCCGCAGGAAGGCAGCGCCACCGGGATGGAGTCAGATCCTGTTGAGAGCAGAAAAACATGGAGGTTAACAGACCTCGGCTACAACAAGGCTACATCTCACTGCAGACAGTTTGTTACAGCGTCTGTGGTTTACACACATCAGAGATCAGGAGTAAAGTTTTCACATCTTGGAAACATTTTCACATTATATCACATTGATTTGATTTGACACAGGAGTATGGAAATGTTAAATGAAATGAGTAAGATACATGAGTTAACAGAAGTAAATAAAGTTATTTGATAATAAAGGCTTCATGATTAACCACGAGTGAAAACAAAGTGTTTGTGTTATCATTTCTATTCTTTGGAAATGAGGGGGGGGGGAAAGAAAAAATGAAGAATTCTGATAGATTCCGGAGTACCTGTGTCCTGTGATGGGAGGTAGTGCTGCAGGTCATCCAGTCTGGCTCTCAGCTTTGTGTCCAAAGAGGTGCAGAAGTTCTGAACGCAGGGTGTCAGGGCCTGCGTTTTCATGGCCAGCCCGCTCCTCTGCTGCTGCTGCTGGCCCCGCTGGGCCACACTGACCCAGGCTGCGTCGCTCAGCAGGTCCCCCGGAGACTCTGACCACAGGAAGGACGCCACGTCCGCCTCGTACTGAGCACCGCGACCGGAGAGCGGGTTGCTGCCGGCTGCGGCGCCGACCGGTTGGCCCTCCAAGTCCCTCACAGCCGAAGTCAGCAGCTGCACCGAGCTTGTTGCGATGGCCTCCGTTTCCTCTTTGGTGATGGTCTTGAGGGCGAAGAAAAGGAGAGAAATGTAAAGTTTGATCACCGGGACTAATAGGTGGGTAAGATTCCAAATATCTTACCCACCAAATAGATTCGAAATATCCTTGAATCTAGAGGAGAACCCACCTGAAGACGGTGAAGGAAGAGCTGCTGCAAGAAGTCCTCCCACACAGCCAGAGGGCGCCCCAGCAGCTGCTGACATACATTACCCCAGTGCTGACTGATGGAGTCTGTGGTCAGAAGATCCCACACAGCATCTCTAATGGCTGCCAAAGCCTTGAGGCTCTTCACGTAGACCAGGAGGGTTCCAACACCCTGACAGATGTCCTGCTTGCAGCTGAGAACAGAAAGGTTGCGGGAGAAGAACCGATTACCAAACTAACCAGATAAAAGCCCCAGTGGAACACAGAGGAGTTTGTTTTTGTGAGGAGACAACAAGAGAGTCCTCACGTATTGATCCACTGCTGCAGCGTGTCCCGGAGCTGCTCTGCCTGGATGGGCTGAGCCAGGGTCCGGAGGGTGGGCTGAAATTCCGTGATGGATGGAGGCAGATACCTGAACCAGCTGCCTGTATTCCACTCCTGCTGTAACACCTTCCTGCCTTTACCTGGCGACACATGAGACCAGGATATGGCTTTGATCCATGAGCAACAACTCCTACAAACCCTGAACTATTCATACGAAGGCAGAAACACGGAACAGAGGGTACAATCAAGTTCAGCGGAATAACAGCTTTCATCTAACTGGCCCAACAGAACCAAAGACAGAGTGAGAAGTAGAGGGGAGAGAGTCTGATTGTGCCTGTGAACAATAGATGCTGCAACTCTGGACATCTAACCATCAAGAACACTGAGCTGCTAGCTGTTAGCATGAAGCAGCACCATCAGCAGCAGGAGTTCACACACCACCTGCCACACCAGAGACAAGAAAACACCAACACCAAGGAGGCTGGGAGAGATGATTTATACTAGAATCTAGACCAAAACTGAATATTTATTCATCACAAGTAAGAGTATAGCAAGATCTAATCGTACAAGGTCTTGCCGTATTGAAGCATCTCGATATTTCTCGTTGAGCTGGCGGATATCTCACCAGAACCAGCCAATTGCATTCAGAGAATGACTCTTAAGAATGTGTTTGGCAGCATTTTGGCTTCACAGTAAGAACAATAAATGGCAACGGAGTGAAAGATGAGACACAAACGATACGCAGGGATGGAATTTGTTGCTGTAAGAGGCAGAAAGCCTGGTTACAACAACTGGCTGGACGTATCGGGTTATGTTGAGCTACATCACAATCACATCGCATCCTTTCAATAGCATCTGGAAATGGTAAATACCATATAGCTGAAGCTCTGCCTTAAGTAATTAAGAGACAAAAAGACAGACTTCTGTTTGCAGAATTTCTGCCCTTAAAATTTTATTTTAAGTTATCTTGAAAATAAAATTAAAATCTCGATTCGTCTCGTTCTTGTGAACTCAGTATCATGTCCGGTCTTGTCTCGTTAGTTTTGGGTGTTGTAAAGACCCCTAATCTTGTACTGAGCTCAGAAACACATTTAGCTGTGCAGTTGAACATAAGCAGGTCCTACTAACAGCGACTGCTTGTCTTACCTGTGGGAGTGCAGGAGGTTACATTCTCCAAGGTGGAGAAGAGCATGCCACAACCGAGGGCGCCCTCTGCTGGCCGTGGAGCCCCTTCAGCAGGCATGTAGAAGACGGCGTAGGCCTGGAAGAGCGTGGTGATCAGCAGCTCCACCAGGCTGCACACCTGGGCCTTGATCCCTGCGCCTGCAGGATAGAAACACAGCACAAGTTGGTTCATTGTCAAAACAATGACAGAAAACCAAAAATTCATCTGACTGTATGCCCACAAGCTGCTGGTGGGCAGCAGACTGTTCAGTTAACATGACCCTTGACCTCCACCTGTCCGAGCAAATGACTTCCTCCATCCATCTAGAAACGCATCTGAGGGTGAGAGGATGGTGTTCTTATCCCGCCAGTATGACAGGCGATTAATGACTCATTGCCATGAATAAATCATTAATAGTGCAATGATAACATCCACCTGCTGCTATAGCAACCAGGGTTATTATAGCTAACTAAAATGAACAAAACAACAAAAATTGGAATTGAGAAAACATTTTGTTAATGAATTGGGAAAAACTATAACTATGTTATGTGTTTTTAAAGCTAATATATGTATGCATAAGCACAATACGATACTTTGATCTTTCTGAATTCTGCAACCAAAGTATCACGGAACTAGAAGTAGCACTATTCTAATAAAAACTAAACTAAACAATAGTTAACTAATAAAACTAATAAAAACTAACAAACACACTAAAAATCTATTATGACAAACACAACCTAATAAAAGTCAACTATAACGAAAATCCCAAAACTCTGCATTAGACTGTAATCTCCCTTGGATTCTGGTTCTGTTTAACAGATACTGTAACCAGGCCTGGGTTGGACTAAGCACCCAACCCAGGTAGGCTGTTCCTAACAGAACCTCTGGCTGTGACTAAGGTTCCCCAGAGGAACAGTACCATGTTGCGGTTGGTTCAGCAGCTGGTGGATGGAGGCCTTCCTCGCCACAGGAAGTCAGCCAGAGCCTGGCGTGGTGAGCTGTCTTCCAGTAGCATGGTGGAGACCAGGGCCTCAGCGATGGCCTGGTCCGACACGGCACGGCCTCGCAGCAGAGACCTGCTGTCCAGGAGGATGGTCGACCTGGATTGAGACGACGTTTAGAGGCGTTTAGACCCAGACAGCCGCTGCCAGCAGGAGGCTGACAGGATTCAGCCTGACCAGCGATTGGCCAACAGGAAACTCAAAAATCTGATCTTTTTCTAGTCAGTGAACACAATAAATTTAAGTTGCTATCATATTAGTTTATTTAGCAACTCAGAACAAGAATCAAACATGGCGAACCAACATTTAGCTTTATACTGAGCAAATCTAGAACTCAACCCAGAACAACTGGAGCCAACATCTAGTTTTATACTTACTAGTAGAATCAAACATGGAGAAACAAACTTAAGATCCAGAGAAACCCCTACTAGTTTATAAATTATGGACTATTTATTCTTACCAAACATGAGGAAGCAATATTTAGTTTTCTACTTTTACCTTTTTACCTTTCCTTTGTTTCTTTGTATTTCCTTCTAATTTATGTAAAGACTTTGACCTCCCTTGTTGCTGAAAATGTGCTATATAAATAAAATGACATTACATTTCATTGTGCTAATCTTAACAATCTTCAGTGAGGAAGTTGTTGCTGAAGTACAGAGAGCCAAAGTCAGCTGTTTTCAGTATCAGACACAAGGATCTACTTTCCCTCTGAGTTATCCATTATCTATATAGCATCTTATGTTAGCTGGTGCTAGTATAAGACGCTAAAAGTAGTGACAATTAGTAACTTCTTTGTTTTTATGCCAGTGCTAGACATATGAAAAACTGCTGCAATTTTTTTTTTCTTTTTTACAAAACCTGGAGCGACCTTGTCACAGTAACAAATATTGTTGGACAATAAATTGCTTCATTAATTATTGTGATTAACAATAACATTGTGGGTTTTTTTGGGGGGGGGGGATCTCTAGTATTTCTTTATTTCACAGTAGACTGACAGGAAAGCAGGTTCTGAGAGAGAGGAAGACATGGAGCAGAGGTCATCAGGTCAGGACGCCTTGAGGCCTCCTGCACCTCTGTTGCCACCAATAGTGTTGTTGTTCTAAGATTATTTACAGGTAATAAACTGATAATGGTATCATAATGCAAGTTTGCTCTTTCATAGTCCAATAAATTGTAATTTTGCAAAGAACACAACACTGGAATTTGAAGATATTTTAAATATCCAAAATAAAATGTGATGACGGAAAGACAATACATAAAATGGAAATAAAAACCATGCACAACTGAAACCATGAATAAAATGGATTACAAAGTCTCTGTAAAGAAAGCTGCCCTTCAAAAACATAATCTCCACCACAACACTGTATTTCTATGTCAGACTTATTCTTTGAAACAAATACGAAACAAATATAGTTTGACCTTTTGGCCCTTCTCGTACCTGAAGTGTCCAGTGGTAGCGACCTGGCGGATCAGGATGGGGAAGCGCGCCAGCACGGGGCTGTAGAGCCCCCCTGGTGCTGCCTCCAGCTGCAGCAGGCTGTGCAGGTGACAGCAGAGCAGGTAGAGCTGGGTGGCCTGCAGGTACTGCGCCGCCTCCATGGCGCTCCAGATGCGCTCTGGGATCTCCAGGAGGAGCTTGATCTGGGAGGCCATGATGTAGAACTTCTCCTGCCACTGCCTCTGGTTCTGGTTCTGGTTCTGCAGCAGGACACAAACAAACATGATGCTGATGATGATGTTGATGGAAGGATCAGATCTCCAAACGGAGAGGACCATCAGCTGAAACTCTTCATGTCGTGACGGGATTGCTTCAGGGTTTGCTTTGAGTTTGGGTCAGGAGTGGATCTCTGACCAGAGCAGTGATCGGTACCTCCAGTCTGCTGCCTCCCGATCCGTTCCTGCCCTGCTTCAGCGTGTGGCAGTACCGCTGCATGTCCTGGATGGACTCCACCACGCTTTCCGAGCACTCCCGCATCTCTCCGATGGTGTCGGCGGCGTCGATCAGGTCCCGGTACCTCTCCCCGACCATCTGCCTCAGCTCCTCCTTCTTCTGCTCAATCTCCCCGCGGACCTTGCGCTCGACCCGGCGGATCTCCTCGGTGCTGTAGCGCTCGAAGAGAGCCGCCGGGTCCTGGATCTCCGAGACCCGCAGGGCCAGCACGGGGTCCCCGGTCATCATTCCCCCCAGACAAGTTCAGCTGGAGACGGAAAGCCAACCCGGAAACAGGTGGACAGCTACTTCCTGTTTCCACGTAGCAAATGTTGGTGACGTAGTATATGTTTTGCGTGTTCATTGGTCAACAATATTGTCTGTCAGAGAAGATTTCCGTTTAGGACTGATCCCGCCTCCCGGATCCAGAGATGAATAAAAACATTCCAGGAGCGTTTAGAAAGAAAATATTACAAAGTTCATATTCGGTTGGATCGTTTTCAAGACTTTTTAAGAATGTAATTTATATGAAAGGTTCAGGCCACATAAATGCAATCAGTTATCTACTGTTCAGTCTCTTACTATTATTATTATTGTTGTTGTTGTTGTTTGTTATTATTATTGGTAGAAAAAAAGAAACAGAACGGGACTATAAAAACAAGCACGTTACAATAAGACAAATAAAAGTATTCAAATCAAAAGAATCATAGATTTAGTGGATTGGCTACAATTTATATATCATCTGTATCTGACTCCAAATGATTCTTAGAAACATTTTTTTACATTGATGTAAACAAATGCAAAGTGGTACATCATCCCGGAGCCCCGATCATGCCACACCCACTCCTGCTCCTGTTTCAGTCAGGAGGGTGGAGCGCCAACAGGTGCAACACTATAAAAAAAAAGGTCTTTGAACCCGGAAGAAGAAAAAAACCCATAACAAGTGACTCTTCGCACAGGTAGGTTTGACTCTGATTATTTCAATAAGACTATAAATAATACGTTTGTATTTACTGAAAAAATTAGTATTTAAAACTAGTCCCGAGCTTTCACTGCCAGCAGTCGGATGAATGATAATAACTTCCTCAAAGGTTAGCGGATGACCCGAGGTGAAGCTGGTTTCAGGTCCAGGTGGTTCCCTGCGGTCAGTGAGGGCTTGTCACACCGTGGACTGTTACACAGACGGCGGACATCTCGGCTCTCGGTTCTCCTGCAGAAAGCAGGAGGTTCCTTTAGGGACCATCGACAAATTTACAGTCGGTAGAAACACGAAGAGGAAAAACAAAACAAACAAACAACAACCAGCAGCTTCCAGGTCATGAGATCAATTGACACCAAATCAATACTGAATAGTGTTAATATACTATATTAATTAAAAACCTTTCATTACAAACATTCTCACGTCTTCAGCATTTCCCCAAATATAAAGACGTGATTCACTGTTATACGGTCAGGTTCAAAGGTCAAACTTTCCCAGGTAGGCGTGAAGGTCTCATCCCTTCATTCTCCTTTCTCTCTAATTCTAACTGCAACCTGGACACTGATGTACTCCTGACCCAGGTTTGGTGTGACCAGCACCGGTCAGAGGAAGTTAATCTACATTTACTTCAATTATTGACAGAGGGGAAAAAAATGTCTGTCTGATTTACTGTTGTGAAAAACAAACTTATGGTGTGAAAACAAAAAAATGTTTGGTGGTGGCAGTATCATGTTGTGGGATGCCAACCTCCTCCATTAACAGATTATTAATAATCAGTGTTTTGATATTTAGGCATCAGTAAAAATCACTGTTGACTTTTTTTCCTTTTAAATAAAGACGATCAGGTCATGTGGTGTATTTCTGTAGAACTGTTGGTGTTTTTACTCAAAGTTATCAGTCAGAACCTCATCCTTGTCCATGCCTGGTTTTAAATACTTATTACAATAATTCACTTCTCTGGCAGAGTTGGTTCTGTGTTTCCTGGGAGCAAACTGGGAGCAGACTGGGAGATGGACCAGAGGAACGTCCAGCAGGAGTTTGAGGACCAGTTCAACAATGTGGTCTCCAGACTGAAGTCGAAGGAGTTGTTCCAGTCTGACTGGGACATCGCTTCTTTTGCCATCTTCTTTATCTTCATCGGTAAGAACTGATACAAGAACAAGGCATAAAATTACAACAATGTTAGCAGCACTAAATGTGATGCAGCTCCGTTACTTTCATTTAACTTATTCTTTTTTAGTTTTCCTTTTTCTAACTGGTAGATTTTTGTTTTTTGGATGATTATTTCATCAGCTCCACATATTTTTGATTTCATTTTTAACTTTTGGAATATGTTATGCATAACCATAAAAACAGGTGGCTTGCATCTAGCAGCAGGTTATTTACATGCAAAGTCGGGTAGCATAGTTACATTTACCTGGGTAACTTTTTGGGAAAAATGTACTTTTATCAGTAATTTTACTACAGTGTACTTTTTATGTTTACTTGAGTCTGAAGTATCACTGCTCTTACTTGAGCAAAATGTCTGGATTCTTGACCCACTGAGTGAAGAACAAGCTTGTTTTAACCAAAACTCCACCAGACAGACACACCTGCAGCTCTCCTTTCATTAGTTTATATTGAAAGAAGCTGATTTTTCTCATTTAGTTTTCTTGTAATCTTGTCATTCATATCAATTATTTTCATTTTGGTCTTTAAAGTAGCAAAATTGCCACATAATTTTATACTTTGGTCCATCTGATGATGCAATTTTCAAATATTAAATTATGAATGTTCTGATCAGTTACTCGGTACTCAAATAGATTTTTGACAGATGTGTTTTTACTCTCACTTGAATCATTTCTTGGACGTTTACTTTTTATTTTTATTTGAGTAGAAATGTTGAAGTAGTGCTTCTTTTACTTTAGTACGATGTCGTGCTGCTCTACTGAGCTCTGCTAACATCGCTAAGGTTCAAATTGCACCTCAACTGAAGCTTGATTTCTAAAAACACACGTTGAAGGATTCTGTTCCACCTGCTATCCGGTTTTTGTACAAATATTGACGCCTGAACTCTTCCTGCTTCTTGTCACTGTTGTGCACAGGCGTGGTTCTCACGTTGGTCTTGCTGGTCCTCATCCGCTGCTGCTGCTGCTGCTGCTGCTGTGACGATGAAAAGGTAAAAACTCTAAGGTTGAAATCAGTAGCAGTAAGGACTCTGGTATGATGTAAGATGAGCACAAATGAAAACGTCGCCCTGGACCTCACGCAGTGAGGATTCTTTCTGGGACCAAAAGAAAAGCAAAATGTACTTTCATCTGATAGGACTTTGGACTTCTGGTTCATTTTCTACTCGGAACAAGAGAGGTGGTTCTGTTGATGGTGTCTCTGGTTGAGTAGTGACCCAACACCTGGAGAGTGACCACTGCAGCTCTGAGTGAA
This sequence comes from Phalloptychus januarius, assembly GCA_902982915.1. Taxonomy (NCBI): domain Eukaryota; kingdom Metazoa; phylum Chordata; class Actinopteri; order Cyprinodontiformes; family Poeciliidae; genus Phalloptychus; species Phalloptychus januarius. Next base: position 1,360,896 of record CADWAE010000476.1, read on the forward strand.
AGAGTCAAAGTCATCTCAAAGCTACAGATGTCTTATCTTTCCTTCCACAAAACTTTCCACTCATATTTTTGGATATTGCAGTCTGCAAACATTCAGCTTCCTTAGCAACAACCAATTCTGTCTGACCCTTACTATGATTGCATGAGTTACAGCTTAACATTTCCTTTAAAAAAATGAATAAATTTGCATATTTAAATCAATAAACCCGAATCTTGTGCTTTGAACTGTGAAAAAATAAAAATAGTTTTGCTTAAGCATTCTGCTGTTGTTTTAATAATCAGTTCATATTGGAACATAATAAATTTTATTTTTCCAATAGAAATACTAACTGAGGTATACCTCTACATGTCGTGTTGCTGACAGAAGTGTGTATTATTTTGTGTGTGTTCTTTCTGAACAGCCACGCAGAAGGAAGGTCGGCATAGAGAACTACGGCATGCAGCCCTGAGTGACCCGATCCGACCCGGACCGGCTGCAGGAGGCCGAGCAGAACCTTCTCATCCTCTTCCTGTGCCAAAGTGCACACTAGAATCAAAACGCTTCAGACAGAATGTAATTCCTGCACAATGTTGTTGCCCAAATGGAAAGTTAGCACACATAATCGTTTTTTCCCCAGTCGCAGCTTTATGGGTTTAGTTGCCAGGTTACCGCACAGCAGCTGGGAGACCTGTATATAGATTTGCTAAAATGATTCAAATGTAATTAAAGGTTTTTACTGAGTAATAAAGCAGTTTAATCCTTGGCTCTGTGTCGTCCTGTGTTGTTCAGTCAGCAGTGAGCGAGTCGACCCAGTAGGGTTCTGAACAGCTGGAACCGAGTCCACACTTCATAACAGAACCCTGGGCAGAAAACAGAGCAAAAAGGAGGAGGAGGAGTTTAAAGGGACACACAGAGACACAGCTGCAGTGGAATCTGACGCTGTGTCACCACTTCCTGTGAGTCTGATTCCCACCAGACCCTCCTCAGATGGCAGCAACCCAGAATAACTGCAAAGCTGCAGGAGATTCGATTTGGGTTTTTTCAGAATATGGTAAGCTGAAAGTAAAAGTCGGGACAAGAGTTGATTGGATTTAAATCAGGAATTTAAAGTAAGTAAAGAACAGATGAGGAAGAAGTCACAGCTGTGTTCCTTTTGGCCACATGACTGTGCAATTTGACATTTCAAAAATACATTTTTTTTTATTGGAAAAACCCCAATTTCAAACATTTTGTTATGAGGCTGTGGTGTTTTTTGTTTTGTTTTTTGGCCATATCAAAATTGGTTTGTTTCACAAAACTGCAGTGAAAACATTTTCTTCCACAACACACGAGTCACATGACCAACAATCGTTGTTTACACTGGCAGAAACCACAAAGAAGACAACAGGAAGTAGAAGGAGGACGACGAAGCAGCATGTTCATTTATGACTTACTGCGTGAAATTATGTTTTATCAACTTTATATTTAATATTGACAAAGCTTTATGCAGATTTGAAATTAAAAACGCAGCTATAGATGTCCATCAGTGTGGACACATGCTGTTCAGTGGAACCGTGGTGATGACATGGTGACAGCTGTAACAAATATGCAAACAGCATATTCTTTAATATAAGTGTGTGTGTCACAGAGTTCTAACATCCACTCATAAAAGCAGAGACCAACCGGGTCCTTTTAGAGTTTTATTGCACAGTGGAATCTTTTCCACATTTCATTTTACAGGCAGCTTCTCATAACAGATTAACACTTAGAGTGATGAGATCCTTTGTTCAGGATTAGATTAATGTTCCACAGATGAACCACGAGAGACATAATAAATACAAACACAGAGCCGAGCGGACAGAAACAAAACGACACACATAGCTTAGAGCTGGGTTAAATGTTCCTCCTGATGCTGTCTGGTCAGCAGACACTGAGGAGTTAGCGCTGTAGAGCAGCAGTGTTAGTGGATATGAACGACTTCAGCATGGACCGAGTACCAGCTGCCTTCCCTGTGGGACCATCTTTGTAGCTTACATCTGATATTATAAAGCACCAAAATATGAAAAAAAACTAAAATTCAAAGCATCAAAGAGTCTAGAAACAGAGATGCACCAATCAGAGATTATTGGTCGATTCCCATGTTATAATTTTTGGAAAATTCAGATCTGCTGATATTTTAACCAATATCTCCAGATCGATAATCAACAGCTCTTCCTATTACTAATCGTTTACTGTTAGTTTTGGGAGCAGAGGTGATGTCATTGGTTTACTGCAATGCAAACATCACAGTTCTCTATGACGCCATCCTGGGGCCAACATAGGTACACAAAAAATGAGTAGTAAATTTCTGTCAAAAAAACAAAACCATCAACTAAAATCTCAGAAACTTTCTAAAGCTTCTGAGTTTGAAACGTTAAATATTTGCTTTAAGAACTCTGAAACGTCTGAGTTTGAACATTTTCTACTTTTTAAACTCACATTTCCTTTTTTTTTTCTAGAAAATTTTGGAGATTAATGTAAATATTTCTGAATGTTTTGGTCAGAAATGTGCTCCTCCTCTTTTTCCCCCCATCTCCAGCGGCCCTGAGGCGACGTTGTAAGATTCTGCCTGCAGCAAGGATCCTCCTTTCTTTCCCAAACAGGAGCTGCATCTTTCCGGTACAGACAGATTACACGGCTACATCATCAGTTAGCAAGATGAACGCCGTTAGCGTTACAAACTCTCTAAACATCTGCAACATTTAACGAGGTTTGATTTTAAAAATAAAAGCTGCAGACGTCTTTGTGGCTCTACTTCCAGATCTGATGAACCTGAATTCAGGCTGACAGCGAGTCTACCAGGATCACACAATCTGCTGCAGTCAGCTCAAACCAGCACTCTATGGCAGGGGTGTCCAAACTGTGGCCCGGGGTCCATTTGTGGCCCTTGGGCTGATTTTCTGCGGCCCCACCAATTGCGATTCAAAAATTAGCCAAATCTGACCTGTTTCTTTTAACACGGCAAACGTGAAAACTCCCTTTTTAAGTTTTGGATCTACAATAAATTACATCTCTTTCCTATCAAAATAAATACATAATAAAAATCAGACAACTTTATTAGCTTGATTTATTAACACAATTTAAGTGTTTTTTTTTCCATAAAGTTTGGACACCCTCGCTCTAAGGACGCCGATATGACTGACATGAAAAAAATATAAACTGTCCCTTTAAATGGGTAGCATTCACTGACTGGAAAACATTTCAACTGGTAAGTCACTGGTCTGGCCTTGGCAAACTAATAATAACAGCAGGTTAAGGGTCACCAGATCTCAGTGTTTCTGTAACTTGTAGACCTTAGCAGGAGCCTGGCCCGTTGAGCTCAGTAGATCTCAGAGAACAACTGAGGAGCAAGAGAAACGAGCAAAATTTAAATAGATCAGAGGAAATTTGGGGTTTTCAGGACGAACCTGAAAACATTTCCATCCTTCCTTCCATGTCGAGTGCAAACGTTAGTGTTCCACATTATGGAAGAAATTAAATAATAAGCACATAATCAGTCATTAAGAGGTTCTAGTTTGTATCATGAGTTGCCATTCAGACACACACGAGAGAAATAAAGGTCAACTGGCCCAACTTCATTATGATCTATAATATTGATATCTGGTGGTGTGTGGCTGCGTCCAGCTCCTGGTGCAACACTTTGACAGACTGCATGATAAATACATAGAAAAATAAAAACTTCCCAGCGATTCCCTTACACTTGATTGGTTAGTTTGGTTTGCGGAGGATCTGGTGGATCAGAACGGCCTGTAGTTCCAGAAGCTGGAGAAGACGGAGATCTGGAGGGAAGAGAGGAGAGAAGATCCGGTTAGCGACTGGGTCAGTACTGCCAGAACCAACACTGATCCAGAACACACACGGGTCCGTTAGTGACCTCCAGCAATGCTGCTACGTGAATTGTTGCTGTTTGAATTGAACGGTTCAAATCAGAGAACAGTTCAAAGTTCCTGAATGATAAAGTGAAGGCACTGTTCCTCATTCTACAACCTGATGGGGATGAGTTTATATGAAACCCATTTTTATCCAGACTAAATGATAAAAATGAAATATGAAGCTCATGACTGTGAGAAATTAAGAAAAGTCTGAAATCAACTGGAAACACCAGACTAAAGGTGTCTTCACACCTAGTGGTCCAGTAAACTCGGTTCAACATTTGTTCCATTTTCAGCTGCTGTGGTTCTCAAACCAACCAAAGGCTTTGAGCAACCTTTTCCCCTCCTCGCCTGTGGGGGCGCTGCACCAACAACCACAGACAGAAACGACACAAAAGCCTCTGAAGAAGACGCTGAGCACAACTTCCTTCTTCATGAAATGCAACCAGAAATGGAGTGGTATCAGATTTTAGCAGTTGGAGTCATTTCTCCCGCTAGAGCCAAATTAGCATGTTTGTTTGTTTTGGTTGTAATTACCCAGAATGCCCTGCGCTGTAGTCTGCTTCCTGCTTTTGGAGCAGTCTCCGGAGCGCTTTCCATTCACATATGCATTGGAAATGCATCAGAGTTCACTTCAACTGAGCCGAGGCCGAGGTTTGCAGGCGGACCAGAGTTTGATTATTCATTCACAGCTTCCCAAGCGAAGCAGACTTTCTAGACAAATGGACAGGAGTCGGATTAAAGCGGACTGAATGGAGCTGTTGTGAACGCACCCAAAGACATATTAGTACTGATTTGGCGTTAGTGCCGTTTGCTGTTGCTTTTTGGTAATTCAAACAGAAGAGGCTCTAGATTCGACATAGAGTTAACCATTAAATGTGATGTCATCCCTCCACAAAATTTCCTACCACAGTGATATTATTATCTAGGAGCATCATTACCATCCTGCAGAGTTAGGGGCAGGAACAGAGATATTAGTCTTCATGACTGTGCTTTGGTTTGGATCTTTGACACGTCACACAGAAACTACCAGCTGGACCCCACAGTTCACCACACACTGACCCATGATAATGGTATCATTTATATGAGCTCAGTGGAATAAGCTCTTGAGTTTTCATCTAAAAATGAAAGGAGCAAGAAAACAAACACAGCCTTGTAAGCAATGCCTCTGCTTCAGGCTCAGGCCCTGCTGATGCCAGCCCACCTTGTCCTTGAGTTGCTGACAGAGCTGCAGGGAGATGGTGAAGAACACCAGCGTGTCGCTGAGCCACGGCACCACACACTCCACCTTGTGAACGTGGCTCACCTCGAAGCGGTTGTTGTTGAGCTCACTGTGGAAGACAGTGTTAACGAAACACACAGCCTACAGCAGCTGACGTCCTGGGTTAGTGTCATTTACTCTCTTCACTCAGGACTGAGTCTCAGTCTAATTCTGTTTCCTGAGAACTCAGCTGGACGTTCATCCAACATCTGTCCAAAAGCTGCTTAGACAGCCACATGACTTTAAACACCTCAAAAATCAATCAGGTTCGCAGACCAATGCTTCTAAGAATGGCTTTAAATGGCATAATGGAGAGGCGCTGTCATGAAGACATGCCGATGGCACAGGGTCAGAAAGAGTAGGATCTTCTTAAAGAGACAGAGGCCCAATTTCAAGGCTTTATATTGCAAAATCTAATTTCTTATAAGTCATATTTGATATAAACAGCAGAATAACAACTCAATGTGGCATAATTACTTAATTGTGCTATAAAATGGCTCCATGTTCTAGAAAATTATATAGAAAATATGTAATTGATTTTTTTCCTCTTACTGATTTGAGCTCAGTAAGCTGCTGCTTGTAGCTCAGTTTGGACATAAAGCTGAACTCTCCTGGTTTGGTTTCCAATTTGTGGCCAAAGTGTAATTAGCTTACCAAGGCTTTTTTCCTGATGCTCATCAAATAAAAACAGCGACCAGCTCAGTCTGAGCTGGTCACTATCTGGAAATCAAACTTACAACATCGCTCCTGGATTGTGCAACACAGAGCTTCCTGTTGGCTTGAAGTTCTAGGGAAGACAGGAGGGAAAGCAGTGAGACAGCAGCCGGGTGAGCAGCAGGGAGGGTCCACTGCAGGGGTCACAGGCTCTGACCTTGGTGGTGTTGGGAGGCAGCACGTGCAGCTGGTAGACGGTCAGACACAGCTTGCTTAAATTGATGTAAAAGTTCACCATCACATCGCCAGGCATGGGAGGAGTGAACATTTTCTGGAGTTCAAATGACAGAAAATCATGTGAGGCAACAGGAAGCTGCAGGAAAGACAGAGTCACACACCCGGAGCGGAACACACACTCACTACAACCAGAACATGCAGCGTTTTCTACTGGTGGGACGGGACGACATGCAGTAACAAGGAAGTATGATGAAGGCAAATTGTGAGTATAAAAATCCTCAAAAATAGTAAAGAGTTGGTTCTGTTCTGTTGGCTAATCTACAGAACCAATCCCCTTTGGTTCAGAACCCAATCCCTTTTGGTTCAGAACCAATCCCCTTTGGTTCAGAACCAATCCCTTTTGGTTCAGAACAAATCTCCTTTGGTTCTATACATTGGCATAATGTCTCTTTGTTCACTCTTTTTGTTAGTGGTAGGGTTAGTTAGTACTAACCCTACAATATATATAATGCATTGACACCGTCCAGCAAACTGGACAATAAATTTGTTCTTAGACGCTAAAAATAACTAGCCTACTAGCGGAGGTAAATTAGCAGTGAGTCAGAAAATGCTATCAAGATGTCTGCATGAGAGTTAAACTTTTGCCTGACTGAAAAGTCACACAGGAAAACAAATAAATAACATAAAATATACATAACCAAACACTATTGCCAGGGCAAAATTTAAGAGTTAATTAACTTTTTCATAAAAGTTAATTAATACACATACCAAATGTTATTTTAAAAATAGGAATTTTTAAGATAAGCTGTTCTGGGCAGAACCAGTCGAGCTGCAGTTACACTCGGATTAAATGCCACTCAGACGGATTCTTTTTACTGATTAGATCACTTCTGAACGAAACTGCTCCGACTGGATTTGCTGCTTTCACAGCCGTGCACTAACGTTTGTGCGTCCAGCAGATAAAATCCCAGTGAAACACACACAATGAGCTGCGCTGCTTGAAATGCCAAAGGGACATGCATACGTTTGCGAGGTTTGGTTAGAGTCTTATAAATGCTGCCCGTACCATCAGACCACTGGTGGCAAGTTCTGGAAGAGTCAACGATGCCGGGGTGGTGAGGCGGTTTCTTGCTCTTGTCAGCTGCAGCATGATGGCGTCCATGAGCTGCAGAGTGAACAGAACCGTCCAGTTGTGATGACTACCGCTGTCAGCCACGTCCAGCTTTGCACCAAGGTGCCACTGAGCTCAGAGGAACTGACCTTGTTGACCTCGGCGCCTGTCTTGAACTGGTAGGTGTCGTCGCGGCTGTTCAGCAGCAGCAGAGCCTGGTTCACGTGGTTCCTGGCGTCCTGGATCTGACGGGTCAAGGAGAACCGAGAGGTTAGACTTTACTCAGGTCTGTCTCAGCCTCCAGCTGATCATTTCTTCACCATGTACCTTGAGCTGCATGCTCAAGGTACATTTTCACTTCACAGTTTCCTGTCTTTACTGCAAAAACACCAACTCCTACTGTTTCTAGTGCAAATGTGACTTATAAGTAACTTTGCAACAAGATATAGGATCTTGGGATTTTGCAAAAAAAAAGTTTTCATCTTGCAGGTATGACTTTCAAGACTCGTCATGAAACAGGAAGTTAAATTAGAACGGGGCAGAGGGGATTGGTCAAAATTTTTCGGCGTTGCAGCGATCAGACAGAAAATGAGAAAATACAGAAAACGTTGCAATCATTGGTGAACATAGCAAGTCTGCAGAAAAAAATTTGCAAATGCAGAGTGAATTTGTATTAATGGTTGCAACTACAATTTCCTAGAAGGACTGGTTAACCATCAATGACTTGTCAAGGTGTGTATTTGTAATGGGGAATTTCCCACAGTGAATACATTTAATTAAAGTCTGGATTATTTTAGACTTTTTAGGGTGATAAAAAGCCTCAAGGAAACTTTAATTGCTGTAGACAGAATTGTAGCTTATCATTGTGTTTATAGAATTGAAATAATAAAATAATAACACGGTTATGTTACTAACTGTTTCCAAGTGCATGGCTCTGTGAAACAACTAACATGTTGAAGGAAATGATCTCTGCTGCCTTTGAGCCTGTCTGTCGGCTGAACGTGTTGAAGTGACGGCGAGTAACGGTACCTGCTGCAGCTTCCACTGTTTGTCCTCTCTGAACTGGAAGTGCAGGACTTGGCTGCTCTTGGCAATTTTCAGGTTTATGTCCTGCTGAGCAAAGGTCAAAATTGAAATGACTTATAAGTAACTATATGTCACTGAATATCATTCAGCTTAAATCAGCGTTTCAGGAAGCAAACGCTGTAGCTCACCGCCTGAGTCAGAGCCTCTCCCTGCAGAGTCAGCACCCCCTTCACCTGATCCATGCTGCACACACACAAGCAAGAGGTCAGCCATTCACAAGCGCTACCGTGACGACACGCAGAGCAATGCAAACTGGGACGCTCCAGAAACAAGTCCACTTCCAACATATCCACACATTTTGACCCATTTTTGTCCCAATAAAAGCATTAAATCCAGTTTATGTTACAGTTAAAGCAACAGGCCAACACAAAGTAGCACAGGACTGTAGAGCTGAAGAGAAATAATACATAGTTTTAAAGCATTTTTACAAATGTACATCTTAAAAGTGAGACATCCATTCCTCTTTACTCCTCAGATTAGGGCTGGAAAGATTAATTAGATTAATCAGATTATTGAAATAATCGTCAGCTAATTTAGCATTCAATTAAATGTTAACTGGTGCATATAGACTACAAATTCAGAGAGGTAATTAAGACGAAACTGCACAAAAATATACAGTATATACAATTTGCATTTAGGATCTGTTCCACCCAGAACTCCTCAAGTGACAAAGTTTTAATCTCACCTGGTTCAAATTCTGGAAAATAAATCTCCCATTAAGCACGTTTTTCTGTGTAATTATTAATCTATTCATCAACCGACCACCACCAACATTATACTGATGATAAGTCAAGCAGAAAGGACTGAGCTTTACACATGTTTACGTCAGAAGGAATTGTTTGAAACTTCAGATTCATCCTTTGCTACCAACGATCAAGTGTTCACTAAAGAAAGCCAATAAAATGCTTTTCCTAAATTAGAAAATGAATTTTATTACATATTTAAATTTTTTATGTGTTTTTAATATTGCACAAAATAAACGTACGTGGTTAAATGAATGTGTCCATCCTGAAGCCTAATCCTAAACTGATCCTGAATCCTGATCCTGATCCAGAGCCGGAAAGGTGAGCCATTGAGCCCAGTCCAAACCATTGGTGCCATATTTGACTCCACCTCCTCCTGTTTATCCTAAAATGAACAGTTTCCTCTCTTCCCATCCTATCCTGTTCCTCTGAATTACAAGTGAGAGATGATCCTAGGAGTAACCACTGGATTTTAAACGTTTTCTAAATCCCATTAATCATCACAATAACTGATTTCTTAGATAACTGTTAGCTGCAGCTCTACCCAAGACTTTTGTTTGAGAAAATTAGAGAGCAAACAATGAAAGGTGAACACGTTTCCACTCTGAGGCACTAAACCAAATTAAGGGCACATTTCAGAGAAATAAAGAAAGAAGACAACAGGGGCAGTGAAGACATATTCACAGTCAAAGTTGAATTATTTCAGAGCCTCGGCTGAATCTTCGGGTCATAAATGGACAAAAGTAGCTCAGTTTAAGTAACTGACTTATTATTTGAGGCAAGAACACACACAGTGGCAGACAGCCACTTCATCACACAGGAAGCTACTGTTACCCAACAAACATTGTCTGCTTACTGTAAACTACAGGAGCTGCGTGGCTCAAAACAAACAGCCGGGTCTTTGGAAAGCTTACGTTGAGCTGCCCAGGATGAAGTTCTCCTGCTTGAGCTGACTCTCCAGGCCTGGAGTGGGCATGGAGAAACGTCTGGACGCCTCCTGTTAACGACAACCAACAAACATTTGACTCGGCAGACCAACTGGATGACTCTGTTCTAGAGGTGGGACTCCGACAGAGTCCCCACAGACAGCTATGAGGGGTGCCACAGGGCTCAGTGTTGGGGCCTGTTCTCTTGTTTTTATACATTTCCTCTCCAGGCCATTTTATTATGCGTCATATCATTTCTGTGCTGATTATATTCAGCTCCACTGCTTTTTTTAAGCAAAATTAACATTTAAAGTTGTCATTCTTGATGAACTGCTTTGGTAGTATTTTGGTTCTAATACTTGCAGGCGAATTCTGAAAACTCAAATTTTTGCCAAAGAAAATCAAATAAATATAGCTCCCCAAGATAAATAATAAGAATTCATCATAAAATTTTTGTCTCTTAGACTTTTAGAGCCCTATGTGGTCAAGCCCCAGCCCATCCCTTTGAACTCCTACATACTCTTGCAGTCTAATTTCTTCCACTCAAAGTTTGTTAATGGTTCCATGAACACATTTTGAGACAAGAGAGGATATATTTTTAGAGTGGTAACCCCTCTAAAACACCCGGATTGTACAATGTGTTGCCACCATGCATTGTCTTCATTCTGTGGATACAGCTGATAAACTTATGCATTCAGAGTGGAGTTTAAATATTTTTATGTTGTATAATGTTAATCTTATGAGTTCTTTTACATTTGTTTGCATATATATATATATGGTAGTATTCTTACTAAAGTTTACCCATCCTAAATATTATAGACCAAAAATTTTCCAAATAATCCTTTATTATAAAAGGATTTTATTCCTTTATTAATAAGACTGCAATCTTTCAAGCACTAAAAGAGAACTAAAATATGCTTGGAGCTGAAATGGTTAAATAATGGAGGTCTTTCTTAATCTTATTGACATTTTCTCTGTTTCTTGATGAATTCCTGGAATTGTTTTATTGCTTGGCACTAAGTTCAACTCCTACCTTAAGGATCTCCTGAAGCTGCTTCAGGACAGCATGTACTTCTTCTTTCAGCAGCCAGTTAAACTCCTCCTCCTGCAGAGAAGAGAAACACACTTAATCCCTTGAAGATTAATGCAAGCACCTTGTAGCAAAAGTACTGCAAGTCATATTTTTGCTACTTACAGATTGCAAAAGTACTGATACCTTCACTTTTTCTTTTTTCCTTTTTTCATATTTTGTCATATTTCAACTGTAAACCTCAATGTGTTTTATCAGATTTTCCTTTTGGTTTTAAACAAAATCTCAAGCCTTGCATATCACACAGATCTCTGTTCAATTCATCATCTATACATTTTGAAAAGGATGAACCAACTGAAGGCCTTCCAGGAAAACAATCACTGCCCATATAATCCAGAACATGTCATCTCCATGGTAACAAATTGTGGTACCCACACCACCTTGTGGGGATGTTTTTTTTTTCTTACTTGGAAAAAAAAGTCAGAAAACTTGAGACTGTGGTCGGACGTTCACCTTCCAGCAGGACAATGACCCTGTTAGAATGTTAGGATGGTCAAGTCAAAGTCCAGAATTAAATCCAACTTGAAATCTGTGTAAACTCTGAGAAGTGATGCTCACAAATGCTCTCCATTGAATCTCTTGAATTTTATTCAATATCAGAAAGCTAAGGTTACATTTATTTTAAAATAAGAAAATACATCATCTATTGCCTAAGATCCAGTAACCATGAAGTGAACACTTGATAATTTGTAGCAAAAGGATGCATCAGCAGATAGAACAACACTTCAAACACGTGAAAAGCTCAGTCTGTTCCACTTGATAACTGTGGTCTTTATGTTCACTGTTTTATAGATTAAACAATTAATTGGAAATTTAAAAAAAAAAACTAAATTTCAACTGTGAAAAGATAGAATTATGGCACTTGAGGACTTTTGAATAGAATGTATTTAGAGACAAAAATGTTCTATACACCTTAAATGCAACATCTACATATTTTTGTACAGTTTTGGCTCAACTGTTGCTCTGAGTATGTTGTTCTTTCAGCAAACGGCTTTTTTCCAGTCAGCATTTTCCAATTCACGACTAGTCGATAAAGTTAATGATTCATCGCTTAACTTCGACCATTCTTTTCAGCCCTAGTAGTGAAGTAAGATGTGGAACAGCTCCGTTGGTGGGAACAGTTTTACCAGAGACTGCGGACCCAAACACACAAACTGGTTCTCCATTCAGTGCGGCACGTTTTGCTTTAAGCTGAGGTGAAATTGACACATTGAGCAATGATGTAATAAAAGCCAGACATCTTAACTATGCATTGATGTATGATTGGTCTCAGTTACTGGCCTCCATGTTCAGTGATGCTCTCTGCTATCACACCGGGCCTTCTGTCAAACAGCAGTGACAGCGCGAGCTCCTGCTGCCCTCGCGCCTCTCCAACATGTAGGATGGTCTCGTGCTGCTGTGACCAGGAACTTAACAGTAAAATGTCCCGAAAGCGACACGCTATCGGCTGGGTCTGGATGAGACAGCTAGCTGGGTGTTTCAGCAGGTAGTCGCTGTGTGTCTCCCGGTCGGAGGAGCTTACCAGCACGGCTCTTTCCACCTGACTGGCCGCGGACATCTTCGGCAGCTCGGACAGGGACCTCTGCGGATGCAGCATTTTTCTGCGGCCAAGAGACAAACCCTGGTTGAGGAGTTTAGCGACACAGTCCTTTCTCTGGGATCACGGTGGGTTTTCTTTTTGCAGTCCACTAGCTTAGCGGAGGATGTGTTGCGTTCCAAACGGTCGTAAATAATATTGCCGATGACAGGGGGAAAAAATCTTACAATAAAGGTAAAAAATTATCCCTCTGTGACAGACAGTAAGCACTCCGCATTAACAATTGCTGGCTTTCGTTGAAATGCTAAATGTACGTGTAACTTTAAAGACAATTGAAAACAGGACGTTAGGCATCTGTTGTTGTGCGTGGGCAGGTAGTTGTTTTTCTCTGACCTATTTATCTTTAAAAATATGAGCATTTTAGTATTTAGGTTATCGGTAAGCAATCTTCTCGGGCTGAACGAGTTTATAATTTCATGTCACCCCCCAAAAAATCCCAAAAGACAAAAATGTTAGTCTTTACGAGACGCATTAAACGCAACATTCCCCTGGTCACACACTTGCTATTAAGATGTTCCCACCCACTAAGCCTTATATAGTAAGCCCCGCCCATTCGCACACGAACCAAACCCTAGTATGCAAAGTTCAGATGACTCGCTATCAGCGGCCAGCAGAGGATCGATGGAGTAAATATGAATCAGTTTGAAGCTATTTTCCAACAAAACAGCTGCAAAGCGAACAAATCGGTGTGTAAACACCGTTTGTGTGTTTTATGTTGTTTAGTTTGGGACATTTAGTGGTAAATATTCAACTCACTTTCGTCAAGTTTATTTGCGTAGCAGTTCAAAGTGCTTTACATGATAGTTGAGGACACTGTTTGCAGAACCGATTGAGTCGTGTGGTTTTTCACTGAAAAGGTGAAACATGTCAAAGTCCAGCCGGCCAGAGGAAGGTAGATTTCCACCGCAAAATCTAATAAATACATTTCAGAGATGAGAAAACCCTAAAAAGTTCTGCTTTGGTGTTTGGTGGCATCACAAGAGGAAACAGATTTCACACATTTCCACAGATTTTGAACCGATGGAGATGCAAAGAGTCCAGCGGGCCTTGATGGATCCAGAGTCTGTAATGGATTCTGCAGTGGGTGGAGAACCTGAAGCAAACAGTCTCCATGACAACGTTAACTTGTGCAAATCTGGCAATAAGCCAGTTTGAACTACACCAAATTTCTACTATATATTCCCAAAAACTACTTCTGATTATTATTCTTTTTATTTATCCAACTTCTTTTTTAATATTACAAAATTACGTTTTTTTAAATAAAAAAAACAGCAGGTACACATAAAAAATGGTTCATAAAAATAAATTAAGAAATAGACAACAAAAGTCTATTTCTTGTCATTATTTTGGAAACTATATGCGTCCACCCCACAGACATCCCATCAGATAAATTGTAACCAGACATTTTACAAAAATTGTATCTCTGTTTTAAAATCCTAAATGTTTATTTAAAAATGAAAACGAATTTCCTACAGTAGATATATAACAATGTTCATGATCTTTTGAATTTTTAGTTACACCAAATCAACAACCTGTTTGAATGCTGTACCAACAATCCGTACGAATTTTAATGCAAAACATGCAATACAAACAAAAAGCAAATCAATCTGCATCAGTAATCAGGAGAGGATTTATTAAACAGCACAAAATTCTTGGTATTTCTACATGTACACAAAATCATAAATAACCCCAAAACCAAACTGTCACCCTCTCTGTACTGATGGGATCCAGATCTTATGATTCCAATGCAATAAGCCAGACTGTAGGAGCCACATATTTATAAACCATTTACAGTTGAACGAAACCACCTACAGTATCGAGAGATAGAAGAAGTTAGTCATTCTGCAGAGTAGTTGTCATTAATTCTGGTTATAGTAAATACAAAAAGGGAACCCTCGTGTGCTATTTACAACTGTCTTCTAAAAACAAGGTTTTCATCCTTACAAGTGTCTGGGGAAAAATAAGAAAAACAAATCTTTACCATGGCAAACAGGAATTTTTTCTACACAACTTAAGAGTCCTATTTGAAGAGAAACCAATTCACACGGTGGCCTTCTGGTGGCCGCCCGCCCAACCAGGGAGCTTATTCATGTCACACAAACCAACAGAAGCAGGACAGCTTACTTCACATCCCTACTGTTAAAGTCACTCTCTCATTTTTTTTTGCATCAATATATTTGGTTATTTTTTATATACTTTATCTAGGAACTGTGAGCCGTTTGTGGTCATCCAGCGACAGCATCCTCCACATCTTTGGACTCCAGTGAATCTTTCTTTTTTTGCAGCATTATCTCATAAATTTATCACTCTGACTGGGAGTATTTAGTCCGGTACATATTTTTATGCCTCACTTCCAACACTAGGTTCTGTTGTCTCCTGTTTTTGAAGAGTGGCTAAAAGTACACAACCCCTAGAGGGACCCTGAAGAAAAAATTTTAATTGTCACGGGCACCCAATTGTTTTTTTTTACCCCTCCAATGTCCCTTTAGGGATTCTGTTTAAAAAAAAAAAAAAAAGAAAGGCGAGAGGAAACAACTAAAAGAAATGTCTTCACGGGAGATTTAGTTTTTTCCCCCTTCAATAAATAAATAAATGTGCTGAAATCAAAAGTTGAGTTTTCCTCCCGTTACTGCAAAAAAAAAAAAAAAAAAAAAAAAGCTTCTGGTAAATGTGGAGAGTGCTGCACTTCCAAGCTGGAGATCAACAGTTATTGAAATAATAATATTAATAGAGCGCAGAAGGGAAGGCCTGGTGGGAGATGAACCTGACGGAGCTCAACAGGCTGTGGAACAAATCGGATTGTTTTGTTTTCGTCACATTTCACGCTCCAAACGCACGAGGCAGAGTTTATGTGACATTGTTTAACTCGGTGGATCTCTGTTTGTTTTATCTGTTCATTTGTGTAAAGGATGAGATCACCAGAATGTGAGCGGTTTGTTTAACCCTTCATTAGCCACCCACAGCAGGGAGATGCGTAACGAGCCGCCTGATGGAGGTCGACTGTGTAACAGTTTATGTTCCACCAAAAAAAAAATCAGCTCAAAGCTGAAATAATGAGCTCTTAAATAAAGATTAACCATCAGTTAGTTGATTTAATGTTCTTCTGCGTCTTTATAAACTCCCCAATTAAACCATCAACACCGGGACTTCTTATAAGTTTCCTTTATCGATACAAATAAAAAATAAACAGGATTTACCTCCTTTAAAAGCATTAACTAAAGATGTGAGAACTCGCTGCAAAAGAAAACAAAAATCAACAATATCATCTGTGGAACTCAAGTTCTGGTGAAAATAGCTTTTACTACAGTTTAAGGCCTCAACACATCTGTTGCTCTGTCATTACACATCACACCCACTACCGTATGAAACAAACAGGAAGTAGCCCTGACCACGCTGCGCCACGGAGACCTACAGAGGAGCAGAAATAAATACATCTAGGATTGAAATACTTGAAGGGTTTCAGGATTTAAGGCAATGCAGTGGCATGTTCTTGGTGGTTTCTGTTACCAATTTAACAGTAAAAGAAAAAAAATAAAACAAAATTGCAAGAAATGCAAGAATTTAACTTAAAATACACACATGGGTAAAAATGTTGACGCGTGCACAAAACATGACAGCAACGCCTCCCGCCACACGGTGGGGCTATACTCCAATAAAGTTCTCCACGCTGGATTTTGTTGACCGTTTTTCGAAAAAGGAGTCTGCAAGCGGCAGCAGAACCTCGTTCTGGAACCTTCTGTCAGCGTTTCTTCTTCCCGGTAGAGTCAGTGCAATACTCGAGGTCGCCTTTTTTTAAAAAGAAAAAAAAAAAATCCCAGACTTTCGGGCTGGTGTGGGACGATGTGGGCTGGCACTGGGGCAAAACCAAATAAAACCACTAGAATTTCTAATAAAAACTCATTAGATGACAAAGAAGAGATAAATGATTAAAGACTGTGTGGTCCAGAGGATGGGTCAGCTCTCACTCTAGTGAATGTAGGCTCTGTAGACTGCAGAAATGTCGTTGTCTGACTGGTCCAGTGCTTTAGCTCTCTTGTACACCTGCAGGCAGAACAGAGAAACGGTGAAGCACGACCACAGAGAAACACTCAGGTAAATATGTCATCCCCACAAAGCCACCATTTTAGAGAAGCAAATGCATACACAAGTATTAATACATAAATTAGAATAAACTTAAGACTAAATCAGTTCAAAAAGTGAAACTCTTATAAGTTATTCCAGACAGTGGTTTATTTCATGTATTTAGTTCTGTTCATTTGGATTGTCTAGCTTTACAATCCTAGAGAAAAAGTATTCACTCCCTTTGATGTTATGACATTTTATAACATCAAAGGCTATAACCTTTGATGTTATAACATCAAAGGCTATAACCTTTGATGTTATAAAATCTATTAATTTTAAAACAATTAATTAATTGCTTTATTATTTGTAAAAGAATTAAACATCTAGGGCTGTCCTAAAAGAATATTTTAGTAATGGAGTACTCTATAGAATATTTTTACGATTATCAGAGGAATCGGCTCTCTCTCTCGCTCGCCCCAAAACCGTGACGACGCGATTCCGACAAAAGCCATCATGATCCACGCACTGCAACATTCGACAATCCTTGTTTCTCCCCAAAACACCGCGCAATTCCACACCATGTTGCTAGCACTTCACAACAACTTATAGGCGTTAGTAAGAGCGCTGCCCACCACAAACAGTCATCCGGGCAGAACACAGTGTGCTACTTAAAACATAATTTAACGAAGCTTCCAGTCAGATTAATTTTCCTTGAGGAATTTTAATAATGGAGGTACTCAAATCATTTCGAGGAATCGTTTCAGAAACATCCGCTTTCCTCGACACTGTAAAGCCGATAAAAGCCCAAAGTTCTCTTTCCTCAAAATTTGAATATTATATCAGAGTCGGATCTACTAGAACGATTCTCCATTTTAAAAGCATGAATATGTGACTGTGTGCTCAGCAATCTGCACCCAGTTCTGCATTAATGCAGCGTGGCGTGGACGAGTTCAGCCTTTACTTTTTAAATTAAATTTTTAGATTTCACTTTGGTCCCAATTATCAAAATGACATGAACTAACCTGCAAGGAAATAAAAGCCGCTGCTTGAAATGAATCTACATTCATCATGAATTTAACATTTTGAAAAGAAGTAGAGACTTCAATGACATCTTAACTGAGAGAGTCAGTACCTCATTGGCTGCTGCAGCCATCGGAGTTGGATGGTTGGCCATGTCTCCCATGGAGATGGCTAGCCTCAGGTCCTTCTGAATGTGTTTCAAATAGTAGTCTGGTTTAAAGTTGCCTTGCAGGATGTCTAGAAGGAACACAAACACTGTTGTGCCATGTCTGTCTGAACACCAGAGCCGCTTTACAACGTTTGTACGAGTTCTTACAGCAGAGCTGAAGACTAAAGAAACAAAACAAAACATTCCAGCTGTCAGTCAGATGACAGAGACTCACTCTGACACTTCTGGTCTACGAAGGTGCTCGCCATCTGGCCCTGGCACAGGATGTCCAGGAAGGTCTGCTGTGATTGGCCGGTGGCCTGAGCCAGGGTGAGCCCCTCTGCGATGGTGGCCATGAAACTGCCCTGGACCATGTTGAGGATGAGCATCATCCTCGCTGCGTTGCCTGCTTCACCTGGAGACGCAGAGCCACATGGTATGACCTCACACACCGCAGGATGAACAGCGGCACATCCTGCACTGCAGGGCTCCCCACACCTTCTGGTTTGACATTTTGTCACAGCACAACCACATATATAAAAGAGTTTTGGGGTTTCATGTGACAGATTCAAATAAAGTAGTGCCTACTTGTCAAGTGGGAGGACAACGATTTATGATTTTCAATGGTTTTTTTTTGTTTTTTTTCCCCATCCAACCCCTGGAAACACTTTGATCTGAACCAGGTTAGTGATGTTTTCCCTTCATAGCATTTTCTGCCTTTCCTTTTTTTATTCTTTACCTAATCAACACATCAGCGCAGCTTCCAGAGACGAGCTACCTTGTGTTTTTGTTGTTTGGCTGCTAATAACACCTGGTAGGTTTAGATGTCAGCTTGGCGCAGGACACGTGTCCAGTGCAGCCTACGTACCGAGGAAGAACGAGGTCTTGCCCATGGCCTGAAAGCAGCTGCTGCAGTCCTCATAAACCGTTCTGTCTCCAGCTGCCAGGATAACCAGCATCCCATCGTTGGAGAGCTGCTGGCTTCCTGCCACCGGAGCCTCAAGGAAGCGGCCGCCCCGTGATGTGATCACCTGGCACAGAAACGCACAGAAACGAGCGAACGCATCATTACGGAGATAACATCCTCTTCCAGAGTTATAGATGGACAGTGCGACCTGGTTGCTGGGTTACCTGGGAGAGCTCTGTGATGGTCTCTGGGTCTACAGTGGACATCTCTATGTAGCATTTGCCTGGCCTGATTCCCTGGAGAACTCCACTGGGCCCCAACACCAACTGCAGCAATCACAAAAAAAACTTCAATTTTGCCGTTGCTTTGGTAGCTTCAGGAGCAAAGCAGCAAGAGAAATCAGAAAGCTGAGCATGTTACATAACATTTACAAACATAAATACATTTAAATACATAATCTATATCTTATAACGATTGAAAAACAGATTAGATTTTTGGCAAAAAAATTACAAGAAGTTATCACATTTAAAAAATATATTTTTTTTTTACATTGACTCCCTCCTGCTTTTTTTGGGCCCCTGTTTGAAAAACACTGTTGCGAACCTTTACTGACTTTAAAGCAGCAACATGTAACATACATTTTTCTTATATACCAGCTAAAACTATCACCATGTTGTTACAGTATAATATAAAGACAATCTGTGACAATAAATTTAGCCTTCTCCCTGTGGACACTGCTCTGTCAAAAACAACCAATCAGAGCTATGAGGCGGGTCTTAGTGCTGTTAATCACCCTCACTCTCTGCCCTCTCTTGTTCTCTGCTATGTTACAGCCAGTCATTAATGCTAAGGCTAGGTAGATAAACAGTTTTCCTGGAACGATAAGTTGTTCTCCGTCATTAGCACATAGAGCAGCGTGTACATGAGGTAATTGACAGCACTAAGATCCGCCTCCTGGCTCCGATTGGCTGTTTTTGACCCTGCGCGTTGCATTTTTTCAGGCAGCAATAGCAGCTCACAGCTTCTTTCACAGATTATCTGTCCCATATTACAATGTCCTAACACAATCTGATTTTTGTAAAAGTTACGTACTGCAGCTTTAAATCAATATCCTGCTCTGACCGGTTTCCACAGCATCCACTTCCAAGACGTTATTTGAGCATGTTAGAGTTCAACTACTCTGAAATAATATGATACTCACGTCCCGGGCAGCCTTGGGGTCAGACACACATGAGAAAGTGATGTCACACATGGAGGCCACCTCTGCAGGGGTCCGGCCTAACCGAGCCCCCTCCTGGATGAACAGGTCACACTGAAACATAGCAGAGAGGACATCAGGCCCACCTCAAGATTCTCACAGTATTTTTGTTTTATTGTAATTTTGGTCCATTCCTCCTGACTTGTTGCTTCGATCTACACCATGTTGTAAATTATTTTGCAAGTCATATTTTCTCAGATTTTCCTAGAAGGTCAATGCAAACGATGGTCAGTATAATTTTCAAGTCTTGAACTATTACAGTATGAATCAAATTTTACTGAACCTCCCAATGAGAGCAGGACTTTTTTTCAAAAATAATAAACTCGAAATGCACTGTTCCAAATTATTTCTCTCTTTCCCATGTTGCTTGAAACCTGTGGCCTGCTTAATAATGTGGAACATCCTTCTTAAGCAGATTTCCTTTAATTGAGCTCACCTGACAAACTCTGAAATTAATTACAGTGATTCAAAGAGCCCTAACACACAATACTGTCTATGAATTTTATAGCACAACAAAAAATTTTACCTTTATGAAACTTAAATCAAATTTGCATAATAATTCAGACCCGGTGTATTCCCAACATCCCAATCAGTCCTGCAGCAAAACACCCACACACCAACAGAGCCTTTTCTTTCAAAAGCACAATGATTGTTACCAGAGGTGGGCGTATCGGTCCAAAATATTGATAATGTCGATAGGGATCATTACCAAGCCAGAATTGATCATTATTGGATCAATACTGGCTTGGTAAGATTGATACTTAAGTTTCAGATTGCCTCTTGAAAATTTATTTTTTTGTGTCACTTCTCAGCTTTACCTCAGTTAAGATTTTAGAAGAAAATGTGCAAAAATTTGTTTGCTTGAAGCTTTCACCAACCGTCTCATGACAGTACCTTTTCTGCAGTGCGATTCCACACAGTGACAACGTGGCCCATTTTCAACAAGTTGGAAACGATGCCGCTACCCATGAGTCCTAGACCCAGGAAGCCTATCCTGCAGGGCGATGAGCCAGAGTGCAAAAAGTCAACTTTATGCATTAAAAAAAATATCTCAGCAGTTTCCAAATGAAAGTTTTCATTTGGCTTCTTGATTGGAGGTCCTCGAGTACCTTTTATCTGTGGGTGTGATACTGCCATTAATAGCTGTGCTGTCTGCTGCTTGGATAGAAGTTGAACCTGTGACCTGCAGAAAATAACAGCTGTTGATGTCACAGTAAAGAAAAGATTGAGCTTTTCTTTTTTTTAATTTTTTTTATTTACCTCCTCGATGATTTTCAGCCGCTTACTAATCGGTTCCATTGATGAGGCTGGCTGTAGAGAAAAACACAAGGATCAGTACACACAAAGATAACGCTGAGGTGGAGCGTCAAATTCACAACTGGGCTGTTAAAACTAGTCATGCTTCACATAAAACAGCTAGAGATGTGTACAGCATCATCCACTCTGATTATTCTATGGATTTATACTGGAAGAAACAGGGCTTGATGAGAACAGTCTGAAGCCAACAGCTGATGGGTCATCTAGTGTAGGTGTGGGGGACCAGGGACACATCACAGCTGGGTGTGTGTGTGTGTGTGCGTACTTGGTAAGCTTTTCTTCTTCTGTCGTTTTTACTAACCTTCTGAAGACCAATTAGCCATATGGGGATCAAAGCTTAATATAGTCCTCATACAGTGGTCCCCATTCTTTAGGGTCAAAGGTTAGATTTAAAATATGGCATGAATGAAGTTTTGGTTAAGGTGGGAATAGAGGACGTGTGGGTAGGGTTGGAGAAAATGTCTGGGTGAGGCATGATGTCATTCCCTAAGATGAGTATGGGTAGAACTGCAGATGTGTGTGTGGATGGGATCAGGGACTAAAACCCAATGCACACTACAGTTTTGAACATTATTGTGAAAAATGTTTAACAACAAGCTTCAATTTTGTGTTTTCTTCATTCAAATCCCACCAGATTGGAAGAACTCAATTCGAAGGGGTGTGAATACTTTTTCAAGGCATAGTAAATAGGTGATAATGTAAAGTGGACTGTGTTGTTTCCTCTTACCTTTTCGGACTGACTGAGCAGGAAGTGATGGAAATGTGGGTCATCCTTGACAGGCTGGAAGGCAAAGAGCTCAGTGAGACGGTGTGTATGGGTGTGTGTGAGAGCAGAGAAAACACTGAGCAGGGAGGGAAAAACACAGATTCAAAACGTTCAATCAGAGCAAACCAAGGCGGGTTTTTGATTAGATCGCAGTTTGTATCGACTTCTTCTCCAGACCATTCAGAAAAAAGTCAAACAACAGTTGAGAGATTGAAGGTGTGTGTAGTAACACGGGCCAGGAGACGTTTGGAACAACACAACTCCAGCTTCAGCACCGCTACAGCACTTCCTGTTTCTGATGCTCAGCTCCTGCTGTGTGTGGCTGATGGTCCGTCTGTCCCCATCCCCACCTCATAGTGTTACATCTTCCAGAGCTTTCCCACTAAACGGCTTCCGGTTCTTAACTGGCTCTCCATGGAGCAGATTTATGCCATCTGTGTTTTACATTTATTTGTGCGTGTGTGTGTGTGTGTGCTGGTTGGGGAAACTCATGTTGGTGTTCATGGAGTTGGGATTGGAGCTCGTTGGGAGCTTTTGATCCTGGGCCGGCTCTGGTTGGCTGGCTCATTTTGATCGTTTTAGTCTAGTAGCTGATCATTCTGATGATTAACCAGACAAAAACACAGCAGATTTGTCATTAAACTACTTAAGCCTTTTTTGCACAATATTAGAAATAGATTCAAAAATGAAAACAAACAATTCAATTTCAGAGAGAGATTCAGATGTGATGCAATGTCAAAATAAGATATGACTGACAAGTATGCAATGAGACAGACTTTCAGAAATCTTTCACTCAAATTATAATTTCACAATTTTTATGAGCTATACTTTTACTTCACTTTGCAACTGTAGATTGGGGGAGAGCGGTTGTAGGTTTAACAAACGTCAAAAGCCAAACGGCACATTTTAGATTTCTGAAGCCCTGGAGGAAGCCTAACGTACCATGTCGACATGTTCCAGAGGAAATGCTTGTTTTTATTCAGACTTAGCAGAAAGGAGGCGGCTGGATTTTGCTCTAAACTCAGGAGAAACTGGCTCCACTGACACGAGCATGCAGATAACTCGTAGTTCAGTCTGTGTGAACCACTTATTCACTAGTCCACGAGTTCTTCTCTATTTCATTACACACACACCCCCACACACCGGCCTAATACTCCTTCATCCAGTGAGGTCAACCTCTTCTCTTTCCTGGTTCTCTTTTCCTCCACTTAACGAATCAGGACTTCTCATTTCTGGGCAACCTCAAACCTGGAGCTCTGCTTCTGCAGTCGCTCGCTGACCGTGTCGTGATCTCACACACACAGACACACACAACCAACGAGCAGCATCAGCAGTCAAAGGTGAGCACCAAACAGGTCAGAAGGGAAAGGTCTGCAGTCGTTGGTGATTTAAAGCCAAAGTTAGGGTGAAGCTCAGGTAGAAAAACAGCAAGCAGGGCAGGCTGACAGCAGGGGGAGCCGGGGAGAGGTTCACCTACACTGCTTTCCCATTTGAATCCTGAACCAGGTCCGGCCCCCAGCCTCTCAAGAGCCGACGGCTCGGGGTCAGAGTCAGTTAAGTCCTTAAAGAGGAAAAAGACAAATGTTCACCTTTAAAACCAAAGGAGAGGAGGAATCTGTAGTAGTCCGTAGCTGCTGAGGAGAGGGGCATATTTGTTTCCATTTAGAGAGCAATGTTCAGCAGCAGAGAGCTGGTGAAGGGCAGTGTGTGAAGGGAAGGCATCCAGAACTGACAGGGAACTCATCTGGGCTGGTGGAGGACTCTACTCTAAACTCAGCGCACACACAAGGTCTGAGGCTACAAAGTTTAAAGCTGCAGGATGTAACTTTTACTAAATTTTTTTTTTTTTTTTTTTTTGCATATTTGTTAAAACTGTCACCATGTTGACAGAATGGTAAGAGACAGATAATCTGCGAAAAAATTGAGCTCCCTGAGCTGCTGTTGTCGTCCACACAAGTGTACGACTCCTGTACATTTGTGTACTGTCAATCATGCACATGTACTCGCTGCTAAATGTTTGAGCAGCAGAAAAATAACTCACCATTTCAGGAAAACCATCTTTTCCCACTGCCATTGGTGGCTGAGCTAACTAGCTTTATCATTCACAACAACACCTGCTATCGGCTGCTGTAGCGCAGCAGAGACCAACGGGGGTAAGTGATGAGCAGTATATCATGGAGAGTGATTGACAGCGCTGAGACCCGCCTCCTGGCTCTGACTGGTTGTTTCTGACAGATATTTTCACAGATTTCTAACAAGTTTTTTAAGCCACATGAAAACAGTAGTGGTGGAAGGATCACTTCACATCGATATGTTCTCTTAATAATACTATGAAAACATGTCATGGATGATCAGCCATGCCCAAGATTGACAGAGAAAATCATTTTGGAATTATTAAGTATGTCATACTGAGACAAGACAAAAAGCCTGAATTTAAGAAAACAAAATTTGGACCATAGCTGTAAAGTAAAAGGTTTTCACTTTTTTTGTGAGACTATAGATTTTAAAACAGAAAGCATTTTCTTCACTTGACCCCATTAGCTTTCTGGGGCACCACTGACCTTTTCAGAAGGGTCCTTGAGTGCACTGAGGTCCTCGTCGTCCTCCTCTAGAATTTTCAGTGGCTTGTTGGAGGCTTTTTTTCCTTTAGATTCGCCTTTGCCCTCAGAGTTCTGCCAAAAACACACACTGTCACGTTCAGCCTCCAAACACGTCTGAAGGTCTGAGAAGGCTGTTAGTTTTAAATTAGAGTTGCTACGGCGACACAGTCCGGCAAAACAGTGACCAATAGTTGTAACATCTTACTTATTACTGCTTAAGTGTCTTGAAAACTTTCCCCTCTCTGAAATAACTCATGTCAGTGACAAAATGTTTTGGATATTTAAAATATCTTCCAGTTCCAGTGTTGAATGTTAAAATGTGCATTATTATCCCAATATCAATATATTACTTAAGAAGGATCTTGGAATGGCAATGTGGATACTTTTGGAGAAGCTGGTGTACTTTTGAATATCGGAACAAAACCATTTCACCCACTAAGACAAGATGCTATGGTTTCCAGTGTCAGTCTCCACTCCCCTACCTGTTCCTTTCCTTTGGCTTTCTTCAGGTAGTCCTCCACGGCATCAACGGCCTGCTGGAAGCGCTTCCCTTTATTGATCTTGATCATCTCCTCTTTGTGGGGGTGGTAGGGCTTCAGCTGTTCCACTTTGATCCAGGCGCTGGTCAGAGAGACAAGAGCTACTGCAGCACATCTATCAAGCATGTGGAAACCAGAGCAGGTCCTCCTACTTACTGGTCTTCGGTTCCAAAGAATTTCACAAAGTGGCATTTTTTGCCCCGAGGCTTTTTCAGGTCCTTGGGGGGGCTTACTATCTGAAACGCACAGGAATACGTCACAGTAAGTAGTGAATGGTGTTGAAGCACTAGTCTGAAGGTAACGTAGAGGAGTCGTCCCTCACCTTTCCTGGCCATGGTGGGTAACGGCCCAGCTTGCCCCTGAAATAACAACAGATATTAGTGGAAATCTTCTCTGTGGTGCTCAAATGTTTCAAACATTAAAACTAATTTCTAGATAAGCTGCTGTAGGCCTGAGGCTCAGATTGTGCAAAGCGCTGGATACTTACTCCCTAAACTCAACACTTGAAGCTTAATCTCTCCTTAGCACAGAGATTTACCTAACTCTGATGAACTAGACTCTTTGAGGAACCAAGACAGTCATTAGCCACATAATTAGCATTGTTACAGCAACACAACTGAAACATCGACACTTTGTTGTCGCCCCCAAGCTCCACTTACAGCCAATTCTTTTTCCTTCAGACAGTTTTGTTTTAGTAACAGTAAAGATGTTTCAAGCTTTCAAACAAACCTTAATATGATCTGACTAAACAGAAGCTGGATGGGTTACGTTTAGCAGCAATAACTGGCTGCAAGTGCTTGTGATAAGCTCAGCTTACATCCATCAGTATTGAGGGGTTTTAACATGAACAATCTGTCTCAGTTCGTGTTAGAGACGCACCGGTTGCACTTTACTGGTCAACTGCAGGTTACCGATCTTTAAAAGCCCTGACCTGCCCGTTCTGATTTTGGCCAGTAATTGTTTTTGTCTGAAATTTTGCTAAATATCGAAAGAAAGTCGCTGAGCTGGTGACAATGGGGTGACCGTTAACTGATATCATGCAGACCTGACTTGAAGGAGGTTTAAGTCCAGGCTTTGACTAGGCCACCCCAAAACCTTCCCTTGGTTTTCTTTTGTAAACAGAGGTTTTTTTTTTTTTTACTTTAACCAATTGAAGACAAACTCCACAGGTTGATTTTCGGCTGTATCCGTTTAAAGAGAGCCGACTAATTGTTCCAGACTTTAGAAAGTAGAACGCTATAGAAAGCTTCATGGTCTGATTACTATCGTTAGGATGTGAGCCTCTAAATCATGTTTAGAGGCCCAAACATGATTCTGTCATGTTGACCATAAATTATTAGTTTAATAGATGAACTAATAATTTAGTACCATTACTGTTTTATGTTTAGGTTGATGCCAAATACAGAACCCCAGAAAATAAGTCTTCTATTATGTTGCAGGAAAAAAATTAAAAACATTTTTTTCTATGTCAACAACAGGTTTTAAAAGAGGCGTGGTGTATTTTATGGTGCAATCGAGTAACTATGTTACCTTCAGTTGTTATATGCATTAAAGTGCTTTACATATTAAACATGACTCAAAAGAAATTTGACTCCTTTAAATTGGGCCTATGTCTCTTTAAGAAGCCAATACTCTTTCCCACTTTCTGCCTTCAACACATCATCATTTTGCTGATGATGCTGAATCAGTGATAGTTTTTGAAAAGTAACTTTGTTTACAGAGACTTCATGATCCAGTTTAATTATTGTTATTTTTAGCTGTTTTATTGACTTTGTACATTTAAAATGTTTTCCAGTTTCTCTGTTAGATGTTTTTTTTTTTCTAAATTAACAGTTTTTTTTTCTTTGAGAAAGTGTATTTGTATTAACATGCCATTATTGTTGCAGTATTTGAAAATGGTCTCAAAATGACAATATTATCGTTTATCGCAAAAATTTCTGGGACAATTTATCGTCCAGCTAAATTTATTATATAAATGAGACGGTAATGCTCATCTTAGAAGCAGCGTGAATATGCAACCAAACGTTTGTTTTCATGCTCTTGAGTAATACTTGAGGCAACAGTGGTGGGAGTCCAATCCGGTTTGAACCCAAGCTCAGTCATCCTGTCCCTGGGGAAAACCTTTCACCCACCTTGCCAGCTTGGTGGTCAGAGGCCTGGTTGCAGCTGCCACAGTGTCAATGTAGTGTAAAGCATTTTAGGATTCTCCAGACTTAATAAAGAACTTTACAAGTACAGGCCATTTACAGTCACCATATCATAATATTTTTGTCATGCTTATGATTTTTTGGGTAACATCCGTACATTTATTTTCAGGGTTCTGAAAATGAATACAAAGCAGAGGTGGATGCTTCAGGGTTTAAGGTTGTATAAACAGTCAGGAAACGTTATAAGAGTTTTAAGAGCTAACTAAATGAACGCGTTAGTGCGCATGTTGATCCGCGGTCTGGGTGGCTCTGCAGAAGTCTGGTCAAAGTCTGACTCTTTCACAAGGCCGAGCCTGCTTTAACTGCCGCTTCACGGGTTTGGCTTGTTCAAACACCTGCACCGATGCTTAACTTTCTGTCGAAATTCAGAGTCCGCCTAATAACAAGACCCAACTTTCCCCGTTTCCTCATTCGCTGAGATGAAGGAACTCGGAGGGCTGAAGGGGGTAAACAGCAGTCAATGTTGTCATATCTTCGGTAACACGTGATCTACTCTGGCTGCTTGCTCACTGTTTTATCCAAACGAGAGGAAAGTGTCTCTGGCGCTTTACGCCGTTTTCTGTTTTACTGCCTGAAAGTCATTTTACACAAAGAGGCGCATGTAAATAAAACAAGAGCTCGCGCTAGGTTAATAACACGGAAACAGAGCAGGCGCAGGGTCTAACGACATCCGCTACTAGCTATGATGCTAGCACAACTAGCACAAAATGTCAACAAGAAGAAACTCATAGTCGAAGCTTTACAGAGTCAACAAGCAGGTCGCAATTCTGGAGCACAAAACGACACGTTGTGACCGAATAAAGTAACTGCGAGCTTTACACCCTGCTCCAGAAGTTGTTCCGCTAACAGGGAGCTAGCACAGCTAGCTCTGCTTGGTTAGCAACTTGTTTGGGTTGAACACCAACTAAGCTTCTTCACTGTGGTAATTCCTCTTATCACAACCAAAACCGGGCCTTCTTTTAAATTAGCAGCTACAATAGCATCCTATGCAGTTTGAGGAGAAAAAAAGAGCGCGTAATGTTATTTAAAGGTCATCTCACCACACTAGATCCCCGATCCTGAGGTGCACCGCCGCCATCTTTCAACTTAAATAAAACGTCGCACTGAATGAGAGGAAAAGACAACACACACCCACTAAAGCCTTTCTCCGTGTGTGGGCGTGTAACATCCGCCCCCTAGTCCGACTGCATTCAGCAAACACAGCGTTCACAATCATATTAAATAAGATAAGAACGTCAAAAAACACGGTTTGAAACTGTAATAAGCTGAGATCCGAATAAAAGACGCAGTCTAAAATCACTAGGTTTTCCTGGTTCCATCACATTTCATGCTTTAAGTGATTATTCTAGTTAACGATTAATTAGTACTTTCGGTATATTTTTACCACGAGGAGAAGTAATGTATTGATAAAACAACCCATTAACACCCTGTTACAATATTGATAAATTATAGCTCTCTCTCAATTTGATGAGGTCTTCTTTAAATTAAATAATATTGAACATGTTTTCACATTTATGTAATTTGGCAGTATATAGTAAAATCTGCTTTGATTAAATTGATAAAATAATGTTTAAGCGCATAACTGTTATCTTGAAGGTTCTGTTTATGTGGCCCTCTAGAGGGCAGTCTTGAGTCACACATATGATGCAGAACTTTTGACTTTAATTTTAGAATAATTACTCAAGAAAAAAAATCAAATGTTAATGTTATTTTTTAACCAAAATGACTGGTGATACTATTATTGAATATTGCAATGACAATATTAATAACAATCAGCTCATACTTTTCTGACTCTTTTGTCTGTTTCCATCATTACATATGGAGACCGTTCTACAGGGCATATACAGCATAGCACTTGAAATATATCCTGTAATAATATCAAGTTGTGAAATATCAACAAAAAACAAACAAACCAATCAGTACTTCTGGCAGCATCTTCTGCATAGCTCCATGTTTCCCCTTCCTGAAAAGGTTTTGAACCATTTACATTGTTTCAGTTCATAACTTAGTCAGATCCTTGTTTCCTTTCAATAAGCCAGCTATAACAGCTCATTAAGGTCTGCGAGCCTGCTCTTATGAATGCACACATTTTCTTGATCGTGTTTAACATTTTATTTTTTTCTTATTACTCATAAAAATGTGTATGCCAGTAAATAGGTTATTCATATGTATATTTTTTTTAGCACCAATCTTGTATGTTTTTGCTTTAAACAAAAGTGTTGCTGGACCAGTTCTATTCTGTCTTTTTTGTTTGGGTTGCTGCAGATATTTGCTCAAACTGAGCAGAGATCTATTGGGGGTCTCTTCTTGTTAAAAGTGGGTTTCTTTAACCTTTGCAGCAGCTCCTCCTCCTGATCAAGCATACGACAAAGGTACTTGCTTGATACATTCAAGCAGGTTACTTTGATAACTTCTTACCAATTGGCATTATAAACTCAGTTTGACAACACTAGGACCAACTTTAGAATGAATGCATATTTGATTAAGTCCATATGACTTGATCGAGCAGGTCTTATATTCTTTATATGAACCGGATTGATTCTTTTGTTAAGTGCCTTTAGTTTAGACATCATTTGTTTTGCTTTGCACCATATACATGAACAAATTAATTTAGCTGAATCAGTCAGTTTTAATGCATTTTTGTTTAAAAGCACAAAAAAAAGCCAAACAGTGAGATTAAAATAGATTTATTTAGAGCTTGATGAATACAAAGTTGGATGAATAAACAGCATATAACCAGAGGGAATCCCTATGAAGTGAGGAGACATTTTAAACCCAGTACAATGATAAAATGAAAGAAACGATCAACCCTTTCACCTACTCAAAGAAATTAAAGTTTATGTTAATCTGTCTTTCCCCAAAACCTCCAGTGGCTGTAAGGGTACTTCATAACCA
The DNA here is from genome assembly GCA_902982915.1 of Phalloptychus januarius. Lineage (NCBI taxonomy): Eukaryota > Metazoa > Chordata > Actinopteri > Cyprinodontiformes > Poeciliidae > Phalloptychus > Phalloptychus januarius. The sequence goes on from CADWAE010000476.1 coordinate 1,391,189, forward strand.
ACCATGTATTCAAGTGCAATAAACCTGAATTATATGCACAATCAAATAAATACATAGTTTGGAAATTAAGGGAGAAAAAAAGCCTGGTTGCTGCAGTATTAAACAAAATGGCATTAATACCAGAGTGACGAGATAGAGAACAGTGTGGAGGATTTTAAACAGATGAGTACAGATGGTGATCGGTGAAGTATGTGAATGGTGAAGTTTACTTTTGCTTGCTTGACACCATTACACCAAACTCCTGGATGGATATTTCTTTGTTTAGGTACTGCTGATGCTGACTATCTGTGATGTGCCCAAGACGTAGTGCGTCATCAATGGAGAACTTCTTCCCTGATTTTCTGTCGTGAAGCACAGAAAACTCTCTAGATGGGTCTTTAACTGTGATCTCTTCCCAATCACACTCCTGGCTCTGCAGGTTAACAAACATCTTCCAGTCGATCAACCCTAGTCGGTATGCCTCTTCAGGTCGCATCTCTTTTCCCGAATCAGGATCAATGACGACAATGGATCTGCGGAGGTGACTTTCCCTTTGCTCTCTCTTCATCCTCACTGCTGCGAGGTTCTTTTTAAGCTTTTCAATTTCCTCATCTTTTTGGGCCGTTATGCGTCTTAGCTCTGCGAGTTCCTTCTGAAGTGATTCAAGCCTCAGCTCCAAGTTCCTGCCATCCTCCCTGGGTGCAGACTCGGTGATAAGTCGAGTCTCTTTATAGGTGATGTCAATCTCTGAACGAAGTTTGCGGATCTCATTCTGCAGCCTTTGGTTTTCTTGTTGGAGGCGATTACTTTCGTCACGGATGTAGTCCAGCTCTTTAGTGGACTTTGTGTTGGCAAATTCCATGTCGGACAACTTGGACCTGAGGATAGACAACTCCTGGTCAAGGTCACGCTTTCTCCTCTTCTCATCTTCCAATGTTCTCCTTAGGTTTTCAATTTCAAGCTCAGCCTCTGGGTCCCTCTCCACTTGGACTTTCTCTGTACGGACAACTTTTTCCTTCACATCCATCTTCTCCAGGGTGAGTTGCTGCTGAATGAGAGCGTTCAATTCTTTCTCAAGTAGGGTGCGTTTGTGTCGCTCTTCGTCAAGCTGCAGTTTGAGGATAGAATGTTCCTTCTCCTGTTGGGGATCCTGCTGAAGTACAACCTTCTGTTTGACAGTCACCTTTTCACGGTTTTCTTTGTCCCGGATCTCCAACTCGTCAAGTCTGACACGAAGTCTCTGGATCTCCAGCTCTGCTTCACGCCTTGCCTTGCGCTCTTTCTCTAATTCTCTCAGTTGCTGGTCCAGATCAGCAATCTGTCTCTGCAGTAGAAGGAGCTCTGATTGAAGGTTCTCTTTTTGCTTTTGCTCACTGTTGATACTGTGTAGGAAATTGTCACACTCTGATTTGAGAACAGGGTCTTCTTCCATCTTAACCACTTCTTGCTGAATAATTTTCTCTCGCACCTGAGACAGATCCATCTTCTTTAGCCTAATCTTCTCTTCTTGCGCTGACCGTTCTCCCTCAAGATCAAGACGTTTCTTCTGTTCGTCAGCCAACTTCCGTTTCAGAGTCTCAATCTCTTCTTTAGTCTTGGGATCTTCTCTGTACTGCACCACTTCATTAACCACCTCTTTCATCTGGATTTGAGGTTTGGTTGCCTTCCATCTTTCGATCTCGTCCCGGAGCTGACGGATTTCCATCTCAGATTTTTCTGTCAGGTGAGTTTTATCAACGATTTCATTGCGAAGTCTCTCCAGCTCTCTTTCCGTCTGTGGATCAGTCTTATATTTGATCACTTCTTTGATGATCTCTTTGACTTCAATTTGAGGTCCTCTGTTCCTTAGCATAGCCAGCTCATCCTGCAGGGATTTCAGCTGGAGTTCAGCGTCTCTGTAGCGCCGCTGTTGCTCCACAATTTCAAGACGGAGGTTGGCCACCTCATTCTCAGCCTTGGGGTCAGGGCGGACAATTTCGCGCACCTTCTCCTGAACCACAACCTTAGACTTCTCTTCTTCCAGGCTTTGAATTTTCCTCTGGAGGTCTGTCTTCTCCCGATGTAATGACCTTCGCTTGGTCTTCTCATCCTCATACTGCCTTCTGAGGTTTTCTACCTCTCTTTCAAAGACAACATCTTTCTCCACTTTCAGTACCTCTTTGATGGAAATCTTCTCCTCTGCAATTGCTTTCTCCTTCTCCAACCTTCTGAGCTTCTCCTGAAGGAATTGCAACTCATCCTCCAACTGCTTCCTGTTATCCGTTTCTTTCTGTTTCCTGTCAAGGAGGAGTCTGTACTCTGACTCAAGTTGTGGGTCGTTCTGGACCTTGATCACTTCCTCCTCAGTGATCACTTCCTGTTCCTTGTTTTTCTCCTCAGCCAGTAGGTTAACCTGCTTTTGGATCTGAACGAGCTCATTGTCTTTCAACATCTTGTGTCTTCTTAGTTCTTCTAGCTCATCCCGAAGCTTGCGAATCTCCTCCTCCTGACCACGGTCTCTCTCAATGCGCAAAACCTCTTTGACCGTGTACTGCTGTGCTCCTTCTTTGACCTCAGTCTCAAGGCCACGCAGCTTTAGCTTGAGCACCTCCAGATCATTCTCCAGCACATGGGTGGTGCGGCGCTCCTCTGACAGCTTCTGCTGAACCTTGTGAACCTCCTCATCCAACTGAGGATCTGGAACCTTTTTAATGTGTTCCTTCTTGACAATGGTATCTTGGGGCTTTTGACCTTCCAGGAGGTAAATGTCAGTCTGAATGGTCTGAATTTCTTTTTCTAGCTGCCCTCGCCTTTGGATCTCATCTTCCAGCTGCTTTTTGACTCGCCACGGCTCCTCTCCCGGGGCAGCAGCATTGACTGATTTTACAGTGGAAGACTGAATAAGAGGAACATCAGGTTGCTGTAGAGAGAGATCCATTATTAATATCTCAGTTAATGTTTCGTTTATTTCACAATGTAGATGCAAAATTATTTCACCTGGCTAAGAAGATTTTGGGCGAACTCAAGATTCTGCAGCCTTTGCTTGTTCACGGCGTTCACCTCTGTGAACTTTGCTTCCATGGCAGCTTCCTAGAAATAGTTAAATACAAAGTCAAACAAGGCACACAAAATTGGACTAAACAGAAACCTTTATGTTCAATTTGATAATAACTAAAGTTATATAGTAAAAAGTATAATTGATTAAATATTATCCAATGAACACTTATTTTCCGAATTATATGCCAGAGTAGAGAGTCAGACTCTTGGCTCACTATAGGGTTCCTTTACTGTTTTAAACATTAAGTGTATTTTAAACATCACCTCTGCCTTCACTGCCAAAGCAGGGGATTCCTGTCTGCTCTTCCTGTAGGACTGGGGGACGAGTCCATCCTCCAGATCCAGAATGGACCTAAATTTCTCAGTCTCAGTCTCATAGTCCTAGAAAGACAAATCAGTCAACCATTAACTGAACTTCCATATGGTGTTTTCTGGTCATGGTGGTGAAATCAGGTAAAATGCGTCACCTTGACGGCCTGCTGGTAAAGCTGGGCATTTTTGGACAAATTGTTCAAGTCTGACTCCTTTCTTGAAATGTCAGACAGCAGGTTCTGTAGAAATAGAGATGTTTTAGTATAAAGAGAACATATTTACAGAACAAGAATCATGAAGGGTTCAGACACCTTCACTGCTCATCTCACCCTCTGATTCTTCAGCTTGGCGTCTAGTTGTTTTAGGTCATCAGTTTCTCGGGGCTCATAATTTGGGATATGGGACAGCCAGGAGTTCAGGCCGCTATAGTCATTCTCGTAATTCTTGAAAGCCATCTTGGCTCTCTGCAGGCTTTGAGACCTGTGTGGTACATGCAGTAGCACAGATCATTAGACAAAAATTGCTGGCGTGTGGTGCTGGGAGCACAAGTTATGAAGATATTCCACTTCACCTGATGTCGATCTGCCTGTTGAGGTTGTTGTAGCGCTTGTTGAGTTTCTGAACATCAGCCTCCTGCCGTTCGATGTCAGGACAATGCTCCTGGAACTCCCTGGCCATGGTGTCACAGCTGCTTTTGGCCAGGCGCAGGTTCTGCTCCGCCTCAGAGAGCACTGACCTCTGAGCCTTCAGGTCTGATCCCACATCCTGACAGGACATTAAAGGAGATTTACCGAACACTCGACGATATGTTCCTGTTAGCAATGGTGACAGAAGTCGTTTATCATCCCTCAATCATCAATTTAGAAATAACTGCAAAGAATTTTTGCAGTATTAGCTCTTTTGTATGGCATTAAATGTGAATTTTAGTTTCTCCATTTATCAGTTACAGACTCTAACTTGACATCAGGTAAGGCTGAGGAAGCAGTGGAGTAGAAATAAAAAATACTGCCATCTGCAGGAGAGGGTTATACTTAAACCCAAAGTTTGACAATTTCTGCAAAAACTAGCAAAAGGGCAAATGCCCTGAAGGTTTTGCTGCTACATGCTTTGTTGCCGTTTTCTCTGCTGCCTTTTTGTTTTGCCGGCCATGTTGTCTGCAAAGAAGGCTTAATTAAAATATGTTTTAGAGGGCAATTTTGTTTACAAAGACATCATAATCCATTTTATTTATGGTTTCTGATGCATCAGTTTTTACTTCCTTTTTAGTAGTTGATTTTGGTTGAGATTGAATATATGGACATTTCAAATATCTTCCAGTTCCAGTGTGAAGTGTTCTTTATAAAATTGAAGTTTCTAGGTCTCTAAGAGGGTGAGCTTGCATTGTTATGCCAATATCATCATCATTACTTGATGATGGCCTCAAAACAACTATATTATCATTTATCACTTATTGGGACAAGTTATTGTGTGTGAAAGAGTTACGTTTGTTTGAAAGGTTTCAGTGTACATAGGAATGGTAAAAGCCAGCTTACAGCGAGTTCTCTCTGCATTTTCTCCACAGAGGGGATGTCAGCTGGAGCAACCTCCTCCCTGGCCAGCGTGTTCTCGTAGGTAGAGAGTACAGTCTTCCCTTTCTGTATAGATGTCTCCAACTGGTTGGAATTCTTCAGTCTAAAAGACAAATGCAGCCAACTTCAATTACAACATGGATTTAAACAACTCAAAACTAGACTGAAATAAATTCAGGAACTTGGAAAAGAAAGGAATAGTGGACACTTGTGCTAGGAGAAGAGATGCACCAATGCACTTTTCACTTCTGATACAGATATCTGACATTTAGTACTGGTTGATACCACGGCACACCGTCATGTTACGGAGTCGAGAATTCTAGATGTAGTCCTCCCATGAACTCCCCAACATCAGTACTGATAAACATGTTAATATTGGATTGGTGCACCGCTAGCCAGGAGCTAGCGGTGCTCCTGGCTTCTCAATTCTGAGAAAGACAGACAAAAAAAGCACATCAGGTCCCATACTTGTCCTCGGAGCCCTGAAGAAGCTGCTCTATCTTGGTGTACTTCCTGTTGGCCTCATCCACCTTGCTGTGAAGCTGAGGAGCACTGGGGGAGGTTGGGTTTGAAGCCAAGAAGTTCTTTGCCTCTGCGACTTTAGAGGTCTTCTCTGGTTCAATCTTGTGGACAGTTGAAGCGATGTTCTGGAGAGAAAAGTCCTCAGAGCGTTAATGCTTTCTGAAAACATGAAGGTGTGACAGCAGGGGACAGAATGGCGCTGAACTCATTACCTTTACGTCCTGTAGGCGGTCAGCGCTGTCCGGCACGGTCCGGTTCTGCTCCAGCGGTGGCCGTACTCGAGCATAAATCTCTTTCTCCTGCTTGTCCAGGTCACTGACCACCTTATCGAGACTGGCCATCAGCTGGCGGCACTGCTGTTCATCTTTGTCTGCAGCCACACAACATTACCAAACAGTGAATAGGAGCTCAGCAGGCAGGGAAAAATCATGTTTAAAACTACAGTATGCGACATTTATAAAAAGTCATTATGTCGTGACATGACAATATAATATGAGACAAATCATTTGTGAAAAAAAGCTCCTCTGTCTTTTCCCAGGGCTAATTATAACAACCAATCAGAACCAAGGGGAGGGACTTTGCATTGTCAATCATGCTTGTGTACATGCAGCTCAGTCCTCCTGGTTTCCCGGCTGTTTGCTATGATACATCTTCTCCCTATCTATCAGCACAGGCTGGAATGCTTTGGCTAGTTGCACCTGTCTGACTTTTTGAACTTCCTAAAATCTTTCATCAGATTTCAGTCAGGTGTCGAGAACCTAAACTATGTGAAAAATTTCAATTTACCTTCCAGAGAGACACATTAATCCATGGAACACCTCAACTGTCCAGATAGCACCAGTGTCCTCATGGACACATGGATAACATGTAAGCATTTTGCCTGTCAGTTAATGTATGGAAGAATAATCTTATTCAATTCACTTCAGAATAAACCATTAATGTTTATTTACAACTTGTTTTGTTCCTTAATTACAGAGATACATTAGTGTGATTACTAAAAGGTTAATATTGACTATTAGTGGTTCGATTTGTTATAATTATTACATTTCATTCAAAGTGTGAATATTATGATTCTGAGAGTAAATGTATTTCCATGACTGCTTTCCTCTCGTTCCTTTCTATGAAGCAAGTGCTGACTCATTTTAGTAATGATGCTGGTACGATTTTACAGCACAAATATAAATAAAAAGCTCATCTATGCTACATTGATCTGAATTCTTTATTCGGCATCTGTTCATTGGAAGATGTGTCTTGTACCTGTAGCTGTTCCTGCTCCACTCTGCTTCTTCAGCTCGTCAAATCTTTTCAGCAGAGCTGCTTTGCTGGTCGCCAGCTTCTGCTTGACAGCTTTTTGTTGACTGACCAAGCTGCAGGCAGACAATAAATGTCATTAGAGCAACCCTGGAGTGAAACAAGTTATTTTGGTCCCTTGAAAACTCAACTGAACACACTTACTTGTCAGAAATGGCCACTGCCTCTGGGTCAGTGGGTGGGATCATGAAGCAGATGCCTGGAGCACTGATCTTATGTCCTGTGTTGTCCTTCACATCCCATCTGGCCCCGTTGTTCCGGAGCAGGGTGTACATTTCTCCACGATTGATTACATCCTGCCGAAGAATAAGAAACTGTCATCTTATCTGGTTCAGGAAAAAAAAAAATCACAACACACAATATGGAAACCTGGAATATTTTTCTGTTTCTGACAAACTTAATCTTAATTCCTGAACAGGTGCTACAATGACAAAGATAAGCTGTAAATGAAGATCTTTGTATCCATCTTCAACAACACTGAAGATGGATTCAAAAGTTCCTCTGACTTCTTCTTTTTGACCCCAGGGAACTTTAAAGAGGTTCATCTGAATCCACAGCTAGCTCTGTTCTAAAGGGATTTAAATACATTATGGAGTAATCCCCTAAATTACACAACTGCTACTCGGCATAAAACCAAGTGAGGAAAGGTATTTATGCAAGCAGTCAAATCATGGAAGACATTTGAGGACTAAAGCCCTGACAGCACTCGGGATATGGCGAGCCATTTGGAACAGGAAGAAAAAAAAAAAAAAAAAAACAGAGAAAAAGAAATCTAAAGAAATTTAAAAAGGAGCCTGCCAAAGTGCATTATCTATCAGTCAGACTTAAATGTGGCATTCTGATGCTGAAAATTAGCAGCACTGCTACGGTTTAACTAAAATGTTGCTAATATCATGGGTTATTCCATTTAGCATGTAAAGTTTAGCTTTTATATCAAAATAAGCTCAAATGCTAATTTTAGCTTAATGCTACTATTATGGTGTGAATTATAGTAGCATGTGGGTTATAATTAGCTTGTTGACTAACATTTATTTACTCCATTCAGAATTCAAACAGAGTATAAGCTATAATTAGCTAACATGCTCATCTAAATTACTTGGTACCATGCAAACCACCACTTAGCATGGTACCATATTTTATTCTCTGTAAACAGCAGTGTATGAGCTAAAATTAGCTCAGCCTGGCTTTTATATAAAAATTAGCTAAAAAGCTAATGTTAGTTTAAATGTTACTGTTAGTTTGTGGACTATTACTAGCATGTGCATGTGAATGTATGCCATCAAAAGCAAAGGCCCTATGTCTTAAGAAAATATCCCAAATAATTTTTATGCATTTATCTGCAGTTGTTCTTGCTGTCTGCAAAGCAAATTGCCCTCAGGGAAAATAATGTTTATCTATTTAATTTAATCCCAAATAATTTTTTCTCATATTGATATGTAGAGAATCAAGCTTTTATTTAGTAAATTTCAGTAAGCTTCATTTTAAAAGTTTACCAGTCCCATTTGTGACATGTACCTTTTGGTTTTTCACGGCCTTCATCTCCAGCGTCTCCTGGACAGACAACATCACAGCAGTTAATAAGAAGTCTCAGCAGGGTTCACACTTCCTCACTTCACGAAGAACAAACTGGATTCTAACCAACTGCTGCTACAGCAGGATCTTCTGTCGAGAGCCTGCTGACATACCGTGTTACATGATGTACTGTTTAAGAAGGTCGATTTTGCATAAAGCTGCCCTTTTAAAATCATAATTACTATTAAACCAAAGAGCCAGAAAATCTGTAAATTGATTCAAAATTTAAAACACCTGGAATTCATTACAAAGTCATATCATCCATTAGCAAACTACACCAGTACAAACCTGCTGATGCAATATTTCATTAGTAATTTCAGATTAGCAAATTCAGTAGAAACATGAACTTACTGATTTCTGGATGCACAAATGTACAGAAATCATTAAGAGCAAACAATTCAATCTGAATATTGAAAATACTGGTAGTGTTACCATTTAACTCTGTTGCTGTAAAGTTACCAGATTGACTCTAAACTTGACTACTGATGGAATGGAAGTTTAAAACGACATACTTCCTCTGGTTCAAAGTCACACAGAGCTTCAATGGGCAGCATCTTCTGGGGGGTTTCTCTCCGGTACTTCAGAGGCAGAACCTGCAGGCTCCTACTTTGGAGAGCCTTGACCCGCTCGCCAATGTGATCCACGGCCTTAGCCTGGTCCTACTCAAACACAGGCAGAATGGAAAGAAGCGTCATACCACTGCAGAACTGTTTCCGACAGTTTTTAGCTTCCTCCCAAATGAAGCTCACATCCAGCTCGGCGATCAGGCTCTCTGTCTGATAAATGTCTTTGTACTCTGGGCTGTACTTCTGGTTGATTTCTGTTTCCAGCCGCTTCAGCAGGTCCTGAGTGTCGCGTGTTTCCTTGTGGAACTGCAAATGAACAGACACCAACAAACAGGAGTTAGCTTCAGCTTTTTGACTCTGGGCTTAAAAGTCCCCCGTCCTCGCCGGCTGACCTTGTGATATTCATCCATGTGCTTGAGGTGGCTTTCCTCACAGATGAGCAGGTTCAGGTACTCTTTCCAGTCAGCATGGACCGCGTCATTATGCGCCTGACAACATCACATGGGGATTATTGATCATTATTACTGTTATTAAGGCACGAACCAAATTTATATTCTTACTCTAATAAAAAAACATTATGAATAAAAAATATATTGACAGAATATGCAACACAACACAAACCAGCCAACCATAATTTTCAATTCTAATCAAAATGTTATCACTTTTATTAAACATTGAGGTTAAATGATTGATTAAAATGTAAATACTTTATTGCCTAAATTGAACTTTGTTTTTAATACTCCACCTCTATGACATTCTTTGCTGGGTGTTCTGCTTCTATCAGCCTCTGTCCATCGTCGTTCAGCTTGGTGATGCTGGACTCCTTGCTCTCCAGACATTTATTGATAAAGTTCTGTTGGGTTGAGATAAATTAGATTAATGTCCAACAGCCTGCGCTCTTATTTTTAACTCTGCATTGTGGGTCTGTCATTCGGACTACCTCATACTGCCTCCGGCGGGCGGGGTAGTCCAGGTTAGCATCACTCCAGTCGTATTCGAACCTTTCCTTTCCTTGCTGGTCCATCCAGAAAAGTTCATTGGTGCAGCGCTGCATGAAGTCCCGTAGGCTCAGCAGGTTGCGCTGGCGAGCACTGGAACTGGCCTTGTTGAAAGAAAGAAGAATGTGAAATCCCAAAAATTGCACATTTTCCGTGGAAGTGGTTGCAGTCTGACCCAGGTGTGTGTTTGTGTGGATTTATTACCAGCAGTTTGTCGTACTTGGACCGGAGGCCGCTGAGGTACTCCTGTCACATCAAGACAAAAACGGAGATGTTGTTATAGTTGTATATATATATAAAACTGTTTTCAAAGTGTCTTAAGTCTGAAAAGCCATGTAAGAATATATGGCTTTTCACATACCATTGATGTGAGACATTCGTCATAATTCAGCACTAGCAGATTCCAGATGCAGTAAATTTGGACTTAAATAATAATAATAATCAGGAAAGAAGTCACTGAAGTGCATCACATACCAATCTCACCACTCGGGGCTCTTACTACACATCTAAACAGAATTCTCTACAGAAGTTGCAGTTTTACTAAACATCTGAAAAAAGGCTTGTTGATTCATACACCCTGTCAGAGCTAAAGAATGTGGATCTATTATGAGGTACTGTTTGTTTGTATCATCCGTTTTCTGAGCAGCAAAGATTTGTTGTCTTTTAATAAGTCTGGTTTTGTTTAGACTAAACTCATGTCCTGACTAACCTTGTGTTTTACTTTTATTCTTGAATTTTATGACTTTAACATCATGGACAGAGAACTACTACAGACAAAAATAGCCTTTTGACTAATCATGTCCATTTATATCCATATTATGTCTTCTACTTTACTCAATTGAGTTTACAGCAAACATGAACAGGTTGAGGGTAATAGTGAACTGATCCTGCGTCGCCTTCAGGCTGGTGGTCCTACCTTGTCTCCTCCAGTAGAGATGTGTGGAGCCAGCGCCTCCACCTCGCTTTGGAAGATGTTATGCTCCTCCACCTCCTTCTCCAAAGTGGGCAGGTCCTCACCAAAGCCCTTGTTGTCCAGGTTTTCCTGAGCACAGAGACAAACGCATCCTTCATGTCCCAGTTCAACGCTTCAGGTTCAAATTTATAAACATTTCATTTATTTTTTCTCCCCAACCAATTGTAGTTTAAATATTCTTCTGTATTTAAGAGTTCCTAAACAGTTATTTGTAAGTTAGAACACTTGGAATAATGCAAAACTAAGATGTTTGCATTAGAAACGAGACCAAAAGTACTTGGTAAGATTTAGTTTTTGTAGAGGATGGATACAGATGTTCATCCACTCTAATTTGTAATCCAGGCCTAAATGAAGCGAACTGGGAAACTGGACTTTTGCCAAATCCTGTGGTGAGTAGACCCACATCTTTGCCAGCAATAAAATGTGTTAAACATTCTTCTTGCTCCAACTTTAACCCCTCAATATTTGGAAGTGTAGCCAACACTTTGTTCATTTCCTCCGCTGTCAAACTACAATAAATGGCAGACGGAAATTCTAAGAGCGCACAAAACTGATGTAATCTGTTATGGAGAAATCCACATCAATGGGAGAAATCAGTGCAGGGAGATGAGAATTGAGCACAATTGCTTGGAGAGGCAACAGCCAGGCCAGTTGAACACTAAAGCAGCAGCAGTTATGAATGTCTCACCTGTTTGTCTTCCATGATGTTGCCCCAGTTAACGCTAGGCATCCCCTCAGCGCGGTTCAGGTGGTAGATCCGATCATGTTCCTCCTTCAGCTTAGTCACCCTGTCTCGCAGCTGAGACACGCTGAATGCAAGACAAGACAAAAGGTGTGACTAACATTTGCAGTGCACTCTAGACAAAGACACTGTAAAACAAGAGCAGCTATTACAAAATGAAAGATCTGGCTGAGAAAAGGTAGAGTGTTCTGGTGAGACAGAGCAGCAGTGTTGAAGCATCAGGACTCACTCTTGCTCTATCATCTCAGCCTGAGGATGCTGGAGGCGCTTGGTTGCAAGCACATCTTCATCCAGGCCACCTAGCAGCTCCAGAGAGTTAAGGATTCTCTTATTAGTATCATCCTGATACAGAGGCTGCCTCCCTTCGTTGATCTTGGCAACATCCTGCAAAAAAAAAAGGAAGAAAAATAAAGATATCGGAGATGACCAAATGCTTCTGTTTCACCCTGACAGGTTGTGTGGCTCAACTATCTGGCTTCATAAAGAGCCCCAACATCACATTTAACAAGAGCAAGTCCAGGTCACACTCTTCTCTGTGAGGCATCACGGGATGATCTGGAAACCACCAGGATCAGTTCTTGACACCCACTGACTACATGTTCCTGCTGCTTCCAGATCTAATTATTCTCATACAGCAGGGTGAAATGGTGTTTGTCCCCGGCTGAATTTCCTTTGTTTTTCACACTTCAGTGTTTCAGAACATCGAACCAATTTAAACATGTGTCCAAGACAACACTAGTAAAAACAAGTGTTGTCTTGTTCAGAAGTAGTTGCGTTTCCATTGCAAATACATGCAAAGTTTGTCAGTAATTTCACTAATGTTGAAAAAACACAATTTTGCAACTAATGTGTAAGACTTAAATAAGAAACACAATTAAAGTTACACATTACAAACTTATTCTCATGAAAAGTTCACAAACATGCTGCACTGTCATCCTCCAACTACTTCCTGTTGTGTTCTTCGTGTTTTATGCCAGTGGCGTCATCCAGCTGTTGATCAAACAATCCGAAAAAAATATATATACATATTTCCATTGAAGTTTTGTGAGATAAACCAATTATGATACAGTCAAAAAAAAAAAAAAAAACTTATCTTGACACAAAAGCTTTTCTTTTGCAAAATTGTCGTGTTTCAGGAAAGCAAATTATCTTTGAGATGTCAAATTACACAAACAATGGAAACACAGCTAGTGGTAAAACTTTGTAGTCGTGGACGGCCGATCAAAATCAACACAAGAGCTCAGGGACTGCATAGCAGAGTTCCAAAGTGAAAATCACTGTTGAGCTCTATTCAGCAGCCGTGGTCTCAGTCTGTTCAGGTGTTGATGTTCGAGGTCATGCAGGATTTTACCTTGTTGAGGTTCTGCTCGATATCATAGATGTTCTTCTCCACTTTATCAGCGTTCTTCTGCAGCTTCTCAACAATAGCAGCCAAATCCGAATTGGTACTGTGGGACAAACAAATAAACATATAGATGAGTTTTTTCCTCCCCCCATTTTTGATAGTGGAAAAAAAAACATAACTTGTCCTCTGTAAGCTTTTAAGTCTGTGTAATAAAAAGCCTCGCTTGTCTCTGGAAGAACTGCCTGCAGAACATTGAGCAACTGTTTCCAGGACCGGCCCAAGGCAGAAGAGAACTAAACCGCTATACAGGTTTCAGTTACTTTTAATAAGAATACACCACAAAAGTAGGAAAATGTATTTTTCAATGTAGAACTTGTCACCAGACAGAGGAAAATACTCCATTGCTGCTGCTTGTGTCTCTGTTGGGATCATATTTTCCATGTGTACTGATCAAACTATCCTCTCATTCTCAATTCTGGGTGAGATCATTTATTAATAACACAAGCAGAAATATCTCACTACATCGCAAAAAGTGTAAAAATTTAAAACAACCAGCATGTTTACGAATTGCAATTAGGAAGTGTTAAATTTATATGCAATGTACTCAAAACAACAAAGCTCTGTCTTGATGGACTACTGCTAGAACAATAAATCAAAGAGATTACCTTGTCTTAATTGATTTACTTATGTTTATTAAGCAAACAATGTGAAATAAATAAATTAAATTTATTGTTGACATTATTCATAAAGAAGAACATTCTGGACAGTGTTTTAAAGTGAAATCATTCTTATTCTGTAGTTGCTGGATAGTGAGGAGTTTATCTAGAAGTGGGGCACCAAACTAAACCCTGCTTTGGGCCTCAGATCAGTTTTGTCCGGCTCTGCCTGCAGCTGCAATATGACTGGCTCATCCTGAACTGTAAGAAATGTGACTGAATGGAAAAGAAATTTCTTTATAGAAAGGCAAATCGGCCCGACTCGTTTCTTCCTTATTCCATCCTTCAGACACACCTCAACCTGTCGCTATGACAACAAAGGAGCAACTATACTCCTCAAAGCCTTGATGTAGGCTTACATATTCCTGTTGAACTCAGCACCTTTATCCATCACATTTATTACAACGTTACTTCCATAAAATAATCATTTAATAAATGTTTCATTCATACTTTTCTAGGCTTGATTTCCAGGGTTGCTTCATCTGTTTTAATGTGGTTTGATATGAAACCTTTAAAAACTAGAGACACAAAGACTGAGAAGCTGGGTGGATGGACCTGATATCACAGGTCATTTGTATGGCTATTTTACATTAGAAAGTCTCATTTTATTGGCTGATCAGAATTGATTGACCCATCTAATTCCATCGTCTGTCCACCAGAGAGCACTCACACCTTAATTTCGACAATATACTGCACTTAGATTTTTTTTGAAAATCAGATTACTTAGAGAAAAAACATAAATCAACTGTTGCTTTTTGTCCTTTTGGATTCAGTGCTGGGGCATTCCTCAAAGCACCGACAAGATTAGATTGTTCCAAACGTTACATGATTAGTGGTGGAATGTCTGCTGACCTCAGTATATACACAAGTAATCTCCAGTGCTTTAGTGAACACACTGCGGAGTTTTCACTGCCTCTCTCTCACACACACACACTCGGGTTGTGAGTGGTTTCTGACACCACTGGGCTTAGTGAAAATACAGAAAATATGCTGAGACAAGTCTGCTGTCATCTGCTGCGCTTCTTATGCCCGACTCCTCAGTCAGTCTTAGCATAAGCAGCGCTCAACATGTCTCATTATACTGTAGATACCCAAAGGCTGTCATACCTACAATCCACCCAACACCAGAAGCTGGAGTCAGCTCTGCAGTGAGTCATTTCTCTGATGACCTCTGAGCTCTTATTTAGAGATTTAATGAATTAAACTCTTAATTTTTTGAGCTTTGTCTTTATATTAACTACTTTACGTTACAGATGCGATAATATTTGTATTGATTTTCTTATTAAAGAAAATTCTAGACTGGGTTTCAGTGACAGTGTGCCTGTTCCATAAGATCAAATCTAGTCAGTCTAATTCTATGCTTTGTGCTTATAATTTTTTTTATCTTTAGAATTCCTAATTGCATTGCCTGAAACATTTGAAAGGATTGTTTATTTTAATATGTTTGACCAAACATATAAAAACCTCGTGCTTATGTCAATTTCAGTTTCCTTATTGTTTGTTCTACATCATACTCCCAATGGTACTGACTGACAAAATTAAAGTTCTGTTGTTTTTACATGATGGACCAAACTTGTCAAGTTATTGGTGTATTTAAGTGTGCTGTACTGGTGAAGGTTTATCAAATACATTTTAAACACATAAATGTACTGAATTGCAAAAGAAAGAAAAGATATTAAGTTAATTCAGCTCTGTTTTTCTATATTGGATTGGTATCGGCCGATGTTAAATCTCATATATCTATGTCTATATTGGATGCAAATAAAAACAAAAACAAAAAGCGGATCACTGCATCCCTCCTTTACATTTATAGAAAGCCAAAAATACAGTGAGCCACAAAAAATGACAAAATAACATGCATGAACAGGCCTGGAGCTTGAGATTAAACTGAAAGTGCTTCTGCAACTGAAAACTGTGTGTGTGTGTCGACCCACATCCAGGACCCAGCTCCTCACACACAGGTTACGTAACAGTCTCAGGATGAAGAGCGTAGCGTGGAACTCCACAGCAACTGGTTGAAAGACTTAAAGAGCAAGTTTGAACTGGCGCCCACTGTGGAGTTCTGGTAGCTGGCAGGGCTCCAGGTGTGGAGGGGGGAGAACCCAAAGTTCTTTCATGGAGGGAACTAAAGAATGTCAACCAACTGGAAAACACACGCTTAACCGCTGCCACTGTTTTGTCCTGGCATGACTCGGAGTACTTCTGCTCATCTTTAAAGTGTAGAAGATGTGCTTAGTTTGAAACGGGCGGTAAGAAACCCCCCTGGTTCAGAAACGGCAGCAAAACGGCACCAGCTCACCCTCAGCTCAGCCTCAGCTCTGCTGCAGCGTCGCTGGGTCTGACATGCCGCTGGGACCGACTTGGTTCTGGCTCTGAAGCATTGGGTTGGGAAAGATATGTTGCATGTTTACACGGAGGAAAGGTTCCAATTAGAACCAGAACACAGCAGGATTAGGTCATACAGGGTGTGCCGGGCTGCTGTCACTGGGCTCTGGATCGGAGGCCGGTTCTAGCAGCCTGGACATGGACGTGTTAGGAGACAAAAACTACTCAAGGGCATTCTGTGTTCTTCCTTTTTTGTTGTCTTTAACTGTTGCATTAATGTCTTGCATCATGTATGTTGGAATAGATATCATCTTTATGCAGCAGAAAAACACCTGAATAAGCAAAACTGCATGAAAAACAACCACACAGGGAGGAGCTGCATTATTAGGATTCCTCCTCTGTCAGTGGGTGGCTCTCAGGATCAGCACAAACGATGGAGAGAGCAAATCATTTCTGGAAACATTTAGATGAATCAGTAGAAGGACGTAGACCAAACAACTCTTTAGACATGATGATGCTGCAGGGCCGGTTTTAATGACAAGCCAACACATAACCTGACGGGGACGGGAAAACCCCCCAGGCCCAGACAATTGGGTGTCTAAAAGGTTGACAAATTAGCTCCCTAGACTGCTTCCTGTTCATGACATCCATCAAAACTGAGACCTTCCAAGAAACTCATCAAGCAGTACTTTAAATTACTATCCAGAGTTTAAGAAAAAAAAGCAGTTCAAGCACAAATGGGAATAGTAATTCTTTCATTACATATTATTAATAAAACATGGAAAACAAAACAGAATCGATCAGAACTGGAAACTGTTGCAGCTTTAAGTGTTCATGATAGAAGAATGGGAGCACATCCTGAATGAAGACAATGAGTCTGGACATAATTTAATGTTCATGTAAAGAGTCTGAATTCTATGATGCACTGAGCCAGACACTAGAAAGGACGTACAGGGCCTCCCAACAAATCTTCTTTCAATGCCTGTTTTGCATACATTTCATAAAAAACACAACCTGATAGCAGGTGACTTGAATTTATATTTTTGGGATCGTTATGGATATAAGAAATATTCAAGTATTTGAAAAAACATAAAGTTTTATTAGATTTCCTTGGGAACAACAGGGAGCTATTGGCAAGGGGAACTATTTAACCTAAAATACATCAATTAACTCAGTGACATACAGGAGAAGACGTTTTCTGGAGTGGCTAGGGCACCAAAACTAGCTTCAGCCAGGGGCCCACATCCTGGTAAAACCAGCCCTGATCATACAATAAATTAAATATTTTCTGACTCAATAGTTACCCAGACATGTTAAATTTGATTTAAAAATGGAAATGACTGATCAGTTCTAGTAAATGATAATGAAACCAGCTGAGTTTCACCTGGAAGCTGAGAGAGAATGTCAGCGATTTAAAGATGGCAACAGGCAGAGGAAACGCGCTTTGGGCTATAGGTGCAGCACTATTTTGGGAGGGGCAGCAAGAAATTCTTCTTACAGTCTTTCTATGCAGGACAGCTGAATACTTATCGGACCTGTTGGTACAACTTTATAACCCAGCTTATCAGCCACACCCACGCAGCAGTTAAAGCTCAAGACGTGAAAATGATTCTCTGAGTTTTGTCAAGACACAAGATTCTGGTTGAATTAACTTCTCCAGGATCCATGTGGATCCATCCAACTGAACGGAACCAGGGAACAAGACAGAGGGAAACTCTCTCCTCGGATCTGCTCAACCAGAATGAGAAGAGCCTGTCCGTGGCAGGGCAGGGCGCGCCTGGTTCAGGACGCACAGCCCAACCCGCCTATCCCAATTAATACAATACTAACTGCGTCATTTCATCAACATTACTTGTATTTGCATGTTTTTCTCTCTATTAGTCCGACGACAGAATCTTAAATAAACAACTAAGCACAAAGAAAAGCGACGACGTAAAGAAGAGAAATTAGGACTGCGCCCAAGGTCACCACATTTCCACCGTGACGGTTTTCCCTACAACACCTGGCACTGAAACAAACAGCACACATACAAGCGCGCGCACATCTCTACAAAAACTCGTGAAAGCACGTCTTTCACTTACCTTGCTTTCTGCTGCGTCGTAGACGTAGGGGTGATAGCGGCGGTCTTCTTGCTTTTCTTAAACATGGTGGCAGGTCACCTGTCAGCACCTTCCTCTGATAACTTTGCCGTCAATCGCAGCAGGACAGGTGGACCGCAGCTGGGTGTCGCGCGCTCAGCTTGCGCCGCTGTTGTCGCTCTGGAAGCCGTAGGAGAGAAAAATGTCCTCAAGAGTCTCAGCCTGCCCCCTCCCGCTGTCACTGCGCTCACAGTGATAATGGACCTAACACCACCTGTAACAGTCACTTTTAGTGTTCACACACCCACTCTGTACGCTTCACCAGCACGGGATGGGCGGGGCCACATAGGGAGGCGCCGCCCCTTCCGCCTCCAGGGAAAAGCAGAGGGAGGAAAATCAACAGGTGTTTATATTTCCTGACAAACATCAATTGTGCTGTACATAAGCAACACCATTTAGTATTGATCTAATACAGCCGTGAATATGGCGGCTGATATCATTACCAATCTTTTTTGTTATTTATATATCATCAAACTTCTGACCTTTAGGTGTTTCTGTGCTCTATCCTTTGAATTATTGTTATTACAAGCTTAGAAAGAATTTATAATAATATATTAACACAATAAACAAAAGCAATAGAAAAGCAGAACAAATGTGTGTACTTTTTTTCCTAAATAAGTCAAGTGCAAAATATAAAAACTTGAGAGCAAATATAAACAAAATCATATTGAGGTAGAGTTGAGAAGTTACAACAGAAACAAACAAACAAATAAAGAGGAGATATTAAACTAAGGTATCAGTTTTACCACACTAGTATTGATCCGATATTGATAGAACTTGGTATCGATGTTTTATTGATGTTAAAATCTGAAAGGTGTGGCAAGCACATGAAATACTTATTGCCTCTTTAATTGGAAAAAATCAAATACACAAAGAGCAGATCATATACATATATCAGTAAACACATATAAGCAGACCCCTGTTGGTTGGAACTGTGTGCGTGTGTTGGGGTGTGTTTGTAAGTGTGTGAGCTCTGCTACTGGGGGTGTGTCATTCAGGACTGCACTGGCCCAACCAGTCAGACTTGAAACAGGGTGTATTTACTCTTTACTGAAAAATGTCCCTGTGTGTGTATATGTCACAGTGATTCTACAGATAGGTGAAAACATACCACTAACACAGTAAAAGTTAAGTCAAAGCACTGTAAAGATCCGATTACAAACACTTCCTCCAATTATTACACCAGATAGATTCATAAGCTCACATGGATGTTTAAACAGCTGATTGGAGTAAAGTTACCCTTGTGCATAAGCCCCCATCCTGCACTAGCACAAAGACTGAGAGAGGTTGAAGGACAACGTTTTAACAGGAAGAGACTTCCATAGAACTGGAAGTAGGATTATTGGCCATTGAGCAATAGTCTCTGGGTCAAGACTTAAAAAAAAGAAAGTTTACGGTTTTTAAGTTGTGGAACCTCACCTAGCAATACTGTGATGCTTCACTTATTTTTCAATGCGTATTAACTTAATTATTTTATCACAGAAGAAAAGCAGGTAAACAACACCGTAGATGAAGCGATCATGTTGCAGCAGTAGGAGGAGGAAATATTGGCAAATGGCCAAAGGCTGGATGTGGGTCTGGCGCTCTGTTCGTTTGTAGCACACTTTCTGTTTGGCGTAAAATACCAAGTCTGTTCAAGTCAAAGGGTTCAAGTCAAAGTCAAATTAAAAGTGTTTATTGCAGCAAGTCGAGTCTGAAGTCATTACATTTATGTCTCCAACCAGACTCAATTCTAAGCCACATGATTCAAAAGGGCATTTTCCTACTTCTCCTCTTGTGTTTCTGTTCTCTGTGCATTTTGGTTTTGACTTTGCTCATCTGAAAAGCTTTTCTCTTTTGGTTTGCACATCCCTCTGTTATTTAGTCTCCTTTCTTCTCTCTCACCTGGTTTCAGTGTCATTCTCCACCCTTGCCTCAGTATTTCAACTCCCTGGTTTTGATTGTAACTTGGTAGATTCTTTTCTTACCGTCCTCTGGGTTAAATGTCCTGCTCTCCTCGTGTTAAACCTGAAGGGTCTTCTCGTTTAAAGTTTCTAAAGTCTCCACCAGAGACTGTTTCTGCTGTTGGGTCCTTCTCTAACGTACAATCCATATCAGATCCAATATGGGTCCAATATGGGCCATGTCAGGCAGATGGCCACAACCTTTGACCCCCAGAATAATTTCATAGACCATTAATTCCTGATTTATTCAACAGCCTCACTAACAGAGTCTCTTAATGTTCCTGTGAAGGTTTTACACAGACCAGCCAGAGAGACGCTGAATGGATTCCAAAAATATTCTTAATTGATTACAAAAAAACCAAAAATAATAAAAAAATGATGAATTGGGCCCAAAACTGAGGTCAACATAACAGACTGCCACTGAGGTAGTAACACAAAGAATCAAGCACAAAACTGACTGCATAAAGTTCGACAATCTGCTCTGTCTTGGCATACATCCTGGCTAATGTGTGCTAAGCGTATAAACGACACACAGAACTCTAGTCCCAGGGAGGTTTTGTCTTAAATCTGCCAACCAGATGGATCCACAGACCTTGTCATCAGCTGCATTTCCACTGACCGTAGAATTGGCAATTTTGAAAAAACCTTTGTTTTGATGCTTTCGGATGTATCGGAATTGGTTTATCTTGCAAAACTGCAATGAAAACACCTATTTGTTGCGACTGACACAAACATCGAAGAAGAAGACAACAGGAAGTGGTAGGAGGATCGTGGTGTTGCATGGTTTTCAAAGGCTTATCATGCAAACAAGATAATTCGCGTGATTTTAATTTAATTTCTTATTTAATGGAAACACTGCAACTCTTTGCAGCTGAAAGGTATGGCAGTGGTGGGTTGACTTCAACCTTCCTCATTTTCTCAAAGCAATTTCCAGACTGATCAACAGCAACAAAAGCGTGTCTGTTACATTATCACGTTTCAGGACTGTTTTGTAAGTCTGTGGGTTTTGTTAGTACTTCATGTGTCTTTGTCTGTTTTCTTTAAACTTGAATGTATGTGTTTTTAACATGGAGCACTGTTAAAGAAGATTTTTTGTCACCTTTGGGCCAGACAATAAAGTATGTAATTGCTGTGTGAGTTCAGTCTGTTTCACAGTTTAACTAGCAGTACCTAACGTATTTACTTTATTCCACTCTAAAGTTCAATACATTCTGTGCGAAAACAGAGAAATTTGTTCCTTTAGTATCCTAGGAATTTCTGGAAAGACCTGGATCTTGTCAGAAGCCACTCTTTCCTGGATCTGAATGATTGGAAAGTTGCCCCAGAGCAGGCAGTGTTTATCCAACAGTTCCTGTTTCCATCCCACATCACAGATCCTGCAGTCATTTAGCTGCAGGCTCCTGCACCATGGAACAACGACAGTTATAAGCTGGAGGCAAGACGACCTCACAAAGTCAGTCAATGTGTTTGTTTACGTGTGTGTGTGGGTGCAGGGGGTGTGCGTGTGTCTTATTCTCATGTTTGGTTTAGAACATCTACAGTTTGGTTGTAGAATTCATTTTTGTTGTCATCGTTTATACTTGTCAGTTGGAACAGAGAATCTGACAGGTGTGTGTTGGAACCTGTCATGCATTGTTAGTGTGGATCCTAGGTGATAAATCCATTAAATGAATTTTTGGGTTTTGAGGATTTCATTTCTGTAAAATCTGCATTTTACCAATGCTCTCCTTGATATATACACCATTTTTATAATAACTGAAGGTAACATAATTGGTAGATTGTGCTGTAAATCTTTCCTATGTGCCAGGGAAGTACATAATACCCACCATTAGAAGTATATAGAAGGTCTGTCTGAGGAACTAAAAACTAGAAATAGTTTTTTGCAGGAATGACTGAAATGTCGGCCTCACTTTCTACATTTAGAACCTGAAGGAACCAGCAGCACATGAAAAGGCACATCTGCAGTGTGAGTGCAAAGTTGTCTTAAAATGTATTCTCCATTCTGTTACCTTTCCTAGACTCATCAACAGCAACCGTTGTTTCACCAGTCATTGCTGATCTCCTTCCTCATTTGAAGCTCTTTCATCTTTTCATTTATAACGTTTGCTGGGCAAATTACCCAAAAGTAGATAGAAAAGCATTGCATGATTGATGGAGACGAATGTAACATTGCATGCAGACAGAAAACATGTCAGGGTTTAGGTCAGGTTTTTACAGAAGCAGTCGAGCGCAGGGGGGGCTGATTGTTGTGTTGGTCTTGTGAAAGGTCTGTATCTGTCCCTGATTTCATTATCTGACTCTGTTCTGCACAGGTAATGGTGATAATGTCTGTCCCCACCCACTTTCAGCATCATCGTTACATTCTTTCACTCCTCTTGCTGATAGTACAGCAAGAGTCAATGTATGTGTCAGATCAATGGAGAAAACAGTCCACTGTGCTTAAACATTAACAACATGCCAATCCCTTCCTGCAGACAGACCTACAGCTTAGAACCACATGAGAGAAACTCTATTTATGGATGAATGGAAACAAAAAGCAGAGTAAATATGTAGAACAGTGAACTCGGTATGACGAAATCTAATAACTGTTGGTCAGGGCAATGCTTGAAAAGGTGACACAACTCCATCACGGGCTGTTTAAAAAAAAAAAACTACATTTCATTTGTGGGTTAAAACAGGAACCGTCGGCATTGAAATAGGATGTGAGTTGTTGCAAATGAATGGAAGCTCGAGGAGAAGGTGTAGCCTGATACGGCACCTCTACAAAGGCTGGAATGTGTCTCAGCTGCTGAACTGGTCCAGCAAGATTCCGACTGGAAGCACAGGGATGATTCAGGCCAGGCTATCAGTGCTGTCTGGGAGACAGACATGCAGCGAGACAGGGCAAAATGTGGACATGGTCTCATAACAAGGTAGTGAGGATATTGAGGTAAACTTCAGACCTTGTTGAGATAAAGTGCCTTGAATATTCATCCTATTCAAAGATTTCCTTGTTAATTATGCTGCAGCTATAAACGTGAATTAATTTTGCTGAAGATCTCTTCTCTAAACGCAGTGCAGCTTCATTACAATTGCAACATGACTGTTTCTCTAACCGAATGCTGAAATAAATGGGTTTAGATCATTTAGGAGACAAGGTCAACTAAACATTATGGCGATGCTAAGCTAACTTCTCCATTATGAAAACCGTTCAGGCTAAAAGTATAAAAATAAAAGCACTTCCGGTTCGGTTTATGCAGAAGTTATTTACTTCCAGTACTTGTCATCTATGCTTTAAAGCTGCAGTATGTAAATTTTATTTAAAAAAATTATATAATTCATGTATTTGTTGAAACTATACCTATGTTGTGACAGCAGGGCATGAGGCAGATGATCCATGAAAAAAAAGCCTTCTCCCAGTGCTAACTAGAAACAACCAATCAGAGCCACGAGGAGGGTCTTAGCGTTGTCAATCATGGCTGTGTGCATGCCACTGCTCTCTTTTACCTCTACCCTATTTGCTCTCTGCTACATTGTAATTAGCATAGCTTATCATAAAGGCTAAGGCTAGTGAGAATGGCCACCGATGGCAGGAGGTAAACGGTTTTTCTGTGATGGTGGGATGTTGCTCTGTCATTAGCAGTCAACTTTCAGGCACTTTGAAGAGATCATGATGCTGGGCGACGGTGTAATAAATTGTGTGGGTTAATACAGAAAAAAACAAATACTTTGACTGATCCACTTGTAGCTCCAGCTTCCTTGAAGAAAAAAACAAAATTGGTTCATGATCTTATCTATCAATTCTGCAGCGAATACTGTGGTGTCATTATTGAAAAAAAAAACTGAATGGACGGAGAAACTATGTACTATGTAGCAACAGGAGAGAATAAATTCATTTTCTGCTCTCTCAGAAACTCAAAGTACACAACGAAATTTATTTAAGCGGTATAAAGTAAATCTTGCATGAAACATCATTGAAAAGCAATTAAAATAATAATTTTTTTTAATAAATTCAAACATTTAACAAAAAGCAGGAACATCTGTAACACTTTTCCACAATACTGTCCCTGACTGTGAAAACATATGGACAGGGAAATGAGTGACATATTGCTTTAAGGAAGCAACATCTTTCCAAAGCACCACTGTAGGATTAATTAAACATCTTAATGAACATCTGTTTATATTGAGCAGATGGTATTTAAAGATGAGTGTTTGCTGGTAGGACAAAGAAAAAATATCCAGGGTTTGGTTATGCCCATATTCCACATTCCTTTGTAAGGTGTGACTCTGACAGGTGTGTCTGGCTGCCGCCCGAGTTTTTCTACCTGCAGCAGACTCATCCAGTGCTGGAATGACAAGTTTGACACCCAGGGAGCTTAAAAAGCATTGTTTCACAGGGAGGTGGTGCCGTGAAGGAAAACAGTGACTGGCGCAGAGTTTTGGGTTTTGTAGTTTCATGACTCGTTCAGGTAGCTCATGTTTTCTAGTATGTTGCCATGGTGTTATTAACATTTTCCAGATGGAATCCCAATTTTACCTGATCGTTAATTGGTTAGTGGGAAACAGCTGACGCCAAACAAGTGTTTGGATTTTACAACGGAAGACAAATGGCCGACTTTCTGACCCACAACAGTCCAAAGGGCATTCTTTAAACAAATCTGGCATTTCATTTCACTAATATTTTGTTGCAGAATCAGAGACTATTTATATAATGACAACAGATGCTTTGAGGTTTGTTCATTTCTATGTTTGTAATTACATCATTGGTGTAAGATAGTAGTTCAGAGCAACGTTATTTTAGGAATAACTTTCAAATTCCCTTAAAAAGTGATTCATTGTGACTAATCACTATACGTTTTTGAACAGATTTGCAATCTGTATACATGCTGTGCATCTACAAGGCAGCCTGGCCAGAATAACTCTTTGACCTTCAGATGCAAACCACTTGTTTCTCTATAGTTGGAGCAGGACGGAGGGCGTATGCAGCCACGGCCTTTAAACAGTAGGAGTGGCCTGCCATTCAGGTTTTAAACAAACATTTCTACTATGAGATATGTATTTGGCATTTTCACACAGCCACACAAGCTTCTCTCTCTCTCTCTCTTTCTCTCTCTCTCTTTCTCACACACATCCATACACAGGTCTAAGACATTCCTAAGAGACTACATTCACGTTCAACTTAAAACGATGCCCTGCCCTTCTGCTGCTCTGCATTTTTGAAATATTGTGCAGGTAACCAGGTAACCCCACCTTGATTCTATCAGTTCCTCCTACAGAGGAGTATCTGTCCTTAAGTGAGAATGAGATGGTTACATCCAGAAACCACAGTCACTCACAATGGAATGTTACTCTTCCGCGTGGTTCACTCCTGGATGTCTTCATCTGAACACCTTGACAAGCCCATGCATTAACACAAGTGCTGTGCTGCTATCTTGAATGCATGTGCATTGTTTATAATCAGTACTGCAAAAGTTAGATAACACATCACATCACAGTCTATGTGATGTGATGCATCACATAGACTAGATAAAAGGTGAATTTTGAAATGGTAATAGAGGAATATGGCAATACAGTAAATGATTTAACTGCAAAAACACAAAATCTTGGTGTGATTTTGTGAAAATTTCCCTGGCGTTGGCTGATATTAAATACAATCTTTTTTTAATTTAATACCACTTCGTTCAAAATTAGCTATAAACAATACAAAATAAAAGAAGCACACAATCTTGGTTCTTGTACTTGATCTTCACACGAGGATCCAATGGCTCTGCATGGAATTCAAAACAGATTCAAGGTCAAAGTTCTCCCTATAATTACCCATAAAACATAAACAACAACATGAGTTTTCCTTGGATTGCTTGTAAAATATTCCTGTTTCGTGTGCTTTGTCCTGTGAGTGTGTGTGGGGGTGGGGGTGTGTGTGTGTGTGTGTGTGTTGGGGTGCACTTGTGTACACTACATATCTCACCACTTTTACCCACAAAGCCAGGACTTTCCTGGTCCTCACTTTTTTCAGTACTTCTGTGCTCTAGTAGTTTGGTTTAGAGGTGTGACGTGAATTAAGTTGTGAAAATATCTGGGTGAGGCATAAATCACTAAAATGAATGAAAGTCAGCAGAAAGTTTTCAGTTTGGTGTTAGTACAAGGATATGTGTGAAGGGGTGTGCGTGGGTGTGTGTGTGTGTGTGTGTGTGTGTGTACCTTCATCAACAGCTAAAGCTCCCAAACCCCTGCAAAGCCCCTCTTGACAGAAAACTGCTGCTCTGTCTGTTGGCTCTGTTCAGCCATGCAGAGCTGTCTCCGGTCACATCCTGATGTGACTGTTCTTGCTGTTTTCCAAATTTCACACTTGGCTTCAGATGTTTTGAAAAATCTCCTTTCTTCAGTAAATTATTATCAGTAAGCTTATTGGGATGCTTCCTGACTCTGTCCAGAGGAGGGCGCTACAGTACCATCTGCTTCTGTGTCTGCTCACTTCCACAGGGTTGAAGTCAATTAATTCAAACACCTATTTCACTGAGAGTGAAGTTGGCTGACTGCGTCTAACCTAAAAAAACTAACACATTTATTTGATTACCTCTGTTATGTTTCCGAATTATAAGGAATTTAGCTCTGATGATTAGTATAGACACAAGAAATTTACAGTTGGTAAATTGTGCTCAACAAACATAAGATTTCTTCTGCTCTTTTGAAATACTACTTATTGTACACTACTGACTACTTAACAAGAATTGTGGGTAAATATATTATAAAACAGCCATTCAACACAAAATTTAAAATTTAATTTATGCTTCGTGGCAGTTCTTTATCAGAAGAAAAAAACGTTCATCTCTTAACACAAAATTAATAACAAGTAATATTGTTGTTTATAAAACATAAGCTCTTTTGAAATACTGTTTATCTGCTTAGACACAAGAAATTCGCAGTTGGTAAATGCTGCAAAAGTAAAAGCCAGATGTTTTACTTCGTGGCACTTTACCAGAAAACGCGTTCATCTCTTAGCAACAGATGAGCAACAAATATTGTTATTGTTCAAAAAACATAAGATTTCTTCTGCTCTTTTCAAATACTACTTATTTTACACTACTGACTACTTAACGAGAATTGTGGGTAAATATATTAGAAAAGAGCCATTCAACACAAAATTTTTTATCTGATTTATACTTCATGGCAGTTCTTAATCAGAAAGCATGCTCATCTCTTAGCAACAGGTAACAACAACAAATGCTGTTATTGTTCAAAAATCATAAGATTTCTTCTGCTCTTTGTTTATAGTGCAAGATAACCAAATGCGGTGAGCATGGAAACCGGACTGAAAAACATCAAGGAGGTTGGTCATTAAGAAGCAATTCAACAGTTGAAACCAAACTTTGTTAATATTTTTACTAATGAATTGATGGATGGATATTGGCCAGTGATTCTGCATTAGTGAATTGTCCAGATTGTTCTGCCAATCCATGGATACTTCCCCAGATGTCAAAGCAATATTGCAGAGTTTCTGACAATATTTTGACCTTACCTGGCTCTAAGCAATGTTGGGCTTATGTGGCGGCATTACAACCACGAAACCAACTGTGTTGCCAAATTGGTTCTGTGTTGCTCTTTATCATGCCAAAATCACTTCAGTGTCATTGGCAACAGTAGGTTTTCAGATAATGAATCACAATTCCACTGATAAGCTGGGAATATGTCAAAAAGATTTGCACAGGACATACAAACCCCCATGCTTTCAAAAAGAAAATGTCTTTTAGATAAGTTGTATCAACCTGAACTGGTCTTAATGTCGTGGAATAGTGTAGACCTTTGAGCTAACGCTGTCTGTCCAAATTTCAGTTTACACATGCGGGCTGATTAGTCTGTGCCCTTGAAAACCTGTCCAGATGCTTCCAGATGGCGTCTCTGTAATGCTACAGGCGGCTCTGGAACACAGACGATTTGGCAGCACTTCCAGGATCTGTCTGAACAGAATGGGTGCATTACTGTGGAAGAGTTTCTGGTTATTTTAGGAGTTGCACAAACTCATACATCCCAGCTATCATCCCAAGACAGAAAGAAAATTCGTGTTTTCTCACTCTGTTGTCATTTTTACTTAAGTAACACAAAAATGAACTGCCACAACTATACTCGGCTGAAATACATGAATATACATGCCAAATGATGCAGATTCATGAACTATGATCATGTAACAGGCACACTATAGCATAAATTAAATTCTAGCAATACTTTATATACGTTAAAACAAACAGTTACAGTGAATTTCTGTCATCAGTATTTACTCTGGCTTCCTCCCACAGTCCAAAATCATGAGGTTAATTGGACTCTAAATTCTCCCTAGGTCTGAGTGTGTGTGCATGGTTGTTTGTCGTGTCTGTCTCTGTGTTGCCCTGCAACAGACTGGCGACCTGTCCAGGGTGACCCCGCCTTTCGCCCAGAACGTTAGCTGGAGAGGCACCAGCACCTCCCGACCCCACTAAGGGACAATGGGGGAAAAAAATAATAATCATTTGGATCACATTTACTTGATGTGTGAATGTAGCCAAAACATATGTGGCAAGACTTGAAAAGTAATATTTACAAATGATGATCCGACCTGACTGAGCGTGAGCTGTTCTGCAAAGAAGAACAAGCAAACATTTTGTCTATAGATTAATTTAGCTGGTGGAGTTTATGGTTGCAATGTCAACTAACAAGATAGTTCTTCCTTCTGCTAAAGTGTAATTGTACCTATAGCTACAACATAACTGTTTAGTGTGGTACCATTGCTGAATTATGAATATATTTTATGTAATCCTTTACATAAAATACAAACAATTATATACAGATGCAATACAATCTGTATCTTTGACGCAAAAGAAAGGAATAAATACACAAAAATTGCAAAAAGGGTAATTTAGAAGTTTTGATATATATTTTTTTGTAGTTCTTTATGTCTTGAGGGTTCCAGCCACCCAGAGAAGGCAGCATTTGGTCTCCTTTCAGTAGGAAGGACGGACTGTTTCTGTTTTCCCAGACTGGGCAGTGATAGCAGCATGATGCGCGTGTCTCCACAGACCGAGCTGGGCTCCGCTTGCTGCGTGCACATTACTGAGAGCTGTCAGAACTGTCGAGCTGAGGTCAGTCAGCAGGAAGGAGCCACACGTGTGGGCCCTGTCCCCGTTACCAAACAGAGCAGTGGTCGTCGCATTGATTTGAAGGGGAATGAGTGCTGACACATCCTGTCCGCGCGGGGAGACACGCGGCTCGCGCTCTGCCTCACAGCGCGAGGCCAGCTGAGGAGCGCGCCGGCTGCTGCGTCTCTGGGGCCGCGGCGCCTCATTTCCGCTCTGAGACCTGCCCTGTAGCAGCATCTGGACCACAGCTGGACATGTCTCTGCTGAAACAGCGGGGGAGAGAGCTCGAGCGCTTCGACGGACTGTCGCTCATCTACTGGTACGTGAGAACAAGTAGATGCGAGAGAGAAATTCATTCTGAAAGGATTTCATCAAACAAAAAGCAGCACACGTTCAGAGTTATGTGGCTTTGCTAGAAAATGACCTAATCCTGTCAAAAAGGTGTCAGGACTTATCTTTTAGCTTTGTGTTTTTGTTGGAACACACGTCTTCATAGATACATTTAACTTTAACAATAGTTTTTAACGATGCGTCACAGTTCGCAACAGAGGGACGCACGTGCCGGTGGGCGACCATGCAGGGGCCTTCACTTCAAATAGTGGCCGTTTGGGGGCCACTGACCTGCTTGGTAATAATGCACAACAGAAAAGTGAGGTTGTAGCAGAATTTTGTGATTTGGATTTTTCAGTACATTAACTGTCAAAAGTTACAGATAAATAACTTTAATAAACTCTTTGGTGGTGCCAAACACCAAAGAGAATTGAATTGATTTTTTTTCACTTATGTGGATACATATAATAACTTAGGCAAATTTGCAGTGTCTGTCCCTTTGAAAACAGGACAATTGCCAGAGCAATAACGACTTCGATAGCAAAGAGCATTACAGTACATTCTGCCTGCCTGGCTACATGGCCAACCCAGAATTTTATTTTGGGCTCCTTTTCCAACTAAGCCCATTGCAATGAGTTTAATGTATTTGTAGTGGTGAAAATCTTGTATTTTTAGGCTACTGGTTGCTGTTTTTCCTGGTAGGCATCGGTTTTATGTAAACTCAATCAAGATTCAACAGCTGAACAGAATCACACTTCAGTACCAGAACTCAAAATGAAACACGCCCCCGAAGGCGATAAACAATAAATAAAGGAAAAAATAAATGGTTCATACATTATTAACAAGCAATCAGGGACCAAAAAAAAGTGATGCCACCACAGTTACATAAATGACTCAGTTAGCATTAAAATATGTCAATATATATTGATTTTTATTGATATATCTAATAGGTGGTTGTGTGAACTCCCCCAGACCAGCAGGTGGCTCTAAGAAGTTGAAGTTCTTTCTCATATGAAACATGAAAAAACGCGTAGCATAATAGCATATGTTCCACAAATCCCAGTCAGTTTTAAATCTGTATACAGTACTTCATTCAGGGTTTGATCATTCTAAGTATGTTAGATTTCTTTCTAGAACTCCCTAAAAATTATGAAAACAGCTAATTTATGAAGTGTTCACAATGTGTGAATCAGATGCAAATTTCAGATTCAGCAGATGATGTAATTCTGAATATGACAGCTTTGTACGCCAAATAATCTATTAGCTTATTTTTAAAGAAGAAAACAAAGTTAAAAATATATGGATTTCCGCTTCAGTCTTACTATAACTTCGAGTGACAAGTTAAAAGTAGCACTATTAAGACTTTTATTTACTGATACTGAATTTTGGGTATCTACCATTATTTGATATTTATTTATTCAATTGTTCATCCATCCATCCATTTTCTATACTCTCTTGTCCCTTAGTGGGGTTTCGAGGGTTGCTGTTGTCTATCTCCAGCTAACGTCCTGGGCGAGAGGCGGACCCTGGTGACCCTGGAAAGCTTGCCAGGCTGTCAGAGACTTATTCTATTGTCTTTATTTTAAAGATTCTAAAAAAACTATATGTGTTGCAGTAGCTTAAAATTTGAAAGGAAATTAATTAGGATATCTTGGTTTATTCCCATTCATGCATTCAAACAAATACAATTTGTAGATGACAACAGTTTATAGAGTGCAAATGGTTCATTTTGGTGTGTTTAATAGGAACTTTTCCAATGTTTGATCTGTCAGACTGGTCTGCTTAATAAATGCACCATTAGCTAAAAATAGATATAATTAGGATCAATAGCAGACTTTGCATATCAGCTGAGGTAAACAGAAATAAAAATCAAACTCAATATTTTAGATTCAGCAGCCTTTTCCATTTACAATTGAAAATGAGACCAGTGCATGATGAAAACCAACTTGAGGCTTGTTACATCTGAAGGCCACATCACATTTCATGCAATCAGATGAGAGAGATTCCCAAACAAAGTCAGTAAAATCAAATCAAATGTGATTGATGGTGGAGGTAGGGCAGATTGGAGAGCTCGGTTTGTGCTTGTGTTTTGTCCCGCGGGGCGTCCGTCAGCTGAATGTAGGTGCTGAGTGGACAGTTGAAGCTGGGTCAGCCAGGGGTGCTTAAAGGCAAGCTGGAGGGACGGGACAACATTGCTGAGCGACCCCCCGTCCCCGTGCGACTCCCCGTCATCTTCCAGCGTTCTCTCCGCCCCGCTGACAGAACCCGACGCTAAAGCCACACTCATGATTCTCTCCTCCAAGAAGTTACCCGAGCTCTGGGACTACTTTCTGATTTATGTCACAGGCGCCCTAGAGTTTAATCCTGATTGCAAAGACATAGACCTGGGACTGTTTCCGCTCAGGATGAATCCCACCATAAAACCATGGTAGGTGTGATCATTGAACAAGTAACCTTCAAGCTGTTGTCGTGATGTGTGTTCCTGCTTGACTGTGTCGATGTTACGTCTGACCTTAGATGATTTTTAGCATGGTGTGATAATGTGAGCTATCAGCAGTGACGCCGCATGTGTAAATAGTAAGCACCTTGTCTGAACTGTTTTCTATAAGCAATATTAGTTCACATAGCTTTTTAGCTTTAGTTGTGATTGAAATTGGTTGCTAGGTTTTCGTGATGTGCAAATTTGTTCTTATCAACGTAAATTGAACTTTTTCCACTGATCATCCTAAAGATGTTTTTTTTTTCAGCTTAAATAGAGTCCAGCTGTGTTATGTTCAGTTAATTGGACTTGATTTGGAAAAGCACACACCTGCCTATGTTAGGTCCCACACCTGACAGAGTAGGTCAGAGGTCAAACACTAAGCATGAAGTCTAAGGAATTATTTGTAGAGCCCGGAAACAGGATTGTCTTGAGGAACTAATCTGTTGAATAGCCCAACATGATCGTGAACCAAATCTTTGTGAATGGTTCTGTTTCAGGGAGGGAAAAATCAGCAAAAGACTCCAAACCGTCTCCATGTTTGTGTTGGAATCAGGTGAATAGCATTTTTATATTTCAAAAAAGAACAGCAATAATTGTGTGACTCAGAATCCCACACACAGATTTATACTTGAATAATGCAACAAAAGAGGACTTATTCATTTTGAGAAATTAATCTTTCATTTTTTACATTGTTCAAACCACATTAAAATTGCATAAGTTAATTATTTGGACTTTTTAAAATAGTCTTTCAGTTCTGTCCTTGGGTTCATCTTGACTACGAGTTTGACCTTAGGCTGTGACACTGGTGGCAGGTGGGACTTGATGCATGTTGACACATTATTTACTTGAATCCTGTCCTGTGTAATTTAGGCCTCTGGTGGCAACTAACATCACTTTAGTCCTGCTGTGACAGAGGAAAGCAACATGCTCTCATTAAGTCACCTGGCCTTAGTGTCTTACACCTCTTTGACTGGGACCCACTATTTATTTGTGTTTTATTTAAGCAGGAACATGTTCCAAATGCAGGAGATGTACATCACCCTCAGTGTGCAGAGGGAAAATCAGAGAAACAGGCAACAATCTTGGTTGCCACTACAGCAGCTTGCTATGCAGACCAGCTGAATGTTTTGCCTGGGACTGAGACAAGATCATCTTGGATACCCGCCCCCCCAAAGCATTCTGTAATCAGAAGAAAACTATTTACCATTTTAAAACATGACAAGGCTCTGAAATTTACATTGCAGATAGTAGATAGATGGTTAGAAGCTCAGAAGTCTGAGATAAAGCTCAAAACTTCAGTATTTGTTTTTTTTTTTTTTGTTTGAATTAGCCTTGCAAAATTTCAATTTTGTCAGAAATTGTCTTGTTTGTTCTAGAATTTTTTGGTAGAAATTTACTCCTTTTTTTCCTAACTACCATGACCCTAATATGCCATCGTAAAAATTCACTGTGAATATTGTGCATCTGAGGTGAGACCAAGTCAGTATTTTCAAACTGCACCACTACGTATTTCATAGTTCAGTTAAACTTAGCTGCAAGACTAGTCATACTTTAAACTATAATTTTCCAGAATTTCCAGAAACTCTCTTTGCTGGTACAGAAGCCATGTTCTGATACAGACCCCTGCTCACTACCAGCCTGGGAAAGCAGCAGAGAAGGTCAGGCTTTCCTCTGCCTGGCTTTTGTGGGCAGAGGAAAGCCATATCAAAAAGGTGGCTCAACACTGAACTTCCCAGCCATACCCAGAGGACGGATGTATTGCAGAAAATATTTTAATCATATGGACTGAACACAAAAAGCAAGTCCACTGTTCAAATTACATTTAATATCTTCATTTTGTCAAGAGATTAAGTCCCAGATAGATCAGGTGGGCATTATTCTTTAACAGGTTTAATTTACCTTTCCTACAGACCCAGGACTAAAAACACTAAACACACTCTCCAGGAGTCACTATAGCTCTGAAGAGGGCCAGGCCCAGCCAAAAGAGGGTTTCATCCTATGTCAGTCAGTTTCACTGGCAGTTACCAATCTCAAATTGGAAAGTTGGATTAAGGAGGCCTTCTGACAGCACCCCATTCCAGGATTGTGCCAACAATATCTTCTATGTCCCAAAGTACCTACTAACAGGGACACTCACATTTTGATATAGTTCATGTCATTCAGGAGTAATAAATACTCTATCAGTTGTAAACGCCTGTTTCTGGTGGAAGATCCATCACTGAGCCGCCAAGGAATTCATCTCACCATGATACATATCCTGTCGAGCTAAATCCTCTGATCGACCATAGACTTACTCCTGCAACCATCCCATGCTGCCCTTGGTCCTACGTATCCATGGATTTTCACACTGATCTACCTTCTTCCAGTAGCTACATTCTGTTATTCAACATTGTTGACTGTTTCTAAAAGACAGTCAACATTTGGTCTGACTCATCAAACTTCTCTGCTCTAAAGAATTGGGAGAGATCCTTTCTCAAGAGATTTCTTTCCCTTGTCTCTGACAGGCTAACAGTTCACCTCCCATGGAGGGAGTTCTGCAAACTTCTTGGATTCAAGTGAGTCTCTCCTCTGAATTTCATTCACAAGCTCATGGGCCGACCAAACGACTGCATGTGGCGCTACTGAAGAACTTCTTTGACTCTGTATAGACCCCAAATTGTTTGGATGATGGAAGATATATTCTATTTTATTTGGGTACCCCTGCTCCAGCTTGTTACCCAGGTCTCCCACTGCCTCATAGATACAATTAGTCACATTGTCAGAAGCTGCTTTCATCATGTTTTCTCAACAAGGATATGGTATTTAAATAAATAATTAAGAGCATTTCTTTATTTAGTCTCTCCTCCACTCATTTTACTGTTTAGGCATCAAAACCTCAAAGCTAAAAAAGTCCATAGTTTTCTCAACGCTTAATGGTTGACATGCTTTTATTTTAATTGGAGCTTTTCCTTTTGTCAGTGCTGTCTCCCACTTGTCTTCATTTATTTCTTTATTTGCAGATGCTTGACAAGACAATCGGAATGTGGCCCATCCTTTCTTGTCAAAAAAAGTCAATATGCAGTAATGAAATTCCGGTTGCCCCATTATCGCCCACTCTCTTCTCCATTCCCTCTGGAGAGGAATGGAGAAGCAGAACTTCACAAATCGATAATCTGAATCTCTACTGATTTTCTCTTCACAGGCGATGTGTACTGTGAGGCATTTTGCTGACTGGTTTCTCTCAAGGGAAGTATTCTTGTTGCTGATATTTTATTTGTCCTCCTTGGTACCCTTGATATTTTCCTTACAAAGCTGACTGCAGTGTTAGGTCTGTGTAGAACTCAGAGGTATCATTCTTTTATTTATTTATTAATCTTAAATCAGCATCAAGAACAAGATTTAAATCTTAAATCTTGTTCAGGTACAAAGTTATTCTGCCCCTTGGACACACAAAGGAATGTGTGTCCAAAGAAAAAAAAGAAACTTGACAGTAAGCTACTGATGAACAAAATGCTTGATAGTGAGCAAAGCGTTTTCCTCTAGAGGTCAGCCTTGCAGCGGAAAAAAACTCAAACAGACATGGATCAGCATTGTTTTTTTTTCTTCCTCTTTATATTGTGCTGGATTCTGCAAAACATGCATGAAAGAGCCAGATTTAAAACTTTGTGTGTGCAGTCGCACGCGTCCATGTGTGTCACTTTATGATTGGGTCTGAGCCTGTTTGATTTCTCCGTGTGGATTGGGTAATCCCATAATCTGATAATGACACACTGTGCAGATTTAGTGATTAAAGTTGGGAGGCAAATGGTTGTTGCTATGGCTTCCAAATAAAGGAAGATGTGAGTAAATCTGTGTGTGTCTGAGGACAATGTGTTTTCAGATTTACGGAAATGAGGGAAGTGAAATGTGTGCGATTTGTTTTGTTTTTAACAGCTAAGGGATAATTGGAAAATGTTTACATCTTGAATTGTAGATTACAGCACACAGTGCATTAGCAGTCAGACCGCTTCTTTGCAAGATTTGGTGCAATGTTTTTATTGTAATAATGATGCAATTATTTATTTCAAGCAGTTATTTATTTCTTCAAGCTAACTGTTGCTGATGTAAGTGTTAGTAATAAACTAATCTGTCATATTTTTACATGTTGCAATGGAACAGATCATTTTGTTAGAAGTTGAGACATGGATAAGCCATCATCTGCCCCACTGGAAACTTATACATATTATGGATTTAATATGTATAAAACCCATAATATTTATGGATATTATTTACAATATCCATAAATAATATGGATGTTATAAATAATATTTACCTATAATAAATATTATTTTATTATACTTATGTAATAAAATAATATTATAAGTATATCATATTTATAATATAATATATTATAAATATATAATACTGCCCCTTAATCATGTTCAAACATGCCAAACCCTTAGGGGGCAGTGTGGTGCAAAACTAAAGCCTAAGTCAGCCAATCAATCACAACTTCCTGGTAGGAATTAAACATGGTGCAAGTCGGTTGATTTGTGTCGACATATATACTTTTAAATAATGTTTCAGACTATAAAGTTATTAAAACACAAGACTGTTGATTGACAATCGTGTCAATGACAGTAGATAGATATATTAGCACATTATTTGTCACAGACCCTAATCTGTTTTCTCATGTAGACACAAATATAAACACTGAGTTTCCTCAAATCCTCTTTTTCGTCAGTTTTAATCTTTTTTTTTATATTAAACTTGATTTTTGTTTGGATGAAAGGTTAGAACCCATAAAAGTATATATTTTTCCTCAGATATCTGGCCATGTATGAACTAGGCCTAGGACATTCCGTACCTTGTACATTGTAAAATGAGTATTAGCTAATATCCATATAATTTGCTTTCATTAGTTATTATCAAGCAGAATTGGTTTCAGAACTACATAATTAAAATTTTAATTTGTAAAATGACATTTAGGCATAGTTATTTTTGATATATTTTAATTTAATTGTTTCTTTTTAGAAAAATTGTGTTTGTATGAGCTCAAGCTAATATTTTTCAGCTTCATTTAAAGAATTTATGAATACATTAATTTGTTAACATGCTTAGCAGTCATTCTGTACACACAGTTCAAACAGAAAGGTCTTGGTGACGGTATTTATGGTCCCAAATTAGCACGGTTCTTGGAGGTTTTTAAAACCAGATTACCAGTCTTTTTTTCTTTCATCTCCAGAGTATATTTAATTTTAAAGCCAAGGATTTCCACAACAATATGAACTGAAAGCATCCCTTCGTATATTGCAAAGGAAGATCTTGCCGTCTCAAGATGAGAGGAAGGAAAACTATTGTGCAGCTAAGGTGCCCTGGAGAAAATTAGCTGAACAAAAAATACAGTCCAATTTAAGGAGTCACGTTGCAAATATATGCCAATAACCTTCAGCCTTCTGCATTTTGATTCAGGTTCAAAGCAGCCTGCGGTTTTTGAAAGCATCCTGCAAATATGCTTTGAAGAGCTGCTAAGCCTCTCTAGGTATTAGATCCAAAAAAAATGCAGGATTTCATTTGTTATGTAATCCTGCAACTGATCAAAGAAAATACAAGTCACCCAAATCAAAATGTTCAATGAATGCCTTTTTAGGTGGATTAGCCCAAACACTGGAAAACATGCAAACAACTGACACATGAATATGGAAGAGAAGCAGATGAGTGTAGCGCTTAAGGTCCAAAGATGGTGAGTCAGAAAAACAGACCGCAGCTTTTCTGTAAGACACAAAACTCCAGCTATCTGTACACTGAATAGGACACATTTCCACCAGGAGAGCAGCAAGCTCAGGTCCAGGTTTCCACCTCAGTGACCAACCACAGCTCAGCCACTGACACCCATGACAAACAACAGATTCCCCATAATGCTAAATGCAGATGTGCCAATTCTGCACAAGATGGCAGTGTGCACCATCGACCCTTCCCAAACCCAGTTCTAATCCGCATTATCCTTCTAATGAACTGTTATCACTAAACTACTGAAAGTTGTTTTTCTCTTTGATTCCTGTATGAACATTTCTTTGCATTTCTGTCTAAAACTCAGAGTTGGTGGTTTTCTGTCGGGGGAGGAAGCTGCATGATCAGCATCAGACATGAGATAACAGCAAGGGAAATTCTGCTGCAGTCTAGAATCACATGGTGAGGGGCTCTTGTGGGCAGGCGGGTTGAAACGGAGGACTGGGTAACTTCTACATAGAGCTTAACAGGCATGAGGGGCAATCCAAATGGGAGGTTTGTTGGTAAGAGGAAATAAATATTCCTTGTGTCCCAGCAAAAACAACAAGTGAGGATCACTATTGCTGCAGGTGTTGCTCAGCAATAAGTTATTTACCCTGAAAAATAGATTTGATTTGGATGGAATCTGATCCTCGTGCAGAGCTGCAGTCGGTGTGTTTGTGGTTCTAGTTACTCCAGAAGTAAGATGGATGCAAAAATGTTAAGAAAATGTGTCTATTTTTTATACCTAAAATTTTATAAGATATTATTTATCTGTAAAAAGAAAAAAAAATGCATCCAAAGATGAAAAGTGTCCGTTTGCATCAACTTCTGGCTCACATGCCTGATTTGCTACATTCTGAGTCTGCTGAGTGCTGCTCATCAGTCGCTGGTTAATGTCTGCAACTTCTTGAGTAGGAACATATAGTGTTGGTAAATTTACTACCCTGTGTAGCATCAGTCTCTAATTCTTTCAGATGAGATTGTTTTGCACTTTCTTTGTTTGAATTTGCTTCTTTATAATCATATTTATGTTTTAAATATTTCATAGTCTAGAATATGTAGAAACTACTCTGACTTACGATGACAAACCAGGTCAACTATATCGGCGGTGTTTCGTTTTTGAACAGACACTATCCAGCTGCTCTTGATTAGAACCTGTAGAAACTAAATGACTTCTTGCAGCTGTACTGAGATTTACAGCATCTTCCAGGTTTTATGTGTGTGTCAATGCATGAATGTAGGAGTCAGAATCCTAGTTATTTAACTGTGAGGGCTTCCCAGTTCTTGCGTAAATATTGCATTTATGATGATGAAATTGGACTGTAAAGTCTGTCACTCTAGTGTACTCTAACACACACAAACAACCAGTCAATCAAGTTAAATTACTCGGTCATTTTGTAGGGCCTTGCTGTTGGCTTCCTTGGATTTAAGTCTAAGCACAAAAGTCAGCATGATGGCTATTCAATTTTGTTCCCTCATCAGAAACATACATGGAGTGTTGCTTTGATTCTTTCATGCATGTTTGACAAATCCTCTAATCTCAAGTGGCAACCATTCAGGATACAAGATGCCTTGGTGGACTTCGAGAGGCAGCAGCTCCTCCTCTGAGCTGTAGCTTCCGAGCTTCGGCTTCACAGAGCAGACCTCCCCGCAACTCCCTCCGCAAGGTCCTTCAAACTATCCATCCATTTTCTTACACCTTAGTGTGATCAAGGGGACATTTTGGGCGAGAGGCGGGGTACACCCTGGACAGGTCCATCACAGGGCAACACAGAGACAGACAGGACAAACACCTAAGGAGAATTTAGAGAGACCAATTAATCTGACAGTCATGTTTTTGGACTGTGGGAGGAAACCGGAGTACCTGGAGAGAACCCACGCATGCACAGGGAGAACATGCAAACTCTATGAAGAAAGACCAGGGGCTGGGAATCGAACCCAGAACCTTCTTGCTGCAAGGCAACAGAGCTACCAACTGCACCACTGTGGGCCTCCTTCAGACTAGCCAGCAGAAAATAGCAAGTGCCTGGAGTAACTCTGTTCCCAGTGCAATGCTGGTAAGAACATTATTAAAGGATTAATAGAGCAGCCATGTTGTGGCATACATGATGACTTCCTGAGTTTCAGAAAGAACAGAAGACGTTTTTATAACAACTGAAGGTTGATTGTGCTACAAAATAACAGTATATGTCTGGAAAATACAGAGTACTGCTTCTTTAAAAATGAGAATGGCAAAAAGCTGAACGGCGCCGCCTACAGTGCAGCCTCTGAACCAGCTTCACATATTAAGTTTGAAAACTGGAAACAGAACCTTGAAGCTTGGTGTTTCCTGTTAAAGTCTTAGTCTGTGAACCCAGAACCTGTTGCTGGAGCCAGGGTCAGGCCTCTTGGTTCAGCAGCAGCTGGGTCTCCTCCAACGCTGCAGAATCCCAACAACTGGACAACTATTAGAAATTCTGGCTCTACATTAGGAGGCCTTTAAAATGATCCCTTATTTACACATCAGCCACAACCTTAACATCCCCACCTAATATTAAATAGGACCGTTTTTTATCTTGGAAATGCCACAAATTAAAACCCTGGTTATAGTTGAGAGAAAACCAGTGATTTTTCTTTTCTTTTTTTTTTCACTTAGTCTGGAAACAAATTTTGAATGACCTGAGCTAAGAGTTCTGTTTAGAGAGTATGTTTTTAGGACATGTGATCAATTGTAAAAAAACAAACAAAACAAAACATCTGCTAACCAACTAATGTATTTAAATAAGGACATAATAACAAATGCAGGTATTAGCAATTAAAAAAAATATTAAATAGTTCTGTGATATTTCCATAAAAGAATGACTCCAAAACAACCAGTAATATTTTTAAGTCATAAGCAATTCTTATTTAGCTGGATTGAGGGCAAGATTACTTTTATCAATCAATCAATCAAGTATATTTGCATAGTACACTTCAACAATAAGGCAATGCAAAATGGTATATCATACAAACACAAAAATAAAAAGTCATAAAAACATCATACAGTCATCAGCTGACAAACCAGAAACAAACATTATATTTTGTCAAATTGCATAATCAAAATCATGAATGCTCCTCATATATGCTCATTAATGTTCCATTTATTATATTTCAAAGCAACTCTAAACAGCTGGTGTTTAGTCTACATTTAAAGAAGCTCAGTATTCAGCCTCGTTACATTTTAAGTACATTAAGTTGATCCCTATCTCAAAAGACTCTTCTTTATGTATATATGTTTTTAATTGTGCACAGGAGTTAAGACAGTATTAAAAATGGTTCACATTAATACATTATGAAAAAGCTGTTCATCTCTGATACCCCCGATGGTGGAACACCTCAAGCGCTCTCATTCTGCTAAACTCCACAGAACTTTCTAGATCCTTCCATTTTTTTCTTTACTCTACCTTCCAACTTTAACATTTGTTGATTCTTAAGGCCAGTGAGAAATGTTGCACTCTATTTCTCCTGCATGTGTTCCTCAGTTTTAATGACATAATGTTTTAATTTGAGGTTTCAGTCTAATGGTTCTCCAGCAACAATAAAGGCAGCTTTAAAAGCATGCATTAAGTAGATTTTACTGTGTGCGGTGGTGGGGGGGGCAAACCAGGCATGTGGTGAGGGAGGGCTGTAACAGATGTACGTTCCTGAAGCCAAGGCACTTTACAGAACTACATCTGCCTCTGGAAACCAAAAATAACCCAAAGAACAGAATTAAACTAGATGGTAAAACGTGCGTGGTAGCATAATCTGTCCCCGCTGTTTGGAGCATTTGAGTGGCCTTCTTACGGTGGCCTATATTTAGCATGTCTGCATGTCTTATGGATTTAGGTGCATTATCCTTTTGCCATAAGCTCATCTTCTCTTCATCAATTGGCAGTCTTCGTGTCTGCTTAGCAGCTGTGGCGCAGCGTTTACGGGAGGAATGCACAGGGACAATGACAGCAGCCAGTGTGTGATGACCGGGAGTTCTCGCATACAGCAGTGACATGTTCCAAAGGCTCAAAGTGCCTCTCGGCTTCGCCAGGTACGCTTCGAACGGCTTTGCCATCAGTTGGGTTGAGCAGAATCTGCAGGGATGTGCAGCGACTTCTTGAGCTCAAAATGGACTACAGTCATATATGCAGTGTTCGTGTCCAGCGTGTAATCTACTTGTTGGTACGATGAATGTGCAACATTTGAACCTGGATATAGAATTTTGAGCTATTGTGAGTTTCCAAAACTCTGCAGTAAATCCAAGCTGGTGTATCTGAATTATTGTTTTTAGAATTTTCTGTGGTTGTTTCTTTTATTTATTGTTTTTTTCTTTACAGTGAAAAAAAGTTTTGATGTTAAAAGGCCTTTGATTGATGTGAAAACAGTTCCCATCATTGGTGGATGTGAATCTCTGGTCAGCACTTACACAACATTAGGTGTGTTGGGTGTGCATGTTTCTCAGCCTGTGATTGGTTGGTTATGCTACAGTCTTTAAGTAAGAACATTTGATCCCTTTAAGGTGCAGAACAAACATCCTCACTAGAGAAACATAATTAGAGCCTATTACGTTTCCGTCTGCAGCTGAAATTATTATAATTTTTTTAGATGAGCAGTAACCTGCAAATATTGCTATCGCTTTTCTTTGGGTTTATATCTTATGACTTATGGCTTGCCATATTTCTTTCCTCAGAACCGAAGCAGTCGTATGGAATCATTTTATGGGATTATAACAAACTGAAGGGACTGAAGGGAAAAACAGAAGCATTTTCAATCAGAAGAGCTGTAATGAAAAGTTACATTTAGCTGGAGTTTAGCAACTCGGCGCAGATGTTTGCTGAATAGCAAATGGGAATTCTCTTTAATGGATATCTGTTGTGGATTTCTAAATGGGGATCGAAACATTTATGCATTCATATGTTTAAAGGTACCTAAGCACGTGTTTCTGTGGACTGCTTCAACGGGTAGCCAGAGCCTGCAGGAGGGAGAAGCTAACTTCCTGCCAGCAGGTGGTCCCCAAGATAATTTGACTGCTCACACAGCAAATAAGACCTCCCCAAGTTTATGAAAACATGGGCAGAATGTAAATAATTTCTTGGTCATTTTAGTGCAACTAATTATTCTGGATTAATACAAAAAACTATGTAGCAATTTGACAAATTTCCTGCTTGTAATCTTTCTTGTTTTCATTCTCTGTTCATGTTTCACTAGCCTCATAATAGTTCTTCAACATCAACAGTCAAAGTCTATCTTTCAGTCTGAATGTAGCATTAAATAACAAAACATGGGATTCTGTTCACTAATACCCTGCTGCTTTAAACTTCAACTTCCAAAGTAACTCTTAAAAAGGTGAATAGATCAGTCATCCTCCTGTATGCTCTGCTCATGTGCAAAACTTTTTATCTATCCTCAGTGGCCATGCTAGCTAGCTTTAGCATTCACAGGCTAGGCAATTAGCAAACAGCTGATGTGCTATAATGAGCACATCAGATGAGCTCATTATAGGAGCTATTTCTTAGTGCAACGCTGGGAATGCTGTGATAACTTACTGAATGCAGAGTTTCAGAAAGAGTAGGTGCTTCTTAAAGAGACAGAGTGCCTGGAAAAAAGCGAGTGAGGAGAAGAAGTCGGAACCTGATGACATCCTGCTCAGAAGAAACAACCTGATTCCTGCTGTGCAGTTTATTGTCTGCCAGATGTTTTGCTAACATGAAATTCTGAATGACTCCAGTCAGATTTTCTATTTGTCAGCTTTATGTTTTATAATCACAGCATAATAATCTATTTAGTTGAATATTTCCGTTGGACTGAATTTACTCCACAGTTCCAAACAAGGACTAAAATGTGAGGAATTTTGCCCGGTAGTGGAAAATGTGTGACAGATAATCCGCCCGCACAATCACTTCAAGCCTCAATGCCCCGCTTTGTTGGATTTTTTTTTTTCGGTGACTTTAGTTATGTAAGAGATTAAACGTGTGGGAGAAGGTGGAGATGTTTTGAGCGGGCAGTCTGTCTTAGTGGAATTAGAGGCTGGCTGTGCGCACACAGGGAGCATCATGTGGCTGGAGGCTGAGGGCTGAGGAAGCTGCTGCCGACCCGCCGTCCGACTCAAACCACCGGGGCTCCTTGTAATGATGCCCACCTTCTCGGTCATGTATAAAGGAGCTGTGATCATTAGCAGGTAAGAGCCTCCGGAGCTCCTCGGGTTTCACC
Source organism: Phalloptychus januarius (assembly GCA_902982915.1). Lineage (NCBI taxonomy): Eukaryota > Metazoa > Chordata > Actinopteri > Cyprinodontiformes > Poeciliidae > Phalloptychus > Phalloptychus januarius. The sequence goes on from CADWAE010000476.1 coordinate 1,435,067, forward strand.
GAGGAGCGCTCGGCTTTCTGTCGGTGGAGGCGCGAGCGGCGCGGTGTCAGCCCGGGACCGCAGCTGATGGAAGTTCGGTTCTGGATGTGGGAACAGTCTGCAGCTGATGGAGATGCAGATTAAGTTCGGTTCTGCAGCTGATGGAAGTTCGGTTCTGGATGTGGGAGCAGTCTGGAAAAGTGGGAGAGATGGTTTTTGCTGCGGCCGTCTTAATGAGAGGGTCCTGACTATGTGCGCAGGCTGCTGGGGAACATGCTGATTCACAGGTGTCTCTGTTCTGGTCACCATCGACCTTCTGCTGCCTGTCACTTTGCCTGAAGCTGCGTGGATTTGCTTCACGTGGAAAAACAGCCGCTGTAAACTGCGTGATTGACTAGGAGTCACTAAAGCTATGTTGCTATTTGCAAATGTTTGGCTATTCTTCCAATTACACTAAGTTCATTACCGCTTACTACAAAGTAAGTGATAATGAACTTACCACTTACTTAAGTGGTAAGTAAGTGGATTTAAAGTTACTAGCTAGATGTTTAAAATCAATCAAAATCATTTGAGTTTCCCTTTATCACATGTAGGAAATTATTGGCTAGTTTTTCCTTTCTTGTTTTATGTTGTATAATATCACATAAGATACACTTAAAGAAACTTTTTTCCCCCACACTTTCTGACACCATAGAATATCCACATGCAAATTCCTTATCTCTTGATTTTAAAACAAAATCACAAAAAGATGTGAAAAATGATTGTAACATTTTAGTCCCAGCCTCTTAAATATCTGAATTAGTTCACCCGAACTCGACCTGTGTGCCACATTCTGATTTGGATTTAATAGCTGCCACTTTTCTGCAATTCCGCTCAATTCTCATCTTCCTTCAGTGCTTCGTCTGGCCTTTCTCCCATTGAGTTGGATTTCTCCGGTAGACATTAACCGTTGTGGAATTGCAGACTGCCTGTAGTGTTAGTAATGGCAGAGGAGGAAGTGAACAAAGCCATTCAGTCTGTGTTGACAACACTTCCAAGTATTGAATTAACATTAACAGCCGCCTGGTAAGCCTTGGCACTTCTCTCTTTGCAGTGGGGGATGGTTGTTTACAATGAGAAATTGTAGGTTAGCTAGTGTAGCTAACGTATCCAGTCAGCATCATAGCATCAGACTGACACATAACTTGCATTAGCGACTGGATCAAATCATATCCAATTAATTTGTAAATAGAGGAATGTAAATATGTTTATGTCAATCGGTTTATGTGGATTGTACTACTGTTGACATCCAACAGTCTAAATATTTTATTAGTATATGAAATGCTAAAACACATTAGCCATGTTAGCCAGTATTTATTGGGCCCAAGCAGGTCTTTACAAGATGGATATTGCACACTCTGATGTTAGGAGGACCGTATATTCGTAATACATTGTGCAGACTTAGTGGATGTATTCTACCTCTGAACAAACCTAAATCCAATTAATTCCAATCTATGTGTTGTCAGATATAACATTTGTAACGTCTGAAGGACTCTGGACTGATTGAAGACCTTTGTGAAGTTGAACTTGTGTCAGTCGCCAAAGAAGTGTTGGACTCACGTTATGTAATGTAATCCTAATGCATCATGTAACTGGATGGAAAAGACAAATCCAGTTTTTAAAACCAAGCCAAAACAGAAAGTTTAAAAAAGAATTAGGAGAAAATCTTGGCGCTTCCTTGTGTTTACAAATCTGTCGCCAAACCGTCCCGATTAAACCGGGTAAAAATAATCTTCTCAGAAGGGAGAAGACGCACCAGATCAAGACCCAGAACTTCTGCTGGGGTTAAAGATAACGATTCTCTTCTCATGGCAACTTGTAATGATGCGTGAATTCATCCACTCTGCCTTTTTCTACCTGGTAGTTCCAGTCAACATGTTGTACTTATGGCACTGTGCAAGTCTGAACACTTGTTCCTTTTGTCAAGAAAGCTTTTCTTCAGTCAGAGGCTTTTTGAGTGTTTTGCTCTAATGTAGCTGGTTGTAAGTGGCCCCAGTCTCTGGTCTTTTTTTCATTCTAACAGTATTTATAAAACCAATAATGCGGGAATGAGAATTAATTCACCAAATAATTCAGGTGAATGGGTTCCGCTGTTTTCCAACTTCCACAAGTTTAGCAAAGTGCTGGGATTCACCAAGATGTTGAGGGTTTGGTTCAAAGTACTTCAAAATGTTTCCCTGTCAATGTTCAGCACAATAGTTACTGTGTGTGAAAGTATATCTGTGATCCTGCATCAAATTAAAATAGGAATTCTGATAGTACCAACAGTTTGCATTATCTCCTCCAAACTGGTGTGTGCCTTACACAGAATCAAGCGCAAGCCTTTTCACATTTGGCAGAGGAAGAACTTGACACTGTGTTCAATCTGAGTGAACAAGGTCCTGGTTAGGAAAAGCAAACACTTTGCAAGATTTTATAACGTTATTCTGTCATTGAAAACTTTTGCATGAAGAAGCAGTCGAACTACAGATGAGGTAGGAAGTGTGGCTGTTTTATTATTCAGTCAGATATCTACAGCTGAATAGTATCTTTCTTTTGTTTGTCACATTGAGTCAAACCCAATCACATTGCACTGTTTACCTCAGAATAAGTGCATCTGACTGAGTTCTGACAGAGGGGATTTTTTTAGTCAGACCTGTGAACTCACTGCTTCAGTCATCAATGTGCCTAAAGATGATCCACAGAATGTTTTTCCCAGGAGTCTTGGCAATCAAGAGGTTCTTATGGAGGTGTGACCTCTGACCTCAACTGAGGCAAACAGTTCTCCAGTTGTTGTTGTTGTGGGGTCTTTTGGTGACCTTTTGGATGAGTTGGGGTCACTTGGATCAATTCCTCCATTTAACCGATGTCTCGATTGAGACGGTGAACTCTGTCGCTCTGAATGTGTGCCTCATTTCATTCAGGTGTGATAAACTAGTCAAATTTTAACAAGGAGACAATCACCTTTTTCACACAGGACCACATGGGTTTGGATTATTCTCTCAATAATAAAAGGCTTCATTTAAAAACTGCACTTTGAGTTTACACGTGTTGTCTCCGACTCATATTTAAAAGGAAATCAGTAAGAGGACACAGTCTGTTTCACAGTCTGCATTGAAATGGATCGAAGTGCTGGCAGCGAACCGAGACGAGCTCAGACCAGAGACGAAGTCACAAATGTTGATGCAAAAAAAAAAAAAAAAAAATGGATGACATGTTTCCTACAGCATTAAGCATAGAAAAGAAAACAATAATAAAAAAATCACAACACAAATGTAAATGAATGGAATCAAATGACATTGTTGACTAAAGTTTTAATAACAATGGTACAATGAGTTGAATGAGTTGATCTGATTCTCTGTTCAGTTACTCTAAACTGAACAGTTCACCAACAACTGCTAATCTACCTGCAGGTTTTCCTACTTTTGCTTGAATGTGTTTCACAGTGTTTCACCTGTTGTTCTTCCTCTGCCCTCCGTCTCTTCCAGGACTCTAATGGGTCCATATGGAGTCGACAGAGCTGTTCATTCCATGGAGTTCACAGACTGTGAAAATGGCCTAGGTAAGTTACTTTCTCTCTCTCTCTCTCTGTCTCTTTCGCTCTTCAGCAACCAAGAACACGTCGCTGTAGCTTTATATCTGCATCCTCTTCTGCTCTGCTTCTTTAGCGTCAGAGTTCTCAAAATAAACCTGCAGCATCACTCAGTGCTTCCCTACCTCTGTGTGGTTTATGATGGGCTGCATCTCAGCCTGTCACAGACTTCAGTCTGCTCTGGCTTCAGACAGGAGCAGGAAGTGTCTTTCCAGTCAAACAAATGTCTGTGTTGTGAAAGCAGGCATCACCAACAATATGTGGATATGCACATTTTCTCACCAAGTCCAGAATATATATAGTCCGTTCATCAGCGTTGATGATGCTTCTGTCATCATCACCGGTTTACTGAAGCTGCATCCAAATGAATCATGAAATAAAAAAAACAAATCCTACTTTTAAAGAGATTTTCTGTGCAGGGAAGCACCTCGGCTGTTATTGGTGTGTTTGTCTGTTGGGGGTGGGGGGGGGGGGGGATGTGGGTCATGTGGCAAAGCCCTAACCCACTTAACTCGGATGGGTTAAGAATGCAGGAGCCGCTCTTCTTTTTATCCTCACTTTACTTCCTCGTCCTCATGTTTGTGCCTTCATACGGACAACAAATCAGCCATAAGTGCAGAGAGACGCAGTGGCAAAGGTTTGCAGTAGAGATTTGCTGGAACATCAGACTGCAGTGGGTTTGTACTTCGAATTGGAAGTGTGGTTACATCAGAACCGTTAGTGGGAGATGTGGAAATACTGGAAAGTAGGATTCACATAACAGTAGGCATCATCACTGGTTAATCTGTTAGTATTGTCTTACTACTGATTGTGCAATGAATAATAACTACATTATGTAGATTGTTAGTTTGTGGTGTTGTAGTCAGAACATAAAGATGTATCTGCATCTGTATTTGTAGAGAAACTGCACAAGTTTAACTTGCTTTTATTACAAATGCAACAATTTGGTAGTTTTATGATCTGCAGTTTTTTTTTTTATAAAGATTGATGGACAAGAAAGATAAATTTTAACCAGTTTGGAGGTGGATCAGGCGTTTATCAGGATATTTTGTGGTACTATTGTGACAACAATAAGAACTATTTATTCAATCTTTTCAGGTAAATGTATGGCTGACACACCAAACACAAATACTGCTGTTGAAAAATGTGCTGCTGTGCAGGACACCAGGCACATGTAGGAGTGTGATTCAGACCAGTAAGCGGCACACAGAAGTAAATGCATTTCATCATGCCTTAAAATGCATTGATACTTGTTGATACTCTCATTGAACAAACATTGTTAGAAATAGTGAGACTAACAATTCCAGCAAAATGCCTGGTTTTGCTGGATGGGTGGATGTTGAACATCATGAATCTGGATTTATTGTGACATCGATAAATCAGCAGTCTTATCATGATAAGAAATTTATCATGATAAATGATAATCGTTGCGATAAATGTCCAGCCCTAAACACCATACAGACAACATCGTTAGCGCTTTTCCATGCTACCTAAAAGCATTCAGCATGCTCAGGCATGGGGAACCAGCTGTTGGATAGCAGAGAGCAAAGAGGGCTGGGGGTAGTGCAGCACACAAGAATGATTGACAGCGCTAAAACCCTCCCCCTGGCTCTGATTGTTTGTTTGTGACGGAGCGGTGTGTCTCCATCACATAATCACAAGGAGGAAGAAGAGGAGCTTGATTTTTTTCACAGATTATCTGTCCCATGCTATACTGTCAGACAGTTTCAACAAGCATGTAAAAAACATGTTTATAAATGTTACATTCAGCAAATTTTAAAAAATTATTGGGTTGAGCACCTAATATTAGAACTCAGTGGAAGTGTGTGTTGGACAGGAATACAGTCCAACACACACGTGTGGAGTCGACTCCCCATGCAGAAGGTAGATTCTAACTCCAACTCTGATTCCTGCTGAAGGCTGCCAGCTTTTCCAAATCCAGCAGGTTAAATTACAGTCAGAAGCTCAAAAGAATAAAGCAGAGCAGCCTTCCTGTCATCGGTTCAGTCTCCAAGCTCTCAGCTGAACCCGGTGCTGTCTCCTCGCTGCCTGACTGAACCGTAGACGTGTGGCAGGAGACCCAGCCGCCCCGTAATTTATGTCTCCCATCCAGGAGTTTTCCTCTGACTTTTTTCAAGCACCTTACCAATATCACCTGTAACTGAGTTTTAGTCTTCTTCACTCTCTCTGCCATCCGCCCTTCAGAGCTGAATAATGTGAGCATTTTCAGGAATCCCATCACCAGCTGCATCTGAAGTTTAACTGAATTAATAAAAATCGATTTTATTGGATTGTTGAACCCAACTGATCAGTCATCATCTGGACGAGCTATGAGGAAGTGGTCATTTTATTATCTCACACAAGTGTTGGTTTATTTTTTTTTCTTTTTGCAGCAATTTAATACTTAATAGGGAAAGTCTAAAAGCAGTTGAGTGCTTGTACAGTGAGTATTTGTACACCCAACACTACAGGAAATCCAGTATCTGACTAAGAAAACATGGAATGAAGCTGTTGGAGTAGAAAAACAATCTCTTGATGAAACTCGCCCAGGTCCAATAGATGCAAGTTATTCTTTACAGGCTCTCAGAGAGGGGGAATGGTTTGTCCTTGGGTAACAAACATTCCCTTCATCCCTTTTTTTAGCATTTGGAAGACATGTGAATGTAGAGGAGGAGGGAGCCGCTGCTGCACATGCATCAGAATAATGTTTTTCTTATCTTGCGATAGGCGAGCGCAGGGTGGGAGTCAGAGTGGGGGAGAGGCTGTTTTCCTCTGAGAGGAGAACAAAAGGAGGGAGGACAGCGACATGGAAGTGCATCGTCCTCTTTTTTAAAAGTTTTTTTCCAACAGGCGGTAATTAACTGGTGCTCCTTCGCTCCAGACCCAATTAGTGTTGCCACTCAGAACAGCAGCAGCCTGCAGCTGCACAAGTTTAATGTATCACATTCGCTGGAAGTATGGCGATGGGAAATGGAAGTGGAAGAGTTTGGAGTGGGAGATGGAGACCAGCTCAGATAAAAACTGAGCTGATCAGGGACCAGAGATACTCCAGCTGCTCCCACTCTATCACTTCATTTCCTTCATCTTTGTTCTCTTGTATCTTATAGCTGACTGCATGTTGAACTGTCGGGCCTGTTTCATCATAAAATGAAATGTTATTCGCAGCAATCCCCCCACCGCTAGACCTTGATCGACATGCATTAACTCTGACTCTCATTAGTTTTCTCATTAAGATAGAAACCTGATGCATATACAAACATTAGTAAAGTTTCCCCCAGAAGATGAGCTAAGCCTGGTGGTAGGTGCTTGGGAAGTCTACCAGTTGCTCCATTGTGTTTCTATGTTGAAAAAAAAAAGGATAAGTATTGAGAAAGCCTGGTGGCCTGCCAGGCTTATAATACACTGTGGGAAACTATACATCATTTATGATTGAGCTGAACATCAATAACAGCAAAACATTCAATATTGTGCTTATTCTCATTTTATTTTGAAATGGACAAAACAAAACAGTGACCCATATACTGATCTATTGCTGTTGTAAATATTCCTCGCTGCCAAGAGTTGAAGTTGTTAGTTCACCCTTTTTTTTCCCAAAAGTTGACAGTTGTCTGATTGCTTTACTTTAAATGTTCCACCTCAGTCTCTGAAGGTGTTGTGAGTTCTGTCCCTCAGCTGCAATGTTTAACGCCTGACTGGATCCCTCTGCGTTGTGGTAGACGTTGGGCTTGGTGAAGGAATAGCTAATTGAACCCTCAGGATGAGCAACAAGACAAAAGTCCAGCAGAGACAGGCTGCTGCTGTACTTAACTTACACATGGAAGATTTTACAATGGGAAAATCTTGACCTTCAGCTCACAAGGTCAGTCAGTTCCAGGAACAAAGCAGAGGAGACTTCCTTAGCAATGCTGCCTTCAGAAGTAATAAGACTCTGCCCTTCAACAAGCTGAGCAGAGGAAGGGAAAAAGACAGAATTTTAGAATAACGTCCAGTTAGTTTTATTATTTTTTGAAAACCCCAGAAAACAAAAACTGACCCTTCACTTGTCCCTCAGTCTTAGCCCTGAAACCACATTTGTGTTTAAATAAAGCTTTAAAAAGCAAAGATTTGGAAACATTTGCAAAATGTTACAAAATGTAATGTTGACCTACTCATGTAGAGTAGAACATGACTTTTGTTTGAGTTGCAGATAAAGGTGCTCTGGTCAGAGGAGACCAAAAATGACAAGCAAACTTCTCCGTTGGGTGGAGAATAAAACCGAATATCAGCCTGAAAACAGCAGCGTTACTCTGTAGATTTAGTTTTATTCAGGTAATGGGAAGCTGACCAGAGTTCACAGGAAGATAGATAGATAGATAGATGGAGCAAAATCAAAAAAAAAAAACCCACCGGAGGTTTCAGAAAGAACAAACGTTCCCCTTCTTACAGGATAATGACTGTAAGCTCACAGCCAGAGCTACAATGAACGGTTTACATCAGAAGGTTTTCAGGTGTTTCACATTCTGGAGTCACAGCGTGACAGTGCTGCTCTGCAGGTAACCCACCTCTCTGTTTTCAGACAGTGGCCTATCCAACACAGACAGCATCTGCCAACCAGAAAATTCCCTGACTCTGCATGGTATTAGGTTTTCCTTCTCAGCCAGGCTACAAAAACTGTCTGTTTTTTGTTTTTTGTCCTCATCTAAACACAGGCACATCTCTTAAGGTATGCAACAGCACTGGGCTACGCTCTGGTGATGGAAGAGGAATAATGACCTCACAGCCGACTCATGTGACTTTCCCATTGTTTCCTGTCAGCAGGATACCTTAAAACTGCGACAGCTGCTGACCAGTGACCTTCTGCTTCTTCCCTGGAGCTCACAATATTGCAAATCCCATCTGTACACAATTATTCATCGTTTCATTCGTTATTCATTTATGCACTCTTATTAACATTGCTTATATTTGGAGTTGCCAGTCAAATATTGCGGAGCAGCCCCTGGCTGTCTTAAACGGAGAGAAATGAATCCTATTGAGTTCTTAGTTACGTAACTAAGGAGCTGCTCGCCTGAACGTTTGAATTTGCGTTACATTTAGCCTGTCTGGATCAGCTTACAAAAAAAAAAAAAAAAGCTAAAGCCGCACAGGAGCTTTACTTAGAGGAGATTTTTCTACTTCTCTGCCCAGGAATCAAAGTGATTGGTGGAGTGAAAGAGCTAACGGGAGAGGAGTTCGGCGTCTACGTCAAACGGATTTTACCTGGTGGCCTTGCTGCAGCTGATGGTGAGTGGAGTCACAGCAGCCTAAAGCGCTCTCTCTGTGGTGATGCAAGGTGACTCCTTATTCTAACTGATATGAATGGATAAATATTGATATGAATTTGAAGTGAAGGAGAGGACACTTTGCAGAGCAATAAAAGTCACTGGTACAACTGTAGATGCATTGGTTAAAACAAACATTTACATTCACTTCGTGAGTAAAGACATTGACAGGCTGAGTAACAACATGTGAACAAATAGAGAGATTGTTATAAACTTTAACGAATGTGACTTGATAAAAACAAATTTCCTGTCAGGCTGAAATCTTTGTTCATAGGGTTCTTCCCCATTCCATCTTTCGGACACTCCTCATCCAAGTCACTATGGCAACCACTGAGCAAGTGAAGCCATAGTGCAGGTTTACGCATTCCTATTGAACACCCAGATGAACTCAACACCTGTAGCATCACATTTATCAGATTATTAGAACAATATTCAACTTTCTTACTTCTTGAGTTTCTTTGTCCGTGTTTGGTTTCTTAACTATTTCCACACACTTCGACATATTTCAACAATTCATATATGAAAACATCCAGTTTATGCTCAAGCTTGAATGTTGTGCTGCATTGAAATGCATGAAAAATCTCAAAAAAATCTGCCAAATTCTGCAACAGTTTACTACTTCGACCGAGAAACTTCATTCAACTTTTAAACAGGCCACAAGCCATTTTGATTAGTTTAGAGGAAAAACTAAAGTTCTTTGCGTTTTGCTGCCATGATTCGAACACACCTGAGTATCTGCACAGCAGCAGCAGGTCTCCTTTACTGCCGCTCAGGTGTAAACCCAGCGCGAAGGCGGCATTTAAAGGTGGCTCGGAAAAACACAGCTCACTCTGTGGGTGGGCGGTGCCCCATAATGCCGCCAATGCCCACCCATGCCTGCCCGTGTCGCCGGGCCTGCACAATTCAAGAATTTTTTGGATACTAGTCACCGCTTTGAAATGATAAGAGTCTGTTCAAGATGAGGCCCTCCATTCTCACGACTATTTGAATTGAACAGCAGTAGTTCCCAACTCTAACCCTGATCCTATCCCACATCCATAAAAAAATGTTTCCTGCTTTTCTGGATTTGATTCTTAGAGTTCCTTCATCTGTTTTAATATGGCTCGATATGGTGCCTAAAAAAACTATAAACTGGATGGATGAATGGGTTGTTTAAGGATAATCATTTGGCTTTATGATTAGATTAGTGTTGGTAATAGTCATGTTCATACTCGGGTAAATTTCAAATGCATCAATGAACAACATTTAAGCTGAGGGTAACAATAAATAAGTTTCCGTAGCTTCTTTGCATATGCAATGGCAACATTTCAAAAGCTAAACCATTTCTTTAGCTTTTTAAATCGATGCCATTTAAAATGAACCGCTTCTCATTTCCCCATAAATCAAAACAATTGATTGTTTTTTCCGTGGAATGTTTCCTCTTTTTATGTCCATGTTGTGAATAAGAAAAAGCATGAGTAAAGTGAACGTAGACACAGCGGTCAGAGTTGTCAGGATGAATACCTCTGGAGTGATGGAACCGGTACTTTTGGAGATTCTCTTGTGAGTGCAACATGAATAAAACACAACACAGCATTGTCACGACCTACTTTCTCTGCAATAAATGATAGATACCAGGCCCAGATTTGCAAGTGAAACTGTAGTACCATGTCATGTTTTTGTGAGAATTACCTCATACATATCCAATATAATGAAGGTGCTACTTCAGAAAAAAGACAAACATCAGTCCCTCTCAAGCTTTTTCCACATATTGATTATTTTCATTAATATTTGAGATTATAATCCAACACTTGTGTATCTACAGCTCCTGATATTTGATGGCGTGCTGTCATTATGTTTCACTTTACAGTTCAAAAAGGTTTCTAGTGTTATGACTCATATACTGTATAGAATCATCTGTAAGGAACAGAGTTTCGATATTATGGAACAATGACTTCAGTCTTAAATTTGTTAGTTTATGCACGACATTGTTATATTTTTAATTGATGTAAAATGTTTAAAACTGCAGGACAGAGCAGTATAGTTTTACTTCTGAAATATATCCTATGTTTCATTTATAAAACCATTGTTTCATTATATTTCACTTACTGTGGGATTGGGATGCGGGGGCAGCAGCCTCCTCTTTCTGAGTCTTGACTGTCAGGCAGACCCTCCTCAAGCAGACCCTCCTCAGGCAGATGTCATGGACAGACAGTGGGGGTCAGACCATCAGTTTCCGGAACGACACACAAAAATAGACCTCATAAAATCGCACGCAGGGTTAGTGCGACTCTGTTGGACTGCGCTCAGAGTAAAAACCTCAAATGACCCCATCTCTTAAGACCCCAGGAGGGTTAAAAACAAAAAATAAATTCCTTGTGTTGATCTGATCATCCACCTGATTAACCCAGTATTGACAACAGAGTTATCAACCGTTTACAGGAAACCTGTTGCCGGGAGACCAGATCCTGGAAGTAAACGGGGACACTCTAGTTGGAGTCACAAGTGAAAGGTAAGCGTTTTTACACTTCCTGCTGGCTGTAACTGAAACAGTGCTATTATTCAAACATTGACTTCATGTTTTCATGCCTGTTTCTCAGAGCTGTGGACATCTTGAGAACAGCATCTGCCACAAATCACATGCGCCTTCTTATAGCCAGAGATGAAGAAGCAAAGTAAGAAAACCAAAATGTGTCGCCTGGAGGTTTGAACTAAGCCTGAATCTGTTCCTTGTTTTATTTGTGGCATGAAACCAGGTCAGATTAAATAAAAATAATTTTTGATAATGCACTTTAATCACGAAACGGGTATGGTTTGGTCAAATGTTTTTATTATTAGAATGAATGAAAAACATTTCATTCTAATTTGAAGTTGTTAATTAATGTTCACAAAGTAGTTTAGAGCTAATTGTTGTCAATAAACCTGTAAAATAAAACTGTAGACCACATGAAGTAGGGTTGGGCATTTATCGTATCATTGATCAGTTATCGTGGTAAATTTCTTGTCACAATAAATATTTGATTTATTGTTGTAATTTTCAATTCCAATTAATATTCAAAACCCTCCAAAGAGTTTGTATTGTCGGGATTTTTAGCTTTATGATTTTCTCCACTGTTTGTTCAATTAGAGCAATTAACAAACACCTGATGGAACTGCACATTATATGAGCTACTTCTCAGTCCAACGGTAAAATAAAAACTTCGTTAAATGGTCGATGCAGGAGCCATGTTACGATGACTTCCTGAAGGCGGGTTTTTTAGAAAGAGCTAGAGTCTCTTAAAGAAACAGAGGCCCAATTTTAAAGCATTAAATTGCAAAGTCAAATTTCTGTTAAGTGATATTTCATATAAATAGCTTTTTAATTAAAAAGCTATAAAATGGCACTATCGACCAGGAAAACACTAAATATCAGTCCAAACAACAATACAAAAAAAAAAAAGGATTTTAGCAAAAAATCTGAATTGAACATCAGGACTTGCTGAGCGAATGTCAGCCTTTTTGTCTGAATGAAACTGTGTCCGACAATTTCTGAAGCTTTCTCCCTGCTATTAGCCACATTGCTGCCTGCCAGCCAGAAGGTAAACATGCAGAAGCACCTGAGCCACATTTATAATGCAGTCGTAGCATTACCGAGTAAGGAGGAGGGTAGTATTAGTGCGGAACCAGCTTTCTAATCTGACTGCAACCAGTTTGGGTAAAAACAAGGTCAGCCCCAGCTGTCAGCATCACAGGCATTGCCCTTCCTTCAAATCCACCGCACGCAATCTGATCTGGAAGTGTGTGCTGAAAAAGCTTTGCGGGAGATCCACGTTTTCTACTAAAGTTGTTAGCAGCACTGGTAACTGCTGCTTGTGTATCTTTAATAGAGAAGCGTGGGATATGGTCAGAGAGGAGCCATGTCAGTGGAGACCCAGATGGAAATATGGAGTGAAGATGCAGAGAGCCAGAAATCAGATGGTGGCTCCCAATAACAGTTAATTCCCCACAGTGCAGTGATGCAACCTTACACTCCTGCTTTGTCCCGCATGAAGGAGAGTAACAGGCGGGAGGGCTTGACCTAAGGAGGTGCTCCTGACGAGATGAGCCTCATGTGTTAATCTGTGCTCTGTGCTTTGACTATCCTGCCACGCAGAGCACAAAGGCAGGACAGACAGTCAGGAGGCGGGATTACGGACGTCTTACTAGCCGTACCTCCGTCCACTTTTCCCCCTTTGTGAACGGAGTTGAACCAATGTTAGACCTCTTCCAACTTTGTGGGACCGTTGCGCTGGGGGGACACGCAGGCTGCAGAAGACTTTCAGGGGAAACAAAAGGATCAGACACTGTGAGGAAGATCAGGACAATCAGCTTAGAGGAAAAGAAGCACAAATAGATGTCTGAGTTTCAATGACAATAGGTTTAGTGAGGAGACGCAGGTACAGGAACAGAACTGAAGGATTTCTCCCACACTTCACGTTTTTGAGAAACTATTGCATGGTGATGTGCTTTCTGAGAGCTGAGCGTACGTGAGCGTCAGCGTCTTCTTCAGAGTTCGAGCATTTCACAGCCGTCATGGACGTGAACGGTACTTTGGGTGTTGACCATGTCCTCCATTTGACTGGAAGTTCTGCCCTCTTATGAAGGCCAAGATATAATTAGTCCTGCATGGCAGATGAGCTTACCTCGGCCCAGCCACGGTTACAAACACTAAATATCATCGAAGCTCAGATCCCAAATAATCCTGTCCCAATATTGACAAGTACAAATGATTCTTTGGGTTGTTAATCTGCAAGTCTTTCAGTTAATTCAATGTGGAGGCAACATACTTCCCATGTCATTTCCACTTTCTTATACTGGCCCTGCTGCAATTCAGTGTTTTATTCCATACCATTATCTTGAACTGTTTGGACTTGCAAAAGTAAATTTTATTGCTTGTTAGATGGGTATTTATGGCACATGCAATTTATTCATTGTGATTGAACTCATGGTCTGTTGAAGAAAGGTCTGAACGTGCCTGAATTACTTAAACCTGGGCAGATATAAGCAGGATTTCCATTACGACTCTGCACAAATCTGTCAGCGTTTGAAAAAAACACAATTTAAAAATTCTGCTTCCATAAACATTAAATAAGAAACAAAATAAAAAATTAAACAAAACAAATTCAAATTTGTTTTGTTTAATTTTCATCAAGAATAAAAACTTATTCTTGATGAGAAAAGTTGCTTTCTGATGACTTAACTCGCTAAAGTATGCAAATGAGAGTTCAGTTGCATTAAAATACATTTTGGCAGAGCATAAAGGAGCAGGTGTAATAGGACAGCTCACAAATGGTAAGCAATGAAACACTAAATAAATATGCTAAGCGGTGTATCTCATGTGAACAAACATGAGAATGTTTGTTCACATGATAAGTAATTAAAAAAACTACTTCCTGTCTTCTGCTTCATGGTTTGCATCAGTGGCAACATCCCATTGTTGGTCATGTGTGTGTCATTTTGAGATGCCCAACAAAACCTTCTCATTCTTTCACTAAATCTTTTGATTAAAAAAATTTTTTTTTTAGAAATTGGCATGTTCATTAAGCAATTTTTTTTTTCAAAATGTCAAATTGCACAATTATACGGTCAATAGAAACGCAGCTACTGTCGTTTTCCTGAGCCTGGTTGGAATGGATCAACCAGGCTCAGGTTAATGATAATGCGATCAGGATGAACTGATCGCATTATGGCAAGCCTGACTTTATCTCTTATCCTGGATTTCTGAGTTCTGCTTCCGTGAAACAGCCCTCTGATCTAATCCTGAAACAATCATAAACCAAGAAGGTGGACACAGACAGGATGAAGAGCAGACATAAATAAATAATACACATGAAACTAAAATTCCATACACTTATGCTGACCCAGGAGATCTCACTGAGCCACAAAATCATGAATGTCCAGCTCCAGTCCTCCAGGGTCAGTGTCCTGACACTGTTAGACGTCATTCAATTTGACTCTCTACTCTGCATATAAAGGTCTGCAGAGATTCTGTTTATGAACCATCATTTGTTTAGTTCTTTCTGTTGAGCCACAGAAAGAACTAAAACATTGGTGATATTGGAACTAGAGGACTCGCTTCGGACACCACTGTCCTGCCAAATACCTGATCCTGAAAGAAATCCTCTCAATGTTCTCGTAGCTATCTTATATTCTTCTCTCTCCAATGTTCTTGACTTTTTTTTTTTTTATTTCTCAAGGAGAGAATTTGCTGAGCTGCTGGAGAAATATGGCTCCAACGGTAGTACCGGATCGACCCGCAACTCTCCCATTCAGCAAGGTAGGTTGATCTCTATACGGGCCTCTAGATATTCAGCAAACACTCAAAACAGAGACAAACCAAGCAGTATAAATTCATCACACATGTATTCTACCACTTTCCCAATGAGTCTTTTACATGTGGGAAGGGAATAAAGGTCCCCACATACTCAGGCGTGCTTCATTCAGCAGAGGTCTGCTGGTACTTAGTGCCAGACCCGGGTGCGCCAAGATCAGTTTTTACAACTGTGATTGTGTGCTCTGTGTCGCACAGTGAAAAGTACTGCAGAAAACGGTGCTCACATCAAACGGTTTTGCTGTTAATGCTGAGAATCGCGACTCGGTCTGAAGGACGTGCAGTGTCTAGACAGCTGACCAGCTCATCAAACTTGCTAGCATCCTTTCAGATTGTGCGAAATGAAGGACTTTGTCACAAGAAATGTAAGCAATCGGTACATTGGACTGTGATATCTTAACCATCTGTGGACAGTGTGGATGTGTATTCTATTAGTCTGAGTGGCTAATTGAATACAAACTGTACACCTGAGTATGTGGGAACCTTAAGCCTAAAGGCTGGGTGCAGTCAGTTGAACTTATAATATGACATAGAAAGAATTTATGTGAAAATGTGAAAGGATTTATCCAGCTGGTAAAGATTTCTTTAACAATTTTGCCATGGTGAGAATCTGTCTCATTCTGACCATTCTGTTCCTGAATGGTCCTGGGAGAGTTTGACACAGTGTTGCTCTGTAGGAAATATTATTGTACTGTAGTGCTTGCACAGGCTGCTGGACCAACTGGAAACACTGACACTGTACATAGCTATACAAAAACCTGTCTGTGAAAGTCCTGCGTGTACAACCTCCACAGAAACACGTCTTTGACTGAAAGTTCATGAAAGAAACGTGGTGGAAAAGTAAACTCTGACGGATGCTTTGCCTGGTCAGCACATTGGGTATTATTCTGTGCTTAGCATCGCTCAGACCTAAGAAATCAGAGACGGGGTGGTACATTCATGCGTTGGGGCACTGCAGGGATCTGTGGCTGTGGCAAAATGATAAGAGCTTTTAGTTTAAGTATCTTGGAAGGTTCATTCCTTGCAAAACTCATTAATATACAACTCCTGCCTGAAGTCCCTGTTCTTGTTCCTCTTGGTACACTGTAAACCCTAATAAGTTCACAGAACTCAAAAATTATTTTGTAACAGATTACATAATAATATTTGGGTGATATTTTTAAAAGTTTTAAGCTTACATAAAATAAAAATGACATGTGCAGTTGTCTTAAATTATCTCAAAGTTATCTTATAAATTTTGATATTTCTCAACTTTTGATTAGGGAGTACTTCACTTAAAATGTTCAATATTTTCAACTCATAATGCTGAAATACACTAAAATTTTTCAATATTTTCAACTCATATAATGCTTGAAATACACTAAAAAATTTCAATATTTTCAACTCATATAATGCTTGAAATAGACTGAAATTTTTCTGTATTACTCAACTCATAATCTGGGGAACATCCACTCAAAATAAACCCTATAATGAAATACTGAAGTGACCCCACAGTGACAATTTAACAATTTTTTTAATTCAATACAATGTGCCTTTTAAAAGGCACAAATCAGTCAAAACAAATTGCTTGTCATAAATTAAAACAAACGGAGCAGGAGATGACTCCAGCACCTGTGATAAAATCTCACAAAGAATTCATGATAACATTCCAGATAATAAGTATAATTCATCCTCAACGACGACAACTATTACAATGTGGAGCCATTTAACACTGTTTAAAAACATTTTGGCACTTACTGCAACTTAAAAAAACAAACAAAAAAACATTCAAATAAAGTTCTTGTTTCTACTGTGCCGTACTTCAAATGGCAACATCAGGTAGTGCATCAAGGTAGGCATGAGGCAACAGGACATTAAACATGTACAGTGCATGAAATGAACAGTCGTTTCCCACAAGTTATTCAGTGCATAAGCTTTGAGCAATATGCCAATGCTGTGATATTTATCTATTAACAATCAATGTATTAAATCTGAGGCAGAAGGGAAAAAAAACACTTCCTCAATACTCACTTCAACAAATAGTCCATTCTGAGTGATTCACTCATTGAACAAATCATTCTTCAGCGTCAGGAGACGCCCTTACAGTGGTTTGTCGTCCTCAAGACACATCAAAACTTTTTGGATACATGTGAATCTAAGCTCAAGATTCTTTGGATACTGTAGGTCTAGCACATAGATGTACTCAAAGAGCAGGAGAGATCAGTCAGCCAGATTAGTGGGACCATTCAAGTATTTCATCCTCCACGACCACACAGATGCTCTCAGGGCTGATCTGGGCTGCATCAGTAGTGTCATCTGTGACGACTGTCAGAAGAGCCACCGGAGTGTCAGTGAAGTCTGGACCATCTGCTGACTACAAAACACAAATACAAGAATGAGTTCAGTCCCTCAAGGATACAAATCATGATAATGATGTCTAGACATTACTGTCACTTAGCACTAAAACGTAGCTAAATGTTTAACCAATTGTCTTTACGTATGCTTATATCTTATGTTAGTTTCACACTTATCTGTTAGCATACTCTTTGTTTAGTGGAATTTAAACTTACCTTTTAATTTATGCAATTTAATTTATGTAATTTCTACATGTCAGATTGCAGAATAACAAGTAAACTCCATAAACAGATCCTATTCCAGAAAGGAGGTTCAACAAAGTTGAGCTCATGCCTGACGACTAGTAAAAAGCCACCATCAATGGAGCTCCGATACCGTGATTCACCATGGCAACATGAGAGAAAACAGGAAGCAAACATTTTCTGAAGGGACAACACATCCACTGAGAGTTCAGAGTAAAGTTAAAGTTTTATTTTTTATCAGACCAGTGCTGTGTGTTAGTAACTTGGCATGTTTTGATGACTTCCAGCTGATTTATGCAGGGTTAAAGTCAGCTGGCAGACACGTCACAGTAACACCAGGTGACTTCTGATGAAGTTTGCAGGAAGTAATCGAAACATGTCAAGCACTGGTCTGATAAAAAATAAAACTTTAAGTATAATCTTGTGTAGACCAAATGCACGTGTTTGGAATATCAGAGTCCAGAGTTTGTTGAACCTCCTTTCTGGAATAGTCCTCCGGAATGGATAACACAGTTTTTCTCTCATCTCAGGGTTCACTCCGAGTTTTCACATAACCTGCTTTCTGGTTTTCCTAGAGTTCTTTAAGTGATGTCATATGTTTGAGTTGACTGAATATCTAGGCAAAGGGATTGATAGTGAGGCCAGAACACTTACGTTACAGGTCCTGAAGAACTTGTAGGCATCTTCACCCTGAAAACTGCAGTTACATACAGATCCAGTTACGAGTGCACAACTACTTTTGAGACTCATTTCACGCCTCCCAGATTTGTGTGTAGATGGTGCGTTTACATGCTAGTAAAAGCACGGTCATCTGAGTTTACTTTGGAAGATTCTTTTCCACAGTTCAACACGTTTTTCCCTCTCTGCTTGTCTCGTCTCGTGGCTAAGACATATTTTTGTGAAAAATACATATGTCATTAGACCCACATCTAATTTTTTTTAATATTGTAATATTGTTTATATACGAATCCACGTTTGTGACTGGGACAACTGCAATTACACGGGTAAAAGATTCAACCAGTAGGTGGCGGAAGTTTATTCTGCTCTGGCTGGGGGAAGCGTTCAGTCAAACACTCCAGAATGGCGGGTTTTTTACATTTGTGGATCTTGTCAAGATGAAACCCACAAATACAAAAAATTCACAAATGCACAGGACGAGATCCACAAAGGCACAGCACGAGATTCACAAATGCATTTGTGGATTTTGTGCTGTGCATTAGTCATTCTATGTCAATTGGCACAGGATTAAACCAATGTGAATCATAGAGTAAAAGCAAGACATCCAGCAGAGAAAATAGGTAACTTCCTGTTGGAGGGGTGCGGGGCTAAGGTGATGTCATCAATTGACCACGTGAATGTGATCAGGGCTGGTCTATAATGAGACATGGAAAGTTTGATGCAGTTCTGACCTTCCCTGTGGAAGTTATTGCAACTTGATATTTGATGGCGAATAGCCAAAGTTTGACACTTAGCCACGCCCAAATGCTTTGATGTACAAGAAATCGTAGGATAATTTTTGACCTAGTATGTCTCAAGTGTGTGCTGAGCAATTTTGAAGTCTGTAGGTCAAACGCTGCAGGACAAGTACGATCCGATACGACGTCAATAAAATGGACATGTTGGCGGCTTTGATCCAAAATGGCTGACTTCCTGTTGGGTTTGGACCATGGCTCCAAGAGACTTTTTTGTAGGTCCTGACAAGATACATACCTGTACCAAGTTTCAGAATTCTGGGCTAAAGCACGGCTTGGGGCTGATCATTAAAAAATTTCTAGCGGGCGCTGTTTAAAATTTAGGCCACACCCACCAACGACTGTTATGGATTCCTGTCCGGGTGTGAATTATGATCCATCCCAGCAAGTTTGGTGGAGCCTGGCTTGAAATGGTGGAATCTAGAGCCAAACGTATGGCAACGACATCACAGGTCACTTCGCCACGCCCACAACCCTTGAGAACGAAAAGACCACCCTTGAGAAGAAAACACTCTGAGAAAAGAAAAACACCCTTGAGAAGGAAAAGACCACCCTTGAGAAAGAAAAGACCACCCTTGAGAATGAAAAGACCACTTTGGCGAAGAAAAACACATCTCTGGAACAGAAAATCGCAGCTCTGGAGAAGGAAAAGACAACCCTTGAAATGAAAAGACCGCTCTGGCACAGAAAAACTCAGCTCTAGAGATTGAAAAGACCACCCTTGACATAGAAAATACCACCATGTTGCAGACAAACGCAGCTCTCGAGATTGAAATGACTACCCTTGAAAATGAAAAGACCACTTGGAAAGGAAAATGGGGAGAAAAACAAAGTAGAAAGGGACCACCCTTAGATGAAAACCCTCTGGCGCAAAGAAACACAGCCCTTGAGAGAAAAAGCAAAGCCCTGGAAAAAAAAACAGCACTCTTGAGCAGAAAAGATCCACCTTGGAGAAGGAAAAGACCTCCCTGGGGCAGAAAAACACAGCTCTGGAACAGAAAAACAATGCCCTGCAAAAGGAAATCAAAGCTCTGAACAAAAAAAACACCGCCCTGCAAAAGGAAGACAAAGCACTGAACCAGAAAAACACAATGCTGGAGCAGAAAAGATTCACCTTGGAGAAGGAAAAGACAACCCTTGAGAAAGAAAAGACCACCCTTGAGAAAGAAAAGACCACCCTTAAGAATGAAAAGACAATCCTTGAGAAAGAAAAGACCACGCTTGAGAATGAAAAGACCACTTTGGTGAAGAAAAACGCTGGCCTGGAGGGAGGGCACGATGGTGAGCACCTGGTGGCCGGGCTTTTTCCCATGGAGCCCGGTTGGTCTCAGTCCGAAAGGAATACATGGGTCCCCCCTCCAATGGGCTCACCACCTATGAGAGGGGCCACAGTTGTGTGTGGTGTGTGGTGGCCGAGGGAGGGGGCCCTGGCGGTCTGATCCTCGGTTGCAGAAGCTGGCTCTTGGGTCGTGGAATGTCACCTCTCTGGTGGGGAAGGAGCCGGAGCTGGTGTGTGAGGCTGAGAGGTTCCGGCTAGAAATAATCGGTCTCACCTCGACGCATGGCTCTGGTTCTGGAACCAGTCTCCTTGAGAGGGGCTGGACATACTTCCACTCTGGAGTTGCCTGCGGTGAGAGGCGCTGGGCAGAAGTGGGCATACTTGTTGCCCCCCATCTCGGTGCCTGTATGTTGGGGTTTACCCCGGTGTGCGAGAGGGTAGCCTCCCTCCGCCTACGGGTGGGGGGACGGGTTCTGACTGTTATTTGTGCTTACGGGCCGAACAGCAGTTCGGACTACCCACCCTTTTTGGAGTCCCTGGAGGGGGTACTGGAGAGTGCCCCCCCTGGGGACTCCCTTGTTCAGCTGGGGGACTTCAACGCTCACGTGGGCAATGACAGAGAGACCTGGAGGGGTGTTGTTGGGAGGAACGGTCCGCCTGATCTGAACCCGAGTGGGGTTCTGTTGTTGGACTTCTGTGCTCGTCATGGATTGTCCATAACGAACACCATGTTCAGGCATAAGAGTGTCCATGTGTGCACTTGGCACCAGGACACCCTACGCCGCAGTTCGATGATCGACTTTGTCATCGTTTCATCTGATCTTCGGCCGTATGTCTTGGACACCCGGGTGAAGAGAGGTGCGGAGCTCTCCACTGACCACTACCTGGTGGTGAGTTGGCTACGGTGGTGGGGGAGGATGCCGGTCAGAGCTGGCAGGCCCAAACGTGTTGTGAGGGTCTGATGGGAACGTCTGGCGGAGTCCCCTCTAAGACGGAGCTTTAACTCCCATCTCCGGCAGAACTTTGAACACGTTCCGGGGGAGGTAGGGGACATTGAGTCTGAGTGGACCATGTTCTGTGCCTCCATTGTCGAGGCGGCCCATCGGAGCTGTGGCCGCAATGTTGTCGGTGCCTGTTGCGGTGGCAACCCTCGAACCCATTGGTGGACACCTTCGGTGAGGGATGCTGTCAAGCTGAAGAAGGAGTCCTACGGGGCCGGTACCCGTCAGCTCCGGAAGCACGGGTACCGGCGGGGCGAAGCAGCATGCGGCTCGGGTGGTTGCTGAGGCAAAAACACGGGCATGGGAGGAGTTCAGAGAGGCCATGGAGAAAGACTTCCACATGGCTTCGAGGCGATTCTGATCCACAATCCCGCGTCTCAGAAGGGGGAAGCTGTACAGCACCAACACTGTGTATAGTGAGGATGGTGTGCTGCTGACCTTGACTCGGGACATTGTGGGCCGGTGGGCGGAATACTTCGGAGACCTCCTCAATCCCACCAACATGCCTTCCATTGAGGAAGCTGGGCCTGGGGACTCTGGGTCAGGCTCTCCAATCTATGGGGACGAGGTCGCCGAGGTGGTTAAAAAGCTCCTCGTTGGCAGAGCCCCGGGGGTGGATGAGATCCGGCCGGAGTTCCTTAAGGCTCTGGATGTTGTAGGGTTGTGTTGGCTGACACGACTTTGCAACATTGCATGGACATCGGAGGCAGTTCCCATGGATTGGCAGACAGGGGTGGTGGTCCCCCTGTTCAAAAAGGGTGACCGGTGAGTGCGCTCCAATTACATGGGGGTCACACTCTTGAGCCTCCCTGGCAAGGTCTATTCAGGGGTCCTGGAGAGGAGGGTCCGTCGGATAGTCGAACCTCGGATTCAGGAAGAGCAGTGTGGTTTTCGTCCTGGTCGTGGAACGCTGGACCAGCTCTACACCCTCAGCGGAGTCCTGGAGGGTGCGTGGGAGTTCGCCCAACCGGTCTACATGTGTTTTGTGGACTTGGAGAAGGCGTTCGACCGCATCCCTCGGGGAGTCCTGGGGGGGGTTCTCCGGGAGTATGGGGTACCGGGCCCTTTGATACGGGCTGTCAGGTCCCTGTACAACCGGTGTCAGAGTTTGGTCCGCATTTCCAGCAGTAAGTCTGGCTCGTTTCCGGTGAGAGTTTGACTCCGCCAGGGCTGCACTTTGTCACCTATTCTGTTCATTACTTTTATGGACAGAATTTCTAGGCGCAGCCAGGGTGTTGAGGGGATCTGTTTTGGTGGCCTTAGGATCGTATCTCTGCTTTTTTCAGATGATGTGGTCCTGTTGGCTTCATCGGGGCGTGATCTGCAGCTCTCACTGGAGCGGTTTAGATAGATTCGACCTCTACGTGGCGGAAGTTTATTCTGCTCTGGCTGGGAGAAGCGTTCAGTCAAACACTCCATAATGGCGAGTCGGGTCGGCCCAGTAATCGTGGTCGTGGTCTACCCTCAGAAGAGTAGGCCACTTAATTCTGAGGGTAAAACTTGCAAGTTTTAACATCCACTTACTTCTGCCATCTGCAGCGGCAGAACGGACCTGTCAGCGCCAAACCGCACTAACAGAACCTCTAATTTTACAAGTAAACGGGACAATAATGGGTTCTGGAGAGTCCGGGTCACAGATCTGAGTGATCCGAACTAAATCAGAACTAAGGTGATATTTCGGCTGGAGGTAAAACTCTAAGGGATGGGTCCATCGGGTCTCGGAACCGAGACAAGGTGACCGAACTGACGGGTTTAACAATGGAATAGGGCCGCCCTCCAGCTACGCCTCCAGAACCGCATGTCCCGAACCTCAGGAGAACTCGGCTGCAGGTAGAACCATCCGGAACATCCACTTACTTGTGAGGGTAGACCACGATTAGACAAGCAGAGAGGGAAATACGTGTTAAACTGTGGAAAAAAAAACCTTCCAAAGTAAACTCAGATGACCGAGCTTTTGCTAGCATGTGAACGCACCATCTACACACAAATCAGGGAGGCGTGAAATGAGTCTCAAAAGTAGTTGTGCACTCGTAACTGGATCTGTACGTAACTGCAGTTTTGTGTGTGTGTATCTGGCGACTCGTGCGTACTTTTTCAACATTTGTAGGTGTAGGAAAAGGTTTATTTTCTTTTTACGGCTTACGAATCATATTTCACAGATGCAACTATACAAACTTACACACAAAGATGCTTACACGAGTTACAAATCAATTTTTCACGCACAAATCTTTTTCAAACGAGTTACAAATCCTTATTTCACGCACAAATCTTTTGAGACTATTTTCACTCCATAGATGAGGGCCCGTCTCATATTCACATCATGTTGTTCCTATGGACAAAAAATATCCATTACTATATTATTATTATATACATAGCAAACTTTTTTTATACAAATTAATAACTTTCTGTTGTAAATAATAACTCACATACATGCTGCAAAACATCTAAACATTGTGAATAATTTTGGACAAAAATCTGTAGTTATGTTTTTAACTCAAATTAGTACACTATTTTCAAAACTGACCTATTGGCACCTGTCTGATGGTGAAAGGTTGAGCCTCTGTAGCAGTCTTTGTACCCCGATATCTGAACATAAGATGCACACAAAGATTATTTATTCATTTTTAAAAAGATGTTTTAAATAATACATAATGCTAAATATTAAAAATTAAATATAGTAATCACACAGTATATTAGAGTAAAAATGGAAATGTTAAAAAATGAGCAAGTTAGTTATTAACAAGCAAAACATCAAAATTGTGGGTTTTAAGAATTGACAATTCGATTATTGATGTTTTTTTTTATCGCCATAGTGTTTTTCCGGCAGCCATTCAGTTTCAGTTTTCATCTCCTGAAGGGCCAATCTGTATTATGTATATTTAAATATCGTAACTTTATTGGCACACAGGGAGAGAAAAAGTGCGGAGACTGCTGAGCCAATCAAGACGAATTGAAAAAACTGCACAAAAAAAGCAAAGAGACCGTGAAAAGTGAACCGCGTTATAGCGAGGGTTCACTGAACTCAGTATGGAGGCACATTACCGGCGAACAGTGGAAACAACCAGCAGAAACCGGAGGGCAGAGATAACGTTATGTTTCAAACATAGACATGAATATGCTTCAAACAGTCTCAAACTCACGGACCAACTCCACTGTCAATGTCCAGGGCAAACATGCATTATGGGAAATGTAGTTCATACAGGAACTCCGCTGAAAATGTTACACCTTGTAAGTTAAAGTAACATAACGTATTTGTCACATTCAACAACTTCTGAAGTTATAATAACACACATTCACTGTGCACATTATACACATTTATTCCCAGCTCCAAATTTAAGACTATTTATCAGAATACAGTTTTAAAAATCAAACAAAAAACGTTAGCTTACTTACCAAATGAGCGGTGATGATAAGACAACGAGGGCAATAAGAATGAAAAAACTGAGGTTGTGGTGGTTTGAAGCGGCAGGGTGGGGGGTAAAAATGCGCGTTACAAACAAATGAAAAGAAATTAAACCGAAGTCCACATCCTCACAGGCTGGCCAAAACTTCTCCCCATCGAGGTAAATTCAAGATGGCTGACTCGTCTTACCTGAGGGAGAGATAAGCCCCAGCCACCAGAACGTCATGACACTATGATTATTAAAACTTGTGAGTGTTCCACACAAATTAGCTTTAAAATATTGAGCTCTATTCAATTAAAGTGTCATAAATGTCAACAGAGCTCAAAACTTTATAGTTTGGTCAACTCCTTAACTACATTTGACTGTTGTGAGCTTATTAGTTATGAGCTAGTACAACTGTTGGGGTTTACAGTGTATGAAACACACACATTTGTTCTTTTTATGAAGGAGGCCGCCTCTTGGACAGCACGTCATCCGGCTCTTCATCTCGATCTCAGAGCCCATTGTTGCTGAGTCCTGCAAACTCTCAGAACATGTACAATGGCGGGCCCATGATGCGCTCCCTCAGGTAACACAGATTCTTTTTCTCCATTTCTGGACCAACATCAATCCAAACGACACACTGCTGGCAATGCTGAGTTCATATGGATGTTCAGATTGAATGTTTGTTTTTTTTTTCTCATTTGGCTGCTATTAGTATAACAGACTTCTTATTTAGATATAATACTCTTAAAATATTTTTTTCTGACTATATAGATAATTTTGATAATATTTTTTATTTTTATGTGTGAAATTGTATGAACATTTATAGATTTTGCTATGTCTAACCCTATTTACAACAACATTGCAGTAATATGCAGCTTAGGTTCTTGTAAAGGTCTATTTCAGACCTTTTGTAAGAACAAAACCATTTTAATGAGTGAGATAGCATGGTCATTCCAAAACATGGAGAATGGAGGTGGAAGGAAACTGCATGATTAGTATCCGACAAATCTAAAGTCAGACCAGATTGGGAGAGGAATGAGGCAGCTTTGGCAGTGAATGCTTTGTGATACTTATGAAATATGGATCTACTGTATTTAAGGTGAGGCTGCACAGTTGCACAGCTGGTAGAGCTGTTGTCTTGCAGCAAGAAGGTTCTGGGTTCGATTCCCGGCCCTGGTCTTTCTGCATGGAGTTTGCATGTTCTCCCTGCGCATGGCGTGTTCTCTCCGGGTACTACATCTTCCTCCCACAGTCCAGAAACATGACTGTCAGGTTAATAGGCCTTTCCAAATTCTCCCTAGGTGTGAGTGTGTCTGTGCATGGTTGTTTGTCCTGTCTGTCTTTGTGTTGCCCTGCGACACACTGGTGACCTGTCCAGGTGACCCCGCCTCTCGCCCGAAACGATAGCTGGAGATAGGCACCAGCACCTCCCGACCCCAGTAAGGGACAAGGGTGTATAGAAAATGGATGGATGAAGTATTTAAGGTGAAGATCAGGGACGAGAGCCATGTAAGCATCGAGTTTGAGTTAGTGATGAGGATAGATGCAAGAAGTAATGTCTCTAAAAAATGCTGAATGCTGCCACAAGCTGTCTGATTTAAAGGTCTTCAGAACGACGATTTGAGAATGGCAGAAACGCTGTCAGTTGATGTGCTGCGTTGATAGACTTCAGGGGAAGGTAAAACAATACTGGAGGTTAATATGCTGCCCTTGAAGGATTTCTGACCACAGCTTCCGTGAAACGTTTGAGTGCATGGCCATGTAAGCCACACTGATTAGTGAAGGGAGGAAGAAGCAATAGAAAGGTTTGTGAGCTGACTAGAATTATGAGAACGAGAGGGATGAGTCATGAATGGCTACGTCTTACCTAGAGATGTACCCATTCACAGCCAGTGAGGTGGCTGGGGAGCAGAGAGGTGTGGAAATGAGAAGGGCTGTTGACGTGGCAGTGCTGGCAGTAACGCACTCTAACAATGGAACTGAGAAAGTGATTCTAGAGAGCTGGAGAGTGACCATGTAGGTAACAAGAATAGAGGAGCGGGGATGAACATGGGTGGAAGGAAGGGGAGATGAAGATCGATGACATGCAGAGGGGATGGCAGCCTGAAGGTGGAGGGTAGAGTTGCTGTGGATGATGTGGGAGGAGGGCTTTGAACAGGAGGTGATGAAGGCCTTGGTGAGGCAGGAGCAGGAGTCTGGGTGGAGCAGGGACAGCAGGAGGAGCGGAGGATTCATGGGTCTGCTTGCCACTGATGATAGCTGGAGGAAGCGGGGATGACGGAGAAGGAGACGGTGAGGAGGAGAGCAGCGAGTGAGGCAACATGTGATGATCCAAAGCTGATTCTCGGAGCTAGTCCTTGGATTTGAGGAGCGTGAGAGGGGAACGAGGTGCAGGACCAGGATCCTTGAAGAAACGGATTGGACCCGACTGGGTTTTCTGACTCGCAGTCTGACATTTTTGAAAAAACCATTTTCTGAAAGCTTGGTTGGTGAGCAGATCAAGCCTTATAAATGAGTTCTTGATCTGTGATTGGCTTTGACAAGACGTGGTCCAACGCTGATAGGCAGCGATAGAAGCACATGACACAGTGACTGGATGATGCAGCTGAGCCTGAAGAGAAGTTTCCAGTTTGAATTTATGCTCAGGCTTCACATGATGGACTTGATACCTGGTTTTCTAAATTTCACCCGTTACTTCACATGGGGATCATTAAGTTTGTTTTCCTCCAGGTGCCATAAAAGTTGGAATTTATATAACTCAAGGCATTTTTCATTGTTCTAAAGTGTAATGTGTCTGATGTTGTCAGTCACCCAGGTGAAGGAGTGATTCAGCTCATTTCTGTAGCCCGGTCCAGCAGCTTAGGGATCACGATCGGAGGAGGCTCCAACAGGCCCGACGGGCCGGCTGTGTTCATCCAGGAGGTGCTGTCTGGAGGAGACTGTCACAGGGTGAGCCATGGACACGACTGCCACAAATACGTCAACATTAATTTCCACATATAACCAAATCCTAAAAAGTTTAATATTTTGATGTCATTTCAGAAAGTTTAATTACGAAAAGACTGACATATTTCACTCTATTTCCTCTGTATAGAGGACCTTTTTTTCTTTTTTTTTCTGCCAATTAACAATCACACTTTCATTTATCATACCTGTTTAGTCAAGTCAGTGACCGGTTTTCTGCTAATGGCTACAGACAAGATGACATCATACATGTTTAGCAGCACACACAACTCAGTGAAACTCCAAAGAAGACTGTTTTCAAATGATTTATCTTCCATAAAAAAACTACGGAAACCACATCAAGTGTTTTCTACAGTTATTCTGTTCTTTTCAATAATTGCCTTCTGCTTACATTTAAACTTTGATACAAATTATCAAGACTAATAACAAATCAGACAGAGCAGTAGGGGATGGCATTTATTGTATCACTTATATTTATTGTCATGAATTTCTTTTTATAATAAGATTTTTGATTTATCGCTGTCACGATGAATTTCAATTATAAACATGTGAAAGGCCCAAAGTATTATTATTTTCTCCACGATTTGTTGAAGAGCCTTAATGAATATCAAAATATCTGAAAATATGATCAAATCCAATTATTGTGTGCTGCTTAGTGACACCAATCACACTTGTTAATGTGACCGGTGTCCTAAAGACGACAAGTAGACTATTTTTTTTAAAAGCAGTACTTGTGTTTGTGGAGATGTGATTGTCGTGACATGCAGTCACAACTGCAGAGTTACCAGAAACAAAAAAAACGTATAAATAATACTACATATTGCGATAAAAATTAAAGTCCATATCTCCACCGCGATGGAGCAGAACTTCTCCCAAAAGACATTGCTGTCGGTCAGTTTCCTGTGTTAGCTTCTCATGGTTGGAGCTTTATTTTTCTTTGGTTCAGTTCCCTGTAGACGATTGGTCACAGCTAAAACTTCGCTTCCACAAACTGACACGTTGCTACGTGAGGAATCTGATGCATTGGGCAGGATATGCCAACCAATGGGCCTTGACTTTGGAACCATGACAGCAGCTGGATGAAGCACGATTGAGATGGATGCGTTGCAGCCATGAGGGACCTCTTTTTGTGCAAAGATTCTTTTTTTCTCACCATTGTGGATGGAAGAGACACTCAGGGAGTACAGGAGAGGGAAGATGGAGTGCAGGTGCAGACCTCTGCAGCTATTGCCTCAGATTAGTGAAAACTCTGCTGACCAGCGCTCATGTCAAAGACTGCTGATTCTGATCCTCCCACTCTGACCAAAGCCATGTCCATCACCCATCCAGCCTGAGGTCACAGGGCTTCTTCACAGTGATTTGCACTAATAGGTCCCAGTAAGTGTTACTGAACCATAGCTACACACACAAAAGAAATACTTGAAAGGTGTGTAATTGATTCCTAAAGCCCCTGGTTGTCTGTTAGGTACCGCCCACACAGATCAGATCAGGTGTTTTGTCATTTGTCCTTTGAATTAAGTTTTCAGTATGATTGTTGCACGGATCTGCTAATGGTTCAGATGTGGGTGCATGAACACGCATTAGTGTGCCACTCTGCAGCACTTCTCAGCAGGTAAAGGAAATCTGGTCCAATCAGCAGCACCCTCAACTCAGGTAACATAAGGAATCCACCAATCACTATGCAGAGGAAGGAAAACAGTCTCTGAAACAGAATTTCATGGGAAAGGAACAAGGACTCCCGCTAAGCCATTCACTGGACTCGGTTGAAATGAAATTGAAATTAGAATTTTTTTACAGTTTGCCTCAATTAAGTGCATATTTAAAATATTTAATGTAAAAAACATGTCGTGACGAAAAGAAAAAAAAAGTTATTTTAAAATATTTGGTTTGTTTGATTCAACCAAACACATAATTCAATAATTCAATACTTGAATTCCTGGTTAAAATTCTGAAAGAAATGTATGTCTAAGGTTAAAGTGAAAAAAACATATAATTGGTTATTAAGATAAATTATTAACTTTAAACCAAATGTCTAAAATGTGTGTAAAAAATTTTGGATGTGTTTTTGTAGGTTTTTCACCTCTTCATTGATTCACACTCAGTGGAGAAAATAAAAAGGTTTGAGTGAAGTCAAGTCCTCCTTTTCAAATCTGGGAAGCCATGAAATGATAGAATGTTTGACAATGATAAACATGTTCATAAATGTAAACTGCAGACTTGAAGTTAGTGGAAGGAAGACGCCAACACCTGACTTTATTGTCAGGTTTTATTTGTGAGCGAAAGTTTAATCAGCCCCAGAGATTCAACCTCTCAGATAATTCATGCCTTGGTTTCAGGCTCTAATGAGCTCATTATGACTGCGGCGCGTTCAAAATTAGGATTAGGAAAAGCCTGCTGATGCAAATTGCTGTGCTTTGTAAACATCAGACTCTTAAATTTTGTTGTAACAAAAAGGTGCCAAAGGCTGAAAACGAGTCGACTGAAATGAACTCTGGAAGCAAACAGCAGAACCACGAAGCCTTTTCAACCACGGCTGGTAAATAAAACACACTAGTTATGGTTGTAACAAAAAGAAAAGAGACAAGAAGAAACACATTCTCACTAAATAAAGCTTTTTAAAATGTTTTATTTCTCCTGATATATGAGCATAAGTGGCAGAGAATGTGAGTTTGAGGCAGAACCAAACTGCAAACAGAACAAAGAGACACAAGGGAAAAATATAGTTAAAGGAAAAGCAAAGACTCCTAATAAACAAACAAGAATAAACTAAGCAGAAAACAGAAAACACAGAAAACAGGTTTTAACGGTAACATTAAGAATCCTCCTTATGCCTGAAGCAACAGTGGCAAACATGTTTACATTTTCCACGTTTTGACATCCTACAACCACAAACTGCAATAAATGTTATTCTGACTTCATATAACAGACCAACAAAGTAGCACATAATGACAGACTTTTAGTTTTGTGGCTCTTAATTGGCTGATTGAGTTTTTAATATTTAACTTTTTCACAATTTTCTCATGTTAGCCATAATCACATCAATTACAAGTCATAAATATTTGAGATATTTCCCTCTATGTACATTGAATCTATATAACATTTGACTTCCAGTCAATAAAAAACTAACCTTTTCACTATATTCAAATTTTTCAAGATGCGTCAGTATTGCTACCGGTAGTAAAATCGTAACCATGGCAGCGGGGCTCACATTGCAGGAGCCGCTCTGCCTCCTCAAACCATCTGACTCCTGCAGAGTCGGGTCTTGTTGCTCTGACTCTACAGAACGTAACGGATCGTTAAAGGGAGGCTCCACTTTCAGACTTGACTTATCTCTGGATCTCATAATTGTTCCCCACATTTAAAGCAGACATCCCATAATAAAGAGCAGTGACTGGTCCGACGATTTGAAGCAATCCAAGGCGCTCTCAGGATTTGCACACATCGGCCCTTTTCTGCAGCCTCCCCTGCTTCTCTCATGTTAATCCCATCCTCCGCGCCTCTCTGTCGGCCCACTCTGTCAAATGTGGGCAATATGACAAGCAAGAGGGAAGAGAATAAAGGAGAGGAGAGAGAGTGTACTGGGATCTGTGCTTGTGTGTATATGTGCATTAAAGAAACTGTTTCTTCTTGTTTAGATGTTGGCTGAGTATATTATGAAGGTTTTTTTTTTTTAATCCAAGACACAAAGAGGATCAGAATTAAATTTTAAAGCAGTGCTTACCTCCAAAAACATGTTCTCTTCAGTTAGGTGGAAATATGGAACATTTCCTGAGAACCGTGTTTTTATTGTGTTTTTGTGTCAAACGGTCTTGAGATGAAAACATTCACACTGAAGCTGAACTGGTCAGGGAAGTTCACTGTAAATTGACCCTAAATTCCTTAATTTTGGATGATCGGCTGACATTTACTGCACATGTGAAGCCAATCTCATTTACCTCAGCATAGATCTAAAAGTCCACCACTGTCCTTCTGCTAAGGGGTTTGACTGACTGAAGTCATGTCTAGATGTTTCCAAGTAACAACAGTCGCCTCACTGTTGCCAACTCAGCCACTTTCTTGCTTTCTTGCTACATTTAGCAACATTTCAGACAGAAAAAAATCTGTATTGGCCAAAACTGGAATCCTGAAGTCAGGCATTTTGAAGATGGTAATCGACGATCAGCCAGAAAACTGCAATCGGTGCAGCCCTAATTGTTGCCTTACAATTTTGCAGGCTCAGGATGAGCAACACAGTTATTGATAATTCAACACAACTCTGTTGAGGAGATGCTGATCAATCAGATGCCGATTTAACCAGAATGCTTTGGAAGTTTTTTTCTTTTCTTTTTTTTACTGAAAGCAGATGTCAGGACACATTTTTGAATGGAGAAAATTTCCTAAGCTTCATTTGCTTTTGTCCTCCAATCATAGTGCAGCAGCTCTGGATCTGGATTTCTTTCACTGCATTTTTTTCCCATCTGACCTACAAATTCAAAATCTTCCATCTCCACCTGGACAGGCCAAAACAAATCAAAGCTGCACGTCAACACTCATCCATGAAGTCCCTTCAACTCAAGCAGAAATATTTCCTGAGAACAAGACAGAGCTACAGTTGGGTTTCCTCCCTGATGTGAGCCAGCGTCTCCTGACACGCGACTCTCTGTGTGATAAAGTCAGGAGGAAGATCATGAAATGATGGATTTATTTCAACTTTGAGTGATCTAGTCAAAGTTCAGATCTAAATCCACTGCATTTCATTTGAACATTTTCCTTCAGGTTCACACTTATACACTACTTTGTGTTGTTCTGGTACATAAATTCACTGACGTCTGTCGGGATGACCCTTGTTCACTTCAGTTAAATGATTTTTTGGACCTTTTTAAGAGATAAAGAACTAAATGAATTCAAGACTTAACACTGAACAATGCGAATGGATCTCCAATTTTAAAAAAAGTTCTGTTAATTTGCCACATATGATCGGTTTACGTTTGCTTCACATGACAACTTATTGAACAAATTTTCTTGGATTCGATTACTTTCGGCCTGGTGTATTTTAGTCGACTCACTTGTTTTTTCAGTGAAGTTTAACTCGAATCAGAAACCGCTGTTTTCCTAAATAGAGTAAATCTGGTATGATCTCCACACTGAAAATCTCCCGGCTCCAAATGAACTAAATTACAAACATACTCGACAATAAAGAGAGGAAGACACAGGAACACCTACATGTGACCTACATGTGACCTACATGTGAGCATGCAGGCACTGTTAAAAGAATGTTTGGAAATCCATTTGAACAGAATCAGCCGTCAAAGTAAAAGAGCT
Organism: Phalloptychus januarius; assembly: GCA_902982915.1. Lineage (NCBI taxonomy): Eukaryota > Metazoa > Chordata > Actinopteri > Cyprinodontiformes > Poeciliidae > Phalloptychus > Phalloptychus januarius. Next base: position 1,468,263 of record CADWAE010000476.1, read on the forward strand.
TATAAATATCCACCAACCCCACTGGATTTACAGCATCTTTATCTTTGTGCAGGATGGCCGCCTGAGGCCGGGAGATCAGCTCATTGCCATCAACAAGGAGTCTTTGATTGGTGTAACGCATGAGGAGGCGAAAGGCATGCTGAACAAAGTGAAGTACAGGTGGGTTCTGATAACATCCATCCATCCATCCATCCATCCATCCATCCATCCATCCATCCATCCATCCATCCATCCATCCATCCATCCATCCATCCATCCATCCATCCATCCATTTTATAACAACCTTCACCCTTAGTGCGTTCGGGAGGTGTTGGTGTCTATCTCCAGTTGATGTTCTGGGCGAGAGGTGGGGTCACCCTGGACAGGTTGCCAGTCTGTCACACGACAGACAGGAACACACACACACACACACACACACACACACACACCCACACCCAACCACACACACCCCACACACACACACCTAGGGACAATTTAGAGAGGCCAATTAACCTAAATCATGTTTTTGGATTGTGGGAGGAAGCCAGAGTACCCGGAGAGAACCCAGCACGCACAGGGAGAACATGCAAACTCCATGCAGAAAACCAGGCCGGGAATCGAACCCAGCACCTTCTTGCTGCTAGGCAACAGTTCTGACAACATTTGTCCAAAAATAAGGAAGCCATGTAGTAACTGTAGCTACTACAAGCTACAGTTAGCTTGTTACTACCATGAATACTAGTACTCACATACATGGAGATCAAAGTATTCTCATCAAAGTGGACATGCAGTTATATACGTCCACATAACTGCAGTTGTCTGTCCCTTTACAATAATGATGTTTGCTTTTGTGTTTGCAGTCACCTTCTTTTATAACTTCTTATAATTTTTTTTCGTCTCCAGCCAAGACAACACGGTGGAAATTGCCTTCATCCCAGGAAAAGGTCTTTTCCCCAGCAGCACATCACTACACAATGGAGTCCAGCGAGCCGCAGGCAACAGCTACAACTCTGGACGTTTAAAAGTTCACATCAGGTCGCCTGAGGTCAGCTTCACGACATGTTGCTGTTCTGTCAGGTTGTTACTGCATGGCGTTGTGTTTTTTTTACATATGTAAAAGAAGAAATGTAAGAAAGAATCAGATTTTTAGGGATGATCAGACATTTTCAGAAGGTATAGGACATAAACATGGACAGCTTGAAGACTGAAATATTTTCTGATTATATTTCGACTGACACAGCAATGAGCTCCTGACGTTCAGGGATGTTAGTGCTTGTTAATCATGTCTGAGGCATTACTCTCAAGGGCACTACTGTCTTTTTATGGTCCATCACTGTATGGTTCCATTTCATTGTTTTCTGTTTGGTTGTTTTGGTGCAGATCTGTGCAGAGGAGCCAGCTCTAGTGTCTTCACCCTCTCCAGACATCTGCCCTCCAGATATTCATATTTCAGGTACAATGGAAACGACATTTATTTTCAGTTTTGCACTGCTTTATTTATTGTCACCTTCCTAAAATAATGGCATAAGTCTTTTTTTTGACATAAAGAAAAACAGCAATTTTAGGGATATTAACAAGGTGGTGTTATGGTAACAACTGCAATATCCTTCAAACTGGACAGTTACAGATCCTACTTCAACCCTATAAGACATCTGTTTGTTTTGTGGTGAGATGTGATGTGTGGGATGGTGATGTTTTAACTTATCTCATATATGAAAGCTGCACAAATGACTGTTAACAGCACAAATGAAGCACTAAAAAAGTAGCTGACTTTGGTTTGTTTTGGAGAAAAAAGGGGAGATGGCGACCTCTGGATGACCCTAAAAAATACTTTTCAATATCTTAGAAACCAGAGCAGCACTAGAGAAAACATTTAATGGCACAAACGGAGCACTAACCTCTCAGGCTATTGGCTGGAATTTTTCAGGTGGGTGGAGTTTCAGCTTCACTCGACACCCCAGCGAGTAAAAAGGCAGAGCTTTGGTCCGCAAACATGCATGAAGGAATCAAAGCAACGCTCCGGGTGCTTCTGATGAGGGAAGGGCATTATAACATGATATAAAGCTTTAAAAAAAGTCGATTTGGCTTAATTAATACACCCTTTAACAGAAACACTGTGCACCCTTTTTTAGATTGTATTAAAAATCTGCCAAATCAGAGTTGTGCTCTAAAGTCACCATCTACAACAACTCTCTGAATTAATATGATTTACAATGACATTTAATTTCCCATTGGGATCAACAAACAATTTTTAATTTGAATTCTAAGCTCCTGCCAGCAGACGGTTATTAGATTAACTGTCTGATCTGAGCATAAGAAAAAATTTTTCTCACACACAAATGCTGGATTAGATTGAATGGAGAGATTTGGGTTTAAAATAAACTGCATCACAGTGGGGGGCCTTAAAGCAATCAATGACAAGGCAATAATAATAATAAAAAAGATTAAATCTTGTTCTTAGAAGTACTTTACGTTAGAGACTTACTAGAAGAAGAATTAAGATGCAAGCTCTGTACATGTTACCATGCTCAGAGACAACCGTTAATTAAATACAGCAGCATAATTAATATAATTATCTTTTATTAAGGAGAATGAAAGTGGAAGTTGACGGCCATTATTACATGAGTGCATATCAAGTAGAGTCCAATCAATCAGTGTGTAAACAAACAAAATGTACCAGATCAGAACAGGAAGGATGAGTTCCGGTGAGGGATTTCCAGACATGTGCTTGTGCTGGAATTGGATTATATTTCACAAGCACAAATATTCAGTAGGATTTATGGTATACTGCCCTAAAAACCGATAGATGGATCCCATGCAGAGTAGGCAATGTTGTGTGCAACCACATTCAAACAATTTCATACACAAGTGCCATGATTTTTTTCTTTTTTATAAAATTTTAATAAAGTTTTAAGTTAACTTCTATGAAGTAAAACTACATATAACTTTATGTTACCCATCAGTCTGTGTTTTTTTTTCACCTGACACTAAAGAAACTAAAGAAAAAAACTAAAGAAAAAAATCTAAACATTAGAGCTTCAACCAATGAAAAGTTTGAAAATACTTTCTGATAAAATGTTTAATTGTTTGCAATATAGTTTCTAGCAATACCATACTATACCACAGCAGACCATACCTTACCATACATACTACATGGTACCATATGATATGGTACCATATACCATGCCATACCATATGGTACCATACTATATGGTACCATCTTTTGGGACAGGAGCGAAGAATTTTAGTAGAAGAAGATGTGCTTCATAATTAAAGATAATTCAAATTTTTGCCACAGAGCAGAAGCTTGCGTGTGAAGTGTGTGGCCTATGGCTGGAAGCCATCCAACAGCTTGCTCCAATCCTATTGCCTGGGATTACCCCAGCTAAGGTTATATCCTAAGTGCATTGTCCACTTAGCACCCTTGCAGAGACAGATGTCACCAGGTGATCCCACATGGCTACTACAGGATTTCCCTGCCTTGTCTTAGTTTTGAGGCTTTCAGAATTATTACTCAGTTCAGTGGAAAACACTGATGTGATCTTTGAGTGTTATTAGTGTAGTGTTCCTAATATTTTGGCCTTTAGGTGAAAAGTTTAAATGGAGGTACACAGCTCTGTGGAACTCGGCATTATATACAGTAAATAATACTGAGTCTGAAAAATATGCCCTGTTTTAGTTACAGCTAAAAAAAAAATCTGAATTTAATATTAATACTTAATCTAAGATGGAACTGGTGCTTACATGCAAGTAGTAAGGTTAAAGTTTTGTTCTTATGAGTTTTTTGCTATTTTTGTTGCAATGGATTATCCTCTCCAGTCGAGCCGACATTCCTCCTCAGTGTGGGGATTTCTGCAAAGTAAACTAGGAATTCACTTTTTTCACTTTCAATACTGATGCCGATATCAGAGCTCTAGTATTGGCAGACAGCGATCTGATACAGAAAAGCAGCACTGAATTGACTCAAAACATTTCTTTGTACCTATATTTTTCCACATATAGGATCATTAATTTACTGAATTATAAATGTATGTGATAATCTGCACCAGTGCACCACACTTAAACACACCAATAGCTTCACCAGCTTGCTCAAATATGTAAAGAATAAACAAATGGTTCAGAAGGTGCAATTAGGAATTCTAAATATAATGCAAAATAAATACTAAAGCATGAAGCTGCTCAGAATACCAGGCATAGAATTACTCTGAATAGATCTGCCCTTATAGATCAGGCACTTTGTCACTGATAACCAATGTAACGTTTTTCTTTTTTAAATATCGAGCTTTGTGAACATTAAACTCACATACAAGTTAGTTACACATGCATAAAAATGTAAGTAGTTCATGTTCAAAAATAAGTTCACCAAGTATATGAAAAATGTTAGTGGAAGCTAATGGGAATTTAAGAACTAATCCCTGAGGTACACCTCAAACAAACTACTCTAATAGTCAGTGTTGCACTGTAACTAAGAGAACAGCTATACAGTACTGTACTGACAGAACAAATGATAGCTTGTTCTATCATTTGTTCTGTCTCAAAAGATTTTAGGCATTTATATTAATATATTTGTTCGCCAGAATATTTTCACATATAGGTACAAACTATTTCTTCTCTCTTGTAACAGTGGATATGTGTTCAGTTAAACTAAACTTTGAGTAACAAACCGTAAATATATATATATATAAATAGCTTATAGACTCTGGTCAAAATATGGATTCTCTGAGTTGTGGGTGAAGTTTAAGTTGCCAATACAGCCAGCCACTCTCTCTCTCTGTCTCTCTCCTTTTCTCTCTCTCACTGTCTCTCACAGTGTTATTACTTTCGTATTCAGCTTCACATATCTGGGACAAAGTCATCAAATTAATATTAGGCATTGGCCCTTTGCCCTCCCTCTCTACTCATGTTGTTTTGCTCTCTCTCATCTGTATAATCATCCATCTTTCTTCCACTCCCTTCCTTTTAATCATCTGCTTTTATTCCAGCCCCCATTCTCTCTCTCACACACACCCACGCACACACACACAGATGTCTATCACCGCAGCCAGCTACCTCCCTGCTGATTTTGCAGATAATCCAATGATATTTTTCCTCCCATTGTTTACAAAGTGCCCCATGTCCTCACATCCACTTTCTTTATTCTGCCTAAAAGCCACCAGCTCATGTATTTTTTTTCATGTGCATATTTTACTGAACATAGGGACTGCTGTGTTATAGACTCAGGTCAAGTATCTATATTTAATTGATCTTCATGTTTCTTTGTACAGGTTCCACCAGCCAAAGGTCTCCAACAGGGACCAAACCCAGAATAACACTTGACCCATACATTCGCCTCAAATTGGACAAGTTAGACTTGGTGAGTGCTGCCATCTGTTAGAAAATGTCTTTAAATAGAGATAAAAATCACTTATGATTTTTACAAAAGTATTCAACCTCAAACTTTCCAACATAATTGTTAGCACAAACCTTTTTTGTACGCTCCTGGAACTTGATGTGAAATACCAGTGCACAATGATCCATCTCTTCAGTCGATCTTGCAGTCTTGTGTGTGTTTGCAAGTGTGAGTGGTTCTAATAAGCTATATAGATTCAGTCAATTTACTATAACCCATGATGAACAAAGGACTGAGCTCTAATACTTTAGTAAAAGTATTGATACTCATCGTCAAATCTTACTCAGCTACAAGTAAAAGTGAAGTGAAGGTCATAATTTACCCCAAAAATAAGGACTCCAAAAATATACTTACATACAAAACTTAAGTAAATATATAATAATATATATATTAAATATAAGTCATACTGAGACTGATGCCGTATTCATTCAGTTCTCAACAGAGACGTTCAGGTCAATAAATACAGGTGTTCCCTACATGTCTTCATGCTGTCAAGATCTAATATGATGACAATAATAATATCACAATAGTGTAAATCATAAATTTCATGGAAAATGTGTTTAAATTTCTGAACTTCTGCTTTCATCTGTTGTTAACTTTATTTAGATACATGTGCTGCAGTGAACACAGTATGAAAGGCTGACAGAGTAGGGATTCAAACCGGCAACCCAGCAGGACAAATTGCTTAAATATATATATATATATATATATACAGTATATATATATACACACCAGCTGCCCAGTGACGCAGCTGGTAGAGCTGTTGCCTTGCAGCAAGAAGGTTTTTCTGCATGGAGTTTGCATGTTCTCCCTGTGCATGCGTGGGTTCTCTCCGGGTACTCTGGCTTCCTCCTACAGTCCAAAAACATGACTGTCAGGTTAATTGGCCTCTCTAAATTGTCCTTAGGTGTGAGTGTGTGTGTGCATGTTTGTTTGTCCTGTGTATCTCTATGTTGCCCTGCGACAGACTAGTGACCTGTCCAGGTGACCCCGCCTCTCACCCGAAACAATAGCTGGGGATAGGCAGCAGCAACCCTCCTGACCCCACTAGGGACAAGGGCGTAGGAAAATGGATGGATACATATTATTATATTACGTTCCGTTGATGCAGAATCATGTCATTTAAGCAGCCTTCTTTCAATACATTTTAACTTATTTTGACAGATGTAGCACTTTAGTGTCCCTCCACCCTCAGAGCTGTCTTTATCTCATAATTGACATCTAATGCAGAGTGTCTCTTTTTTTTCTCACTGTCTTTCTCTTTTTCTCTCTCTCTCATTTCTTTCTGGGTTATATTTGCACTTCTCTCTATTTCTCTTTCTCTCTCTCTCCTATCTGTCTCTCTCTCTTTTTCTCTCTCTCTCCTTTCTGCTGCCCTTCAGCAACCCAACTCCAACTGATGAGTTATGTTTCTCTGCTTCTCTCTGCAGCTGTCTGCCGTCTGTACAGTTTGTTACCAATATTTAGCTTTGATTTTAATGTTGCCCAGATGCTGCTCAGCTGTAGCCTGACCCTAATCTACCAATTCATTAGTGGGATTATAAAGAAAAGGAAGCAATTAAACACCGAACACAGGAAGAATTCTCTCTTGATCTAGTGGATCCTTTTCAAAATGAATAAATAGCACACGGGTTATAGAGCGCTGTGGTTAAAAGACACCATGTTGTCTTTCAACATGGTGTCTTTTGGAACAAACATGGCAGATTCATTACTGTCTGCAAGATTTATGTGGAATAATGCTGTTGGGATTCTTTGTTCCTACAACTGGAGTGAAAAGCAATGAAAATGTAAATGTGAAGTGGTTTTATTTATATTTTACATGCCTTTACTTTCCTGTCTCTGTCTCAGGCTTTGTCCTTTTTTGGATTGGACGTCACTGAAGAGAAGAGGAAGACGCTGAGGCACAGCCTGACCCCTGACCCCCAAGGCACCGTGGCTTATGGAGGTGAGGCACATGCACACTCCCACTCACACTGAAGTCAGCCATGCGTGCATCCAGACTTGGGATGCTGTCAGATTACTGTGATGGTGCCATGCTGCTGATTGGCTGTGACATCGCTGGTCAGTGACACAATGAGGAAGCATGATGTGTCTGTTTGTGTCCAGGTGGTCAGACATAGGGAAATATTGTTGTTTACTCTTGATAAATTTCCTGTATTATATGAAATAAATCCTATGTGCATTATCTGAACCACTTGAAAGAAGGTTTGATGTTTATTTTACGTTTGACCAAAGTAGTCCACCTGTTATTTCTTGATCATTTATTTCCCGTTGGCCGTTCTGCTTTTACCTGCACTGACTGAACAAATGAAAGTTGTGTTTTTTAACACGTTTGACTGAGATTCTGCAGCTGTTGGTGTATTTATGTGTGCAGGACTGGTGCAAAGGTATCAAACGGATTTGAAATTCAGTCCATTTCTGACTAAAATAAAACATTTTAATGTAATCCAGCTGTTTTTCCGTTTCGGATCTGTATCAGGTGACACTAAAGTAAGATTTTTTTCCCCACTAATCATCTGGAATATTCGTCTTCCAATCCACTTTCCATGATTCAAGTCTGGCAATGTTGTTTCCAAAGAGTCAGTTCTAGGATAATGAAATGAAACCTTTTGTCAGCAATTCCCTTGGAGATGTAAGCAGTGGTATATGTAAGGGTTGGTTTTGTGTTAGAGATAAAGCTGCTTATTTGAAAAAAATGTTTTGTTGTTTTGATTTTGAAAAGACGCCAACAAGGCCACATTTCTTATAAAGCCATTTGTTTGCTGCTGCAGTCACCTTTCTGAAATTCCTCAATGGGATTTTTATCTGGATAAATAAAGATTTAATAATAAAAATAAAACCACATAAACTCACTTCAGTCTTGCATTTGTTAAAATAAAGAAATGATTGGATCATCCATAATTTGGTATCTCTAGACCTGTCGAAGAGTCTGAATAGACTGATCAGGGACAAACAGACTAGACAGTCATCAGCATATAATTGGAATGGAGTCCCATATTTCCTCAATATAATTCCCAGTTGTAAAAGGTAAAAGGGGAAAAGAAGAATAGACCCTTGTGGTATCTCTTCTAATTACAGGTAGACCACTCTACCACTAAACCTTAAATCATCTTCACTTAATTACAGTACCTATCTATGGGTATTTTTATCAATGCAACCTGGTATTGTGTAGGTATGGTGGGTTCTGATCCGAAGAAGTTCCATTCTTGAAATCACTGAGCAGGACCGACTGAGCTGGAAATGGACCGATTCGTTTCATCAGCTGATTTTTATCGGTCCATCTTTGATTTGCATGCTCTATGAAAAGAACACTGCAGTTTATGAGACACTGACTATTTCTAAAGTTTGAACAAGTGTCAGAACTCAGGAGATGAATGTGTGAAGCAGAATGAAAATACATGTTCAATCTTCTCCCTGTTCTCTTGCTCTCTCGATGTTTTCAGCCCCAATGCTTTTTATCTTTTCGCTCTTAGATTTTGTGGAAGCGTGTCGGAGCATCTTCCAGGAGGACCTGGAAGACTTGGGGTTAGGATCAGGCCCCTTCACCTTCTCCTACCATGAAGCAGCCAGTTTGATGGACACGTCGGCATTTCATTCACCGGTAAGTTTCTCTGAAGAGTCTTTGAGACCAGCAGCAATCCCACGTATATGGATAATAAGCTGGACCATAAGAGAAAAACACATGGAGGTCCCTGTGTTAAAGTCTAGAGAACACACACTGGGAGTCACTGTTAAACACACACACACACAGAGAACTGTCTCATGCTGTGTGTACTTGTGCATCTGCAGACCTATGAATCAGAGTGCAGCTACAGCAGCGAGGAGATGGAGCAGTTCCAGACCGAGGTGAAGCAACTGCAGACCCAAATGAAGCAACTCAAGGTGAACTTGATTTCTCTGCAAACCCAACTTCATACTGTCAATGTTCCTTTCATAGAAGCATATGAGCAAATCTGTTTCACCAGCTGTGTTGCTTAGCGACAGTAAAGAGTTAATCAGTTAAGTACCTTCACACTGCAAACTTTTGTCTTGTTTTGTCAAATTACAACCACAAGCTTTAGTGTATTCTATAGGGATTTTATATGGTCCACTGTTGCTAGGTAATGCATAATTACAAAAGAGAAGCCACTTAAAAAAAAACAAAAAAAAAAAAACATAAAAAAATCACAGACTATTTAGGATCATCCTGAATGTTTTAGGTGTTTCCCTGCCAACACACACCTGACCTAAATCTTCTTCAGGTGATAGATGGCCGACTTTGTAACTGTCTTTATGTTGCTCTGAATGTTCAGGTCAGAGTTCATCACCAGGTTTCAGACCTGATCTCCAGCTTCCAGCTTTAATAACTGAAGCTGTGTGATGACTCTGAATCGTTCCTCCATGGTCCAAAGATAAAAACTTCAATTTTGTTTCTGTTCAGCAAAGAAAGCCAAACATTTTAGGAACTCCTGCTTCGTGGAGGAAAGAAGAACATGATTGGACTGATTTGCTGTTTCTCTTGGCAGGTGATCCTGAAAGACACAGAACAGAGCAAAAAAAGCCTGGAGGAGGAGCTGCAGAAGACATCTGAGGTAAGAAGACGCTGCATCTCCTGTGTTCAAAGATGATAGCACGCACGTGCAGTTATTTATTAAATATGTTACAGAGTGTAATTTCTGACTAGGACATGAAAACTGTAACTGCAATGCATTGTGTTAATCTGTGCAGAAAGCCTGCCTGACTGTGGAGGAGAACACCCGCCTGAAGAGTCGCCTGCAGGCCGCCGAGGCCGAGGCGGTGCAGCGGCAGGCCACCAGCGCTGAGCAGGACTACGAGGAAGTCATCCAGCTGCTAGAGGCCGAGATCCGAGACCTGAAGAACCAGCTGGCCGCCAAGAGGCAAGCCTGTGGAGCAGAAGCTAAAGTGAGTCCAAATACAGTCCTATACTGTTGGAGGAAGGAGAAAAAGCTGCCGATTTTCATAGCTGTCTAATAATCAGGGAGATATGGTGACTCAAAAATATAGAATAGAAAAAAACCCCACCTTATGACAAAATTAAAATTAAGCATATATAAATGTTATTTCTATGTGCTCTTATACACTTTATTGCCAAAAAAAAGAGGTGTCACCAAAAAGACAAAGGTCAAAGTCTAATATATGGTTGGACCGCCTTTAATTTTGATTAAAGGACACATTGTTTTGAGCAGCTTTTGGGATATCACAAGGTTTATTTACATCCAGTGTTGCACTCCTTTTCTCTTTCTGATGATGGGATTGTTGAACAGCAAAGGAATCAGGGAAGAAACAATCCACCGATGGAATAATCTGCTCGTTCAGTGTCTTCAGCTGTTCATTCCCAGTCAGTTGAGTTCTCTACATGTAGTGATGTGGAAATGCTCTGACTTTCACCATTTATCGTAGCTCTGAGTTCTACTGTTGCTCTTTTCTTCTATTTGATATCACCAAATGGTTCAGTGATCACTGATGACGGTCATCCAGGGGTTTTGTTCCAGCCACATTTCTGACTCAAAGACAATGGTTTCCCACAATCCTTTGAGTTTTTAAGAACCAGTTGGAAAGTTTTCAACCCAGTTTAAGTAGTTTCTGCGATCTCCTTCGATGTTCTCTGTCCTTGATGCACTCTAGTTAAACAGACTGACATTTCTTCCACTTCCACAGGATGTCTCTCCTCATACATCCCATCGTTTTCTGAGTTTCGGTCTCGTTTACCTCATTTAAAATGCTCCAGGTTGACAGAGTGTGTTGTGTTTGTCAGGAGGAAGTGGTGGAGCTCAACAGGAAGCTGACCTCCGTCGACTCCCAGCTGAGGAAGTCGGAGCTGAGCAGAAAACACCTGGAGATCTCCAACAGGAAGCTGCTGGGCTTCGCTCAGGTAGAGCTGCTGTCAGGCCTGATCTCCAACATGGCAGCCATCGAGTATAAACTGATCACATGACTGCTGTCACAACCAGGTAGTACAGTAAAGAGACGACCAATAGAGAGAACAGAGTCTTAGCTGTCTTTACTGTAGTGCCTCCTCCTCAAATAGCAATGGAGCCAGCCTGCCCCCAAGTGGACACTAGTGGTATGGATCGCTCATGTGGTTTGAAAATTTAACCGAGTCTTACAGAGAGTGTGTCTGTAGCGAGGCTGTTTCACTTACTGGTCATGATTCCTGGAGGATCCAACATTAAAGGTTCATTTTGTTTAACAAAGCACATTATAATTCTGCCTGTTCTGGTTCTGGTTCTGATAGGCGCCCTCAGTCATGAGCTCCATTATCTCTCTCAACAGAACGTGCACAAGGTGCTGACTAAGCCAAGCCTGTTTGGAGGGGATGATGGGTAAGAGACCCAGAGTGCTGTGTTCAGGTCACCCTACAGTCTCATGTAAATGTCCCGCTGTAACCAACCTCCGTCTCCGTTGCGCTGTGTGTTTCAGGAGCAACAGGTCGTCTCCTGCCACAGACAGTCCGGACACCCTGTCGCCCCTTCCTGACCCTGCCGTCCAGCTGGCTGTGGAGGCCAAAGAGCTGGTGGAGGGAGTGTGTTACGTTTCTGCTAATAAAGGTATGTGAAATAAAACACAATTCTGTGCATCCCATTATTAAAGCCCAAATATGTTCATTTACACATGTAAGGTCCGGAACTATGAGAACTAGGTGACATACAGAAGAGAGATGGGTGCGAGTGCTTCTGCTTGGCATCGTACTTGGCACTATTTTATTTTATTTGTTTTTTTTTCATGTTCCCTCCAACTTTCTGAACCCTCAGGTGTTTTGAAAAACCCCATTGTAGCCTATAGAACTAACCTAGCTTGTTCAGGGAAGCCCAGTAGCCCCCATTCAGTAAACAAGCATCTTTTCTGATCTATGTTTGGCCTGCAGGATCAGACTCCATATCGGATGTCAACTCCCATCATGTGTGAGCGACAGAGAAGTGGAGGACTGAAGGAGGTCTTGCCCTGTCACCAAAGAAGCCCAGCGAGCCCAAACCGACAACGATGGCGTTCTTCACCAACCGACAGGACATGGACCCCATGTTGCCCCCTCCAGCCAGTGAGCCTCCCTCCCCTCCACTACAGCAAAGGGACAGATGGCATCTCTCATGATGAGACCCCTGCTTGCACCAGTTAGAGCCTGCAGTGGAAGAACTGCCCGGCGTCTCAGCAGCAAACGTTGCTGCACCTCCTGCGGCGGATGATGATGTTGAAGGCACTGCATGACCAAGTGCACAACACTGTAAACCTTGTTAATACTCCTCTGATGTATTTTGTAAAGTTATCCACTCACAGGCAGATTGAGCCTCCCCTCACCCCCATACTGCATGTGAAGGAGAGCTACTTCGTGCTTAGGTGGGACAATCCAGAGTTGAGCAGTCCTCTGTCCGTCATCCGCTCCATCCCGTTTCCCTGGGCTGCTTGCTCTGCCACAAACATCAACATACTGTCGAGAAAAAGTGTAGAAACGTGTTACCTCTCCTTGTGCTCTTTCTTGTTAAAAAGCTAGAAGGTGAAGGCTTCAGAGATTCTGGACCTGAGTGGACCTGAGGGCGGAGTGTCATGTCCAGCATGGTTTCGCTGCAGCGGTTCATGTTGGCTCCAGCTGTGTGCTCTTGTTTTACAGCGTGAACAGAAACCAATCATAGGCTACATGTCAAACTTTTGTTGTATTTCTGCCAACAGCTGCAAGCTCATCCATGGAGTGTGTTTTTGAACTGAACTGCATCTTCAGTGTGGCCTCATACTCTTTATTATGTTTTATATTAAAGGGATAACTGAATCACGGGCTTTGTGTGTGTTGGCTGTTTGCACAATAACAACAGGCTTCTCCCACATATTCTTCATTTTCTGTTGATCTAACTTGTGTGTTTTTTGTTGTTGCTGGTGGGGATCTGTTCTCTATTGGGCTAAAGGATTTACAGGCATGGAAAAATATTAAATAAGTTCTTTATTAAAGGGGCAGTATTATGTGTTTTCTAACCACATAGTACCTTTTTATAGCACTGTTACCTTCTGTTGTTCTAAATATGCTGTGTTTATCAAATATGATTTAAGAAATTTTACTTGAAATTGGGTCTCTGTCTCTTTAAAAATCTCCTGCTCTTTCTGAAGCCCCGCCTTCAGGAAGACATCACAACACGGTTCCTCTATTAACCCTTTAACAAAGTTTTTACCAGCGTTTCACTGAGCAGTATCTCGTGTAGTGAGCTCAGCAGATGAACAGTTCCACCTGGTGTTTGCTAATTGCTGCTGGCTAGTCTGAAGGAGCTGAGTGGAGGAAGGCTGGTCTGTGGGGTGGAAGCTCAGAAACTTGGAAACTGCTGCTCTGAGGAGAATCTGTGTCTGAAGGCGGGGTTAGCCCCACCCAGGTGTTTTGCACAGCTCAGTGGTTGCTACGAGAGATCAAGGATTTCCTAAACATGCACGAATGATTCAAGGCAAAACTCCTGGCCTCTTTTTGATGAGGGAATAATATAACGTTATGTAAAGTTTAAAAATGTTGATTTTACATAATACTGCCCCTAGAAGAAATGTTCACATGTTGATTCCTGGTATCAAAAAATATCTTGCTGATCCCAAGACTTGGAAAATCTTCTGCAGACTAAAACTAATGGATAACCTTTTGGAAGTGTGTGTCATGTTACATCTAAGCTAACACTAACACTGCATTTCAGAAACAGAACCACAAATATAGGAGAGTGTGATTAATGCAGCCCAATGATCTCTTTTTCAGTAGCCTCTGAAGGCTGCAATGAAGAAGGTTACATCCTCCTTAGCTGGTGAAGCAGGAGAACGGCAACTTTGACAAAACCCTGAATCCAAAGTAAATATTCAGTTTGTATCATCTGGGAATTTAGTGACTGACAAAGAGATGCCGTCTCTGATCCCACCGATGATCCAACGCTGCCTCCAGGTTGCCTCCTGTAATGCGTGTGCCGCTCCAAGGATGATTCATAACACCAAGGTCCTTCACTATATTATCGAAGGCCAATTAATTTAATGCCATCCAGATCAAGTGATAGACTAAGCAGATTTTTTAGTAGGCCTATTTTTTTTTCTCCTATGTGTGGCAAAACCTTTCCAAGATGGATTGCCATTCCAAGGAAACATTTCACCTCAGAATCGTCTCCTTCATGGCTGTTACTGCGTGTAGTTTATCTGAGTCCAGGCTGACTCCAGATGACTGATGGTCTGACCCAGGAACTTTGTCTGGTCCTTTGAAAATTCACAAATGGTGACCAGCTTTCCTCCATCAGCACCTTTCTAGTTTGCACTAGTTCACTGAACTGTCCTTTTCCTATCTCTGTTGGGACAGTCACCACATCAGCAGCTGTGTCAATTTTAAACACTGCAGTTGGAGTTGTCCATATTTATTTCGTCATCCACAAGTTTGAGGTCAGAAAAGTGATTTGGAAAGTGAGTCCAACAATGCAATTGCATCTAATGATGAATCCTCGCTTATTATTTCCACATTGCATTTCTTGTGCAATCTGGTCAAATGTTGCAGTTATAAAATGCAGCTTCTTTAGCATGACGCTGCTCCAATGAGTGACCTTTTGTGTCTCCACATCTTGTGCAGTTTGTTTTGTTTGAGCCCCCTAGCCCTAAAAATAAAAACCTTTTCAATATGGGACAGGTCAGTTCAACACCAAGGTTCTTGACATTCTTGACCAATAAGGCCACTGACTTTACATGACCACCAAAGAAGAATTTGTTTGTATTTGACTGCCCCAACCCATTGTTATTTCTAGTTTGTCCAAGATTGAAATGACTGAAACCTCACCTCCACTTAAAGACCGGACAGATGGCACACTTACAGGTCAAATTATAGCAGCTTCACTCTGACTGCAGGTCCATTCTCTGTTCAGGCTCCTTTTCTCCAAGAAATTGCAGAAATTTCTTGGAAAGTTCTGTCAATGCCATTGATTCAAAAGACAATCCCTGGGGCCACTCAGTATCACAATATGTGCACTTTTTACATCGAACAATCCACAAGCCTGCTTTGCAAAGTTTGCAACTTTAGACAGTGTCAAGTTAATAAATACATTTAATTACAAATATTAAACAAGGACTAAGGGTTTATTTATTGTACATTATTTATTTTCCACATTGTGCATGTGGAAAATAGAAAATAGATGCTTTTGGGAAATTATTTGTGTATGTTTTTAAGTTAATATTAATGCCCTCCTACACACAAGTCTCTGTTGCAGAGGCCCATAAGGTGTCTGGTTTAATAAACAGTAAATTCCTTGTATTGATTCCTTGATTGATTCTTATCGAGAAACATTACTCTTTCTGTGTTATGCTACTATGCTACTATGTTATTATTCAGTGGTTATGCTTTTTGCATAAATAGAGTTAGTTAATTTCACATTTAAAAGTCTCTGTAGAGTTTTTCTTTTTGTTCCCTCTGTGCATCTTTTCTGTGCATCAGCATTGTCCGCGTTTTGCCTTTTTCTCTGAAAAAGCAGAGACGCTAACATCTCGAGGAAAACCGCGTCGTGCGTAATTGACAACACATCTGTTTACCAAATGAAGTCGTTTGGGTATCAGTGAGTCGCAGATGTATTTGAATGTTCGGTCGTTTTAAAGCACCACATGCAAAACGGAGAATGACATCATTTGTCTTTCAGAAGCAGGAAGGGCAGAGAGAAGGCAGGCGAGAAGCCGTCTGACAGGAACCCCACAGAGAAACAGACAGCTTCATGTGTGAAGTCAAACTGAATCATTAAACCCGTAATTTAAAAAAAAGTTCAGATTCTACAAGTAAAAGTGCACAACAGCATAAGCATATGAATACATCAGACATAAACAAAAAAACCAATAATGCATAAATCAATTACTAATCTAAACATGAGGCAAAAAGTAGAAATTTCTTTACACTCTTTTTTCCGATGTTTTCATGAGTGATCGAAGGCCCTTTATAACTCAGGAGTTCCTCATATTGAAAAAGAAACTTCAAAGTAAAAGTATGACAGCAGCCCACAGTTTACTGGTGTCATGCAATAATCCTTAAGCTGTCATACAATAAATTCTCTCCATAAGTAATGAATTGATAGGATATGTTTATTATATTTTTTCATTTGTTTGGAATTTCTGTTCATCTGCAACTCAGAGTGCTCTTTAAATAAAGACTCTAAGAGGCCATAATTTAATTCCTAACAGGTGAGTATTTTTTATAAAATAATAAAAGGAGATGATGTCATCAGGCTTTCAGGGTTTTCAGGATTTTTGTAACAGAGGAAGCTCCTACTTTTAACCATCAAACAGCTGCAGAGATTCCAGTGTTTCTAAGATATCACGTGTTTTGCTACCAGCAGGGTTAGTCAGATGAAGACAAACTTTTTGTAGAATTAAGGTTTTTTTATGTAACAGAAGAAGTTCCTTCTCTCGTTGCAGTCTCTGATGCCGAAGGATGAGTTGCTGTTCTTCTCCAGGACTCCACACCTCACAGCTGGACAGCTTGGGATGTCCTGGTACTGCACCAGTTCTCCACCAATCCAGAACCACTCATCGCCAAGGTAACGCAGGCCCGTCCACACCTACCAATATGCAGCAGAGAGGTCAACATAAAAACAGAGGGTGAGTCGGTAAAGAACACTAGAGAGTAAACAGTGGCCCACCTCCTCAGTGGTTGAGCTTTGGGCTTTCTCTCGTGCAAAGTCGTGGTCGTCGTCTGTGGTGAGGGTTGCCAGGTCGTAGCTTTGCCCTCTGTTCAGAGACCTGCAGTGCTCTAATGCCTCTTCCCATGTTTTGTTTTCCTTCACCAGAATCAGTGTCTCTTCAAAACATAGGTAGGAGCGTTTAAACCAACAGGCGTCATCCTCCCATGTGCTGATCCCGGCCCTCACATAGCCGCAGGTCTGGTTTGGATCGTGTACTAGGAGAAAAAGTGAAACAATTAAAATTCTGCTAAACAAATTGTATTGTTAATGTGAGTTGTCAAATCAAGATGGCACATTTGTTTGCAAATTAAAATCTCTTGGTGTTTGATCGTGATCGGGACCAGGCCCTTTCACCGCCCTGCGAGGATACACGTGTTCAGATAATAGATGCATGGGTGTTTGATTATCGGTCAAAGACCAACACTGATTAAATTCAAACATCATAGGGATCTCATGTTTTTTCTTTTGGTTTTGGACTAAAACTGGTGGACTAAGCAGGAGCTTCCCTGAAAAAGTAGCTTCTCAAAAATGGACCTTTCAGCACCTTCACAGATGTGCAAGTTGCCCATGCTTGTAGGAACAGAAAAACATTCTGACTGTCAGATAATTGTCAAACAAAGGCCTCAGGTGCCAAAAATATTCCTAACTCCCCCTCAAAAAAACAACGCTGGGCTTAGCACTATGTGTTGATTACAATCCAGACAGTCCTTTTAGTCTTTGCTCCAGAAGACGCCCATAATTTTAAAAAACAATTTGAAATTTGGACACTTTTCCACTTTGCATTGGTCTGTCTCAGAGTAGCAGAGAGAAGCCAGGGGCCTTTCTGGATGCTTCTGAAATATTTCCTTTGCTTTGCATGGTAGAGTTTTAACTTGCACTTGTTGATGTTGTGTCCAACTGTCTCGACTGAAAACGGTTTTCTGAAGTCTTCAGAATGATTTAGGAGTTTAACACAGTGCCGCCTGAGGGGCAGATGGTCGCCAGCATTCAGTGTTGGTTTCTGCCTTGCTGCTTACCCGTAGATATTTCTCCATATTCTCTAAGTCCGATGATGATATTATAGACTACAGACAGTGAAATCCCCAAATTCCTTCCAATTATACATAGAGACACATTGTTCCTAATTTGTTGGACTGTTTGCTCACACAGTTGTTCACAAAGCAGTGAACCTCGCCCCATCCTTGCTAGTGAAAGACTCGGGGATTCTCCCTACATAACTAATCATGACACACACCACACACACCTTTTTCCAAATAAGCTGTTCACCTGTGGAATGTTCCACACAAATGTTCTTTTGAGCGATGCTTTGTTGCTCCTGTCCTGACTGTTTTTGAAATGTGTTGTAGGCATCAATTTCCAAAGGAGTGAATATTTGCAAAACCACAATAACGTTTTATATCAATAACATTAAATATCTAGTATTTGAAGTGATAAGTGTTATTAAGAAAAATTGAAACACCAAAACAAATTTGAAATGAACAGAGGAAGAAATGTTTACAAAATGTCGACATTTTCCTCAGTTACTGACTCACCTGGATTCCTCCAGTTTAAAAAAGTCAGACTTTCGTCTCCAAAGGACCATTTCCATGGATTTTCATCCTTGTCTTGGTACAATCCGATCCAGCCATCGTATGGAATCAATGCCTGATTTTCTTCTGTGTTTCTGATTGTGACCAGATCGAGGTGATTCTCCCTGCAGCTGGCCTGAGCTTCTCGCCAGCTCTTCATTTGATTATGGTGTATAACTTTCCACTCTCTTAGACCACTGATGTAGTGGAAGATGAGCAGCAGGAAGATGCAGACACATATCTTCCTTGTCATGTTTTTACCAAAGATACCTGTGACAACATAAGTGAGTTTCGTTGAACATGGATTTGAATAGGGGTCATCATAATCTGAATAGAGATTAATACTTCATACAGATGATGAAATATTCTACAGATTTAGCCTTTGGTTCAATCAAGGTGAATAGAACCGAGTCAAGCTTCAGCAGCTGCTTCAGGTTGAACCTTCTTATGAGATGTTTCCATTCACTCAGCTTGGGCATGAAATTAACTTTAATTTTGGGTTTGTAAATATGAATTTGAACCAGTTTCCTCAGAGATGGATTGATTAAATGTCAAAAACAAGACTGGGATACATATTAAATTAAAATTATAGATAATATCTTTATGTTATCATCACTGTTAGTTTTCAAACAATTAAGTCATAAGAATGGCTGCATGAAACGAAACAAAGATGATTATAATTGAGGTTATATATAATTATAACTGAGGTTTAGATGATTCCTTAGTTGTGAATTATAAGGATCCCAATCATCAGATCAAACATAGAGAATTAGATTCAGTTTTCACACTCCTGTCATTTATAACAAACTCCCAGAAAACTGCAAAAATGAAATCAAGACGAAAAACCAATTTGCTACTTTTGATTAATAACCAAAACATAAATTAATTCTACATTTTTATTACATTTTTATCTTGCTACTTTAATCTTTCATTCTTTTTTTTGGTTATGTTTATCATCTAAAAAAACACTTTGAACTGATGTCTGCTATACAGACACACTTGACTTTAAAAAAAATCAATACATCACCAAATCGGCTAAAATGCACCAAACAGTTGAAAATACAATAAAAGAAAAGCTTTTACTAGTCATGAGGTAAACTGGATTAGTCCCAAAAATTTAATCCATCTGTACTTACCGACTTACTTTGAGGTGCTGAAGCAGGAAGACTCTTGCTCAGCTGGACTCCAAATAATATTCATTTCCCATCAGAGAAAACAGAGCTTTTAAAACGCTGCCCTGGCTGAATATTCAGGGTCATCCACCTATATGTTACCCAGCAGGCTGATGTCGCCTCCCTGCCTTTCATGAGTCCTTATTTGCATCCTGTTATTGGAACTTCTCTGCATACAACCTGTAGAAAACGAAACACGGCATGAACAATCGTAGAACTGGAAATGACTTGAACTTAAATGTTAGCCAGCGGCTACATTACCAAAGACACGTCAAGACATCAGGTGTTGAGTTACTGCACTGATTTAAATCTAAAGATCAGAGGTATGTTAGCAGGATGTTAGCTGAGCTTAAAAATGCAAATAATAATAATAATACCTACAATGACATCACATCATTTTTTTCCTGATAAAACAAAATTAAAGCTTAATTGTAATCATTTCTTTTCAAAGAATTGCATATTTAATAGGGGTGTTTTGGTTATTCAGTATTTTATTAATGGCACCAGATTGAACATTTTCTTACATTTAAGTAGAAGCAAACAAATGAAAGAAAAACTGAAAGGAACAAGTGCTGTTATTATTTGACTATTTCCTTTATTATGTGTTCAGTTCAGGTCGAAATCAGACTAGCTAATAAACAAAAGTTACTATAAGATTCATAGTTGTTTTTTATACAGTGAAGGCTACTGATGGAGCGGTGGGAGAGTCCAGATCAAAAGGTTCCTGTCAACAGAAGGACGGAGTGAAAAACTAAAGCTGGACCTTCAGACACTCAGCTGCTGTAAAAACAGTTAACAAGGAAGAGACTTAATCTGCACAGATCATTTTTTTGCATAAAAACTTTAGAAACAAATACATTTGTTAACAACTCACCCTCTCCTCAACCCATCCCCCAAAACATAAGATATTATTTTTCTGCAATAAAAACTCTCAATAAAAACTGTTCTAATGGGAAAAAAAATCTAGTGAATTATTAGATTGTTTGTCATAAATTAGTTTTGATATTTACATTCTTATCAAATGGCAGAATGAAGCATAAAGTTAATCAATCAAAAAGCTCGCTCTCTTTCAGATGATTTGAGTTTTTGTGTAACAGAAGAAGTTCCTTCTCTCGTTGCAGTCTCTGATGCCGAACAATGACTTGCTGTTCTTCTCCAGGACTCCACACCTCACAGGCGGGCAGCTTGGGATGTCCTGGTACTGCACCGGTTCTCCACCCACCCACAACCACTCATCGCCAAGGTAACGCAGGCCCGTCCACACCTACCAACATGTAGCAGAAAAATCTGCTTAGACAGATAATGAGACCACAACTCCAACACAAAGCAGAAGCCTGTCTCACCTACTCAGGTTGCCAGTTGGGCTCTCTCTCGTGCAAAGTCGTGGTCGTCGTCTGTGTTGAGGGTTGTCAGGTCAAAGCTGTTCACGTTGTGCGCAGACCTGCAGTGCTCCAACGCCTCCTCCCGGGTCTTATTCTCCTTCACCAGAACCAGCCTCTCACTGTAACAGATGTAGTAACGTCTGAATTCACACATGTCATCCCTCCATTTGCTGGTGATCGCTGCTGGCACATTTTTGGTCTACATCTGGTTCTATGAGGAAGCAGAGGGAAGAATAAGAATTCTCATGTTACATCTCGGAGGGATTGCTGCGTCATGAGTCAAAACAATATCCTGAAGACGAGGTCGCAATTTGACCTAAACACACAATTGATCAAAGACAATTTTCTGCTTAATCCTTAAAGGGCCATATGCCTCATAGAGAAGCTGCCCATTTTGCTATCAATATCATAATGAGTCAATACGGGGCCAGTATTGCCGATACCGATACTTATCACACATCTGACCTCTGCACATTTTTGTGCTTTGAATTATTTAAAGTAATTCACATAAAGTTTATAGGTGTCTACAAAATACTTTGATAAAATATTTATCTGATTAACTGAAGCAATAGAAAAACAAAAACTTTCTAAATGAAAATAAAAAACTAAAAAAAACAACAAACATTTGTGAGCAAACCAAAGCAAAATCTTTTTTATGGTAGAGATGAGAAACTGCAATACTAAAAGAACATTTCAAGAAGGAATCTGAAAGTAAAGTATTGATTTTATCGATCTAGTTTGGATCCAATACTGATACTGACTTGATATTGATATTATTGCTATTTTGGATCTATCCAGTCATTTCTGTTGCCTGGTGCCTATTTTCAGTATGTAATGGGTGACAGGTGATGTAATCCTTGCACATGTTACCAATCCATCACTAGGCTACACACACTCAGTCAGTTACACACACAAACCTTCACACCCAGTTTGGAGTGCTAACATGCAGAAAGAGTATGTGCATAGAGAGGACAAGTCCTGGGTTAAACCTGACCTTGGATTATTTTGCTGCTAGGCAACAGTCCAACCAACTGTGCAGTCCTCGTTTGAATAAGGAAAATGAGTCTCATACTGAAATGTTGGACCAAAACCAAAACATTTCAAATCTCAAAAACAAACGGGAAGTTACTGAGCTAAAAGTTGACAACGTGAAACTGTGACTTCGGCTTACCACCGAGATCCCAGTTCAAAAAAGCTGCAATTTCATCTCCACTGGACCATTTCCACGGACTCGTGTTGTCGTCTTGGTACAGTCCGATCCAGCCTTGGCGTCCGTCCAAGGCCTGATTTTTTTTCTTCTTTTCTGATGATGACCAGATCAGTGTGTTTGTATCTGCAGATAGACTGGGCCTCGTTCCAACTCTTTTGTTCATTATACTCTTGAATCCTGTGTCTCAGACCCGGCAGCTGCCCACATCCGGAGGGCAAGAGAAGATGCAGGAGGATGAAGATGCAGCTCTTCTGTGGCATGTTTGAACCCAATATCACCAGAAACCTGGAACCAGATTGGTATTTATCAAGCATCAATCTGAATATGCAGCATCAGAGGAAAATATGATGCTACATGAAGTTAATATAGCGCATTTGGAATGTGATTTTACCCAGTGGTACCTAATTTTAGCTCCAATTTATTGTAACTACCTAATCAGAGGTGAAAATGCACTGAAAATGAGTTTTAATGATTTGTCGATTTATTCCACTGACAAACATAAAACATCTTCAAATTGGAAGAGAAATTCTAGTTCACGAGATTGAATGAACTGGAAACGTTCTCTAATCCACACAATGTAACAAAAAATGACACACATAGAGTCAAATACAGCCGAACGTTCAGTTAATTATTTAAATAAACAGTACTGAAGGTTTTATTTAAAGCTGTACAATGAATCTGCTTTGAAACCAAGAATTGGTAGTGACAGTAGCATACCTTCATGAGGCAGCAGCACCGTTTAAACTCAACTTTAGGACAAGGACCACAAACTGGCTCCAGGTTGGAGAGGATAGTGTGACTTTTCAGGCTACAGTAAAGCAGCTTATTATTTCTACCATATTCAGAATTGAACAAAGCATTAGGATTTTTTTTCTCCTGGATTCATTTGTCACAGTGATGTTATGTCTAACTATGTAAGCTCCTGTTGCTCATACGGTTACACAGCAAATTCTACAGAGTTAAATCACACTATGCCGAGTCTATTGGTCCTTTTCAGAATTGGCATTAATTGAACCCAGGCAGAGTTATTTCAACAATAGTCTGAGTAGTCATAACCATTTCTAGTGTTAAAATTACTCAATTTCGTATTGAAATAACTCTGAAAGAGTTAAATTAACACCAATTCTGATAAGGACCAAATAGACTCGGCATAGTGTTGATTTAACTTTGCAGAATTTGCTGTGCAGATTCAACATGCAAAAGAACTTTTACAAATCCTGCCTCAGATCAACACTAGAAACAATTAATGTTTGAACTTCTGATCTTCACACAGAAGTGAAATGAGATCATCTCCAGACTGTAAATATGTCGATATTTACTGTGTGCTGGAGCAGCAGGGAGACGTCTCTGTAAATGTCTACTCTGTCATTTTGCAGCCAGTGTTCTTTATAAAAACTCCCACTGACCAATCACAATTAAATGGAAATGAAGTGAAATGAAGCCTGTCTGGATGTGCAGGATATGTCAACCAACCTGGGATTCAATTAATGAAGTCACTAATGCCCGGAGCACCATTACCTTCCAGCCGCCTGTATAACATCTCACGCCTAGAGCGTGAAACCATGGAAAAGTACATCAAGGAATCGCTTGCTGCTGGGATTATCCGCCAGTCCTCATCGCCTTTAGGGCAGGGTTTTCTTCGTGGGTAAGAAAGAGCGGGACACTCAGACCCTGTATTGATTATCGGGGTTTAAACCAGATCACAGTCAAAAACAAGTACCCATTACCTCTGTTGTCATCAGCTTTTGAACCTGTTCATGGGGCTACTGTTTTCAGAGTTAGATCTGCGCAATGCCTACCACCTCCTTAGAATCAAATGGGGAGATGAGTGGAAAACAGCTTTTAAAACACCCATGGGACACTTCGAATATTTAGTTATGCCATTTGGGTTATCTAATGCCCCAGCCTGTTTTCAAGCATTAGTAAATGATGTTCTGCGAGACTTTCTAAACATTTTTGTATTTGTCTATCTAGATGATATACTTATCTACTCCAAATCCCTGGCTGAACACAAACATCATGTCCGTCTCGTGTTGCAAAGGCTCCTTGAGAACAAGCTGTACGTTAAGGCAGAGAAATGTGAATTCCACAAACCATCTGTTTCTTTCCTTGGTTTCATCCTTGAGGGCGGACAGATAAGGCCAACGGAGGAGAAGATAAGGGCAGTCCTGGAATGGCCTACTCCCGAGACACGCAAACAACTGCAAAGATTCTTGGGCTTTGCAAACTTCTATCGACGTTTCATTCGAAACTATAGTCAGACGGCCCAGCCGCTAACCGCTCTCACCTCTACTAAGGTTCAGTTCCTGTGGTCCCCAGCTGCTGATGCAGCCTTCAAGAAACTTAAGTCCTTATTTTCCAGGGCACCGGTTTTAGTGCAACCTGATCCCAGCAGACAATTCATCGTGGAGGTGGACGCCTCTGACACAGGGGTTGGAGCAGTCCTCTCCCAGGTTTCCAGCACTGATAATAAGACTCACCCATGTGCCTTCTTTTCACGCAGATTGTCACCACCTGAGCGGAACTACGATGTGGGTGACCGAGAACTTTTAGCCATAAAGTTGGCTTTGGAGGAGTGGAGGCACTGGTTGGAGGGGGCAGAACATCCGGTGTTGGTCTGGACGGATCACAAGAACCTCTCTTATCTCCGCTCAGCTAAAAGATTAAATCCACGACAATCCCGCTGGTCTCTGTTTTCTCGAGGTTCAATCTCTCCATTTCCTATCGTCCAGGTACCCGTAACACAAAGCCAGATGCGCTGTCTCGCCTGTATGCACCAGATGACTCTGAGAGGACTCCGCCAGTATCCTTCCCCCAGCTGTACAGTGGCCGTGGTGACCTGGGAGATGGAGGACATAATCAAACAAGCACAATGCGCTGAACCTACCCCGGAGAACTGCCCTCTGAACAGGATTTTCGTCCCTTCAGCTGTCCGAGCCCGTTTCCTGCACTGGATCCACTCGTCGAAGTTCTCTGGACACCCAGGTACCAGCCGTACCATTTCCCTAATAAATCGCAGGTTCTGGTGGCCATCCATCCATAAGGATGTGAAGGAGTTTGTCCAAGCATGTACAGTCTGCTCTCGAAACAAGCCCCTGCATCAACCTCCGTCGGGACTATTACAACCACTTCCCACTCCGAGACGCCCATGGTCACACATCGCCATCGATTTTGTCACCGGCCTCCCACCATCCAAAGGTATGACCACAATACTCACCATCATTGACCGTTTCTAAGGCCTGCCACTTAGTCGCACTAAGAAAACTTCCAACAGCTTTCCAGACCGCCCAGCTCCTTTTCAAACATGTTTTTGTTTGCACGGGATCCCTTTAGAGATCCTATCAGACAGAGGTCCTCAGTTTACTTCGTTAGTTTGGAAACAGTTTTGTACTGCTCTTAATGCCAAGGTCTAGTTAACGTCCGGATATCATCCCCAGTCAAACGGCCAGGTGGAACGGCTAAATCAGGAACTTGAATCCACTCTTCGCTGCTTCACTTCAACCAACCCATCGGATTGGAGCCAGTATCTACCCTGGGTAGAATATGCCCACAATAGTCATGTATCTGCCGCTACTGGCTTATCCCTTCGAAGCATCTTTGGGTTACCAACCACCACTGCTTAACTCGACGAATCCCTTATCTCTGTCACGTCTGTTCGTCACCACATTCGCCGTTGCAGGAACCTCTGGAGAATCACCACAGATGCCCTCAACCACACCTCCCTCCGTAATAAGAGGTTTGCCGACCGTAAACGGATCCCCGCTCCAGCCTATGAACCAGGACAAAAGGTTTGGTTATCCACTCAGAATATTCACCTTAAATCAATGTCCAAAAGCTCTCTCCTAGGTTCATCGGTCCTTTGAGGTGGAGTCCATCATAAGTCCCTCTGCTGTCCGTCTCCGTCTCCCGGCCACCCTCCGCATCCATCCGACCTTTCATGTGTCTCAAATAAAGCCGGTTCAGACCAGCACCTTGTGCCCCCCTTCCGAGCCCCTCCTCCGCCCTGGATGTGGGTGGTCACCCCCTACAGTGTTCGCCGGATCGTGGACTCCGTCGACGGGGCCGTGGGTGGCAGTACCTAGTGGATTGGGAGGGTTACGGTCCTGAGGACCGTCTCTGGGTCCCTGGTTCCTTTATTTTGGACCCACTCTCATTTCCGATTATCAGCCTCCCTTCCTTCCTGTTCTCTCGCGCCAGGTGGCACCGTTGAGGGGGTACTGTTAGATGCCGGGGTTGTTTTGAGGGTTTTTCTCCACCAGAGGGAGTCCTGGAGCCGGCAGGCAGGTGGGCGTCTGAACTGACGTCATCCCCACACCGGTGGACTATCACCTCGTTACCGGCGGATTAAGAGGGACGGGCTGCCAGTACCTCGTGCCAGAGTGTCGCCAGTGATGGTGATCTCCGTAGCTCCTCGTTGTTTCCTGTTTCTCGTGACGCCGTGGGCAGTTACCCCACGGATGCCCGAGCTCCCACACCCACCTGTGACAGTTAAAACCGATCTCCAGCCCAAAGTCAGATTGGCAGTCCGTTCTTCCGCCGACGCCTTTCAGCCTACCTGTCTGCCCTCCTCCGCCGCCGCTCCTTCGAGTTTCCTCCTCCGCACCGAAGGTCCTCTTTGCACTCCGGACCACTGGAAGGACTTCCTCGGAACCCGAGACCCCGGATTTACTACTGCCTTCCCCCCGTTCCAATACCGCCACCAACCACGTAAGCTCTCCCTACTCTCCGTTCCTAGACCAAGTTTACCAGTTTTCCTACGACCTCAAACTCACCATCTCCGTTGTCATTTTCTGCAGAGCGCAGAACAATCAGCAGCCCGGCTCCCGGACCTGACCTGTTTTCAGTTCGGTTTTTGAAAATAAACATTTATTATTGTTCATCTCTCTCCTGTGTGGTGTTCTTGCATGTGGGTTAAAAGATTAGCTAAACCCACCATGACAGTTAGGGTCCTGTCTTGTGTGGACACCTGGAGAATTTAGGATCTCACAGAGACGTGAGAAATGAAGCACATTATCACACCTCCTCCATGCCTCGCAAGAAAAGTCGTAAAATCATTTAGAGCATCTTCCCTTTGAAATTTAAAACTCCTTGTAGTCAGGGAAGCAGGAAAACCTCCCAGACTGCATACATTAGAGAAGAGAACACACCTCCCTTTAAAAGTTTCGGAGATAAAATAATTAATCAGATCGTTGGGGTGCAGCGGCACCGGCACTCTCTGGAGACACGATGCGGGTTTGTATTTGTCCATTTTTCTGCTTCTTTCAGGTGATTATTGTTTGTCTTGTGGTTTTGAGGTTCTGATGATTCTGGTGTGTTATTGGTGTGATTTGATGCATTTGCTTGTCTGAATAAACTCTGGATGTGTCAGCAGTGGAACAGTAGATTCATGTGTATGTACTTTCACCCTTACGCACGGGACCTCGACCCGGGGAACGAGAGGAGGGAAACGAGCTAAAGGTTTAATAATTATCCTCTCAACATAATATAGGAGAGTTAAAACCAAATAATAAATCCTGACTCAATATTCTTTTATCTCGTAGTGACTTATTAGTTTGTGTTAGTTTATCAAGTTACAATATAAAAAAAATATTAACATTTGTGGTTGTAATCTGACGAAATATGTACAAGTTCAGGGGGTGTAAATACTTCTCCAAATCTCTGTAACATAAACTAGATACCTTGGTTCTGATCCTGCAGCTCTTTGATCTGAGTTTCTTGTGCTGAAGAAAAGAAAACACAAAAATAATGTTATAGTTGAAAATTCAAAATCATCTTTATTTAGAATGCTTCCTTTTGCTTAATTTTGTTTGCTTGTTTTTTAGAAACCCTCCTGCTCCTGCCAGATGGGGTCAGTTGGACCCCATCTGGCAGGAACGAAATGGGGAAAATGGGGAAAAACAGCAAACAAGACGACTAAAAGTAACACAACAGATACAAAATCCCAAATCCCCACATTGGGCCACTGGACAAGTTCATCGGACCTTGATCAATTCCAGGTTGTTGTTTTGTTGCCTATGAAGGGCTCTCTTAATTATGGTAATTATAGCGGTTGATTGGAGTCAAAACACAGACCCCACAGAAAATTTGTAAAATGACCTGCGATGCTCATGGCTGCAATATTTTCCTGTCATTTGAAACATCAGTGGGAAACGTTTCTCAAGCATTTTCCTTATTGGAGAGATATTTACAGCAAAGCTGTGCTGTGTCCAGTTTATATTGAACTGTTGGTGTAAAGCTGTTTCCGAGCTAGGGTTAGGGTGCACACTGCACAAGTGTCAAACAGCTTTGGCTAAAACCTTTGGTTTATCTCATTTGTCCGGTTTCAAACCAAAATAAAACCAAATTGGCAAATTTTTATTTTTTTGAAACCACTTTGTCCGTTTTTGGGCGTTTTGTGTTCTAATTGGTAAATCATTGTTTACATGGTTCTGCCTACAAAGAACGTCTCTGAAATGACAAACATTGACTGGGAAAATGTTGCATTTCGCCCAACCTGACTGAAAAACCATCATTGTTTGTCCACACATTTTACAAATATGATGCAACATAAAGATGATAAATACTGGAATATAGGTAAAGTTTTGGTGGTTTGAATGTTATTACATTTTTGATTTGGTCAGGCCATAGTAAATTAAAAGTAAGTGAGTAAGGTAATTTTCATTACATTTAATTTTTTATCTGAGTACTAATATTTTTATGAATACATTTGAATTAGTTATTATTATTTGCAGATTTAGTTCCTCTGAGATGCCTTCTGTATCACAAGTTAAATTATGACAATGTGATATCTTTAACTCAATCCAACATCATTTTGAATCGTGAATCGAATCAATACCCATCAGCACCAGGATCCGGTTCTGCTGGGTATCGATGTTGGTTCAAAGATTGCAGCTCTATTGTCTTCACTGATAATTATAGTAATTAAAACTCTGAACTGTAATGATCATTTCCTCAATACGGATGAGTTGATTCAAACACTGTAACTCTCTGTAAACATACCTTCATTGTCTCTCTGTAGGTGTTGCACCTCCACCTTCAGTGCAGCCACCCAGGCGCTCATCTCTCTCAGAACAGCATTGATGTCCTGTGTGCAGCTCTGCTGCTCAGTCAGACGCTCTGCTTCTCCCACTTGGCCCTCAGTTTGCCTTCCATGTGACAGAATGTCATTGTCAGACTGAGCTTGCAGCTCAGCTGTAGAGACAGAGCAGACGAGCAGCAGCAATGCAAAAAACATTTTCATTTCCATCCTCAGAGTCTCTGGAGGTCCACTCTGCTGTTTGACACTTAAATAGGAGCCCGGCCTTTTTATTGCTAAGTATTGTCATATTCTTATCAGAAATGAGATGATAAGACTTATTAGTATAAGTTTAGCCTTGACCTATGCAGAGAGGGTGGGGGCAGGGCGTGATTTAAAATATCACCAGACATATTTTTGTCCAAATAAAATTGGTATTGAGGTTCAAATGATTGTTTTACTTGGAAGAGGAGCGATCCTTTTTAAGAAGCATGCTACACCTTGCCTCCTACTTGTAAGTTATAGGCCACGTTCCTTCATGTTTAAATTTTGGGGAACTCTAACTAAAAATATTTTCACGTCTCTGAGTATGTAAAGAAGCATTGTAGGTCATTTCAAGACACTTTTTAAAAATAATTTATATGCTAAAACTGTGTGTTTTTGTTTGTTGCCTCAGGGCAACATTGCGCAGTTGGGGCCGTTTTGCTCTGGCAATATTATTCTAGTGTGTTAATATGCAGTTGATTACAAAATAATTATCACAGACAATTTTTTAAAACTTTCTTATTGATTAACAGCAACCGGAGATGGATGCCAGAACATTTCATGGACAAAAGGAGCATGGTTCACAAGTTGGGGTCATTTCCAATGAAAACACGAGGATCCACTGTACAACCATTTTTTCATTGTTTGTTTATCCTCAAAACTAACTTCAGTCACAAAGGGTGATAAGTTGGTCATCAATGAACAAATGGCCTTATTCCAAGGCAGGCAAAGACTGAAGCAATACCTGCCAAAACCAAAAATATGGGGTCACAGAGTACTTCATATGGCCGGTGCAGATAGTGTTTCTTTACAACTTGAAAACCTACACAGGGCGAGTCATTCCACCACCAGATCTACCAGATATGGGAGCTGGTGGAAATGTTGCCCTTTGCTTGGCTCAAAATCCACCAAAGATAAAAAATATCAGAATTATTTAAAAAAAGAACCTGCAGCCTTAACTATAGTGACTGATGTGAATCTGATTGCTACAACCCATAAATAATCAGATAAACAGATGTTGATTGCCAGGTATGTCAATAATCAAGTACCAGAAATGTGATATACACTCTTTTTCATGTCAGCAAGCAATTCCTTCCTGATGTTTTACACATAATAGGGAAAAAGACTGTTGGCAACATCCTTAGTGATTCTAACTCCATCGAACATTACACACGTACAAACACACAATGCTCGCTTTAGTCATTTGCTTAAATGAACTAACTTTCATTCATTAACGAAAGTTAGTTGTTAATTTTATATTTGGTGAGTTTGAACCATGTCTGATTTATTTTTGTTAAAAAATGTTTTTTTTATGAATATAGTTTTTGTTTGATTTGTATTTCACTTCTCATAATCACTGTAGAAAAACCTTGATGTTTTAGACCCCTTGTAGCTCAATGTTTCCCCAGCAGCGACAGTCAGACGATCTCTGATGAACTTTCTCTAACGATGAACAGAAGGATCATTGCGAACACTATAATGTTCAGCTCACACATCAGATCCGTCTCTCCTCTCCATCTGCATTCAAACATGCGTCAAACATGAAACATCAGACGCATTTTTTGGCGTGAGTAACGCGTTTGGTTTGAACTCACCATTTGACGAAAGCGAGAACAACAAAAAAATGCATGTATGTTTCTTACGGCTGCTGTAGAAACCAAACAGCTCATTTAACAAACTGTTTAATAAATTTTATTTTATAAATGAATCATTTTCATGATTAAATCTTTGATGCAGATGTGTTTCACAGTGCTCCTGTCATCTTTATCATAAATAAAAATCCTATTAACTGCCTACATGGTGAAAAGTAGATGACCACTGAAGGTCGTGTGATGATTTTGACATCTCCAATTTCTAGCAGCAGCGAGACACCATTATATTGTGTGTATAGTTTGAAATAGTTATTGAGTTACTTATATGATACCAGATTATCAATGCACTGCATTGTTCTAAAAACATATTGTTCTGGTTCAAAGTGCGTTACATTATAAAAGCATCATACAATGTTCTGTTTGCGTCTAGTCAAAGACAACTCTGGATTTTTAGCCTCGACGTAAACAAACTCAGTGTTTCAGCTGTTTTACAGTTTCCTGAAAGTTTGTTCCAGATTTGTGGTGGACAGAAGCTGAATGCTGCTTCTCCACATTTGGTTCTGGTTTTGGTCTGTTCTTCATTCCCAGAACCAGAAGACTGGAGATAGCAGAATCTCCTTCTGTGTGCAGGTGGGCTTCATACGCAACCAGTTCTGTACAGAATCATTTAAGCTTTTATTGATATTTTGGGCCCATAGACTTCAATACAGATCTGACCTCATATCTCATAGATAACCTCCTCCCCCCAAACCCTCCACATCCTATCGGTGGACAGTTTCAAAATAATTTGTTGTCATGTTTTTTAAGATCCATTATTCTCCTTGATCAAGGCTAAAGCAACAAGTTTTATCAACTTCTGTCCTGACAAGATACTATGGTAATAATTTGCCACAAACAATAAAATTCAATATTTAAGGCTTGAGGAAGCTTAAGTCACAATCATTAAGAGTTGACCCTCATAGACCAACACTGAGGATGGAAATCAGAATGCTGCTTCCATTGCTGCAGCTGCTGCTGCTGGCCTGCTCCGTCTCTGCAGCTCCACGTCAAGCAGAGTCTGAAAATGACATTCCTTCACATGTAAGGCAGACTGTGGGACAGGTAGAACCGGACCAGCAGACCTGCACACAGGACATCAACACCGTCCCGAGGGAGATGAGCGCCTGGTTGGCCGGACTGAAGGTGGAGGTGCAGCACCTGCAGAGAGATAATGAAGGTATGCTTACAAAGAGAGTTAAAGCGTTGGAAACTACTTCTGATTAACTGAACACTCACATTGCACAACCACTTCAAATCTGTGTTATATGTTTGTTGTTTTCTGTCCGTAGTGAAGACGAAGGAGCTGGAATCACTGAACCAACGGTACCAAGGTAGTGACTGAAATAAGACGATGCAAAGCTTACTTATCACAAGTATAAACAAAAAAAAAATGAAATAACGGGGAACAGAAAGTTACACACATGACTGTATACACAGTATAAGGAAATCTTTCTTTTGATTCTGTCAATCTGAAGTCGACTGGTGAGAAAATGAAGCACATGATTTATTTAATGCAGTGACTCGATCTGACGTTGATTAAAGTAAAACAAAGTAAAGATGAGTAAGTACAAATGTATACAACTCTAGTATTTAAATTTTTGGAACATATTTGTGGTTGTAATGTACAGAAATTTGCAAAGGTTGAAGAAATATTGTTAAGGCGCCTATATTGTTCTATGTGTTAAAAACAGATTTAGTTCAACCAAGAGAGTTTTGTTTCAAACAAATGTAGATTTTCAATCCACTAAGAAATAACTAAAATATCAGAAGATCTTTTTTACTTTTTTTTTCAGCTCAGGCTGCAGAGCTTGCTGCTGTTAAAACCAAAGCAGACGCCACTGAAAACCAAGTAGAAGGTTTGTGGACTCGGAAGGAAACACTCATCCATAACCGTGACATTAATATCTCCCTTTGAAATGATATATTTCAGATGTGGGAAGACACATCATACTCTGAACATATCAACTAATGTTTGATCTCATTGAGTCTCTTTGTTTATCCTTTCCTTGCAGCTCAGGCAGCAGAGCTGGCTGCTGCCAAAGCCAAGGCAAACGGCACTGAGATCCAAGTGGAGGCTCTGAAGAGAGAAGGAGAAGGTTTGTGAACTGTGAAGTAAACACTCATTTCAGCATTTCACTACCAATGACTTCAATGTTCAAGTTCAATGAAAATAATTATGTAAGCACAAATCTTATCCTAAGGCTGGATCAGCAGGTTATGAAATCTGAATCTGGAAATGAATAGGTCCAACCTTCGATTTATGGAATATGAAATGCGCTCTACGGGTTTCTCACTGTCGCATGTCAAAACTGCATGGGGCATTTTCCTGTCTCCCATCTACAGTAGATGAGCACTGCTGTCTACTCCTTTTGGGCTATGATTATGTGAAGACATATCAACATGCTTAAGGAAATAAATTGGTGTAAAAAGATTGGAACTTTTTTGCATGTGTGAACTCATTGTATTCGTAACAAACATGTTTATTGAGACAAATGTTGAGACGGGGCTGCATCATGTTGGTAGATCTGTTGCCTTGCAGCAAGAAGGTTCTGGGTTCCATTCCCGACCCGGGGTCTTTCTGCATGGAGTTTGCATGTTCTTCCTGTGCATGCGTGGGTTCTCTCTGGGTACTCCGGCTTCCTCCTACAGTCCAAAAACATGACTGTGTGTGTGTGTGCATGGTTGTTTGTCCTGTCTGTCTCTGTGTTGTCCTGTGACAGACTGGTGACCTGTCCAGGGTGACCCGCCTCTCGCCCGGAACGTTAACTGGAGATAGGCAGTTAACGTTTTGGCGATAGGCACCAGTAACCCTCCTGACCCCACTAAGGGACAAGGGTGTTAGAAAATGGGTGAATGTTGAGATGTTTAAAACGCTTGGTGTGTGACTGTGTTTCGCTGATGTCTCGTTTCTGTCTCTCAGCCAAGCGACTGGCTTTCTCCGTCGCTTTTTTGGAGTCGGGTTCAGGAAACCACGGGCCGTTCAACACACACACAACCCTGGTCTTCAGACACGTTACCACTAATATTGGAAATGCCTACAGTCCAAGCACAGGTGCTTCAATTTACATTTTATATTTTGCATTTATGCTTACAATATTAACAAAATGTAGCACATTGCTTATGAAATGAGTTAATTGCAATTCTTGATAATGCAGGGCTGTTTACTGCACCAGTAAGAGGAGTGTATCACTTTGAGTTCCACATCTACGGACATGGAAGTATTACAGATCCCACATCTGCGATGTTGGTCAAGAATGGAGTGCAAATCTTTGAACATATGAAAAACAGTCTTCTGGTGGTCAGAAGGCTTCTAATGGCGTTACGCTGCTGCTAAACGTCGGAGATGTTGTATTTGTGCGTTTGCCGGCTCACTCATGGGTTCATGACAATCAAGATCATCACACGACCTTTAGTGGCCATCTACTGTTCACCATGTAGGACTATAACAAGGTTTTACTTTTACATTAAAATCCGTAAAAGATTATTGTTTCAAAAATAATAACAACAAACAGTTGATTACATTTAGGTTTAAATGTGCATTTTCAAAGTCACACATAATTGAACTTATTGAAAATAATTTTTTTGCATAGTATTTTATTCAAATACTGCAGAGCAGCAATCAGCCGTAACCTGTATAATGTCAGTGTCAGGTTTTTTTGATTCTGCGGGATTCCTGATTTTTTTTTTCTTTCTTTGAGAATTTGCACCTTTGCAATATGTTTGAGAGAAAATGTATTTCTCTGCCTTGAATTGAAATCACAACATGAGTAATGAACAGAGCCGGCCTAAGGCTTCAGCAAACTAAGTGGCTGCTTAGAGCAGCGTGGCTCCTAGGGGACCCCTAAGTAGAACAGATTGTGTGTGTGTAGGTGGGTGTGTGGGGGGGTGGGTGTGTGTGTGTGTGAGGTTCATGCAGCACCAGCGCCCCCTTCTCTCCAGTTTGGCACATTGTTACACATCTGAACATGCTCTAAAATCCAATTGAGCATTCTTATATAGAACAATGTGAATACATCAACTCATTTTTTCATGTCACAGGATTAATAAACATGTGCACATAACAGTCTTCAGTGTTTTTAATTTGTAGCACATAAATTCTACCTTTTAATTAATGAATGCAATGCAAAGTGTCACAGAATGAATTATTGCCTGAGTCGTTCCATCTGAAAGATCCAGTGATTTACTAATAGTGTGTTAATTCAATTTATTCATGAACTAATTTATAAAAGGCTTGTTCATATAGGTATATATTTTTGAAGAATCATAACGCTGCAAGTTACAGTGGGAGACAATAGAATACTTCCACCTGGTGGGCAAAGTGGGTGGTACACGTCTGCTCTGGAAGACATTCACAGCGTCTTGGAGATGGATATGTGAGAGGTACAGGATCCGGGTTTATGGATCCTGTACCATAAAGGGACATGGTACAGGATCTGGGTTTATGTGGACAGGAGATCTAGAGGGAATGAGAGGCCCCATGGGGCAACCATTCACTGACATAAAGATGACCAGACGCTCTCACAAACACTATGATGAGAAAGTTTAGTGTGTAGGAGAGTACAATGGTGTTGGTGTGAGACATTGGGATCATAGTAGTGTTTATGAGAGAGTTTGGTCATCTGTATGCAAGTGAATGGTTGCATTGTGTCAGTAATGTAGTAAATGTCCCATGAGGGAACTCTTAAAGTTCAGCCTCTAACACTTACAGCAGGTAAGCAAACATTATATGGAAGCACCATGCCATGTTGTGGTCAGAGGTATATCTCAGTTTGTCTGATTTTGCTAATCTTCTGAATATCTGTTACATTTGCTATCTTTAAATGAGCAATCTTTGTGTTGTCAAAATATTTTGTACTTTTTTCTGAAAGAAATTTTGCATGAAAAAAAAGAACATAAATGAAGTAAAGATAGCTACTCTAAGAACAAAGGTAAAAAAAAAAAGAAGAGAAGGTATCAGGTTGGCATTTCATTTCATGCTCTTTGGATTGAAATGAAATGATGTCAGACTTGCGTAGCATTTTTCAGGGTCAGTGCTGAGAATGCGCAGGACACCAAAAGAATCAGGCTCTATCAGAAATGAATCAATCATATGCATGAGATTCTGCCATAGGATATTGAGATATTTGCACTGAGCACAAAGTGAGCACAAAGCAAACGACTGACGAGGATCTGTCCATGTCCAAGTCAAAAACACAGGAGTGAGTAAAATGTGAGGAAGGTAGAAAGCCAGTTAAAGGTTAGAAATGTTGATCAGTGCGACGAAAACGGTGGTTGAATTGAGGAAAAGGAGATTTATTCAAAGATAATTTTTATTTATTAATGCAACAGCAAACCTGCATAAATTGTAAGGCTATGAAAATCAGAAAAAAAACTAATTATCAAAGATTCTCACTTAAAGTGAACAAGTTCACATAAGTAATATGAACTTAAATAATTATTGAATAGACAAACTGACTGCTCTGTTGTGAGAAACTAGCAGCATGCACACAAGCATGATTGACAGCGTTAAAACCCTCCTCCTAGCTCAAACCGGTTGTTTCTGACAGGGTTGTGCATTCCTGCAGATAGATGTAAAAAGCAAACATTTTCTAAATGTTACCTACTACAGCTCAAAATAAGAGATTCAGGTGAATTGTGTTGGTTACTTCCAGCTGCGGATTTGACAAATGAAAAGAAAACAATATATCAGCAAAATAAATGGGTCAAAAATGATTCATAATAGTTTATGCTAATCTACATCTATGTTTGAACAGATTTAATCTATAAAAGACTGTAGAGTTTGCAAAATCCCTAATTATAATGAACAACAAGATTAATGAGGTGAAGGATTAAACCTTATTAACTTATTAACTTATTAACTTTGTAGATTTTAAGATTTTATGTAACAGAAGAAGTTCCTTCTCTCATTGCAGTCTCTGATGCCGAAGGATGAGTTGCTGTTCTTCTCCAGGACTCCACACCTCACAGCTGGACAGCTTGGGATGTCCTGGTACTGCACCGGTTCTCCACCCACCCAGAACCACTCATCGCCAAGGTAACACAGGCCCGTCCACACCTACCAACATGCAGCAGAGAGGTCAACATAAAAACAGAGGGTGAATCGGTAAAGAACACTAGAGAGTAAACAGCGGCCCACCTCCTCAGTGGTTGCCAGTTGGGCTCTCTCTCGTGCAAAGTCGTGGTCGTCGTCTGTGGTGAGGGTTGCCAGGTCGTATCTGCTGTCTTTGTTCAGAGTCCTGCAGTGCTCCAATGCCTCCTCCCACGTCTTATTCTCCTTCACCAGAGTCAGTGACTTATCATAGCACAAGAACGTATGTCTCTGATCACACTCATCATTCCTCCATTTGCTGGTGAACGCCACCTTATAAGCGCAGTGTTGGTTTGAGTCTGGTTCTACAAAAAAACAGTGGGGAAATAGATTCTACTGATGAAATCTGGAGATTGTTCAGCAAATTATAACACTGATATCAAGACGGTTCAATTTCATGTCAAGCTCCAAAGGCACTGGAAAGTGTGAGAAAATGAAATGAGCCATTTTCTTTCAAATTTAAACCTTCCCTCATGTTTTTGCATTGTTAATGATATGATATGATTTGTCATGCCTATGTTAAGAAACTCCCCACTAACAGAAACATTTAAATAGTTTTGCTGAAGTAGAGACAAACCGATTAGAATGTTGATTGTCTTTTGTATCTTATTGGAGATTAGCATTGGTATCTTAATAAAAACAACAGTCCCCTGTGTATGCTCTATATTTTATGAGTCTAATGGCCTTTACAATAGAAATCAGACAGGAAATGTTCAGAAAAAGAAGGAAGTGATGCAGCAGTTGGTTCATGGTCAGAATCAAGCTTCCACATATGAAGCGCCCACTCTACCATCGGGCTGCATGTTCACTGATCAGATACCCCAAGAACCTACGGTTACTCTCTTTCATACATTTACTCTATTCAAGTTCTTCTTCAGAGTTATGTGTTTTCCAGACACATAGTGCTGTTTTATAGCACAATCAAGTAACCGTTATCTTCAGTTGTAAGAATGCTTTTTATGTCAAACATAACTTGACAGAAATTTGACTTTGTAATTTAACGCCTTGAAATTGGGCCACTGTCTCTTTAAAAACTCCTGCTCTTTCTGAAACTCTGCCTTCAGAAAGTCAACACAACATGGCTTCTCTATTGACTGTTTAGCAATGTTGTACTGAGAAGTAGCTCATATAATGAGCTGAGAAGATTCGCAGTTCCAACAGGTGTTTGCTAATTGCTGCTAGCTAGTCTTAAGGAGCAGAGTGGGGCAGTTGAGAGGGAGAAGAGCTCTGTAAAGTGGAACTCTGGAAACTTGGAAACTGTATCTCCGAGGAGAAGCTTTATCCTCAAAGGGAATAACATCATAATACGATGTAAAGCTCAAAAAAGTCGATTTTACAAAATACTGCCCTTTTAACTCAAAACATAAAAATGAGCCCTAATAGATGGATCATATAAATGGTAGTCCAGGCGGACATGCTCTGCAAGCCCACCTTTTGAATCGTCCAGTTTGAATGAAACTGAATTCCAGTTCAGACAGCACAGGAGGCCAAAGTGAAGAGGCGTGGACGGCGCATCCTCACAACCAGTTCAACTATAAACCTAGTTTAAGTTGTGCAAGTTAAGCTGTGAATCTTTCCTCTGTAATTGTTAAGTCTAGTTGCAACTTTGTTCCAATAAAAAGCAGAATAAATATTAGCTGGATTTACTAATGCGCAGAGAAAAGGGAAGCATATATTTATGAGAGGTTGCAGCAAAGAGTTCGATAACGGAAATCGGGATGTTTACATTCTGGATTTATGAGAGAAAGCTACATCCATGTTGATTGTTAGGAGAAATTATTTATTGGACAGAACAACCAGAAAAGCGTTTCGTTCAAAATAAATGATTTTCAAGTTTTCTAAGTAGTCTCCATCATTACATGAACTGTGATGTTTTCCCTACCGTTGTGGTCCCAGTTGAAGAAAGTTGCTATTTTGTCTTTCGTGGACCATTTCCATGGGCTTGTGTCATTCTCTCGGTACAGTCCAAGCCAGCCTTGGTATTCGTACAAATCCCAGATTTCCGTTTCATTCCTGATTGTGATCAGATCATCGTGTTTCTCTCTGCAGAAAGACTGGGCTTCACTCCATGTCTCCATGTTATAGTAGAAAGAAAACTTTCTCTGTCTGAGGCCCGACAGCTGCACACAGGCAAGATGGGAGGCGAGTAGCAAGAAGAAAAAGATGCAGAAGTTCCTCATCTTGAATCTGCTGCTCTGTTCTCCTAGTACCTGTAGCCACATGTTACAGGTACTATTAAATAATTTCAGTGAAATATTCAGCAGCTTTCACAGAAAGAGAGAAATATTGAATTGCTGCAAGCAGCGGAATTTAAAAAAGGAAGCTGCTTTCCTGTCATACAAAACATTTATCAGCTGCCAACTGACTCTTTTTAATTGCTATGTTCAATTAAAAATAGGTGGAATTGGACAGTGTGTAAAAAGATTGAATTATATTTATTTGAACTTAATTGGATTAATGTTATTTGGGCATAATTTAAACCAATTTGTCTAAATCAGTCTAATAAACCTTATAATGTAAACCACCCAACTGTCAGTGGGCCATAAATTAGCTGCGTTTCTGTTACAAATCTGCACAAACTTTGTAACTATTCAGCCAATGTCAAAAAAACACAATTTTCACAATTGAGTTGTTTCCTAAGAAACACAATTAAAATTCACACGTGAATAAGTTTATTCACACAATAAGTCGTTAAAAAACATGCTGCACCATGATTCTCCAGCCACTTCCTATCGTCTTTTTCTTATTTTTCTTAAGAAAAAGAAGAAAAACATCAGCCTATAACAATATAAAGAGGAAACGTTTCTATCCAGTGTAAATATTAATATATGTTCCGAGCACATGGAAGTGTTAAAATAAAGTAGAAATTATTTGGGGGGAAAAATAACAAATGCAAACATATTTGTTGGTAATTTAAACAGGATTTAACTTTGAACAGTTCTTGACTAAAAACATTCTTACTCACCTCAAGGTGTGGCAGAAAAGCAGCTTTGAAGCTCAACTTCAGGTACTGGTGATTCTGGGTCTGTTCCCTCAGCTAAGAAGCTCCACCAACCAATCAGAGTAAAGCATTAAACTTATCAATCATTAGGAAGAGATCACCCTGTGTCCCTCTCTCGTGCTTCTGCTTTGCATCTTGTCCTGAATCTTCTCACAGTGGCACATGTAGAAAACGAATACAAGATAAACTGATAAGTGATCAAGTTAGCTAATGGCTAATGCTCTGCTACAGCCGGAACTGCCCTGGACAATGAGCTGGGTTTCTCGTTTCCTTCATTTTTTGTGGTGTACGTACACTAATGGATCTGCTACTTGTTTTTTTTTTTTTTATCTCTAATAATCTTTTGACTAAACTCATTAGGTGTAATTGTATTTTTATACAAATGCTTTTTCAATTGCCTATGAAGTTAGGCTTGAATGGAACACATTCAAATTCATGACTATCTTTTCCATCCCTAAGTTGTTGTGATTTGGTTTCTTGTTTGACCCAAATGCTGCCACACCCAGAGGCAAAAAGGTGCAGAATTTTAATAGTGATTAAAAATGCAAACTTACAGAGCTTTCACAAAGGGAACAGGACATGGAGCCAAAGAAGAGCAACAGGTAGTGTAACAGCAGAATCCAGTGAGAAATGGGAACGTTCCACGTTACAGAAAAAGAAAGTTAGCTAGTCTACATTCAGTCAGAGAGCAAATCACAAATAGAGGCAAGAGCCTCACAGCAAAAACAATATTCATCTGAACAATTAGACAAGCTTGTCCACAGGCAAGCTGACAAGCAGCTTGTCTGTTTGTTAACCAAGCTAAGCTTAGCTTGTATGTTGTATGTTAGCTTGTCTACTGAATAGTCTACAAACTAGCTGTTGGCTTGCTACTATCTTGTTAGCAAGCTGTTTGTTAACTTGTTTGTTTGCTAGCCAAACTAAGTTTAGACAAGTTAACAGATAATTGTGGTAAATCCAACAGAAAGGTGCAGAAAGGATGAGAAGAGTATTTTGTTTGTCACCCACACTATCTAAATATTCTTAAACTGAAAGATTAAATTAAATTTTAGGTCAACTTTGAGAAGTATCCAACAAAACTGAGAAGGTCTTCCAGCTTCTGCACAAGTCAACAAGTGAAGTTGATGGAAGAACTGGTGAAAGCTTTCAAATGACAGCTAGAAACATCTTTGAAATCTCAGTTGCATTTTTGAGGACTACCCTGAGCTTGGTGACTTGCATAATGGATTGACATTGGCTACTGTCTAACTTTACAGTATTTACATATTTGATAATCATTTAGCTACCAGTTTCCTGCTCATTTGCATGGGATCTAAGGAGATACTAAACAGGAAGTTTGCATTTGGTTAATTAGCTTTTGCTCAAAGAAATCTCCTAGTTCATTTTGTTTCGTAACCATTCTT
Organism: Phalloptychus januarius; assembly: GCA_902982915.1. Lineage (NCBI taxonomy): Eukaryota > Metazoa > Chordata > Actinopteri > Cyprinodontiformes > Poeciliidae > Phalloptychus > Phalloptychus januarius. Next base: position 1,510,010 of record CADWAE010000476.1, read on the forward strand.
GGGTTCACATCCTCACCCATCCACCACACACTTTGTTACTAACCTGGTTGTTTATACTCTGAGGTAGGTGGAGTACTCAAAGATTTTACCCAAACAAGAGAAGCATTACTTCAACGTATTTATACTGAAGCAAAAGTAAAAAGTCCAAGAGATTATTCAAATAAGAGCCAAAAAGTTTTCGGTAGAAAGACTACCTTTTAAGTAATAACTGTTCACAACATCATTTAAAATATAAAAAAATTAAAATATAAAGTTATGTGGAAAGTTATGTTGCTATTTTAAGGACCAAAATGAATTTTTGGCCAAAACTTCTTCGTTCTTCATTCAGTGGAATTACTCACAGTGGGTCAAGTATCATGAAATGTTACACAAGTAACTTCAGAAAAAAATTATTCAAACAGAAGTAAAAGTACAGTGTAGTAAAAGTACTCGTAGAAGTGCATTTTTTTCCAAAAGGTTACTCAATTAAATGCCACTGAGTAAATGTAATGCGTAGCTACAGCTCAACTCTGCTCACGCTGAGTTTTTCAATTGAGAGAAGTGTGTGTTTCTGCTGCCTGGCTACCATCTTTTTGCTGCTGACCCTAATTACGTGAGAAATAAGACTAAAAGCTTTAAACTCATCCAGGAAAATCCTATCTCACTACATTATGACTTTGTTTAAATAAAAAAAAACACTATTTTAGTTATATTAAATGTGTATAAAAATGGAACTTAATTAGATCCATAAAGAAAAACAAATCACTGTGGTAACAACATGTGCATGTGTCTGATGATTTATGTACAAGTATGACCCAAAACTCAGACCGCTACCCAAGAGAGGTTAAAGATAGTAACATATGAAGGTGTGTGTGTGGTCTTTGAGTTTCAACCGTTTATTCATCCTACTAATCTATGTCTAAGATAGTTATTATATTGTTTGTCATTCTGCACTGGATTTGTCAAGCCTCAAACGTTAAACAATATCTATTTCTGCCAGTAGATGGCAGTAGTGGTTTAGCTTTGAGAGTGACTGATACTAAGTCCCCCGGGGAATCGATCTGATACCAAGACTAGTATTACTAATACCTATACTGACATTTTTTTTTGTATATAAAATGTCATGATCAATGAATGATTTGTTGATTTGATTTCAGTTAGTATAAAATAAAGAACAAAGATTTTCGGCAAATAAGTGTTTTTTATTTATTAATGAACTACAACATAAAACAACAGTATAGAAATAAAAAATAATTCCCTTATTACCTTTTACCCCACTCAATAGTTCATTAGGATAACTGAGTCTGTAACTACAATCTGCATGCTGCCTAGATCGGAATTCTATTTTTGTTTCAATAGTTAACACACAAAAGTTATTATATTCAGGTGTTTTCATGCTCCATATTTCAGGTTTCAGATTCATACGAGTTCCAGTAAGATCTTTTTTTTTCTTCAGCTGCCTGAATTGGTAATTATTTATTCAGCCAGCTAAACTTGCCTCTCTGATCAGAGATTACATTGAGAAAAGCATTAATTGGTTTTGGAAACTACCTTGATATTCCTGATTCTTTTTTCTCTGTCTCTGTTGTAGGTCAGGTTTGAGTTTGGTGAACCCGCCCATATGAGGTTTTTTACAGCAGGCCAACTCAAGAACTACTTTCCTACATAAGAGTACCAAACATAGAGAGAATGTCAAAGCTTCAAGCTCTCCCCTTCATCATATCACATAACTTATAATAATAATGACATAACTAGTATTAATACAGCAACTAGAGAGTACTTTGAATTTAACAGAACAGAATATAAATCAATTTGAACCTTTGTGGTACCTCAGTGGTTACATTGAGCTGTACTAGCATAAAATGACAGTCAAGTCAAAGCATGTGGATTCAAACAAAGATAAAGATACTTTGACTAGGAATATTGCTAATATAGCACACATTTAAACTATTATTCTAGTCCTTCTAAACTGACCTCCAAACACTCTGCTAGTTTAAGATGTCATCATCTACGAATGAAAAGTCTTTATTTATTAAACTGATGATCTAATTGCTATGACTGTTTTTCTCTGGGTTTACAGTAGGGGCGTAAAACTCATTTTCAGTTTGGGCCATATCAAAAATCCGATTGTTCTTAAAGGGTCTTTAAAGGACCAGAGGCTTTGGAGCCTCTGGTCCAGCGCAGCTGATTAGCTTCTGCAGGGTTTTTCTCCCGCAGAGGGAAGTGAGTGCAGGATCAGGAAACGATCAGAGTTCTGCCGTCTTCTAATCTCTTCATTTCTTGAAATGTTACCTGATTCCAAAAACTTTCTCACTGCGCAGAAAAAGCAAAATGTTCAGTTTGATGACTACAGAATGTAAATTAAATTTGTTTTTTTCTTTGACAGACAACGAAAAAACTCTAGCACGGCCTCTGCTCCAAACAACGAACATCACCACGCCCCTCTCCCTTCTTCAGTTGTTGTTGTTGTAGAGGATCAGTAGATAACTAACTGGTGTTTTACCATCACCACCTAGTATGAGGAATGGTTTAGCCTTTGAGTTGCACCACAGCAGCACAAGAGAAGCATCCAGCAGATCAGCATGAGTTTGGTGTCATGCAGGCGTGACACCAGCATGAGGCTGGTGTCACGCCTGAAATATATCTATTTATATATGTCATCATAAGGACTTATATAAAGTTTTATACCTTTTCTTTTCATATATTTATTATTGTTTTTCTTCTTTAGATATTAGGTTGACTTAGAATGATTCCAAATAATGTATAGGAATGACCTAGAGCTGTTACATGTCAATCTTCATCAGGACATTGGCCACACCCGGCCCCGTTTCCGTTTCAACTGGCACCCGACCCTGTAGTTTGGCAAGTGTGTTTTTTAGGTTTTATGTAACAGAAGAAGTTCCTTCTCTCATTGCAGTCTCCGATGCCAAAGGGTGAGTTGCCGTTCTTCTCCAGGACTCCACATCTCATAGGCGGGCAGTTTGGGATGTCCTGGTACTGCACCGGTTCTCCACCCACCCAGAACCACTTATCACCAAGGTAACGCAGGCCCGTCCACACCTACCATCATGTAGCAGGGAGAAACTTACACACAGAGAACATGTTGGTCGACAAAACCAAAAATAAAGCAGAAAAATGACCCACCTCATCAGTGGTTGCAAGTCGGGCTTTCTCCCGTGCAAAGTCAAGGTCGTCTGTGGTGATCAGTGTGGCCAGGGTGTAGTTTTTCATTTCCTTCATACTTCTGCAGTGTTCTAATGCTTCCTCCCATGTCTTATTCTCTTTCACCAGAACAAGAATCTCATCATAACAAAAGAAAGGAAGTTCTGAATCACAACAGGCACGGCCCCATTTGTTTCCATTTTGGCGTTTTTTGAAGACACAGTGACAAGCTTCACATGGTTCTATAAAAGACAGAAAACTGAGGTTTTATATTAAATCTCATTAACGACCAAATCATACTGCATTATGTAGCATAATTCCCAAAAGCTGCAGCCCCAACCCAAAAGATTGCAAAACAGTCAACAAAACTGGGTGCTAAAGGTTCATCTCTTCTCCCCCATAATAGTTGCTGGTTGTATAATGTGGCACAGCTGCTTCCCTCAGTAACAATTAATTTTCTTCTTCCCCTTGGATGAGATTTAATAGCTGAGTGATTGGGACATTCTGAGCTACAGCTATTTGCTTTGCTGCTGCAGTCTTTCTGTTATTGCTGCAGTCTTTGTGATGCCGACAGTCGGCTATGCCTGCGCTTGGATTGGGCTCCAGTCAGCTGCCTTGGTGGACCGATTCTATGCATTTAGCTCAATGTTAGGCCAATATTATGAGAGTGTAGCTGCATGCTTCGGTATCTCATTGTTTGTAATTTGAGTTTGTTTGGGTGAGTGAGTTTATTAATGCAGTTATTTTTTTGTTATTCTGGTGAATGGAAATCGTAAGCTTGACTTTTCTTTATCATTTGTAAGGGAGGGACTGTGGTAATGGCTGAGCTTTCTTTAAGTCTTTGTATATTGAGTTAGTTGATTGTGATTTTTATCTCTGGCCATAAGTTTTCTAATTATCTGAATATTTTGTTTGGTCTTTATCAAGCCCTGTTTGACTGTTTTTTGTTTCAGTATTTTTAATTGAGCTGAAGGCAGACGGTACTGGTTGCCGGACACCTCATTAATGCATATTGGTTTAATGTAATATGCATATGCATTAATATTCATACCTCCCTGAACCATTGCAATCTTTTAGAAAATATGTGGTTGAATCAAGGGCTTGCTAACTTCAGGTGACCACATTTGTGACTGTGTTGGGTAATTTACATGAGCTGGTCTCTGTTCTCTCTCTTAAAAGCATCAGAACGGCCTTTTCTTTTTATTATAAATGAATTTTGGCATAAAACTCTGTGACAGCTCTATCCTATATGCTCTCACTCTTCACTATTTAGTTGAATACAAATGTTGAAATAACCTAAAAATTAAACAACTTTCACATTTTAAACTTTTCTGTTTTTTGCTTACCTATATCATACGTATATGTATACGCATAAGCATTTTTTCTGTAACGATAACATTTGTCATCATTATTCCAATTGGAGAAGTTTGTCTTCTCCTCTCCTCTAGACCATTTCCAGTCACTTTGATGGTTTTCTCTGTGCAGTCCGATCCAGGCGAAGCCACATGAAGATAGATCAACTCTTTTATCCCTGATAGTGATCAAGTCAGTGTGATGTGTCCTGCAGTAAGTCTGGGCTTCATCCCAGGTTTTATATTGATTATAAAAAGTGATGTTCACTTCTCTGAGACATGACTGATCTCCACGGATGACATGAAAGATGTACATCAAAGGGACAAAGATGAAGATTTTCATCATGTTTCCACTGAAGAAGAGTCACACACCTGGAATCAGATGAACAGTCTCATTAAATATTTAACACATAATACAGTTCAGTATTTTGGAGAAAACAAATGAGTATCTACTGTGTGCTAACAAGGTGTTTCCCAACAGGGGACGTTTGGAGAACCTCCAGGTTACCGACAGGGTTTATACCATGAGTTGTGTCAGAGGCAGATGACGCTCCTTTACCTCTAAAGCCGTCCTACAGAGAGCTGTTATTACTCATGTAAGGTCCTAATCACAAAGATTCAAAGATATGTGAAGCTGAAGCTGAGTCCTCCAGAATAAGAGCAATTCCTTCTCATCGAGGTACAAACCACTTCAGTGTCTGCTAAACATCATGATACCTCATCATCATCATGGGCAAAGATGAGAATTGGCTTCCTGTTAAAGATACTCTCTTCTCCACAATTAAACCTTGACATCTTGTCTATGAACACATCCAACAGAATCATAGACACACACCAGCCTGGTGGATTCAGACCCTCTCTCTTTTTTCTTGCATCCCGCCAGTGTGTGAGTGATGAGAGTGAATAAGTTTCCTCTGACAACCTTTTTCTGATCTTTTCTTAGATCACAAAAGATCTGTATGGTGCGTTTACGCGTCAAAAACACATTTTTAATGGACCTGACCCAGAATGTTGTCAACACCATCTCATCAAAATAAATATAAAATTATTTTTTAATGAACCTATTAGTAATATTTTTACTCAATCCTTCAGACAAATGCTTCTCAAGAAACAAAAGAAATATAATTTTAAACAAAAAACAACATAAAGTCCATCTGACGGAGTTGACACAGAACTGAAGGTGGTGACAAATTAATGAGTAAAAAGAAATACTTAATGTGAAGTAATGCTATTTATGTAAAATACATTAAAATGAATAAACTGCACAATTATAATTTATATATATTTTTGTATTTCTTCAATTGTTTTAAGATGATAATGTATTGAGTTCTGCTCCAGGACAAGAGCTTTTACAGACACCATCCACCTGCCACAAAGTTTAAAATAAAAAATATTCAGCAAACACCAGAAAAACATACTTTGCTGTGCTGACTTGGCCCAGGTTAGTTTAGTAAGTTATTTGAAAAAATTATATTTTGCGTATATTTTATTCAAATTTCGTGCTTTTCCCATAGGACCTGTTTTGTCCCTCTTCTCAAGAATCACTGATATATAAATAACTTTTGATAATCTTTGACTAACATTCTGTCAACAATAATCTGTCAAAAACATACATTTACAACTTGCCTTGCTAGTTAGGCTCAACACAACGCACTTTTTAACAACGAATTAATGTAAAATCTAATCTGCAAGAAATCTAAACTCACCTCAGGCTGAAGCAGCAGTAAGATGGCTATGAAGACTTCATGGAGCTGGTTTCCTTTAAGTACACTCAGTTAAAGGATGCTACCAACCAATCACAGCACTGTCTGTGAAGACATGCGTTAGATATGGAGATTAACCCTGTCGCACGCATCCTCTGCTTTGCATATCCAGCTGCATGTGTTACAAATAAAAACATTGAGTCTGATAATGTGTCAGGACTTTCCTTAGCTGTCTTCATATTTAATCCATCCATCTATTTTCCTTACACCTTTGTCACTAGTGAGGTCAGCAGGGGTGCTGGTGCCTATCTCCAGTGAAAGTTTTCGGGCAAGCGGCGGGGTACACCCACCTCCCGCCAGTCAGGTTGTCAGTCTTCATCTTTAATACAGCTGATATTTTGAGTTTTCTTCTGCAATAAAATAGAAATATCCTTTACTGTCCCAAAGTGGGGAAATTCAGAGGACCAAAGTGCAGAGCACCTTTAATAAATGACTAAACAAAGAAAACTTTCAAAGGTGACTGTTGGGAATAACTGTAGGTGGATCAGGCAGTTCAATAGAGAAATTGATGAACATGGAGAAATAACCATTAGCAGCCAATGAGAACACAGGGAGCTATAGGTACACTGAGGAAGAGATGGATAATGATGTGGGCAGCATGAGACAATCGGCTAATAAGTAGAACTGGTAGGTTGAAGGGAATGAAGAGAGGGAGGCAACACAAACAAAGGTAAATAAAGGAAAACACTAAACCGAAAGAGAAAAGAAGAGGGAACTCTCCAAGCTTCTCAGTGACGCTATGAATCAAGTATGAATCAAGAGGAAGATGAAAGCCATGTTCTGTCCTTAGATGATCTTTCCGTGTCTTATTTGTTTCATATTCCTGAATTCTTTAGAAAACCCTCTATCTGTCACCCTCATAATGTTTCCATGGTATCCAATGAGTCCATGAGGACACCGGTGACCTCATTACTGTTAAGGGGTTAAATTAAATCCTTTTACAAACACTCCTTGTATCTTGTTTCAAGGGACATATGTCATCGAATTTGAATGTTATGTTTTTGAATTTAGCAACATTCAAATACTCCAGTGCTTCAGTGGCAGACAAAACACTGCATTTGTTAAACAGATTTCAGCTGCTAGTCAAACACTGTTGTGTCTTTTGAAATCCTGTCTGTGTTTCTTTAACAAGACAAGAAGGTACAGTGGTTTATTGGTACAGCACATGCAGGCAGTTCAAAATGCTTTATGATGACAACATAACCAACCATGAAACAAGCAAAGATATACGAAAAAATATGACATTTTCTCAAAATGTAATCATCAAAATCATCATTACCATGTAAGCTCTCAGCTTGTCTATTTGCAGAAAAAGGCCTTAGGGTTAGCTTTACATTTATTAAAATGTCATAGGATTGCTGGTTACAGAATGGTTTGCTCGCTCTATTTCTATGCATGTCTGTATATAGAGGGTACGGAAAGTATTCAGGCCATTTTACATTTTTCACCAAAAAGCTCATATTATTTCTCATGAATGTAATTCAGCAACCCATCTTATCATTATAAATATTTGCACATTTTAAAAAAAAGAAAAACTGAAATATCACACGGTCATTAGTATTCAGACCCTTTGTTGTGACACTCATATTTAACTCACATGCTGTCCATTTCTTGGCTGCACAGTGGTGCAGTTGGTGGCTCTGTTGTCTTGGAGCAAGAAGGTTCTGGGTTCGATTCCCGTCGTGGGTCTTTCTGCAAGGAGTTTACATGTTCTCCCTGAGAACAAGCTATATGCTGGGTTCTCTCCAGGTACTCCGGCTTCCTCCCACAGTCCAAAAACATGACTGTCAGGTTAATTGGTCTCTTCAAACTCTCCCTAGATGTGAGTGTGCGAGTGCATGGTTGTTTGTCCTGTCTGTCTCTGTGTTGCCCTGAGACAAACTGGCGACCTGTCCAGGGTGACCCCGCCTCTCGCCCGAAACGTTAGCTGGAGAGGCACCAGCACCTCCTGACCCTATTAAGGGACAAGGGTGTATAGAAAATGGATGGATGTCCATTTCTTCTGATTCTCACTGAGATGATTCTACTACTTCTTCACTGGAGACCAGCTGTGTTTAATTCAACTGATTGGACTTGATTAGGAAAGACACACACCTGTCTATATAAGACCTCAAAGCTCACAGTGCAGGTCAGAGCAAATGAGAATCATGAGATGGAAGGAACTGCCCAAAGACAGAGACAGAACTCTAGCAAGGATTACAAAAGATCTGGACAAGGTTTCAAAAGAATTTCTGCAGAACTCCAGGTTCCTAAGATCACAGTGGCCTCCATGGTGCTTACAGGGAAGAAGTTTGGGATGAGCAGAACTCTAACTAAACCTGGCTGTCCAGTTAACTGAGCAACCATGGCAGAAGAAACCAAAGGTCACTGCAGCTGAACTCCAGAGATGCAGCAGAGAGAAGGGAGAAAGTTCCATAATGATCCCTGCAGCCATCAGGCAGAGAGGCCCGATGGACGCTTCACTCATGGCTGTACCAGCTCTAAAGGTACAGCCATGTATAAAATTGTCTTTACTTCATTTGCATGTGTGACGATTCAATGAATTCCAGTTTCCTCCCTATTTGCTTACTGGGCTCTGAGGTGTGGCTCACTGGCAGTGATGGATGGCTCTATGTGTGATCGCTCTGGGAGATCCTGATTTTCCACATTACCTGGTGGCTTGAACTTTTTGATGTACTTTGTTGAGTGGATTGTTGGAGAATCTTTGTTTGAAATTAAAATGTATCTGATGTTCCAAAAGGGTTGATTGTGACAAAAAAAAAAAACAACTAAGGTGACTATTAAAACCTGTACTTGTCTACTTCAAAACTAAAGCTTGAGAGGAAAATGGAAGAGATGGTGGAGCTGGGTGCAATGAAGCTAATTTCAGACAGAAAATATTCATAAATTAGTGAAAGGCAGAAAGAGCAGGGGGAAGCCATTGTCAGGTTGGTTTGGACAGCTGTTTTACCCTTAATGAATGAAATCATTAAGTAAATGGTCTTTGCATTCACTCTGGTTGTCTTTAAAATTCAAACATTTTAAAAGAAATGTTTATAGAGCTGTGACAGACTGACCTGTCCAGGTGACCCCGCCTCTCGCCCTGAACGTTAGCTGGAGATAGACACCAGCAACCCTCCTGACCCCAGTAAGGGATAAGGGTGTTAGAAAATGGCTGGATGTGTATAGAAGCAAATACTTTTCTTACACCACTGGAACACGACTGGACAAATTACAATGATTCATTGAAATAATGCGCATGTTTTTAGAATGTAGCAAGAGATTAGAGACCTAGAACATACAAAGGAAGCACCAAAATGCAGCATATTTCTAGCTTTCAATTACTGCCCAGTGGGTAAAAGGCTAATAAAGCCGTCTATAGATTGACAGCTGCATTGGTGGCAGTCAGACAAATGCAAAATAATTTTTCAGTAAGATAAAGGAAATAAAAAATCACACACATAGTAGACATTCAATGAGATTTATTAACTTCATAACGCTGAAATGAAAGCTTTAAGAGAAACTGACACATGTCCAAACTTATTCCAAATGTAATGTATCCATGCAAAGCTTCACTTATATTGAAGTTTTACTTTAAAATAAACAACCAACTGCTTGTACCAATGAGAAAGATCAGAATAAAAACTCCAAAATAAGTATTAACAGCTTTTACATTCAGTTACAGGCAACATCGTAACTTTCAGATCTGTTAGAATACTTGGGTATTGTTAGATATTAGATATTGTTTAACTTGCACTGTTCACATACTGCAGCAGGTTGATCCGACACCCAAAGGGCTTTAACCCAACAGTGTGTGGGTGTGTGTGGGGGGGTGTGTGTGTGTGAGAGGGATGGCTAAAACATCACCTTATGCAGACATTTACAGGAAAATATATTTTTGTCACAGAAAGTTGTTTGTGATAAGAATGATCCAGATGGAGACCACCAGGGCTTAGAGACATGAAACTGACATCAGATTAACAGAAAAGAAACAAAAGAAATTATTTGTATGTAATCAGAGATAATTCACTAACATGAAATGTAAAATGAAACTAAAAACTGCAAGAGATTCAATGGAACATCAACATAAAAGTCATTTGTGTGGGGTCTGACAGCAGGTACCTAAAACCAGGACAGAACATATGACGGTTTAAGAACTGTGTCACAACACATTTTTCTAAAAATATGTCAAACATATCTGTTAAAAACTGTTTGCATCAAGTTTCACCTCGTTTGCCTGGCTTTCAATGTCAGCATGCAAATAAATGTGGACACATCTAATTTGTAAAAACAAAACACCCTTAGCATTATTACTATCTGTTTCTATATGGCTGCATTGTTCTGTATTTCTGCACAAAACGTCCACTAACTTTAATTTGATGGATTAATTGAAGAGGCATTTACTTGTATTTTAATTAGATCGACACAAAATATAACTTATGTGAAATTTGAGTGCAAGGAGGCATGGATACAAAGACATGTGGCCTGTGGCTGTGTTCAGCCTCTCCAGGCTAACCAATAAAAGCTTCATAATGGAAACCAGCAGAGTTTAAACCCTTAATAATTAAATATCATCGCCGAAGAAAAATAAAATAAAAAAGGAAACATGGCACGCGGGATTTCCGGTGCAGGTTAAGGGATTGTCTTAATAATTGATTTATTAATTATTTGTTAAAATAACAATTAGTTGTAGCTCTACTTTATTGTATATACATCATTTTACTAAACCTGTGTTTAATGTTAGTGTACATATATGTCTAAATGTTCTGTGTTGTTACAGACAGCAGGAAGCTCCGTGTGAAGAACCTCGGAGGCTTTCAGGCCTCATCAGGTTTCTTGTAGCAGAAGAAGTTCTTCCTCAGGCCGCAGTCTCTGATCCCAAGCAGGGAGTCGCTGTTCTTCTCCAGGACGCCACACCTGCTGGCTGGGCAGCGTGGCGCGTCCGGGTACTGCACCGGTTCTCCAGCACTCCAGAACCACTCATCGCCCAGGTAACGCAGACCCGTCCACACCTGGCGACATGTAGCAAAGGGAGCCGCATGAATGCAGTGGTAATATGCTGCCCTCCTGTGGCAAAAAAAAAATTGACTAAGCTCGCACTGCAGTCTGGTCACCTTAGTCCAATTTTTTTGTGAATTTTTTGTTTTTTTTCGTTCAAGCTTCCAAATATATGCGACTTGTATTTGTTCTCCATTGTGAACAGCAAACGACCTGAAAATGTCCCCCAGTAGAGGGCGCAATAACGCCACACATAGGGAGCTGCTCAGTGTTTTGCTCAGCGCCATACCAAAGAAGAAGCGGTCGGTGTTTGTGGAAGTAAATGTGGATGCCAAAGCTGGAGCGCCTTATGACTTTGAAGTTGTTGTCCAGTTGTTCACCACTTAATCCTCATTATAGTCCGCCATTGTTGTTGTTTTTCTTCCCGCTTGTGCGTATCAGGGCGCTGAATAGTGACGTTTGTCGAGTATTAATGACGTTCAGACCGGATGAATGATATCAAGGCCTGGCTGTTCTGGTTAAGACTCGAGTCACATTTGAAAAAAATACAACCTCTGCTATTCATGCTGTCTTGAAAATATCAGATGCAGGTCTTATTAAAGCAATAAATAATAATAAAAAATGTTTAAAAATCAGAATTGGGTCACTTAGCTTAGCTGCAGTGTGAACGTAACAAAAATGTCGCCGTCTGGTGCTGCTGTTGGAGGAAGTGAGGGGGATAAGACAAACGTAAGAGCGGAAGGGTAGGGAGGCGAGGGGAGGAAAATAACAGTACAGGAGCACGGTGGGAAAAGGGGGGCAAAAGACAGTTGCCCGTCCAAAACAGGAGACTTGACAGGTAAGACGTAGTAATACTGGAGTAGACTGGTTTAATACAGGGTTGAGATTCACCACAAAGCAAGAGGGGTGAGTCGGTCAACAGCATCAGTGCAGAGAAGCAGCGGCCCACCTCCTCAGTGGTCGCGTGTTGGGCTCTCGCTCGTGCGTAGCTGTGGTCGTCGGAGGTGATCAGGGTTGCCAGATCGTATCTGTTCCCTTCCTTCAGAGACCTGCAGTGCTCCAACGCCTCCTCCCACGTCTTATTCTCCTTCACCAGAACCAGCTCCTCGTCGTAACACATGTAAGAATGTGAAATGTCACACTTTTCACTAAACCATTTGCTTTGGTACTGAAAGACACAGTGCTGGCCGACTTTTGGTTCTGCAAACAAAGAAGCACATAGGATGAGGATCGTATTAAATCAGGTATTTAGATCAGATGATGTCATTATCTGCCTTATGGGAGGTGGCTGTGCAATGAAAGGCAAATTAATTACTTAAAAATTGTGCAGTGTGATTTTACAGACTATATTGTTTTAGATTCCATCACTCACAGTTGAACAGTGATTATGATCACAATTAAAGACTTCTACATGCGCTGCAAGTGGGAAAACCTGCAAAACTGGCAGTGGTTCAACTATATTTATATAGCTGTATGTTTCTTAGATATCTAATTAAGAGACATATATAGTTATATGTCCAATAGCAAGTTTGATTTAAATAGTTTTTTGAAGCAGAGTCTCCAGTGGTTGGGGCTTTGAATCAGTTGTGTAAGAAGTAACATCCACCTCCTTGTTCTGTTATAAAACAGTTTTATTATCAATTATCCTTCAGTTGGAACATCCAAATGTTTAACTGACTCAAAGGGTCACAACTTCTGCCGTGACACTGACCTCTGCAGGAGGTACTGCAGTGTTACATCTACAGTGACGTTTTTAGGAAGCTTGGACATTATCCATCCATACATTTTCCTACACCCTTGTCCCTTACTGGGGTCGGGAGGGTTGCTGGTGCCTATCCCCAGCTATCGTTTCGGGCGAGAGGCAGGGTCACCCTGGACAGGTCACCAGTCTGTCGCAGGGCAACACAGAGACAGACAACCATGCACACACACCTAGGGACAATTTAGAGAGACCAATTAACCTGACAGTCATGTTTTTGGACTGTGGGAGGAAGCCAGAGTACCCGGAGAGAACCCACGCATGCACAAGGAAAACATGCAAACTCCATCCAGGGCCGGGAATTGAACCCAGAACCTTCTTGCTGCAAGGCAACAGCTCTACCAGCTGTGCCACTGGGCAGCCCGCTTAGACATTGTTAAGGAAATTTTACTTTCCGCTTTGGATTAAACAAGTTTTTTTTTTTATTGAATAACACAGCAGAAAAATTTGCAAAAGCAAAAAATAAAACAAAAAACTGATGATAAAACTTATTTGCTCTGCTTACCACCAAATGCCCAGTTGAAGAAGGTTGCAATCTCATCTCCACTGGACCATTTCCACGGACCGTCATCACCCTCACGGTACAATCCGATCCAACCTCGGCCGCCGGAATAAGCTTGCATTTCGCCTTCATTTGTGATTGTGGTCAGGTCGCTGTGTTGCTCTCGACAGGCAAACTGAGCCTGTGGCCAAGTAATAAAATTATCATAATGTTCAAACGTCAGAGTGTTGAGTCTGGTATGTTGACTCTTGACAGGATGAAAGGTCATCACCAAGGGGACAACGATGAAGACGAACCGAATCATGTTTCCACTGAAGGCCATCCAAACACCTGGGATTTAGATATGCATGTTATTAAAGCTGCAGGGTGTAACTTTTATTTTAAAAAAATCAGTTTTTTAGTTATTTGTGGGTTCCAGAATAACTCAAACAAGAAACATATAATAACAATCTGGAAATAATTGGCAAAAATTGCCATGTGTACCATTTGTCTTCCTTCTTGTGCCGCTGTACTTCGTTGTTTCTGTAGATTTTGTTTGTTCTGTGACCCATTGAGTGTGTTCTGTTTGTTTGTCCGTACTGTTTGGTTTAAAACCCTCATGAAGCTTGACTTTCATTTGTAAAAATAACACTGGTTTTTCCTGTGTGCTAAAAGCTATCCTCAAACCGCTGCACACAAGATCAGAACCAATCTGAAATCAGAATGGATTATATCAACTAATAAATGTCAAAACATATTTTGTTGGTGGTCATATATTTAAGAAAGTTTTAAAACATTCTGTCATCCTGCCTGTTCCCGTGACATTTAACCATAATCCTAGCTAACACATCTTTACTCACCTCAGGCTGTTGAGGTTTTTGGAGCTCTTCTTCTGGTAATGCTGATTCTCTGTGTTTACACCCAGTAAAAAGTCTCCACCGACCAATCACAGAACTACACAAAAGATGAATATGCAGATTACCGCGGTTACCGCATCACTCACTACTCTGCCTCTCTGGCCTTCAGGGTCCGTTTCACACCTTTGAACCAAATTTCTCAAGCTGTTCACACACAGTAGTGTTTGTAACGAGATCCCTTATTTTAATTTAACTTTTTAGTCCAGGATATAGACAAAATGTAGTGTCCTCCTGCAGCATTTCAAGTACAGCATATGGAGAAGCTGGTTTCCTGGAGGTGTCAGGGCAGCTTCATGCTACAAAGGATATGTGAACATGATATTCTAAGTGTTTAATTGACTTCAGTAAATCAGGGATGCGTGCGGCATCAAAGCAGACAGGTTGGACTGGTAAGATAGTAACATGTCTTTTTATGATTGTAAACCTCTCAGATTATTTGTATAGGGAAATGAAATTTTCAAATGCACTGCTCCCCTGCAGCACAAAGATCCTTGGCTGCCTACTTGACTAAATCCGCCTGGATATCAGGATTAAGTCAGGCAAATAGAGTTCCAAACAAACCCTACCCCCTTTCAGAATATGTGTTTTTAAACATTTACTCATATGCTTCATCTATTGAACACATTCTGTTTTTCTTCATGTTCCACATAAAGTTTCCCCCCACAAAACTTGCTAAGCTCAGTGGTAGGGGGCGCTACTGTGTTTTTGAGCTAAAAAATGTTTAAGTTTGACAGGAAAATTGGAAAATATTAGTAGATAATTGTTATTCAAAGATGTTATTAACAAAACCTAAACGCCAACTATAAAGACTTTTAAAAAGGTAAACATAAAAAAACTCGCAAACAAAATAAATATGATTTTTTGGTTGTTTCATTCTAGTTATAGTGTCCAAAATGTTTTGATCCTTTATATGTGACGTGTCGTTTTATTTACTGATGTTGTTGGCGTGTAGACCAGTAAAGACAGGAAGTGGTTATGGAGTTCTAGTGAATAAAGACACCTGACCTCAGTCTCCCTGACTGCTTCTGACCACGTCACCTAAGACCCTTAAACCCGTTTTTGCCGTCTGTTACTGGTGAATAAAAAACTAGAATTATGAAAAATAAACAATGCTCAGCCTGGTGGGGACACAAGTACAGCCTGGTGGCCTGAAAATATAGTTTTTTAAAGTTCTCTGCCGTCTTAGCTCAATTTTTACAACTGGTATTTTCTTGTTCTTTCTGTAAATCATGAAAGCAAATTTGGTTTTCTTATTTTTTTTATTTTTAAATCAACATTGTATGTCTGTAAGATAAAATGTTCTTTGTCAGTTTTGAATGTTGTGTTTGAAATGCAAAGAATATTCAAATTCCTTTATTCTTTTGAGCTGTACAAGCCACAGCATTTGTTAAGCAGATGTGTTCTCATCCTGTCTTGATCTTTACTCAAATGTGAGTTTCTCTCTGCAGCCAATAGCCACACGTTCGCTGTTTCTTCCTTTTGCATCTTTGAGTTTAACTTTCAGTAAAACTTAAATCTTGTAAGATTGCGGCATGTTCGACAGTGTTAGGTATACATAAAGTGGAAAGTTACAGTGGAGTACATAATATGTTGTATCAGTGGAGTTGATTCATTGGGACAGAAGCTAAGAGTTCTGAAAAACACACTTTGTGACCCATTAATCTTTTTCTAGTTTTCTTTTGTACAAGGTAGCACTATGTTCATCATTCAGTATATCACAACAATATATTATACAAAGTTCTATATATATATTTTTTTTATCCCTGAATGCCGACGTCAGCATTTGGCCGTACGTACACTTTTGGTAGGATCCTAAGCAGCGTTTCGTAAACACAACAACTGATGTTTTCATCTCACTGAATCTGAAAATGTCAAACCTAATAACCACCAGAGTGTCGTTATTAGGAATACCTGGTAGGTGTGAAGTACGAGGCATTCAGGGACAGGAAAAAGATAACATTTTTAAGTTTCCAACCACAGTTTATTATTTACAAATAATTCAGAGGATTCTACTAACAACATATTGCTTAACACAATTTTATCTATTAAAACAATAAAAATAGAAGAAAGTTTATCTTTGACCGTCTCTTTTGAAATGCAAATTTAAAAACATTGTGCTTTCTAAGATAAAAAATGGGGGACATCACTAACAGATATTGGAAATATTTACACCCTCACTGATAATCAGATCCAGAGTGTGTCCATGTTGAGTCAATCCAAAGTTTTAAAGTTATGTTACACTTATTGTTAAGCTTTATAGAAACTTTTCAGTCAAGAATGACCCAGTTCTAGTTGAATGAGTTTAAATATTTCATATTTTAAGCCACATACAAAATACAAAAGCAATACAAAAGCAGTGAAATATTAGCACAGTATTATGTATTTTCCAGGCACATACTGCCACTTCATAGCACAATCAAGTAACTATGGGCTGCCCAGTGGCCCAGCTGGTAGAGCTGTTGCCTTCCAGCAAGAAGGTTCTGGGTTCGATTCCCGGCCCCAGTTTTTCTGCATGGAGTTTGCATGTTCTCCCTGTGCATGCGTGGGTTCTCTCCGGGTACTCCGGCTTCCTCCCACAGTCCAAAAACATGACTGTCAGGTTAATTAGCTTCTCTAAATTGTCCCTAGGTGTGAGTGTGTGTGTGCATGGTTGTTTGTCCTGTGTGTCTCTGTGTTGCCCTGCGACAGACTGGTGACCTGTCCAGGGTGACCCCGCCTCTCGCCCGAAACGATAGCTGGAGATAGGCACCAGCAACCCTCCCGACCCCAGTAAGGGACAAGGGTGCAGGAAAATGGATGGATGGATGGACTTAGAAATTAATTTGACTTTGTAATTTAACAGCTTGAAATTGGGGCTCTGTCTCTTTAAAAAACTCCTGCTCTTTCTGAAACTCCGCCTTCAGGAAGTTATCACAATATGGCCCTTTTATTAACCCTTTAACAAAATTTTTGAGTGGGGGAGTTGCGGTTGGGGGGTGGTGGGGTTTACATAAAATTGCCCCTTTAAGTGTAAGCAGAAAATAACCATAATTAACAGAAATAACGGCTTTGTGACATAGTTGTTGAAGAAAAAATTCTTTCCAACAATGTTCCAATTCATTGAATGGATTTGTAGCTGTAATCAACTCAACTCAACACTCATGTTTCAATAAAACCTCAACTTCATATCCAGGATCCTTAATGTGATAACCTACAGCAACTAGAGTTCCTTGAATAGAAAGCTTCATTCTTGCCATCCATCCATCCAGCTAGTTTAAGTTGTCACCTATGAATGAAGAGCCTTTTTTTCATCAAACTGTTTTTCTACAGGATTTTAGATTTTAAGTAACAGAAGAAGTTCCTTCTCTCGTTGCAGTCTCTGATGCCAAACAATGACTTGCTGTTCTTCTCCAGGACTCCACACCTCACAGCTGGACAGCTTGGGATGTCCTGGTACGGCACCGGTTCTCCACCCACCCAGAACCACTCATCACCAAGGTAACGCAGGCCCGTCCACACCTACCAACATGCAGCAGAGAGGTCAACATAAAAACAGAGGGTGAATCGGTAAAGAACACCAGAGAGTAAACAGCGGCCCACCTCCTCAGTGGTTGCCAGTTGGGCTTCCTCCCGTGCAAAGTCGTGGTCGTCGTCTGTGGTGAGGGTTGCCAGATCGTATCTGCTGAGTTTTTTCAGAGTCCTGCAGTGCTCCAATGCCTCTTCCCACGTCTTATTCTCCTTCACCAGAATCAGCCCGTCATCGTAGCAAATGAAGACACGTGTTGTGCCGCAAGGAACACTTGACCACTTTTCAGTGAGCGAGTGATGGAAGACACAGTGCTCATTTTGTGTTGGTTCTATGAGAAACAGAAAACAGATGTATGACTTTTTTTTATTATACCTCTACTTTCAAGAATAAATCATCCTGCGCTCTTGAGCAAAATTTTGCCAGAGAGTAGAACTACAAAACAGTTGACAAAAAAAAAACAAAACAAAAAACACTGATCTTCTTATTAAGACTATTAAGCCACTACCTATTAAACTTTCTTAGTTTATTGCAATAGAAGTTATGTTAGATACTTTTATTGACAAAAAATAAATTCCTGTGAGTATAAACAGATATATTTATTATGCAGGCAAACAAATCTGGACATATAACTTTGTCCACATGCTGGCCTCACTGAGTACATGGGCAAAGAAAATAAGAGTTTGTAAATATATGTGTATTTTCTTTTCCATCCTTCTTGTCCCCCCTTCATTTCGTATATTCTTTCTTCCTTGTGTTGTTCCCTTTTCCCTGTACGTTTTTCTAAAGTGAACCTGGAAAAAAAAAGCTCCACCTCAACATGAAAAAAGTTTAGCTCACTGCAACATTTACGGCATAGAATTTGTCTCACTCACCATTTTCACCCCAATTGAGGAAGGTTGCTGTCTCGTCTCTTCTGGACCATTTCCAGTCGCTCAGGGTGTTGTCTCGGTGCAGTCCAATCCAGCCCCTGGTACCGCTCAGCTTCTGAATGTCTGCTTCTGTCCTGATACTCATCAGGTCAGTGTGATGCTCCCTGCAGGAGGCCTGGGCTTCACTCCAGGTTTTCTGTGTTGCATAAAATTTAAAGTTCCCTTCTCTGAGGCCCAAACGCTGCCCACAGACAAAGTAAAGGACCGACATCAACGGGACAACGACCAAGGTGGTCCTCATAATGTCTCCACCTGGAATCAATCAATTAATTATCTATCAATCAATCAATCAAGCTTATTTGAATAGCGCATTTCAGCAACAAGGCGGTTCAAAGTGCTTTACATCATAAAACACAAAAATAGTCATAGAATACAGTCAACTGTTGAAACATTACATTTTGTCAAGTACCATCGTTACACATCAATGTTTCATTCAGAACGGTTCAAAAGCAGCTCTAAACAACTAGCTAACCTGAGTGGTCTTCTGGTAGTTAAAGAAGACTTTGGTGGTAGCAATTGCATATCTACAGAGTTCTTACGTGTAATTTCACATAGGATTACATACGGGACCTTTGGAGTACCTCCTGGCTGCCTACTCGGACTTGACCATATCTTTTCTCCACCTGCACCTGTTTTTACAATTATTTAAAAGCACAGGTTGCTGACTAAGCTAAGCATACAATAACCTAACAATAACTAAACAAATTATCCCATGCCCTGCAAGTCATCCATTGATAGTACAGACATTAGTAAAAGTTCAAACTGCACATTAGTAATCTGTCATAAAAGTCAGTCTTTATCTTCACATTCTAGTTTTTTCTCGACAAACCTACATTTATGTAAAAGCTTCACTGGACGATATCTGAACTCACCTCAGGCTGCAGCAGCAGTTGGAGAGCTTTGAATCATTGAGGTGATGTTTGTTTTCTGTGAGTACACTCGAGAAAATGACTTAACCAACCAATCACAGTACTGCTCTAACTCTTACTTGTTATGCAGATTAACCTGGCTGTCAAATCTAAGCTGGCCTCTGCTTAGATTTGCCTTTAGCAAAGCAGAGGATTTGATGGTCTGATAAGGTCTCATAAGGTCATTTTATTTTATTGTATATTATATATTGCATTATGTCATATCTTCAGTTAAATTTAAAAGACATTTGATATTCTTCGATACAATCAATAGATAATGTTAACATGTACCACAAACATGGACATTTAAGTGAACATGTTTGGAATGAGGATTCTTGTGGACTGTTTTTTTTTTTCACAAATTTTCATTAAAAAAATACGTTTTTCCACCAACATTTTGAAATTTAGTCTGTTATGCTTTTTTGAGACAACTTATCCAGCTGTAGAAAGACAAAAGTAAACAATACATTTATATGAAATAATTTATAAAAAGCAACTGGGTAATTTTGTAGAATAGCTGTATACCTGAGTTTATCCCAGGTGTATCTGGGATTTCATTCTCATGCCTGGCCCTATAATGCCTCGGCATTGAGGAGGTGGATTTATTAAGATCAAAATGGTCCCACACTCTGGAAACCTTTCTGTTGCCTTTAGGCTGCTCCATAGTTGATGCTGTTCAGTAAAAGATCAAGAATTATTTCGTCAAATGCATCCCGCTGACAGATTCGCTTCCTTATAAATACAGTTTGGCGCTTCAGTGTCATTTCGAAACAGCTCCTGTGACTTGCTGAAAGCAATACGGGCACCGACACAGGGTTTGGTCTCTGGGCTTGATGCATCGGTGTTGCCGGACCCATCACTGCATGGACTCAGATTTCCTATTTGGTTACTGGGATCTGAGGTTTACTGGGAGTGATGGATGGATTTATATGCGCCAGCTCCACATCGCTTGAACCTTTTGGTTTCTTGAATCATTTCTGCTTAGGTTGTGCAGTTTTATCTATAAAGCATTTATGGATTTAACTTTATAGATAAAACTGATAGATTGATTGTTGAAGTACTCCTAATAGAATACATTTACCTTCACTGCACATATTGCGTTTTGTCTGTTTAAGCGGCCTCCTCTTTGTTTTCCTGTTTTGTTTGTTTGTGGCAGAGTTTTCTGAATATGAATGCCATACTTGTGGTTATTGACGAAATATCTGAAGACATCTTTCAGGATATATAGAAAAAACAAAATTATCTTCACAGATTTGACAACTGTCATAGACTTTATTATAACATTGATATTTGTCAGAATGTACACATGTATCACTTGAGTCAACAGTTTTTATTAATGTTCAAAACATGAGAAACTAAACATTTATTTATCAGCAGTCTTTATCCATCAGTGGAATAAAATGAGTAAAACAAAAAATGGATTTGTGATGGATCCACATGTTTGCCCAGCTCAGCTCCTGATCAGGAGTTGGCCCCGGTCCTAGGGCCCCTGATGATGTGGATCCTAGCCTCTTCGTCCAGCTCCTCCACTATCCTCTCCTGTTTGACCGACAGGATGGTGTAGCTGACTGATGGAGGGCTGGTTAAAGCAAATCTCATCAGTCTGGAGTCAGCAGTGATCAACTCTGATATAACAGCCTGTCTGAAAGCTGAAGCCTTTCATCAAAGCAAACAGGGCTGAATACAAACACATTTTAGAAGTTTACTAAAATGTCATGTGATTGTTCAGCACTGTTTTGCATATAAAAATGAAATGCATTAAGGTTCATGGTACATGTGTTAAACTGAAGGCCTGAAGGCCTCATATGGTGCCGTAGCTTCTAATTTGGCCCAAGTACACCGGAGGGACATAAATAAAACCTTCAACATAACAGTTTTGTGATTAAATATTATTTTATTAATCAAATGAAAGCAGTTTTTATCTACTTTCTGCCAAATTTCTTCAACCAGTTCCTCCACTTTTAGCAATTTCCACAATCGTGGAAATTCATGCAAAATTCAACAAGTCGCTGCACTGTTTCCGCATTAATGTGAGCTTATTGCAATATTTCTGCAAAAAAAAAATCACTATCAAATTGTGATCCAGGTGGAGAACAACAAAGAGTCAGAATTACAGTGTAAATATTGCTAAATGTCTTGCAAATATGTCTAAAGTAGAAATAATTTTGGATGCAAAAAGTCACAATAACGAAATGTTGAATAGACTGATCAATGTGAAAAATGTTTAAAATGTTTTAAGTTTGGGAAGATTTGGTCAAATTCAAACAACTACTTACTAATATTTTAACATCATAATGGGTTTTATCAATACTTTCTGACACAACCAACAGCACTCATTCTGACACTGTTATGGCCCAAAATCAAAAGGAGTTTGACATCACCGGTTTATCGTTATAATTTGTCAAAACATGGAAAAGTTGAAGCAGTATGAACAACTGTAAATGTTCTGTAGGTTTTACACTTAGGTTCTGCATTTAGCCTTCGCCTTAGAAAACTGCAGTATGTATTTGGGTCGTTAATATCTAATGGTAATTAGAACTTAAGCTCTTCATTTCTGGAGCTTGTTTGACAAATGTCTTTATGTTGCAGAGCAGGAAATTCCCTGTTACATAAGTTGCACTGTACATAAGTTGTACAGTGCACCTTTTCACGACCATATCAAAAAATTAAATAAACATTTTGGATTACAACTATTCACAATGTTGGAAGTAAATGGAGGAATATTCCTGAACTTTCTGCTTTTCAACCGCAGCCGCTGTATTAACCTACATACATGACCTTGGCATAATTTTAAAGTTTTTTATTCCTTTAAGTCAACTCTCTCACGGATAAATTTGTCAGGTTTTAACTTCCAGCTCTTCTAGACATCTTGCTCCTTCAGTCAGCCTGTTGTTGTGTAACTGTGAAGGATACAGATGCCGACCACGAACGCTCCGATGCCCAGGCCGGTCAGCAGGTTCCTGCTCCGGATCCGCGCTGCGTTCTTCTGGAAGTAGTTCAGTTCCTGTCGGCAGCGGAGAAGCTGCATCTCTGCGGCTGTTCGGGTCGCTTTGGCTGCTCTATCGGGTCCTTCCTCCGCCATCGCTTGTTATTGCACTGACCGGAAGTTCACGTCTTCTTCCTGTACGTCAGAGTTCACCGGCATTGTTTGGGTTGCACTACCGCCATCTGCTGGCTGCAACCGCCCAGGACAGCTTTGTTGTTTTTCCTGTCGGGAATGGCTCCAGCACGCTTTGTCTCCATGGGATACAGTCACATCTTTTGACAAATTATTACAAATGATTTTATTTTCCGAAAGTGAAAACTACAATCACGTCACGTGCCACTGTTTAAAAGCCGCCATTGACAGACGTGTTCCTGTGAATGCGTCTGCTCCTTTATTGATTATCTTAACTAATTACCATGTACTATCCTAATTATGTGTTTTTATTTTATCTTTTTAAATTGGCCTCGGAAGTCAGTAATACACAGACAGGTGTTATAGACACACACAGCCAAGTTGGATTTTGGATTTGGAGTGAAAGCAAAATCCAAAATTAGTTTTTTTTTCCTACTAATACTTCAGAGTTTTTGTCTGAATTCTGAATTAAGCCAAAGAAATACATTTTATTTATACTACATTTTATTTATTTACTTAGCTTAGAATTCATATATTCAGAACTCTGAGTAAGAGATTGTGCCATCTCTCTCTTTAATTAAACATACTGCTGTGTAAGTTTGTATCTATGAGGCAAATTCCAGCTGTATGTATAAATTAATATTGTATTATCATAACTTCATTTTCATTTTATTCCCGTAAAATTATGACTTTTTTCATACTAATACTACGACTTTATTTTCAGATTATTTTGACTTTATTTTTGGAATTTTATTACTATTTTGTCGTAATTTTATTTACTTTTTTTTTTTAGTATGATCCAAATACTTTGTAAACACATATCCAAAATGCTAAAGAATTTCGCAGCAAATGTTGTTTTTCAGAAGAGTCCAGGAAAGGAGAAAACTTCCAAAATCCCAATCTAGTCATTGATTTTGTAATTGGTCTCCAAAGCCAAATTGCCACAAAAACCATCGGATGAGAAGCAGGAGTTCAGGAAGCAGCAGCTGGAGGAGGAGGAGGCTGCTGGATGGAGGCGAGACAGCAGCTCTGGAATGAGTCGGGGAGGCTCTTGGCGTGCTCCACCAGCACGTACGAGTCTCTGATGTCCGTCAGGCCAAACCAGAAGACAGTCCACACTCCGTTTACAAAGCTGCCGTCACAGTGCTTAAAGTACCTGGACAGAGGAAGATAAGAGCAAGTGACCTGATGCTTCCTGCTCAGCCCAGCTGATTGTTTTCAGGTCAGAACCCAACAAGGTGTTCGAACTGAACACAACAGCCAATGAGTGAACAGCTTGTGAACTGCAGCTGTTGGCTTCTATCAGACTTTATCATCTTTTCACAACAGAATGGAGGCTTTGGAACTCTTAGTTTCTAACTTTATTGAAGCTTCAGCGTCTTTACTGACACACTGTGCTTGGGATCATTCCTTACCATAGCAGGAGTTTGTCAACTCGATACCACGTTAATATTGTTGTGTGGGACTAACCATGGGTTGATCCTGTTGGTGGCTTTTGACCTCCAGAACAGCTTGCCCAGATCCTGTCGGATGCACTCCCACAGGATGTGGCTGGTGCCCTGCCCCTGCTTACTGCTGCTCACCACAAACTTGTCCAGGTAGGGGGTCCCGCCGTTGACGGGCTCCATGGTGATGATGGCCGCTGCACTGTAGCTGGGGGAGCACATTAAAGCAAAAATACACGTTGGTACTGATCAGACACCAACAGCAACAAGAAAGCCACAAACTGCAAACGACGATGGGACTTTGAGACACATCAACGCAAATTACAATCACATTAGACAAGGTTGACATAAATGGCAACATTCGGAAGAGTTGTCTCAATTTCATAAACAGATTGTACGCTCGCTTCAGCTGGATTTTGGTTTCTCTGAAAAAGACTTAATGCGCAAAAGGGAAGAAGGAAACACATTTGCTGAATAAGTGCTGACGTAGTGAATGCTCCCATCTGGTGGCGGGTCTCTGCCTTAGCAGAGGCACGGAAGTTAGAAAAGTTCAAACCTTCGGCTTGGATGGGAGGACTCTCTCAGCATCTCTGGAAATGTCCGGTCAGTAGTCGTTAGCAACCTCTACTTCCTGTTTAAACCAGCCATGCGAAACGTCAACATCTGGCTAAATGACTCCTTATACAAGCTGTCGAAAGGCTTCATGTCCATTTCTGTGTCTTTATTTTAACGTCTTTGCTGTGATGGTTTCTATCATATTTACTGTCTATTTTTGGTGAATGCTTTTTCTGCTGACTGTAATACAAATTGCTTCCTAGGGACATGATATATATATATATATTGATACGTTGAACTGTGAACATGATGACGATTAACTGCTGCATTATGTAGACCAGGTGGAGCAAGACGACTGTCAATCACTGACGATTGAGAAGCTAAATTCATAAAAACTAAATTCAAAGACTTTCTGTTCAATCTAAGCTAGTTTGCAGTGAAAAACAAACTGAGTGAAGTTGACCCCCCCCAACCCCCCTGACTTTTTTTTCAAATCAGACAAAACTGGTGTCGACGTCTGTGCTTCATTTGTGCTGCTTTGGCTTTGATGATATTAATGAAAGTTTAAAGATCAACCAGCCCCCCCATTTTTACAAAATCAAAATGACCTTTAACCTTGTTGATTGATACCAATTCTGTCTGATTTGAAGAAGGTGGGGGGGCAACTTCACTCTGGTACTCTACAACATGTTGGCTCAAGGGACCTCAAAACAAAATGGATTTTAATTAGTGAGAATGTTTGAAAACCACGATTCATTTCCAGACTTTGTCACAGCAAGACCCACATTAAGGTCTGTGGTTGTAGCCCAACAAAATATGAAAAAGTTCAAACCAGAAATGAAGTGCACATTAGAAGCTTGACTACTTGAACACACCCTTCAGAGAGATAGACGCAGTGCAACCGTCCCTTCAAAGACTCCACGTAATCCTGCCTCAGAGTTTTATCGAACGACTTGTTGATGAGAGTCAGCAGACGCTCCACGTCGATCTCCTCCAGAGAGGGGTACCTGCACGAACAGGGCAACAGAAACACTGAGTGTGTGTGTGTGTGAGTCTGAAGCAGTGTGTCGGGGGATTTCCATGCTTTTAGAAAGCGTGTCCTCGTGACAGGGGTTAATTTTGGATTATGACGCTCGGATCAGGTTACATGGGCTTGTGTAATATTTACTGACCTGTGTATGGGGTCGCCGTTTTTGAAAAGTGTCCCAGAACCTGACATGAAACGCAAGACAGAAAATAAATTACTAAATTAATTAAGAAGATATTCTGAGGGTCATGGACAGACACTAACAAGCTAACAGTAGCTCAGCTCAGTCTGTCCTGTGTACGGTACACAGAGCTCTGAAACACCTCTTAAAGATTATCTTTGTTTTTGCTTCTTTGTGACTCATGCAAAAAAAAAATTACATCTGAGAAAAATTATTTGAGTGAATACAAAAAATGTCAATTTATCAGCTCCTACACACCATAAGAAATGGTGCGGCACAATTATAACTGATCAGCATCAGTTATAATTGATCATTTCCAGCATCAGCATGGAAATGATCAATATACTATTGCGAGGGAACAGAAAAGAAAAAGAAATCCTCCACGTCCACTAGGGGGCTCAGTAAAATGTGAAACTGGGATACGCCTCCCGTTTTGATCAGAATTTCTTTTGCGGTGAAAATATGAGAATGCTGAAAAACTCAGTCCTCAGTGGCTTTTGCCTTGTGCTCACAGGCCTCACCCCGGTGGCTGAAGAGCTCAGTCAGCAGAGTGTCTGCAGAGGTGATCACAGCCGACGATTCTGTTGGTAACTGATTCAGCAGTCTGGCGATGGTGGTCAGCCTGCGGCGCTCCACTTGGCTCAGCCACTCTGCTGCAGACAGACTGGGCAGGTCAGCGGGCAGTGACACCATGTCCAGCACCTGTCACTCAGACGGAAAACGGCATACGTGAGTAAGCAGTACATATTCATATTTGATGTGCATGCATGAGGGCTGGTTTTGTGCCTTGTGCTTTTCGCCCCGCAGGCCTCCTGACTTGTTCAGAAATATGACTTTGAGGGGCTGCAGGGCTCGGGAAATGGCTGCTGTGACCTCCGTTGGGTCCAGCACCACTGAGCATCCTCGTCCGTCCCTCCCAACCGGACACACCAGCGGGATGGTCCCACAGTCCAGACTCCACTGGAGGAGGCTGATGTCCACAGAAATGGAGTGTGGAGCACTGCAGAGAAAAGATACGACTCTATTAACATAGCAGAAGGAGAAGGAAACATGGACTTTTGTAATGACATTTTTTGAATCACAGTAAACGTATTTCACTCCCCTTGAATGTTGTTACATTTTCTTCCCTTTCTTTAATAACTTTCATGTGTTTTAGTGAAAGTTAAAGTACTAATAAAAATCTGTTTTTATGAGCTTTGGCCTTTCATCCACACAGAAACTATGTTTGATATCACTAAAAACGATAACTTAGAGAAACTCGGATTGGAGGAAACTTTGTGTGTGTGTGTGCAGATGGGAAAACAGATGCAGGGACCCACACGATCTCCAATCTTGTACTGGTGGACAAGTAATCCACCAATACATCCAGGTGGTTCCAAATCAACACCATCTTGTGTTTTAGTAACTTTATATTCTATTTAAAAGTAGCTCAATCTATGTATCTGTCTGCACAAATGAACCTCCTGAAGCCATGTTTCAACCCTAACAGGAAGTGATGGTTGTTTTGAAGCAATCTGATTGGTTGACAAAGTTTTAGCTTTATGCTACACTTTATGGATAGCAAAATCCTCTGTGTTGTCTATTATAGACAACACAGACCTAGAAGTCACCAGGTCCGATAACCTTCAGACTCCTCTTTAGTCGGCTATTCAATAGGTTTTGTCCTAACCTGTTGCCTTGTGGTGCCTCATGCAGCTGCAGGAAGCACTCTGCAGAGAAGAACGGGAGGACAGTTGCTGAGTGCTGCTGCAGAGCTTCGGTGAGCTGCTGGCACCGTTCCACCAGCCCTCTGGTGCACCACGACCCACTGGCTGCTTCTACAGACCCTGAGTCCTGGTTACAGGAGCCGCCCATCACCACCACGGGCTTCATGTCCATCCGCTGCAGGAACGACAGGCCAAAGGCCAGGCTCTGTACCGTCTCCCTGCTTTGGAATACCGAGTCGTCCACCTCGAAGAGACACAAAAATGGTTAGAGTTTGTACTTTGGTCGCTGCAAAAGGAACAAAATGAGGTGCTTTAATTTTTATTTGTGTGGTTTGAGTGAATATTATTAGAATTAATAAAAAGAGTGGTGTAAAACTACATTTTATTAAAAGTGGTATCAGATGCTACAGAAACCAGCTCCTTACAACTGACTCGAATTGATTGTAAAATTGTTATGAGATTATGATGTTTTTACATTATGTCAGAAACTGAGCCAGGAGCTGAGAAAGAAATGATTTTCTTCATATACACTGTTCCCATGAGAAACATCTATAAAACTAATCTTGTGTAGAGAAAATAAATATAACAGGGTCTTTAGAAACTGTAAATAACACATTTAAAATAAATAGTGCTATATTTTAAAAAATAATAATGATAAGGAACAGATGTGTGAAAACTAATTTGCTTATTTTGATATGGTCAAAAATAAAAATCAGTTTGACAGCCCTGAGAAGACTTTTGAATATATTTTTTTAAAACTCTAAAACATAAAAGTCTCGGTTACTTCAGTACACATTAAGAAATAAAGGTTTTACCTCCAGCACAGCAAAAGCAGGCGACTGAGAGAAGCTCGCTCTCTGGAACTGGGTCAGCCAGTACCGGGCCTCGCGCGGATCCCCGCCGACCTCGCTGAGGAAAGCCTTCACGTCCCGGTAAATTAAGTTCCGGTTCGCCAGCGCGTGCCGGTCAGCAGCGGAGGAATACCCCGGACTGTCCTGCTGCCCCGCGGCCGCGGCTCGCCCTCCCATGCGGGCTGCAGTGGAGCTCACCGTGCGGCACTGAGCGGCACACAGCTGCCCCCGCTGCCGGTCAGAGGTCCCGGCGAGCACCGCGGAACATCGGCCGGGACCGGACAGGTACCTCCCGGCCATCACCACGGCCCGACAGCCGGTGGAACCGCTGTTGACTTTGGACATGTGGAGAGCTGGGACCGACCCGGAGGCCTGTGCTGTGCTGCCTGGACGCTGACAGCTGGTCCATTCAGAGCGCAGCCTGCTGCTGTGTCGGCATTTCTCAGGTTTCAACTGACCAGCACATGAGCAGAGGGGCCTTTGCTCATGTGGCCTCCTTTAGAAGGAGGCCTGAATGCTAAATGCTGGAAGGAGGAAGAACACGAGCAAACTGGTTACTACCATACAACTTTATTCAAAGCATACATTGTTATAAATATTTTTTAATGCATTTGGAAAAGCACATTAATTAACATTAATCAAGACTTTTAATGGGTTTTCTTCTGGCCAGATCGGTCATCATTATGAATATGGCGACTTTTGGTTCTTATTTAATCTGACATCAGCCATCATTGGATGGCTCATTTTACAGTTTTTGCAAATAAATGTAAGATCTAATATATAATTTTCTTTCCAGTTTGTAAGCATGTAACTGAATCTAGATAGAATGTATAGAAAACAGAGTGAAGAATTTACTGGCTTCTCTTTAACAGTATGTATACAGAGTAGGATTTTTTATTTTTGCACTTATTAAGAATTAAGCTGTAGAAGTCACTTTCTTGCACACCAGTCAATGGTGTACCACCATGTCTCCATGCCAACGACTGCCATTACCCTGCAAGGACAAGCAGAAATAGACGATGCATGGATGGATGGATAGATATCCGTCTTTGGCTGCAGTGATACTTTAGCACAGGTGAGAGCAAAGCAAGGTTAGGGACTATGAAGATCTCATGTAATTTACAGGTCATCTTTGATGTACAGCACATATCGAATGATGACTCCCTCAGCTACACACTCATCTATCAGCCTGACCTCAGAGTCCTCTTTACATTGTGCCTGAAACTATTTTGGTCTTGCAAAACTCAAACAGCTTCACTGAAATGACAGCAGTTTCTTCTGAGTCAGATTCCTACATCCTGATAACACAGCAGAGTTCTGGTGCAATCAGAGATTTCTGCAGCAGCTTCATTTCAATTTGTGCAGTTTTATGGCTAATAGGAACAGAGCTGGTGATGTTGGGTCTCAGATTGGAATGACATGTGCAGTCTTGTGCCAATGGCAGCAGCAGGCGTGGTCTCTGCAGACCCAGACAGCGTTTCTATTCAGCATGCTGCTGCTGTGTTGGCGTCGGTCACGTTTCGACAAACTGAGGTGGGAGGGAGCGGGCGGGGGGGTTCACTGCAACCACTGGTGGGAAAGAAAAGAAGTCTTAATGGAAAACGTGTGGAAGAAAAATAAATATTCAACTTTAATATTTGAATATTAAAGAAAACACCACCAAAGCTCCTGGTTGTTTCAGTTAAGTTCAAAGCTGAAGTAAAAAGTTCCTTTACCTTAAAAATGTGTAACTGTTAATTTAATTCAACGGAAAAAGGCAAGTCGTCATCAGTAAGTCAAATGAATTAAGTGAGATTCATGTAAATAAGTCAATGAAATGAACCACAGCCCAAATACACTTCCTAGAGAGCACATGAGAACCGTCTCCTTCAGGAGTCGACTTCAAGGGTCCCGGCTTTGGTTGGAGGTGAGAGCTGCTCCGTCGGGTCTTACATAACCTCACTCAGCTCCATCTCCTTTCCCGCCAGTGCATTTACATCTTTCAGGAGCTGACCTGGTGCTGGTAGAGGTCATGCCCTGCCTGCCTCCTGAAAGCCCCCAAACTCCACACGGGCCCACGTGGAGGCAGCTTTGTGATCACAGTCCATGTGTCATATGACACGGTGCTGCTCCCTTACAGGACGGAGTTGTGTGTAGTGTGTGCAGTGTGTGTAGTGTGTGTAGTGTGTGCAGTGTGTGTAGTGTGTGTCAGTGTGTGCAGTGTGTGCAGTGTGTGTAGTGTGTGCAGTGTGTGCAGTGTGTGCAGTGTGTGTAGTGTGTGCAGGTGGCTGTGGTCCTGCCAGGGTCCTGGATGGTGATTGGGTTTGAAGAAGCAGAGGGTGTGGTACCGCTCCAGTGGCGCATGCAGTCACCCTGTAGTGGGCGAACAGTGGAACCCACCACCGTGTTTGTGTAAACTGGTAGGGTATAAATACACACTCACACACACGCCCACGCATGTTTAGTAAAAGATTCACAATGCACATTTTTGGAAATCCATTGGAGAAGTTATTTGTTTTTCGATTTTGTTTATGTCAGATTTGTAGAATTGTTTTCACTTCTGACTTCATACTGGAGATGTTGACTCATTTTTTTTTTAAATCTCAGTCTGACAAAAAAAAAGCCACAAACATAGCAGTTTTTTTTTCTTTTTATAATTACAAGCAGAAGCTGAAGACTTTAATTCCATTAATGCTTCTTTGCACATTTAGCTGCACTCACAAACCTGGACCGCCGTATTTGTTTGCCAGGACCCATGAAACAGCTCAAGCCGCACCTCCACTGATTGACTTTTGCAGGACGTCAATGTGCTGAGTCAGCTGGTCAGTTCATGTGGCTCGTTGCTTTCAGCCTGGTGTATTTATAACTCGCTCTGGTTGTCACTCTTTGATGATATCATGCCTCTGTCTCATTTTCTTCCCTATCGCTGTCTGCCATCAGACTGGATGACTGCATCTCCCCCTGGCTGCCTTCAAGCCATAACGCAGTGCACACACACACACACACACACACCCACGCACCCCTGCACACACACATGCACACAGAGTGGGGGCAGTGCTGGGGTGCACGTATACTGTATAATCTACAGGAAGTGATTAAAGGGTGTGTGATCAAAGGTTTGGTATGAAGGGAAAATGTTTCTCCCCCTGTGGAGCCTCAGGGCAGAAGTCAGCAGCTTCCTCATGTTTACCACTTCATCACTCAACACATAAAAAACACACATAGATGCTGTTTCTTTTTTCATTCAGGAAAATGTCATTTATAAGACAGAATTCAAATACACAGAGAAATTGATGTGATTTCTGTTTTTATATATATCAATTTTTTCACGTCCCCCTCTTTCTCTTTTGTCGTTTTATTCCTCATCTTCTGTCTTCAATCGTATTTAGGCCTTCAGTTAAAGAAAGCAGCAGGTTCTGCTGGACAGTAACTATTGCAATGAGCAATGATATTATGTTGAGGCCATTTTCAAGTAACATACTGATAATAGCATAATAATGCAGGTTCAGCCTCTCAGAGAGCAGTAAACTTTGTTTTTTTGTGAGGAAAACTCAACTGGATATCTCTTCCAGTTATTGATATTTCAAATATCCAAAATAAAACACAACTAAAAACAAGAAACTAAACTGAATTTGAAAATACACACAATTGAAACCCTAAATAAAATGGTTATGATGTTTCTGTAAATCAAATTGGCCTTCAGAAATATTCATCAGGATGGGAATGATCAGGCTCATTTGAACTTTTCACGCGATTAATTGATCAATTACTTTTTGCGACTGGATTAGACGACCGTCCTCTTTGCATCATATGTTTGTTACAACTGAGTCTGAAGATGAAATGCATTACTGATGCTATGTTAACTCATAAGTGCAACTTTTTATCTGTTTTCAGAAGGCGTCCTGTTCGCTGAGCAGGAACAAAATAGGAAATGGGAATCGCTACGCCTGCTCAAATGATCGCATTTCATGTTTTTATAATATTTTGCTTTGAGTCCCAGAAACACAGTTCAGCAAATTCTTCAAATAAAATGAATAAATGCATTCATAGCATGTGCTGTACTGTAAAGCACAAAAGGTGTCATAATTAATAATCTTAAAATATTCCAGTCAATATTTCCCTGACCTCACAGTTTAATAATTCAATTTGCACATCATGAACAACATTGAACTCTGTGATATGGGAAAGTCCTATTGATATTTATTGCATTCATTTAACCACGTCATAATATCTACTATGCAGGACACAAGAACCCACTTAGGCTCATATAAACATTTAACACTGTAAATGTTTTATGATTTAGAAAACACATCTTTTGAAAAATGATTCTGCTGTTCCTTAAACAGCTCAGCTGGGAGGCCTGTTTAGTGGTTCCAGGGTTAAAGGTGACTTCAGAAGTTGTTCTCACTCCAGCTCAGTTCACATGGCAGTTGTAAATAAGCAGTAAATTATTATGTAAGTAATTCTATGTGATTGCAACATATAATGAATTCAACTTTTACTTTATGATTTTCACACCAGATTATTTTGCTGCTTTTGAAGCAACACGTTTTAAAAAAAAGCCAAAATGAAAGCCTGCAAACCGGAAGAAAGCTTTCAATTATTTATGCGGTTTTAGAAATGATGTTGATGTGTTAACTGCTGCTCGAAAGAAAACAGAATTAATTCATAAATCCTGGCATATTTTTAAGCTGATCATTAAATGATCATTAAATGTTGCAGAAGTTGCTGAGAAACAAACAAAAATCTGAAAAGGCTTGGTTTTTACCACCTGCTTTAACCTGTAGAGGGCAGTGGTCACCACCACACCACCTGTGTGTGTCCATAGGTGTGTGTGTATGTGTGACCTCACATGATTGAGATCCACACCCCTTTCACTGATAAAAAACCAGATTTCATGACAGCGTCAGAAAGCAGCAAAATTCACCAAGTTCGGCTCACAGTTGATAGACTGAGATTTACAGTTCTTCCCATTCTACTGATGAGTTTGTGATTTGAAATGAAACATTCATCTCCACAGGAAGCAAACACTGTAAAAGAAGCATCAGTCTCAAAAAGAAAGTTTTTAATTGCGTTTTTAAATTAATGGGATGTTGACAATTGTTCAACGTATTTAACGATGAACTGAAAAATAATTGTTGGCTTTACAGCGATCAGCTATTTTATAATTGTTGACTATCTTTTTGTGTGTTTTAATTATTAGTTTGATCATTTCTCTTTGGTGATGAGCTCCATGTCTGGGAGGGTGGAAGGCCTCTTGGCAATCACCCTAATCTTTACAGCTCTCTCCAACACACCAGATCTGTTTTACCCCTGGCTTAATGCTAGAAACATTAAGTCCAAACTTTTTGTCATGTGGGTCAAAATCGTTGCGTCAAAGGAAAAAAAAAACAAAAGGAATGAAAGTTTTTTTTACATTTTTTTTAGGAAAGGGACTTTATCGTATCATCCTCCAAACATTCAAAAGGATTTTTCTTTATTTGAAGTAGACATCTATTTTTCACCTTTTTAAGATAATAGCCAAAGTTATTTCTAGCTAAAAGATGATGCAGGGATGTCCAAAGTTTTTGCTACATGGGTGAAAATCATCACGTCCAGGGAACTTGTGGGTCAAATAAAAAATAAAAAATTTAACTAAAGGTTTTTTTTGAGGAATTTGTTCCTGCTCAACAATAAATGAAGCATGTAATATTTTAATTAAACAAAGAAAATTGCCTGTAGGAATCTGTAGGAAAATAATGTGCTGTTGAAGGTATGAAGCTTCAAGAAGGTTTCACATCATTTCTATTTACTTATTTATTTTTGTCCTCTTCTGAAGAAAGCTACAAAGATGACAATGTTGTTAAAATGCTCATAGTGCAAATGAATTCAACGCAGCCCAAGATAGACTGTATAGACACCATATCTGAGTGAATACACACGTGTAGGGGTGGTGTGTGTGTGTGTGCGTGTTTGTGTGTGTTCTTGTATTAGATACATTGTAAGGATCAGTTTCTATATACATACGACATTGTGGGGACCAGCTAAGGTGCAAATTGAATCAATCAATCAGTCAGTCAGTCAAAGTTTATTTGTACAGCACATTTCAGCACCAATGCGTTTACACAATGTAAATTATCAATGTGATTTAACTTGCAGATGAAAGTCTACTCAGAAATTAAAATGTATGAGGTTGATTTAACAACAGACAAGTTGTCTTAATATTGTTCTTTTCAATTAATCAATCTTGACTTTAACGTAACTCTGCAATTTAAACAAAATAATTATTTCATAATATACAAGAAAAAAACGTCCCTCACCTAGTTAAAGAGCCACATTTCTCTGTCATCTTCTCTCACAATATCAAGTTAAAATAACTACTTACTTTACTGAAGAAAAATGTAAATTCTTGTTTGAAATTGCATGAACAAAATTTCTTATCCAATAGTAAATTTGATTAAACATCACAATGAATTCAGCTCAGAAACATTTAGTGTGATCAGGACATTATCCTCAAACTGTGCAAACTGACAGCTGCATTAAAATAACCATCGGCCTTAATGACACACAAAAGTCAGATCAAAATAACACACTTCCATCTCAGGATACAGAAACATGCCGCTAAGCATTCTGGGAAATAGTTCCCACTCCTGAATTTTCGTCTTTCAGTTTTTTTAAGTGCCAGCCTAACAAATACTTTATGCAAGAATAGACGATAGTAGACACGACTAATCATACAGTCGCCAACTGTGAAATCAGGAACAAACATAACATTTTGATAATTAAAATCATCAATGCACATCAAAATATGTTTGTCAATATTCCAGTTATTATGTTTCCAAAGCAACTCTAAACAGGACGGCCTTTAGCCTAGATTTGAAGGAGATCAGTGTTTCGGCTATTTTGCAGTATTAAAGAAGTTTGTTCATAGAAGCTGAATGCTGCTTCTCCATGTTTGGCTCTGGTTCTGGAGATGCAGAGCAGACCAGAGCTAGGTTAGGTTTACTGGTAATGGTCAGGTTTAGGGTAAAGGTTAGAAATCAGTGAAAAATGAATGGAAGTCAACGCTAAGTCCTTCTGAAGATAGGAAGACATTCTATATGTCTGTGTGTGTTTGTGAGCTCACTTGTGGATGTAAGGTTTCTCCAAATGAATGTTGAATAGCAGGTGACATGCCAATAGGCTCCGCCCACAGTAGATCCAGCCGTGGGGGGTTGCGGGGGGCAGGTCCCACATTTGGCTCTGGGAGAAAAATAGTTTAATGATTGTTAAAGGGCAAAAGATCCAGTGGTGACAGACAAAGTTCAGCTCTACGTTTCAAACATCGGAGGCTCCATCCAAACTGATTTTTATCACATTATCTTTTGCTCGAGTTTTAGATGTCAGTTTAAAAAGAAAAGAAGCCAAAATGGCTCGTTTGAAGTCTATCAAATATAATTTAATGAACTGGAAAGATATGAATTTATTGCCCACATTCCACAAAATGTTTATGTGACGCTATAATTTGCACATAAAACGATATCATTAAAACTGAGTCAGAGGTGATGTTTGGTTTTTGTCATTTTGGTTTACAGCCTTTTTTTTCTTTAAGAAAAGTTTTAAATGTTTCCATGCGTCCCCTTTAAAAAGAACAATTGCTCTCTTATTATTGCGAAGCCTCTTTTTTTTTTTTTTTTTTTTTTTAATATATTTTTTCTTCATTTATTAAAACTGGAGTTACTTTGTTCCAAACGCCATTTTGAAAATTGCTGAATGTTCAGGTCCAAAGCAACATTCCAGCATTCTGGTCCACATCAGAGCAGAATCAATTTGGCATCACAAGAAAACAATCCCCGCACCAATAACTTCCAAAAAAGCCCTCGCTGCAGTAAAGTGACAAGTGTGTAAAACGTTATATATTCTACCAAGCAAAATTAACAAGTGCTTTGAAGCCTGGCTAACAGCTTGGATGCACATGCACCCCCCCACTCTGGCTCCACAGACACCCACAACCCGTCAGCAGTGCCACCCTGCCGCTCTGCCACCCTGGTGCCACACAGACTTGAAACGCTAAATTAGAGTCAGTTGTGATGGTGGATTTGGATTTGGAGTCAGGGTGGGCTCATTGGTGTGGTCGGGATTGTTGGCGAAATGTGGTAAGGTGTGGGTGCAAAGTATTTATTTCAGTGATAGCAGGCTGCATCGGTGTGCATGCACTTGTGTGTGTGTGTGTGTGGTCAGTGTTTGTGTGTGTTGTAAGCAGGTCTCATGTCTGTCTGACCACGAGATCTGCTGATTAAAGTGTCACCGCGCAGCAGATGAAGAGCTAAACATGCTGTCAGGTTCTGTCTCAGTATATCTTACTGAGGAGTAAACAAACACCCAAACCTTCCAGCTCTGTTGTACTTCACATCCAAATGCGTCCAGGTCGTTTGGCTAGATTGAGCGGCAGGATTTTTATTTTATTTTACAAAGTAACACACATTTTCCGACTTTTAGAGAGGGCCTGGAATATGGAGAAACAGCCTACAGATAAGATCTGAATGTGAACCTGGAGGTGCTCACACTGCAAAAACAATCTGCAGAATTTACCCCCCGAAAAATGAGGTAAGAATTGGCATTCAATTTGGTTGGGTAAACTGAATCATATTTTACATTTAGTAAAGAGAATCTATTGTCAACAGCTCTGAAACACCAAAACAAATGAGGTTAATGCTACCTAATGTTTCTGGGTCCGTTTCGATAGTAATTACCTTAAAAAAATTGAGCAGTAGTAATGCCTATTTGTCACTTAATAAACAGAGCTCCCATGTGTATGCTAGAGTGTTTTCATTCAGTTTTGTTTGGGGACCAAAATTGCTAAACTTTTGACATTTTCAGCTGCTGCAGTTCGGCTTCAAACTAAACCTTCTGATCAATCTGTTCCCCTCCTCACCTGGGGAGGCGCTGCACCAAAAACCACTGAAGGAAACGACACAAAAACAGAAGACAGTGCGCTCAACTTCCTTTTTTATAATATGTAAACAAAAAAAATGGAATGGTGTCAGATTTTAGCAGTTGTGGGATTTCTCATGTTTTTGCTGGAAGACCAGGAGCCATTTCTCCTGCTTGAGTTTCAGTCGTATTTACCCACAATGCCTTGCACTGCAGTCCTCTTCCTGCTTTTGGAGCGGTCTTCAGTTTGCTTGGCATCCACATATTCTAACTGCACCAGAACCAAACCCAAGTGAAGGGTTAAGTTTGCTCTCTGGTCCACATCAGAGTTGGATTATTCATTCATACTTCACCAAACAAACCGGACTTTCTTGGCAAATGAAGTAGAGTTGGATTAAATATTTTCTGTAAAGGCATCAGAGGTGTGTTAGAGAAGATTAATAGATAAGCTCGATCATGAAAACCAAAGCACGCAGCCGACGGGTCAGAGAGAAGGTGGTTTAGGGCAGGGTCAGGTAAGGCCAGTGTTTCTAGTGTTCAGGGTTCACTGCCCTGCAGGCTTTAGGTGTTTCCCTTCTGCCACACACCTGACTTCAATAAGTGGGTGATTAACAAGCTTCTGCAGCACTTGATGGCATGCAGAGGAGGATATCAGTTTTTTTGGAACAGAGACACCTCTAAAATATGCAGTGTGTGTAGGTGTGTGTGTGTGTGTTCAAATAATCCAGTCATTAGCAGGACTCTGTAGAGCTGGACTTAACTGAGGAGGAGATTCAGTGGTTTGATTGGTGTGATGGACCGGAGGCTAAATGTCGCACAAAGGTCTGATGGGGACTGGAGGTGAAGACGGCTGGTTCAGACCAAAGCTCAACGGTCAAAACGGCCCAGTCAAAGACCAGACAAAAACCCGATTGAGAGTCTAATTGGGAAAGTTGATGGAGACATTCTGCAAATGATTTGTCTATGATTATTTGTCTCATGTCTATGAGTTTATGTTTTCGGTGGAAGGCATTGATCCTGTTGCAGACCAGTTGCTTCATTATCCATTTACATTACAATGTTTTCACCAAGTAGCTTCACATTTAGAACACGTTGAGGTCCAGATGAGTTCATGGTCAACTTAAAGACTGTAAGGTAGGTTCTGTGGGAATAAAACCAGGTCTGAAAACTCATCTCTTGGTTTTCTCTCCACATATGGCTCTCAACCTTCAGGTCTAACATCTCTGTTCTGCATCTGACTGATATCTGTCCATATCTTTTCAACGGACAGATATCAGTCAGATGCAGCTTTGCAACCTATAACACTGGTTACAAAAAAATATTCCTTGGAAGTTGTCTATGTTTTTTCAATTGAATTAGATCTATTTTGCACCCTGAATCATAAAAATGATGTAAATTTTTCTCAATGAGGTCAAGTTTTTTTTAAGGCGTTGTTGGTTTTAGTAGCCTCCATTTGAACGAAGTTCGACAGGAAAGAGGGTAATGGGAGAGGAGGAAAACATGCGGTAAACGTCTCCAGTCCGAGAATCGAACTCGCAACTACCGCCACAAGGACCAAGGCCTCCACATGTGTACTGAAGGAGCTTTTCCTCCTGCTCGTCACTCATTGATCAGATTCTCAGGAAACCAATCCAGATGTGAGAACAAGTCGAGCATTTTGATGCTCATGTTGCTCCATAGCATAAAAAATTGACCTGAGCAAAACCAATGTGATTTTTGGTTTCAGCTCATCAAGACAACCCTAAGACAGTTGAAAGACCAAAGACATTTTTTTGCCTATTGACCACAGTATTAACTTTAGCATTTATCATTTAAAAATAAAAACTTTGGACTCTGAGATTTAGTAATATTATATATTCTGATTTTTTAAATGAAAAAATGTTTTCGCTTTTTGTTGGAAAACCAAAAAGCAACCTATACCTTATACCTTAACCTATATTGTTAAAAGTATAACGTTGATCATTTTTTTAAATCTCCAATCCTTGGGGGATTATCCATCAAGAATAATAAGGACTAATATTTGAGGTTTACGTGGAAGAGTTCAAGTGGCAGCTGATAACTACTGGCCAGAGTGTGGAAACACCACAGCCTTAATATTTAGAGCTGGCAGCTGAAACAGAGAGAGACGAGGAAGCACCACACCAGCTGAGCACAGACTAATTATCCATTAACAGTCATGTGTTACTATTTACTGCTATGTGTCTTTTAGAAGGACTAGTGACTTCTGCCAAAGAAAATGGCACCGACTTTAAGCTTCTCACGTCTTAACTCTGGAAAACACCTTTCCTACACACACTTGTCTCTGAAAAATACCCGTCTTGTATTTCACTTAAGTTTCTTCTTCTATTTTTTTTTTAAACTCAGAAACTCCCGTCTCATTTGTTTTTGCCCAAACGCTGGTAGAATTCCAGCACGGACACGAACGGGGCAGGAGAAAGATGGAGGAAAAACATGTTGGAATTTTCTTCTCCTCTCAGATCTTCTGGGTTTCTCAGCAGCAATTACACCGAAGTGTTACCAGATGCTTTTCACCATTGTTGAACAAAAAAAAAGAAAAAACGAAAGGAATGGGGGAAAAAAAAAGTCTGCCTATCTTTCAGGATGAGAAAAGAGAAATGCGATCTAGTATATTTCATTTATGCCGGTAGAGTTTGGAAAATTATAAAATGTATTTTTTGGACAGTGGGAGTGAGCCAATCAGGATCACTTGATGCGTAAACGAATAGTGAGACATTAATTCTGATGAAGGAAAACAGTGGAACTGGAGCGATGTGGTTATTCCCAACAGCAGCAACATTTGGTTTGTGCAATCTTATCTTCTCCATGAGCCGTGATTCCCATTACTCAACGTTTACTTTAAGGAAAATGCTCGGCTCTGTGTGGAGCGCTGAGTACTTCAGGAATACCGACGCTTGGTCACTAAATCTGGTATTTTCTGGATCCTTATGAAAACAATGTGGCCTCACATATGACCACAGTTTTCATTACTCAGCTTTCCCTGGATGTAAGGAGATGATGTGGCCCAGTGGGGTGCAGGATCCTCTGGACAAAGCATCAGTCTGGTAAAAATTGGCAAGTTATATTCATTTTTTTTTTCTTTTGTAAAATTTTATCACAATTTGATAAGGAAAGCCTTATATGCTATGGCACAGTAAATTGCATCACCTCTGCTACATATATTAATACAAAATTGAAAGAATAACATGCACTGAAATTTTTATTCTTGCACCTTTTATTCTTGTATCATACATGAGCCCCTAACATTTGCAACTCACTCAGATATGCATATTCTCTCAAATGTCTCTACTGAGGGAATGAGGGAAGCGTTGTTCTTCGCTTGGCTTCAGCCAGACGGTCTGGAACCTCGGCGTCTGAGGAACCGTTTTTGTGCAGGAGGCGTGAACTCCATTGAAGTTTCAAAATTGACCTAATTGCTGACGTTTACCTGTGTCATACATACTGCGTCAGTTTGACATTGCGAAGCTAACTGGAGGTCGTCTGCGCTGCAAGCAACAATCCTCTGCTACAAAGAGAGAAACGCCAAGACAAACCAGATGTCTGCTAATCTGTATTTAATATTTGGAAGCTTGACCAACACGAGCCGTTCACTTCCTCTGCTGCCTCTGCATTGTAGCAGACTACAATTCTAAAATCAACATAATCCTTCACAAGTTCTCCTTCTGTTCGCTGGTTGATCTGGTTGAAACTCTTCTGGAGAAATCTAGTTGAATGAGAGAAAGCAGAGACAGAACACCGAATGGAGATGAAAACTGAACAAAATTGTTCAGGTTCTTCTAAAACTAGTCAAGGTTTTAGTGAGAATCTTATCAATTTTCAGACACAGGAAGTTGGGGGTCTTTTGTAAAGCAGAAATGTTCCCTCCCTGTTCTCAGGAATCCTCGTTGTTTTTGTGTCACTTCAACTTTCTGATGCAGAAATGGTTTCAAATCGCAGCAGAGCAACTTTCCCCATCTGCACACACAAGTACACACTGGAAGGATGCTCACACAAACATCTGCAGTTTACACATAGCACACACACCCACACACACGCACACACAGTCAAGTGAATCCCTTTTTTCATAGAGAGAAACTATCTGTCTTTATTTTCTTCTCTTAAACAAAAAATCTTGCAGCCTGGCCCTGATACTCCATTATTCACCAGATGACTGGGATAAAAGCCACTTGTTGGAAATATTTTTCTTTCATTTGAAAATTCTTTTGTAGAAAATAATAATAACAAAAAAAAAAATCCAGGAAAAAAAAAGGATCTTATGAGCTTTTTTTTCAGTGCATTTTCAGTCAGATAGAAGGAGGGAATTTCTTAAACGTTCTGGTTTTGCTTCAATGGATCAGCTGATCGACTGACCTCCATGTTTACTTGATGAAGGTCAACAGCTTCCTTTTTTTTTTTTCTTTTTTATAATTTTATACATTTATTTTAGGC
This sequence comes from Phalloptychus januarius, assembly GCA_902982915.1. NCBI lineage: Eukaryota > Metazoa > Chordata > Actinopteri > Cyprinodontiformes > Poeciliidae > Phalloptychus > Phalloptychus januarius. The sequence continues at coordinate 1,551,945 of CADWAE010000476.1, forward strand.
TTTAAGCATCACAGGTAACAGTGAAATCATCCATGTGTTTATCTTCCCACCTTGATTGGACTAGATGATTTCCAACTGCTGCAGCTCAACTGGCAGCAGGATTGTGAAAAAGTATTTGTGACTTTCAAGATTTCCTTTATGTTCACAGTTTTGACACAACTCTCCAAACTTCTTCTTTTTTTCTTTCATAAGGTGCAATTACAGAATATAGTTGTTGTGAATTGATGCTATAAAATGAAAGTCATAAAGCGATTGTGAATGACCACACTGTTTGCTTCAGTTTCCTGTTAGACACGTAGAATGAAGAAATCACTTAAAAATAACCTCTGACCACATGAAGAGATAAAACAGCTCAAAACGCAGCAGATCAAATGAGAAGCAAAGCCATTGTTGTCTATTGGCTTGGAAAGAGTGACGAGTCCATTCCCCACACAGCGCCAGAACCCTTATGCTCAAACGGAACAGCGTTTCGCCGGTGACTCATCTAAGAGGTTCCAACAGAACCCAGAGCATCATGAAAAGCGCCGCGGCGTCTCTGGGCTGAGTCAACGTGCTCAGGATTCAACAATAACAGAGAGACAGCTTTCACTAGAGGAGTCCACGGTGAAAACGACTCAGACCAAAGACAACACAAAGGTCAAGCTCACTTTTGGTCAAAGAATAGCTTGATGATCCCCAAGAACTTTGGGAAATATTTCATGGACCGATTGTGGAGCTCCCCCGTTACAAGTGGTGTACCAAAACGTTTAAGTACTGGACTTCAGTGCGTTTTTTGAGTATCTTGAGTATTTATTTTTTGACTCAGAAATGGAGCGTCTTCTCTGTGGTCTAACACGAGGGTGGAAGGTTCATTGTGTGGAGCTTCTCTGTTTCTTTAAGGTCTGGGAAACCTGATGTTGTTGATAGAACCCGGGACTCTCTGATGGACCAGAAAATCCTAAAGAAGAATGTGAGGACATCGGTTCATGCTGTCTGATGAGTCTGAGTGGATAAGATATGTAAAGATATTTAAAACCCAGTAAAAGGTGCAGTGCCAACATTTGTCATGGGGAACTCTGTGAATTCCACTTGAACAAATTCCTTCTTGTTCTTGCTGCTTCAACTTTTGCACATTTTGTCAGGTTACAACCAAAAAGTCCCTAAATGTAACTGGTGATGTGATGCAGAGAACCGACGTTACACAGCAAGCCAATGTCTGCACTGCTGATGAGATTATGGCTCTTTGAAAGGAATCAAATCTTCAGGATCCGTTCAAAAGAATTCAGTTTTGAAAATGTAGATTTTTCTGAGAACAAGCCATTTTATCCATATTATAGTTCTATTTTAATTATTTTTGTGGGTAAAAGTCGAATAATCTGCAGTTAGTAAATAACCATATGTTCTTACAGAAAAGAAAATATGTCGATATTGTCATAAAATCTAAAATCCAGGGATTTTCTTCTATTTTATTTATTCACCAATTAAATAAATCTATATTCAAATGAAATTGTATAAACAGAGTCACTGCAGCGTGTGCAGAAAATTTCAAGCAAGCAAAGAAGAGTTTTCACTAACTGAGACTCGAATCCTATCGTTCAGAGTAAAGAGCCGTTCAAAACAATGTTGGTGCTCGTGAATGCCTCCACCACTGAAAACAGAACAGGCAGGACTGCGTTTCCATCAGGAGGGACAGGACAGCTGGTCAGTCAGAATTTGAAGGGAGATTCACCACGAGAAACGTCTTCCACACATTGATGCTCTACATCATCTTGTTCTCACATCCAATCTCAAGTTACGGCGAACGTCGTAATGCAAATACTTTTGCGAGGCACTGTAAATAATTAGTTTTCTCTTTGCATCACACACGAGGCGCCCTCCCTTCCATTCATGGGTTTATTAGCCTGGCAGTGTGATTGCCAGGACAAGCAACTCTCCAACAAGTCTATTAGCGTAAAGTTTGACAGATTAGAAAGGAATCTGGCTTTTGACTTCAAGCAATTATAACGTAGTACCTCCTAATTTAATGGCACAATAATCATAGCAGCGTTTAATGATTAACACCAAAGTCTCAAAGCCGTCACCACAAGCCTTTGTTCATGGGCTCCGCTGATCAAGGTGAGGCCCCACAAGCACATGACACTTTAACTGGTTTCTGATTCATCTGAACAAAGGAAAGGCCTAGAGGAGAAATGCAGAAAGACAAGAAAGAAAATGAAAACTGAATGGAACTAAACAGCTCAAAATACCAGGATACCAACACAATGCCGTAAGAATTGGGTGATATGATATTTTTGTAAAGTGAAAGCAGTGACTGAGCTCCATAATGTCATGGGAATTCACTCATGCAAATGATTGTAGGACTCTAGGTGGTTTACACATGTGTGTGTATGTTCTGTGCAGAATGTGTTCATTAGGTGTTTTCCAGTCTGTGATCCATATATGAGTCAAACTCGCTTGTCAGAGGTACAGTATTCTTCACAGATTAAAACTGGGCTTGCAATAAACTAGTTTGGCTTAGTTCAAGTTCACAGTCATGAGGAGATCATTTCATTTGGTTATAAAGAAGAGAGTTCTCAGAACAGAACCGCCGACTGAACAATCATCCTTTACCTGTTATGTCTTTGGTTACTTTTTGCAACGTTCATAGAGAATTATCGGCCGATCCCCAAACGTCCATTCATCAGCAAAGTTACTAAAAAAGTGTGCTTCAACAATTAGATAGTTTCCTAACAATGACAAGACCAAGCAGGGCTGGTGTCAATGCAGCCTAGAGGTTGTTTTCCCCAATGAGTTTTAACCTCATGATAAATTGACATTAAATGTAGAAGAGAAGAGATGGTTACTGTTATAAAAGTTTGCCATGTAGTCGGAAACTGCAAAACAAAATAATATCAAACCACATTGGTTCAATCTGCTCAGTTCAGAAGGATGTTGATGTAGATATAAAAGATAAACTGAAAATAATGAATACTCAGAGATCATCTGAGTTTTATTGTGAAGATCAAAACTACAGCTAAGTTACTTAATACGGTCAGAGACCAGGATCTGTTCTAATATCAACCTGTCAGAGGCAGGAAATCATTTTCCCAGTTCAGAAACTGAAGAGTGTGATCTCACACTGTGACTTCAACAGGTCAAACCTACATTTGGAAGTTGAATCAATATTCTGATCTTTCTGTCACATGAGTTGCTGCTCTTGAATATATTTGTGACTGTAATTTTTTTACAGTGCAGCGTCGTTAAGGGGTGAGACTCATGCAGATACTACAATGAAACTGGAGTCTAGAGAAGTCTTCACATAAAGCTCCACATATTGAATGGTATAGGCTTACAACTAGCCATATAAGAACTGCTTTAGATAGTGTGACAGTAGTATGCTAAATTATGCTAAGATGTTGCCCTTGCTGTACAATATGTTATTCCTTATTCTGTTTTTATATATTTTGCATTCTTATCTTTTTGTCAGTCTACACGCTTCGATTGCCTTTCACTTTGATGCACCGGAATTCCTCCATCATGGGACAACATTTCTATTCTATTCTATTCTATTCTATTCTATTCTAATGCAGAGCATTGAGACCCAGATGAAGCTTGAACTGCACGTTTTTGTCAAAATGGCAAAAACATATTGTGCAAATGGCCTACTCATAAACCTAATAATTAGCCAAATAACGTAATACTGTATTTCAGTATTTACTTGTATAATCGCTTAATTCACTTCTAGACATGTCAAAATCCAGTGTGGAGGATCATGTCTTTGCACGTGTTTCTTTCAGAAGCAAAGCATTCAACACCTCTTGGCATCAGAACAATCCATCGGTGGAGTAATCTGTTAGATGAAATCCAACTTGAGATGGGAAGTGAAACCTGCTCTAGTGAGCTGTTGAAAGACGTTGAAGAAACGCTGGAGCTCTGCAAAATGCTGTGTTAAAAGTCAGTTCTTGAAACCTTTTGTTCTCACCAGAACCAAAGAATTACGCCGTTTTGAATTTCTGTAGGTGGTCTGACACTGATGTTACCAGTAAAACAAGCTAGCTAGACCCTTGTACTGCGCTTCTCCAGAAGGTCTGGACTCTCGGCTGTTGAGAAACGTTTGGTTTCTGGAGGTGCGGACTGTTGAGGTTTTAAATTTTACCCAGTTGGTAACGTTTGGAAGTGATGCACCAGTTTAACAGTAAGAAGCTTTAACAGTAAGTTGTGTAAACAACCGTCCTCCACAGTGAAGAGAGAAGAACCGACCCGAATGAGGTGGCTGCTATCTTCAACGTCAGTATTTGGAAATGTGGCCAACACAGACCTGAATGGCTTCCTTCACTTCCTCTGCTGCCACGACTGAAACTACAGGCACACTACAATTCTAAAACAGAGCAAAAAATCAGAGTCATTATTCATAACTTCTCCTTCTATTTGCTGAGTGGCCAGGTGGGAAAACCACAGAAGGCATTAGCCAGGCTAGCTAGAGCTACGCTGAAGATGTTTAGTCACTTAATTGCGTTTATATGATCTTGATTAGATAGCTAGCTTGCTAGATAGCCAGTTTGTTAGTTATCTAGCTAGCAAGTTGACTTGCTTGCTAGCTAGATAACAAACGAGCAAGCAACAGCTAAAAGATAGCTAGTTATCTAGTCAGATAGATAGATAGATAGAAACAATCAACATGCTGGTATTTCTTCTCGTTCCAGAGGGTTTCGTTATGATGATCAGCAACAAAACATGCTGAAGGTGTTCCCTGTCATTTGGTGCCTTCAGTTTCATCCTGGCTACGTTTGCTGCTGTGTAAACGCTGAGCTCAGGTCAGAGCCCGGGTGGTTTCGGAGGCCGTAGCACAAACAAACCTTTCTGAAGGATTTGATTCCGTCTGTGGGAGGACGGCTGCCCAGCAGTGTTTTGACTTCTAAAGCCAAATTGAAAAGTTTCGAGGCCATACCAGCAACAGAGGAACTGTGAGATCCTAACATTTATACAGACAAACCACACAAGTACACGAGCGCTACTGCAGGATGAGGTTGCATAAGAGGAAAAAAAAAGAAAGGGCAACACATTCATAGGAGACAATTCTGAGTGTATTTACACACAGGAAGGCAAAAAATGCCATCAGAAAAAACAATGAATGCAAACACACGTCTACACAGATGGCGGCAGTGAGGCAGACCCCCTAGTCTGTTCACATATGGATGCAATTGACCAGCGGGGTGGGTGGATAAATGGCAGCCGACCAAGCGCCGGTATAATTATCTGTCCGGCCTTTTTATGTAGCCTTAAATAGCCGTCTTGTTTGCACCAAAAATAAACTGTCATTTCAGCCCCGCTGACTTTTGGCCCCTGACACCTGACCCCAGACAAGCAAAAGACCAAGGTTGGCCATATTTGACTTCTGGCTAAATATAGCAGCTCAGGCTTTCTTTGGTTGAACTGTTTTTGGATAAAGATTGAAAACGAAAAAGTGAAATTTCCCAAAACAAAGTTCACTCTCGTTGTCACTGCTAATCTTCATTTGCATTTTTCCACCAGACGTATTCTCCATCTTGCTCTTTTTCATTGAAGCTGTGCAGCAGTACGTTGTTCATCAAACTCTCCAAAAACGAAACAAAATGTTCTTCAAACCAAAGTTAATCAAAAGGTTTAGTTATTATAATAACAGTTAGCATCGCTGGCTAATTCAGGCGTCTTTATACGGCCACAAGTAAGCTTGTTGACACAGAAAGCAAATAAAAATGGTTTCTCAACAAAACCTACAAATGAATACAACACATCTCAAAAATGTATGCAATTTATTAACACCAACACAAATGAATACATAACTGAGAAGGAAAATTAGAAATAGAAAGCTGACCGGTGTGTATTCCAGAGTGACAGCTAAGTTGGATACAGTCAGACAGTATATGTATGCATTAGAATGGCCTAGTCAAAATCAAAATCTACATTTAGTTGTGCGTTTGCTTCAAACTATTGTATTCTGTGTTGGTAAATGTTACATAAAAGTTAGAGTTGTATTTTCTTAAAACTGTCTCCATCACAGAACAACTCCTTCCATCAAACATTTCACTTTGTTTAAACATTAAGGCGCAACCAAAATTTGACGAAATCTAAGTTTTCAAAATGATAATAAAAAATACAGATGAACACTGGCGTTGTGCATAACGTCGAGTTACCAATTACCATTACCAATGCTTTCTGTACACTTTCTTTTTTTCTCGGGACAAAATCTGACCACCTGTTGGACCCACTGCACCTCATGTTCTTTGTGTGTATCCTTCTCTCTTTTCTCACACACATACAGACCACCCCTGTCCCCCCACTCTTTTCCCTCTCCTCCCTACACACACACAGAATAATGACCTTGACCTGCGATCACCACAGCCTGCGGCGTTCACCTGCAGCTCCGTTCTCAGACGTCCTGATGCATGCGGCGCCTCAGGCCTGATGCTGTGGACGATCTGGTACTTACACACGTCTGCTGCAGTAAATCACTGACAGCGTTGCGCTCACCCTAGTGAGCCGTGAGTGGCTCTCTGGATCTTCCACAATGGCTCCAGTCAACCTTGGCTAAAACTGATAAAGAACCAAATGCATAATCTTTATCAGTTCTGCATTTGTTTGACAAGTGCAGATTTTATCTAGCTGGTAAAAAAAACATAAAACAAACTACTCTATTTGCTTCGCACGGAGGATCTGGACTCTCAGCTGTTGAGGAACGATAAATGTTACCATTTGCTAACATTTGACCTTGAATATCTAATACTTCAGTTTGATGCTGTAAAGCTAACCTTCTATAAACACCCGTCCTCCACTGCGTCATTTTTAAACATCTGAAAATAGCAAACTGACTTTTCTTCCCTCTGTTACAGCCTCCGCACCAAAGAGTTTTCTTGGTTATGCATCCTGATAGCAAGTTGGTGCGTTCAGGTAAAAATGGTTCCGGTCACCAGCTGACCTGCATCTCTGTTTGCTGCTGATCCTCTGGGCTTTACTGACTAATCAAAGTTTTCTCCTGTCAAACGTTTAAGAACTTCACAGAGGATTGAGAAACCAACAAAACCCAGGCAGCGATAGAAGCTCCCTATGAACATTAAGTTATCTCACAGTATCCAAATCTGTGCTTTCCATACCATTTTACCTGGATTTATAGTTTTTTTTAAATATACTTTAGCATTGTGTTCAGGAAGCTGTTGGACAGAAAGCAGGGGAAGTCCACTTTCAGCAGCGTCATGTTTGATGGAATATGACATGGAAATTGGGCTTTATGACCCTTCCACCTCAGCAGAGGGGTTTTTACAGAACCACAACTTGAAGGTTTAATGTTTCACTTTGCCCTTCTCTGCTCCTCTTTCATCAGCGAGCGCACACACACACACACACGCATACACACACAGAAACAACTACGCTAAGGCAGAGGGTTTTCTCTCTCTCTCTTTGCTGTAAATTTGAATAATGACAGTGGAAGATAAAACCCTTAATGTAGTAATATTAGAGGTTTTAGTGTTTATTCTTGTATAAACACTTAGATATTTTTGCAACATATTCCATCAGGAAATACTTTCTTTTTTCTTGAATTTTTTTTACATCCAAACGCTCTAGATTGAAACAAATAGTCTGAGATCGGATAGTTTAATGCCAGATAAGTATCTGAGTGTTACTTCAGCAAAGGACATTGGGTGTGTTTTGATAGATGTTTTGGATTAAGAACATCTTGTGACATCGGTTTTCAGGTCTAACCTGATATTCTCTGTTGAATTCAGGTCTAGACTTTGGTCATTTTACACGTGAATCTGCTTTATTTCAGTCCATTTTTATATGGATATGAATAAATATAGAATTTTAGTGGTGGGACTTGGTTAAAATTTTTAACTAAATGGTCTGCAATTGATGAATCGTTATTAAAATCACATTTTAACTGAAAACCATACATCAACAGACAAGTGATGCATTGATCCTAACGCTGACCCTGGAGCTCCAGTTGCACGTTCAGAATCGCCCTGCTGTAAGGATGAAGCTCTGAGTTTCTAAAACGTTTTGCCCTGTATTCATCTCCATCTTTCCAGCAACGCTGTGCTGTCAGAAAGTTCCTTTTTGGTGTCATCCTCCACGATCTCCATGTGTCCCTCACATGGCCAACTTGTGGTTTGCTTTCAACAGCGACTCTCTTCTTGCTTAAGGACCAGATTGTTCCCACCAGAGTTGTGGATCTCTGCAGCTCCTCCAGAGTGACCATGAGTCTCTCGGTTTTGCTTGTACTGTGCTCTTTCCAACTTCAAACGGTGGAGTTAACAGAGAACTACTGTTTTATCGCTCTGCTCTAATCCGCTACAAAATCTGGCCAATCAGCTGAGTCAGAAGGGTCACCGCCCCCAGATGTCCACACAAGTAAACAGAGAACCAGCTGTTCTACTGCTCCCCGTGCTGCGTTCAGGGGCCAGTAAACAAATGGAAATGCCTCCGTGGTCACAGCTATGTTCTGAGCTGTTTGATAAATGTAGGATTAATCGATTTCAGTTTCAGTTTCTCATGCACTGCAGTAAATGGTTTTCATTCTGTGTTTCTTGTGTCATTTGTGATGTCACATGTAAAGCACTTTGAACACTTGTTTCTAAAGGTGCAATGAAAATGAAAGCATCATATCACTGGTCAACAGTCAAAACACTGTCTGGGGTTTTCAACTCCTTTGGGGTCATTCTGATGAGCTGAATCCAAAAATCACATTGGCATTTGGATTCAATCAGGTCAACTTTCTGACCATGGAGCAACATGAGCATCGAAATGCAAGACTTGTTCTCACATCTGGATCTGTTTCCTGAGAATCTGATCAACGAGTGACGAGCAGGAGGAGAAACTCCATCAGGACAGAAAAGAGACAGAGACGTAATGTTCAATTCACATGTGCTTACCCTGATCAGTGTTTATTCAGTTTACAGGAATCCAAGTTTGTAACATTTAATTAATACAATCTGCTAGAAAACATTTTTTTCCCTCCTAAAACCTTTGCTTGGATGAGAAATATTAACGGAAATGAACTGATGATGTCACAAAAATGTCATCAATTTAGTCAGAAGATGAGATTTTTCTAAATTTCTCTAAATTAAAATAAAATCCTCACCTGATTGAGAAACATGGACGTCGTTTTTGTATTCAGCTGTGCAAAATAAACCTAAACCAGATGAAAAAATATAGACAAGTTCCGAAAAAGATTTTTTTGTAACCCAGTGTTACCATTGTTATACACACTGAAATGTAGGTTTGTAATGTCAGAAAATGTAAAAAATAAATAAATAAATCCTTCATTGGCCGTGAATACTTTTGTAATGAACTGCATGTCTACAGGATGCTGGGAGCAGCTGGTTGAGTCCAGCTGCTGCAGAGTCGATACAATCTGCTGATTTTCCTCTTTGCTTCTGGTCTTGTTATTTGGGGGTCACTTCCCGGAGCCTGGTGCTTACTGATCGAAAAGGCCCAGAGTTCTAGATCTTGGGGACCAGGGAGTACAGATGTTTGCAGACACACACATACACACACCTAGACAAATAGAATTGAGAAACTAAAGGAAGCTATGGTGACAAACCATTTCCCCTGTTCAGCAATTATCAACCATTCAACTCTGCAGTGAGACTCATTACATCCAGGCCTGGAATGACATTTGGAAATGGTTGGAGGGGCCCACTGACTGCGGCACTTTGTTCTTATTACTGTCTGTGCTGGAAGCAGCCCTGTGGCACATGCTGCGCTCCGATCCCTGCCGCTCTGCGATCCCTGCCGCGCTCGCTCACCACCTGCAGCGCTTCCACTGGGAGCCCAGGCAGCTCTCTATTGACCTCCATTCATTTTAGTAGTTGCATTTATATTGAACCCAGACATTTTCCCCAACTCCAGCCACTTCTAGTCTATTCCCACAGGAAAACTGCACTCTAGTAAGACTAGCACTACGTCAACGTGTTTTTACTCAAATAAAAGTAAAACGTGTTAAATATTTAAAAAATGACACATTCAGACTGGGCAAAATATAACGTTAAGTGGAAATTTTGGTATTTTAGGGATCAAACTGACAATTATTCACAAAAGCAATAAAATATAACAAAATCAGGCAATTGAACATTTTTCCAAATCAGTTTCTTTCAATAATAAAATAATGAAACGTTTTTGAAAACAGGTTTGTGTCTGTCTGGTGACGTTTTGGCTTGTTTTTCATTCAGTGGGAAGAAAATCCAGAACTTTTACTCAAGTAAGAGTCGAGATACTTTATAATAAAACGACTCAAGTAGATTTATTGTTGAGGCAGTGAAACTGGGGGTCAATGTAATGGAACTGAGTGACTGTAACTAGTTACTAGTCTAACCCTAACCCTTAGCCAAAAGTTAATTCATACCTCACTTCTACACCTAACCAGTAGCGTGCAGTAAAACTACAAAAATATAAATAAATAAATGAATAAATGACTAAATAAATAAATAAGGACTGGGAAAATGTTCCCACTTTCCAGAAATGCCCTCCCTTTGTAGGTTGTAATGGTGAAAGTGGTTCTCTGCAGTATATAAGCGCAATCACACACCCACACACACACACGAACCCCCCCCCCGCTCCCCACAAACACACACACCCATACCCCTGCTCACACTCAGGTGTGTGTGTGTGTGGGGGGTCACACACATTTGAATAAGGAATATTTTAGCGCATTTTAGTAAAGTGCGTTTAAAAGTCATTTTGTAATTTTCTTTTAAGATATTCACATTATATATTATTGTAAAATATTCAATAATAATAATATGTATAATATTTTCTTCTTCCTTGTTATTTCAAAGCAAATTTCAATTTAAAATAAATTGTGGCCTAGCAATTTATTTTCTTTTTTTTCCCAAAACACTAGAACAGATTTCTACATGTCAGGAAAACGTCTGTGGAAAGAGAAAAGAGAAAAGAACTGACAAAAAAATAAAATGAAAAAAATTTTTTAAATGTATTGGAGTCAGTCTGAGTTGCCAAAAGATGCTGAATAAAATCGGAAATTATTTATTGGAAAATAAAATGGCTGTTCATGTGAATATAGCAATTAATGAATAATATCAAGATTTAAATGCAAAAACTGTTCATAATAAAATACAATTGAGTGGTGTAAAGCATAAAAACATCTAGTGCTCTGTGAGTTAGCATCTTGGCTAAGATGAATGTTTAAAGGCCATACTGTAATCTGGTTTGAACAACTTTCAGCCCATAATATTTGTTTTGTGGAGCAAAAATTATGATTTAGAACATAATTGTGTTACAGCATGTGTGTGATATTTGAATTGATTTATTAAACAGACAAAATGTTGTGTGTGTGCAGAGAAACGTTCACTTTGGATTCCGTATGCAGAGAACAACAGGAATTTTATTAATGTCTCCAGTTCTGCTTTTATAAATACCTTGGAAACAGAAAAGGGTGATCCAATTTTAAAAAATTAGTTAATTTGCTGAAAGTATTCAACTTAAGTTGAGCCAAGTAAATATAGTAAGTTTTTTAAGTTGGCACATTAAATAAACATAAATAAATCAAGCTTGCGTGTAACGAATAAAAATGTTAAAGTTAATGCTCCGTTCTGTTTTTTCAGTGTGAAATCCATAAACGCTGCAGTGGAGCGAATCCTGCAGGATTAAACATCCATTCATCTTACTTATTTTCATTTGGTCTTTAAGAAACATTTTACTAAGAAAAGCTGTAACTGCGACTTTCTGACTTTAATGTAAAGAGTAATAATATAACAGGAGTGAGAATGTGAGACTCAACAAACTGACAGGATTTTTCTCCTCATCTCACACAAAGTGTTTACAAAATGTATTAGTTTATTAAAAATTGGTGACTGCTGGATAAGTGTCTAAATAGAAGGTAGATTTATATATAAACAACATGAATATATGTGTTCATATTTTATCATTTAGGTATCTGCGTTTGAATATTGCGTTCTGACTGGTCTGATTTGAAATTGCTTAGTGATTTTTATTGTGTTGTCACACTTTTGCTTTGGGTTCCAACTCACATGATAAAATGGTAAATGAAAAAACAAACAATTAATTATACTCAACGTCTGCTGATTTCAGAATAATAATCTTAATCTTATTTCATCCAGTCCACCGGTTTGTGCAGCAGAAAAGGAATTTTTGGAGGGGAATGAATATCGGCCATCATAGCCATTTGAATGTTCATCAGGAATGTTCATCTGTAAAAGACATGTACAGAATTGGTGGAATTCTTTTGGGAGCAAATCCAGTGTCAACATTTTTTAAATGGTAGTAAAGATGCTGATTCAGTCAAACGTCAGATATTCTCTGTTGTGTCCAGCAGCAGACAGTGAGGCTGCTCCATTTTTCTAGGCTGCATTATGAAAAGATATAATCTTAAGAAAGGTTATTAATGTCAATGATACTTTTTGGTTGAAAGCATATTTGCGTCAGCGCGAGAAGATTTGCGTCCTTGAACTATCTTCGTACCGTTCCAGCAAACGCCACACGTCGTTACTGTGGTTACGAGGGAACAGATTTATGCATCATACTTATAGTACAATTTAAAAGTTTATTACTGTCATGATTTTTTTTTTGCCATCGAGTTCTTGTGTTTCAGTCTCATATTTAGATGCAGAAGGAAAAAAAATTCAAGAATAAAATGAAATGATGATCATGTTGTTATTAATTTTGAAATAATTCATGTATTGTTAAATTAAAATGATTCATTGTTGTAGCCGATTACTGGTTACTGAAAAGGGTCTCAACATACCAGCTATACATATTTAAAAGAAAATAAGAATAGATCTTTTTTTTCTCCAGAAATCAAAGTCATTTTTTATTGTGGTTTATGATTTTTATTGATGCTTTGTGACAGACTCTGCCTCTCATCCTTCCCACCAACACAGATGAAGAAGCCCACAAATGGTTTTAATAATATATCTTAGAATACTAATAATGCATCTCTGTGTTGATGACAGAGCTGCTCAATGTTAGATGATCTGTGTGTCACACAAACTGATACTAAACCCTGACAAAATGAAGGAATATTGTTTTCAAACCATAACAAAACCACTGCAGTTCTCCTTGTCAATGTTCACACAAGGAAACATATTTGATTATGTGTTTTGGTAAAATAATAAGTAATTTTTTTGCCTAAATTGTTTTTTTTTTTCTTCACCTTAATCATATGTTGACAGAAAGAGGTGGTAGTTATTATTTTTATTTATTGATTTATTTATTTGTTTATTGTTATTATTAGAATGAACAAATATAAATAATAATAATAATAATGTTGTTATTATTATTATTTTATGATAATAAAAATAATAAAAATATTGTTTATTTTTTTTTTTTTTGTTGCAAAAGTCACTTTTGCCAAAAAAACTGACTTATTTTAAGAATTCCAATTTTTAAAATTTTTTTCACCCAAATAAATCTAAATCAAACTGGTGTTATTTTATAGAAACATATCATGTGACTCATTAACATGAACTTGTAAGAATGTAACAATGTTACCTAACATTGATTATAGTGACATTATTTTTTATGTGTTCCTGTCACGTTTCAGCAGAAGTTGGACGCTGTGCATCATTTAGTGTGAAACTGAAACTCTCTTATCATAAATCCAGTCTTATGGGCTCTCATTATATGACCCACATGCCGGCAGATGTATTGCTATATTTTAAGCAATGCATAATATTTTTCTTCTGTATCATATCAATAAAAGAAATTGTGAAATAATGTTAAAAAAAAAAGATGGATAGTGTTGTGTTTTACTGAAAACACAACAACTAAAAAAAATATTCATTTAACTTTGTTTTTTGGACTCTTTCAATATATCCTAAAAAATACTTCTGAGCTACATTTGATTTGCTTCTCTTTCACTGGCTGCCATTTTACGAGAAAATGATTCGACTATAAAACAGTAGATAAAATATCAGCTTTTTATCTATAAAATTCTCCTCTAGATCAAATCTCATTACAATTTACACTTTTATTGGAAGAACTGCTGAGGTTATCATTTTTTTTATTAGTAATTATGGAATATAAGAAGCTGCGCTCTTGTCTTTTTTCTTTCTTTTTTTACACTAAATGATGTTTGAGTGTGTGGCAGGAAAACTCTGCAGAATGACAGATAAAACCCGGCGTAACCTCAGGAGGGAGGTAAAGGCTTCAAAGTCCCACAGCCTCTTTTATGGACGATGAAGTGTGAGAATTGCCCCTAAGCTCTTTCCAACCTTGCTGCTCAGTGCCAAGACCGACCACAAAACACACACGGGCTCACCAGGCGGACCTTTTACAGCTGCTGGAGATCCACGTCTCAGACTGTGAAAAGTCAACAAAAAGTTGTTTGTGAAGGATGAAGTCGTTTCTCTTCCTAAGACGACAAATTATGTCTTGTCTGGATTTGGAGGCAGATGATTTAAAGTCATGCAGGTTTTATTGTATTCGAGGCTCGCCTGGAGTCTGCCTAACTTACTGGATTAATTAGGACTTTTAGATAAATATAGTCGAGTGTCATCCGCATCATTGGAAGTTTATCCTGTGCTGTCTGATCATTTTACCGAGGAGAAGCTTATATAAAGAGCACCGGCTCAGGCGCCAAGCCCTGTGGTACTCCACAAGTAACCCTGGACTGTGAAGAAGATTGATGGTAAACACAGACAGACGTAAAACAAACTGGAATCTGTCAGATAATTGAGATTTATGCCAGCCTGGTGATGTCCCCTACAGCATGCTTAAGCCTTTCTAACAGAATACAGTAATGAGCTGGATCAAACGCAGCACTGAGATCTAACAAGTTCAGACACAAGCACATTATCTGAGGCCGAGAGAATATCATTAGGAACCTTCGCCGGCGCTGATTCAACGCCCTGACGAACTCCGAAGCCCTTCAAACGGGTCACTGCTGAGTAAATGCTCACACAGGTGATTGGCAGCTATTGTAGTTGAGGAAACTCTCAGCTAATTGAAAATTGAAAGACATAAATTAGGTTTCTGTGATTTATGAAGTCATCTTTAGAAAGACAAGGTTCCTCAAGTAAAGGTTTACTTAACGGTGAATTTAAAAAAAGCTGGTTCTGATTGGTTAATAAGAGTAGATTATCCCTCGCCCTTGCTCTTTGCTATGCTTCAGCTAATTCACCACAAAATGACCTGCCATGAATGCTAAGGCTAGTTAGCATAACCATCGACAAGAGCAAATAAGTGGATTTCCTGGAAAGGTAAGTTGTTTTCCAGCCATTTGGGCCCTGATTGGTTGGTTCTGTCTGGGTTTCTTCAGGCAGCAGAAAACTCAGGGAGGAGTTGAGGAGATTGATCTTTTCATAGATTATCTGTCTCATATTAATGTGTGAAAATGTGGTGACAACTTTAAGAAATATGAAAAAAAAACTTATTTATGGAAATAATATGGAAAAACTAATAAAACTTATACAAAAAAGCAATAATAAAACATAAAAACATAAGATTTTTATTTTTAATAATTTAAAAAACTTATTTTATTAAAAGTTACACACTGCAGCTTTAACCATCAAAGTGTTTGAAATGAGAAAACTTCTGTTCAGTGAATCACATTTAATAATGATGGTTATCTGTCCAAATTTTTATATCAACATATCTGTATATAGGTCCTAAAACTGTTGCTACGTATTAGCCTAGCGCAACAGAATGATTACAGAAGGCTAATGTAACTTTACCAACTAATGTGAAGTGACTAAGAGGCTGTTATGCTACAGGATGTTAGCCTATAGCTTAAAAACTAAGATAAAAGGAAACTGGCCTACATATACTTACAATTTTTGTAAATATTCAGAATGGGTGACCAAGCAACACCTCATCCAGTTAATTGCTGTTTGTTTCTCCACGTTGCATCACAACATCATTGCCTTTAGTGATTATAGTCTTTCTGTACTGTCTTGTAGTTCAGTTTTAGAAGAATTAAAATCTTAAAACTGTGACGTTTCTTCGCTGAAAACCAAAGATGTCGTCTGTAAACACAAACAACAAGGCTCATCCCAGACGAGACGCCGCCCTGGGCCACTGCCCATGTCAGAAACTGATCCTGAGTGGTGCAGATGAGCGGTATTTATGCATGGGAGCTCATTTTTCAGCCTTTACTAGCATGAATTGTTCATACTAGTTAAATACATAGAAAAGCCAAAGAGAAACATCATGGCACCAAGTCCAAAGCCTGAGGTACGACGGTGCTAATATATTGAGGAGAGGTAAACTTTTTAAACACTTTTTATTTTATTCCCTTTTCCTTTTTAAGGAAAAAAAGCCAGCAGAAATGTGATTTTCCTTCAGAGAATTACGGCAGGATCAGCAGATATAAATCTATCTCCAGTCTACAGTGTAGTTTTGGTCTGCTGACTTTGCGGACAGGAGGAATGCGCATGTGTGTGTGCTTGTGTGTGTGTGTGTGTGTTTACATCATCTTTCTGTGTGGCTCACTGTGTGTGAGTGCGTTCCATCTGGGTGGTCAGCCAATACATTAATGAGCGCAGATGTAAACAACAACCAGTTAATGAGGCACGGTAGCCACGAAACTGCTCTTTATTTCTCCGGTGATACAGCAGAACGATAACCTCGGCTGCTGAATCACTCCATGTTTATCTGGAAGCTTATTTCATATCTCTGCAGGGCAGCTGGGGCTGAGATTTTATTCTGTAGTTCCTGTTGGTCTGAAACCAGGAGGGGAGAATCCTAGTACCTTTAAGAGGAGCAAAGCAGAGGCTTCTGACCCTAGCTTTGAGGAAGTTAAGTCCACCTGTTGGTGCATTTGATGCACCAGTGTTTATTCAAATTTCCCCACGTGCAAGGAAGACGATTGGATGTTTCATTGTAGATGCACCTAAACTGACAGAAACAGAATAAAATAAATAAATAAATCTAGAAAATCACATTTTGTGCTTTACAAATAATTATATAAAATAAGTATGTGATACAATAACATAATATTTGGCCTAGAAAGCTTTGTTTATAATTCAGAGCTTCTAAGTTTCTTGTTGTTCTTCACCACATTTGCCCTCACTGCAGGGACTTTGGACTGCTCTTCCATTCAGATCTTCTCCAGATCTTTCAGGTTTCGGGACTGTCGCTATAGGCAACAAAAAGTTTCAATTCCCTCCAAAGATTTTCTATTAGGCTACATTCATGCTGCAACCGGAAGCCAACGCAAATCGGATTTTTTTGTGAAATCAGATTTTTTTTTAGCGCGATCGTTCAAACTTCCAAATGTATGCAACTTGTGATCTCCAGTGTGAACTGCAAAAGTGTCCCGCATGCGCAGTAGAGGGCGCTGTAACGTCACTCAACGATAGCGTGCTCACAGAACCAATCGCCATAAAAAAGAAGAAGAAGAACTGCTCAGTGTTTGTGTAAGTAAAGATGGATGCTAACGGTGGAGCGTCTTATGATTTTCTAGTTATGTCAGCACATGATCAACTCAACCCTCATCATAATCCACCATGGTTGTTTTTCTTTCCACTTGTGCGTATCAGTAGTGACATTTGTCGGTATCAGTGACGATCATGTGACCTGGACGTTCAGACTCAGCTCCTATTTGATAAGATCAGACATCTAAGTGGGCTGGGTTGCATTCGAGAGAAATCCCATCTGAGTCGCTCAGACTTTCATGAGGAGATCAGATGCAGGTCACATTAGGGCAAAAAAAATCTGAATCGGGGTCACTTCAGGCTGCAGTTTCCGGTCTGGAGACTGGCTGGGCCACTACAGGACCTTGACGATCTTCCCACAGAGCCACTCCTTAGTTGTTTTGGGTCACTGTAATGCTGGAAGACACACCAAATTTCCACTGTTCTTACTGAGAAACGGTTGTCCACTCCTCAATGCAGCCGACAATCATCCTGTTCCCTTTGCAGAACATTAACCCCAAAGCAGGACTTTTTAATGTGTTCTTGGGATTGTTCTCATCATTCTTCTCCCACTTGACTTTCTGCCATCCTTCATTTGGATCAGCCAAATTGAATTTCTATTATTATTGTTAATCCTGGAAGAAAACCTGTTAGGAGGGTGAGCCTTCGGTGGAGGTTCACCCTCCAGCAGGGAAAGAACCCTGAACGCTGGAAGCCGAAGCATATTCATGATTAAGCTTTACTTTCTGTTGGTCTGTTACACATGTGTCAAACTCAGATTTTTATGAGGCCCTCTAGACTCGAAATTACATCAATAACTCCTTACAGTTGGTGATTTTGATTTAAAAAAACAAAACACTGAAATAATCACAAAAGCTTCTTGTTGATATTTTAACAGCTCAACCGGCCCTTTAAGAACATTCAGATTTTTGATCAGGCCCAAAATGAAAATGAGTTTGACACCACTGGTCTGTCCCACCAGTAAAATGTACTGATGTGTGTGAACATGTGAAAAACATCAAGAGATATCAACACTTTTGCGAAACACGACAAAACTTGACATTAAAGACTGGATAAAATAGTAATGGAATGTTCAAACCCAAAAGCATTGAGCGTGGAATTCAAAACAAATGTGCAATCTGTAAAAAGACAACATGAAATTAAAATAATACTAAGGTAAGGAAGGTTGGTGATTTAGGCTGGATATATGGATCAGATTGGATGTGAAATCATTTCCCAGGCTGCAGCACACTGCAGCGGGTTGCTCTTCAAAAGCAAAAGGGTTACACAAGAATAATAAAACCAAGATGCAGAAGTACAACAGTGAGACAAAGAAAGGAAATTCTTAGTCATGCTTTCTGCAAAAGTACCAAAGCACAGCTTAAAGTGTGTGTGAGATGTGGATCAAGGTGTTCAAACAGCACTGCAACCCAGACACTAGATTTTCTCTGAGCTCTAAGAAAATAAAACCTCACCATCCCAGGTTTGAGATGAAGTTAGAGGGTGACGCTGTGCGAAGAGCCTGCGAATGGTTGGTTACCCCTCAGTGAAAAAACTAAATACAAGTGAATGATGTGGCAGTCAGGCCAGGCTGCTGCTGAGCCTTTGCCAGAGTGATTTATCAGGTGGAATCACACCAGCGAGCAAAACCACAAAACTACAATCTATGAAAATGGAAATATTTCTTGGATGCTCGTAGCTCTTATTTTTTGTATTATAATTGCAAGATTATAATTTTGCCCTAATGCGATTATCACAAACAGAAACAGACGTTTTGAATGGACTGCAAAAACCAAAAGAGCACTTTTGGTTTTTATCTCTCAGGATTTGAGGGTTGATCTTTGGCTGAAACAGATCCATTGGGTGTTTTGGGGTTTTGTTCATGTAGGGTTGAATGGGACTGAGGGCTCGTCTGATGTAACGCAGAAGCTGCTTTCGGTCTCTAAACTGACATCTTGGTTTACCAGTCTGTCTACGTTCCGACTCTCACCTTCGACCATGAAGGTTTCAAGAAGGAAGGAAATAAATCCTTGATTCAGGCAAGTGAAATTTGGCTCCTGCACAGGCTGGCTGGGGTTCTGAGTTGGGAACAGGTTAAAGAACATCATCTGGAGGCTGCTTGTTGTCAGTTAAGGTGGTTTTCTGGCCACAAACCACTGGCAGGAGAAGTGCAGTGGAATATGCAGGAGGTACAATGAATGCCTTGGGATCCCAAAGTAATATTCTAATAATCACCATGGAAGAAACTAGAATGGATGGATGGACTATAGCACAACTTTTATTGCATTTTACTTCCTGATTTAACGCCTTGGTATCATGAGCTCAACAGTTCCAAAAGATGTTTGCTCATTTCTGCTGGCTAGTCTGAAGGTGCCATGGGGAGGGCTGCTCTGTGAGGCAGATGGCTGCTCTGCTTGGAAACTGCAGCTCTGAGGAGGAGCTTCTTCCTTGAAGGCGGGGCTAGCTCCACCCAGGCGTTTTGCATATCTGAATGGTTTCCATGGGAGGTTAAAGAGTTTCTCAAAAGCATAAAAGTATCAAGGCAACACACCAAGTATGTTTCTGATGAGGGAAAAAATATGATGTAAAGCTCATTAAGAGGATTTTACATGCTAATTCCCCTCGAACATTATGAGGTGTGTCAGTCATTGGTGTCAGTGTCGTACGGAGGTGTGTCATAACTTCTTTGCATTGTTGTGAAGTGCAGAACCAACTGTTCAACATTCTTTTAACCACAGGATACTTTACAACCTTGGCACTTTGCTATTAAAACTAGGTGCTTCCCATGCTATGTGTTTTTTAAGCCAAATACGTAGAGACTGACTGTCTATAACGTCTAAAGATGACAGTGCCACACCCATCCACCCTGAGAGCTGTTTGGGTTGTTGTCAGTCAAAGAATGCTTCCAAGGCCATCATGTGAGGCGTACTGGTCACGTTTCAAGGCATCTGAAACTGCCTTGAAACTGCCCAGGGAGAAAAGTCAGAGCTGCACTGCAGACGTTTGGAAGAACTCAAGGCCTCAGATCAGTACTGTTGTGTTTTGTTTCACGCGCTTCTCTTTTGATCAACATCTCTTTTTTCCTTCCAAAGTGTGCAAGTTAATCTCTCGTCGAGTTGTAGATGAACCATGACCTTCGTTTGGTATCTGGTCAATAATTTCTGTTTTGATTTAAACCTGTAGAACAGGGCTCTCCAACCCTAGACCGGTGTCCGGCAACATTTAGACCCAGTCGAATAACTAGGCTGTTAGCAGGACTCTGGAGATTTTGAGTGCATATGAAGTAGGTAATTCAGTCATTTGATTGACATCTGGAGAACACATCTGGAGATTCAGTTGCCAACTCTCACAAGTTTTCTGTTCAAGATCTGTTTCTCTTTCAAATAATTCCTGATACCAGGCACTATTAGGGTTTATCGACACTAAGTTTGCTCTGTTAGTCCAGATGTTTCATGCAGGTATAAATACACTCGAGCAACCCGCAGTATGGACCAGACAGACATTCAGTCCAGATACAGCCACTCAAATCTGAAACAAACTTCCGCTAAACTGCAAAACAGCTGAAACACTGAGTTCCTTTAAATCAAGACTAAACCCCGCCTGTTCAGAGATGCTTTTGGACCATAATAAATGGAACACTGACCACCATAGTTGGTGTGTGTTGATGATTTTAATAACATTTGACAAAATGCATTGTCTGTTTCTAGTTTTCACAACTGTCAACTGTATGACTGCGTTTATGGTGTTTTTTTATGTTTTTATGATGTTAAGCACGTTGAGCAGCCTTGATACTGAAATCCATCCATCCATCCATTTTCCTGCACCCTTTTCCCTTACTGGGGTCGGGAGGGTTGCTGGTGTCTATCTCCAGCTGTCATTTCGGGCGAGAGGCGGGTACACCCTGGACAGGTCGCCAGTCTGTCGCAGGGCAACACAGAGACATACAGGACAAACTAACATGCACACACACACTCACACCTAGGGACAATTTAGAGAGGCCAATTAACCTGACAGTCATGTTTTTGGACTGTGGGAGGAAGCCGGAGTACCCGGAGGGAACCCAGCATGCACAGGGAGAACATGCAAACTCCATGCAGAATAACCGGGGCCGGGAATCGAACCCAGAACCTTCTTGCTGCAAGGCAGCAGCTCTACCAGCTGCGCCACTGGGCAGCCCTGTTACTGAAATGTGCAAAAAAATAAATTTGATTGATTGATTGATTATGTGGTCTTTGTTCAGATCCAAACAAACTGGTGTGGTTCAAATATAGACGGGCATCGATTGGAACCAACAACAGTAAACATTCTCCATTCTGAAATTCATGAGCCACCGTTATGGTAAAAATGAACCCTTTAGTGTTCATTTTTACAATCAGTGCATGATTGTCCTTAAATTGTACCTGACCCGCCATTTTCTGCTTAGCGATGCTGCTGCCATGTTGTGGGTCAGGGATGCAGAGCATCCATCTCATTCAGCTTGCAGAACACAAGCTGACCCTGTTCCAAAAATAACATCCCATCCTAAAACATTGTACGCCTTTGACGTTCAAAATGGTATTGTGGTTGTAATCACAGCCCAAATGTGCACAACTGAAATGCAGCACCAGGACTTCCACAGTTTATTGCTGCTTTGTTCTGTCTAGTGCAGGGGTGGGCAACGCCAGGCCTCGAGGGCCAGGACGGTCTCCTGCAACGTTTAGATGTGTCTCTACTTCAACACACCTGAGTCAAATAATGAGGCCATTAGCAGGACTCTGGAGAACCTGACTGCACTTAGAGGAGGTGATTCAGCTGTTTGATCGAAGTGTGTGAGACATCCAAGAGTTGCAGGACAGCAGACCGTTAGGACCAGGATTGCCCACCCCTGGTCTAGTGGGAGCAGTGATGTCACCTCACTGCTTTGTTCCCACACTGCAGTCCCTAATGAGTGCCTGTCCTCGCAGGAAAGCATCTTACAGCCAC
This sequence comes from Phalloptychus januarius, assembly GCA_902982915.1. Classification (NCBI taxonomy): domain Eukaryota; kingdom Metazoa; phylum Chordata; class Actinopteri; order Cyprinodontiformes; family Poeciliidae; genus Phalloptychus; species Phalloptychus januarius. The sequence goes on from CADWAE010000476.1 coordinate 1,574,231, forward strand.
ACGAGATGAGACCCAGTCTTCCTGGAGGGATTCTCCTCTAAATGTATTCATGTTCCTTTAAAACGGCGAGAAAAAGATTGAAGCCAGAGGAACACTGTTCGTTCTGTAGCACAGTTTGAGGAACAATCAGGAACAAAATTACTGCTGACTTGATGGAGCAGCTGGAGTAAAATCCTTCATTCTTTAAATTTGACACAGTTTCAGAAAGCTCCCATTTATGTTTTGATATGCAAGGTTCAACTTTGATTTGAGGAGTATTTCAGATTGTTTTGTCTGCTGCTGCTCAACCTACAGGCTGTCATCACGTTACGAGCATCAGTCAGAAATTGGCTTTTGTTCAATTTCACCAAAAACATAAATTCCATTTCAGACAGAAATCATTTATAACAGTGAATCACTCGATGCAGTCCTTCTTGTTGAAATGAGAGGAACAACAACCCTGATCTGCCTTTACAGGAAGAGTTTCTGACGTCCAACCAGGACGGACCTACAGGAACCGAGCGAGGAACTCAGGGCGAATCTCATCCAACACAAACACAAACTGTTGGCTCTCACTCACTCATCCAGCCTCATTCCTATCTGAGTTCAGCAGTGGACAGCCTGACAAATGGCCACAATTAGAGCTTTCTCATTAAAGTTGTTTTTAATTCAGTCTTCCCATGCAGGATATCCATCAACTCCACAAGATGACTGCACATGTTTGTTTGCATTTGCATGTGCGCTGTGTGTACTTTGTCTCTGCAGAATAACACGGAGAAACAAGGACAAACGAAACTAAACTTTCTGATCTTCTTCCTGTCAACATAAAGCCAAATGCCGTCTGTTGCTTCTGTCTTTGTGTGAGTTATTTACATCACCTTTATTTGTCTTTGCCTCACAAAGGCATTCATTGAACCGTTTTGTGTGTAAGGTTGAAACCACAAAAGAGTTCCATAGCTCACTGTTATGCAGATGACAAATGAATCTATCTGCACTTAAAATCATTACGGATTTCACTGAACTACTTGGACAACATGCGAACATCATTGAACTGCCTTCACCAGTTCACTGTTAGGAAGTATGAATAGATTGTTTAGTAAAGGAAGTAGCTAAAAAGTCTCTAAAGCATTTTTTGTTCGTTTTGATGAGCGCATATAATGAACAAGTACATTGTACTATAAAGAGCTGTTCTTTATAGTAGAAAAAACAACTGCTTACTCAGGTATATGAAGATTGTTTTAGTGTGACCGTCCATCAGACTGACCTGCTTTGATGCAACATTAGGTGAAGAGGATGTTTTGTAAAAGTCCAGATGATGTAGTGAGGACAAACACATGGTGCTCAGTGTGTAAAGACAAGGAACAAAAACGTTTTCATTTTTTACTCAGAAAGTTTGGCTTGAAGGTTTATCAGCCATTACATAAATCTATAATTCATTCTTTTGTTAATCTAGAATTCCATAGAATGCACTTAAAGAACATTGTTGTTTAGAATAGATTATTTTCCCAGGGCGGTCATGACCCTGATCCCACAGGTCAGGCTGCTGCATCACACAGCATCAGCAGAGGTTAGCATGGTATGTTCTGTTTCAAATTCATCACGTTTTCTCATCTGGTTTATTTATTCCCTGTTGCTGGAAAACAAACTTTTCCATTCTGTGATATTTTCTGTGATTATGGTGGTACAAAGCATTCTGGGAACAAGCAGCTTCTTTAGTGGTGACCTCTGGTGGCTTCCCCTCCTGGAAGACGTGACTGTCTTCTGGACGTCTGTCCGGCCAGCGGTCGTCCCCAGGACTGAGTCCTGCTGTCCCAACCTGAAAAAACATTCACAGGTTCTGGTGTTTTAGGTTAATTAGCTGAATGTGATGTGAGACGAGTTGGTAAACATTCAACTTTCTTCATAAAGAGTATTTCAATTTTGCTGACATATCTGACATTTACCTCTCATTTTATTTCTAATGTTGAATTTACATTTTATTGTTTACTTGAGTTAATTAAGCTCTGATCACTTTATTTATAAATTGTCATTTAGAAAGAGAGTTAGTGTGATGACCTGTTTGTCATGTTCGAGGGTTGGCTTCTGACCCACATGCAGAATCAAACACGGGAAGCAACAGTAAGTTAAGACGTTTATTATACTAACACAATAATCAGTGTCTTGCAGGTGGTTCTTTTGGATCGGGTTCTGGAAGCCGAGAGAGGGGTTAGTGATTTGGCCAGAGGAAGACTGATTGTCAGGGGAGGACAGCAGGTGGGTTTGCTTACGTCTTCGCAGAGGCTTCTCAACAGGAGGGGGGAAAGGTGCAGGATGGGTCCAAGTGAGTTCCGAGGTGAGTGTCTCCGACAGGAATGAACTGCTGCAAGTGGAAGATTGATTTCAGAGTCAGGTCACTACCTGGAAACGAGAGACAGAGACTGTGTGAGAGAAGCAGACAACAAGCAGAGGTCTCCTCAGGAAAATCACATTGTTCACAGGAGAGAGTGTCTAACGGGCTTGAGACTACCGTGACAGAGTAATCATCCGGCGGAGAGGTCAGGTCGAGCCGCTCCTTAAATCCTCTCTGGCTGATGACCCCAACGAGCCGCAGGTGCACAGCTCTGCTCCAGGCCACTCCCAGCAGGGAGCCGATGGGAAGAGATGCACTCAAAAACCTAGATCCTGACACTGTTGGTCTTATTGTGATTTTAGTGTCATAAATGTCTTGACTTGTCGTCTCCAGTGGATGCTGAGAAACCTATTTCTGAGTCTTTTGAGCGTCTGGTACATGTGAAAAATCGACAATAAAGCCGACATCAGCATGTTTCACTCTGTTTAACATAACCACACATTCTGCCTCCTTCTAACTGATAATAAATAGATAGCAGTCCATAACATAATGCCTAAAAGCTCTTTGATGATTTAGCAGGAGACTGATCCAAAGCACACCAGCAAATCAAACTTTGGTTTTCAAGAAAGAACAAAAACAGGATTTTGAAGTGACCCAGCTAATGGGTTAGAATGGACTCTATTTAGGGCTGCAGAGTAGAGTGAGCTGAATTCAAATGCACAGTTATTATTCTACTTTGTGTTGGTTTATCATCTGAAAAGGCCCTGAAAAGTCACCAAAACTGTAGCTGTAAAGTGATAAAAGGCTAAATAGTTCCTGGAGTAAATCTGCTTTTGAAATGAGAGTCAAATTTAAAGTTAAAGAATAAGAATAAGACTCTCTTAATAATTTTTACTAATAAAAACTCTTTTGTTGGGGGCGGATGCTTTTTCTTCAGTCCAGTCATTTAAGCCCTACTCAAAGCTGGGCTATTTGACTGCTTTAAACCTTGCTTTGAAAAGAGAAATACTATTTCTATACTATTACCTGAGTCAGACATTACAGTTAATTCAGTTGAGCTCAATTCAAATTCAATTCAAATGCACTTTATGAATCCCAGGCAAAAACATAAACGTTGTATACGGGAGTCATTGTTAAAACCCCGTCATGTCAGCGGCATGCTCCTGCTCATCAGAACATGTCCAAGCTTTAATGTTGCCCATAGCAACCGGCTCGTACACACATTCCTCAAGGTCAACACGGCATGAAGCAATCTCTTGTATATAGAAGGAATAATAATAATGTTTCCTGTTGAACAACCCTGATTACCACATCGTTAGCATTTTGGCTTCGGGGCCGGTTCGCCGTAACGTTGTGACTTTGATCCCTGAGCGTAATAAGTGCTATCACTGACGCAAGCATCAACGTAAACACAACAGGTTTTGAGTCTGACAGCTCCTGCCTTACCTTCGCTTTAATGCGTTTCAGCACAGTTCCCCATGTCACTCTTTTATTTGCGTAATATTTTCCACTGCAGTGAAGGAACTGTTTGCAACCGTTGCCAAGAAACGCTCTTGTACATGCAATCATCAAAACTAAAAGGAAGAGCTTTTTAAGTTCCAACTTTTACCCAGCAGGCCGTAATAACATAATCTGGTGCTCTCCAAAGTTATGAAATTAGATATATAGAATTTTATTTGGATTTATAACAGACATGATCTTTACAGACAACGTCTTTATATAAAGTAAAAGTCAAAGCACAAAATCAGTGAGGAGAACAAACCTCCTTGGTGGACGACTCTTACCGATTCTAACTGAAAGTGTAAGTAACAACCAGGAAATGCCAATCAAATGTGCTTCGGTAACTAAGTGTTACAGTGAGCAAAAGCAATGATAAATCCGATATTCTGGCAGGTTGCTGGTTTGACGTCGTCGGCCCAGACGGTTGGCAAACTTCTCAAGAGATGACGTCCAGACAGGAGGGTTCATTGTGCAACCTCTGCGAAGGTAAAACTCTCCATGAGCAGCAGTTTTGGTCTGAAGTTTAAATACACTAATCTGGGCATGAATGGCATTAATTTGTTTTGACGCCCTAATGTGTTTTTTTTCTTACCATTTTGCTTTCTGGGTGGCATGTTTATACAGCAGACAACTGCTATCATTTTCAATGATAAAAAAAGTAGGTCTGTAAGTTTTAATCTAGTTTTCTCTGATTTGTGCATTGGATCAAAAATATACATACCTCCTAAAAAAATTGTATACATGCTCACCGATATTTGGTTGACTCTTTTTGAACAAGTTGCAGCTTGACCACACACTTTTTTGTTGACATCAGCAAGTCGTGGCAGAACTTTCTTTGGTATTTTACCTGCAAAATTTTATTTGTTAGAGTTCATGATTCAGTATTCCTAAATTGTTGTAGGAAAATTAAAAGACGCTTTGTTTGCAGTTTGACACCAACAGGTGGCGTCTGGAGCAAAACTAAACCTCCAAACTTCACACTGAGCATGAAACACGGTGGTGGCAGAATCACGTTCCTGCTTCCTTTAGCAGGAATAGGGCAGCTGGTTAGACTTGGTAGTATGAAGGATGGAGCTAAAAAAAGGACAAAAACCTTTCACTCGACAAAAGGGAAGAATTTCTAAACCGACGCATATCTGAACACAGCCTGGACACACCCAGGGTTATCACACTGGCCATGTCATGTCCCCTTTATTTTAGGAAATGCCTCGTTTCGAGGAGGAACCTGAGCTCAACAGGCCAAACTGTAACCTTTGTTGAGGTCAACTAAGACTTTGACTCACCCTCCAACTTTCCCTACGTAAAGCCATCCCAGCCTGTCTCTCTCTCACACACGCCCTGCTCCCTCCCTCCAGTCAGCCTCTCATACACAAACATATCGAAGGAGACACACGTGGGCGGGTTGACGCCACGCTGTCTGCAGCGCGTCGAGGAGTATTGTTATTAACTACAGTGTGAATAGACGCGGCAGCACATCCCTCTGCTCTCTGGCTGCTGCAGGGCTGCAGGGCTCGTCTTTGTTCTGCACGCCATAATTACAGTCTTAGCAGTGAAGGCTCACAGGCAGCGTTGACCTCACCTCACGGGGCAGGAGAGGTGCAGCACTTTGGTTTTTACATGTGATTTGTTTTGCCTCCATTGTGCACGTGATTCTCACTGAGCCATTCAAGCAGTTTGTGAAAAAAATAGCACTGGTGACTATGTCACAGAGGACATCCACTTGTGACACTGAACTCACCGTATCCTCACTCAGCTCAGGCCGTCGTTACACGGAGCCGTGTCTCAGCCAAGATGTGTTTTATTGCGATTCAGCCGCTTGTTTGCACATCTTCCCTGATCAGAGTGGGACCAGGTGTCAGAGGAAAACATTTCAGGTACATGTGAAGTTCTCTACAGGTGTATGAGAACATACACCTGCAAAATGCAGAATGTGAGGCTGCAGGGTTTGTTCTACGCTAGCTTGCGCAGATGGCAAGGAAACCTCCGGCGGACAGCGTTGTACAGCGTTGTGCTACTTAACCTGTTCAGCTTGAGGAATACATGCTACATCAGAACTTTGTTTATGACACTTTCCTGTTTTCTATGAGTTCGGAGAAAGTTAAAGATCAAAAGCAAATGCACCTTTTGACTCTGTGCTAAAATCACAGTGCCACCTAGTGATCTGGCATGACAACTACAGCCTTGGTGGTTTCATCTAAATTTGGAACTTTACCCCAATCAATGTCCAAAAACACTATGACCAAACGGCTCAGATCTTCTCTGCTGCAACTTAATCTCTTTTGCACAAGAAAACTCTCTTTTCGCATTTTATTCTTCTACAACTACACGTTTCAATGTATTTTAATAAGATTTTGCAAGACCTATCAATATAATTGTGTATAATTGTGAAGTGTGAAATGTGAAGTCAACAGTTTTTCATTTCCAGCTTCCATGTCTCTAGTTAAAGCATCCCCATGGCATGATACCCCCACCATCATGCTTTGTTTTGGTAAATGTCTTTTCTTAGGTGATTCTAGTGCACATAATATTTTGTCTGTAAGCCAAAATGTTTGGTGTTGGTCTCATCTTACCTGAACACCTTCTTCCTTCTTATCTTGTGGCTGAAAACTGAAAACTGGACTTGAAAACTTGATGCATAAATGGACTGATATCTCTCCTGTTAACAGACTCCCTCACCTGAGCTGTGGATTTCTGCAGTTCCCCCAGAGTTAACCACTTCCCTGTCAGCTACTCCTCTCGTCAATGTTCTCTTCAGGTCCAATCGAGGCCAATCGAGGTTGCATTATGCTTTATTTAGGGGTACCGGAGTGGGAGATGAGTGAATGGAAAAGCACAACACACTTTTGTGGATTTCAATAAGAAGCTGCACTTAGAAACCTGCAATTTTCATTGCACTTTATAATTGAGCTCTACTTTATGTCGGTCTGTCACATAAAATCCTAAAATATACTGAGCTTTATGGCTGGAGGCTGAAAAAAACCTGAAAAGATTTATAGTTTTGTTTCCTTTTAAAAAAAAGCACCTTTTTGTTTTAGCATCAGCGTAGCCACACTTTAGGAGGTCAGTTTCTCCAGATGACCGTTTTTCTGCACCATCTTTCCTGAAGGTGTAAAACGACCTTCAGCTGTTCTACAGTATCTCATCTCTCATCACTGACAGCAGATGACAAATGACCTGCCTTCAGGGTGACAAGTAAGGGTTGCAGGTATCAAAGCATAGGCTGCTGTCCCTGCGATGTAGCTGCTTTTACCCCACAAAAAAAAGCATTTGAGAGGAATGATTTTTTTTTTTTTAAAGCTTAGAGTCTTTTTCAACTGGGACCTGGAGCTGCAGTATTGGCTAATAGACGCGCACAATTTAGTTTCAAGAGACGTATAATTTGCACTTACACTGGCTGTCTCTGGCTCTCGCTTCGAAAAAATCCTCCCCCCCCCCCAAAAAAGCAAGAAAAGAAAACGAAGAAGACCAAGTAGAAAATCAGCAGTAAATAACAGCGGCGGTACAGTAAGGCAGGATTTGGAGCTGAAGGAGCTGAAGGAGGGCGGGGGAGGGACGCTGGCACCGGATAAAAGCCGGGGAGCACGCTGGGATGTGTAATAAGTCTCCACACATCAGCATGTTGGTATAATAAGCTGGATCTAGAAGCTGGAGAAGAAAGCAGCAGAAACATGCCGTAACACTGCTCAGTGTGTCAGACCTGCTCGCTCTCCTCCACTTTGCGTCGCTCCTTTTGTCCGCGGCGCCTTCAGGCTCCACGCAGCAACTCCACTGTTATTTTCCAGATAGCATGAGGCACGCTATAGTAATAAATTTGCTTTTGTCGTTCAACACAAAAATTACCTCTGTGTTCTTCAAATTACTATTTTTTTTACCAATTATTTTTTTAAAGCATTTTATAGCAGGCTTAATCAATGTGTGGTTTAATATTTTATTAATCCACCAAAAACTAGGCATTCAATGCCAATTATAGGACAGGCAGTTTAACTGCGGTATGGAACTGTTATGAAAAAATATATTTTTTTACATATTTTTTGAACTGTCAGTATGAAGTGACGGTATGAGACAAATAATCTGTGAAAAAATTGAACTCCTCTGATTTCTCCTGGTGCTAACTGCAGAAATGCACAACTCAACCAGAAACAACCAATGAGAGTGAGGAGGAGGGAATTAACGCTGTCAATCATCCTCGTGAATGCGCCACTCATACCTCTGAGCCCTTCATGAATGCTAAGGCCAGTCATCATAGCCACCAACGAAGATGGACAGTTTTCCTGTTTTCCAGTTTTCCTAAGCTGTTTCTCCACCATTAGCACACTGAGCCGTGGGTACACAAGGATGATTGACAGCACTAAGACCCTCCTCCTGGCTCTGATTGGTGCATTTCTTCGCTTAGTACTCGGATTACTGGGAGAAGACAAAAGAGATAAACTTTTCCGCAGATGATCTGTGTCATGTTATTGTCACTACAAAGTGATGGCTTTAACAAATATGTACACGCACATATATATATATATATATAAAAGTTACATACTACTGTTTTAATCTAACTGAAATAGTGAAAATAATATTGGCAAACAAACAATTTATAATTTTCCAAATAAAAGGAAAAAAAGCACAAGTATGTGGAAGCAGCAAATTACTTGCAAATAAAATAAAAGCAGACAAAATTACAATTTATTCAAATAAGAGACACATATTTCTTTCCAAAAGAAATAATTTTAAGTTTTTCTGCATTTAGTACATTACAACCACACCTACAATGTATTTTATTGGAATTTTATGTAACAGAGCAACATTAAATAGCTCATAACAGTGAAAAAAATCCAAAGTGTTGAGTATACCCAAATTGAAGCATGTTGAGCATACGTTCTCCTTCAGTGGTTACGTTATTACATTACAGCTGATTCAGCTATTTGTTCAAAGCTAGTTGTCAAAATTTCAGATTTTTATCTGTAAAAAATCTTTATATGTCTTGAAACATGGTGCTTTTCTTTTACCTCGCAGTATTGTCCTGCGTTTGTGTGTCGAAAATAAAATTATTTCAAGTTTGTGATCATAATGTGAAAAAATTCAATGGATGTGAACGTCTTTACAAGTTAATTATACCAAGCAGCAAAAATAATTTTTATTTTCTTTTAATAATAGTTTTGCTGAGATGGCCGTAATCTGGAAACTTTGTGAGTCAAACACAGAGAGGATCCTGGTGTCCTGATTGGTTCACCCTGGGATCTCTGCAGGAACCACAATGCAGACGACTTCTTGGAACCAAAGTGAAATAATGACATTTTCATGTAAGTCAGATCTCGGCTAACATGGCCGCCATATTCAACAGGAACTTTTAAATCTGCTCAAAATCGCGTAAGAAGCCACAGGAGAGAAATGTTTTCACTGCTGGCATTACTGTTCAGCTCTGGGGAAGAAATCTGAGTCTTCAAGAGATTTCCAGTCATCAGACCGATGCCTGGAAATCAGTCATCTGATTATCATTAGATGTGATAATTAGAATGAAGAAAAGGTACACGGAGAAATGTTCAGTTTATGATTTATAGGACAATAATCGCTGATTATTATTTGATCCAGAGCGACTGGGAGGTAAATCTTGAAGAAAAAATGCAGGCACTGATATTATCTGATTTTGAAATGAGACCACTGCAGGCTGTCCAGAGCTTTATGACAACATGTCATCCTTTGACTTAATGTTGATAAATCGACTGAGAATCTTTAAAAATGGCAACATTCCAAGTTCAGGTCCCTGTGGAATACCATCATTAAATGACATGGGGTCATTTATGTACAAACTGGAAACTCTCAGATAAATATGTTGGGTTTTTTTCTTTTGATCTTGGTTATATGTTCAAGTATTCGAGTGTGTTTGCTCTGAAACATCCGGAACAAACCAACAGGATTTTCTCTCAGACTGTTCTGGGTCAGATCAGTAGTACTGCACATAAATATCAATCCCAATGGGATCTATTCTTAATAGCTTAAGGCATTTTGGGGTGAGTACAATATTTTTGTGAAAACATGCAAACGTGCTGTAAAATCAATACATGAAATATCTATCGCAAAACAACTGAAAACACAATAACAGCATCTAAATTCTTCTGTCTGTCAGGACAATTACAGTATTTGCTTTAAATATGTTGTTTGAACATTTAATTCTTCCAGTATTACATTTAATGGTATTTCTGTCTCATTTATGTAAGAAAAAAATGAGGATTTGATTACAAAACCTATTAAATTAGACGTAATAAACAAGCTTAGCTGTTTTCATTAACTTCACAAAAAATGTTGCTTTAAAAACCAACTGAAAAAATTCTTCTAAAATAGTGAAGGGACGCAAGTGACAAAAAGAAGCTAAAATTTTAAATCGCACCAGTGAAAAATTATAATTATAATGTAAATGATGAAGAAAAACACATTAGAAATAAAAAGCAGCAGAAATGTATTAGTATTAAAAGCAAATGGTTGAAGATGTGTTGAAAGGATAAAATGCAGAGCAGCTGCTAAATAAGATCTGAAAGTGTGGAATGTGTCTGTGTAAAAATGTCCCCCCCTTTACTGTATTACCCCTGAATTCAAGGCCTTTCCGTGGAATTTGGTCTGAATTGTCAAAAGCAAACTGTGTCTTTCCTTTTTCAGGCTTCTCACTGCTGACTGAACGGTACTGCAATTTTAACATTTCCTTCAAAAATGATGCAAGACTTTTTTTTTACACTCTGTGTATAAATGTCTGTTTCCAGAACTGCATGTTTCTGACTGGAATATATTAGCGTTTTTAAATAATCTGTTCTTTTTAATCTGGTTTGTTCCCACCAAACACTAACATCGCCTCCTTGAGTTTTTCTCTCTCTTTAGGATTTCTCTAGGCCTTCACACACTCTGCAAAAACACAGACATTTATTATTTTACTCCAGAGCAAAGTTCTGACTGCTCAGGACGTCACATCACAACTAAAGGACACAACTATCTCCCACTGCACATTTCTCTGCTATGCATTAGCATTTTTTTTAAAAGTTTCCGTTTTGCCATTTTATGTTGAGACGCTTTATTTATTTTTTTCTTTTTCTTCGAAGTACAAAAAGGTTCTGAAGAAAACCCTTTTATTTGGTCATTTTTGTAGGCTTGAATTCTTTTTCATTAGACCGTTTGTGCACAATCTCCAGACATGTCTTTTGTCTCAGATGGTTCTGTTTCTTTTATTTTTAGCTTTTCCTAATAAAATGATCCCAAGCAAGGTAGCAGAGGGGCAAGGCGTCAAGGCGAGGGCTGGGAAAGGGAAACATTTCTTATTTTTCATGTCACAAAATGGACAACTTTAGATTATTAAAGAAGAAAAAAATTTATCGTGCAAAATCTGTACTTTTCATTTCAATTTAAAGATCCTCTTAGTGTTTCTTCACAACACAAAGGCCTTAAATGGGCCATAGCTGTTAAGAAGGAAACTGGTGGCAAAATGTCTTCATGCATTTTCAGATAGCATAATCTGCTGGAACAAAATAGTTATGTAAATATGTAAACATATGCTTAACCATTGGTTTGAATTGAATTACTTATTAATTTATGTGTCCTTTAGCTGTTTGACAGATTGCTGCTCTACTTTTAATGAGTTAAATGCCAGCAGTTTGCTGTCAGGGCTCCATAATGGACCCTGGTGGCCTGTTACTGCAGCCTCTGTTACTGGGGAAAAGCTGCTGGTGAATTTGATTAAAACCTAAAGGAAACACAGGATTAGAGGTTGGTTTATGATCAATTTGAGAAATTTCTTGAGGGATTTGTGGAAATCTGCATGCACAGATTTCCACAAATGCAATAATGCAAAAGGAGATTAAGATATATTTATTTATTTATTTGCTTTTCTTTTCTTTTTTTAAGCTGAATTTTAGAAAAGGCCTACAGTCCGGGGATTCCTCTGTGACTTCAGTGAAATTACAGAGTTCGGGCTTTTAATTGGAAAAAAATATATAACTCTGAGTTTCTCTATAGAGCAACGATGTTTGTTGCAGAACCACAGGCTCATGACGTGTGTGCGCTGTTACATATAGCCTCATTCCATAACGAGCAGCTTTTATTTGTGTTCTGATTCAAAACACAATTCCTTTATACGTAGAAAATAAATATGCTGAATCATGAAGGAGACTGTTCTCTTAATAAATATTTTCAGAATCTCTAGACTTTGCTGATAAGATTTTTTTTCTCTCCTTTTACCCCTAATTCTTTAAATCTTTAAGATACAAAAATGCGAGAGAAGAAATATCCCAAGATGTGCAGAACAGAAAGAAAAAGGAAAAGAAAGCCTTCGTTCTTAATGCGCCGAATGTATTTATTTACCTACTTATTTATTTATTACCTCAGTCAATGTGTTGTCGATTGTGCAGCACTGATCCCTGAAATAATTTAGTCGACAATCAGCGCGTCTCAGCGCCGCATCCCGCCGGTTTGGAGCTGCGTGTGATTTGTTCGCTCCGGTGACGCGCTGCAGCCAATCAGTGCAGTGCATCTCTGCGCGTGGAGACCGAATATATATGTGTGTAAATATGCGCGCGCGCGTGTGTGTGTATGTGTGGCGGACGAGGCTGTGATGAAGAAGAGGATCACACGCGCCAGTCCTCCGCGGGGCTTCAGTCCTGTTTACAACACCGGACGAAACGAACGTCAGGGCAGTAAAAGTTGATTTATTTTTTTTATTTATTTATTTTTCACTAGCAGAAGGAAACTTAAGAAGGATTTCTGGGAGCTCCTTGTCTGGCTGCCTGCTGCTGCTGCTGCTGGTTGTTTTGGTCTAACTTTCACTTGCATGACTACTTGACTGGACGTAATGGCTTTTCCACGCAGAAGGTTACAGAAGCCTTTAGCTGGGATGTAGCGGAGGACAGAGCCGCTCAAAGCCGCAGCTGTAACCGCCTCCTCCCCTCAGCAGCTCGGTTCGTCGTTAAACAGTTCGTGCTGATGAAACTCTGCTGAACATCTGAGCGTCGGTGGGCCGTTTATGATGCCTCCCGCCTGGAGGTAGCTCTTTTTTTTTTTTCTTTCTTTCTATCTTTCTTTTTCTTTCTTTTTTTTCGCGCCGCATCACAGCCCCTCACATCAGCGATGACTATGAGCTCTATATCGGACGCGTTAGTCTCGGCTGATCCTTCGAAGTCGGCGTTTTTGGAGTTCGGTGGCCACGGCTACCCGGGACACCAGCAGCCCCCCTCTGGCCTGGCCCACAACCATTACCCGGTCCACAGCCTGCACGCTGTCGGGGGCCACGGTCAGCACGACGGGCCCTTCGCGGCCGGAGCATCCTCGTACGGCCGCTCGCTGGGCTACCCTCCGTACCACGCTCCGGTGAGCTCACATCATCCGGGGACTTACCTGCCCTACCAGCACGGCGGCCACGGCGGCGCGCTGGGACACACGAGGCTAGAAGACACTGGTAAGTCCTGTGTGTGGCTTTATCAACATTTTTACACACACACGCGCACCCACGCGCGCACACCCACACACATTTATGAGAAAACGAAATTATTCCTTATAAACAGAAAATTGGATTGAACATTGAAAAGGAAAAAGGTTTTCTTGCAGACATAGAGGGTAAAAATGTATAAGCAATAAATTAAATACACCATATTATTATTATTATTATTATTATTATTATTATTATTATTATTATTAGTATGCGCTATATAATCGCCACCTTATAAAAATTTGGCGCTCTAGCATGTTGACGTGAAGCAAGACGCCATGGACAGGACAGGATACTACTACTACTACTAATAATAATAATAATAATAATTAATATTATTAATGGTGAAAGGTAAATGCACCGACAAAAGGCTTGCGGGTCTCCAGTCTGTATACCGTGGCTGCAGGCCGCAGTGGAGCCCAGTAATTGGATGCACACACAGGTCGGCCACAGCGCCGTGTTTAGAGGGCTTTGAGGCGGATAGCAGCTCTCCACTCCGGGCTTGCGGTCTCCCGCAGCGGCCCTCATATTCCTCCATCATCCCGTCCGTCATATTACCCGCTGATTGGTGTGGCGGGCTGCCTTCATTCGATTTAAATTAACGCCGAAAAAAAAAAAGAAAATAAAACATTATTATTATTATTATTATTATTATTATTATTATTATTATTATTATTATTATATTTTATTTTTTTCTGGTTCGTCCACAGTCCCATGAAGAGCTAGTAGCCTGACATGTTTATGAATGTGCCTTATATAATAACTAGGCTACACCCTGGAGGAAATTCTGCTGAATAATCATCAAAAGACGGGGTTTTTTTTCCCTTTCGAATTTAGATCGAACAATGAAAAGTAAAACTACCGGTGTTTATAAAGACAACTACTCTAATGTTTGGGTCGATCAGAGGGGCTCACCTTCACCAACCAATTCCTTTTGGTTAGTTTGAACCTACTTATTCAGCATGTCATGTGTGCAACATATTATCTGGCCTAAATAAACACAAGAACTGGTCAACCTGCAAAAGTTATAAAAGAGTCCGGGGAAGTCCGGGGTTTGTATAAAAAAAAACAAAAAAATAAACATAAATATGAGTAGTTCTGCATCTGATAATATCCCATGATCCTTGTAGCTTAAGTTGAAATTCAAAGTTAAATAAAATGTGACATTTATTTATGTCACTTTTTGACATATTATGGTGAAAAACAACAGCAATATTAATAATAGTGATACTGTGTTTAAAAAATGTATTAATGTTATTTTAATTTGCATTTTGGACTCCTCAACATATTGTTTTGTACATTTCAAAAAATATAAAATCATTAAAAATCTAAATATGTTAATAAAGCTAAAATGTGATTTGACAGAAATAATGAATAGAATATAAATATCTCCTCCTGATGTGAAAATGTCAGCGTTTAACAGGATTTCATAAATTTGTTAGACATTAAGCAGCATGCCTGACCAACAATCATTTGAAGCTTTCTGTGAACGAAAGGCTTTTCACTGATCTCTCTGTCACTGTGCTCTTTAGATTCAACGTCAAATAAATTAAATTGATGATTTTCAAAAAAAAAAAAAAAGAATTATACACATGATGTCTATAAATGATCTATATCCTGATTATTCTGATTTGTGTGTGTAGCCACACTTTTATGGTCTGTGCTGTATTTTCTTCTCGTGGTGTGAGGTTCACAAACCAAGAGAAGAACGAACGGTCACCTTTAACCTTTCCTTTCATATGTGATCAATCAGGTCTGTGGAATCCTGAACAAAATCCCTAACCATACTAAACAACAACAAAAAAATGGATTAAATCGAACTGAAAATGATCAGCTTTAAGGTTTTCCTCTAAATGAAAACTGGTGTTGAAGATTTTGCGAGGCCGCTCTTTTGTCTCCTGCAGCAGCTCAGTTACCCAATCTGACCTTTGTTTGGGGCCTCGGCTCCAACGCAACTGTCCTCTCCTCCCACTGCAGGCGCACAGTTCACGTCATGTAAACGATCCTGGGAAAACCTGCTCAGAGTGACTTTCTATTAGGAACACAAAGAAAAGAAGGAAAGTCCTTCCAGCTGAGCCGTGTGTGTTCTTAGTGTTTGTACGGCACACCGATTGTAAAAGGATCAGCTGGATTCGTCGTGCTTACGCCCTCCAAAAAATATTGGTTTTGCACTCTTTAAACAGGCATTATGTCATTTAAGGAGCAGTGTTTAAATCAGTGTGACTGTATTGAGGGCTGAGCTGAGGTCTGGGCAAACACAAGATGATGTTGAATATTTTTCTTCCCAGCGTTTGGAATAAAATGATAAATGTAGTTAAAATCCATGTAAGAATACGATAAGTAAATTAGGATGGATGTTTATTAGAATATATATAATGTAATCCGTGGTGGTTGAGACTTCCATGATTTAACCTTGAGTAAAAATATCTTGGTTTCAAATACATAAAACAAATTTACAATTGCTGCTACTGCGGATAAAATAAAATAAAATGTTCGGACTGTTACAGTTGTGATAACGTTACTGTATAAATATTGTTCTTTCTATTGAGATAAATAGTGAGTACATATAAAATCTGCCCAGGGTTACACAGATCTGAAGGGGATTATAACCTTTTGTCAATCTGGGCAAAACTGATTTATAAAGTTATCATGATATTTTGTGCTACTTATTGATACGACAAAAGTGACAATTAAAACAGCAACAATTAAAACTGACTGCAATAATGCTGCTCACGACATAAAGAAATGTGCTTAGTATCACTGATCTGCACACAGTGACTGTATTTAATCATATTTGGAGTTTATTGATATTTATTGATGTGCTCATGGAGCAAAGAGGAGTGCAATCAGTGAAATCAGTGAAATAGTTCACAGTGCAGCTCATTTTTAGAGCTTTCAGATGTCATTAATTGGGATATAGCATTTTTACGATAAATCCAAATTCCTGACACCATAAGAAGCTTTTCATGACGCTGATGAATCTCTGTCCTAACTGTGAGAGGAACACTTAAACGCCCCACCAGCTGTTACCTGGTTAATGCAGGATCTTAGTTAACAGAAGAGCCTGCAGTCGGCGGCTTTACAGTCATGCTGCATTCGCAAATATGTTCACACTCGGCTAAATTTGTCTCCATGGAAACGCGGGTAATTCATTTTGATTCGGTCACACCTAGATTCCAGCTGATCCCAGTTATGAAATAGTGTAGCATGCGCAACTCATTATTCAAAGTAGATTAAAAAAGTTTATATTGCAGGAAACCCCGCAGATTGTAGTGACCTTCTTCCAAAGTATTATCTGGAGGTGTGCAGAAACATGTGGGGGAGGGGCAGCACAGTTTTACTTAATCCTTTAAAGAGCAAAAAAATTTATAAAAACACAAGCCAGTCCAGCACTTTCTCTGCCACGTCACTCACAGGATTTTGAGATGTAAGAACAATATGACAAGAAAAAGTACATGTGAAGCTATAAATCTTTAAAGCCTTGATATTCCTTCACAAACAGCTTATTGATGTTTGGTAAATAGAACAGACTCTGGCAAAAATAATATTAAAAAAAACAACACTTTTGTGGTTTTTGTGGTAACTGGACAGGCACAAGACATATGGTAATAAAAGTAATACATTTTATTTTTATAATGCTTTTCACTTCACACAAATCAAGTAAGATTACAAACAGAACCCTAAATATATCAAACAAAATCTTAAAAGGTAGAACACTTAAATATGGTCAAATTTCATGTTAAAAAAATAATAAAATACAACAGAAATATCCTTTTTGTTCAACAGTAAAAAATAAAATAAAATAAAAGTGGTATATATATATATATATATATATATATATATGTAGAGAGAGAGAGAGAGAGATAGGTATAGATTTATATCCCAGAGATGTGCAACCGAGTAGGATGACCATTTACATGTGCATAATGCAACATGTGTATCAAACAATAAAAAAACACAACAGGCTGTTTACAAGACAGGATATCAGAGCAGCGCAGAAAAACAGATGTGAAATAACAGCAGAAATGTTATTTAAAAATGAGTAAAAAACCAACGTGAATGATCATTCCAACGCCAGCATGTATGGAAACAGCTCTGAGGCAGACGGCCCGAGCCAGAACCGGCTTCAGAACAGAGCCGCGTTCAGGGCGAGAAGTGGCGGCGAGCAGCGGACACACTCTGTGTGCGTCGGGTTCCAGGGAAAGATCTGGAGGATCAGAAGGACACACGACGTCATCGAGCCTGAGATGTTTTCATCAGCAATTTAAGACTTTGAATTTAAATATAAATACATTTAGTATAAACTTGTAGGCAGGGATTTACATAGTTACAATATTTTAAACTGCTAATCCTTAATGTCTCGTAAATGTGAGAAAGCATGGATGTTTCATGGTTAAGGTAGAGTATTGTATGAAGGTATAATGAAGCATACTCATCCAGTAGTGTGCTGGATCACTATAAAGATAATATATGTGTTTTTTTATTATAGCTATGTAGTTTATTGATATAACGCAAATGTACAACAAACGTCGTCTTCAAGCACTTTAGAAGAAAAATCATTTTGATTCAGTCACATAAACATTCCAGCTGATCTTAGTTATCTAACAGTACAGTGTGCTGAATTAATTAAGTCGATTACAAAGTTTGTAAGGAAACCCAGCAGATTGCATCGTCATTTCTCTTATATTATTTTTATTTATGCACACATTGCCTGTTTTATGCTTAAGAAAAATGATTAACAATAATAATGATATGTTAGTAACCATATCTACATAGAAGGTTGAGGTTTAGTTGCCTATGGCAGTAAGTTGACATTTGAGAGAAGAGGATTTTTTCCTTCCAACTACTCCTTTTTATTCAAAATGTGGTTTATGTCGACATGTGATATGAACATTTCAAACTGTAAATAAAATAAATAAATGAAGAAATAATGCTTCAGTGTATCTAAAAAAAATGCTAAACCGTTTAAGAAACTTCATTCATTTTAGTTTGGAGACTTTTAATAAAAAAAATATATATATTATTTTTCTACCTCTCCAAATTGTGAAACGTTTCCGTATTCTGCCGGTGGGCTTTAATCAACGTTTCTTTTTTTGCATTTGCGTCGTAAAGCTAAAGCTCCTTTGAAGTGAGGCATATTAAGCAAATTGCTCTCTTCCCTTTCACCTTGCAGAACACGAGAAGCCCACAGCGGTGATAGAGAACGGCGAGGTGAGGCTGAACGGGAAGGGGAAGAAGATACGGAAGCCTCGGACCATCTACTCCAGCCTGCAGCTCCAGGCGCTCAACCAGCGCTTCCAGCAGACGCAGTACCTCGCCCTGCCCGAGAGGGCCGACCTCGCAGCCAAACTGGGCCTCACACAGACCCAGGTACCTGGAAACGCGTGCAAAATGTAGAAACTATTTATACTAGCTGTTTGCTTGTTTTGTAAAGCACAGCAAATGAACACAACAGCGTTCCCAAACACGGTTTTAGAACACCCCTGATGCCTGAGAAAATTCTACATCACACACTGCAAAAACACACACTCTTACCAAGTGATTTTAGTCTCGTTTCCAGAGTGAATTTCTTATTACACTTGGAATAAAACAAAACTAACTTACATGTATATTTTCAGCAAGACATAGAAGTGTCTTTTAAAAAAATAATTCCTTAATATTGATGTAAAAATTCTAGTTCCATTGGCAGTTAAATGTACAAAGGAACTAGAACTTTTTCATAGATATTAAGGAATATTTTTTTCAAAAGAAGCTTCTGTGTCTGCTGATAAGTTACTTTTGAGTTAGTTTTCTCTTAATTCATTTGTACTAAGATATTTGCACTAGCAACTGGAAGATTGGGAAGATTGTGTGTTTTTGCAGTGCATTGAAGCATTTTAACACTCACTCAAATTAAAAAATAAAAAATAAATAAATAAATAAAATGAAAAGAGATTTCCTGTATGAGCTTATATCAGTCACGCCGTTAATTGTTTCTTTTGTTCACATTGAAGTGAATCAAACGCCTAAACAGGCGGCGGCACATTCCTCCACCAGGAAATAGATACTGGTTCTTTTACTTGCATCAAAGTAAAATGTCATGGGGCGTTCGTGTTCCAGCGTAAACAAACCTTGAGCGTGCCTCCAAGCAGGTTTATCGGTTATTGGTTTGGTTTGAGTTGATTTTGTGTTCACTGTGTGGTTTGGCTCAAAACTGCAACGGATTGAATACGTCTAAAGTCATAAAAAGAGGCAGCTAACATCTCTGCAGACCCCACACATGCTGGACCAAATGAATACACTGAGACAAAGCCAAGTAATATTTTACGTTTGGCTTTGAAGCAGATTATTTTCCTCTTAAAATCATGTATTCTTTTGTTTATGCTTTTTCTTAACATATGAACTCACATTTGCATGATTTATTCTGTTGAAAAGTCAGTGAGCCACTGAACCATGTTTACTCCAGGTTATTTTATTGAATTTTTTTAAATGAGATATTTTAGTATGACAGGACAGTTTGGACCGTCCTGTGGTGCAGTGGTTAGAGCGGGCGCCCCGCATACGAAGGCTCCCGACGTCAACACGGCCATCCTGGGTTCGAATCCCGTCCTCAGTTCCTTTCTTCCCCTTTTCTCTACCCTAAAAAAATGAAAAGAAAAGTTTACATGTTTCCCCTAAATGTTCGCCACACCCAGGTATAAATTATCAACTGTAATTTAAGCTACTGGACATTTGCCATATAAACCTTTGTGCTATCATTTATGCTGGATGACCTGCTGAAGGCCCAGCGTCAGATAAACCTGACTTTATCATGCAGTCATTACTGACATAAAACGTAAAGCAGACTGAAAAACCAATATTTAACAAGAATATTTCGCTGTAAAATTTAAGGGCTAGGGTTCGGATTAAAACACGTATTTGTATTTTTTATTTTTATGGGCTAAAGTATAGAATAAACACCTGCTAAACTGTGCAGTAGTTTTCTGGAGTTAATAACTCAGTCTGTCTGCATCCGGCTGCTTCACGGTTTACTTGTCCGCTGAAGCTTTAAAACGGCGTCACTTTTCCGTGGCATGACTGTTCGTGTTTCCAAGAGGGAGAATGTCTTTGAACACGCTACTTTGTCCTTCTTGGAAGCAATGAAACAAAATTGCTGCTACCTTTCTGTTAGCCAGCTGAGCCACTGGGTGACTCTGTTCTCCCCCGGAGCCTTCGCTTTCATCACGTGAAAAGGTCTTTAAATCACATCAACATTTTCGTACAATTTCTTTTGGTAGTTTGGAAACCAACAATAAAAATAACAATAATACAAATAAAACTAAAAAATAATTTAAATCATTTAAACAAGTTGGGAAGGTCTTTGCTGCTTATTTTTTAAGATGTTATTCGAGAAAACACTTTTTTCTGTTACTATTTTCTGGTCACGGTTGTAAAAAAAACAAACACTTTGTGCTTATCAGCCTGGGATTTATCAGTATTTTTAAAACCCCAATAGCCCAGAGTTTATTTAAATTCAGTGTTGAGTGATTCTCTACCTTGATGCACTTGAGGCCATTTACTGTCAGCTTATCCCTGCAAAACCTCCAAACGGTCAAAGGTGGAGATTAAAGTTAGTGTGAATGTAGATTATTTAGAAGCAGCTTTTCTTTACTTTGACTGGATTTGGAAACAATTGCATTTAATTGTGGAAAGATTTAACATGGACTGCCTGGCAGAGATTTTGTTGCTATTGTTTCATAGCTTTTTAACGTAAATAAAATGTCTTTATGGCGAGCTTCGTCTTGTCACATATCTGCCAACTTGCTGTTTTTTAATGCTGGATTTAATTTGGTAAGGAAAAAAATATTAATAAAAAAAAATTACAATTACAATGATAATAAACTTAGCAAGGCACGTGAAACTGAATGCTTTAGATTATGGCTTGTAAATGACATCCTAAATATTCCCTTTCATTTCCTGTCAAAGTAGGAAGACTCTGCGATGCGAAAGCCTCCAAAATGTATTTAACACACACAAATTCAACATCCTGCAAAGTTAGCATTATTTTTCCGAATATTCTGTCTTTAAAAATTAACGATAATTCCACAAGTAGTAAGGAGACTTTATATCTGCAGTTCTTTGTAATTAAGAGTTCCTGCAGCTCAGGGTTCTGCAACCACAAACCAAAGAGACGCTTTTCTTGCCTTCAGTGTAGCTGAATAAAAGTCGTTTAGAGCCACTAATCTTACAAAACCTTCTGTGAAAAGATGACATAAAAAATGTTTAATTGAATATCTGTAGTTGAAAATTTGTAGTCATTTTTTGAAGAAGCGCCATTTTAATTTGCTTTGAGGATTTAAAACTAAGAAAAGCACAAAACCTTTTCAAACAGAAGATTGATGCATTTTCTTCTATGGAATGTTGATGTTTGTGGAAAATTATATCTTTAAAAAAATCTGTCTCCAAAGTAATGATGGGGAAAAAAAATTATAAGCATTACTCATACTTGTGTCAGTCTGTTATGGAAACCTAATGCTGGATTTATTCCATGCAAAAAAACAAAAAAAATGCTAAATCTGCATTTGTTATATCTGTATTTTTTTTTCATAAATTTTTTGGGTCAAGTTATTCCGAGCCGCTGCAGAGAGTTCATAGAGTGGCTCATAGAGTGGCTCTCGGGCTACAGCTTGCGGGCCCCTGCTCTGGCTTTATCAGACAAAATGGCAACAGGCACAAGCTAAACTCTCAGGTTGAAAAATCCGTCTGTCAAAACGTTGACAGTTTATGGGTGTGACTGGGTTCTTAGAAGAGTAACTTCATTTGAATAACTCCAGTGGAAACAAACAATGACAGTGCTGTATTATTGACATGAAATAATATATTTCTCTATGTTATTATATAGTCAAAAAATAATCAGTTATTATACTTGAGGGATTTCTTTTTTGACACATGCTTAGGCTAACAGCTCTAGCTACAGCTACACCAGAATCATTACCCAGTCAGTAAAAGTGAAAAATCTGGTTCTGAGTTGAAAACAGGTGTAACATTAACTAGGACTGTGTGGGAGTAACTTCAGCTGCTATATCATACGTGTGTGTGCGTGTGTGTGTGTTAATGTACTGGCTACACATTGCTCCCTGTGCCATCATTTGAATGGTTCTAATCCCCAATGAATGAACAGCTACAGATATGTTTACACTGGGGGACTTAGACGATCCATTGATTTGCCTCTGCCTGTTGTGGTAATAATACTGTGAGAAGGCAGCAGTTCGCCTATAATTTACGTAAAACGTTTACTGAGGAAGTTGACGTAGAAAGTGGACTGTAACAGACATTGGCAAAGGTTTGATAGGAGTTTAACCGCCGTGCTATTTAAAGGAGTAATGGGGATTATCGAGAATACAGGCCCAGTTGTCTTTGAAAGTTTTTGTTGTTTTTTTAAACGGGCAATCATGCAAGAACTTTGCCACGTTTTTACATCATGATATAAGAACATAGTGTATGATGTGTTATCGACAAGCAGAATTTCTGAAATATGAATAAAACATGATTGGAGGAGAAGGGCGAGGTATTTTTTGTGCTAGTTTATTACCCTGTGTGGTTCACATTTACAGGGAAAAAAAAGTCTCCCACTAAAATCTTCACACTGGATGTCTCATGTTCAGCAACAGGCTGGAGTCATCAGGCAGACAAACCAAATCTGCTCCCCTGTCACTTCGACAACGACGCCTCGCAATGAAGGGAGAGCTGAACCGCAGGTTGTAGCAACTAGCTTATCTGGCTAAATCTTTGACAAGCTAATGATTCCCTGATGCAGATGTGTGTACAAAAGCTTGCTGAATTGTTAACGCGCAACCTCTCTTTTGTGATTTCTTTAAGACAGAAGAAGAAAAAAAGTTCAACTTCAATTGTAGAGTTTTGTTTTCCAACCAAATTAATCCAGTTTCTTATCTCACCTCGGACGCCTAAATATGAAGAATTTAAGTTTTTTTTGTGAAAAATCAACTCTTTCTAAACGACAAAAAAGTGACAATTTTGAGAGTGTAAAATTTACAGTGTACAACAGAGTCAGAGCTGACTTCACTGCCTCGCTTTTAACGTGTAAAAAGAACCCTTGTCGATTCGCAGTGCAGTATTTGCTAATTAACTCAGTTTGCAGATTTTTCTGTGGAAAGTAAATTTGCCTTTTTCTTTCATATTTCTTCATCCTTTCTGTCTTTGTTGCCTTCTTTTTTCTATATTGTGCCTTTTATAAAATATTGAAAAGAAAAATAAGCCACAGAATCTGAAGCTGCTATGCAATGCTAGCTGACATGCTATTGGCTAATGTTTCCAAAGCAACCAAACCAGTAATGCCGTTCATTTTTCTGTGCAGCAATAGACTTTCCCCATAGTGCTAAGACGCTTTCCATGGTGCGTTCTAATGCACATTCAGTTACAGTCGGTATTGGAATGATTAAAATAAGCAGTAATAAACATCTTTAATAGGACTCTCAAATGTTAACTGTTTTCCTCAAGTCTTGATGGGTTCAGAATGCCTCAGAGTGTGTTGTGTAAGGGCTGAGGTGGAATTGGACCCACTGGGAAATTCACAGAGCAGTTTGCTGTTTGGTGTGAAGCCAATTCCGTTTTAATGGACTGCATGTCTGTCGTTTGCATCCATGGTGATTTTTACTATATCAGTACAAATCACAATCTGGATAAAGTCAAGTTTGTGTTTAGGGGCTTACTTTCTTTTAAAAGATGCATGTGCTTTTTATCCAATGTTTCTGTTGCTTGTTTTTCGTGTTTCTTTCTACAAAATGACCAAAAACGTCCATGCTGCAGTTTTTGTAAATGTTCTACTTGAACTACGTCTAATTACAGTTTAATAACTGTATTGTAAGAAAATACAACAACAGTTAAAAACATTATATTTAGCTACCCTGCATGAGCGGTAATTAGTTATTCATTCCAATATTTGTTATCACATAAGCAATGTTGCCACTGTGTTAGAGAACAGGAAATAAGGCTAGACAACACTATTAAAACAAAGAGCAAAATAATTAATTATTAATATAATGTTTTCAACTGTTTTTAGGATTAAGTATCAGAAATTGGTACAGTTAATTTCTCACGGGGTGTTTACGTTTCCAAACGCAGTGTGTTCCATAAAACATTGACCTCAAACGACAACACCAAGCGACTTTACTGAGCTTGGTTTAGTCTTCCTCACACCGCTCAACATGTTGTAGGAAATACAGTTCCTTTTAAAATAACTTATTACACCTTGGGTTTCCTTTCACTTCCCTGACTCTGAAAAGAGCAAAATGCATTTTTAGTCTTCTTCTCACAGTAACAACTTCCACCGTAAAGAGTGTTCTGGTTAATCTCACCTGGTAATTCCTATTTATGGTATGCTTACAGATCAGAAAAGGATCTGAGTTTTAGTATGAGGACCGGTTGTGCTGCCACCTTTTGGTCACCAACTGATTTCAGAGGAGGCTCAACTCCAGCACGCTTAATTTTACCAATTGTTGGCGGAACACAGATGCAGAAAGTTGCATTCAACCAAACCTTAGTCCTTAGTTGTCATAGTAGATGCACAACTAGCATTGAGCATTTCTGGTGTTTGGCCAGTAGTATAGCAATAAACTACCAATGAGAATGACTGATCTTAATTAATCCCATCGCAAATTAAAAATGAGCTTCAATTTTGAATTTTGCCATTTTCATATTTTCCATTCTGATGATTCGTGCTTTTTTTAAAAAGCAATTAAAAGCAGTCTGAAAACTGATTATGATCCATTTAATTTATGGTTTCAATTGTGTGTGTTTATTTATTTCTGTTTCATTCATTATTTTTGGTTGCTGTAGTTTAATTTGAATATTGAAAATATCCTCCTGTCCAAGTGTTAAATGTTCTCTACAAAACTAGTTTATTGGTCTTTGAGAAGGCAAACTAGAAAAGGGTCTCAAAAGAGCAATATTGTTTATTGCGATAATTATGTGGACAATTTATCGTCCAATAAAATTTGTGATTGTGACAGGCCTATTAACCATCTCATTTATTTTCAATAAACAGACCGACAGCATTTTGCTGTCTTATTTGAGGAATAGCTACTTTATAGTTAGTTAGCTGGTATGTGCATTTTTATCTCCTTCTTCTCTACCTACTTGTTGTTGTTTGTGACATACATGTAATCTCATTATTTAAACAAATTGAGTTTTAGAGATTCTTAGACATGAAAAACAAACACATTACAATTTAAAAGAGCATAGCTGCTCCACCTGTGCACTTGAACCTTACGTGTACACATCCACGAATCAGTCAATCTTAACAAGCCTTTGTACAAACTCTTTCCTCTCCTTGTGGTCACATGGTCAACTGTAATTAGCTCAGTCTGCGAATGTTAATACTGTCTGTGTGTTATGTACCGGCCACATTCTTCTCAGTACCCTGGAGCCCACACAGTAACACACCAATACAAACATATGCATCTACTTAAATACATTTAGCCCAAGTGGACGCTTTCATACACATATAAAGAAACACACACACTTGGAGATAGTGATCATACACCCCATCGCCATCCCTCCTCCATGCCATTAGGCCGCCTGCCAAACACTGACCACTTTCCACTGAAATCCCAACTGTTCCCAGACGCTGCTGACAAATGGCACGTAGCACATTTCTGATGTTTTTTTTGTCTTATTTTTTCTCAAAAATATATTAATCATACACATATGTACTCACACACATTCATGTAATTGTGGTTTATGACACCATTATGACTTTTGGGGTGTTTCTGGGGAAAGACCTTTGTCTCTCTCTCTCTCACACACACACAAACGCAAGCACATTTAAAGGTTCCAAGTGAATTCTTTCTGTGCTGCAGATTGTGGAATATTTTGAATTTGGTGCGATTCATTGATGGTTCTGATACACACTCAAAGATAGCTGGCAGGCCTCTTAGCTGCACTCTCTCGTTAAAGTTGTGCACTGCAAAAACACAAAATCTAACAAGTATTTTGGTCTAGTTTCTAGTGCAAGAAAACTAACTTACAAGTAACTTTCCAGCAAGATAAAGGGGCTTGTTTTAAGAAAATAACTTCTTGATATTGACCTGACACTTGTACTTTTTCATCAATATTATGACATTATTTATTTAAAACAAGCTACTTTATCTTTCTGAAAAGTTACTTGTAAGTGAGTTTTCCCTAAAAATCCCCTTGTGACTAAAATCCCAGCTGTTTAGAGCTGCTTTTGAAACAAAATCAATGAATGTTGATGTGTAACGATGGTACCTGACAATTGTTGACTGTGTGCTCTACAACTTTGTATTTTTTTGTGTGTTTTTATGTGAAGCACTTTGGACTCCCTTGTTGTGGACAGTAATACTGAGACAAAACTTGATTGATCTTATTTCAAATATAATCAGATATCTGCACCAGAAACTAGACAAAAATACTTGGTAAGATGTTATGTTTCTGCAGTGTGGTGTTTGTAGTATTTAGTAGTTAACCTCTCCTGAACGCTGTCAGTTGTCTGCTGCTTTGGGAATATGAGTATCATAATCACTGTGGAAATCCTCTCACCTGAGCTGTTTTTCTGGAACAGGCTGTTGATTGACTGTTGGCTCAATAAACTTTCTTCACTTGCTTTAGGTATTCACTCACTGCAGATAAGATATTTAATAAACTCCTGACACTGATTAGTATCTATTTATGATTGCAATAGTCTGATTCTTATGCAAACATACAGTGAGCTTTAAAAACAGGTCATGATATGTTAGACTCACTTCAAAGTGCAAAATGTAGAATCTGAATAATTTTGGAGATAATTTTTAAAAAGTACATGTTGTTTTTCAACAACATGTGCTTAAATCAAGTTAGGTCTCTATTTTTATGGAGTGGTTATTGTAATTTATGTGTTTACCATCAAGCAGTTTAACTTCAGAAGGACAGTGTGGTCAGCAGATACTCTTGAAGAACAGGGGTCTGTCAAAGTTTTACTGTCCGTGATTTTGTGGCTAATTAGCTTAAAAGCTGGGTGTGTAAGAATTGTTCTGTTTTTTGATCATTTTTTCCACGCATTGAAGTCAATTTAAAAAGTCAGAGGTTGGATTGGACTTTTATTTTATAGGATTAAATATCTGCTATAGAAGCACTTCAGACATCAATATAAATAGCCATAAACTCCGACTGTAACAATACCAAACAACCCCACTGCCAGCACGGTTGTCTACTTTATTCCTTTGCGCTTTTTCCTCTTTTCCTCTTTTTCCCTTGCCAGAAAATGTTCTGCATAAAAAAAGGTTCACTTATGAATGTCAGAATCCATTGCAGACAAATGTTTGAACTGTGCTATAATTGGCGATTTGTTTATTTACCGTAAGAGGCTATTGTAATTTGATGCTTCACTGGTAGGCATCCTGGAACAAGAACGTGCCACTTATGTTAACAACAGCATGACTGAATAATCTTTGACCACAGAGAAATGAATGGAGTGATAATCAGCTTCTTTATCTCAAGGCTGATATTCTATCTCTCACTATGCTTTTCCTTCTGTTAGGTAGAACCAGCTTTTTTCACAAACCTCAGTGCCAGCATACTTTAAAGTTAAGTGGTAAATGTTTCAGCATTTGTAAATGCAAGTGTTTAATACTATTGCTTAGTAATACACCTTTTAGTCAGGTGTAAGATCTTAACCTGGGTTCTATGTGTTTTAGATATCCTTCCACTAGCTTCTCAAAGTAGTTCCCTTTAATCCTTTCCTCCTCACAGACCTGGTGTTACTGAGTCAGGCATGTAGGTCAGACACTTTCTCTTTTCTGTGTTACTGAGACCAGGGCTCTGTAATGACCACCCCAAAATACTGACTTTGTCAACCCTAAGCCACTTTGTCACTAATTTGTGGCACAATTAGGGTCACGCTTTAACTTCCTGGCCGATGTCTTGAGATGTTGTTTCAATATTTATATCTAACCTTCTGTCCTCAAAATGGCTTATATTTTGTGCCAAATGTCACTGTGATGCTCATTAAGGCCAAACACTTGCATCAGATAACGAGGACATTTTTCTACAATTGACGGTGATCGTCTCCGTGTGTGTTTGAAAACAGCAGTCTGGCTAATCTGGCTAAAGATGGCTAATGCACAAATGAGCAGGTAATAGTCAAAAAAAGGGTAATTTTGTGAAAAGGCTTTTCAAAAATAGCAAGAGAAAGTTTTACATTATGCAGATAAAGACTGTTGCAGGGCCAGCTCTAGGGTGTCCTTAACTCAAAGGCTTTGTGGTGCCCGCCAGGTCCCCAGAAAAGAAAAATTAAATCAGTATTAGTCAGTGCGTTTCTCTTTATTTAGTGGTGGAAAGTTAAGGCACACAAAGACATTTTAGTGCTGTTTCCACATGTTGTATTTGTTTGATGCCAACCCCTAAAACAACAAAAAGTTCTAACTTTACAAAGGAAACTGACTCATTTATTCATGACAAGTTTTGTTGTCCCAAGTGAGGTTCATTAGGGGGAGCTTTTGAAAACCAAGAATCCTCAAAGTCTGCAGAAAGTCTTCCCATTAAGTTACATATTTTTTTTTAGCTTAACAGAGTTTAGCTCTGCTATTCAAAGTAAATCTTGTTTGAAGCAGGGTAGATGTAGCAGTCTGGGCCTAGGGTCATTTTTCATGTCTTTGCTTTTGTTGCTAGCATTTCTCATGTTTTTCATTTGTTAAAAGTAGTTTAGTTTTGCTTCAGTAGTGAATACCTGCAGGCAAAATGATGCCTTGCTGCATTTTTCTGTCTATGGCAGTAAAATAATTCATTGAAATATTCTGCTTCTCTCCTTCTCAGCCACAGCAGAGGGAGAGAAATACAGTCATGTTTTTCTCAAATATATATTTTACTTTTGTGTTATTTGTCACATAAAATTGCACAAAAGTGTAATTTTTTTACTTGTAAAGGTTGTTAGTTACTAACATGCTCTACACATTTTTGATTAAAATATTTTTTTTTATGATTTCCATAATTCTGATTAATTTTCATGAGGCTGTTTTTTGGCACCTCATGGTGATTCGTTTGGTGCTGTGTGTAATTTCTGTGGACATTGGACTTTTGGAAGAAAATGATTTTCCCAATTAGGCTCCATGCTGAAGTGAAGGCATTTGAGTTTGTTCCACTTTTATCTCCTGTTAGATATTTACAGAGTTATGTAAAGGCAGAGTTTCATAAAATATGAACATGAAAATGAATGCGGAACAAGAAAAAAAGCATAACACTAAATGCCTGATGGAATAACAGCCAATAAACTGTGAAAGAAGCAAACATAGGTCTTCTCAGAGCTTACATTTTAAACCTTTGTTCTCAGCCCGTTTTTTTCCCTCTTTTTTCTCCCTACAGGTGAAAATATGGTTCCAAAACAAACGCTCAAAGTATAAAAAGATCATGAAGAACGGGCCCTGTGGAGCCGAGGGAGATCACCTCGCCCCGCCGCCACCAGCCTCCTCCTCTCCATGCTCTCTGTGGGACATCAGTATGGCCGCCAAAGGCCCGCCTGTCCACTCCGGAGGATACATGAACAATTTTGGACATTGGTACTCTGGACATCAGCAGGATACCATGCCGAGGACTCAGATGATGTGACAGACAGAACAGATGTCAGACCTCTTGGATCAGTTGTGGATATTATACCAGCGAGCTGAACTGGAAAGTACATGGCTAGATGTGCGTTACATTGCTTACAGTCTGAGCCACTTTGGAGGTAAAAATAGTATTGAGTGGCACATTCTGCTGTGCCTGAGAAGACATATTGAGCAACTACTTGCTGAACACTGCAGCTCTGCCAACACAGGACGATTAAAGGAGTGCAGGAACTGCTGAAGTGCTCCTTCACAGCTGTTGCTGAAATAAACTTACGGACATGCAATGTGATTATTTTCCACAAAAATGTATATAAAAACTAATTGGTTTTTTTTTTTAGGGCTTTTTAATATTTTTTTAAGAACTGTAATAATTCAGTTAACCTACTTGTTTGCAGATGTGGACAGTTTGAAGAGCTGAATGAAATAAAGAGTTCATGGGGAGCTGAAGTTTGAGCATCTTTTTTTGTTTGTTTGTTTGCTAAAAAATCCAGCATTTATTGAATGGTGACTCATTCAATAAATGAAAACGTCACTGAAAAGTCCATTTATTTCAGAAACCTCATCATTAAATGTAACACATTAACATACAGGCTATTTACTGCTTGCAGTTAAGGAAAACATGGCATTTAAAATTAAAGCATTGCAAGAAAACCAATAAAGAAAACATTCTATGTTACAGCAATTTGGTTGTAATAAAAAAGTATATTTAATACTTACCAAAAGATTATTTTCAAAAAGGTACTTTTGATCTGATAAGAAGTCTCATCAGAAAGCATATTCTAATTTACTGAATATTACTGTAATCTACTAATATCTAATATTCTGACTCTGTATTCTAATGGGACTTGTTGTTGTCTGATGGTATCGAGTCAGAAAATAGAATATTTAACGACAATTTAATGTGTTAGTTGAGATTAATCTTTTTTTTTTCATTCAGGATGGAACGTTAACAGTGTTCTATCACACAGTTTTTCTCTGTTTCTTTTCAGACAGTACAGGGTGTGATTCTTTCTGTGTGGGGAAGTTATTTGATTTGATGATAGTTCAGTCAGACTGAGGTTTCTGTCCAAAATGAAAAGGTGTTTTATTGCCCTTTCAATTATTGTGTTGCTGTTTACAGTAAAATCATCTAAAGCTGCATTAAGTTCTAAGATAACGAAGGTGAAACATTTAAAATCCCTTGAAAATAATACTCGATTGCTGATATACATCGTCAACTGATTGAGAAATCGATTAATCGTAATTTGGGGTGTACAGACTAAAAAAGAAAAAAAGGTCATTTGCTGAAAGAGCAGCACATTCAGCGCAATAATTAAGTCAAAACTCTACAAAAGTATTTATACGTCTTGCATACGAGATAAAAACTGTTTTCTCTGTAAATCTGTTCCACCCAACGCTCCTCGAGTGGCATTTTAAGGTTCACCTGGTTCAAATTTTGCAGAAATAAATAAATAAAGGTGAAAAATTTTACCCTCAATAGAAATTAGACAATTTTCAGCCAGATGACAGTAAAGGAGCTGATGTTTGTTACGTACTCAAGTTTGTGTTTGTGTGGACACAAAACCTGTTTTACACGTCGAAGCATTTGATGCAGACATGAGAAGCATTTTGCTCCTCAGTGTCAGCTCTGCTGGTTCTCCGGTGGCCTGAGGCCATTTTATCTGCAGTCATAAATCAGAAGACAGAGGTCACGTCTCTTCGCCCAGGCAAACATCTGGAAACGCAAAAAGACTTGTCAGACACCGCCAATGATTTTTTTTAAATGACCGCGTCAATTAAAGGTAATTTAGGATACAGCTTGTTAAATAAAGCTTTCACTCTGACGGCCTAATTATCTGTAATTGTTAGTGGAGGGAATATCTTCCCTCCGCGGGTCCTGCAGGAGAAGCCTTGGACGCTGTGGACTGCATCGGTCTGGATTACTGAAGGCTAATCCTCTCACTGCTAACCGAGCTGGTCAGTTATTACTGCACAGACTGGTGCAGTTTGCTGCTTGTGGTTTTCTTCAACAAGTAGTTTATCAGTTGTTTAAATATTTTCTTGAGGGAGAAAAATAACATCTAACCATTCCAATAATTTTTTTAATTTTTTATTCTTATACATATTTAAATGGATGTGGAATAAAGCAGCAGTGGCTAAACGGAAACATGTTAACTCACGTTATTCACTTCCTGTCTCAAGGGAAGATAAGAGATTTCCACAGTGACATGTTGAAGATATGTTGTGAACCTTTACTTTTTATACAAAGATTAATGTTTCTAAATTTTCTTTAAAGTATTGCTTAAAAAAAATCAACAGGAAACAATGACAGTGTGAAATGCAACAAATTATCATTTTATTTTGAAGGTTTTGATCCTGTGTTCTAAAGTTGTACTGAGGTTGTTCATCTACATACCCTGACGGAATTTCTCACTCTTAAGTTTTCAAAAACTATCAATTGTCTAAAACTATTCTAAAGTTCATATCGTCGGCTCTGAAAGACGACCTCAACTGTCATCACTCAAAAGTTAGTGAGCTTGGGGCTCCTAGGGGCCCATGTGTGTTTCATCCAGCTCTGTGCTGATGTTGCTGGATTCCAGGAGGAAGGAAAATAATTATCAGAGGCTTTGCAGGGGAATATATCTGAGCTTCATAAAACAGTACAGGGGAATGGGAGCAGCATCCAATCTCTAATTAAAAAGTGGCAAATGAGGAATTCTGTTATAATTAAGCCATGGTCAGGTAGACCAGCAAAACATTCTGCCTCAACAGTCAGGACACAAAAGAAAAACCCTCAGAAATTTTAGCTGATATCCAGGACTCTCTGAAACTGGTGACAAACTGGTGACAAAGCTGTTTCTAGACACACAACAAGGAGGATGAATGGTCCAGTCACCAGAGGACAGACATTAGCAAGACAAACAGCACAGACACAAACATGACAAGCTCTGTTATTTGGATTTATAAGATAACATTTTTCACCACGTTTATTAAGGCTGTGTTTGGCAAGAACTCATCCAGGCCCATGATGAAGAGCATGGAGGAGGAAGGACAATTAGTCCCATAATTTGACTGCTTGGTAGCTTCATTACCATTACAAATGAAAGTACAACTGTGTCGATATTCCACTGACATCGAAAAAACACAATTTTGTTTGTCCACTCAATAAGCCACCAAAAAAAAAATCCTCTAACTACTTCCTGTTGTCTTCGTCTTTTCTGCCAGGAGCTGATCACAACTCGTGATGCAAAAGAAAAAAAAACCTCTGTTCCCATTGTAGTTTTGCAAAACACTCTTTATCCTAGCAAAAAATGTGGTTTTTGCATGTTGCCATGTTTCCATTGAGCAACATTTTGTAATTCCAACTTGTGCGATTGGATTGATCGGTGGAACGCAGGTGTTGGTTCTGGAAGGGCCAAAATAACTTAACTAACACCAACGGCATCAAGGAGGAGATCTCAGTAAATTGAGAGTTTTTCTTTTGAATTGAAATGCAGCTGAGGTTTAAGGTTCTTGTTTGGTGCAAGCAAGACCAGCCACTAATGTACTCGAGGCCTTTTGCTGGAGGAAGTCTGCCATCTGACAAAACAAAGCTCCTCACCATGGCGAGGTTAGCGACGGTGGGCTGCTTGTTCAGATTCCTCTAACAGTTGTGCTCCACATGCACAAGTGATGAATTTGCCTTTGTCTTCCTTGATGCATTTTTAATGTTTGCCTCCTGTTTGATCTGCTGCTGCAGAGCAACATCTATCACCCGTTTTTGGACAGCTCCTAATCAGGAAACAATAACAACATCTTCATAAGGCCGACATGATCATAAAAGCGGAGCCAGGGCTCGTCACACAGGGAGCTCTGAGGTTACAACTCATCGTTTTCTTCTATGATACTTTGAGCCCAGCAAACTTTAAATATGCAAATATCTTTAGAGTACTAGAAACTTATTAGGAAAAGGCGTTATGTGGCATTTGTTCAAATCCCAGTTGGTTCAACAAACACCAGAATGTCACTTTTCTCTGGTGTTGGTAACCCATAGAAAGAAAAATAAATGCAAAAACATTTTAGTGCCCTCAGAGAGCATAAACCAAATAACAGCATGAATTATTTCAAAACTGGAATGGACAAACATTTTTGGTAGATTTTATTTAGTTATTTTTTAAACCAACCCTGTTAATTACACTGAATGCCAAACGTAACACTTCATAATAAACTAAAACTAGCAATCAATAAATCAGTCAAGTTTTTTTCATAGCACATTTCAGCAACAAGGCAGTTCAAAGTGCTTTACATCATAAAAACGCAAAAATACAAAAGAACAGTCAACAATTGAAACATTACATTTTGCCAAGTGCAAAATCTAAAACAAGGCTCACTAGTTCCTGCATTTTAATGCAAAGTTGCATTAAAAGTGTCATAATTTACTGAATGACACTTCATGACATAAGCATTCATAAAGACTCCTTCATGTTCAGACAGGTCTTATGTTTATGATAGTGTCATGTCATTCTTGTGCACACACCTTCAAATAAAGAGTTACCCATCAAACTTTCTTTTCAGCAATATTGATTAAAAAGTACGAGCTCCATTGGCAACTACTTCACTTATAACATGGGGAAAATGTCTTGTTATAAGTTAAATAATCTGCCAATAGAACAAGTACTAATTAATCAATATTAAGGAAATATCAACTTAAAATAAGCCTCTATAAAAAGTTACTTTTTAAGTTAGTTTTGTCTTGTGTCAAGTTTTCTATGGCATTTGCACTAGAAACTAGACAGAAATGCTTGGTAGCATTTTGAAGTGGCTCCTGAAGGCCTCAAAAGCAGCAGGCAGACAACAGGTGCCGCCGCGGTGTCCACATGGCCGGGCCCACATGGAGGGCCCACATGGCGGGGCCCACATGGAGGGCCCACATGGGGGGGCCCACATGGCGGGGCCCACATGGAGAGCCCACATGGGGGCCCACAGGCGGGGCCCACATGGCTGTGTCCGCATGGTGGGGCCCACATGGCGGGGCCCACATGGCTGGACCCACATGCCCTGCACAGAGCAGAAGCAGCAGACCCCAGACCAAAGACATGCACAGAGTCAGAGTGCACAGCCACCTCCTAAATGACCAAAGTATAGTTTACAAAAAATGTAAGCGTTTTTGATTTTCCAAAGTACAGATATTTTTGATGTGCTGTAGACCGATATACTCACCCTCATATATGTCCATAACGTCTCACTATATTTAAATTAAAGAGGGAACAGAAACTTAACTGTCGATTGTTTGATCCAGCAGCATGTTTCATCTGTCGTGCTTGTTATAACGTAAGCAGCAAGCTTTGCGTATTATAAATATGAAGAAATTAATCTTTAACGATTAATCTCTTAATGCCTTCACTAAGTTCTTCCTCTGAATTGTCTTCCTCTTCTTCTCAAATCAACAGTTGGTCTTTGCTTCTCCAGTGAGGAACTAGAACATAAACTGGATAACACAATGGCTAGTAAAGAAAGAACTGGCTGATCACTTCAGTTTTACTTTTTTTTTTTTTTAAGGATCAAAGCACTTTTCTAAAAAAAGGAATAAAGAAAGAAGGGCCAGACAGCGGAATTTTTAAAGCTCTTTTATTCCACCACCAGGAGCTGCTTCCTGTTGCTTCGGGGAGAGTTCACACCAGAGAGTTTTATAGAAAACTTTGAGTCCTAATGAAGTGATGAAACCCTGACAGAGCCCCGGTAGACATGGCAACCGAGTAACGTCCACTTAAAGGGGCAGAAGCAGAAAAAAAAGCAAGACAGAGAAAAATAAATCAGATCCTGAGTCATTTTGTGCCGAAAGGGATTTTAGCAAAAAAGAATAAAAAATAAAATGAATCAACACTTCCTTTTTGCCAACAGATGAATGAGGCAACTCTTGGCAAAAAAAATAAAAATACTTACAGATACATTCAGCCATATTATATATAGTGCTTAAAGTACTCCCGTCCCTTTAAATGTTTCACATTTTCTCATCTTTCAACCACAACTTTCCAAGTATTTCAATAAAATGAAATGAATTACTGTTGTTCACTGACACTCCAACCCAGTCAGATGCAGGCTGACCTATTTTACAAAGAAGAAAGTTTGAAAAATGTCAGTTTTTAGATATGCAAAGCTGGTAGAGAGAAATCCTGCAAGACTTTCGCAGCTGTAACTGTAATGAAAGGTGATTCTCCAAAGCATTGACTCAGGGGTCTGAGTACAAATGGACAAAAAAAGAAAAAAACAAGCAGCATGCAGGCTAATTTTCCATGAACTTTAGAGTTATCTGCTCCGTTGTGCTGCTCTGTGACACACAGTCCTGATAAAATACATTGAAGTTTGTGACTGTAGCATGAGAGGAAGTGGAGACGTTCAACAAGTTCTGCTTTCTTAAAGCTTTTTAGGCCCATAAACAAAACTGATGCAATCTGACAGGGAAAGCTGAAAACTGGGACTGATTTCCAGTAGCTGGGGTTTAGGCATTAAACCTAATCAAACAAGTTTAACTATTATGACAGTTTTTTCAGGTGGAGAACAAAATCTCTCATGTATCACAAGACAGTCACGAGTAAATCCCAACCGCAGAAAAAAAAAACTGACTTTCAAATGCTAATGCTAATGAAATGTAATTTTTTTGGCCAATTCTTAAATGCTAACCATCTCAAACTCATGTTAGATGAAGAGCGAATGTGGCTGAGTGGTTACCATCGGTGGGAACATCAGGTTGTTGATCATGTGATTGGGTGATGCAAAAAAAAAATCTGTACATTAAATAAGCAATTAAATTCACATGTGAAAACGTTTGTTCACATGATAATCCATATGAAGCATGATGCGCCATGATCCTCCAACTACTTCCTGCGGTGTTCGTTCTGTCCGGTTGTTGATCATGAGCCTCGTGTGACGCAAAAAGTGTCTCCTTCTCTGTTTTGCAAAATAAACCAGTTTCAGTACGGACAAGAAAAAAAAAAAGCTCATCATGGCGCCAAAACCTTTTATCGACATATTAAAGGTTTTTCAAAATTGCTATGTTTCCATTTATTTATTTTCAAAATGTCAAATTGTGCAATTTTATGTTCAATAGACATGCAGCTAGTGACTGCAGAGTCTCCAGTCCTGGTCCTCTGGACCCACTGTCCATGTGCCCCTGCTCCAAATGAAAAAAGACAGGAAAAAGAATAAAAAGCTCAGACGTCCTGATACATTTAAAGGCAGAGCAATGTGAATGCCTAACAGACAATGATGTGAAAGCCAGATTTAAAATTTGTTTTAGATTTTTTTTTTCTGAAGGCGAGGTGTCCAAAGCGCCCCTCAGTGGCCGTCTGCAGAACCCCGACTGTAAAAGGAAGGCTTGACCCGTGGACCTGGAGATCACATCAAAATATGTCACATTGGGAAAAGACTTTAAAAAAAGACAAACAATTTGGACAGCAGTGTGTACGGAAATCCATAAGTGCCACAATTCAATAGTTTTTAATGTCCCAAAACAGATATTCATGCATTTGAAAATTTTATATAATAGGAGATGCAAGCAGCAAACTAATTATTCTATCACTATCTCAAATTTTTTAAATATTTAAACTACAGATAACACAATAACATAATATGTGTTTTATCATTTTGTCATTTTATCATACACTTTAGTACGGGGAGTGAATACAAATTTTAAAAAATGCCATTTATACGTGATTAAAATTTTAATTTGTGTCACAATTTTAACCAATAAATAATGAATCGAATGAGAATTTAAGAAATATATTAAAAACAATATTTATTTTTGAAAAAAATTTGATATTTTCAAATTTTACTGAGATTTTCACACATATCACTGTTAGACGACAATGGCAGGCAGGTAATTGGATAATATAAGAGAAAAGAGTAATGATGAAGATGAATCATGTCTTTAAATAGTAAATATTAATTTGTTTTCTACTAGTGTGCGTGGGGGCCCGTCTGATGTTATCCTGCCCCAGTCCTAGGAAAAGCTGTCAACTGCCCTGGAGGAAACCATGCCAGCTCTTTATCTGGCTTCACATATTATTAGGTACACAACAAATTATTTCTCATTTATTAGTCAGGTTTACACATTCATCCAAAGTTTAAAGAAAATAGAATCACAAACATGCAGTAACTTTTATTCAAACACAGACTTGAATCTCCCCTCAGCCCACCTTACCCTCACTGACTGAACTCAATGGGGTTTTTAATGGAACACAAGATATCAATGAATGCACAGCATTAACTTTAACCTTCCCGATTAAGCAAAATGTTCATTTCCAGACGTACAAACATACAAAAAACAACACAACAGACCCTCCAGATGAAGGAGTCTCAGTTTTAAAAAATAAAATTAGAAAACTAATTATGTTTACTTCAGACAAAATAATTCTGTCCCAAAAAAGAAAACAACCATCCCCCCAAATTTCTGAAATTGTACACCTTGTATTCTGATTGTTATGTTTTCAATGTACAGTGATTAAAATATATTTTTTTTGTTAAACATATATGTTGTTCAGTTCAAAACAATATTGGATGTTTAGTTTACTTTTGCGCAGATAAAAAAAAAAGGCAAAACACATAAATTTTACATCTTCATTTAGCAAAGTTCATCTTTCAACTTGGCCCCCACAGCAAAATGTTTGTCCAGAATCTGTGGTTTAAATTTTGAATAGCTTGTTTACATTTCAGTTGTGTTTGAATTTGCATACTTTATTTGTTGATTGTGTGTATTTCTTTCTCTCTGTCTGTCTGTCTTTCTTTTTTTTTTTTTTTCTTTTTTTTTTTTTTACATTTTTAAGTTCTTCTTACAACCTGATAATGACAACAATTTATTTACAAGTCTTTACCTCAGACTTGCAAATAAGTCTGAGATAAAGATATTTTATTTCATATTTTTTTAAGTCTTGTCAGGGGGCATCATGTCTTTGTTGTCTCTGGCTGATCAGATGCAGATCATACAGGGAAAGGAAAGCCAAGTCAGCTTTCGGTTTTTGTGACACTTTCAGAGGTTTTCTTTCCTCCTCTGCCAAGTTTTCCTGTCAGCTCTGCTTGCAGAGGCTGATGTCATCACCATGTCTGGCCATCGTCAGCTTGCTGGTGATGAAACCGTGATGATTTTTATCATCTCTGGAGGAAGGAAAACACATTTGAATCACATCGTATGAGAGTAAACGTGAATGCGCCTGAACTTCACACTCCACCTGGTATATTTGTTTTTTTGGCTATGAGAATATAATCTACCGATGAAAAGTGTTAGCTGACGAGTAGAAACTCACAATGGCTTGTTTTCTCTGTGAAGTATCAGTCACAGGTTGCTACAAGTCCTTGTTTGCCCTCCCTGTCTGCTTTCCTGTGATGTTCAGATGCATTCCTCTGTGACACCTGGAAGCTGAGGGGATCAGCACAGGAAGCCCAGAGCCTCAGCACACATCGCTGCTTTTCTCGGGGGAGCTGCAGGTTCCCCAGTCTGAGGCTGCAGTAAACTATGATTACATAATGATGTGCACAGCACTCTGCGTTGTCTTCTAAACTTTTTACCAGCTGCGTTTCCATTACAAATGTGCACAAAACTTTGTCAATATTCCGCTAACGCCGCCCCCAAAAAAACACAATTTCACAATTGCTGTGTTTTCGTTTAATAAGAAACGCAATTCAATAGCGTGAATAAATTTGTTCGTGCATTAAGTCGTTTAAAAATGTACCGTGATCCTCCAACCACTTCCTGTCATCTTCTTCTTCATTGTTTCTAACAGTAGTAACATCCGGTTGTTTATCACCTGACTTATGTGATGTGAAAATAGAGTTTCCATTGAAATATACTAGTTTCATCTGAAAAACAAACTCATCCTGGCTCTAACACTTTTTATCAAATTGACACCTTTCCATTAAGCAAATTTATTTTCGCAATTCCAATTTTTGCGATTTCACCATCAATGTAAACGCAGCTACTGAAGATCTTAGCTGAGGCTTTTATAAGCGCATGAGTCAATATTTGCTGAGTAGTTGCAGTAGGGTAAATTACTCTACCCTGAACAGCATTGATATCCTAAAGGAGAATGGTAAGATGCAGAGATGGATAAATACCATCAAATTTATCTCAAAATGTATCATAAATAACTGTTAAATAATCAGAAAAGTGCTTTTTCAATCAAACATTTTACAGAGATTACACTTTATTGTATCATAAGCCTGGCGGGCCACAAGGCTTTACTCCCCCCCACAAGAAAAAGTTTGTTTGTTTTAAACAATTATCAGAGTGTTTTATTCACCAGAAACAGTGACAGTAAAGATGGATTAAGTTGATGTATTGAACTGAGTGTGAGAGGTGCACACCAGTTGGTCCCTGTACCTACCTTTGACAATTTCAATTCCTACAATTCCAAACTTGCAAACTTGCAGCAAATGTTCTCTTGTTTCCGTGTCTGAAATTTGACTGGACCGTTCTAACACCTGAATCTGCTCTGATCTAAACCATTCCAGGGATGTTGTACTGATGGCAAACTTGCATCTTCAGTGATTTCTATAGTTTTGTTTTTTTACCCCACATTATTGTGCATGCAGACCAAATTGGTCAATGTTGGTTTCACTGGACCAGAGCGCCTTCTTCTGTTTGCTGGATTTTCTCCAAGGCTTGCTACAAATTGCAAACAGGATTTTTTTTTTCACGAATGCTGTTCTTCTGACTGAGTAAAGGCATTGGTGTCAACAAAGTAAATACCAGATCTGAATAGTTGCCTTGTCAACAGATGCTACCAACAATGCTGTGGCCCTGTGCAGAAGGAAATGGCTCTTCTTGTGAGATTATCTACAGATATTGTCAGATTCTTACTGGAGTTGAAGACATGACAGTAATTATTGTTCCTTTGAATCTTTTTCCACATTTGCAGTCACAGCTGCATCTGTGGCTCTCCATTCTCCAAGCTATGCTTTTGTTTCCTTTCTTGTCCTTCTTAGTCGTATTTCCCTCTACAGTAACAACTTCGCTGAAATAAAGTTGGATATCAATATTGACCCAAATTTTAATATTGATGCATCCCAAGTTGAAGTGGACTTTATTTAGGGATCTCAAAGAGAAGATTTTTTACGTCTGGTGATGAGAGAAGAAAATAAATCGTCGCCACAACTTAATAATTCATGGGAACAACTTATTTCATGGGAACGATTTCATTACAAGTCCTGGAAAGGAGATATTAAGTGTTAAGTGGAGTTTTTTTTCTTTCCCGTGTCACCAGACGGGCTCCATTGTTTCCTCTTTCTTTCTTTGATGCAGAAACGATTTATAATGATTTCTTTTCACTTTCCAGTCATCAGCTACTTCATGTTGTCTATCATCCATCCAACCATTTTCTATACTCCTTTGGCCCTTTGTGGGGTCGGGAGGTGCTGGTGCCTATCTCTAGCTAACATTCCGGGCAAGAGGCGGGTACACCCTGGACAGGTCGCCAGTCTGTCACAGGGCAACACAGAGATACACAAGACAAACAACCATGCACACACACACTCACACCTAGGGACAATTTAGAGAGGCCAATTAACCTGACAGTCATGTTTTTGGACTGTGGGAGGAAGCCGGAGTACCCGGAGAGAACCCACGCATGCACAGGGAGAACATGCAAACTCCATGCAGAAAGACCGGGGCCGGGAATCAAACCCAGCTGCAAGGCAACAGCTCTATCAACTGTGCCACTGTGCAGCCCGTTGTCTATCACGTAAACTAAGAAAAGTAAATAAGTTGAAAAACGACGGACCAATATCCATTATCTAGCTCTATTGGTCAGGTTAATGATGAATATTTGCACTTTCACAATTTCACTAAAAACGAGAAAGAAGAAAAAAATCAGGACTAAGAAGTTGTGTAGAAATATTTCAAATGGTCTCTCTACATGTTACCTCGTCACACCCTTTTTCTGTCAAGTGTTTGCAAGTTTCTCAACACAGAAGCTCCTCTCCTCTCCAACTGGATCCCACATGAAAGCGCTCGGCTCCCATCTCTGTCGGTGTTGGCGGTGTGTTATTAGCATCTCCTGACTCCGGCGTGTCTGCAGCATCGTCACCTCCCACAGCCTGCTTTACACGAACGCTGCATGTGAATGTAAAATATATAGCTGGGTGCAACCTGCCTCTGTTGTCTGACTCACTCCAACAGGTTTACCGGGAAAGCACCGTCAGCACAACACCACGGTGTGTGTGTGTGCAAGTGTGTGTAACCTGGTTTTATATCCTTTCGGGGACCTATTTCTGTCTACAGTGCGGGATTGTGAGGACCTCTGGTTTGTGTGGGGACATTTCTTGGCCCCCATGAGGGGAAGTGCTGTTTTGGGGTTACAGGTCAGGTATATGATGGTTACAGTTGGGGTAAGAGTTAGATTGTAGAAAATGAATAGAAGTCAATGTAAAGTCCCCACAAGACGTGAAAACATGACTGAACGTGTGTGTGTGCTGCATCCAGACATAAACACACAAGTACGGGAAGAACATGACCTTTTTATTTTATTAAATGAAAAAAAGTTCGAAAAAATACTTAAAAGGCATTTGGAATTATATTTCTTTATATCTACAACTTAAATAAAAGTTGTAGATATCGGTACTCAAAAAACTTGAGTACTGATCAGAATTTTTTCATAAATCTTCCAGCACCAGGTTTCAGCTTTTATTAACTTTGTTAGTCGTGTGGGCCTATTTTCACTGTTATGAATAAATGGAGCATTTTGGTGATGAACTACAACATAATAAGTGACCGACTCATGATTGTTAATCAAAGGTAAGTAAGAAAAAAAAACGTCATTGTGATGACATCACGGCAACTGTCTCATTTCAGAAGTTGAAAAATGGAAATTAACATACAATTTCACTGGACGGTTTTAAAGTGCTGCAAAAAATATACCAGAGTTGTTTGTCTTGTTTTTCCTTCCTGTCTTCTGCATGTCGTAACCAGCTCTGTTTATCTACTGCTCACACTTACGCCATGCACATATTCTATCAGAGCTGCAACATCTTAAACGCCTCACATGCATGTCTTGGTATTCAGTACTGCATGTGCGAAATCCTTTGAAGTTCTTTGACTGTGAAATGAGTTGATGAGGGATCAGGACAGACAGCAGGATGTCCGCTCTCATACAGAAGCTCCTCAGGATGTGACTCAGGTTCTGTTTGCTCTGCACCACCAGATGCTTCCACACAGCTGCTAGACTTCTTCAACTGGGCTTTTCTGTAAAACACTGACAGAAATACATGTATAATAGCCAGAGTTGGGTAGTAACTAGACAACATTTTTGGGGGAAAAAAAATTACTTTTAGGAGTATTTTTACTACAGAGTAATTTTATTCTTTCTTGAGTAAAATTTCTGGATTCTCTTCCCACCGAATGTACTTCAAAAATATGTTGAAGTAGTGTTTCTTTTACTTGAGTTCAGTTTTTGCGTACTCCCCCCAGCTCTGCTGCTATCCTAAAATAACTCGGATCTATAAATGTCATGACTCATGTTGATGCTTTCCTGTAAATTTTCAAACTGCTTAAGGCTGAAAATGATTTATATCTGGGCAGAGAAGCAATGCGATAAAAAGAAAACAATGTCACATTTGTAGAAATGCAAAATTTCATTGTGGTTCAAAGAGAAATGCTATAATAGACCCAATGTTTATAACACTGGACTCACAGAGGAAGGAAGAACCAGAATTTTAACGATGTTCTCGGGGAAATGTTGTTTGTTACAGTGAAGCAAAACTAAACTTTTTAATACCATTAATTAAAACCAAAAGTATTTCAGTAACTAAATTGAAACACATTTTCTAGACTAATTATGCTCACAAAAGAACATGCAATTAGTTTAAGCCTGTCCAAGTACCAAAAACTTCAAATATTTCCTTTGTGTTGTTCATAAATGAAATGGTGGCTTTTTGAACCTAAAATTGTTTCTTGGAATATTTCTATTTAGGTTACAAAAATCCAGCTCAGGTTTGATCTGTTCAAGAGGTTTTTAAACAATTGGTGAATAATTGTCCAGCTTTAAAGAAGATTCTAGAAAATTCTGGGATTTCATTTGACCAGAATCCAAGTCTGGATAAGTATGGGACACATAACACTGAGGACTGAAAAGCTTAGGCTTTTCCAGATTTTATT
Organism: Phalloptychus januarius; assembly: GCA_902982915.1. Lineage (NCBI taxonomy): Eukaryota > Metazoa > Chordata > Actinopteri > Cyprinodontiformes > Poeciliidae > Phalloptychus > Phalloptychus januarius. Next base: position 1,618,165 of record CADWAE010000476.1, read on the forward strand.
ATTTGTCCCATTATCTAAATTCCAAAATATATTAATATTTTAATATATTAAAATGATCTGGGCAGATTTGTGATTGACTGCTTTCACATCCTCTAGACTGCTCCAGTTCAGGCAAAAACCTGAGATTGATCAGTTTCTAGTGGGTTACATGTTCCTTAGACTGAAAAACCCCAAAAGTGAAATGTCCTAAAACAAAATGCCTAACAAGGTTATTAGGCATTTTGCTCAAAGTTTATTTATATTTCTTTAAAAATGTATTTTACAAAAATGATTTTGATTTTTTTAATAAATTGAAATATGGCACTTTGATATCCAATTTAGCAGCAAGGGAGATTGCAGCCTAAAATCAGAGCTCTAGCCAGAAGACTACAAATTAAACTCAACACAAAAGACACATTAACATCGAATAATAAAAATGTCATCTTCTTTTATCTGCGTGATGGAGATGAAAGACGACGACGACGAGCACAAAGACTCAAACAGGAACTCAGAAATGTGAGAAAACACTGGAGCAGACATGATGACAGCCAATGCTCAAGGGGACATGCTAACGGCTAACGCAGCACCAAGAAAAGGAATTGTCCATTTGCTTTGGGATTAGCACTTTAGTTTTTACTCACTTTAAACATGAATTTGGTTTGGGGGGTTTTTCAGTGTAAAGCTGATCAACACTGGATATTTTTTTCTCTGACATCTACTCGCTCTAAAGCTTTAAGCTTCTCTATTTATTTGTTTTTCACCATTCAGTTTTCATTGCATTGTCTGTTTTCCATTTAATCAGCGGTCATTTGGTGATTGTCATTTAGAATTTGTTGTCAGTTGTTTTGATCTGAAAAGTCCCAATCATTTCAATCCCTAAACCCAGCAATTTCTGATACTTACTCTAAAGTTTCAAATAATAAAAAAAAAAAAAAAAAGAAACAAAACCAATGCCTCCAGCCAGGAACGTCCAGAAAAAGCACTCCCGTCCAATTCTACTAGCTCCATTACATGACTGCCATATTCATCAATTTTTCCTCAGTTGGAATTACTGTGAAATGAGTCAAATGTGTCAAAAAAATAAATAAAAACAGTAAATAACTGTAGACTTTAATTCAGAGCTTAAAGGAAATGAAGCAATGTGCAAATGTGTTCCTTATTTAATTTATTAACATAATATTTACATGAAATACTTTACAGCATGTTTGGTACAGGCTAAACGACTGGCTAGTGTAGCATCTTTGGGACAGATAACTGTAAAATGTGGCCACAGAAAGCAGTTGTCTTCATGTTCCCTTTGGCTTTTTCTTTTAGAAATTCAGTCAAGACGACTTAAATAAAGACAAGTTGTTTTTTTAAAATCTGTTTAAATAATAAAGATTCAAACACATCTATTCTCCTCATGCTAATAGGAACGTCTCCAGCCCCTTTTGCTTTCATCAAACCGCTTGTCTTAAGATTTGCTTTCTGTTGGAGAAGAGAAGAGCACAGAGTGAACAGAGACAGTGGCATGAGGAGTACCAGGTGAGTGGTTTTAAAGTTCCCTTGCAGGGCTGCACTGCCGGCGTAGATAAGGACAAATTCCAAATGTCACGAAGCTTTGAAAAGAAATGAAATTTGACTCAGATAATGACATTTCTGACACGCTGAACGAATGACTCATATTCTGTTATAATGAGCCTTTGAGTTAACAAGTCGTCCCTTAAAAATACAGTTTTGGTGTTATCACTTAGCCCTTTGGCCGTCACCACCAGCAGGACTTTTCCTCAACCGAATTGGAGGACATAATTAACTTTGTACCCAAAAACACTATCAGAAAAGGTCTTCTTCTCCCTGCAGTGTTGATAGTGTAATGTAAGGCTCAGAATTATGGAAGGAACTTTCTGAAGGAATTGAAACAGGGCCTGCCAAAGTGAGCCCATCGGTTGGAACCCAGTGTTCAGATGCTAAGGATTAGCATCAATGCTAAAGTAAGCTGCTGTTGTGGCCATTCAGCGAAAGGTAAAGACTGGGTTGATCAGTACTGGTCAATGTTCAAGCACAAAACAAAGGAACCATGAGTACAGGAACCCCTCCCCAACCTGTTGCTGGTGGGATTTGTTCATTGCTGTTGTTTTTAATGCCACTCTTTTGAAGGATCACTCTAGAAACGGTTGACGGAGTCGGTTTTAGGCATTTCCGAAAAAGAGTTGATGTGCACAGAGGGAGATGGAGACACATTTGCAGAATAAGCTCCAGCGTAGCAAATGCTCCCAGTCCAAACCTCCAGCGCAGATGGGAGGATTCGCTCCGTTTTTCTGAGACGTCCGGTCCATGCTGGTCTGCAGTCAACATCTGACGAAATCACACTTTGATTGGCACCAAGCCAGTAAATGGAAACACACTCTTTTTTTCCTTCTTCTTCTTTGTTTTAAAAGTTTGCTCAAAATTTGCTTTACATTTAGAAACAGAGCTGCTGCCTCCGCTGGAAGCTGAGACCCCTAATCACACAAGGTTTTAATATTGTGACAGTCCTTACATTTGATTGCAGCATTTCTATACAGAAGAATATAGATGAAAAATAAATAATGAAATTTTAGTTGGAGTCTTAGCTCAGTTTAACACAAAGTCCGTCAAACTGTACAAAGTTTTTTTTTAACTATAGAAAAAAAAAGAAAATATTTACCTTGATAGTCTTTATGTTTGGTAAAGTCCAGCAGTGAGTTTCAGTAGCACTGTGTTTCAGTAGGGAACAGACAGAGGACGCGTCCAGAACATCACTTATTGGAATGCCCAAATAATTAAAAGATTTTTACGTTAAATACGGAAAATTTTCAAATAGAAAAAAAAAATAATAATAATAATAATTCACAAAATATTATCAGACTAAGCAGTGCAAAAACACTTCAATCCATGTGATCTCCCACAAGAACATCAGTCTGACTTGGGAGAAACGGAAGAAATATTCATATATTTGTATTTCTACCAGTCATTGCTTGAGTCTGTTCTCTGCCAGGTTATTTGGGGTTACAGCAAAGCTGAATTTCCTCTCAAAAGGAGAAAAAAAACAAACAGAAGGTCTGGTTTTTCAGCACAAATGCTGTTCAGCGTCCAGATCAGTGGGCTCAGTAGATGGCTCGCATACTCTGTGCGTCTGATGGCGCTGTTGGCGGCGTGTGGTGCATCTGGCCTGACTGCGCCAAGCCTAAGTGCGCCCCCTGCTGCTGGTACCAGTTGTGCTGCGTAAAGTCATCCATGTAAGCCGGAGAGGAGCTGATCGGGGGCTGATACGGACCCTGACCCCTGCTGGCCGGATCCAGCATTGCGCTGTTCTTGAGGCCGCCGCCGTTTGTGTCGTTGATGCTGCTTATGCCATTGCTGCTGCCGTTTGTGTTGCTGTTGTTGTTGTTGCCACTGTTGCCAGAGGCGCTGTCCCACACGGCCGGCGACGGGGGAGAGTTGCAGGCCATGGAGTCGCTGGCGTCTGGGCTATGTTCACAGGGCATGTCGCCGAGCGGGAACTCGCCATTCTTGTAGAGCTTCTTGAATTTGGAGCGTCGATTCTGGAACCAGATCTTGACCTAAAACAGAGAATATTTCAAAACAAACCGTGAGGATTTTTCCAATACACTTCACCATAATCTACAGAAAGAAGCAAAGCAATTTGTATTAAGTCTTTTTTATTCAAATTTATAAGGGATGCATTGATATGAAAATTTGGGCCGATACCGATAATTGATATTACTACTCCTGTGATAGCTAATAACTAATATTTATCAGTATACACATATAACATGCATTATAAATACTCCTCTGCACCACATGACCACATGGCCAAACCCACACCCTTCCATAAACACAAACAGCAACAAGATGGAAATAAACATCGCTTGTTAATATCAGCCCAGTTTTACTTATCGGTCCGGTACTGAAATGTAAAAAAAGAATATGGCTAACATCGTCCTGTACTGATGCTAATGCCAATGTATTCTGCGTCCCTCAAATTCAATCATAACCTCTGAATCCTCCTGATTATTTTCAGCTCCATTGATAAAGTTTACTTGTGACTTGAATCTCCTCTCCACTCTCAGGTATCTTCAAACATCCTACATCTTCCAGTCTACCATGTTTAGCTTCCCTATGACTGAGAAGAATCACATGCCCTCAGGCTGATGCTGCCACCACCATGTGTCCCTGTGGACACCGTCTCATGACCCAAAGAGAGGTACGTTGCTGTATCAACAGGTTGCTTTCTGCATAAATAAAGTTGATCAGGATATTTCATATGCTTGTGAGAGTCACTCAAGGATAACACTGAGCAATGATCTACAACAGCCACAATAAAACAAACCACACGTTATCACTGCAGCAGAGGTGGCTGGCAGTAAATCATTGGTGTAAAGATTATGACTTCAGATAACAACAACAAACAAATGAACATAACTATCAACTACTGAGAAACTGTCCTGGCATTTTGTATCTTACCTATTATATTGTAGATTGGTTCAATATGTCTTATTTGTACTAAAAATATAAACAAGACATATAGTAATGTTTTTGTAAGTATTTTCATGTTATTTCAACTACTGTAGCCTTAATTTTTACAGTGCAGGTTTCATCTGATTTAGCTGCAACAAAACAGCTAAAAGACCTCAAGCTTAATTTGAACTAAAAGCAAAATGTGTGCATTAAAAAAGTTGAAGCTACACCTGAAAGCAGCAGTGTGTCATTTTTATCAAAAATATATATTCTGTTTTTTTTTTTATATTTGTTTCAACTGTCACCATGTGACAGTACAACATGACACAGATAATCTCTGAAAAGATCAACCTAATTCACCTCCTCCCTGTGCTGCTATTGCTGTCTGAAGTAATGCACTATTACCGGTAAAGAACAGCCAATCAGAGCCAGGGGGAGGGGTTTATCACTGTCAATCAATCTCAGAGTGTTAATGGTGGAGAAACAAGAAACCGCTACAGGAAACTTTTCATCTGCTGTCATCAGTGGCCATGCTAATTAGCCTTCGCATTCGGGACAGGCTCTGTTAGCTGCAGCGTAGTAAAGGGCAAAAGAGGAGGGGAAGTAGGGGATGAGCAGCCCCATATAGAGGGATGATTGACAGCGCTAAGACCCACCTCCTAACTGTGACTGGTTGTTTCTAGTTAGCATGGGGGTAGCACAGATTTTTCTCACACCATACTGTTATGACATATTTTTAGTAAAAGTTACATACTGCAGCTATAAGTTAAAATTATTTTCACCTTCAAACCATTCAGCAAATGTCCAACTACATTTTGACATTCGCACATACATTCTTAATTTGTTTGTTGTGAGCAATGTTCAGTGAATCAGATGGTGACGACTTCGTCTAGATGAACAGTTCCGGCTAACAGGTGACTCCCATCCCTTCATAAATGTCGCGCCACCTTAAAAACATCACCAGGTGTTTTTCCCAGGCAGTTTCAGTTTGGTCGTTGCATTTTTCCTCGGAAGAGTCTTTTGTTTCCACACAGAAGTGAACAGAACAAGGCGGCTGACTCGCAGCGTTTACCTGCGTTTGGGTGAGGCCCAGTTGCGCAGCCAGCTCAGCCCGCTCTGGCAGGGCCAGGTACTGGGCCGACTGGAATCTCCTCTGCAGCACGGCCAGCTGGTAGCTGGAGTAGATGGTCCGCGGTTTGCGGACCTTCTTGGGTTTCCCGTTGACCATCCGGACTTCCAGGTCTGGTTCCTCTTTCACTGCACCGGTGAGGGGAAGAGGGGAAAGAGGATAAGACAAGAAAATAAACCATAGTCCTGCGTCTCCTGCTTTGTCACACAACATTTTCGTAAGAGCGCTCTGGAGCAAAGACTCCGAGTTGAGAAGTTGTGGCACAAAAATAGCCGTGGCTTCTATAACACAGAACTTTCAAAGAAATTCCTCCCGCACTGTGAACTTATAATTTGGTCTCAGAGTTTCCCACAACTGGGGGAAGGAGACAGAGATTTATAGGTACTTTTGCAGTAGCCTGAAGGCCTGCCTGTGTAGAACACTACCAATTTGTTCTGGTATTCCAGCAGCAAATGTTCCATGAAAAACAAATTCTTCAGTAAAATTCCCGCAGAATTAAAACAATATACCTGCTTGATTGGGAAGAAACTCTCCACCGGGAGACGACGACATCAAGACTCTGCATTTCACTCTGCTGATGAAAGCTGATCTTAATCCCTAATATATCAGCTTAATGGCATTTATAAGATTATAATTATATTCTTAAAGATTGAAGTTTACACAAGAGACAGTAAAAGACAAGTCAAGCCTGTGCAGCAGTCTTAGAACAGCTGACTTTTCACACATCGTCACTTCCTGTTCGCTCACATATGATGCTATGAGAGAGTTTCTGATTTCAAACTCAAACTTTCCAACTGCCATACTTTAGAGTCCTTTAATAAGCTGTCGGAGAAAGTGCTGGAATCAGAAATCCTGTTAAACGGTTTGAGAAAGCATTAAGTAACATTGCTGCCCCTCCCCCACCGGTTGCTGCACACAGCTGGTATTTTATTTCTAACATTTCTAAGGATTAAAAATAAACAGACTAAGAAAATAAATAAATAAATAAATAAACCAAGAGTGCACCATCTATCTCTCCTTTTATATTCAGGCTGTAGCGACAACAGGGGGTCTGCAGGTTTCAGTGGTTAAATTCAAGGGATTTTTAGAAAGTTTTCATACCACCTTAAATAAAATAAGAACATAAGAGTGATAAATATAGGTGATGGTTGGGGGATTCTGCTGTACTACAGTCAAGATTAGCAAAAGTTGAGATTTCTGGGTTTGTTTGTAGCTCTTAGCGTAGCTTTGTACTTCTCATTCTGCACATGGCGCCCTACAGCATTAGCCTAAAGAGCCTAGCTTAAAAGTTTGTTATTTTTTTGCAGAGAATTCACCTAGAACCAGAAGTGAGCCAGTGGCAAAAACGAATGTCAGCCAGCTAAGAGGGGGTACATTTGCACTTTACCCATAATGGACGCAAAAGGCTAGTTTGTTAGCTAGCATGAGTGTATTAGCAGCTAGCTACGGAACCGCCTCGTGTCACAGCACGCAAAGAACGGCACATGACTCAATGTTTTCCTTGACAGAAAAGTCCTGCGAGAAACAAATCCTGAATATCTGAGAATATACGACTTCAAACAGTTGTGCCACGTCACAAGATCTGTGTCTACGTACAAAATTAAGGCCAGCCTGCATTTGTAAAAAATTTTAAGGCCTTAATATTTTGTACATGAATTTACAAAATATTCATGTACGGGCGCAGACAGCCCGTACAATTATCAAGCTAGGAGTGGTACGTCTGCAAAGTGGCTAGCGTTTTTTTCCTTCTTGTAACATTCCATGGTCCCTCGGCTGATCTGGGGGCGCCAAGGTTCTGGATGTGCAGATTATGACGACGATATTCCATGATTGTTTTTTTTATGTCAAAAAATGGATTGGCATTTTCTCCAATTGTATGAAGCATAACCCGCCCCCACCTATTGCTGTAGACTACTCGGATTTGACTTTTTTTCATTTTCATCAAGACTAATGAGCCAAAAAAAAAAACACATCAGTCTTATTAAGCTACAGTTAGCAAAGCTATGAGCAGTGTGTTAGCAAAGCAGCTAAACTGTTCTGTCCTGATGTAGAAATCAGTGTTAGAGCTGAAAATGATTTTAGTGTTAGAACAAGCTGTGCTTTCTCTGACTTTTTAAAGTCAGTCAGCACTGACACACATGCTACCACATGTTGCTGTTCGCTGCTGGTTCGCTGAGGGACAGTTAGGGCCGTTTCTAAGTATTTTTGGTCCTGACATGTAGACGTTCATGGTGCGGTAACTGCAGGAGAAATAGTCATCACTCTTCTTGAGGTAACGCTGTTTAAAAACACAACTGACAAGCTACCGGAGCAGACAGCCTGACTAATAAAGCTGCTTCCTCTGAAAGATCAGAACAACCAAACATGGCAGAAAGATTCGGTGCCACTGAATCTTGAAACCTACATGTCTAAATCTGCCCATTAGAACTAAAATGATAGTAAATAAATAAATATACATTACAAGTTTACAACTGTATTATTTTTCACATTGCAATATTTTAGTAGTCGTGCGTTCTCCCCTTTCAAATAAAAGCATCCAGGTGAAATTATGCATTTTTGTTTTCTTGTGAAAAATGTTCTGAAGGCTCAGGAGGAAAAGAAACATTCCCACATAAAAATAGGAGGGTAACATGAATATTTACATAAATATTAAAATAGTAATTGTTAAGAAAAGTGCCACTGCAGTTATCGTATCGTGTATCATTTATCGGGAAAACATTTCTAATCATGATAAGGATTTTGATTTATCATTGTCTTGGTAAATCACAATCAGTAATGTTAAATAAAAAAACAAAGCAACAAATGTTATTTTCACAATATTCTCCAATGTTCATTCCACAGGAGTGTAAATAATTATCTTAATTCTAACATATTATTATGTGCAGCTATAAATCACACTGCTTTCAGGAACAGGCATTCTGAAGCGCATTACAAAGGGAATATTTTTCGAGAACAGTTTTTATGTTTGTGGCGCTACGCCACGCGTTCACGGTCATAACGTTACCTAAAAAAAGAAGTCGTACGTAGTTTTTTATTGCTGCAACAAAAATATTGCGATAAAATTCAAAGTCCATATCGCCCACCCCTGCAGCAGACTTCCCAGAAATCCTTAAAGTGGCATTAGAGTAATAGATCGCCAGATTACTGGAAATAATCTTGTGAGCTAAAAACAGAGCAAATCTCGGCTTTAGGTTCAGTTCAGGAAGCTGAATTTATAGTCTGATTGAACTCAACTGAACCTATAAAAGTCACTTAAAAAAAACTAAAAAATCAACAACGACCAAAAAGAAAGTAAACCAAAAACAAGTATTTGGTCCAGGAAAACAACTGGTGTGAAAGATGAGACCTTTAGGAAAACCTAAACGTCAAAGCAGTCTGAACGCTTTCAAGCAAAAGATCCTGACAGAGGTTTGGCTTTTATGATTGCAACATTTTATATGACACAATACCTCAGAATGCTCAGCAATATTCTGTAACAAATTGTTTTTTTTAACGACATGCTGTAAAGTCAAAATTAATTTTAAAATGTTGGACCTCAATGTTGGATTTCCGTGCACGGCATGAGACACAGGACGGCTTTCTCATTGGCATCGCTGTTTGTTTATTTATTTGTTTGGGCGTGACGCCCGGGCCTCGCGTGATAAGGAACTTTTCGCCGGTGGATGATTCAAAGGCCAAGGCTGTCTGACATGCCGTGACACCTGATGTGCCGTGGCTGTGGGCCAAAGTCCCCCGGGGCCAGTTCCAGGAGTCAACTCCCAACTGGAATGCCAAACTAGACCAGTTCGTCTAGTTTGTTTTCCTTTCTCCCGTGAACCGAGGTGCCCAACAAACCTTGAGGAAGAGACGAATAAAAACAGCTTTTGGAGGGAAAGTTGAGCTCATGCTCTGCTGTGCATCTTAGAGAAACACTTGGATTTTTGTGCGACGTTACAGCTTAGTCACGGAGTCTGTCTTTGGTTGACACAAACTAGTTTTGTGGCATCCCCCGACTCAACCTTCAGGCTAAGAGCTAAATGATATAAAATGGTTTAATTAATACATCACCCAGCAGTCTTCGGCTTGGCCTGTCATCTTCCCCCCAATTATTGGATCTCTCAGCATCAACAATGAACTACAAGCAACTACTAACCCTCAATTAGCTAACAAGCAGACGATGCAGCTCTAATTTGGCATATTTAGATGTTGTACATTTGGAAGGAGCAGACAATGGGAGGGATGGTGGGCTGTCAATCAAACTTTTCCATGTTGGATAACATTCACCTCAACAGACAAGGCAGCGCACTTTGGTATGTGAGATGAGAGTTTAACCGCACCTTGGAGAAAACTAAGAACCCCCTGCTTTTAAGATGTGGAGGTTTAATAAATCACAACAACCAAGATAAAAATACAGTCTGTCTGACTGATATTACAGATTTATGCTTGTTTTATTCTAAAGCTGTGTTCAAACAGCAGATTTGGATGCTTAACTCAGTGTTTTTTTGTTTTTTTGCAGAAATGCAAAAGTTAAAAAAAAATTTTTGTGTGGTCATTGGTGGAACTGAACGATGCGACCGCAGTCAGACTCGCATGAGAATGGCTTACTATCCCAAAACCGACGTGCAAAAACAAAAGCAAAGAACACCGTTTACAGATCGTTAATGGATCGACCTAAAAGTTATTCAGCAACTGGAGCCAACAGCATTGTGACAAGATTCTAACCAGAAGAAAAAAGATAACAGGGCTTCTCTCAAAAAACTTCAAACTTCTCTCAAAAAAAAAAGAGAAGTCTGTTTGGATGCGTAGTCAGAGCCATGAGTGGTGGGACTGGGGTGTGACGCACTTCACTGACACACACACACTTCTTTCATAATTTTATAATTATAGTTTTCAACCGTTGTTTACATCTGGATGTACGTCGTCTGGCTTCTGGTGCAGAATTATGACGCATGTGTCAGTAGCTGCATTTCCATTGCAAATCTGTAAAAAAAACGTTGTTTTCCGCTAATGTCAAAAAACAAAACTTTGCAATTGCGAAAAATCCATTTGATAAGACACAATATTAAATTTGCACATGAATAAGATTGTTCACGAGATTTGTAATTACAAAACATGCTACACTATCATCCTCCAACCACTTCCTGTCGTCGTCTTCTTCGTAGTTTCTGCCAGTAGCAGAAACTACGAGTGTTGATCATGTGGCTCGTGTGAAAAACATGTTCCTGTTGCAGTTTTGCCAAATAAACCAGTTTCGATACGTCTGAAAACCTGAAGCCCAGAGCCAAAGCTTTTTATGAAAAAATAAATAAGATAATTTGACATTTCCATGAAGCAAAATTATTTTCAAAGTGTCAAATTGTGCGATTGTATGGTCAGTGGAATACAGTTGTGGCCTGATGTAAATGCCAGAGAAAATGTGACGCCTTGTTGTTCAGATGCCTAAAAAATCGGATATGAACCCAACTTTGTGCCACATGTGGAAGTGGCACAAATCAGATTTTTTGGGGCAGGGAAAAGATCGCGATTAGGCTGATGAGTCTGGCACAAAAAAGTTGAATATGGGCAAAAAAAATCGGATTCGGATAGTTTTTCCCTGCTATGTGAATGTAGCTTTAAGATGGCCTTGATGGGCACAACGGAACTGAAAACACTCTATTTTTTTTTATGAAATAGAATGACTTTTATGAAATACAATAACTTCTCAGACTTTGCTTTAAAAGATCTCTGTCCAGTGCAGAAGTCCAAACTTCATGTCAAACTGCGAAATAGCCCTTCAGGATGGTGTAGTCATGAAACTCTTAAGTAGAAGCTAACTTTAGATGCTAACAGTTAGCCAGAAGTTGTTTTATTACAACACTCAGAAATCCCTTGTATCTTCTAAGTCAGTCTCTCATAATTTCTCCAAAGTGCTGCCAAGTGATCAGTTTGAAACCCTGCATATCCAACAACTGCTTCCTTTCTTGTTTCAAAATAAGAGCCTCAAACTAAGCTACAGGGCGTCAGTCGATATGCGTCACCGGTGATATTCTAAATGTACTTCAGCACACAAAAACACGGAAACTTAACAGATCTTCATGGGAAATAATTTCCATTGTTGTCGTCACTGCCGTGACTTTTTAATTAGACAGAATCTCCAACAGCATATTGACTGTGACGACGCGTTTTATTGTTCATACGTTACATTTAAGCACAGGAGATCCCTGTTTTAGACGCTCAGACCCAGTCAGAGCAGAACGTTTCCTTTGTCCTAATTCACAGCACAAAGGAATGAAAACTTCTGCTTGTGAATGGAACGCATTCATTTTCAGAAGTCAACATTTTTGAGTTTTAGGAATGCTTCCTAAATATTTCATGCTGAAGAGTTCAACGTCTCCTCACATCCCAGAATTCAAAATCCAAAATGGCTGCTGTGCATATAAAACGTTTATATATATATATATCTGATAGTTATCCACATCAACTTCTGTTCGTAAATGTATTGTTGCAAACTTTAAATCCACAAAGTACCAAATTAGCTGTTTTATTAGCTTGGATTGCTACTAGCAGCTAGCCTGATCTCTGGAAATAGCAAATCTCACTGGTTTTCCAACTGCTTTTAGTTCAACATCTAAAATACTTGCAGTGGCCCAATCTATGTGGATAGGTCTAGACTGAATAAAGACTTGTTTATGTGACTGTTTGAGATTGCTGATTTTTTTAAAACTATTTTGTTTTTGGTTTTTTTTGGTATGAGCTACTTTCAGAATAAGCCAAGCATGAAAACAACAACACAGACTCATTACACCTGGACTGAGACGTTTTTACACTAACTACAGAATATTTAAATCACATTTTATGACCTCCATGTTAAAACAAAAAATTCTTAGGGTCTTAGTTTTCCTTTGAATTTTGCTAAAATCTTGTTTCAGGTCGTCAACCCAATAATCCTGTCCTGTGAAAACCTGTAATCTCATAAAACTTCACTGATTTAAACTGCAACTAAACTTAACCAACCCTGACAGATACAGCTGCTGTTTATCTTTAAAAAATCAGATTAATTTTTTTAAGAGAGGGAACAATGTTTCCTGAAGACCACAAGGCCACCAGAACAGCAGATTACCAACCACTTCCGTTTGGAGACAAAAAGAATTAACTTTGCTTCAGTAATAAATAACTACAAGAAAATAACTCCTGATTCTACTCACTTTGAAGCTTCTATTTAAAAAAAAATCTAAAATTAAAAACTGTAACAAAGACACTCAGGAGAAAAGACATGTCAAATGTAACTTTTTTAAAATTATACACTAACTTATTTACATTTTTTTTTACTATTAATTAGATTTTTGCATTATTAATGTAACATGTAAAATAAGTATTTCTTTAAAAAGATGGTCAGTTTGCTCTACAGTCTTTAAAGATGTTAATCAAAAATAGTCAGCTTGAAACAACTTGGAATGGAGTCGAGTCTAGAGCTGATGGGGGAACTTGATGAGAAACGCATTGAGTTGCATGAAGCAGAGGTTTTTGTCTCACCACCTTCTTGCAGCGCGGTCTGCACCTCCCTGCCGAAAGCCCCGTGATCTCTGTACGCCGCGTGCGGGTACGGGTATTCCGCCTTGCCCACCGGGTAGGCGCCGCTGGGCGCCATGCCGTTCAGGTTGTAGTGGTGGTGGTGGTAGGTGTACGGGTTCATGTGCGGAGCCCCGTACGGCTGCTGCGCCGCGTAAAAGTCCTGCGAGTCGTGCAGCGCGCTCTGCCCGCCGTAGAAGCCCGCGTCGGCGGCGGAGGACTCCTGCAGGGCCGGGGGGGAGTCCTTGGTGGAGATGGCGCTCCCCGCCACGCCGGACAGGGTCGGTTTCTTCTCCTCATAGACAGGTGACGATTGACCGTTCATTTTAAAAGCGATCTTTTCAGCCGCTTTTGGAGTTGGCCCCGTTCGGTCTAAACTCCTGCTGCCCTCAGTCAGTGTGGAGCTGGCGTTCCCAAACTCCCTTGACGCAGCAGCCAGCCAGGCTGTCCACCGTGGCGGGCGGCGCCCAACCCAGCAAGAGCTCCTAATTACAGGGCGCGCCGAGCTGAGCCAAGCCAGGCAGGACAGAGAGGAGTGGATGTCTGCTTCTCATTGGCTCCCGAGCCTGTGCCCTAAAGCCAAGACCGTGTTCACTGTCGCCTGTCTGGCTCCCTTCTCCTCCCCGCAAAAACGCACATAAGCCTCTTCATGAGCCGGGAGCCGCGCGCGCATGAAGCGTTGGCAGGACTTGCAGAGAAGTTTCGGACCGGTTTAAAACACAACGGTGTCATGCACAATCACCCAGACTCGAACTTTTCTACGTTTGACACTCAGCATCTTTTGATGCATAAAAAAAAACTCGAGTGGTTTCTGTTTTCTTAAATTGCAGCCCTAAGTTAGACCTCCAGAAGTCCCATCTGTGTGATAACTCGTTAACAGGCAGGTCCGGGGAGAAAGTTCAGAGCAGGATCAGATCATAAAGCTTTGAACATTTCACAGAGTTCTGCTCAAGTCAATTATCTGAAACTGGAGACAGAATGGCACAAGCACGAAACGGCCACTTCCACTTAAGACAGCTTCTTAAGTGCTGCTTTATGAGCATTGAAGGGACAGTATTACGTAAAACCAACTTTTTTGAGCTTTACATCATGTTATAAAGTTATTGGTAAAAAACACACCTGGAGTGTCCCTTGAAATGTTCATGCATGATTGAGAAACCCCTTAATCTCCCATGGCAACGACCTAGCTCCGCCTTGGAGGACAAAGCTCCTCCTCAGAGCTGCAGGTTTGCAAGCTGTGGAGCTTCTCATACAACGCTGCCCCTAAGATGTCTTCACTCGGCTCCTTCAGACTAGCCCGTAGCAATTAGCGCCTAGTGGAAATGCACATCTGCTTGGCTCATTGCAGCAGCTACTCCTCAAAACATTGTTAAAGGGTTAATACAGGAGCCATGTTGTGATGACTTCCCGAAGGCAAAGTTTCAGGAAGAGCAGGAATTTTTAAAGACACAGAGGCCCAACGTCAAGGCAAAGCCAAATTTATTTTAACGTAATTTGTGGAAAGACTTGAGAATTGAAATTAAACCTTTCCTATCCAATCTAACCAAATGTAAGGTATTTAGAGAAGCTAAATGGTATGGGGGAGGGTACAGGGGGCTGAGGACAATTGCTGGTATGTTCAGATTTTGATTTGGGAAAATATTTTCCTTCCACTTAACTTCCTTTGTGTTCATCTCTCACCTTCATCCAAATAAAACACATTGAAGTTTGTAACAGTAACTTGCAAAAGTTACTGTTCCCTTTGCAAGTTACTGGGTGTGAATACTTTGTGATTAAAACCGTGCCTTGCAGAACTTAACTAAGGCAGATAAAGGTTTTTACATGCATAATGACGTTGTGATAATGAGTGTTTGCACACTGGCCTGAAGCTGCTGCCTCTCATTCACATGCACATCCAGCACCTCGTGCTGCCAGCAGTTATTTACTTAATCAAGACTCTTTATTGGGCTTTCCTTCTTTATGAGTAGGTTCCTGGAGCCTGAAGGAAGCCAACAATTCATCCCAGAGGTTTTGCTGTATGTTTCCCAACTGGCCAATATAAGAACGCAAGACCTTGATAGAACTTTGAGAAATTATCCAAAATACAAACTGGAAGTGAGAGGAAACCTTTCCTGAGCGTTGAGGGTTCTTCTGCACTCTGGAACAGCGTGGAACCGCAGCATCTTCCAGGTCTGGATAAAGTGTTCAAGGAAAATGAAAGTCTGGAAAACTAACAACTACAGATTTTATCCCCATCATGTTGTGTTCTCAGTCACCCAGTACTTTGGATAGGACATGAAACAAATGGGGATTGCAACTAAGGATTTTCCACTGCAAGTCTATCCATCTACAGACTTCATTACAATCTCAGATTTTTTTGAGCAGATTCTATATTTAAAATCTGAGCTTTGCAGAAATGTTTTCAGTTTATTGTGAACTTTAAAATGTTTGATGTATGTGTGATTTTCTTCAATGTAATCTTAAAGCGTATGTCAGCTCAGTGAGGCAAAGTCACCTCTAGGTGTCACTGTTGCTGTTCAGAATGTATCATGGGTGTCAGATGTGAAACTTCTGATTTGTTTAGGTAGGAAGGCTTTGGTAATGATCACGCTTTCATCTGCAGATGAGTGATTTTCCAAACCCAACAAGAAAGAAAACAGCTTTACTTGTGTTCTTTTCTCCTTTGGTGTTCTTATTCTAGGGGGTTGATTTGTCGTCTAAGTCTTTCTTGAACCAAATTACCCACTTTTCTTTTGATTGCTAACAAACTTTAAGGTACTTGTCTCAGTATTCATGCCATAGAGTTCTGGGGCCTTTTTCTTAAACAGTGTTGGACCTACTTCTCACGTAAGCATGAGTTATTGATCAGTTTGAATACATAGTACATCAAAACGCTTGAAGAAGTCGTATTAGTTTATGACGAAATGGAAACACACTGAAATGGGTGTTTCATCCAGACAACGACCCATAAACAAAAGAAAATGAGCAGAATCTTGGTTTCAGGCAAGCAAGATCAACGTAATGGAGAGCCCGGACCAGTCTGGACCGGAAATCTGTGGTGCGACATCACCCCTGCAAAAAAACAACAGCTGCAAATGTGGAACCTTTCTGGGCTGGACTACCTGTGCACAGGTGCCAGAAGCTGGTAACACAGAAGTGAAGCATTTATCAGAAAGTACAATGCACAGCAAATATTGGAATTTGTAAAAAAAATTGAAGACCTTGCTTTAGCCAAATATTTCCTTCTCCTCAGATTCTGCTAAAAACAACCGTGATGCATTTTATTTCATGAATTAATTAAAAATTCAACAAACAGCATTCGTAAGACATTTGTGTCTACGCAAAAGCTGCTATAAGGATTTGAACTCAGTCTTTCCAAATACACTATTTTGCTCAAACCTACTGCATAAGAACACTTCCAATTTCTTCTAGTAACTAATTCATTACACAATCTGATTTTGCCTCACACTGTAACCAACTTGATCACTTCTTGCTTTAAAGTTTGCACTACATCAGCAATCCTCAAAAAAGGTTCGGACCCTGGCGTTCTACGGCCACCTTATTCTCACACCTTATGTTTAGGGCCGCGTGAATTCCATGACATGTATACAACATGTCAAGAAAGAATACTACTGATGCAATTTTTGCTTTAAGGAAGGATGCTGATGGTAAAGCACAGAGAAGACCAGAGTGAGCCGCACTGTGTCTTTGTAGAGTTTGAGGAGGTTGTTTGCCAACAAAGTCTGGAGTGGCAGAGAAGTATGTTTGAGTGGAGCAGGACCTCTACAAGAGCCGTGAGACAGAAGTTCAAGAAAGAGGTGGGATGGCATCAAGGATTGGCTCTAAGCCCCTTCTTGTTGGCTTTGGTGATGGACAGGTTGACAACTTGGGTTGGACAGGAGTCTCAGTGGGTTATGATGTTTACAGATGACACTGATCTGCAGTGAGAGAGCAAGGCGCAGGTGAAGAGTAGTTGCAGGAAGACAGAAGACATTTCTGTAAATGAGAGGGGCACCAGTGGAACGGTGACGCTACAGGGAGTAGAAGTAAACGGTCATCCGTCCAGAGCAACTGTAAGAGTGGAAAAGAGGTGAAGAACAGTCTGCAGGCAGGTTGGAATGGTCAAGAAAAGTGTCTAGTGCGATAATCAAAAGAAAGATGTTCAAGACAATAGAGAGATCATGTTGTATGATTTAGAGATGATGCCAATGAGAATTAGACAGGCGGCAGTACTAGAGGTTGTAGAGCTAAAGATCTTGAGGTTCTCATTGGGGGTGATGATGGTCATGAATGAGTACATCAGAGGGATGTTAGAGATAAAGGCAGAAGACTGGCTGAAGTCTGGACATGTTCAGAGGATAAACATTGATTGTATCAGCAGAATGATGCTGAGGTTGGAGCCACAGGGAAGGAGGCTGAGACCAAAATAGGAATTTTTGGACGTGGTGAAAGAGGATATGATGTGAGGACAGACAACACAGACGGTAAGAATAAGAGAAGACGGATGAGCCGCCGTGGCGACCCCTAAGGGAAAAGCCAAAAGAATAGGCCGTCACTCATGGTTTAAGTTTTATGTTAGTTCTTTAAATGTTAGTGTTTTGTTGTAGCTTAAGTTAATTACTTTCACACCTAAAGACTTTATCAAATGTGTGAGTTCAGATTTCTTCTAAAATTAAGAGTGCTTGTTATGCATTATCAAAAATTAGAATTGTGGGGGTGATGTGGTGGCACAGGGGCAAAGCACAACCCACATATGGAGGCCTTAGTCCTGATGCCGGCAGTCGCAGGTTCGATTCCCGGCCTGGTGATATTTGCCGCATGTCTTCCCCCTCTCTCGTTTCCCCATTTCCTGTCCAGCTACTTTCAAATAAAGGCCACTAGAGCCAAAAAATCCTTTAAAAAAATTACAACTGTTGAAGGTTATAGATGGATGCAGTGTTTTTTTTCATTCTTGTGAGTTCAAGATTCAACACACGTAAGTTTTTACAGAATATTTTTCCTTTATCTGACTCTGCTGTATTTTTAAGTCTTCTCTTCCTCTCATTTATTATTCTTGCACATTTGACCAATTGAAGATATTTCGTAGGTCTTACATCAAATACGTTTTTCCTCCACTACATGTTTATCTGTTGTCTTGTTTCTGTTTTTAATCACATCTCTCATGATTGCCCATTTCATACAGTTACCATAGTAACCATGCCACTTCCAACTCTGTGTGCACTAATCTGAAATCCTTAGACCATGAAGTTAAAACCCTCAACTACTAATAGCATCTGTTTTTTTTCTTCTTTATCAATTTAGGGACAGTGGAATACATTCAGGACTATTCCAAAACAATTTTGCCACATGATCTAACTTTGGAAATATATATATTTTTTAAAATTTGCTGTGCTTGAGTTATCACTAGCTGCGTCTCCATTACAAATATGTAAAAAACTTATATTCCAAAAACAATTGTGCAATTGATGTGTTTCCATTAAAATTAAATAAAAATTTCAATTAAAATCATACGTGAATAAGTTTGGTAATGATATAAAAACCATTAAAAAAGAGCCGCGCCGTTATCCTCTGACTCCTTTCTGTCGCCTTCTTCTTCGTGGTTTGAGCGAGTGGCAACAATGTTGATCACATGACTTGTGTGATGCGAAAAATGTGTATCCGTTGCAAAAGAAATTAATTTTGATACAGCCAAAAAAAAAAACAAAAAAAAACTGACAAAACTCATTGAAAGAAAGTTTTCATAATTGGTGTTTCCATTAAGCTGATTTATTTCAAAATGTCAAATTGCTCAATTATATGGAATGGAAACGCAGCTACTGATTCAAACTCTTGGCAAATTAAAAACATAAGCAGCTTCAAAATATGAGATACAAAACAAGTGGAGCTAAACTACAGGTCAGTTAAAAAAAAAAACAGTAGGTTTGCAGTATTTTAAATTGACAACTTATCAGTTTCTTTTTTTTTTATTAGCATTTGTCGTTCTCTAATTCATACAAGGTGAACCCATAAGTCTTTGCAAAATTCAGTTCCCAAAAAATTTACAGCTCAATTTTCTCCAGCAAAGCCAACTTACCCCTCAGAACCAGAAACGTTCTTTGAGGGAGCGTCCGAGCTTTCAGAGGCAAGGATTATTCTGTTCTTACACATTATATATAAAAAAAAAAAGTAAGGGTGGGCGGAGTGGACATATTCAGCCTTGAATGAACAGAGGCGCTTTGAAATTGTATATACAAACAGGTAGTGGTAGTACATGGGGAGGAGGAGGAAGTTCCGTGGTCTTGAGTGGACAGAAGAGCTTGAGGTTCCCCGTGTTTTCCACACCCCCACTATTCCATGTGAAGGAACGAGTGACAGGGGAAGAGGTGGCGGTGGAGGGGGGGGCTCGGGAGGGGTCTGACGCCCTGCAGATTCAGAGATTTATCTGTCGGCCTGTAGTTGGTGTTCCACAACTATAGAAAAATGCAAACATTCAGTTTCAGCGCTGGCTGGCAAATAAAAACATACAGACAAACCAAGCGCCATTTCTCCATCTCTCAGAACAAACCGAACATCTTTTTTTTTTTCCTTTTTTTTTAGCATTGTTTATCATAGATGTATGTATAAGTACTGTATATTTATCCTCTATTGTTATTTTACAAGATTCCCTGATGGCCAGCACAGACAGAAACTGGAGGGGGAAAAACAAAAGAAAAAGAAAAAGTGAAATTTGTCCAATTTTACATACAGTAGAAACCAGCCATGGGAGGAGAGGAGGAAAAAAAAAAACGCAGTGCTGCGATTGGTCCACTAGGAGGAGCACTGTGTGCCCTCATCAACCCCAAAGGAGGAAGAGACAGTGAGAAGAAGCAGGGAGAACAGAGGGCTGATAGAGGAGTGACCCCGTTCCATTCTTCTTCTGTGTTGGGGCGGGGTGAGGGGGGTTCGCCTTTATCTGGACAACATGTTGGTTCGCTCACTGGGTTGAATGTTAGTAATCTCCCTGTCCCCCCTCCTCCGTCCCTTCCAGGTTGAGGTGGGAGAACGAAGGAGATCCGACTGGCCCAAATCCCTTCCGACCAGAGGACAGACACGTTCATTCTCTCTGAGGAGACAAAGACATGCAGATTAACGTCTCCAGCGACAACATTCTCACCTATGGCGCCATAGATGAGTGCATACCTGTGCATATAGAGTGCACAGGTATGCACTCTATATCTGTGCATATAGAGTGCACAGGTATGCACTCTATACCTGTGCATAGAGTTAAAAGCTGCAATGGTGAAACTTTTACCAAAATGTTTTTCATAATAGCAGTATCAACTTTATCGCTTTTAAGTTGTAATGTTGTACAGGTATGGAGGGCAGGTGATGCCACATGTAACTTTTAAGGAGATGTTTTGAAAGCCTGGCATCTCTGTTGGTAGGATAAACATCTGCAGGCTTGCTAACAGGTTGGCTAACATGACTATTGAAAAAGCTAGAGACAACTTGTCAGGCTGTCAAACTAATTTTACAAAGAGCTGAATGGCAATAGTGTAAAAGGCAGAATATTCAGAAAAGCAGACCTTACATTTGGAAACAAATATGCAAAAGTATTTCTTAAGCTCTTCTTTAACTATCCATATTTCCATATTTTCACTGTTGCATGCAAAAGGTTTGCTGAGTTTTATTGGATTTCTATGTAGTAAACAATATGAGAAAGTAGAAGGAAATTATACATGGCTTTTGACAATTTTTCAGATAATGTGTTTTATATTATCAAGTCTTACAATCATTTTTGGGATCATTTATAATCCAGTAAAATTTGTTGTGACATTGCAACTTAAGAGTCAGGAGGCTGTTGGAGGCCACACTAGCATAGTAAAGATTACCGGACAAACCGTCCAGAATGTTCATGTTGTCAAAGGGTGAGTCTTTTGTTTTGTTTTCTGATGTCTTTAAGCTGCGTCCGATGTCGTCTTCATAATCCATTCTACCAGTTACTGCTTTTAAATATTGATCAATTTAATTTCCTGGAAGCAATGTGCTGCAGCTATTTTAAAACAATTCCTGACGAATCAAGGAGTGACGATTCCTGCTCTAACCTCCTGTGAAGACAGTTTAAGAAGGATCAGACCGAGTCATGGCTTCGTAATACAGTTGAACATTGATACTAAGCACACACAGCATATCGCCACTAAAATATCGGTATCAGTCTTGGAAGTAAAACTGGGCCGATTTTAGTAACCGGTGTTTATTTCCATTTAACGACTGAAATAAAAACACGTTTTTAAGGATTATTTTCCTGTCATTTTAAATGACTTCCTAAGAAAAGAAAGAAGAAGTTTAATGAAAGTCAAAATTGGTTTGAAAAAAGTCTGATTTATTTATTTTTTTAAGCCACATCACTCAGATCTATGTATAATATCAGTAAATATTGATTATAACAATATTAACATCAGTCCAAGTTTTCATATCGTTCCAACTCTAAATAATCCAGAGATGAAAAACCATATTTTTGAAAATCTCAATATATAATGTATATCAGGATCAGTTTTAGGAATCATTTTAAGCAAGTTAGGCGGTTGTAATGTGACAGAATGTGAAGAAGTCCAGTGAAAACGTGTGCTGACCTTATGTGAGTTTCTTTGCTTTGTTGTAGAGCGAGTCGACCACTTTGCTCATGTTCTGAATGGTCTCCAGAGCCGCCTTCGTACGTCTTGTCCACCACCGGCTCGTCGAACACGATCAGCACGCCTTCGCCTTGGTCCAGAATACCTGGAGAGGGAGGAAACCATGAGAGAAAGTCCATCCAAGCAGAGGGAAACCCCAAAGATACAAAAAAAAAAACCTCCTACCATGAAACTTCTGATCCAGAATCATCTGAGATAGTTTCCTCTCCACGTCTCTCTGCAACACACACAGTAGACATTTCTCAGAAGAAAATTACGATGACGACGTAAAACAGAGATATAAAGGAGATCAAGGTGGATTATAAGCCTGGCGGGCCACCAGGCTTAGCATTGTTTATTTCAAACAGGGTTTTTTTTAAAGACTGATTAAGGTATATGGTTGACTCTTTGATCTGGGCGAGGGATTGTGCAATAATTGCGCAGTCCCTGCACCTGTCCACTGGTGGGTGTTTTCTAAATTACGATGCCAGCTCATTTGCCTCTGAACTTTTGTAACTTTTAACATTTCTGACGCGAAAACACGGCAGTGGTTGCCATGGCATCCCGCTACCGAGCTCAGCAAGCCTTCTGGGGGAAACGCAGGGAGGCGGAAAACCTAAAGACCAGCAGCAAGGCTTACCTTAGGGAGCTTGATGAGCGAGGAGATGTGTGTAATCTGTTCAACAAAAGAAACAAACCCACAAAGTTTCACCATATATCACAAGCTGGAAGATTTCTGCCGTCAGTGGACAGCGTCTCACCTGCACCCTGGAGAAGGGCTCGATGACGCGGATGAGGTTCTGCTCCAGCAGGTTGTCGTACAGCTTCGTCAGGTGGGTGCTGATGATGGGGTCATCCCTCAGCTCCGCTTTGTACTCTGTCAGCGCCTTAAAGTCGAGCAGGAAGAACGTCGTCACAAACGAGGGGAATCGTAGAAGTGTTCACAGTGAAAGAAGAAGAGAAAAAAAAAACAAGGAAGGCACAGCAGAGAGGCGAACCTGTTCAAAGTCTGCGAGTGATCGGTTCTTACTGGCTTGTGCCACACATTTCAGGGAGTCTGTCTGTTGGGAGGAGAGAAGAAATGAATCAAAGTACATGGAAGGAAAACAATTTGCACACCAAGATGAATTCAAGGAAAAAGCGAGTCCAAACATGATTCACAAGAAAAATGGTGGGTGGGTGGAATGTGTGGTAATCTAGGCGTGTTGAATTGTTCTGCAGACATAGTCACTCTGAACATATTTGTGTTTTGTTTGTTGACTCGTTGAGATTTTGTGATGGAAGCCCAGAGCTACGAGAAGCTGATGAAAATATTTACTTGCCATTAATCGCAAAGAAATTACTAATTTTTAAAAGAATCTTCTTAATAACAGAATATTTTTAACATTTATGATATTCTTATGAGCATAATATCAGTTACAATCAGCATACAGAAATGTAAGCCAATTGTAACTAAAGAAATACAAATCATGACAAATATTGTGCAAGAAAATCTATAAAGATAGTTGAACTACTGGAGAAAAAATTTTAAATGGCTCATGTGCAAATAGTCCCACACACAACAACTGGATTTTACTATCATGGTGATAATTAAAGGCAACGAAGAGACTGAGTGCAATTAAAAGGAATCAAAGTACAATGACTGACATGCAACAATGATGAATGTAATACAGAACTAGGACTGTAAAACTGTTAAAATCAAACTTTTTATTGGGCTGTTTTCACATGTTGCGTATGTTTGATGCAAACTTCTAAAAAAATAAAATAAGAGCTCAGATTTTACAGAGGAAACCGGCTCATATAATCAAGTTTCATTTATTCATTAGGGGGACGTTTATAAAACCCGGAATCCTCTGCAGAACTTCTTCACATTGAGTTACATATCAGGCTAGTAGATTAGACATGTAATATGATGAAATGTGAAGGAAGTCCTGGCATTATGAGGACTTAAGAGAAACTGAGCTGAGTCGTACCTGTCTGCCTGCGTATCGCAGAGCAAGTTTGCCACTGATGAGGGCCTGGACGTCTTCTGGGCTACAGAAACACAGAGAGAGAAACACACTAAAGCTTAGTCTCAATTCCTTCTGACAACTTCACAGAAACCCATTTTTGATTTGTGCGGCTCATGAAGAGTTCATGAGTTCAGTTTAAGGCGCTAGATCCCCTGTGCTGTGAACGCAGCACTCACGCATTGAGCATGATTTTGCAGAGCAGCATGTATTTGAGCGCGGTGATGGCTCTGGGGCTGTCGATGGAGTCGTAGCCTTCAAAGGCCTCGTAAAAGTATGAGTACGCCGTCTTCCAGTCTTTTTCCTCTGCTGCATGGATGATCCCTGGAAACACACATACACATCAGGTTATTGCTAGGCCTGTTAAGGTAACACATTTAGCTGGAGGATAAATCGTCCCAGACGTTACTGTGATAAACGATAATGTTGTTTTGAGACCATTTTCAAAAAATATAAAGATAATGGTTTAATAATGCAAGAACACATTCTCATAGACCAATCAACTTTAAATTCTAATGAACATTCAACACTGGAACTGGAAAACAAATAAAAACAACAGAAAGAACAAATAAAATGAATAATGAAGTCCCTGTTTACAAAACAAGAAAAACGGTCTAGTTAAAGTATCAAGACTGAAGACTTTATATCATCCAGTTTTTAGTAGAAAGATAAAAACAAAAATTCATGCAAAGGGAAAGTTTTTTTTAATTATTATTTATCATGCGATTAATTGATTTATTGTCTTAAGCCAAGTTATTGCTTCACACAGAATCAAGTCTGTTCCATTAGGGCCCCTGCAGGCGTTCCTCAGGGTACCTGACTGCATGTCCAGAGCTGCCTGCAGTTTGGGCGGGCAGTAGATGGCGTTGGCTGTCGTCCTGGCCGAGGTGAGGGCGGCGCGGGCCTTGGGCAGGTTGCTCAGTGCGTGGTACGTCTTGCTCTCCAGCAGCTGGACCTCCACCAGCAGCGCCTTGTCGTCCATCTTCTTCAGCTCCTGGAGCAGCTGGGAGCCTGCGGGGACCAACACACTGGGGGTCAAGGGTCAAGCTGCAGCTCAGACTTCATACACAGGCCACCCTTTCTCCTCTGAGTACACCGAAGTTGCCAAACAGCATGCAGAATTACCACTTACCGAGTTGTAGTGCTTCCTGGTAGCATTTTGTGTCGAAATACAGAGAGATGAGTCGAGCCTGAGGAGAGACAAGACGGAGTTAATGTGTATCTGTTCTGTTGACCTCTCACCTCAAAACCGGGTGAAAACTCAGCTGTGCCTTCTGTTTAAAACCCAACAGCAGAGAGGAATTCCCAGACGGGCTGGACGACATGCCTGAAACACCAATCACCATATGAAGGATAATTACTGACTAGCTTTCTGTTTTAAATATCTGAAATAAAACCAAACTGGCAGCGTGACCCTTCCTGTTCTCTCCACGTCGCTAATCTGTTTTGAAACATGAAACTGATGCGATGCAAAATAATCAACAGCTTGTTGCTAGGTAACCAAAGAGTGAGTGAGATAGTTGATGTCAACCTTGCTTAGTGAGAGGTTGAGCAGCTAAAGCTATTTCTCTGCCTACATTTCCCAGAATGCTACGTGGTTTTGGCTCGGAGTTCAGTGGAGTTATTGAATATCCTATCCAATATTCTCCATTGAAATTGATCACATGCCTATATCAATATATAATGTTATTGATTTATTGATTTATTGATCAGCCCTAACTCACAGATAAAAAAAGAAGTTCACAATGAGTCCAGCTACATTCTGATATCCCGGTGCTCAAAAATCCTATTTTTTGCTCACACACTGACTGCACCACGAGGTCACGCTGACAACACTCTTCAGAGTGGACGCCGTTACTGAGGGAAACAGATCTTAGCTACTTTCAATTAAACAAATTCAGGGTTTATTGAATGGAAGACTTTCACCAGTAAACCGGAACGCTGAAGGCATTACTGCAACATCGCTCTTTGTCAAAAGTTTTTAGCTTTTGACATGCTTGTTATGGAACATCTTGGATTTGGAAATATAGCTACATTAAAGATTATGTGATTGCACATGTTTTCAGTAGGCAAAATCAAAATAGGAAAAAAAAACCCTGCCGTCACACTCGACTGTATGCTGACAGCAAGCGGTGAAGGTGAAGACATATAATTTGTTCACATAAGCGAATTAATAGCAGTTCACCTAAAGCTCCCCAGATAAAACTAGTTAAATCAGGTTCACAAGAACAAGACGGGATTTAATGTTCAAAAAAACTTCAGCAAACAAATTTGCACAACAAAAATGCCTTAATTTTGCATTTTTATAGATTTATGACACAAACTCAAAGTGATGTGTCTCTATTTCTGATTTCTTTTCATCTCTTCACATGTTATTGCAGTGCTCCAACTATGCACGGGAGTGGTGATGGTGATGTAGCTCAACAACTCCTAGATGTCCAGCTATTGGTTGCTATAGAGATGCTTTCTGCCTCTTGCTGCCATTTATCATTCCTACTTTTACCTACTTTCATTTTAATATCGTGAGAGCCCCTAATAATTAAGCATGAAACACTGCAGCCTTTGTAAAGTAATATCCTTAACCTCCGTAATATGCCATCAGAGTTGATCTGAATTCAACAAAAAGTAGAAGCTGTAAAACACGCTTTTTTTAAAAAAGTGGCAGTATTGGACATCCTCACATAACTCCGAACTATGGAAATCCATGGAGTATTGGTGAAAATGAAAAAAAAAAAAAACATGAAATCTTCAAACCCAAATAAAATTGATTTATTTTCCTGCCCTACCAAAACCTGGAAAGCAGCATCTGAGAAAATGAGCAGGACAGCAGCGAGCCACGCCTCACCTCCAGCGCCTGTCGGAGGAACGTCCTCTTCTCAGCCTTGGCCCACTCGATGCACTCCAGACAGAGCTCCACCTCCTGACCTGTGGCTGCCTCCATGTCCAGGAACAAGTCCAGCAGGGAGCGGACCAGCCGGGCTGCTTTGGCCTTGGAGATGGAGTTGAGGAAAGGGCGCACATACTTCAGGAGGCCTCCGAGCTCTGCGTGGAAGGTTTGGGAAGACAAGGTTATTGTTCACAGGGTTCCTCCACAGTTTTCACAGGTTCTCACTTCTTTTTCAGCAAATCTTAAAGAAATCTTATGGAGGACGGATGGAGAGTGAACAGACGGATGATTAGCTATCTGGTGGAATTAGTAAACCGACAAGCAAATGGATTAACAAGTAATAGTCTGAACGGATGGAAAAACGGATTTCAAACAGACTGACAAATGTGATGTCATAGCAGATGCTGTCTCATTTTAGACAACGGGATTTGAAAATGTTTTTTTCAAAATAATTTTTCTCTTTACTCACCAGGTGAAAACTAATTCTATATTTTTTCAAGCTCGTGTGAAAAGAAAGTCAGTGTTTGTCTTTTCTTTTAACGGACGGACAACTTTGAATTTTTGCTAGATATTGACTGTAGAAAATCTGTTGCCATTTTAAAAGAAGTGCTTTGTTATTTCTATTTTTAGATTTTAAAATGAAAAAAAAATTACTATCTTATGAAGTAAGAAAATTCTGCAAGAAAATAAATCATAGAATCATGTACGAAAAACTTCTGCACTAATCTGACTTTTCTTTTCATGGTGTTTCATTGCATTAATGAAACTAACAAAAAAAAAACTGAAATTCAAACTTTTTGAGGCAAACTGAAACAAAACACTTGGTGTTCTGGTTGAACTGTGGTCAAAACAGCCAAACAAAGCTGTTATGCTGCTTCTCCCTCTTCAGTGCTCCTGAATAAGAAAGTGTTCAGGAATACGACCCCAGGCTCTGGTTACCTGCTGCTTGTCCAGTCTTCGCCAGCAGCCCACCCAGCTCCAAGATGCTCTGCTCCTTAACACGCACCGCCTCCTCATCGCTGTCCTGGATGTCCCGTTTCACTGAAACACACACACACACACACCTCCACGTTTACACAGCAATTTTATAATGTATTTGGTTTCAACATGAAGCACCAGTATGTCCGAACGCTGGGGTCAGATTCTCTAAGGCACCGCTACGAAACGAAAGTATTCTATTCCGGACTGACTGGGATAAATGGCAAAGAGCCAAGCGGCTAACAAAGCTGCGAAATACCACGAGTCAAATAAGGCAAGAATATGCGTATAATCCAGTATGAAAAAATAAACAACACATATTAGCTTGTTATAAACTAGCATAACCTGAAAGGAACTTAGTTGTGTAATTCTACAGGGCTGACAAGGAGTGTTTGTAATTTCCCTGACGGCCCTGCCATCTGACAGACACGGGAGAAGTAGCTGCTAACAACATTAGCTGTCAGCTAACGCAACTAGCCGGCTGTCAGCGAACTTCCAGCCAAATCAATGAGACCGGCTAGCTAGCGTTAGCTTAAGCACAAAGCTAGCCGGTATCCTGCTAACCGGCTAGCCAGGCTGCTGCTGACTCACTGTCCAAACAGTACAGAAAGGGTGACGGTCTGCACTAGGCTAAGTCGTGTAGCTTAGCTTTGCTGCTAACTAAACAGCGTACGGCTGATGGACAAAAGTATAGACTTTGCGTCGAATCGTTCAATGAATGTATCCCTACTCTCCGGGAGAGTCCGTTCCATTTACCTATAGAGTGTAAGATATCGATAGAAGCGTTCCGGTCAGTTCCAATAAGAGACCGAGCTCTCTGAAACTCAGCCACAGCCGCGGCTGCCATCTCTCCGCTACCAGCCTCTGCTCTCTGCGTGGTTGTCTTCCGGTTCGTTGGGTCACATGTTCGGTACGCTGCTGCCCCCTAAAGGCTGGTAGCAATATATGGTTGTTTGTCATAGTGAGAAGGAAACGGGTTCATTTCAGGCCATATCTTTTAAACCAGGGGGTTCCAAACTTTTTGTCATGTACGCCAAAAGTAGTCGAATCCGAAGTTCACGTGGGCCTAATCAAATGTAATAATTTTAAAAGCTAAAATCATTAGGTAATATTATTTTTAACCTACTCAACAATAAGCTAAGCATCACTGTTTTAATTGTGCAAATAGTTCATTGTACAAACAAACCTTAAAAAAAGTTTTTACATCTTGGCCTTATAAAAAGAAAGGCATTGGGGGTTTTCCCAGGCATTTCAAACCGGAGACAAGTGGCAGAGTTCAGGCCAAGCAGACGTGGGGAACATGGAGCTAAAATTCACATGCAGGACTCTGGCATGAACATCATGCTTATCCAAATGAGAAGACAACCATCTTTCAAATTTGCAGGCTAAACTGTGTCAGCTGCAGTTTCAGCCTTACTGGAGAGTTTAACACCAGTGAGGCTGTTAAACTCCCCCATCTTTACCCACCTGGTAATCCAGAACTATGGTTGCACCAAACACTCTTGCATATGACAAATTACAATCCTTAAAAGGTTTTATAAATAAGTAACTTAAAAAATATATATATTTTTACATATTTGTTTAAACTGTCACTATGTTATGTAACAGACCATCTGTGAAAATTTTTTACTCTTCTGCTACTTCCATGGTTGACTGGAAACAACCAATAAGAGCAAGGAGGCGGGCCTTAGCGCTGTCAATAATGCTCTGTACCAGTCGTTCATCTTCCCCTTTCCCAGCTCCTGCTAAAGCTCCTTCCTCGTAGCAGTTAGCATGGCCACTGACAACGGCAGATAAACAGATAAGTTCTTTCTCCAACAACTTGCCTGACATTTAACAGCGAGTACAGAATCTTGATTGACTGCATTAAGACCCTCCTTCTGGCTCTGATTGGTGGTTTTTTTCCCCATATGGCAACAGCAGCTTAAGGAGGAGTTGGAGGAGGATGACCTTTTCACAGATAATCTGTCTCATATTGTCACGACATGATGGCGGTTTTTACACAAATGTAAAAAACAGTTTTTTTTTAAAGTCATACACAGTAGATTTAATAAGTCATTTGTAGTGACCATTGTCAATGGATAATACAGCAGCTCAGGAACCACTTGGAGTGAATTTCTTTTCATGTGATCTTGTAATTTGAGATCTTTCACCCTACTTCACTTTAAGTTGTTTATTGTGAAAGTGATAAAATGTGGACAAAGCTCAAGGAGAATGAATACATTTGTGAGGTACGGTGGATAAACAAGTCAAAGCCTTGGGTGTGTCCAAAGTGGGACCCCTGAACTCTTTCCTATGGTCCCCAACTGCAATTCCAAGAATGAGATTTGGCCCCAAAACCAAAGGTGCTTCCCAAAGATAGTCATTATTAATTAGGACAAAATAAGAGACAAAAAAAAATATTACATATGATACAAAATATTCACATTTTGATTTCTATGAAAGAAATAGCTTCATGCGTTTTCTTTCATAGTAAATAGATTTTTTTTTCAAGAATGTTCAAACAGGATGTATTATTTTTAATGAGGCAAACATGAAAAAAAAAATCATTTTCAGGTTTTGCCTCAACACTGATCTATACGCTTGATTTGCTTGCTTAGTTTGTTGTTGAGCAGGTATAAAATGACAAATTTTTTAAAGCGTTTTTAAAAAAAAAAAAAAAAAAAGTTAGTTTTTGGCCAGGAATTACTTCTGACATGATGATTTTGCCTCACATGTCAAAAAATTTGAACACTCCTCCCTTAAACACACAAGACAGTAGCATTTTATATAAAAATGTCTTTATTATATACAAAAAAGAAAAAGAAACTGAAAATGTAATTTCATTCCTGACAGTAGTGCCACTACAAGACGACAGACAGGTAGTCACAAGCCTGGAAGCACAAAGAAAATATCCTATTAATATTTGAAATGAACATCAACTGTATGCATGAAGCTTCTACAAACTTCCACTCACTCCCTCCAATAGAAATAGAAATGCTAGCATAGCATGAGCTACACAATATGTTCACCTGGCAACTGATCATCAGGGAGGCGTGGCTGTCTGTGTTCGGAGTTACAGAGAAAACAGGGCTGTGCAGACAGTCCTCCATGTGCTCCGACACCCTGGCCTCCAGGAGGCGCTGCAGGATATCTGGGCTGATGTTCTTCTAAGCAGAAGAGCAAAAACAGAGACTTGGAGTCGCCACACATCACATCCTACATAGTGTTTAATTCTACAAAATCCATTAAACAAACAGGACGAAGGTTTTTAACCGAGACAGAAATGTCTTCAATTACTTTAAGATTTTGTAATTTATTTTATGTGTTTTTTCCGCTTTTTGTTAAGGGCATAAATTTAAGCTTTAGAATTTGCAAAACAACGGTTCCACCTGATCAGGTTAAAGTATGTCAATGCCAAGCCTTTAGTCCACAACCGCACAACGCTAAATTCCCATGACAACCACAAATTTTTAAAAAATTTTATAAAAAAGTATAACTACGACACAAACCTTAGTGTTGACGTAAAGTCCACAAGGGCAGGAGAAAAAACAGCAGTTGATGCTCAAGTTGTTCCTGTAAGTCGAACAAACATGCTAACAATCGTCTTTGCTCCAGTGGAAAACAAAGAACTGCTGAAATGTAACTTTCTCTGGTTGCCCTCATAGTGCTTCATATTCACACTTACGTGTGACAAATGGGGCAAATGATATGCATCTTATCCATTTCCTCCACGACAGAGGAGACGTACTGCTGTTCAAACTGCAGGTTCTTCTCATACTCGTCGATTATAGACATCTCTGCAGCAAAAGGAAAACACACACAAATCTGATGAGGTTCACACACTGCAAAGTACCAATCTGATTGGTGAAAGTCAGTCTTTTCCAGATAAAAATCTGTGATGAAAAGTATGATTCATAGTTCTATTCCACCTCCTTTACCCCATCACATCCCCTACTTCAGCATCTCTCTGCTCGGCTTTCTAACCGTTCGGCCAGACAAACATTTAATGATAAGGTGCAAAAGCAAATGAGGAGGATTAGCAAGTAAGGGCTCCTTGACATATTACTATGGATCACCTTCACCGCTAGCTGGACAGTGAGCTGTTAGCATATCATTCATGAGACCGATTAGTTACCAGACCCGGGGTTCTTGGACCTTCAACAAAGACTCTTAGTAAGTAATAAAGGTAGTGTTATAGTTTCTTATGAAATAATTGCATTTAATTTCCGCAAGAAAACAACACTAAAGTAGCAGTAATGCGTTTTTAAATCTTTTTTTTTTTCCCCTTCCTAATGCGCTACTAATCCCCCTTTACTCCTCTTTAAGTCTCTCTGGTGGAATAGTTGGATCCTTTTTGTGTTTCTTTTAACCTAACATTAAGAATACAATGGTGGTTCTTTGAAAATTACAAATTTTAGATTTCCTGAAC
This sequence comes from Phalloptychus januarius, assembly GCA_902982915.1. Lineage (NCBI taxonomy): Eukaryota > Metazoa > Chordata > Actinopteri > Cyprinodontiformes > Poeciliidae > Phalloptychus > Phalloptychus januarius. The sequence continues at coordinate 1,650,152 of CADWAE010000476.1, forward strand.
TGGAAATCAAATATTTTACGCTGCCCTTTTCAGTAGGTCAGCTAATATGACTTTTTGAAAAGACTTGGATGATTTAGTCACAAATTAAAAATGTTCTCCAAGGTGTTTCTGAATTGACTTTACTCCGATTCCCCTGAATAAAACACAGTGCACGTTCACCTTCAGACATGAGCTCCTGGTGGATTTCGTCCAGCACCGCCAGTTCATCAGACTCCTTTATAACACTGAACATCTGCGAGAAAGTAAAGACTTCAGCACATGTGTCACGTCGTTAGAGACGGGTCAGCTGTGTGCGGCGCAGCCCGACCTGTGCCACGCCGTGAGGGCCCCACAGTGAGGGCAGCCTCTGGTCATCAGACTGCAGGGCGCTCCATTCCTCCTCCATCACCTCCTGGACGATGATGGACGGCCCGGAGCTGCTCCGCGGCTGCTCGTCTCCCATCTGCCGGTATCTGTCCAGCAGCCTGGAGCGGCTGTTCTTTAGCCGGTCCACACACCGCTTTAAGAAAAAAGCAACAGGAACAAAAGCAAAGCAATTTAAAAACATCACGACAATATTCTAACTGAAGTTAATGTTACAAACAGAATGTCAACATGCTAACTGAAGTTAATTTTACAAACAGAATGTCAACATGCTAACTGAAGCTAATGTTAACGTTTTCCGGCGAACCTTCCGGTAAGTTTCCTTCCATGGCGGAGTGGTTTCTTTGTACAGCGAGCGGTGTCGGTCCAAAGTGTCCATGAACAGCTTTAGAACAGAACACACAGTTACATTTTAAATACAGGGAGACTTCTGAAACACAACATTTCAGTTATTTAACCTCCTTTCCCGGAAGTAGGTCTGCAACACCGAGAACGACATGATGGAATATGTAGTTCTTTTCTTTCTTTCTCTTTGTTTTCTTTTTTTTACCCATAACTTTATTTAATGTTGAAAACTATACAATTACAAGTTTAAACAAAGAAAGGTAAAATAAGATGAAGGATTATGGAAAAATAATAAATAGATAAACATAATTAAGTTGATCAGTTCTCATATAAGCATGCTGCTCTGGGGTTTCCATGACTTTAAGGGCCACCTAAGATTTTGAAGAGATTCACAGCAGTCTAAAGAATGGTTAAAAAAAATTCCAACAAAATTCTAAACCATTCATGGACTTCATTCAGTCTGAAGCCATTTTTATGTTTTAAATCTTTAGTGATATACAGGTTTTATAAAAGTCTTATTTACTGTTGAGCAGATAAAACTAAAAAAAAAGACAGGAAAAGAAAAATCACTATAAATTATTTTTGGGATTTTTATTTAATTAATTTTGTGGCATGACTGTAGTTGAAATTTCTCATTTTGGCCTTTGGGACAAACAGTTTGGATACCATTGGTCCAAATCTAAAGAATCTATTGTTGTGCATGAAAAAATAAGATTAACTGATAAAGGAGTTTATTATCAGATGAAGGGTGAATGAAAAAACATGAAGGTTACTTTAACATTGCCCATGTACCCAAATGTAAGGAAAAACTATCTATCAAACTTTCCAGTTTGATAGAAAACATTCCCTTAAAGCTGCAGAGTGTAACTCTTATCAAAAAGAAAATATGTTTTTACATTTCTGATTAAGACTGTCACCATTTTGTGATTGTAATCCATTAGACAGACAATCTGTGAAAAAAATTAAGCTCCTCTGTTTCCTCCTCCCTGTGCTCCTACTGCCATCTGCAGAAATACAACACTTAGTCAGAAACAACCAATCAGAGCCAGGGGGAGGGTCTTGGCACTGTCAATCTATCCCATGTATGTGCTGCTCATCTAAAGCATGCAGGAGAGCAGAACTTCAGGACCAGAACTGGGCAAAGTGACCAGATTTCTATCAGGTAATTCCAGAACATCAACGTTCCCCTGCTTTAGAATTCCAGAACCAGTTGTTCTGGCGGAACAGCCAGTTTAAGACACTGGACGTGTCCATCTGTCCTCTGCAACTTCCACTGGAAGGGGCTATATTATGTGTTTTCTAGCCACATGGTGTAATTCTATAGCATAATCAAGTAACTGTTACCTTCAGTTATATAAATGCTATATATAAATATATCATATGTGACTTTAAAGAAATTTGACTTCGTAATTTGTAACACCTCTGTCTCTTTAAAACCTCCTGATCTTTCTGAAACTCAGCCAGCAGGCACAACGAGGAAGGAAACGAGAGGAACCAGGAAGGAGTAACTGAGAATACGTTGTGTACTGAGGAGCTTGATTACTGAACAAGGAACAGATGGTTGATGTGAAAGGAGAGAGAAGGCAGCTGAGGAGAGAGAGAGAGACACAGCAGGTGAGGGAGAGCACACAAACTGGATCACTAGGAAAATCTAACACTAACAAATAACTAGACATAAGGAACATAACAGAGCTAAAGTATCTCAGGCAAAGCGGAAACAAAGCTGATCTGATCAGAGAGACTAAGGAACATGGAGTGATAACAACACTAGAATCAAACACCAAAACAGGTCAGGATCTGACAGCCATACGTTTAGAAAAAGAGACAAAACCACCAAAGTTAATTCTGACCTTTAACCTTAGCATATCTGGTTAATTCAAGTGAATGCCTGATGGGACACGTTTGTTTTAAATGTTATATATATATTTTTAAACTATTTTTATGTTTTCTTTGTGTGTGTTTTTTTCCCCCTCCATAGAAGCTACACCTGGCCTGGCGTTCTGTTAGGCTCTCATCAGCGAGTCGTTCTCAATTTTCCACTGGCCTCTTGCTTTGGATGAGCATCCAAAGTCCTCCATTCAGTCCGTTTTCTCGTTTTGTGTCTCTGCTCCATCTCCTCAAACCTCCAGTCACTCTCGGCAGATATCCAGTCATCCTGAGCCGGGTTCTGGATCTGCTGGAGGTTTCTTCCTGTTAAAGAGGAGCTTTTCCTCTCCACTGTCGCCACATGCATGTATGGTATCAGGGATTGCTGTAACGTCAACAACACATTGCAACGTGATCGTCGCTGTGGACGTTCAGGAAGAGTGAACACTGTGGGTCAGCGAGTCGATGGTCTTCTGGGCATCGACTCATAGAAACATTTTGAACTACTTTGAATAATGAATTGAATTTAATTCACCTTTTGATCCCCAGGATTAATTTGAATGTGTGTGTGATTAGACTGAAATTATTTTTATTGTGACATGTGCTTTGAAATAAACTGAACTGAATTTTACCATCTATTTTGTGAAATTTTAGCCATTTTCCTATGAAATAAGCTTTCAGGAGAACAACATGAATTAGGAAAAAGCATAAAACTGCACATGTTCCAAAGTATTCACACCCCTTGGAGTTTGTTTGTTGCTTTGCAGCTGTCTGCAGGGATGAGGAGGGAGTCAGACAGGCGATGGTCAACGGAACAGAATAGTCCTTTAATAATCCCACAGAGGGGAAATGCACTTCCTTATGTATCCCATAATATCAATGTATCTAACAACAGTATAAACAACTGTGTATTAATAAGGTAACTGAAGACAAAACAAAATTAATACAATTGTCCTTACCTTGGTAATAATTTTTTTTTACAGGTATAATAATAATGGGGTTTGAGTCGTCTCCAAGCAGCATGTTTACTTGCTTCTCATTTTGGATCTGTCAATGATTCCTACATTTAAAAAAGCAACAAATAATTTATTTTTAAATAAAATAATGTATATCACTGGTCAACAGTCAAACCATTGTCTGGGGTTTTTCGACTGTTTCAGGGTCATTCTGATGAGCTGAATCCAAAAATCACATTGGCATTTGGATTCAATCAGGTCAACTTTCTGACCCATGGAGCAACATGAGCATCAAAATGCAAGACTTGTTCTCACATCTGGATCTGTTTCCTGAGAATCTGATCAACGAGTGACGAGCAGGAGGAGAAACTCCATCAGGACAGAAAAGAGACAGAGACGTAATGTTCAATTCACATGTGCTTACCCTGATCAGTGTTTATTCAGTTTACAGGAATCCAAGTTTGTAACATTTAATTAATACACTCTGCTAAAAACGTTTTTTTCCTCCTAAAACCTTTTTTTGGATGAGAAATATAACGGAAATGAACTGATGATGTCACAAAAATGTCATAAATTTAGTCAGAAGATCAGCTTTCTCTAAATTAAAATAAAAACCTGACCTGATTGAGAAACATGGATGTTATTTTTGGATTCCGCGGTGCAAAAATAGTCCTAATTCAGTTGAAAAAAATATAGACAAGTTCCGAAAAATGTTTTTTTTTTTTATAACCCAGAGTAATGTCTGTTTTTGACCGGTGAAATGGGGGAGTAAGTCGATTCCCCGGATGAGGCTGTCTAGTTATCCTCTGGTGGGGTTTCACACCCACACGGTGTTCAGTGGATCTGATTCATAAAAACCTGTCAGCAGCTGGCTTCCCCCTCCCCTCTCCCCGCCTGGCCGCAGCAGCAGCAGCCGCCGCCGCAGTTTCAGCACCGCGGACAGCGAAGCTCCCGATTGGCCCCCGCATCCAGCTGCGGGCCAATGGCTGCAGCGGCGCGCGTGAACACCGAACACCAGCAGCAGCATCAACAGCAGCAGCATCCCGGCATCAGCCAATCAGAGGCCGCCGCTTCCCCTCCCACATCCAACCCGAATAACTGCAGATGCCCGCATCCAAGCAACGATTCTCTCTCTCTCTGGCAGCTTTACAGAGAGAATATCTGCCATCTATTTTTGGATTTCATCTATTTCCCCCACACACACACTCACACACTCTCTCCTCTTCTTCCCCGTTTTCAGATTTTGTGTCAGTTTATAGGGATCAGAACCTGTTGTCTGTCCTTTCTGCCTGAAGGTCTGTCCGAGCTGTGAGCAACAGCCCCGACCGACCAAAGGTAATCTCTTCTTAATGGAAGACATCTTCTGTCGCGCTCCGAGGCGCATTTTCGCATCTATCCTGGGCCGGTGTTCCCATCGACGAAGGAAGGGCCCCCAGTGAGCGAGGCGAGGGCCAGAAAGACCACCGGCTGGGGGGGAGAGAGAAGCGCGTCAGGCTCTGTTTATGTAGGCTACCATCCGGGACGAAAGCCGTTCAGAGCCGCTGCTGGTGGATGCCGATGGTGGGCAATTTTTTTTTCTTCTTCTTTCAATCTGAAAGCGCCGATCCGTCGATCAGGAACACATGGATCCCAGGAGGAGAGAGGATTAATTAGAAGGTAGGAAAACACAGAAAGGATAGAGGCATGGGTTTCTCTTTCTTTCTTTTTTTTTTAAATGAAAGGCGGTCCAACAAGAACTGCTTATAACATGCACATTCTGCTTCATCCTAACCCCCTTTCTTATCATTCTGTTTGATTCATTCAAACAAAACAAACTCTGAAGATAAATCAGCGGGTTTCTGTTTATTATCTGGTTTTCTCGATGGGTTGAGGCAGGCGGGCTGATGTCTGCTGGTGGGGGCGGATTCCAGGCTTCCATTTTGAAGCTAAGATGGATGCCTGCGCACATTTCTTTTTACTGCCTCTGCATGTGGCTTTTTCTCTCTCCTTATATAACGCCGATGATCACCAGCCGCCTTTGCCATGGCAACGAAATGAACAATATGCCTCCAACCTGCAGCGCGGGCATGCTCAACATGACCTTGTGCCGTGAAATGGTGCGCTTTCACCATTTATCACTGCAACACCTGCAGGCCTGCACCGATTGCACAACACGTTCATATTTACAGTGTGTAGTTTACAGTATTGGAAAAAGTCAAATTGTGCACCGTAATGTTAATGTTCAGTACAGATACTTAACTGATCTTAATAAATAGCTGCAAACAATTTTCTGCAGTTGCTGTTATATGCAAAGGTATTTATGCGTCTTACAATTTGTCCACATTTTATTACAGACCACAAACTTTGACGTATTTTATTGACATTTAATAAAACAGAGGAACACATGATGCTGGAAGAAAAGACATTCATAGAGATCTTGTTTGTATTCGGTCAATGGTTTGTTAAATGGCTTTGCACTACAGTAGCAACTATGATATAAGACAACATAAGGTAACTAATTTGTCTCCCGTTGAAAAAGACGAGAAAAAAAAACCTTGCATATTCTCCAATGTTATAAAGTCATAAATCTGCAAAAGAAAATTTCAAATTTTTCCAAATTTACTCAAAAGGCAGAACTTTGTGACATGAAAACTAAGATGTTTTCTAATATTAAAAAATCATAAGTAAAAGAAAAATATCAGAAATGTCTTGGAAGTTTAAAAAGATTCTAAAGTCATTTTTTTGTCATTTGTGGCAAAAATAAAATGTCAGAAGTCCTCTGAGATCAAAGAGGAAAAATTAGAAAAGGTACAGCTGGATATTTTCCAGATCTGAGATAAAATGACCTCTCTCTGGTGCAGCCTTGATGGAAGCCATGTTGGAGCTTCTTCCTCACCGTCTTCGGCATTTACTCTGGATCCCACCAGGGAGAGCTTCTGATACAGAGAAACAGCCTGGATCTACCACTGACACTCTGGAACATGTCCTGGAAAAGGAGAAACTGTACAGCAAAGGCAATACCGTAATGCTGTACTGTTAAAATAGCATACTCAGGTAAAAAAAAAAAAAAGGTGCCAGTGAGTGGCGTAATAAAAAAAATACACATGTGCCAGATGTGTTTATTTGAGGACAAAAAGCAACAAGAAAATTATTTATAGGAAATGAAAAAGAATGCATGTCACTGCAGGGATGTGAACGCACTGAGTTGGAATTTGGAGCCATGATGGTTATAAAATCTAACAGCTGCAGCAACAATGCCTTACATAATAACATTTCTATAAACATTGCATGATAAATGAAAAAAATTCTAAAGATGACAATGTTTTTCTGGATCGTCCACCTGTTTGACTCAATGGAGGCGACTGACAGACATTTTCAATCAACCTAACAGATGTCACAGGTTCCCTCAGAACACAAGACCCAGACATCTGAGCAGCACTGCCTCCATAAAGACGTCTAATACGCGCTTTAAGATTTTCATAACATTTATTATTAAGGAGTTCTACTGAGATAAATGTAGAAAGACTTTTATCTCAGTCTTTCTACTGAGATAGAAAGACTATCTATATCTGTAGATAGTCTTTCTACCATCTACTGAGTGGGGTCGTGGCATGAGCAGGAGAAGGACAGAGAAAAACGCAATGCATGTAGCAAGAACATGTAGGACCTACTGTAAAAACGTAGCCTGTGTGCATTCATTTTACATCGATTTTACATCGATTGGGACAGTTGTCATATTTTGCCAACACGTTGAGAAGACGGTGATGTCACAAAACTTAACTCACCTTGTTACAAGGCAGCAGGTCACTGTGAATGCAAGCCCTACGTCTCCAGGGTTCATGAATGTTTGACAACAAGAGCACATACTTCACTGATGCTATGGGACTTGATGTTCCAGAATATCTCTGTCATTTCTTCACATTTGGTTCCACTTAACAACTGATTTGTGGAATCCATCATTGCTGCTATAACAATGTCAGACTTCCTTTTGGTGTAAAATGTCTTCTTTAGTAACTTTTCCATCCTGTTTTCCATTCACAGGTTGTAACTCTTCTGCAAGTAAGTCCCTCTGGCCCCGTCAGAGCTCTTTGTCCTCACCAGTCGAAGAGATCCTCCCCATTGAGCCCGGTCCGTCTACGGAGTCTGATCAGACATCATGGGAACGGTGCTGTCGCTCTCTCCAAGCTACCGCAAGGCCGCTCTCTTTGAGGACGGCCCGACCACAGTGGGCCACTACACGGCTGTTCAGAACAGCAAGAACGCCAAGGAGGCTGCAGCGGCAGCTAAGTCCCTCAAGCGCCCCTCCATTATTAGTGCTTTGCCATGGAAACGGATCGTTGCTGTATCAGCAAAAAGGAAGGGTTCCAAGAAGCTGCAATCAGAAGTTGGGGACGGCGGGAAAGGAAGCTCCCCGGACGGCCACACAGCCACCACCACCAACTCAGCCTCCAACAGCCTAAAGCTAAAAAAGTCTCAGTCCTGTGCTAACCTTACGTCATACTCATCCGGTCAGGACCCCTCGGCTGCCACCACCACTACCTCCTCCCACCTGCCCACCTCCAAGACCGTTGCAAACGTAGCTGCTGTAGTCGCCAAAAAGAATTCCCTCACAGGACCTGGAATCCCGCCTTCCACAGGCGCTGGAACGCCAAAACGGATCATTGTTCAGGTCAGGCAAACGTCAAGTTTTTTATCTTTTTTGCCTGAACTCAACAGGAACAACAAGTTGAAGTTGTTCCCCAAGACGACTACAACTTGTCCAGAATGCGGCCGCCTTAGTTAACCAACCTATTTTAGTCTGTTTATAACGGCTTCCTGTTCATTACAGAATTGATTTTAAAATGTTTCAGTTTGTTTTTAAAGCTCTTATTGGCCTTTCCTAGCCTTACTTATTTGAACTTTTAAGTCTTCTTGTATGTAGTAGGGTCCCTGAGGTAATCAAATATTTTATTAGATGTCCCAAAGGACATCTAATAAATGTCCTTTGGGACAAGGCCAGGACAAGACCAAAGCTTGGCCTTGTCCTGGGTCTTTTCAGTGGCAGCACTACAACTCTGGAACAACCTCCCTCTAGACCTTTGATCCATCTTTAAGTCTAAAGCTCAAGACTTGATCACCTTAGCTGACTGTTGCTAAAGGGGATCTATTATGCAAAATTTCACTTTTTGCACATTCTTGTACTTTTATTCATTAGCTATTTTCTTGTGTGAGTGTAAGTTGCACAAGAAAACTTACATTTGTGCAAGTGTAAGTTTGCTGTTTATTTGGATTTAAAGTGACAAGAGTCCCTAAAACAGCTCATCCTGAAAGGAACTAAAGACAGGCAGAGCTGACCGAACTGAAATCTCAATGTCTTAGAAAGATTTTGTGTTCAAAATCTTGTGAAAATCTTATGAATCTTATGAATATGTTTTGTGTAGCCCATAGATTGCGCTGCACAAAACAGGTGACATATCATGTTCAAAGAAGCATGATATGTCACCTTTAGTTAATCAATTAATCAATCAAATCAGCAGCTGTTCCATCATGCACCTTCCGTTTCTTTCCATTGACTTGTCTTGTCTTTTCCAAACGCTAGGCTTCCACCAGCGAACTGATGCGTAGCCTCGGAGAGTTCCTCTGCCGCCGTTGTTACAGACTGAAGCGCTTGTCCCCCACAGACCCGGTGCTGTGGCTGCGCAGTGTGGACCGCTCCCTGCTCCTGCAGGGCTGGCAGGATCAGGGCTTCATCACTCCAGCCAACGTGGTCTTCCTCTACATGCTGTGCCGCGACGTGGTCTCGTCCGAGGTGGCCTCGGAGCGGGAGCTCCAGGCCTCACTTCTCACCTGCCTCTACCTTTCCTACTCCTACATGGGCAATGAGATCTCTTATCCGCTGAAGCCCTTCCTGGTTGAAGCAGAGAAGGAGGCCTTCTGGGATCGCTGCCTAGAAATCATCAACCGGATGAGTGGCAAGATGCTTCAGATCAACACCGACCCACATTTCTTCACCCAGGTGTTTGCCGACCTGAAGAATGAGAGCAAGAAAGAGGAAGAGAAGACTAAGCTTCTCATAGGCCTTGACCGATAGAAGGGATGTGGAAGGGGAGTAAGGAAAGGTCGAAGGATAGAGAGATTGCTGTCAGGGAAGGCAAATAGGAAACAAAGTTGTCTTAGAAAGATAAGGTTGTCTGGCGTTTCTGTTAGTCCACGATTTATCAAATTTCTTGTTTGTAGCCCCGAGGACAAAACATTTCAGCTCATAAATAGAAATGAAATCAACAGTGTCAGCTGATGAATCACTAAATACGCAAACAGATGGCTTTGGGACAAATTTATCACATCAAAGTCAATACAGTGTGAAACCCTGAGGTGGTTCCTACACTTTCACACCAGTTAGTTCACTGGACCTGATCAAAATATAACCTCTCAGCCTGGATAATTACAGTAACTTGGCGAGAAAAAAGAAATCTCAACATTTTCTCTGACTACAGGTAAACATTGAGCATCATTCAAACAGGAAATAATCTCACATAGTTCCTTGCAAAAGTATTCATACCTCTTGAACTTTTACACATTTTGTCATGTTGCATCACAAAACTGTAACATATTTTAAGAAATTATTGACTTGTACACAACAAAATAATTTATTTTATTGTCTGCAATAAAATACATTATACACAATAAATAAATTGCACACAATAAAATACAGTTGTGAAGAATTTAGGATAGAAAATCATACAATATTTTCTGACCCCATGAGTTGCTTGTTTACCTCGTTTCCCTGCTATTACTAATATAATCTAGTCATCCTTATAGCTCTGGCTGTATGTTTGGGCTTGCAGTCATGCTGGAGATGTTTTGTTGTCCCTGGCAGGACTTTTTCCAAGAAAATAATACTGACAAAAGGGTGATGCCAACACCAGCACATGATGTGTAATACTGACTTTTTTTCCAAACGCAGCGTTTTGTGCTAAGGTCAAAAAATTGAATTTTCCTATAACTTGACCAGATAACTTTTTTCCACGTTTCCCCATACATGGCTTACGTCGAGAGGATATGGTTGTTTCTTAGAGTTGGACAATATCGGCACAATAAATATTTGAGATACTATTTTTGAAAATTGCAATGAGAATGTTGTCTACAACTGACCCACGTTCTTAGACTCCTTTCTGGTCTTTCATCATAATGTTTCCACTGCTCCCATTGTGGTAGAACATGTAGGCCAACAGAAATGTCCTTCCACTGTGGGGCCAGGGATCAACATATTTCTGCAATTCAATAATTGCATACATGGCACTTAAAATATGAGATTCCTCCAATTAGTCTATTAATGCATTCTTATATTAACTGTGATGTGGCACTCTGATATATTTTGAAAGATTGGTACATTGTGCAGTTCTAGTTATATGACAAAATATTGAAAAGTACTGGAATACTTTTGCAAGGCGTTGTATAATATCTCTTACGTAGAAAGCAGAGTTCTTCTCGTGATATTAACAGGACATATTTCAGAGATATTTTTGATGTCAGTCTTTAGCCTCAGGCATCACATCAGTCTGACCTGGAATCTTTTCAGGGGATTTCATCTGAAATCTTCCAAACTGGTTCAGAGATGCCAGACATGGACCCACATTCACATACGGCATCAATCAATAGTATACGTTTTGAGTCAATGGCTTGACTTTTAACAAATATGATGTGCTTTACACGCATTGGCACCAAATCACTCCATGAAACCCAAACACATAACCAACAGCTGGCCTCCTCCTCTCAGTCTTACTCTCATAGTCTTGCCCAAGCTCCTTGTTAACACCATGAAGTGGGCGAGTGGAAGTTAAGCAGTAATATTTCTCCCTGGTGAAATTCTCACTGTGTTTCAATATTCCATCAATGATATATCTAAAGTACTGTATTTTAAAGGAACATTCACATTTTATTCAGGAAAACTCCACGAATCAATTACTTATATAGAAGGTTAAGTGAAATATCAGTCCTTCTTGCACAGATCATTGATCATGAAGCAAACCTACCCGCCCTTAAGATGTTTACATTTACGAAAACATGACAAAGTGCAATACTCAACCCTCCAGGGCACATATTTACACGGGGAACATATGTAGTTGTTTTAATTGCTGCATGTCGATGCTGAATACTGAAAACATAAGTATGGAAGGAATAAAGGAAAGGACAAGTGAAGGAAGGAAGGAAAGGAAAAAAAAGAAAGAAGGAATATTGCATTCTTGATGACTTCCTTTGTCATGACGGATGTCCTTCAGCATCAACACTGAAACATCTGAAGAAAACCTAGTCATATCAGAGTACATAGATGTATTTCCTCTTCCAAGGCAGTTCTCTGACTTGACCGTTTGGTTGTAGAGACCTGGGCTGCCGGCACCATCCTCCATCTGCACTGCTCAATGCTTTCAACAGCAACACGGACAAAACTTCTTTCCCTTCACCTACCTTGCTTCGAACCAGTCAATCTAGTCCAAACCAGAAGCTAGGACACACTTTTAGGTCAGGCGACCCGGTTGGCTATACGTACTGACCACGCTGTTTGACATGCATGTGTGCTTCTGTAGGTTCCTTAGCATGCTGCTTTGTGTTGGACACGCCGCACCTCAACAATGCATAAGAGACTGAGGGGTGGTCATGCTGAACTACTGAAAGTAAGACACCCTGTTGTGGCATCAAGATGACATCTCTCTCATGCGGGAGACTGGGTGGCTTAGCTTAGAGTTTACTCATGAAAGAGCAGGCAGGCAGTAGCCCTTCATTTTAAATTTCTACTATGTGGTAACATGGCACTGGGGGCGCAAACGAGCCCACATGATTTCCAGTAACTGAAGTTCTCCATAGAGTAGATGGACCTGACCTGTCTACACCTCTCCAGATATTTTTCGAAGCAGATTTTCTTTTGTTCAGTTTGGAAAAGGTTTGCATCTGCATTGTCCCACTGTCCCGTAAGATTTCATATCATAATGCTTTCATGCCTGTTTTCTCCTAGTGGGCGGCGATAATGACAACAATAAGGATATCAAAATTCAAAAGCAGGAGATCCTCTTATATACCGTCGCAACGCCTTGTTCATGGTTACCTTTCTGTCTACACAAATGGCATCTCAGAACTGAAATGCCTTTACATGAGCACCAACTTGTCCACTTGTTTTGGGGCTATAATTGATTAAGTGGCAACGTAACTGCCACTTAATTAGTTATTAATCAGCATAACTTCAAAGTGATGTTCATGACATCGGAGTGGTCAGTCGGCTTCTACGACAAAAAGCTGTACTTGAACTGGGCCTCAACACCACTCTAAGTCCCCACATTCCAAAGCCCTTTATAGTTCATTCATGCCAAGTATAGAATATGGAAAAACATATTTCTGTACAAGTATAGAATATGGAAAAGTTTTTCCATATTCTATGGAAAAACTTTTCTATAGAATATGGAATCCTTATTGGGTTTCTCAAACCCAATATGGATTGGGTTTGGGGAACCCAGTCCATATTCTCTACTTGCACAGAAATGTGTTTGGAATAAAAAGTAATTTTACTTGGGGCCTGGTCAATGCAAAACGTGTTTTAGGGTTTCGATTAGGCGTTGAGGAATGACTGGATTGCGAGCGGTGGGTCCTAAAGCATTACTGTAACAAGAGACCGCTGCCTGGACAGTGTCAGTATTTTATTTGGGAAAAGTTCCACGTTTAGATGAGACCGCCAAGAAGCTTTAAATCCGATGTAGTTGTCATGCCAGGGTGCTAGATGGCCAAGGAGATTTGAACATATTGACCCTTAGCTTCCAACCCACTAGCTTCCAGCTCATTTAGAAAATGGTAACCCGTCTCTGATGAATCAAGTGACACACATTCCGAAGTTGTGTTAAAATTAACAGGTTAACATATAGTGTACAATGCAGATAGCATTGTACACTATATGTTATTATAGAATAACATTCTATAATAACATATAGAATGTTATTATAACATATATGTTATTATCTGATTAAACCCTACGGTTGTGTGTTCTGCACATGTGTGCTTTCACACCTGTGAGGTACTCCACACCTCTGTGGCGGTTGCTTCAGAAACGTTTCACTCTGATCCCTGGCTTCAAAAAGTGCCGCTGTCAGAAACTCTGATCACTGGAGATGTGTAAACGAACGGCTGGATTGCATCAAGAATGTTACGGATTCAATGAAAATATCGGCTCTGTGTGCGCAGGGCCTCATACTGGAGCCTCTGATGCTTTCCCAACAAGAAGTGCTTAGTTTAAGATTGAAAATATTCTTCCAAAAACAATTCTAACTCAGTGTGGACATGTGCAAAACGGGATGCTATGTCTTCATTTTTAATGTTTTCCGTGCTATCAGATCATATGGGTGCACTGCGAAAGTTCTATGGTTTTTAAGATGCGTCTTTGTAAAGTTTTTTTTTTTTTAACTGAGCTGAAAATATCTGGTTTGTGTGGACAGGCCTTTGGGTCATAAACCTCTAACATGCTACAGAATTTCCATCTAATTTGTGAGACAGATGAAAGGGTACTTTCGATTGCAACTCGTCAAGGTAAAGCAACAGTAGTAGAACCACAGAGGACGAGGGTTTGACATTATCATCCCAGAGGCTTTACCTTGATAATTTAATGTCATGAAGTCAAACTGTAGCGAATAACCTGTCTTCAGTTGTTAAAAACCTCTGCCTTCTCATAAAGGTCAGAGATCTTGTGCCATATCATTAAAAAGACTCATTATTTCATATAAAACTAAAAAAAAAAACATACAAAAGAAGAAAAATGAGACAACTCAGAGTATCTGAGTCCTGAACAAGAGAGACTGTAAAGAAAAAAAGGATTTTCATACATTCTGTATCAGAGATGTAGAGCAGAGAAGAAGGACTTTCTTTAGTGGATTGCAAAAACATGGAAGCTTGTGATTTTGTTACACAATGAAATTGTACGATTACCTTTGTTAAATGTTGGAATCACATCACTGGAGCATTCAACGCATCTATGTGGATTTTATGATTTATGACAAATAATAATAGGCTATTTGATGTTTCACAGTACTGAACAAAATCAGAATGGCATTTGTAGGAAGTTTTGAAAACAAAAGGAAATGGATTTTTAAACATGATAAATGACTTTGAATCATTTGCAAATTCCAGACGAGATGTGTCCATGATGCAGGTATTTGGCAAATTCTAGTTGCAGTGTGGAAGCATATGGTACTGCAGCTAAAATGATGAAAACCATGTAGCCCTATTACTACATCAGACCTCACAAGTCAAATATGCAGACAATGGATGAAATTAGGCCAAAAGAGCTTATGTGGAAGTTTCTGATGGCTTAATCAGACCAGTAGCATCTCTTTTAAAGGCATTTCCAACCTGACTTCTGAAGGTCTCTTTCCACATATTGTTTTCTATTTAGCAGTCCAAACTCCAGGAGGTAATACATCTGTTGCTGCAGGTTAATGGAGGGTAAAAGTTGTGTTCAAAAGGCAGAGATGCTAATTTTCACAAGACCATCCAATGAAGCCACAGAAGTCAAGGAGAAAACAAGTACATTGTTTTTCTAGATTTCTGTGATTTCGGCAGGTCCAACATTTCAAAGAGCGATAATGAATGTGCCGTTATTTAATTTCGATTCTTGGAAAGATGGCTAAAATCTTAAAGGTTTGTTCAAACCGGTACAAGCTTTCTGTTCTCCTGCAGTGATTTTGCAATAGCTATATCTCATGACTTTCAGTTCACCCATAAGTTAACTTGTTATTGCTGCCAGGTAATTTATTTCTAATTGACCTAATGTAGGCCTATTTTACAGGCCACAAGGTAAAACTGTGCTGGAAGACTTTAGCTACACCAAATTGGTCTTTGGCAAAAAGTTAATATCTTAACAATATTGTTCTTGGGATGTAGTGTTGGTGAATTTTGGCACATTAAGTGTCATATGATAATACAGGAATTTGCACTGTCCAACCACTTTACGTTTAATGCTAAGTGACAGAATTGAAATGTAAAATTATGCTAGCTAAAGTATGAACCTCCTCAAAGGGAGCTAAATTTTTCCAGTAGTTCACGTAAAAGCTCTAACAATCAGTACCAACACATCGAGTATGTTCAACAAACAGTTGATGCACCATACACTAATTTGTCAATGCTAGCATTTAGTAATGCTAAATGCTAGCCTGACTGTAGCTTAGCTAGCCTACCTATCTGTTTACTACAGATAGTAGTAAAATCCCATTGATATATCTTCAGTTTGAGAAACCCAAAGTTTGCTGAATATTTTGTGCCAAATTCCAGCTGCCAACCTTCTGATTGAACAATCATTCTAGAAAGAGATTTTTTTTTGCTAGAATCTAACTAGTTTATGTTGAAATCTGAATTCTCCACAGCGACTGTCACTGAGAATAAATAAGCACCCAGCCATGTAGGGCAGTCAGTTTGCACTCACAAGTCATAACCGATATGTTATATGTTGGGGAAATCAATGTTATCAGGTTACCAATGGCTGCCACACATTCAAAATATATTCTATTAAGAACATATCTATTTGCACTTCTGATGGTTTGTCATGAAATCAATCACTAATCATGATACTCACTGAACATGTTACAGTGTTTTCACCATGAGAAGTAATGGGGACTTGCATAAGTTAGCCTGTTCACACAGTGGAACAGTTCTCAAATTCCCCTTGTTTTGCATCTGTCAGCTGTAATATAGGGTTAAATTCAGGGTGGCATCCTTTCCAGATTAAGCTTTGACTTGGACCATAACAGTATATTCAAGATATTAGAGCAACTATGTGAATGTCAGATGATGATCTTTGTCAGACAAGAGTGTTGATGTGTTTTCCCTAAAAACAAAACGATTTGTGAACATTTATCCACATTTTTGCACCAAGCTGCTCCCATCTGTTAGGGGACAGTCACCTGACAAGCTTAAGGCGATATAACACCAGACTGGTTAAATAAAGGAACTTTTTTGTGAGAGAAAAGTGCGACTTGGAAATTTCCGCCCAAATTTTCATCGATGATCAACTCATTGCAACGTGCCATATTTTATCTTGCGTCATGTACAAGACAAAAACTATTGTGGAAGCTTCTGGTATGATGAAGTTGGTACAGTTTTACTCCCTTTTCATTTGTGACTCATGTGTAAAGAAGAATCTTTGTTGAACAAAAGTCAAGGCTACTAGTGTTACTAGAGTGCTAATGCTGCAATATGTTACTATGTGGATGTATGAATATGTATGTGAGAAATAAGAATTATTTGATCAACTGTTACAATGACTTTATATAAAAATATTTCCAAGCACTGTGTTTTTGTTTATTTCTAGGTTATAGAGTTGTTTTCTTCTAATTTTATTTTTTATTATTTTATTTAATTAGACATTTTCAAAGTTTGGCCACTAGAGGGCAACAGGAGACGCTTGAAGGAGGAGATTTGAGCCTTTATTGGTCTCATCTCATATACAAAGTTTTTTATTATTATTGCTGCTATTAACATAAACATATATCATCAACATAAAAACGGTACCATGAGGTATACATTATGTGTTCACACCACATACTAACAGAGAAGAAGCAAAACAAAATAAACCAATAACCCAAAAGCGAATCAGAAACTTAAAGGGCAAATTGTACATACAGCAGAAAAATATTATACATTAAAGTATAATATATTTATCATAAATACATTAAAGTACAAATATTTTCAAAAAAAGAAGTTAACTTAAAAGCATTTTTAGACTTAAAAAAATAAGGACCTATGAAACAAATTCAACTAATTCATCCACTGCACAAAGTCAGGGATGGTTTTAAAGAATCAACATACGTATATGTAATGCTTGGCTAATAGGAGAACGTTCCTTGATGCAAAGCCATTAATGATGTCATCATATGAAATCTGCTCAGCTACTGCATGGTTGATGCCAATGGCTGCATGGCTCAGATATGTTTTTATAAGTTTCAACTTTGAAAAACGCCTTTCACAAGGAAGAACCAGCAAGAAGGAATGAGAGAGGTAACTAAATACTGGGAGTATAAATGCTGGAACAATAGACTGGGCTGATTAATAGGTTGCAGGTGTGAGGGGAGAGAGAAACAGAAAGAAGCACAGAGGGCGAGAGAGAGTCCACACAATAGGAGAGCTAGAAAACTAAATCTGACGTTAAAGAATAACTAAGAAACACAATGAGACATACTAAACATAAACATACTAAAGTGGAATCACTATGAAAGAACTGAAATAAAACAGAGTCAAGGCTGATCTAATCAAAGTAAGAATCTAATGAACACAGAATAATTGAAACTAGAATCAATCAATCAAACCCCACAACAATCCAGCTTGTCTGTTTGAGTAAAGGTCAGGTGCTTTGACCTCTTTTATGGACCCAGTATTGTTATATTGTATGATTTACCCAAGTTTGTTTTTTGGGGGGTTAAATTAAAAAACTAAATCTTTTAGGCCTTAAACCTGTGCCTGACTGTCCTTTCACTGCTCTGTCTGTTGGGATCCAGGGTGGTGGTTGGGGTTTTGCTGCAGTTTTGTCCTTTCTCCACCAGAGGATGCCGAGAGGGCACATTCTGGGGGGCGTGGCCGGTGGCTGCTGGTGCACACCTGCATGTCATTTCATCAGCTGGAGGAGGATAAGAGATGGGAGCAGCCAACACTCCTGTGCCAGAGTGTTAACCAGTAATGGTATTACCGGCCGTCTGTGTTCCTCGTAGCACCACTCTCCTTGTGAACCTTTTTGTTCGTGATTCTCCGTGTCCCCTTCTCCTCAGGTGACTTCCTGTGACGCCGTGGCGTTTTTTCTTCTACCCACCGGTAACCCGAGTTCCACTACCCTCATCGCCATAATTAAGCCTTCCCGGATCTCTTTGCTGGCTGAGCCCATCACTCCTCTCCGCTGGAGACAAAGATCCTGTCCGCCCTCCAACGCAGCCCCTCCGCCAAACCAGCAACAGATCTCCTTGTAACCACCCTGGTACCACAGAATTCCGCCCTGGCCCAGATCTCCATCCGTCTCAAGTAAGAACGTTCCGTCGCTACAACATTTCTAGTTACTGCGGACATTCTACTCACCTCCACCTCTTTTCCACTCCAGTGAACCCGAACCCAGGCACAGTGATCAACGATCCTGATAATTAGTCATTTTTCCTAATAAATCATTTTTTACTGATTCTCTCTCTCTCCGCCTGGTGTGTCTGCATGTGGGTGCGAAAACCTGAACCGAACATGACAGAACACTCTGGCCAACATGACGCAGACCATGCAGAAGCACTCCGGAGAACGCTGAGAGAACAACATACACAGATTCAGATCCATGATGCCGCCTTACAGGAACTAACCAATCAACAAGCTGAAACAAACAGTCAACTCAGGGAACTAATGACCTATTTGCGAAATTCTGCTCCACAGGCTCCCGCTCCAGCCTTTGTTTCTTCTCTGCCGGCAGTTCAGGACTCCGCCTCCAGTGCCGAAAGTCGGATCCATTCCACATCTTGCGGGTTCCGACCCCTCAATCCAGAAAGATTTTCCGGCGAACCAAGCAAGTGTAAAGGTTTTTTGTTACAGTGTGCGATTCTGTTCAACTCTTCACCTCAGAGCTTTCCCCACGATAATGCTAAGATTTCATTTATTATCTCTCAGTTGTCTGGTCAAGCCCTCAGTTGGGCAGAAGCAAAGTTTTCCGCCTCATTGGATTATGGCTGTTCTTTTGAAGAGTTTCTCACTGAATTTAAACTGGTTTTCTCCCATGATGCAGATAGATCCTTTAATTCCCGTGAATTATGGAGCTTAAAACAGGGGCAAAAGACAGTCTCTGAATTCGCGATAGAATTCAGAATTAAAGCCGCAGCTTCCGGTTGGGGTGCTCCTGCACTTAAGGGCGCGTACTATCACGCTCTCAGCGACTCAATTAAAGATGAGCTCGCCACGCTTGATGAGCCCGCAACGTTAGACGAACTAATCAGTCTAACAATCCGTCTAGACAACCGAATCCGGGCCAGAAATAAAGAAAGAAGTAAAAGAAATCAACCAGCAGGTTTATTCCAGGCAGCTCATGCACCCCCCACACAGACACGGAACTCACCTGAGCCCGAACCTATGCAAATAGGTCATACTCGGCTCACCCCCGAGGAGCGAGAAAGGAGAATGAGATCGAATCTCTGCCTGTATTGTGGAGGGTCTGGTCATTTCATTGCCAACTGTGAACTCCGGTTAAAAGCCAGGATCCGTTAGTAGACACGAGGGTACTAGCGGATCATCTCCAAGATAAGAAAACCCCTCGTCTGTTACTACCAGCAACTCTGATGAATAAAGATCAGTCCATCACTGTGTCAGCCATGGTAGACTCGGGGTGCGAACAAAACCTGATTGATTCGCAGTTTTCCCAACAAATGTCCATTGAAACCATTCCACTGGCAGCTCCTTTGCGAGTTTCTGCTTTAAATGGCAGAGCCCTCCCACAAATCACTCACCAGACAAGACCTATCCAGTTAATCATTTCTGGCAACCATTGTGAGACCATCAGTTTCTATGTATTTTCTGCAGCTAATTCACCCATTGTGTTGGGGTTCTCATGGCTCCAACAACATAACCCTCATATCAACTGGCCCGAGAGGCACATAGAATCCTGGTCTCTGCCTTGTCACTCCACCTGTCTCCGTTCTGCAGTTCCTCCAGGTTCACCTCCGGCAAGTCGTCATGAAGTGGATCCCCCAGATCTGACATCCATTCCCACTGAGTACCATGACCTTGCTCCTGTGTTCAGTAAGTCCAAAGCTCTTTCTCTACCCCCACATCGACCTTATGATTGTGCAATAGATCTCCTTCCTGGTGCTCCCCTCCCCAACAGCCGTCTTTACAACATCTCACGTCCTGAAAGAGAAACAATGGAAAGATACATTAAAGAATCAAGGGATGCTGGAATCATCCGTCCATCATCCTCCCCATTGGGCGCTGGGTTCTTCTTCGTTGGGAAGAAGGATGGGTCACTAAGACCCTGTATCGACTATCGAGGTCTAAATCAAATCACGGTTAAACAAATATCCTCTACCTCTTCTTTCGTCAGCATTTGAACCAGTCGTGGGAGCCACCATATTCACAAAATTAGATCTCAGAAACGCTTACCATCTGCTTCGCATCCGCCAGGGGGATGAATGGAAGACTGCTTTTAAGACACCCATTGGTCACTTTGAATACCTGGTCATGCCATTCGGCTTATCTAATGCACCAGCATTCTTTCAAGCCTTAGTAAATGATGTTCTGAGAGATTTCTTGAATGTGTTTGTTTTTGTATACCTGGACGACATTTTGATTTTTTCAAAGACCCTGCCAGAACACAAGCACCATGTCCGTCTAGTCCTCCAACGGCTGTTGGAGAATAAACTCTATGTAAAGGCTGAGAAATGCGAGTTTCACAAGCAGTCTGTGACCTTTCTGGGGTTTATACTTGAGGGCGGACAGGTAAGACCTACCGAGGAGAAAATAAAGGCTGTGCTGGATTGGCCAGTCCCTGAAACTAGAAAACAACTGCAACGATTCCTTGGATTTGCAAATTTTTACCGTCGATTCATTCAAAATTACAGTCAGACTGCCCTACCACTTACCGCCTTAACCTCCACAAAGACTCAGTTTACCTGGACCCCCGAAGCTAATGCTGCGTTTCTTCAGTTGAAGTCCCTCTTCTCCAAAGCGCCAGTACTCATTCAACCAGACCCGAACAAACAGTTTATTGTGGAAGTGGATGCTTCAGACTCTGGGGTGGGAGCAGTATTATCACAGATCTCCGACACTGACCACAAGACTCATCCTTGTGCCTTTTTCTCCCGTAGACTGTTCCCGGCCGAACGAAATTATGATGTGGGCGATCGGGAGCTTCTGGCGATAAAACTCGCCCTGGAGGAGTGGCGGCATTGGCTGGAGGGCGCGGAACATCCTGTGCTGGTCTGGACAGATCATAAGAATTTATCTTACCTTCAGTCAGCCAAGAGACTCAACCCACGTCAGTCCCGCTGGTCACTGTTCTTCTCCAGATTCAATCTCTCCATATCTTTTCGACCAGGTTCCCGGAATATCAAACCCGATGCATTATCACGAATCCATTCCACAGATGACTCGGATAAGGTTCCTGCTTCCATTCTGCCCCCCAGCTGTATTGTGGCCTCCCTCACATGGGAGATTCAAGATATTATTCAACAGGCACAACAATCTGAACCAGATCCCGGCACCGGTCCACCCAACAAGATCTTCGTCCCCACCTCAGTAAGATCTCAGGTCATTCACTGGTTGCATTCTTCCAAGTTTTCTGCCCATCCTGGGATCAGCCGTACCGTTGCCCTGGTTTCCCGTCGGTTCTGGTGGCCATCCCTCCATAAAGACATAAAAGAGTTCGTCCTGGCATGTCCTATATGTGCCCGCAATAAATCCTCACATCAACCACCATCCGGTCTATTACAGCCCCTCTCTATCCCCAAACGTCCATGGTCACATATTTCCATAGATTTTGTTACTGGTCTGCCACCTTCCAAGGGCATGACCACCATATTTACAGTCATTGACCGTTTCTCCAAGTCTTGTCATCTCATCCCACTCAGAAAACTCCCTACCGCTTTCCAGACCGCTCAACTTATCGTTAAGCACATTTTTCGTTTACATGGTATTCCCCGAGAAATCCTATCAGACCGAGGCCCACAGTTCATCTCCCAGGTTTGGAAGCATTTTTTTTCAGCCCTTGAAGCCAAGATCTCTCACATCCGGTTATCATCCCCAGTCCAATGGCCAAACGGAAAGGATGAACCAGGAACTCGAATCCACCCTCAGATGCTTAACTTCCTCGAACCCATCAGATTGGTCCCAGTATCTTCCTTGGGCAGAATATGCCCACAACAGTCACATTTCTGCTGCAACTGGCTTATCCCCCTTTGAGGTATCTCTTGGTTATCAACCTCCTTTACTACCGGCAGATGAAAAAGAAATTGCCGTCACCTCTGTGCAACACCACATCCGCCGCTGTAAGGCCATTTGGGACAGAACTATCTCCGCTCTCAGTCGCACCGCTGACCAGAACCGCCGCTTTGCTGACCGCAAGAGACGTCCTGCCCCACAGTATTCACCTGGACAAAAGGTTTGGTTGTCTGCTAAAGATATTCCCATGAAGTCCATTTCCAAGAAACTGTCTCCTCGATACATTGGCCCATATGAGATTGAATCTGTTATTAGTCCATCTGCTGTCCGTCTCCGTCTACCCGCTTCTCTCCGTGTACATCCCACCTTCCATGTTTCACAGATCAAGCCCGTCCAGACCAGCTCCTTGTGCCCTCCTGCCGAGCCCCCTCCTCCCGCCCTGGACATTGGTGGGCACCCAGCTTATTCCGTCCGCCGGGTTGTGGCCTCCCGTCGGCGGGGCCGGGGCTGGCAGTACCTGGTCGATTGGGAGGGCTACGGCCCGGAGGACCGCCTTTGGGTGCCCGGTTCGTTCATTTTGGACCCTTCTTTGATTTCTGATTTTCATTCTTCTCGCCCTTCTTCTGTTGGACCGCCAGGTGGCGGTCGTTGAGGGGGGGGTACTGTTGGGATCCAGGGTGGTGGTTGGGGTTTTTGCTGCAGTTTTGTCCTTTCTCCACCAGAGGATGCCGAGAGGGCACATTCTGGGGCGTGGCGGTGGCTGCTGGTGCACACCTGCATGTCATTTCATCAGCTGGAGGAGGATAAGAGATGGGAGCAGCCAACACTCCTGTGCCAGAGTGTTAACCAGTAATGGTATTACCGGCCGTCTGTGTTCCTCGTAGCACCACTCTCCTTGTGAACCTTTTTGTTCGTGATTCTCCGTGTCCCCTTCTCCTCAGGTGACTTCCTGTGACGCCGTGGCGTTTTTTCTTCTACCCACCGGTAACCCGAGTTCCACTACCCTCATCGCCATAATTAAGCCTTCCCGGATCTCTTTGCTGGCTGAGCCCATCACTCCTCTCCGCTGGAGACAAAGATCCTGTCCGCCCTCCAACGCAGCCCCTCCGCCAAACCAGCAACAGATCTCCTTGTAACCACCCTGGTACCACAGAATTCCGCCCTGGCCCAGATCTCCATCCGTCTCAAGTAAGAACGTTCCGTCGCTACAACATTTCTAGTTACTGCGGACATTCTACTCACCTCCACCTCTTTTCCACTCCAGTGAACCCGAACCCAGGCACAGTGATCAACGATCCTGATAATTAGTCATTTTTCCTAATAAATCAATTTTTTACTGATTCTCTCTCTCTCCGCCTGGTGTGTCTGCATGTGGGTGCGAAAACCTGAACCGAACATGACACTGTCTCCACAACTGGTGTCAGAAGAGGGATCAAACAGTTGAAGACACAGGTTATATTTTTTATTCTCTTTATAATAGTAGTCGGCAATTACCAAGGAATGAAATAAATGTGAAGGAGTGGCAAAGGAGCAGAAGGAGATTTTACCGTTCAACGCATCACAGCAACATTTGATGACATGTGGACGAGTGATTTTTGCTTACACTGCAAAACGGGATCATTGTTTTGATGCCATAAAATAATAATTTTGCACATGATCTGTTCAATCAAACAAACAAACAAACAAACTAACACAAAATACTGTGCTGACTAGGGTGATTTTGGTGTAATTGAACTAACACCACTTCAAATCTGCAGGAGCAAGAACTGGTCTGTGGAATCTCCGGGGGCTGCTGTGAGCAGAAAGGGGTGGGAGGTTAAAGGTTAAGCGACCCGGTGAAAAAAATAAAATCTGGAGTTCAACTAAAGATAACTATCAACTGGCAATTCTTCTGTCGTGTCAACAGAATAGTGTTTGGATTTTTTCCTCAATAATAATAATAATAATAATAATAAAACAAAGCTCGCCAGAAAATAATCAAACAAATACAAGTTTCTTTAACTCTTTGTGCCGAGTTCATATCTAAAGTTACTGGGTTTTAAAGTCAGCGCTGTTGTCCAGACTTCTGCGTCAGAGCCACGTGACCGGTGAGCAGCAGGGCTCTGTCCGAGGTGCTGAAGCAGGAAAACCAACCCAGCAGCTGAATCCACCGTTGGTTTCTAGTTATATGTGGTCCAGCAGCTCCGACTCGACGTCAGAGCTGCTCCTCGCGCTGCTGAACGGATCACTTAAAGATGGTGAGCGCGAGATCTCCTGACTCATCCCGCCCCTCGCGCCCCCTTGGCACGCTTCCGCCCGAACCGACCAATGAGAGCGCGATGCGCTGCAGCTTATAAAGCGATCTGCCGTGGAGCTGTTCGCCCCACCGTCCCCCGCCGTCCTATGAATCACCGAGCCGAGCCGCATCCCCAGATCTACTGCAACCCGCGAAGATGGCGACCCGGGTAAGAGCGCTATATGTGTTACTGCCCCGCTGTGTGAAACAGAGCCGGCCCGGTGTTTGTCATGGAACAACATGCAGCTCACCCACTGCTGCAAGATGTCGGTTAAGCCTAATCTTCCCGTTAACCTGGAGCGCACGGCAGCCTGGTTTGCGCCTGAATGTCACCGTGACTGGAGAGCGGGGCTGTGTTTCAGATGTAGCGGCCCCTCTCTCTCTTTCTCTCTCTCTCTGAATGTGTGGGGAACATTTCAGGCCAGGTCTGCATGGTCTCAGCCTGCTAACAGCTGCTAGAATGAGCAGGAACCCGAGGCTTCGCTTTGCCCTTGAGCAGCCAGTCCTCCGGATGGTCATCAAGTAAGGAGGCAAGGGCAGGCGCTTTTTTTTTAATTATAATTTTATTTTATTTATTTTTTTTGTGGTAAAAAAAACAGCGCGTCCAGTTTGCAGAATGCGTTAACGTCGCCTCCGATCCGCAGCCCTGTGGCGATGAAACAGCCGCACACCGCGGTGCATGGCGGGCTGCTGGATGGCGCATGTTGATCTGACTGGTTTTGTTCAACCCGTCGACGCGCAGGGGAACAGGATGTTAAATGTAGCTGATGTTAAACCTGCCCCGCTCGCCTGCCATCACTGTCACTACAAGCCCCTCCTTGCCGCCCTCATCAGTGGACAGGGTGGGTTTTATTTGACAAGGCGAACCTCTTTTCTGCTTTAAAAGCCCCAGAATAGCGTGATCTCCAGGCAAGGGTTATGTAATTACCTCTAATTCCAGCAAATAAATTGATTTGACATGTTGCAGCTTCCCTGCGACAGACTGGCGATCTGTCCAGGGTGACCCGCCTCGCTGGAGATGGGAACCAGCAACTTTCCTGACCCCACTAGGGACAAGGGTGTTAGAAAATGGATGGATGGATGGATGAATGTTGCAGCTTTTACTGACATGACGGATAAAGCCAGCTTTTTGTCCCCATGTGTTATGTTGACATGTAATGTACTGAATATACCCTAGTAGAATATCATATCATTTATAATTTACCGTGATCAATATGCTTAAATGCAGTTACTGTGTGCAGTAAACTTCCGTATGCGACTGGTGTCCTAAAGAAGTGCATTACAAATAAGAATGTTTAAAGAGAAGTATGTATGATTTCTGTCCTGCAGACATAAAATTACCTAAAAAAATTTAGCAAATAGTTTTATGGTCATTTTTTTCGTTATCCCTACGGCACCCACCCTTATTTACCACTCTAATATAACCAGACCTGACTAAAGTTGAACTTCAACATCACAGCTGTGTGCTTATATGTTATCAGTCAAATGAGTTTTTATTGGGCAAAATTACATCAGTGTGAAAAGATGTTGAATATTATTGATTGATTGCTTTCCAAGCGATGGAAACCCCAAATCACATTCCTGGTTTGTGCCAACAAATCTGGTGAATAATTCTGATTTATTTTTAAGAAGTGCTCATTCGGATATTTTAGCAGCTCTTTTCTGGGTAGTTTTATCAATGCATTCCGCCACAATTCCTTAGGAGGCATGAATAGCCTCTTGAGGACATTCATGATCTAGACTGAAAAGGAATTTGACTAGACATAACAACCCGCTTTTGTGTTATTTGACTTTTCTTGCTGCCCTGATCTTCTATAACATTGACCACAAACCATACCATCTCAAAATGTATATTTTCTAACCAATAAAAATATTCTTAAAAACATGGACTAAACATGGACATAACATGGACATAAAGAGACTAAAAAACACCGTAGGAATTGTTGTTTTGTTTTGTTTTTTCCCACATAGCATCATGTTTAATCAGATATTTCCGTAAATCAGGATAAACTTCCTTGTAAGGATTCTGCCAACACCATGTTTTAGAATGGTGATTATGTTTTTATTGCCTGGCAAAAACCCAAACCAGCTCCTGGTTCTACACTTTGCTCCGCACAGAAGGTTTGGAACCTGAGTTATTGAGAATCACTTGCTTGCTGGAGGCGTGGTTGATTCTGCTGAAGTTTGAAATAATTGGATCTGGTTTTATCCAGCGGCTAACATTTAGCCATTAAATTCCTACTTGAATAGTTACTCAGTGTTTGTAAGTGTAGCCAACCAGGACTGAGCAGCTTGGTTTATTTCCAAAATATAACCGATATAAAACAGTGTGGAAAATTGCTGTCATCGTTCACAACGTCTTTTGTTCTCTGATTGGCCCCGTTAAAATTCTACTGGAGAAATCCACTTCAATGGAAGAAATTCCATCGAAGGGACATGAGAGTTAAGCAGAATTCTGTAGGAAGGAAAAGACCAGGCTGAAGTTTTTAGGGAGATTTACTGTGGTAGTTTTCTACCACATACAAACCTCTGATCATCAATCTCCTAGACCTGCTGCTGATTCTCAATTAGCTTAGCTCAGTTCTTTGCTGTTTTTGCCCTTCCTTTCAACTTTGACCAATATCTCAGCTGAAAAAAGAAAGCCTGCCCACATCGTGATGCCGCAACTACTATGCTTTATGGTGTGACGATGTGTTCAGGGTCATATTCAGAGTCAGTTTTTGAGCACACACAGTGTTTAGGATGAAAAGTATCATTTTGGTCTCATCTGACCAGAGCCCCTTCTACATGAGGTGCTACATGACTTAGCAAACCTTAGCAATGGCGTTCTTGAGGCATGTCTTGCAGAAAAGGTCAGATTTGTGGCTAACAGCTGTAGCGTTGACTGGTTATCCTCCTGAGCTGTCTGTGGGGTTTTGCTAAGTAGCCATTTCTAAAAGAGGTCAGAGGCTGAGATAAGAAAAGACGCATTTTTGCAATCCTGTAATGCATCCTTTATCCTGTTGCCTTGGGGACGCTCCAGCCTTCAGGTTTGGGAGTCCGCATCTTGTAATTTTACCTTAAAAATCACTGTACATGTCACATTAGGCTAATTCATTTTCTATTTTAATCAGCAACATGCCCAGTTTCTGTCCTCATCAGTGCAGACAGAATGCACGCTCATGATGCTAACAGTTCAGGGCTCGCCCTGAGAGCTGCTATTTTGAACAACATTTTAAAGATGCAGCTCAAACAAAAATGTTTCATAATTTCATATAGCAGCGTTGTCCTCTTAAATATGGGGCACTTCTGAAGGAAGTTCCTTAAAAGGTTTATCAGCTGTAACCGGCTAAATCTGCAGATGGAGCTATCAGCTGTTAGCTTGCTGCTCTTATCTAAAACATCAGTGTGCCGTTTGTGCTGAGATGTTCAATTTGATCTCAGAGGAGATGAGTGACTCACGCATGTAAGGGTCTTCTTTTCCCAAGTATCATTACACTAGCTAGCTGTAATGATACAGCTAGCTAGTGTAATGTTACACGACCAAATTTTGTGTATTAAAAACAAATGGAAATAACAACAAGCGTTTTCTAGAACATTCATTTTAGCTGGGCAGTTTGTGTGGAGTTGCAGTTCCTCTTCTCTCAGGATAACGGTGCCCACAGGATCAGAAGAATCTGATTTTAGGGAATCTATAACTATTTGGACTCTTTCTGCAGAATTCAGATAAGCCATCCATCCATCCATTTTCTAACACCCTTGTCCCTTAGTGGGGTCGGGAGCTGCTGGTGCCTAGCTCCAGCTGATGTTCTGGGCGAGAGGCGGGGTCACCCTGGACAGGTCGCCAGTCTGTCGCAGGGCAACACAGAGACAGACAGGACAAACAAACGTGCACGCACACACAGCTAGGGAGAATTTGGAGAGACCAATTAACCTGACAGTCCTGATTTTGGACTGTGGGAGGAAGCCGGAGTACCCGGAGAGAACCCACCATGCACAGGGAGAACATGCAAACTCCATGCAGAAAGACTCGGGCCGGGAATTGAACCCAGCACCTTCTTGCTGCAAGGCAACAGCTCTTCCACTGTGCAGCTCAGACAAGCCAGTTGAGTTTCATTCTTCAGCTATCTGGCAGTCACCAGTTACTAGAGATGGAATGATCCAATATTAACTGATATTTTCTCAATATCAGTTACAATATTGAGAAAAATTTGTGGACAAGGTGCCTGATCCATAAGGTCAGATCTATTGAGTCTAATTCTATGCTTTGTCGTCTGAGTGATGTCATGTTTCATTATTTATTTGGCGTTATATTTCAAATTCCCATTTGCACTTTCTGAACCATTTGAAAGGTTTGTTGCAGTTTATTTTACACGGTCGACCAGGAAAGTCAACCAATCGTTTTCGTTAGTTTCATTGGCTGTTCTCCTTCTAACTACACTGACTGAACAAATGAAAGTTGTTTTAACATGTTAGACCAAGATTATGAAGCTGTCTCTGTGTTTAAGTGTGCTATGTTGATTCAGAGTTAGCAAAAAAAAAAAAATTGGTACGCAGTATATTTATAATTTGTGTGTTTTAATTTGATTCAGCTCTGTTTTTCTGTATTGGATTGTTATTGACAGACACTAAAGCTCAGAAATCCTTGTCTGTGTGTGAAATGAAAAAAATGGAGCTTGTACAATTTCTGCACACGCGTTTTTCTTTTTGATGGTACATTCTCGTTTCTGGTCATCCAGCGTCAGTCAGAAGCATCCACCGGCGTTCTGACCCCAGAGAAAACCACAGACTCACTCAGCCATTTGAGCACTGTTGCATCCTGGGATGTGTCAAGAGCACTCAGTGGAAAGCAACTGGCTATGCAGACTGACAGCTTGATGACCTCAATACCAAACTGCGAAAAAAAAAAAAAAAAAGTCTTTTGAGGCCATTTGAATAAATGGGGGTATTTTTTAAATACCATAATAAATAGGTGAGCACAGAGTCGAGAATGAATGAATGAATGAAGTCTATTTTTAACTCTACGATGAAAAGTTGCAGTGGGTCAAAATCTCCTCCAGGAAGCATTTGTAGCTTTTGATGCTAGAATCAGGAATCGTTTCGACTTTTGATTGTCCTGATACGACTTCTTCACTTCTGGTAACAATATTGCAGCTTTGATTATTGGCTGAGGGCTGCCCAGTGGCGCAGCTGGTAGAGCTGTTGCCTTGCAGCAAGAAGGTTCTGGATTCCCCGTCCCGGTCTTTCTGCATGGAGTTTGCATGTTCTCTCTGGGCATGCGTGGGTTCTCTCCGGGTACTCCGGCTTCCTCCCACAGTCCAAAAACATGACTGTCAGGTTAATTGGCCTCTCTAAAATTCTCCCTAGGTGTGAGTGTGTGTGTGTGCATGGTTGTTTGTCCTGTGTGTCTCTGTGTTGCCCTGTGACAGACTGGCGACCTGTCCAGGGTGACCCCGCCTCTTGCCCGGAACGATAGCTGGAGATAGGCATCAGCAACCCTCCCGACCCCAGTAAGGGACAAGGGTGCAGGAAAATGGATGGATTATTGGCTGAATATCGTTCTCAGAATATACGATATCAGCACAAATCAGACCTGCTTTGTTACTTATTTTGTAGTGTGGATTGTTAGAAAAGGCTTGATCAAGTGATATTACTGAAATGGGAAATAAGAGTCAACAACAATAGGTATGAGAACAACTGAGCCATTCATTAACCACTAATGGGTCTGTGTGTGGGATACTTGCTGGATATAAGTGACTAAGACTAAGTGCTGGACTGGACTAAATGCTAAAGTGGACTGAATGATATTTGCAGCCAATCCAGGAGTATGATTCTTTTTCCTTGGTGTTGATTGGCTATACCCCCAAGAGTGGCGATAACATAGACTGTGGATATCAGCTCCTCCAGGTTGTGCTGAGATTATTTCCATTGTGTTTGTATGTTTTGCATGAGGAGTTCCCCAAGGTTCAGTTTTGGGTCCACTCCTCTTCTCATTGTACTTACGCCCGTCAGGTTGTATTTTAAATCGCTACAGTAACAATTCATACCATATGTATGCTGACAATATCCAAATATGCTTTTCGTTTCGATCTCCTGAATTTTATAAACTGACTGAACTTAGCAACTGCCTGTGTGACATCAAAATATAGCTGAATGACAACTACTTGCAGTTAAATGCAAGCAAGACGGAGACGCATATCGTTGCTCCTGATGACGAAATCACTGAAATCAGGAAACATCTCAGGCTTTTAAACTCTTCGGAAAAAAATAGTCTCCGAAATATGGATGTTCTCTTCGACAGTTCTTTGTCTTTTGACAATCATTGCAAACTGTTAGTCCACAACTGTTTTATCATTTAAGGAATATTTCGAAGTTGCAAAATATTTGATCACAGAATGAATTAGAAATGATTGTTCATGCTTTTATTTCTTCTCGTGTAGACTCCTTTAATGGGCTTTTAGTGGGCCTACGTACATCCTCTATGGCCGGCCTGCAGTCTGTGCAAAATGCTGCAGCCAGGCTTGTAGCTAAAACCCACAGAACAGCTCACATAAATCCTGTTTTGACCTCACTGTATTGGCTTCCAGTTTATTTTAGGACTCAATTTAAAATTTTGGTTTTAACTCTTAAGGGTCTTCTTGGTTTGGCTCCCAAATATATTTTGGATCTTTTAAAGCCAAGAAAAAAAACAATAAAAAACATCCTGCTGTTACTTTTAGTGTCAAATTTGGTGGAAATTCGATGAAATTATTTCTTAAAAATCTGCTAAAACCTACATTTGTTTCTATATGTACATATCAAATACATTTGTTGTCAGTCTGGTCAGTTTTAAATCATAAACATGGCAGATTAGCATCATGTATCCAGACTACTATTAAAACAGAGGCAGCTTTGTTCTTGCTAAACAGCAATGCTGAAATAAAAACACAAACAGTTACAATTATTTTTGTTTTTTGATGCATTTCAAGCACCAAAGTCAATTTATTCCTTGCCAGATGGCTTTGTGTATAATCAGATATTATTTAAACTGCTTGCTTAGTTCGGTGGCGCGTGGGTGTTTTCAAGGACAGCCTGATTGATTGGATAGTGTCAAGATCAATAACTGGAGATTGGGAGCCGTTTGCTCTTCCAGCTAGTGAAGGAAAGAAAAAAAAATCCTGTTTGATGAAACAAATGAGTGGGCTGCAGGAGCTGGAGGCTCGTTTAATTTGTGTCTCTCCTTCTCTGCAGCCTCGCTGGTTATCCTGTTTAATGAAGTGCGTCTCGAAATCTCCCACCAGCTCAGCTGCGCCGTCGGTAGCTTGCTAGCTGGCCTCATGCTAATGTTTCAGCAGCTAAGCGCAAACTCTGGCTGAGTCTCTCAGCACTTAAGCTGCTAATGTGGTCAAAAAGAAGATTCTTGATTTTTCCTTTTGGTATCTAATCGATGAGTTCCACCTTCCAGCTCAACTCTGAGCTCAAGAGGAATCAACTGCAGGAGAGAGGAAAGAGGCTAATGACTAGAGAGAGAGGGCCCAGAGGAGAAAACAACACCAAACAGATCAGAAATCAGATAATTTGTTGAACATGATTATAAGTAAAAAATGCAGGTCTGCACCTCGTGATTGTTTAAATAATTGATTATCCTATTGATTGTTTTTGATGATTAATCGATTCATCTACAGATTTTTCATTTACCAACTTAAGCTTCTTGTAGACAATATTTAAAATACGTTAAAATCTGAAAATAATTCAGTAACTTTTATTTAGAAAAAGAAAACAAACATTTTATTGCCTAAAAAGAATCAATGTAGAATTCTTTTGGTGTACACTTTGCATCTACGGAAGCATCTGCTTGCCAAAAAAGAACTTCTAATGTAAACATGTGAAAATCTTATTCCTTTCTGCTTGACTTAGCATCAATACAGAGTTCGTCTGATTGGTTGATTGTATTCTGAACGTACCGACAGGGTAGCAAAAAGTGTTAAATAAGAGATTAGTTTTCTTTACAGAGTTTGAACCAACTGATGATTTCTGGGTAGAACAAATTTGCAGACAATATTTTTTTATTCTAAATTTTAAATGTGTATATTTTTTGTAAGATTTTGTCATAATCACTGCTTTGGGCATGTTGTTCTTTCAGCAAATTTAGTTTCTTGAGTCTCTACACTTCAGTTGATGATTAATTGGTTATTTAGGTGATGATTATTTCAACAATCGATTTATCACGATTAATTGTCTCAGCCCTAAATAAACGTCTCATTGAAACTAAACTAAAACATATCATTACATTTGTTTTTAATTAATAAAGAAGCTCTGAAGCAGCTAAAATAAAAACCATCTTGAGCCAAGTCGCTTTGACCTAACAGATGAATCGACTCTGGACTTTTCACTTCTGTCACTGCTACAGGAGTTAGCATGCTTAAAGACAAGATGAGACGCTTCCACTCATTCCTTTGTTAGCAACTGAAAAATGAATGACATCCATTACTGACTGATGTGTAAACATGATGTGGTGGACATTATATCATTTTGACATGATCTCATCATGTTGGTATTGTATTACTGGATAGATAAACACAAGTATGGTAGAGGATGATCTGGCCTGGCCCTCGCTCAAAGCTCCAATGGGAGACATTTATGCTGTTTGTGTGTGGGGGTGGGTGGGTGGGTGGGGGTGTGTGTGTGTGTGTGTGTCAGCCTGTGAATTAGAGAGAAATGGTTAATCCCAGATTCTGCAGCAGAGGGCCTTCCTCCCTGAGCTCTGATCTGTAGATATATTTAGAACGCCACTCTGCTGTGTTCAAACACCTCTGCAACACTTCCACCCAGTCACAGCAGGGGGCGCTCTGCTCTGCTGCAGCCAGCAGCAGCTGTGGCGACGACTAGAATACAAAGCATCCTCTCTTCTGTGCAAACAGAGAATTAGCACAGCTAGAAAATAACAGTCAGTTATGAAACATAGAGAAAATACGCAAATTTTATGACACTGCAATTTTTTAAGCAACTTACTCAAATGTGTCCTCAGACTAAATGTTTAATTTCAACCTTCATAAAAAAATAAAAATAAAATAAATAAATAAATGACACCAGATTGAGTTTAGATTAATGCTGTCTTGAACTGCCAAGAGGTTACTCGTGTGAATTATTTAGAAGAGAACAGCACTTGGTTTTCTCATGTGGCTTATTATTTTCATTATGAGCTCAGAGGGAGCTGATACCGTGATCGAGACACCAGGAAGGTTCAGATCTATGACTTAGTCAGATTATTTGTTATTCTTCATGTAGCCATGCACTCATTCTAAACACTGTCAAATGTCTCTAATATGATCAATGCCACTTGGGTATGAATCATATTTTTCTTTCTAATTCACTTTCTAATGTGAATTAGAAAGAAAATTCTTTCTAATGGACCAAGCAAAGCTCTTAAATGACCATCATGGAAAAGTGTCCAGTTTTATTAACAATAATTGAATGTTTATGATGTAAAGCACTTTGAACTGCCATGTTGCTGAAATGTGCTACACCAAAAAACACTTAACTCACTTGATCAATTGAATGTAGTGAGATCACAAAGACAGAGTTCAATAGGCTCTGTTCAGAAACAAACAAACCAGGATGAGATAACTATTTTTAACAAAAATGTATAAACATAGTGCAAATATGTTGAGTCACTCTGGTGTTTTTGTGGATTAAAACCTCTCAAATTGAAGTTTTTGATCCACAAAATAGTGTAAACGTTTTCATTAGTGCGTAGC
Organism: Phalloptychus januarius; assembly: GCA_902982915.1. Taxonomy (NCBI): domain Eukaryota; kingdom Metazoa; phylum Chordata; class Actinopteri; order Cyprinodontiformes; family Poeciliidae; genus Phalloptychus; species Phalloptychus januarius. The sequence continues at coordinate 1,684,546 of CADWAE010000476.1, forward strand.
TGAGAGCTAGAATATATGGTGTGTCTGGTTGCCATGCAGTGTCAGGGCAGATTTCCTCGACAACAATGGGAAAACGGGATCTTTTGTATGGGAGATTGAAAGCTAAATTGTAAGACTGTGATGACTCCAACATTTACTTTAGACCTTCACTGTTAATCCGGATGTAATCAGATTATTTTGGTGAAAAGGTTCTCAGGTACATCTGAATTATTAGGGGAAGCGGAGGTCATCAGACAGACAAGAGCACAAAGTGATGCATGCATTCTGGTATTTCAACGGATAAAAATCTAAAGTGAGAAAAAATAAATAATACAAATCCAGACAGAAGAAACAGCACCTTTTCAAATTACATTTTCACAACATAAATCTACGGAAATCAATGGTTACAGCAGGTAGAGTTTTATCTGCATTTTAAAGCTGGGAGTAAATTTACTCAGGTAAATGAAACCAGCTACTAACCAACTGTGGTAATAGTAGATATTAATATTGAATGACTTCAATGGCAAATTAAAACTGCTGGAAAATCTTTACTTTTGATCAATGAAACATAAAAACGACTCAGCAGAGAACAGTAGATGCTCCGCTCTGTGCATGTCTTAAGCCACAGGACTCGCAGCATTACCAATCAATTGCCAGTGCAGACGCCACATTCAGTACGCCGGCTCAGGCACCCGGGATGAATAATTTAACAGTGGGAGCTTGAAATAGAAGAATATTCAGAATGAGTGGAGAAAGCCACTCCCTATCTCTGCGGTTCAATATATTTTGGCAGTGGATATTGCAGCGATGTTGGCGGGTGAGAAGGAAGCTGGTAGATGCAGCAGCTGTCTTGTTAGGTTGATTTAGACGCAATTCACTGAAAACTTAATGGGACCAAAAACGGGTGTGGAGATTATCATGTCGTTACTAATAATTTAGAGGCAGTGGAGAAAATGTCAATGGGTCGCGAGGGAATTCTGCGAGTGGATAATGATATTTGTCAAAATGAAAGCAACGCTGCTAAACTGGGGCATCCCATTAAGCCAAGACTCATTATTCAGAGCACTGCTTGAGTTTTTAATTTTCAAACAGGATGTGGAGAGAGAATATGAGACTGAAATACACATTGCAGAAGGAGCTCACATAGATTACTACAGCAGGAAGCGACTGTATAGTTTAGCTAGGATCTAAGAGTTAAAATGTTTGTTTAAAATTTTATATTTTAGTCCTGAGCCAAGAGAAAGCATGCCTCCAAACTAATCAGTTTCAGAAACACACACCTGGTTGACTGCAGCTCTCATAAAGTAGTTCCATTTTCACATCACATCAGGTTTGACTGCTGGGCACATCCCTTACAAAAAATCCCATGAAATTCACATGTGATCACATGTGATTCCCATTTTCCACATGTGGTTCACATAATCCATGAAAAAGTCACATGAAAATCACATGTGATCACATATGAATCCCATTTCCCACATTGGGTCACATATTCACACATGTAAAAAGTGATGTGAACCACATGTGATCACATGTGAAAGTTACATGTGATTTCATGGGATTTTTTTTGTAAGGGATCTGCTAATGGTAAACATTGATGAAACATTTCGTGTGCTCATCTGTAAATTATTTCATAATTGACTTAATTTGAACAAAATTTCAAATCTTGATGGCCAAATAAATGGAAAAGTTGCACAAGTATGAAGTTTCAAAAAAGTTGGGACACAAGAAAGTGAAGTTTATTTAGGAAAGTGAAGCCAATTGATCATTCCACTAGGAGAGGTCGATTGTTGAGCCACACCTTGGATTTCTAAGGTTAGCAACAATATGGACAGAAGTTCTGAAAGGGAATCCAGGTTGGCCTTGAGGCTGCTCCTCCCAATGTGGATTAAAAATACCAGCATGACCAGTACTACAGAACCAGGCTTGGCAGGTTGATGGTGGTAGGAGTCCGTTCAGTAATCGGTGGGTTGCTGGTTCAATCCCTGCTCTGTCCATCTCTGTTGTTGTGTCCTTAAGCAAGAAACTTCACCCGCTTTGCCTGCTGGTGATTACCAAAGAGCTTCGCATTACATTCAGTCATTCACCCATTCATTCACTTACTGATGGTGGCAAGTAGCAGCACCACCAGCAGGCAAGGTGGGTTGTGCCCTTGGGCAAGTGTCTTTGCTTCTGTAGTAAGAGTCAAGGAAGCAACGATGGAGGCGGAAATAGCAGGAGTTGAGCCGGAGACGAAATCCTGCCACCATCGTCCGATCAGTGTGTGGATGTGTTTTGGGGTCTTTTGTAAAAGTACATTATCAATACCACTGCCACTGGCTGGAGGAAGCTGAACATGGCAAAAATGGTACGACGTGTGGATAACTGAGGTACACAAAGGGGTTTGCTGATCAGGACCTGGACTGGATCTGGTGTCTTGAACAGTTACTCTCAGAAGATCTGAAACTAACACCTGAGGGAGAGTTTTCCTCAGAATTTTGAAAAACACATCATATTCTGTGCCGAGCTGCGACACGTGAGCAATCGGTACCTACCAAGACAGATGGCTTAATTTCAAACCTGAACAAGTTGGCAAAAAATTGATCAACTCTTCAGAAGCCAAAATGGCCAAGGAATGAAGAGACCAACATCAGCCAAAGAGTGGAATTATGTTACAGCAGCCTGAAGGCACAGCAGAGGAAGTCTTTCTCTGTTACAACTTTCACTCTGAACAGTGTTGCTGTCTGTATGACCTGGAAGCATGTTACGATTCATTCCTTCATTGGAAAAACATCCAAACGTTTCATTTTTCGATCACTGGTCTCAATCACTTAAGCTGAAGATTGACTTATTTCAGTCATCTGATAATTTGTCAGTGCATCTTTTCTACATTTGAACTCAGAAATAGAAAGAAAATTAAGTATTTTACTGTTTCTATTCTGTTGTGTTCATTGAAGGTGCCAAGATACATAAAAAAATGCATCTGTCTGCTGAGTTTCTAGAAGGAGCCCAGACTGTACTTCATGTCAGTCTGGGCTGAAGAAAGAGTGTTATGCATTATTTTTTAATAATACAATGTCATGTCCTGTCTTGGGCTTTGACTGAAAATGCTAACTGGTGCAGCTAAATCCTTACACATTAGATTAGATATCGTCATAACCAGTAAAACAAATTCTCCCCACCTGAAGGAAGAGAACTAAAGTTGCTTTTACATAAGAATGTGTTTTAAATATGCTTCTGACAATTATTGGTTCCCTGATATGGAATCTATAATTGACTCATTTCTGAATATTTGACATCAGAGTCTCCTTCCTGCTATGGGCACCTTGATAATACTTCCAATGTCACTCATCAAACATGTCTATTCACATATAAGAGGAAAATATTCATGTCTATCCATGTAAGCATGATGGGATAGTTGCCATGCGTTTCCTATATGATGAATAGATGATGCCTTTTGACTGACCTGAACATGCAGCAGTATAATACCTCCAGGCTTGGGGTTCAATTCATACCTGGAACATTAGTTCATTTGGAGAACTGAAAGAAATAACATTCAGAGTCCAAGTCAAGCCAACCCCAACTCTGGCCTGCATGTCGAGCGCTGTAGTTCAACGTGTGCAGCATGGGCTTCTTCCCTCCTACATGTGAATACAGCTGGAATTCACAAATCTGCAAAGCATCAGAGTTTCTTCATACCTTAGTTCCTACAGCTTGCTGCTCCAAGTCCCCTTCTGTCTCAAACACTGTCTTCTGTCCTTCTCCTCTGCTTGCCTACGCTGGTGCCCACCAGGTCGTAATATTTTATAAGGTATGTATGGATGCGTGATGTCAAAGCAAGCTGCCATCATCAGCGTCGTGTGAAAACTCATTTGTCCCTGCAGTTTGCTTTTTGTCACACCTAAACGCTTCAGGTCATCAGTATTAGACCAGGAGAACTTGAGTGAATACAGAACAGTTTTCAACTTGTCATAAAGTAAATGTATCTATCAACATTCATGGGAAGTACTGAGTTCATTTTCACCAGCCACACTCAGGCAGATTTGCTGCTATGTCAGAACAGCCAAGAAGTTTCTTAAGGTTTGTTCCCACCTGATAGTCCAGTGTACTCGGTTCGATTAGGGACCAACGTTGAAACATCTGTTACGTTTTCAGCTGCTGTGTTTCACTTTCACGCCACATTGTGTAAAACTAATCAAAGACATGTTTATCTTTTTCACCTGTGGTGGCGCTATTCCAGAACCATTGAAGAAAACAACATGAAAATGTCTGGAGAAAACGCTGAGCGCCTCTTCCTTCTTCACAAAAACGGAGTGGTGTCAGATTTTAGCAGCTAAAGGATTTCTCTTTTGTCTTTAATGAAAGACCAAAAGCCATTTCTCCCACGAGGGCAAGACATGCACGTATATTTTGGTTGTATTTACCCAGAATTCCCTGCGCTGCAGTCCGCAGTCCGCTTGGCATTCACATATGCATTCAAACCACACCAGAGTTCAGTTCAGCCCTCGTCTTAGCACGATGTCTGCTGGTACATGTGGCAGACGTCCCAGTCGGACGGCAGGGAATCAGAGGTGTGTTCCGTCAGACCATCAGTTCCCGAAACCACACCAAACAAAAAACTTGTAAAGGCCCAGGCGGGATCAGTGCAAACCTGCTAGAGTAAAACACCAGAATAAGGGCGGAATAATAGAACTGAGACTTTCTAAAGGAACACATTATGCATTCTAAAGGACGTGTAAAACAGTAAGTTATTGGCATTGATCAGTTTGGAAAGCTTTCAAAAGATATTACTAAGGATCTGGGACTTAAATGAAACAATCCCGTTTTTTTGTTGGTTTTTTTTTCCCCCGGATTTTTGTTCTTATAGCAACGGAGAATGAAGAAGAGGGGAACAGAGAGGGGGACTAGTACAGTTTTATAAATAAGAATATTAAAATCTGGCGGCATTAAATTGAAAAGCTTAAACTGATTGTGCTGATAAACTTTTGCCTTTGCTCAACCATGTTTTTAATATCATTTTGTAAAAGAAAAAACTACTTTATTCAGTAATTTAATTCAGAAAAAGGACTCACTAAATAATAAAAAAAAAGTACTCAGCAAACTTTATTGTTACCAGATTGTGCTTAGCAACGGCACAACCACAGCAGATGCCACGGTCAGACAGCAGGGAAGCAGGGATTTGCAATGGCACAACGGTTGCCTAGCAATAAATTTTTTTGCAAATCCATTTAGCAAAAAGGTTCAAAGGTTATTATTTATGACTTAGGCTGAGCTGAGACCAGGAATAAATCTGAAGGCCAGGCCGTTCAACTCCGCAGTCGCTTACCCTGACCTGCGTGAGTCGGGTGGGCTGGGTGGGGACCCTTCAAAGGATGCAGCCTTAGAAGTTGGACACACCCATTGTCAGGTTTTGCTAACATTTGGTGAAAGTTGCTGTTGCCAAGGGGCCAGAACCAGTCACTATCTTCAGATGGTCATTACTCCATCACAGAGTCGTGTTGGTTTGTATAGATTTTATCCCTCAATATATAAAATCGTTGCTTGAAAATAGCATTTATTTCATGACTTTCAAAAACATGCAAGTGTGACATGAAAAGCAAAAACAGCAGTGATCCTTAAAGGGACAAATGCTCCTTTTCACATCATTATCTGTAAAGTTTGTCATGTCCTGCCAGACTGGAGGAGGAGCTGCACCGTGTGCACGGTTCCTCCCTGAAGGCTGGATCGACACTTCCGCAGCCGAGCAACTCAAACTGGTGTCGATTGCTGACTAAACGGAAACACTCGCTCATTAACATTCATTAATCAACTCCGCTGTCGCACTGCAAGAGTCCCTGGAGCTGACAGCGAAATTCCACTTGGAGTTCTGCTGTTTTACTCCAGCAGCCAAGATGACACACAAAAAAAAGATTATTTGTCTTTAACATTAAGTAAAACATAATTACCAAAGGAGTCATATATCTAACATGTAGTTTTGGCTAATTTTAGCTTATACACTAATTTCAACATACTGACTTGCATAAGTCCATGTTAGTTAACATTCTTGATTCTCCACATTCCATTTTGCAATTGTTAGCTAAACTTAGCACCAATGCTAATTTTTAGCGTCCAAACATTGGGTTCCAACCGACCGGCACACTTTGGCAGGCCCCTTTTAAATTTCTTCAGAAATTTTCCAGTTAACTATTAGTAGTTAATAGGTAGTAGCTTATTACCTACTGATGCAGAGTAGTTAAGTTATATGTCACACAACTTTTGAAACCACAGTTAATAACCAAGTAAATAACTGATCAATCTATCACCACCAGCACCAGGTATGAAGCGTGGTTTAGCCTTTTAGAGCAGGAGGGAAGTCCTGCAGAAAAGTGTATCAGTGTGTATTTTGCAAAAGATAAAAGCAAGTATCGATACTGGTATCGGTACCAATTACTGATGTGATACTTGACGTTGGTATCAGTATTAGTATTGGACCGATGCCAAACTACTATCGGTATCAGGACACCAGAAGCTTTCTGCTTTATGAAAAAGACTTGAAGCTGTTGCTTATTATTTTGTGTACTCTACTGCTTCCCACAATGCAATGCAAGCCTTGATATTCTTGTCTATCAATGGAAATGGTGCTGTAACGTTGCAGGCCACATGGTTTCGCAGTGTTTATTATCATTTTGTTTTAGGGAGTTTGTCCAGGCTATTATATCAGGATAAGCTTGTTAACAAGAAAAGCCGACTAACTTTGTTGTTTTAAGTTCAGAGGCGGGTAGCACTGGTTACACTGACTTGAGTAAGTTTTATAGTTTTGTAGTTTTACTGAAATGTACTTTAATACTTGAGTAATATAACGACTGATTACTACTTTTACTTGAGTAAGAGTAGCAATGCAAGTCTATTTTTTCGTCATTTAAATAAATAGACTTCAGAAATTAGAAACATTAGATTCTTAGATTTCTGCAACATTTGAGCTAATGTTTATGCTACTCTGAACATAATTGGTATTTTCTACATGTCTCCATCTACATTATTAGTGTTTATTTGACATTCATAAAATACATTGCTATATTATTTGAAAGATTACATAACCATTCATGCATTTGTCTTTAAATGGAAAGCCTGTTTACTGTGAGCGCCCCTCCCTCCTGGTTTTTTTAAATTTTTTTTTGTTTTTTAGAGATGCTTCAAACTGCAACTGGATCATGCCACACAGGCTTATGTTTTAAATAAACTGCTCTGATGCTTTCTGGGATACACATATGTTTTCTAGGTTAGCCTATTTGGAGTGCAGATAGAAGAGAAAGCATGAGATTCCTGCTCTGGGATTAGATTCTAACTCCTTTGGTTTTTTGCTGCTTTATTTGCTGTCCATATTAATGTCCGTATCACTTCACTGTCCTGGACAAAGGGATATTTTCTATCTGCATAAATACAAAAATCAGGATGTTTGATCTTGTCTCTTATTTTCCTTTCTAATGAAAAAGGTGAACTTCTGAGGCTCCAGACCCGTCCTTTTTCAGCTATTCAAAAATGTAGTTTCATGGGTGTAACTGTTGAGGCAGCGGTTTGTTGTGAATTGAAGGAAGTGTTGTCTCTCCGAGGGAGAGTCCTCCTATCAGACCTCGCTGCGCCTCGTGTGGCCAGACTACGCCTGTGCAGGTGACCTGGAATCCTGCCAGCACTGCAGTGTTTGTCTCACTTTGTCTACTTCTATCTCCCCTCATGTACAGTTTGTCTTGTAAAAAGATATAAAGTAAAACAAACTTTAGAATATTTTGTTTTCTTGTTTGTTTTTCTCTTTTTTGTATTATGTAAAATTGACTTTGATGAGCATACATCATGTTATAATATTATTCCCTCATCAAAAACATACCTGGGATGTCGCTTTTGAGTTTTTCATGGATGTTTGAGAAATCCTTTAGTCTTCATGGCAACCATTCATGTGCGCAAAACACCTGACTGCACCAAGGCGTGGCTCCTCCTGGGATCTGCAGTTTCCAAGCTTCCGAGTTCCTCCACTGAGCTCCTTCAGACTAGCCAACAGCAATTAGCAAACGCCTGGTGGAACTGCGCATGATGAGGGCGTTATATTCTCCTTCTCAATGCAGCGCTGATAAAAACATAGTTAAAGGGTGAACAGAGGAGCCATGTTGCAATGACTTCCTGAAGGCGGGGTTTCAGGAAGAGCAGGAGGTTGTAAAGAGACAGAGGCCCAATGTCAACACGCTAAGTCAAATTTCTATTAAGTTATATATCGCATTTCTGCAACAACTGAACACTCATGTCCGGGTTGTGGAACAGTCTTTTGTGACTAGTTTTGTGATTTTAGGGTAAGAGTAATACCTCTGAGTGTTCTGACGTTGTTTTGCTCCAGGTTTTTTTCGTAGATCTGAGAATTTACTCTGGCCTGAACAGATTCATCCTTTCACCAGGCAGCAAAGAGTATTTCATTGTATAGTTTCACAAATGAAGGTTTAACACTTCTGTTTGAGAAATGACTGACTCTTTCCTAAGTTTTTACAAATGTTCTACAAAGCACTGTTGAAAGAATAAACTATTTCTGTTGCCATGGCATCTTCTGAGATGTTCATTCAGGTCTGGGATAAATCATGGCAGCGCAGAGCCTCATTTACTGTCCCTGGCTCAGCGTGTTGTTACTACGGTTACTAGGTTACAGTGGCGCGTGATGCATTTCTATCTCCATGTACATCTTTGCAACAGACAAAGGGTTTTTTTTTATTTGTGTGAAAATGAGGAAATGTCAGCATGTTTATCATCTAGCTCTCAGTAGAAAACTGGATCAGGGACATGAGGGTTTCATCTCCACCACAGTCCAGATTGATAAATCAGTAACACAATCAGAATCGAACTCGAAAGGAAAAACCCTGAAGCATCGACCCGACTCATTTCACGTTATGAAGAAAAGTGAGACACATCAGGGAAGACAAAGCTGAAATGGAAAAAAGCTTCCAGACGTTTTATGTTGACGTTTATGAATGTAGTTCTGTTAATTTCTGGCCTTCTAGTGATTACACTCCTTATAAAACCATCACTTATCACATCTCAGCTTTTCCTTTTTTCCATTTCCGTTGGTTGAGCTGAAAGGTTAGCAATGTTCATTCCTGACTCCCTTTGAGATGCAGCGTCTAACACAGTGAATCATTTTCTCTCAGGCTCTCATTGTGTTTCTGAAGATGCAAGTCGCCTATGTTTAGTCTAAAGCTACGCTGTGAGTGAAGGCAGCTTCAGGTTTCTCTGGAGACGAACCAATCCGAACTTTTTTTGACAGTCTGCTGTGTTTGTACAACATTTACTCATCAATACTGATCTTGTCCATTAGCTAATCTCCTCAAGGATTAAATTATAAGACCAGTTAGGAAAAAATACCACAGCGTTCACACCATAAGCTGTTTTACCATCTTTTATTTACAATTAGCATGGTTAGCGTAGCTAGCAATGCTACAACAGCAGTCTCTGTTTCTTCCCTCGGTTACAAGCATCTTCAGCTTTTATTTATCTGTTTCTTTATTTTATTTGGTCATCAAATACATTTTATCTTTAGAAAAAAACAACCAGTTTGTACAAAAAGAGGCAAAATATATACAGATGTAGCTTAGCTTTAGCTACATTAGCTTAATTTTGAGCTTTTTTTAATGGCTGCCAACATGTTTCTGTGACCTTCTGAAAGTCTGAGCCTTTCTTTCTCTCTAACAGCTCGAATGAATCAGACATGTTTCACAAACATGTCAATGTTTCATCTTAGCTAATCTTTTCTAGTTTTTATGCTTCTTTTGGCTTTTTTTAAACATCCACATGTTTTTAGTTAAGGCAAAAAGAAGTTATTTAAATATCGCATCAAAAAGAAATTTCTTAGATGCTTTTTGCATTTTGAAAAATGATCAGTATGAAACATCCATTCATTAAATCGCCCTCTGATGTTAAAACTATCTCTGACTTTCTCATAAAACCTTTCCACTCTTAACGATGCTGTTGTCAGGGCGACCTGGTCAGGTTGAACTAAATCTAGAGATACAGTGTGCTGTTGCTCCAAATACATTTCAAATGATTCCTTTTCCTGTTTTCCATCCCCGGACACAACCGTATCACGAGCATGAAATATTAATGTAGTTCTACTTTCTCTTTTCGTTTCTCAGACCATGCAAGCTGCCCGCTGCCCGACAGATGAGCTGTCGCTGACTAACTGTGCCGTCGTGAGCGAGAAGGATCTGCAGTCCGGACAGTGAGTAGTCACCACCGAGGTGTTGGTCAGCGCAAATGCAGAGCAAGGAATCTCTATAAACATCTGGCTTTTTCTTCTTCTTTTTTTACTGAAATCAAATTCTAGAACTGAATTGATGAGCAACTGTAAAAAAAAACCAACAACAAATAAGCATAAACTCCAACAGCTATTTTACCATAAAACAAGATAAGACATGACTTTATTAAATGTGTTAAAAAGAGAATATATGGAATTGGATTTTCAACATTTTACAAATGTTAAATACTATCATATACGTCACAATGTGAATTTTGATCCAACTCACCAATCATTTTGGTTTATGTGTTGCTAAAAGACGAACTCATTTCATTGTTTTTTGACCTCTGTATCATTTCTGTTTCTTGTCTTTAATTGGAACAACAGTATTGAACTGGATTGTGTTTGCACGCTGCACAGCATTTAAACTCCATCAACTCACGCCTTTGTGACCAAAATAATTCATAACAATAACAAAATATTGTTAGGAACATGTTTGGATTGTCAACCAACAAGTCAAACATTGAACTGAACAAAGAGCAGGGCCAGCAGCACAGGGAAGTGGGCATTTATTGTATCATTTATCAAGATAACTTTTCTTTTTTAACTTATTGTTGTCATGATAAATTCCAATTAATGATGTTTAAAATCCTCCAAAACTTGTATACTTGTTGCTGCCGGCTTGTTGTCGGGATTATTTTTACTATTTTCTCCACTCTTTGTTCAATATCAGCATCAATAAGTATAAATAAACTCAAATACATGTTTAAATGCAGCCAGTTTGTGCTGTTTGGTGGAACAAATCACATTTTGTCATGCAAGTTGTGTCCTAAAGAAGCGTATTCAAAATGCCCATTTCCATGGACATTATTTGTGTTTGTGGTGTTACTATTGCTCTGCCATTCAGTCATTTCAAAAAGGTGTGATAAACTGTACTTTTTGTCACTTCATCATTATTGGAACAGTATCGCAAAACATTGTGATAAAACTTTGAGTCAATATCGCCACTTCTACCAGCGACTCACATGATCTGATTACGACTCCAATGAACCGGTGTTCTGAGTTGAACCTATAAGTTAGAACAACCCGTCTAAAAAGCTCAATCAGGGTTTCCTGCCTCTCTCTGCAGACATGTGACAGTGAAAACGACACCAAACCACAAGTACGTGTTTACAGTAAAGACCCATCACACTGTAGCAGCTGGAAGCATCGCCTTCAGCCTGCCACAGGTACACAGAGCTGCCACCGAAACACTAAAACTCAGCTGCAGGGCCTGTTCTCAGGCACTCATCTTTTTCTGTTGCAGAGGAAATGGGCCGGTCTCTCCATTGGCCAAGAAGTGGAAGGTAAACATTAGTTTTTTTTTTATTCATGCATCAGAGGGTCACGTTATGGAAAATAACAGATTTCGTTTGCCGGTTCAGTGTCCAATTACAACTTTGACAAGTCCAAGCAATGCATTGGTGCCATGACGATCGAAATCGACTTCCTGCAAAAGAAGAGCACCGACTCCTCCCCCTACGACTCGGACAAGATGGCCGCCGAGTTCATCCAGCAGTTCAACAACCAGGCCTTCTCCGTCACCCAGCAGGTGGATTCTCCACAGCTTTTATTTCTCTTTTTTTCTTTTCATGTTGGATCATGTCGCTAATATTTAGTGTCAACATTTTCCAGCTAGTGTTCAGTTTCTGTGACAAGCTGTTCGGACTGATGGTGAAGGACATCGAGGCGATGGACGCCAGCATCCTGAAAGGAGAGCCAGGTTCTGGGAAGAAGCCGCAGAAGGTACGTGACCTCTGGAGGGAGTTCAGACCTCGAAGCTGAGGGCGAGAGAGGAGTCAGGGCTTCTGCTGTTGCCCAGCCAGCATACATAGGTGGGCCCCATATGGGGAAAAGGAGGCCATGTAGGACCACTGCCATGTAGGGCCCATGTAGGCGGTGGCCCTACATGGGCAAACCCGTGTGGGGCCACCATGGAAACCACGGACAAACCCATGTGGGATCCATATTGTCTGCCCTCCTTTTCCCCATATGGGGCCCACCTAGGTATGCTGGCTGGGTGGAAGCGTCTGTGAGTTATGCTTCGGTTCTGCCGCTCATGGGATTCTGTTGATTGTTCAGAGACACATCATTAGTTTTCAGTAATTAAACTCCAGAGAGCGAGCTGGAAAATTGCTTCCAAGAACGTAGAATGATCAGGTCAGGTCGCAATGAGTTAGAGCATGAGCATACAGAGATATGCAGTTCTAAATATACATGAGGGATCAACTCTGAATTTTATAGGAATTTATATCATCAAACGTTTCCACAGCATCATCATATGTGGACATCCAGGGGGGTCAGTTTGCTAGAGAATGGGGGACTTTTGGACCAACCCAGTAAAGTGACCAAAAAAAAAAGTTTATCACACAGTTATTAACCCTGAATATTTGTAGAGAATGTATATGATCTTTTTAGAAAACAGTGAATTAATGTTGCAGTATCCTGATGTTTTTGCCTCAGAAATCATCCAAGTAATAAGTCAAGAAAGTAAATGAATTCAATTATTTTTTCATGTCAAAAGCTTCTAAACAAGACTAAATTATGTAGTAAACTACAGTCGATTAGCAGGAGAACAGACCAGCAGCACACAGTCAAATTCTTCTGACTTTAACTGCAAACCAACTCAAAACTCTAAAAACATTAGAATATTGTGAAAAAGATTAATTTTGTGACTCATTTCAGAAAGTAAAACTGATACATTCTGCATATACTATAGATTAGTGACATTTCCAATAGCTTATTTCTTAAAATGTTGAAGATTAAAGCTTACAGATAATAATAATGAAAAAAAACATGTATAATTCTGGGGAAAATGGCAACATGGACATTTGAGTGGTAGGAAAAAGTGCTAGAATCCTGCACTTGGGCTGCATGTATTTCATTCTGTGCAATGAATCTAATATTAGAGCTGCACTTTTTTAAATGAGTGACATTTTTTTAAAACTTTCTAAGGATATTTTCACATATTTTGAGCTGCATCGGTATTTAAATTTTTCAAACAGAAAATAAGCAAAAAATGAATCATAATGATGCATTTCTATGTCATAATCCATCTGCATTTCTCTCATCAGAAGGATTTGAGTCATTGACAAAAAAAAGTCATGTTTGGTTCTCCTGTGTGTTAACCAGACTCATGTCTGACTACGTTTTCTGAAATATGACAAAAATGACACAGACTGTAGATTTCTGTTCTAAACTTTTATCAATTTTAAACGCTTATGCCAGGGTCATTTTTCCTGTTTTTCATAGACTTTTTGTTATTTAAATACAGGTCCAGCTCAAAAAATTTGAATATCATAAACATAATTTATGTTTATATTAGGCCGAACTTTATTTCAATATGGTAATAATAACTGCTGAACATATGAAAACATTTTGAATTGGCTAAACAAGGAATGCAAGTAACTCTGGTTTCTCTACCAGATCGATGTCGGTCTGATGGTCGGCAACAGCCAGGTCATCTTCGAGAAAGCAGAGAATTCTTCGCTCACGCTAGTCGGTGTGTCCTTCCTCCACTTCTTTCCATATATATGCTCTGATTGTGTTTGAATACCAACTTCTTGGTAAATGTAAAGCCAACATGGATAACCTGAGCCTGTTTTCTCCACAAGATGGCAGCAAGAACAAACAAAAATTGACCAGAGCTGTCTGCAAAGAAAAACACTAAAAAATAAGCAGGCTTGCTCTATTTTACTTTAAAAATGGCTTCAATTTACAAAAAAAAAAACTCTATTAAAATTGTTTATACATTTTGACTTTATATTTGTCTAGGCTTTAGAATATCTGATGCTATCTGTGTGTTTGAACAGGTAAGGCAAAGACCAAAGAGGCCCGGCAGACAATCATCAACCCTGAGTGGAACTTTGAGAAAATGGGAATTGGAGGCCTGGACAAAGAATTCTCGGACATTTTCCGCAGAGCCTTCGCTTCCAGGGTTTTCCCTCCTGACATTGTGGAGCAAATGGGTAAGACCTGCCGTTTATCTGTCACTTTTCACATCCGTAACATAGAAATGATCTAAAAAATGTCGGCTATTGGAATTCTGGACAAATAATCATACATTTAGCAAAAGTAAATTACCTCTTCCTTCTCTTCCTTGCATCCACACTACCTGACTCTTCCTTCATCTATTTTTTGGGCTATATATCTTTCTTTTTATAATCTGTCTCTAGTCTTTTCTGGGTTTTTTATTACTCTGCGTCTTCTTGCTCCAGGCTGTAAGCACGTGAAGGGAATTATGCTGTTTGGGCCACCAGGGTGTGGAAAAACCCTGATGGCCCGGCAGATCGGCAAGATGCTCAACGCCCGGGAGCCGAAGGTGGTTAACGGCCCGGAGATCCTCAACAAGTACGTGGGAGAGTCTGAGGCCAACATCCGCAAGCTGTTTGCCGAGGCAGAGGAGGAGCAGAAGAGGGTGAGAGACCTTTCTGACCCCTGTTGTTCTTTGACAACTCAGAGGAGCTAATGACAACATTGTCAGTCATAAAGGTTTTCCAGGCAATAGTGGAAAACACAAATTACAAACTTTTTTTTTGTACTGTTGTAACCATTAAGCAATCTCCCCTACTGCCTTATAAGTGGAAATACATTGTTGATGTACTATTATGAGTATTGGCAAAGCTCAATGTAATTTTCATAGGTGGTGGAGCCTTGTTGTCAGCAGCTGCTGAAAGTAACTTAAAAAAGTTACTTTTAATGTAACTTAGTTACTTTCCAAATCACGTAGTCGGTAATCTAACTTTTACCGACAGTTACTTTTTCAAAGTAACTGTGCCATCACTCGTGGTGATGCTGGGAGACGGAACGTGATACAAACAGATTCTGGTCTTGAAACATCATGGCTGCTGTGACTTAAAGCAACAAATTCCAACATGGTGAATCTGGTGGACGACATGTTGATTGAAGACAGTGTAAACAGGGACGTTTGGGTTGAAGAGGAACTTTTACATTTCTTTGTAGGTGTGAGTCCAAGGTTTTGAAAGGGTAGAGTGTCTTCTTTGTGTTGGAAGAGTTCCTGCCCCAAGTGGGTCAGTATCTTGGGTCCTCCTTCAGGAAGGGGGGGAAAATGAAACAGGAGACTGATAGTTGGATTGGTGCTCTGTCCGCAGTTGTACCGATCTGTGCTGGTGAAGACAGATCTGAGGTAAAAGGGAAAGCTCTTGATTTGCCAGTAAAACTATGTCCACACCTTCATCTTCGAATGAGGTCAAGAATACAAGCAGGCGAAATGAGTTTCCACCGCAGGGTGTCTGGGCTCTGCCTCAGAGATAGGGTGAGGAACTTGGTCATCTGGGAGGGATTCACAGTAGAGTCACTGTTTCTCCATGTCAAGAGGAGCCACTTGAGCTTAATCAGGCATCGGATTAGGATGGATCCTGGTGAGGTACCAACATCCCACAGAGAGGAACCTTGGAGGACGACCAAGGAGACGCTTGAGGGACTAAGTTTCTGGGCTGGACTGGGAATTCCAACAGAGGAACTGAATGGATGGACATTCAGATGAAACATAGAGGATGGTGTTTCTCCTCTAGAGAGCAGTAAATGTTTGGTGTTTTTCTAAAGCTGGTCCTCTTTGAAAGAACCTTTTTACTTTTTGTTGATGAAGAGTTAAACTCCAGACTAATTCGGTCTGGAGTTTGACTCCTTCTCATAGCTGGAGTCTGTCTGGATACCAAGAGAATGTCTTCCTGATTTGTGCTGCCAGTGAAAAGGAAGCAGAGAGCTGGTCAGAGAGTTGCAGGCAGAGTTTGGTCAGTGAGAGCTTTTTTGTGAGAAGAGGTTGGCAATAGCATCTTGGAGTTTTCACCCTTGGAAACATCTGAAATGAGCCTTCATCCAACATAGAGACTGTTACTAGGCTGCCTGGACCAAAATGTTGCAACTTTTCTCTAGTGAAACTAAGTGATTTTTCAATAGTGCCTTTTAGGTTACAAATGCAAAAACATTTTAGAATAAAACTTAAAAATGTATATATATATTTTTTGTTTTCAGCTTGGCGCCAACAGTGGCCTGCACATCATCATCTTCGATGAGCTGGATGCTATCTGCAAGCAGAGAGGAACAGGCGCCAGCAGCACGGGTGTGCACGACACGGTGGTCAACCAGCTGCTGTCGAAAATCGACGGCGTGGAGCAACTTAACAACATCCTGGTTATTGGTAAGGACTGTGACATCAGACAGAAGCCATGTTGTAGAGTTCTTACTGTTGTCAACGTATTTTCCTCTGCTTCTACATTAGTTTCCTGGTCTTCTAATGAATTCTAGTTTTCTCCTGAGATTTCCTGACCCCTGATTTTCTGTGTGTGAAGGAATGACCAACAGGCCCGACCTCATTGATGATGCTCTGATGAGGCCTGGCAGGTTTGAGGTGAAGATGGAAATCGGTGAGTTGATGTCTTTGCTTGACTGCCATTTGGTCTCTAGTTTTAGTTTATGAAGTGATTATTCCAGTGCACATACCGTATCCACCATGTTTTCTGTTTGGGAGCATGTGTAAGGTAAACATGTGGGCCGGAGACTCCCATCCACATGGGCCTAATGTAAGAAAACCCAAATATTGGCTACAACAATGTTTTAAACTTAGGTTCTCATTCATCTAATGAGACAGTGCATGACTTGATTGGTATATCTTCTGCACCTACTGTGTTTTGGTTTGATTTATAGGATTTTTTTGCAATAATTTTTCAGTGGTTCAGGTTCAGTGTTGGTAGTGTGATACCAGTTTGAGTCTAGTTTTGTCTCATTGCCACTCCACCCGTCCTCCAGGTCTGCCTGATGAGAAGGGTCGCGTCCAGATCCTGAACATCCACACCAATAAGATGCGGAACTTTAACCTGCTGGCTGGAGATGTTGACATCAAAGAGCTGGCTGCAGAGACAAAGAACTACAGCGGCGCCGAGCTGGAGGGGCTTGTCCGGGCCGCACAGTCTACCGCCATGAACCGACATATCAAGGTCACCTGACTCTCAGTTGACAAAGTCAGCCACCGACAGGAAGCAAATATTTCATGTTTGCACCTTTAGGATAATTTAGTGTTAGGGGAGGAATCCTCACCAAACAGCTTAGAATCAGGCTCTGTTTTCACTGAAACTCTGCAAATGTTTGCACACACTGTACAGTCAGTAGACAGAAGCAGGTCAGGGTGACAGCATGGATCAAACAGTCTGGTCTGAAATCAATAGGCTGATAGGACAAGGACACAGTTCTGGTAAATGTGAGGGCCTGGAATCCTAACACCCAACGTCTTTCTACTTGCTCCAAGTCAGTAGGAACTTCAATAGGGAAATGAAGGGTTCCAATGTCCTGACATGAGGTCTCAGCTCACCCTTAGCAGTACGGGTAGAGGATTTGTAAATCTGAAATGACAAAGTAGTTTAAAAGTTACCTCTCCATCAATATGCCGTGGGTTTATTGCTCTTCTCCAGGCTACATCTACAGTGGAGGTGGACATGGAGCGGGCAGAGAAACTCCAGGTCACCAGGGATGACTTCATGGGATCCCTCAACAATGACATCAAGCCCGTGTGTAACACTCCAAGTTCCTGTTGCGTAAAATCTCTGTGGTTCATTGAGGTGAAGGCTTGGGCAACGCCGAGTTTCTCACCACCCCCAATGCTTTGTTTACAGGCTTTTGGCACAAACCAGGAGGATTACTCCAGCTACATCATGAACGGGATCATCAAATGGGGCGACCCCGTTACCCACGTCCTGGATGACGGAGAGCTGCTCGTCCAGCAGACCAAGAACAGCGACCGCACTCCGCTGGTGGCGGTACTCCTGGAGGGTAGGCAAACTGTGCAACCAAAGCCTTCCAAAGCAACAAGACTCGGATAGTAAAGGGTGCCACTTGTGTTTATGCTCACAGGTCCGCCCCACAGTGGAAAGACAGCCCTGGCAGCGAAGATTGCAGAGGACTCCCAGTTCCCTTTCATTAAGATCTGCTCTCCAGACAAGATGATTGGAAACTCCGAGATCTCCAAATGCCAGGCTATCAAAAAGGCAAGTCCTGCAGGTGGTGCGTGGCTTCATAGGGAAACAAGCACACGTTTATATTCACCTCCTCTGTCTGTCCAAGGTCTTTGATGATGCATACAAGTCCCAGCTCAGCTGTGTGGTGGTGGATGACATCGAGCGCCTGCTGGACTATGTGCCTATTGGTCCTCGTTTCTCCAATCTTGTGCTGCAGGCACTACTGGTGCTGCTTAAGAAACCTCCACCCAAGGTCAGAGATCGTCTTCTTGTGTTCAACATGCAGACATTCATGTTGAACACTGAAACATACACTCAAAATAATCCTCAATTATCAACAGAAAGACTTCTGACTGCACCGTATTGAATCATGCAAATCACTGTTTTTAGATTTTTATTTGAACAAGAAAATCAAACTATTGTTTTATGTCCAATTCACAATTAAGTAAGACATAAGAAATAAGATATCTTTTGTTCTTCTGTTTCTAGAGCATAATGAAATGGGAGTGGTAGATAGATACATAATTTTTCAATCAGTCCTCAGGGTGCAGTGTTGGTTGATCAGCCAGATCCCAATAAAGTGCAACGATAGTTTATGGTTGAAATGAAGTTTGACAAATTTGCAGAGCTGAATCGATTAATTAGATTAATCTTGATGAATCGACTATTGAAATAATCCTCAAGTAATTTAGTTATGGATTAATCGTTAGGTTCAGACTCAGAAAAGGCCAACTGCTGAAAGAACAACATGCTCGGTGATTAAAACAAAACTGTACAAGAAGAATATACGATTTGTATTAAACATAAAAAAAACTTTGTAAACATGTTGTATGCAGAAATACTCAAGTGACGTTGTGGGCTTCACCTGTTTTCCCTTTGGTGTCCATGAATTAATCAGTTAATCCGAAAAATACCCACAACATTGATATTATATCATATATGTTATATCAAACAGAAAGGAATGAGATTTTCACATGCTGCTGTTAGAAGTATTTTTGGCTCCACTAAAGAAATGCTGTTATTACATTTTAGGGAATAAAATATTTATTTATTTATTTTAAAATGGAAATTCCATCCATCCATTTTCCTACACCCTTGTCCCTTACTGGGGTCGGGAGGGTTGCTGGTGCCTATCCCCAGCTATCGTTTCAGGCGAGAGGCGGGGTCACCCTGGACAGGTCGCCAGTCTGTCGCAGGGCAACACAGAGACACACAACCATGCACAAACACACTAGGGACAATTTGGAGAGGCCAATTAACCTGACAGTCATGTTTTTGGACTGTGGGAGGAAGCCGGAGTACCTGGAGAGAACCCACGCATGCACAAGGAGAACATGCAAATTCCATGCAGAAAGACCGGGGCCGGGAATCGAACCTTCTTGCTGCAAGGCAACAGCTCTACCAACTGCGCCAGTGCAATTTTTTATGCATATGTAATATTGTATAAAAAAGCATGAGCAGATCAATACAAATATCTGTAGAATCTGATTAATCAATTAATCATCAGAATAATCTATAGCATAATCACTAAAATGCAGTTGTTCATCGCAGCCCTATAAAAAGAATGAGGGCCCTTAAAAGATTTATTTTCTTTTACTTCTATATTTCTCATCTTAACATTTCCATCAACAGCAGTTTTCCATGAAAACATGAGCAGGTGTCATTCAGCATTTGCACACGAATCGAGGGTTTTATCGTGCGGTGCAATCAAAGACGGATGAACCGGCGCTATGTGTTGGTTGTGCAGGGCCGGAAGCTGCTCATCATCGGCACCACCAGCAGGAAGGACGTCCTGCAGGAGATGGAGATGCTGGACGCTTTCAGCACCACCATCCACGTCCCTAACATCTCCACTGGGGAGCAGCTGGTGGACGCCTTAGAGGTACAGCACAGAAAGAAAGATCCTGAAGGGTCGAAACTTTCTCAACCACCAATAAAAAAAGGCTCATTTTAGTTTCTTTGCTCAAAAGGACAATGCCAGTTTTCCTTATTCTTCAAAGGAACTCGGATCTCGAGCTGCTGGAAGAATGTTTCTCACGTCTTGGTTGTTGTTACGAGTTCATGTGTTTCTCCCTGTGGGTGGAGGGTTGGAACGCCACACTGAACCTCTCCACACATCTCCTTCTGACTCTTGCAGCTGCTCGGAAGCTTCACGGATAAAGAGCGGGCTAGCATCGGCCAGCAGCTCCGAGGGAAGCGGGTCTGGATCGGCATCAAGAAGCTGCTGGTGCTCATTGAGATGTCGCTGCAGGTACCAAACCTCAAGTCACAGGCAAAACATCTAACGAGATCTAACAGCGCATGGAGTCAGGAGGAGCAGTGTTCCTGCAAGCTCTGAAAAAAATCAGCATCTTTTTATTTCAAAAACAGATTTTTAACACTGAATATTAAATGAAGTTTATCCATGTCTTACATTTTTGCATGTTCAAACAAATGCTTGTTTTCATCGTTAAGTAATTGACTTTTGAATAATGTTCTGGTAATAAGTGACATGTAGGGAATCATAGCCATACTCTGCTATGTTTTTTATGTGGCTGCGTTTCTTGCAGCACATATTTGTTCTGTTTTGTGCTGCTTCTCAACCCTTTTCTCTCTCCTTTCGCCTCCCTCTCTGTCTGCAGATGGATCCAGATTACAGAGTGATCAAATTCATGACTCTGCTTAGAGACGAGGGAGCGTAAGTCTCATCTCTACTTGAAGTGATGGCAGCAGCCTCCATCAGCTGCATCATCCTGTCATCCTCCTTTCTTTAAAGCGGGGGTGTCCAAGGTGCGGCATGGGGGCCATGTGCGGCCCTCTAGTGGATTTGGGGCAACCTCGATTCTAAAATTGAGCAAATCTGGCCTGAAATCAGTGGGATGATGCAGATGGACACTTTTTCATCTGTTAGGGCAACATTTTTTACTGATGGGTATTTTTTAAATATTAGGTGTAAAAGTTAGATTTCTTTTTCACACCAAAGTTTTTGTATTAATCTGAATTTCTGAATTCTGGAGTAACAAAGATCACAGTTATTGACCTGCTTTTACTCAAAAATCCAAACTGACAGCCAAAAGAAGAAAACGTAGAAACTGTGTGCTTGTCTTTTACTGGATCTTTTTTATGTTTGGTTTCTCTAATGTTACTATCAAATGAAAAGAGGCTAAAGAAGTTTTAAAAGTATGTCAAATATTACATTTCTGTGGCTCCAGGTGCTTTCAAACTTTTGCCAAAACGTTTGGATACCCCTGCTTCGATGCGTCTCTTCTTTTAGTTTTCTTTGTTTGCACTCGGTAAAACCCTGAAGGAGAATTTATTGCTTCATAACAAATCCAGCAGTCAGTGATTTGGACTGAACACCAACTAACCTCAGTGACTTTATTTTGCAATCACCAGGTTGAATGAAGGTGATCAAATCCGAATTTAAGCTGTCGGTCGCTCTTTCCTGGTAAGACCAACAACTAGATGTAGAGTGAGTAGATTCTGTAGTTGGCTAGTTAGAGTAGCATTTAGATATCGGGCCTTTCGCTAAAGGACTGAGTTGTACTTCCATCACAAAGTAACTGAAATGAGAAAACCAGAGACCAGAGAGTCTGAGAATCATTAGCACATTGCTACGGAGCCCCCAAGAGGACATGGAGAAACAAAAAAAAAAGGAAAGAAATCCCGACTTATTTTCTCGAGATCCCAACTTTTTATCTCGAGATCCCGACTTTTTTATTTCTTTTTGCGAGATCTCGAGAAATTAAGTTGGGATCTCGAGATAATAAGTCGGGATCTCGAGATCTCGAGAAAGCATGTCGGGATTTCTTTCCTTTTTTTTTTCTCCATCTCCTCTTAGGGGCTCCGTACATTGCTGGCATCATTTAAGTTGGACATTCGTTTCTAGCTACAGTTTTCTAGCATTAGCTAGCAGCTAGCGCTACACTTTACAAAGTGCTGCTGATTTTGCTTTGTATAAAACAAAGTTGCCTTAAAGTCACTTGATTTTGGTCACACGCTGCCATGTTCATTAAACTCGTCTTTAAACACCGAGTGTAATGATGTAGATTATTGCTCAACTAAATTTAACTTTAAAGGCAACTTGAGATTTTTCAATCTTTTCTCGATTGTAACCATGTATCTTGGTAAAGAATCTGTAACCAAAATAAAATTCCATTGTTTATTGTGATAACTATATATGTTAATTTATACTTAATCTAAATATTATGAAATATTATTTGAAACATATTTCACATTGCTATGGATATTTTACCAAATAATAATTTTCTGTTGTTTGCACAATCAGAGTCAGGAGGAGGGTCTTAGCGCTGTCAATCACCCTCTAGTACACCTCTGTTCTAACAGCTATTGACGTTGGTCATACCCTGCCAAGTTCATAATACTGTTAGAACAGAAGTGTACTGGAGGATGATTGACAGCGCTAAGACCCTCCTCCTGACTCTGATTGGTTGTTTCTGATGCTGCCCCTTTAAGAGCGATATTGTAAAACACACTGGATTTTGATGATGAGGTTATTCTTCTTCTGAGCTGCTTAATTGTCTTTCCCGTCTTTTTCGCCAACATCTCATCTGTGCTCATATTTTCACTGAAACACGCCGACAGGTGGGCTTCTCTGAACTTACAGAATAAGCCAAATAAACCTGGCCTTGTTTTTCCTAGTGATCGCAGCTTGTAAGAGCAGAGGGAGCAAGTGGAGCTGAGGAGACTTTGGCATTGTGCAAAACCAGAAACACGAACCAACATGACGGGAGCAAATGGATCCCTGGTCTGACTCCTCCCCCCCCCTCCGCATGTCCAACCGAGAAAACGTCTCCGTGTCTCCTTCCCTCACGTTCACCGACGTCACTAACGGCACTTATATCAACATGTTGCAGCCGACTGTTGGAAGTTGTAATGTGAAACTCTGTTCTCTATAAAGGAACGTGCAATAGATGATTGTGGAGAATATAAAAAAAAACGTGTTGTTTTGTGCATTGTGCGTAAAAAAATAACTAAAAATAAAAAGAAGAGGTGTTTTTAGCTCTCTGTTGCATTTGTTGCCTCCTTTTCGTCTGACGGTACTTATTGTCGTGGGCCCTCAGGAGCCTTTTGGCTCTGAGGTGTGAATACATGAGAGGCTTTTAGTGATTTAGCTGTGGCTGCACAAAGACGCTGTTTCATGTGTAAATGTGACCCTTTAAAGACACAGTATGACATTGTTCTGTAAATAGTATATATATATAGCGAGAGGGAAAAACACAGTATAGAACAGAGGATGGATATTTCCTCGTGTATCAGTTTGATCTTCCTTGCTGTGGAGACGTTGATTTGAGTTCAGTGTAGAAGTAAAATGATGTAACGGATCGTCGGCCGCTCCGTCTGTACGCAGTGCTGTTCAGTTCATTGTGGGGAACCCCATGCTGCATGTGTATGGTGTGTGTATGAATGGTTGATTCAGATTGATTCAAATGCAATTGTGTGTGTGTGTGTGTGTGTGTGAAATAAATAATCGTGTACCCCCAAAAAAAGACAAATGGCTATCATTTAGTATTTTCTGTTGCTTAAGCCACGTGTTCAGTGCTCAAAAAAGAAATGAAAAAACTCTAAACTTACTGTTCTGTTCAGACCATTGGCAGTGTGTGTAAATAGATGTTGATGTGCAGATGTATTATTGCAATAAAAAGCACATATGCACAGCAAAACAAAGCGATCCGTTGTGTGTCTGGCTTCTTGTGTTGATGAACAGGATGAAACGACAGACAGACATGAGCTCATAACATGTATAGAATTAAAGCTGGAAGCCGCGTCGAATGCCCCTCCAGGAGTTTGTTAAAGTTCAGCAGATATGAAAAGTGGAAAATCCACCAAAAGTGAACACTTTGGCCCAAAATGGCTGACGTCTTGTTGGGTTCAAGGCATACCTCCAAGAGACTTTTTGTCTTGTTTCAGAGTGCTACCTATACATTTCAGCTGTGTGTAATTTAACAGTTGGCCTATCTCACACTAGGGGGCGCTGTAGAGCCCTGTATGTATATTGAAATTTCATACAGGGGACAATTCAGGGTCCAGTTTAGTGAGTTTTGGTTTGTGTTTAAGCCTCCAGAATGGGGCTTCTTTTGTGTCCAGAATAATAATAGTAAATGTCCTAATAGTACAACACTAGCCACAGCTTTTTATTAACAGACTAACATAATCTGAGGAAATACAAAATGCAGTTTTAAACTAATTGTTTCATTTATTATGGGGCAAAAAGATTTTCTGACCTGAAACAATGTTAAAACATGTTTTAACATTGTTTTATAATGTTATTTCATCATAAACTAAACACGCCTGGAGTGTTACTCTGATTCTTTCATGCATGTTTGCCATGAGAGATTCAAAGATTTCTCAACCATTCAGCTGTGCAAAACGCCTAGGTGGACCTAGCTCCGCCTTTGAGACGCAGCTCCTTCTCAAGGATGCAGCCTCCGCCTCACAGAGCAGACCTCCTCCACTCAGCTCCTTCAGACTAGTCAGCAGCACCTAGCAAACACCTGGTGAAAGTGAAAGAGCAGGAGTTCTTTCACAGAAATTGGACTTCTTTCACTGAAACCCAATTTCAACACGCCAAGTCAAATTTCTTTTCAATCATATTTGATATGTCATGTCGTCCATTTCAACTTTGGCCATATTATTGCTCCTGTTGTCTCTGTATCCATCAGATGTGCATCTGATCTTCTCCAGCATCACATGAGACCCTCTGAAGGAAATGTTTTTGCACTTTACATGACAAAACTCACAATTTATTGTGATAATGAAGAGAAAGATTTCCAAATATTTTCTGTAATCAAGTTGTTTTATTGAAGAAAGCCAAAGAAACAGAACAAAAGGCAGTTGTTGTTTTTTTTATTAAAATCTAAAACATTGAGAAGAAAATGGCATCAAAATGCCATCTAAGTTGATACTAGTTTCCATTTCTTCATTGGATCACAATAAAGACAACGGAAACAAATTCATTTCAATTCAATATCAACTGATTTAAACAAGAAAGCTTGTTCTGCACATCAGTGGGAGAAAAATCAGCACATAAAAATACTTTGTACATCAATAAACATATTAAAGCAAAAAATATTGGAGCTATTCTAGAGATTAGACACGATTTGGTGTTGGATTAATATTTCTGTTATGTAAGAATGAAAGAAAACATCAGAAAAAATATATTTTATGGCTCCTGGAACACAGAGACTGTGAACTACATTTCATCCATCCATTTTCCTGCACCCTTGTCCCTTACTGGGGTCGGGAGGGTTGCTGGTGCCTATCTCCAGCTATCGTTTCGGGCGAGAGGCAGGGTCACCCTGGACAGGTCACCAGTCTGTCGCAGGGCAACATAGAGGCACACAAGACAAACAAACATGCACACACACACTCACACCTAGGGACAATTTAGAGAGGCCAATTAACCTAACAGTCATGTTTTTGGACTGTAGGAGGAAGCCGGAGTACCCGGAGAGAACCCAGCATGCACAGGGAGAACATGCAAACTCCATGCAGAAAGACCGGGGCCGGGAATCAAACCCAGAACCTTCTTGCTGCAAGGCAACAGCTCTACCAGCTGCGCCGCTGGGCAGCCCAGAACTACATTTAAACCAGAGAAATAAAAACATCAGGACCATGAAGGCTGATCAACAATCAGAGAGAAGAGAGGAAATCTAGTAGGGTTTAATGAACTCTGCAGAGGATCCAGACCCAAAATAATTCCACACCCTAACTCCAGCCAGCAGCGGCTGAGTGAATGTGGTCTGGACTCTGTGGAGGAGAGTCATGGTTTCAGAGACGCTGTAGAAGGACAGAAGACCTGCTGTGTGATCCAGGTACACTCCTAGTCTGGAGGAAACTGGACCTGAGATGTCGGTCCAGATGTTGTTGTGACCAAATCTAGAACAATAACAATCTAAAGCCCAAGATTTGTCATTACAGCCAAATTCACATTCATTTCCACGTCCTGCTCTGCTGATATTCTTGTATGCAACTGATACATAAACAAAATATTTCCACTCCACCTCCCAGTAACAACGTCCAGTGAGACTCTCTTTACTCAGAACTTGGGACCTTTTAGTGAATCTGTCTGGATGACTAGAATAAGACTGATGTCCTTTCATCCGTGTCACCTTCCAGTTCTCCTCTGATAGAACAAGCCGTTTGTTTGCTGTGTTTGGATCCAGTGTTATTTCACAGAAATATCTCAAGAACTCAGCTCTGCTCTTTGGTTCTGGTTCTGACAGTAGAACATCCACCTCAGTGACCATCAGTGAGATGTTTGTCCATGAATCTTTCAGGACGTCCTGTAGTTTGTCTCTGAGCTTTGACACAGCTGCTGTCACGTCCTCAAAGTGTCTTAGAGGACGAGGTTTGATGCTGGATGAGTGTGTCGACTCACTGAGTGCTGGCAGTGAGGGGTAGTTGAGGAGAAACTGGCTGTGATCCTCTGTGTGTGAGAGCTGCTCCAGCTCAGCGTCTTTCCTCTTCAGCTCAGTGATCTCCTGCTCCAGCTTCTCCTGAACATATTTGACTCGACTCACTTCAGTTTCCTGCTGGGATCTGATCTGCTGCTTCACCTCAGAGCTTCTTTTCTGGAGGAGACGGATCAGCTGGGTGAAGATCTTCTCGCTGTCCTCCACTGTTTTATCAGCAGAGTGATTGATGGCCTCCACCTCCTGTTGGAGCAGCTTCACATCTTCCTCTCTGACCTGGATACTCTGCTGGATGTTTCCTCGTCTCTTCTTCAGCTCTCTTTGCCTCTCAGTCCTTTCTGCTGCAGCTGACACTGTGTCATGACCTTTATGTTCATCCACCTTTTTGTTCTGATCAGTGCGGCAGAACATCTTCATCACCTCATCATGATCAGAGCAGATGTTCTCCTGCAGGTTCTTGGATGGCTCCCCCAGCTTGTGTTTCTTTAAAGGAGCCACATCATAATGAGGCTGAAGGTGTTTTTCACAGTAAGAGGCCAGACAGACTAAACAGGACTTGATGGCTTTTAGTTTTCTTCCAGTGCAGAAATCACAGGCCACATCTTCTGGTCCAGCATAGCAGTGGTCAGCAGCAGCAGTTTGGAGTCCAGTCTTCTTCATCTGCTCCACTAAAGCTGCTAGCATGGTGTTCTTCTTTAGCACAGGCCTCGGTGTGAACGTCTCCATGCACTGAGGGCAGCTGTGGATTCCCTTCTGATCCTCTGCATCCCAATGGACTTCAATACACTTCATACAGTAGCTGTGTCCACAGGAAGTAGTTACCGGATCCTTCAGTAGATCCAGACAGATGGAACAGAAGAAAGTTTCTCGGTCCAGTTGATTCTGCTCCATTTCTGCTCTCGCTCACAGTGACTGTGTGAGTCTTTTCCTGCAAACAGAACCTGGGTGGAGCTCTGATCTGTGAGTCACATGCCAGAGCAGAGAGGCTGCAGCCAATCAGCTTTCACCTTCAGCAGATGTTGGATCCACCCAGATTGAAGGCGTGTTTGAGCTGGAAGAAGAGAGAGAAATATGAGACTTGGAGAGACTGGAAGATGATCAACTGAATGAATGGAGGAAGAAGAGAGTCTGGTTGTTCTGTTTTAATTTGTAATGGAGCAACAGCAGCAAGTAATGAAGAAAAAGCAATAATGTTAGAGCAAACATTTCCCAAATTTCACAGTGAAAATGGATGGTGAAAAGTAGAGAAAATGTGCAGTAGCAACCTTATTAGAAAATGAGGAAAAAGTAAAACAAGAACAAGGTGATGTCATTAGTATTTAATTTTCAATAGTAGAGTTTAGACCTTTCTTGAGGAAAGTCAAATATGTTATATAGTGATAAGTGAACTTAGTGAATATTCAAAGTCAATCTTATTTGATTTGTATAATAAGGTATGGAAATGTGAAGCATTATCTTAAAGCTGGATAGAGACTGCAGTAGTACTAATATCAAAACCCAGAAATTATTGCTTAAAGCCTGAGTAGTTATCTATTCCGCAGTGAAACAAAATAATCATGTTTGTACTAAAACAACGTGCCATATTTTTCTTTTCTTCACACGTTGTTAATTTTATCCTATAATTTATTTTCTGTAAAGTTTATATATTGGCAATTAATGTCTATATGCTGTAAATGCTTGAAACAGGAGGCAAATCACTTGTAAACAACACACAGTCTTGTCTAATAAAGCTGATTCTGATTTGAAAGTTACATTCAGATATAGTTTTTATATATTTTAGTTCGCCTTCCAACAACCCAGTCAGTGGAGGAAGTTGTAACTTTCCACTGTGGTCACTTTTGACGTTAAGCATAGTAGGTCATTATTAGCATGCTAAAAGTATTGAGTTGAATGTCGTGATAAGAGCTTGTTCGGTTGGACTGTTTATTATGTAACCTCTATTGCGGCAGTGTTCCTGTCTTGCCGGTAGAGGGCGCTGCAGTGCCTAGCGACGTATCATCCCGGCTTCCACCAGATACAGACACGGGACAGGACCCGAGCGCCGCGAACTAGTCAACAACACGGTGGAGTTCATACAGTAGCTGTGTCCACAGGGAACACGCACACCGTGACCGTGAAATTCTGCAAGTCCCGGGATGGCAGGTCGCTGCTGTCGCTTGTTTTCGCTTTTGACAGCGCGTTGAAAGAGGAAGCAGTCTCCCCAGGAGCTGCAGGCGAACCGGCTGAAGCTGACCGGAATTACACTGTAGCGTTCATTTGTTTCTCTTTTCTTTAATTTGCCGCTCCCGGTGACATGTTTTATTCCGACTCTGCTGGGGCTGCTTTTCTATCCGGAGTGGACTACCGCGCCATGAAGTGACCCAGAGAAAGAGAGAGAGAGAGGCGCCTCGCAGTCAGTCACGGCGGTGCAAGGTGAGTGGTGTCCTCACGTCAACCCCGCGGCCTGCTCACTGTCCTCTGCCCGCAGATTAACGCGGACTATGCCGGCTTTCTTTGAAACGTCAACGTTCACTTGAACCTCTGTCGAGACTTTTGTGGGTGTCATTATGCTGCGTTACCTGACAGCCGGAGCCACAAACTTGCTAACCTACATTCTCCGTTAATGGGTCCGGGCAGTGACGTTCGGGGCACGGTGCCAGCATATAGACCGGGAGGAATGCGGATGTTTCTGGGTGTTTTGTTCACACTCGTGGGCTTTCTTCTATGTAGCAAGAGCTCACGTAGTTCAGCTCCAACACATCCAACTGGTTGCTCTTGAAAAGCTGCTGGAGACTCGATAGGGAACGTTTCTGTTTCAAAGCAGCGGCGGTAACAATGGGGGATGAGAGGGGGTGGATATCCACCTCTGACCACCTCACTGCTGCCTGGGTGATTACTTTTAATAAAAAAAAAAAAAAAATATATATATATATATATAAAAAACCCTAGAGTATTTTATTATCTTTTATGCTTGAAAGATTGAGAATTGCACATTTAATAACAAAGAAACTTGCCTGTGGAACATAACTCCAATTTATTACATTTCCTAATTTTGGACTCCAATCTGTAAGAATGGGGTTTGAGAAGCTGGAATATTTAGTTACAATATTAACAGTCGGGCTATTAGGTGGAGTGTGCAAAGCAACCAATCGAGCAGTGCCATTCATTATCACTAGTCATTA
Source organism: Phalloptychus januarius (assembly GCA_902982915.1). Taxonomy (NCBI): domain Eukaryota; kingdom Metazoa; phylum Chordata; class Actinopteri; order Cyprinodontiformes; family Poeciliidae; genus Phalloptychus; species Phalloptychus januarius. The sequence goes on from CADWAE010000476.1 coordinate 1,714,331, forward strand.
ATTAGCTTTACCCCCAAGAGCAGAGATAAGGAGGATTGTAAATGATTAACTTCTATGTTATTGTCAAGACAGTTTCTATCACACATGCTAATGCATATTAAGGCATATTTGGGGTTGGAACTATTGAAATAGGCAGCTCTGTTTGTTGAGAGCTCAAGTAATTCTGACTTTCAGCTATCTGCGGGTGGTTGTGGTTCCTGACCAAAGTGATGTCAATGACCAAACAGCATGCTATGCTAGTTGTAAGAATGTGTTCCTATAAAAATGCTGCTATATAAACCCTGCTATTTTCTCCACATTTAGTTAAATAAGGGCATCAACAAACAGGTTTTAGCTAGTTAGAAGATATGATTAAATGTCATCATCGTGCTCAGCTTAATGATAGAAATCTCTCTTTTTAAAGTAAGTGGCGTCCTGAAGAAGCTTATCAGAGCCATAGTAAATAGAAGGGGGGGGAAATCCGAGATTTTATCCAAAATCTCGGATAAAAGAATCCGAGATTTTGAGATTAATCTCAGAAATATTCTGGAAAAAAAAAACCTTTAAAAATTAAAACATTTTTGACTTTCAAACGTGGAAAATTTTTAACTGTTGAGATTCTGAAATTTCCAAGATTTTTTTTTTAGAAAATTTCTGAGATTAATCTCAAACTGTCTGAGCACTTTTTTTTTTACTTTTCAATTTTCAAAATTTTTTTTCTAGAAAATGTCTGAGATTTTTGATAGAAATGTACTCCTCCTTTTTTCTTTTCTCTCCATAATGCCCCTAAATTTCAGATTAGATTGTTTTTCAAGAACAATATTTGTGCTTGTGGCTCAATGAATGCTGTGCCTTGCAGTCACTGTCCTGCAAAACAATTTATTAGCTAAAAATTATTTTTAATCACATCCTTGCTATTATTACAATAGCGCCGCAAAATATCACAATAAAATTTCATACCGTCAACCCAAACTCGCGTTGTTAAATATTATTGATCACCTTTTTTTTGGAAAATTCATTTTCGGTTCTGAGCTGTAGAATCAATAATTTATGAAAATAGAGCGGTGGTAGAATGATGATCTGGGCCTACTTTGCTCTTCAGGGCCTGGAGCTATGAAATCTGAAGTTTTGTTTCTTCTGAATCATTTAAGTGTGACAAAGAAGCATTCACTGTTAAAAAAAAGATGCCTTTGCTTACAAACAACAGACATTGTACCTGCAGGTTTTGCTGATGTAGTTTCACACTTGCTTGTGTTCACGCTGTGGAGCTTTAAAGGAGTGTAGCTCTTATTGGGTTGTGTAGTTTTAATAGTGAATGTCAAACTGGAATCCATAAAAGTGACTTGTTTCAATCTGCACACTTGTTGTACACACAATGTCGACACAATACCTGGAACTAATGGTTTGTTGGCGCCGTCTGTAGCAGGCCGTTAGCAAGGCGCTAGCTGGATGTTAGCGTGCATCTGCCTGGTCTGCTGTCACACCACATTTCATCTGTCAGCACATCTCCCAGTGGGCTCAGGAAGACAGCAAGGACCACTTCAGCTGACTAGAGCAGGTCATTTTCACGGTGAGCAAAACCAGCCGTCAGGTCGCGCACGAAGACCTGCAGATGGTCTCTGAGCCTCTACGGAAAGGTGGAAGTGCCATTGCTAATATCTCTTCAGACTCCTAGAAAACCAGTGTTTTACACACCTATTTGGAGAGCTTTCCAACATTCTTACTAAATTTGTAATTTGGAGCACATACAGTGTCTTGTGGAAGTTTTCATAGCTCTTGAACCTGCTCATGTTTTGTCATGCTGCGACTGGGGTTGCACCGATTGCAGTTCTGACTGTGGCTGATACCGAGGTGTTTTTTTTTTTTTTGCTCTGAAAAGTTGCTAAGTTTGCAACATTTTGTTGGCTATTGTTATAAATTCAGTCAGGTCAGTGAGTCAGTTGTCTCTCAGAGCAAGAGGAGACAGTGGCTGATTTTAGGTCCTCTGCAGAAGCAGATAAGATCGGTTTCACGTGCTATTATCGGCCAATCACCAATATTTTATAGTTAAGAAAATTGGTGCGGATCTATCAGTGAAACTCTGTATTTTTTATGTGACGTAGCAAGAAGCTACCTTCTTAATGCTTAGCATTGAGAAGCTATTTTAGTCTTGAATGGCTTCACTGATTGGCTATTAACTTTTTTTAAATGGTACGTTACAGTAGAGTCATTTTAACCCATTTAACACTCACAAACACACATTCATACACTGATACGCAGACCAGTAGGCAGTACGGGTTAAGTGCCTTGCCCAGGAGTACATCGACATTTGGCAGGAGAAAGCTGGAATCGAATCTTCAACCTTCCGATCAGAAGACGACTACACTACCCACACAGCCACAGTCACCCCCGTTCACAACTCCAACATATCAATAGTTTTTCTCTAGCATCCCATCAAATCAGTTTTTGAAGCAAAAGTGAATCCTTGATGTGTGTGCCAGAAAATAATCCAAAGGTTTTCTATTATCGATATCGATGTTCATCCCGATACGTCCTTCATCACTAGTTCTCCTCCCTCTTCCTTGTAGAGTGCATGATGTCTAGATGCTGTTTTATGGGAGCCAGGGTCTGCTATAAAACATCAGAACAGGAAACACACTGCTGTGGAGTGAAAAAGACCAACAACTGATTCTCCTTTAATTTCAGTCGCACAGAAAAAAAAAAAGGCAGTTTCTTTAAGCAAACTCTCAGTGTGACTTTACGTGGTCCGTTGATGTCCACTTCAGCACTGGACAGCTCCTTAAGGCGGCGCACCTCAGGGAGCCGACTCGCATATCCAGCACAATGTTAGGAAGAACATTAGGACAGTCACTGTAGCACATCAATAATATGTCTGCAGTTGGATGGACTCTCATATTGATGTATGAATTTAGTGTCTGACATGTTAAAACTCACAGAAGGAAGTGAGGATAATCTGTAATGGTGAAAACAAACAAAAAAAAGCGTCTGTAATAAAAATAAAAAATTATTTTTGTAATTTTTGGGAAAAAGACACATAACTAGGTATTGTATGCAGCAGAGTTTATTACACTATTTGAGCAAAAGTTCCAAACAGTACAGATAAATGTTTCCACCATGCAGAACTAACCAGAAACATATCAAAAAGTGAGCCTTGAATGAATCAATAATGGATGTACGCACGTGGAAACGTAGCGTCCATGTGGCGTTGTCTCACGTAGACCAGCCCTCGACCTGCCAGCAGCCAGACATGACCTCCTCTCATGTCCTCCCCCTTCCACTCTTCCCCTGAGCCTACAAGCTGCCCTCTGCTTCTGCCCCTGCATGTTTCTATATGTGTGTGTGAGGTTACATAAGCAGAGCGTAGAGCGTCGAGGCCCCCGGGTCCCACTGTCTGCTTCCCTCACCCGCATGCAGACAGACTCACTGATCTGATTATTTGTCCTCATTTCGTTTGTAACGTTAGCAAAAGCTACAGAAGGCCAACAGATTTTTTTTTCAATCCAACATTATTACTAGCAGTAGCATCCCAGCTAGCGGCTAGTTAAATTAGCGGTTGCTGTGTAATGTGGCCTGGTTACGGTTCCAGATAGCATCGAGCTGCGTTGTCACAGAGCAGCAGCAGTGGCTGTGCTGTTCAGTCTCTTTGTCACCTTCAAGCGTTCACACACAGCTTTATTTATCAGCGTTTCCTTCTGTGTGCCAGGCAAACGGAACGTGATTACACAAGCCGGAGAGCTAAAATAAACACGCCGCCGAGGCGAAAAGTCGTGAAGATGAAAATAGATGCAACAGTAAGGTGCAGACCTGATTGGCTTAGAGCAGTCTGTATTAGAATCACCTGCCAGTCTATAGAGCGACTTATATTCTATTACTATTGACTTTATGAATAGACTTGTTACAATAAATCAGTTGTTGATTTCATAATTAAAATAAGCTCAATAGTTCATTTGCATGATTTATAAATTTTTCTTATTCTCTCTTTCTTTCTGCCAAAACGGATCTCCAGTCTGGTGTTTAGAGACCTCATAGTTAATTTTATGTTGCTTTGTTTATTTATTTTGGGATATTTAAACTGTCCAGTGTTCATTAGAATGTAAAGTTTATTGATCTTTAAGAATGTGTTCTTGCATTATTAAAACTCGAAAACAGTCTCAAAACCACATTAGAGTTTATCACAATAACTTCTGGGTCAATTTATCGTCCAGCAAAATGTGTCATCATGACAGGCATATACATAAGAACGGCAACATGAAAGATAATAATAAATTAATCATACAAATTTTTTTCAAATAACTTTTTTTATTAGAAAAAGGTGGACCGATATACAAATAGACCACTGTAAGTTGTTTTTTTAAACAAGTCATATTCTCTGATGTCATCATCTTCTGTCTTTTGAAATTGTTTACCTCTTTTTATGTTACAGCCACAAACTCCTGTACAGAAACCTTCAAAACGTATTGAAGTTTTCAGTTGTACAGGAGAAAAGTGTAGAAAAAGACTTCTGAACACTTTCTAAAGATATAGAAGTTATTACTTCTATATTAATCAGCTGTTGTCATCCAGTTTATTTATCAAGACAGACATTCAATCTGATGTTACAAAGATTAGACTGCTGTAAAGTATAAAACCCAGTTGGACCCTGGAGCAGCTTCTTCACAGTCTCCCTCGCTCCTGGCAGCCTGAGCGATTCGCTGCGCTGGCTGACAGATGTGTGTTACCGCTGCGACTACTTCAGCTCCTGCAGAAGCTCAGCACGCGCCGGCGGCTTCTCCTCCTCCTGTGAGCCATCAACGTTTGGTTCCAGTTCAGGGGAGTGTGCAGCAAAACCTGCAGTAAATTCTGCCCCAATCTGTCAAACAGTGTCTACACATTTGTTACTGTTATATGTTACTTAAAATATACATTGTTCATAACTCCAGAGCCTTGGTAAGACAAATGAACTCCAAACTTGAATCAGAATCTCGTAGAAGTGGAATCTGCTAGATGACCTTGATTATGTAGCTTGCTAAAAGGAGAAAAACAAGGAGGATTTAAAAATAGAGCTGCTACACAAGATCTGACTACAGGACTCCAAGTAGGACATAAATGTGTAGTTCAAGGAAGGTGATATCGATCGGTCTTCATGAATAATCAGGATAAAAAGACCTGAATAGAAGTGGTGCACACATTTCTATCACTAAAAAAAACTTCACACTTATTCACTGGAAGCAATGGGCTTTGTGGGAGTTTTTCTTCAGGAGGGACTGGTGCACCGAACTGACTGGATTCATGAGGGAAGACAGTTATGTGGAAATATGGAAGTGACATCAGTGAGTTAAAGTTCGGGCTGAAATAGCTCGATCTTCTCAGCCACAATCGTAAAACCAAATTATTGTGAGAAGCTCATTTGACCCAAGTTACACAATTTATAAGGACATTAAACCAAACGTTGAGGAAATTTAGTTTTATCAGATTTAATTGATGACAATAAGAGGAAAATTATTGTTCTTTTAAAATCTACATAAATATCTGGTTTCAACTTCATGTTGTGGATTATTTATCCCCCAAAGATTGCATTTTTAATTGCAACTAAGAATGAAAAGAGATGGTTTTACAAATAAGGTATAACAAATCCAAAGACTGAGACTCGTGATTCAGCCGCTCATAATTTAAACTTCACCCCCTTCATCATCTATTGTTCCTCCACTGAGGTTTTGCATAAAAAAAAATAAAAATAGATAAAAAATAACTGAAAGCAGATAGTGTTTATGGCATCCAAATAATTGCTTCACAGCCATAAACAGGTCTGCATCTTATCTATAAACACAAAACACCTTCCTACTTTTAATCTTCATTTCTCGTCCTTCTAAACCTTTTATCTTTTTTTTTCGTCTATGCTTCATATTCTTATCTGATGGTTATGCATCTGTTTTTATGTCCTGTACAATCGGGCCTTCTTTCTGTTCTCTCTGGGCTCATTGGCTGTATTATGCAACAGCCTGCCAGGTTATGGAGGACTGATCCTGCCAAAATGTGCAGTAGATATACACACACATACATATATATATATATAATGACTTGATAAAGTAATTAATGTTAAAGACATTGCATCAAAAAAGGAAGAAAAAATCTTTCCTAATTAATCCTAATATACAATTTGAGCAAGTTCACAAATTATTTGCTTAACATTTTCAACTGTATACATTTTTGATTAACTTAATTTATTAAATGAAAAATCTATCCAAACCAACCTGGGTCTATGTGCAAATAAAATAAAATTGACCCTTTGATTTTCTGAACTACTTAGACACCGTTCCTCTAATGCAGGGGTGGGCAACTCAAGGCCTCGAGAGCCGGTGTCCTGCAACTCTTAGATGTCTCCTGGTCCAACACACTTCAATCAAACAGTTGAATCACCTCTTAAGTGCAGTCAGGTTCTCCAGAGTCCTGCTAAAGGCCTCATTATTTGATTCAGGTGTGTTGGACCAGGGAGGCATCTAAAAGTTGCAGGACACCGGCTCTCGAGGCCTGGAGTTGCCCACCCCTGCTCTAATGTCTCACCATGGCTCATTGGTTTATTTATGTATTTATTTGATCATTTCAGCCTAATTTTAGCCTACATTCATTTTACTTAAGGAACTATTTCTTATTTCTTTCTTTCTGTTCCTCATTTTGCAAACAAAATGCTGACTCGTAACAGACGACAGTTGTTTTTTTTTTTGCATATGTTGTGTCTTGCCAATATTTTTCTCTTTTCATGTCAAAATGTGTAAATATTCTTTGTCATCATCTTTCCATTCTATCATTTGTGGCTGTAATACAGCCCAGTCCAAGAGCAACAACTGCTAGTAATCTCCAATTCATCTTCAGTCGTTTTTTCCACTGCTCTTTTCTTTGATGTGTCAAAATCTCACAATGATAGAAGCTATTAAGAACAATAGAGCTCTGTTTTGTTACTTAACATTTAGAACAGTTGGATTCAGATGCCAACAACGACCAGTTCTTTTAGTTTAAACTTACATCTCGATATCCTCCAGTTTCAGTCTGCACTGCTTCTGCCAGTGCAAGTAGGAGGGAATGGAAGTCCTCCTGCCGCCTTCTTCCAGACTGATGCATATTACATGGACCGACTCTTCCTTCGTGCTCACTCGCGTCTCCAGTTGGCTTCCGGTATTGCATTGGTCTGCGAGTCATTTTCATTTGCACTTTCCTTTTTCCAGTTGACTGGACCTCTGCTGGTGCCTCAGAGGCTCCAGGAACAGCAGCAGCTAAAGATTGTACTGGATGCAGTTTAAGTTGATGATAAACCTGCCACTGGTGTTTGGTTTGGGCGAGTCTAAAGTTTAGGTGCTGTTGCTAGTTTGTGTGAGAAGAGATTTCTGAGATAAATAAAATCATAAATAAAATCATCATCAAGTCACATTAAATCTGTTGATCAATGTTCCAGTTATTATGCATCAAAGGCTTAAAGGAGATCAGTGTTTTGAGTGTTTTACAGTTTTCTGGAAGTTTGTTCCAGATTTGCAGTGCATAGAAGCTGAATGCTGCCTCTCCATATTTGGTTCTGGTTCTGGAGATGTAGAGCAGAACCAGAAGACCTGAGAGGTCTGGAAGGTTGATACAACAACATGTCCCTAATATATTGTGGCGCTAAGTTGTTCAGTAATATAACCCAAAACATTACTTTCAAGTCTATTCTCTGAGCTACAGGAGCTACAGTAAGAGGATACAAGCTGTTTTAAAGTTCATATTGTTTTAAAGTTAACATTTGTAGGTAACATGGCAACAAGAGATTGCTCTGATCGGATGAAACTAAAATTGAGTTTTTACTTGTGCACACATCTACAGGGTTACATGGTTGTGGTTGCATCATGCTGTGGGACTGCTTTTCTTCAGCAGGGACAGGGAAGATGGGTGGAGCCAAATACACTGGCATTTGGTTTTAACTTGTCTGAAGTTGCAGCGAGTTGCAATCACTGTGTGAAACGGACAAGAGCTGAGATGCAGGGAGATCAACCTGACAGTTTAGTCTTTGGATGTGTTCCCACATCTGTGGTCTGGTGTATTCGAGTACAGATTGGTGATAACAGGATTAGACCACAGCAACTTTGCATGCTAAACAAGTCTGATAGCTTCTATTGCACAATAAAGTCTTCACATTTGTTTGAAATTTCGTGCAAGTACACTCTCTCTATCTGACACAACGCCCTAAAACACAACGTGTATTTTAGGCCTGTTGTAAACAAATATTTTAATAATCGAGTAATCTATTAATTATTCTTACGATTAATCAAGTAATTGCTATCGGATTAATATCAGTACAATTTATAAGCCATGCTGTTGCTTCATTTTGAACTACCGAGATTAATGTGAGCCTTTTATAAGATTACCCTAAAGATAAAGGAAACATACGTTATGGTAATGATTTCAATTGTTTGCTTCTTTGTCAACCAGATGTTTCAGATCACCATAGAAACATAGATCTATTAATACAAGGCCATGGTTTGAGACTTCTGAATATGGAGTAAAAAAAATAGATGTTGGGAGACTCTTTGGCCTACCAAAGCTTCAGCCATACCAAGGATTTCCTTCTTTTGAGTCTTGCTGGTGTTAATGTTATTGCCATTTGTTGGACAAGGGAATGTATTCCAACGTTTTTAACTTGAATCCCATTGACCAAATTAACATTAAGTTAGGTTAGGGTGTTTCTTTGAAGCTGTTCTGATTATTTCCTCGTTTTATCTTCCACAGGTGGACTTCCTGAGGCAACCGATCAGTTCTTGTCAAAAGGCAGAGCCGTGTGTCAAGTCATTGTCCTCAGCGGACCCAGACGAATGCAGCTGCAAACTCTAAAAACTGACAGGAGAACCTTTTTCACCTCCAGCGATCGTCCCACAGCCTCCCCAGAGAAAACTCTTGTGCTCTCTATCTCACAGGACTCTAGAAGTCTTCTCTGTTTTACTCAGGTCTTATCTCCCAATGCCTACCTCCTCCAGTAAAACACTGTACCAAAAACACTGTACCTGTTTTACCTTCTAAACTCTTTGTACTGATAAAGAGCATTGACTTAAGACCTTAAACTTCCTGTCGTCTATAAGCTCCAAAGCAGCCACACTGATCACTGATAGCCATTGGAAAGTATTCAAACTGGAAGAAGGACAACAGCTACTTCAGCCTCTCATCGTCCACCTGTTGAATCTGGCCAAAAGCTATATACCTCATTTATTATTTTCCGAGCAAGATGCAAGCTACAAAGTAGGGAAGCAGCACCAGTGTCTTCCATTTGCTTTGGGGAGAAAAAAATATGACCAGGGAGAAAAACGGAGTACTGCCTTGGAGAAAACATAACTTCATGGTTCCCAGCACATAAGCCAGACTGTCTAAGCTATCTAAATACACCAGCAAAAACACAGGGAGCTTCCAGTGAGCTTACTGTTCCACCTAAAGCCTCCAAGCAGCAGAAGAAGGTCTTGAAAACGTCACCAGCTGTTTCTGCGCTGCAATTGAGACACAAAGAAGCTTCCTGGGAGTTCAAATGCAAATAATCCTCACAGGTGGCAGATAACGCACAGAAGAACTGAGCAAGAGAAGAAGGATGTAATGGTAAGTTTTCTTTTTTATTTTGGCTTGCTATGTATGTGTGTGAGGGTTTGAACAGGAGAAAACTAAGTCCTGTGAAATCTGTAAACTGTCACATGTGCATTGGGAAAACGGGGAATATAGATTTGTGGGATGGCAGAGCAGTTTTCATGTGTTAAATTAAAAGGGATGTTTGTTTAGTCATTTCAAACTTAAGATTGAGGAAAGCTGACTTGAGAACATCTCCGTGAGATCCAGAAAATCCATGGCAATCTTTGCTTTGACGATGCCCTGAGTCAAACAAACCGAACCCCTTGAAAAATATGTTTGCTCTCTTGCCTGTGGTGGAACTTTACCAAGAACCACTGAAGGAAACAACACAAAAACCTCTGAAGAAGACACTGAGCACAAATTACTTCTTCACAGAATGTAAACAAAAATGGAGTGGCATCAGATTTTAGTGGTTGTAGGATTTCACTTTTGTCTTTGACCAAAGAGCACAAGCCTTTTCTCCCACTGATGCTATGAGCTATGGTGTTCTTCCTCCAAGTGAAGCGGTCAGAGTTCACTTTTTTGGTCCGCATCAGAGTCCAATTACGCATTCAGACCTCTATAAATGAACCGGACCTTCTAGGCAAATAAACTGGAGTTCAATTAAAGTCCGAACAGGATTGGTGTGAATGAACCCTAAAAATACCAACCAGACATGAACACGAAGTTGAACATGATTGTAGCTGTTTTGACAAACATTGCTTATTTAACCTGTGTTTCTTAAAGAGCCCAGTCGTATTACTACACCTGTTGGAGGCACCTGAATGTGTCATTTGGCTCATTGTACAGTCTCTCTGTATTTTATTCCTCTACAGAAATTTGGAATATAAAAACCGTCCCTGATTGTTATGTTTCAGAATGGATGTATGCATGTAGGGTTTTTATTTTCTTTTGTGCTGATAATTTATGGGCTAGTTGGATTTATGAAATTTTTCTTGTGATAAATAAAGTGTTTATGTACCTATCTCTATCTGGTTTATAACTTCGAACAACAACTAGGAAACTGGGAACAAGAAAAACTCATCAGTCTAGGAAATAACAATGTAATATGTGGTTCTATTATTGGCTTTTTATGCTCACAGATGAAAACAATCTTTTTTTCATTTTTTATTTCATCATTTTTTATCTCTAGCTGGCATTTAAATGTCATTCGAGACGTTTTACGATACAGAACTGAAACAGATGTCAAACCCTGCTGCCAATAACTGAAATGAAAATATTCTAATGCCAAAAAAGACCAAATTTACTCCAGCTCTGGTGATTTAGACATCAGCACATAATAAAACTGATCCGGTCTTTATTAGATTCAAAGGTTTTCCAAATCTAACTCCAGAAGTGTACGACTGATTCATTTATTTAACAAAGATGAAATGGAAAAGCTGTTTATGAAAAACTAAGTACACCCCAGGACTCAATAGCTCTAGTAACTTGAATAAATCCATTTCTATATAATGTCATCAGTCATTCTGATCAGTATGGGAAAAAATTTTAAATCTTGACTCATTTGACTCCATGACACTTTGGCCGGTAGAACAAATGTTGGATGCCTGGAAGGTATTGCGAACCATGAAAGCAAAGGAAGCCCCAACGATGAGCCTTCCACCACTGTGCTCAGCAGATGTTAAAGCTGTGCCGCATAACATGACCAGAAACCTCCACTTTGTTCTGATCTGTGTTCCAGTAAGATTCTACTTCATTCAAACACAGCTTTTCAAAGCTAACATGCTAACCTAACCCCCAGAACACCGGGGACCCCATAAATGCCAAAAATTTAACAGACCACAGAAATAGAATTTTAGCATTTGGTTATTGCGAATCACAATGCTATTAAATCTGATTCAATGACTTCAGCACAGATAAACTAAAACAAATTCAAACTGTTCAACACTTAATTTTAAGATTTCAATTAGTTGGCAAGTTTACTTGCCAACTAAAAAAAATATCATCATGATTATTGTGTTACCATGGCTACAATCTGATGCTATGAGTTTAATCTTTGTGTTTGAGATTGATTTGTCCACAAATGCATAGCGTTTGGGAATATTGTTAACAGGAAAATCATATTCTGCCTAAGGCCAACAAGAACAGGCTGAGTTATAGTCGCTGTTGGTGTTGACCATTCCATCCGTACGCCGATGCAGCATTCTCTGACAGTGAACCCCAACAGAGAGTCACATGAAAGATGATCGTTTCCTAAACCTGCTCAGTCATGTTTTTCATTGCACAGTGAATTTAAAGCAAGTAGAATTGACTCAAGTCCTTCCCAAAGTGAAATGATGCATAAATCACAAAATATGACAATATGATGAATGACTAATTCAGAGTTATTGATTCTTCATAAGAAGATCTTATTTGATGCTTTAAACTTCATATATATGTGGAAAACTCAACTCCCCACAGATTTATGAATGAAAGTGCAGTTTTGAGCTACATATCCTAACCCTTATTGGTTCATATTTTTGCTTGTTCTGTTCATAAAAGCTGACATTGTATTGAACGGTTGCCACAGTTGAGATGTCAGCAGTACAATGTGATCACCACTGTGCAAACATGACGCAGAATTGGAGGAGAACCCGGTGTGATGGACGGGTCTCTGTGATGAAAGTGGAATAAACCGTGGCGCTTTACCTCAGAAAGAGATCCAGACACATTTCAAACATCATCTTTGATCTTTTGTTCAAATCCTGTACAGCCTACGTCTTCCCTCTGATTGACGTTGCCACAGCAACACGTAGCCCTTCCTCCACCATGTGAGGCTGTTATTTTCAGTGACATACAGAAGGCAGAGGTAGTCATCAGAGAACAGGAGTAAAACACACCACACACCTAAGACTGTTAACAGAACAAGACAGATTCTGTGGATTTTTGGGGGGATTTGTCTAGACCAGTTTTTCCCATTTAGAGCCAAAAGTTTTTGCCTGTTTGTCTTTGAAAACGGTTCATATTGGCGTCAGGTTGACCGTAGAATGGTACTTATACTGTTTATTTTATTTTTTGGATATGGCAACATACCAGCTTTTTAGTATTTTCCTAAAATAGTGCATACATACTAAATTATATCTAATAATTTTTCATACAGTATTTCATAAACATTATGGGTAAATCAATCAGGCTAAAATCAAATCTGTTATTTCAACAAAAAAATATGATTTTTGCTAATAAATCCAGAATGCCTTTAAAATATTTTTCAAATAATTGATAAAGCACAAAAACAACTCAAATCCCAGTTTTTAGAGTTAATTAAACAAGTGGCTCATTGTTTTAAAAAATGGTTTTTTTTACATATTTTGATCTCACCTGTTTCTGCCTCAGCACTAATTTTAGTTTTCCTCCTAAAATGTGCATCACATCATCACATCCCATTTTACTTAGGACAGAAATAAGTCAGATTGCTGTAAAAGGCCTATTTAAGTTTCTTTGTCTTTCCAGACATTTCCACTGCTGCCACAGGTGGAAGCCTGATTACAAAAGCTTTGTACAAATTCATTGCTAATAAAGAAATACGTCAAAAACCCACAGATAATTTTCTTTGCACACAGTCATGTGCTTCTCTGTGTTGGTACATCACAGACAATCCTAATGAGTTATAATGAAATGCAGTTGAAACCACCAGTTTTTTACATTCACTGAATAAAAAGACACAAACAGGTTTTTCTCTCCATCGTCAGAAGTTAAATGAGACCAAAATAGTTTCTGTTTGCTTAAAATCTACGACATGGATCAAAACTTTTAAGAGACAGTTATCCCTGATACCGACCAAATGGATGAAAACTTTGAATTTTAGAAAAGTTGTATAAAAAATATATTCTCAGTAAGCTTTCTGCCACTTAGCACATATAAATAATTGAATTATAACTAAACAAAAACCAGAACAATTTGGACTGATTTAACTTTGAACAGTCAGAAAAAGAAAAAAAAAAGTTTCTGCCTTTTTATTCAGTGTATGTAAATATCTGGTTTCAACTGTGTCTAGTGTGTAAAAATATGAGAAAACACTATATATCGGGCGCAATATTTGAGCTCCTTAATGTCAAAATATTTTTTACTTAAACAGCTAAAACATCAACTATGCTGTTTTGCAGAGTCTCAGCCGCAGCTGATGTAAATTAAATATGAACTGAGCATAATTCTTTCCTTTTGAAGTGTTGGATCAATATATGTCCTGTAGATTTGTTTTCTAGTTTTATTTTTTTGTGATTTTGTTTTTTATCCTAATCAAGAGGCATCTCATTAAAGTAAGCATAGATTCAGGCTGTACAAAAAAACAGCTTTTTGAATATTTGATGTGGTTGTGGTAACATTAGATTCTGTGATGCTAAAGCTGTCATGAGTCACAATGCAAGATGAACATATGTCACAGTGTTAGTGGGAAATAGCGCTCACATATTCACCAGCAGCAGAACGTGCTTCAAGTTCGTCTCCATGATGATGAAAGTTCTCTCCTTGTAAAAGTCAAGTGTGATGGACCCCGTCCTCCCCCCACCTGGGGCTAGGCTGCCCCTTTAAACGCCAGCTCATAATGACGAGAGCACTCCTCAAGGTCGTCATCCACAGTGAGGGCTCCCAAAGTGTTGGAAAATTCCAATCAACCCTGTTCTGTATCCGGTCAAATCCATCTCCGATTTCTCTGCCTGGGTTTTCTGAATGTTGAAGTTGGTCATTTAGGGATTTAATCAAGAACGGTAGCATTGTTGAATCGTAACCAGCACCACCCCACTGGACCCCACTAGGGTCAAGGGTGTACAGAAGATGGATGGATCTTTTTGATTGCTTTTTTCCTGATTGCATTAATTCCCTCTCTGCCTGTGTTGGTTCACAACTAAATGTATGGCACTGTGCTTTATTTTACTAGCTGTTAATATATTGACTATACATCGTTATTGCAAGATCAGTGTGTGCAATATCCATATCGCAAAGGACTGTTTGGAGAGCAGTAGTTGTTGTTACTGTAACACAGCTGTTGCATCATGTTTAGTAGCCGCCTGCGCTGCCCCTTCAGTAATTCGTACCGCAGTAGAACAAAGGGTTGTCATGGTCCTGTCTTTGTCCATGAAGCTAATATTCAGTGGATTTACTACTTCACTGTTGCAGTTGCAGGAGCTTCACTGACCTTTCCAGGTTGGCCTCAAGCATCAGTGTTGTAGAGCTAGCATGGGGAATTGTTTGGCATTTCTCAGTCTGACTTCAGAGGGAAAGTACCCTTCAAGCAGCGCTGCTGTGTTTGCCTTGTTAGCTAAAGAGTGCTACATATGTTTTTCTCTGTGTTAGTAGAATTGAAAGCTTTCAGACGTACATTGTCTTGGTCTGGTGAGGCTGTGGAGGACGGAGAATGTGTGTGTTGTCACAGCGTTACTGTCGGCTCAGAGAAGAGTGGGTCAGTTTGTATCGGTTTTGATGCAATAGAGTATGTTTCAAAAAAAAGCTTCAGATATATGCAAGGATGGATTATTTTGATAACCCAGAGGATGTTCATGTGGAATGAGTTTTCTTGGTCAGAGAGTAAAATATACTGGGTTTTATAGTAGTGATTTTAGAAAAGAAATAGTAAAGTAGTAAATAGTAAAGTGGTGACAAATGATAATAGTTGTACCTTATTGGCCATTAAAACACCCATTTGATCTCAGATTCCTTGTCCTTCCATTAAACAAACAAGTTTCCACAAAGTTGTCCGTTGTCCAAGTTTTTAGAACATGGACTCGGCTTTTGGAAAGCAGCAGTCCATATGCAGTTTATTTTGTTTTCTTTATTTTCCCCCACATGAGCTATAAGGTCAAGAAGAATTTCTAAAACCAAATAAATCTCACATCCTTGGGATGCTGTGAAGAGCTGAGCAGTGGGATATATGTTGAGCCAGCTCAAGGTTTATTACCCGTTTTCAATAATAAAGCATTTTCAGAAAGACTTCCGCAGATAAAATGAAATGCTGGACAGGTGAGAAGGGATCTGGAGGTCAGACAAGGTGAGCAGGCAAGATGAAGGCTGGACTGGAGCTTTAAGGATGCTCAGTAACAGGAATGCAGGGTTTTTACAATTTATGGAGAAAATTCTGTTCAAAATAAGACATTGTTACTTTATTGTCGTTGCACAAAGACACAACAGTGAATCTGGCAACAAAATGTTATTGCTTGGCTACAGGAATAAAAACTATAAATGTTGCTATAAATGTATACATCTATGCAAATGTTGCTTGTGCATGTACAAAAAGTACTAAAAGATACATTAATTAAAAAAAACAATAACAAGGAACTGAGTTAAAATTGGAAAAAGTTTTTTCTTGCTAAAAATATTGTTAAAAAACAGTAAAAAGTTACTGTTGTCTGCTGGTGTGTGCGTGGGTGTGTGTGTGTTTGGTCAACAACAATCAGTAATAGGCTGCAACTCCATAACATCTCTACATAACAGTACCACAGTCATGCTGTGATATGCACGTCTTTAAAACTGCAGGATGCAGCTTTTATAAAACCGTTTGTCTTCATATTTGTTCAAACTGCCACCATGTCCTGGCAGCAGCATATGAGACAGAAAATCTGTGAAAAATTCATTCACCTCTGGCTCCTACACCTGGAGGAGACCAACTCCAGCCGATAGCTGTTTTCTTTACTGGCGAGTTGGCAGCTGTGTTTCTGACGGAGAGCGGCGTGTTTCTGCAGATGGCAGTAGGACCACCGGAGGAAAAGCACAGACAGATTATCTCTCATGTTACTCTGTCAACACAAGCTGATGCTTTTAATAGATACATTCAAAACATTTTCTATGTAGAAGCTACACACTGCAGCTTTAAAAAGTGAACCACTTTTTAGTAATTCACTAATTATTACATTTGTTGAGCATAAACACCTTCTGGTTTTAGTCGGTCAGGAGTTTTTAGGGTTTCATTCGGTCTTTTTGTTCTCAGAAACTCTTCCATTTGTGCTTTCTACGTTGGCTTGAAGAGCAAAGCAGCTTAAATTTGACTGAGAGTCAACCAGAACGATGATCATGGCAACTAATATTTCACAAATTAATTTTAACTTATTTTTTATCATAAAGATTAAATAACAGTTGGGTGTGTTTCGGTCCAGTTAAAAAAAAAAAATCGGTTCTATCTCTCTGGTAAAATCCATAAATCGGACATGAAAAGCTCGAAACAAACAACTCTGGTTCATGTAAAGTAAAAGAGCGACACAACGAGTGATTGTTTTAGTTTCTGCATTGGAGCTGGGTCAGATCAGCGGTGCCGGGTGTCACGTTCTGATTGTTCCTACGTGTTGGCATCAGCAGGGCCAGTTCTGCAGCTACAGATGGAGCAGCGGCCTCGGCTCAATGATTAAAACCCAACAGGGCACAGCGACGGGGGGGGGGGAGCGCCGTCGCTCCAACACTTCCACGTAAACGGAGGGAAGAGGCGAAATGAAGGTCAGCCATCACAGAGTTAGATTCCTGGCAGTCGTCACAGCAGCTGATCATTAAAGAGGGAGAGCAGAGGAGAGGGAACAGGAGGAGGACGTGGAGAAGCCGGTCGCAGTCGGATACAGCTGCACCGTTCCCATTTCAGAGGTTAGTGGTGGACTTTATTGAGCTTTTGTACATCGGTTAGCTTTTAGTTATCAAAACAGTTATCCAAACAAGGCTTTTCTGTTATATTTTCTGTACTATATGTCTTCAAATGTGCTGTGCTGCAGCAGGGAAGGAAATGGGTTTCATGTGAGCTTGAGCTTAAATAAAAAAAAAAAAATTAAAAAAAGTTTTTTAATATATATATAACTTAGTGCTGAAAGTAAAAAAAAAATTGTTACAATATTTTACCTATAAAACATTTTTTTCAATATTCTTTGAGAAAAAGGTGTTTAGCATTTTGTCAAAAAGTAAAACAGCTCTGCATTAGACATGAAAAACATAAATGTGTAATTTTAAATAAGCTTAAAATCTAAATGTTAGAGAATTCTGGCCAAGGCTGGCAGCAGTTTGCAGAACATTAACAACAAAACAGAAGAACAAGGTCATAAAAATAAATGAGAAGAAATACTTGAATGGTAAATTCTATTAGATACAAGAACTTAAAAATCAGAAATCTTAAATTATTTTTGAAGACCTTGAATAGAATATCTTTGGATAAATTGCCTGCGGAAACAGCAATCCCTCGTCATTGTGCTGATTTAAAGCTTCATTCAAACCTCAAATGATTATCTTTTAAGACCAAATAAAGTGTCTGATTCCTTATAAAGCTTTCCACATTTCCTCTCATAACAACCACAAGCTTCAAGGTTCTATCAGAATGTTATGCGACTGATCTATAGAAATATAGTCTTATTGTACAGCAAGGAATCATAAATGAAAATAAGACAAGGGTTAGAATTTGGAGACTGATATTTAGTTTGATTTACATCAGGGTTGAGAAGAATGTGCTTGTAAACAGCAAACCTGTTAGTAGAGTTTATAGTGGGCTGAAAAAATCTGGTTCAACTCGACTTTATAACTCTAATTAAAGGCCCAAGCCAGAAGTAAACCTCACATTACACTTTAAACTCCTACAGCTTTTGAAAGATTGCCTCCAGATCTCCGTTTCTGTGTTTCTGTTGATACAGAAACAGCTGCATTGTGCTGGCTTAGCAGTGTAACTTCTCGCTCTTTTAGCCTTTGTTTAACATTGTTCAGCTCCATTTTGCTTGTAGCAAAATGAAATGAATCAAGGCTAGATCCTCTGGAATGAGTGATTGATGGGAGCAGAAAAGGGCGGGGCCATGTGTGAATGAGATGTACAGTGTTCTGCTTGTTTCATGAACTTACTGCACCTTAACTTTCTTTCTTTCGTCAACAGCTAACCTACCTACTAACCTATCTAGAATAAGCAGATTAAACAGCTTTATATCCAAATACAGATTCTCTGTTGAATTCAGGGCCGGACACTTACAGGGCTGATCTAGAACACTCGAATGCTTTCAATTATTAATTACTGTGAACCACTTGACTGTAAGATGGACTTGTTATTTTTCTGCTGGTTCTCTGCTGCCGCTTCAAAAGCACGGAAGTAAACTACAATGCAGGGCATTCTGGGTAAATATGACCAAAATAAATGCACGAGTTTAGCGCTAGCAGGAGAAACGTCTCGAGGTCTTTTACCGAATGGAAATCCTACAACCTCTAGAATCTGACATCACTCCATTTTTGGTTCCCGTTTCAAGAAGGAAGTTGTAATCAGTCTTCTTCAGAGGTTTTTATGTTGTTTCCTTCAGTGGTTCTTGGGCCTCCAGAGGTGAGGAGGGGAACAGGTTGTTCAATTTCAAATGATTTGGTTTGTTTGACTCGGTGCTCTTCTGATACCGATATCTGAGGTTTAGCATCAACTGATACTGAGTCAATACAGAAACTGCTGTACTGAATTACAATGATAACTCTACACTAGTGCAGCACATTTAAGTACATAAATATCTGAAGTTTGGTCAAACATGTAAAAACAACAACTTTCATTTATTCAGTCGGTGGAATTAGGAGAACAGCCAATGTGAAATAATCAGTAAAGGAACTGAAACTGATAAAAACAATAGGCTGACTACGTTGGTTAAACGTATAAAAATAAACTGCAACAAACCTTATTTCAAATAGTTCAAGAAGTGCAATTACAAATTCTTAATATAATGTTAAATAAATAACAAAGCAGGACATATCTCAGAACAGAAAGCATAGAATTAGACCGAATAGATTTGCCTTTATGGATCATGCACATTGTCACCGATATGCGATCTAGATTTTTTTTTTCCAATATCAGGACTGATACAGATGTTAATATCAGATCAATGCATCGCTATCTGAAACATGGAAAACTTTTCAAACTTCACTTCCTCTTTTGCAAAACAATTTCATGTTTTCAGAAAAAAAAAAAAAAACATTTGTTCCCTTTTTATATATTTCTACAGTCTGCTTTGAGTCCAAAGTGAAAGTGGAATCCTTGTTAGTGTGTCGATCCAGTTCCAGAAGTTCGTGAATAACTGATCTGACAGAGCTGCGGCTTCATGTGGAACCTGAATACTCCGTGTGCGTTAATGGGAAAAGGGACATTTATTTTAAAGTAACTCTGCAATTGTTCACTCTTCACTTCCTCCTTCATCATCTGAAGAGAGGTGAAACATTTTCAGACCTCACTCATTCCCAGCAACATTCACATACCCTAACTCCGACTCTGTCGCGTCCAGAACTCCGACACCAGAGGCGCCCACGCATCCGCACGCTTCCATCGCCGGTTTATTACGGGCACCGGTGAACAAACGGCAGCCGCACATAGTCAATGAGAGCAGGGGAACAATGGAGGCACAGAGAGGATGATTGCTGTAAATAAAAGGCTGGAAGTGGAGCGAGGGAGGAGAGGAGGCGGAGACCGTGTTTGTTGGCACACAGAGGGATGGAAATAACCAGGGCAGGGAAGAAAAGGGAAAACTTTCTTTCCACAATGGAAGAGCGTTCATTTGGAATAAAGCGCCTGATTTTTTATTTTTTATTTTGTATATCGCTGTCTTTACCAACACTTGTTTAGAAGTAAAAACATCTAATACAGTTCAATTTTAAAAAAATAATCTGTAAAACTTAGGGAATTAATTTAGAAGGTTAAAGACATTGGAAATATTTACCAAATTACCCAGGTGGTATAAATGACTGCTGTATTTGCTGTTAAACAAAAGTATTTCACTTTTCTCATGTTTCAACCACTAACTTAGGAGGCAGTATTATGTAAAATTGACTCTTTGAGATTTACTTTATATTATTATAAATGTATTCCCTCAAAAACCATACCTGCAGTGTTGATTTGATTCTTTCATGCATGTTTGAGAAATCCTTTAGTCTCCAAGGCAACCGTTCAGCTGTGCAAAACGGCTGCGCTCACTTTCCACACAGCCTACCCTCAGAGCTACAGCTTCTGAGCTCCCGCCTCACAGAGCAGCACGTCCCCCTCTCAGCTCCTTCAGATTAGCCAGCAACAATCAGCAGACACCTGGTGGAACTGAGCATCCGCCGAGTTCATTTACAAGCTACTTTTTCTGTCCGACACTAGTCAAAACAAAAACACATATGCACAGCATTATTATAACGGCTGAATGGAATCAGATTTACATAAGGAATACACCCTTATGGGATGTCAAATCCCAGCAGCACTGAGATGATACAAAAAAAGAAAGTCATTGAAGCACACAGCCTCTTCAGGATAATAGAGAGAAACTAGTTCAGGCCATTTGCCGTTTTGCAGCCTTAAACCAATTGTTTCTTTTTGTAATTTTCTCTTCACCCTTTTTTTGACACTCCTAAATAAAATTAAAACAAACAAACAAAAAAAAAATTATAATGATCCTGAAACAACATAGCCATTTGCTAGACATAGCTGTAGATAAAACAAACAGAATGGCCTATTCAAAGTCAAGATCTAAATCAAATCTAGAATATGTGGGAAAACTTATATATTCATAAATATATATATATATATATTTTATTTGCTAATTTTTAATTTTGCAAAGGAGAACAAGCAAAAAGATTTTCTGAATATTCTAAGGTTGTAATGTCTGCAAAAGGGCATCACAGCAACTTTTTTGTTTATATTTGTAAAGAAAAAAATACAGCAGAGCATGTATAATTTTTGTTCATACACATACAATAAAATCATAAGAAACTGTAAAACCTTTGCAAAGCAGTGAGAATCCCCAGGCCAACCTGCTGATTGTTTTGGTTCCTCTTTAAGCGTCACGGTCCCTCTCTGTGACCCAAATGTTTAAGTATGTTGGTTTAACAAACCGAGGACAAAGTTCAGCTCGATTCTCTTCAGAGTTCAGCCCAGTTCACTCCATTATTGTAGCTCTAGTTCACAGCAGAGGCCATCTCAGGATGCTGGACAGAAAAAACCAAAGTTCAATTCAGATCCCATTAGATACAATCCAGCTGATCCAGTTCAATCCAGGGTCAGACAACTGTAGTCATTTCATAGCTAGATTCTAAAACTTATCTCAATGGACAAACAAATGGATCAAGTTGAATCTTTACATTCAATCCTCAGTTTCACACAAATAGCATCGAAGAGGAAGAGTGTCACTATAATATTATGAAGTTATGTCTCTAAACGGCAGAGTTCCATATACGGCGGTATTATGTAAAAATAAATCTACATTTTTTTAGCTTTACATCATGTTATTATTATTCCCTCATCAAAAACATACCTGGACTGTTGCTTAGATTCTGTCATGCATGTTTGAGAAATCCTTTAATCTCCCACGGCAACCATTCAGCTGTGCAGAACACCTGGTTCGACCTAGCTCCGCCTTCTTGGACGGAGCTCCTCCTCTGAGCTGCAGTTTCCAAACTTCAGATCTACTGTCTCACAAAGCAATTTTCCTCCACGACTAGTCCACTCAGCTCCTTCAGACTAGCTAGCAGCAATTAGCAAACATCTAGTGAAAGTGAAAGAACAGGAGGTTTTAAAGCGAAGTCAAATTTCTTTTAAGACATGTTTCATATATACAGCAATTTTATAACAACTGAAGGAACATAGTTACTTGATTGTGCTATAAAATGGTACTGTTTGGCTGGAAAATAGACAATATTGTCCTTATACCAAATAGAACACCTAAACGTTCTGCCTTTGACCGAACTAAAGATATAAAAATACCACTTATGTCACATTATTCTGCTGCAGAAAAGCTTTCCTCTAATGATCTTATGGTTCTGTGTTGTATTTAATCTCATTTCCACTGTTAAGGCCATGTCTTTGATTACTGTCGGCCATCGGGATGTGCTCGGTCTGCCGCTACGGAAAAGCTCCTGTCCTGAAACTTGTGTATAAGGAGGTTTTGTAACAGAACCTGGGCATTTATTCCCACAAGCTCCAATATGTCATAAAACAAAGCAAAGGACCATTATTATTTACCAAAATTTATTGAATATTTCTTTGCCACTTGGTTCAGAGGTTTCCTCGTTGTAATCCTGCACAGACTCTTGCTTTGCCCCCCTCCCCCTCATGCGGACACTGCTAAGAATACAGAGATTTTGGTGGGACTTTCCCTGATAAGTGATCAGCGTTGGCTCTGTATTTCAGCACATTCTTGAGAACACTCATGACTATTGTGTTAAAAAAGGCAGAAGTCGTCCTTTCATTGACAAAAAAAAGAAAAAATTCTTTGGTGTCTGGAGAGATGATGTGACGTCCATCTGTTTCAGGGAATGAGATAATGACCTGGCCCGGCTGTTACAGGTCCTGATATGTTTTATTCTCTTGCTGTTGTCAAAGATGATCCAGGTCATAATTATAGTAATTTTCCACCACAGATCTTCACACAGACAACGTATTTATTTTCGTGTTTAGTGAATCTGTACTAGGATAGCACAATATTAGAATAGAACATATTTGGAAACAGTATAATGAGGAACTTATGATGAAACCCTGTTTTCCTGCCTTTTTCCTCCATATGCATCGATTTTAGTGATTAAACTAACTGCTTATGACTGTTTAATTTCTTGGAAAGAGTAATAAATTGTGTGGGTTAATACACCCAACAACTGAACATTTCGACGTCATCACTTGTAGCTTTGGCATAGTTGAAGTTGGACTAGAAAATCTTTATCAGAAATAAAAATGGCGGATTTGCAAAAAAAAATCTTAGCAGTTCCTGTAATCTAACTGTTAAACAAAAAAGTAGAGAGAAAACTGAATGGTTTGAAAAACATGACCCAAACAAAATATAAAATATCTACGCCGCACCAAGAGAGGATTCAACTTTTCTGCACTGCTGGAGAATCCAACTAAGCAACAAAATGTAGTTAAGGGCTAAAAAAAAAGTGTTTTGCATGATATGTCCCTTTTTAAGAAAAGAAAGGCAGGAAAAAAACTTGAGTAAGGTCGGACTTGGTATGAGAAAATCTGAGATTTTATTTTCAAGCCACATTCCCAGAACTTTCTAGTGTCTCCGCGCCACTTAGCGCCTAGCTAGTGCCATTTCATCCGTCAGGTGGGAAGATCGTATGGAGTATGTGCTCAACGATCCTACAAAAGTCACAAAGCTAACAGCAGCAGCTTGATGTAGGAGAATGTTTTATCATAGACAGAGGAAGCATGAGGACCGATGAGGAGATGGACAGGGCTAAATATAGGACAATCCTGTTAGAGGCTCGAAAAACCCTTAGACTGGGGCAGGGATTCACCTTAGCAACATCCACCACAGATAAGGAGCTTCCAGCTCATAACCTCCCATAACACTCACATAATAGTTTATGTAAAATAAAGAAAACCTGCAGAAACGCCTATCGCGCCACTAATTCAGAAAATTCTGCAGGATGATGCTTATTTTTCACCAGTAGGTTGATTTTGAAACCTTGACGTTGCTAACGCTGCAGTTAATGAGTTTCATCTCATTGAAACCTATCAAGTACTTTCAGTCACCTTGGCTATGCGAAGCATCCAGCGCTCATCCTCAAACAGTCATTCAGTCCTTCCAGCTAAATAGGGTTTGGCTCAGGATCTGGTAATGGTTTTACCCTGTCCTGGCCTTCTAAGTCTGGACATCTACGCCCCGGGAGTGTCAAGACTTAGACTACTGATACCACTAGCCAGTTAACGCGGAGCTGCACTCTATATTATTGACAGGCCTTGTTATCCTCCGGTGCCACTTGGCCTTTAGCATTATAAGCCACCTAATGCGGTGGTTTGAACTTCGGAGCTTGATCGGATTGTTTCTGGAACTACAAAAGCGGCTTCTTTCACAACTTTTGTATTTCAGCTCGATCAAAGGGAAGTTTGCTTCTCTCCGTCTTTTGATCATATTTCATAAGGCCAGAGAAACTGTTGCTCTTTAAGTGCTGTTGGCGTCAAATGAAGCTCAGCAGAATGATGGGGAGATGAAAGAGTGGATAAGAGATTTCACACAACATAGCGAATAGACGATGAGTTGGGCGACAGTAAAAGATGATTGGGAAGGTAAGAAGAGTTGGATGAAGGAGAATCACTTATCTTTGACAGATCCGCACTCGGGCTAATAGACTTGGATCTCGTCCATGGGTGTGTGTGTGTGTGTGCTCATCTCTTCACCTTGCTTCAGTGCAGATGTACTTTGCTTTTAATAGACTGTCAAGTCAAGCTTGGTGTGGAATGTTTTCATCTTTGAGACTGAATTCAAAAACAAATCCCAGCTCATAAAACGTCTCTATGATTTGTTTTTTATTCAGTCTTTTCAGATCATGGTATTATTTGATGTCAGATTTTCTTTTTCTTTTCATTCTTTGATTATTTTATGTTAGCTTCAGATACATATATATGAAAAAAAGATTGAGTGAAGCAAACTGGCTTTAATTATAACCACCTTCTTCTCTAGTTCCACTTTAGATCTTAATAGATGAAGCTTTAGAGGCACTTCTACCCGTCTGACTGCAGTTCATATGGGGATTGTGTATCTTGAAGTGCGACACAAAGACAAAACAACTATTATCTTGTGTTTCATGCTCTGATGCCATCTGCTGTCTCATAAGTGAAAGTGGGCGTCAGCGCCTCAGCTTCAGTTTCATTTTTCCGTCCTGCAGCGACAGAACTTTTGTTTCAGTCATGACAAAAACTAAGCTGATGGAAAAAATCTATGGGGGCAAAAAAAGGTTTCTGTATTTTCTTAAGTTTTGGGAGTTTTGTGTCTCTAAAATGGTGCGTCCATTACTCAAAAAAGAACAGCAAGATTTTACCGTTTAATGGTGATACAAAAATATTGCGCAAATACTGAATGTAAGACTTGATGGTTCCTGCACTTTAACATTCACTTTCTGTTTCTTACATTTCTGTAGAGACTTATTTGTCACGCCTGGGGAAAACCAGGAACAAGTCGCCAGAACAAAAAATAAAAACCCTGAATTTCTGCCAAAGTGCTAATATTTATGTTTATTCAAAAAGTTAAAGTGGTGAAGAAAACTCGCATTCTTTAAATGGCATTTTTGGAGTTTTTACATTGTATTTTTTTCCTTTTTTTGACAAATGGCCATATCTTCTTCGTTTAGTTTTTTTTTTCTTATTTTTATGTGTTTTTCATAAAAACTTTAGTAACTGACTTTGCACATTGGGTCACACTCCAGCTACACGCTTCAAAGAAACTTTTTTTTTCTTTCTGTAGTACAAACACTTTATGAAAATATATATATATAAAAAGCAAGTCACATTTCCCCTCCTCTTCACCACCGTGTTAGTCTACTTCAAAAAAACCCATTGAAATCAGATAGTTTGTCAAAGGGTTATAAATACTTCTTCCTGGCAAAGATAACTTTTTATCCTGTCTACAATATAAACCAGAATCACCTTTCAGGCTTTATCAATGTTATTACTAAAATCTAATTCACATTAATCCAGTTTGGTTTTATTTTAGTAGCAACAAAATCCCAATACAATGCAGGTCATCTCAGGACAGCGTAACAAGGTTAACAAGGTTAGCTTACAAAACAAGAAAGAAATATCAGGACATTTCTAAAAGTCATTATTTGACATTTATTAGCATTCAGAGCCATGTGATGCTTTCACTGTGATAAACTGTGATAATTAGTGATGCCTAACTCCCTCTTTCTTCCCCCTGCTGCACGCTGTGAGAGCAGCCTCTGTCTTTTACCCGTCAGGCTGCAGGTCACTTGAGGACACGTCCAGACACACAACACCGGTGTTGTGGTAAAACTGGATTCTTCTCTCTGTCGGTTCTTTTTTTTTTTTTTTACTAAAGTGCTTCCAAAACAACACAAGTAGTACTTGTGGAAAAAACAAACACACACTGATATCAATACGCATTGATATCCATTTATTTTTAATTAAATCAATTAAGTCTCAATGCATTGGATTATTTCTTTTTAAAATTTGCTAACGTTTTAGATTTCTATTTGCAAAACGGGGTTGATGGAGAACAAATTCAAATTTTCTTTTATTATTTCTTTAATGGCTCTGAAAAGTCACAAATTAAAAGTCTACTCTGTTCTGTTTTGAATGGGCCTCATCGAGAGACTAAACGAGTTCTGTTTGTGTTTGGGGAGCGAAGGATTACCCAGCATGCCATTCATTAAACAACTGCCACTGTTTTGAAGGCAGAGCTGTTTAACAGGTGTTTGTGAAATCTTCATTAGTTGGGAGTAAAACCGTGAATAGATGATACTATTTTTATCTGTGGCAAAAGTTCATGGTGTTAGCAGGATAATCCGGTGTGAGCGCTGCATTGCTGAGAAATCACAGTAAGGTATCAACAAGAAGGCGCTGTTCTTATTAAACTGTTCTGGTTTAACAAGTACGAGCAGCGGTGTGGCTCTCCAAGCAATGTTTAAGCTTCTGATTTTATTTGGAGGAAACAGACCTAACGTCTGTCTGGTGGCAGGCGCTAACTGCTTTCACCAGATGTATTTTCAGATTCAAACTGGAAAGGCTGTGTTCACACTGCAGCCTGAAGTGACCCAATTCTTATTGATTTACTTATTGTTTGCTTTAATGTGACCTGTATCTAATCTTTTATGGCAGTCTGAACAACAAAGGTCAGAGATTTTTTGAATGCAACCCGGGCCACTTGCATACCCGGTGGCCGGTGGCCAGGTCACATTCTTCCAACCTGGACATCGGAAGAATGCGACCTGGTTGATGCTCGACAAACGTCACTGTTCTGCATCCTGATACGCACAAGCGGGAACAAAAACAACAATCACTGCGGACTCGTCTTGGATTCCTACCTGCTGACCATCCTCCTGCCACTTTTCAACCGACATGTTCTCCTTTATGCGCATTTTCATGCGCATAAATCATTGCGCCTCCAATGATTTGACAATCATTGGAGGTTTTCCAGTGTCAGGAAAACACAAAAAATATGTTTTCAGAAGCTGACATTGTTATTTTTTAGTGTGTGAAAACGTTGTTAAGAATCTCACATGAAGTCTTTATTTACTCTCTTGAAACTCAACTCATGGATGAGCTCTGAGAGTCCAGTGACCGGTGCAGGTTGAGTCATTTACAGAGCTGAGCTGACATTTGAAGCATTTAAAACTGGAAAACAACGATAATAACTCTCAAAGCAATTAAAGCCTGAATTTGTCTCGGTGTGCTTGTAAGCAGCTTATAGCGAATTAGATTTGGCCGCAGTCGCTTTTCTCTAATAGACGCAGGACTGTAGCAGTAAATAAGGAACACAGAGGTTGTATTGTTAAAGCAGATCTATTGCCATGGAGTCTTTCTTAAAAAGGTTCAAACTACATGAATACCAAGAATCTTGTTTAAAAAAGGCTTTTCAAAGAAATAAAACTGGGCTTCATTTGCATTGTTTACACACTGAGCCATAAATTCTGCAAACCAGGCGGGAACATTCGGTTTTATCTTCTAAGCATTTTAATCAGATTACTTTTCAATCACAGTTTGAGAATTTTTTTATTTTTATGCTAGATTAAGTACATTTTTCATCCTTTTGAAGTGTAAGGTGTCCTCTCACCAGCACTGTTTTTTTCTCTTTAATTGAACTCAAAAAATCCCTTCAGAAAATCCACTTTATTTGAGGAAATAGACCCAATTCTGATGCAGACCAAAAAATGAACGCTGGTTTGCATAAGAGCCCCTGGTTTTGGGCCGGCTGGTATATGTGAATGCCAAGCGGACCAGTGGCTGCTCCAAAAACAGGACGTGGACTATAGTGCAGGGAATTCTGGGTAAATACAACCAAAACAAGCACAATTCTGTTGCCAACAGTAGAAGTGTCTCGTGGGTTCTTGTTTATTTACCAAGGACAAAAGAGAAATCCTAGAACACGTTGCTGTCCTTGTCCTAAAAATTGGTCTACCTCTGCACAACCGACACAAAATGTAATAATATCATATAATGCAGCAGAAAGTATTACAAAATGCATTCAGGGGTTTGCACATTATGCAAAATTTATTACATTTTGCATAATGTGTTTTTAATAAGGTTTTCCTGCATGATAAAGACTGATTTTATCACATTATTACATATTGTGACATTACAGGGCTTGAGATCATGTTTTTGATCTAAAGTCAAGTCTTTAATCTCAAATCCCAAGTCTTTGATCTCAAATATCAAGTCTTTGATTCCACATCTCCAAGTCTTCAAGTCTGCAGTCTCCAACTCTGCAAACCAGACATGTCCAGTCCAAAGTAACCTAAAGTCCCTTCATTTCCCTTTCGACGGCTCACTTTGAACATTAGCAGGTTGTCTTCACCATGTTTAGATGTCTAAATGAATTCAGTTGCTGCCATGGGATTGGTTGATTCAGTATTTCTGCCCCATGCATCTTCTTGACCTTTCTGAAAGACCAAACTGAAATAACAGTGACTTATGCTGAGTTTATGTGTCCAGCCATGAATCGGCGGTCTGTGGGTGTTCGGGGGGAAAGGGTCACCATCAGTTCAGCACTCTTCCCACTGAATATATTCTTAAATATCACGAAGTGTTAAAATCTCTCACCGTGACGGCCGATGTGATCTATGCTTTTTCATTGTCCTTCCTCTAAGCCATGAGCTCTTCCTCAGCTATATCCCTGTCCTACTTCTCCTCTTCCTCTGTATACAACTCGACTTTAATAATAAGAGCATTAGCAGAGGATATTGCTGACATTTCTGTTGGAAGTTTGGATGTGACTGGCTGGTGCAGAAACAAGACTTTCGGGGTCGTTTATGATTATTGAAATTGTCCCATGTGTGCCAGCGAATAAATGCCACGCTTTTATCACAGCATGTTTGCTGAAGTCTTGTAGCACTTAACGGGGGTGCAAATGATGTCTTTCTAGCTCCGCTGCCGTTTCGCGCTCATTAATTATTCAGAACGGGATTGGAGGCATCAGTGGGTGAGCGATCACAGCAAAACATGGCTTTAAATGTTCCTTATGAGAACAGGGTTGAAAGCTAACGGATAAGCCAGAGCAGCGTTGCTGTTCAACATTCAGTCTCCATGTTATCTACTGAAGTCTCAACCTGTGCTTGAAAGTAGCAGCCTGCGGACAGAAAGGAAAGCGCAGCGTCTTTTTCAAACTGCTGCTTTACAGTTCTGGGCTCGTTCTCTCAAAGGAACATCAAGTTAAAATTTGAAAAAACAGCAAATGGTGCTACACTGGAGAGGAGAGCATAGCAGAGACATAGAAGAAGCAGTGGTCATGAATAAATCTTATTTTGCAATCACATTTAATAAGTGGTTGCATAAATTGAGCCGATTCAACCGAGATTCAGCCAATAGGTGCCATCTTTCTAGATGAGTTTACTGGAAATTACCTGAGTGCATTCAGTGTTTCTCAAGACACCCGGTTCTGAAAGGTCCATCCACTGGTTCACCAATATCCCTGGTGACCATTACAGCACGAAAACAACAGAACAGTCCAAGCAAATCAGAATTTTTTTTTATTGTACAGTTTAAGTGAGGGGATGGAGATAAAAAAAAATATTTAAGGCCCTGAAGATCCCCTGTAGTTCAGTTAAATCCATCACTAAGAAAAATTTACCTCGATCAGGCCAACTTCACAAACGTTAGAGTGACCATGAAGAAGAATGGTGAAAGAGGACACCAGGTTACCGTGACTACGCTGAAGGAGTCACAAGCTGAAACGGAGAATCTCTGCAGATGTTGTCATGGTTCTTCACCAGGCGAAGCTTTGTTCAATGTCTTCGTAAAATGGCAAATGTCAACGCAGACAGAACTCATGTTGATTCTGGGTTGACCTTTTCTTTGATTTGCTGGCATAGTAAACAAGATCATCTTAAATCCTGAAATGTAAAATTGTTTTTCTGTTTATTTTGATGAAGCATGGTTATGACACTGATAGACAGCCACGATCAGGTGCTCGCTTATTAGAGGAATCATCTAAAAGAACGAGAAAAGGGGAGGTAATGTAATGTTTTTTTGAAAATGTTTTGTAATTAAATGAAAATAAAACTTTTTTTTTTTTATGACTTTTGATTCTCATATTTGATAAAAAAGTAAAAGCCTTTGAAGTGAGCAGGATGGGTTGAAGTGGCACCATATGAGGACAAATTGTCCTTCTGAGATGCGACTCCTGGATGAATAATTATGCCTTAAGGAGCAAATTGTAACTGTAATAAACTGAATGCTTTACACCACTGAACTTGCTCTTCCCTGAACTTAAAACATGAAGCTCCCTCCAGTGTGGAGTCTGGAGGGAGTCTGACCTGTTTTATGGCCCACGGCCACAAAACAGGTCAGCTCGACCCAATTCGGAGTCCTTCGATAACATTTAACGAGTTCAAGTTTTAGGGGCATAGAGTTTGCTCTCGCTGGACAACCAGCATGTGAGTTACTAACGGATTGATCTGTCTCTGTCCCTTTCCGGCATGCAGCTTTCTGTGCGACTCGCCGTGCTCCCGTCCCGCGGTTCCCGTTCACGGATTCCTCTGGTTGGCTGTTGAGAAGGCTGCCGGCGAATGCTGAGCAGGACCACCTGTCTGAGGTACGCCTCCCGGCTCTGCGATTGGTCGCTGGATGCTACTGGAGTTGAACGGCAAAGATGTTCGACAAGCAGGAGAGCAATTCATCGGAGAGCGACGAGAAAGGGTAAGGCGGGCTGTTTGTGAGATTACAGTGCAATGAACTGGTCCTTCACTCCTTTTGGCAGAAAATGACCCCGTTTTAGTAGTTAGCATGAAGAAATAAACTTTTTAAGATCAGACTAATGCATGAGATTGTTCATACTTGCTGCCATCTAACGTTTGAAATTCTTTAGGAAGGGAAAAATCTGAACAGATGATACAGAAGATATTTTCAATGAGGAGAAAATGTAGGACGAGGTGCTTTTTTTTTATTTTTTAGGCAATATAGAAATGTGTTTAATTTTTCAAAAATTCAGCAGAAATATTTTTTTGCGTCACATGATCAACAATTTGCATGAAGAAGAAAACGACAGGAAGTAGTACGAGGATTAATGACGTTAACAAACTTTTAATTGTGTTTCTTATTAACTGGAAACGCCACAATTACGAATTTGTGTTTTGTTTTATTTTACATTAGAGGATTATAGAGTTTGACATATTTGTGATGGAAATGCAGCTGCTCTGGGCTGGTATTCCACTATCTAGGTCACCACAGCTGCAAGATTTGTCTGAGCTTTGAACTGGACCTCTTCCTCAGGGGTGAATGTTACCATTAAGCATATCCATAAAAAGTTTTTGAAGTTTATTTTAAGAAATAGGATGTCTACAAACAGCTCCACTGTGGTTGGTTGGTTGGTTTGTTGGTTTGGAACAAGGGAAACTGATTTCTTATGTTTGTTGTCTTTGATGCTCACCGCTTCCAGAGAGTTAGCAGAATGGGCTTCTTTATCCAACATCTTCCTTCATGGAAGTCAAACTGTCTCCCCATGTGAGGCAAAGATCTGTTCCCACAGGCTCTGGAGACGGAGAGCTCAAAGCTGTCCAGTGTTTGCTGAGTCTCTTTCTTCAGGCTGACTTCTGGAACAGCGTAGTTCCTCTGACTGCATATCATGCTAATATGTTCACACTGGCATTTTTACTACTTTTGTTTGTTTGGTTTTTGCTTTTGCAAAATGATGATTAAAGTATGACTTTATGTTAGGCCTGCAACAATTACATTAATTTCAATTATTCTGATGATATATTTTTGGCTCATTCTGGAGATTTTTTATTTAATTTAAAAGCAAAGGAGGTGTTTTTTTAGCTTTATTTTATTTCTGACGCTTGGTCATTTGTAGCAAAGAATGCACCTGCAGCAAAAAAATAATTCCAACATCGACATGTCAGCTATTTCTGCCTGTGTTAACATCAGTGCAATGCAGGTCTGATTTGTTGATTACATTTTAGATGAACCAATAATTAGTTGGATAACAAAAGGATCTTATAGGAGAGTTTTTAAACAGAATTTGAATCAGGTCAACCTAAATCTGGGTAGAACATTACAGACTGTAATGTTGTGGAATAAGATGACACGTTCTTGAATAACTTGGTGGATTTATTCAACATACCACAGCAAGCACTAACTGAAGGAGCACATGCCTTATCCGTTCTCTTCTCCTCTCTTACTCTTCTTATCGTTCTCATCTCTCATTGTCAGGGCTCCACCTAGCGGCGTGGAGTAGTATTACACAACACAGACAAACACTGCAGGGATTTTATTTTTATCTTAAATGCAAAGTGTTTATATTGGACTTTTTGTCCATTTTTGTTTTAAATACTGCTGTGATTGTGTTGTTTCAGTAAAATAGCTTTTTTTGTGTATTTACTCAATTTAATGATTAATCAACTAATACATTAGCTGACAATCACTTCAAATGCTGATCAATCCCATTAATTGTTCCAGTTCTGTTATTAATAATGATATATTACCACATATCATTATTTATGAGTTCATTTTTTATATGTACATATGTTTAAAACTGTAAGATAACTGAACCAAATTTAATGGCAGAGCTTTTACATCCAGATCTGAGGCAAAGAAAAAATGATCCAACAGACTACAATTGCAAAAATATTTTCTATAACTTATTTCATTCTCAATTATTTTAATAGCTGACCTATGCATGGTGAGGTCAGTGTTTTTTGTTTTTTTTGTTTTGTTTTTTTTTCCAATGGGTTCCTGGCTTTCAGCTTCTTTTCTTCTTCTTTTTGCTTTTACAAAACAAAAACCCTGCATGTCGGCTTTCAAATGTATACAAATGTGACGTTTGTGCCGGCGAGCCTGGTGTGTACGGGCGTGTGCGGGGGTGTGTGTGTGTGTGTGTGTGTGTGGATTAGCCGTGCGGGGAGAGAGCTGGATTAGGACTACGGGAGGCAGATGGAGCCACAGAAAGCAGAAGACAACTCAGGATCTGACATCAACAGGGGATTTCACTGCCGCTGTGCGTTTGTGCGCATGTGTGTTTCCCACATAGTGTCACTTAACACACACGTGTCCTGGTGAAATCTGCCTCATGCTCCAGCCCCTCCCTTTCTGCGAATCCCTCCTTTTTTTTTCAGAGTACACTGCTTTCTTGGTACACACACACGCGCACCCCCCACCCATGTGTAACTCGACATAGCCCGCAGTGAGGGTGCTGAAATAGAATTTGTTGTGTGCCTGAGTGCGTTCGCGTCACATTAACTGCAGAACAAGGCGTCTGAATATTTCAGGAGTTAGTTGGCTTCCAGCGACGCTACGTTGTTCAGCAGATTCATACATGTGTTCATCTGTTTGTTTGTCTATTTCATCCAGTTACAGCTTAAAATGAACGTGGAACATGTTGAGATAAACAAGAATGTTGAATGAGAAGGAGACGTTTGAAGAAAAAATATCTTCTATTGTCTCAAAATGGGTACAAAACATCAATCAACCATCCATACGGAAGCATCTTTAGACACAGAACAGACAATGTGTTTCTATAAAAATAATAATAACACCTTTGCAATGATTCAGCATTCGATTGACTCAATATACTTCATTACACCTTGATAGAATATTATATTTTATCTGTTCAAGAGCTGGAGATGTGTTGATGCTGTACCTGATATTGCAGATGAAAGGATGACATTTACTTATGAGGATGAAATACGAATCAGGACTTCAGGACTGTGTCGGCTCGTTTCCACCGGGAAAACCTTAACGTCACGTAACACACTCAGAATCAAGTATTAAAACCAAACTTCTTTTTTCTCATTTCAATCCACTCATGCCTAGTTAGAGTCAAAACACTAACATTAGACAACTTTGTTAATCTTTGATTAAACTCATAGTGTAAGTGCGCGTCCAGGCTTCCCGGTGCTTCTAAATTATGAATGTGTGATGTAGCAAATGAAAGTTTAACTCGGGGTTCTGATGGCTGCTGCAGACTTGCTGAAATGGGACAGAGTCTGTGAAATCATAATTTATGAAGACGGTTGCCAGAGTTCATTTGCACAGTAAGGACCCTCAGGTCAGCCACGCCCTGCGTTCCCGTGAAGAACTGCTGTTCTGCCTGACCCCACAACAAGTAACAGAGGCAGTGTTCTGGTTGAGCAACACAAGAGCCAAACAATGTAACGTGAAAACAGCCACGAATGGACGAGTCCATAAAGTCGTGCAAAAACCAAAATAATAATTAATATTAAGATGAGTGTCACAAATCTGTGCAGAAAGATATCTGAGTTGTGGAGCCGCAGGAGGAGAGCTGACAACAAACACAGGGCCGTAACACAGAACCCGGAGGCCGGGGCATGGAGGGGGGCTTTAAAATCCTTCTTAGCGTTTTCCAGGTAATAGTGGAATACACAAAAACACACACATTACTAATGATTCTTTTTTTTTCTTGTTCTGTTGTAACCATTAAACAATCTCCCCTTCAGTTCAACCTTATACTGGAGACACATTGTTGATGTTTCTATTATAAAATAACTTGCAATTAAGTTTTGGCAAAACTCAATGTGATTTCCACAGGTGGTGGAGCGTTGTTGTTAGCATCTGCTGAAAGTAGCTAAGAAAGTTGCTTTTAATGTAACTTAGTTACTTTCCAAATCAAGTAGTCAGTAATCTAAGTTACTTTTCCAAGGAGTAGTCAGTAATCCGATTAAAGTTACTTTTTCAATGTAACTATGCCATCACAAGTGTTTAATGATAAGGCAGGCTCGTAATATTTCTCTAACCTAACTTTGCTTGAAACTCCTCCACAGCATTATGCTCCACCAAGTAGGTGAATTCTAAGGATGGCCTTCTTTGGGGGAGTCAGAGTAAAGGGGAGGTGAATAGAAGAGCACAATGCTTTATTTGAAAAAAAAAAAA
The DNA here is from genome assembly GCA_902982915.1 of Phalloptychus januarius. Classification (NCBI taxonomy): domain Eukaryota; kingdom Metazoa; phylum Chordata; class Actinopteri; order Cyprinodontiformes; family Poeciliidae; genus Phalloptychus; species Phalloptychus januarius. The sequence continues at coordinate 1,749,612 of CADWAE010000476.1, forward strand.
AAAACATTGCATGCTGTTCATTGTTTCCTTTCTCCTTCACAGTTATGCTCGCTTTCCATTGATCTGTCACATAAAATCCCACATTGAAGTTTGATGTTTGTAATGTGACAAAATGCTAAAAGGGATTTCAAACTAGCGATGTCACAATTAGTCAAGCTCAAGCCTACACTCATGATGTTTTGCAAACGTTCTGGGAAATCCCTCGAATTAAATCCCAGCCCACTCTTCACTTTTCACTTATTTCTGAAAACCATAGCAGATGGTAAAACCGTTGCCCTTGGCATGACCTTGCAAAAAAAAAAAGGATGGATGAGGTAATCAGAGGTAAGCTGGGACTAGACCTCTGTGACAAAGAGAAATACAAAGAGGCCTTTATCACGTAATCCAAATACATCCAGTACGGTATCTTTCAGTATCAGCCCCCAAGGTCTCCCATCAGGGCCGGCCCAAGCCTCCATGGGGCCCTAAGCGAAATTTGGTTTTGGGGCCCTCTAGTTCTGCTATCAATGTGGACTGGCTGCAATCAGCAGTCCCATCATTAGGTCATTCACACGCCTGCTATAAACTTATTGCATCTCTGGCTGTTTACATTATATGCATGTATAATATAGGATTCATTTATTGGCCAACTGATTTATCAACCAGTTGATTTCTGGCCGCCGATTTCCTTCATTCTGGGGGATTGTGATTGGCCGATACTTGCATGTGAAGCCCATCTTATCCCCTAATCTTATCTTCATCAAAGGTTTATAAATCAGCCTCTGTTCTCTTCTGCTCTGCACTGAGAGGTTTGACTGACAGACCAGCCCACCAGGTCAGGTCTGCATGTTTGCAGGTCAGGCTTTTTAAAGATCGGTTATCAGGGATCGGCTAGAAAACTGCAATCAGTGCAGCCCTACACACATATTCACGACATTCTTTGATTAAAAAAAAATTCTCTTTAGCGTTACTCCAATAGCTAAAAATGTGATTTATGTCTTTCTCCCCTGAGAATGTGGACCGGTACCGGTACTGGACTGACTCTGAGCCTTCACATGATTTTGAACAGAAGTTTGACATAATTTAAATGTTGATGTAAAAATAATGTTTGTTTTAGTCACAAAATGATTATGCTCCGCAGCAAACAACATAACCCAACTACAGCATAGAGCAGCTTATGGATGTAGCAGCCATGTAGCCTGATGTAAAAATATTTTGCTAGACAATGTCAAACATTGAGAACTTTTAATTATTATTATCACTTAGGCCTTAAGCCCACTTAGGGTCCAAAGGCTCTAAGTGGACCTTGGGGCCCAAGGCGGCTGCTTAGTTTGCTTATGCCTCGGGCCGGCCCTGTCTTGCATTTCATTCGAAATGGAACCATGAGCAAAAACAAATCTTTCTCTATCATAGACAATGACCGGTGAATCACATGACGTCTGAGGAGAGGAGCAACACATTAGCTGTGATTGTCACAGGAGTTGGTGAACAACTACAGCTATTAGCCCACCAGTCTGTTGGTTCATTCACTGGTGGCTCAGTTCATCTCAGAAGTTGACAAGTGGATTTGTAAAATTGTTATACAAAGCAAAATAATATACTACTCCTTTCCTGCTCATTATTCAACAGTATGAATAATTTCAGTCGTCTTATTTGGGACAAATCTGATAAGTTGGGGGGGATTTATTCCTAAAATACATTGCTCTAACTTGTCCAGTTAGGAAGTAACACTGTATGTATTGTGCTTGAAACCAAAGTCATACTTCTTGTTTGAGGACAATCTTTGCCAATTCTGAATTGTTTTTGTTTTTTTTATTCGTTTGTCAGGAAAATATGGTTTTTGGGTTGAGCAGCAGCGTTGAGTACGCTGGTTGTTCCCATGCCAACTAATTAAATCCTGTCTTTGAGTGCCAAGCATTTTATTCTGCTCTTGACTCTTGTTTGGTTTTGTTAATTGGATTGGCCGATTGAAGTCTGAAGAGTCGAGACGTGTTGGCAATTTAACGAGCCATTCCGAGGCGGCGGCAGCGTGCCAGAACATCATGTTGGTCACCAGCTTGTCAGTGGGATGGAATCCCAGACGTGAACCAGTTTGTCACAGGTCAGCCAATGGGATTTCACCGGGTCCAGCTTGAGCTGCCAGTTCTGACCCAACAAAGCGCTCATTGGAGTTAAGGTCCAGCCATTCGGCCCCTAAGACTAGGAATACAGAACTCTCTATGTGCAAAATCTCTTCTTATTGCTTTGCAATGTTTTTGCCAAGTTGAGGGGATTTTTGCAGTCACACCATCACACCACAGGACAAAAGTAGTGAAGCACCAAGCAGATATTAATATCTGTATCGGTCCCGATAGATTGGGTATTAGTGACAATATGCTTAATCCATAAGGACTAATCTACTTAGTCTAAATCTATGCTTTGTGCTCTGAGTGAGATTACGTTTATTTAATTTACAATCTATTCAGAATTTATAAATAGAATTCTAAATAGGGTTTAGAATTCTATCCAGAATTTAGAATTTATTCTACTTAGAATTTAGAATTCTAAATGTAAATTTAAATTAAAAATTTAAATTTTTTATTTAAAATTTTAATTTAAAATTTTTCTGAAATTTTCTGAAATACTCACAGATGGTTTCTGAAATATTTGAAAGAAGGTTTGCTAAAGCTTTCTTTTTTTGCAAGTTTGACCAACAAAGTCGAGCTTTTCTTTCATCAATTTCAATTTTTCTATTATTTATTTCCATCTATTTCTAATTGTGTTAACTGAACCAATTAAAGTTGTTTTTCCATGTTTGACCCAGATTCTGAAGCTGAAGTGTGTTGTTCTGGTGCACAGTTAGCAAAGAAATTAGTAATTCAGTAAATTTATCTTTGTTTAAAAAAAAAGAAACATTTTAAATCAGTTCAGCTCTGTATTTCTGTATTAGATTGATGATGGAGGATACTGAACCTCAGATAACTGTATCGGTATCGGAAGTGAAAAACGTGGATCGGTGCGTCCCGGATTTGTTGTGCTGCACTTACCAGGAATCCAATCTGCTGTGTGCAGATCCATCATTCTCTTCTTAATGTCTCGGCTGAATTCTTCTTGATTTGACCTTAAGGTAGATCCACAGGTGAGCCTCCAGTCAGTGAATCAAAGGTTTTACTGCATTGCAAATGGTAAAACAAAATTGGAAGTGTTTTGCTCAGAACTCAGAACAATAGCAAAACACAAAATCGTACTAAAAATGGCAATAAAAAGAGCATCGAGGTCTCAGGAATCTAGTCAGTACTCATCATCTATAACTATAGTCCAACACCTCAGAAGTGTCAGTCAACAAATCAAATCAAATGTTTCTAAAGCCGTGACATCATCTGGACATTAATAGCAGAGATTAAAAACAGAGAAGTTTAGTCTGATTTAACTTCAGACAACGAGAAGAAAACAACGTCTCTGTGTCCAGTGTATGCAAACTGCTGGTTCAACTGTGTGTAGATTTTGATTATTTTTGCTCAGCAAAAAGAGCAGTTGTCCTTCAACATCCAAATACAAAGGCGTCCTGACGGGGTTGAGTTGGGACGTTCACCAGTCCAGACAGAGGGTCAGGAGGAATAACAGCTGGAGCTTTTTTTTTTCATAGCCATTTCAATTTCCGTTGCTTTCATCCACAGTAGCTGGCACCAAGTGCTTCACCTCCCTGAGGGGCTGCAGAACAAGTTCTACAGCCTTTGTTTTCTGTGTGAAATATCAGGAGTGTACAGGATGTAATATGGATGGAAAATCCTTGTAGTTTGCTTAAAAGAAGACAAAGGTTTACATCGGTGGTCAATTCGTGGGGGACAGTACATGTTTGAAAAAAAAAACAACTTTTTGTAAAGTTTCTCTAAGAAATATCTCACTGAATGTATGTAAAGCTGAGTTTGTTGTGAGAACCCACAGTGGACCAAGACAAGTGGCTCAATGTTGTTTGCTGATGTCGCTTGTGCGTCAGATTTATGGGCGTACTGGAAATACGTGAATACACAAAAGTTTCATAACCTTTGTACGTAAATAGTAATGTCATGCATTGCTTTAAAATTTTCAACATTTTAAAATCTACCCAGTTAATCAAAATTAACTTGTTAAAGTTCCCTGCTCTAGTTTAAGCCAAAATGTATTCAATGTCCAGACTTGAAAAAGACTTAAATGGGCAGTATTATGTTTTCCAGGCACAGTCAGCTAACTATGTTTACTTCTGTGGCTAAGAAAATGTTATATATATAAAATCTAACTTAAAAGGAATTGTATGTTGTAAATTAGCGCCTTGGAAATCTAGTCAATACACACTGACTCTGTTTCTTTAAGAAATGCTGCTCTTACTGACACGTTGCCTTTAGGAAGTCATCACCACATCTATTAACCTCTATTAACCCTTTGACAATGTTTTTACCATGGTTTCACTGAACAGTAGCTCTTATAATATATATATATATATATATATATATATATACACCAGCTGTTTACTAAATGCTGCTGGCTAGTGTGAAGGAGCTGAGTGGGGGAAGAGCTGATCTATGAGTTGGGACTAGATCCAGACAGCTAGATGGTTGCCATGTGAGATTAATTTCTTAAACATGCGTGAAAGAATCAAAGCAACACTCTGTATGTTTCTGATGAGGACATGACATTATAACATGATGTAAAGCTCAAAAACGCTGATTTCACATAATGCAACCCCTTTAAAGGGAGCTCTATACCAATGTCCTCCATACTGCTTTAAAATTAGATTCGCAGTTCTCTTTCCACTCATTCCTTCACATTGTGAACATAACCATATGACCTCTCATGGCTGCCTCCCCAGCCCCCGCCCGCACACACACACACACCTCAACACACCATATAAATCCCTGGCCTTGTGACAGCTGTGTCGCAGTACGTTGTGAGAGCTACAGGGACGGTTTCTTCTCAGAAATTTATTGCCATTTCTGCCATTAATGAAGCGTGACAGGAGGTCATTACTTGAGATCCCGTGGACTGTTTGCACCCAATCAGCTGTTAAAGGCAGCCATGTAAATCAGGCTTTATGCTTCTTGATACGCTGCTCGTCTTGTCTCTGGACGCCGCAGCTGCAACATGAGCCGCCGGCCTCAAGCTCCCTGGCACACGGTTGGAACTTGGCAGGATCTAAAGGGCTAACGTAGAGAGATCTGTCCCACCGGCGCCTGCCAGCAGCTCGCTCCTTTTAACATGAGTAAAACCCATCAGGTGGCGGCGGATTATGGTTGAACTTTCCCTCCCTAGAGGGAAAAGAAGAAAAGTTGGTGCTCTGCAATTCCTGAGTGGACGCAGTAAAATCGAGCCGCCATCGGATCTGGACTCAGACAGCTGTCAGCTCAGGGAGGCTGTGTCAGGCCAAGGCAACTGTTTTGATTCAGAGATGATTCGCGGGAGCTAAATCGTCTTTATTAGCTACGTTTCCACTACAAGTTCTAATGCAAAAAAAAACAAAAAACACAAATTTGCAATTCTGGAGCTTCCTTTGAAGAAATAAAGTAGCTTCTTCATGTAATAAGTCATTAAAAAACATGGCAGCAACAGATGTAAACACTTACATGAGATTTATTCATAATTCAGTCACAGTGTTGGCACTCATTGTCTATCAGCCAATTAGAGGTGTGGGAACAATAAGCCCCGCCTACTTGGGAGCGGCTACATAAGCAGTGTCCAGTTGTTGATCACATGACTCGTGTGATACGAAGAAAGTGTTTTGCGAAATTCATGTACTTCGAAACAGCTGAAATGCACTTCGTCCGAGCGCAACAAGTTTAAAAAGAAAAACTTGAGTTTTATCAAGTATCAAGCCTTGTTTCCATTAAGCAAATTTATTTCCTTTATTCCAGTTTGCAGAATTTTCTGGTGAATGGAAACACAGCTATTGAGGTTTGATAAGTGACTTTGATTAGATAGAAATGAATCAGTAAAACATTTGGGATACTTAAGAAAAAGCTTTGAGAGAAACTTGACGGACAAAAACTGTAATTTCACATCAGTGAAATGAGTCTGCTGACACTTTAAAAGCACCATCATCATTTTTTTATCAATATAATTACACCTTATGTGCTAAAATTGGTTTGCAATTGGCATCAATTAAACAACCGACCTATTATGCAAAAAAAAGAGATTCTTTCTTCAGTGACACATTTAATGATCAGTTGTACCAGGTGCTCAGCAAGTCCTCCACAACCTTTCAAAGGAAAAGCAAAGGAAAGCAATAGACTGAACAAAACCGAACATCGTTGAACATTCAGTGAAGGGCTGCTGCTGCTTAAAGTTTAAATAAAGCAGGTTAATAATATATATTTTTTAAAAATCAGATGTGTTCTTGATCACATACGTTCTTTTCCTATAATAATGATTCCTATGATAATAGGGAATGGCACCGTTGCATCTTTGCCAGCATTAAATGATCTTAAACATTCTTCTTACTCCAACTTTAATTGCTCAGTATTTGGAAGCAACACAGACTGAATGGCGTCGTTTGCTTCCTCCGTTCCTACAATACTAAAACTTCGCAGAATATCGACGTCATTGTTCTCAACTCCTCTTTCTGTTCAATGATTGGCCCAGTTGAAATTCTCCCAGAAAAATCAAGCTCAATAGGAGAAATCTTGGACAGAGAACTGAAGGGAAATGAGAATCCAGGGGTATTGTGATGGAAGGGAGTGATTGATCTATGGGTGACTTACAGACATTAGTTGTGCTGAACTTAGTAACTACTTTTGCTTTGCCCAACTTCCAAAATCCATGGTTTTTGCATTCTGCTTTTTTAAATAGTCGTTGTGTGGTTGTTTACCTTTGAGTTGAATTTGTGCAGTAAATTCAGGAAGCCTTCACCTCACTGTGCCTCCATGAACAGTTGTTAACATTAGCTCATCTTAACCTTTTGTTCTCAGGTCAGAGGTCAGAGGTCAGGGAATGATGCACTTCTTGCAATTTCATGAGTTCCTTTACAAACACAACCAAAGCTGTGTTGGATAAAAATCAGTGAGAAGCCTTTTCATTTACAAAAATCCCTTCTGTAATGTAGAACACCGAGTGTGACATACTTCATAATGACCGGAACAATGTGTGGTATATGTGTTTGTGTACTGTCAGTGGGAAACACATTTTCCGCCTATTCCCACTTGGTTATGCCGTCTGCCCCCTCCACTCCGCTCCCCACGTAAAATTAATTTATGCTGCTTAAACAATGACATTCACAGGCTTGTCACAGCCGCGGAGGCTTTTCAACTTTACACATGAACACACATGACAGCAGGGATTAGCGCTCGACATGACTCATACGACCAGCCACCGAGTGCCCCTCTCAGCAGCCATGTGATTTCAGGCATGACACTAAGTGATTGCTCAGACAACAGTACGACTGCACATAAAACTACCGCTGTTTGCCTCGCACGACCTTTCCAGTGCTGCTTTTAGGTCTTTGGGCAGCTCGGCGTCTGATTCGTCGCTGCGGCTGTGGAATTCACCTTGAGGTGTTGCTAAAACGGTCGTGTGGGGTGCAGGGGGGGGGGGGGGCGGCGAGACAAAAGGGTGACATTGTCAGTGAAATGAAAACGGCATCAGCAGAGGCGAGAGGTGGAAGAACGGCAGATGATAGCGAACGGCAACAAAGGCAAATGCAAACGGCAGGGGGATGCCGGCCGACGATTGACGCCGAGATGGAGTGTGTTTGTGTCAGATCCGGCGGCACGTGTACCTCAAGCAGCGAAGAAAACGTGATGCTCTCCGCTCGCCTGTCAAACCACACATCAAGGATGCAATCTAGTTACACGAGTACTTGCTATCCTTACTTCCCCTCAACTGCAGACAGAGCCGATTGCAATATTCTCCCTAATTCTGTAATAAAGAACATATTTCACACATTTTGGCTTGTCGTTTCTAAGGCGTGTCCTCAAATTGAGGAGTTCAAACGCAACGCCTGACTTATTGCAAACAAAAGTTGATGGAAGTGTTAACTCCTTCACAGGGAAAGCAGAGGAATGTGCACATAAACAGTTGCATGCTAGAACCGAATGTCAGAAAAATGTTCAGCCTTATGGTCAAGGTGCCTCCGATCGGCGTTCCTACACGCTTTCCCTTGTTTCATTGCCACTGCGCCTCAGATAACCCCTGCTACCGATCAGTAAGCCGCACAAATGTGGATCCAGCTGCAGTTCTGGCCATCAAAACAACTTTTTTTTACACTTGCAGCCAAGAAAGATGAAAGAGCAGTCTAATTTAATTATTAGGGCATGTAGCTCTATCTCTGTGTCCTCGCAGGACTTCAGGCAGCCGTACTGCGGAGACTGCATCACCCGCCTGTTATGTAACAGAGTTCACATTAAAGCGTACGCGAGTTTCGGGGGGTGAAAGAGGGAATATTCTGTTTTCAGTTTTATTTTCCTAGGGGGCAAGATGAAAAGAGAGCTAAATATAAGAGAAGAACGATGGAGAACTTGACGAACAAAGTGACAGGAAGCTAACATAACAAGGTTGGATGTCAAAAAGAGCTTCTTCATGGCTGCTTCAGCTCCCTCTGCACTCACAATTTCAAATTTGTTGCCAATACTAATAAAAACAACATATACTTGATAACATTGTTGATAGCAGTATTACAATTTGTCAACATTTGCAGTGTCTTAATGAGGGCAAAACAAACATCTGGGGAAGATCTAGAGTTCAACCCTCATTTGGAAAAATATCAAGTTTAAAGGGACAATGTTACATGTTTTATAGGCGCACAATGTCATTTTATAGCACAATCAAGTTAAAAATATTAACTTCAATTGTTATATAAACCCCTACATATATCAAATATGGCTTAAAAGAAATGCAATTTAACTCCATAAAACTGGGCCTCTGTCTCTTTCAAAATCTCCTGCTCTTTCTGAAACTCCGCCTTCAGGAGGTCGTCACAACATGGCTCCTCTATCAACCCTTTAAAGTTTTTACCAGCGTTTCACTGAGAAGTAGCTCCTATAATGAGCTCAGCAGATTCGATGAGGGAAAGACATTATAACATGATGGAAAGCTCCAAACAGATGTTTTCCCATAATACTGTCCCTTCAAAAGGGCAACTTCCACTTTTGGTACAACAGTAGAGAGGATAACACGCAGCATAATGTTAGTATCCTTTATTAAAGTACCTTTGATCTTACTTCTACCTCCATGCTAGTTTTGCTGAGTATTTTCTTTAGTCACCAGCTACAGCAGCAGGGCAGGTTGCTATGGTTTCCTACTTGATTCTGCTCCAATTTTCAAGTTAGATGCCAATGGCCTTACAACTAAACAGAGCAGTAATCAAGGAGGGTTGTACTGGTTTGTTTTACTCTTTAGCAGGTGATTGAGTCGTCAGCTGATTCGCATTTTTCTGCGTTAGTTCGTACCCCAGCAGAACAGAGCGTTGCCGGATTCGGAACTTTGAAGCTCACATGCGCATCTCGACCCCCATCGACCCTCGCCCACCCCCGTCCACCCCTGTCCACTCCCGTCCACCCTCGTCGCTAGGGCACTTTGAAGACCTCTCAAGCTACTTCGTAAAGGTCATTCATAGTTCTAAACATATCTGGTGTTTTTATTAACTTTTTGTTTCGTCTCATACAGCCTGGCTCACACGATGATGTCATCTAGCAACTGTTAAGCCAGCCAATAGAAACTTTCTTTGAGGAGGAGATGAGGAGCAGGAATCCTCTTCTAAAACTACAATTCCACAATTAATGGCTGCTTATATACATTTCTAACATAATTCAGATCACAGCTTTGGATCCATCACTATGCATAAGTCGGTCTCCGATTCCTCTGTTGACCTGCGTAACCTGGGCTCTGAACACATATGAACCCAAAGGCGTCTTAACTGAGCTGGAGATTGAAGAAAATCTTCCTACTTGATGGATAATACTTCCTCCTCATGTCCTCAAAGACATCATTACTCACAGCTGCCCTCTAAGTAGCGAACCCCTTCCTGAGGCCGTTGTTCCAGAACCTCGTTTCCTAGTGAACGAGGTGTGAGTCCATTTTGCTTCAAGGATGAAATAATGCTCTCCTGCAAATAGCTTTCTGAGCTCTGTGCCGTATTTTAATGAAATGAAATGAAACAGGCTTATCTATTTTAGATTAGTATACAAGCTCCCTGGGTGGACAGTCTTTAATGTCTGTGAATCCCAGGAAGAGACATTTTCCTTCTCAATGTAAAAAAAAAAGAGACGATCTGCCTTTGAGCAGCTAAGTAATATTTTTCCAGGTAACTTAAGACCACCGAATTTAAAATCCCAAGTTAGAAACACTGAAGAGACTCTAATGAGTCTCTTTGGGTTTTACTGTTGAGAAATCAGGTCACATTTTTGCTTTCGAGACTCTAGAGCCCTGAAGCTGCTGTATTGCACTAGATTGTACTCCAGTGGTAGGAGTTCATCCCACAATTGGTGGGTTGCCGGTTCGATCCCTGGTCACATCCGCCTCTGTCGTTGTGTCCTTGGGCAAGACACTTCATCCGCCTTGCCACCATCAGCACGAATGGGTGAATGAGTGAAAGTAGTGTGAAGCGCTTTGGGAACTTGAGAAAGCGTGACACAAGTATCGGCCATTCCCTGTTCTCTGTTTTTGTAGTTATTGAGAGAAGAATCATAAAATAAGCATTTCATTTTCACATCACCTGCTGATACAATAACCGGGTAGTGGAAATGGATGTGCTGAAGTGAAATATCAACATTTCTGCATGAAACATGACCACAAACGTCTGATCAATCCCCCTCCGTACTGGAGGAGACGGCGTTGGCTCAGCCGTAACCTGGCTCCACATATTTGCGGCGATCGCGACGTGCTCAGTCTTCATCTCCTGAACCTGGCACACAGTGAAGCTCGTGTCAGGCTCTGTCTTCCCAGCCTTTCGATAAGAAGCAAAAAGAATCCAAATGTTCGTCTTCAACGTGGTGGTTGAATCTCTCTGTCATTCTTTTGTGTGGTTTCCTCTGGTGCTTATGTCTCACAACCGTCCGGACCTCAGAAAATCCTGTAAAATGGAGGCCGACAGATAGATGGCAGATTTTTTTTATTCGTTTTTGGAACATTTTGAGTAGATTCTCAATCGCAGTGAATGAGAATCAGGATTCTTCTGTGTGATTCTGGGTGAGCTGATTCTTTGGCACATCCTGATTGTCCATCCTAACCCTGGCTTAAGCTTAAGCAGGACTTTCCCTCTGACCTGGTCTCGTCTCTAGTGTTCATGATGATTGTTCACCAAACAACTGAGATAAAATAACACCCTGTAGGACTCTGTGTCCTACTTAGGTGACATTTAAAGACAGTTGGTTACATTAGTTGTATTTGTGGGAATCAGAGTAAACAGGCTTTCCAACGATGCTCCGCTTTGTGTTAGAGACGTAAAGCTGAGCCTGTTTGCACACCGTAGAGCGCGTACAACAGTGTTATGATGATTGAGACCAACAACACAAACACACACACCCAGCACACACTCAGGTGCACAGCAAGGGGAGGGCAGACTGGATCACAGAGAGGGAGGCTGGACCAGAGCAGCCTGAGAGCGAGGGAGGGGAATAAACAGAGCGCTCCATCGCTCCGGCCGCCAGTCTGAGAAAGAGAGCAACCACCGCCGCAGATGTTTCAGCCTGGAGAGGCGACTTAAGCCCGACTCCACAGAACAGTTCGAGGATCGCTCTGGAGCGCGGCCAGTTGGGGATTTTAAATCTACGGCTCACTTTCCTGAGAACGAGCCTGGATGGCACACGCTGACTGACTCAGAGGGAGGCTGGAAGAGCTGAGTAGTTTTAATTCCTGCACAGGGAGCAACATGCATATCCTGCAGCCGTACTGCATTAACAGGTTGGTACGGAGGACATAGTTCGCAGTGGCGCCTTCATGGAGTTTCAGTAGCTTCAGCATGCAGTTTCTGTTCTGATCATAGCGGTCAGCATGTTAAACTCGCAAATCCAGTTAGTCGCTCGAGGAATCTTTCAAACATAATAACTTTTGATCAGCTAATAATTGGCGCAACGTTAAACAGTCACTGAATGCAAACACACAGAATCTTCAGACCGACTGTGGGTTGTTTCCAACGGGCTTGTTTTGCTTTTGATGATTGTGCAGGAGGCAGCAGGCATGTGATTCTCTAAACCCTGTTTGCTAAATAAGGAGTCTGCTGTTCTAATTCCCAGCATCCAACGCTTTCTGAGCAGCTTTCTGCCTCCAGGCTTTGCTTTCAAGTTCTGCCTTTATTGCATTTGTTGGCGAGTTTTAGAAATGTTTCCACATTTCAATTTGAAAATGAAGTCCGCATTCTTACTGTATCGTACCTTTAATGCTAATTTAATTGCTATGCCTGCACTAAATAATCATAAAATTGATTATTATTATTGAGCAAATTGTTATTGTTATTGTTATCATGCTTGCAGCTCCCCTATTGGCTAAAGAAGCATTTTCATAATGTTTGAAAGCGTCCCGTTGGTTCTGGAGTCGTTCTGCCTCTGGTCTGGTCCGTCGCCTCCCGTTCCACAGCAGACATCCAGCTCTGCTGCTGCCACTCCTGCTCCTGTTGCAAAAACATGACCTGACTGAATTTAACTGGGAGTTAGTTGCTTTCCCCAAATCCTCTGTAATTCAGCTCACTTTCATCAGAAATGTGAGTGCAGCGTCTTCCCACCACTGCACAAACTGAGCACGTTGCGTCGTAATTAAACCTAATGCACCCGCTCCACCGTGAAGAAGCAAGAAAAGGAAAATGTCAGCAAAAATTAGTTTTCCTTCTGGTTGGAGAAAGAGATGGGATTTGACAGCGAGTGAGAGACGCGGAGCCAATGGGAGAGGGAGGCTGGTGTTACCTAATGCTGCTGGTGGAGGTTAGGAGAGGGGGCGAGAGGTTCAAGGGCAGCTGCAAAACAGGAAAACACTAGAATGAAATGAGGGGAGGATTTGGTGCGGAGGCATAGATTCGGAGGCGGAGATGGGGAAGGAGATGTACGTCCAGCAGTGTGGACGTGTGTGGATTGGCTGGCGCCGACCTCTCCCTGGAAGCGCCAGAAAAGAGGAAACATAGAAAATCACAGCATAAGACAGGAGGCGGTAAAGAGATTACTAAAGGAGTTATCTTTATCCTGGAAAATCTGCATGTGCCGACCATCCGTGCATGTGTTCGTCCATTGATATGATTTACTCAGTTCTGAGTAATCCCCCCCAAAAAAACACTGAAATGATAAATTGGTGTGTCCTCAGGACACCTACAGATGGAATGAGATGAGATGTAGGATTTAAAAAAAAAAATACAAAATTGCATACAGTCCAGATAAATATTACACACACCCTGACGTCCTCTGGTCAGCAGAAGGCGCCGTGTCGTTTTCCTCGTTAGCAAATAAAAAACAGAATCACAGAAGTGATAAACAGGAAAAAGTGTGAGGACTACATCAAACCAAAACGATGAATATAACAGAGATCAAATGAGCTGTCCAGCTCATGGGATGAGATTTCATCAGTTTTCTTATTCTTTCCTTATTGCATCAGAATAACCTAGAAAACTACCAGAGTTAAATTAATTTTCTAATTCAAAATTTGGATGCCAAATGGAAATTAAAAGGTTTCCCATATCTTAGGCGCAGGACCAGGCAGATTGTGTCGTTTATTATTTATCGTATTGATTTTGTATCATGATAATAATTTAGATTTTATTTTAATTTTAATTCCAATACTATTTTCTTACTATATTCAATGAGAGCATCAATAAATATCAATACATTTGAAAATATGACTTGATGCAGTTACTGTCTGTTGTTTAGACAGTTAAAGAAAAAATGTTTCTTATGTCAATTTAATTGTTTTCACCGTAGCACCACAAAGTACTGTGAGAAAACTTTGAAGTCCTTTTCGCCCAGCCCTGGCTAGCATCATGCTAGCTTAGCTTACACCAGAACTAGTGATGTTGGCAACAGCTGGACTGGAAAACTTTTCTTCTGTTTTTTTATCTCCTGTTCATGATGAAAGGTCCCATCATCTCAGGGCCTGGAGGCAGAATATCTGTGCTCTGTGTTGGCTAACTGGTTCTGACTTTTGTTTACCCCGTAAATAAATAGAAAAACTGTTTTGTTTTTTAAATCTTATTCATCCGCAAAAAATTTTTCCTATTGCTTCCCTGAATATGAGCTTGTTTTGTCGAGCTTTGCAGAATCAAATGTTTCTGGTGTGTGTGGATGTGCCTAAGCAGAGTGCAATAATTTATTGATGGAGGACAGTTGCTACTAATTCCTGTTGTTACTAAATGAATCTTTTATATATATTGTTTTGGGTCATGTGGTAAATTGCCCAGTTGTTAAACCCCCCCCGACCGGTCCCACAGTAAAACCTCGCTCATATAAACATTTTCCTGATTGCCTGTACTTTTCTGTGCCCTTTCAAGGATTTAGATGTTGAGGATTACGAGGCGCTGCCAACTTTTCCCATTCTTTTTGTGGAAGCCCTGTTTCCCTCTCGTCTCTCTTTCAATGACAGGAATTTCCAGCTTCCAGCTACAAATGAGTGAATTGAAGTGACACTGGGGTGGGGATAAAAATTGGTTGGCTCGATAATTTGGGGTTTGGGCCTGCGGCAGCAACCTGTAAATATGAACAGCTCACTGAATGTGATATTATTAGACCAAAGTCGCTCCAGGAGGGAGAGAGGTTTTTGTTATTTTTGGCTGTTTTTCTCTTCATTCTCTCACATTTGGTCTTTCAAGCCCTAAAATGTTGTTTATGTACAGTTGAAACCAGAAGTTTCTACATACTGAATAAAAAATATACACAGTTCAATTTGACCAAACTTCTCCTGCTTTGGGTCAGTTGGAATTACCTGAATTATTTCTGTTTTCTAAAGACACGACATGCCAGATTTATTTATTACAGTTTTTAAGTTTACAAGTTTACATAAATCTCCTCGGCATTTAGTAGCATTGCCTTTGGACTACATGAATTAGGTCAAATCTTTTGGGTTTCCTTCCACAAGATTCTCCCAACAGTTTGCTGGAGTTCTGGTCCGTTACTCCTGAGGGAACCGGTGGAACTGATTCAGGTTTGTAGGCCACCTCACTACCACAGACCTACAAGACTGAGATCAGGGCTTTGCGACATCGTGCCAGAACTTTCACTTTTTTTTAGCTTTGGAATCACTTTGTTTGCGTCGAGTCATTGCCCTTTGTCCAATTATACCCAACCTTTAACCTTGTGGCTTTGACTTCAATATTCCCTCATAATGTTCTAGCCTCATGATACCAGCTGTTTTCTGAAGTGCACCAGATCCTCCTGCAGCAAAACATAACACAACATGATTCTGTTGTGTTTTGTACTTCATCGTTGGGATGGAGTTCCCAGGCTTACAAGCATCCCACCTTTTCCCTCCATACATAACAATGGTCATCATGGCCAAACAGTTGCACTTTAGTTTTATCAGAGCACAGAACATGTCTCCAGTAAGGGAGTCCCAGTCCAATATGAATATCAGAAATCAGTCTGTTCCATCATTTCTATCCAACAGTGTTTGTCTCCCATACACAGACCCAACGGTTAATAAGAAATAGGTCAGTTGTTCTCATGCTTATTGCTGTTGACTATTATAATATCACTTGATCACGCCTTTTATAACATTCCACACTAAAAATAAGTATTAAAATGGTGTATGATATGTTCTGATTTTGAATTGGGTCAATATCAGTATCGGTTAATATAAAAAGTGCCAGTACTGGTATCGTATCAGAAGTGCAGCAGTTGTATCAGGACAGCCCTCGTCTCCAGAAGTGAAGGGTTTTTATCACTGTTTGCATCTGCAAACTGCAATCTGGCATTTCATGTTTGGTGTGAAATATTAAAGGGCCACTCCTCCTTACTGAGTGACCTTCAGCCCATGTCAGTACAGCACACGTTTCACTCTGCATAATGACACTGTCTCACTAGGCTACAGGCTACAGTAGCATCTTCACTGGGTCTTTGTCCTCTGATTGACCTGCACGTTTTGGATCAAAACCCACTCAACTCTGGAGCTCAGAAGCCACCTAATTCCTGAACAGTATGACGTCTGGACATTCCCATCATGCCTATGGTGGCGTGTAACGTTTTTGAACAGATGAACCTCAGGCATCTGGAAATTGTTCCCACTTCACTTCCTGATATTCTGGCTGATTTCTTTTGACTTTCCTGTTACGTCCAACCAGACAGCAGCATGCTCCAGGTGTGGCCGTGAAATACATCCACAGGTGTCCCTCTGGTTCACTCGAATGTATCAGTTAACCTATCAGACGTCTCCAACGCCATGTCATTTCGTTCTTGCTATTATCACTGATCATTGTGATGTCGCTGTTTTCCACCAGATGGCCAGATGTGCCGAAGAGAAAAAGGAAAAACAGCCAGTGCTCCGTGAAGAGCATGTCTGGTAAGGATTGCTAATCTCCTCCTCCATCATTCGGCTCATGTTGTCACCTCCAAACAGAGCGAGCAAAACCGAGCACAATTCAAAACGGGTTCCCGCTGAGAAGCTCAGGCTGGTGGTGACTCCACAGCTGGCTATCCTGAGCTCTGAGTGGTTTCCTCTTTTGCATGAAAGTAATAATCCCCTCTTCCATTTCCCATCTGAGGCTTTAGTGGACAGAGTCAGCCACCAAGGTGTGATGACCTGCTCAAAGCTGCTGGTAGGAACATGAAGGCTCAGAGTTTAATTACACAACTAGTAAGAGAAGTATTTGTCATTTAAAACATAGGAAATGTCTACAGGAACATCCAGTTTCTCATGTTGTTGTTCCACTCAGTGGGTCACAAAGCAGTTGATACCTAACTTTTTTTTTGTCTATTTAAAACAATCATCTGGAACTGTTGAAAGCTCAGTTACATTCACATATAATTCATTTAAATTAATGTGTGTTTTTTAAACTAATGGTCGTTTCCAGCCCTGGCAAAAATAGCAGTTAAATATAAATAAGAGTTAAATATACAAACTTATGAGAAATGTCTCAGAGATGTTTTTTTTAACCAATTGACAGTGTTTTGTTTAATAAAACTTTCACCTGCCCAACAAATCTTAAAGGATTCAGATTTCTCTTCAAGAACTATATAAAAATATTAGAACAGCATTCCAGATATTTATTTTTAGCCTTTTCTAAACATGTCTGCTCAGTAATTATTTTAGGAGCGAATGAGAGAGCAGTTTCTGTAATATATTTACATGTGCATTTTTTCCATTTTAAAGCAAAGACAGAATGATTGAAGAACAGATATTTTAAGCTGTCTTTAGCATCTTATATAAGAGATTAGCACGGCTAGCATTGCCAGAGAATAGACTCTGACTGTCGTTCCATAAGGCAGCAGACATTTCTAAATCCAGCGTGTTTCATAAGAGTTTGAGAGCAGCTATCCTGCGTTCTGATCGGCCTTCTTGTTATCTGCTGAGATCCTTCCTCTCTCAGCAGATAACAAGAGAGACATTTCAGGACATAAACAAAAACGATGTCAATTCTTAAGAAAATAACATTTCTGATGCGAATAAACAACAGCACAAGACCTAGTACACTGTCTTTGACAAAAGATAGGGTAACCACTGAAATGGTGTATGAACACACACCCATTTCTGTAGAAACAACTTTCACTGCAATAATTTAAAGTTTATATTTCTCATGGCCTTAGTCGTCTTTCACGCTTTTATAAGGGTATAAATGGGCTCAATCTTTAATTTTCTACAATCTTCAGCTGGTGACTTGGCCATCACAGCATGAATGCATGAACACACCGGTGTCAAGAGTTCACTGTCATCTTCATTACTGCATGTTAGCGAAGTAATGTGGCTACAAACCAGACCATAATCATCACAGTTCCACCAATCTACCATGAAGGGTTGTTTCTGACATGCTGTCTGTCTGTCTGTCTCTTCATTGTTGTTTTTGCTGCACATATTCTTTTCTTAAAAGAAAAAGAAACAGAGACATTTTTTCTAGCAAACTTTCTAAGTGACCCAAATCAGTCCAGCGTTATTCTAACTGCACTGTGATGAACTTTAGCATTTAGCATGCTAACTGAGGCCTGCAGAGTCTGATCAGCAGCAGGGATGTTTTATTTTTTTCTGAGCACTCCAGCAGCTGAACTCAGCTTGAACTTTCTGGCTGGCTGTCCTCAATGCTTTCCAATGGAGTGTACTGTGTAGCTTAGAGCAGCTAGCTGATTGCTAACAATGCAACTCAACGTATCTTGTTCTCTGCGACGTAGCTGCAGTTCAGGGTGACGCAACTCAAAAAATGAAAGGCATCAGATGAAAATAAACAAATATCCAAGGAGCATCTCAAGAAATGAGGCAGAAAGCAAAACAGAAGCAACAGTAATGGGCCAGGAAGTGAATCTGAGGTTAATTTCACACCTGATAGTCTGGTAGACTCAATTCAATCGGGGAGCAAAGTTCAAACATTAGTTCCATCTTCATCCAGTGTGGTTCTCTATCACACTGACTGAGTTTGTCAAACAAACCAAACTCATTGAAAAAGCTGTTCCCTCCTTCACTTCTGGCGGTGCTTCCTACAATCCAAGGAGCAGGGATAGGGGTGATCCAGGGTGGGCAGCTCTAGGCCTTGAGAGCCGCTGTCCTGCAACTCTTAGACGTCTCCCTGGTCCAACACACTTCAGTCAAACAGTTGAATCACCTCCAAAGTGCAGTCAGGTTCTCCAGAGTCCTGCTAAAGACCTCATTATTTGATTCAGGTGTGTTGAAGTAGACACATCTCAAAGTTGCAGGAGACCGGCTCTCGAGGCCTGGAGTTGCCCACCCCTGCCTTAAATCATTTCAAGCAGAGCTTAGGGGATCAAAGGAGAACAGGAAAACATTTATGAGAGAAAAGATTGAGAGCAAAAGAATATTTCAGGAATCCTTGAGCTTGCATGACGACGGCCCCCTGTGGAAAAACAATGTCAGCCTTGGGTATATTCAACCTATATCACAGTCTCTTGGGGCCCCTGTGTACAGGTGCTTCACTGAGGCCCCTGTGATAACTCTCAGCCCCCTCCCTCCTCCTCTTCTTCCCCACCATCCTCATCCTCAATCTCACTCTTCACCCTCCACCCGCTCCTCCCTCGCTTGCACTCTCTGTCACCCCTGCCTCACTCTTCGTCCTCCTCCTCCTCTCCTATAGCTCTTAGCGTCTCTGTTCCAGGGTACATCCCCAGCTACCTGGAGAAGGACGAGCCGTGTGTGGTGTGTGGGGACAAGGCCACCGGCTACCACTACCGCTGCATAACGTGCGAAGGCTGCAAGGTACGCCGCTACAGTCCAGGGCGGGGCCACACCACTGCATCACTCCTTCAGCTGCTACACAGCTAGCATGTCACGCTACAGCCACCAATGTTTAATATTTATACTTTGTTTAATAGAAAATAACAATGTATTGTTTTTGTTTTTTTAATGAAAAAAAAAATGGTATGTTGTTTTGGAAATAAAAAACTGGACACGCGTTCAGTTCCCCTAAATCAATAATCTGTCTCTGCCGGCATGACGTTTTCCAGACTTACTACTGATTCTCAGTCGGATTTACGTCTGGACTTTGACTGGGTCGGTCAAGCACTCAAATTTGTTTCAATCTAAGTGGGGCTGCACTTAAGCTTTCGATTATTTTAATAACAGATTATTCTATCCATTAATTGATCAATCAGGAAAGAATTGCTGCATTCTGCAAACTTTCCATTTGTAACCACTTGGGCCTTTTTTAAACAGTATTAGAAATACATCAAAAATGCAAAAAAAAAATTAATATAAATAATTCAATTCCTTTTTTAAGTAAGAAAATGTACATCATAGTGCTTAAAATGCAATAACAGCATTCCTTCAGTGAACTCTGGATCACTCGTAGCAAAAGATGCATCTGCAGCTAAAGCAACACCAACCAAACATATTCAGACAGTTTTTTAACTGCTATGCAAAATGTATAGTACGTATATTTTTTGTAGAAATGTTGGATTAATTGAGCTGTCCTGAGTGTGTTGTGCTTTTTGAGTCTATATTGTCCAGTTAACAATGAATCCATTACTAAATGAGTTGGTTAATTGGATAATTGAATGATCAGGTTAATCGTTAACCTCGAACTGAGCGTTGGGTTGCTGCTCAGCAGGATGTTTAGTTGAATCTTGTCTTGGCTTCTTTCCTGGGTTTCTCTGTATTTATCATCAACTCTTCCCTGACCCTGCTATAAAAAAACGAGACTACCGCAGCATAATACTGCCACCACCTTGTTTCACATTCATGGTGACATTCAACCCAGTTCATGTCAGCTGATCAAATTCTAAAATGTTTCATTTGAATTTAAAATACATTGCAATGCTTTAAGTCATTATTTGTTCTAACTCCCACATGTGAATAAAGCTTTTCTGAAATTTTATGTTAAAAACAAAAAAACTGATCTGAATGCTGATTGAGAATGTGTGGAGTTTCTGCAACTTGGTTTTAAACGACTTTTAAAGACTCGTTTCACTTTTGTCACATTCCGGCCAGACGTCTGTAGTTCCAGGTGTTAGCTCGTGGATTTCTGGACTTTAATCGTGATGCTTTTTGCAAACTCCTTTCTTTCAACTAGTGTTCTGCCTATACGGTACATTTACAGTAAGCTAACATAACTCAGCAGAGCTTAGTTATGTCCACTTATGCCGTTGCTTGATAACTTGATAAACTCCCCTCTTCTTGGAATCCACAAACACCATGTGATGAGATCAAGGAGCAAAAAGAACGTCTAAGTGATAAATTAAATGTTCTGGTTGGGTCAGGCCAGATTAGTGAAGATGAATCTTAAACCCTCTGAACCAGGTTCTTTGACCAAACTGGAGATTTTTCACTATGGTACCGGAGCGGCGATGACTCAGTCTGTGTTAAAGTCAGTGTCAAGAAAGATAGGAGGGGAAATGTCATCATTGTGGTACAATAGATTGTTTCATACGGAAAATAATTTCAAGCGATTTCAGCAAAAGGCGGTTACATTTAGTCAGATATTGTCCATCAGACATTATTTTCTTACCGATATGCGTATAATGATCTGTCCAACAACATGAAGGTAAGGTATTATGAATCTGTTTTCTAAAGACTCTCTGTTCAGTGTCAAATTATCCAGCTCAGGTTTGACCTGGAGAAAGTAGAACAGACAGCAGATGATGGAATAGCCCTTTAAAAGTTGTGCCACTGGTGGAATTTATTGATTTGTTGCTAAGCCGATAGAGAAGCAAAAAAACAAACAGCAAATAGCCCGAGGGCAGGAGTTGAACCAGGACAGCGAAGTAGAGGACAATAGCCTCCACACAAGGCATGAAGCCACGACTCAGATCCTAACTTTACCTTCGTTAGCCCCTGTAGGCCTACTTTAAATCCCGTTTGTCACTCTGTCAGCATTTTATTTTTCTACCATAGATGCTGCCAGATAAACAGCTTGCTCAATGCTACAGTCAGCCGACTGGTAAAACGGATGTTTCTGTTAGCCCTTTGCTAGCCTGGTAAAGGCCATCCATTTATTCTAGGCTTTGCTTCGTACAGAGGGTCTTTGCACCTCCAGAAACAATGGTTTGCTGGAGGTGTGAACTCTGTTGAGTTTTTTTAAGAATTTGTCTTGGGACTAGTTGCCTTTATTTGACAGTACTCTGACAGGAAGGAGACAAAGGAATCCAGGAAAGGAACTGTAGCCTCTTTATGCATGGTTCCTGCTTAGACACTGCGCCATGCGGCTCCAAAGCGAGTGTAATGGGCCAGGGTAGTCCTCTGCAGAGAATTGAAAAATGACTTCCTTTTATACTTCAAAATAAGAATCTCAAACTTAGCTGCAAATGTGCACAATGCTTTAAGCAGTTGTTTTTAATGTGAAGTTTTTCCAGTAGGAGCCCATTCTGTCAGTCAAAGTCAGATGCTAACAGCAATGCTCTCTGAGAGACAGGTCATGAAATATTGCGGCATCTCCGACTAGCCCCTTTATAAAAACACTTTGCAGAGTGACAGGGTGATTACTGCCTCTCATTCTGTCCCTCCTTGTAGGGTTTCTTCCGCAGGACAATCCAGAAGAATCTCCATCCTTCTTACACCTGTAAATATGAAGGCTGCTGCATCATTGACAAGATCACCCGCAATCAGTGCCAGCTGTGCAGATTCAAGAAGTGCATCTCTGTGGGCATGGCCATGGACTGTGAGTCATCCCAACCCTCTGACTTAGTATCTCTGAAACTGAAGGCGAACAGTGGTGTGGTAGTTAGCTGCTAGCTGCCACACCATCCTGCTAGCTGAGGATAGTGTGGTAGCTGAGTGAGCTACCACACTGTGCAGGTAGCTCACTGATTAGCTGGCTAGCTACTACACGGAGCTGCTAACTAGGTACTGACTGAGCAGCTAGCTCACTGACTGAGCAGCTAGCTAGCCACTACACCAACCAACTAGTTAGCTACCTCACAGCTAGCGATCTCCCTCACTCAGCAGCGAGGTTGCGGTCCTTTCAGTCCTGTTGATGAAATAATTTCAGAATACTTTGTAAAAGAGCCAAACTCAGAACTTGTGGTCTTTTTACCATGTAGTTGTACTTCAGTCTGCATGTCTATATGAAAGCCATTAACTCCTCCCATTCATTCTGTCTCAGTGGTGCTGGATGAGAGCAAGCGTGTGGCCAAGCGGCGCCTCATCGAAGAGAACCGAGAGCGGAGGAAGAGGGAAGAGATGGTGCGGACGCTGCAGGTCAGGCCGGAGCCGGACAGCGCAGAGTGGGAGCTGATCAGGATGGTGACTGAGGCGCACCGGCACACCAACGCCCAGGGCTCCAGCTGGAAACAGAAGCGCAAATTTCTGGTAATCTGTAACTTTGAAGAGAAGCAATTTATTGCTGGAGTTTCCAACACCGATTTCAGCGGATTGTGCAAAAAAGAGAGCTAAGATGAATTACAAAAATGTAAGGCAATTTTTAAAATGTACTTAATTCTTGGCAGCATTTCACCAAATAAAAGGAGGTATGGAACTTCTGTTGTTAAAGCACAGTAATACAATTGAAAATTCTCAAATTAATAATCGGCTTGTTGATATTCACATAAAGTCTATACATACACAATGACTTAGAACAATTGTTGACAGAAACTACATTTTTAGTTAAATTCTAATCACAATGTTAGGATGTTTACCAAATTTAAGCAGCTAAATGTGTAATAATGTATTAGTAAACCATTATTACACAGTGCAAACTAACATGCTTTCTCACAATTTTAAAACTTTCCAAAAGTCCTTTTTATTTGACCAAAATAGTCAAGTGAAAGACGAAGCTTTGCAAAAAGGTCGTACTGATTAAAACCCAGCTATAAAATTTTGAATATATTTTGGTAATCAATGGATACCTTCATACACTGAGTGCAGAAAATGATGGTTACCAAGCAACCATTGAATACAGAAGCAAGCAGTTTTACTCTTGAATACATTTGTGTGCAGCGATTTAAAAAGGGAAGGACATTCAGGTCTGAGGAACACACACACTGACACACACACACAGTGTGTGAGAAGCAGCCTGAGCACAATGACTGCTGCTGCTGCTTCACCACCTCAATTCTGCTTCACTTCAGAACGTCCCTAATCTGCACAAACAAAACTTTGGAAAAATGCTGGGGGTGGAAAAAAAAGTCCTTCTTGAATATGTTTGAATTTTCAAAAGAGTGCATGCAAGAGTTTTCATATGTTTTCACCAAAAAAGATGAAAAAAAAAATCTTTTCATTTTCTAAGTAAATTCAGCAGTTCAAATGAGGGGTCACTATTTAAAATGTCCTTTTATAAGGACTTTTATAATTTGCACAAATTTTCAAAACATCTTTTGACGAGAAACTCTTTGTGCAAAACAACAGTTGCATTGTTGTTAACATGTAACATTGTCCTTGATTAAGTAAACTTAAATAAATACATACATAATTTGCTGCAGCTTTATCACCTTCGTTTGTAGAAACCAGTTGGTTAGGGTAGATATCTTCTCAGAGAATCTAAAAGTCCATGATTATACATCTAAGAGTTTCTTGCATATTACATAAATGTGTTGAAATGTGTTTCTCGTCTCTCTCCTGCCTCATTGACCGCTGAATGCATTATTGTGCTGTTTGCAGTCAGACGACATCGGCCACGGTCAGCTGATGCCCACTTCAGACGGAGATAAGGTCGACCTGGAGGTCTTCAGTGAGTTCACCAAGATCATGACCCCTGCCATCACCCGCGTTGTTGACTTTGCCAAGAAACTGCCCATGTTTTCAGAGGTTGGTAGGAAAGGATGCTAAATCTTGCTTTACGTAAAACAGGTTATGATGCAGTCTTTTTCCATCCTGCGCTCAAACATGCCACTTCAGTCATGTAGACACTGGTTGTTAAATTAAAACTAAACAAGTCAAAGTAGGTATTTCAGTAACAAGAGCTGCATTTATTTCCATCATACATGTAATAACAGCCTTACAAAAAGTTTTACCTGCAATTAGTAGAAGAAAAATTACGTTTTTCAAATATTTTTGCAGCTAAATATCAGGAAATGCAGCTTGCAGTGGTTCTATCCCCCTTTGGACTGAGATCCACAAACCCGACATCATTAGAAGCTTTTCATGTCGTCATGAAGTTCTACTCAGAATCAGTCACTTGTGATCCTGTTGCAGCCACTTTCTTAAATGTGTTGCATTATGACTTGATGTGAAACATACAATACAATACAATGAAATGTACAATACAATCAGCCTGTCCAGCGCCATCACTGTTGGAGCCTAACTAGCCGACTAGGGGCGGGTCTATACACACCACTCCCACAAAAGTTCTTATTTATACCACACCTTTCAGATTTTAATACATATATCTATGAAAGTTTTGTCCTATTTAAAGCAGTAACCCTGAATTCCTGTGCACCTGCCAGCTGCCTTGTGAAGACCAGATCATCCTGCTGAAGGGTTGCTGCATGGAGATCATGTCGCTGCGCGCCGCCGTGCGCTACGATCCCGAAAGCGAAACGTTGACGCTCAGCGGCGAGATGGCCGTAAAACGGGAGCACTTGAAGAACGGCGGGCTCGGGGTCGTTTCGGACGCCATATTTGATCTGGGCAAAAGCCTGGCACAGTTCAACTTGGACGACTCCGAGGTGGCACTGATGCAGGCGGTGCTGCTCATGAGCTCCGGTGAGGCAGCATCACTTTCGATAGGAAGAACTACTTGAACTGGCTGCAGTAAACATGTCGTGTTACCGGTTCTTCTTTCTGCACTGACTTCAGATCGGTCGGGGCTGATGAGCGTGGAGAAGATCGAGCGGTGCCAGGAGGCCTACCTGCTGGCGTTCGAGCACTACATCAACTACCGCAAGCACAACATTCCCCACTTCTGGCCAAAGCTCTTGATGAAGGTCACGGACCTGCGGATGATCGGCGCCTGCCACGCCAGTCGCTTCCTCCACATGAAGGTCGAGTGTCCGAACGAACTCTTCCCGCCGCTCTTCCTGGAAGTCTTTGAGGACCAGGAAGTGTGACATCGCGCCCCGCCACTTTGGGTCTGGCAGTAAAGGAAGCATCGGCCATGGATGAACATCATAGGAAAAACTGGATTTTGTTTTCATTTGTGAGAACGTGCCCTGTACATTTTTCTGTTGTTTATTTGCCCATTTCTGTCAGACTTGACCTTCTGCCACCAGCAAAAATCTAATCAGCATCACGAAACAGAAATCCAGGTGTTCTATAGCTGGTCGTTTTTCAACACTATGCCACAAACGTACACCTATATGCAAATCCAAATTGCATCTACGAGGAGGGCTGGACTGGTGCCACACCTAATGCAAACTAGCAGCACACCTTAGTGAAATCTCAAGCACGTGTCTTCAAGGGTTTTTTCTCGCCCTGGACCTGACAACTGGCACTTCTGACAATCCCAGCAACCATCCCGCTGAACTCCCCAACATAGAGCAAAAGCTTCCACTTTCAATCCACTGTGGCCCTGAGAGTGTTCGTCAACCTACCTCCGTCACACAAACCTTCACACTGAGAAACACGCTCACAGAATGTACGTGCACAAAAAAAACACCCCAACACTGTTACCTCATTTCTTGTCATTGTATTTCTTTATTTTATGTTTGGTGGGGAGGGAGGGGCCAGGTGTAGTTTAGTGAGAGGATATGGAGCCATGCACACCACAGTTACCCATATGCTACTGGCATCTGCTGAGAGAACATTCAACTTTGTGTAAGACACTAATCTACAGAGCATTATTTGTACTACAAGTCTTATAGCCGAGGACACTACAGCAATCACCGTGCGCCGCTAGATGTGATGAACATCACAGTGCATTCTGTAAGCACTAAACTGTGAGTATGTATGGAGTCTGATTGGAGTCGGTCTTGGCAAATAAAGCTTTTTGAATAGTGAACAGTGACAAAGTGCAGAAACTCAACATCGCTGTTCACAACATGTTCGCCGACTGGCCCTGTTGTAATTCATCCTGAGAAATCAAAGTCAATGGGAGAAATCCCTGAGCGGAGATGGGAATTGAGCAGAATTGTGTAGGAAGGAAACGGCCAGGCTGCTGCTGCTTCAGGCTTTTGGGCTTTACCTGCAAAGGTTTTTAATGGGTACGAATAAATTTGTTTATATCTGCATATCCCAATTGGTAAAAATTATGATTTCTAAGCAAATAATCTGAATAAACTTTTGAGATCTAACTCCTTTATTCTCATTAATGAAATATTTAAATATGGAGAGCTTTGTCTTTTTTCCTATACTTTTCTATGTGGCAATTGCAGCCAGTGACTTTTGTTAGTAATTTTGATAACTTTCTCACTTTGGCTGTTTTTATTTGATTTTTAAGATTTTTTCAACTTTTCCTGACACAAATCTCGTTCCATTATTTATTACCAGAGCCAGTCTGCCTGCCATCTTCCAGTAAAGAAAAAAATGTCAAATTAATATGATCAATATGCAGTTTTTTCCCCTAACTTTAAAACATAGCACAGTCATTGAACACGTTATTATTATCATTATTATTATTATTATTATTATTATTATTATTATTATTATTATTATTATTTGTTTTAACTAGAAAGCCAAGAATTTATTCATTTTAACAACAAACACAAAGCTTCATAAAGAACTGTTGAAGGTTCACTAGTTGGCTGTGAGGTCGCTATGGTTACAATGATTGTCTGCTGATTAGCACGTTAGCTGTTTTGCTAATCTTTCCTGCACTGTGTGGTCTTCAGATCATTGTTTATGACTAGATTGCTCCAGCTATTTCTTTTTTCCTCCGTTTCCAAAAGAATGTTTGTAACAAAAATACTTCAGCTGCGCCTGTAAATTTAAATGCCTTTTTAAGAACTGGAGCACTGAGTTATTTCACTGAACAGCTAAGGAAACAGTTTTTCAGTTTAGCATGACTCCAGGGCGCCTGGACACTAGTAGCTGAAATCTGCAAATGCTGAAGAACCTCTTTAAAAATGCTAAATACTGCCTATTTTAATAGTTCAAACACAAAACATACCTTAATATGTATTATTACGCAGAGTAAAAACATTTATCTTTTTGATAATATGAAAAAAAAACTATAGAAGATTTGACCACATCTATCTATGAGTTATCTTCAGTATAACTTCAGTAATTCTTAATTATAATAAAACATAAGCTCATACATCAAGGTTTTAAAGTCAATTTCTATGACATGGCATATTTCATAAATAGAAGTAAGGAAGGCAGTGGGAATGGAACAGGGATGAATTGGTGAATCGACCCAAAGCTGTTTTTGCTGTTGCATAATATTTTTAATAAATGAAGGAAAAAAATAACTGTTTAACAAATATACCTGGAATTGTGGACCATTAAACACAAAAAGACTGATTTTCTCCCAATTAAATATTATTTTAACTTATTATTCAAATTCTTCAAAGAGTTATTGTAGATTGTGACGGTTGCTGGCAGGAAGGATCTCCTGTAGCAGTCTGTATTGCAGCAAATTTAAAGAAGCCTCTGATTAAAGACACTCTAATAACCTAAATTAAAGCTCTTCCAGCCCCAAATTTAAATCTTGCAAATGACCTAAGCATGTAGCAGTCAGCTGATGTTTTTTTATTTGGCAGACAGAAATAAGATACGAGACCTTTGGAAAACTTCTCGATCAAATCAGAGGGTTGTGTTGCTGATCCCCATCAACTCGTTGTCCTTCTGAACTTCAGCCTTTACTTTACACTGACAGTTATTTAGTTACACTCGAGTGTAATTTCGAAGTCAGTGTGTTTACAGAAAGCACTTTTTTAGTCAAAACATCTTCAGCCATTTCCAGCCTACACATGATGCAGAATACCTCACCCAACACATACCTCCTGATTCATTACCTCACAGACTCACATTCACTCTACAGATGGTTTTAATCTTTCTCATTGGCTTTTTTTTATTTTATTTTATTTTTGTTTTTTTAGCCCTTTCTGATAAGTTGTGGGAAGCAGCCTCTCAGTCTCGGTGTGTCCTCATCTTGAACCCGTTTCCTCCCGAGCCTCCACATCCTGGGTGGGTGGTAGGTAGGGAAACGTTGCACCCCTTCACCCCCAGCCCTCCGCCTGTAATTGCCTGAAGCCAACAGACTCTACCTCACCTCTCGTCTCCATGGAGCCGCCCCTGGGAGCCCAACACAAGCACATCCTCCAACCGAAAACACAAACGCATCGATAAGCTGTGCTCTCCCAGGGTGAACGGATTCATCAGCAGGTCAGTCTGCTGAAGGCGCTGCTCCTCTCATTCTCTCCTGGTTTGCTTTTTGAACTGCCCACGTGGGACCAAGAGTCTCTCTGAGTTCGGTTTTTCTTTCAGAACCCGAACATGACGGCGGCCTGGTGGGTGAAGGAGTGACCAGGCCGCGTTCTGGCCCCGATCGGGTCAGGACTCTGCTGGGTGACTCGGTAGTTCTGGGAAGGACATAACAGACTCAATTCCTCCCCGGAGAAACGAACAACCAGGACCCCGACCCCTGCAGGAGGAAAACTCTGTCCACCACGTCTGCAGCTGCCATCCAGTACAAAAACAAAAACACACACAGACTTATCAGGTTCTTCTTTTTTTTGCACTAAAACCACGCTGTCTGTATCCTGAACCAGTCCGGACACTTTTCCTCTCTTTCTCCTCCTCCTGCTGTTTCCTCTTTCGCTCCATCTGTTGATTCTGGACGGTGAGGCTCGGAGTGTGGCCCTTAGGGGCCGCCACTCACTAGCTGTGTTTCCATTGCAAATGTGAGCAAATTTTTGTCAATATTCTGCTGATGTCAGGGGAAAAAAACGCAATTTTCCAATTGATGCATTTCCATTAAAAAAAGGATTATAGGTCATGTGAGGATGGAGGTGAACAGCTGCATGAGATTTACTCAGAGCCGAGATGTCGACGTTTTATTCAGACGCTGCAGCAACTGCCTGTCTGGGGCGGCTATGTGTGCTGCGGTTTGGGGAGCAGGAGCCATCATCCTCCTTCCACTTCCTGTCTTCTCACCTCATCTTGTCGCAAAAACCTTTTGTCGAAAAACTGTGGTGATGATATTAAGCTAATTGCTTTCCGTCATTTCAATTTGCACATTTTTATGGTTAATGAAACGCAGCTAGCAGCATTACTAATCCATGTAGCATACACTCACACACACACACACACACACACCCCCACACACACTCACAAAGCGGTGCAAAAGGATGATGGAGTTGTACGGATCCACAACGCCTTGCTATCGCTGTGAGTGAACGCCCTGAGGAACGCCGTCACACAGACAGACAGACGGCGGGTCGCTCATTCTCATATGTTCATGTTGCCTCACATGGGCGTATCGTCACACTTCGTAGTGCTTGCACAAATATTCAAACATCTGACTCTTTCACGTTTTTGTTGCATTACAACCACAAACATTAATGTATCTCACTGGGACCAAGACCAAGTTTCACATGATGGAGGTGAAAGTTTTAAAGTTTTTGAAAAATAGGAAATAAGTTGCACATATTTGAAAAGTTGAGCCAATACCAATCCCAATGTTTATGTTGCTGTTATAGCTGATATTTACCATATATATATATATATATATATATATATATATATATATATATATGTGTGTATTACATGTTTCACTTCTCTTTCAACATCTTAAAAACAACATAGTTGACTTCACCGCCAAACTACCCACAATCCTTTGCTGCATCACAATAACTGTCACAAACATTACACCAGCAACGTCGACCCCTCCCACTCCGGAAATAAACATCAACAGGATAGAAATTAATATTTTGTAGATATTATTTAGCTTCATTTATTGGTCCAATACATGATTTTAAAAAGATGATACTGATACCGATATATTGTGCACGTCAACTTAAAAGCTTCCTTTGACGCCCCTAAATAATGTCCAGAAAACCAAAAAAAAAAAAAAAAAAAGTTTGGTTCACACCAGACCAGAAACATGGTGGTGGTAGCATCATACTGTGGTAATGCAGACAAAGAAGCATTTACAAGAGTAACTATATAGAAAAAGTCTTTACTATGCACTATTACCTGCCAGTCTGTCACTAAAGAAACACATCCCCACAGCATGATGCTGCCACCACCGTTATTTACCATGGAACCATTTCATTTCTGTTGGTCTGGACAATAAACTCCCAGTAAAACACATGAGAGGTTTTTGGTTGCAATATGACAACATGGGACAAAGTTAAAAAATAAAATAAAGTATGAATGCTTTTGCTGTGGACTCTATGTATTATACATATAAATATCTGTAAATATTGAAAGCTACATATATAGATATATATATAAATATAGATATTTCTATGCACTCAGGCCCATTCAGATGATTTCACCAGGTGACAGAGTCTGGATGAAAATCAGCAGCGTTTCTTTCCGGCTGACATGAGGATGCTTGTTTGACTCGTGGCGATGACCAAGCAACCTTCTCAGTCCGCTGACCTTTGAGCTCGCCTGCAGGTCGAGCCAGCTCTCTCCTCT
Organism: Phalloptychus januarius; assembly: GCA_902982915.1. NCBI lineage: Eukaryota > Metazoa > Chordata > Actinopteri > Cyprinodontiformes > Poeciliidae > Phalloptychus > Phalloptychus januarius. The sequence continues at coordinate 1,780,554 of CADWAE010000476.1, forward strand.
CTCTCTCTTTTTTTCTTCTCTTCTTCTTGCTTCTTGCTGAGGTCGAGGGTCAGCGTTCCCTGTCGGTGATGTAGATGTGAGCTGGCAGCACCAAACGGTTGGTGGAGGAAAACCACAGCAGCAAACGTTTATCCGCTCCAGGATCTCTGGAGTTGAAGCCAGCTCTGTTTTTAATTTGACCGAAAAAATGAGAATTGACTCCATCCCAGGAGGATTTTACAACCTTTAAATCAAAGCCGCAGAATAAATCAGGTGTTTTTTTTTCACTTTGTAAAGGGAGAATTGTGATTCCTCTCTCTTGTGTTTACAGTCGTCCAAACTGTGAATCGGATGCTAATCTCTGCCACTGCACCAAACCGAAGCAGCTGAGACGTTCTCCTCCTGACGTAGCCAGGGGAAACGGCTCTGTCTCTAGCTCCGTCTATCTCTAGCTGCGTCTGTCCTGCACCGTCCTCCTGTCCTCCTGTCCTCTGTCTCTCTGTTTCTGCCTGTTCTGCACCCAAACCCCCACCCGGCTCCTCGGAGCTCTCATTGGTGGAGGAAGATATGACAATCCCTGCAGGAGTGTGTCTCCATGTGGAATGTAAAATACTGCAATTATGTGATTAAAGACACATTGTGAAATCTTCAGGTTCTTGTCGTTTTTCTGGGTTCGACCAGTTGTTCAATTGAACAGCATTTATTTAGCTTTTCTTAACTTTCCGGCAGTGGGACGCTCTGGATTGTTGGAGGTGAGGTCCAGTAGATTTACTCTGATCAGGGGAGCTTCCAGCTCCAGCTAGGAGGATAAATGCAGCAAAGTTTATTAGAAATCGCTTCGGGTTCGTTTCAGATGTAAAAGAACGTCTGAAATGAAAGATGGGAAAAGGTTTAAAGGGGAAGAAGCACAGAGGGAAAACACTTGAGACATGCCAGTATCAAAAGAAATCAGCCTCTGGACCTGCAGAAAGAGAGAAAAAACACAACTGAGTAACCATAGCAACTAACAGCATGCATGTAAAATAATAATAATTATAGAATCACTGAACAGTACACAATACAAGTTAATACAAGATGTGCTCAGGTATGTTTGTGTGCTGTGTTCATTTTCCGAGTTTGAACTTTTCAAAATATTTCAACTTTTGAGAATTTTTTGTTTTTTCTAGAAACGTTCTAAGAATACTGTCAAAATGTCAGTTTTTTTCTAAAAAATTTGTGATGTTTTTTTAAGATGTCTCAGATTCATCTAAAAAATGAGTTTTTTTCAATCAAATTTTCTACTTTCCAAACTTAGAAACTTCCCTGTTTTTTGCTTCTAGATAATTTCTGAGTTTCTCTGTTGAAATTTGCCTTTTTCTACAATCACTAGCGTACCGTCACACAGCTCTCGGTCCTGTACATCCTTTCCCATTTACTTTAGAATTATTTCAACACAAAGTAGTGTGTATTATAAAATGACAAAATGTGAAACTTTTCCATACTTCTCTGCTCCTTCAGGCAGCGGTGGAGATAAAAGCGAGCCTGTGTCGTCTCGGCCTGCAGCGCCTCTCTGCTAACTTTATTTGGCAACACACAGGCTCTGATTAGTGAATCAGAGGAGCATCATGTGAGGCTCAGCTCCAGCAGCTGGGCTCATCACAGTCACAGTTTTCGTCTTCTAGCTGTTGATCTGAAAGCTGAGCCGATTGGGCCTGGAGCCACTCAGACAGCGGCTCAGAGGAAACAGGATCCGTTGTTCTCTTGTTTTCTGTGACAAATCGCTGTCAGCACTATCAGAGAAAAGCATCCCGATAGTCTGAAACTATGAAAAAAACATTTTTTTATTGGGCTTGGTCTGTCCAGTTTGTGCATCTCCAGGGGAATTCTGTCTGGTTTCACAGTCGGGAATGCAGCAGTTATTTAGCACTTTGGACCTCGGCCAGATGGATGTGACGGACCGAACCGATTGCTGATTTAATGTGATAGACCGGCATGAAGCTACGACAGAATATTAGGGCCGTTGTGGAAAGAGAAAAGAAAAACACAGGAGTAAATTCCATCCAAAAATCTTTTGAGATTAGGCTCAAAAATATTACAGAAAAAGAGTGAAATTTATGAGTTTGAAAAGTCAAAAATGTTTGACTACTGAACATTTTCAGAGATTGAGAAAGTGAGAAATTCTGACTTTTCAAACTCTGAAATTAAAAAAAAAAAATTCTAGAAAATTGCTGAGATTAATCTCAAAACTTCAGATTTTTTTTAGCAACTTTTCATCTTTTCAAACTCAAAAATTTCTTTATTTTTCTTGAAAATTTTAGTTTTCTTGCAGAAATGCACTCTTTTTTTTTTCTTTTTTCAATACGCCTCTGTAGAAAACAAGTGCACACCGCATTTTTCAGATTTTCGATAGTACAATTACACTGAATGCTTTGTTAGTCTTTCACATAGCTGAAAGAAAATAGCATCATTTGTGGCTGTGACATGAGCAAAGGTTCAAACGTTTGTGAGGCAGCGTGGGTTCAGATCCAAGGCCAGAAAACATCATGGCAGACATCCTATATGAGAACAAAGAGTTGGAGGTCAGGATTAACTGCTAAGCCAAGTGTTGTGTTTGAACAAGGTAACATGGAGGTGTGGGATTAAAGCTGTGCTCAGGCAGATATTAAATGACCTCCAGTATCAGGAGTCATTTTAATATGTTTTAAACCGAATACTTGTGAGGCTTCCAAGAACTGAACCGCCAACGCACTCTGCCGAGGCTCTTCATCACGCTGGAAACTCGTTTGTTGTGTTTTTCATCAATCCATCAATCAAAAATGATTGATCAAAAAATGAAAGAAGAGAGATAAAAACTTGAGGTTTGTTTTTCAAAGTCAGTCATTTTTGGATGTAGTCGTTTCAAACTAAATATTAAACAAGCAACCTAAATATGTAGCTCCAAACTAAATATTTAGCTTGCTAACTATTAGCAAACTAACTGTTAAATATTTAGCCTCAAATCAAAAATTTTTTAAATTTTTAAAATTAAAAATTTCCAAAATATTTAGCTTGCTAACTATTAGCAAACAAAATGTTTTAAATGTTTTAAATGTTTGTATGGCTAGCTAAGTATTTAATTTGGCGCTAAATATTTACATCTAGTAAATATTAGCTTACAATATTGTAAGGTAATATTGTAACTAGTTTGTAAGGTACTTATTTAGCCTCAAATTAAATATTTACCTTGCTAACTAAAGCTAGCCAGCTGGTTTTAGTTAGTGAGCTAACCTTTTGTTAGCTATCTAAATGTTCATATTCCCCCTTCTACAATGAGAGTGACTGGCTGTGTAAACAGTGAGTGTACATTATCAACCCGCAGAGACCAACACTGCTATCACACAATCAATACATAATCAATGTTGGCAACGTTTATATTATCAATATGTATGATGACACTTCCTGTTTCGTTCCTGATCCCAGATAATGGAACGGATGAGTCTATGGTTTAAAACCTCTGAATGCAGCCAAGGATCTTCAGGGTTTGGTGTTATTCTGCATTCTGATGTGATCTGAAAGTAAAACATATGTTAACAGTGAGGATCATTTAAAGTGTTGTTTATATTCCCCCTTATTTATTCTGACACCCCCAAATTAAATCCAGAACCAAACTGGCTGCAAAGTTCACCTCCCACCTGACTCTGAACATTTCACAGAGCTCTGCTCAGTCACATCGCCTAAAAGTGGAGATAAGACGGCCCGGCTCAGAACCCACCAAGCTGAATGTGATCAGATCATGAAGGTCTGATCACACTCGGCTCCAACTACACACCGACAGTTCGGAGCAGTGCCCGTGCCACAGCTGATGAGACCTCAATTCGTCCCTCCATTGCTTGATCCTTTCATCAACAACAGAGGAGATGACAAGTTCCCCCAACTCCTCCGCAAACCCCCAACCTGAAGGGAGCAGTCCACCAGACAAGCACAGCATTAATCAGAGAATCTGTTTCCAGGACAGCAGCTAGCTGGAGACTTGACAAATCTGACAAAAAGAAAGTGAGAGTGAAAAGACAGACAGAAGTCCTGCTTGTAGTTTGTCACGCTTCATGTAGAGGGAACATAGACATGAGAACGAATGGGACAGAATTCAACGTTTCAATAGAAAAACCAACGTTACACACCGTCTGTTGTGGAGAAATGATGCTGGAGGCGTGGAGTCTGGTGAAATTTTAAAGTTGCCCGATTATTAAGGTTTGCCCGTCATGTATGTAATGCGCCAGTACGATGCTGTGAAGCCTAATAGAAATTTTCTGCACTGTTTACAACCATCCTCCACATTACGATTCTAAAACAGCTCAGAAAATCAACATCATCATTCAGACCTTCTCCTTCTGTTCGCTGATTGACTCGGTAGAAATGCTATTGGACAAATCAAGGTCACTGGGAGAAATCCCAGACTGAGCACTGCAAGGAGATGAGAATCAAGCAGAATTGCGTAAGAAGGCAGCAGTCAGGCTAGCTGTTAGCAGGAATCTAAACCTAAACATAGAGCCAGAGCTTCAGTGGAACGTGTTTGACCAAAGCATTGGCACGTGTTAGAATGGTCCAGTTAAAGTCCAAAGACAGAATTTCAGTTTATATATGTACTCATAGTGATGTAAAGCTAAAACTGCAGCCAACGGTTTTCCAATCAGAGAAACTCCAGTTTGTAATATTAGAAGGACAAAATCCACAAACTTCTCCATTAAACCACATATTATGTTTGAAGTCACTTTACATTTGTTATCAATGGCAGACATGAATAACCCTGCATCCAGTTGTCAGTCTGTCAGTCTTTATAAAACCAACAGTAACACAGCATTACAGAAACGGCACCAACGGCCACTTTAAGTGAAAGTTTCAACATGTTTGAAATATTAACAAAAATTTGGGGGGGCAGAGAGAGGGGGGTCATTTTAAATTTGAAATCAAAAGCATGCATGAACCCAACTGATTACGTTTTAATGCACTTCAGAGGCAGACGGCTAAATTATTCTCAAACCTTCGCCGTCATGACAGCCAGGCGACGTCAAATGTGCTCTCAGCTTGTTGTGGTGGAGATGATGTAACAGTGAGCAGCTTTGCTCTCCGCCAATCGAAAAATCCCTCTCTGCCCAGACCGGCACAGATAGCCTGTGTGTGTAGAAAGGCTGCCGTGCGTGTGTGTGTGTGTGTGTGTGGAGGCCAGTGAGAGAGGTTCACACCCCTGCACAAAGATGCAGACTGACAGGCTAGGACATCCATTACAGATTTTTCCTGTAAGGGAAAAATGCTTCCAGGGAATCCCTGAAATGGGTTTGATAGAGTGGGTTTTAGTAGACATTGCTTCTGAGTTCCTCTATGTTGCACATTAGCATGAATGATTAACTCTTTCACATAATATATCGTTGCTTATACATTATTGCTTATGTAAATTTAACTCAAAATATGTTTTGACATGTTTGTTGGAACTATCTCCATTTCATGATTAGGCCTGTCAAGATAGCAAATTTTGCTGGATAATAAATTATTGTGATACATGATAATATTGCTGTTTTGAGACCATTTTCATATCTGATAATTATTAATGCAAGAACACATTTCCCAAGATCAATATACGTTAAATTCTAATGAACATTCAACACCGGACATTTGAAATTATATCCAAAATGAATAAACAAAACAACAGAAACAACAAATAAAATGAACTGTGAATTGACCTTTATAAAAAAGAGGCTAGCTGAAACCAGAACACCAGACTGAAGACTTTCGTCATCCAGTTTTTGGTGGAAGGAGGGAAAAGAGAAAAACAAATCATGTAAATGGAGATTATTGAGCTTGTTTTCGTTTATCATCCAATTTATGTATTTATTGCTTAAACTGTGAAGAAACCCACTGACCAAAAACAACCAATCAGATCCAGGAGGAGGGGCTTGGCGCTGTCAATCATCCTCATGCACACTACTAAATGTACTAATGGTGGGAACAAAACTCATCGTTAAAGAAGAACTGTTTATCCCATCCTTAGCATGCTAATTAGCATTAGCATCCACAAGCTCTGCTAAGGTTGGTTGTTTCTAGTTAGAACTACTGGCAGAGGAGCTCAGTTTGTTTCACAGATTATCTGTCTCATACCATACTGTTGTCATATAGCGACAGTTTCAACAAATATGTGAAAAAATGTTATTTATGACAGTGACATACTTAAGCCTTAAGTCATTTCATCGTCCAGTCGTTTCCTGATAACTGGCCCACTGGCTGTGTGCGGCCCACTTTATGGGCTAATGTATTTCTAACAGTTTGAGAAGAATTTCCCAAAAATAGATTGGACACTAAACCCTGTGGCTTCCCCACCCCGCTGATCCATTCATGCAGACTGGTGTTACGTAAGAGCATTACCCTGCTACCCTGACAGACATGTCCTCACTTCAACTCGGTAAGAGAAATAACAGTCAGGTAGGTAGAGAGGGAACAGGAGGGAGGGCGGAGGCGACCCACGTGAAGAGGCCTGCAGATGCACACATGCGTTTGATAAGAGATATCACGGATCCTGTTAGAACTTTGAGTTTCAGTTCCATTACATGCACTCAGAGAAATTCTGTTACATAAGAAATACGCTCGAAATATGACAGCATGTGATTAGAGCAATGGAGAACGTTTTATTGAATTACACACATCAACAGGCTCAATGCAGGGGAGATAGGATCATTCTAATGAACGAGAGACCATGATAAACTGGCAGGCATCGATAAGATCCGTTTAAAGTACTAGTCTGCCCTCTAGTGGCAAAATAGTAATTCCTTCATCGTCAAGATTTTATTAATGCTTCAATCACATAAGAAGAGTGAGTATATAAGTTTATTATAAACTTCTGGAGGCACATAGAAATCCAGGTTCCTATATTACACAGGATTTTGTGTATCATAAATTATTTTAAAGAAGCAGCATTATGTATTAACAAAGAACCATTTCATAGCATCGTCAAGTAACTGTTTCCTTCTTCAGTTCTAAAAATGCTGTAAATATCAAAAATAAGTTTAAAAAAAATCGGAATCTAATACCTTGAAATTGGGCCTCTGTCTCTTTAAGAAGCTTCTGCTCATTCTGACACTCTGCCTTCAGCACGTCGGTGCTTCTCATTATGCTACCTATATGTTTGGAGCGTTGGACTGACAAGTGGCTCTTACTTTTCACTTTTCTGTGGGTCTCTTTAGAGAACCAAACAGTTTATAAAACAGTTTCTGAAAAACTGAATTAGTCCAAAGGGGTTCTTAGCTTCATGAGCTGATAACGATGACTCAGCTAGCACTTTGGAAGGACTATCATACCTGAAATATTATCTAGTGACATATATATTTAAAACAAGAAAAAAAAAGAAATACGGATAGACTTTGACACCCTGAAATGGGCCCAAATGTGAAATTGTGTCCTCTGGCCCATGGACTATTTGGCACAACTTATTGATCCAAGCAAAACCAAAGCGGTCCTGTATCGCCCTCTTGAGGACAGCATGGTTACCAACAGACAGTCAAGTCCTGCTATTTTCAAAGCTGAATAAAGTCAAACAGTCAAATTCTAATGTAATAAGTTTCACACAAAGTGACAGTGGAAGACTAATACCTTTTTTGCCTCCCTTCATGGATAAAAAGTGAACAGGGAGTTGTAAAAAAAAAAAGAAAGAAATAAAACGAGAACGACTGCAACTTTATTTATTTAACTTTATTTCATGTATGAAAAAAGAGCAGTCACAATCCCAAGTGTCATTAGATAAAGTGCACTTCATCAAAGCTTAGTCAAAATCTAAGTCTTCTGATTTGACCAATGAGGCTACACCATCCTACTCAGTAAAGTACATCATAATCACAAGATATAGGCACGATAGAGCACACTGTGACAAATAATGCACACTCAACAATGCACACTGACACACAGAGACACGGCTGGGTCCATTAAGGGCTGTAAGCAACACTTTGGCTGACAAATACCACAAAGCATGCAACTTTACAATATGAAACTGCCATTAAAATGCCAAAAATACAAACATGTAAACACTCTACTGTGCAAAAGATGTTGACCAAAAAGTTAAAAATTTGCAGTTTGACTTTGTGACATTCTGCCAGCAGTGATGTTACATTCGAAGTAGAGCTGCACTGTTATCTATTGAGTTTCTATTGGATTCCTGTTCTTATTGCAGGTGTTTAAGTGACACTTTATTTAGTAGTCGGCAAATTAGTCAACAGTTAACTATGTTAGTATTGTTAGTATTATTAGAAATACTGGCTTTTAAAGCTACCTTATGTGTCAGCACAACAAACAAAGCTGCCTTAAGGCTAGTTAGCTTAACATGGACTCTAAAAGCTAGTGTTTGAGCTAAGCTACAACAGTTTAATTAAGAACTAATCTCACACACAGTACTTTCACATTTACAGAAATTTTAGAGCTAGATGAATAAATTGCTACACTTCTTATCTTTTCTCACCAAACACAAAGTTGGTTTAGGCTACTTAGAATAATCACCCAAACACAACAACAAAGGTGCTTATGCTAGGCTAAACATAATTTCTTTATTCAAATTATTTAGCTATAATGACCCTAAATATACAAATAGAATAATTTTGCTGTTTTGGAGAGTGATATTTACAACATTAAAAATTGTATTTAATGCCACACATTGAACACTTCACTGGTTTTAGGCTTGTTGGCTGGTTGCAAACTACAGACTGCAAAGTTTATGCTAAGCTAAAAGGCATTGTCTACTAGAGTCTTTGTATAAAAATGGCTTAAACTATTGTTTTAAAATTCTTTGTGTCTTTTGCATACCAATATAATATTTTTTTTCATTTACCATTCTAATAATGTAATTCATTTGTACTTTATTAATAAAAATCACTTGTGTTCCTAAGCAGAACATTGAAGGATTTTTTGTCTCATGGCCAGATCAACATCAGAATGCTACAATTTACTAATATTTATCTTTCTCCATACATGTTTCATTGTGCATGACAATTTTATACTAATTTAATCATGTATTTTTGTCCTTGAATACAGTTGAGCTTAAAATGTCTATTGTCATGGTAACCAGGACAATTTCAGCGTTCGTCTAATTCTATAACTCAAGACAATATTGTTTGTTTTACATTCTCTTCATCAATATAAATTATTTTCTGTGCAAAAGTGATAAATTCTTTGTTAAGCACAGAAACCACAGAAAATAATTCAGAAATACGTCTGAGGCAGATTTCTAAACGTGAGTGCAATACTGTTCTAAGAGTCCATAGGAGACATTAGACAAAAATACTGTAATAAAATCCTGTAGTTTTCCACAGTAGAAATCACAGTGGGAGGGGCTGACTGAGACAGTAGGCAGTGGTTGCAGGACAGGGGCCAACATGAGGGGCCCATGGCTTGAAGGGTGGAGGACAAATTAGACAGGATGTGACAGGAACACTATCTAAAGTCTCACTACTTCTTAGAATAACTGTATTATAAGCTAAACTGGTAATCAAAAAAACACAACAGACCATACAGAACATGATAAGTAACTACTGAACTGTAATAAATCTGATATTCAGAAAATATGTAACAATAGTTAACCCGTTCTACGTTCAACAAGTTATAAGCAATGTTTATGAAAAAGGGTCATTTCATGCAAACTCACCTAACCTAACTTAGAGTTATTGATCGAACATGTTTAGTTTTTATCGTCATTAGAACTCTTCATAAATGAATAAGTGAATTTTCCAAATTAGCTGAAGGAAAATAGAAACTCTGGAAGAATATTCTAAATTCACACAACAATAAAAAATGTGAGATTTTTTTTTATTTTATTTTTTTACCTGATCTGAATGGGTCAGGTGCGTCGGCTAGTGCGAACCGGAGGTAAGTTCATTTCAGTATAACTAAGACACAACACAGAGCAAGGTGTGTGTGTGTGTGTGTGTGTAAATCTACAACACTTCCTGTTATAACCCTCGGTCAAAACGTTTGACCTTGTTCTGACCTTTCCCCCTCCGGCCTGTAGGCCAGTCAAGCTTCAAACAAGCGGAAAGCAAACAGAGGACAGCTGAGCATATTTCATTTTCCTACGATTCATTTCTGTTCACTTTCATTTGTTCCACAGTTTCCCCTCAGCGGCCAAACTTTGGTTGAGCCGACAGAGCTGCCGCAGGAAGCCGTCGTTGGGTCCGATCTCTCGTTTCTGCCGCACCATGGCCAGAGCGGTGTGGACGTCCATTTTTTGGTGAAGCATGAGGTAAGCGACGACCAAGGTGGGCGAGCGGCTGTAGCCTTCCCTGCAGTGCACGTACACTTTACCTGGAGGAGACGGAAAAATGCGAGCAATTTCAGTTTGATGGAAAGCAAAACTACACCTCAGAGCGAAAGCAGAAACGTTTGTCAAAAAGTTTCAGCTTCGTCGTATTTCTAGTGAAGTGATGAGCTCTTGCCCGGCGTGTCAGAGTCTGTGTTTGCCAGCGTTGTACCTTTTCCACTTTTGTATGTCAGGGCTTTCTTGATAAAGTCGGCCGCCTCTTCGAAGTAGACGCTGATGTCGAAGTGGTCGGTGTCGTTGGCCGGGATGCCGTGGTATGTGATGCCTGAGCCGGTGTAGAACTCCACGTTGGTGTTGACGTGCATGTAGGAGTTTCCTTCTGCTGCGTTCAGGATGTGAGTGACGCCCAGGCGCTTGAGGCGCATCACGTTAGTCGCCACAAACCTAAATAAGGAGACAAATCTGTGAGGAACATTCTCAAGATTCTGAATTTTACTGATTTGAATTTAGGGATGCACCGATTGCAGTTTTCTGTCCGATCGCCGATCTTTACAAAGTCTGAACCTTCCGGTTTAGATTTTGGTCGATGCTGATTTTTTTGTGTGTGTTGTTGCTAAATATAGTTAGAAAGTCGCTAAGTTGGTAACAGTGGGGTGACTGTTGTAGACGTGACCTGGTGGGCGGAGCCAACAGTCAAACCTGTAACAGCAGAGCTAAAGAGAACAGTGGCTGATTTATAGAAGGCAAGATCGCTGAATAAGATCGACTTCACATTTCAGTATGGGCCGATCAGTGATCTCCCAAAATTAAGGAACTCGGTGCACCCTGGTTTGAAAATAATAGGTTTAGACCCACATATGGAAGTGGTTCTGACTTTTGGTTTTGGGTTGGGTCGTTCAGACTGCCCTTAAAACTTCGGATGTGGGTCGCATTTGGGCAAAAGAAACAATAAAAATCAGATACGGGTTACATTTGCCTGCTCTGTGATTGTACCCATAGATTTGTTCCTGCTCAAGCCATTTCCATGGAAACCTTTGTACTTGATGCTCCGGCTTCCTGCCTTGGAGCTGCAGGACTTATTTTGATGCCAATCAATATTTTGCTGTCACCAAACATGTTGTCTGTCAGACTGTAGCTGAACTCAAGCAGAAGCACATATGAACAAGAAATTGAGATTTTTCTCTGTGTTGTTTACCCCTGAATAAAAATTTAACATATGATCTAAACAGCCAACATAACACATATGAACAGATCTCAGTCTCCGTCATGCTGGCCTTTCGGAGGACTGGGATTCATTCTTCCCTCCTCTGCCTTCATCCCTGCTGGAACAAAGACATGCTCCATTTAACTGTGAACCTCTGCTGCTGCTGCTGCTGCTTCACACCTCCATCCTCTCAAACCCAAAGAGCTAAAAATAGCCAGCGGAGACTGAAGGCAACACGGCGCAGATCAAAACATCCGCCAGGCAGCCAGGCGTGGGCGCGTCTTCTGTTCACCCAGCGCCACCGTCCTAAATTTAGTTGCTCCATGGCAACCGCGACCACCATTCTTCTGTGTTTTATAATCCTTTGAAACGCAGGTGGAATTATAAAATAAAAAAGACAGCTTAGAGTTGGTCTTTAATGCTTTTATTTTTGCCATGAAAAGCTGAGAAGTGGATTTTCTTCTAGAATATTCCATCTCAATCTTCGTGTATATTCACGGATTTTGAAGGAGGCGGGATAATTTCAAGTCTTTTTTTTCTCTTAAAATAAAATTGAGTGTGACTGTGTTTTTTTTAGAAGAAATGTATTCCCGCATTCACTCCGCCGAACATAATTCAGAGAGACGTGCTTTTCAAAATGTTCTACAAACATAAATCTGAATATCTTCAGCATACCTGAGTCAGTACCGCTTTTTTTTGAATAAATTCTTCAATACAAACAAATATATCCATCATTATAATCTGTTATTTAGGCTCTTCAAAAAGCTAATCGGTGCCATTCAGTTTTCTAGTGTTTCAGAAAATCTTAATCATTAGTCAAACTTCTTTAGGAATGAGGACAATCTGTGCTGCTGCAACGTGTTTAGCATGGAGATGCTAGCTTAGTCTTGAATAGCTTCACTGACAGGCTAACTCCCTTTAGCACAAGTTGAACACAACTGCAGACAGGTGTTGGACCAGCATCCAATCAGATTGTTTTTTGTTTTTTTGAAGCAGAAATGAACCCCCAACAGGCCAACAGAGGCAGCTTGGTCATCTGTCGTTGTTGTTAGCGGATGTAGCTTGTGCGTCAGACTTAAAGGCGCACCAGAAACGTGAGAACACAATGATTCCAATCGGTTTCCTCAGTATGTAAAAATACAATTTGCTGAATTGTTTTAACATTTTTAAAGCATTAAAAAAAAGTTGAATCAATCTATGTCTCATCCCTGCTTAAAATGTAACATGTGCCGCTCCCAAAGAAATGTGTATACTTAAAATCAGAAGAAACATCCATCTATTGTCTAAACCTGCTTATCATATACACCATGAATATCACATAAAATCCCACTAAAATATCAAATCCGTCCTGCTGCAGGATTCAGTAAGTACAGTCAGTGAAATATGGAGCGTGTCTCCGGGGATGTCTTCCTCCTGCAGAGGACAGGTGAAGCACAGCAGCTATTTCCAGCTGCTCTAATAGATCCTGATCTAATCTGAGCTCTATTAGGTTTGAAGACAATGTTCTCAGCTCGTCACAGGACATAATTTCTTTGCTGCGCGAATTTATTTTTATTCAACAACCAAGAGAAGCAGCATACAGAGGGCTGTGGGGCTGCACTCACTTTAATCAATTCATTTTCTAGAAAGATGTAGAGGGTCCATGTTGAATCCTGAGATAATCATTGTTATTATTATTATGATTATATTTTACCAGTAATATAACTATAGCAAATTATTTATCCTGCATATGTTTTCCAACATCATTTTTAAACATCAAAATAATTTAACCATGACTTGCTGAAACTGACTGACAGTAATTACAAAGCAATAATAGGAATAAACCGCGTTAAAAGGAGATTTTATTCAGTTAAATTTAACAAGAGTCTTGAATGATGACAGGGAATCTGTGGAAGTGGATCAACGAGCGTGACCTGAATACGAACACTGCAGGTTGCTTTATTTATGACCCGCTTATAAATGGATTTCTATGGCGCAAAAAAATGAACTACAATGTGGCTCTGTGTGTCCGGAGCAGGACTCACGCGTTGCCGATGTAGATCCGCGGGTAAACCTCGTGGAAGTGTTTGGTGGGCCAGCTGTAGAAGCCGCTGTCGTCCGTCAGCAGGTCGTTGAGCTGCTGCAGGGAAACCTCGAAGCTGGACATGTCGAAGCGGTCGGGGAGCGGCGGCTTTCCGCTCCGCTTCTGTTTGCTCCTCATTTCCGAGGAGGAGTGCCGGAGGACTTCCAACAGGCGCATTTGGTGGGCAGTGAGGCGGCAGACAGGTGTCGGCTTACAGCGGTCAGCTGTGTTCCCACTACAGGCTGAGCTGTGAATACTGAGCTGAGGCTCAGCGACGGGATGGGTGGACAGAAACAGGGGCGGAGCGAGTTCTGTCACGGCCCCTACCTGTCTGTCATTTTTAAGAGAGAAAACTACTTTAATATCTGCTTTAAGGATGTTATTTTCAAAACGTACTGTTAATCTGACAACTAAGTATTGTCTTTATCTAGTATAGAAATGCATGTGTATGTGTGTGTGTGTATATATATATATATTTATTATATATATATATATATATATATATATATATATATATATATATATATATATATATATATATATAGTCTTCAAAACTGTCGGTATTGTTGGGATTTCTGGTTTTACTTCTTTCTCCACAGTTGGTTCAATGAGAGAGAAAATATAATTAAATGCAGCTAAAATGTGCTGTGTAGTGATATAAAAAACACATGTATATATGACTAGTGTCCAACAGAATCATATTTGAAATAGGTATGTTCTTCAAGAGCAGTATTTGTGTTTGTGGGGCTGTAATTGACACACAGTTCATGTTTTTGAAATGCCTTCGTTACCAAGTCTACCTCAGTCGAGTTGTCTTTACAAAGACAATATGTTAAGAATGTGAAACAACAGCAATTCAACCTTGAAGCGGCAGGTCACAAAAACTTACAGAGCGTGGCTAACATCTGCAGAGGTATCCAGGGCAGAAACGTTGAGTTCACAGCTGCTGAACTCCAAATTTCATGTCATTACATCAGTGAAAAACGGTTCATAGACGCTTCATATATCGGTTTCCAAACACTAAGTTGCTATATTCAAGTCTTGCATATTTAAGTCCAATCCATTATGCCTCTCTATCTGCCAGTGAAAAGGACTATTGTGGAATTGACAGTTGCCAGAACATCAACACTCAAACATAAACCTTGAAAAGTGCAAATCTTGATGGAAGAACTGAAGCTATTGTGGCTCAAAGGGTGGGCCAACATCATAGTGAACTCTATTAAGAGCCTCATGTACCTTGAGTTCATGTGTGTGTGTAAAGGCAGACAAATGATACCTGTGCTAGTATATGAAAATCACTATTCACATTGGCAAAATGTAGGCATAACTTTGCATAACTCTGACCACTAGATGGCAGCAAAGTGCTTCTAGTTCAATCCCTGCAATTGTAAATATCACCAAACTCAGCTGCCGAGTTTGACCTTCTGTGGACATTTACTTAACAAAAAGCATCATTAGAACCATTAGAAGCTATTTTCCAGATATAGTTCTACCAACAAGGAAAATCCTTCATGTTACCATGGAGACAGTTTCTACTAAAAGTAAATTAATTCTAGGAATGAGGCCTTTCTGATATTCGACTGAAAAAAGTCAAGCATTCACTGTGCAAGAAATAATGTTTATTGATAAACAGATTTAAAGGAAACAATTCAGTGATAGGCACTGCATTAAAGGTGGGAGTAAATCTAAAGTGCAAATGCTGCAGAGTAAAACTGGGGAAGAAGAAGAAACCCTGTGCACCTGCTTGCCTCAGCGCTCAGCTGCTGGGGAGTCTGACTTTGAGGAGAGGACTGTTTCAGAGAAAGTCGAGACGAGGAGGAGGCAAGATATGGATGATAGAAGTTACTGAGTTGGGTTAGGAAAAGATGACCACTTTGTAATGCCAGACCAGCTGGAAAGAATGCCCTGGTAAAAAATAAACTAAGCAATGACTGTAGTTGACTACAGTTGAAATGATGCTATTACCAAGAGAAATTTGTCCCAATAAAAAATATTTAAATTTTCCTTTTGACCAAATTCCTATGCTTTAACCCAACAAATAATTTGGGCAGTTGAGTGTTTTGAGAAACTGCTGAAAGCTCAACATTCTGTCTTCCATATAACTCCTCCATATCTCCATCCTCTGAAACTTTACACTACCTACTAACCAGCAATTAGGATGTTGTTGAAGGTATCAAGTGCTAGCTCTAAGCTAGTAGATAGTAAGAAGCAGAACTCCCCCCAGAGTCACGCTGGCCTTAGCACAACTCGGGCTGCAATTTCGCTTCGCGACAGCGAAGGACTTTCAAGAAGCTGTCGATCTTGTGAGAGTCGCGGCGAAGGCAGGACAGCAGGAAGTTGAACTTGTTTAGTATGGTGATCCGGTCGTGGCCCAGGTCAGTCCCGCCGGTGTAGGGCAGGAAGGAGATGGCTTGAGCAGCTGGACCCATCTGGAACAGAGGGAGACCATTGAGGTACAAGTGGGGAACATTTGATCGAAAACCACAGTAGGTGTAAGAAGTCTTGCCCACCTTGCCAGACAATATGTCCAGACCGTCTGCCAGGCTTTTGGAATGCTCCTGCAGCTCCTGGATCTTGCTTGATATGCTGCTTTTGGATGGGTGAGGCAAGATGATGGCATTGGTAGACAGGACCGCCAACGGATCCACCCAGGCTTGGAGCAGGGAGCGGGCCAGAGACATCAGATCTGACTCCTGGAGAAGAAGATAGCATGTGAAAGAACAATGAGGAAGTTGTTCAAAGACAAGTCTCTCAATAGACAAAAGCTCCCAAAGAGCAAAACTCAGACCAACTTACAGATACTTGCAGAGCTTGCTCTTTGTCATTGGGCGTCTGTAGAGAGGAGGTGTGGCAGTCAGCAGGACGAGGCATTTGCATCCTGCCGTAAGGAGGGAAGTGAGAGTCCTAGGAGAAGGAAAGGGCAATCATCCCAATTTCCAGAAGACAACATCTCTGAACATTATCAAGAACCAGTGGACCTCTTAGAGTTCACTGAAGCACAAGGACATCTAGTGAAAGCCATAGAAGTGATCTGACTGGGTTTAATCAGGTAGTAGGGAGGTCTTACCATCTCCTGAGTGAGCAGTGTGCTCAGAGAGTGCATTTTGTCGGAGCGCTGTGAGGCTCGGTCGAGCAGGTCGTTGACCGGCACTGCTCTGCACATGGCCACCAGGTACACCACTGAAGCAGGACGCAAGAGACAAGGCAGCTTTTAGACTCTGAGTTCTGTAGCTTTGGTGTCCAAATATGGTTTGTTTCTGGCAAATCTTATTACTTATCACTAAGTATGTATTAGCTACTGGAATCAAAGTGTTCCAGCATTTAAAGAAGTAGCAGTCTGACAGTGAAAATCTTCCAGTCATGTTTCAGGCATCTCATTTAGAGGAAGCGCTCTCCCTTCTCCATCTGTTGTTGTGCACTGCCAGTCAGCTGGCTAAAGAAAGGCTGCTACACTTTTCCCTGAGTTTCTCCCAGCAAAGAAAACTTTGAATTCTAGATCCAAAAAACTATTGTGTGAAAATCTCTGGGCTTGTTTTGGGCTTTGTTCCGATTTGTCTTTTCATTGAAGAAGCTTTACCTAAAGATCATTTAGATTTATTTTTTAAAACCCGATAAGATTCAATTTTAAGAAACATTTCTGATCATCAGATGTTCATAGGTAGGTTTGAATTCTGACCATGTTTCTTGTTCTTGCAGCTTAATAAGTTATAATCCCAGACTCACAAACAAATGAAGAATATTGCATTAATAATTTTTGTTGTTAAAACACAGAACATATTGATAACCATCTCACCTGTGATGAAGAGTTTCCCTCCGTTGATTCTTTGAGCCATCGTTCTCTCGTCTGTCCTGCAGGTTCTCAGTCTGTTCCTTCTTCTTCTTCTTGGCCCAGTTGCCTTTTTTCGCTCTTTTGCTGCATTTTGCTTCCATTTTATAGTTGCTGGGGTCTGACATTTTGTTTATGGAGCAGAGGGATGAGCCTGCACTAATTGTCCAGAACTTGCTTCAACCAGTTTATAATGAGAAACATGGTGGAGGGGCTTTGAATGGATGCAGCAGGATGAGGTGAGGTGCTAGTATAAACGCATGTGTGTATATGCATGCGTGTGCGTGTGTGTGTGTACACACGTGTTGAAGTGGAAAAAGTTCCTCCCTTGTGTTGATTGAAGTGATGAATAAAAACAAGAATATTCACACTAAGTTTTAGGAGGTTTTCCTCATCTGATAGGAACGTCACTGCTGACCACCTGGTCAGGAGCAGTGTGCTGCGTCAGCAGGATTCATCTGATCTGTCAGAGGTAAAATGTGGATATTAATAAAAACGAGGATAAAAGTTAATATGTCTCTTTTAGTACCTGCAGAAGTCAATATCTACTTATATTTCTGAGCTAAAGTTTAATCAAATCATGACGGCTTTTGGGATTTTAGGGTCAGTAAGATCGTTTTTCAGATTTTCAACATGCCCTGAGAAAAAGTTTTCTTCTTCATGATATTACAGAACTTTATCTCGGTGAGGCTGACCGAAACACAGCCTGCTGGTACGACACATCCTCCCTCCCCAGCTCACCTGTGAACTTTTTATAAAGCATCTTAAATGCAACTTTTTTTTTTACATCATCTAAATATTGCAATATAAACTGGTTAGAGCCAAAATACACATTAGATTTGCCTTTGATTTTCCAAAAATAGGACGTCATTGGAAGATGCTGCTGTGAACAAAACAAAATTAAATTAATACATTAATCAGCAAGTATGTCCCAGCTCTCTCAACAACTTCAAAATTCCATCAATTCCAGTGTGCATAGTTTCCTCAAAATAATAAATGATAAAGATAAATTCATCATTTCATAGCAAGAGAGATTATTTACAAGCAAAAGGTCTATTAAGTGTTTGTACTTGTTTTTCCTTAAAAACTTTGTACGTTTTCTCTTTTCTAAACATTAGAGAAAAACTATCATGTTTTTAAATCTTTTTCATAAATATTGTTTTTTGTTGTTTTTTTTGTGTTGCAAGTCTTTCAGCTTTCAGTCACTTTTTTGGCTTCAGGAAATGTCAAAATGTTGAAGATGTTGAGAGCCTTTTTCTTAAAAACTGTCAGACTGCAGTTTGAAATATGATTGTAAAAAAAACAACGTAATTATTTTTGTTTGAAGAGCTTTGAGTCAGTCCATTTAAAATTTAATGTGGCCACAAAAGTCCCTGTATCTGACTGTCTGCAATAAAAAAAAAGTTATACATTTCAGTATTGAATATTGGTGAATTATTTCAAGTTTTATTTTAAAACATGTTAAAAGCCTTGTTCTAAAGCTAAATAATAGAAAAAAAACTAAATAGAAAAAAAGAATAAATTTCCACCATAAAAGTTCAGACATTTGGAGACTCACCTCAGAAATGTTCTAGAAATTAACTGACTACCTAATCTCAGAAAGTTTCAAAAGTTGCAAACTTTTAACTTTTGAAACTCAGAAAATGTCCAGAAGTCAGGAATTTGCATATTTTGAAACAGTGGCCTTAGTACACCGTTGTAAATGGATGCTGACTTGGAAATGTTCAACTTTTGAAACTTCCATTTTCACTGTTTTTTTTTTTTTTTTTTTGGAAGAAAATGTCTAGTTTTACAGATTTTTTTCTAGCAATTTTGTGACTTTTCAAACTCAGAATTATTTTTTATTTTTTTATTTCTGAGATTATCCTAAAAATGTCAGTTTTCTTCTCTCATGTTTTCACTCTTTCCAGCTCTGAAATCTCCTTAGTTTTTTCTAGAAAATTCCTGAATTTATAATAAAATATTTGAGTTTTTTGGTGGGAATGTATTCCTTTTTTTTTTTATCTATAATTGTCCTAATACCCCCATGTGCATCTTAACTGTACCTGGGCAAAAAAAAGGCCTTCCAGTCTAAAAGGTGTGTTGTGTCCCAGTTAGAAACTGTCCAATCATCTCCATTACATCATCAGTCTTTTCACAACACACAGCTGGTAGATCTTCTTTACAGCCTTTGTTTCTGGGCATCTGTTTGGCCAGTGATCTTACAATTGATCTGGATAAGCCAATTTCACTAATATGGTTACCACGGGAACAACAATGCTCATTAGTACTTGCGTGCAAGGGGTTTACTTCAATCAGTGAAAAGCCGTTTACACAGTAGGGTTAACGGGGTTAATGCAGACAGTAGTTATCTTGGAATATTGGTGGGGAGAAATGTCAGTATTCCTTTCACAGGATTGACTTCCTGGTAATCTAACTACACCCATCTTTCCTTTAACTCCGACAATCCCTATTGAGAGAAGGCAAGGGATGGTGCGTTCATGGTATTCTGCAGCACACAATGCCTCTACGGCTTGTGGCAAGCAATCTTCTTCTGACTTTCTTTCAGCAGTGTTTGTTTTTCCTTGCTTCTCTTCCACAGAGGCCAGATTTGTGGAGTCCTTCCACCGTCTAAAAACTTTAAACTGTGGAAGAGTTGTCCCTATCTCCAGTGGTAGTTTGAAAAGAGACAAGTACAACCTCAACAGGTTGCTGCTTCATCACAGGCCATTACACCGACACACACATCGATGCACACATTGATTCCTGAGGGCGATTTAGAAGGAAAGTTGAACAATGAACCCAGCACGCAGGTTCATTGAGCTGCAGGAAGAAAGATGTGGCCTGGAACAAAACAATGAATTGTTAACTGTGACGTTGATTTTCTGCTCGGTTTTCGAACTGCAGTCTGAAAACATAAGCTTGTAGTCTAGCAATGGCAGCAGAGGAATGAAGCAATTCAGTCCGTGTTGCTTCCAAATACCGAGCAATTAAAGTCAGAGCAAGATGAATGTTTAAGATATCTGATCCGACTCCCTTCGGGGCTGCTTATGGCGCACGCAATTTTCAGTACGCTTCATCAAGCTGGCACATTACACATGTCACAGCCAAGCGTTAGTGATTGCGTAAAATCAGATCTAATTGTTTCAAACGTTTCTCAATAGCCGAGGGTTCCAGACCCTGCGGATGAAGCAAAGTGTAGATCAAGGTGCTGGTTCCTACCAGGTCAGGAAGGAGAGAACCCACAGGTCCTCTGCAAAAACATACAAACCCAACGACCCAAGGCCAAGACTGAACCCCGGACTCTTCTGGTACAAGACAGCAGTTCTAACAACCAAGTCACCATTTAGCTCCATGAGAATGAATGACTGACAGTTATTGATTGACGGGTTTACCCCGCCAGCATACCTAGGTGGGCCCAATATGGGGAAAAGGAGGGCAGACAATATGGGTCCCACACAGGTTTGCCCATGTAGGCGGTGCCCCTACATGGACAAACCCATATGGGGCCCATATTGTCTGCCCTCCTTTCCCCCATAAGGGGCCCACCAAGGTATGCTGGCTGGGTAGTTAGGACTATCAGTGGAGAGGAGACACATTTTCCAGATTATTTGTTAAAACAAAAAAAAATGTCTCCGTGATATAATTATGAACTATATTGTGAAGGTCTATGATATAAATTCCCAATAAATACACTGAAGTTTGTCACTGACAATATTATTATGTTATTATTATGGTATAATTATTATTATTATGATTATGTCACAAAGTCTATAACACGGGCTTTCGGCACTGGGAGTTTCTGTTCTCATTGAGACCGTTTTAGGTGAAGTTTTTAAAATACTAAAAGTTCAGAGATGATAATAGAGGAAAATAGAGCACAAAGTTTCTACAGATATTAATGAATGTTTGAATTAAGCTACACATTACCTCCTCTATCTGGGACATCTCTACATGTTCCTCTCATGCAACGCATGTGTGCCGTTGATGGGTTTTCACTTTCAACACCCCGAAAGCCACCTGTCCATACACATAATATATGTGGTTTGTGCAAACATGAAAGGCTCGCATGTGACCTACAGACTGACTTTGAACGATCCATCAATCTTCTCTCCACAAGTCTTCATCAGTTCAGGTGACTTTAGTTCAACTTCCAAATTTTTGTCTTCACAATATGTGTTCAGTGACAGAAAACCCGTTTAACTGTTGCTGGTTTAGTGTCACAAAGCGATGCTGAGGGTTTATCAACAATAAATGACGAGTCAGCAAAGAGCCTGAGGTGCCAAAGCAGGAGGAGCCTTTAAATCCTGCAGGAGGTGAGATGGAAACAGGCTGAAGTGGAGGAAGGACACAGATGACACAATGTGAGGGTCACCGGAGATGTTTGTCTCATTTATGACCAGAGGCTCTAAGGACTGCTGCAGTGCACCGCGGTCAGTCAGCCTGTCCTGTCAAATGTCACACATGTCGACCCCCGACCCCTTCATTCTGCATCAGATCTCGGTTTAACCCTCATGGAATTTTATCAGGGAGTGTCTCTTTTTATTTTTTTTTTAGCCTGTTGCTGTTTTGCCTTGAGCTGTTTGAGGGAAAAAAAAATGTTGGCCCTCTTATCGTATTAAACTGTTCACACCCTCCACCCCCTCTGACATTCGCAATTTAACTTCCTGCTCCTGGCGTTACAAAAAAAAAAACCCTACCCGCATACACGTATGCACTTGCACACTCGTAAACCAGAATCCATCTTTCTTCGAAAGAAGACATCTAACCCCAGAGCGTTTGTTGCACGTCAAAGTCCTGGTTTAGACCTTCTCCACTGCGTCCTGAACACAGAGACGCTTCTCCAGCCCTGCTGACCGAGACGCCACATTTGCTGAGACTGCAGGTACCAGCTCTGATGTTAAAGCTCAGGATTCTACAAAGTAACATTCATGGCTTCTCTCTTATCCAGGTTCTCCTGCACTCACACTGAAGGTTGGATTCAATTGGTTTCTATCTGCTCTAAAGAGAAAAATGTTCTTCCACAAAAACTTTTAGTAATCCCATGTATTTTGGCAGTAGTTATGGTGTTTTTTAACACTTTTATTTAAGAATATCATGATCTAAACTGTGCTCGTAATTGTAGACTCATTTTAGTGAATGCATTTAAAAGGCTTTTTTTGGCAATAGGAGCTCAGATATGTTTGAGCTGACGTTGACGTTTCACAGTGAGCTAATTGGTTGACATTTGATGCTAATGTAATTTCGGGACACTTTCTTTGTGGATAATGAATGAGGAAGAGGATTACTTGAGGAGCTGCAGAGTCCAGTTACAGCGTGTCCTTTTTGAATTACGAGTGACGCAGAGACGTGAGGTGACGTTCATGACCGGACTCCGACTCCTCTGGAGTGGGACATGAAACTCCCCTAAAAACTTTATATTGCAATTTTGACCATGATTGAAGCTTCTGTTGTTTTAAAAGCTTTAAATTGATGCTTTCATCTGTTCAGAGACGTTCGACAACATGGCAGCACACAGGTCTTCAACATGGCCGCTGATATTGCAGGGCTTGTGAGATTTCTAATTAAGTAGATTTTTTTTTTGCCTTTTTTTTATTCAAGAATATGTCTTTCAATGCATATGAGCATGAATCCAACATGTAATAAATTCATAAACATGGGCATCAAATGAGGTACTTCAGTCAGAATGCACCCATTTACTGCAGCGCATTCGAGCCATTGTGAATAGGAAAAAAAATAGAAGTACATTAATGCCAAAAAACTTTTCTTTAAAAGAATTGAAAAAGGATGCAAACTTCCACATTTTTTCCACATTCTAATCTAAATAATTCTGAGTTTTTTGGCGGAAATTTACTCCCATTTGTTTTTATCTACAACGGCCCTAATTGCCATTCAGGGAGCAAAAGTTTGTTCATCATGTAAAAAAATTAGCATTTTATATTTTATGTATGTTTGTTAGTTGACCATCACTTTTTAAACTGTGACGCCTGTGTTGTAGTTTGACAATGGCAGCGTGGTTTGACGAGTTAACAAAGCCACTGTTTTCTATGTATTGAGTTACGCCGCAGCAGGAGAAATGTTCAGACATTCCATTGCTGGCAAATATGTTACGTCGCTTCTTCCTTCAGGCTTATGCAGTTTCCCATAAGCTTCGTTCCTTCATGCTTGAGGTGGCGCATTACACTCTAAACATTAGTGACTGGGTAAAATCCCACATGTTTCAGACTTCCACAGACTCCACACTGTCATTTCTCAATTGTTTTTTATGTAAAACATTTTTTTGGCTAAAATCTCCTTTTTGTATTTAAGCTCAAACATTGTGTATCATCATACCTTTATTTGTATTTGTGAGTTGTCCTGGGTTGTTGACTTTATGTTGTCAGGTTTTCAATGCATAGAAGAAGACCACGCAGTGACCTGACCCTGATATTTCTTGCACGTTTTGGGGGCTTTTATGGAGAAACTATTATGTCACACAGTTAAAAATGTAGACAGACAGTGGACTGTCAACATGTAAGTACTGTATTTGTAATATAAGCAGTGGCAGCAACAAGCATATGTCAACTGCCTGCTTTGTGTGCAACACAGCGCCATCTAATGTTACACACAGCTTATTACTGCCTCGCCTCATCCTCGTATATTGGTACAAGCAATGCTTAATTTCAGCTTTTTTCACCATAAAATGTTTAAATCATACAGAAAACATATCTATAGAACAGTTAGATGGGTCATAGGGTCTGCAGTGTTAGTATTGTTTTGTTATGATGGCAGGTGAGGAACTGTCTTAACTGCCTCCCTAAAGATCATACATGAACCTGACTTTAACAAGAGAACTACACTATTAACTGTCCAAAGGCTTGACCAAAATGTGTAGATCACTGGGAGAAAATAACAAACACAAAGACCCTAAATCATAAAACGTTTTATCCCATAATAAGCAAATCACATGATAGGTTGTTAGGAAGTAATGTGAGAAAAAAATGTAAAGCGCCAATACCAAAAAACCACAACCCTTTTAATAAGAGTAATATGTGTGTGTTTTTTTAATAGTGCATTTTGTTTTCTTTCTAAACCACGTGTCTGGAATCCAACAGGCTGGTTCATTTAATCTTATGAATTATGATTATACTGGTCAAAAAAGAACTGATGAAAATGATCTGCTCCTGCCCAATTCCAAAATGTTTACCATGAATTAGACCATGAAAGTCTCATAAAAAGGTTTTGCTCAAAGTAGTTTCTTTGCTTTGACTATTATTAATGTCTTGTATATTGATTAAAAAAAATCTTTTTTCACATTTGATGACTGGCAGAAGGCTGTTGTGAAGATGGCAGTAGTATAAATCACTTTTCCAAAGCTGCCATTAGATGGCAGCATTCAGTGGGTTAGAGGGAGTCTGGACACACACACACACACACATGGACACGCACACGCGCATTCACAAAATGCCCTTATTAAAACATTACACTGACATATTCTTTCTTGGATCCTAGTCCAGATGCAACCCAAATGTTTCAAAGTGTTTGGAACAGACTCGTGTCCTCTTAGGATGCCAGGTTCTTAAAATGTAAGCAACTGTCCCAAAAATGTTTCTAAAAAAAAAGTAAAAAGCAGATGTACAGACACATGTAACCATAAGACTCAAGTCATTTCGGTGTACCTAACCGTACACAAGATGGCTCTGGAGTTTAGCCTACTTAGGAAGATTCCCCAATTCTTGCCCATGTTTCCCAACCCTAATGTTGGGTCCTTGGCTTCGGGTCGCTGCCCTCGCAACCTGAACTGCTATGTATACATGTGTGCTTCCCTCTCACATGTTTTATCTCCTCCCACCCCCGTCCCGCACTCCCCTCCCCTTCCACCAACTCACTCTCATCTTCACTCTCTCTCTTTCTCTCTCTTTCTCTCTGTCTCTCTTTCTCTCTTTCTATCACTGGCACTGGAATCCATAGGCATCCAGAGGACAGAAACAGGACAGAAAGGGTACCCTTGGCACCACATAGCTCCACAACCCACCACAGACATGTCGGACTCTGAGACCGCGGCTGCCCCAGCAGAGGCCCCCATCCCTGCATCATGCGTCAGCATCAAAGCAGACCTGGACAAATGGTAAGTGATGGAGTTTGTGTTGCGAGGAAGTTTGGGCACTTTGACACTAAAACTCATCACAGAGAGCCCTGCTTGACTGTCTATTGAGGCTTTCAGAGATGCATTCGCACGATTGTACAGATTGAGGTGGAGATCAGTACAACCTACGTTTGCTTGCAAGAAGCTGGATTGATACCTTCATGAGAGGCAATTGCACAAGCAAACACCTCCATCACCCCGCGGCTGATAACAATTAAAACCTCGGAGCTTGTCACAACAGCTCTGGGTTAGCTATGGACGGCAGGATTTGAAAATGCGCCATGATAAAATGGAGTCTCGTCGGCGGACACTAGGATTCCAGCTAAAAACGTCCACATCTTGTATGTGGGGATGTAACAGACTTTGACATCCCAACTGGGTGCTGAAAGGGGCTATAAAAACTCTGGGATATCCTGTGTATGGGAGAGTAATTGGAGGTTAACGATGTATGGCAGTGGGGTGATGCTTGTCCATCCGCATGGATGGAGGCTGGGAATCTGCTTGCGTCACTAACCTCCCTTTCCCCACAATACTTTGCGGCACCTCGATCCATTTGTCCCCACTGTATCATTCGACTCCTTCTGTGTCAACATTCAGGGACGTAAGGCAAAAGGATGTTTGGAGGGCTGTTTGTATATTTGTTTTAAAAAATGCAATGGCCTTATTTAAATAAGGCCACTTAAATAATGCAAGGGCCTTATTTAATGTTTGTCAAAATCAAATGTTGACAAACATTTGATTTTAATAATTGTTGTGTTTGTTTGTTTTTAAGAGTTTTTGTGAACGTCCAAAAGAGCTTAACTCCTAGTGACATCAACTAGGATATTGACACAGTGTTAAAAACATTTTTGGCTCCTTGTTATTTATAGCTTGATGAAGTGTTCACGTTTTGTGGAACGCAGTAACGGTCTAGCTTGCTTTAGCAAGAGTGTTTAAGTTGATAAAGTTCTTGTTGGGGTATGAATCCCTTAGATAAGAATGCAAGTTGAGGTGGGGGCAGGGAATTAAAAAAGGCGTGGATGAATCTTGCTTTTAAGATTTGCAGGTGCCAACTTTATTTTGAAGATTACTAAGCTGTGTTTTCCTTGCGTGTTGAAGTTGTATGTTAAGTTTTAATACCACAATGGAGTCACTGGAAAATACTTTGAATGGCTCATCTATTTAAGACATTCTAGAAATTGAAGGAGCTCTGGCCAAGAATTACACCTTGTGGTGTTTAAGACACAAGATGCTCTAAGTAGATATACGCGCTATGTCATTGATGACTTGCAGGGGTCTGGGTTTATGTAGGTCACTGTATGCAGCTGGAGTCAGCAGAACTTGAACCCAAGATTTTCAGAGGTCCAAAATGTAGCAACACGAGGCTGATAAATATAGCCTTCCATCACATGTTAGTTTTGAGTTTTGAAGAGCCACAGTGACCCCTGGTAGTAAACACATACCGTACGCTGTGACCTTGGATTTACGACCTTGAGTTTTAGTAAGACATGAATTTCACAAGAATCATTATCCATTACATTTGTTTAATCAATCATGCAAGCACTTCTGCATTTCCCTTTAATGAATACGCCAGTGAATTCTTTACCTGCATCTCTCCTCATCTTTATCGGAAATTTAGAGTTTTATAAGAATCTCTATTGAGTTCAGTTTGTTAGCTAGCTCTACAGGAATGATATTTTAATTTGGTAGTATTGCCTCAGTGTGCAGGTCTAATCATTTTGTAAGAATGTAAATGATGCTTTTGCTACTTTGATGCTTTGCTAGCTGAACAGAGATGTAGCCTACATACATTTTGTGTCTTTGGAAGTGTCTTTGAATCTGCACCTTTTTCAATTTTATAGCTTTTTATATTGAGTTTTAGCTTAAGATAGAATATAAATGCTTTGCTATATCTATTCAGATATATATTTTAGATTTTATGGAAGTATTTTATACACCCAGTTTTCTTCTATTTCGCAAGAATTCACGTTGAGTTTTAGCTAAATTAAATGCTTAGCTACAAACATTTACGCTTTAAAATTCCTAAAGTTAGCAATACCCACTTAGCCACTAGTTTTTACTTCTTGTGATGTTAAAATCAGAACCTGGACAAAATAGACTAAATCATCTTTACCAATATTTATAAACAAAAATAATTTTAGATAGATATTGGAAGGTTTTAACCAGAAAAAGTTGTAATATGTCAGTAATTGTTGTTAAAGGAACAATTTAATTATTTTGGTAAATGTTCTAGTTTAACATCATTAGGTCTCCATTAGTCTCTTTCATGATGAAGGCCATGGTGGTATCAAAATGCACATCTGGCTACACTTTGATTTGAATGCTAGCAAAATTAAGCTAACATTAAACTCAACACGGCTTCATTTTGTGTAATGATTAGTATTGCCTGAGTATTAATAGCTTCTAGTATGTGTGAAACTGTATGTGCAGGACATGGTGAAGCGATCTCTGTCATAGATCATGTTTCTGCTCTACTTGATACCTGTTCTATTTAACCAGGCTGGCTAAAGAAGCAAAGGCTTCACATTTACAGTGAGCCAGGAATAGCTAAAGCACACTGAGGTGGTCAGGTTGAGAAAACTAGTATGTCTGGGACAGAACTCCTCTTATCCTGGTTAATGTGACATATTTCTCTATACAACACTTATCTATACCTAAAAGTAACCTAACCTGTACCAGAAACTGTTAGACCCCTTCACGGTGTATTAGCTCTAAAGTTTTAAAGTTTTCAGTTGTCATGACGATGGGACTACAGGATGATGCTTATTTCCACCTCATAGCAATTTTGGCCACCTTGGCAATGCCAACATAAAATTGTTGGCATTGCATGGTATTCTTCATGCCACCTTTTTGTTTTTACATTTACATAAACTATTTTGATATCTAGAGGAGAGTTGTTCAAAGTCCCCTTTCATTTCATTCTGATTAGGTGTTAGCTTGAATCCCTCACAGAAAATATTTTCACATTCTCCAAATTGAGACCTTCCATACTTTAGCTTTCTACTGCCAGCTTAGCTAGCTTTCTACTGAAGGTAAATGGCTAACTATCAAAACTGCTACATGAGTGCCAGATCCATAAGTTATATACGTTATATGTTATATAACTTAGGTGATATAAAATATAACATAAGTTATATCCCCTTATGTGAATATAACTGCATTTCCATTGACCATGAAATTTCACAAATTGGAATTATAAAAATGAATTACACAGAAACATGCCAATTTCAATAAACAGTGTTAGTACTAGGAAGAGCATTTCGCAACGCTTCAACGGAAACAGTTTTTTGCTTCATGTGAGTCATGTGACGAACAACCTGATGTTACTGCAGGTGGGAAAGACGAAGAAGACGACAGGAAGTGGTAGGAGGATCACTTCCTGTTGTTGGCGTGACATGTTTTTGACTTATCACACGAATAAACTTATTCACGTGTGATTTCAGTTTCTTATATAGCGGAAAGAGCGGAATTGTTTTTTCGACATTAGCTGAATATCGACAAAGTTTTGTGCACATTTGTAACGGAAAAGGAGCTTATGATGTGCAGTTTCCTTATAACGACACTCGCTGGGGCTCACACAAAGTCTTCCCAAATAATAATCAGAGAGCCGGATCTTTGATTTTTGACTTTATTCCTTTTACTTTTAGTTGTGTTGGAACCAGTCCCCTCAACTCTGTCCCACCTGCTGTCCATCTAACATGCAGCCTAAACCACCTGGTTAATGCTTGTTCTCTGCATCAACCTTTAACCTCTGCACCTGCCCACTGATGTTTTATAAATATTCATCCCTGATGACTCACTACGCCTAACGGAGCCTAAATAATTCACCAACTTCCTGCCGGGGCGGGGACGATGTCACTCCTTCACGCTCCTCAATCCACATCCCAGGCCAGGACGTGGATTGACCGGACATGTTGCTATGACAACTCAGCTTTGCCCCTTGACCCTGTGCTGA
This sequence comes from Phalloptychus januarius, assembly GCA_902982915.1. Classification (NCBI taxonomy): domain Eukaryota; kingdom Metazoa; phylum Chordata; class Actinopteri; order Cyprinodontiformes; family Poeciliidae; genus Phalloptychus; species Phalloptychus januarius. The sequence goes on from CADWAE010000476.1 coordinate 1,809,927, forward strand.
TTCTCTGAGGAGATTACGCAATGGCTTTGTTGGTGATGATGTCATCAACTTCATACATACGGACCTGCTGACTGTAATCTCGTCAGTGACCCTCTGAAAGCCAATATTTTCATTAAGGACGATGGGAAATCCATTACTTTGAACAAATTATTCCTACTTTTAGGATCTACATTGTGGGAAGTACTTTCTAGGCAGATGTAGCAGTAGCAGGGTTTACTTTTTTCAACACCCTTGTGGTGCTGTTGTGGCTCTCTTGTTGGGTCATCAGACTCAATCACGTTTCTGCTCCGTCCCAACACGCGGGTGTGTAGAGTGTACACTCAGCGGAGCGTTTCTTCCCACATCCTCACAAGCAGCACACAAACACACTCTCTGTCCGACCCTCCAGGCAGAGCAAGACTCAGAGTGATAATCTGCAGCAGCCAGCTGGATGTTACATCACTGCTGACAACGCAACGCAGCAGAGAGGGGAGCGAGGCGCAACCGGTGAATCAAAAAATATGATGGCAACAGGAGAGCCAAAGGGGGGGGGCTTGTTGAATTTCGCCAGAGTGGGACAATAAGGAATATTTCTATTGTTTTCTGTTCTCATGTCTGGTTTGGGTTTGAACCGAATGAACACAAGTCCAGATGGAAATGGATACTTTTCATTGAGCCATTGAAACAATATGTATTGTTATAGACACGTGATCAATATCAAGAGATAATACGTCGGACAGAATATTCACTGAGCTCTGATTCAGAACCACACAGCATTCTGGGAAATGTAGGCAGAGGAAAGTCTTTAGCTGCTCAACCTCTCACGGCCTGCTAAGCTAGGTCGATGGCGTCGACTAACTAACTCACCCTTTGGTTACCTAGCAACAACTTATTGAGTAACTTGCGTGCCTCATAGCTGCTTAAAATGAAACAACAGCGTTGAGCTAAAACTGTGGAGGGAACAGAAATGATGTCATCCACCATCCCTGACTTATGTGTGTGTGTGTGAGCATGTGTGTGTTGGAGGGGGATGGATGATGCCTTCGTTTTTACAGCTCAGGTATGTAAAGATGTGCAACATGTAGCGTCGAGCAGCAAGCTGAATCATTTCCTTTTAGTCCGCTACGTTTATGGATATTCTGGATTCAGACCTTTAACACCAAGTGAAACAAATTATTACAAAAACAATAATAATAATGAAAAAGTTCAGGCTTTGTTCCTGTTGGTACACAGTGAACATAAAAGTCGTGCCGGGGCCTGTTGCTGGAGGAGGATGAAGCCCTGGGAGGAGAGCCAGAGGATGAGTCTACAGTAACATGACACTCTGTTATCTCTGTTTCATCACGCAATCTTCTCCTCCTCCCCCTACAAACACATGGGCCCATCCTCTCTTCCCTCCCTCCCTCCTCTCTTTCGCTCCATCACCCTGACTCTCTGTGGCAGAGTCTGCTGCTGAATGGGAGCCTGTATTTATCCGCAGCCATGTTTTCCCTCTTTCCTTTCATCCCTTTCGGACGTGCTCCCGCTCATGTCTTTTTTCTTCTTTTTTGTCACATCTGTTGGCATTTCAAACAGGCATCTGTTTAGTCAACAGGCTTTAAACTGCGGATGCAGATTTAAAGCATCCATGCCAAATTCTTACTGACAGAATTTGGCATTCTGAATTGTTCTTCGGTTGGCCCAAGTCTTTATCGGCCTAACTCGGTCGACCTGTCTTGCAGCGTGGCGGAGAAGGGAGCCGAGGGCTGCAAAGACCTGATGGAGGCCTTCGCCGCCTGCGTCAAGAGCGCGTCTGAAGGGACGTCGTGAGGAGCCCCTGCAGCCTGACATGTAAGGATGGACTCAGTCCTGCTCCGCTCAGCTGGGAACAGTTGGGAAAGCCATTGCTTGTGACGTTGTAAACATAAAAATAAATAAATAAATAAATAAAATGTATTTTTTAATTATGTCAAACTCATGATATGAAATCAGAATTTTTCGTGGTGATGCTCGACTACAAATTGCATTTGAAGATTGATCATGTAAATGTCAACTATTGCAAAGTTAAATTAAAAATAAAAAAAATCCAAATAAGAATGCACTTCATTTTATACTGTTGCTTATTTATTGTATGGAAATCAAGGGAAGTTTGATTGTTTTCATCCAACTAATGAAATATTTCTTACATTGCATACTTAAAAATTTTGATTTAGTAGAGCTCGGAGCAGCTTTATATGCACGCAGCCTTCAATAAACTCTTTTCAAAGTGAATACAGAACGGGTTCGAAATGAAAGAAACAAACTGTGATTTCAGAAGGTCAGGCCAAATATTAAAAAGCAACTATACTTCAGCTAGCGGGATTCAGGTGTGGGATAATTGTTATGAAGAGTCAAAACAGTTTTGCACAATTTAAATAAAAAAAAGTGTGCTAAACAGATGCAGTAACATTTGATTATGTTTTCTTTTATGAGTTTGTCTTCAGACTTTACTGGGATCCCTTGAAAATATGGTTTAGAAAATATAACAGAAATATTCTGCTCGATGATTTATGTAAGACAAAATGGAGGTGAAAGAAGCTAGGCTTTTTCCTGTCTGTACTTTGGAATTAAAATATTGTTCATCTGTTTTTCCACTAGTTTTGTCTTTTGGGATTGTTTTGATTAGTGTTAAAAATGACTGAAAAAATAGATGCTGTAACACTACAACCACAAACTTTAATGTAGTTTATCATGGATGTCATGTGAAATAAAAGCATGAGGTGACAGGCTGCTTGAGAAGATGGAGCACACACACAAAATAGACAGAAGCACGAATTCTGTACTTCTTTCTTCAAAGAAATGTAAAGATTTAGTATCAGCTTCTCTAACTTAAACATTTTAGCCACATTGGCAGAAAGAACAGAACAAAAATATCGATGCTAATACAACATCTTTTTGCTTAAAGAAGAATGTTAACATTGCCAGTTTTGTCTTTGATGAATATATAACATGAATAACTGAACCGATATAAAGTTGATAAGATAAGCAGTTAAAAAAGGGAAATCATCTGCTGTCATAAATCTATTTTAAATCCTCTCTCCTCTCTTCCAGGTCCAATGCACTGAGTCCTCCAAGTTCCCAGCATTCCCTTCTGCACAACAGCACTGGACTGAATGGTGATAACAATAAGGATGATGATTATCGTGGGACAAACACTGTGTTGATCGGTCTGAGTTTGGGATCTGGAAGCAGTAACCTTAGCAACCCCTCCCTCCATCCCTCCCTTCCCCATCTGTTCCTCTCCCTGTTTTAGCCGTACCTTGTCTCCCTCAGTCTTTCCGTCATCCTCCCTGCTGATATCCAGTACATTGACAATTCCAGAGAGGTGATGGGCTGTGATGTAACCTGTCGACTTGAGATAAATGCTTATAAATGGAAATAAAGTATAAAAGAATTGGCGTAAAAACAAATTGATGCTCTTTGGGTTTTTTTTTTTTAATGGCTGTGTTGCAGGATGTGAATGCCTCATTTCCACTGAGCGGTACGGCGTCGGGTGTTGACGTGATTCGCAGCGCCATTTTGTCCGTTTCCAATGCCGTAGCGTACAGCAACAAGTCGAGGATACCTGAAATTTTGTCCAGTACACAAACCAAATATTTGATGACCGTCCCGCAGAGAACCTTAAACCTTTAGACGCAACCTGAACAGAACACCTTCAGGATGAGTTAGAGCAGAGAGTCTACATACTTGGTCAAAGCAGAAAAGTAGACTCTGAGTCACATGGTTACGGACTGTTCGTTTTCGTACACAGCTTTCATACCACAGTGAAGACTACCTGCAAGACTTTCCGCACATTTTACTAGACCATGGACAACAACGTTGCAATTTCCATCCAGGGATTATCAACCGATCAGCAGTCTTTGTAGTTATATTGCCAAGAATCATACAAATGTACGTAACTTCCTCACCACGTCAGAAAAACGTCCCTCAAAAGGTATTTATGTCTCCTGGCGATACAAAAATCGGATAGCTGAAGCAGACCGGTTAAAGAGAAATGTCAACGTTGCTGTCCGAGTGCATTTCTGTGTAAAACAAGGTAACAAACCTTTGACCAATCAATCTATTGAAACAGTTCCACGTGGGTACGGTGTGGAGTTCGGCAGGAAGATTCCTCTCTGCAAACAGAATGTCACATAGTTGCGTGACGTGGTTGAACTACATCAACAAAGGAAGTATGTGGGTGACTCTTTTGCATTTTATTTTCTGATGATAACGGTAAATCATCTTTTTACGTGTATTTCATTTGTTTGCCCCTGTTTTTAGTCTCTTGCTCTTGATTTTTCCATGAAGCACCTTGAATTGTCTTGTACATGAAATGTGCAATACAGATAAACTTGCCTGACTTTGCCTTAAGCCAGGCCTTCTCGTCCATCGTCAGCGTCTGACCTCACAAAAGACTTCCGGCAAACTGCCCTCCTGCAAGTGTTATAACTGTTACAGTTGCATTAACACAGGGGTCTCATTAAAATGAATGTCAAGCATCTCAATACAAGCTGTTCTATATTATGTCAGTGCTGAAAGGTCTTCAACCTCAGTAAGAAAGAGCCAAGGGATCAGATTCTGACAAGCACACCCGAGACCCAGCAGCTGTCCTCGGCCGTCAAGCTGGACTCTCGTTTGTCCACACGCTTCCTTCATTCACATAACTGTGGAGATGTTTGTGAAATTTGGTGTGTACATGTAAAGAATGTACAAAAAATAAGCAACTATTTTTATCAAACATAGCTATAAAATTTTTTTCAATATTGAAAAGTCAGATCTATTCAGTCTAATTCTATACTTTGCCCTCTGACCGATGTCATGCTTTGTTATTTATTTTACATTATATCTATACATTCTGAATCATCTGAAGGAAGGTTTGGTGAGTTTATTTGACATGTTTAACCAACATAGTCAACCTATAGTTTTGATCAGTTTCAGTTTCTTTACGGCATGAACAACTTCGATATGCCGCTCAAACATGAGCGGTCCAGACCAGAACAAAGTCTGAGTGCTTGACATCAGATGTATCATGTCCTCTTGTTAAATACCAGAGGAAAATTCCACAGTGGGGAGCAGGACGTACTGTATTTCTGTGCAGACGAGCCTAAAGGGCAAAGGGCAAAGCGTAACATCTTTGTGTAAGAGCTCACAGAGAGTCAGTCAAACTACACGTTAAAATGACAAACCGCTCAGGTTAACCAGTCATTTTTCATTACAATAAAATGTATATGTACTTTGTTAGAAACAACAAGTTTCTGAACACATTGAAACTGTGAACTGATGAACCTGCTTTGTATTTTCACCCAATGCAGTTAATTCATCTACATTCAAAACCAGGTTCTATAAAAAGTGACAGGTCTAGTTTGCCTCTCATTAACTCAGTCCAGGCCACATCATCCGGCCAGGTGAGCTTCTCTCAGGTTAATGCAAAGAGTCGGAGTGAAACACAGGAAAACGTGTGAATATATTACAGTTTAATTAAAGCATCACTTCATTGAGTGACACCATGAAAGAAATCAAAATAAAACCTGCAAATATGTCAAGACATTTACATTATTCATAATAATTTCTTACCAAAGAATTTGACTGGGGGGGAAAAAATTATTCTCATTCTCATTGTTCTGGATTTTTCATCACAAAGTTCTGACCTCGTGAGGACAGACCCCGGAAAACAGTGTGTGTGTCAGTGTGTGTTTGTGTTGCAGACTCTGTTCAGGACTGGAACACACCAACAGCAACGAAACGACCTGCCAACATCTTCTTCTTCCATTTATAACAACATGAGAGGGACAAAAACTCAAACCAAACTAAAAACGTAACACCGCCATCTTGTGGTTGGAAACCTGTACTGTCATTAGCAGGAGTAAACAAAGTTGAATTCCATGGGATGGGATGGGGTGGAGGGAAGTGAACAGCAAGTAAAAGAGTAATATAGACAGGAAATCTTTATACACTTGACATATATATATATATATATATATATATATATATATATATATATATATAAAACACATTTCCTGCATTTAATCCCTTTTCTGAAATAACAGAAGGTGTAGAACTACCAGGATGACATTTAAACACGTCAAAAGTATTAAGTTAGGAACTTTTCAGAGACTCTTCACTCTGAAAATATGTCTATAGTTCTGCCCCTGTTCACTTGCTCTGCTTCTTCTCCAGACAGCAAAAAATAAATAAGTGTGTCTTTTTATTTAGCGTGTGAAAACATCTGATTTTATCAGTTTTCCAAGTTTTATGTATAAAGGAGAATCTCACTGGTTCTAAAGCTGCCCATTAATAATATATCTCAGTTTTGGACATTCAGTAGTTGGCAAAAAAAAAAAGTTTTCTACTTTTTACTAAGATCACAAACTTTGATGTCTTTTAACAAGACAAACAGGCAACAAACAGCAGTGGAAGGAACATGCTACATTGTTTCAATTTGACAAAGACACAGCTATAAAGTGTGGCTGGCATTTATATTCAGTCCATTTGAAGAACCGCAGATGGACTGAGTACTTTGGTAGTTTGGAGAAGCGCATTTCGCACAAGTTTGAACGTCTAACAATTAAAAATTTTACATTTCGGAGCCAAATTTCACTCCTGTTGAGCAAATCTTGATCCAGATTCTCAAACAGATCTAGGCTTGAACTTTGACTGGACCGTTCTACAGATGGCCCTTACACTGGTATCAGAACAAAGGGGTCTGAGTAGACATGGAAGGTCACACTTTTCAGATTTCAGAACACAGAAACGTCTGTTTGTAACTTGATCAAGGGAAAGACCATAAGCAATTTTTAGGAATCTGTTGATGAACAACAGCAAAAACAGAAATAAAAATAAAAATGCTTTATTATTATTATTATTCACGATGCTGGCTCAGCGGGTCAGAAACAAAGAGACATTGGTACACACTCACACACACAGCACCAATGGATAATCTGAGCTGCGTGCATCAACCTGACCACATCCAGAGATTAAGATTAATGTGGATTAAGCTTTAGGAATCATCATCATTCAGCTATCACACAGAGGCCTAGTCACACACACAGATTCATAATGTCTGAAGAGCCAGTAGCCCAGGTTAGCCTGTTAGCTTATTAACAATATCAGATTTATTAATTTATTTATTTATCTTTAGTTCTACTGTTCATTGAAGAAGAATTAATCACATGCAGACCATTTTTCACACACTGAATGAAGATTAAGTCCAGTCGGTCTAATCCATCTGATAACTGAACTGGGGGTTTTAATGCCTTTCCTAAAAAGAGAAAATGAATATTAACGTAATACGTTTTCTCCATTAGACCGGAGATATGCAACTAAGCTGCATATTAGAAAAATCTTTAGTCTGAACAAGAGAGCCAGCCATCTGGTACATTTTGACCATAATAACCACTTGTTCCAACTGTCAAACCAATTGTTTTCTTCTTTGTTTTTCTTCAATTACAATATTATACTGTATTTCTGATTATGATTACCTCCCTCAGTTTCCACAAACAATAAAAGAACGTCCAATCAAGTTCAAGGTTTCCAAGCCCCAAAAATGTCAGATTTGTGTGTTTCTTACAAAATATTACAGATTCTTTTTTTTAATCCTTCATGCTTAATATCACACTGTATGTTCCTAAAACCTCATCTCAGTAATCCTCCAAAAGCTGTTTTATCTTCTTACCACAGTAAGATGCTGCTTTTCTTAGAGCTGTGGCTGTAAAACAGAGGCTGATGCAGCAAAACATCTATCCATCTATCTATCCATCTATCTATCCATCTATCTATCCATCTATCTGTCCATCTATCTATCTATCTATCCACCCATCCGTCTGTCTGTCCGTCCGTCCGTCCGTCCGTCCGTCCATCCATCCGTCCGTCCGTCCGTCCGTCCGTCCGTCCGTCCGTCCATCCATCTATCTATCTATCTATCTATCTATCTATCTATCTATCTATCTATCTATCTATCTATCTATCTATCTATCTATCTATCTATCTATCACAACAGAGTAATAAATATGATATTAAATTCAGAATATTCTGACTTTATATTCTCGTAATTTCATGAGTTTATTCTTGCACAAGTTTATTCCCATATTTCGATTTTATTCTCATGCGAGTTTTTCATATAATTATTACTTCATTCTCACAATATTACATGAATTTATTCTCATGATATTATGGATTTTTTTTCTTGTATAACTTTATTCTCAAAATATTACTTAATTCTCATAATGTTATTACTTTATTCTAATGTACTCTAATTTGCCAATGTGTGAATTTTTCTTTTTCATTTCTAAGCAGAAACAAGCAGATTGCGCGTCCCACAGGAAGTGGGTAAGTGTGTCGCCCACGGCGTTCTTCATGCAAGAACCGCCACTGATTAACTTCTGTCTCAAAACCTTTTTTTTTTTTTTTTTTTGCTTGTTTGTTTGTTTTTCCTGACTTTGATTCTGACCTGGCCTCTGAGGTTAAAATATCTTTTCTTTTGTGGCTCCGGCGGGTGAAAAACTGGAAGTTGCATTTCAGAAAGGGAGCAGGGTGGGGCCGCATCAGCGGAACCCGGATGCTGATGCTGACCGATGGAGGGCAGGAAGCTGGAGAGAATGAAGAGGTAGAGGAGTGTAAAGAGAGAGGGGGAACCGGCTGAAGGGTTAGCAGCAGCACCAGCAGCAGCAGCAGCGGTACCAGCCTGCAGCAGGACAGGGACATCCCGACAGCGAGGCGCAGCTCCTGTGGATTGTGTCCGTTTTCGGGAGCAGAAAGCCGGCCTGGTTTAGTTGTTTGTGCATCATCTGCGCCGGCTGATGAGGGAGGAGATGCGGTAACATCATGAGCACAGCCGTCCAGGAAGGGAGGAAGCAAGGAGGGGGGGAGCGCTGGGGAGTCGCCAGCTGAGGATGCTTGTTGTTTCTAGAAGCGAGCTCAACCGTCGGACCGAGTTCTGATCCACATCCAGCAGCACCGGCACAGGGCGCGAGCCCCTCCCCGCCGCAGCCGTCCCGAACCCGGGGGCGCATCGCCTGTCTGCCTCGGCCTTCCCGGAGGCTGTTTTTTTTTCCTTTTTTTCTGAACGCTCACCCTCCTCTTCCTCTGTTTCCTGATGCAGGGCCGGGGAGGGGGTGAGCCGAAGTGTGCACCGGATATTGGAAAACCCATTCTTCTTGCTTATGCCTTAGTGATAGCAGATTATAATCTGGACAACAGCAGACAGACGAGGCCCCGGGGCTTGACGGGACAGGAGTCGGGACATGCGTGACGTTAGGAGGACTACGGGAACATGTTCGGACGGCGGCAGCAGCAGTGAAGACAGGGGGTCCCTGATATCGATCCTCGGGATGGATCCAATCAGGCCGTTCTGAGTCGGGTTATTTGAGACTGTACTCTTAACAGAAATCAATCTGAGGCTAAAGTAGCCTTCCTGTCCAGCTCCCTGCATGAGCTTCTCCTTTCCTGCTCCACTTTGGCCAACTATTAGCTGGATGCACACGTCATCTCTTCCCACCTCTCCATGTGGATGATGCTGCATTCCGAGCGGCGCTGAAAGGGAACTGCTTCTGGACCCGACCGCATGACAAGTTGAAGGGAGTAGCCTGCAGGCCCCCCCACACCTCTTCCCCGGTTTCGGATCACGACCAGTTTGGTCTTTTTTTTTTTTTCTTCCTGCGCGTGCGAAGCGCGTTTCGGCGGTACGCACGTGATCTTGATCGGCGGTACAGCTTCGCGGGGGGTAAAGTCGACTTTTGGCAAGAATGAGCAGCAAAGAGATCACGGTGGGCCAGTCCAGCAGCCAGTACGTGGGGCCTTACCGGCTGGAGAAGACACTCGGGAAGGGACAAACAGGTAGGGCCCAATTTAAATTCACCCATACAACTAAAATCAGAGGCGGTGCAACGCTATGTGAGGCCCTGGGCAGATATGTGTAGGGGCCCAAGTACAGTCAGACTCAATGCAATTATTAAAGATATAATTTGATTCTTCGTTCACAAACCATTTTGGGGCCAATTTCCAATTTAATGTTTTCATAAAGCCAACTAAACTCCAGTTTGATTTTTATTTATCCATCAACTTTGTGATGACCCTATTAAGGGACAAGGATGTCCCTTAATAGGCACCAGCACCAGCTAACGTTCCGGGCGAGAGGCGGGGTCACCCTGGACAGGTCGCTAGTGAGTCGCAGGGCAACACAGAGACAGACAACCATGCACACACACACTCACACCTAGGGACAATTTTAGAGAGGCCAATTAACCTGACAGTCATGTTTTTGGACTGTGGGAGGAAGCCGGAGTACCTGGAGAGAACCCATGCATGCACAGGGAGAACATTCAAACTCCATGTAGAAAGACCGGGGCCGGGAATTGAACCCAGAACCTTCTTGCTGCAAGGCAACAGCTCTACCATTTGTATTTATTAACCATATTAAATAGGGATGCGACGAGAAGGCTGCTACAGGCTGATACCAGTTGACAGTTATCTTTTGAGTCAGCCTGATTCTGGTGCTGACTAAAATTTCCGAGGACTATAACACTTAAATGAGGAAAAAAAACGTCTCTGTATTCATTGATAGACATAGTAGTTTTGAATCCAACCAAATATTTGTAAATAACAGAATCATCTCAATTTATATAGCAAAGCAAGAGTCTCTAAGATTTATTTGATAAAATTGTTTATTGTAAATATGATTAAAGACATGAGTTGGTCTATGATCTGGTCTTGAATCTGTTTGGTCGATTCAAGACCAAAGTGTCTCACTGCGCTGTGTCAAATGAACCAAACCCTTTGAGCAACCTGTTCTCTCACTCACCTGTGGGGGCGCTGCATCACTGAAGGACACAACATGAAAACCTCTGAAGAAGACACTGAGCGCAACTTCCTTCTTCACAAAATGTAAACAAAAATAGAGTGGTGTCAGATTTTAGCGGTTGTTGGGATTTCTCTTTTGTATTTGGCGAAAGACCATGAGCCATTTCTCCCGCTAGCGCTAGTTACTTACATTTGTTTTGCTTGTGTTTACCCATAATGCCCTGCGCTATAGTCCGCTTCCTGCTTTTGATACATATCTACATCTAAAAACAAAACTTATTTGTTACAGAGTCGATATGTTTAATGTTCAGAGATTTTTAAATGGTGTAGTAGAGATTAACACAGTTAGGATAACTAGCATAGCTTCCTCTGACTCTGTGTGTTTTCCCAGAGAAGGTAGACCCTTACCTCATTTGAATTCCATAAAGCAGCCAACAATTCTTATGTCCATCATGGTCCACGAAAACTTTACAAAGGATTAAAAGATAGCAGCACAATTTTACTATTTCCTGTTAGCTGTTACCTTTTTTGATAACATTCTTTTAAATAGCTTTGTTTTTTTAATCTCCAGCTGACTTCATTTTTCGACACCCAACTGCTACAGAAAATAACTTTGAGACTTTTTTAGTCATATGGCAACAACTTCCATATGAGCGCTGTTGTGAACACAACCTGGTGGAAATTACGTGTGATTACAAAAAATATCGATGTTAAGTCAAGCAGGGATTTTTTAGATTATAAAATAATTTAATTGTTTTTGCATCTCTTAAAGCATTTCTAATATTGCATACAAAAGGTTTAAGTGGCTAAAGGAAGAATCTGTGGAATGTGTCATTTATTTTCCAGATTAATGGATTAATCGTCAGAATTGATTAATCAAATAATTGTTAGTTGCAGTCCTAGTTATGAGTTATATACATGGATACCAATCATGGTCTTTGTAATGACACATGTGGAGAAAGTCCTCCTGAATCAATGGCTTTTTATTTGAGCAGCGTTTGTGACATCATCAGAAAAAAAAATTTTTTCTGAATTATTCATGACTTTTTGCTTCCTTTCTGTTTCCCCTCTGCCTCTCAGGTCTGGTGAAGCTGGGTGTCCACTGCATAACCGGGCAGAAGGTGGCCATAAAGATCGTGAACAGAGAGAAACTCTCTGAGTCGGTTCTGATGAAGGTACGGCTTCCCGGTTCTGTTCGGGTTTCCCACTGAAACGTTCACGCGTGTCGCTGTCTGTCATGTTGCTCTGCAGGAGCAGCAACAGGCGTGGTTAGTTAGTGTGTGTCAGTAAAAAGCCTGTAGGTGAGGCCACTGAGTGTGTGGGCACTGGGTCTCTGTGCTGAACAATAGGAGCGATTTCAGTCAGCTAATGAAGCCCTCTGATGAGAGCTGCTGCAGACAAAGAGGACTGACATAAAACTTCTGCTCAACCCCAGAGCAGAAAAGGTTGAGAAGTCTTTGCTGAGGCTGCAGGCAGAGAAGCGGGAGCGTTGTCTCACCCAGAACCTTTAGGCTACAGCTGGGCGATACAGACTTCAGTATTTTGTGACACTAATGTGATAAAAGTGACCATTAGAACTATTTACAACTTTTTCTTTAGCAAACATAGGCCCACAAACACAAATACCGCTCATGGAAAGCATTTCTATATGTAATTTCTGTTCTGTTTTTATTTCATCTAAAAGAAGATTTCGCATCTATGGAGAGAAAACAAAAGATTAACAGTTGGGATAACATCAGTTAATGCAAAATGAACTGATGTAGCAGAAGAAGAAAGTGATAAAAAGTAGTCAATTTGTCCTCCAGTAGCCTAAGCCTATAGTGTCCTGGCTACAGAGCTAACTCCTTAGAATGAGACATGAGGAAACCAGATAAACACTTAAAACTCAAGTGAAATACTCTGTGTTGCCTTTGTAACGTAACAAAAAGTCAAAAGAGGAATGAGCACTTTTACTCTGGCCTGTGTTTCACACCGCGGCTCAGCCCCATGGAGCCTATTTAAAGGACAGGGAGCATTAGTGTTCAATACCCAATCCCTGAGTGTGGAGCGAAAATCAATGATGGGCCTCGTGTTCTCCTCTGAGGCAGACTCTTTTAGGCCGTGACACAGACAGCTGCCTGTCCTAATGCCATGAATGACTGGCTTTAACAGCAAAATCAGTCATTCAAAGCAATAAGTGTGAATATTTGTCAAAACTTTGAAATAACTGCGCTCTTTTGAGAGGTAAGGTTTGCTGTCCACATCTGGATACGGATATTTTCGGAGCATTTCCGAGTTATAGTTGATATTTACTAAAGTGGAGTTTAGTGGGACTGCAAGGATCATCAATATCATCAATAATATCAGAGCTACATCTTATCACACCAATTTAATCTAAATCATTCCACCGACCAGAATAAATTCAGAAACCACTGAGAAGTCTAACCAAACACCTGAAAATCCAGAAACGATGAGCAAAAGTGACTTTTTTTCTGTTAAATATCCCAAAAACCTGGCAACGCAACCTCAGTAAAGTCTGGAAGATGAGCAGAGAAACATGCTTAAACTGATTTTATAAGGGAAATTTATTTGGCACTATAACTAGACTTAACAGAGGAATCTCTTATTTCTGTAAAAATACCTTTGAGTGATCTCAACAATTCAGAGTAAGAAAATACGACTGTTACGAGAGTTTTTGGATTTTATATTTCAATATTTTTAGAAAGGCTGTTGCAAACTATTATTTTAGCAAGCAAGTAACCTGTTGATTATTCTGACAATTACAGAGTAATTGAATAAAAAAATTTTGTTGAGATGAAATATTGGCAGCTAACTGCCATAACAGGAGTATTAATATCGGAAGTTATTATTTGCCCAAATGTTTATATTGGTGCATCTCTATGATTTCTTTACTGCAGTTTAAAAAGTTAACCTGTAACAATAATAGCTCGCTTTTTTAGTTAACCTGGACAAAAATTACACAAAAATCTGAAGCTGTGTTCAGTTTAATAAGAAATCGCAGGCTCACAAAGACACTTCTAAAAAATGTCTGTGCTCATCTATCAATTTAATAGATGACCTCTTAGTTTGCAAAGACATGTATAGCTTTTGTGTACATGTTAGCACCTTGGTCGCACACAGAAACACACATGCCAGCTGTGTGTTTCTGGTTGGTAGGGGTTGGTAGGAAAGTTCATTTCTGGTTAGTTTGTAAATCTACAGACAGCTTCAGCTACAGCAGCCCGCTGCGTTCCGTGCATCAGTGTGAGTCTCTGCTCTACCTGTACCCATTCACCTGCCAAGCACTTCACATCCGGTCACCATGAGTGGCATATGTAAACTTCATAGAACTGCCGCATTACAAACAAAATGTTGGTGATTGGGTGAAATCAGATCACGCAATAGCTAACTTTTGCTCCAGTGTGCAAACGTTTCTCGATAGTTGAGTGTCCAGACCCTCGGAACGGAGCAAAGCGTAAAACAGGTGGATGGTTTCTACCAGGCTAAGACAAATCAGGTCTTAGGATATTTTAGTGAGGAAATTTCAAACATCCATTTTCTTTGTGTGTTTGTGAAATATTATGGGGAAGGACTTATGTGCCAAAGCACTAAAACCACTGGTAGGTTTATTTATTCAGAGGTATTGCACAGGGTACATAAGGAGTATCGGGTCAGACGGGGTTCTGCTGTGAAACCTGGCATTGGCTCTAGAAGTCTTAACTTCATGCTCACCCCAATGCTTATCACTAATTATCTCTTTTTTTAAATGACTGGAACTAATTAAAGACTATTCAGCATCTAAGTGCTCTGCATTTCGCCTTACCTCCTCTGTAGACTTGCTTCTCTGCTCTTTGGGTCTCATGGTGCACCAGGTTTACCTTTATCTCCCGCCTGACATTTCCATCTCCATCATTTGTAACCTTCTCTTTTCTCTCCTAACCTTTCTCCATATCTCTCCCTCCTTCTGTGCAGGTGGAGAGAGAGATAGCTATTCTTAAACTAATAGAGCACCCTCATGTTCTGAAGCTCTATGATGTCTATGAAAATAACAAATACCTGTGAGTATCTTTGTGTCCGCATCTTTACTGCGCTCTAAAAATAAGAGACCGCTGCATTGTGTGCCGTGTCTCTGTCTGAAACTGAGATGAACCAACACATTTAAAAGCATAAAGCAATTCCTTGTTTTAATTTCATTCTCTTAGGTATCTAGTGTTGGAGCATGTGTCTGGTGGAGAGTTGTTTGACTACTTGGTGAAGAAAGGCAGGCTGACTCCCAAAGAGGCCCGGAAATTCTTCAGACAAATCATCTCCGCCCTCGATTTCTGCCACAGTCATTCCATATGGTCTGTAAAAACCTCGATTGATTAAACTCTAATCAAAGTAGCTGCAAATCATTGACAATTGTATGCTGCTAATATTGTGTGTCATCAGCTTAACTATAGTACTGTTGAAATATCCTGTAGTTTACGCTAGGGGGGGACATGTAGATATTGAAAATAAAAGGACTAAGAACACAGCCTTGAGGAACACCAGATGTGATCTGAGCCACATGAACACTGAAATAGAAAATAGCAGTGTCTATGTTTAGATCATTTCCAAGCCATTCTTGCAAACAAACAAGAGTACAATTGTTTTCAGAAACATACGTCATAATGGGAATATTGTAATAATCACAGTGACAAAGCATTTTCAGAAAAAAAATGCTTTGTCATTTCTGTATTACATCTACCTGAACTAAGTGGATTAACTGATTTCATGTTAGTATAATATTTGAGAGTTTTTAATGAGCTCAGATGTGTGTAACCTTACAACATGTGATGTCACATACAGTCATTATTTTCTGTGTGTTTTTAGTCACAGAGATCTGAAGCCGGAGAATCTCCTCCTGGATGAGAAGAACAACATCAGGATAGCAGACTTTGGCATGGCCTCACTTCAAGTTGGGGACAGTCTGCTGGAGACCAGCTGTGGGTAAGCAGAGCTGGTCACTTCTATATAACACTCGGGTTTTTTATTTATTTATTTATTTATTGTCAAGTCAATGGAAAAAATACATAATCATTTGATTAGGAAATATTGATACACTTTGAACGTGTATCACCTCTCTAATAGGAGAAGTGACATAATCACTTGCATTGTGTTTATTAAGAGCTTAAAGTTTTGAAACCACCAGTGCATCAGAAGAAATGAGGATCCAAGATATCAAATTAGGAAGAAATTTCTGCTTTAACCTAAAACCGTCCTGTTGGTTGTCTGTTTAATTTAGAATCAGGTGTTTTTCTGTTTCACTCCAACACTGTGAGGATAATTGTTGGGACTTTTTTCCTGTTCTCTCCTCATAGGTCTCCTCATTATGCTTGCCCTGAGGTCATTAGGGTAAGAGCTATTCCTCTCCTAGTGTGTATTTTCTGGATGTGTGTGAGTGTGTGTTTGGATGCTTATTGCTGCCCCGCTGTGTGTTTCAGGGAGAGAGGTACGACGGTCGCAGGGCTGACGTTTGGAGCTGTGGAGTTATTCTCTTTGCTCTGCTTGTGGTAAGGAGTTGTTTTATTTGTTTCTTAAAATGTTGGATTTTTAAATTACGGTTAAAATAGTTTCTTATGGTATTTACTTGAAATGATTAAAAAAAATTAATCTTGGAACAATGCATGTTGTTCGTTCTTCAGTTTTTAAACAATCTTTTTTTATATTTCCTTTTATTTTTATCTGTGATATTCCCACTGTTCCTCGTCATCAAACGCCCCACATGCCATTAATCACCTTCCCTGCATTAAAGCCACCAGTTTTCAACTATTCGTTGTCAGATCCTGCTGCTCATAGGCTTGTTCTCTGTGTCCAGACCGGCTCCTCTCACACATTGCATTAAGTTTCCTTCTCCTCAACACATTTTTTGCATTTCCATTGACCATATAATTACGCAATTTGACATTTAGAAAATAAATTTGCTCAGGAAACTTGCCAATTTACAAAATAACTTCTTTTTCCAATGAAAAATTTGGTGCTAGATTGAGGTGTTTATTTTGGGGTTTTTTTTTCCGACTGTATCATAATTGGTTTATTTCCCAGAACTGCAATGAAAACACATTTTTTTTCATATCACACGGGTCACGTGATCCACAAGTGGATGTTGCCATTGGTACAAACCACAAAGAAGAAGACGACAGGAAGTAGTTGGAGGATCATGGTGTGGCATGTTTTTTAATGACTTACTGCGTGAACAGATTTCTGCACATGTGATTTTAACTGAGTATCTGACTTCATGAAAATACTGCAAAGTAGACAAAGATTAGCCTCAATGAGTTAAGAGCTAAAATACAAAGTGCTGTGTTCGAAAGTTTTTGATCTGATTTGAAGGATTCAGTTTGAGTGTTGGAAGTTGGGCTGTGAGTTTCTCTCTCATATTTTCTGCAGCTACAACTAAAACTTCAGTTTTGTCCTGATTTAGCTGAGGGAAAGTCAGGATAATCCATGGCTTAATATCTGAAATACAGTTCAAAGGTGCATAGCTATGAAAATCAATCCCATGTTTCCTGATGACACCAGCCAATGGCAGAATAGCAATAAAAAAAGAATGGGACCTAAAAGTGAGCCTTGTGGATCACCCTAGTTTAGTTCAGAACATCCCAATAAACAGCTTCTTATACTGACAAAGATTTTATCATTATTCCACTTTGGCAGCCATATTGGAATGTAAGGCCAGATACCGTAGTAAATGTTAAGAGTTTTTGATTGGAAATTTTGACTTCAGTGAGCAATCGTCCAGTTAACTTTTTCCCGTTTTTAAAAATCCTTACATCTGCGTACAACCAGAATGTACTGTGGTCCTGACGATAAGCTGAGGAAGAGCTGGGTGAATTTTTTAACCAGTGCAAAGCTAAAACGTAGCATTGCAGTTGTTTTCAAAGCTGCGTGCCAGCTCTGCGAATCGGATCGGCTGACGGGACGGTACCAGTCAAAGTCAACGAGCGTCTCCGCCGCGTTTCACTTAATCATGGATTGATTTCATGAAGAGCCAATGCCGCACTGCAGAGGTTAGAGGGCTACAGGAACTGTTGCTACAGGAATAAAACCAGTCGGGGATCTTAAGTGATTGATGTTGTGCAGAGGTGAAGCAAGTTTATTTATAAAGCTCCGTTCATACACAGGGCATTTTAAAATGCTTTCCTGAAGGAAGTCTGTCGACTAAAAGGCTAATTACAAAATAAGGCAGGAAACTCTTGAAAGGACTACATTAAAACTGACCCAGTACTTAAAAGGAAAATGCAAGATTGAAGCAAATGAATCCAGACGAATGCCTCCAACAAGGTTCTAAATTCGTCAGAAAGGCTTCAGGAAAAAAATTATAATTTCAGTCTCGATTTAAAGGAGCCAACACTTTCTGCTTGTCTCGTTTTCAGGGAGTTGCTGTTTCGTTGACTGCCTGGTAGCTTAATAATATTCTTAACTATTTGCTCTTCAGAAGCGAGGAACTGGTGTTCATGTTGCAACTTCCTGGTGTTGCTCAAGGGTTGTCTGGTAGTGTTTTGGTTGAGCCATAACTGTCTGACTTTATTTCATGTCAGTTCAATTAACTTTATTTATTCTGTATGGCGCCAGTTCAAAACAAAGTTTGTCTCAGTGCACTGTATAAAGCAAACAGACCCAATTTAAATACAAAAATATATAGTAAGTTCAATAATACAGAGAGATAATCCTAGATTCCCTTTGACAGTAGCTCTAATACAGCGCAGTCAAGTTTAGCTTATTATGTAAATGGGTCTTAAATTTAACGGCCTACTTAAAAGAAGACCATACATCTTTTTGGTGTACCTTTATTCAAGCATTTTTAAATTTACTTGATTACAAGATATTAGCTGAGGGCTAATTTTGCAATAGAATTTCTGCAGGTGTTTCAGTCTATAGCCATGGTTAGCTAGACATAGATTTCTGGTTAGCTCTATAGCTTTTAGGATCTGGTTGTGTGCTAATCTCTAGCTTAACCTTTTTTTGTAGCCAAACAATGATTTCTGTATGGACATACTTACTGAGAACAACACATATATAAAAATGAGTCATCAGCATTGTATGGTAAGTGATGGTATATTGTCTGAACTAGGATTATAAAGACACTAAATAAAAGTGGCTCGAGAATACAGCCCTGAGGAACACCAGTGATCACTACAGACCCAAAAAACAACTGAAGACAGTGTTTTTTATAGTTAGCTTTGCCGTGACATCACATGCTAGTTGCATGAAACTTTACTTTACTCTATGTTCCACAAGTGGAGGGCGGGTGAAACATTTTATTTTTGTGTTTAGGCTACTAATTAGATAACTTGTTTAAAAATGATGTCCAGAATTCCTCTGGTATCTGTCAATCACAGTCTACTCTGAGATCTTATTGTCTTAGAGTTGAAAAACCTACAAATATTTTCATACATTTTGAATGAAAAGCCATTTTGTATTTAATTGATAACTGCTTAAATTGTTAACCTCCACTGGAGTTCCTAATATCATAATTGTCTGTGTTCAAATAAATGCATCAAATCTATTATGTTTGCTTTTCTCTAACAGTTGAGTCACTTTAGAGCACAGTCATCGGTCCCACTTCTACTAGCAAGGGATAAAAATTGATGCCAAAATCTGTTTTCCATTTATGGCAGTAAATGCTGATGTCATCACGCCCAAAATGATTTTATCAAATGCATCTGATCGATATGTCTGCCATCCATAATGAGAGATCTGTGCCAGAATAAACTCTGCTTCCCTACATTCTAGTACATCCATACAAAAACAACTAGCAGCAAAGTGGCACGTAAATCAGATCGGATCATTTTTTCTTCTCATCCTGTCCCGTGTCAGGGTGCCTTGCCTTTTGACCACGACAACCTGCGGCAGCTTCTGGAGAAGGTGAAGAGCGGAGTTTTCCACATGCCCCACTTCATACCGCCTGACTGCCAAGCTTTGCTGAAAGGAATGATAGAAGTGAACCCTGACAAACGACTCACGGTAAGAAGTCAGAACTCAAGACAGGCAGGCAGAAAACAAGGAAACTGAAGCGCTGACTGGAGAAATCTGAATTTACCGCAACTTATGAGGTCCTCGTTTTGGTTCATTATTATTATTAGTAGCAAATGGATTGATAGAATATTCTTCAATTATATTATTGTTCACAAACGTTAGTAAATTAATTTAATGCCTAGGCCTGTCACGATAAATTTTGCTGGACGATAAATTGTCTCAGAAATTATTGGCATATTGCTGTTAGGTCTGTTGCGATAAGCAATTAGTCAAGTAATTGCATGATAAATCAAAACAAGCTCAATAATCTACTTTTCATTTTGATGACTCATACTTTTTGAATTGCAGTTTTGTTTACAGAGACATCATAACCCATTTCGTTTACAGATTCAGCTGTTTGTGGTTATTTCCTCTCTTATCCATTGTTTGTGGTCATTGTGTTTATTTTGGATATTTAAAATATCTTCTAGTTCCAGTGTTAAGTGGACATTAAGGTTTATTGGTCTTTGAGGGGGTGAACTTGCATTATCATGTCATTATTGATGTATCACTCAAAAAGATCACAAAACAACAATCTTATCGTTCATCGCAATAATTATTGGGACAATGTATCGTCCAGCAAAATTCACTACAACAGGTCTAATTGATGTTTTGAGACCATTTTCGAGTAAAATCTTGATAATGGTATATTGATGCAAATTTTACCTCTCAAAAGCTAATAAATTTGGTGAAAACAAAGCCAAATGTAAATGAATCAAAGGCTTTGGAAATTCATTTTACTGAACCATGGTGCCTTCCAAGAGAATTCACACTCTAAAACACAGATTTTACCATTTAAAAATATCCCAAATTGCTTTTTAAAGTGTGGGATGGTTTCTTCATGACTTCTACTAGTACATTTAGCAAATAATAATAACAATAATAATTCTCACAATTTTCTCAGAAACAGGAGTTTTTTATCTTTTTTTTTCCGTTTCTGCTCTGGCGACTTGTTCCTGGTGTTCTCATGGTGTCTCAGATTTGATTGCATTGCAAGTACAAACTGCAAAGCATTCGTTGGGATCTAATGTGAGGCAAACCAACGCAGCAACTCTCTGTAACATAAAAGCCAAAAGCAAAAAAATACGTTCATAGTAACTTTGGAGGAGCTGCAGGTGGACGATGTGTTGGTGGTTGATAATGGTGAAAGAGTAGCAGCAGGACATTTAGCCTGACGTAGGGACACAGTAAACATCTGGATCATCTTTTTTTTGAACTGCATTTAGATTGCATGCAATAAATAGCTGTGTTTTCCTTCTGGCTAAAAGTCAAAAGCGTTACCTGAAAAAGGCAAAGGCGTCTGACTTTCTGCTGCACGTTGAGGATGAAGGAGGCGTTTACAAGGTGGAAGGAGAGAACGGAGAACATGCAGCCTCCAGGCTTTGCTTTAAAATGGGATGTAAATGAAAGCTGACATGAGACCTTACTGAGAGAGGAAGAAGAAGAGACAAGTCAGTCCACAGAGCGGAGGGACCTCGGGTACTGCTGAAGGGCAGGAGCACGGCCCCTCCTGACAGGACTGGCCTTTGGTTTGATGTCAGGCAACTAAAGAATGTTGGTGGTTTGGAACGAGAAGTTCTATAAAAAGGTTCTTCTCGGTAAATCAGGGTAGAATCGTTTGGTTTTATTTTGATATGTGCAGCTGAAGAAAACCCCAAAAACTCAGTTTCTCATTCAATTTGAACTAGAGATGCACCGATCCGATACTAATATCTGTATCGGTCGCCGTATTGAAAAACATTCTAGATTGGGTATTGGTGACAATGTGCCTGATCCACAGGGGTAGATTCAGTCATAAAATAAAATAAAATAAACAACATCTTAAATGTTGTTTTTAAAATGTTCAGCTGTATTTCTGTATCGGATCGGTATCGGCTAATACTAAGCCTCTAATATTGGTATCGGAAGTGAAAATTTGAACCTTACATCAGACCAATAAAGCGTTACCTTTAAGACAGACCTATAAACCTACTGCTGCTTCTACCACTTTTTTTTCTTCCACTCAACCTTTTATTGGTATGCTTGCATGTGAGCAGCTTTCAGTTTAGAGGGGCTGTTTTGCAAAGTCAGGGTTGAGTACGATGAACACGCAATACAACCTCCAGAGGCAGAGCAGCTGTAAAATGCATGATGGCCTTTTAAAGAGCAAATGCTAGGCCTGTCACCATAACAGACTTTGCTGGACAATAAATTGTCCCAGAACTTATTGCGATAAACGATAACATTGTTGTTTTGAGACTATTTTCAAGTAATATACTAGCAATAATGGCATAAAAATACAAGAACACATTCTCAATGATCAATAAACTTTCAATTCTAATGAACACTTGAACAGAGAAACAACAAATGAATTGAGTTATTAAGTCTCTGCAAACAAAATTATCTACCAATAAAAAGGCTAGTTGAGACCAAAACACCAGACTGAAGATTTTATCAACCAGTTTTGGATAAAAAGAGAGAAAAATTTGCTGGAAAAGTCCAGCAAATTCAGATGATTGCGTTTCTTTTCATTCGTCATGTGATTAATTGATTTATTGTTTATACGTGTTTGCCTACCAAACACGTTTTAAACTGAAGAATGAAAACAAAAGAAAACAAATGAATTGACGTCCACGGAGCAGAGGAGGTTTTAATCGTGTGCTGCTTCTTCTTCTTGATGGGAGGAGGAGCCTGTAAAACAACTGCGAGATAAAAGTCTGGTTTATTCAGCAACAACAGATTTAATCAAGGCTGTGAGTTGGTCTGGGGAGCTGTTGATTAATGGAGCCTGAAACCAGGTCAGCCTGTCTCTCTGCGCCTCCGTCTGTCTGTCTGCCGTGCTCCTCCACCCAAACCACAGCAGTTCGGTCTGCGCCGGGTCTCAGTGAACCGCCTACCAGTCAGCAACCAGGGGATGTTGCTGCTGAAGGGAACGTTGGTGCGCAGGATGCTGGAGGACCCGCTCCTCTCTGTGTCTGCGAAGCAACAGCTCCTGCATCTCTGCGTTCCCCCGGAGACGCGGCGCGGCACCGATGCACCGCTTTCCACTGAGTGCAGTCCCTGCTGCAGGGTGTATAATGTATGAGGGGACAATGTGGGACAGCTGCAGGAAAAACTTTTCCGGAGGTCATGCACACACGGAACGGCGGCCTGCGGATAGCAAACATTAAAAATGTGAAAAGCATTGCATGCTTTATCTTTTCACACCCCTTTACTGCAATGTCAGTAAATGAAATAGGTTGTTCTGTCATGGCCTTTTTTTTTTTAGAGAATATCAGCTAACAAACCGAGGAACACAGCAGGATGTTGAGGCAGGGTTAGCTTATAACATAACATTAAAACCCCACAAAATAGATTCAACTTTGTGGTTTTAAGTTGAGGTAATATTTTCATTTGTTGCTCTGTTTATTTATTGTAACCTGAAACTAGTGGTTGTGTTATTTAGTTCATTTAGCATTTTGTTGGAACAGTGTCGTGGTTTCTATAAGTTAGATAGGCTGCTAAACCTTAAACAAGAGTAACTACTATTAGCATAGCGAGAACTTTTAGGCTTTTTAAAGTAAAAATAGATATAAGAACAAAGTTCAAAGTGTTTTACGCCAAAGAAACAGTTTTATCCAGACTCTAATGTTGTTCATTCTCTCTTCTTCCAGCTCGAAGCAATACAAAAACACAACTGGTACCTGTAAGTACATTAACAATGTCTTATTTTACTAATACTTGAAAACATCATCTGTGTAGTTTTGAGGTGCCATGCTTCACGCTTCTCTGGTCCGATGCTTAAAAGACATAAAAGTATAACAACGTTAGATGAAGCAGCTCTTACCGTAAGCTAACACATTGAGTTCTGTACTGCCATAGCATGAAATCTTACTGAGTATTTTTGGTCTAGTTTCTGATGCAGATATCCTGGTTACACTTGAAATAATTCAAAACTAACTTTTCAGCAACTTTCCAAAATGTTTTAAATCACATGTGTCAAACTTGAGGCCTCTGGGCCAAATCTGGTCCACCACAGCTTTTTATCTGGCCCTCTAAATTCTACACCTGTGCTTAAATATTATCTTATCAAGTAATAAATTCTGTTTTTATCTGTTTACGACCAAATCATATTAATCAGTCCATCCAGTTTCTTGCAAATTATTGTGAAAATTCATGAAAAATCTAAATTCCCCGCACTATTTTGTACTTATGCATAATTGGAGATTTATTGATACTTTCTTAATTGTACTAATCAGCTACCTCGGCTTTAATTGATGTCAGGATGCAGTCCATGATCTGTACAGTGAGTAATAGAACTTGCATTTACCGTCATAAATTAGTGCAAATATTTTCAAATTATCATCACCAACACATTTTTACTGCAAAAAAAAATCACAAAATCACAAAATAATTGTGAAATCCTGAAGGGACAGAAAAGATGTTCAATATGATTTCATTTTTACAATTCATTGATATTTGAACAGTTTGGGAATGAGTTTTATCAATACATTCTGGCACAGCCGGCCCTTTAAGAACGTTCATGACCTTGAATGAATGTGATCCGTTCACCAAAAGAAAAGTCAGAAGGTCAATCAGGCCCTCCCATATTTTTACTAAACCAAAATTGCCTTTAAACCTTCATTAATATCTTCAAAGCCAAAGCAGCACAAACAAACATTCTTTCGCTGCATATACATAGCTCAGTTGATTGATGCCAATTTTACCAGATTTGAAGATGGTGGGGGGGACTGGTTGACCTTTCATGACCTCTGGAAACATTTCTTAATATCGTTTAAACGATAGCAGCACAAACAAAAAAAATGTTGCTACACAAATGTAGCACAGACATTTGACACAGATTTTGTCTGATCTGAAGAAGGAGGGGGGTGAAACCTCCGACTCAGGTAATGATAACAAAGTGCAGCTTTATTATAAAAGAGATATAAGAGGTTGGAAGAGAGTGGATTTTGAATAGTGCGCTTCAAAGTGTCAAGAGATGAGCAGCTAACCATGACATCATAGTGATGTCATGGTTAGCTGGTGGCTAACATGACTTCCACCATTTTCTGGTTTTTGATCACAGATAGCACGTAACTTCTCTCCAGGTTTTCTCCTTCCTCTGCGCTTTTTCCGTCGGCTCCGACTTTAACCAACATGTCTGCCAGCACTCTATTCTAAAGCCGGTGCGTGTTTCCTGCCAGGGGCGGCCGGAACGAGCCTTGCCCGGAGCAGCCGCCGCCTCGCCGGGTGTGTGTGAAGAGGGTCCTGTCCCTGACGGACCTGGACCCGGACGTCCTGGACAGCATGTACTCTTTGGGCTGCTTCCGAGACCGAGTGAAGCTCACACAGGACCTTACAAGTGAGGAGTGAGTACACGCCATCCGTTCAGCCTCTGTTTCCGCTCCGACTCGTTGACGATACGCAGCAGCAGGAGTCATGAGGCGAGAGAGAATCGAGAATCCTCTGAAACCTCTGAATCCTCTGAAACCTCTGAATCCTCTGAAACCTCTGAATCCTCTGAAACCTCTGAAACCTCTGAAACCTCTGAAACCTCTGAAACCTCTGAAACCTCTGAAACCTCTGAAACCTCTGAAACCTCTAAAACCTCTGAAACCTCTAAAACCTCTGAATCCTCTGAAACCTTGACTTGAGTCGTGTTTTTTTGCCGGTTTACTCCTGACTGTGTTCCTGTGTTCTGTTCTGTCTGTTGTTCTCTCTGTTTACTTGTTGTCCCAATTTGCTTCGACACAGCCAGGCGGTTTTGTGCTTCATTACCTGCCTGGGTGGACAGCAACAACACTGCTAGTGTCTCCCTGTCTGTCCGTCCATCCCTGTCCCTTTTTTTCCTCTGTCTGTGGATTTCCACTCCCTTCCTTCTAAAAAGCTGCAGCTCTGTTCTCACCTCCTCAACTTTTTCAGATTTTCTTGCTTTCCAACCTCAGACTTCAGCGTCTGTCGTCAGGATTTCATGCTATGTGACACGGAGCAAAACAAAGTTATTCATAGCTGTTATATAAATGGATTTTGTACCAGTAGAAATCTCTGTGTGACGTGGATTTGCAGGGAGACGGTTTAAAGGAGGGTTAGTTTATAAAACAATTTTCCAAGCTGTGAACCTTTCACAGACGTATCTTCAGCCAACTGAAACTTTTTTTGAGAACAGTGTTTCTTGCTGTGCTGCTTAGATAAAAGCGACGCCAGAATAACTCAGGAACAGTTGGAATTTAACCCTGATTAACATTTTGTGGCAAGTCTTGAAAATGATTCAGTCCAACTGACCTTGAGATATTTAGCAACACGATTTGCCATTTTGTGTTGATGTGCCACACAAAGTGGACTTTCTGGTTGCAAAGCATCAAATTGAGAAAAGGTTTGGGGTCCCTCAATACTTTTTGAGAGCTACTATAAGTTCTGATTTGTGCTCAGTCTAAGAAACGGGATGTGAATACCATAGAAACCTTCTGTTGGCAATATAAATGACATCATCATTTAAAGTCACAGTAAATGATATATGTTAAGATATGTTTTACTTACATATTTGTTAAAACTGTCATTATGTCCCGACAGCAGAACATGAAACAGATAATCTGTGTGAAAATCAAAGTCCTCTTCCTTCTCCCTGTGGTCCTACTGCCATCTGCAGAAACACGTCGCTCCAGGTCAGAACAACCAATCACAGTCAGGGGAGGAGCTTAGTGCTCTGCTACACCACAGCTCCTCCCTCACAGCGGAGCCTGTTGGAAATGCTCAGGCTGGTATTTCTTTACACATTATCTGTCTCACATTTGGTCAGAACATAATGACAGTTTTAACAAATATGTAAAAAAAAAAAAGAAACCTATTTTTTGTAAATATACCTGCTGCAGCTTTGAGAGCACAGCTATAACATGATGGAGTAGAAGCTTATTGAGCTTATTGAGTCTTTATGGAAATGTCTGCCAACCCATCTGAGTTTTATCTGACTGGAGAAGCGTCCTCTCTCGTTGCTCCTCGTTCTTGCCAGCTCGTTGCCTTTGTCTCACTGCTCTCTGCTCTGCAGGGAGAACCAGGAGAAAATGATCTACTATCTCCTCCTGGACAGAAAAGAGCGATACCCGAGCTGCGAAGACGAGGACCTGCCGCCCAGAAACGACCTTGGTAAGAGAAGTTTGTCTCTCGTCTCCTTCTGATCTCATGAGGGAAACATGCAAAACTGTTGGAACCTGTTAGCATTCCTAAACTTTGATTTAGAAATGCAACAGTCAGAGATGCATGGTTCTTTTCCTCCAGTGTTGTACAGCAAACCAAAGCCAATTTTGGTGGATTTATTGCACTCAAAAGCACTCATAATGGATAGAATGAGAACGCTTACTTTAAATGTCACACTTTAGAAGAAATAATTGCACAAGGTTTTAAAGGATACCGCAACTTTGTTTAAAAAGTTATTCTTTCTGTTGACTTCTGGGTTTGGGCCCAGGTCAGTGCATTCTTAACCCACATGCTGAAAGTGGGTTAAAAGGAAGAGGAAAAACTACAATTAACTTTCTTATAGAGGTGGCTGTAGTTTATATGTTTAGAAGAAATAAAACAATAGGATGAAGTCCTGTTGTTGAAGTTCCCAATGTCCATATACCTTTTTAAATACAGATTTATTTTCTTCTGTCTTTAAAATGATCTGTGTCTACAATAAACATGATTCTACTCTGCTGTCTCATGACTTGTGAAACTTTTAAAATGTTGCAAAAAAAGAAAAAATAAAGGGACATGCATATTGGGTGTGTTTCCATCTACTGGTTTGGAAAGAATCAACCAGGCTACATAAAATGTAATTTCATCTGATGTTGATGCTATTTATTGCCGTAATAAATGAAATAGCACATCTCAGAAAAACCGAGAGATGATGAAGGTTAAGTTCTCTACCTCAGAACTAATTTCCAAAAATGACCTGCTGTGTGTGTCAAAACGTTTTTGTGTATTTGCGTATTTCTAATGCGATACTTGAAAATTCTCATCAAAAGAGGTTGACAGAATTGCGTCAACTATCTGGGAAATTCATAACGAAGATTTTGCCACTAGGTGGCAATAATGAAACCATCTATGTCAAAATAATAAGGAAATGATTTTGAGAATGGCTAAAGCTGTACTGGACTAGAGATTTCCCCCAAACAGCAGCATGTGTTTTGCTAATTCTTAATCTCTAAATCTTAAATTTGAAAACAGAATATACACACTTTCTAACTGTGAGTGGTCTTTTCAGCATCAACTTCCACACCGATGTGTGTTAGTGTGTGGAAGTTATGCTCTCTGACCGGCTCCTGAAGCTGAAAATCAGCTGAATCTAGCTGGTTTGTTTGGTGCATTTCTACCTTGACTAGATATACTGAAGCAGAAAGTTCAAATTCTGTTTCTGTGTTGTTGGTATTGTTGTCCAAGACCCACCCAGGAAGCGTGTGGATTCCCCGATGTTGACGCGTCACGGTCGGTGTCGTCCAGAGAGGAAAAGCTTGGAGGTCCTCAGCGTCACAGAGCAGGGGTCTCCCACCCCACCTCGCAGGGCTCTGGACACGAACGCTCACAGCCAGAGGTACAGACGGATTTACTGTCACCGTTTCAGAAGCGTTCCAGCCGACGGAACGCGTCTGAACTGACTTTTTGCGTTCCTCTTTGACATCTTCCAAAGGTCTCGTTCGGTCAGCGGTGCGTCCACGGGTCTGTCCTCCAGTCCCCTCAGCAGTCCCAGGGTAAGGACTTGAAATTACTCTACTCTGTCGTTCCATCTTGAAATAGACCTTTATTTACTGTTACTAAAAACAATTATTTGTAAAGAATTTGAGAAAATGCCATAATTGTGTTTGCGTAAGTGTAATGTCCTGCGCATTACAGCCTTCAACAAATAATGCGCCAATATATCCACATTCCTATTTGACATGATTCCCAGTCGTGTTTTAATAACAACTTTTTATTAGAATACACTATTTAAAGGTAGTTCAACCTGTATATATGTACATACAAATGAACCTCTTGGCGCCATTTTTGATTCCTAACAGGAAGTCGTGGTTGTTTTGTAGCAATCTCATTGGCCGTCACAGGTTTTAGCTTTGCACTACTCTGCCCCCTATGGGTTTGGCATGTTTGAAAGAACGCTCAGAGGCGTATTTGTGTGGGTTGGTGTGGATGAAAAGCGTTCTGAATCAACCCTGTGTGGAGATTAGTGGCAGGACAATTTAACAGCTACCATCCACACAGTTAGCATAGCAAAAAAACTCGCAGATGAGGACATTGGAACTATGTAAAACCCTCGTTCGTTGCAAAATTAATGAAATTTAAAAAATATTAATTAAGATTCACCTGGAACTTGTAGAAACATTTAGTGTGATGGTGGTTTAATGGTTGAATGGTTGATATTTGCTCTTAAATATTCCCTATTTAAGAGCGTTAGCTTGAGTCCTTCATAGCACAAAGACGTTCCTGTCTGGATTTACGCTAGCGGCTCATAGCAACACATCAGAAACTGACTTTGAAAGGACCAGGCCTTTCCTTCTTTATGTATTATCAATAACTTTAGTATATGACTATCAGTTTTTTTTTGGTTTAATTTCTTGTGATGTGACCTTTGCCTTAGCAACGCTTGCTCAGCCTGTTTGTGCTAGCCATGTTCTTCCGCCTTCCTGTCACATCTTCATTTCAAACACATCATGCTGTCCATTTCACAAAATAGGCAAGAAAAAAAAGGCTGTCACATATCTTGTTGGTATTTTCTGTCCATGAATCATATTTCACAACCATTGCTTCCTGTCTCATCTGCCCACATCCCTTTCCCTCGTTTTTCTTCTTTTTTTTTTTTGCATCTTTCTCTGTCTGACCATCAGAGCCCGGTCTTCACCTTTAGCCAATCAGAGGTCACCTCCACCTCCTCCTCCAAAGACCCCAAAGCAGGAAGTGGCACCAGTCCTCGGCCCGCCCGCCCGATGCCTGACCCAAAAACCCAGACTTTGCCCTCCAAGGGTCCCGCTGACCGGCCCCAGCTCCACTCCATGAAGTCACTCCCTCTCCAGACTCCACGCTCTCCTTCCCCCTCCCCGTCTCCCATCCTCTCCCCAATCCCACGGTTCTTCAACTTCCCCTCTCCGTCCGTCTTCAGGTCCAAGAACGTCCACTCGTCTTCTAACTCCTCTGCCACCCCTTCCCCTGTGTCGCAGGTCACGCCGCAGGGCTCGCCCCTGCCCACCCCGCTCGGCACGCCCGTGCACCAAATCCAACACCCTTCCTCCACTACCCCTCCCTCCTCCTCCTCCTCGTCCTCTTCCTCCAGAGTGGACGGGGCGGGCGGGGCCTCGCTGTCCCTGACCCCGCCCTCCAGTCCTGGAGGGAGCGGTAACTTGGCCGCCTCGAGCTCCACCCACTGGAGGACAAGGCTCAACTCATTCAAAAACAACCTGCTGGGATCACCGCGGTTCCATCGGCGCAAAATGCAAGGTGAGTGGAAATTTGAAGATGTTTGTTTTTTTGTCATGTTATTTTTTTTGTCACATTCTTATTTACTTTGGATTTTTTGGAGGCCATTTTATTGTTGTAATGTTATTTTGTCTTTTTGGGAAAAGAACAATACACAATAAAATAGTTCAAAGTCTTATTGTTATGTTCTATTATTTTTTTATTTTTTTATTGGTATGTGATGTCTTTACATTGTTAGTTTCACTGGAGGAATGGCCAAAAACGTTGTTTTGATTCCTTGTGTGACAATAACATAGACTTTGACTTTCGCTTGGGGAACAAAACAAGAACTTGTTGTATTCTTTAAATTAGTCCTTCACCTGAGGGCTGACGTCACTTTGAATTCCATCACAATGAGCTTCGTAACAGCAGAACGGTGGAAAGAGTCTCTGCTCCCATCTCTTCCTATCAAAAGAGCGAGTGCTTCAGCCTTCAGCTGTGTTGAGTAACGCTGCTGCTGTGATAAGTTGTAATTAGAACAATTAAATTAGAGTCTGTCATCGAGAATCACTGGACTTATCTTCTCCCATCTTTCATCCTGTTTCTCTGCCTGTGTTTGTTTTTAGTCCCGACATCAGAGGACATGTCCAGTCTAACTCCAGAGTCCAGTCCAGAGTAAGTACACGTGTAATTTTTATTTACCTTAATGTGTTTGACAGCCTGGTAAAAACCAGCTACACTTTGCTCCGTTGTAAAGGTCTGGGCTCACAGCTGTTGAAAAAAGTTTACTTCTTGGAGGCGTGGGCTCTGCTGAAGTTTTACATTTTATCCAAGTACATTTAATGGACCAGCTTGATGCTATGTAGCTTACCTGAATTCGCCTGCGCTGTAAACAACCATCCTGTACTGCAAAGAGAGAAGTGCTGAGCCCAGCTAGGCAGCTGTTAATGTCAATAGAATATTTGGAGGTGTGACCAATGTGAGCTGAAAAACTCTGTTATTTTCCTCCATTGCCATTGCTAAAACTACAGGCAGAATACAATTCTAAAACAGTGCAGAAAATCAAAGTCGTTCACCACTTCTCCTTCTGTCCACTGATCGGCCCAGTTTAAAAATCTACTGGAGGAATCCAAGAAAATGGGAGAAATCCTAGATGGAGCATTGAAGGGAGATGAGAATTTCGTCAGAAGGCAGTTGACAGACATTTTTCATCTCTATTTCAAAATATTGCGGAATTCACCTGACATGGTGTATGAGTCTTATATAAAATACAATGCAAAACATGCATTCATAAGAAAAAAAAAGGAAGAAGTCATCAGGCCTCCCAAAAAATCAGCCCGTTTAAGCCCTTTCTAAAGTCTGACGCTCAGTAAAAGTAATTTTAAATTGATTCAAAATTATTGTAATTTTTTTTCATTGTTTCTAGGCTGGCTAAGCGGTCGTGGTTTGGTAACTTCATCAGTCTGGAGAAGGAGGAGCAGATCTTTGTTCTGATCAGAGACAAGCCACTCAGCTCCATCAAGGCGGACATCGTCCATGCCTTCCTCTCGGTGAGTGCCGCCGGCCTTCGTCCAGCTTCGACCATCGTTATCGTTTTCTTTGTCTTTTCAGTCTTGAAAGACTCCATCTCCTCCATCGTCTCCACAGATCCCGTCCCTCAGCCACAGTGTGGTGTCTCAGAATAGTTTCCGGGCAGAATACAAGTCCTCGGGTGGCCCCTCTGTCTTCCAGAAACCTGTCAAGTTCCAGGTCATATTTCCTGTTTTTGCTTTGACTTTTTTTTTTTATACAGCCAACATCCACAGAAAAGAGGTCAAACAGGGTTTCAAAAGGTTCTGAAAATTGATTTTGAAATCCATCTTTTTGCTCTCGTTTTTGCAGGTGGACATTGCTTTCTCTGAGGGAGAGAGAGAACGTGAGAGGGAACGAGCGGAGAGGGAAGGACGACGAGAGATGGGCATCTACAGCGTCACCTTCACGTTACTAGCAGGTGAGCAGCTGAGTGATAGAGGCTCTGTCCACATCTGGTATCTACATATGACCTGGCCACTGCATCTGCTGGTGAACAGCTAACGGAAATAAATTGTGCTTTTGGACGTTTTAGCCTGAAAAACTCCTGTTTTCAGAATGTTTCTTCTGAAGTAAAACCAGTAAGTATGTGTTAAAGTTGTATATAATGCCGGCTAATTAGTAAAACAAAGTGAAAAGGAATCTGTGAATTGTATAATTAAATCCTTACTACCTTAAATCACATATTTAGACCCTTAATGTAAACCATATGAGCATGTCATCACCAATTATGCTTGATTTAACTAACAAATTATAAAACACACAGTTGTCAAATGATCCAAACATCAGCATTAAGCTCTACTGTGCAATAAACTGGAGCTAGCATTGTGCTAATTAGCTGCTAATATACAAAATAACCCATGAAACCACTAGCATTTCCATTAGCTTACAACTAATATGCCAAAACCTTAAGTAAGTAATAAGTAGTTTTAAGGTTAATTTAACTCGCTTGTTTCAGCTGCCAAGTCATAAAACAACTTCCAGTTCGCTACCGGTTTTTTATCAAGCCAGTGTATATAAACTATAGAGCCCCCTGGTGGAACGGGAGGAGTGACTCCAGCAATCATTTTTTAACAACGTTGTTTATGGGATGTAATCCACATTTACCAAGAGACACTGGGGTAATACATTGCCTTGCAAAATAATTCATACCCCTAAACCTAAACTTTTTATACATTTGACAGTATTTTAATGTGATTTTATGAGACGGACCATGTAAAATCTACCAAAATAAGGCAGTTTGTCTGAAACAAGTGGCTGTAAATGTTTTTTTTCTCTCTTTTTGTTTGGAAAAATATTGATGAACAAAGTATGCATGCCCTCTTTGTGTTGGTGCCCTTTGCCCTTATTATTAATGTGAAAAGTTAAAGTTTTATGTGGCGCTCTACAGACATAGATGGCATTTCCTTCTTTTGGAGTGTATTTCTCACAGAGCCAGGTGACATGAAAGGCTTTTGTCATTTATCATGAAAGACGATCACCCCTCCGTGTTATCATCTGTAAACAGGCAGAGCTTATCAGACCGTCCATATTCCAAGCTGGTGATGCAATGGCCGCTGCTAATATCCTGGGATCTGATGGATCTGTCGGCTTTTGCAGACACTCTCACTAGAATTTAGTGTTTTTGATGCTTTAAAACATGCAAAAGGCTGTTGGTGTTTACTTTCATCACAACAGTAAGGAAGAAATGGTGACAAACTGGAGTAAACAGAAAAGATCACACATATTATGCCATTCAAGAAGCCTTATAGATCTTAGTGTATTAGAACAGCAGCAGGAGATTTCTTCAGAATCCCCCCTTCACTGCTCCGTCTGGGATTCCTCCCATTCTTGCTGTAGAGCTTCAGTGAACAGAAGAAGTTGTGAACAATTATGTTGATTTTCTGCTCTGTTTTGGAATTGCAGTCTCCCTGTAGCTTTAGCGGAGGAAGTGAAGGAAGCCGATCAGTCTTTGTTGGTCACGCTTCCAAATCCTGAACAATTAAAGTCGGAGTAAGAGAAATGTTTCAAGTTTACAGTAATTTCCAGCTCCTGCATATCAGAGCATACTGGAAGTACTTTGTAAAGCCAGTTTTTACCAGGCGCTTGAAATGCCTAAATCAGACTTTCATTTGGTTTTACAGCTGGCCTCCTTTTAAATCAATCAATATTTTTTGTCGAGCATATTTCAGCAGCAAGGCAGTTCAAAGTGCTTCACAACATGGAAACACAAAAATATGCATTTTGTTAAAATCCTCATTACACGTCAATGCTCCATTTATTATGCCCCAAAAGCAACTCTGAACTTGTGGGGTTTTAGTCTTGATTTAAAGGAACTCAGCATTTCAGCTGTTTTTCAGTTTTCTGGAAGTTTGTTCCAGATTTGAGGTAAAGTCTCTGACATCACATTATGAGTAAGGACAGTAAAATGTGGAGATGTTGTTGAAAACTGCCTGATAACTGACTCTTGATTCTTCTCTTCCCTTCAGGTCCCAGTCGCAGGTTTAAAAGAGTAGTAGAAACTATCCAAGCTCAGCTTCTCAGCACTCACGATCAGCCATCTGTCCAGGCTCTGGCGGGTGAGTTCCAGACATTCATATACAAAGCCTCGTAAAAGCATTCACACGCCCTGAACCTCTTATAGCATTTGGCCATGTTGAGTATCGTTAATAGCAGCAACTCTCCCATAAAGACAAGATATTTAGGATACAAGTAAACTTCAAAAATGTAAGAACACTCTACTGGCCACCTGTTTGTAAAGTGATTTGAATAACAGCTCCTCTCTGGGATTGTGCTCCTTGCCTCTCAGATGAGAAGAACGGTCAGCTCTCCCGTCCGCCCAGCGCTCCTTCCCATCAGAACTCCCGGAATTTCGACAGCGGGTCGGATCGAGTGGAGAGGGAGCCCACGGTGGACGGGGTGAGCGGCGGCAGCAGCAGCAGCAGCAACAGCAACAGCGGCGGGACGGCCTTACAACAGCGAGAGTCGGGGAGAGACAAGACCAGACTCCTTTCATCATCCAACGGGACGCAGTCTCACCCGTGAAAAGAATGTTGCAAACGAGAAGAGAGGGTTGACCGCCTGGCTTTCCTCTCTTCCTCCACTCAGTCCTTCCTGCTTTCTTTCCTTAGCCTTTTCCTTCCTTCCTTCCTGGCTTCTGGCCCTTAATCCTATTTAAAGGAACGGAAGGCGAGAAGGACTTTAGTCAAAGATCATCTAGAGATCCAGAGAATTCCCCCAAAGTGTCTGTCTGTAGTAGAAAGGCATTCATAAGGGAGTGGGAATGTAGGACAGAGAAACTCAACCAGGGAGACGAGTCGTCCACCTCTCACAGCAGATCGACAAAGCACAGACATTTCCAGCAAACTATCACAATCAACAGTTGCTTCAGACTTTGCAGGAAACCTCCAAGTCATCCGGTCAGGTTGGCCAACGACTGAGTGCATCGAAGCATTCCCTTTCATCACTTCCTGCCCATCCAGATTTATCGTCCGCATCACTTCCTCTCCTCACCTTTCTAGGGGCGAACAAATGTGTTTTCTCCAAGCAGACCGACAATACGAAGGCCAAGAATCAGATGAGCTTTGCCATCGTCTGAAGTGGTTTGTGTCCCTAACGGCTCGGCAAACCCCAACGGTACATTTCCACAATCAGACAGGACGAGAGCAGAGGAACAAATATCGCCACAGAGCGGATCGACGGTAACATGGACGCCGGTCGTCGGAGTGACACAACTTTCCTCGAGTGTATGGAGCCCCCACCCCGACTCCACACAGTTATTTCTGATATACAACGATATGAAGCTATGAAACCATATTGCCTTTACAAGAGAAGACAAATGTGGATAACGGTAAGAATTTAGCCACATTTCAAGGAAACGAGTCAAGCTGCGAGGAGGGTCCCCTACTAGTCTAAAAGCATGCTGGACGCAAAGATTAAGAGGTCAAACATGCCGTTAATTTAAATGCAGTGGACACACAAAAAAATAAAACTAAGAAGCCAAAAACCTTCTCTTTGGCTTATTTAGAAATGAAAAGCAGTTTTTATGTGAACGATTTTTAGAGCATTTCTTTTACACCATACGTAATCCATATACATGGAAACATTTTTTGGGTTTTTTTGTTTATTAGTTTCTCCTGATGCATTTGCTGTTTTGGAAATTTTAGTTTGTTCTTTTCTTTGTTGGTCTCTCTGAGCCTCAGAACAACTTCTATTCCAAAAACACCTGCTAGCTCTAATATGAGCTGCTTCCACTTCATTCAACCATAAACTGGTGCAGCATTTTAAAATCCCGCTATTATCATACAGGAAGTACCGAGTGCATAACTGATAGACTTGCGAACTTTTAAACAATTTAACAAAACGTCAAGTTTTACCTCACCACCGCTAGCGTTAGCTTTACATTAGCACACTTTCAGAAATGGCTTTTCTTGAACACAAACCACAATCTTTTCCTTCCTATTAGTGATTTTCTCCTCTGAATCTGACCAAACAAAGAAAGTCGTACATCTGACACGTAATGATGGTGATGTATTTCGGTTATCTGACTGTCTGTTGCTCGTATTCTGTTTACACCAAATTCACTTTCCTGTTTTTTAGGGGTTTGCCCAGATGCTCGTTGGCGCCCTCTTGTCTCAACACATATTTGCTTCTTTTTATATTTGATATTGGTAATGGCAGAACAATAAAGCATAAAGCTGCGTTCCAAATAACAGCAGTATAGTTGAGAGAGCAGGGAAAATCTGATTGTAGCTTCTATTTCTGTACTTACAAAAGGATTGTGAATACTGCCCATTCCATGCCAAACTGGGAGAAAAATGTATAAC
Source organism: Phalloptychus januarius (assembly GCA_902982915.1). Lineage (NCBI taxonomy): Eukaryota > Metazoa > Chordata > Actinopteri > Cyprinodontiformes > Poeciliidae > Phalloptychus > Phalloptychus januarius. Next base: position 1,846,466 of record CADWAE010000476.1, read on the forward strand.
GTTTGTTTACACAACAAAATGAGAAAAAATGGGGAATTTAAAAAAATGACTGAAGGAAAATGCTTGAAAATTCAGCTTTTCTGTAAAAGATTTAACGAATATTTACATGTATAAGCATTAATTCTAAAAATTGCCTCGCATCTGCATTGAATTACATCATCCGACATCTGGCACCTATTAACAAGTACGTCAGCTTGTTGATAGGTTGGAGTACATTCCACAGTTCCTCAGCATTTCTTGATTTTCATCAGAAAAAGGAGGTTTGATATCATCAAATAAGTTTACTATTGCCAGGACTGGACTTTACTCTCTGAAAAGATAATAGATTTTCTTCCACACCTTTCAGGTTTTTAGTTTCCATTTGAAAATACTCAGATACATAGAGTACCAACTCCGAAATTTCTTTATACGTTTTCCTTCTTCAATTAACCGTCTGACATCAGGAGCTGTAAATCTCAGCCACAGCGCCAATCCTTTACATGTTTAACAGCAGCTTTTCTCATTGCTGCGTCCAAATGAAAAAAGGAAAAACAAAATGCTGAAATTATATCTATAGTGCAATAGTGGTAAGAACATTATGACATCAGTCAAATAGCAACATTACTCAATCTCACTCTATAATGTCCACTCTGGTGAACATTTACTCCACAGACATGCATAAAACAGAAGAGAAAATTTAGCATTGGCCTTTCTGACGAGTTAAATATTTGACCAACTCTGATCCCCAGAGGTCAGTTGGATCATACATATATGCAAAAAGTAATAATAATAAAAAAAACTTACCCCATCATGATACAGCAGAACAATGTAAATACCACATCCTTGATCCCAATGCACCTTCACTAATCCAAACAAAGCACAAGAACAGCCACACAAGATGTGACGAGGTTTGGTACTTTACAAAAAACTGCTTTGTTTCCTCATATTTAGAGTCAAATAAAATGACTTTTTTTTTTTCAATATTACAACGCAAAGAAAAGACTGAAAAACATTGTTAGTGTTGTAAGGACAGAATGTTTGCTAACCAAGTCTCACGTTTTGGTCAATTTGGACATGACATATGTCCAGTTTGTTTACACAAATGTCTAATGGACCTGAAATTACTATTTAGAAGACGTGTGTGGAAATCCCATCTTTGGAGGGCTAAAGCAGCTAATTTACCGGCTTTTGCTACATTGCAGTGTCAGTGAATTGATGGCCACATTATGTGAAACCCATCTGCCATTTTTGTGTTTTTAACATTACTTTAACCAAAGGTCCAATGCTCTCAATGTTCTTCAAGTATTTACTTAGATAAAGATAATTAACCTCCAACAACAGAGGAAAACACAATTCTGGGCTAGCTTAAACGGCTAAAACCCACATTAGCCGAAGCTTAAACTTATCTTAAACATTAATAAATAAATAATTGTCCATTGCTGGCTTCTTGAGTCAGTAAGCAATGACTGAAAGAGGCTCATTTGACAGTTATGAAGTGGAAATATGTATAACAAAATTTAAAAAGTTATTAAAATTTCAACACAGTTGTTTGAAACTATTCCTATTCCCAAGGTCTAAATGTTTTACGTCTCACTGAAAAAGAACAAAGGTCGGGAATGTACTGTTTACAAGAAAGCTGAGGTGAAAGATCCAACGTACTCAGGTGTGTCTGTCGTCATAGAAACTCTATACTCATGCTGCCTGGGCAGAAAAAATGAAGCCAAACTGAAGAATGAAATGTCCCTAGTATTTTTTTTTATTTTTTATCGTCTCATCCCTTTTATTGCACCGGTTTCTGTGTACGTAGATGTTTTTCATTCATGTACTTAACACAAGCGTAAATGAGGATGGAACTAATTATTTGAATGTCAAAAAAAAAGTTCTTAAAATTACTGCACCAAATTTTGATCCATGTATTTATTGAAGTTTGTACTTTTATTTTTTTATTTGCTATGCATTGTTTTTCTGGGGGGTTTTTTCCGTGCAGGGATTTTAAGAGTAAACCAGCGTCTGTCACTGAACTTACTTTGACACTGAGATATTTTATGCCAAAATATGCTTTAAGCTCCGATGTTCACTTTTGTATCTTCTGTTAAGTTTGGAATTTGTTCATTGTCGTCTGTTTCACCATAGATGTTCACCTTTTACGAAGCTAAACCAAAAGTTCATCTACGCTCTGACATTTTAGGAGGACTTATTTGTGAGTCTTAAAGGAACTTTAGCGATAGGTAGATAATTACCAGAGACTTCCTTCTAGTTTGCTGTGTTTGATTTTTATCAAATGGAGATAATAGATTACTAGAATGTTGTATGACTACTTTAAAGATTTTTTTTGTCTTTCTGCTTAGGGGAACAAAACACATACATGTAGGACATTTTAGACATTTTGTTCGCTGTAGAATGAGCCCCAACGTGGATTATCCATTAGGTGCAACATCTCACATGACATAAAGAATAACATATTCACTGCTATGCATGACAGAGGAAGCCATTTATTTAATTTCGTCTGGTCTTGTTTCCAAGGTAAAAAAGAAATGTTGATCCAGTACAACAGCTTGGTAACTACTACAGGATCTGACGCAGGTCATACATCTCTGACAACAGAAAGAAAAGCATTTTCACGACTATGCAGAAGGGCCACAGATACAGATGTGCATTCTCTTTCATGAGGTTTCGCCTCCAGTTCAAACCTCAGGTGTTCACCTCCAGGTCTTTGGCGCCGTCCACACAGAGATGCTTTTGGGTGCATCTGCTAAGGTTTTTGGGTCGAGTAGGCAGTGCCTCCACACGAATTTACAACAGCTTTTTTTGGCCCTTGTAGATATATCTTTAAAAAAAGGAGTAACACATTTCTGCCAAAAAAACAATCAGAAATTTAAAGATAATCTCAAAAAGGTCCTAGAAAACACAAGGAAATTTCTGATCTTGAAAAGCTGAAAAATATTCTAGAAAAAAACATGAAAATTTCTGAATTTCAAAGTCAAAAATATGCATGAAAAAACTGAACTGAAATAGTTTTTTCTTCCTCTTGTTTTTCTTCTATCGCCCTGAAATGGCGCCATACTAATCCGGCATATGGGAGACCAGAAACGCTGAATTTTGAAACCGGGTTCTGGGGTGGATGAATCTCAAACCTTGGTTTCTCGTCTCTTTGTGGCCATTCGAGCCACATGGAGTTAACTATGATGTCATAACTCCAGCTCCCTCTACATGCCCCTCACTCCCACAGATAACAAACTTGCCACATTCTGTTTTTTTTGTGCCGTTAGCTGGCGGTGCTACAGTGCCACCAATTGGCCCGGCATACCTACTACATTATTTTCGGTTTTGTGGATGCACTTAAATTTTTTATTTTTTAAGTAAAAAAAAGAAAAATACACATATACAAGGCCTCAAATTGCCACTAAATTCATTTTCGCAAATATCTGGCTATGCTCTGCATTTAGACGTGTTAGCATGCTATCATGCTAAACATAACCATTTTTTTGTTAATTTCAAAGCTGACATGGTAAGGCCAGAGTTATCACGTTCGTGTTTTCATGTACTTTTTGCTTAGTCATCAAAATCGCTCACATTTAACTCCATTTTCTCCTGACTTTTGGCAACCTCCTTCTGCAAGGCAAACTAAACCCTTTCAGAATGTCTGCTATGATGGATGCACCATAGACTCAGGTGAAGCTGTTCAGTTTTAAAGCAGCTTTGGGGAGGGACTGTGAGTTCTTGCAGTAAGCCGGCGCTTGGTAGCGATGGTAGATATATGGCGGTCGTGTGTTTTAGTCTTCTGGTGAGTGCATGCACATTTGACACCTGTAGTGACTCTGGAGTACAAGCCCCCTGTCCAAAGGGCAGAGGTCAAACAGGTCTCAAATTACAGATTCCCCTACCTATTTTAAAACACCAACTTAGAATGTAATTCAGAAGAAAGAACAAACCCAACTGAAGCTATAGAAGTTAGCTTAATCAGTGACAGAACTTACTTAACTTATATCTTGTACATCTTCCTGTTCCATCTCTTTGTATTTCAATCCCCAATTTCCTCCTAAACACACATAACACACCTTCTATATAACCACCCTTCTTGTATACATTTTCTACACTATATACTTTGATGCAGATGCTGTATACGTTTGTATACACTGTGTGCCTGTCTCTATCTCCATTGTATGCCATTCATAGCTATGTAGCATTCACTATGTTTTATTGACTCTGTAGTCAACATACAGCTCTTCTTCTCATCATTATTACTCACTCTTCTTCTTCTGCAGTCATAAAAAAATACATTATTATCTGCAGCCCTTACGCCCTTCCACCCTCTTTGCAATTTCAAATTCCCTCCACCCTCGCTTCCGTTTCACAACCCTCACTCTCCCACACCGATTCACGCAGTAGACAAAAAAAAAGACTTTCACTCTAAAAGAATTCATAAACAAAGGGGAGTCAAAGAAGGAGTAGGTGTGTCGGGGGTTCGAGAGAGGAGCTAATGCGATTAATGATGATGATGATGACGACAAAGAGAAATGTCTGTAGTACAATTACTCAAGAAGAAAAGTGCACTATTATGACTATGATTATTATTGCCTGTGAGAAATGCTGTTCAATAAACAACAATGGAAATGTATGTCGGAGTTTGGGTTTTGTTCTGTTGAATAATCGCTATGGTTTTAAACCTTCCTGTGGGATCTCTTTGATCCTACGAGCTTTTTACCCTGTACGCGGTCCAGCGGGGTTGCTCTGAACCGGTGTGCGCTTTTAGGAGGTTTTTAGGTTCTTTTTGGTTTTGGTAACTGACAGTCTGATGTCTGTCATCTGAGCTCACACCAAGACCATGGGAGGTTTAAGAGGGTTACCAGTGGCCAACCTGATGTAGAACCTGATCCTATGTGTTAAGTAATTGCCCCTACACCTTCTAACTGGTTTTGCCATCTTTGGTCTTGACAAACCATTTGACATCCAAATAGACTACTGATGGTCACCACCAGGCCAGTCCAAACTTCATTGTCTTGCCTCATAACCAGAATGTTGTTGAGTTTAACTGAAATGATTGACAACTACATATCAATTACATCAAATTACAATTACAAATGGACCAGGTCTGGAAGAAGCCCCAGACCACCATCCTACCACCACTACTTCTGAGTGTTCATACAATGTCTTGTTTCTGAAAAGATGTTTAGTCTTTCATTTTGGCTTTGGATCACTCCCACTGAAACAATTTTTACTTAATTTCGGTTTGGTTTAGTCTTAAATACTGACCTTAGCTGAGACTAGTCATCTGCGGTGGTGTAGATGTTGTGTTGGGTAGCTTTATGATGCCTTTTCTAAGACGTTAATGCACCTTTGGGCAATTCTGGTAAGGCTGGCCCCTCCCAGAAAGGTCCACCACTGTGATATCTCATATCGATTGTAGACTGATGAATCATCCATCCATCCATCCATCTTCTACCGCTTATCCGGGGTCGGGTCGCGGGGGCAGCAGCTTAAGGAGGGAGGCCCAGACTTCCCTCTCCCCAGCCACTTGGGCCAGCTCCTCCGGGGGAGCTGGCCCAATTGGCCCAAAGTGATTGATGAATCAATCACTTTGTTTGTCATCTGCTCTTAAATGAATGTGGATAGAGGAATGTTGTGGTGCTCTCTTAAATCTTTTACCTTACTTTATGTTGTCAGACAGGTTCTATTCAAATTAAGTCAATGTAATATTGAGATTGAGCTAATGGTGTTACAATAGGGTCAAATGTATTTTCAGTTAATAGAGAGAGACCAGTTAAATATCTTGCTGAATTTAGGACTGTGGACAGCAGAGTAACTGCTAAGAACCAGGCTCCAGGCTGGGATTCAAACCTATGATCATCTTGTTACAAAATAACAATGCTAACAACTGTACCACCATGCAGTCAGTTATACTTGTCAAATTAAAAGTAGTTTAATAGTTGCAACCCTTGGAGTTAATGTCAAAATGATTGAGAGGTCTGGCAGATTTAGGTTTCAACTAATCTTTGAATTTGACCAACATCTGAATTCTACTAATATTACCACTTTGCAGCCAGTCCCAATGCAAGTCTGACAAATAATCTGTTTAGGGAGGTAAAAATTAAGATCCAGAGAAGGACGTGTTAGTAGGAAAACAAAATTATCTTTTTTAGGGGGAGGTGGATACTCTTGAGATATGCCATATCTGTGACTGACCAGAATATTATGTGTGTTTGACCCAGAACTTGCAAATGATCTGACCTGGAACATTGTGTATGATTAACTCAGTAGTTAATCAAAAGAAAGAATTTTTCTTTCTCAATAGTTAGCCACACTATTGAGAAAAGAATAATTAACTCAGTAATCATACTGAGTATGATTAACTCAGTAGTTAACTCAGTAGTTAATCACACACAAACTATGTGAACAATCTATCTAAAAGGATAGTAACAAGGCCTCATGCATCAACATAATGTTCTTTAAAAAACTGAGATGGAGAAAAAGAAGTGGAGCTCTTCAACAAAGAAGAATCATCAGTACACCAATGAAAACATTCAAAAAGAAGGTTAGAAATGATTAGATGGTTTTGACTGCAGTGACAAATATAAAGGTTTTTGCAACAATTGTTGAGAAACGCATGAGTAATGTTTGACATGCATTTTATTTAGAGCGAAAAAAATCATGCATGTTTTTAAACTGATACTCTTTGAGAGAGATTCTGATCACGTTTTCTTATAGAAACAAAGTTTATGGCTAAATGAAAAATAATTTTAAACCTAAATCTGCTCTATCATACTTTTCTATAATTTCAAACATCTCAGCAGTGGACTCGCATACAATCTCTTCCTTTTACAGTACAATTAAAAGAATTAGGACTCATTTAATTATTTCAGAAAATAAATGAATAGAAGTTAAAATGGCCTACATCAATACAGGTTTTGCATGCACTCTGTAAAATAAAACTATGTAAATAATACTGTTACCACAAAACAGGAAAAATTTGAATTTGAATATGTTACTTGCCCTCAATTTTTAACACCATTATAAAGCTCAGGTGCTGCATCTAAAATCAACTCTTATATGACAACACAGAGCAATTTATGTGACGTACTGAAAATGGCCAATACACAAAATTAATTTAAGTGTTAAGTGAATTTGAAAGAATTCTATTTTTGAGTGTATATTTTAAATTATACACAAAATATCTTTAAAAAATATTTTAAACCTATTTAAAATATCTTTTAAATATACACTTGGCTAAGTGTATATTTATACTTCGGCAAATACATATTTTGTTCACTTAAAGTATACTTTTATCTAATATATTTCTTAAAAGTGTATTATAGTACAATTATATTGAAGTATGTTTAAAGTTGTAATGTATATTGGTGCAAGCATACTTGTGGTATACTTTGTATATATTTATAGGTAGTACACTTAATACTTAGTATGCTTAAAATATACTTACACAAATGTAAATATATTTGAAATATACTAAAGTAAATATTTTTTCACTAGGGTTAGTGTTTACATAGATGGAAAAAAAATTATATACTAATTCCATGTTTTGGGAGGTTAAAAAAACCCCTGATAAATTAATTTCAACAGAAATGAGAAGACTTTTTATAGCGACTCTTTGGCTGGAGATATTTGCAACAAATACCTTCAGCCATTTTGTAATGGTAATTACATTTAATGATAATAATAATAATAATAATAATAATAATAATAATAATAATAATAATAATAATAATAATAATAATAATAAAGAAAAAGAAAAAAAATTGTTTAAAATACGAAGCAACTACCGTTTTTAGCTTCTAATTTACCGCCTGGGCTTTCTCTGTACCTTATGAATCAAAAATGGGTGTGATGCTCCCAAAAAAGGAAGCAAATGACGTAGTGCTGCTCTTCAGCCATTGGCTGTGGATGCTTCTACAGGGGCGCTCACGTGTAACAGGCTCGTGAAGGGAGGGGCGCCAGCAGACGTTTATTACATCTGTTTCCATCGTTCAAGATCCTCTGAAAAAAGACGAAGCAGGTAATTTTATCAGTATTTTGTCTTCTCTCGTCGAAACCACTCGTGGTTTTTACCTAATTGTGTATTTACGGGCCTTTATCCTTTCGGTTTTGTGTCAGTTGTTTGTCGCTCCGCGAGCGGTTGATGCTGGGTGGTTCTGCGTGTGTTATATAGCACTTTTACGATGTTACTACTACATTATGTTACCGCGACAGACAGATATTTTTGCATTGCTATCGACGCGCAAGATACTACTCCCTGAATTGTTTTTGTTTTGATTACACGGGAGCTCGCCTGTGTCCTTGTGGGAGATGTTGGTATGTCAATCCATCCACAAATGATGCCAGTTGACAATGGACATATCTGTCTTCTGGTGAAAGACTGTTGTATTCAAAGTGCGCGCGTGGCTTCGAAAAATAAACGGTCTCTTTGTGTCGCTGTCGCTCCTGAAGGGAAGTGTTGAAGGTAATCGAGTGTCGTTTGTGGTAGTTTGTTGGCATTTTCGTAAGTCTAAATGTTAGGTAAAATGATTTCTATATTTAAGGGAGGGGAGGTTAACTACAAACCCGTACAATAACTTTAGAACATGGCAACCAGTGACAGAGAGGGACAGAGTGAATTATTGAAGTGCCTTTTGGATACTAATAAAGCCACTTTACGCTTTTTATGGCACAGCTTAAATATATCCTCTATTCATTTGTTAGCACTACAAAGTAGCAACGCTCACTAGCACGTGAGTTCCCTCCCCTCACTCTTGTGTGCTGAACGAGCCGGAACCGCTTTTTTTGCTGGAGCCTGTTAAACTAGTTTGGCGTCATAGCTTAAACAATAACAAGCATGGATGACTGTTTTGGATCCTAGGGGTAACTAATGTGTAGCTAAGTTACTAATGTGTCAGTGCAATCAGTTACTTTTTTCCATTTTCATTCTGCTGCTCAAATCATTTATACAGATATATTATTGCATTTTTCCAAAACAATTACATTTTCTTTTAAACACAATGAAAAGGGGGGGGGGGGGGAAAGGACACCAAACAAAAATTTGAACTGTTACATATCATGACATTCTAAACTACAAACTTCCCAATAATGTTTTGGGTTTTTATGTGGTAGACAAACCTAAAATGGAAGGAAAATTATATGATGTTTACTAGAATATCAGAAATTAAATCGAGTACAAAAAAAAATCACCTTCAAAAGTCATCTGCATTAGTAAATTGACTCTGCCTCTGAGTCGTTTCCACACTGGTGTGTGAATTCCTCCTAGGTTTGTTAGAAAGCAAAGTGGACGAACAGGATTTCATTGTCAAAAAAACTTGGCAATGGAATACATGTAGCAAAGCACAGCTGTGAATGAAAACATAGTCAACTAACTCAATAGTCAAGGAGAGCAATAATCAAAAAACTTACAGCGTCTTAGCAGAAATGACTAAAAAATGGTGTTTAATTTCTGCCATATGACATGTAGGGCTGATAAATGCAAAATACAACCATTTGTTCTAAACTTGTCAGATTTTTATTTTTGAAAATTGTATTTTGCAACATGATAAAAGTTGACAAATTTCAATGAGTGGGAATATTTTTGCAATATTTCATGTTATATATTTTTTGGGGAAAACCCTTGTATTAGACAGTGCATAAAAACCGGGGACAGACATGTTTTTTGGTTCCATAATTGGTGCACACTACGGCTGTGTAATTTTATCTATTTTATGATATTTATTGATATTTTTCCTTCAGAAAATATCGATTTTTCATCCGCGACTATCGGCACATTAAATCCTGTTTTGAGTTTTATGTCAAATCCACATGAATTAAATGACAACTATCATACATGACATTTTCTACCGTGTTGCACATGTACATTAGAAGTTACTTGTAATGAAACAACCAGTTACAATTAATTACATAATTAAATCAAATAGATAAATTACATTATCTAATATAAGTGAATAAGATAAAAAATGTATCTCATGGGAGAGGGGTGGCAAACATTTAAGCAAAGCAACTGTGTAACATAAACAACATTCATTACACCAGTATTACACCATTAATTCAATCCAAGTGATGCATATATTATCGTGAGCAGAATATTGCGTATCATATTGTATTGTGAGATTAGTGTATCACAGGGTCCAAGTCTAGGTGAAAAGACCGGATGTTAGACAGTTACACATGACCAGAGACAATAGAGACAATTATAGTTGTGCTCACAACAGAGGGGTTATGAACTGGTGTTAGTGCTAGCATGCTAACTAACAACAGTGCCTTTTCACCTTCCACTTCAGTGTAGTTTACTGGCATTTTATGTGGTTATTTTGTACTTGATAAAGTACAAAATAACAGTGGAAGGGAAGGAGTTACTCAAGTTCTATGAGCTGCACAATTCAATACACCAATAGCGTCACAGTCTTGGTCACATGTAAAAACAACACAACTTTAATTCACTCAGTCAGTGCAATCAGGAGTAGAACAGCCAATGTAAACAGAGAGTGATAAACAACAATAGGTTGACTAACTTCGTCAAACATAAAACAAACTGTGGCAAGACATCTTTCACATGGTTCAGAAAGAGCAACTAAGAATTCTAAATTATTCTAAATGTAAATTAAATAAAGCATGATGTTGCTCAGAGCACAAAGCATAGAATTAGAATAAACCGGCCTTTATAGATCAGACACATTGCCACAGATTTTTTTTTTTCAATATTTGAACTGATACAGATATGAATAACAGATTGGTGCATCTCTAGTTAAATGTGATTGAGCTGGTAAAAAAAGGTGGAGTAGCTTACCTCTACATAATTGTGAAACACTTTAGTCAAGCGATGTTATTTTTTTAATGTGCTACAGAAATAAACTTGTCAGTGACATCGTGACGCCTGAGATAAGTTTGTGCAGTTCCTGGAGAACAGGCTCATCTAAGAGAGGAAAATAACTTCCTATTCCAGTCTTCCTGAGATCACTGTGCATCTCAATACTCTAATGGCTGAGCACTCATAAGATCTGCCAGACTGAACTTGGGCACACTCACATAGCCACAGTGCAGCGACTGTGATGCGTGGGAGACGGGTGGGAATCAGTCTCAATGCTACACAGGAAGAAGGAACAGACAATTCCTTCTTTCAGGTTGCCATGGAGAAGCAGTGAAGAAAAATACCTGCGTTATGGATGTATTTGCTTCTGTTTATTTGGGGCAACGTTTAAAAAGTCAGTCACTGTGTTTGTTCCACTTCACAACCACTTTGCAGTAGCTTGTGTTGGCTTATCACAGGAAGTCGCCGCCCCAACAAAACCCACTGATGTTTGTGGCCGTAATGTGGCAATTTGTGAAATGTTAATACAGTCTTAAAGTTTTTACATTTTGATCTGATGCACAATCAAATTAGCCCCGCTACTCACCAAACCCTTTAGGAATAATTGTCTGAATTTTCAGCGATGAATAGTGTTTTTTTTTAAATAAACTGCATGAAATAACCAGTGAGCTAGCAGCAGAATACACTGTGCTATTGGTGCTGCACATGTAAAAACAACATTCCTTCCACACTCAATAATCCGAGTGTTTTCACATTGATTTGCACACTGTGATGCCTTCTGGCTTCCAGAGAAGCTTTCAAACATGAGACTACAACTTTTTCAATTTATTTTCTTCGCTTATCAGCCAGTTTCTGAAACTAGGAGCGGACGTTTATTGTACCGTTTATCAATTGTTGTGATACATTTCTTAGTATAATACAAATTCTGATTTATTCTTGTCATGATAAATTCCAGTTAATATGGTTTAGTCCCCACCAAGCTGCCCATACTGTCAGGATCCTTAGTCTATTTTCTACTAAATGTATTTATCAATTAATTTGACAATATGACTAAATACAGTTACTGTGTGCAGTCTGCTGATACAAATCACATTTAAATTGTGCTTCTTTTTGTGACCTAAAAAGGTGTATTACAAATGTCAGTGTTTTTCAAGAGCAGTATTTATCTTTGTCAGGCCATGGTTATTATGTCACATTGCGACTGCCATAAAATGACCAAAAGAAAGGCAATAAATAGTTCTTATTGTCACTTTCATCGTTATCATGATATTACCAGAAAATATTGTGATAAAACTGGAAGTCCATATCGTTCATAATGACGTAACTAGGCCTATTTTCAGGGGACTCAAACCTCCCTATTCTGTTGGGTTTTTTTCTTACAAAAGTTGCTAACATCACTATTGTGTGGCCAGAATATGAGTTAACCCTGGTATTTTAGGGGCTGAAGTCTCCCTACAATGTTGTTAAGCCCCCTAAATAAGTTCACAATTTTTTTTCTCTTGCTATTATTATGTATTTATTATGTATTTTTGTTTGTTATTGTTGTTGCTTTTTTTTTTAAACATATTTATTTATAAAAGACTACCAACAAATATAATATTGCCAGAATATGACTTCAAATAAATAATAATAAAATATCCTTTTTAACTAATATCATCATAAATCCATCAATTTCCCTTCATGTCATTGTTGTAATCTGGGAATTAGTGTAAAATATGATGAGAACTGCTGGGAATATGATGCAAAGGATACCTAACAATTTTTAGATATAGAATCACAAAAAATTATAGTCACCTAAGCAACGTTTGCTAAGAAATCATTTCATTAAATGGATTAAGTGTTTACGGTCACATTTTGTATTAGAAGAGGCTCATGGTACATTTGTCTCCTTGCATGTGACAGCGATGGCGGAGGCTCATCAGGCAGTGGCGTTCCAGTTCACCATCACACCAGAAGGCATCGACCTGCAGCTGTCCTACCAGGCCCTGAACCAGATCTACCTGTCGGGGGTCCGGTCCTGGAAGAAGCGAGTCAGCCGCATGAAGGTCAGCATGGAGAGGAGCTGGAGTTCATCTGTCATATCAGCTTCGTTACGCCTCACATGCTTGTTCATATCATTCCTGTGAACCAAAATTCCTCCTGAATGCCTTTCAGTCAATCCTTTCAGTTTGGCATCAATGCCATAACTGGACGAACTAATTTTACGCTTGGATTTGGGACAAGATATTAAAAAAGCAAAACATTGTTCTTCATTTAAGGCAACGTATCTGAAACACATAGCGGTGTTGCAGCATATTCACGCTATGCCATCAAACACTACAAGCTACAGTTTTCTCTCATGCTGTTGTTTTGGTTTAAATTCATTTTAAAAGAATTGAAAGAAGCTGGAAACTCCTTTTTAGTGATGATGTTTTGACAAACCTTATATTTTGTTTAACCCACCAGTGAGCATGTTTTGGATAGAGGTGACTGTGTTCTTTGCTAAACTCATGCAGAGAACATTAGTTTGAGGTTGTTTTTGTTCTGAACATCAGCCGCTGTCCCCTTCATGCTCTTCAGTGAGAGAGAAATGACAGACAGGCCCATCACGTCCAAACATGCCCAGCTAACAATGGTCACCCTACTGCGGCCAACTTAACGACTTTGTTGTAACATTTAACGACTTGTCATAGCAAAACATCTTTAAAAGGCTGTTTAATGATCGGTGATGAGCCCAAAAACCTCAATCAGGGCACAGCAAGTTACGACTCTAAAATTCTTTCGCTTGCAGTTTTACTACATTGTTTTCCAACTATACATCCTGAAGAAGATCAAAGTGTTTGATCACTGTCTTTCCTTTTACAAAAGCCTTGACTTGCTTGCGTAATGTTGAGTGGAAGTAATATATTGCTTTACATAAAACGTCAAACAGCTTAGTTGTGTTTCTAAACTCTGTAGAGTTTTCAGCAACGCAAGCCCTCTAACATGACGATGATACAATGAAAACATTGTACTCTACTATCCTGGCGGTTGGATTTACAAATATCTATAGAAACCAACAGAGACGGTTCGAACCTGCGTAACATATTGTGAGTTTGAACTCCAGTAGGTTTTCATACCAATAGGTAGAAATTTTGTTGTTGCTAAGATGCAATCGCAACATGCTACTACATGTTGTGTCGAGTGTGCGGGTATGCTGGAATGTCGTTTATGACCAGGAAGAAAAAGAATCCAGAGGCCTCTAATAAATTGTGTCAGATTACAATCATTATTATGTACAAGTCACTCAAAGCAGGTGTTGTGCACTTGTTGTGCAATAAATCTATACTGACTGTTCTGATGGAAATATGTTTTGTAAGGTTCAACGGGTTTAGTTGCACTTTATTCTATAATCCATTAAATGTTCATTGAAAACAACCCCACCACATACACACATGCACGCACACACACTCCACCTCAGGGTGTGGAGAAGCCCAGAGATTCATGTCTGTTTGTTTTCTCCCTTCTACAATACCTTGAAGATGACACGCCTTAACTCCTCCACATTTTCTGACATCACATCCGCAAACCTCCAGGAGTTTTAATAGGATTTTAAGTCATAAATGTACCCAGACAGTGTAGTAAAAGAAAATGTCTGCGGGTTTAAAATTTTTTTTTATTTTATTTTTTCACAAATTAAAATCTTAATAGTGTGGCATGTAATTCTTTTCATCCCCCCCTGAGTCGATTAAAATCATCTTCTGCTGCAGTTATAGCTGAAAGTCTTGTGGGCCAGTGGTTCTAACATTTTGGCCAGTCTAAAAATGTTTCTCCATTTTCTATCTGCAAAATGACTGAGCTCACATTCAGTCAGATCTGAAGCACCAGTGAAAAGCAGGAAGCAAATGATTCATTTCTGTTAATATTTTACTTTGGAGCGCTGAGCGAAATCACTTGGATTTATTCATCTAAGAAATGATCTAAAAAAAAAAAAGAGAAATGGGAATTAGACGAGTCAGTAAAAATTTATTATTTTATTTACTGTAAAAAAGTAATAGTATTTCATAAAAAAATACTAGAAGTTGAGATTGTTTACAGCTTACATTCACACTAAAAGTCCTCAATTTGCAGGAAATCAAATCAGTTTTAGATGAAGAAACAAATATTCATGTACATTTGGTCCAAAAGTAAAGAAAAGTGCCTATTTTAAAATCACACTTTGTTTTCTTCTTCTGCCGCTACAGAACAGAGTGATAAAGGGAGTGTATCCTGCGAGCCCGTCGTCGTGGCTCTTTGTTGCCATAGGGATCCTGGCTACCATGTATATGCAGTCTGATCCCAGCATGGGGCTCATCGCAAAGATACAGCAGCATCTTCCTCTGAGGTGAACAGAACCGGCCTGAGTTCGCTTTAACAACCACATCAGAGAAAAGAAACAATATTAAGTGTTGATGTGGAAATATATAGTAGATTATAAACAAACAAAAAAAAACGTACTTGTGTTTTAGATTTTCAATCACATTTTAAGACATAAGTATGGTAAATACAAAACTTTTTTTAAGAAGTTCTTATTGAATCAGTAAGAACATTGATCTTGTGTGAAAATATATTCACGCTCTCTTTGTCTTAAATTTTTCAATCTGTTTGTTCTAAAACGAACAAAACGGACTACATTCGGAAGGAAGCAGCCACTTTTCCACTTGTTTTTTTCTTGTTTGTTTTTGTAAGTCACAATAAATTTCAAGTCTTTCTGTTCAAGGCTAAGTCCTTTTGTTTGTTTTTCTTTAGCAAGAGTTTTGACTAACTATGTAAGTTAGTCAAAAATTCATTTCTGGAATATTAAAACCTCTTTAAAAGATGGTTTTTGTTTGTGAACTTCAGTAAATCTTTCTTTCTCCCCTCTCCTTATTTCCTTGTTTATTTATTTATTTATTTTAAGCTTTTTAAATGATAAAAAATCAGTGCTGACATTGCTCTTTACTCTGAATAGTATCCTATCTGCGCGTTCATTTTAATCACGTATAGAACATTGAAAGTCGACTGCTTCTTTCTACCAGCAGATGGTGCTGTTGCTCTTTCCTAGTCTTACTTCTCCTCAGACGCATCTTACCGATAAAGAGAAATACTTTTTCCCATTGTATTTGTCAGAATGAATTGAAGATCATCTTAGCATTTGTTGTTTCCTTTGTGGTGACATTGGTTCCCGTCTTCCTGTGCAGTCTGCATGTTTCTCTGAGCAGTCAGGGTCAAACCATGGTGTCAGCTCTGGTCTTCAGCACCCTGCTGTGGCTCTCCCTCATCCTCGCCCTGCGCTTCTGCCTCAAACTGCTGCTCTCCTACCACCACTGGATGTTCGAGCAACATGGGAGAGTCTCCAACACCACCAAAGTCTGGGTGGTAAGAGCTGGGCTGTGTCCTGTACATACCAGTGATTGTCACGTATTACTAAATCTAAGCAGATTCTCACTTAAAATCTGTTTTAAGAAAATGTTAGCTTTCTGAAAGTGATACAAAGTATATGTTTTTTGTTCTTCTCAGACACTGATGAGGTTATTTTCAAGAAAGAAGCCTTTGCTGTACAGCTATCAAACCTCCCTTCCTCACCTCCCCGTTCCTCCCATACAGGACACTCTGAGCAAGGTAATTCTTCTTCATCTGTTCTCTCTTCTTCTCTGATTAGTGCTCTCCTGTGACTCTCTGTGAACAACCATGTCTGTGTAGGTTTTGCATTTGTTACTTTCTTCCCACCGTTGAGTCTTCGTCAAGCTGTTACTATTACTGTTCTCTGACAAAACCTTCACAGAACATCAGAATCACAGATATTTACAGATTAGGTAACTTCTGAAGGAAGTCCACGCTTTTTATATGTTTGAATTTTTAAATATGTTTAAAATTTTGAAAAAAGTCTCATCCCTTTCCTTTCACCTTTTGTTTCCGTACCATTAAACATATCAAGAAATGCATTGCAACTATTAAAAACCTGAAAAGGTTTAAGGGATAGATATATGTATAGTAAAACAGCTGTAATACACACAGACACCTCTGGATTAGCCATCCTTTATCGTCACTCCCTGTTTGTCTCTAGTACCTGGAGTCAGTGCGCCCTCTGCTGACGGATCCAGAGTTCCAGCAAATGACTAAGTTGGCCAATGAGTTTGAGTCGACCCTTGGACACCGGCTGCAGCGCTACCTAAAACTCAAAGCCCTGTGGGCCACCAACTATGTAAGTGGATTCCGTCACTAATTAAATATGAAAAATAAAGATGAATGAACTTGCTTCATTTGCTAGCTGTTTCTTACTCAACTTTTTTCTCTGTGTGTGGTGACAGTTTGAGACATTTCTCACTATCTGTTCGTGCTGATTCAGACTTTTTTGCACCAACCTGAACTCTGTCTGTTTCATTTTTTTATTAGTAAGTTTACTAATAAATCATAAGTGAATATATGAGAAGCGTTAGAAGTGGTTGGCTAAGACCAGTTTATTTTGTTCTGTGGGAACTGGAAAGAAGAAGAAAATGATCAGCTGTTCTGTTTGGGTTGCAGGTGAGCGACTGGTGGGAGGAATACGTCTACTTGAGGAGCCGAGGGCCGATAATGGTCAACAGTAATTACTATGGCATGGTAAGAAACTCAACCGGCACTCTATCTCTGTTGACATTCTGCAAGGTATGTTTATAATAGCAGCATAGCACCAGCACATTTCCCAAAAAGGATTTATTAAAAGAGATTTCATTTCTAATTTGAGAGGATCAAAGATAAAAAAAAAAAGCTGAAGTCAGAAATAAAGAAATGGAACGTTATGTTTCTGTTCATGGAGCAATCTGACTAAAGAAAACCGAAATCAGTTTTTACTTTTACAAAAAGAATATTGTATATATTGTCAAGGTGGAATGAAGTATATTGACAAAATAGAGTGCTGTATCATTACAAAGATAATATATCATCTTCTTTTTGCTGTTTTGTTTTTCCTACAAAATACAATGTTTATGTTCTAAACCATTGTTCATATCGACTTGTTATATGTTTATTTTAAATTGTAAAGGAATGAAATAAATCATAGTCATAATTTTTCTTGCTTGTTCACCTCAGGACTTCCTGTATGTGACCCCCACATCAGTTCAGGCGGCGCGAGCTGGAAACACCATCACTGCTCTCCTGCTCTACCGACGCAAAGTAAACAGAGAGGAGCTCACACCGGTGAGGACCTGCACACTGCTGCAGAAAGTGGCTTATTTATGGGATTTAAATACAGCTTGCACATGTCAGCGGTTGGGCAAGTCAGGTTTCCATTTGTTTATTTTAATATATGAAGTTTTATTTTAGCTCTCAAGGTGCCACCACAAGGATGAGGTTTTGAGACCATTGTTTCTGTTAGAGGTGTAGGATTTGTCAGGACATGTAAGAGAGGAGGTGCTATAAAACACTACCGTTAACGCGTAAAGAAAGATCCGTTTTTAACATTATTTGTGTAGCACTACAAGCTGTAACACACAGCAGCCCTCAGTGTGTTTTTCCTCAGAGAATGGAAACCCTAATCTTAACTAGTATCTGAAAGGATGCCAACATTTCCACATCCAGTGTTTTCCTTAACAGACACTGAAAGATCAGAAGGTCAAAACAGAGCAACTGTGCTGTAATGCGATTTAACTCAACTCCAGGTCAGCCATCATTTGAACAAAATGTCCCTAACATGACGCCCAATTGACATCAAACCTTGAAACGTTAAGTGCCGAAGCCTCAAAAGGATGAAATAAAAATCATCCTCCATAGTCTGGCTTTCTCTTTCAGCCTAAATGAAAAGTCATCATCTGGAGAAAATACTGTTTCCTTTAAATATCTTCTGATATCTTTGCTTTTTTCTGAGACTTCATTTTTTTAACTCACTCCTTCTGAAAGTAGCTAGCCTTTAGCCTCCCTTTAGCAGTAACAACTTCCACAGCGAAGAGTGTTGTGAGTACTCAGGTGGGGTTACAAGTGTGGCAGTTGGCCACTTCCAACAATCGAGTCCAACATGAGACTTTTAAGATGTGTGATTTTATTGGGCGCTTACTTAGGAAACGTCACTCAAAGACTCAAAGCGAGAGAAGCATAGAGATTTATAAATAATAAAGGACGTTTGTGTGATTCTGTTTCAGAGTCGTGTTCCGGGCACCGTGATCCCTCTGTGTGCAGCTCAGTGTGAGCGGATGTTCAACACCACGCGAACACCAGGAGTCGAGACTGGTAAGAAACTCTGCATGCTGAGCCCTCCCCTTTACAAACATATAGAGGAAGAAAAAAAATAAGAAAATAATAAATATCGTACCTCTTCCAGATGTGCTCCAACACTGGCAGGACAGCGAGTTTGTGGCGGTGTACCACAGGGGGCGATATTTCCGGCTGTGGGTGTACCGGGCGGGCCGGCTGCTGTCTCCCAGAGAGATCGAATACCAGATACAGAGAATCCTGGATGACTCTTCACCACCGTTTCCTGGAGAGGAGAAACTGGGAGCTCTGACTGCTGGAGACAGGTAGATGCTATCTGCAGTTTTATTCATCAGAGTTTAACTGACTTCAATATCAAGTTACAAAGAACACATGGAATTCTTCCTTTGGCTTTTTCTTCATGTTTTGACAATTCATTTGAGAACTTTTACTGCCTAATATTCAAGAACAGCAGTCCTGACGCTTGATTATGTGTAACATAGGAGGGATCTTCAGCTAAAAAAACATCAACATGAGAAAATCATCAGTACGATGTCGCTGATCTGTTGACAAGTTTTGGTTTAACCGATTAATAATTGGATATCAAAATGTTTTTAATAAAAGATTTGTCTACAGAATTTGAGTCTTAAATTCAAAATGTATATTGTTTTGCACTGTTTTAGCTTAATGGCTGCTCTGAGTGTGTTGTTCTTTTTAGCAAGTGACCAATCCAGTTAGTAATTAATTGATTACTGAATTAGTAGGCGATTATTTCAATAATCAGTTCCTCACGATTAATCGTTCCAGCCCTATTTGTATCCTTTGTGTTTACGAGTGTAATGTGTGTGAACCGGGGATTTAAACAACATCTCAGTGATTATAAGGTGTGTGTCTCCACTCCAAGGATCCCCTGGGCTCAGATGCGGCAGCAGTTCTTCAGGTCAGGCCTCAATAAGAAGTCTCTGGACGCCATCGAGAAGGCGGCGTTCTTCATCACGCTGGACGACGAAGAGCAGGGCATGAAGGGAGACGACCCGGCGGGGAACCTGGACCGCTACGCCAAGTCTTTGCTCCATGGCAAATGTTATGACAGGTGAGACCCAACAAGGGGAAATGACCATCGAGCCAAAATTCTTTTCAAAGAATTTCTAATAACAATAATAATACTGGTTCATGTGAATTTGTCCATATTTCTCATGAAGTGGACACTTGAATTTCTAAGGATTTGACCAACATTCATAATAATACTTACAATATCAAGGTTACAGCTTGACATTTCTATGTGAATCTTACAGTTTTTCTAAGCAAAAATAATTTCCGTGAATTATGACTTTTTTTTATTCCAATAACTTGGTCAAGAAGTCTGTAGTTTTATGGAATTTCATTGAATCATTTCTCTGCTGTCACTGTGCTGCAGTGACTGGTCTACTCTACTCATCAGAGACAATTCTCTGTGTCTGATGATTATAGATTAAGACTGAGGGTGCTTGGAGCTCTTTACAGTGTTTCTGTGAAATCCATTCATCCATCCATTTTTCATACTCCCTTTTCCCTAAGTGGGGTTGGGAGGTGCTGGTGCCTATCCCTAGCTAACGTTCCGGGGGAGAGGCGGGGTCACCCTGGACAGGTCGCCAGTCTGTCGCAGGGCAACACAGAGACAGACAGGACAGACAGCCATGCACACACTCACACCTAGGGATAATTTGGAGAGGCCAATTAACCTGACAGTCATGTTTTTGGACTGTGGGAGGAAGCCGGAGTACCCGGAGAGAACCCACGCACACACAGGGAGAACATGCAAACTCCATGCAGAAAGACCCCGGGCCAGGACTCAAAACCAGAACCTTCTTGCTGCAAGGCAACAGCTCTACCAGCTGCGCCACTGGGCAGCCACAGTGGCGCCGTCCCATACATTACAGCAAATTCTTGATTGATTTCGCCAGCCGTTCATGTCACTGTTAGTCGTCCGGACTCGTCTCTCACTGTAGCATTTTTCTCCTGTTACTTTTTCATTTCCTCTCTTAGGTGGTTTGATAAATCCTTCTCCATCGTGATCTACAAAAACGGGAAGAGTGGCCTGAACGCAGAGCACTCCTGGGCCGATGCGCCGACAGTGGCCCATCTGTGGGAGGTACGCACATCCGTCGCAGCTGTGGCATGCTGGGAAGGTTTTTCTGTATGGGAGCAGTTTAAGACAATTGAAGCCCTGTGGGGAAAAAAAGCCTCACTTCGCTACTTGGCTCACCTAGATGTCACTGTTTTTGCATTTCGTTTTCCCAGTACACTCTGGCTACTGACGCCTTCCAGCTGGGCTACACTGAAGAAGGACACTGTAAGGGAGAGGTGGATCTGTCGCTGCTGCCGCCTCAGAGGCTGGTGTGGGAAATCTCTCCAGAGGTATCCGCTCTTTGTGTCAGATTTCATGTTACAAACCACAAATTTCTATTTATTTTATTCTGACTGTATGTGGCACAGAAGCACAAAGCAGCACATAGTTGTAATGTCGATATAAAACATTCAAAGTGTCATACATGTGTGCTGTATTTGCCCTCTACATGGCTTGTGGCAAACTGCAAACAGGACTTTACAAAATTGAAAATGTCTCTTAAAAAGTACAAACTTTTTTATCCGTAGTTTTAGATAAGTATTAACAAAAAGAGAACTGGGAATATAAAACAATCTTGATTTTCCATTTTGATCGTGATTTGAGTCATCATTTTCCAAATCACATGTTACTCATCAGAACATGTTGGCTTTGATTTTGCCTTTCTATTTACTGATTAAAAGCAAACTCATTCAGAAATTCAAAACTGATATCTAAGCAACTGGATTTTTGGTTTACAGAATAAGACTGCAAAAGCACAAAATCTTACCAGGTATTTTTGGTCTAGTTTCTAGTGAAAATATCTCAGTACACTTGAAATTAGACAAAACTAACTTACAAGGAACTCAGAAGCTTGTTTTAAATCAATAATTCCTTAAATCTGATGAAATCTTTCCAGTTCCATTGGCAGATTATTTCACTTAGGAGAAAATTGTCCTGTTTTAAGTGAAATAATCTGCCAGTGGAAAAAGCTCCTAATTGTATTGGATGGAATCCTGTGAAAACCACTTTGTGTTGCCACAAAATCCCTGTCAGTTTCATCCAAGGTTCTGCTTCTAAAGTCCAAGAAAGTGTTTTCATAGAAAAAGCAGGTATATCCTCCTTTTCCTGTTTAGTAGTCCAGTGCCACATGCTTACTCTCACATCAAGTGCTCTCAAAGTCGATGTCAACTTCATTCCCTTACGATTCTGTTAGCATTGAGGACTTTATTCTATTTAGGCCCATCTTGATCATCCTCCTTCCTTCTGTCAGGTCCAGGCTCAGGTCTGCAGCTCCCTGGCGGTGGCCCAGGCTTTGGCTGACGATGTGGACTGTCACGTCTTCCCCTTCGGGGATTTTGGAAAGGGTCGCATCAAGAAGTGCCGGATCAGCCCCGATGCGTTCATCCAGATCAGCCTGCAGCTGGCCTACTACAGGGTAAATTCATGTTCTGCAGCTACATCCAGGAATTTAGCTAGTTAGTCAGACGTTTCCTGAGTGCTGTGCAAATTAAAACAGAAATGGGAGACTCAACATTAATACGCAGATCCTTCACTCGCCAGAAAAATAGAGACTCTAAAACTAAGAAACTAAAACCCAACAAAAACATTGTCCTGAATTCTGTGTCTGTGGGCTCACTGTATTAAAACTGTTTTCAGTTTTAAACAGATTCTGTTCCAGACTGTTTTTTTTTTTTTTTTATCAAACTCAACTCTTGACTCCAGGACCGCGGCGGTTTCTGCCTGACATACGAGGCGTCCATGACCCGTCTGTTCAGAGAGGGCCGCACGGAGACAGTGAGGTCCTGTTCCAAAGACAGCTGTGCCTTTGTCCAAGCTTTGGAGAGTGGACAAGTAAGCCTTTTTACTGCCTAGAACTGTTTAAGGAGTTTATGTTGGCAGCTGCTCATTTATGGAAGAGGATTATGACTACCGGAAAAAAATATAGAACTCAGATATTTTTTGTCCTTAGAGTTCTGGCTCCTGATCTCAAAAGTTTGGAATCAGAATTCTGACTCTTTTTCTCAGAATTCAGGCATTACAGTCAGAATTCTGAGAAAGAAGAAGTCTGAGTTCTTTTTTTTTTCAGTGGCCCTAATCTTCTTCTGTAGTAATTATAATTGTCTTCCTGCTGTAAAACTGTATCTCAGCCTTTTAATTACGAAATGTTAAATGTTTGGACAGACGGAGGAGGAGTGCAGACGTCTGTTCAGACTGGCTTCAGAGAAACACCAGAACCTTTATCGGATGGCCATGACCGGAGCTGGGATAGACAGACACCTCTTCTGCCTCTATGTGGTCTCTAAATACTTAGGAGTAGACTCTCCTTTTTTGCACAAGGTACTTATTTGTTAATGAACATTTTAACCATTTGTTAAATGTTAGATATTATTCATTAATTATGTATCATCCTCCTTATAGTTTCACATAAGTTTCTGCTGGGTTATTTCATGAAACCTCAATGAAATACATTGAGGTTGGTGGTTGTAGTGTGATTTAAAAGGAGTCCAACCTTTGACCTCCTCAGTTAGAATACTGTTTTTAAGGACATTGATTTTTTTTATTTTACTTCAAATTGAATTTTTAAGTATGAGCTACAACATTCTTTAAATATCCATGACCCAGTATTAAGTTCTCATGCATGTGTGTCTCACCGAACAATAACAAAGCATAACTCCCACCATATCTCTGGTCCAGGTTCTGTCAGAACCTTGGCGTCTCTCCACCAGTCAGACCCCGGTCCAGCAGCTGGAGCTGTTTGATCTGAAGAACAACCCAGATTACATTTCACTTGGAGGAGGATTTGGACCTGTAAGCACACACAGTCCTTGGACTGTCAATTTGAATGTCTTCAGATAGCCCCTGTATAAATCTACATGAATACAGTTGTTTGTGGAAGAGCCAGCAGTGCTGGATCTGTTGGACCTCAGTATAGCATTTGACACTGTGGACCATGACATATCTTCAGTATTGAAGCAACTGAAGAGTTGGATAGGACTCAGTTTGTTCCAGTCTTACAGACTTTGCGTCAACAGCTAACTTCTCAAAGAAGTGGACAAAAGTCAAATGTGGGGTACCCCAGGGTTAAATTCTAGGGTCCCTCTTATTCAATATCGATATGTTCCCACTAACTCTCGTTGTAATAGGAAATATGATTACCATAACTACGTAGATGATGCACAGCTTTACATTATGATGTCTTCAGGTGACTTAGAACAATCCGATCACTGAACAGATGCTTAGTACAGATAAATGTGTGGATGTGCCATAACCTTCCCCAGCTGAATAGAAACAAAACTGAAGTTATTACCTTTGACCTAAAGAGGAACGACACACAGCTTCAGTTATTACAGCTGGAAACTAGCAAAACTCTGACCTGAACCTTCAGAGCCACATAAAGATAGTTACAAAGTCGGCCTTCTATCACCTGAATAACATTTCCAGGATTAGAGGACTAATGACTCAGTAAGATCTAAAGAAACGTATCCAGGTGTTTATCTTTTGTCACATTAATTACTGCAACGTCTTCACAGGTCTGGCTAAAATATCAAGCCTCCAGCTGCAGCCAATCCAGAACACTGCTGCTGGAGTTCTGACTAAAACCAGGAAGATAGAGAACATCACCCAGTTCTAAAGTACTTCCACTGAGAGAATAGACTTTAAAATACTGCTTGTTTATAAATCACTGAGTGGCTTTGTACCACAATACATTAAAGATGTGCGTGATAGGTTCAACAGCTTAGAAATGGAGCAGAGCAACAATGACAAGGACAAAAAAGTGGAAAAAAAATTATTTAAACATAACAAATAGCAATTATCTTCTTTAAAATGCCTGAATCCATCTCAGGCATCTTTTTTTACATGTAGATTTATCCTGTTTGTTTTAAGAAACAGCAACAAAAAAAGAATAAACTGCACAAACACAACAAAGTGAAAAACACTGAAAAACTGTGAAACAAAAACACACTAATGCAGGATTTATATCCCACCAGGTTGCAGATGATGGTTATGGGGTGTCATACATCATTGTCGGAGAGGACCTCATAAACTTCCACGTATCATCGAAGCACTCCTGCAGTGAGACTGTAAGTAAAGCATCCTCACTTCTGGATAGTGTTCAGGTTTAGTCCTCATACACACAGCAGCATTTAGTTGGAAGTGCCGTTTCATCATTTACACCACAGGAGAGTCATCCTGTCATTTCAGCTTTCCAAGAATCTATTTGATCCTAAACCACAAAATCCAAATAGAACAATCTGGACTCCTTCCCTGTTTGCACTTCCCCGTTCGCACATGTGTTATTTGATGTTCTGCAGTCATGGGAATAAAACTGTTAAAGGTTATTTTTCCAGTCTTAATATATTACTAACAGCAACAGATGTCGCGTTGACGGAATATTTCCCATGCTTTTTGGAACACAGCAGACGGGTCAGGAGATTTGGACGTTTCCAGGTTCCAAAACTACATCCGACCCTCAGAACATCTGACAGAACTCGGATCATTCCACCAACGTAGAATGAGTTCGGAAAAACTGTAAACCAGATCTGCAACTAACGATTGTTATTGTTATTAATTATTGATTAATCCATCAATTATTTTGACAATTAATTCAGATGAAAAAAATGTGCACATTCTGCCGATTGTTCGTTTTAGCCTTTTATGCAAAATTAGAAACACATTAAAATATACAAATAAATAAATCATTTATTTTTAGATAAAAAAATTTACTTTTTTTGCCTAAATTGCAACAGCATTCAGTGAACACTTGATTGTTTGTAATAAATGATGCATCTGCAGCTCAGAAATACTTCTATTATAAATCTGTTTGACATAACATCAGTAGAGTCTGGTGTTAAAACAATCTGCCTTTTGGGTTAACCAATTAATAATTGCACAGCAAAATGTGCTTAATGGGAGATTTGTTTTTTTACAGAATTTGAGTCAGGTTAAACTAAAACTGCCACTCAAGCAGTACTGTTGTCTAGTTTAGGCTTAATTACTGTTTAGAGAATGTTGTTCTTTCAGCGAGTGGCCTTTTTTGAGTCTTTATACTCTAGTTAACGATTAATCTATTACTATTGCGATTATTTTAGTAATCTATTCATCAGGATTAATCTGATTCATCGTCTCAGCCCTGCTGTCTAACAAGACAATTCTGGCCTACACAGTGTTGGTTCATCAAGTAAAGTCTGAATAAAACACATTGAAGTCTGTGGTTGTAAAGCAACAAAATGTGAAAAAAGTTTTAGGAGCATGAATATTTACAGTATGTATATATTTACGCTATTATTTTTCCCTTTCCTCGTTTCTTTATCTGTGCTTCTGCAGGACTCCCACAGGTTTGGTGCGCAGATCCAAAAAGCCCTTAATGACATCATGGCTCTGCTGTCAGCTGATGCTAAAAGCTCCTCCTCCTCCAGAGGCTCCAACCAACCGCAGACCAAGAAGCTCCTCTAACTCTTGTTAGCCTTGTGACCTCACAGTCCAAAAGCTGTGATGGAACCAAATCAAGGTAATATCAGGCATCACATCCTGATGATAAACAATACCACAGAAATGAGGTGTTGTCATTGACAAAACATTAGATTAATAAAAAGGTTATTTTTCTCCTGTATAACTCTGAAAGAACAAACAACAGGCCTACAGGCTGTTTTTATTTTTATTTTAAATGTCTGGTTTTAGACAACTACTAGGTACTAGGTACCAGCAAAAAGCCCTCTCCTTTCTTTAACATTAGAAATATACCAAGCTAATGCTAGCTCTCATGTTAGCTATGCTCACTGCTCAGGAATTTTGCTGTTTCTGCCTTTAACTCCTAAATCTGGTGATGCTGCGACATGACAACTTTTTAAGCACGCCTGAAAGTGGCTCATGTCTAAGCAAGAGTCAGATGAGCAAAGAGGATTTTCACCAGGGAGAAATCAAATTGAGAATGCAACCGCAGGCGCTACTAGTACGTCTTCACAAGCGCTAATCAGGGAACAATAGACTCACCTGCTGCCTTGTTAGGTCTTCCTTGGATGTAGTGGTTTAGATCTTTTGGAATCTCTTTCCTGCCTCCTTCTTACACGCTAATAGTGTTTCAACAAGTCATCCTATTCCTTGTGATTGGTTCATTTACTATTTGTGTAGGGATGCAACTAATAATGATTTAGTTATAGATAAATCTATGGATTTTTCTGATGATCAATTGACTAAAAGGCAACAGGCACATTCTGCATTTTTCATCGACGTCTTTTTTTATGCAACATTAAAGGATGCAAACAAACAGATAATTAAAATTATTTTTGTAATTAAGAAACTAAACTTTTTATGACCTAAAATGCAGTGACAGCATACCTTCAGCTTGATCATGTGTAGTAAAGGAAGCAACTGCTACTAATTGATTCTTCTAACTACAACAATTTTTTTCAATTCATAATTGGATATCAAAAGGTGGTTAATTGGTGATGTATTTTTTTCAGAAGTTGAATCAGGTGAAGCCAATACTGCCACTTGAGGGATTCTGTATAGAGCAGACACATAACGTTTTATCTTTATCTTAAATGCAAAGTCTATATTTTTCTATGGTATTTTTTGTGGCTTAATTACTGCTTTGAGCATTGCTCTTTAAGCCTTTTTTTAAAATTCAGTTTTATTCAGTTACTAAATTAGATGGCAATTATTTCAACAATTAACTAATCATGTTCTAATTCTGCCTGTTAACACACATTTGAACAGGTGTAGCTAATCACGCAGGAGTTGAATGCATATTAATGACATAGACACTGCTAGCATATCTCACCAGTTTATAGCTGCCATTGTTCCATTATGAAGTAAGATCAGATCACTGCCAGGGTGATCTGATGTAATCAGTTAAAGCTGCACAGTGATAGGAAATCAAGCAGTAATGATGTCAGTTGTGATAAATGAATCTCTGCTTCCTACCCTCTCCTACCTGTCGCCTCTTGGTCACCTGCTCTATGCAACAAGCTGAAAATGTTACTGGGATGCAAAGAGTCAAGTCCTGAATATAAACCCAACATCTCTTGCTTTCTAAACACTGCTTTGTGATACCCTTACTGTCCACATTTTCCCAAGGACACAATCTCTGCTGCATGTCGTCAAACATCCAAATAAACCAGGATGTTCAGCTTGATGGCTCTTGGAAATTTGAACATCTTTTCATGTATATTTTCTCAGAGTCTAAAATATTTTTAGGACAGTATTTGGAGGCCACTTCTTGGGAAGTTAGCGTTCAGCAGCAAAGAGGGACAGATGTCTGACAGGAAGCCGAAAACGTTCAGAATGCTGGGCCACAGTTCACAGTCATGTGCAGTATGATGGAGGAGTTTGTTAAAAGGGACGACTCGCATGTCACCATTTAAGTTTTCCATTTCACGTCACCGCTTGTGTCTCAAGAAGAAATATTTGAATCACCTCCTCGAGGGCCTCAACCCTCAGGTTTGTAAGCAGAGTTCTTAATCCAGAAAATGTAAATATTGTATATATCAAATCATAAACAGATGAGGAGAAATTTGTCGGAGCCCATAACAAATAAATGTAAAAAACAAAATATTTTATGTGCTGCAATCCAACCTTCAGTAAAACCAAACAGGTGGTGTCTGGGTACGTTACCAATTATACTGAGCTGTTTATGGCATAGAGGTTAGCAAGAAGGGAAAGACAAACACTTTTTCAAATGTGTTTTGTCTGTGATTTGTATAATAAAGATGTAGATATAATACTAGTTATGTAGAAGATGTGTCGGTAGTAGAAGTAGATGATTTAATACACATTTTTTTATTGCTCTCATTTAATGGTTTGCTTTTTTGCGTAAAGCCCATGAATTCCCTTACTGTCTCACCTCAACTCCACCCGAGTCGTCGCTCTCGCATCGCAGTGGTTCTCATACTTAATTTCAGTCTCCTGTTAACCACAGGCAGCTCCGCTTCGCCAAATGAAACCTACTCTTTAATACTCTTGAACACAAGAAGGCGTATGAACATGTCAGGGATTCCAGACCTGGCAACAAACCTGCTGCCTGGAGAGGCAAAACCCTTGTGCCTGTGTGAAAATGTTTACTCTGCTCAACAGTATCAATGCAAATGAATGAATCAATGCAAACCCAGTGGGAAACCTCTTACAATAAGATTATGTTTCAATGAGAACTTGCTACACTTTGGCCAGTTTGCTGCTATTTGTTACGTCAGAATTTGTAACTTGTCTTGTAATGCGGTGGGAAAACGACTTCATCCCAGCTACATAAGTCTGCTTCATGTTTTAAGTCGTTGATGCATGAACTATTTAGTAACTAAACACATACAGGTTTCTTCTGTCTCAGATTATGCTTCCATGAAGTCATAAAACATCTCGCCATTCACTTTGTTTCCATTATAAATGTGAGCAAAACTTTGACAATATTCCACTTGTGTCAAAAAACACATTTTTGTAATTGTGTTTTTTTTAAAAATAAGAAATGTAATTAAAATCACATGTGAATAAGTTTGTTCTTGCTATGAGTCAGTAAAAACCATCCTGTTGTCTTCTTTTTGGTTTATGCTAGTAGTAATGTCATGATGTCGATCATGTGACTCGGATGATGGGAAAAAATTGTTTGTATTACGGTTTTACAAAATAAACCGATATTGATACAACCGGGGGAAAAAACACCTTATTCTAGCACAAAAGTGTTTTAGTGAAAAACTTTATGAAAAATGTTCATAATTTCAATTTGTGTAGTTTCACAGCTGGTCTCAGACACATTCATACCTGGTGTAAGGAATGTTTATATATTTTGTGGGGAGGTTGGGGGGGGACTATGGATGGTTGGAATGTCTGTAATCCGTACCCTGCAAATTTAGTTTCCCACCAAAACCGATGTTGAAAATATTCTAAAACTGCCACCTCAGCACATTGCTTCTCAGTAGCTTGAATATATTTTATCAGTGAAAACCCTGAGGAATCCCACTGGGTACCTTTAGTTGTTGTGTTTGTTGATACCTGCGTTCTTTTACTCGTACAACTGCTTCTTTACCGTAGCTACAGCTCTGCTTGTTCTGCTCAACACAAAACAGCATTTGTGTGTCAGACGGCTTGAACAGCTGAGAACACAAAAGACTTTTTCCCGACTTTGCCTTCCAAATTTTGCTCAGCAAATACTTGATGGCTCTTCAAAAGAAGAGTCTTATCTGTAAGAGTTCCTGATAGCATTGACACAATTGTTACCTTGTTATGGCTTCAGTCTCTGTTAAATCAAGATCTCCAACAAACGCGGCTCCCTCACAGTCCAGCACCTGTTTCTGTCAAATATTTTTTATTCATATGGTGCAAAAAGCTGTTTGTTTTCTACCATCTGACTGAAGTATATTTTGTTTGTTTTTCTCTGTGTCCCCTGACAAAAGCAGATGTGTTGAGTTTGATTTTGTACTTTATTTCTAAACCGTATTGAAGCATCAGTTTGGAACTTTGTGATGGTTTTTGGTTTGTGTTAAAATAAATTGTTTACTGACAAAGTTCTGTGTCTTTTGTCTTTTTTGGTAAGATGTACAACCTCGATCATGTGGAGGGATTTCTGTCAAATTGTGGGAACTCTTTTGTTCAAGTTTCTCTATTTGATTATACGGATACACATTGAAGTATTTCTGTAGCCTTTCTAAATCCCCATCTCCACTGTACTTTATTTTACAGTGGAGCTGTAACCAAAAGGAGAAGTTTGAAAGCAAAGTCTATTACTTGTAATAAAGTAAAGGGTAAATAAAATTAGGGAACGCAGTCTATTCCTTATGAAGTGGTTTAAAGTCTTTGAACCACTTTATTCTGGTTTGTATGTCAACTATCTCCTGCTCATCCACCAGATCCCTGGAACTCTCTCGCAGTCTTAGCACAATGCTTAGAAAGCGCGAAGGATGTCATGGTTAGACAATGTGAAAGCGATGGGGGTGTCCCATCAGTTCCCTGAAAACACAAAAAAAAAGACTTGGAAAAGTGCACGTAAAAAAACTCACGAGGTTCATTGCAGAAAAGTAAAAGGGAACAAAACCCTTCCGCTTTGTTTCCCTTTGCTTGTGTTTCTTAGTTCCTCTACTTGAGTAGGTTCCCCTTTTGAACCAACTCAAGTTTCCCTCCAGTCAGTTATTTTGTTAATTAAGGTTTATTTCCTCTTATGAATGCAGTTTGTGAATACAAAGAAGTGATTATGTAACACAGACATAAAATAATATACAGACAATGAATCCCTGCAAAGGTACTCCCATTTAGCCCACCCGTCCCTGCAGGTCTGCATTTCTATCCCTGACAGAAACAGAGCACATTTTACAAGAGTGAATTCATCTGAAGCATTATTGTATATTTTGAAATGAGTCAAGAAAGGGCCCTCATGCTTTTTCTAATTTACCAGCCGTGTTGAAGAGAGCGTCTAATTCTTTCCAGTTTCAAACCCGACATAACGTCACATAACCACTGCTTGTGAGTTGAAGGAGCAGCACCTCTCCACCTGGTCAGAACTGTACGCCTCGCTAATACTCAGTTATTTTGAAATCAACTTAATGTCAGTACTGTAGCAGCAGTAGAAGCTAATACACCATGTTCTGAGTTTCGTACTTCTCCAACATATTCGCCCAGCAGTTTATCATGTCATATCTTGGGTTGTTTAGTTAGGTTTTGGGTTCTGTTTGTGTTTCTTAGTTCCTCTTTTATTTAGATCAGCTATGTTTTGGTTTCACTTTAGTTCAGTGTTTCTTAGTGTTCCTAGTTATGTTTATTTCTTCTAGTTATTCTTAGTTACTCTTTAATTATTTGTTGTGTGCATAATTCTCTTCTATTCTCCTGTTCCGCTCCTCTACCCCCTGTGCCTCTCTCTCACTTCCTCTCTCCCTCCACTCACACCTGTAATCAATCCTGAGCTTAGGTCTTTTATACTCCCCAGTATTTAAGCCTCTCATTCTCACTCCCTCCCTGCCTGATCCTTTCGTTTGCTCCTCGTTCTTCCCTGTAGTCTCCAGCTGCTGGTTTCCTTCTTGTGTAGTTTTGGTTTTCGTTCTGTCTCCTTGTTTCCTCATGGATTTTCCCCTTTTGTCAAATGCCCCTTGTCTATGGCATTTGACAAGGGGCAAATGCCATAGAGAAAACAATAGCATTGTTTTGTCAAAACAAGGGGGATTTGACAAATGCCCATTGTTTTGTCAAAACAAGGGGGATTTGACAAATGCCCCTTGTTTTGTTTTTTTCTGGACAGTGTGCAGCTGGCTCCACCAGAGCTCTCACAGCATCACACGCTTCTTAAAAAGTTTGTGACATTCCAACGTGTTGAATCCATTGCTCTTCTGTAAAATCTCCACAATTCACCCTAAGCTGTGCACATGTAGCTGCTCCCAAGCATAAAGGGCATAGGTCACACAATAACTATGCATGAGTTATCGTGTGAACAAGCTTACTTGCGTGTGATTTTAATTTAATTTCTTTAATGGAATAACTGCAATTGCTGATTTGTGTTTTTTCAACATTTGCAGAATCCTGACAAATAATATATATTTGCATTGAAAACACGGTTCGTGTTGTCGTCAACATCCTTGGACATTTAGTTGAGGCGTCTGGATCACAGCACCAATTTGTAATGGGGAAAAAAATATTAAAGCACTGTTATAGTAAAAATCACTCAGTCAGAGTCAGATACTCACAAATGTTTGTTTCACAGATTTTTACTTAATCAGAAGAAGAAGTGCAAAGAGTTACAGAGTGTAGGTCAGCATATGTCTTTTTGCTGCCCTGCAAAAACATCAGCAAGATGGTTTAGCAGGAAACCATCTCATAAGCAGGAAATTAACTTTTGAACTTAGTTTTCTAAACATTGCAGATGTTACAGTCATTGGTTTTACTTCAATCATCAAATATGTTGGAAACCATCAATTAAGTCTGGTAATAAAATGTCAAAGCAAAATAAAGGAAAACAACCATAGAATGATGTAATCATTAAATGCAAAATTATTCGTAATAATAAAAGCAACATGGGTAAATGAATACATGGATTGATAAATATCAAACAATGAATATAAATAATATAAAGATAACACATAATGCAATGAGAAAATATGTAATTGAAAATGATAATGTTTCCAATGGAAAATAGTTTTTATTAAAAAGAATAAAAACCCATTCAACTTAAACGTTGACCGTATTTGTCAAAGTTTGTACATATAAAATGTATTATAAACATATCGCTATGCAAGACTGGCTCTATAGAGAAAGTAAAAATTAAATGTAAACATCTAAGACATATGCTCAGAAAGATAGACATTAAATCTTATATGAATCTGAAGAGAACTACAGACATTGACTGAGTTATAACATTTGAGAAGTTGAGCATCTTCATTAAACAAAAACAAGAGTTAACATGTTTTCAATTAAGAACTTCAGACATAAAAGTACAATATTAAAACTTAAACTGGAACATTACAAAAACATGCACTGTGACATGAACTGAACATGATGATAGACATCTATGCACACATAAAAAGAAGAGTAGATTATTCTGAGGCAGCCCAGTGTTGAATGATAATTTTTATTCAGCAAAGTCCTCAATTTCTTTGGTGTTCTACAGAAGAGGGGGTAAGTATGTGATTTGTTGTTGTTTTAGACCACGTCTGATCTCAAGATAATGGCTAATCCCTTCACTAATTACTCCAAATTTGCTCAGTCAAATATCTTGAACATTATTTTGATCACAACTGCAATCATTCTTTTATTTTCTGTCAGAACTGAATCCTGTTCAGTTTGGAAATTACAAAAAGAAATACGCCTCCTCAAGAAAAGAAATTTAAAGCTAAATCTCCAAAGCTAGAAAGTATGTAATAACTTCTAAATCATGTCTTTAACTTTCTTTAATCATTAGCCTTGACTCTTAGCTGCTTATCCAGGTTCAGTTTGCAGGTTACTGGTCTTTCTGTGCATGTTTCTAGTTTTCGTACTGGATGTCGTATGCAAGTGGTCCGTTGATGGCAAACCCAATGTAGAAAGAAACCTTTTCTGTACTGAAGCCACTTCTTATTCCACTGATCCGTGCTGGACGTACTGGGATTTTTTGTTTGCCATAGTTGGCGTAAACCTCCCCCTGTTGAATGGTTCCGTTCACTCTGTAAAGCCGGTTGCTTATCGATTCTTTTTTAAATATGTCTCCGTCTCTCCAAAGTTGTGCTAAGGCATCTCGATTCATCTTCTTCAGAAAACTCTTGTCCAGTGAGGGTTTTGAAACCAGCCTCTTCAGTCCTTCTCCTTTACCCAAGTAAAAGTAAGCAACGGTGCTCCTCTTTTGAAGAAACTTGGATAAGTGCTTATGAGAAGACTGTCGAATTGCAGTTACATATTTTGCTATATCTGTATTTTCTTCTGAAGGACTTGGCCAGAATAGCAGCAGAGCCAGAAAATATGGATCTGGGAAAGGATGTCGAAGTCCTACTTCTTGCAGAATGTCATGAAGAAGAGTACAGAGGTCACTGTATTTCTTTACATGTTTAGATTTTGCATTTAGATGGTAAAGATTTATGTTTGACATAATGTAGTTGATTTTTATTTTGGATTGGTTTCTCTCATGGGCCATGTTTTCCAATAAAAGTGAGTAGCATTCAGTGATCTGCTCTGTCTCTTCAGCAAGCTTATCCAAATACTGAAGTATTCCAGAGAAAGTATCTGCTTGACGCCTCTCCAGAAATCTTTTACGTTCTTCAATATTCAATATCAGGTTGAGGTTGGTTTTGATTTGTTGTTCTTTTCTTCTTTCATCTGGAGTGGGACAGAAAAGATCTACATACTCTTTAAAAAGGTCACTTACTGTCCTGTGGTCGGTTTTGTCTTGCTCAGAGTTCTGTTTGATGTAGGCAAAATAAGAGTCCAGTAAATCAAACTTTTCTTTGATGTCAGTTTTAAGTTTTACAAGAAATGTCTCATGTTCTCTGATGATCTCAACATACCTGTTGTTGATGTCTGTGTTTTCTCTGTAAACACTGCTGATTGGCATTGATTTGTTAAGAAAACTTCTCAAGTAGTCTTTTTTAGAACGATCATGTTTTTCAATGAACGGTAACCTGCTCAGTATTTCAAAGATCTGGAAAGAGATTTCCAGCATTCTCACATGACCCTGAACATTGTACCATTTTCTGGGATTGTCCTCTGATTCATCATCAGCTGCTTCTTCTTCTCTTTCATTCTCAAAATTTGACAGTTCCTGAGCTCTTTGGAAAGCTTTCCACCCATTAATGGCTATTTCAATGTTTTTGTGCAAATCTTCTGGGTTGTGTGTGTTCTGCTTTTCTCTTTCAATGTTAGACCTCAGATTGCTTTTGTGGATTTGTCCGATTGTATCAAAGTTGTAGGGATTATTTTTAATGTTCTTAGCTTTCTCTGCCCATTTTAAGGCCTCTGGAAAGTCATGAACATTGATGTACAAATATCTTTGCACATATTTTGTGATTTACCACAAAATATTTTAAAACAATTTAAAACATTTTAAATTGTGAATTGTGAATCTTTAGCTTCTGTTTAGAAAATGCATACAAGGCTCATGTAAGTCGCCCATAAGTTACCTACCTGTGCTTCGTTCCAGCTGAAGAGCAAGTTCATGCTGCCCAATCTCTTTCAGAATATTTATTGTCACACGTAAAGCCTCCTGAGTCCCAAAATGGTTGGTCAATAACTGGGCAGTGTCTACTCTGTCTTTGTTCTCAAGAGTCCCTACAGGAATAGAGTTATTCTGATCGTTTTTGTATTCTAATAGATGGAATTGAAAGTTTTTAAAGTCCTCCCCCTTTAGGTTTTCCAAGAAGTTCTTGATCATCACAGTGCTCTTTGATGACTCTGGCTGGAGTTTGACCTGGATAGGAAGAAAGAGGCACCATAAGTTGAGCACGATGTCATATGCAGCCATGTTTAAAATTATGAACCAGATCAATCATCATTTTTGCTAGAAAATAAATTCATACATGGCAAATAACTTATAAAATAGGTATAATACAGTAATAGTTAAGACAAACATGCTTCTGATTTTGTGTCAGTTCTCATTCATTGATGGTAAGACAGAAATAAGTATTTTGTTCTTTCAATTTTAGCATCAGACTGTACACAACATGTAACACTATATGCATCCAGAAGCCTACATACAGATGAAACACAACATATAATACACACAGCACTTTTATCCTATTTGGGAATTAATTTTATTTAACAGACTTTCAGACTATAGATGAAAATTTTGAATAATGCCTTGGAGTCTATCTTTCCAGAATGTATGCATCTGTAGATTGTAATATTTGTTATTCTACCTGGGACCAAACCTCACGCAGCCTTGTTTATCTAAGATACAAAGTCAAAAACATTTGGGTTAATCAAGATGTATGCAACCAGAGCAGAGAGCGCTCGCTCCACCAGATCTCTGTACTCAGTTTCTTGTTCCTCTCTGATACACTCGACAACTGCAGAGTCACCTGAGTATTTCTGTAGACGGCAGAAGTCTGACTTGTACTGGAAGTCTAAAGTGTAAGACTTGAGACTTACACAGTGAAAAGGAATGGTGAAATTATATTTCTTTCACTGGCTCTTTCCATTGCTACCCATCATCTCCTTTGTCTTCTGTTGCAATGCTTCTGCTCTCCACCTGCTTCTGATTTTGGAAGTCTTCCATTTTGGTTGAATAACCTGTTGAGTTCATTCCAACTCCAAACTGCATTTTGGTCTAACCACAAGACCACACCTCATCACACCTTATACTGTGTCTGAGCTAGCATTGATGTATGTTTAGCAGACCGCAACTGAAAAGATGAATTATTTGTAACTTTACCTCTGCAGTTTTGTGTGTCGCTCCCAAAGCTTCCCGTTTTGTTGTCTCCACTTCATTTTGTGTTGAAGTCTTTTCAGAGGGAGGTTGAGATTCAGTTTTCTTCTTTGTCTCTGGTTGTGTATTTCCTAGAGTTTGAGGCAGGCTAACATCATCTCCTTCTTTCTGGCTCATTAGTGACTCAAGGCTTGGTTCTGGTCTGTCATTCAGCTTTTTCAGTTCTGCTAGAATCTTCACAGCAGGGCCACTTTTTATGTCTAAATCCAGAAAGTCCTGCTTCTTGAAGCAAACCAGACAATC
Source organism: Phalloptychus januarius (assembly GCA_902982915.1). Taxonomy (NCBI): domain Eukaryota; kingdom Metazoa; phylum Chordata; class Actinopteri; order Cyprinodontiformes; family Poeciliidae; genus Phalloptychus; species Phalloptychus januarius. Next base: position 1,883,573 of record CADWAE010000476.1, read on the forward strand.
CCCAGAAACATCTTCCTCCAGAAGCTTTTCCACGTATTTTCCGTCAAGCTTTACATGTTGTAGGAACTACTGGCTCACCTGCTCCTTGGTCCATGTGCTTACATATGCAGGATATTGTGACTCATTACGTGATCCCTCAGTCACACTTTTCACATAACAAAAGATCTTCACAGCAGGACCATATTTGATCCCTAAATCCAGAATGTCTGTCTTTTCAAAGGAGACTAAAAATTCCCCTGAAATCTCTTCTTTAATGAATTTATCAGCAAAACTCTGAGAAATGTTGACTTCTGTTATAAGCCAGCGATGAACATCTTCCTGGCTCCAAGACTCAATTTCTGATTGGCTCATTTTGAACCTGAAAAGAAATTTATATTTATGACAGGCAAAGAAATAGATATTAAAATGTGCAAGGAACAAAAAACGAGGAAACACTGGGGTTCTACACTGCAGTGCATACATATATATATATACATATACTTACATATATACATCTATAAAATCGCAAAATCCAACATTCTTACATTGTTGACATAAATTTGTCGTGGTTCTATGATTGCTACACTGCCAAACAGAACAGGTCTGTTCTCTGTTTGCTAATGGGAACTATAAGTTGGTGTAAGATACTTATTTAAAAAAAAGGTTTAGTTTAACCCACCTGAATCCACTCACCTGTGTTCTTCCTCTTAAAGCACAAGACAAGTCTGACTGCCTAAACATGAAACCACACCTTTAGGAACGAAATCAGTTCAGGACGTCATCATTTCACCTGCACAACCAATAAATCAGCAAGAAACAACGCCCATCAGACCTAGCAACTTTCAATATCTCAGGAAACGATAGCATTTAATCAGCTGAGGCACATGTTTTTAAGATTTGGCTCTGTAAAACTGACCTACAAACACAACTACTTTTTTAAACTTCTATGAAGTGAAGCACACTGACTCAAATCTCTTCCTATTTGTTTTCCATGATGAATTTGTTTGCAGAGTGATGTTTGATCAGCAAATACCAGAGGTGGGACCAAGTCACTGTGTTGCAAGAATCAAATAAGTCTCAAGTCTTCGTCCTCAAGTCAGAGTCAAGTCTCAAGTATAGACGGTCAAGTCAAGTTAGGCAAAAGTCGAGTCAAGTCTCAAGTCGGGAGCTTGGAATTTCAAGTCCAAGCTCCTTTTGAGTCGTTTTTTTTTTTTTTCTGTTTTTTTAAACAATGTTTCAATTATACTAAATGTAAAAAATAGACCATGTGTTCTTTTTAAAATCAAACATCCAATGCACTCATTGCAAATAAAGGACAGTGGTTTTGAATTTGGATGTGATGGTAAAATAAATATCTGTCAGTCCAAATGGAGTTAAATCTACAAACAATTTCACATCTCAGTGTTGATAAAAACATGTTGTGTGAATCAAGCTGGCCAGAATCACTAACCAAGACACAAAATAATGTGCAGCATTAGCATCCAGAATAACTCAGAACTACTCCACAGCGTTATGTTCAAGATCCTTACAATTGTACAATTTTTGATTTGTTTTTCTAGTAAAATTATACCACTTGGAGATGGTATTTCAACGACCATCACGCTTCCATTTGAAGACTTAGAGCTAAAAAACAGTAGACTTAATGCACTGACTGCAGTAAACAATCTAATTATTGTCAATATAAGTTCCCAACATAGATGTCTTCAAATGCACCCAGACCTGTCAAGTTGGAAGTTGTATCTCTATCTGAGATCCTGGTCTGGCAGATTTTGCATGTTTCACTCCGTTTTTAGTTGGATATTTCATGATTAATGAACCCAACAGAAATTACTCACACGAGTTTTTTCGTCTCTCGTTTTTCCCCCCATTATTTTTAAATCCCGTTAATTTGATTGGTTGCTCTGCAGCTTACGCATACATATGCATACATAAACACACTCCGTACATATGCAGAGGGACGGTCTGTTCATACGGAATGAGTGAAATGAATTAATGGGGCCACTTTATAAATAATGTTTTACATGTTAAGACTCTGAATAAAATATCAAGTCTTTTCAAGTAAACAGTTCAAATCAAGTCCCAAGTCAGTGGTGTGAAAGTCAAAGTCAAGTCCGAGTCTTTGAACATTTTTTCAAGTCAAGTCTCAATTTTAATGACTCGAGTCCAAGCCATGTGACACGAGTCCAGAACCTCTGCCATGTTAAACAGGTTTTTAGGACTTACTTCTTTCACCTCTGGAATATAACCAGTGAAAATAATCCAAATGATAACTACCAGCTATTATTCCTTGGATAATGTTGACTGTATTCCTTGTTAAGTTCATTTTGAGAGATTGGAACATAAATTAATTTGATGTTCCCAAAAAAAAAACAGTGGATTTCTATCTCAACAGATGACAATATAATGTTTCAACAGGATGTTGGAAATGAAATTTAGGGAAGTTTTTTTTCTATGAGAAAAATATAAGTACTCTTCACTGTTGATCTGTAGAATGACCTCATCAGCCTTGGATTCAAGTGGGTTTTGCTTAGAATCTACAAGATGCTGGTGTCATGAATTGTTAGATGATGGTGAGGTAGACGCGGTGGAAGTGAGAGAAATGATGGTTTAATGATGGAAAACACAATACACAATCCAGGCAACACAGGCGAGCAGAGGCAAGGAGCTCAAACGCTGGTACCAACTTGTCAGGTTTAGACTTCCTGAAGACACTTTGAAACACACAAAGAGAGAGACAAGTGATTATATTTTATTCATTTGAGGAGAGAAAAGGTGGAGAGAGCCTTCAGTTACAATCTCCAAACTTGCTCTTTGATTCCTCTTTGATTGCAAATGGGAGTTCCCTAGTTACAACTTATGCTAATTCACACAGGAAGGGGGAAAAAAATCATAGGGTTGTAAATCTGTACAATTCAATGGAACCCCCCATCTTCCTGTAAGGCCTTAAGGTCTGGTCCTGTTCCTCCAGGTCACAACCATTAGGCCTTTATCTATTTAATCAAGTATTTTCGCAGTTTGTCTCCAAGGGTCTGGCTTCTTCTTTGTTTATTCTACCAGTTTTACGACGTCTGCAAACACATTCCTTTCACAGCACAAGTTTGAGACAAACAAAAGAATGCTGTAGACTTTAGACTTTAGAGACATATAAAATAAATGTAAAAGATATCTTATTCACAACTGGTTACATATTTCACAGGTGACTCACACTGGAAGCAACTGGCATAGGGCAAAGACACATGACACAACATATGACAAGGGACTCAAGAGGGAAACACAGACACAGGTGGGATTAAATACACCAGGGAGTGACTAAGGTGAAACAAGAGACAGCTGGAGACAATCAAGGGACAGACGGGACAACACGGGGACAAAACTGAACACAGAAACCTCAACCAACCAGAAACCTCAACCAAATCCTCACTAGTGTGCTTTTCTGACATTCTTAAGTGCTTGATCACCAGGAGAGATAGTGAGATATGTGCATCCCAAGAAATTGGAATGAGTGCACTATCTCCACACAAACATCACTGATCATTCATTCACTCTAGTTTAATGGGAAGCAAACACTTTGTGTTGTGCCTGACATTTTCTATTTTAAGTTGCCTGCAATCATTTTAATTGTAATCAAAAGTCTTCATCTGGATGAACCATGGTAATTTTAAAGGCACCCATGAGTAGATGCAACAATAGACTTTATTTGAGAAATATGTAAAAATAATACTGTAGGTTGCTTAGTTTTTATAATTTTAATCAAATATTGTCATATGCACATTGTCATGTTGTTCACAATGCAGTGCATTCTGGATCAACCATGTCTCCCACTACGTCCGTCCAGTCTGGTCAGACTGTGAACCGGTCATTACTGCAGCTGTGTGTCCGGTCCGGCAGCAGCTGTTTGAATGCCTTTTGTTCTTGTGCCGACTTGTTGCTTTTAATTTTGCACTTTTAAGCCAGTTTTCTGTTAATATTACGTTAATAAGCCTTTAAACCTCTAGCAGTTTTCACTGAAAAAGGCCTGGGAATTTTTTTTACATCGTGTGTAAATTAATTTTAGGATCATGAATACTTCTCTTAACCCTCCCGGCCCCAGTAAGGGACAAGGGTGTAAGAAAATGGATGGATGGATGGAATACTTCTCTTCTCTTTTTGTCTAGAAAGAAAATTCAAGCTGACTTCCTCACTGAACCAGCAGGTGGCGCTAATGTTCTTACGTGTTTGAATTACTTGTCAAGACATTTTTATTGAGAACCTTTTACAAAGCAATTATAAACTCAATGTGATTCAAAATTCAAATAAAAAAAATAACCATGGCCATTGATTAAGATTTTTTTTTTATCAAGGAAATATACTTGATAAAGTATATCTGAAAAAAATCTGAAAGTGAAAGTGTTATATTTCTTGCCACTCATCTCTTAAAGTGAAACAGTCATTTTATATACATTTATTACACATCAAATAAAAATATCTAAAGCTTCAATTTTTTTGTTGCAATTTTATTGGTTATGGCTTACAGGTTTTTGCTTCTGAAAAGTGTGCACAAAATTCAATCACTGAGTGGTGATATGAAACACGAGTGTAACGTTCTGAGACTACAGGCAAGAAATACTGAGCTTATGAGGTCATAGTGTAATTAGTGAGTTGTAATACTTGAGGTTTTGAAGAAGAAAAGGCAAATAAACCTGTCTTTTCATTCATCTATCAGGAAGCAACTGTTAACAGAAATGTTCTTTTTTATTAGGTTTCTCCTCCTGATGGATCATGTTAATAATTGTCCCTTCAAACCTGAACGGGTTTATTTACAGAAACTCCCTGAGGAGCTGCTGATGCTCTCAGTGTTCCACAAACACTGAAGGTTATGAAAACATATTTGAAAAAATTATGGTTAACTCCTCCATATGTAATGAAAACACTGATTTTGTTGTTCTTCCTTTGTTTTTTGGGGATGGGGGGATTTTCGAAAGAGTAGAAACTGAAAAATCCTCAGTTTGTTTGGGTTTCACTTACCCAAGACAGACGCATCTGTTGTCTCCATGGCAATGGGGAATACCACTTTATTAAAAATAGTGCATGACGATGATGTACATTTGGACTTTTGTGTCTAAATATTAATCAAATCAAAGTGGTAATTTACCTCTAAATGACATCTGTCGGTTCCTCCAGTTTTTTTACGATTCTGGAATAATGAAAATTAATTTCGTTACATTAACACATAATTGTGAGTTTATTGCAAATTTTCCGTAACTTTTGGTCAAAATCATCTGCAGATGGAGATGTCAGGCTGTTGTCTGTGAGCAATATGGAGAGTAACAAAAAGTCACATTTACATCGTAAAAAAAAAAGCACAAATATTGCTAAATTCCTTGCAAGGATTTTGAAATTAGCACAAGTGAAATCTTTGTTTTTGTAAGGATTTTTTAATATTTTATAAAAATAAATCACCAAATCCTGGAGGGACTGATCGGTATTATTTAATTGTAAGACATACTTATCCAATACTTTTTAATTTCAGCAGCTTGTGGGTTTTATCAATGCATTCTGGCTGAACCAGCCCTTTAAGAGCATTCATGATCTTGATATGGTCCAATAGGAAAACGAGTTTGCTCTATAACATAAAATGCCCTTAAATTTAAATTCCTCCAAACAAGAACAACAGAAGTCTGAACACAAAAACACAGGAGGTTTATACATGTCTCCTCTTATTAAATAATGTAATATACAAATATTCAACAATATATTCTTAACATCATCATTCACATTCACTTCTCTAAGTGACTTGATCGACTGAATCCATTCTAACCTGATTCTCAGAGTTGCTGCAGTATAACATAGAAACACCTACTTAGAAAACCGATTCTCTCTAAGAAACTTCCTCAAATCTCACCCATAAAATGAAAACATCCCCGCTCTGTGCATGTTTCCTTAGAAAATGCAGATTAGTGCAAGAGGCATTTCCTCCACAGAAAGCAATCAAAACCTCACAGAATGTAAAAACATGAAGAGAAATTCATTGTCCCAGGGGTGTCAAACTTAATTTCACCCAGGGCCACTTCAGCATATTGGCCACCCTCAACGGGCCACATTGACGGTATAATCAGGAGTGCCCAGGTGCCCAGTCCTCCAGACTGCAACTTTTAGATTCATCCCTGCTAAAACACCCCAGACAAAAGGCTGACTTCCTTCATTAGCAGCAACTCGGTTCTGTAGAGGCCTAGTGATGAGTCAATGATCCAGGTGTGTTAGAGAAGGAACGCATCTAAAGTTGCAGAGTGGTCGCTCTGGAACACTGGACTTGGGCACCCCTAGCATAAATGTATGAAAAGTCATTGCTACAAATAAATAAACAACACCTCATATTGTTAAATAACTGATTTTATGTATTCAAGTTTTAAATATTACATTAGAGTTTGAATGGATGTAAAATGACTGCTCAGTTTAAAAAAGACAATACTTAAATCAGTGTTTAAAGGTAAGCAAAGAATAAAAACAAGTTTTGATATTAACTCTCAACATCATTCACAAAACTTTTTTTTGTTATTTATTACACAACCTGCATGAATTTCACATAACAGCAAAACAATTAGCAAAACAATTAGCAAAACAATTAGTTGATGTTGCCTGCCCTTGAACTCAAAGCTGACCCCTCTTCACCCTGACAGCAGCTCACACACATCCTCATTCACAGGTCATGTTCTGGAAATAAACACTAAATACTAGCAAAATCAATAAATTATATGCATATTCTAGTATTTTTAGTCTTGGTTGTACATTAATTCTATTTTAATTCAGTTTGGTCGTGCTTACCAATGTTTTCTGGCCCGATGTTTTCTGGCTCGATGTTTTCTGGCCCAATGTTTTCTGCCCGATGTTTTCTGGCCCGATGTTTCCCCTGGTCGGTTCATCGATGTCTGGTTTTAGTTTTTGTTCAGTGCCAATCCGCAAAACGGCGTGTAGGTTTTCGTCAGTAATGCGTGATCTGTGCTTGGTCTTTTTTGTCCATTCTAGGCAGCAAGATAATTGACAATATTTGAGAAAGAATCCCGTAGACCTTAAGATGCTTTGCTGGTGGGCGTGAGCGAGTGAGCGAGTGAGCGAGTGACCTCGGGCGTGAACGAGTGACCTCGGGCGTGAACGAGTGACCTCGGGCCTTCTCAATTCTATTCTGGATTTAACAGGAAGCCAATAGCCAGAAGCTAAACATGCAGTAATATGATCTTTCTTTCTAATTTTCATCAGAACTCTTCGTGAAGCGTTTTGGCTCAGCTGAAGGCCTTCCACTGTATTTTGTGGACTTCCTGATAATAAGGAATTATGATGCTCCAACCCTGGTGAAATAAATAAATGCATGGACTAGATGGTCAGCTTCACTCCTGGACAGGAAACGTCCATTATTGGCAAGGTGAAGGAAGGAAATCCTAACATTGTGTCCAATGCAGGATATAGGCGACATATCCTGGTGAAAAATAGCACTAAAGTTTGTTTCAATTTAATGACATCCAGATTCAATGACTGAAACATTTCTTGCTTTTAAATCTCCAACTTTTTTTCTAAAATGTTTCTGGGAATAATCTCAAAATTTCTGCGGTTTTTAACAGAAATTTACTTCTCCTTTTTCCTTTTTTATATTAATATCTACAATGGCCTGATGTCCTACACATGGGCTGTTAACTTCCCTTTTTATGGAGTTCACTGCTGGTCTTTCTGTATTATGAAGCACCAAAGCGGCCAAAAGCTGAACACGCAAGCGATCGCTCGAGGGTGAAAGAGATTTTAGGAAAAAAAAACGTCAAAATAAAACTTATTTGCAAACTGATTTGTTTTATGAAAACCGTTTATTCGTATTCTGCTTCTGTTTAAGACAAAGCAGCAACTGCAACACCTGCTAAATATTAAGTAAGAGCCGCAGCAACCACTCATGAGATTAACCATTTCACTTTTACCTGTAAGTAACTAACATATCGGTGCAGTGCAAATAAATCACTATTTAAACATGTTAAAAAAAATATCTATCTTAATCTACTTTTACCCACCAGGTTCTACAATGATAATAATGACATGTGCTATTCAGTTGCATTTAATTTTTATTAGCTTTATGTCGTAATCATCAAGCTGAATCCGCATCGCATCACACATGTAGGTGATGAACATGTCTACCATTTTTTATTCACACCTAAAGAGAATTTAGAGAGATGTTGGGATTGTTAGATTAATTATGCTAGTTTTACTTTACTAGTAACTTTAACACTAGTAAAGTTACTAGTGTTAACTTTAATCACATGTTTAAATATTAGACAAATCAACATTGTTTTGAATGTTGATTCCAACATTAGTTACATTAGTTAGTTAAATCTAACTAATCTACTATAAGGAAATTAGCAGGGCTGCCTGTTGCCTGGTGGAGAGAGGACATTATCTTAAAGCTATCTGAGCATGTTTTCTTAATCATTTACAACCCTGTAGAAGCCTGTTTCTTTTCAAAATAAAAGGACAGTTGTCTCCTTTCAGTGGAAACAGAGTTTCATCAGTTTCCTGATTTGAACAGGGAGGGAACTTTGCTCTCAGAGTCACTAATGCTATAACTCTATAAACTCTGCTGAGTTCTCAGAAAGGCTAAGCTACACACAATCAAGATCTTTTGACCCTGTCCGGATGAATTTGCAGAGTTCCCATACAGCTGCCTGCCAAACTTCTTAGAAAAACACACAGGCAAAGTTTTAACTATCAAGAAGGGAGCGGGAGGACGACAAGCAGATCGGCGCAGCGTCTGCAGTGAAGCGGGCGCAGCACCGGTCCGTCGTGGTGAAGAGAGAGCTGAGCCAAAAAGCGAAGCTCTCCATTTACCGGTCGATCTACGTTCCTACCCTCATCTATGGTCATGAGCTTTGAGTCATGACCGAAAGAACAAGGTCATGAGGAGAAGACCCAGGACAGGTTGGAAGGACTGTGTTTCTGGACTGGCCTGGGAACACCTGGGGATTCCCCCGGAGGAGCTGGAACAAGTGGCTGGGGAGAAGGAAGTCTGGGCCTCCCTTCTTAAGCTGCTGCCCCCGCGACCCGACCCCGGATAACTGGAAGAAAATGGATGGATGGATGGATGGATGGATGGATGGATGGATGGATGGATGGATGGATGGATGGATGGATGGATGGATGGATGGATGGATGGATGGATGGATGGATGGATGGATGGATGGATGGATGGATGGATGGATGGACCTCCGTTACACACATTTTCTAATTAATCTTGTACTTCTTGGATTATAATGAACTAAGACATATTCAAATTAAAGTATGACTTACATACTGACCAGGGCTGTAATTTAATATAGAAAACTACAGTTTAAACTATTTTAATTAAATCATGGTGGTCTGTTTAAGAAAAATATTCTACTGATGAGATTATGCTGATTGAACTATGAATCTAAATGTAACCTAAGTTAAACTTCGATTTAACTTGGGTTAAATCTAACTTAGAGCAGGAAGAATAGGCCTCCTTAGAAAAGGCTCGGGCTCAGAACTGTTAGATCAGATCGCTTGGGGTTTCCGTGTCTGCTCTCCAGGGGCTGGAGTCACCCTGGAAATGCTTCCCATATTTGTCTTCATAGTTTTGTTTTTGTCTCAGGTAATTAATATTTTGGTTTTGTGTTTTCTGATGATTATGATGAGCTGTGTGATTGTCTGAATAAACTCTGGATGTGTCGGATGTTGAACGGTGATTTGTTGTCTCTGTGTGGTTTCGCTTTTATGCACGACGCCTTGGACCTGAGAGAATAAGACGAGCCGGAGGCTTTAACTTTCATTCTCTCAACAGAGACCAGTTAACCTCGCAGTCATGATTATAGACAGTGGGAGGAAGCCAGAGCACCCAGAGAGAACCTGCAAACCGGACATCTTTTTACAATTGGTAAAATCTCTTTGTTGTAAAAATGATCAATGCTTAGTTTTAAAATTCCAACTAATTAAACAGAAAAAAAACGGATGAACAAACAAACAAGTGTGCAAATACCAACAAAGTCAAGAATATGCCAAGGAAATAACACTGACTAAAGATGAACCATATTACTGGCAAACATTTATCCCATAAAGTTTCTTCACGTCAGAACATGTATGAGGAACCTGCGTATTTGCTGTGCTTTCAGACACAAAGTTTGGTCGGATCAGGGTTGAGAGTTGATTGACTGTCCTCTTGTTCAGAGCGACAAACGACTGAAGACAGACTGTACAGGCCAGTTGCTGTTTGTCCAGGGCACATAATTGGATTAGATAATGAAGCTTCAGGAGACATTTCCACTGTGTGGTGACACTCAGGTTCAGAATGCTCTGCAAAGGGGCATTCATTCAACATTTGTTGAATAAGTTCAGAAAACGTACAGAAGTCGTCAATGTCGCTCTGTCCTTTTCCTCTGGCTTTATTCCACTACGGTATCTTTCTTTCCCTCAGAGGTGACGTCTCGATCAGGGTTAGTTTAGTCTTTGGAAACGCTCAAGAAAAACTTTCTTGGCTGTGGTTTCACAGCTGTTTTCGAACTTTGAGCTAACTTCCACGTCCGGAGTGCTTTTCAATTCCACACCATTAGAAAACACATCGTTTAGTGATGACATCTTTTTGCCAAAGCCATTGATGGAATCGCAGAGAGACCTGTGATGTCAGTGACAGCAGATAACCTCATCAGAGACGGCTGACCAAATGAGCCAGTGTGCAGAACTGAAAGATGTTAGACAAAAACCCTCAAAATAAAACAAAACACATTTGCAAACATTTCTATTTTTACACTTTTCCTTTGTTTATTCTTATTCTGCTTCGGCTTAAGATAAAACAGCAATTTTTTTATCTTAAGCCGAAGCAGTTGGAATTTATCTTAAGCCGAAAAATTGGAATTGCAATTCCAATTTCCGTAATGCGACCTGCATCTGATCTTTTTCTGACAGTCTGAACAACCCAGGTCAGATTCTTTTCGAATGTGACCTGGGCGACTTGGATATCCGACACGTATCTGCAGCACTTTACCTTTTATCCTCCATCAATTAAAATTCATCATTGCTTGATCCACACCAAGTAAAGAAAAGCATCATGTTGCACTTTCTAAGAAGAAGGAGGACGTCCATGCAGTAACACAAACCAGTTGAGGGTCCCCACACATCACTTGCAGTTAACCTTCACCACAATCAGACACACCTGCAGTTCAAGGTTTGCCAAAGACAGAGTTTCTAAAGACGTGACGGGGGAAGGAGAGATCCAAATTCAAATTTAAAAAGTTTCCTGTGTCCGACAGAATCTGCACTTTGGGCCGAGAGGTGAAAACTGGAGGGTCGTCTGTGTCAGCAGAAACAACTGAAGGATGTGAAAACCTCCACCTTTCCTTTGGAGACGTCGCTCCGCTACACAAAGCAGGGCAAATGTGGCGAGCGGACACCTTTGATCACAAGAACATACATATTGACGCAGTGGTTATCTTGTTGTCATCATGCACCCTCAATTTGAAATATTGCTGTTAACCTGTACAAACCACAGGCACCAGCATTCCATGGCCTGACTATTAAAAGTTGTTGCTGCTCATTTTGTTTTTTTAAGTTCAAACTGCATGGACTCGTTGAGCAGATCTCAGTGCTTCTATCAAAGGGTTTTTCTCATTAAAACAACTTTTTTTCCTGGTAATTGTTAATTATTAACTGCTATTAATAATTGTACTTTATGTGATAAATAAATTTTATCACATAAAATGTATTTATGTGATACATTTTGTTGGTTATGACACTATGGTGGCTGATGTTGGTAATGTTTGCCTGACACCACAGTAGATTCTGCCTCTGTTCTCCAAACCCTTGTGGTCAGATCAGAGAGAAACACACACACACACACCCCCCCACACACACCCCGCCAACCCCACACACACACACATCCCAGCCAGCTCGACTCTACCAACTTCCTCTGTGCTTTTAGAAATCTGGCTGATGGGATGGTTTCATTTTCATTGTGATGTAATGGTTTTATTATTAGTCAGCCTGGATAGCGGCCCTTACTGCATCTGTTCAGTGTTGCAATCAGAGTTATTTTGAACCATTTCTTGCTCCTCACATGTCTCATCTTTTCTTAAAAATGTTATTTTGTTTTGCCCCTCCGCGTTAAGCCACACCTCATATCAGCCCTTATCCTTTATGTTTTGTTTTAGATTTTGCCAAGGCCATATCTTAACTTTCTCAAGTTTTTGGAAACATAATAGAAGCTGGGTTTTTACAAACAGAGACTATTTGCCCAATCAACTGCATCATTTGGAGCAGTGCCAGCATTGCCTGGCGTTATAACCTTCCTTTTGGAGGCACATGGAGACGACAGTGCCTAAATACAGAAATGGTGCTTTTCTGTAAATGATTAAGAAAAATATGCATCTGGCAATGCTAGGACACCATATTAGGGCCTTTGATGGTAATAAGACATCTGGTTTTTGGGTTTTTTAAAGAAAATGTCTGAGATGAAGCTCAAAATGTGAGTTTTTTTTTCTAGAAAATTTCTGATTGTGTGCAGCATCAATACACTCATTTGCAGGTAATGGCTTCCTGGGACAAGGTGCAGCTGGCTTCACAAGAGGCCTCACAGTTCATCAAAAGTTGAGTTTGTCATTCAAAGGTGTTGAAAGTGTTTTGCGCATATTAAAATGTGTGGAACTGCCAACTACAATTTCCCAAAGACCCTGATCCCAAGTATAAGGGACGTGCTTCTCCAAAGAATGAATAAGATTCCAATGTTTTACCCGATACACTGGCTCTGACTCAACGGTCTGTCTGCAGATTTATGTGACTCCTACCAAGGATAAGTACGCCTCTGTTTGCAAGTAAAAGCCACGTTTGCATTTTCCTTCCAAGTGGGTGCGCTTCACTTTGCAAAAACCTGCCCGTCCTGAGTTGGCTTTTAAGGAAATGACTAATGTTCCAGTAAGATCTGGAGAAATTCATCCATGTGTTTATCTTTAGTCGCATTGATTACTGCAATAGTGTCTTCAGCGGTCTGCCTAAGAAAATCAATCAGTTCTACAGTCCTTCACTGAGAGAACAGGCTTTAAAATACTCACTGAACAGCCTGGCAACAAAATACATTAAAGATCTGCTGTCGTCGAATCAACATTCCAGGCATCTCAGGTTCTGGTTCTGATCTGCATCCTTAGAACCAAACATGGATAAGTAGCATTTAGCTTCTATGTACCAGAAATCCAGAACAAACCTCCAGAAACTGCGACAGACTGGCGACCTGTAGGGTGACCCCGCCTCTCGCCCGGAACGTTGGCTGGAGATAGACACCAGGACCTCCTGATCCACCCTGGTCCCATGGGCCGTATCTGGTTCTCATGTTGCTCGCTAACCTGCCCACTGTTTCCTCCCTGAAAGGAGAACTGGAGTATCAGTTTTCATTTCATGTTTTCTTATCTCCTCGCCACATTTTGCCATCGTCCTGATTCCTGTAAGTCCGTCTTGGTTTGCAGAAGGAGGACTTTGTTGCTGACTCTGCCTTCATACAAACACATTGATGAAAACCTCTTCAGCGGGTTTTTTTTGTTTGTTTTTCTTAACCAAGTGTTGTCAGCCAACAAGACAAGTCGTGTTTTAGCTGTCAGCACATTGACATAATATGGCAGGGTTTAAAAAATAATAATGACAAAATATTTTCAGCTTCACAGCGAATCACTCGTCGGGCTACGTATGTTATACGCTAGATTGAAATGCCCTGGCAGCCTGGTTTAGACGAAACTACAAGAAAACTAAAAATAAAGATTTCCAAATATAAAAGTAATATTTGCTATAAAGAGGAGAGATCTTCTATTTCTAGAATTATCATGATATTTGGCCACAATATTTGTTCCCTAAACATATATTATAGGACAAGTAGAAGCTCCGAAAAGACGAGGCAACAGAGACAAACTGTTGCTGCAACAGGAGCCTTTTCCTCTCCTTGCAGTCAGTAAATGAACTTGGTGTTGAAGTGTTTTCTCTAACCTTTATGGTTTTATGTCTGGGTTATGTTGTCATGCAGTAAATTTAGCTGCGTAAGAAAGCAGGACGCAGACAACCTTAAACCTGTCAAAAGAAACAAATTCCACCAACTTTTATGTGAGTAATATCAACTCCAAGAAATTGGTTCAAACAGAAAACATTTCAGGGAGGTGATTAAAATAACCAGTGCTTCTAACAGGCGATAAAGCACCTGTAAAATAACAAGGACTTTTCACTCAACAGTGCAGCAGACTTGGCTCTCTCAACTTCCCTCTAATCAACAAAGGAAACGCAGTGATAAGGAAAAGTGAGTTCGCCCTGTTATAAAGTTCTTCTTTGGCCAAGACTCAACGCTCTGGGGTTTAGTGTGACTGGATGCTCATGGCAATGAGGGCGTGGTGAAAGATGAGCACAAAAGCAAAATCTCTAAGTGGAGTCATTAAATATTAAACAGGAACCAATTAAAAAGGTCTACTTATCAACATGAATGAGTCAAACTTTAACCGACATATGAGGAGTTCAAAGTTTCCCACCTGATTCTTCACAACTTCACCTGAACCAAGTGATTCAGTCAACTGGAATTTGTTTTTTTTCTCTTCTGTCTTACCACTCAGGTCGACATGATGTCACAGATCAGCTTCACTCATCGACCTGAAAAGAAAGGATTTACTGTGACCAGACTGAGTGCCACAGTCTGTTATCTCTCAAACCCGTATGGAGATACGGAGCTTTCCTAAGAGCTTTTCTGTTCTTTTGATGGGTTGTAGAGGTATAAAGTGCAACCTTACTGGAATTTCACAGCGATAATTTAGCTTTGAAATGAAAGCCAGAAAGAATGTGGGCAGTATAGGTGGAGCAGGTTTCACTATTTCCTTGGGGTTGAAACAGAAATGGTACAAGATTAGACCGATGCATCTCGGCCAGAATCTCAAAGGAACTGAGCACACAGTCGCCAAGGTAACCCACTTCGTCATCACGGATAGAGACCTTAAAGAAGCTTGGGAAGGCGCGTGTACGGATCTGTCTGAGTTTGGCCACGGAACACCGGAGTGAGTCGGGCTTTGGGAGACCAGAATGAGGTCACATGAGCCTGAAGCTGAGGTCGCCTCGTTGCGTTTGGACGCAGAGAAACGCTGAATATGAAACCAAGACCATCATCCCCTCTGCTACAAACATTTGGTTTGCGATTCCAGCCTCCATTTGAGGTAAAGGGGATGATGTGCAAGAGAGATGGCGAAGGACAGGGAGACTTCACTGAGGGAGCAATTAGGGGTGTGCCGATCGATCGGCCACCGATCACAATCGGCCGATTTTCCATGAAAAAGTATTTGATCGGTGAAAATTTGAGTCTGTTAAATGTTGTATTACTGACTGCAAGCTTTTCACTTGTTCTCTTGACCGAATGTTCCAAAATGTTTTGTTCAATCTAAGTTAGGTGATTGCATTGCCAGGTCATTTTGCCAGATCTCATAGTTGCGTTTACCTAAAGCGAAATATTAACAGCCAATCCAAGTGATCGGTGTTGGTGATCGGAATCGGCAGTAAACAGCCTGATCAGAGCGTCCCCAGGTGCAACACATCCTAGATTCCTTTAGATATGACATATTTTTCTGTTAGAAATGTGCACAAAACTTTGTCTAAACTCCGCTAACAATGAAAAAAATCATAATTTTGCAATTGCAGTGTTTCCATTGAGTAAGAAACTGATTTAATACGTAAATAAGTTTGTTCACGCGATGCGTCGCTCCACGATCCTCCAACTACTTCCTATTGACTTTTTCGTGGTTTGCGCCAGTGGCAACATCCGGTTGCTGATCACATGACTCAAGAGGTGTGTAAAAAGTGCCTCCATTGCATAATAAATCAATCAATCAAAAAAATAAAAAATTTCCATTTAGCATATTTAATTTTCAAAATGCCAAATTTAGCAACTATATGGCCAATGGAAACATAGGTACAACCAGTTCAGGTGCTGCTCGGCACCCCGTTGCCATGGGATGCATTTCCTTCACCTTTTATTGGAAAACTAAAATTAGTTTTCTCTGTGACCTTTCATTTTCTTTCTTTCAAAACAAATTTAGGTTTTCTCTGTGAAAACTTAAATTAGTTGGCCTGTGTTTCATTTTGTGAGGAACGCTTCCAAGAGTTCAGCAAGGAAAACCTTCCATCTGGACTGATGAGCACAGTGCAGACGCTGCAGCTGCTGTTTAGGAGGAGAGAAAAAGCAGAAACAACACTCCCTAACAATAACACATTTTTTAACAGATTATAGCGCTGAGGGACATTTCAAACATTGTTGCTACACTTGCAATGTTTTGCAAACTTGCTGGATAAGTGAGCCCTCACAATGAACATAATAACAGAGCAGATTCCTGCAGACTTCTGGTCTGAATAACAACTAAAATCTGATCAAATGATTTGGCTTCATTTTATAGGTTCTGGTCAGAGACGAGCAACTTGAAAGGACTATTTTTCACTTATTTGTGGTCTATATTATCAAAATACACTAGTCCTCTCCTAGCCATATACTTTGGAGTGCCATGCAATAGTATTCACCCCTCTTGGAGCTTTTGATGTTTTAATCTAAATTTCATGGCCAATGGTCAATGTTTTGACTCTGTCATGTCCCTGAGTCAAACCACTTCCCACACGCAGATGTTCCCACACGCAGATGTTCCCACACCCTGAACATCTGCGACATTTTGCCGGTGGAGCCGTCCTCTATGTCCAGACTACATGCTTAGCTATGATCAGATTAATGATTACCACAACTGATACGCTTCGATGAAACTGCCTCACATGGTGGCGAGGTTGTGTGGTTCTCTTAGATTAAGGCAAGGTGCTGTCTTTATATTTGGTGTGCACGTGGTTGTAGAATTTAAGTTCATTTGAATGAAAAACAAGGACTGTAGATTATTGTGGAGTAGGAAACTGTCACATTTTGCGGTTTTGGAGTGGTGAGGTAGACGCAGCGGACCCAGGTTGTAGATAGAAATGATGATTTAATGAAGGATAAAGCACAACAATCCAGGCAGCACGGGTGAGCAGAAGGCTAAGAGCTCAGAACCGGTAACAGCTGGACATAAACAAGGCTACAGGCAGAATTGATGATAGACAAGACGAGGATCCGACAAGGAGCAAGAGACACAGGTGGGATTAAATACACAGAGGGTAACCAGGGGAATGAGACACGGCTGGGAACAATCAAGGGGTAGACGGAACAACACGGAGACTGAACTGACAGAGATACCAAAATAAACACAGAGAAACTCAAATCGCCACGGAAACAGTTTGCATACTTAGGCAGACAGCTACTTATACAGACGGCTCTGTTGTTCTTGAACCACAGCTCTTTATTCAGGTTATATACAAGTGATTCTGCACAGAGGTCATGTTTTTTTTTTTTCTATTATTACAGTATCTCAAGCTAGAAATTAGAACAGGGTGGAGAAATTTTTACTAGCATGTGTCCAAATCACTGCTTGTTTGCATGAGTGAATTCTCTGCGTGTGTTGCATGTGGAGATTGTTCTGGGCGCTTTTGATCACCATTCATGTGACCTTTGTCCTCAGTTTGTAATCAATGTTGGCTCCAATGCAAGCTGATTGGAGATGATCCCGTAGCCTTTAGCTTTAACTCTCCTTCACTTCCTGTGGTCCATGTGGTACACACCACTAAACCAAACAGCACAATAACTACTTGTCACTATTTAAATTGACAGATCGGTGGATTATAGGCTTAAAGACACATGTAATGCTAATTCTTATTCCTAATCTCAAATTATTTTCTGCTTTCTAGAGGTTCCAAAATAAACACAGTTTTTGTCCAGGCCTGCGTCATCTGTTGTTTTTATTTATTTTATTTTTTTATGGTTTTGTTGAACCAGCCTTATACTGGGGTCATAATTTTCTTCAAACAAGAGAATTTGTTCAGGACATGGATGGAACTAAGTACAGGTACAATACTGTACTTAGAATTTGACCTGCAAAAAACCTTAACACAAAGCCAGAGCTGCGACAAACTGGTTTAGATTGAGGCATATTCATGTTTAGCAATGGCCCAGTCAAAGTTCAGAACTAAATCGTTTGTGGCTTGTAATGCTCATGTTCTCCATCCTGATTTGGCACTGGGCCTCTGTCTCTTTAAAAACCCTTCTCTTTCTGAAACTTCAGGAAATTAAATGATGCTAGCTCATAAACCCAGTCCATAGGGTTATGAGCTAGCACATGACAGCTAATATAATCTATTAGCTTTAAACTGCTACCCCGCTGAGTAGCTACAGACTTGATATGGTGCAAGTTTTACTGTAAAAGGAAATCCTTTATTAATAGTGTTGAGAGGATAATTATTAAACCTTTAGCTCGTTCCCCGGGTTGAGGGTCTCCCGTGTGTAAGGGTGAAAGCACATACACATGAATCTACTGTTCCACTGCAGACATATCCAGAGTTTATTCAGACAAGCAAATGCATCAAATCATACCAACAATACACCAGAATCATCAGAACCTCAAAACCACAAGACAGACAATAATCACCTGAAAGAAACAGAAAAGTTGCCCGTTAAGACGGGAGGCTCAGACTTCCGTCTCCCCACTCAGACTCAGACTAAATATTTACTTTTCTTGGCAAAAATGCATGTTTTTGTTTGGGAAATGAAAAACATTAGGGAAAATGGAAAAAAAAAATATGTGCCTTTCTTGATGGAAACTCATGTGTAAGGACAGGGAAAAACTAAATATATATATTTATGCTTTTATTTCTTATTTATGCATTTATTTATTATGACAAACCTTCCTTCTTGCCCTGTCAACAAGAAACAAACGCCTTAGTAAGTTCTTAGTTCCTTATTACCTAAAAAGATGAACAGTATTAATCACACATCTCTAAAAATAGTAATAAAAAGGAAACTCAGGCGAATTCTTGTGAATAAGGAGCCAGACTATCTCATCACTATCACTATCTCATGACAGTATGTTATGTGACAAATAATCTGTGAAAAAAAGTCAAGCTCCTCTGCCTTTTCCCAGTGGTCCCCAGAAACAACCAATGCTAAGAGTTTAAAACAAGATTTGAAGATTTAAGAGTGTCGCTTATCAGAGCTACAATCCTCAGATGTCAACAGAGCAGCACAAAACACTGTAACAGGACATATCAATCAATAAATCAATCCACCAAGTTTATTTGTACAGCACATTTCAGGCAGCTCAAAGTGCTTTACATCATAAAAACGCAACAATATAAAGTCATAAAAGACACCATACAGTCAACAATTAAAAAACGAAGAAAAAAAACCCAATAACAAAGATTACATTTTGATGAGTGTCAAATATGTTGGTCCGTGTTTCATTTATTGTCATTATCTTCTGATCTCACTGAGATGAGAAGAGATGGAGGAGTGTTTTATTTGGAAAACAGAAGAATAATCATAACTGCAATAGACAGAAATGTGAACCAGATTCATGTTGATGTCATGTGAATGTTTACGAGATCACCCGGCCTCAGGGTTGTTCATCTTTAAATAAATCGTTACAGGCTCTGAGAGAAGCTTCAGTGCGTCCAAAGCAATGTGCAGGCGTTTCGTTTTTTCTATTTGTCTGAGCATTCTGCAAGTTTGGTGCTCTTGGCAAGGCAAGGCAAGGCAACTTTATTTATATAGCACCTTTTAGCCAAAGACAATTCAAAGTGCTTGTACAGAAAACAATACAAATCAAGCAAATTAAAAGTAGACAAAATACACATGAGAGAGAGAAAAAGAGAAAAAAACGAAAAAAGAGTTTAAGAATAGGCAATTTCAAATAAAAAGGTTTTTAACCTTGTTTTAAATACACTCAAGGTAGGGGCCGACTTACAGTGAGCCGGAAGCTTATTCCAGAAGGCTGGAGCATAAAAACTAAAAGCTGCTTCCCCATGTTTTGTTCTGACTCTCGGAATGACTAATAGGTTTAACTCGGTTGATCTTAAAGGTCTTAGTGGTATGTAGGGCTGAAGAAGATCCGCAATATAGTCTGGGTTTTTATTATTTAGAGTTTTATACACCAATAAAGAGATTTTGAATTCTATTCTTTTAGCAACTGGCAGCCAGTGCAATGATCTCAGAACTGAACTGATATGCTGATCTCTTTTTGTTTTAGTCAGGACTCTTGCAGCTGCATTCTGGAGAAGCTGCAGCTGTTTTATTGCTTTTTTTGATAATCCAGTAAAAAAGGCATTACAGTAATCGAGCCTGCTAAAGACAAAGGCATGTATTAGTTTTTCAGAGTCTTGTGGGGACATAAGTCGTCTAATTTTGGAAATATTTTTTAAATGATAATATGCTGTTTTTATGATAGATTTTATGTGGCTGTCAAAATTTAGATCGGGATCCATGATCACTCCCAAATTTTTGGCTTTGTCATAGCATTTTAAGCCAATCGATTGAAGGTGGGTGATCATTTTTAATCTATGTTCTTTTGGTCCGAACAGTAACACCTCAGTTTTGTTTATATTTAATTGGAGAAAATTTTGGCACATCCAGACCTTAATCTGCTCAATGCATTTAGTGAGTATATGGACCTGACTGTAGTCCCCTGGCGATAAACTAATGTATAACTGTGTGTCATCCGCATAGTTATGATATTCTATCTTATTATTTTGTATTATTTGAATTAGGGGAAGCATATAAATATTAAAGAGAAGTGGCCCCAGGATGGAACCTTGGGGAACTCCACAAATAATTTCATTCTGCTTAGATTTAAAGTTGCCTATGGACACATGAAAAGTTCTGTCGGACAGGTAAGATTTAAGCCAGCTGAGCGCTATACCTGAAATGCCAACCCAGTTTTCTAATCGGGATAGTAAAATATCATGGTCAACTGTATCGAATGCCGCACTCAAGTCAAGTAAGACTAATACTGACATTTTATTACGGTCTGTATTTAGACGGAGGTCATTGAATACTTTCACAAGAGCAGTTTCAGTGCTGTGATGTTGACGGAAACCTGATTGATGGACATCATAACAGTTGTTCAGGGCGAGAAAACCATTTATCTGTTGAAAAACAATTCTTTCTAATATTTTAGCTAGAAATGGTAAGTTTGATATTGGTCGATAATTGCTTAAGTGTGATGAGTCCAGGTTATGTTTTTTTAGAAGTGGTTTAACTACTGCAGTCTTTAAAGCCTGAGGGAAGATTCCAGAGGAGAGTGATTTATTAATTATTTGTAACAGATCAGGAGCAAGAACATCTAAGACCTTTAAGAACAAACTGGTAGGTATGATGTCAAGGGAGCATGTGGATGGTTTCATATGAAGTAAAGTATGATTTAAATCTTTTTGGCTGACCAGATTAAAGTGAGTCATCCTATGTAAGTTTTGATTAGGGGAAAATATAGTTAATTGTTCATTTGCAACAGACGTAGCGCAATTTACTGTCTTTCTTATTTCCACCGTTTTGTTTATGAAAAAGTCGGCAAATTTGTCACAAGCCTCGGAGGAGAAGAATTCACGGTTAACAGAAGACGGTGGGTTTGTCAACCTGTCCAGAATAGAAAACAAAGCACGGGAGTTATTAATAGAGGTGGAGATGATGTTTGCAAAAAAGGTCTCTCTTGCAATTTTCAGTTCAAAATTGAAAATTTTGAGTTTGTCTTTGTAGAGATCGAAGTTGGCTTGTATTTTAGTTTTGCGCCACCGGCGCTCTGCTTTCCGGCACTCTTTTTTCCCTTGTCTAACCGATTCAAAATTTCTCCAAGGTGATTTACGTTTCCCAGAGGTTACTTTTGTAATAACAGGAGCAATGGTGTCAATAACTTTCTCTACTTTAGAAATAAAATTGTCGATTAGATCAGTCAGAGAAGTACAGGAGTGTGTAACAGTTGACGGAAAGGCCTGAATAAATTGATTGGCAGTAGCTTCTATAATGCATCTTTTTGAAATGACTTGTGTAGCGTTATCTATTTTAGCAGGGAGAAAACTGTCCCAAAAAATACAAAAATGATCTGACAATGCTACATCAAGCACTACAATTGTAGATATAATCAGTCCTTTAGAAATAATAAGATCCAAAGTGTGTCCATGATTATGTGTGGGTTCCAAGACATGTTGGATCAGTCCATAGTTATTTAGGATCCGACATAGCTCTTTACTGCCTCGATCCAGCGGATTATCGATATGAAAATTAAAATCACCAACAATAAGAACAGAGTCAAAATCAACCAGAATTAGGGACAATAATTCAGTAAAATTGTCAAAGAAATTTGCACAAAATTTAGGAGGTCTATATACATTCAGCAGCAGGATGCGAGAGGAGGAGTTTAACTGTAAAGCAACATATTCAAAAGATAAAAATTTTACAAAGGATATTTGCTTACAAGTCAAGGCAGAATTGAACAAAACTGCAACTACTATTATCTTGGCTAAGCATTAAAACAAAAGCACACTTGTTGAACAACTGTGGCTCCAAGTCTGTTTTCTCTTCTGCATTTCACTGTTATCTCTGTTCTGTGGAATTCTGCAAAACCCCCTCAATGGGAAATAGTGGGAAAAATAGTTTTCCTTGTTAGTTCATTGGAAGCTGCCTTGGTTCTAATCTTGTGTGCACACAACAAAAATACTTTCACCACTTGTCTGAGAATGCATGAACACAGCCAGAGAGGCACAGAATAAATAGCAAAGTGTTGATTGTGCAAGATTGTTCTAATCATATTTTACATTAAGATCCGGCTCTTTCATGTGTTTTTATGTAACAGCTGGTTTACAGAAGCTCTCTCTGTGCTGGAGTTCACCCAGGGGTCAATGTTGGGTTCATAGCTGTTGGTTTAGCAAATGTTCCTGCAGCGGTTCATCCTTAAAAAAAAACATAGCATTTCTTTTCCGATAAAGATGAAAATCAGACATCTACGCCTATAAACTAAACAGTTGCACTTTCCTGAAGTTAAAAAATCTAATTGTGGATTAGTGTCTCTTAACCTGGATGTAAGTCGAATTCCATCTCCAGTTTAGTGGATGCTCTAAGTTTCCGAAGTTTTCTTTTATCCTGACATTTTGATTCACAGCTCTACATTACGATGTCACCAGGTGAGTCTGAAGCCATCCAGCCACTGAACAGATGCTTAGATCAGTTGAATGTGTGGACGTGCCAAAACTTTCTCCAGCTGAACAGAAACTAATTTATCATCTATGGACCTACAGAGGAATGATCCAGAGACAAGGCACAGCTGGAAACTAGAGATCAGGCCTAAAATCTGGGTGTAGTGATGAACTCTGACCTGAACCTTCACAGCCGCAAAAAGACAGTTACAAAGACGGTCTTCGATCACCTGAAGGACATTTCCAGACTTCAGAAAAATTAGTGAAAAGCCTCCCCCAGTGGATATTGATCTTATTAGAAAGTAACAAAAGTTCTACAAGACTTTGCCTGGTTTTATTTTATTTATTTTTTTGATATTACAAAACATTTTATGAGTGTAGGCTTTTCCTGGGCCCTTGCCGTACTGTGACATTTTAAAACCAAGACATCATTAGCAAGAAATGAACTGCTGTGCTTTCATTCTGTGGTCACAAAGATTACAACGAAGACCGTGGCATGGCAGAGTGTTGCAGTTTTTGTCTGTAAGATTTGGACCAAACACCAGTGAAATCTTGTGATGCAATGAGGGCAAGTCAAAACATCAACAGTTAACGCTGAGCACACAGAAGCGGAGGGAGTTGTGAGTGAGTTCAGCAAAGACCTGGGCGACTTAGCTGCAGTTTTGGAGGAAGAAGCGAGATGGAGCGATGAAGACCACCTGGTTCTGCTGAAGGACTTTTTTTTTTTTTTTTACCATAAAGTTCAGGTAGCAACGACAGGAATGATGCAAACCACCTAGCCGTTTTTATCTTTTATCACTTAATACTCTAACAAATGGTGATAATGAAGAAAAACAAGGAAAGAAGGAAGTAAGTAAGGAAGGAAGTTAAATCAGCATGTTTTATTCCATGCTGATTTAAAACATGTAGTGCAAGAGTAAGTTGAAAAGAGGGATCTGGCTTATTTTTCCTAAAAAAAACGCTGTCCTTTGCTTTTTGAGGCCTTTACAAAACACCAGAAGGTCTGAAGACACTTTTGAGCATAATTTAAGAGCATTGTTCTTCAAGTATGCAGTGGAAAGCTGTGGTCGGCAGCAGTATACTCCGCCAGATGGTTTGGGAGGTTTTCAGGAGACCCACAGGCTACCGCGATGTACAGCAAAGTAGTCCATTATTTCTCTTCCTGTAGCTACATTTTTCCATAGAGAGTCCTCAGCCGCCCTGGCTGCGAGTTGTCAGGCCATTATCCTGCTGATCCCTCTTCAGTCCTCTTATTAAAGGAAGGAGGCTGTTGACCCAACTCTGATTGACTGCCCCATCCATCCTCTTCTCAGTGCAGTGCAGTTGTTCTGTCCACTTTGCAGACAAGTGCCACCAAAACATCCGTCTGACCCCTGTGTTCTTCTGTTTCAATCTCATCTGACCTCATGACCTTCTCCCATGCTTCCTCTGGATCATCCAGATACAGATTGGGGAGCTTCAGATGGGCCTGGACACGTTGCTGCCTTGAGCAGGGGGACTTTGGGATGTTATCTGTGATGGTGTAGTGCGAGTTCCCACGGTAACCTGTAAGATTGTGGTCTCAAAAATGTGAAAATAACACCACTCTTCAAAAAAACTCTAAACAGACTTACAATTATTCAACTCTAACTGTAGGATCCCTTTGCCTTTCAGCCATGGAATGATGATGCGGCTGTGAAAGGCAGAGTAGCAGCCTAGAGAACATGTGTTTCTATTTTATGGAAGGTTTTATGCCTCTATTCTTTGAAAATAGCAGGGCTTGCACCTGTTGCCAGCAGAGATTTGAAACTTGCCAAAACATGCAAAGTTTTATGAAACTCTGCTCTGAGGACATGTGTGACTGACTGTGTGGAAACTTTAACGTTGAAACTGACTGATCCTTCGAGATAGCAGAGCATGTATTTCATTTTCTAGCAAGAAAGACTTAGAGAGCTCTTTGGTTTTTATAGATACACTAGCTGCGTTTCCATTAATTCTATTCATAAATCTTTGTCTATGTTCTCGCTGATGTCGAAATATCACAATGGAGGCATTTCCATGAAATAAGAAATGAAATGAAAATGGCACATGAAGAAGTTTCTTCACATGATAAGTCATAGCAGTGCCGGATGTAAACAGCTACATGAGAAATATTCATAATTCAGCTGTGGTGCTCATCATCTATCAGCCAATCAGAGGAGACGTCGGCGGCTTATTCAGGCGTTGGAGCCCCACCTACTGTTCGAGAAGCTACGTATGTGCCGTTTTGTTGAAGTTGTCACAATTTTACAGAGGAGTTATGAATTCAACACGTTGGATATCTATCAATCCATCCATTTTCTATACACTCTTGTCCCTTAGTGTCGGAAGGTGCTGGTGCCTATCTCCAGCAAACAACCACGCACACACACAGACTCACACCTAGGGAGAATTAACATGACTGTTTTTCAATTTCATGACATGTCAGGTTTTTGGACAGTGGGAGGAAGCCGGAGTACCCGGAGAGAACACATGCATGCACAGGGAGAACATGCAAACTACATGCAGAAAGACTCCGGGCTGGGAATCGAACCCAGAACCTTCTTGCTGCAAGGCAACAGCTCTACCAACTGTGCCACTGTGCAGTCCCACATTGGGCAAATGGTCTGAAAAAAACAAAAACAAACCATCATCCTGATTCTACTTCCTGTTGTCTTTGGTGTAACAACATCCGGCTGTTGATCTTGTGACTCGTGACTGAAAAAAATAACAATATTTTTAATTGGTCTGACAGAATTCATTTCCGTATTGCACAATTTTATGGCTAATGGAAACTACAGTCTTGCTGGTACCACTGGTTGCATCTGGAACAATGCTAAATTTGGAACAATGTTCTCAGTTTTTCTTTACTGTCTTTTCTGGTAAATGTTTGTTTTGTCTTTTTTATCTACTTGACACAATGGACCTTTTTAACCTGCTGGAAACCTTGTTTGAATTTTAAATCAGGACATTTCTCCATGACATCTTTCTTGAATGCATGATACAAAACATTTCTGTTTGTTTAAAGGTGAAGTCTGGACAGAGAGCTATTGGTCCCAAACTAAATCCTGACTGCAGCATTCTGATGAATGTCCTTTTCTTAGTTCTAAACTGAGAAACATTATGTGGAGCTTTACGGTTTCTATAAACAGACCTGAGCGTGTTGAGCGCCACCTTCCAGAGATCGTTTCGGAGACCTGCTCCAGCTCCAAGTGTTTTCATCCAAACGTTGCCGCCTCCTTATCTTTTGTTTGCAGAACTGTGCTGGTGTTTCAAATAATGATTCAGGATGTTTTTGTTCAGATAAAACTGTGCATGTGAGGGTAGGTTCAAACGGGAACCAGCAAGATCGTTCATATGCGTTCATATGCGTTTCAGCTGATTAGAAGTGGCTCTGCTTCCTGTTTTGGAATAAATCCGGCTGTAAGCACCGGCTCGGTAAATAGTTACTGGTAGGGTAGTTTGGGGGCGTACACATATCTATCATTGCATACAAAAAAAAGTGTTTTGGGGGGTGGGGGGAGAAACAACTGTTGACCATGTCACCCGATCACGTGACGTAACAAGATCGCTACCCCATGATAGCTCTGCCTTCCGCTTGTTCAAGTCGAGCTACGTGTTGGGGCTAGCTCCTTTAGCTGGGGCTCACCGCCGACTATTTACAAAGCTAGCTTACTTGCTCAGATGATGTTTACATGAATATTTATCACATGTGAAGGTTTTACACACAAGCTCAAAGTGACTTCAGGCAGGTGTACCTGTATGCCGGACGCAGAGGTAAACACCAGGATTCTGTAACTTCATCCTGGATGCATACATATTTTGTATAGAGTTTCCGAAATAGTTTTGTGCACAGCTGACGGTGAGATTATGTTTACGCAACCAGACTTGCTCTAAAGTCTAAAGTTTTGCACAGTGGCTTCTCTGACTGTTTCTGGTAAAGGCAGGAAGTGAGTCAGTTCAGTTCAAGGCGTGACCTTGAATACCCTCTAACATGCATTAAGGTTCTCTGTATTAAAGAAAACAACAACTGTTTGTCCTGCTACCAATTTTTATCTAAACCGACATAAATTGACCCCCTGAATTAATCGAATAAAGATCTAGTTCATATCCTAATGGGCCAAGAATGACACAGATGTTGATTTTTCCCAGATGTTGATGATGGTTTATTCGCCTTATGTCTTTATGAGACAAAAAGTGAGGACTATTCACATTCGAGTGAGGCTTTCGCATCCTTTTATTTTTATTTTCTTCATTCTGTGTGTGTGTTGGCTTATTGTCTGAGGCTACATTCGGTTCAGTTTCATTGTTTAAACAGTAAAAAAATCAATTCGAGTAAAGATCATGGAGCTTGATGCCTCCTGGTCTAAATAACTGAATGTTGTCAGGTCTCAGTGCATCTAGGTGAGTTTCGATGCTTTGTAGTTTGATGTGGTTCACAGAAAAAGTTTGATTAGCTGACGCACATTTTCCTGCAGGTCAAAGATTTGCGCATATTTATGCAAACTTTGATGCAAAGTTTGAGTAAAATATGGCGCCACACATTTTTTGTGCGCAGACACGCTTCATGCATGAGTCACTTGTGCGCATCAAGTTTCTCCTTCCTTTGAGCAAACTGCAAATGCTTAAAACACGAAAACCCATGCGAGCGATTATGTACTGCTCTCTGATTTATCAAACATTTTCAATTGCTCATATCATGTTGATCAAAAAGCGAAGCCAACCAATCAACAAATGATCAACCAGTTTTCTGAAATAGATCGTGAACGTGTCGCTCCCTTATCGCCTGAGCTGCCATTAAAAGGATGCTGGCAGGGTTGTGGCCGAGTGTTCATTTCCTGTGTGTGTGTGTGTTGGGCCCACACATCCCATTGCTTGTACTTTCTTTTTTGGCAGCTCTATCGTTGCTTCCTGCTGACTTGAGTTTACTCTCTCTTTCTGTTATTCCGCCCAGTATTGTGTTGGTTTTCCTCAGTATGTGTGAGGGCGGATTATGTTTGTATTGTGTTTGGTTTCGGGTCACTTCCCTGGACATCAACATCCCATGTGGCTGTTAATCTTCAATATCTGCGACCCGACCCTGTGGGGAGTGTGATCCTGGTCTTAGATTACATGCAATTATTCTGCAGTGAATTAAAGTGCATCATAGGTTTGTGGTGAACGTTTGTCGGCCTGACATGCAGTTTGAAGTCAGGTTGAATATTATTGGATAGACGAATGGAGGAAGTTTTTGGGAAACCTCCTTATTTGTGTGATAATAAATACTGTTAGTCGACTTTGTTCTCGTTGCTGAACCATTGCAAGATCAAAGGTGGGTCGCATCAAATTGGGAGGTGTGTAGCATCAGCTGCCAGAGAACAAAACAATGTTACATGACACTGACAATGGAAGGACAAGGATTTAGACAGAGAGAAGAAGAAGAGGAGCGAGGATGTGGTGGAGGAGTTGGGAGGCGAGACAGGAAGAGGCTGAGGATAAAACACTAGTTTCCATCATCATAATGGCTTAAAACACAAAACAAGATGCAGATGAAGTTCCTCTCCCTGCACTCTTTTTTCCTTAACCCCTTTTGAGGAATGTTTTGCATGTACTGCCTGTGCAGTTTTCCTCAAGCAGACTGTCTTATGTTCCCATTTCTAACTTTTTTTTTGGTCTTGGAGTTCTGCAAATTACAATAAAAGCGTACATGTGAGTCTCGCCCAGTCTCCTGCCATTGATCGTCTATACTTCCCATTAACAGTCCTTGTCATAAAAACTTTACTTTATGTCAGAACATAGAGGCACTGACATGTTCATCGACTCGTATTTAGTTTTGAGAGATGAACTGAGGGTTTTGAGAGAGGAACTGGCTTTTTGCAGGAGATTCATTGTTTCATGTTTTGGATGGCACAAAATAATGGGAAAATATGAGCCCATTAGAACTGATCTCACAATAGTTTCCTTGCAAGTCACATTCCCCTTTCTGGCATGTTCACAGCTAAAGGAAAGTGGAAAATACTATTCATTTGTGGCTTGTGAGGGACTAAACCTATTATTTCTGACGTGCTGCCCCTCAGTCAGAGGCGGGGACAAGCAAGGCGATGCTCCTTGGCAAAGTTGGATCTGCACAGCCCGTCCTCCCCTGCGTTGGAGAAACGAAGAGCAGCATACAGATGTTCTCCATCATCCTGGATCAGAAGCCATCCTTGCATGGCACAGACTGCCACATAAGGAATGGATTTTCCACATAAGGAAAATCTATTTCCCACCTTACCACTGAAACAAAGTTTGAGTCAGCATTCAGTGAGGAAAACCAAGATCTCATTTTTTCGCACAAAAGAGCTCCGTCAGCGTTGGACTTTGTGCCAAGTCACTCTTGTGCACAAAGTCACTTTTGTGCACAAAGTCACTCTTGTGCACAAAGTCACAAGAGTGACTTTGTGCCACTGTGGCACAAAGTCACTCTTGAATGTCAATCTGGGTCTTGCCCCAGATTGAATGTGTCTTGTGTACCCACAACTTCATGGGTGAAAAGCTTTGGAACAGAAAACCACATTGGAACGATTGTCGGTACAAGTACTGAAAATGAAATGCCTGTTTTCCAAAAAATTAACATCATAATCAAAGATGGTGAAGCATTGTTTGTGACTGCTAAAGTCATTACAGAGTGTTTAGATGATCATCTGAGTGCTTTCAGAAAAGAGATGGTGGATGATGTGTTTGCTGTTATTTGTGTCTCTGATCTGATATATTATCAACCTTATGACTGGCAGACGTCAGCTGATAATGATGAACATATATTGTGCCCCGCTGCTGTTTTCTATGAGCTGTGCAGTGAAGGCCTGTAATACTGAAATGGGTTTAATAAAAGTTAAACTTTCCGTTTCTGTTTGTCGTTTTGAATATTTTTCCACTAGATTTGGTTGATAGTGACCCCTCACAGGGTCAGATTAATGCACAAAATTCATTATAAACATAATAAACCACAAATACTTAATACTTTCTCTCTCTCCAGTGTGTCATGAGTTGCGGGTGGATGATGGTGAGGGAGAACGCAGGCAGACCCAGGCAGTGAGATGAAGAAGATGATTTAATGATGAACGCAGCTCAAGCACAGCGAAAACTGGAAGCTAAAGCTAGTCAGTGATAGCAACTGTGATAAACGGAGACCGAGACGAGAGCTGACGCAGACACAGGACAACAGGTCAACGCGACGACCAGACGCTAGGAAAGACAAAGATCAGACAAGAAACAGACAACAGGTGGACTTGAATACACAGGGAGGGCAATCAGGGAACGAGACACACCTAGGAAACAATCCAGGGGCAAGAAACAGGACACCACAGAGACCCACAGCGAACAGCACCAAAAATAAACATACAGAAAAACCCAAATCCCCACACAGTGTAGTAGTTAGAGCAGCCCCTTATCCCTTTCAATCTGATTGGTGATTACTTTAGTTTTTACTTACTTGGATTAGATTAAAACAAAAAATTTGAGCAAAGTTACATTTTGACACCACTTCAAACAATCATGCACCCATTTTCTATACTCCTTTTTTCCGTTAATGGGGTCGGGAGCTAACGTTCCTAAAGCTAACGTGCTTTCAGGGCACATAAGGTCACCTTACAAAGAATAAAACATTTTAAAGACAAACATCTACAGAAAAGAAAGAGATCCAGACGTGTTTGAACAGCAGAGTGTTCAGTTGGAGTTTAAAGACAGGCAGCGAGTCAGAGAGTCGTCCGAGAGAGGAATGTGAGCATTTATTCGAAATAGAGAAATCATATTTAGAAGTTGTACATTTTCAGAATACTGATGCTTTCTGTCCTTAAAGATGCATTCACGAAGTGGATGACTGCAGTTACACCGACACCGGTACCGCACGACTACTTCTACACGTTCTGCTCACAGTCCAGTCTGGATTAATCTAAATCCTGATAAATCATCATCATTCCCAGCAGATCATTATGATCTCTGATCAGTAGCTTCCTCTGCATCCTTCCATAGGCGATGTTCTCCTTCAGAGCCAAAGCGTTCCTCAGGTACTCGGCTCACGTTTACGCAGCAACTTACACATGTGATTATACACACCTGGATCACCTTAAAAATAACAAAACCTGTTTGGAGTTAATCTGCTGATCAAACCCTGATTTCTTCTTTTAGTGAGAATGACATTATGCCAGGGGCTCCACAGTGACGGTGCAGTTGGTAGAGCTGTTGCCTTGCAGCAAGAAGGTTCTGGGTTCGATTCCCAGGTCTTTCTGCATGGAGTTTGCATGTTCTCCCTGTGCATGCGTGGGTTCTCTCTGGGTACTCTGGCTTCCTCCCACAGTCCAAAAACATGACTGTCAGGTTAATTGGCCTCTCCAAATTCTCCCTAGGTGTGAGTGTGTGTGTGCATGTTTGTTTGTCTTGTGATACCCTGTGACAGACTGGCGACCTGTCCAGGGTGACCCCGCCTCTCGCCGGGAACGTCAGCTGGAGAGGCACCAGCACCTCCTGACCCCACTAAGGACAAGGGTGTTAGAAAATAGATGGATGGATGGCATTCCATCTTTATGTGACAAAAACTGAGGAAATGTACTATTTACGTAGGAGTGAGGTTTTACATTCTTCTGTGTGTTGCGTCATTGTCTGAGGATAAATGGGGCTCAGTTTCATTGCTAAAATGAAACTGAGCCCCATCCCTGGTACCTCCTTCTTCTACCCACACTCGCAAAATAAATTTCACCGTTGTTTAGTCTAGAAAGTCACACACTGGCAGTTTTACTGTGTACAATTCAAATCAGATGGGTGGAAAGCTGTTTCTATTCTATTAATCTATCAGATTAATTGTTTAAATATTAAAATCATTAAAAACATCGGGTTTGATGCCTCCAGGTCTAAGTATCACTGAACGTCATCAGAGTTCAGTGTATTTCGGTGAGTTTTGACGTTTGGTAGTTTTATAATGTCCACTGAAAACGTTCACATGGCTGCTGCACATTTTCACGGCAGGTCAAGACGCCACATTCATTTTTAGACATGCCGACTTGTGCGCACATTTTTTGAGCGTCCGCACGCTTCATACATGAGGCCCCTGAAGACAAGGGGTCTCATGATTGGAAAAATCCTGATCAGAAAATCCAGTCAGCCTCACTGGGAAAATCCACATCGTTTGAGAGGGAGGGGAGACATTTTGGATTTTGTTTGGGTCCAGATTGGGTTTTAATTTTAGTCTTGAAGCTGTTAAAGTGAATTTGTAATCATGTAAATATTTTTCTGGAAACATAGTTGAGTACACATGTATATTTAATTGTAGATGTTGATGGTGGCTAGAAATGTAGCTGCAGCCTGAGCAGCCACAATGTAAAGGTCAGTTGCCCTGCAGGGATATTTTTAGGTCTGGTGAGCATTTGGCCCACCAGTGGGATTAGAAGAAAAAGTAAAAGGAAACTATTTTGTTGGATTGACAGCTTTGTCAAAAACTGTTATTTCCCAATTTGATGTTTGGATTTGGTTGAAGGTAAAACAACTTGAGGAGCACAGAAAGTAAAACCTGTTTAAATCATACGAGCAAACCAGCCGTTTTCCTGTGACTCTGAGCTGCTCTAATATATTAATATAACAAATGAAGATTTACATTTATAAGAAATTTAACTTAAATTTCACCAACTTTTATTTTCTACGTTAAACATTAAAGCAGATTCTTATGTACGTCAGCCTGAAACACTTTTTTTTTTTACAAAATAACTCAACGGAACTCAAAGCGCTGCAAGATACAGACATCGAAACAGTAAAAACAAACTCCAGGTTCTTTTTTTCCCCCCCAAATTCTGTTTTCAGTTCTCATAATTCCAAACACATTACTTAATGTTGAAAAAAAAATCTAATTATATCGCTTCTTCAATCGAATTAATCTGGAAATAATATTTGAAACCAGGGGAAGTTGTCATGGTGTTGGGTTCTTTGAACTGGTTCGTGGTTTTGCTATTTCTGTTTGTTCCTCTTCTTGGTTTCAGACCTGTCATGTTCCCGTTCTCCTTTAGTTCAGTCTTTTCTCATTCATTTTAGTTTACCATGTCTATTTCTTGTTAATCTAGTTCAATTATGTTTCTTAGGTCTAGTTCATCTTTAGTGTCAGGTTCATTTGCCCTGTGTCCTCTCCCTCGCCCCCGACGCCACGTTCTCTCTCTCTCTCTCTCACACACACTTTTATCACTCCCCTCACACACACCACCAGTTTCTCAGTGAAACCATATCCTCTATGAAACAGTCTCCCAGTTGTCGTTTGCGTTCTCCTCATGGTTTTATCTCTCCTTCGGCGTTGGGGTTGCCACAGACACCATTCTGATTTTCTTGTTGGTCGTATAAAAATTTCCTGACAAAGTCAGAAACCTCTGAATTAACAAAATAAAGCCCAAACATGAAACTTTATGGAATTTTAAAAGTACCCAGGTAAAAAATATATATATTATTTTATTATGAAATATTCTCTTCCCACTGAGTGAAGAACAAACATGGTTTAACCGAAAATTCACCAGACAGGCTGCCCAGTGGCGCAGCTGGTAGAGCTGCTGCCTTGCAGCAAGAAGGCTCTGGGTTCGATTCCCGGCCCCGGTTTGCATGTTCTCCCTGTGCATGCGCGGGTTCTCTCCGGGTACTCTGGCTTCCTCCCACAGTCCAAAACCATGACTGTCAGGTTAATTGGCATCTCTAAATTGTCCCTAGGTGTGAGTGCATTGTTGTTTGTCCTGTCTGTCTCTGTGTTGCCCTGCAACAGACTGGCGACCTGTCCAGGGTGACTCCGCCTCTCGCCTGGAACGATAGCTGGAGAGGCACCAGCACCTCCTGACCCCAGTAAGGGAAAAAGGGAGTATAGAAAATGGATGGATGGATTCACCAGACACACACTTGCAGTTTGTGCTAAAGTTTTGTAAATGTTTTAAATTGACAGAAACTGATTCAGTTTTATTTCTTTTCTCTGTTTTTTTTCTCTTTTTTTGTCACTTATATGAATTATTGCAATTTTGATCCTTTCTGTTTTGGTCCGTCTGATGATGTAATTTTCAAATATTATTTGATAATTTGATCAGTTACTCAGTACTGCAGTAGACTTTTTTTTTTAAACCAAATACTTTTTTACTCTTGAGTCATTTCTTGGACGTAAAAAGATGTTGAAGTATCTCTACTCTCAACTCCAGTTACTCTAATTGGAGTTCCCACCTCCAACTATTGAAATCCTGCTAAAACAAACAGTGTGACTCAACTTAAGATAAAAGAACATTTAATGTATGGTGTTGCCTTTTGTCTCCTGATAGAGTTTCTTTTCTTTTTTTTTCTTCTCCTTCTCTTCAGACCCTACGGAGCCCCTAAGGGGACATGGAGAAGAAAAAAAAAGGAAATCCCGACTTACTTTCTCGAGATCCCGAGAAACTAAGTCGAGATCTCGAGATCCTGAGTTATTATCTCGAGATCCCGACTTTTTATCTCGAGATAATAAGTCGGGATTTCTTTCCTTTTTTTTTTTCTCCATGTCCCCTTAGGGGCTCCGTAAGACCTGGTGTGTTGAAGCCTTCAGCTTTTATTAGTGAGGAATGCAGCATACTCCCGCTGACCCCCCTCCCCACCACCCACCCCCACCCCGTCTGGAAAGTCCGGGATGATATCATGCCTAAAGGAGGAGGATACGGGAAAGTGAAAGTAAAGTTGTGATTTACTAAAGGAGAACGCGTGCATGTGTCGGTGAGAAGAAGCAGACACGCGGGCTGCAGCACGGTAGGCTCCACTGGATTATGAATGTTTTCTATGACACGTGACAGTTTGATCGGAAATGTAGAAGCAGATCAGAAAGTGTGGAAGCAGAGAGACTTTACCAACTCGATCCGCGTCTTGATTCGTGGTAAGTGATGGTTGTGTGCTGGGGTTCTGGATACTATCTGTCTGCACGTGTAGGATTGGCTGCATAATAGTAATAATAGTTTGGAAAAACAAGGAGATGGTTGCATAGTAGGTGCGAGTTAAAGTGAACTTTTTTTTTTTTTTGCATGAAACTGCAGTAATTTATCACCCGGTGGGACTTTGGCCGTTTTGCGGAGCACGGAGTGGAAACGATTCTGACCATGAAATGTGCGTTTGCAAACGTCAGTTCAACATTTCATTCTTTTTTTTTTTTTTCTGTTGCAGTGTGTTGTGTTGCCGTGGCAGTGGCTATTAATAGGCTTCTACCCTGCAAAACATTGTTCATGATTCAGCAATTTTTTTCTCTCTCTTTAGTGTTATTTTTTCTTTTTTTCACGGGTTTTGATGCTGTGTTTTAGTTAGTGGGACAGAAAAAACATATTTTATATGAAAAAAAAACAACCCATCTAAAATGTAATTAAATAAAAGGTTTGTGTTTGTGCTGCTGGTCTCAGGCTTAAGTCCTGGTTTCTTAATATTTTTTATAATATTAAAATGAGCCAATAGAGTGAAAGAAACGGGTAGTTTTAGATAAGCAAAGCTGGTGTGCAAACAAGAAGTCTCACTTCGACACAAAACTGTGATTAACGCATACTTGCTCTGCATTTATTGAAGTTGCTTGCTTTGGGCAGAACATTCACACATTTAACTCAAGTAAGTGTGTTGCTACTTCATATTAACATAATTTAAGTGACAGTAAAATATAAATTGTAGTAAATCTACTCCTAAATATAATGTGGGCGTTTTGAGATAGCGAATTACACACTGAGAATATGAGCATTCAGTTAAAACCTGAGCATATTATGAGAGATAAATAATAAACAAACTATAAACAACAATGGGTCGCATGAAAAAAATGAATAGCAAAAGTTAGATTATTAAAAAATTTGAGCGTGTAACCCTCCTCTCTCGCCCCATGACTGCTTATCCTCAACAGGTTTAGATAATGAATAAATGCATGTCAAAAAATAAAGAGAAAAGTAAATGCCAAACATAAAACATCATATTCCTCATCTTGTCGCTTAACTTACACATTGAGTTGTCCATTATCTTCCCATTACCTCCTGCTGAGATGCTGAAAATATGTTTTTTACACTCTTGCTGTTGTGCTGCAGCGGCCGGTGTTTCTGTTTGACTGTCAGTTTTTTCATCTGTGCAGCAATGATGCACTCAGACTGACCGAGTCATCAGTATTAAATATGCAGCATGCGCAGGACTCCAGGCTGGCGGTGATATTTCGAAGATTCCAAGACATAAAAATTTTACTTGCCATTATGTTTCCAGAATATAATGAAATTGGAGTGGCACTCTCAGTGATAAACAAATAAATAGATAGATAAATAAATAAAGTCTTAATCAGTCCTTAGGGTGTGGTGTGTCTGCAGGGGTCCAGAGAGGATGCTGGGTGGACAGATTGGTTTCACAGTTTCCAGAGGAAGAAGAGTTTTTGTTGGGTGTTCAGCGGTCAGGTCACTTTCACAAATTCCTGGGCAAATTAACTGGGATCTTCTTAGTGGTGGAGGGAAGCAGAAAGAGAATGTTTTTGTCCTAATCTTTGGGTTTTGGTTTTCTTTTGTGTTTTGAAAACCACCCAAAACTAATTCGTTTTTTTTTTTTGTTGCTGATGTATGCCGTGTTCAGTTCATCCCGCCGTAACCTTTGTGTTTATTCTTGTAAGCCAGGGTATTTACTATGTCGCCGTGTTTGGCGCACCCGGAAACAGAAAGAAAAGCGGAGGAGTCAGTTTAAGCCAAAAAATAACAAAAAAAAAAAATCACTGAAATTTGAATTGGGGAAAAAAAGTTTCAATTTCTGAATTGGAAAAGTTGAAAACTTGCTCAAAAAAAAAAAACTCTGAAATTTCTAGATTAATTTCAGAAATGTTTGCTTACTTTACTTTACTTTACTTTAAAACTCTGGAATTTCCAAGTGTTATTTTCTAGAAACCTTTTGAGATCAAATCTCGACATTCCTGAGTTTTTTACTCCTCCTTTTCTTCTATCTACAACGGCCCTAACACTCCGTCACAGCTCACGTTGTGACTTCGTTCCTCTGTGTTTAGTTCCTTAATCTCCCCCTTATATGTTCTATTTCTTATGTTTGAATTTACTTCTCTTAGCTCATTGCCAACCGCTCAGTTAAGTTTGTCTTTTTAATTAAATATTGGTAATGCTCCATGTAGTTCAACATAAATATCCTCTTCATTTTATAACGGACGGCTCTGGAGTCTGGTCACTAAAGTTTCCCCTCAAACCAGCAGCTAAGCTAAATGCTAGCTAGCATTACATCCATCCATCTTCTATACTCCCTTGTCCCTTAGTGGAGTCAGGAGGTGCTGGTGCCTATCTCCAGCTATTGTTCTGGGCGAGAGGCGAGGTCACCCTGGACAGGTCGCCAGTCTGTCGCAGGGTGGGACATGCAGAAAGACCCGGGTCGGGAATCAAACCCAGAACTTTCTTTGCTGCAAGGCAGCAGCTCTATCAACTGCGCCACTGTGCAGTCCAGCTAGCATTACCCGTATAAAGAAAAGCTGTTAAAGGTATTTTATGAACAACATTTTAAATATAAAGTGTAACTAAACTCACATTAATCTAGTCCTGCACTGCTTTCTAATATGAAAACACAGCAAGGCGTTAGCTTCGGTTTCCAAATTGTTATTTTGCAACAAGCTACTCCTAACTTAGAGGCTGTTAGTACCACAGTGAGCAAAGCGATTGGCTGAAATAAAGTCTGATAGAAGTCTGCATCATTTCTCATCACCATGAGACAAAAATGTGTCAAGAAAACAATCTATGGCACTTGTATGTAGCAACATGTGCAGCATGTTTATGCATACGTCAAACATATACAGAGCAAGTAGAAATGAAGTGTAGTGGTGGGACGTTGTGGCTGAGTATGTGGTTGGGACTGAACCTCTGAGTCCAAACCACAGACTGGCCGCTGAGGCTAGCAGTGGTCAGTGGCATTGCTACTGCCAGGGATGCTTGATTTTGCTATTTTGTAATTATGTATATGAATCATTTGGTTCTTAAAATTCCAAAATTTCCACATAACTTTATAATTTGGTGAGTTTGATGATGCAGTTTTTGAATATGAAACGGTTTTTGTTTCGATGTTGACCCAGTAAGCGGTCGCCGTTTTACAGAATATTTTTTTGTTGCTTTTTCTTGAGTAAAAATATGTGTGTGCGTGTGTGTGCTCTATTGGTGTGGTAATTTGGTCCTTCCATCTGCCCTTTTCTCCTTCTGAAAATAATCCTCGTCTTGAACGTTGACTGTACAGGGCGATTTTCATTTCTGCAGATGAATCCCTTTAATGATGAAAACAGAAATCCAGCTAGCCCAGGTCAGCTTCCCGCCATTCTGCATGAGTGCTGGTTTTCCAGGCCTTGTTTCCAGGAAGCATCAGTATTTTCTGGTAGCCATAAAAAACACTTACTTCTCACATTTTCTGTTTCCAATGTAGTTGTTGTGGCTTCACTGCAGAAATCACAGATAAATCTGGGGATTGTCTTATGGAATAAATTTGAGCTGTGCATGGAAAATCTGTTGTGACAGTATAATAGAAGACAGATTATCTGTGAGAGAAGAGGGTCTTAGCGCTGTCAATCAACTTGATGTATGTGCTGCTAAATGTGGTAATGGGAGAGAAAGAGTTTACCACTCCAGGAAATTCAAGCCCTTTCAGTTTGATACCTTTAAATAAAACTTAGTTTACCCCTTCGCTAATGTTTGACAATGACATATAAGGCACCAGCTTGATTTTGAATGAAGCTACGATAAAAAAACTTATTGCAAATTGCAGTAAAATGCATATAAATATACACTTTTCAGATTTTTACTGACTGAGTCCCGAGTGCGTGTTGTTGTTCTCAGAGCTCCAGCAGCCACATTATGTAGACCCTGCATACAGTGAGATGCTCTCATTTGGACCTGCGGGCGGGGCGGGGTCACCCTGGACAGGTCGCCAGTCTGTTGCAGGGCAACACAGAGATAGACAGGACAAACAACCATGCACACACACTCTCACACCTAGGGAGAATTTGGAAAGACCAATTAACCTGTTTTTGGACTGTCGGAGGAAGCCAGAGTACCCGGAGAGAACCCACGCATGCACAAGAAGAACATACAAACTCCATGCAAGAAAATATAAACTCCTTAAATCACGGAAAATAACTGATTGAAACTAAAACTAATTTTGCTGCCGTGATTCTAGTGATTGTAACACAGCCCGGTCTCTGTGCAGCCGCAGCAGGTCTCTGTCTCTGTAGCATCTCGGCGCTCATGTTGCGTTGAAAGACGGCTCAGAGAAACACGTTACGACATGTTAAACATGTATCAAACAGTTGTAAAGCTGGGGAAAAAAAGGTGCAGGTGACAGAGGGCACAGATACGGGAAGTGTCTACTGAGTCAAACTGAGATAGGAATAACAGAAAGTCAGCCACTCTGAGGTAAAAAAAACAAAAAAAAACAGCTTCTAGTCCAGAGGGGTTGTGAGCAGGAAATGAGCCACAACGCTTCTCAATGCCCGCCCATGCTGCCTGACTAATGACTAATGGTTTTATTTGTAGAGAAAGAGATCAAGTAGACAATTAGTGAAAGGATTATTGAAGATGAGGGGGAAAAATATGACTAAACTATTTTGATCAGTCGTTACAGCAACCAAAGCCTGATCTGATCTGATTGTGCTTATTTAGCTGAATAAGCACAACATATTCAGTTCATCCCAGGCCACCTCACAAAGATCACCTCACAAAAAAAAAAAAAAGAAAAGAAAGATCCAAACACGTTTGAAAAGCAGGGCGTTTAAAGACAGGCAGCATGTCAGAGAGTCGTTTACGGTGAGAGGGGAATGTGGACGTTTATTCGAAATGGAGGAATCGTGTGTGTATAAGTTGAACATTTACAGAATGGATTTGTTTTCTATTCCATTCCTGGTTCGACTGAACGATGACTGTCTGACCTGTCAGCTGCTCCGGCTGAACCGGCACCGGTACCGCACGGCTCCTTCTTTAAGTTCTGCGCAGAGAGATCCAGTATGATCTAATCGCAGAGAGATCGTCCTGGATCTCTCTGCGCAGATCCAGGACGCAACTCTGATAAATCAAATTAATCTGCTGATCCAACTCCATTTTCTTTTCTAGTGAGAATGAAAGTGTCCCACAGATAACATGCGTCCCATGCGCTTCGGCTCGCAGTGCCAAAGCGCAGTGTTAGCTCACAGTGTTACGTCTTTATGAGACAAAAACAGGAAAAAGTACTATTTACATTGGAGTGAGGTTTTACATCCTTCCGCGTGTGTTGCATCCTTGTCTGAGGATAAATGCGGTTCAGTTTCACTGCTTAAACATGCCACATCCCCGGTCCCTTCCACCAACTCGCAACACAAATTAAACCAAAATTAAACCTTTGGTTTGTCTAGAAAGTCTGGTTGTTTGGGGAGCCGTTAATGCATAATCTCTGTTTAGTCTGAGGAGAACCAAAGAAGCAAACTCTGGTCTACAAACCTCAGTACGGTGGACTACGGTGGAAGCGAACTCTGGTGTGGTTGGAACGCCACGCGGACTGGAGGCCACTCCAAAAGTAGAGCATTCTGGGTAACTACAACCAAAACAAATGAGTATGACTGTGTCTGGAGCTAACAGGAGAAATGACTTGTGGTCTCTAGCCGAAGACAAAAGAGGAATCCAACAACGTCCACAATCTGATGGCTTTCCATTTTTGTTTACATTTTGTGGAGAAGGATGTTGTTCTCTATGTCTTCTTCAGAGGTTTTCATGCCGTTTCCTCCTGTGTTTCTCAGTGTGGCGCCATCACAGGCGAGGAGGGAAACAGGTTGATCAAAGGTTTTTGTGTGTTTATCACAAGCTGGGAATGACAACAAATGTTGCAGTTAAAACCCTGAAAAGAAAAGGTTGGTGTCATAAACTCGGAATAAATAGCAGTCAGGAGTTCAGAGAGGGGAGATAACCGTTATCAAAAAAAAGAAAAAGTAGACAAGCAACTGTAGTGGACAAGAATAGTTTAAAAAAATGAATAAAAACTAGAAAATAAAACAAATATATAAGAAAGTGAGTCAGAAATGATTTTAGAGCTGATTTTAAAAAAACAGAGGATTCTTGCTAAGAATTTCAACATTTCTCAGCTGCAGATATTAAACAAAATACATAATAAAAAGGTAATGAAAATATTTGTGTAAAAGAAATGAAGTAAAGCAAGTTCATTCCTGAGTTGTTAGGCTGTGGGAGGAATCTGCTCCCCTGTCGCCCTTTCTGGGGAGACTTGAAAGAAAAACAAACACGGTAATGCAGTTGGGTTTATGGGAGCGCTGGCAGAAGTCCACCTGCTGGCCTGCTTCACTACCTAAAAGCCTCAGTTTGACCAGAAAGCAAAACTGGATTTGCAAAACAGAAAACAAACCAGATCCATGAGGCATGATTTCTGGCATGACAGATCCAACAATAAAGCTTGATATGTCTGTTTGATTTGTTGGGAGCGGTGGATCTAAAGTACAGGAACAGATTGTGAAGTGAGGATGCAGCAGACAGAACCTGCCAGGCGTCAACATGGCTGAAAAAAAAACAACGTTCCAGCTCACGAGCGGCTTTCCTCCTGGCCACATGAGGTTGTTTCCTGACTGGCTACACTCCATCTGAAACAAGCAGCAATATCCCAGTGATGATATTGCTTAATCTCACGCTGCTGCAATACACTCTCTTCTTCATAGTGGATGTTTTTTTTTTTTTTTTTGCTTTTTTTCAACTCCTGGCGATTGCCAAATTTTTAAATGAAGATAAATGTACTATTTGGAATCAGTTGGGAT
This sequence comes from Phalloptychus januarius, assembly GCA_902982915.1. Lineage (NCBI taxonomy): Eukaryota > Metazoa > Chordata > Actinopteri > Cyprinodontiformes > Poeciliidae > Phalloptychus > Phalloptychus januarius. The sequence continues at coordinate 1,925,340 of CADWAE010000476.1, forward strand.
CAGATGAAAACGAACCAAACTCCATGGTGAAGTAACACCCCTGGTCTGCAGATGCAGCAGAACACTGAATTCCACCTTAACAATCTCTGTACACACACAGAGAATGAGAGAGCAGAAACAAAAACACACATTTACTAAAAATATGTGAAAACTTTTATGTTGTTCTCCAAGGACCTTCAGAAAACAACTGGATTCAAACTGAGACTAAATTAGTAAACTGAGACTAAATTAGTAAATCAATAAGGAGATTTTTTCTCGTTTTCAGGCAGCACTCACAAAGTCAGAGCAGAAAAACCTGCTGCTTTTTACGCACTGTAAAAATACAAAGAAATAGGCATTTAAGAAATGCATCAAAACAACAAAATTGTCATAGCAGCTGCACTTAAAATAGCATTGTAATTGTGCAAAAAGATTGTGCCAAAGACTCAGAGGCAGAACTCTAGCAAGGATTACAAAAGATCTGGACAAGTTTCCAAAGAATTTCTGCAGAACTCCAGGTTCCTAAGATCACAGTGGCCTCCATGGTGCTTACAGGGAAGAAGTTTGGGATGAGCAGAACTCTAACTAAACCTGGCTGTCCAGTTAACTGAGCAACCATGGCAGAAGAAACCAAAGGTCACTGCAGCTGAACTCCAGAGATGCAGCAGAGAGATATATAATCAATCAATCAATCCATCCATCCATTATCTACACACCCTTATCCCTTAGTGGGGTCGGGAGGTGCTGGTGCCTCTCCAGCTAACATTCGGGGCGAGAGGCCCCCCTGGACAGGGGGACAGGACCTCCTGGACAGGTCGCCAGTCTGTCGCAGGGCAACACAGAGACAAACAACCATGCACACACACACTCACACCTACAGAGAATTTAGAGAAACCAATTAACCCGACAGTCATGTGTGGGGGAAGCTGAAGTACCCGGAGAGAACCCACGCATGCACAGGGAGAACATCCAAACTCCACGCAGAAAGACCCGAGCCGGAATTGAAGCCAGAACCTTCTTGCTGCAAGACAGCAGCTCTACCACCACTGAGCCACTCTGCGCCACTGAGCAGCCCTTGAAATATATAATATAAACTCTTTTGATTTTCGCAAGCAGCTGCAATGGAAAAAAGTTAAGATGTCTGAATACTTCCAGTACACTCTGCAAATCTTGAAAGGTATAAACATGTTCAACTTTCACCTGGACTGGACAGGCTGGTTCTCCTTAAACATTTGTTTTGATGTGTCTTTGAGAGAATCGACTGAGAATTCTTAGATTACGGAAAGCCATCAAGGCCCTTCAGCCCGATGCGGAGATGGAATGTCCTCTGGCAAGCTTTGCTTCTGGTTCACAGTTGAGCTGTGAGAGTTGAATAATTATGTCCTCAACTTTGACAGTTGAATTGTTGAGGTTGCCATGAGAATCGCAACAACTGCAACATACCTAAAACATGTTACTGCTAAACAGCATGTGCCCTCGAACTTCATTCTCAGTTCAATAGCCAAGAAAACATTAAAAGGATCGCTTGGGAAATTTAATACATGTTATTATCCTCCATCAAAAGATGTTGGTTTGGTGTGAGGTTTGGAGTTGACCGTTTATCTACCGAGGAATCTGTGATCAATCTCAAGGTCTCTTGAAGAAAACCGTGGAATTACTTCAGACTCCTGAGCCTGGTTTGGTCTTTGTGGAATGCAGAAAGCCAGGATGAACCGATGGCGCCATGCCACACCTGGCTCTGTCTCTCACACTGGGTTTTGCGAAACAGTCCTCTGCTTAGTTGCACTGTTGACATTTTTTGTCCAAAAGAAAACCTCCTTTCGTCTAAGGAAGACATGAACCACAAGGTATTCAGCGGGAGACGGGTATTGCTGTAGTTAGTTATGGGTGAAGTGATGAGTGGACCCACAGGGACAGGCTGTTCAGTCAACTGATGAACAAAAACACAGGAATCGGCTGCAAAGGCAGCGGGACAAAACGGAGATGTGTTTTGTCCCGCTGCATAAGTAGCAGTTGTGTTTGCACTGATAAAGTTGCTCAGTTTGACCCTTCGAAAATAAATTTGCTTCATGGAAACACGGCAATTTAGAAAAAAAAAGCAGTAAAGCAAATGTGAAAAACCTTTAAAAATGTTATTGTTTTTTTGTAAATTAAATGCATCAAAACAGAAAACAGTGTTTTTTGTCTGCAGCAGGCTGGGATCATGAACAGTGATCTTTGCTTTGAGTTGAACTAAAATCAGATAAATGTTTGGGGCATATTCTGAGTTCAGATCTTCTTTTTTTTCAGGTCTGGCCTTCTCGGTTCATCCCTTTTGTATTTAGTTTCTGTTTGTTGTTATATTTCATTCTTTGAGCATCTGAGTTATTGATTAGCATCTCAGGTCAAGCTTTGACCTGATGTTTTATAATTACTGCACTTTTTTTTCCCTCGTCCCGTTTGATTGTCCCGGTGTGTGTTCGGTCACTCTCCAGTTCTCAGTGTCAGGTGGCGGGTCAGGCTGAATTACTCCCCTTCATTCCTGTGCAGTCTTGCTGGATGGATGTGTAAGTTCATTCCAGCCCGTCCTTTTTCATCCTTCCTGCCGCCGGTTGTCTGTATTTGGGTTCAAACTCTTCACGAACATGACACAAAACCTAACCTTTCCACACACCAGTTCTCCGTTATCATTTATTGTGATAGGAATATTGATTTATCGTTAAATTTCGATTAACAATGTCTAAAGCCACCAAAAACTCTCCGTATTGTTGTTTTTGTTTGTGATGCTACGATTGCTGTGCCACACAGTGATGGCCATACTGACGCCTGAAAGGAAAGTAATAAATCGTCTCTTTTATCATTATCACAATATTAGCACAGAATATTGTGATAAAACTTTAAGTTCCTATCGCCCACCACTAAGACCAGATATTTTAAAGGTCACTTGTTTGTGAAAACATTAGATTCAATTCAAATTCAAACTGGAATTCAAAAATACTTTATTAATTCCAGAGGGAAGTTAAATTAGATCCTATTTTGGATGTAAAAACTTTGGCAACAATGGATTTCTCACAAAGCGTTTACTGGATACGTTTTTTTTTTTCCTTCTTTTTTGTAATATGCCATAATTTGGCACACACATACACGCACAACAAAAACACTGTTCTCACTCAATCTCTAACAACACTGGCTAAACTAAGATAAACAACATCCTCATACTGACAATTTCTTGTCATAGAAAAAGGAGAACTATATCCATAACCAGTCAAAAGTTGATCAGATCATTAGGCTTTCTGTCCAACGTGTGACCGGATGAAGCTTTGTTATCATCGCTTTTGTTTTTCATCAACCTTTGGCGAAGCTCAGTGACAAACTGGCCTTTTATATTCTAGCATCTACAAATGCTTTAGTTTTTATTAAAGATGTGAGGAAGGGCTGTTAAGCACAGATGCTGTTTGTGACACTGAATACCAGAAAATAACTTTTCATTTCACTCTAATACAGCTGTATTACATGCTCCCACCTCGGGATTGGTTACTAAAGTTTTCTTCCTTTGGCTCTTCTGTTCTCTCATTACAGAGAAAACCTGGATTGTCACGGTAACAGGATGGCTTCCTGCTGCCTTCTCTTGTCCTTTGTAAGTATTACTTACTTAGTCACACATTCCTCACTGTCTCCAAAGATGACGTGTGATTTATATGTGTGCTAAGTCATCTGTGATGACGTCAGATTGTTTTACTTTGCTGTTGTTGTTATTTTGACTTGAAAAATAAAATTAAGTTCTGAAACCAAAACTGCTCCAAGTTGATAAGTGTCCAAAACTGATGAAAGCCTGCAACATGTGCAATGTCCTGATTTTTTTTTTATTTGTACATTTTATTTTATCATCATTTTTACTGTAATAAAATAAGCTAGTTTGGTAGAATGTGATGCATCAACCCAACTGGCTGTTGGTTTATTCACAATTTGTGTTGGCAAATTATTGGACAGCTGTACCTAATAAAGTGGAAGGGGAATGTATACTAAGAAGATGAACACAAAACGCAAAAGTAACTGAAAAACAAAATGTAACTAAGCGATAAACTAGACCAAAATTCTTAATACAGATAGAAAAATTCAACTTTCAGGTCATGTTGGTGGCAATCTTGAAAAATGGAAGCCATCTTTGATTGTCAATTGGCCAGTTGGGCGGGTTTGAATGGGACGTCAAAGTGTCAACATTTTGTGCTTCTACCACAGTTTAATACACACAGAAATACAGCTACTCATTTTTTCGCCATTGTTATAGAATGCAAGAAACAAAAATTTTATAGTAAAAATAATAACTTTGCTTTACATTTTTCTAGGTTTTTTTCAGTCTCACCGGCCTGTCAGAGGAGGGGTGTTATGATCATTTCTTAATAGAGAAATGGGTATGTCAACTTCTGTTTTGTTTTTTGATTTATGTTTTTTTTAGGCAAATGCTGTAAATTCAGTATATTTTTCGGTAATATACTGATATATATATATTGAAAATTGCATGTCTGTAACATACATATTACATATTACTATCTGTAATATGTATGTGAATCTCACAACAGACAAGTGTTCATGTGTTCATTTGTACTGGATCAATATGATTGGTTGATCGCCAGCATTTTGGTCAATTTTAGGTTTTGTTTTGCTTTTAATTGTTTATCTCAGTTGTTTTGGTTTACAAAATTACAAAAAAAGTGATCCTCCATAAGTTAAAGTTTAATGTTTAGCCAGTCAGACAAATGTAGCAATCTGAGTTTTCTTTGTCTTGATATCTCTCAGCCATACAATTCTACATCTCAGAGGAGCTAACGTCACAACATGACATGGAGTTAGCCTCACTGAGCTTTTTGATCCTTAAAGCAGTCTGCAGCCACATTGTTACAGGGGTTAAACAGAAGTAGTTGGGCTTTTTTATTAACATAGCAGCAACATTGCTTATTTTGTAACTTCATAACCTTTGACCTTCTCTCCTCTGGTCTTTTTAACAGCTGCAGACTCAGATCAAGTCAAGCCCTCCAGCAGAAACAGCAACATTATACCTATCAGGAAAAAAAGGAGGCATTTGCTTTCCATTGTCCCCACATGATGACAATGATACAATATGATCTGATTAAATATTAGATTCTGGATTAATATGAGTTGCTGCTATGTTGCGTTTTAAAATCTTGTTCATGTGCCTCTTTTTAACTTCGAGCTCTCGCCCCTCCAAAGGTCTCTGCTCGAACCTCTTAGTGGAAAAATACTAATAGTGATAAAACAAAGATTTTTTTTTTAATTTAGTAGTTCATTGCTCACAGCTTTGGTTACAATGATCTGGATATGATGTAATTGAAAGGATTAACTGTAAATATTGTCTCTCCATCTTGTTTTGTGCTTAATTTAGGACGGCCAAAATATGACTGATCTGATTCCCCTGGAAAATGCCGCCAGACCTAAGGTAACTTCGTGATGCAATAATTACCTTTGAGAATCTGAGCCATTCTGTACGTTTCAATGAGTTGCACATTTACCTGCATTTATAAGAGTCTGCATTTATCTGTTCTTTTTTGCAGGAAATTATAACTTGCACTATATGGAAAAACAAAGATCGAAAATTATTTGATAATATCTTCGATGACTGCTTTGCAGGCCAATACAAAGTGGGTGCATTTCTTAGACATGTCAGAATTTCAATGTCTTTTTCTTGTCTTGTTTTTCTATCTGTTGATGTTTTAGATCATGTTTTTCTTTGTTTATAGGAACCGGAGAAAATCTGTAATCAGAGGACTACAGGGAACCTCAAAATCCATGCGTTCCACTTCAGGTGTTTGTTTGCCAAACTAAGAAACATAAATTACGCAGATGAATCCGAAAGAAAATGTAAGAAACAATGACACCTAACAATTGTGCCTTATCATCTAAGACTTTGATTAAAACAGAGAGAGCTCAGGTCATGACATTAACACAGCAAACGTGTTGGTGTGAGCGCTGATCCAGCACATCACCATCAAGCCCAGAATTATTCATACCTCTACTCTTTTCATTTTACATCTATTTCTCCAGAATAGAAGTGAAATTCATGTTTTAGAATAGTGAAGCCAAAGTTTCATTGCAAATGTGGCAGAGAATCTGTGAATGTGGCAGAGGAAGTAGACCTTCCAAGCTGAATGACTGAGAGCTCGCCAACAAAGACAAATCCTCAAAATACTGGTGGAAACATGCAGATCGGAAACAATAAAGAGAGTTTGATTTTCTGTGTCTTTTTTAAATCTCATTCATTATTGAGAACAAATGATTTCATTGGATGCTTTGATTGTACCATTCGTGGAGATGCTGAGATCAGCAGCTCTGATAGAAAAATAGTGATTGTGTCATAGAGGGGAAATAGTAGTTAAGTGGAAAATTGTGCACCGATCAAAATGGATCAGAACTTATTATAGATAAAGAACTGAAGATGGATGGAAGTAGGAAGAAATCCTGAAAGAAAACCTTTGGAAGTGTTAGGATCCTGAGTTTTTGAGTTGGTTTGGGAGTTTGATTTGATTCTAGCTTCATTATTATTATTGTTGTTCTTGTTTTTCTATTTCATTTTCTCTCTTTTATTTTGTTTATTGTTTCTTTAGTTATTCTGTAGTGTTCGATTTATTTCCTGTTCCCCTGTGTACTTTCCCTCTCATTCCCTCTCCTCAGTCTGCCTTCTGCTCTCCACTCCCACCTGTAATCATTTAGCTAATCAGCCTAGATCTTTTGTTCAGCATTCAACTTCCCCAGTATTTAAGCACCTCATTCTCAGTCACTCCTCGCTGGTTCCTTCTGTGTACTTCCGTCACTTCCTGGTTCCACCTCATGTTCTTTGTGTGTTTCCTTGCCTTAATGTTCTTTGGACTCATTATTTGCCTTTTGCCCTTGCTCCTGTGTTTGTTTGTTTGTTTTTTTTTGTGTACGTTTTTGTATTTCATCTTTTTTTCACTGAGTCATTAATCACTGCCGCCTCCATCTTTGCATTTGGGTTCTACGTTTACCACCACATTACAGCGTTTCTTTTGTTTGTGGTTTTTATTCATTTACTTCACAGGAAGAACCTTGTGCCAGTTCGGCACATAAAATGCCAATAACACACACAGATGTTTGAGGTTCTTACACAGTATGGGAAGGTTTTGCCTTGTGGCAGTTTGGCATGAGAAAGCTGCTGAGATAGCCCTTACTTTCAAACATATGTTTGCTAAGAAGGCATACACAACTTAAATACAATTTAAATTTGGCTTTGTATACGAGTGAGGTAATACTGAATGTAGTCTGTTGGTCACAGTGCATTACAGTAAATATTTAAAGAAAATCATTGCTTTCATTGTAAATAAATAATTTTTATTTGTAATATCAATCACTAATATACATATTTTTCATTTTCAGTCTTTGGAGATTGTCAGAACTTCAGTGAGTACTTCATTGTGTATTAGTGCACCACAGAGCACGCTTCTATTGTTTTTCCTAATGTGAACATTTGAGTACTGTATTGTCTTCTGTTCTTTGGCAATTGTACATATATTTTTAAAATGCAGCTTTTCTAAATATGCTCTATGTTTCAGGTTCTGAAATCAGAACTGTGGAGTGGCTATGGAACAATTCAGCTATTGGTAAGTTTTAGCATCTTGATTTAGTTCAGTGTTTTATGTTTGGATTTTAATATTACTGCATGTTTTGGGAACTACGAGTGGAAATGAGCATCTAACCTGGTGCACTACAAAAATTCATTCATTCACTCAAACACAACAACATCTACATTGTAATTGCAATTTTAGTCACTTAATTCATGTCTACTTTACAATGTCGCTGATTTTAGAAATTGTAGTTAATATTTAACTGCGGTTTATTTCATGCAAAAAACAAAACATTTAACTCATTTTTCATTACATTAACGCTTAATTTGTCCACTGACTGTTTAATTTTTCCTCCTTTGTTGATGTTTTTTTTGTTTGTTTTTGGGTTTTTTTTAGCATTAAATTTGCCCACAAGCCTTTAATAGTCACTGAAACACTGATCAGGCACAGTATTATCATTTTTGGTCATTAGGAATTACTCTGCATCCCTTCTGACAAAATACTGGACAGGGAAATCTCTATTAAAAATGGACATAAATGTCAGTTTGACAACTCTACCAGAGCCCCTAAAATGTTTTTAAAAATGAATTTGAACTTGTTCACCAAAAGAAATGTGAACACGGTGAAAATCCAACTTTTGGTTCGAGTCTCTGAAAACTCTTCAAGCTGGATCCTTCAGTAGCAATATAAATTAAAGCCGCAAGCGGCCTCGAAACCACCAGGACATTTCCTGGTGCTGAATTATCGTAGGAGGAGGGTCTTACCCAGAGAAATAACCAAAACTGTAGAGTTGATCGCCAACTCTGCAGGAATCCGTTAACTGGACATGGTTTCCAGATGGAAGACAGTAAAAGCGACATGACCGGCGCCACTGCTAACTATCTGTTGAAAGGAGCTCTCCAATTTCTGGTCATTATTTTATAAACTTTGATGTAATACCCAGCTTGTTACCTGATTTAGATTTTTGTCCCTTTTTGTTCTTTTTTTTTTCTGTTTTACAAATCGAATAAAGATGTCTCATTTTCCCACTGAGGACTGCAACAAACGTCTCTGGAATTTAGCAGTAAAAGGATCTCATCCTGAATTCATCCTTAACTTTCCAGGGTTATTGGAGCAATTTTTCTGAGTGACTCAGAGAAAAGCATCTTGCGTTTCCCTGTATATATTATGTTTCTGAAGATGTGTGGATTGGAAAAAAAATCCACAATAAAATCAAACCTCTAGCTAATTATTGTTTTTGAAATTCTCTGCAGTCGTTAGGTGGATAATAATACTAACTTGTATGTACTGTGTTGAAAATATCATGTAATTATTCATGTCAGTGTTGTAAAACTTGCTGTTCAGAGTTTGTTAGAGCTGTGATGGGATTTTCTTTTCCTAATCCTGACTTTGATCATTTATTGTACCTATTGTTTCTTGGGCCTTTATTGATCACTCTCATATTTTAGAACTTAACTTAGTTCTAGGATATGTTGATTTTAGATGAATCAACATCTCCACTAACTTATTTTGTCAGGTTTATTTATATTCATGGAACACCATAGTGTTCCACCACTAAACATAGTTAGTCTCCAACTGATCCAAATTGGGAATCAAAATTGCAGCATTTGTTACATTTGCAACTGCTGTGAATCTCTTTCACACTGCAAGATGTCAAACAATCCAAATCCTTTGAAAAATGTCCTCCCCTTGTCAGTGGTGGCGCTGCACCAAGAACCACTGAAGGAAACTGTGTGAAAACCTCTGAAGAAGACATTGAGCGCAACTTCTGTCTTCGGAAAATGTAAACAAAAATGGAGTAGCATCAGATTTTAGCTGTTGTAGGATTTCTCTTTTGTTTTTGAAAATATGCCAAGGATTCCAGTGGATGAATTGTTGGATGAGACCAGTACACTAGTACACTAGAAGTCCAGAAAACCAGTGGCAGTGTAAGAGCGCTGGAGGCTGGACCAAGACTGCAGGAGTGAATGGAAAGCCTCATCTGGAGAACAACCAGGAGGCTGGGATCACTCACAGAGAGTCTTGTCTGTAGATTGACTGGAGAAAAAGGTCCAGAAGGATTTAGAAACCCTGGAGTCTTGTTCACTGAACTCCAGAGTCGTCCTGTACACTGTGGCCACTGAACTCACAGATAATCCCAGGAGGTCTCTCTTTTGCCAACCACCTTTACATTTGGAGGACAAAGGAAGAAGCTTTCAAACCCCAGAGCACCATCCCAACTGTGAAGTTTGCCATTGACAGGGTCATGTTGTGGGGTTGTCTGGGTTACTTTCATCATCATCAGTAAAAACAGTGTAGTCTCAGGCTGTCAGTATTTGAGAACTTGCTGTTAAGAGTTAAGAGTTTGTTAAAACTAATCCTGGCTATTATGTGGTTCAGTGTACCTTTACTTCTTAGACAAATTTTTGATTTGAATCTTTTGCATTACTCTCCGCTCATATCTTAGAACTTACTGAAATGTTTGTAATTTTAGATGGAACACCTGCAAGAGCCACATCAATATCTCCACCAACTACATCAACATTATGTCCAACAACTGCATTGACAACATTCACCTCAACTATGTCAACGTCACTTGGCACAACTACATCAACAACATCTCCAACTACTATGTCAACGTCAGGTAGGACAACTACGTTGACAACATCTCCACCAACCACATCGATATTAACTCCAACCACTACATCGACAACATCCACCCCGACTATATCAACGTCACGTAAAACAACTACAATGACAACATCGAGCCCAACTTCATCAATGTCGCATAGGACAGTTATGTCGACAACAACTACGTCAAAGTCACATAGGACAACCACATCAACAAGATCTATGCCAACAAGATCTCGGACAACTACATCAACATTTCCGACAACTACGTCAACAAGATCTCCACCAACTACGTCAAGGTCATCTTTAACAACACAGTCAACAGCTCAAGAAAAAATACAATTGTCAAATACAGCAACACGACAGTCACCAAAGGACGCTAACCGTTGTTTGCCATGCCCTTTGAAAAGTGGTAAGATTATCCACTTTATTTGGTCATTTCATTGCTGAAAAAGATTCTCTGCTGATTTTTAATAACTGCAGCTCTCCTTGCAAACTCTGCCTTTACCTTATGACTAGCGCCAAAATCCAAATTGGTTTATGGGTATGCAGCCACCTGCTCTATAGCCACTGCGTATTCTGACACCTTTGTATCCGGACCCCAATGAACTCCTTCAGCAACTATAGCAGCAAAACGTACGTGTCACTGGCCAGTATTCGCAACCCCAGCCTGTCACCAACTCACCACTGTTCTGTCCTTGGAAAGTTTCGATAGATAGCGACCACTGCATGGCAGGAAGTCTTCAGGAAAGTGAAGGTTTTGGAGATGTTCCCACCCAGTCACCTTGCTCACGCTTTCCCTGCTGCTAGCATGTCAACTTTGAGGAACAAATGTTGACCTGTTGCTTTCAAGTGTATGTCCCACCTAATGTGAAGTACCAATTTATGATGGGTGTTACTCACCGTATTTACAAGTGGTCGCAATTATGGGTAACAAGCCTGATCACCCATTTCATCAAACAGAATTTGCTGATGGTTATCTGTAGATCTACCACACATCCACATCTTATGTGGGAAAATTCTTCCAGAAGAAAGTTTTTGAGTGTCCTGACATACCCTGCCGACTGCAGGGCCTCATACAGACGAGTCTGTGCCTTTTCAAGTTGAGTCAAATCGATTGAAGTTACCACAGTTGGACTCCACTTCAGTTTAGAAACATCTCAAGGTGGAAACAGCTCACTTTTTCACCTATAAAGGCTGCAAATACATAAGCAAGAAATCACATTTGCGTTTTCTATTTTTAATAAATGTCCAAAAAGCCAAAAACATTGGAGTGCTATGATGGTGCATTGGTTTAGCAAAACCCACACGGGGAGGCCTTGATCCTCAGCTCGGCTGTCGTGGGTTCGAGTCTCGGCCTGGTCACCTTTGCCGTATCTTGACCTTGTCTTCCATCCCTCTTGTCACCTACCTTTCTGTCCTGGCACTTTCAGGCAGAGGCCAGTAGACTAAAAAAAAAAAAAAAAACTAAATATGTATATATATATATATATATATATATATATATATATCCCACATTATCAGAAATGGAGTTTGAAGAGTAACAAATCTGCACAAAATGAGTTGATATTCTACTGAAGTCATTGAAAAAAAAATGTAATTGTTGATCACTTGACTAGAGCGATGCAAAAAGAAAAAGTGCAATTTGGCGAAATGCATCTATTTTGATATGGCCGAAAAAAGGCAAAATGTTTTCTTGAAAAAACTGGCATGTTCCCCATCATAAAATGCATTTTTGTCATTTCAGTTTGCACAATTTTATAACGACTGTGCAAAAAAATATTCAGCTGAGGTTGAAAGAAATTGTGGCTTTTCCATTAAATAAGGAATTGCCATACACTTCAGCCATACAGACATGATTAAATTAATAGTTCTTACGTAAGACTGAAGTTCTGTTCAATTTTGTATATTACTTTGTTGCCATAATTGTTTTTAAGTAAACACTTGCCAAACTTTTCTGTATGCACACAGTGTATGAATGTATGGTTTTCCAATAGTGGAAAATATATGTCCATATCCACGCTGCATGAGCTCCACCTTGCACATTTGTTGTGAACCGTACCCTATTTTCACTGAAAATGCCCAGCAGAAGAGATGATTATGCATTTTTTCAATACTTATTTTTCCACTGATTACATGTTATGCATAAATAGTTTATTAATGTCATTAACTAGCTTGTTTAAAATTCTAACATTATTGTTTTCTGTTTTTATCATTTCCAGAGTATTGTAATTGTCCGATAGCAGGTAAGCTCTCGATCTACTTCCTATGTATTTTTTCTAAGAAAATAAATAGAAAAGCACAAATCCAGACATCATTAGAACTGCTATGGGTTTTTTACTTCCTTTCTAGTAACTTTCATTTAAAAAAAAACGTATGTTTTCTGTCCAGGGAAAGTCAAATAGTTGTTTCTGTTTATGAATTTTTACGGAGTTAGCGGTTATGCCTTACATAATATTTGTTGTGAAAATTAAGCTACTTTTAATTGAAATGTCCAACAGAACAGAATATTTTCTCACTACCAATTCTTCACTAACATCTCGTAAAAAAGTATTTTTGGAAAGAAAATAAAGACAAGGAAGACACCAAATTAAGCAATGTCAATGAAACTGTGAGGGATCTTTTTTTTCTTACAATTTGCTGAATTTTATTTCAAAAAGTATTGCATAATTTGTTTCCAGGGAAAGTCAAATATCCTCATATGAACTCATTCACAGCCTAATTATGCTCATCGTGCAAAATCTCTGTCTCCATAGGGCCGCCACCAGAAACATCAACACACACATGTAAGTGTTGTCGTTGCTGTTGTTGGTACATCTACACGTGCAGAACAGAGTCGATTTGCATGATAACCACTCTCCGATCTTTTCGTGAAACCAGGGCAAGTCGCCTCCATCCTGGTGTTGTTGATACTGTCCGTCATGGGTAACGTCTTCCAGGCTCTCTACGGTTTCCTGCAGAAGCGGAGAGTCAAAGTGAGAGAGACACAGAGGCAACATGAGACAACAGAGATGGTGAGCGCTGATCAAAAGCTGATCACCAACAAAAACGCTCATTCATGCAGGGGTTCCCAGACGCTTCAGCGTGAGACCCAAAAATTAACTGTGCCGAAGGCTGGCTGCCCCCTACTGGCAACCGAACAACCCATAAAAATACAAAGAATTATTTCCCAATCTTTATTTAAGAATGGATATAGAGAGTCAAATGATTATAGATATTTCTTGTTTTTTTTAAGGGTTAAAAAGCATATTACTTTACAGAATGTAAAGTGTCATTTAATTGTTACTTATTTATGAAATAATATTTAGTTTTAGCTCTGCATACACCTCAGGGTCATGTCATAAAACCTTTGTGTTTTATGACACAAAGGTGGGACGCCAGTCCCAACGTCGGAAGCCTCATTATTTATACAACATGGTTGGTTTTGTTTGTTTGTTGGTTTGTTGTTGGGTTTTCTTAATGATTACTCTATATAATTTTTTTTATTCGTTTTGCTGTCTTTACCATATTAATAAATGTGTTCTCCACAAATTCCAACTAAAAATCCATTTTGATCCTTCAAGACAAGAAGAAGGGCTCGCTCTGCTCTGTTAATCTTCTGAAGTCTCACAAAACCTTCTTTCAGAGCCGGGCCCTTTGGGAGGCATTGAGGGGTATTGCCCACCCACAGAATCATTCCCCTTCCAACCTCTCACACAAGTACTTTATGCAGCAATCTGAGCTTGTTTATGTAGCTGAGCTTGCAGAGCCACAAGCAGTTTCTTTCAAAGAGGGATCCGTCTGGTGCCATATTGGAAACAAAAATAGTCCAATGAAAAAATTTAACTGAATGGAGAGCTGAAACTTCATACGGCGCACGGGAATAAATTACGGCTGGATGCTACGTCTATTACCAGTATTGGTTTTTCTTTCAAACTGCATGATTTACTGGTGTATGGAATTATATAAATGAGAGCAATATTTATTTCCAAAACCTTAAACTAGCAAACAGACATGTCTAAACAAGGTTGAAGCAAAGCATGTCTTTATATCTGTGACCGTATTTAATATACAAAAACAAAGCCATTAAAACAAATTTCAATTATAATGATTCGAAACATGGTTTAACGAAGACTTTTTCTCTTTTGAACTGTTTGGTGTTAAATGCCCGCAGTGGCTTATCTCAACTGAATTTTTACACATTTAATCAACAAACCTCGTTGCATCTTATTGAAGTTTTTACATGTCAGACTATAGAAAAAGTGTATAACCCTGTTGCTTCTAACACACTGACACTTCCTGTCTTTCCTCTTATCTTCTTGTGCAGAGTGCCGAACGCCTCTCCCTAAATCCAAGTCCAGACGCAGCGGTGGCAGAAAAAAGCCCAGAGGAATGGTTAAGTTACTTGAACGAAACTGTGCATTGAGGACCAAACTCATGACTTCGTTTCGTCGAACTCTTCGCTCTCTGGTGGGAGGTAGCTCATTTCCTGGATGAACTGTTTCTAACAGAATGAAGACACGAACCTCTAAATCATGTTGTCTGCCAAAGACAAAAACAAAAAAACCAAAGTCATGAGAGAAGACTTTGCAGAAAGCTGCGTTGGTCACCGAGTCTTCAATCAGAGGCTGAACTCCAGCAGCAGAGATCACATCACTCTGATTGACTGAATGCTGCTCCTCTGGAGCCCGGCTGAGGCATGTGTATATTTGTGTTCCTCCCATGATGCTCAGTTATGTGAACTGAAATGGTTTCAGGAAGAAGATGCAATAACTGAGTGTAATGTTTGAGTAGAAACTCAGGTGCACTGAACTGTATTGCATTCACCGTACAGTACCTGTTGAAAGAATTCATACCCGTTGGAACATTTTCCCGGTGTTGTTGTCATGTGACTATCACAAACCGTCAAGTATTTTAGTGGGCTTTTATCTTTTACACCAGCACTGAGAAGAATTCACTTGTGCTACACGGAAAGCACAAGTGTAGCACAACTTGTGCTTTTTCATTGCTCAATCTTGAACACCGGTGTTCAAGTTCTGCCAAATAGTCTCGACTGGAAGTTAAACCTTCGTCGTCTCAAGTCTTTTACAATCTCCCAAAAGTTGTCAGGACTAACTGCCATGTAATGAACTCCAGACACCTTTCCAGCAAATATCATCAGCCTCCAGCTCCTGAAACGCGTCTCCATGATACGATGGGATTTTTCCACCAGATATACCAACCGCATGTCCCATGGATTTAAAAGCTGAATTTTGGACTCATTAGACTAGAGCACCAACTTCCACAAGTTTGCTAGCTTGTGTCAACCTGCGATGTTATTCCTTCCAGTGTAGCCTGGTCAAAAGCAGCATGTTGTTGTTCTACGCTTTGCTTCTCACCTTTGATGATTGCTTCCTGGAGGCATGAGCTGAAATTTTAAACGATTGGATCTGATTTTACACAATATGGACGTGACATTTGTAATGCACCTGCTGGATCGTGAAGGAAGCTACGCTGCAAAGCTTATCAGAGATTGTGTGCACTGTAAACAACTTTACCCCCACTGTCAAGAGAGAAGTCAAAGCCAAGCAAAACCTTTGGCAGCAATAAAATGTCTTACACATTCCTCTTGATTTGACTATAATTCTCAATATTTGGAAGCGATTTTGTTGACTTCCTTCACTGCCACATGCAAACTACAATTCTATATAACACAAAACCTCGACATCATTGTTTGCAACTCAACTTATGTTCAATGATTGGTTGAACTGCTTCCTGAGAAATCAAACTCAATGGGAGAAATCCCAGACATATCACTGAAAGGAGATGAGAATCAAGCGAACTGCATAAGAATTCATCGACTGTGCTAGCTACTGTTTGTTAGTGTTCTACATAAAAAAGCCCAACTACAACTACATTGATGTTTGATGTACATGTAAACCTGACATGTAAAGCATTTCAAGAGGTATGAATACTTTTACTAGGCACTGTCAAAATTCTAAAGGGGAAATTTAGAATATCTAAGTTTCACTTGAAGATCTGCGAACTGAGGAAAGGCTGGGGGTGCTATGAGATTCCACAGCATCGTTATGCCATGGTGCTTCCTGGAAGTGTGAAATCTGTCCTCTGAGCTGCTGTCCATCGTCAGAATGTGACTTCATGACTTATAAGAAAAATGTAAGCTATTCTTACGATTCCCGTATATGAAGGTAGGGACTTGAACCTGACGCACTGTCTTGTGTTTTCGACTCATACCTTGAGAAGGAAGTGGTTCTTGAATTCTTCCCTGCTGTGTTGATGGCAACAGTCAGCCACAAAAGCAAAGAAGCATTCTTCACCATGTGAAAATTGGCGGCAGCAATTTGGATAAAGAAAACTGTGACAAAGTGAGAGACGAGGTACAAAATATTTGCAGACAGCTGAGTAAGTGAACCCGGCTTAGTGTTCATAGGAGCTAGCTCCTAAGGAGCTAGGTGTTGATAGGAGCTAGCTGGCTCCTATTCAAAGTCCTAGCCAAAACATGGATGGGGCCTATCGGTACTAAACCAAAGTCAAACTTTTTATTGCTTTTGGGCTTCATTTAAACATTGTTTTAAAATGTGAAGCACATAGATTGATCAGGTTTGAACTTGAATAGCTTACATTTAACAAAAACCCTCACAGTTATGAAGCTGGGGTTTTGTGTGTGTGCCAGGGGGGTGGAGGGGGGGGGGAATCACACAAATCTCCATGTCATTAGTTGGATGTATCGTTGCACCCCTAGAAAGAGCCGATGCTTTTCTAGTCAACTTCTCATGAGTGTGTTTACTACTGGTGTAGGGTGTGAATGTCAAATACAGCACCTGGTGAGCTTAAAACAGGCACGTGCAGAGGGTGGGAGGTACGGGGGCTTGAGTCCCTGGCAGTGTTTTGGTCAATGTTTTTGTTATTATTTCCTAAGCCCTCCTTTGACATATAATAACATGTATTATAATTATTATTTTTTTTTTTGTATTTTGCAAGAAAAACAACATAATAAGCCCTCCGGTCACCTTGTTACCTTTTACCTTTTGCGCGTGACATACGACGCAGTTGCCTCTCGCACAGTGAGATGAGGCGGCGAACTGCTGAGCTAACATAGCGAAGGTTCCAGATTACAGAAGAGTTTCTTTATTAAAAAAAAAATAAAGTGGAGTCGACTTGCTACTCGTCAGATAATGGAAAACGTTGAACGTTGAATCGTTTGTGCTTCAGCACAGAGTCGCGGTTTAAACAGAGGTAATGAAATGCAACAGACACTGACAGGCCTCTGGTCTGCCTTTCTCTGAAGAACTACTGAGCGGGAGGAGACAGACAGGGGAGGAAGAACTGTTCTTATCTACTGATTTACTATTTTATCATACAGACATTAGGTTGTTGTTGTTGTGCTATCAGCTAGCTGCTAGCTAACGACTTTGCTAGCAAAGCAAGACAACTAAAAAGCTTCTTCCCTGTATCGTTAATGGTAGCAGTCATTCTTCAGTGTTGCTTATGCAATAGAGGCACATCGTCCGTCCAAAACCATCTCCATATGGATATATGTCCCATCTTCTCATTTCCTTTGCTGCATGATGTACATTGCATTTTTTCTAGCGTTAGGTAAATGTATCTGGAAGGAGAATAGCACTTAAATAAAAGTCCAACAAGTATATTCATTTAGAATTAAAAATAACTCACCCTGAACTACCATAATAGATCATATATGTAATAATCAATCAAGTTGCTCCGATAAAAGCACAAATGGAGGGGAAAAACTCAATCCAAACTTTAAGTAAGTTCAGGGTCTGGTTCGCAGAGTATGGAGTTAAATTAGCTTCACAATTATTCAATAAAAAAAACTGACCTCAGTTAAGTAAAATAAAATTGAAATCAAAACTTTTGGAATTGTAATGATTTATTTTTTATAAACAAAAACTTTTGTTTAAAAACATTTTTTAAATTAAATAACAAATTTTTGTCTCGTGAACTTAAAAAGTTATTTGCAAAATATAAACTTTTATTTGCACACAACAGAAATCATTTGTTGCGATTTTAGGCTCCGCCCACAACCTCATGTGAGAATCGCAAGCAAAACTTTGAATGACAAAAACTTAGAACAGCATAATTTTTTTGTAATAATTTGCCTGGTGGTGTAGCTGTGATTTATGTCTTGCTAAATCACAGGTTTTAATATTGCAATACTTTCCTATAACAAAGTAAACCTGCAGAAAGAAATGACTAATAAAATATTTTACATATGCATAGTTATATATTCTATGTGAAGATTTTCCTTTGCTTTGATTGTGCATCTCAGTTTTGTAATTTATCATGGTTTATTAAACTTTGAAAGCTATGTGACTTTGTAAATATTCTGTCCAAAAATGCGGTTAAATGTGCCCCTTTTTTTGAGCACCTGCCCCTTTAGTGGTCTCTGCACGGCCCTGGCTTAAAACATTGCAAAAGAACTTTTATAAAGTATTTAAGGTTATGCTATTAAAAAAATCAAATATATGAAGTATGTAATGTATACCATTCAAATGATCCATTTAAAAAGCTATATACTGGTATATTGGACTGCCATTGTTGTTGTTGTTTTATGATTTTTCTAACATTGAAAATATTGCTAAACAAAGAAGAAATATATATTTTGTGAAAAGTGTGTCAACTCAAAGTTTTTGTGCTTGCTTTGTCACGGGTGATATAGATGTTGAAAATATTAATATAACCATATTAATGTGATGGGGTCAAACATGTAAATAAAAGAAAGCTTATGTGTATATATTTTATGACCTTGTTTATTGCTTTCTGCATATTAAAATACAGGCTTTTGCATGTTTGTGCAGCTGCAGTTTGAGATATGCAATTATTTTCAACAGTGGGACCAACAACAGGGACTTACTGAATTATCTTTCGGTTGGACAACCGGTGGTAGTTTACTGAGATTTGACGTGATAGACCAACCTAAAGGAATTCATAGCTGTAAAGTGAAAAATAATAATAAAAAAATAGAAATGTGAGGGTGTTTTTTTTTTTCTTTTTTTTTTTACAAATTAAAAATGCAAAAATGTATAATTTGAATCATTGTTTTCGTCGCACAGGCCTTCAATAGAATCTCAGCTTTTCGTCTCTGCAGGTCCGGTTTTGCCAGCTACATAAAGCTGGGATTATATTCTACAATCACATGACTTTTGAAGGCAATTGGTTTTATCGGTTTGTATAAAATGCACAACAAACTTTTCAGGTTCTTATTTTGTAAATATATCAAATCAAACAAACAAAACAAACGCTTTACTTTGTCAGTCTATCAAACAAAATTCCAATACAAAACACATAGATGTTCACAGATGCTTTCACAGAAACTACAGAAGCTCCTGCTCCTTCTGAAACGCCGCCTTCAGGAGGTTATCACAACATGGCTCCTCTATTAACCCTTTAAAAACGTTCTTAGGACATTTCACTGAAAAGTAGCTCCTATAATGAGCTCAACAGAAGAGCAGTTCCACCGGTTGTTTGCTAATTGCTGATGGCTAGTCTGAAGGAGCTGATTGGGCTTCTGGAAACATCTGAAAGGTTCATCTGGAGAAGGCTGGGAATGGACGTGATTTTTGTTCATTATTTCTGATGTATTCTGTGTCAAATTCCATGCCAAAAACTTTACGATATTCTTTGTAATAAAGTAGCAACATAACAAACTGTGAGAAAAGTGAAGCACAGTGAAAACTTTCCAGCTATACTGCAGTAAAATGGCTCACAACATCTTCAGTTTAATAAATGAAAACACCAGAGAATCAAAATCAGCTCAACAGGAACAAACGTTTAGACTGATTGATCCACATTTATGGCTGTCCTGATAACACTTCACGTTTTCAGTTTAGTGTGCAGCTGCATGTTGATGTATCTTCTATCTGACTCTACCGCAGCTTCTCTTTGTTGTATTTTTCTCCACTTATGTGAGTCGATCTGATGTAATTTCAAACAAAATCTGTGAAAAAGTCCCGTTCAAATCACAGAATGACTCTAACACACTACTTTTGCAGAATCGCGTTGCATGCCTCTCAGGTTGCGCCTCCAGCTGCTCTGCATGTTTACGGCTCAGAACGTTTCTTTGGTTCCTTTCTGAAAACCATACAGCCATTTGCCTCCATCCGTCATTACAACCAGCTTTCTGGTCTCTCTGACACAGAAACTTGCCATGGTTTTGAGAGTTGGACCACACAATTTCTGTGTCTCAAGTCGCTTTTTATTTATCTATCCCCAGCTAATGTTCCAGGCAAGAGTTGGGGTCACGCTGGTCAGGTCGCCAGTCTGTCTCAGGGCAACACAGAGACACACAACAATGCACACTCACACCTACAGAGAATTTAGAGAGACCAATTAACCTGACAGTCATGTTTTTGGATGGTGGGAGGAAGCCGGAGTACCCAGAGAGAACCCACACATGCACAGGGAGAACATGCAAACTCCATGCAGAAGGACCGGGGCCGGGAATCGAACCCAGAACCTTCTTGCTGCAAGGCAACAGCTCTACCAACTGCGCCACTGTGCAGCCCTTTAAAAGACATATTAAAGTTCAAGTTATTTTTCCATATTAGATTTTATTTGAAGTTCACTTATAAGTACTTAATTATGTGAAGCATAAAATTAAAATTAATGTGCTTTGAATCAACTTAACTTTATTTTCCATGAATGGGTTCAGAAGTTCGTTTTTAGCATGGCAAAGATCGATTATGAAAAATGAAGATCAACGTTTTAAAACACTGATTCTTAACATATTAAACGTTTGAAATGTGTTACTCTTTTTGACAAAAGTGCAAATGAAATCTAAAAAGTGCGTGTGTCTCCACCCATCCGCAGGGTGTTTTCTGCTCAGTTGTGTTCATAAGTGCTTCATGAAAGCATTCCATCTTTTGTCTTGTCTGAGATCCAGGACAGCTGCTCTGAGAGGAAGATAATCTGACTGATGAAAGAGGAGAATTATTGCTCTCGCTCCTGAAGCAGCAAAAATGAAAAGATTAAGAAATTATGGAATGTGTGAGGCTGCAGTGGAGGGCAGTTAGGTAAGTTCTGGTGTGGCGGCGGAGAGGTAGCTAGATGGGACTGCCAGCTGGATAATGGAGGCAGGTGAACTGCGGGAGGGACAGTGGGACTCGGTAACCAGTGGGTAACTTCCATGGCGTCATGAGGAGAATCCTGAGGAGGATGCACAAGAAAACATTAACTGGAGCCAACTGGAAACAATCACAATAATCTACAGACGGTTTGGTGTACAATGACAATATGGACATATTTATTATTTTAAAACATCTCCAATCCCAACATGCCACAGCAGTTTATGCCAAGCCGGCGGAGCTGATGCCACGCTTTGAGCTAAGGTGTTTTGGGATGCCTTGGGTCCAGCCATTCATGTTCAGGTTATTTTGAAACAACCGAAACGTTTGGATGTTGTAAATGACACAGCACCATATTGCTTTGGCCTCTTTCGTCAGGATATTTCACTCTGTCTAAAAGGACAAACTGCATGATGAACAATAAATAGCCTGTCTCCAATTCCTTCAGATTTCAGTCCTATCAATAAACTATGGGGAATGTAACCTAACAACTCACAGGACTCTAAACATGTGTTATATCTGTTTCCCTTTGCTTTTTGTTTTGTGCTTTTTGTTTGCTCTTCAGCTCTTTGTTTATCCAAAAGTCTCATGATTCAGTAAGACTGCGACGAAGACAGAAACAACGTGGGTGTCATGTGAAAGGATTTTTGTCAAAAGCAAAATTACTTTTCAAACAGTTGAACCTTGGATTTCATCCAATGGAGGATCCTGACAGGTGGCAGTTGAGATTCTAAGTTTAAAAACAAGATATTAAAAGCTACTTTTACGATAATTCCCCGTCTGCACAGTCTCCTCCTGTGCAACACATACGAAAAGCTACCAAGACCGCCTCAGGCCCGAAAAACAAACAAACCCGGAGAGGCAAGTCGGGCCCAGCAGGAAATTACATTATATAACTGTCAGTGTGACATATTGTGTTGCTTCCAACACGTCCTAAAACCAGAATTCAATTTTAATGCTCTCCTCGTTCTCTTGTTCCACCGTGTTTCTCCTTGTTTCTGTTCGCTGTGCAGCAGCAGCACCTGCTGCTAGTCAAGCTTTAACTGTTTTGGCAAGCAGTCGTTTGTTGAATCGACACGGTGTAGCACGAGGCATTTGGAATCTGCTCATACAAGTCAAGCCACAATGCTGTAATTATGAAAAAAGCTGTGAATGCTAACAATGAATCCGAGTGAGATAAGGCACAGCACATAAATCTAACATGACAGGGTGAGACAGGAGAACACCGTGAATATCAGGGACACGCACACGCCCACACACACGCGCGAGTCAGTGTGTGTCGCAGTGCAGTCTCTTTCACACTGCGTTTATATTACTGTCCCAAACAGTCATTTTTCACTCACAGCCAAACCAGAAATAACTGTTGCACAACAACCAACCCACGGACCGGATCCAAATGCTTTACTGCAACGTGAGACTCATTGCAGATGTCCTTTTGTTTTTGCAGATGTTCCAAACAATCAGAAACAGGATCCGAAAGAAGACACAGCGTCTCCAGAAAACAAGCTCTTCTACTTTTTGCTTTTGTTTCTCAATTCCAGTCTTCAGGAATTGAGCGTGTTTTAGGCCATTCCCTCCTGCCACACTGCCCGACTTATGATGGGATGGTCTGACTTCTGCAGCATTTGACGGCATGCAGAGAAGGTCATTGGGTCATTTGAATCAGACATTGCGGAACAGATACTGCTAAATTACACAAGGCAGTAATCCTTGAGGTACAGAATTGAGAAACACTGACGCAGAGCAAGTTCCACATGGCTCACTTCATTTTATCCTCAGACCGTCTTTGGTTGCTAGAGATTCTTAATTAACACAAAGCGGTTATTTTATAAAATGCTTAAGTCCTCCTGTTCAAAATTGCATTTCTTTTTGTTATTAACCTGGGCCTTAGAATGCAAAAAGCAAAATAAATGGGACAAGGAGGCAAACAAAATTAAGTATGCACTTGGTGAAAAGTGCTTTTAAACTCACAAAGGCCGTTCAGTAGCTGGTTTAAAAATCTAGGCTGTCAGGCCTAAAGACTTAAAATCTTAAAACTGGCTTCTGTTGTACTTTTACACTGGCAGGACCAACTGATGGCAAAGGCAAAACGTTTTTATGTCCTTTCAGCGTGGCATGATTGTTAGGCTGCAGAAACTCTGACAATAAAACGACACTGCAATAGTTGGACAGAGTGGAACACGACAAGATGGTCAATTAAAACATATTCAAAGAGACTACAAAGAAGTAGCTTATGTGAGCGAGGGGCTTAAAGAAAAAAAAATCTCCCATATAACAAACTTGACCCTATGTACTTTGCAAGAGATCATCAAACAGGAAAGATTCAAATCTGGAAAATCGTTTTGTTTTTCTGATTATGGTATGACATGGAGCTGTCACTGGGAATGTTTTATATACATGACCTCAACCTGGAGGTCATGTATCCAGATTCTCCCATGAAAACACATCTTTGCTTGTTCTCTGCAGCTCCAATGTCCTCCTGGTCTCCCGTTACAAACTCTCTACTATCAAGGTCAGACCGTCTCAAACTCCCCTTTTACTGACACACTCACCTCCGGACTACAAACAACCAACTTCGCTCCACAGCAGTACCTGAGCTGCTTCTCCCATGCACTTCTCAGCCTCAAGTTGCAGTTCGCCACCTCTCCATGAAATGATTCACGTCAATCAACCGACTCAAACAATGAGTGACGTACTTATTCTCCTCCAGATCAAATTGTTCAAAGGTCATAAGGCGATCCTCATCGCCACACTCTCTATCATTGTGAAGAAATCTTTTTACCTTTTAGCTTGTCTTCTGAGTGAGACTCTGCATCAGGGTTAGGGAAATCGTGACACTTTAGGCTCGACTTGGATGTGGAATCAAATGACGAGCGAGGATTCTGACCGGCTGTGCACTGCCTGCAAAATGTTCATTTGTACAACACACTTACTGTTGTCTCACCTTTTGAATTTGAACCCAGAAATGTACCCACAATGAAGGAATAACCAAAATCTTAATTACTGGATGTCTGAAATGGCTGCCTTTTGCTCCTTTTTGACTTCAACTTAGAAGAGCAAAACAATCTGGGGTCATCCTCAGGGAATTTGCTCGTCCTGATTGGGGTCGACAACGTCCGGCTGAGAGGAAACGTGCCTGCTAATCACACCTCCAATCAGAAGATGAAGAGACAAGTGCACACTGCACTCACTCCTGTGGCTGTAACCATAAAAGATTCAGCCTCCATTCATGCAACACACTAAATGATGCGTGGTGATTACTTAGGAAGCATTCTGCCCGTTTTCATCTTTACCGCCCAGTATGAGACCCCAGTGCTGTTTCCACCAATGACTTCCCACTAATCAGTATGACCATCTCCGTCTCTCTGGACACTTTTTCTTTGATGTGGTTGAAAAGAACAAGATCTGTACTGTTGTTAAACTTGACTTTATGAGCAGTATTGGAGCTTGACATTTCTGACTCAAGCAGTTGAAGGCTTTCAGGAAGCAATCTTGGCTGTAATTTGGTTGACAATATCCTGCAGGAAGTGGCTAGCGCTCGCCTCAGAGAGCTGGGAGCCCCAGTGGGGTGTTGAAGCGCTCTAATCATATCAGGGAACGTGCAATTCACAACATGGCAATTCTAGCCTATTTCAGAGATAAAAACTGGCCTCCATCTGCAACAGGCAGAATAGAATACAATGTTATTCCAAGTCATTTCATCCGCCACCTCGGTACCCATTTCACTGATCTTCAAAGCAATCATCAAACAGGAGGAATTATTTTTAAACCATTAAATTACTGACCAATATAAAAGTTACATTTGCTTAGTACTCTCTTACATCTTGACAGAACTGACAGACACTAAGCTGTTTATAGATCTATATCAAAGGAGAATACATATTTTACATACCCAAACAAATTATTTTAAGCCATATTAAGAAATCGGATAAGAAATATGGAGGCTACAGGTATTTTTTGTGACAGATTCCTGATCATCCTGCGTTGGACCAGTCTGGTTTAACGGAAAGGACTCAATGCATAGTGACGTCATCAGCAGGTACACGTCAGTAGCCATAGCGGCTAACAGGCGATGACCAATCCAGTAATATCGATGGTCACTCTACTCCCCATCTGTCCTCTCCTGTATCAAGTTCTCAAGTTTTTGATAAAAGCAATCGATAAAATCAGCAAATGAAAAATAGTGGCATTATTGTGATTACTCTTCACAGAAAATATCTGTGAATTTTGGAACTGTTTTCAACTGTAGGTAAGCATTGAGCAAATATACAGACTCATTCCATATATGAGAATATGACTGAAAATGTTATTTTTTAGTAATTCCATCACCAAGGAAAAGACATTACATAGATAAGACGACTGGTGTCTTAACATCTTTACATCTCTTAGTATGTAAGAAATATAAATTAAACATGGTTTTAAATGACCACGTCTAATAACTGCTAAAAGGGTTTTATTTTCAAAAGGTTTTATTAATCTGACAAGCATCATCAGGATGTATATTCTAAGTTATTGAATAAGACTGTACAGTGTTTATATTTAGGTTTTGACTGTATTCTCGGCCCATAGAAGGCCTTCCCATGGCATAACTGTTGGTGCATCAGCGCCCTCCTCTTCCCCACAATGCATCCCCACAAACCTGCAACACAAAGTTACACCGAAATTGTGCTTGCAATGAAATTGTTCAGCTGAATTTATGCTAATTAGCGAACTGACTGCTGTAAGAAGACAGGAGGTGTTGGTGGATAAATTGACTTTTATCTAAATCTTTCACTCGAGATGTGAGGGGGCTGCAGTGAGGGCCGTGTTCCTGATCTCTCTTTCTGCAGCTGTAGAAGCAGACATCTACCCTGTTTTTTTCATTATCTATATCCTTCCTTCTCTCTTCTACTCTTGTCTCCTTCTTCCCCTTTTAGCTTCTTACCCATCTCTCCATCTTTCTAGTTGTTATTTCCCCCCTTCTTTTGTATTCGTATTTATGCATTTGAAATATGCTCATGTGAACGCCTTAATACTCCACTTGTGAAAGTGAATCTGTTGGGCTACTCCTCGGCACTGAGACAGCGTTTCTGAGAGTGAAACTGCTGGACAGAACACGATGAAAAGAAATCACCAAAAATGTCTGGGAATAACTAAGTCTGTTAAAAAAAAAAGCTTTTGAGGACAATGTCATGCTGAACGACACGATTCGTCACAGCACAGAAAAAAGACCCTCCGGCCAAACAAACATCTCTAAATTCCTCTCGAGTCGCTTGCAGCTTTATTGTCCAGCTGAAGTGAAAGGCTCTCAGATCATAAATTGGATTGTCCAGGTTGTGGTATTCAGGAGCAGGGCCGTGCAGAGACCACTAAAGGGGCAGTTGCTCAAAAAAAGTGGGGGCACATCTAACCGCATTTTAGGACAGAATATTGACAAAGTCACATAGCTTTCAGAGTTTAATAAACCATAATAAATTACAAAATTGTGAGATATGCAATCAAAGCTAAGGAAAATCTCTACATAGAACATACAACTATCCATATGTAAAATAATTTATTAGTAATTTCTTTCTGCAGGTTTA
The DNA here is from genome assembly GCA_902982915.1 of Phalloptychus januarius. Lineage (NCBI taxonomy): Eukaryota > Metazoa > Chordata > Actinopteri > Cyprinodontiformes > Poeciliidae > Phalloptychus > Phalloptychus januarius. Next base: position 1,952,127 of record CADWAE010000476.1, read on the forward strand.
CTTTGTTAAAGTATTGCAATATTCAAGATGTGTAAATCAGAGCCGTCTCATCTCACTGTGCGAGAGGCAATTCCGTTGTGCATCACGTGCAAAAGGTCAAAGGTAACAAGGTGACCAGAGGGCTTATTATTGTTGTTTTTCTTGCTAAATCAAAAAACAACAACAAAAAAACCCAAATAATTTTAGTACATGTTATTATATGTCAGAGGAGGGCTTAGGAAATAAATAAAAAATAAAAAAACATAAAAACAAATTTGACCAAAAGGGCACTTGGGCGCTACCCGCTTACTTTCACCCCTGGGTGTACGTTTTATCTCTCCAAGAACAAAGTCCAAACACGCTCTGGGATTGGTAAATCTAGCACCAGATCAGGGCCTTCATGTCTTTCTCTTTTATTTGTTTCCAGATCAATCAAGAGCAATCAGAGAACGTAACGCTAAAAAAATGCTTGTCTTTGTTTTCCAGGTAGAGCTTATATAACCTACATGTTCACTCATTCAAGACAAGTCCCACCTCATCCAGTTAAGACAATCTGTGCTGTTCAGGGAAAGATTGTGGAGAGAAAATGCGTGCAGTGTTCCCCAAATCCATGTCAAGACATTTTTTTTTATATTTAATAATGATGGAAATAAGTCTTTTTAATCCTGTTCTGTTTTCCTATTGGGCCTGAAGTCGCACATGAATATTATCACTTATTTTTGAATATTTAGCAACTGATGTATTTCAGTCTTTTAACATATAATCAGCTTAATTTCATACTTTTGAAAATTGAATAACTAAGCATACAAAAGGCTCAACTCCTCTATACTCACAGGGTTTTCTGAAGCTTTTCTATTAAATAGCATGCCTAAATCTAATTTAGTTTTTATCAGCACCTACAATCGCTACGTTAATAAATTTGGTGTCAAAAATAAAGCCAACACTCAGGAGAGTCCATCAGAAGAGAGAGCATCACAGCAGCTGCTATAGCTTCAGAAAAAATGAGGTTGGAGCATAAAATAATTAGACTTTTATTTTTCCCTCAGCAGGTTTCTTTTTTTTTCTTTTTTTTCTTTTTTTTGCATTATACATTTTTGATTTTGATGCTAGTAAAATCAGTCCATTACAAAAAGTGTGGAGAACAATTTAAATTAATAATGATCTTTAAATTATCAACACATTGGAAATAGATGTGTACAAACTCAGGCCTGTGCACACAAGGTGCACATTGTGCACAAATTCCAGTTGGTTTCAGTTGCAGTTGAAGTAAGCACTTCTGGAGAAGTGGTTACTTATCTATAGCATTTCCTTCAGCACAAGGAACAATTTATCCCTGAGACACAAAATCCATTCTGTCATGTTTCATAACAGGAAATTTCCCCAGTGGAATTCGAATAACAAAATGCTCTATTACATTAGGAGCTGAAAGGCGTTTCAAAGCCTTCAAGCAATCAGAGACATGTTCACGCTCCACGGTGACTCGAGTTCTGCTCCCGTGTTGGAAATAAAGAGAGTAATTCATGAAGATTCGCTTGTCTTCATGTGAACTTTGACAAAAAAACAAGTCAAACTGCTCAAGACGTGCGTCAGGGTCTTGAGCACATCTGTGCTGATGACTGGGGGGGTCTGTGACTCTGGACATGGAAGGCGACCTCTGACCATCAACACTTCTCATATGCGCTGCCAGCTTTGATAAGCTTCCGCAAGGCAACACTGCCTTGCCAACATTCCCCAGAAGAATGGATGTCAATTGAAAGCAGCCCATCCCAAAACCTTGAGGCACACTGGGTTGTATTGATAAAGGATGTGAGTTCGAACTACTGACAACAGAGGTTTGAAGATTAATTGCTGAAGGAATCACAAAAATTCCTTTTAGCATGATTTCACATGAAACAGTTGTGAAACGTGGACTACAACTGGAGCTTTATTTGGAACAGAGTCAAAGCCAGGAAGAAGAGTGAAAAACTTTGTGCATGATGAGGTCCGCGCACGAACCTATAGTAAACCCAAAGAGCATCTCCCAAACCTCTGACCTGCTCCCGTTTCATAAAGGCAAAGCGGAGGAGGCAGTTCTGCTGGGAATAGGACACTGAACAACATTACACATTCAACAGATTTAGTTTTTTGGACAAATTTCAGTTCATTTTTCTTGAAGTGGGTTTCTTTGGATGATGGACTACTCAAACTCTCCTTTTTTCATGGAGTTAAGAAAACACATTCTTGGTTTTGAGGTACTTTTTATCTCTCCTTGGCATTATGGACTATAATTTGAAGAAACAAGCTCATGATTTGCTTAGGGCAGTGCTCCTCAAACTTTTTCAGGCTGAGAATCTCTCAGCCCATTTAACAAACACTGATGATGCACCAGGTTTGAAATTGCCCCTGCAAAAGCACAAAGGAAAATAGTCGTGTCTTAACTAAGAAGAAGGATGGTGCTGTTAAATGTGACTGGCATGACAAAACCAATGAACAAGTCGACTCTGGGTGACTAGTTCATTGGTTTTGAATTATTTACAGACTCTGAAAGTGTGGATTTTCAGCTTTCGCACAATGTCAAACACGTGGACTTTAAAAAAGCAAGTAGTTTTTTTCTACATGTATTGTGTGTTTCATCATGATTTTAGGGTGCCTATTAAAAGAAAAATAGATTTGAGTTGCTTTGGCACAAACAAAATTGAAGCCTGTCACAATAACAAATTTAGCTGGATGATAAATTGTCTCGGAAGTTATTGCGATAAATGATATTTTTTGAGACCATTTTCAAGTCGTAATGGCAAAGATAGTGCAAGAACTTTCTGGAGATCCCAATTATTTTCTCAAGATCCCGCGAAATGAAAAAAAAAAAGTCGGGATCTCGACAAAGTAAGTCGGGATCTCCAGAAAGTTTCTAGGGATCTCAAAAAAGATTAAGTCCATGTCCCCTTAGGGGCTCTGTATTGTACAAATACAGTTCAAAACATCTATCAACGATAAACAAGCAAAGAACTACATTGGTATTATTGCTAAACACAGATTCTTCAGTTTCCTTTTGACGACCAACTTTCACTTTATCTGAATTCACCAGAATATTTTATGTTGGGAAATCTGAAGCAGATGCTCAACCTCAATGATCTCTCAATAGGCCAGTTGTTATAACCGAGAGTCAGCAGAGTCAGTCAACACTGTGTACCAATCGCATAGCAAACCAGGTGCTGCTTCAGCCACTGGTCTGCTGAAGCAGCAACTGGTTGCCTAAGCAACAACTGTCACACCAGATGTCAGACCAGAGCAGGATAACAGCAGACCCTGTGAATTTGCTTCTCTTTTAACTCCTTGGTCTCTCTCTGTTTTTTCTCTTCACAGATGCTACATCTGCTCCTCTTTAGCTGTTACATCTTCCTGAAACGGGAGTAAATGTGTTTGAGTAATATGAATTGGAAGAACATTTAATTTTTCTTTGGAGTTAGTGAAGTACTTGACTCTTTTGTTGGCAGATGTTGCCATCAACTTAATGTTCTTTAACAGATGAGACACTTGGCCCTTCTTAGTGTTTATGTAACCCTGCTCCTCTACCAGACAGTCTGCTGGCGCTACCCCCTCATTCAACAAGTGTGAATGCTGCAAGTTACCAGCTGCGTTTCCATTACAAATGTATGTAGATATGGATATTACGCTAATGGTGCAAAAACACAATTTCGCCATTGCAGTGCTCCCTTTAAATAAGGAACGCAATAAAAATCACACAAGCACAAGTTAAAAAAAAAAAAACACGCCGCACCATCATTCCACCAACCACTTCCTGTCGTTTTCTTCTTCGTGGTTTGCTCCAGTGGCAATGTTCGTATGTTGATCACGTGAAAAAAGCGTTGTTCTTGCAGTTTTGCAATAAATAAACCAATTTTGACACGGCCAGAAAACCACCTCATCCTAGCCCAAAAGATTGTTTTTATTTTTGTTTGGTTTGGTTTTTTTAATTACTGTGTTTTCATTGACCAAATTCATTTCACCAACCTCAAATTGCGCACTTTTATGGGTAACGGAAACGCAGCTGGTGACTTGATGACATCTGTTGGGTTTCCTTAGACAAAAAACATTTTAAGAAATTTGAAACGTAAAATGAACTCAATAACATTTGTAACAGAACCTCCTAATTGTGGGTTTACTGATGAACAGCGAGGTTTATTGGAAGTAAACCTTCATAAGAGCTGTATTTACACACACACACACACACACAAAGACAGTGTAAAAACAAAAACAAGCTCTTACAACCGTAACATTTGAACCAAAACATAAGGTTACTGCTAAAATATCAACTCTTATTCAAAACCTATACCCTAGTGTTTATAAGCAATAAAACAAATTCACAATTGCAATTAATCAACATTAGAAGTATCATTATTTACAAAATAAACATACCTTGTGCCTCCATCAGCATTGTTGCAACTTGTCTTTTCTTCTTTTTATTTTATTTACTTATTCCTGTTGTTAAGCCGATGTTCTATATTTTATTTTGCAAGTAAAATCAAGTAAAGGCAGTAATCACAACAAGGGAATACAACACATTAGGAACTTTAATTTGGGTTATTTACAGCACTGCGTAATGACTTGGATCAGTTTGGAATGTAATGGACTTGGATCGTGTGTGAGCACAGAACTTTGGAATCCCGGTACTTACATTGTCTATTTAAGACATTAGAAGCTTAAGATTAAGAAAATATAGATCGCATCACTCAATAAATAATCTAAATGCAAAAAGTAGGTGTACTGGGTCTATAACTGATTTCATTTTACTTGAAAATTATAGCAGTAAAAACAAGTTTCAATCTTTGTGTCCTCTGTGAAATCTGGATGTGATTTTCCGTTTCCCAGGCCAGTTCTGCAGCTGCAGACTTTTTTTCTTTCTGATTTGATAACAGTGGAAAATGTTTCTCTTTTGCTTTTGACTCCCATGTTTCACTGCAAACAAATTCGAGTATCAGACAACAATGAGGTGGGAAATTACAAAACTCTGCTTTGAGCTGATGGCTTCATTTTTCAAGGGATCAGTTGATTTCAATAAAGTCCTTGAACTGAGTTGAACTGAACAACAAAAGAAGCACAGCATGACTCATTTGCTTCAGTTTGTGCTCATGATTCAACAATAATAGTGTAAAAAAACAATGACACTATTTCTTTTATTTGCCATGTTTTGTTTAGTTTTCACTTTAATTTTACCGTCTTAGTAAGTAGAAAAATCTCCAGCGACTTTTTTACTCAAACCCAGACTTAGTCGCACCCAATAACTAAAACAATCAAGAGCTTTCAAAGACAGGTGTCATTTGATGTTGCAAGTAATGAACTGAAATTGGTATCTTCACCAGCAAATTAGGAAACCACAACTTTGAGGCCCATGCATGGATCTATAATAATGGTAAAATTATTTTTGCATTTTTAACTGAAAAAAAAAGGATAAATTATGGTGCCCGAGGGCTTTCAGCCCACTTTGCAAAGCATTCAGCCAACACTGTGTTATTCAAACCAGATCATGAATAAAGAGTGTGAATCCTTCGCTAACATTTGTGCACTTGTCAAGCATAGAAAGTTATAACAACAAATGACTCTAGAGTTTAGTTTGAAAACAGCTGGTGTCACTTTCAAATAACTGCTTCTCCAAAACTGCCAAGGATTACTTATCTTCGCAATCTGTGTTTTGTTGTCTGGTGTATTTTTAAGCCTTATCTAGAGCACTATTTATTTGTAGTCTGGGACAGCACTCGCTCTATTCCTAGATTCCTGACATGTTGAGATTAGACACGCAGGGAAAGCAGAAAGCAAAATCTGAAGCACGGTAAGAGAAAACATTTCCAGTGAGACATTCATTATCATCATTACATTGGTGAAGAAAGCCTAATTTTATTTTTTTTAAAAACACACACACCTTAATTGCATTGTAAAATTAAATTACTTAGGCTGCATTCACACTGCAACCTGAAGTGATCCAATTTAATTTGTTTTGCCGTAGTGCGACCTGCATCTGATCTTTTCATGACAGTCCGAGAGATACAGATCAGATTTTTTTTCAAATGCTACCTGGGCCACTAGGTATCCGATCTTTTCAAATGTGACCGGAATCTTATTGGCCGGGTGGCATTCGTCCAACCTGAACGTTATTGATACTCAACAAATGTCAAAATTTCCCTATTCTGCGTCCTGATCCTCGCAAGCGGGAAGAAAAACAACAATCGTGGCGGACACTGACAATGTGCTGGTTCTGGTTGGACAACAACTTCAAGATCATAAGATACGCCTGGATGCTCATGAAGTAATGAGCATCCACGTTTACTTCCGTAAACACTGAGCACTTCCTCTTCTTTATGGCAGTTAGCAAAACACTGAGCACGCTCTCTCCGTGTGACGTTATTGCGCCCTCTACTGTGCAGGCGGGTTCACTTTTAGGTCGTTTGCCGTTCACACTGGAGAGCACATACAGGTAACAAATATTTGGAAGTTTGAACAACCAGGGCAAAAAAAAATCTGATTTGACAAAAAAATTTTAATTTGGTCACTTCACGCTGCAGTGTGAACGCAGTCTTAGTCCAGGACTATTCAGTTAACCGGAATAGGTTTCCGCATTGTTTCAGATTAGAGTGTGCCTAATCTCACCGACTCTATACAAGGACTCTATACCAAGTATGAGGCTTTGCGTGAATTATATTAGGGGAACAATTTCCTATTTTCAAAACTGCAACTACCTAAGATCACATGGAAACACAGAACAAATCCAGTTGATCACAGATCATTAAGTTCATTATTCAAATTAGTTTACAGAGTGTTTATCAAAGGAAACCCAGCAGATTGCATCGAGTCATTTGCTTAGTGTCTTGTAGCAACAGTGGACAATTGCTTGCGTTTTTTGTCGTTGGCACATAGCAACAGTGGAGAGGAAAAGCTCCCCTTTCACAGGAAGAAACCTCCAGCAGAACCAGAGCCTGGTTCACTACAAGCAGTCACCTGCTACAAGCAACTAGAGATTTGAGACAACAGATCAGATTCACAAAATGAGAACAGATGTGTAAGAATGGTTTTGAGCATAGTTAGATTTAGCTCAATCAACAATGACCAAGTCAAATTCCACACCGAGAGTTTGAATATTTTAACTGGCTCTATCTTCAGAGGAAAAACAAAGCTTTTCTCTTTTTCTTCTCCCATGAAGCCGCAGAGAAAAAAATGGGGAGGGAGTACTACAACTGTTTTAAAAAAAATTAACAGAGCGGTGGCGTTAAATCGGATGTGTTAATAAGTGCCTGGGCTCCCACTGTTCCCTCAGAGTAAGTGGTTTCTCCGCGAGCTTGCGGTTTCATTGCGCTCCTGGTCATGTTTTGGATGCTTTTATTCTGAAATGCCCGCAGCGGAAAAGGTTGTTGCTACGAGGAAGACAACACAGCGTGCTTTCTGCTGCTTCGCCTGACGATTTAAAACAGTAAGCACAGCTTTATCTAAGCATGTCAAGACGTGCTAAAATATTAAAGAAACAAATTATACACCCTAGAAAGTTGAGCAGCTTCCAAAACAACTGGAAGTTGTTCGGCTCGTGGGCTAACAAGCTCAAGCTAGGCTAATTTGCAACTAGCTGCCTTTTTCATTACATTTAAACAGTTTTGCGGGTGTAAACTTGTTACGTAATTAACACTTATGGTTTGTGAAGAGTCTGTAATGCATATTCGTGGTTACATTAAATATTACTTTTTAAATATAAAAGTATAATGGTCACTAATGAGCTAATGTCTGTTTTTGGTGCATCTATTCCCCTATTATTCCTTTCAAAGAAAAAAAAAGCTCTTAAAATCCCTAATATGCTATTTGCGGATGCTCCTATAAAATTATACAATTTAAATAAAATCTTAACGTTAAAACTCTTATTGTAAAATATGTATTAAGCTTCCACACTTCTGACATTCTTAACTCTTCCTGGATGGGTGTAAATTTATATGAGGAATTCATTGTGTTTTCACTTTGGCTTCATGTTGTGGTGGGTCTCATATTTAGTATTCTGTCAAAGAAGAATCAGAGCAGACTGACAGACAGTCCTGCACATCTGCTCTGGGAAGAAAGCACAGAGGGAAAACTGATGGCAGGCTGAGGGAAAGTTGCTGCACTATTGACGTTTCTGCAGGCGTAAGACGCACAAGAATCCCATGCCAGACGAACTGAAACACTACGGTCAGTAACTGATCAGCAAACACAGGGGAAAAACATGAGCTAAATTAACAGGAAGTAAAACAAAACAAATGTAGGCATTATTGTGAAGTAGAACCTCCTTTGTTTGCCTCTTTTAATTTCGTACTTGGTAACTTGGTCTAGATCAATCGTAAAGTTCAGGATTGTTAAGAGTTCATCACATTACATTACACTGAACATTTATCCCTGCAGAACACATGAGATTTTTTTGTAACTACCCTTACAAAATAATCCCATAAATTTCGTGACCACATGTGAATTTCTGGGGAATTTTTTGTAGCCTGAACAGCTAATCTTGTGTTTTTCCTGTCGTACAGAACATTGAGAGACTGGCTTCTCTTCAATGTATTAAACCCTAACCAAAGATTTTTTACAGTCGACACTCGTAAACTCTTAGCAATATGTCAAATTACTCCAAACTCCTTATGAATGTGTGAAACTGACGAGTGTTGAAAATATTTTCATCGTGGCCAAAGAAAACTCATAGTTAGTGAAGAAAAAGTTCCTGATGTAGAAACCTAAAAGCTCTGTCTATGAACTTTCACACACAGTCTCTAAAACTGCCTGCCCCATTCGCATGTATCTGTGTCACACTGTTTTCTGTCTTACATGGTAACATGTGTTTGTAGGATCCGGAATCTTAAACTGAAGTGATGTTTATGTCTTTAACATCCAAACCAACCCATTCATCTGTGATCCTGACCCTCCTGAGACATTCACTCCTTCAGCCAGAAGGTGGTGGTACGAGGTTGTGGTCATTGTGGTCTTTGTCTTTGCCAAAGCTGACTTAGTAGTTTGGTCCCCTGCCATTTGGAGGTCGAATTATGCAGTTGGTCATGGATTGGTAGCTGAAGAGGAGAGAAAAAACATTGACTGGCGGATGATCAAAGAGGGTCCACAGTTTTACGGCGAGTCAGTAAAACAGAGGAAGCAGGGCGAGGAATCTGATTTGGGGGCATCAATTTTACTCTCTTTCTTCGAGGCCATCCAGATTATTGGGTCTAATTGGATGTTGTGTTGTGTCTATTGTCTGTTCGGTACGCCAATACAGCACAACGGCACAGAAAAAGAGAGGGAGAAGTTTACAGTGAGTCAACCAGATGAATAAAGAAAACATTACAGCTCCCTTGCTCACTGTTTGAAGTCATTCAGGAAGTGAATTTAAAGAGATTTCCTCCCTCAGTCCTCTTGGATGGGTCTCATGATGATCATATAGGACACCTAATGAATCAATAAAAAATTCAACAAATAATGATCAGAGAGGGCCCTACTTTTTTTTTTTTTACTTTTATTTGAACAGTTCTTTGACATAGCCCACAATTATGTAACATACCTTTACATTGCAACGTAAATACAGAAATAACTTCAGATCTTCCAGAGCTCCCTCTCTCCTTACAGTATCATGCTCCTACTTTTCGGAAGAAAATAAATGCATAATCACTTGGCAAGCAGACTTGAATCGTCGCCAACATCTTATAAGTGAGTCTTTGTGTCCTTATGCTGGCATTATTTTAAGCAAAGCATAGATATGATGTTCAGCTCACTTCACTCCTGCAATTATATTCTTCAATGCTGAATAAATAACAAAAATAAGTTGTCGTAATGAAAACTAAGTCAAGATCCCGACTTAGTTTCCTGTGAAATGAAAAAATAAGTCGGGATCTCAAGAAAAAAAGTTGGGATTTCTTTTTTTTTTCTTTTTTTCTCCATGTCCCCTTAGGGGCTCTGTAGAATACAGCCTGACACAGCAAAGTCTTCAAAGCTGATGCACCCAGATTTTTCTGCCATTAATGTCAAATCACTCTTAATGTAAAGTATTTATTAAGCTTCCACATTTGTGACAGTCTTAACTGCTTTAGCTGGACGGGTGTATGTTTATGTGAGGAATTCATCGTGTTTGTGTTTTCACTTTGGCAGCGTTGAGCTCAAACTGAGGATGACCGACTCGTCACTTCTCAACTCGGAGCTGGAGTTGCAGCAACAAGAGGAACTCTACCAGCAGCTGCTGCTGCAGGTCATCATTCTTCACTTTATTTTATCACATCTGGTTTGCCGTCAGTTTTCACAGTACAAGAATGATGAAATTGTGCTATATTTTGATGTTTCGACGGCAGATCTCAAGGCATTGCTTTAGGATTTTGTAAGAGAGTAAGACAAAGTAGAACATATATTGTCCAGGTAGATCTCAGAAAATTAGAATATTGTGGAAAAGTTTTGTTTCAGAATCTGAAGCTCGCGTTTGAATGATTGATTACTTAGAGAGTGAAATGTGTCAGGCCTTTATTTGTGGCTTCCAGATAACGAAAACCCAAAAACCAGTGTCTCTGAAAATGAGAATATTTTTAAAAGACTCCTGACTGGACAGTTATGACCAACCTCCACTAGGAGGGCTGGTGACTAAAGGTCATCGCTAAAGAGGCTGGTTGTTCAAACGTATTCATTGAAGGTTGAGTGGAAGGAAAAAGTCTGGTATGAAAAGGTACACCAGCAACACTTTTTCATACCACAGTCTTTAGAATGTTAAACAAAATCCATTCAGGCTGAGCAATGTCAACTTCTCATTCTGAAATTATATAGAATTTTTTTTCATGAATTTTCTTATCTATATATGCCAATTTATTTATTTCCTTTTTCTTTTCAGATAAAATCTGACAATTCAGTCGGTTAAATTCTTGTCTTGGATGCACAAAGAGAAAATTTGCCTGACATTTTGATTTAAATGATGGCAAAACTTATTCACAACTCCATATTCTTATTTGCAAGCAAAACATTTACATACCGTGGATGTTTTGCACACAGGCACTAAGATAAAACTCTCTGCCGTTTTATAAAGCTCAATTCGCAACGAGAACAAAATATTGGATGCAGTTGAATAAAATAGTTTAAAGCTGTGAGTAAGCAACATGTGTTGGAGCGCATGGGGAGTGGAGCAAAAGAAAAGAATGCATAACCTGTCAAAACACATAGATAATAAAATAACTGTCGTTTGTGCAGACGATGGGAAAGCTCCAGAAGGAAACTCCAGATTCCACACTAATCCGGCCTCAACCAGGTGAGCATTTTGAAACAAAAAGGTAAGTGTCAACCAGGTGTTTAAAATCATCAGCGCCTGAACAAACAGTAGGATAACTGGATCATTCCTGGTGCATTCACACCAGCCCTGTTCATTGTCAGACTCAAGAAGAGTTTCATACACAAACTCCACTTTGTTTGTTTAGAAAACCCAGTTCGTTTGTGTGAATGCTGTGATGATTCCCTCCAGTCCACTAGGTGTCTCTCTTGTTTTTTCTTCTTTTCAGGAAGCAGGCTTAACATATTTTGAACCATATCTCCCAGAGCCATATTTTTGTATAAATAAGCTGTTGCTTGTGTAGACCCACTCGTCAGTGTCCCATTTTCATCATCCCCTTTGAGCCAGGTGTGACAATACCATGTATGCATGACTTGTCCAAACACATAGACGACGAACTCCGATGTGAACAAAAAAGCAAACATCGGTTTGCCTATAAACCTGGGTTTCTTTTCTGTCGAAGTGAACTCTGATGCGCTTTGAATGCATGACAGTAGACTTCTCCAAAAGCAGGAAGTGGACTACATCATCTACATCTGTGTAGATACAACCAAAAAAAACTCGCTAACGGACGGAACGACTCGTGGTCTTTTGCCAAAGACAGACGGGAAATCCTACAATGCCACTCCATTTTAGTTAACAATCTGTGAAGATGGAAGTTGCTCCCTGCTCCCAATTGCTTCAAAGGTTTCCCTGTTGTGTCCTTCAGTGGTTCGTGGTGCAGCGCCCCTGCAGGCGAGGAGGTGAACAAGTTTTCTTTTAGTGGTTTGACCCAGTGCAGTGTGAAAGCAAAGTGTGCCAGCTGAAAATGGAACAAATGTGGCAATTTTGGTCCACAATCAAACCGAGTCTGCTGGACTATCAGATGGGAAAACACCCAGAGTGTCCCAAAGCCTCTCAACAATGTTGTTGGAAGTCGATAAACAGTAGAACAATAGATTTGCTTGTACGTGATTATTCCAGATAACTATGCCTCTGCAGTTCTTAGGTCATTGGGAGGGTCCAGGTTAAGCCTCATTGGATGTAAACTGGAAGAGAACAACATCACATTTTATAATGGTAACATTTTCACCTAATTAGTCCTCCCCATCCACCACACTACCCCCAAAACACATGAAACATCTGGAAGACATCTTTTTTTATTAAGCCAAAGCTGGTAGACTTCAATCTTTCCTTTCGTCTTCTCCTCTTTAGTGCTTTTTTTTCCCCACATCTCCTCTCTCTCCTGCACCCAGGTCTGTGTGTGAAGACGTTCTCGGAGCCAGGTAAGGAGAAGGTTTTCATCAACATCTGCCAGTCGACCTCCGTCCCGCCGCCGCCTGAGCTCTCCAGAGAGGAGCTGGTGCAGCTGCTCCAGTCGGAGGATCCCAGCGGCTACAGAGTTCCCATGAGCCTGGGCGAGCCGCACGCAGAGACGGACAACAGTATGTAGCAAAGGCCAAGCCTAAAGATTTCTTAAGATACCGCAAATGTGGAGGCTGTGATTTGGTCAAAGTAGCGCTACAGTATTTGACATTCTGGGCTAACTTTTCTCTTTATTGGTTTAGAACAACAACGTGGTTGAAATTATGACCATTTCAAACTGAATGTTTTTGTTTGTTTGTTTGTTTTACATATTTGTTCACATTGTGCAACTGAAATTACAACTCTTCTGCAGTAAAAAAAACGTTGAACATTTCTAGTATTACCTCGGCGTCTTCCTTAGGCTCCCTTCCTCTTCTTCTGAAAATATTGTAACGTACTCCTCTGAAAATGCAACCAGAAACGAGTCTCAACAGAAAAATGACAGCGTTGTTCAAAATCTGAAAAATGAAGCACGAAGGCCAAATGGCACTAAGTAGCTACCGTCATTCAAACGCAACATTAACGTTAACATTGGGATCGTTTTGACAGGTTTTGAACTGAAAATGCGTTCAGCTCGTCCTTCCTTAGATACTTTTCTCTTCTTCCACTTCTGACTGACTTCTCTGGTTTGGCTTCACTCCTGAAAGCGGCGCGGCTCACAGTAGCCAGATTCACAGGCTGGAGCCGGTGGTGTTTGGTTTTTCAAAAACAAAGTCAAATTTGACGTTCCAATATTTAAATTCATTTCTAAATTAGTGTAAATGCTCAAAAAAGCCAAAGGAATCAGTTTCATGTGGATGAACGCTGGACTTAGATGAAATCTGAACAGCTGCGTTCCGTTATAGCGCCACCTATCTGCTGCTGTCTTTCAGACTCTCTGGGCTGCACAGCGTATGACGTCGTCATCAACCAGGACTTCTTCCAGAAGAGTCAGGTGAGTTGTCGGATGGCAGGTGTAACGTGTTTGATGCTTCATAGCGTAGTAATGGAAGTGGCGTGTGTGTGACTGCATCTCGCAGAAGGACCCTTTGTTCCAGCAGTTCGTTATCCTGGTGTCTGTGGAGGGCCTGGAGAACAAATACAGTCTGGAGCTAAACAGAGGTGAGTGTGTGCTCGTGCGTTTGTCTCTGACGATGCCGGACCACGTCGAGATGCAGTTTGGGATGTGTTTGTGCAGACTGGAAAGTGCTGAAGAACAGGAAATTCCTCGGCTCTGTCAGTGAGCAGAACATCCGGACGAAGAGCAGGCCGGTGATCCAGGAGCTGCAGCCTCAGTAGGTCGCTTTGTTTCAACGCCGAACGCTCGCGGTGCCCTGAAAGGTTTTCCTGCGGCTTGAACTTGTTTGAATTACAACCTTAAACTTCAGTTTATCGGGATTAAGCGAGAGAGAGAGAGAGAGACCAACATAAAGGGGTATCTTTATGTTTTATTACAACTAAAACTCTGAAAAGACTGGAGACTTTTGTCAGAAACAGAGAGACATGAGGAAAAACAAGCCATCACGCAAATGGAAGTTATTGATCTTGTTTTAATTAATCATGCAATTAATTGGCTCTTTGCAACAGACATAGCTTCACTGTTGCCATTTTAGCAACTTTTTAAATAAAAATAAATAAATAAAAATTATTATCGGCCAACATGGGAACGGTGATCGGCCAGAAAACTGCAGTCGGTGCACCCCCCTTGCTTTTTCTATCGACATATTTCACCTTCCGCTTCTGAATTCCCATGAACTTTTTTTGTCACGTGAAATCTTAGTGAATCACACTGAAGCGGTTCTAATGGTAGCGTTCTAATGCACTGTGCAAGTCTGTCATTTGTCCTCTATCTGCAGTTCGCACTTATTCTTGTCATGAGGCAACATTAGAAGTGATTGAGTTCCATATTTGATGAACAATGGAAGCTTTAATTTCACGCTGAAATAGTGTAAATAATGAATGAAGGCTGAATCTCCGTCTGCCCTCAGGGAAAACGCCCCAGGATGTGCGAAAAGGTCAGACAGCTCTTACTCTCTCTGCCTTTCTATGCTAAGTTAAAATGCGGCTGGTGACATGGATGCGTGGATCTTCTCTGTGCTCAGACCAGAATGCTCGCTGCTGGTGGAGCCCCACACTGGACATCCGGAGTACCTCATTGCAGAGATAAAGCTCCCTGGAGTGGTAAGCGGTGCATTTGGTCCAAAGGGACCAAATTAAAAAAATTTAAAACCGAGTTTATGGGAAGTGAAGGCGACATGATCTTACAGAAGCAATTATTTCGACTCCACAGTCTGGGAGTGTGGAGTCCCAGACTGTTGGATTTTGGAGCTGGCCAAACAAAGCTGGCTGAACAAAGTGTTAAACACTAAACACTTTGTTTGGTGTTTAAGCTTTGTGACAGGTCATTTAAGGAGAAAAAAATAAACTCTCCAAATGCATGCTTGCAATGAAACAAACACAGCCCGTCATCTTTTTTTTTTTCTTCGCGTGTTTATATTCTACCAGATGAACTGGTTCCAATTTCATAATTTAAAACACGTCATCTCGAGGTAGTATTCACAAAAAAAAGGTTGGCAGATCTACAGTGCTGACTTAAAGGGATAGTGTTGGAAAAAATGTAGTTTTTTTAGTTTTCCCTCATCCAAAACAGACCTGCATTGTTCCCTTGATTCTTTCATGCATAACTGAATGACCTGTGGCAAAACGCCTGGGTGGCCGACGAGGTGCAGTTCCTCCTCACGGCTGCAGTTTCCAAGCTTCCATCTCACAAGTAGCCGCCCCACCCCCACACTGACTCCCCTACTCAGCTCCTTCAGACTAGCCAGCAGCAATTAGCAAACAACTAGCGGCACTGCACATCTGCTGAGCTCATTGTAGGAGCTACTTCTCAGTCCATCACAGGTGAAAACGTTGTTAAAGGGTTAATGGAGGAGCCGTGTTGTGACGACTTCCTGAAGTTTCAGACAGAGCAGGAGTTTTTAAAGAGACGGAGGCCCAATTACAAGGAGTTTAATCACAAAGTCAAATTTCTTCCAAGTAATATTTGATTCGTCCAGTATTTTTTATGACGACTGACTGTAACACAGTTGCTTGGTTGTGTTATAAAATGACACAACGTGCCTGGAAAATTCATAAAGCTGCCTCTAAGTTCAGTCCATAACAGCCTCACAGCATCTGTAACGGACTGTCACACACATTTTAATAAACCTAAGCAGTATTTTAAAACCACTGGGAGAATCTGATTGAGTCATTAAATAATATACCCTCAGTAATTGCCAATAATATTTTCACTGTTTTTATGCGTTCTTCTTGTGTTTGATACTTTGGTCGGTCTTGCTGTTTTATAAGTGTCTGCAAAAAAATGTTGGCTTGGCTAAAGGTTGTTTTATGATGCAGTAAAAACATCAGGTGCCATTTATAGACTTTGAGTGAAGTGTCCTGACTTTCCCGATGCCTAACATGTCAACTTATCAAACTAAAACAAGATTCTCCGGAGGGTGACTCACCCACGCTCTGCTGCTACTGCAGCCAGAATCCGATAATTAAACTGTTATTTTTACTAGACTTGCATTACTAAAGAGCAAGCAAACATTACACGAAACGGCATGCTTGACTTGTTTTCATTATTTGCCGCTCTACATGGAGCATAACCGTGACTGACCCTCAGCCCGAGGCACAATTGTAGAGCATCAAAAGTAACACAATTGAAAGCATCAAGGTGCCAGCTCAGACCAGTTTGTGCATTAAATCTTAATAGTAGAAGTCGTTTCAGTTGACATAATTATCTATCCGTCTGTACTGGTCTGTTGAAATTATTGTTCACAACCTGCTTTAAAGGATTTAATTTGAATATTTCTTTGACACACGACGCTGGTAGCCAGAGCGGCGCTGGTTTGGACCGGTGTGTTTTAGAAGGTGTCGTGTGTTGTAATGTGTGGCAGATTATCAGACAGTCATCTCGTTTCATGGGCAGGTTTTCGCTTCATCTTGATCCAACACCTACCAGTTAGTTTCACCACAGCATCTGCAGTCAAGTTGAAACATTAAATGGAACGGATGATGAGGAACAGGGCCTACGTCAACTAATTGGGTTTTGGCAGCCTTTTGGGTTCTCTGTAGAACAAACGATGTACTGTATGTTCTCTGATGTGTTCCAGATGTACAAAGTGACTGGTGGCTTGCGGTCGAGTACAACTTCATCTAAAGTAGGCTTTAGAAAGTGTTGAGTCAAAGAAGCTGAGTAGAAACCCAGGGGCGCTTCCTAAAGCGCACTGACAAAGACAGACTGCAAGCCATGAATTCTGTCCTTTCACCTAAATCAGGATATTTTCATTGGGGCTTCATGCGGCTGACCCATGCAAAGTACGGCATAAACGTACTTTATGCATAAAGTACGTTTATGCCGTACTTTGCATGGGTCAGCCGCATGAAGCCCCAATGAAAATATCCTGATTTAGGTACCTGTACCTCCTGACTGCATGTCACACACACAGAAACATGGAATAGAAACCAGATCCAGAGGGAAATGTTACATTACTGCCAATAGGAAAAAGGCCAAAAGTGCTTGGAAAATTTTAATACATCCGCAAAAAGAAAGTTTTAAAGTATGTAACTTAAAAGACATAACATATTTTTGACATATTTGTTAAAACTGTCAACATGTTGCGCTGCTCCCAACCAAAAACAACCAATCAGAGCCAGGCGGAGGGTCTTAGCGCTGTCAATCAACGTTGTGTACGCACTGCTCAATGTGCTAACCATTCCAGGAAAACATGCTAACTTGGTGTCCAGTTAGCATGGAAACCTGTCATTAGGTGTCCATGCTAACAAGCCTTAGCATTCACAACAGGGACTGCTAGATGCAATGGAGGGTGATTGACGACACTAGGTCCCGCCTCTTAGCTCTGATTTGTTGCATCTAGTTCGCACTGGGAGAAGGCAGGAAAGCTCAATTTTTTTTCACAAATTGGCTCATATAGTACAGTTTCAACAAATGTGTTTTACGTCAAAATGCCTTCACACTGTCAAGGGCTGGGTTTGTTTCAAGCGAGTGACCTTGTTCTCTGCAGTCATCATCTCGCTCTCTGGTTCTGGACGTCGGAGAGGATCGGCTGGTGTTGATGGCGCGGCCGTCGCTCTACCACCTCGACATCTTCCACCCGTTCTTGGTTGACCAGGAGAACAGCGTGGCGCAGTACAACAAGAGCACACAGGTACTAACTCTGTGGGAAAGGAGAGCCCTCTCTCCTATGGTTTCCACAACTGCGTCCCCAAAATGTTCTCCCTACGTTTGCAGCTTTTTATCCTTTATCCTTTGCAGTATGAAAAATGTACTGTTTCTGTTGTTTCTTCCAGATTCTCACCGTCACCATGCCGGTGGGCTCATCATAGTCGCAAAGCTGCTGAAGAATCTTATTTATTTTTTCCTACGAAAATTAAAGTTTTTTTTGGTTAAAAGAGGAATCTGTTTCTAATTAATTCCGACTCATTGCTCATGTGGATCGTGACGCCTTAAAAACGTTAGCGCAATTAATTGCTTTTTTTTGTTTGTTTTGTGTTTCAACACAGAAGTTCAGAACGGAACCTTTCTTCTTGTGTGTTTCTGGTACGCCGTCAACCTTAACGGCACGGCGACATCTGCAGACGGCAGAGTCGCTTCTCTTGGCCAACGTTTGCTCCAAAAAATCGATTTGAACTGTTTGTTGTGTTCAAGTAGTGCTAACAGGTCTTATTAGTCTGATCAGCCAGCATATAAACCCCTGTGTGTCATTTCTTTGTTAGGTCAGTTATGTTTGTTTGTGCAGCCAGTTTGTTTGCATCTTTTTGCCTGAGTTCAGTTTTGTTTCTTTGACCTCTTTTATGAGCTCAGTTTATCTTTGTAATTTATAATTTTTGGGTTAAAATAAAAGAAACCCTATTTTCTAAAATTTCCTGTGACTCCTCCTGTTTTTAACTCGGTCCATCACAGTAGAAATGAACAAAGTCAACTATGACCAAAATTTACCCCAGATTTTAGAACTTTTCAAAGTTTCATTTGCAGAGCTCTGTACAGTTACAAATGTGCACAAAACTTTATCAATATTTCACCACTGTAAAACAAAAAGACAATTTTGCACTTTTATTAAAATAAGAAATGGAATTAAAATCACATGTCAATAAGTTTGCCACATGATAAGTCGTTTAAAAACTGGCCATCATCCTGCCGACGACTTCCTGTCGTCGTCTTCTTCATGGTTTGCGCCAGTGGCAACATCTAGTTGTTGATCATGTGTGGCGGGGGAGGTGGGAGTGTTTCCATGGCAGTTTTGCAAAATAAACCAATTTCAATACAGCCAAAAAAAACAACAAATTGTAGTGTTTTTGGAAGTTTTTGAGCTAAATGTGCAACAAACTCCCACTTATGTGTTCATGCAAAAGAAAAGAAGTGTGGGGATTTTCTGATTTTCCTTGAATTTCCACGATAACTCTCAAGAAACTGGAGGGACTGATTAATATCATTTCACAGTAAACATACAAAATAACTGCATTCATTTGAATCATAACATAAAATGTGACAGTATGAAGTCTGGAATCTAGAGGGCCACATAAAAAGTTGTGGCGGGCCTGATTTGGCCCACAGGCCTCGAGTTTGACACGTGGGATTTAAAGGATGCAAACCTCTGACCTTTGAGGACTGCAGTTTGAGACCAGTGGATTAAAGGAAGATATTTTATAAAATTCCACTAACAAATACTTTTATATATATATATATATATATATATAAACTGAATGTGGATTTTTTTATCCCAAGAGTCTAAAAAGATGAGTGATAACATCAAATTATTATTATTTTTTTTTTTTCCATATTTTTTCCACTCCCGCCTGCTTTAGGGGTTAAAACCCACTTTAGAGAAACATCTACAGTCGCGTCGCAAAAACCTCCTTTTTCCTCTTTACAATTAATTACTGCCTGCCATCCCTCCCTCCTTCCCTCCCTCTTCTCCTCTCTCCATCCATCACCCCCTCAATCCCTCTTTATTCCTTTCATCCCCTCTCCACCTGTCCTGTGGCACCCCTCCATTTGTCCAGTGAGGTCATCCCTGTGTTCTCCCTAATCCTCCGAGGTGCTCGTCTTTCTGCCTCTGCTTAATCCGCCCATGGCCCCCAGCCCTGACTGCACACACACACACACATCTGCTCATATGTGCACAGGCTCAGTTATTCTTGTATTGTATGCTCAGTCCCACAGTAATTCCACAGCATGCATGCACGCATTGTCATTCAGTCAGTTATATATATATATACACACACTTAATATCGCTCCACCTCTTGGTATAAAATCTGTCCGTCTTTGTGCGTTGGACGTACTGTGCGTCCCTGTCCGTCTGTGTGTCTCCTGTGTGCTGCTACTGCCTTATCTTACAGGTACGTCCATCTTTAAGTCCATCTGTGATCTAATGCAGCTAACATGAAAATTACTTCCTCTGGTTTATACTCATCCTACTATAGCGTCAAGCACTGCATTGTTTTGATTATAACTCCTTAATTCACTGTTTATCTACACTATAATTTTATTAGGACCAGCAAAAATTTAAAAAATTTAATATATATATATATATACATATATATATATATATATATATATATATATATATAATAATACACACACACACATCTTAATATTAATACAATTATAAATGATACATATATATTTATTATATTTCCACCATTCTAAACGCTTGTTATCTCAAAATCAAACTTTTACCACAAGACAAATTTAAAAAGTCTTTAACCAACTGCAAACAAAAAGGTAGCCATGGTAACAAATTTTAGCTTCAGACAGAAAACAAAAACTACAACACAGACAGAGATGCTGAACCTGCTTTTTTTATTGATGGAAACAGATTTTTTTTTTTTGTCCCCGCCGTCTCTGCTGTCCTTTAAAAAAAAAATAAAAATAATGAGTCTTGCCAGATAGTATTAGTATAAGACGAGCCCACAGTTTAACCAGTTCAGTCAAACTCATCGCCTAAAACTGATGTAGCACTATTTGTTTCTGAAGATGTGTCAAAACAAACTAATTCAGCTACAGTCTTGCATAAGCTCACATATTTCTCCTGCTGACAATGTTGTGATTCAAAGCATTTTGCTAAGCTAGGCTGGGCTAGTCTGGTAAAAACCAGCCTCTTGTTCTACGCTTCACTTCGTCCAGAGGGTCTGGGCTCTCAGATATCCAGAGATGGTTGCTTCCTAGAGGCGTGGACTCTGTTGATGTTTTACATTTGCTAACATTTTGCCGTGACGTACATAATGCACCAGCTCGATGCTATGGCGCTTACCATTAGTCGCCTCCGCTGTACACAACTATTTTCCACTGCGAAGAGAGAAAGTGCTGAGTCGAACTTAAGTAGCTGTTATTGCTAATTCAGCATTTGGAAGCACAACCAACACAGACTGAACGACTTCCTTCACTTCCTCTGCTGCCATCGCTAAAACTACAGGCAAACTGCAGTTTGAAAAGCGCAGAAAATCAACGCCATCATTCACAACTTCTTCTGTTCACTGATTGGCCCTGTTGAAATTCTACTGGAGGAATTCAAGTCAACGGGCGAAATGGAGTAGTTTTTGGAAATAGCTAATATTTGTAGTTATTGCATGTTACGCTTATCAAATGTAGGTAGAGTGGAGCCATATATTAATATTCATTCATTCATACACACCATGCTGGCTTCCGTCCACAGCTTTAACCTCAGAATACTTCATCTTTGAACAAGTATTCTGTTTATCAGTCACATTTCCCAGCAGCCTTTGCATTACCCGGAACTCAGCGAGTACACAGCTGGCTTCTCTGCGTGTTGCCGGACATTTATACCCACACAAGTGTTTGTCCTTGACCACTGAGGCTTCGGAACATGACGCTATCCCCAAATCCCCTGTTTTTTTTTTCATCCCTATGCCCCCCCACCCCGCTACCCCCGGGTAGCTTCCAGTTGTTTCTACAGAGGTGTTGAAATGCGCACCTCTCATTCATCTCTCCAGACGTTTTTCACGCCCTCCCTCCCCCCTTCATTCCCACTCTGGATGTCTTTTAAGCTGGGGAGAGAATGTATTCGATCTCATGAAAAGGAAAAGCATTGCTGAAGCATAACTCTGTTTTCCCACCGCAGTGTTTTTCATGAAGGCCACCTTCGTTCCAAATGGTTGCCGTGTTCCTGACACATCAAACCGTCTTTATGCTTTTACTTTTTTTTCACTATGCAGGATTATTGTTATATTTAATGAGCCAATGTTTGACATGTGGCATCACATTTCACTCTGGAGAACTTCGGCATATAAAGCAGTTCACAGTGAATGACTAGCTGTGTTCCCTTTACAATTGTTAGCAAATCTTTCTCTGTGTTCTGCTAACGTCGAAAAAAAAACTGCGGTGTTATCATGAAAAAGGAAATTAAATTAAAATCGCACGTGAATAAGCTTGTTCACACGAGAAGTCATAAAAATCATCACAGCGACGGATGCAGACAGTTAAATGAGATATTTTCATAATTCCGCCATGGTGCTAGCCTTCATCATCTGTCAGCCAATCAGAAGAGACGTTGGCACTTTGGAGCGTCAAGCTCGTAGCTGCTATACGCCGGCTACGTAACGGCGTTCTGGGGAAGCTGTTTTTCTCGATTTTACAGAAGAGTTATGGATTCAACACGTTGATCTTTGGGGTTAGTTACACCAAATCTGTAAAACATACTTGCTCAACATCAGCACAAGCAAAACGCAATGCTCGTACGCATTTTGTTCTAGAAGATACAGTCGGTTTCTTTGCAGACCTCCATTCCTCAGTAGTCCGAGTGACAACAGATCAGTAGCAGCACATGGGCGGGTTACAGACTTACTGCTGTGCTGCTGACAGCAGAGCTACACCAGGCTATTTGACCATGGATGATGGCTGTCACAACAGCCGACAGAGGAGAAACAGAGCAGGGCTGTCAGCGAAGCTTTAGTCTGATCTCTGATTTAACGCTGCGGTCACATGGCTGCCCTAAGTTTTGCATGAACACAGCCCCCTAAAGAGTGCAGAAAAAAACATGGCAACAGAAGTTAATAAAGTAAAAAATGAATTTATTAGAGAAAGAAACATGAAAAAGACAAACATATTATTTGACATGATGAGTCTTCTTGTAAGTTTATTGTTTATTTATTGTAGACTGAGTAAAAGTGCCAAACTCATAGATTCTCTCAGCTGCTTGTCAGCAAATCTGGTAGCATGGAAGTATCAGTTTTAATTTAATTTAACTGAAAATTTACCCCTTTTTTGTCAAATCTGGCAAAGGCAAGTACAGATGGTTTTAGCAGAACTTGTTTCTTGGTAACAGATTTAAAAACACATGGACCCACTTAGAACCAGTCTGACAGAAAGCCTGTGATGGGGGGAGCCAAAGCTGGGCTAAGGGCCCAAGAGGATGAACCTGTGTGTGTGTGGGGGTGTGTGTGTGTGTGTGTGTGTTTGGGTGCATGGGGCAGGGAAGTGACAGAAACACAATCGTTTATGCTTTCTATGTGTTTGACCCCTCTGTTACATTCTCACCTGTTGACACCTCATCAATTTCCCACGCTCCCCTGCCAGGAAGGTGTCAGCAGACCGCCCCCTGGAGAACCGTCCCGTCTGTGTCATGGTCTATGTCAGGACAATGGCAGCTCGGATGGACAATTTAAAGCCAAATCTCTCGGGGTGTGTGTGTGTGTTATCTCCAAAGTGATTAGTCACAGGATAATGTAAAATATAGTGAGGACGATTCACTCCTGCTTCTGAGCTGACAGTAGGCAGTATTATGTTACCATAGTTTTATTTTGCACATAGCAGTGGCTTTGGTTACAGAGTAACAAGATGCAGTTGCTGTTTCTATTGTTTTCTTCTTTTTTAAAGGATGTGGCAATGTCTAGACATTGTCACAGGTCAAATGTTTTATTGTCACATTTCTGTTATTTTACAACCTCAAATTCTCATATTTTTAACTGTTCTATTCAACAGAAACCTGCTACAGGTTGCAGGAGACTGTAGCTGTGTTTGTCTGTAATGCGGAATCCTAATAAGAAGCACTGGGCCAAACACTGGGCCCTGGGGAACACCACCAGTGTTCTGAGTGAAAAGGTTGAATTTGTACAACCTCAAAAAAAAATCCATATAGTAAATCATAAAACTGATGTGTTGATGAAAGTTATGAACATTTGAGCAGATGATAAAAATGTTATATGATTCTAAAATCTGAGGTCAGAATTTTGAATTTCAGAAATTTTCTAAAATATCTGTGAAATTTCTGAGCTCCAAAAGTTGAACATTGGAGTAAAAATTCAGAAATTTTCAGACAAAAAAAAAAAAAATTCTGGGCTTCAAAAGTCAGAAAGTTGAACATTTTCTACTTTAAAAGCTCAGAAAAATGTCCCAAGTAGAATGGAGACTACAGTATTGTCAACTCAAAATTCTGAAATGTAAGGACATTTTTCTGGAAAATTTGAGATTCCTCTCAAACTTTCTGAGTTTATTTTCTCGCAAATGTTTGACTTCTGGAGCTCAGAAATTTCCGAGATTTTTCTAGAAATTCTCTGAGATTGATCTCGACATTTTTGAGTTTTATTTTGGTGGAAATTTCCTCTCCTCTTTCTTGTTTCTATCTACAATGACCCTGATACACCATCGCGGTAAACATCGAGAACAGGCAAGGGCTTTTAAATGATTTGATCAGCATCGACCTCTGCTTATAGAAACAGATCACATAATGAGAGGAGCGTTAGTCATTGTGGAGTTACTGGAGTTCTGCAGAACGTTCCACGGGGCCACAGTGTGTTTGTGTGTGAAGGCATCCCGTACACACCGCTTCACAATGAACCCGGTTGTGAGGGAAGTCTTGATTTCCATCAGACCTGAGTGTGTGCATGTGTGGCTGCTGGTGTGTGTCCATGTTCCTCTGTTATGGACGGGTAATAACAGAAAGTTTGTAACATTCACACGCCTCAGACTGGAGGAAGGAAGCCATTCTCATGTGTCTCTTTTTATTTCCAGCCATGTCGGACGCTGAAGAGGAATACGAGTGAGTGGAGTTTCTCTAATTAATCCTGATTTATTCAGTGTTGTCACTCAATATGTTTCCAAACTCTCTTTACTTTAATGTGTCTGCAGGGACCAGGCGGTGGGTAAGTTCCAGAAACGACACACATTTCTAATTGATTTCCCGCCAGATGGCTAAAATCTCTTAACTCTGTTGTTTTGCTTCTCACTAGAAGTTGAGGAGGAGCAGGAAGCGGAGCCCGAGGAAGAGGAGGAGGAAGCCGAACAGGCTGAAGAAGACGGAGGAGGTATGGTTAAAACTAAAAAGAAGACATGTGCAGATTGTAACTGCATATTGATAAGATGTTACGCTGGTAGTTTTTTGTTTAATCTTTTTTCTGCTTTCTGATTGGGTGCCACTGTGTTGGTCCGGGCCATTAGAACAGCAGGAATACCAAGGTAAGACAAATCTCCTCTGACAACACAAACATGATCTCCTAGCAAAAAAAACACATAAAACAAACTAAAATACTTGAACTAGTCAGTTTGACACTGAGGTTTTATCTCAGATCTTAGTACACAATGTCTTGCATAAGTATTTATATCACTTGACCTTTTTTTAGCTCCACAAGGCTGCTGTGCTTTGGGCACCCAAATGTCTAGCTCCGGCCCTGGCTGTACCAAAGGAACATCTCAATGTTCCGAGCACAGAGCCTTGAGGACTGGAGTCTGACCTGAATAATGCTCTCTAGAAAACCTCTGCAGATTAGCAGGACAGTTATTTTGTTTACTAGTATTCTTGGTTTACTTTTTAGGGAAGATATTTGTTTCCCTAGATGTTATTTCAGTGTTGAACAAAAAAAAAAAAAAAAAGAAGCATTACAAGTTTTTCCAATTGGTATTTGTGAAAAGAAAAAAAATGAAACAATGTATCATTTTCCTTCCACTTTCCAATTGAGTGATTCTTTGTATTGTTCTATCACATAAAATCCTAACACTAATCATTCATGTTTTTGGTTCTAATGTGACAAAAACTCAAAGAAGTTCCAGAGTTAGAAGTAGTTTTTCGTTCTTCCGCTGTGTAAGGATCTCGCATTCTGCTGTCTTCATTGCTACCTCATACTGAGCTCTAAAGGTGCAAACACCAGAAATCAGACTCAAGTTTCATTTTTGAGTAAAAAATGAGCAAAGAATGGTTTAAAATATTTTCTTCTTCCCTCTTAGATTCTCAGTTGGTAAATTTGCTGATGAAGCAAAAATCTTACTGCAAATTTCATAACAGAACATGTATTTTCTGTTCTGGAAAATCATACAGTTCAATTTTTACACATTTGCATTGCATTGTATTGTATGTACCGGATCTGATACAGTTTTATGTGTGCTAATGTATGTGTGTTAAATGAGACACACACACATGTTTGCTATCTTTGTGGGGACTTCCCATTGACTTGCATTCATTTCTACAGCTAACCCTAACCTTTATCCTAACCCTAACCATTACATACCCAACCTTAACCAAAACTCAATTCACAGCTTAGTCCTAAATTTAACCCCTGACCCAAAAACAGCATTTTCCCTTGTGGGGACCAGGCTTCGGTGGGTCCCCATAACGTAGTATGTGTCAGGAAAATGGTCCCCACAATGTATAACAAACAAACACACAAACGGCAATACAATAAAACATTATGGTCTTCATGACTTGCCAGTACATGAAGCTCCAAAGCCTTTGGAAAAGTCTCAAGAAATCTTCCCAGCACATCTTTAGGGGATGAGCAGAGCAGAGAGTTTGCTCCAGTGAAGTGGTGTTGCGAAAGTGGGACTGAACTTCCACAAAGTTAAATAAGTTCAACTTGCTGCTTCTGCAGTGTCAATATTAACTTGGCTATTTTAACTGTGTCATCATCTTCTGCCTGCTTTTATCCTCTTTATTTTGTTTTTATTGATATTTATGACTCCAGCCTCACATTTTTTCCTGTTCATTTCTTATTTTTATCCATGTTCTTTTACAATCTCTTACATAGTCTCTTTTTTTCCTTGATCTCATGTTCACATTTGACCCACATTAACGATTCACTTGTCGCTTTGCTGTGCATCTTTCACTGTGCTTTCATACGGCTGCTCCATCAGACCAAGAGGCCCAGGAGGAAGGTGAGAGCAAAACAAATATGGAAAAAAAAACTATTTTTCCCACCTTCCTAAAATGATGACCTAACATAAAAAAAAAAAATTGACTTTTATAAATCCAGCATGATTCACTTCTCAGCATCAGACCATTGGAGTTATCCTGATTAAAGGTAAAGTTCTGGTCAGATCATCAGCATAAATGTTGCTTTCCTTTGAGGCCTTCAAAGGTTTCAATCATTCACTTAGTTAATGTTTGAGGAATTGTCCAGAAAACAGAATAGTTCAAATTGCTTTTCTACAAGCCTGGTGTATTTGTGGCATCTATAGAGTAATAACTTCTGTGGTCTGTCGTATGTTTGATGCAATACTCTAAATATGTCCTGCTCAGACATAATGTGCTTCTAATAAACTAAGCATTCATGATCCAAATCTTTTTTCTGATTGGTGGTTCTTTGTCAAGTCTATTTAATACACAAAAGCAAGTTTCTGGCTTCTTGTTTTGCTGTAATCTTCTAAAAATAACAAACTTTTCCAAAGATTTCGTCTGTTGCCCTTTTCAAAATATAAACCATCCTTCTCTCTATTTCACAATCTTTTCTTTCCTCTGTGAAATAAACTCTAATTGTGTTTATTTTCTGCATTTTTTTCTGCAGAAGAAGAGCGCCCCAAGCCTAAGTACGTTGTGCAACCCTGATCTCGGATTGCTTGTCTGTCTTTCTGTGGTTTCCTCCACTTTCTTCCACTAAACTGTTTTTTTTTTCTTCTCCAATCTTAAAGGCCTCTTGTGCCCCAACTTGCTCCTCCAAAGATTCCTGAGGGAGAACGAGTGGATTTTGACGTAAGTTAAGGAGACGATTAAAACAATGTGAACATTGGGCCCTTTTGGGCCCTGAGCTGGGATCAGATGGAGAGTTAAGTTCTGCTTTGGTCAGTTTCCCGCCGGGTTCTGATTGCGTAACCGTGAAGGTTGCGGTGAAAGTGGAAGCGATGAATGACATGGGTCGCTTTGGGGTCAAAAACATTCACACAGACATCTGATTGCGGTGGCATTTATCTTATAAATAAATGCAAAACAATAAAATCAACATTCTGTAAAATAAAAAAGATCAGAACGGAGCGTTGACGCCTGCCGTGTGAACGTAAACACATCCTGTAGCAGATGGCTTCATTTCATTCAATCTATAGTTAAAAAAACAAAATATCATAAAGCTAATTGTTTTTTTTTCTTACACATCCACATTAAATATAATGAACTTATTGTTACTACAAAATCCTCAGTAACTTGGAACTACAACTCAAGTCTGGTCCCGTCATGTTTTCATTTTACTGCACATTTGGACAAAATGCTTTAGCAACATTAAGGTAAACTGTTAGCTTGCTTCTAGCTCAGTAATCACCCACTGACCATCTTCTAGATTAACTCTTGGATCGGCTACTCGGCCCACTTGTTCTGGTCTTTCTCTTCGGTCGTCTCTAGACGTCGAAAGGTTGATCCTCGTGAGGATTGTCTCTCAATGGTTTCCTTCTCCACTTTGCCAGGACATCCACAGAAAGCGAATGGAGAAGGACCTACTGGAGCTGCACACCCTGATCGATGTTCACTTCGAGCAGAGGAAGAAGGACGAGGAGGAACTCATCGGGCTCAAGGACCGGATTGTGAGATCAATTTAAGACCCACGCGGTCTGTCAAGTGTCAGAGCTGGTTTGGAGCGCGAGTGTGATGAAATGGATGGCTAAATGTTTTCCCTCCAGGAGAACCGTCGAGCCGAGAGGGCCGAGATCCAGAGGGTCAGAGCAGAGAAGGAGAAGGACCGACAGAACAGGATTGCGGTAAAGGACCCGCATTCCTTCATAAAACTGGATTCCATACCTGTTCAGACTATAAAATCATAAGTTTGCTTCCCGCGTCCAGTTTGTGCGTCATATGTAGAGAGCCTTGCAGAAGTATCCACACCACTTTTTGGCATTTGCGACATCATAACCGTAGTCGTATCTCACAAGAAATGTTCAAAATCATGTAGGATTCTTTTGCTTTTCCAGGTCCGTTTTGATTCTGTCATATAAAACTACAACAGCAAACATTCAAGTGACGAAATGTGAAAAGGTCAGAGGAGTATGCATACTTTCACATCCAGGTTTTCCCCCAGAAAACTTGCTAAGCCCAGAGCGTCAGGGCGGTCCTCCAGCCGGCAGCCATGTTTTTGAGTTAAAAGATGTTTAAATTTGAAAATATCACTTGGTAGTAATGTGTTATTGGGAGACTGGAAGATTAACACCTCTGGTAAATACAATAAAATCTTGAAAAAAAAGGCAATAATTAAGAACAAACTAAAATAAATGAACACTGCTAAGCCTGGTGGGGGCACCAGGAAAGCCTGGTGGCCCGCCAGGCTTATAATACTCTGTGGGAAACCCTGTGCATCTGTTGGAGGCACTTCATCGACCTGTGCAAGGCACTTACATCTGCTGTGCTCCAACGATACGGCATTGAAAAGCAAACATGACATTTTGTCTCGATATCTCGTCCATTCCGCCTCGCAGGAAGAACGTCACAGAAAAGAGGAAGAGGAGGCCAAAAAGAAGGCAGACGACGACCTGAAGAAGAAGAAAGTGCTGTCTGGCATGGGAGCCAACTTTGGAGGTTTCCTGGCCAAAGTGAGTGCGCCTGGTGTTTTCACATTGGGCCGATGATGAAAAGTAGGAAAAGCGGAGGATGACCATGTGCTGTTTTAACCCCGATCCAGGCCGAGTCGAGGAAGAGCAAGCGCCTGACGGGCAGGGAGATCAAGAGGAAGACGCTGGCCGACAGACGGCAGCCTCTAGGCATCGACAACATGAGGGAGGACGGCCTGAGGTGAGTCCCTTCCAGATGTATCACGGTCAGCCAGTAATCCCGGGCATCCTGTCCTGGTCCAACTCTTCACGCAGGTCTCCATCACATTAGAGCAGTTGACTTTTAGACCAAACCGTGGATGCTCTTAAAGGGCCAGTGGTGCCAGAATGCTCTGATAAAACCCGGGAACAGACTTTTAAAATATTGATAAATTCTTACAACTACACTGTATTGATCAATCTTTTCACATGAGTCTGTCCCTTCAGGGTTTTGCGATTGGTTTTGTGATTATTTACAAAAAATAAAAATAAATCGTCATATTAATTTAGACACATTTGCAATAATTTACACATATGCATGATATTTTATCACAGAAATGTCATCCGTTTAGTCAGAATATTGCACTTCTTCAAATCCAGTTAGAATAATAGCGTTATTCTATTAAGAAAAAAAATTATGTTTTTCTGGATACAAAAAAAAAATAGTCCTAGGTCATTGAAAAAAATCAACTGACCTTGTTTTTTTCAACTTTCTTAAATGTTGTAGACCAGAAATGAGATGAAAACTAATCCTGAAGCACAGCTCTCATTATTTCTCCCTTGCTGTGGTCCATTATTTTGTTCTTTGGATGAACATTCATAGCACTCTTCTTGTCACTGAAAGGACTTTGCACTGCAGCCAAACTCGTTAAAGAGCCATATACCAATCAAATTTACACGATACAGTCTGGCTCTGAATTGTGGCTCTGTGTTTGTCAGGAATCGGGCCCAGGAGATGTGGAACTGGATCCATCAGCTAGAATCCGAGAAGTTTGACTTTATGGAGCAAATGAAACACCAGAGATATGAGGTAGGCTTTACAATCCGCTTCATGACCTCTGTGAGATGGGAGAAAGCTGAGATCCGCTGATTGAGCAATCCATTTTTATCACACTAAACTGTAAACTGTAAACACACTGAGAGGGACGATATTTACCTGCCCAGCTGGGTTAAAGGTAGAGGGCGCCACTTGGTTGATGTTAAACACAAATTCATGCAAAGCTGCTGCTTGATGTGCATTACTGTGGACCATGTCCAAAAGACACATGGGTCCAGCGCATTTAAAACATTTTGTGCTGTGTAAACATGACTGTATTCAGCAGGAGCTCTCTACAGTTCCTGGTCATTTTTCGGGAATATTTTCTTTTGGTACTTAAGTTGAGCAGCTGTGTTTGTTACTTCATTTCCGTATCAATCCAGCTGTTTTGAGAAGGACCCCGAGGTTTATTAGAGAGCAACATAAAGACCAACACTGCAAAGACACAAAATCTTACCAAGTAGTCTTGGTGTAGTTTTTATGGCAAATATGTTAGTACACTTGGAATAAGACAAAAATAACTTACAAGTAACCTTTCAGGAGAGACATAGGAGCTTGTTTTAAGGGAATAATTCCATTATATTGATGTATAAGCTCTAGCTGCATTAGTACAGATTATGGCAGATCATTTGAAAAATGTTTTGTTATAAGTGAAACGATCTGACGATAAATGCATTTTATTACGTTTGTGGTTTTAACAAGACAAAAAAAATTGTGAAAAAGCTCCAGGGTGATGAATACTTCTTAAGCTTTAAGTAAACTCTAATAATACTCTGCTAATCCCAAGAACACTTTTCTTTGCCTCCCACAGATTACCGTGTTACTAAACAGAATCCAACATGCTCAGAAATTGTGAGTAGATGCAAAATCTGACGCGTCTGATTCTGCCTCCTCCCGGCGCCAGTCTTCACTCGTCTTTTCCTGTCCGTCTTTTCTCCCTCAGCAAAAAAGTCCACGGCAAGGGCAAGGTGGGTGGTCGCTGGAAGTAAAACCGCAAACACAAAAACAAAGATGGGAGCAACGTGATATAGAGACAATTAAGAGAGAAAAAAACTTTGGCTGAAATAAAAGTACATGCACTACATTTAAAAGGATGTGTGATTTTCTTCAACGTCTTCAAAACAAATAAAAGAAATAAAAAATAAACTCTGGAACAGACGGGTAGCCAGACGGATTAGGAGCAATATGCTCTCTCTCTCATGATCCTTCATGTTTTGGAGCAACTGAAGGTGAAATAATAATGATTAACTGGTGAAGGGTTAATGGAGGAGCCGAGAAGGCAGAGTGTCAGCAAGAGCAGGAGTTTTTAAAGAGACAGAAGCCCGACTTCAAAGCCGTAAATCGACCTGTGAGCCACGGAGAAGTGGCAAATGGCTGTGTTACCTCTGAATGAGCTGAGGTACATTTAGTTAAAATTAACTAGTTGTTCCCACCCACCATAGCACTTCCTATGGAGGACACAGACCTATCTACCATTCCTCCCTCCACAATCTTTCTGGATGTCATGAGACTGATGGCGACGGAAAAAGGCTTTGGTTTGTATCTGCGGAACCATTTTGATCTTGGACCATTGTCTCAAAAGACCCAGTGATGACAAATTTTCATCAATCAGATTTTCATCTAAGGAGTTCGTAATGCCATGTTCTCTTGCAAGGTTCCTTGGGCTTTTTGGAAAAGCATCACAGATCCTCCATAAAATCTAACAATAACCATGATGTTTTTCTGCATGTGGGAAAGCATCATGGCTGTTGTTGAATTGTGGTTCCTCTTGAAGTCTCAGCAGGAGGTGGAAAACAGCATTTAGCTGTTGTTAAGTGGTTGTTATTAAGACGCACCTTCCAGTTCTACTACACCTTGAAATATGCTTCTTCTCAGGCGGGCGTCTGAATTGGGCCTCTGTATTATGAAACACTTACAGTACATCCTAAGAGAACAGAAAATCACCTCACCTCATGAAAGATTCCTGGACATGGGGCGCCAAATGGCAGCCAAGCCACACACACACACAGACACTCCAATTAATACTAAAAGATAGAGTATAAATAAAAACAAATGCTTCTGATTCTGAAATCATAGATTGGGCTTTTCTAAATAACATTTTTCTAGAGTTGACATGAGCTTTTGCTACTGCAATAGAAAAACAAATTTATCTTGGAGCACTTCACACATCTTCAGCTGATCAGCCTGTTGTTCTATAGGAAACTGCGACTGTAAATTTTCACCATAAGGAGAAAAACCTGTTACTGTGGGTTGACATGCTTCCACTGCTTGTGCGGTTCTTCCCAGAACACTTTGCCATGTTTTTCACACCAAAGAGTAGCCGCAGCTATTTCCAATTCAGCTTCACTTGCAACCTTGACATGTGGTTGTTTTCCATATGAGGGGACATTAGTTTTGGACGTGAGGAATAAACCTCAGGCTAGTACCACAATAAAATGGATTCAGACCACTAACACTGTTAGTCAGACAAATTACCACCACAATTGCACACAGAAAGTCCTGTTTTTGTTATGTTGGCACACAGTTGCTTTTGAAGGAAAAATGCAAAGAGCATCTTAGTGAAATCGTGGTCTACTGATCTGCCTTAGATAAAACCATGAGAAACAAGTATGGCTACGTTGATGTGTCAGCTGGATAATGCTTGATTGCTACAGATTAAATGATTCTGGAAAAAAAGTGGAACCCTTCCAGACATCGCTCTGAAAATCTCAATCCTTTCAGAGGAGCTGGAATCAGCCATCAGCAACCTTTGTACCATTTCACGTGTCCGTTTCATGATGGCGTCTTGATTTTATCGGAGCTGCTATCTGATGTTATTCAGTCAAGTTTCACTCATGCATTATGATGGATGAAGAGATAACAAAAGAAATGCTGAAAGACTCTGCACGTGGTGAAATTGTCAAGTGTCAAACTAAATTCTCATGGAATAGTGGTGACACGCATTCAAACGGAAGATGGAGAGAGATGTAAAATGACCTTGCTGTCAACGGCAGGTCAAAAATAATAGCAGAGGTCGCCCTCAGGTGGCAGAAAGTGGTATTGCTATTGCGTGTGGATGTGTAGATATAAAAACCAACAGGCTGCCTGTATATTACGAATTAAGAAAGTCTGAAAGGTTAAACAGAAAGCTCAATTTAAGCCTAAATTAAACGTAGTCCATATCGGTAATAAAGCATATCATTCTGTTTATTTATATATGCATATATAGTCACTTTCCTAAAATATTGACCTAAGTCATTTTTGCCAAAAGTTATTATTTATTTATTTATTTATATTTTGTTGTTGTTGTTGTTGCCTAAAATACTTTTGACAAAAAAAAAAGTATTTGCCATTATTTTTAGGGAAATGAAAAACATATAAAAATACAATTCAAGTATGTTATTTATGTTTAAAATATATATTAATATATATTAAAAAAAAATTTTTATTTTATGCAGTAACTATTTGTTTTTGAAAGAAAGTTTCCCCTTCCAGTAATTTGTTTCAAATTTGTATTTTCCTTGGTTGGGAATTGAGTCAACATTTGTAGGTTGACTTTAAAGCAGAAGGATTAGATGGTGTAAAGTCAAAAAAAAAGAAAAAAACTCAAGAGCTGATCAACAAAGTGTCATAATTAACAGGAATATCAAATAGTAAATAGTAAAATGAAAAAGAGGTGGCAGGATTTGTGGGAAACGGAGTGTTATTTCACATGTTCATATAATAAAACCAGGCAGTAACAGTGAGTCTCCTGTTCCTCATTTGAGTCACATAAAATAATATAAAATTCTTGTATGTAAGAAAAAAAAAAAGGTATTTCACAAACGGGGTAAAAATGCCTCTTTGTGAAAGTACAAAAGTAATTATATGGGGTTTTTTATTTTCTTTTAGCTTTTCCTTCTCTCTTCTTACTGTGGACAGGTTTTCTGCCCTTCCCCCAGTTTAATTCCTGCCTCACATGTTTGGCTCTCTGCAGGAGTCAAGGACTATTAAGGGCACACCAATAATCCGTTCTTTCGCTGGTTCACAGTCAGTCGGGGAAAACACAGACAGACCTATAAAAGCAGCGGTGCCACTGCGGGTCTAAGGTGCTTATTGAGTTCAAATAAGTTTTAACGACTTTAAACTGTAAAACTCGACTCAAACAAGAACGAAACTGAACTTGTGACACTAATGGCAACATGCTGAGTTCCACTCAGAAAATATTGGTCGAATCTTAAAGAGTAACTAAACCCCAATCAACTTTCTTTTTTTTCTGCAAATAACATTTTCAAATCTGTCCTTCCTTAACAGTGCAGTGTTGATGTCATTGTGCAAATTTTAACATATTAGCGTGAACTCGTTTAATTCTGCAACATTTTTGCCTCAAACAAATGGCAGGGGTTGAAGAGAGGATACTGCAGTATAATTTTCCCATTGTTTAACACGGTACGACTTAGTTGATGTTTCCACCAAACCCCAATGGTCCACAATGAAGATATCTCACCCCAAAAAACTCTTCTGTGGCGAGTCAGGATGGTGTTGCTAGTTACTTAGAAAACTATTTACAAAAGCTAGATAAGGGTGACAAAGTTGCTAAGTTAGCATCCCTCTTTGGTGGAAGAGGTGGAGGTTACACTTCCCCATCAGGTTCAAGAGGATAGGATTGACATTACGGTACATTTACACTCAGTATCAAAATATTTCAACAGCCAGTGGCAATTCCTGAAAGAATCACACTGCAAGAACATCCTTCTGCTGCCCAAGCTTCATTTTATTTATGTTTTGAGAGCTTGAACCTTCGCCCAGGGCCTAGGCTATGCAGCCCTGCTGACTAAATCAAAAACAGCCAAAATCAAAAATATGAAACGGTTGGTTTCACTGTAAACAACTAAATGTGTGATTGTGCGTGTGGCTTCGTAGCTTGATGCGAATCCATCAGTTCACCAAACCACCTGTCTTTGATTTATTCTGCTTTTTTATTTTACAATCACAATATGAGGGATAGAAAGTGAGTCCAAAAGAATTTCTTTCATTTCTTTTTAAATAAACAAACAGTAACACACACATGCATCACACCGCCACACACAACATGGCTTCTGTTCTGTTCTGAGAACAAATCTGACTACGGCACATTAAACTGGAGCGATCCAGCATAGACCCGATACATTAAAGAGCAAAGAGGAGGAGTTCAGGTGAACAGAACAGGACATGAACATTCCTGGTCAGCAACATCTCAGTGTCCATTTTCCTGTTAGCAGACTCAACTAAATTCTAGTGCTATCTTGCAAGTACAGGGTAAAATGGGTCTCGGCTTTATCTGGACACCATTGCTAGCCTTAAAAACAAAATCCTATTCTGATGCTCAAGGGAGACCTCAGGATTTTTGAAGTAGGATTTTTTTCTTTTTTATTTAACACCACACCTACAGTAGATGGCTCACTTGGCATCTTCATTTAGTATAAATCCAATTTAGTTGTTCTTGGATGTCAAAACTGACAGCCAGCTTGTCAGTTTTGAAAACTGCTTGTCAGTTTTCATTTAGTCTTTTTCATGTGTAAAAGACCACATGAACTTTTACTGTCTTAAAACAACTCTACAATCCAAAACGCCAGAGCAATTCATGTAAAAGCTATTTTATGAATCTTTAAACTGTCCCCATGTTCACACTGGGGAAATGACACAGAAGCAAAATGACTGAGAAATGTAGGTAGGAAATGGTGCATCATTAATAATCTTCCTGCCTGAAACATGTAAAGTGTTTTCATTCACAGTAACTGCCTTATATAAAAAGTGGGATCAGTAAATAAGTTCATTAGATCAGTATAGTATGTTTGTACTCTGCCGCTTCATTTTATATCAGTTGCTCTGACCAAAGGTTTCTATGATCTGTTTCACATAGGAAGATTATTAATGGTGCAACACCTCCAACCTCCAATTAAAGTGAAAATAATCAGCAGTTCTCATTAATCAACCAGGCAGCACAAAAACAACAGCCATTTAAATGTTAGCAAAATAGCTTTAGCATTAACCACCAGAATATTTTGAGACTTGGAAATTTTTAAGACACAAGAAGGCTAGCCATTAGCTTAGCAATTAATGTACTGCATGGAAACACCTAGAGAGCAACGAACATAGCAAAATATATTAGCTACTTATGCAGTGAATAAATACAACATAAGTATCACTTATGTTGTACTTATGTAAGTAGCAGAGCCACACTTCAGCATTTCTTAATAGACCCTTCAATGTTGATTTAGAGTAAACAAGAAATGATTCACCACCTCTGAGTTACCTTTGAGACTGAAATTAGCTGATGTAAAAATGAGAGAGAATTAACAAAATAAAATAATAACAGTTACGTTTTATACGTCATCAGCTAGCTGGCTAACAGGTTAGCCAGCTAGCTAAAGGAGTCAGCTATCCAACAGATTAGCTTGATCAAGGTTAGCGCAGTTATCTTGTGCTTTTGTTGCTGAACATAGCAGTCTGTGCCCCAGTGCTAACATCTAAATAAAGATGAAATGGAGTCCTTTTTACATAACCCTCTGGTCTTCCATTTCTCATTGAAAGCATACAATATAATACATAATACAATATTTTGAAGACTTGCAGACCACATGACAACATGGCACAATTTGCTCACATTAAGCAGGAAGTGTATGATTTCATCATTACTCACTGAGACGTTTCAAAGATTATTTTGTCACAATGAGCATCTTGCATATTCCTTCACTAGAGAGCAGGCATGTACATGCTGTTGGTTTGTGAAAATGAATGTCATACACATACACACACACAAACAATAACTTAATTTAAAGTAAAATATTACAAATAAGTTAGAAGTTCCTGTAAATTTCCTTTGTAAGTAGCCCAGGTTTCAGGGGCCACGTTAGCGGATGGGGGCCTTCAGGGCTGCATCCACCTCCTCCTCAGGCAGCAGCGTGTGCCACTGGGCCACGGGTCGCCTGGGATTGGCCAGCATGTCTGACCAGTGGCGCAACCCGACGCCGGAGGCGCCGTAGCCGATCCAGCACTTCCCGATGGGATCGTTGCTGCCCAGTTTGTCGTAGTCGTACACGGTGATCAGCACCTGGATTTTCTGTGTGTGGAGACAGAGGAAGGTCAAAGGTAATTCCTGTAAACGTCTCGCTCACATGTGTGACGCATTTAAACTACATCAATCTGGGCTCAATCACTGAAAGTATCACATTATCTCCCCAAATCAGACAAAATGAACAACAAATAAAATTGCAGGGTCATACAGTTTCCCTATGGGATTTTATCACAGCTATGCCAGGATGTACTCTTGACACAACAACTGCTATACATAGCCTCTCACTGTGCAATGACGAGCTTTTGCACATAGATATCAATATACATTGGATTTCCCAATGTAGCAGAGCACACATCTCCAAATTGCGCCCTGACTCAGCAGTGATTGCAGAAAAAGAAAAGACTTAAACATTATTTTGTCAGCAGAGAGTTGCATTGAAATCTGATGTTCAGGGACTTGACGTATGGTAATGCAAACTTTCTGATTAAGCTTCAAATAGTTAGCATAGTATGATAATGTTTGGCGTTTAAATAATTGAAATCATATAGCTTTGTGTAATAATGACTTGGTTTTTGTTTTCCACTATTAAGACACTGTGACCCGATTGCGTTTTGGGTACTTCACATTTCCTCATGGTGGACGACAAAAACATTAACAATGGCTAAATCAAAAAGCAAACTATGTTAAATGTTGTTTATGCCAAGCAATCAGGCTTACTTATGAGAAATATTTACAGAAAATTGTTTGATAATGTTTCCTTATTTCGAAAGAAATAATTTTGTGTTGTGCTAAGTTCCCGCGACAGTCAACAGATCCAGGTTCACGTTGTAAATATCAGTTAAACTGCACACTGTACGGACCTGAATTTGGGAGAAGGGAATCTCAAAGCTGAAGCTCTCGTTGAAGTAAGGATTAAGAGTGTTTTGCTTCACAGATGTCTTCTTTTTCTTGAGTCGCTTGCCATTGTGTTGTAGAACCACCTTGACAAACGGGTCTGGGAGGGACAAACATGAGTAAACACAGACTTCCAATAAGAGTCGATCATCAGCCTTTAGGTAGGAGAACAAAATCTACCTGACAGTCCTCCGACGTCCATTTTCTTCAGGTTCTTTGCTTCCATCACGTTGACCGTTAGTTTACCGGCCGTGGGGACGTAGCGAAGGGAAATGCAGATATCACCCAGTTTCTCTTGCTGTCAGAAACACAACATATATGTCAGGCATTTTGTTAAAGTCTAGATATTGGAAATGCTTAGTTTTGGAGGAAAAAAGCAAAACTTTTACCTCTTCTTTTTCCCCACCAACTAGATCTTTCCATTCGTGTATTGGTTGTCCGAGGTCTATGCTGTTCATTGGGATCTTGATTTCGCCGATGACATCGTGTTTTCCAAAACGGTCGAAATCAAAAACTTGTAGCACCAGAGTTTGGCCACCCAGCTCACTGTAAGGGATCTGGAGAGGAAGAGATTTAGCATCAAATTTAGCTTTGAATTCTGTTAGAGAATACTATAGTATTCTACAACAATATCAGTGGATAGACCTTAAAAGTGAAAGTCTCGTTAAACACGGGGCAGAGGTTCTTGCGTTGAACTTTGGTCTCAAACTTCTTCTTCTTGTCCGGCAGCATGTACACTTTAACATAAGGGTCAGAGGTTCCACCCATGTCCATCGCTGGGAGGTCCTGAGCCTGAAGGATGCCCACAATCAACTGGAGAAGAATCCGAGAGCAGAAGGTCAGTACAAGTTCCAAATTACAGCTGCATTTCCATTACAAATGTACACGAATCTACGTAAAGCCTATTCTCCGCTAATGTTGAAAAAACCACAATTTCGCAATTGCGGTGTTTCCATTCCATCTGGATGTGAACAGTTGCATGAGATGCTAGTGCTCATCATCTATGAGCCAATCAGAGGAGACGTCAGCGTCTTGGGAGCAGCTTCGTATCCAGTGCTTTGGGGGAAATTGTAGACAGTGATTTTACAAACGAGTTATGGATTCAACATGTTGGAATGACACCATTTTTTATGAACTGTGATGCTCTGAGAGCG
The DNA here is from genome assembly GCA_902982915.1 of Phalloptychus januarius. Lineage (NCBI taxonomy): Eukaryota > Metazoa > Chordata > Actinopteri > Cyprinodontiformes > Poeciliidae > Phalloptychus > Phalloptychus januarius. The sequence continues at coordinate 1,991,589 of CADWAE010000476.1, forward strand.
CTGGTGAAGCCAGCTGTTCGTTGTCCGAAGAGGAAAAAGTGTAATTGAAAATAATGAGGTGGCAAACTATTAATGGTCTTTCTTAATGTGTAGCTGAACAGATGCCTAGCCCATCAATGTTTTCCTTTTTTTATTTTATTTTTTTTACCAGCAAACCTGAACAAGGCATCACATATTGTAAACTACCAAAGCTTCTTTGTGTTCAGACCTTAATGAATTCCCTACCAAAGGAAAGTACAAGCTAAAAGACTCTGAAGTCTTTAAAGATTTTCAGCTGTTGACATGTATTCCTGGACATTCATTTGGACAAGAGCTGTATTTAGGACGGGAAACAAATAGGAAAAGCATAATGGGAGATTTCTTAGTTTCTCCCGTGCTACTACTAGCTTAGGTCTAGTGTAGCTCTCTTTTCATATTGAGTGCTCCCCTGCATTTGATGAAAACAAATCATTTTGTTGCTGATTGCTGTTGACGAATCACCAGTCAGTTAGAAACTCAAAAATCATATCTTTGTCCAGTGGAGGGACCTATCATACTAAGTGCTCTGGGTAAATTTGCACCTTCACCAATTGTATTGGTATCTTTGAAAAAAACAAATACAGTCTCACAGGTCTTACCGTCTGAATATATTTCCAATTAAAATAACTTTAAATTTCAGTTGCCAATCCAGACGTCTACCAAACCTTATCCAGACATGTCCAAGCTGTAAAAACGGAGGCTGTAAAACCTTGCTCAACTTACGATAACTCTAGAAATGTCAGTGCGGTGTAATGTGTGTGAGCATTGTGCACCTGATTATCGGTAAAGCTATAATCCAACGAGTACTCCAGTTTGCCGAAAAACTCCTTCTCCTCTTCCTTCTCTTCCTCTCCATCCTGAAAAAAATATGACAGGGTGGCAAACCATCATGGTGATGTTACCAAACTCACACATGTTGCTTCTGCTCTCCTTTCATTACCTGAAGTCTTGGGGAAGCAACAAAAAACACAACATAACACGAGCAAAGGAAATATTGCTGCCTTTAGGTGGTAACGGTGCAATGAATTTACTAAAGATGATCAAAGCAGAGATCAACAGGTGAACCTTTAAACGATTGGAACGAATAAAGAACGTTTTCTATGGCGGAGTGCAAAAACTTTTCAAGAATTTGTGTTTTTACTCTGTTGGTGGCCATCTTTAGATCTTCAACTGTCATGTGTGCCTTTGCATGCAGGAATGTCTCAATTTGGACAGAAGCCAGACTTCTGCAGACCGTTAAACTGAGATTGAAATCAGAACGCCAGTAAGCAGCAGCTATCTCTGACTGTTGAAGGATAGCAGATAGACTTGGACCAACCAGAAATGAGAATTTCCAACACCCGTATTGGTTCAATGTTTAAGATGACGAGACGACATGTATAGCATGGGTACATACTGTACTTATTATCTCTATGGCAAGGAAAAGAACAAATTTTATCTGTCAGCGCCATCTTTGCTTTGCGTTTTAATCACGTAGTCAAGTTGTTATCTCTCGTTTCTACCCCCTTGTAAGCGCTAGGCTAAGCTAACGAGCTCTTAGACTCGGCTAGAGAGGGGAGAGCTATAAATTAATTGCGTTAATTTGAGTTGAATTTCTCCAGCCACTCGATTTGATTACTGCTGCAACTATCCCCAAAGAAGAAAACACCTAAATTAGATTAAAGGGGTGACCTTAAAGATCCTCAAACGGCGAAACCTATGAACAAATGTCAAAATGTACAAAGAAAAAAAAACTAAGTAATTGAGATGAATCTTGGAAGTCTGTGGGATTTCAGTGAACAACAGTGAGAGCCGTGATCCACAAATGGAGAAAACATGAATCAGAGAGTATTAACAATGGCTTAAATACATTCATTCATTTTGTGGGGGGTTTTTCTGCTTAGGGTTTCTTTTAGAATTATTCAGCAACAGAGATCCACAGGAGAAATGGATTCTTCTCACCTTTTTCTCGTCTCCATCTTCTCCCTCCTTGTCCTTCTTTCTGCGGCCGCGCCCGCCTCCCCCTTTCCGCTCTCGAGCCTTCTTTTGCTTCTTGCCCTTATTGAAGCACTTCTTGTAGATGCAGAATCCAAGGCAGGCGACGAGGGCAAGGACCACAACCACGATGGCCCCCACGGCCCACATGGGCACTGGAGAGAGGAGAGAAACGGTCAGGAGCAGGATGGACAGCTCTGGTTCTACCTGAAGGGCTGATAAACTAAGAGACACAATTAGTGCATTCTTTCATCCATAGGATGAATTCCATCGGTTCTTGAAATTTAGATTTTCCAAGTTCTTCCAAGTTTTTGTTTTTTTGTTTTTTGTACAATAGTTTAGTTTTATTTCGTCCCAGACTAATACATATTTTCAGAAATAACATGAAGAGTGTTACAGTTTTTCCTGTAGTTTTATCAACATATGGACTTCACGACAAGGTGACACTATTTTGGATTTAGTTTATAAAACACTCAAAAAAAGCTACTCCGTTCTCTCATGTTGGTTTTTCTGATCTGGACAATGTTTCAACAGGAAGCTGCTGTATAGACATTGGAGATCATGACTCTGTGATGATGAGGTGACTCAAATGAAGACCATTACCATGCTGGCCAATTACCTGCAGTATGGAGCGTTGAGATCTTCTGCTAAAATAATCTAAGTAGGTTTTTTTGCACATTTTGATACAACGGCAGATGTGTACAGAGGACACAATGTCTCCCCTCATGATTCCGTCCTGTGCCTTGCAGCTAATAGTGTAAGGAGGATTTTTTTTTTGGCATTAATATCCATAAGGCTCCAGGTGATATACTGTACCAATCCGCAGAGGATCTAGAGACGTCTTCAGTGACGTGTTTACCGTTTTTCTGGAATAAGCCAATGTTCCATCGTGTTTCAAAATGGCTGCTATTATACTTGTGCCCATCAAATCTGGACCAATGTCTACGACCCCATGACCTTGACATCTATTGTTATGAAACGTTTTGAATGGCCGTCATGGTCATGTGACAAGTTAAACTTTCCACCTTAGATCCTCTCCAGTTTGCATTCTACAGAGGATGGAATTGGTTTTGCTCTTCATTTTTGCGCTTCTTCATCTGGTCATTCATTCATTTCACTGAAGCATTTAATAGCACAACAATTGATTTAAAAATGGGGTTCAGTGCATCTCGTTGCAGCTGGGTTTTGGATTTTCTCAGCCAGAGGTCGCAAGTAGTGCGAGTAGGAAAAGAAATCTCCATCAGGATTCTGTTGAACAGCGGCGTCCTCAGGGCTGAGTACTCAGTCCTCTGCTTTTTTCCCTACTAACACATGATTGTAACACAATCCAGCTTTTCTGCAGGCACTGCTAGACTATCGAACTGTTTCTTACATCAGCTGGTAAGAAGCCTGAATACTCTCCATCTGAGCTGTTAACTATGTAAAAGTTATGTTTTTAAAATTGTATATTGTACCTGTTTTGTGGGATTTTTTTTTCTAATATTACTGCTGTGTTCTCTATTGAAGACTTTTTCTTATAATGATGTGTTCTTTTTTATTGTTATGTGATATTTTGAAGTTGTCAGTTTCACCGGCAAAGAAACAATATTTTGATTCTTTTATGTCTGGTACATGTGATGAATTGACAATAAGGTAATGAGTAGACTGTGACTCTGACTTCCTCAAAACTTCCTACAATAAGAATGAAGAAAATGGCCTGTTGGTACTAGAACAAATCCTTTTCCTGCTAGTTGGGTCTCGATTCAACCTGACATAGGACACTTGTGACGGCATGAGACATAAGATGGACTTACTCTTGAGTTTATGGTCTTGAAGAGCGGGACACGTTGTTCACACGAGGAGAAAATGAGGAGAGACAGAGTGAAAAAAATGACACATGAAATGGCAAAAAAGGAAAGATAATGATAAAGGACAACAGGATGGTGTTATGATCTCATAATGTATCAGCAATACGTTTTTCCTAAGCTCTCTACGTAAACCGTGTTGCGTTGTGCTCACTTGGCAGGTGCGTGAGCTCGTTGAAGAACTTGTTCTTCATGCTGGCGAACTGGTGGTTGGAGTGGTGAGACGGGGGTGGAGGCGGCCGCGGCTCCCGCTCCTCTTCCCCCGCCGCCCTCCGAAGCCGCGCTGCGGCCATGTTGACCACCGGCATCACTGCTCTGAGAAGACAAGGGATGGATATTGGTTAAATAAAGGAATTGTTAGATTGCTAATACGTCCTTTTTCTCTTTAAGCTGCAACGATCTGGTTCAATGAAAGGATCTAATGAGTTTTTTATGTAAAATAAAACTTTTTTGGAAATGTACATAATTTGATGCTAAGGCAGAAAAATAAAATAAAGTAAAAATAGCCTTACTTTTCATGTTAAGTTTAAACACTTCATTGTGTTTGGGTATAATTGTTTATGAGTTACACCAGTAATAATAGTTCTGGATAAGCTTTCATTCATTACTATTCAATCCAGGACTTTGGAAGTTTGAGTAAAAGTTTAAAATGATGCAAAACTGATATTTACTTTTTGTGAATCTCTGAACAAAAGTAATAGAAAACTAAATGAAATATCTAAATGAGTTTTTGGTAGTCGTGCCTGCAGGGGGTTCCAGCTGTCAGTCCTTATCCAAGTATATAAAAGGGAGATTTAAACACACACGCGCACACCCCCACACACCCACATACACACACGGAGGCCCTGCCCACAGCAGACATCCCTCTGTTGCTGCACTGCTGTGTAACAAGATTAATTGTCGGAGGTAATCCAAAAATCCTCGGATTAAACAAATTAAGGACAGTTTGCTGCTCCCGCTTTGAGTTTCCTCGTCTGTACCCGCCCTTCCCGTCTCCATTTTCTTCACTCTTTCCTCTCTTGCTTGGGACCCATCAGGCCTCATACCTCCCATGTTCTGTTCACACACACACACACACACCACACACACACACACACACACACACACAAAGAGAATGACCAAACTCCCAGACTTAGACCTGATTTAGGTAGTGAGCTTTGTAACGTGGCCCAGATGGGATCTGCAGAGGATTACAGAGGGTGATCTCAGTATGGTGAATAACTGCTGTACATAAGGTGTTTATCTCTAAATGAATTTATCCAAATCCTCCGCTGATATGGTTTTATTTTATCATCCTTTATTCTGCCACACGGCTCCTCTGGTGTTTCTGAGTGGAGCATTCTAGGACAGAAAGGCTCGAAAAGAAAAGGATTAGTTTAGGTTTTAATAGAATCTAATTGATTTGTTCTGACATTATACTGCGGAGCTGTGTATCATCTGAGTAGTTATGGTACCTGGCAGGAAAATGTAGATATTAAACAGAAAGGGTCCAAGGATGGAGCCTTGGGGTATCCCATATGTGATTTCTAATGTTACAGAGCACTGTACTGGACCAGAGAGTCCACCCTGCTTAGTGGATTATGCCTTTTGCTTTCTGCGCTCAGTTCTCTCTCTACCACATCGAACCATTACACTTTCTGCACCAGCAGCTCATATCAATTATTTCTATCAAGTCCCAGGACAGATATTAGCCACAGGTGACTTGGTGTTCTGTGTCCCTGGAGAGTTTCAGCATCAAGTGGCTGATGTGTCACTCTCAACCGGACAGACCAGAACTAACAACACAGTAGTCACACAATATGTGTTAGAGATTTAAATGAGCAGCCAGTTTACCACACAAAAACATAGATATCTTAATAATGTTTTTTAGTCCAAAGTGTCTAGAAACAAAAGCCTGAAGCTTTGACTACAAAGAAAAGACGTTTTAGTTCTGACCAATTTCATTTTTCACATTTTCAGGGTTTTATTTGTAGAAACATTTGAACTTTTCCTATAAATTTCATAAAGATTGTGTTACAATATGTCAATCTGTGATAGAAACTCAAAATAAAGTCATATGTAACTTATGTTAACTACCAGCTATCAGAGCAGATGTGGCATCTTGAATATTTCTGTCTTGGCGTGTTAACAAGGTGTTGTAACGTTTTCACAAACACGTGAACATTTCACACACTTTTTTTTTTTAGAACCTGGTGTGTTTCCATTAAGCAAATAGATTTTTGTAATTTCACATAGTGCAGTTTTATGGTTAATGGAAACCCAGGCAGTGACAAAATTTACATTTCAAAGGGGCGTCAAGAATTCTGCAAGATCGGCTTTTATTGTATCTTAAGAATAATGAATGAAAGATGGTTAACGATGCAAGCACATCAGAAGGTCAGTCTGTCTGAGCAGCAGACGGTCATATAAACTTCTATCCATACCAGGCTGCGTCCAGCCTGCTGCAGGTGACTTCATGTGAACCACCAGCTTTAGCCTTTCAATAAGCCACTTAAACTAATCTCTGCTGCTTTTAGAACACTGTCCATCATGTCACATCAAATGTTACAATCATCCATGGACTTTTAGTGTACTACTCAAAGAATTAAACATAAAGCTAAACACTAAAGCACCAAATTTAATTAACCCCGAGGTCAATCACATCTCACTCCATTCTGCCGGATTTAATAAGAATTAAAGGAATGTTATGAAGCCTCTGGCAAAAGAAAAAAAATAATTAAATCACAATACATGGAACTTTAATAAACACAAAACATCTCAACTCACCCAGTATGTCCTCAGTCCTTATATCCTTTATATCTTTCCTTCTGTGTCATGCAACACAGATCGAGCAACACTGACTGATTGGAAGCGGTTGTGTCAAAGTCCAGCTTCCTCTCTCTCTGTGTGTGTGTGTGTTAATCCTCACAAGATCCCTCAACACACTTAGTTACTGTCCACGTCTACTCTCCAGAAACCATTGTGATTTCTGCAAAAAGTGTTTCAGTTTTAATTATAAACCAGTCAGACCACAGAACTCCAGCTCAAAATGTTTATTCAGAGAACCAGAAGTTACATTTAGACCAACTACTGAATCCACTTGTGGATAGACAGTCAACACTACAACTTCAGAAAGTGATTAGGTCAATGAAATGCTGATTCATCTCTGGAGTAGACAAGTTTAGCCTGAAGCCTTTGTTGCACTTCTACTCCATGTTCCCTTGTGGACATTTAGCTTTTGCCTCCCAGGGTGTGCTTGTCAAACAGGTACTCCGCCATCTTCTTGTTGTGGGCATCCATGTGGGTCAGGTTGGTGATGTAGTCACCGAGCTTCTTGATGGACTCCACCTGCTCGTTCAGGTAGTGGGACTCCAGGAAATCACACAGCTGAAACAGAATTGTTGGTTAGTTTCACAAACATCTAGTGTCAATGAAGCTGAAATAGAACCTTTAACTTACATGGGGATCAACATGATCAGAGGCCAGTTTGTGCAGATCCAGCAGAGCCTGGTTGACCTTTTTCTCCAGCTGCAGAGCACACTGCATGGCTTCCAGCCCACTGCCCCACTCATCCTTCTCTGGTCTCTGGGAAATGGAAAACATTTACAGTATGCAGCACTAAATTTGACTTTAGTTGCGATTTAAAAATCATAAAGCCTTATTGTGTCTTTTGTTAGCATTAGCTGTTGTTACCTTGACATTCTGGAGGAAGATGCGGCCTCCTCTTTTGTTCTGGAAGGACAGCAGCTTGTCGGCGTGCTCACGCTCCTCCTCACTGTTCTCCTTGAAGAAGTGGGAGAAGCCCGGCAGGGCCACGTCGTCACGGCAGAAGTAACAAGCCTGTTGAACAAGCAAGTAGAGCAGTTATTAAAACATCTGGCCCTCCATCATCATCTGGCCAATAAGCAGTTATGGGCAAAAATGGTCTAGTCCAAGAGCAACTGCAGCCTCAACTAGAATTACAAACCATAAAAAGCAGGATGTTGGATTCCGCATTTCAGCGCTTACGTTCGGCTATCTGACCTGAACTAATATTAAATCATGTGTTATCAGTTACTCATTACTTGTGTGATGATTTTAGCAATTAAAGCTTAAAATATTTCTACTTAGCATGTAGCAATATATATTTCTGTTGACCGTAGAGCAGCTAAGCAAAGACAGTGCAAACAGTATTCATGTTTCTTACCATAGAGGTGTAGGTGTAGGAGGCAAACAGCTCCATGTTGACCATCCTGTTAATGGCGGCCTCGCAGTCGCGGTGGAAGTTCTGACGCACCTGTGATTGCATCTTTGTTGGCGTTTTCTTGAGCTTCTAACAGAAAAACCTAGAAAAATAAAGATTTACGTCGACTACTTTAGTAGTGTTCAAGTAAGAACAAGGGTAGAAATAGCGCTAGAATGTCCTCTGCTCGGTAGGAAAACAGGAAGTTCCGTTCAAACACTGTTGAAGCAAGAACTCTCTGAGGCTTTGGTCCCCGTCCTGTCGACGCTCCTCTGTATTTATACAGATTGGGCAGATCTCGCGACAGGTGTGAAAGTCACTCTGCACGTTTCCGCCAATCAGCAATCAAGGATGAGATCAGCAGAATCCTGGTGTCTCTTCTGTAAGACAACAGGATGTAACACAACACGGTGGACGATCAAATTTCGTTCCTTCCTTTATTGATTCATTAAAAATGGTGAACCGTGGAGTTTCTCATGATGACACATGCAGTTACAATGTGTTTTCTAAGAATTACGTCACGAAATAAGCTGAATAAACAATTTGTCCAAATTGTTGATGTGAACCTTTAACACAGAAATACTACACATTTGGCTAATTCTAGTAAATTAATTATTATTTTTAAAATATGCTTCTGTATCTCTGAGCTGTCTCTAAAAAGTGGCTTTCAACGACAAGCTGCACTGGATTTCTTTCATGGTCATCAAACTGAATGAAGCTGTTAAAAATCCACAAAAATTGTTTTTGACTGTTGATAAAAAGAAAGAAATGAAAACAAAGTGCCATTGTCCTTCCACTTCACAATTATGCATCGCTTTGTATTAGTTTATCATTTAAAATCTCAATGAAATAGATTAAGGTTTGCATTTAAAAAAAAAGGTAACATATCTTACTTTAAATTACACCCTTCTGTCTGCCTCACATCCATCCATCCATATTGATTTGTTTAAACATAATAATGTAGGGCTCTGTATCATCTTTGTAGTTATGGTAAATATTAAATAGGAATGGTTCCAGGATTTAACCTTTGGGTTCTCACATGTGATTTCTGATGACAAGTTACGTATTGAAAGAAAAATCCCTGTTCTTTCGGTATGATAACTGAGTCCTGGACCAGAGAGTCCACCCTGCTTAGTGGATTATGCCTTTGCTTTCTGCGCTCAGTTCTCTCTCTACCACATCGAACCATTACACTTTCTGCACCAGCAGCTCATATCAATGGTTTCTATCAAGTCCCAGGACAGATATTAGCCACAGGTGACTTGGTGTTCTGTGTCCCTGGAGAGTTTCAGCATCAAGTGGCTGATGTGTCACTCTCAACCGGACAGACCAGAACTAACAACACAGTAGTCACACAATATGTGTTAAGAGATTTAAATGAGCAGCCAGTTTACCACACACAAATATAGATATGTTAATAATGTTTTTAAGTGTATTATGTTATGTTATGGGATTCATTTCAAAAGTATAAAACCTGAAATTCATCTTCTGAAATAAAGTGCTGTTAAAAATTTTATGACATTACAATTATGCTCTGCGACAGACTGGCTACCTGTCCAGGTAACACCGACTCTGGCACTGGAGATAGAAACCAGCAACCCTCCTGACCAAACTAGGGACAAGAGTGTACAGAAAATGGATGGATGGATGGATGGATGGATGGATGGATGGATGGATGGATGGATGGATGGATGGATGGATGGATGGATGGATGGATGGATGGACATTACAATTACTGACTCTATATTATTTGGATTCTACGGGACAGATCAATGAAAATTAGTGTATGATACTGAAAATAATTATGATTTTTGTCATTAAAAAAAGAAAAAAATATATTGGAAGAAAATTAGGGAAAGTCATGTTTAAACTTTGCCAAAAAACTATATGGTCTCAAAACAATACTATCAATTATCCCAATCATTTCTGGGTCAATTGATCATCCAGCAAAATTTGCTATAGTGACAAACTCTTAGATCAGTTGTGATTAACGATATTTATCAGTTACAGACCTGAATCCAATTCATCTCTTGTAAGAGTTGGAAGCTGCTGTTCAGAAATGCTCTTCAACCAATCTAATAAAGTTTGATCTATTTCACAAAGAACAATGGGCAAGAATTTCCATCTTTAGATGTGCAAAGTGTCTAGAAACAAAAGCCTGAAGCTTTGGATACAAACAAAAGAGGTTCTAGTTCTGACTGAGGGGAAACCAACTTCATTTTTCACATTTTCAAGGTTTTATTTGCAGAAACATTTGAAAATAGACAAACAGATCCACCAACACAGAGTGACTGGAAGCAGTTGTGTCCAAGTCCAGCTCCCTTTGGTGTTAATCCTCACAATATCCATCAACACAGTTACTGTCCACTTAAACTCTCCTGAAGCCATTGGGATTACAGCAAAAACTGTTTCAGCTTTTTTAAGTCTAGACCTTTGCAAATTTCTTCCGTTTTGGCTTTGCTGTGATATTTGCATAAATCACTGGAAAAAACTAAAATGCAGTTTCAATTTAAATGAATTGAAGAGGGTATAACTTTCCAAACCAACCTGAACTTTGGTGAAAATAGATTTTAATGTTGATTTTCACTATTCACACACAGACCTGATGACTACCTGATGTATGGAAATTTTCGACAAATCATTTAACCTGAACATGTCTTAAAGTATTAAGAAAATGTGTTTAGTGTCCTGGAATATTTTAAGACCTGCATCTTTGTCTTCAATTTGCTCCTTAAGTTTATTTGGTTAAAGCCTTGCAGCTCTCAATTAAAAACCTTTTAAGATAAAAAGCCCAAACATTATCAAGTTCATTCCCAAAGCAAAAGTTTTTCTTCAAGGTCCAGTAATTTGTTCCAGTTTGTGGATTAAATCACTTGCTTCTTTCCTGATTTACTAAGTACATCTTTCAGGCCAAATGCCAGGCAGCATTTTAAGTTGCATGAACTTGGCGTTGCTTTAAATAAAAAAAAAAAAAAAAAAAAAAAAAAAAAAAAGAAGAAAATGTTAGCCTGTTCGATCATGTGTTGACCTTAGCAGTCATTTCTGAAACATAATTCAGGAAACTTGATAGATCACAAACTGTTTTCACTGCTTCACTTTAACCAGGAAGTGTCTGAATTGACCTGTGCTCAACTATAAACCAGTCAGACCACAGAACTCCAGCTCAAAATGTTTATTCAGAGAATCAGAAGTTACACTTAGACCAACTACTGAATCTACTTCTGGTTAGACAGTCAACACTACAACTTCAGAAAGTGATTAGGTCAATGAAATGCTGATTCATCTCTGGAGTAGACAAGTTTAGCCTGAAGCCTTTGTTGCACTTCTACTCCATGTTCCCTTGTGGACATTTAGCTTTTGCCTCCCAGGGTGTGCTTGTCAAACAGGTACTCCGCCATCTTCTTGTTGTGGGCATCCATGCGGGTCAGGTTGGTGATGTAGTCACCGAGCTTCTTGATGGACTCCACCTGCTCGTTCAGGTAGTGGGACTCCAGGAAATCACACAGCTGGAACAGAATTGTTGGTTAGTTTCACAAACATCTAGTGTCAATGAAGCTGAAATAGAACCTTTAACTTACATGGGGATCAACATGATCAGAGGCCAGTTTGTGCAGATCCAGCAGAGCCTGGTTGACCTTTTTCTCCAGCTGCAGAGCACACTGCATGGCTTCCAGCCCACTGCCCCACTCATCCTTCTCTGGTCTCTGGGAAATGGAAAACATTTACAGTATGCAGCACTAAATTTGACTTTAGTTGCGATTTAAAAATCATAAAGCCTTATTGTGTCTTTTGTTAGCATAAGCTGTTGTTACCTTGACATTCTGGAGGAAGATGCGGCCTCCTCTTTTGTTCTGGAAGGACAGCAGCTTGTCGGCGTGCTCACGCTCCTCCTCACTGTTCTCCTTGAAGAAGTGGGAGAAGCCCGGCAGGGCCACGTCGTCACGGCAGAAGTAACAAGCCTGTTGAACAAGCAAGTAGAGCAGTTATTAAAACATCTGGCCCTCCATCATCATCTGGCCAATAAGCAGTTATGGGCAAAAATGGTCTAGTCCAAGAGCAACTGCAGCCTCAACTAGAATTACAAACCATAAAAAGCAGGATGTTGGATTCCGCATTTCAGCGCTTAAGTTTGGCTATCTGACCTGAACTATGTGTTACGATAAGTTACTCAAGTATTTAGCTCATTACTAAATACTCAATATTTTTTACACTTGCTAAAGCTTAATCCATTTCTATTTAGCATGCCAAAGTTATGCAACTTGACAGTAGTACAATTTTGGGCACATTAACTCACCTCTAATGATTACACTATAGCTTTTTTGTTTTTACAAAAATCAGCCATTACATTAAGTATATCACTTCTGCAGGCCCCCTAACCTGGTCTGTGTCCCTTATTTCCATCTCTAAAGGGAGCAACCCTAGCCTCAGCGAGATGCTGCGTTTTATTGGACGAGGTGGGTAATATGTGTAGCTGCTAAATAGTTGACAGCAGACTAGCTAAGCAAAGACAGTGCAAACAGTATTCATGTTTCTTACCATAGAGGTGTAGGTGTAGGAGGCAAACAGCTCCATGTTGACCATCCTGTTAATGGCGGCCTCGCAGTCGCGGTGGAAGTTCTGACGCACCTGTGATTGCATCTTTGTTGGCGTTTTCTTGAGCTTCTAACAGAAAAACCTAGAAAAATAAAGATTTACGTCGACTACTTTAGTAGTGTTCAAGTAAGAACAAGGGTAGAAGTAGCGCTAGAATGTCCTCTGCTCGGTAGGAAAACAGGAAGTTCCGTTCAAACACTGTTGAAGCAAGAACTCTCTGAGGCTTTGGTCCCCGTCCTGTCGACGCTCCTCTGTATTTATACAGATTGGGCAGATCTCGCGACAGGTGTGAAAGTCACTCTGCACGTTTCCGCCAATCAGCAATCAAGGATGAGATCAGCAGAATCCTGGTGTCTCTTCTGTAAGACAACAGGATGTAACACAACACGGTGGACGATCAAATTTCGTTCCTTCCTTTATTGATTCATTAAAAATGGTGAACCGTGGAGTTTCTCATGATGACACATGCAGTTACAATGTGTTTTCTAAGAATTACGTCACGAAATAAGCTGAATAAGCAATTTATCCAAATTGTTGATGTGAACTATGTGTGCAGTGACTATATAACGTGTTTATTGCTTGAACACAAAAATACTACACATTTGGCATAAATGTAGTAAATTAATCGTTATTTTAAAAACATTTTTCTATATTCTCTCAGCTGTCTCTTTAAAAAGTGGCTTTCAACGACTAGCTGCACTGGATTTCTTTCATGGTCATCAAAGTGAATGAAGCTGTTAAAAATCCACAAAAACGTTTTTGACATTTGATAAAAAGAAAGAAATGTTAACGATGTGCCATTTTCCCTCCACTTCACAATTATGCATTGCTTTGTATTAGTTTATAATTTAATATCTCAATGAAATAAATTTAAGCTTGTGCTAAAAAAAACAACAACATAAACTTAGGGGGCTGCACAGTAGCGCAGCTCATAGAGCTGTTGCCTTTAATCAAAAAGGTTCTGGGTTCAATTCCTGGCCCGGGGTCTTTCTGCATGTAGTTTGCATGTTCTCCATGCACATGGTGGGTTCTCTCCAGGTACTCCTGCTTCCTCCCACAGTCCAGTAACATGACTGTCATGTTAATTGGTCTCTTCAAATTCTCCATAGGTGTGTGTGCACGCATGGTTGTGTGTCCTGTCTTTCTCTGTGTTGCCCTGTGACAGACTGGTGACCTGTCCAGTGTGACCCTGCTTCTCATCCGGAACTTTGGCTGGAGATAAGCACCAGCATCGCTCCTGACAACACTAAGGGACCATAGTGTTTGAAAATGGATTGATTTTCACAATTAACACCCAGACCTGATCTACAGAAATGTTAAAAACTAATGTAAACTGAACATGTCTTAAGGTATTAAGAAAATGTGTTTAATGTCCAGAAATATTTCAAGACCTGCATCTTTGTCTTCAAATTGCTCCTTTAGTTTATTTGGTTAAAGCCTTGCAGTTTCACATTAAAAACTTGTATTTCAAGATGCATGAACTTGTTCAGGTGCTGGTAAAAATAAAAAAATAAAAAGTTTGTCAGTGGGATCTTGTGTTGACTTTAGCCTGTATTTCTGAAAACTGCTGAATCAGTAAACCTGTTAAACCCAAATATAGTTTTCACTGCTTCACTTTTAATCAGGACGTCTCTGAATTGACCCGTTTTGCAGGCACAAAGTCCTCAAACTAGAAACCAGTCAGACCACAGAACTCCAGCTCAAAATGTTTATTCAAAATGTTTATTCAGAGAATCAGAAGTTACACTTAGACCAACTACTGAATCCACTTGTGGATAGACAGTCAACACTACAACTTCAGAAAGTGATTAGGTCAATGAAATGCTGATTCATCTCTGAGTAGACAAGTTTAGCCTGAAGCCTTTGTTGCACTTCTACTCCATGTTCCCTTGTGGACATTTAGCTTTTGCCTCCCAGGGTGTGCTTGTCAAACAGGTACTCCGCCATCTTGTTGTTGTGGGCATCCATGTGGGTCAGGTTGGTGATGTAGTCACCGAGCTTCTTGATGGACTCCACCTGCTCGTTCAGGTAGTGGGACTCCAGGAAATCACACAGCTGGAACAGAATTGTTGGTTAGTTTCACAAACATCTAGTGTCAATGAAGCTGAAATAGAACCTTTAACTTACATGGGGATCAACATGATCAGAGGCCAGTTTGTGCAGATCCAGCAGAGCCTGGTTGACCTTCTTCTCCAGCTGCAGAGCACACTGCATGGCTTCCAGCCCACTGCCCCACTCATCCTTCTCTGGTTTCTGGGAAATGGAAAACATTTACAGTTCTATTTCTTGCAGTATGCAGCAGTAAAATAGATTTTAGTTGCAATTTAAAAATCATAAAGCCTTATTGTGTCTTTTGTTAGCATTAGCTGTTGTTACCTTGACATCCTGGAGGAAGATGCGGCCTCCTCTTTTGTTCTGGAAGGACAGCAGCTTGTCGGCGTGCTCACGCTCCTCCTCACTGTTCTCCTTGAAGAAGTGGGAGAAGCCCGGCAGGGCCACGTCGTCACGGCAGAAGTAACAAGCCTTTTGAACAAGCAAGTAATGCAGTTATTAAAACATCTGGCCAAAAAGCAGCTATGAGCAAGCCGCGTTGAGTAATGCCCTAGTCCAAGAACAACTGCAGCCTCAACTAGAGTTACCAGCCGTAAAATACAGGATGTTGTGTTCTGTAGCTCAGCGCTTACTTTTGGCTATCTGACCTGAATTAATATTAATTCATCAGTTACTTATTACTTGAGTGATGATTGTAGCAAATATTTTTTACACTTATTTAAAGCTTAATCCATTTCTACCTCGCATGGCAAAGTTATGCTACTTTGACTGGAGTACAATTTTGTCACTAATTCACCTCTAATGATTACACTTTTCATTTTTACAAAAAAAACAGCCATTACATTAAGTACATCACTTCTGCAGGCCCCCTAACCTGGTCTGTGTCCCTTATTTCCATCTCTAAAGGGAGCAACCCTAGCCTCAGCGAGATGCTGCGTTTTATTGGACGAGGTGGGTAATATGTGTAGCTGCTAAATAGTTGACAGCAGACTAGCTAAGCAAAGACAGTGCAAACAGTATTCATGTTTCTTACCATAGAGGTGTAGGTGTAGGAGGCAAACAGCTCCATGTTGACCATCCTGTTAATGGCGGCCTCGCAGTCGCGGTGGAAGTTCTGACGCACCTGTGATTGCATCTTTGTTGGCGTTTTCTTGAGCTTCTAACAGAAAACCTAGAAAAATAAAGATTTACGTCGACTACTTTAGTAGTGTTCAAGTAAGAACAAGGGTAGAAGTAGCGCTAGAATGTCCTCTGCTCGGTAGGAAAACAGGAAGTTCCGTTCAAACACTGTTGAAGCAAGAACTCTCTGAGGCTTTGGTCCCCGTCCTGTCGACGCTCCTCTGTATTTATACAGATTGGGCAGATCTCGCGACAGGTGTGAAAGTCACTCTGCACGTTTCCGCCAATCAGCAATCAAGGATGAGATCAGCAGAATCCTGGTGTCTCTTCTGTAAGACAACAGGATGTAACACAACACGGTGGACGATCAAATTTCGTTCCTTCCTTTATTGATTCATTAAAAATGGTGAACCGTGGAGTTTCTCATGATGACACATGCAGTTACAATGTGTTTTCTAAGAATTACGTCACGAAATAAGCTGAATAAGCAATTTATCCAAATTGTTGATGTGAACTATGTGTGCAGTGACTATATAACGTGTTTATTGCTTGAACACAAAAATACTACACATTTGGCATAAATGTAGTAAATTAATCGTTATTTTAAAAACATTTTTCTATATTCTCTCAGCTGTCTCTTTAAAAAGTGGCTTTCAACGACTAGCTGCACTGGATTTCTTTCATGGTCATCAAAGTGAATGAAGCTGTTAAAAATCCACAAAAACGTTTTTGACATTTGATAAAAAGAAAGAAATGTTAACGATGTGCCATTTTCCCTCCACTTCACAATTATGCATTGCTTTGTATTAGTTTATAATTTAATATCTCAATGAAATAAATTTAAGCTTGTGCTAAAAAAAACAACAACATAAACTTAGGGGGCTGCACAGTAGCGCAGCTCATAGAGCTGTTGCCTTTAATCAAAAAGGTTCTGGGTTCAATTCCTGGCCCGGGGTCTTTCTGCATGTAGTTTGCATGTTCTCCATGCACATGGTGGGTTCTCTCCAGGTACTCCTGCTTCCTCCCACAGTCCAGTAACATGACTGTCATGTTAATTGGTCTCTTCAAATTCTCCATAGGTGTGTGTGCACGCATGGTTGTGTGTCCTGTCTTTCTCTGTGTTGCCCTGTGACAGACTGGTGACCTGTCCAGTGTGACCCTGCTTCTCATCCGGAACTTTGGCTGGAGATAAGCACCAGCATCGCTCCTGACAACACTAAGGGACCATAGTGTTTGAAAATGGATTGATTTTCACAATTAACACCCAGACCTGATCTACAGAAATGTTAAAAAACTAATGTAAACTGAACATGTCTTAAGGTATTAAGAAAATGTGTTTAATGTCCAGAAATATTTCAAGACCTGCATCTTTGTCTTCAAATTGCTCCTTTAGTTTATTTGGTTAAAGCCTTGCAGTTTCACATTAAAAACTTGTATTTCAAGATGCATGAACTTGTTCAGGTGCTGGTAAAAATAAAAAAATAAAAAGTTTGTCAGTGGGATCTTGTGTTGACTTTAGCCTGTATTTCTGAAAACTGCTGAATCAGTAAACCTGTTAAACCCAAATATAGTTTTCACTGCTTCACTTTTAATCAGGACGTCTCTGAATTGACCCGTTTTGCAGGCACAAAGTCCTCAAACTAGAAACCAGTCAGACCACAGAACTCCAGCTCAAAATGTTTATTCAAAATGTTTATTCAGAGAATCAGAAGTTACACTTAGACCAACTACTGAATCCACTTGTGGATAGACAGTCAACACTACAACTTCAGAAAGTGATTAGGTCAATGAAATGCTGATTCATCTCTGGAGTAGACAAGTTTAGCCTGAAGCCTTTGTTGCACTTCTACTCCATGTTCCCTTGTGGACATTTAGCTTTTGCCTCCCAGGGTGTGCTTGTCAAACAGGTACTCCGCCATCTTGTTGTTGTGGGCATCCATGTGGGTCAGGTTGGTGATGTAGTCACCGAGCTTCTTGATGGACTCCACCTGCTCGTTCAGGTAGTGGGACTCCAGGAAATCACACAGCTGGAACAGAATTGTTGGTTAGTTTCACAAACATCTAGTGTCAATGAAGCTGAAATAGAACCTTTAACTTACATGGGGATCAACATGATCAGAGGCCAGTTTGTGCAGATCCAGCAGAGCCTGGTTGACCTTCTTCTCCAGCTGCAGAGCACACTGCATGGCTTCCAGCCCACTGCCCCACTCATCCTTCTCTGGTTTCTGGGAAATGGAAAACATTTACAGTTCTATTTCTTGCAGTATGCAGCAGTAAAATAGATTTTAGTTGCAATTTAAAAATCATAAAGCCTTATTGTGTCTTTTGTTAGCATTAGCTGTTGTTACCTTGACATCCTGGAGGAAGATGCGGCCTCCTCTTTGTTCTGGAAGGACAGCAGCTTGTCGGCGTGCTCACGCTCCTCCTCACTGTTCTCCTTGAAGAAGTGGGAGAAGCCCGGCAGGGCCACGTCGTCACGGCAGAAGTAACAAGCCTTTTGAACAAGCAAGTAATGCAGTTATTAAAACATCTGGCCAAAAAGCAGCTATGAGCAAGCCGCGTTGAGTAATGCCCTAGTCCAAGAACAACTGCAGCCTCAACTAGAGTTACCAGCCGTAAAATACAGGATGTTGTGTTCTGTAGCTCAGCGCTTACTTTTGGCTATCTGACCTGAATTAATATTAATTCATCAGTTACTTATTACTTGAGTGATGATTGTAGCAAATATTTTTTACACTTATTTAAAGCTTAATCCATTTCTACCTCGCATGGCAAAGTTATGCTACTTTGACTGGAGTACAATTTTGTCACTAATTCACCTCTAATGATTACACTTTTCATTTTTACAAAAAAAAACAGCCATGACATTAAGTACATCACTTCTGCAGGCCCCCTAACCTGGTCTGTGTCCCTTATTTCCATCTCTAAAGGGAGCAACCCTAGCCTCAGCGAGATGCTGCGTTTTATTGGACGAGGTGGGTAATATGTGTAGCTGCTAAATAGTTGACAGCAGACTAGCTAAGCAAAGACAGTGCAAACAGTATTCATGTTTCTTACCATAGAGGTGTAGGTGTAGGAGGCAAACAGCTCCATGTTGACCATCCTGTTAATGGCGGCCTCGCAGTCGCGGTGGAAGTTCTGACGCACCTGTGATTGCATCTTTGTTGGCGTTTTCTTGAGCTTCTAACAAAAAACCTAGAAAAATAAAGATTTACGTCGACTACTTTAGTAGTGTTCAAGTAAGAACAAGGGTAGAAATAGCGCTAGAATGTCCTCTGCTCGGTAGGAAAACAGGAAGTTCCGTTCAAACACTGTTGAAGCAAGAACTCTCTGAGGCTTTGGTCCCCGTCCTGTCGACGCTCCTCTGTATTTATACAGATTGGGCAGATCTCGCGACAGGTGTGAAAGTCACTCTGCACGTTTCCGCCAATCAGCAATCAAGGATGAGATCAGCAGTATCCTGGTGTCTCTTCTGTAAGACAACAGGATGTAACACAACACGGTGGACGATCAAATTTCGTTCCTTCCTTTATTGATTCATTAAAAATGGTGAACCGTGGAGTTTCTCATGATGACACATGCAGTTACAATGTGTTTTCTAAGAATTACGTCACGAAATAAGCTGAATAAGCAATTTATCCAAATTGTTGATGTGAACTATGTGTGCAGTGACTATATACATTTTTTGCTTTGACACAGAAATACAAAATATTTGGCCTAATTCTAGTAAATTAATCATTATTTTTAAAATATGTTTCTGGATTCTCTGAGCTGTCTCTAAAAAGTGACCTGTGTCTACTAGTGCACTGGATTTCTTTGATGGTCATCAAAGTGCTTTTCTGTTATACTTGCATACATCTTTTCATCTTTGGAAAAAAAAATTGATATTAGACAAAAGTAATGAGTACAAACATTATGTGTTTTATGGCATCTTGGCAGATAAATATGTTTTCCATGTGGTCTTCATAGGAAGGTTTTCATCGCTCTGAAACAATTGCCTCCTTTGCCATGAACCTCTATCTCTCTGCATACCGGACAGGCCCCCAACCCAACAGAACTGCCAGATGAACTCTGACCCATGAGACAGGACGAGTCAGGTTTAATTAAAGTCTACACTTTAATTAAGAGGCAGAGGCAGAACCATCCAACTTCATGCTAAAAATGGGATCAACAACGGAGTTTATATACACATTAGCTGTGGATATAAAGTCCACAGCTAATGTCTCATTTTCTGGAAGGATCACGTGATATTTTTAGAAAATATATTGGATTGCAAATAATGAAGATTGAGCGAAGATCATTCTTTATTTTATTTTGACAAAAACAATAACCATTTTTTAAAAGTATATCATTGTCATTTGATTAAGTGAAGAAGAAAAACTTATATGGCTAGATGGCATCTGTTGAAAGATGTATTTGAGAGCTGACTTCTTATTAAACATCTAATTGAATTTACCTTTAAATTACACAACTGTAATCAAATGAAGTCTTCAGAATGTCGTGCAGAGTTTGTCCACCAGATGGCGCTTTGCAATAACAAAACTCCAAAGCAACTAAGAAACAATGTTACAGGAAAAACAAGCTTTATGTTACAGATTCATAAAATTTCATAATAAACATGCAGGAAATGAGTATTGTTAAACTAATTATTTTTATCGTAGGTACACAGCTAGTAAAACAAACATATTTTACATATTTAACATCCCTGGGTCATTTCAAATTTTTGCGTTACTGTAATTTTTGGCTCTGATTATTTCAAATATGTTAAATGTGGCATGGTTGTGTTGTTTAGGAGGTTGTATTTTATTTTTATTTTTTTCTGTTTTTCTTTTATCCTAACCTAAATAGAGAACACATTCTTACACTCACATTCAAAATGTATGTATTTAGAGCTACAACATTTGTAACTAATTCTCTGATTTTGAAAAATAAAAAATTTTATGGTTTATTATTCCTGTATTATGAATCTACCAATCTCCATAGTTTCCCATTAGCGATGGCCTCCATGGGGCCCTAAGTGAAATTTGGTTTTGGACCCTCTAATGCTGCTAACAATGTGGACTGACTGCAATCAGCAGTCCCATCATTAGATCATTCACACACCTGCAATAAACTTATTGCATCTCTGACTGTTTACATTTTATACATGTATAATATAGGATTCATTTATTGGCCAACTGATTTTGCAATCAGTTGATTTCTGGCCGCCGATTTCGTTCATTTTGGGGGATTGTGATTGGCCGATACTTACATGTGAAGCCCATCTTATCCCCTAATGTTATCTGAAGCAAAGGTTTATAAATCAGTCCATCCTCTTCTGGTCTGCATTGAGAAGTTTGACTGACAGACCAGCCCACCAGGTCAGGTCTGCATGTTTACAGTTACCAATATTTACTTGACTGATGCCAACTCAGTGACTTTCTTGCCATTATTACACAGCAACTTTTCAAACAAAAAAATTTAACAAAATCTAAATTGACAGGTCAGGCTTATTAAAGATCAGTAACCAGAGCTCGGCCAGAAAACTGCAACCAGTGCAGCAGTTTCATTTTTTATCAGGCTTCAAAACCAATAAAAAATAAATGAAAAACTGAAGTGAAGAGAGAAAGTGAATTCAACAGCTCAGGATGAAATTGTTGAGAGAAGGTGACAGCATTTTGGATATTTAATCAAAAACCCTTTATCAAAGTTCATTAAGTTTGTGTTAATTGGCAAAGTAAAACGCATTACAATTTGTAGTTTTAAAGTGACAAAATATGTACATAATCAACTTTTGCACGTTCTTAACTTTGAGGGCTAAAGTTTAAGGAACCCTGAGGCTAGTGTTGATCCCTTTGAGGTATGGAAATAAGGGACACAGACCAGGTTAGGGTGGCTGAAATAAATCTCCATAATCTTTGAAACTTAAATAGCAATGCAAATTTCCAACCATGATCACAATCCGATTTCTGAAATTGTCAGTAAACATTTAAACAAAATGGTTCTAAGGGATAAAGTTCCATATTTAATCTCAATTGTGTTGCAAAGACAAGTTTCCTTCATAGTTCTAACCTTCTCTTGGAATTGACCCGTGTTGGAGGCACAAGGAAATTATAAACCAGTCAGACCACAGAACTCCAGCTCAAAATGTTTATTCAGAGAATCAGAAGTTACACTTAGACCAACTACTGAATCCACTTGTGGATAGACAGTCAACACTACAACTTCAGAAAGTGATTAGGTCAATGAAATGCTGATTCATCTCTGGAGTAGACAAGTTTAGCCTGAAGCCTTTGTTGCACTTCTACTCCATGTTCCCTTGTGGACATTTAGCTTTTGCCTCCCAGGGTGTGCTTGTCAAACAGGTACTCCGCCATCTTCTTGTTGTGGGCATCCATGTGGGTCAGGTTGGTGATGTAGTCACCGAGCTTCTTGATGGACTCCACCTTCTCGTTCAGGTAGTGGGACTCCAGGAAATCACACAGCTGAAACAGAATTGTTGGTTAGTTTCACAAACATCTAGTGTCAATGAAGCTGAAATAGAACCTTTAACTTACATGGGGATCAACATGATCAGAGGCCAGTTTGTGCAGATCCAGCAGAGCCTGGTTGACCTTCTTCTCCAGCTGCAGAGCACACTGCATGGCTTCCAGCCCACTGCCCCACTCATCCTTCTCTGGTTTCTGGGAAAGGAAAACATTTACACTTCAAATTATTTTTTGCAGTATATTAGATTTTAGTTGCAATTTAGACGTAAAAATGGCTGCGCCGTCTCTTTTGTTAGCATTAGCCGTTACCTTGACATTCCTGGAGGAAGATGCGGCCTCCTCTTTTGTTCTGGAAGGACAGCAGCTTGTCGGCGTGCTCACGCTCCTCCTCACTGTTCTCCTTGAAGAAGTGGGAGAAGCCCGGCAGGGCCACGTCGTCACGGCAGAAGTAACAAGCCTGTTGAACAAGCAAGTAGAGCAGTTATTAAAACATCTGGCCCTCCATCATCATCTGGCCAATAAGCAGTTATGGGCAAGAATGGCCTAGTCCAAGAGTAACTGCAACCTCATCTAAAATTACCAACCATAAAATGCAGGATGTTGGATTCCGCATTTCAGCGCTTACGTTCGGCTATCTGACCTGAACTAATATTAAATCATGTGTTATCAGTTACTCATTACTTGTGTGATGATTTTAGCAATTAAAGCTTAAAATATTTCTACTTAGCATGTAGCAATATATATTTCTGTTGACCGTAGAGCAGCTAAGCAAAGACAGTGCAAACAATATTCATGTTTCTTACCATAGAGGTGTAGGTGTAGGAGGCAAACAGCTCCATGTTGACCATCCTGTTAATGGCGGCCTCGCAGTCGCGGTGGAAGTTCTGACGCACCTGTGATTGCATCTTTGTTGGCGTTTTCTTGAGCTTCTAACAGAAAAACCTAGAAAAATAAAGATTTACGTCGACTACTTTAGTAGTGTTCAAGTAAGAACAAGGGTAGAAATAGCGCTAGAATGTCCTCTGCTCGGTAGGAAAACAGGAAGTTCCGTTCAAACACTGTTGAAGCAAGAACTCTCTGAGGCTTTGGTCCCCGTCCTGTCGACGCTCCTCTGTATTTATACAGATTGGGCAGATCTCGCGACAGGTGTGAAAGTCACTCTGCACGTTTCCGCCAATCAGCAATCAAGGATGAGATCAGCAGAATCCTGGTGTCTCTTCTGTAAGACAACAGGATGTAACACAACACGGTGGACGATCAAATTTCGTTCCTTCCTTTATTGATTCATTAAAAATGGTGAACCGTGGAGTTTCTCATGATGACACATGCAGTTACAATGTGTTTTCTAAGAATTACGTCACGAAATAAGCTGAATAAACAATTTGTCCAAATTGTTGATGTGAACCTTTAACACAGAAATACTACACATTTGGCTAATTCTAGTAAATTAATTATTATTTTTAAAATATGCTTCTGTATTCTCTGAGCTGTCTCTAAAAAGTGGCTTTCAACGACAAGCTGCACTGGATTTCTTTCATGGTCATCAAACTGAATGAAGCTGTTAAAAATCCACAAAAATTGTTTTTGACTGTTGATAAAAAGAAAGAAATGAAAACAAAGTGCCATTGTCCTTCCACTTCACAATTATGCATCGCTTTGTATTAGTTTATCATTTAAAATCTCAATGAAATAGATTAAGGTTTGCATTTAAAAAAAAAAAGGTAACATATCTTACTTTAAATTACACCCTTCTGTCTGCCTCACATCCATCCATCCATATTGATTTGTTTAAACATAATAATGTAGGGCTCTGTATCATCTTTGTAGTTATGGTAAATATTAAATAGGAATGGTTCCAGGATTTAACCTTTGGGTTCTCACATGTGATTTCTGATGACAAGTTACGTATTGAAAGAAAAAATCCCTGTTCTTTCGGTATGATAACTGAGTCCTGGACCAGAGAGTCCACCCTGCTTAGTGGATTATGCCTTTTGCTTTCTGCGCTCAGTTCTCTCTCTACCACATCGAACCATTACACTTTCTGCACCAGCAGCTCATATCAATGGTTTCTATCAAGTCCCAGGACAGATATTAGCCACAGGTGACTTGGTGTTCTGTGTCCCTGGAGAGTTTCAGCATCAAGTGGCTGATGTGTCACTCTCAACCGGACAGACCAGAACTAACAACACAGTAGTCACACAATATGTGTTAAGAGATTTAAATGAGCAGCCAGTTTACCACACACAAATATAGATATGTTAATAATGTTTTTAAGTGTATTATGTTATGTTATGGGATTCATTTCAAAAGTATAAAACCTGAAATTCATCTTCTGAAATAAAGTGCTGTTAAAAATTTTATGACATTACAATTATGCTCTGCGACAGACTGGCTACCTGTCCAGGTAACACCGACTCTGGCACTGGAGATAGAAACCAGCAACCCTCCTGACCAAACTAGGGACAAGAGTGTACAGAAAATGGATGGATGGATGGATGGATGGATGGATGGATGGATGGATGGATGGATGGATGGATGGATGGATGGATGGATGGATGGATGGATGGATGGATGGATGGATGGATGGATGGACATTACAATTACTGACTCTATATTATTTGGATTCTACGGGACAGATCAATGAAAATTAGTGTATGATACTGAAAATAATTATGATTTTTGTCATTAAAAAAAGAAAAAAATATATTGGAAGAAAATTAGGGAAAGTCATGTTTAAACTTTGCCAAAAAACTATATGGTCTCAAAACAATACTATCAATTATCCCAATCATTTCTGGGTCAATTGATCATCCAGCAAAATTTGCTATAGTGACAAACTCTTAGATCAGTTGTGATTAACGATATTTATCAGTTACAGACCTGAATCCAATTCATCTCTTGTAAGAGTTGGAAGCTGCTGTTCAGAAATGCTCTTCAACCAATCTAATAAAGTTTGATCTATTTCACAAAGAACAATGGGCAAGAATTTCCATCTTTAGATGTGCAAAGTGTCTAGAAACAAAAGCCTGAAGCTTTGGATACAAACAAAGAGGTTCTAGTTCTGACTGAGGGGAAACCAACTTCATTTTCACATTTTCAAGGTTTTATTTGCAGAAACATTTGAAAATAGACAAACAGATCCACCAACACAGAGTGACTGGAAGCAGTTGTGTCCAAGTCCAGCTCCCTTTGGTGTTAATCCTCACAATATCCATCAACACAGTTACTGTCCACTTAAACTCTCCTGAAGCCATTGGGATTACAGCAAAAACTGTTTCAGCTTTTTTAAGTCTAGACCTTTGCAAATTTCTTCCGTTTTGGCTTTGCTGTGATATTTGCATAAATCACTGGAAAAAACTAAAATGCAGTTTCAATTTAAATGAATTGAAGAGGGTATAACTTTCCAAACCAACCTGAACTTTGGTGAAAATAGATTTTAATGTTGATTTTCACTATTCACACACAGACCTGATGACTACCTGATGATGGAAATTTTCGACAAATCATTTAACCTGAACATGTCTTAAAGTATTAAGAAAATGTGTTTAGTGTCCTGGAATATTTTAAGACCTGCATCTTTGTCTTCAATTTGCTCCTTAAGTTTATTTGGTTAAAGCCTTGCAGCTCTCAATTAAAAACCTTTTAAGATAAAAAGCCCAAACATTATCAAGTTCATTCCCAAAGCAAAAGTTTTTCTTCAAGGTCCAGTAATTTGTTCCAGTTTGTGGATTAAATCACTTGCTTCTTTCCTGATTTACTAAGTACATCTTTCAGGCCAAATGCCAGGCAGCATTTTAAGTTGCATGAACTTGGCGTTGCTTTAAATAAAAAAAAAAAAAAAAAAAAAAAAAGAAGAAAATGTTAGCCTGTTCGATCATGTGTTGACCTTAGCAGTCATTTCTGAAACATAATTCAGGAAACTTGATAGATCACAAACTGTTTTCACTGCTTCACTTTTAACCAGGAAGTGTCTGAATTGACCTGTGCTCAACTATAAACCAGTCAGACCACAGAACTCCAGCTCAAAATGTTTATTCAGAGAATCAGAAGTTACACTTAGACCAACTACTGAATCTACTTCTGGTTAGACAGTCAACACTACAACTTCAGAAAGTGATTAGGTCAATGAAATGCTGATTCATCTCTGGAGTAGACAAGTTTAGCCTGAAGCCTTTGTTGCACTTCTACTCCATGTTCCCTTGTGGACATTTAGCTTTTGCCTCCCAGGGTGTGCTTGTCAAACAGGTACTCCGCCATCTTCTTGTTGTGGGCATCCATGCGGGTCAGGTTGGTGATGTAGTCACCGAGCTTCTTGATGGACTCCACCTGCTCGTTCAGGTAGTGGGACTCCAGGAAATCACACAGCTGGAACAGAATTGTTGGTTAGTTTCACAAACATCTAGTGTCAATGAAGCTGAAATAGAACCTTTAACTTACATGGGGATCAACATGATCAGAGGCCAGTTTGTGCAGATCCAGCAGAGCCTGGTTGACCTTTTTCTCCAGCTGCAGAGCACACTGCATGGCTTCCAGCCCACTGCCCCACTCATCCTTCTCTGGTCTCTGGGAAATGGAAAACATTTACAGTATGCAGCACTAAATTTGACTTTAGTTGCGATTTAAAAATCATAAAGCCTTATTGTGTCTTTTGTTAGCATAAGCTGTTGTTACCTTGACATTCTGGAGGAAGATGCGGCCTCCTCTTTTGTTCTGGAAGGACAGCAGCTTGTCGGCGTGCTCACGCTCCTCCTCACTGTTCTCCTTGAAGAAGTGGGAGAAGCCCGGCAGGGCCACGTCGTCACGGCAGAAGTAACAAGCCTGTTGAACAAGCAAGTAGAGCAGTTATTAAAACATCTGGCCCTCCATCATCATCTGGCCAATAAGCAGTTATGGGCAAAAATGGTCTAGTCCAAGAGCAACTACAGCCTCAACTAGAATTACAAACCATAAAATGCAGGATGTTGGATTCCGCATTTCAGCGCTTAAGTTTGGCTATCTGACCTGAACTATGTGTTACGATAAGTTACTCAAGTATTTAGCTCATTACTAAATACTCAATATTTTTTACACTTGCTAAAGCTTAATCCATTTCTATTTAGCATGCCAAAATTATGCAACTTTGACAGGAGTACAATTTTGGGCACATTAACTCACCTCTAATGATTACCCTATAGATTTTTTTGTTTTTACAAAAATCAGCCATGACATTAAGTATATCACTTCTGCAGGCCCCCTAACCTGGTCTGTGTCCCTTATTTCCATCTCTAAAGGGAGCAACCCTAGCCTCAGCGAGATGCTGCGTTTTATTGGACGAGGTGGGTAATATGTGTAGCTGCTAAATAGTTGACAGCAGACTAGCTAAGCAAAGACAGTGCAAACAGTATTCATGTTTCTTACCATAGAGGTGTAGGTGTAGGAGGCAAACAGCTCCATGTTGACCATCCTGTTAATGGCGGCCTCGCAGTCGCGGTGGAAGTTCTGACGCACCTGTGATTGCATCTTTGTTGGCGTTTTCTTGAGCTTCTAACAGAAAAACCTAGAAAAATAAAGATTTACGTCGACTACTTTAGTAGTGTTCAAGTAAGAACAAGGGTAGAAATAGCGCTAGAATGTCCTCTGCTCGGTAGGAAAACAGGAAGTTCCGTTCAAACACTGTTGAAGCAAGAACTCTCTGAGGCTTTGGTCCCCGTCCTGTCGACGCTCCTCTGTATTTATACAGATTGGGCAGATCTCGCGACAGGTGTGAAAGTCACTCTGCACGTTTCCGCCAATCAGCAATCAAGGATGAGATCAGCAGAATCCTGGTGTCTCTTCTGTAAGACAACAGGATGTAACACAACACGGTGGACGATCAAATTTCGTTCCTTCCTTTATTGATTCATTAAAAATGGTGAACCGTGGAGTTTCTCATGATGACACATGCAGTTACAATGTGTTTTCTAAGAATTACGTCACGAAATAAGCTGAATAAGCAATTTATCCAAATTGTTGATGTGAACTATGTGTGCAGTGACTATATACATTTTTTGCTTTGACACAGAAATACAAAATATTTGGCCTAATTCTAGTAAATTAATCATTATTTTTAAAATATGTTTCTGGATTCTCTGAGCTGTCTCTAAAAAGTGACCTGTGTCTACTAGTGCACTGGATTTCTTTGATGGTCATCAAAGTGCTTTTCTGTTATACTTGCATACATCTTTTCATCTTTGGAAAAAAAAAATTGATATTAGACAAAAGTAATGAGTACAAACATTATGTGTTTTATGGCATCTTGGCAGATAAATATGTTTTCCATGTGGTTTTCATAGGAAGGTTTTCATCTCTTTGAAACAATTGCCTCCTTTTGCATGAACCTCTATCTCTCTGCATACCGGACAGGCCCCCAACCCAACAGAACTGCCAGATGAACTCTGACCCATGAGACAGGACGAGTCAGGTTTAATTAAAGTCTACACTTTAATTAAGAGGCAGAGGCAGAACCATCCAACTTCATGCTAAAAATAGGATCAACAACGGAGTTTATATACACATTAGCTGTGGATATAAAGTCCACAGCTAATGTCTCATTTTCTGGAAGGATCACGTGATATTTTTAGAAAATATATTGGATTGCAAATAATGAAGATTGAGCGAAGATCATTCTTTATTTTATTTTGACAAAAACAATAACCATTTTTTAAAAGTATATCATTGTCATTTGATTAAGTGAAGAAGAAAAAACTTATATGGCTAGATGGCATCTGTTGAAAGATGTATTTGAGAGCTGACTTCTTATTAAACATCTAATTGAATTTACCTTTAAATTACACAACTGTAATCAAATGAAGTCTTCAGAATGTCGTGCAGAGTTTGTCCACCAGATGGCGCTTTGCAATAACAAAACTCCAAAGCAACTAAGAAACAATGTTACAGGAAAAACAAGCTTTATGTTACAGATTCATAAAATTTCATAATAAACATGCAGGAAATGAGTATTGTTAAACTAATTATTTTTATCGTAGGTACACAGCTAGTAAAACAAACATATTTTACATATTTAACATCCCTGGGTCATTTCAAATTTTTGCGTTACTGTAATTTTTGGGGTCTGATTATTTCAAATATGTTAAATGTGGCATGGTTGTGTTGTTTAGGAGGTTGTATTTTATTTTTATTTTTTTCTGTTTTTCTTTTATCCTAACCTAAATAGAGAACACATTCTTACACTCACATTCAAAATGTATGTATTTAGAGCTACAACATTTGTAACTAATTCTCTGATTTTGAAAAATAAAAAATTTTATGGTTTATTATTCCTGTATTATGAATCTACCAATCTCCATAGTTTCCCATTAGCGATGGCCTCCATGGGGCCCTAAGTGAAATTTGGTTTTGGACCCTCTAATGCTGCTAACAATGTGGACTGACTGCAATCAGCAGTCCCATCATTAGATCATTCACACACCTGCAATAAACTTATTGCATCTCTGACTGTTTACATTTTATACATGTATAATATAGGATTCATTTATTGGCCAACTGATTTTGCAATCAGTTGATTTCTAACCGATTTCGTTCATTTTGGGGGATTGTGATTGGCCGATACTCATGTGAAGCCCATCTTATCCCTAATGTTATCTGAAGCAAAGGTTTATAAATCAGTCCATCCTCTTCTGGTCTGCATTGAGAAGTTTGACTGACAGACCAGCCCACCAGGTCAGGTCTGCATGTTTACAGTTACCAATATTTACTTGACTGATGCCAACTCAGTGACTTTCTTGCCATTATTACACAGCAACTTTTCAAACAAAAAAATTTAACAAAATCTAAATTGACAGGTCAGGCTTATTAAAGATCAGTAACCAGAGCTCGGCCAGAAAACTGCAACCAGTGCAGCAGTTTCATTTTTTATCAGGCTTCAAAACCAATAAAAAATAAATGAAAAACTGAAGTGAAGAGAGAAAGTGAATTCAACAGCTCAGGATGAAATTGTTGAGAGAAGGTGACAGCATTTTGGATATTTAATCAAAAACCCTTTATCAAAGTTCATTAAGTTTGTGTTAATTGGCAAAGTAAACGCATTACAATTTGTAGTTTTAAAGTGACAAAATATGTACATAATCAACTTTTGCACGTTCTTAACTTTGAGGGCTAAAGTTTAAGGAACCCTGAGGCTAGTGTTGATCCCTTTGAGGTATGGAAATAAGGGACACAGACCAGGTTAGGGTGGCTGAAATAAATCTCCATAATCTTTGAAACTTAAATAGCAATGCAAATTTCCAACAATGATCACAATCCGATTTCTGAAATTGTCAGTAAACATTTAAACAAAATGGTTCTAAGGGATAAAGTTCCATATTTAATCTCAATTGTGTTGCAAAGACAAGTTTCCTTCATAGTTCTAACCTTCTCTTGGAATTGACCCGTGTTGGAGGCACAAGGAAATTATAAACCAGTCAGACCACAGAACTCCAGCTCAAAATGTTTATTCAGAGAATCAGAAGTTACACTTAGACCAACTACTGAATCCACTTGTGGATAGACAGTCAACACTACAACTTCAGAAAGTGATTAGGTCAATGAAATGCTGATTCATCTCTGGAGTAGACAAGTTTAGCCTGAAGCCTTTGTTGCACTTCTACTCCATGTTCCCTTGTGGACATTTAGCTTTTGCCTCCCAGGGTGTGCTTGTCAAACAGGTACTCCGCCATCTTCTTGTTGTGGGCATCCATGTGGGTCAGGTTGGTGATGTAGTCACCGAGCTTCTTGATGGACTCCACCTGCTCGTTCAGGTAGTGGGACTCCAGGAAATCACACAGCTGAAACAGAATTGTTGGTTAGTTTCACAAACATCTAGTGTCAATGAAGCTGAAATAGAACCTTTAACTTACATGGGGATCAACATGATCAGAGGCCAGTTTGTGCAGATCCAGCAGAGCCTGGTTGACCTTTTTCTCCAGCTGCAGAGCACACTGCATGGCTTCCAGCCCACTGCCCCACTCATCCTTCTCTGGTTTCTAGAAAATGGAAAACATTTACAGTTCTATTTTTCATTGCAGCAGTAAATAGATTTTAGTTGCAATTTAAAAATCATAAAGCCTTATTGTGTCTTTTGTTAGCATTAGCTGTTGTTACCTTGACATCCTGGAGGAAGATGCGGCCTCCTCTTTTGTTCTGGAAGGACAGCAGCTTGTCGGCGTGCTCACGCTCCTCCTCACTGTTCTCCTTGAAGAAGTGGGAGAAGCCCGGCAGGGCCACGTCGTCACGGCAGAAGTAACAAGCCTTTGAACAAGCAAGTAATGCAGTTATTAAAACATCTGGCCAAAAGCAGCTATGAGCAAGCGCGTTGAGTAATGCCCTAGTCCAAGAACAACTGCAGCCTCAACTAGAGTTACCAGCCGTAAAATACAGGATGTTGTGTTCTGTAGCTCAGCGCTTACTTTGGCTATCTGACCTGAATTAATATTAATTCATCAGTTACTTATTACTTGGTGATGATTGTAGCAAATATTTTTACACTTATTTAAAGCTTAATCCATTTCTACCTCGCATGGCAAAGTTATGCTACTTTGACTGGAGTACAATTTTGTCACTAATTCACCTCTAATGATTACACTTTTCATTTTTACAAAAAAAAACAGCCATGACATTAAGTACATCACTTCTGCAGGCCCCCTAACCTGGTCTGTGTCCCTTATTTCCATCTCTAAAGGGAGCAAC
This sequence comes from Phalloptychus januarius, assembly GCA_902982915.1. Classification (NCBI taxonomy): domain Eukaryota; kingdom Metazoa; phylum Chordata; class Actinopteri; order Cyprinodontiformes; family Poeciliidae; genus Phalloptychus; species Phalloptychus januarius. The sequence continues at coordinate 2,023,559 of CADWAE010000476.1, forward strand.
CCTAGCCTCAGCGAGATGCTGCGTTTTATTGGACGAGGTGGGTAATATGTGTAGCTGCTAAATAGTTGACAGCAGACTAGCTAAGCAAAGACAGTGCAAACAGTATTCATGTTTCTTACCATAGAGGTGTAGGTGTAGGAGGCAAACAGCTCCATGTTGACCATCCTGTTAATGGCGGCCTCGCAGTCGCGGTGGAAGTTCTGACGCACCTGTGATTGCATCTTTGTTGGCGTTTTCTTGAGCTTCTAACAGAAAAACCTAGAAAAATAAAGATTTACGTCGACTACTTTAGTAGTGTTCAAGTAAGAACAAGGGTAGAAATAGCGCTAGAATGTCCTCTGCTCGGTAGGAAAACAGGAAGTTCCGTTCAAACACTGTTGAAGCAAGAACTCTCTGAGGCTTTGGTCCCCGTCCTGTCGACGCTCCTCTGTATTTATACAGATTGGGCAGATCTCGCGACAGGTGTGAAAGTCACTCTGCACGTTTCCGCCAATCAGCAATCAAGGATGAGATCAGCAGAATCCTGGTGTCTCTTCTGTAAGACAACAGGATGTAACACAACACGGTGGACGATCAAATTTCGTTCCTTCCTTTATTGATTCATTAAAAATGGTGAACCGTGGAGTTTCTCATGATGACACATGCAGTTACAATGTGTTTTCTAAGAATTACGTCACGAAATAAGCTGAATAAGCAATTTATCCAAATTGTTGATGTGAACTATGTGTGCAGTGACTATATACATTTTTTGCTTTGACACAGAAATACAAAATATTTGGCCTAATTCTAGTAAATTAATCATTATTTTTAAAATATGTTTCTGGATTCTCTGAGCTGTCTCTAAAAAAGTGACCTGTGTCTACTAGTGCACTGGATTTCTTTGATGGTCATCAAAGTGCTTTTCTGTTATACTTGCATACATCTTTTCATCTTTGGAAAAAAAAAATTGATATTAGACAAAAGTAATGAGTACAAACATTATGTGTTTTATGGCATCTTGGCAGATAAATATGTTTTCCATGTGGTTTTCATAGGAAGGTTTTCATCTCTTTGAAACAATTGCCTCCTTTTGCATGAACCTCTATCTCTCTGCATACCGGACAGGCCCCCAACCCAACAGAACTGCCAGATGAACTCTGACCCATGAGACAGGACGAGTCAGGTTTAATTAAAGTCTACACTTTAATTAAGAGGCAGAGGCAGAACCATCCAACTTCATGCTAAAAATGGGATCAACAACGGAGTTTATATACACATTAGCTGTGGATATAAAGTCCACAGCTAATGTCTCATTTTCTGGAAGGATCACGTGATATTTTTAGAAAATATATTGGATTGCAAATAATGAAGATTGAGCGAAGATCATTCTTTATTTTATTTTGACAAAAACAATAACCATTTTTTAAAAGTATATCATTGTCATTTGATTAAGTGAAGAAAAAACTTATATGGCTAGATGGCATCTGTTGAAAGATGTATTTGAGAGCTGACTTCTTATTAAACATCTAATTGAATTTACCTTTAAATTACACAACTGTAATCAAATGAAGTCTTCAGAATGTCGTGCAGAGTTTGTCCACCAGATGGCGCTTTGCAATAACAAAACTCCAAAGCAACTAAGAAACAATGTTACAGGAAAAACAAGCTTTATGTTACAGATTCATAAAATTTCATAATAAACATGCAGGAAATGAGTATTGTTAAACTAATTATTTTTATCGTAGGTACACAGCTAGTAAAACAAACATATTTTACATATTTAACATCCCTGGGTCATTTCAAATTTTTGCGTTACTGTAATTTTTGGCTCTGATTATTTCAAATATGTTAAATGTGGCATGGTTGTGTTGTTTAGGAGGTTGTATTTTATTTTTATTTTTTTCTGTTTTTCTTTTATCCTAACCTAAATAGAGAACACATTCTTACACTCACATTCAAAATGTATGTATTTAGAGCTACAACATTTGTAACTAATTCTCTGATTTTGAAAAATAAAAAATTTTATGGTTTATTATTCCTGTATTATGAATCTACCAATCTCCATAGTTTCCCATTAGCGATGGCCTCCATGGGGCCCTAAGTGAAATTTGGTTTTGGACCCTCTAATGCTGCTAACAATGTGGACTGACTGCAATCAGCAGTCCCATCATTAGATCATTCACACACCTGCAATAAACTTATTGCATCTCTGACTGTTTACATTTTATACATGTATAATATAGGATTCATTTATTGGCCAACTGATTTTGCAATCAGTTGATTTCTGGCCGCCGATTTCGTTCATTTTGGGGGATTGTGATTGGCCGATACTTACATGTGAAGCCCATCTTATCCCCTAATGTTATCTGAAGCAAAGGTTTATAAATCAGTCCATCCTCTTCTGGTCTGCATTGAGAAGTTTGACTGACAGACCAGCCCACCAGGTCAGGTCTGCATGTTTACAGTTACCAATATTTACTTGACTGATGCCAACTCAGTGACTTTCTTGCCATTATTACACAGCAACTTTTCAAACAAAAAAATTTAACAAAATCTAAATTGACAGGTCAGGCTTATTAAAGATCAGTAACCAGAGCTCGGCCAGAAAACTGCAACCAGTGCAGCAGTTTCATTTTTTATCAGGCTTCAAAACCAATAAAAAATAAATGAAAAACTGAAGTGAAGAGAGAAAGTGAATTCAACAGCTCAGGATGAAATTGTTGAGAGAAGGTGACAGCATTTTGGATATTTAATCAAAAACCCTTTATCAAAGTTCATTAAGTTTGTGTTAATTGGCAAAGTAAAACGCATTACAATTTGTAGTTTTAAAGTGACAAAATATGTACATAATCAACTTTTGCACGTTCTTAACTTTGAGGGCTAAAGTTTAAGGAACCCTGAGGCTAGTGTTGATCCCTTTGAGGTATGGAAATAAGGGACACAGACCAGGTTAGGGTGGCTGAAATAAATCTCCATAATCTTTGAAACTTAAATAGCAATGCAAATTTCCAACAATGATCACAATCCGATTTCTGAAATTGTCAGTAAACATTTAAACAAAATGGTTCTAAGGGATAAAGTTCCATATTTAATCTCAATTGTGTTGCAAAGACAAGTTTCCTTCATAGTTCTAACCTTCTCTTGGAATTGACCCGTGTTGGAGGCACAAGGAAATTATAAACCAGTCAGACCACAGAACTCCAGCTCAAAATGTTTATTCAGAGAATCAGAAGTTACACTTAGACCAACTACTGAATCCACTTGTGGATAGACAGTCAACACTACAACTTCAGAAAGTGATTAGGTCAATGAAATGCTGATTCATCTCTGAGTAGACAAGTTTAGCCTGAAGCCTTTGTTGCACTTCTACTCCATGTTCCCTTGTGGACATTTAGCTTTTGCCTCCCAGGGTGTGCTTGTCAAACAGGTACTCCGCCATCTTCTTGTTGTGGGCATCCATGTGGGTCAGGTTGGTGATGTAGTCACCGAGCTTCATGGACTCCACCTGCTCGTTCAGGTAGTGGGACTCCAGGAAATCACACAGCTGAAACAGAATTGTTGGTTAGTTTCACAAACATCTAGTGTCAATGAAGCTGAAATAGAACCTTTAACTTACATGGGGATCAACATGATCAGAGGCCAGTTTGTGCAGATCCAGCAGAGCCTGGTTGACCTTTTTCTCCAGCTGCAGAGCACACTGCATGGCTTCCAGCCCACTGCCCCACTCATCCTTCTCTGGTTTCTGGGAAATGGAAAACATTTACAGTTCTATTTCTTGCAGTATGCAGCAGTAAAATAGATTTTAGTTGCAATTTAAAAATCATAAAGCCTTATTGTGTCTCTTGTTAGCATTAGCTGTTGTTACCTTGACATCCTGGAGGAAGATGCGGCCTCCTCTTTTGTTCTGGAAGGACAGCAGCTTGTCGGCGTGCTCACGCTCCTCCTCACTGTTCTCCTTGAAGAAGTGGGAGAAGCCCGGCAGGGCCACGTCGTCACGGCAGAAGTAACAAGCCTGTTGAACAAGCAAGTAATGCAGTTATTAAAACATCTGGCCAAAAAGCAGCTATGAGCAAGCCGCGTTGAGTAATGCCCTAGTCCAAGAACAACTGCAGCCTCAACTAGAGTTACCAGCCGTAAAATACAGGATGTTGTGTTCTGTAGCTCAGCGCTTACTTTTGGCTATCTGACCTGAATTAATATTAATTCATCAGTTACTTATTACTTGAGTGATGATTGTAGCAAATATTTTTTACACTTATTTAAAGCTTAATCCATTTCTACCTCGCATGGCAAAGTTATGCTACTTTGACTGGAGTACAATTTTGTCACTAATTCACCTCTTATGATTACACTTTTCATTTTTACAAAAAAAAAACAGCCATGACATTAAGTATATCACTTCTGCAGGCCCCCTAACCTGGTCTGTGTCCCTTATTTCCATCTCTAAAGGGAGCAACCCTAGCCTCAGCGAGATGCTGCGTTTTATTGGACGAGGTGGGTAATATGTGTAGCTGCTAAATAGTTGACAGCAGACTAGCTAAGCAAAGACAGTGCAAACAGTATTCATGTTTCTTACCATAGAGGTGTAGGTGTAGGAGGCAAACAGCTCCATGTTGACCATCCTGTTAATGGCGGCCTCGCAGTCGCGGTGGAAGTTCTGACGCACCTGTGATTGCATCTTTGTTGGCGTTTTCTTGAGCTTCTAACAGAAAAACCTAGAAAAATAAAGATTTACGTCGACTACTTTAGTAGTGTTCAAGTAAGAACAAGGGTAGAAATAGCGCTAGAATGTCCTCTGCTCGGTAGGAAAACAGGAAGTTCCGTTCAAACACTGTTGAAGCAAGAACTCTCTGAGGCTTTGGTCCCCGTCCTGTCGACGCTCCTCTGTATTTATACAGATTGGGCAGATCTCGCGACAGGTGTGAAAGTCACTCTGCACGTTTCCGCCAATCAGCAATCAAGGATGAGATCAGCAGAATCCTGGTGTCTCTTCTGTAAGACAACAGGATGTAACACAACACGGTGGACGATCAAATTTCGTTCCTTCCTTTATTGATTCATTAAAAATGGTGAACCGTGGAGTTTCTCATGATGACACATGCAGTTACAATGTGTTTTCTAAGAATTACGTCACGAAATAAGCTGAATAAGCAATTTATCCAAATTGTTGATGTGAACTATGTGTGCAGTGACTATATACATTTTTTGCTTTGACACAGAAATACAAAATATTTGGCCTAATTCTAGTAAATTAATCATTATTTTTAAAATATGTTTCTGGATTCTCTGAGCTGTCTCTAAAAAAGTGACCTGTGTCTACTAGTGCACTGGATTTCTTTGATGGTCATCAAAGTGCTTTTCTGTTATACTTGCATACATCTTTTCATCTTTGGAAAAAAAATTGATATTAGACAAAAGTAATGAGTACAAACATTATGTGTTTTATGGCATCTTGGCAGATAAATATGTTTTCCATGTGGTTTTCATAGGAAGGTTTTCATCTCTTTGAAACAATTGCCTCCTTTTGCATGAACCTCTATTCTCTGCATACCGGACAGGCCCCCAACCCAACAGAACTGCCAGATGAACTCTGACCCATGAGACAGGACGAGTCAGGTTTAATTAAAGTCTACACTTTAATTAAGAGGCAGAGGCAGAACCATCCAACTTCATGCTAAAAATAGGATCAACAACGGAGTTTATATACACATTAGCTGTGGATATAAAGTCCCCAGCTAATGTCTCATTTTCTGGAAGGATCACGTGATATTTTTAGAAAATATATTGGATTGCAAATAATGAAGATTGAGCGAAGATCATTCTTTATTTTATTTTGACAAAAACAATAACCATTTTTTAAAAGTATATCATTGTCATTTGATTAAGTGAAGAAGAAAAAACTTATATGGCTAGATGGCATCTGTTGAAAGATGTATTTGAGAGCTGACTTCTTATTAAACATCTAATTGAATTTACCTTTAAATTACACAACTGTAATCAAATGAAGTCTTCAGAATGTCGTGCAGAGTTTGTCCACCAGATGGCGCTTTGCAATAACAAAACTCCAAAGCAACTAAGAAACAATGTTACAGAAAAACAAGCTTTATGTTACAGATTCATAAAATTTCATAATAAACATGCAGGAAATGAGTATTGTTAAACTAATTATTTTTATCGTAGGTACACAGCTAGTAAAACAAACATATTTTACATATTTAACATCCCTGGGTCATTTCAAATTTTTGCGTTACTGTAATTTTTGGCTCTGATTATTTCAAATATGTTAAATGTGGCATGGTTGTGTTGTTTAGGAGGTTGTATTTTATTTTTATTTTTTTCTGTTTTTCTTTTATCCTAACCTAAATAGAGAACACATTCTTACACTCACATTCAAAATGTATGTATTTAGAGCTACAACATTTGTAACTAATTCTCTGATTTTGAAAAATAAAAAATTTTATGGTTTATTATTCCTGTATTATGAATCTACCAATCTCCATAGTTTCCATTAGCGATGGCCTCCATGGGGCCCTAAGTGAAATTTGGTTTTGGACCTCTAATGCTGCTAACAATGTGGACTGACTGCAATCAGCAGTCCCATCATTAGATCATTCCACACCTGCAATAAACTTATTGCATCTCTGACTGTTTACATTTTATACATGTATAATATAGGATTCATTTATTGGCCAACTGATTTTGCAATCAGTTGATTTCTGGCCGATTTCTTCATTTTGGGGATTGTGATTGGCCGATACTTACATGTGAAGCCCATCTTATCCCTAATGTTATCTGAAGCAAAGGTTTATAAATCAGTCCATCCTCTTCTGGTCTGCATTGAGAAGTTTGACTGACAGACCAGCCCACCAGGTCAGGTCTGCATGTTTACAGTTACCAATATTTACTTGACTGATGCCAACTCAGTGACTTTCTTGCCATTATTACACAGCAACTTTTCAAACAAAAAAATTTAACAAAATCTAAATTGACAGGTCAGGCTTATTAAAGATCAGTAACCAGAGCTCGGCCAGAAAACTGCAACCAGTGCAGCAGTTTCATTTTTTATCAGGCTTCAAAACCAATAAAAATAAATGAAAACTGAAGTGAAGAGAGAAAGTGAATTCAACAGCTCAGGATGAAATTGTTGAGAGAAGGTGACAGCATTTTGGATATTTAATCAAAACCCTTTATCAAAGTTCATTAAGTTTGTGTTAATTGGCAAAGTAAAACGCATTACAATTTGTAGTTTTAAAGTGACAAAATATGTACATAATCAACTTTTGACGTTCTTAACTTTGAGGGCTAAAGTTTAAGGAACCCTGAGGCTAGTGTTGATCCCTTTGAGGTATGGAAATAAGGGACACAGACCAGGTTAGGGTGGCTGAAATAAATCTCCATAATCTTTGAAACTTAAATAGCAATGCAAATTTCCAACAATGATCACAATCCGATTTCTGAAATTGTCAGTAAACATTTAAACAAAATGGTTCTAAGGGATAAAGTTCCATATTTAATCTCAATTGTGTTGCAAAGACAAGTTTCCTTCATAGTTCTAACCTTCTCTTGGAATTGACCCGTGTTGGAGGCACAAGGAAATTATAAACCAGTCAGACCACAGAACTCCAGCTCAAAATGTTTATTCAGAGAATCAGAAGTTACACTTAGACCAACTACTGAATCCACTTGTGGATAGACAGTCAACACTACAACTTCAGAAAGTGATTAGGTCAATGAAATGCTGATTCATCTCTGGAGTAGACAAGTTTAGCCTGAAGCCTTTGTTGCACTTCTACTCCATGTTCCCTTGTGGACATTTAGCTTTGCCTCCCAGGGTGTGCTTGTCAAACATGTACTCCGCCATCTTCTTGTTGTGGGCATCCATGTGGGTCAGGTTGGTGATGTAGTCACCGAGCTTCTTGATGGACTCCACCTTCTCGTTCAGGTAGTGGGACTCCAGGAAATCACACAGCTGAAACAGAATTGTTGGTTAGTTTCACAAACATCTAGTGTCAATGAAGCTGAAATAGAACCTTTAACTTACATGGGGATCAACATGATCAGAGGCCAGTTTGTGCAGATCCAGCAGAGCCTGGTTGACCTTTTTCTCCAGCTGCAGAGCACACTGCATGGCTTCCAGCCCACTGCCCCACTCATCCTTCTCTGGTTTCTGGGAAATGGAAAACATTTACAGTTCTATTTCTTGCAGTATGCAGCAGTAAAATAGATTTTAGTTGCAATTTAAAATCATAAAGCCTTATTGTGTCTCTTGTTAGCATTAGCTGTTGTTACCTTGACATCCTGGAGGAAGATGCGGCCTCCTCTTTGTTCTGGAAGGACAGAGCTTGTCGGCGTGCTCACGCTCCTCCTCACTGTTCTCCTTGAAGAAGTGGGAGAAGCCCGGCAGGGCCACGTCGTCACGGCAGAAGTAACAAGCCTTTTGAACAAGCAAGTAATGCAGTTATTAAAACATCTGGCCAAAAAGCAGCTATGAGCAAGCCGCGTTGAGTAATGCCCTAGTCCAAGAACAACTGCAGCCTCAACTAGAGTTACCAGCCGTAAAATACAGGATGTTGTGTTCTGTAGCTCAGCGCTTACTTTTGGCTATCTGACCTGAATTAATATTAATTCATCAGTTACTTATTACTTGAGTGATGATTGTAGCAAATATTTTTTACACTTATTTAAAGCTTAATCCATTTCTACCTCGCATGGCAAAGTTATGCTACTTTGACTGGAGTACAATTTTGTCACTAATTCACCTCTTATGATTACACTTTTCATTTTTACAAAAAAAAAACAGCCATGACATTAAGTATATCACTTCTGCAGGCCCCCTAACCTGGTCTGTGTCCCTTATTTCCATCTCTAAAGGGAGCAACCCTAGCCTCAGCGAGATGCTGCGTTTTATTGGACGAGGTGGGTAATATGTGTAGCTGCTAAATAGTTGACAGCAGACTAGCTAAGCAAAGACAGTGCAAACAGTATTCATGTTTCTTACCATAGAGGTGTAGGTGTAGGAGGCAAACAGCTCCATGTTGACCATCCTGTTAATGGCGGCCTCGCAGTCGCGTGGAAGTTCTGACGCACCTGTGATTGCATCTTTGTTGGCGTTTTCTTGAGCTTCTAACAGAAAACCTAGAAAAATAAAGATTTACGTCGACTACTTTAGTAGTGTTCAAGTAAGAACAAGGGTAGAAATAGCGCTAGAATGTCCTCTGCTCGGTAGGAAAACAGGAAGTTCCGTTCAAACACTGTTGAAGCAAGAACTCTCTGAGGCTTTGGTCCCCGTCCTGTCGACGCTCCTCTGTATTTATACAGATTGGGCAGATCTCGCGACAGGTGTGAAAGTCACTCTGCACGTTTCCGCCAATCAGCAATCAAGGATGAGATCAGCAGAATCCTGGTGTCTCTTCTGTAAGACAACAGGATGTAACACAACACGGTGGACGATCACATTTCGTTCCCTCCTTTATTCATTCATGGAAATGGTGAACCGTGGTGCATGATGACACATGCAATTACAATGTGTTTTTAAGAATTACGTGAAGAAATAAGCTGAATAAATAATTTATCCAAATTGTTGATGTGAACCTTTTTGGCTTTAACACAAAAACATTTGGCATAATTCTAGTAAATTAATCAATATTTTTAAAATATTTTTCTGTATTTTCTGAGCTGTCTCTTTGAAAAAGTGGCTTTCAACGACTAGCTGTAGTGGATTTCTTTCATGATCATCAAAATGCTTTTCTGTTATACTTGCTTACATCATTGGGAAAAAATCAATATCAGACAAAAATTATGAGTATAAAAAAAATGCGTTTCATGGCATATTTGCAGATAAATATGTTTTCCATGTGGTTTTCATAGGAAGTTTTTCATCTCTTTGAAACAATTGCCTCCTTTTACATAAACCTCTATCTCTCTCCATACCGGACAGGCCCCCAACCCGACAGAACTGCCAGATGAACTCTGCCCCATGAGACAGGACGGGGTCAGGTTTAATTAAAGTCTTCACCCCTCAAATAAGAGGCAGAGGCAGAACCATCCAACTTCATGCTAAAAATAGGATCAACAAAGGAGTTCACATCCACATTACCTGAGGATATAAAGTCCACAGCTAATGTCTCATTTTCTGGGAGAATCGCATGACATTTTTAGAAAATATATTGTAGTATTGGATCTTCAAAGATTTGATAGCAAACAGTAGTTAAGATTGAGTGAAGATCATTCTTTATTTTATTTTTGCCAAAAAAAAAGCAATTTTTAAAAATATATCCTTGTCATTTTATCAAGTGAAGAAGAAAAAACTTATATGGCTAGATGTCATCTGTTGAAAGATGTATTTGAGAGCTGACTTCTTATTAAACATCTAATTGAATTTACCTTTAAATTACACAACTGTAATCAAATGAAGTCTTCAGAATGTCGTGCAGAGTTTGTCCACCAGATGGCGCTCTGCAATAACAAAACTCCAAAGCAACTAAGAAACAATGTTACAGGAAAAACAAGCTTTATGTTACAGATTCATAAAAATTTCATAATAAACATGCAGGAAATGAGTATTGTTAAACTAATTATTTTTATTGTAGGCACACAGCTAGTAAAACAAACATATTTTACATCCCTGGGTTCTGCCCAGTGGCGCAGCTGGTAGAGCTGTTGCCTTGCAGCAAGAAGGTTCTGGGTTCGATTCCCGGCCCGAGTCTTTCTGCATGGAGTTTGCAAGTTCTCCCTGTGCATGCGTGGGTTCTCTCCGGGTACTCCGGCTTCCTCCCACAGTCCAAAAACATGACTGTCAGGTTAATTGGCCTCTCTAAATTCTCTGCAGGTGTGAGTGTGTGTGTGCATGGTTGTCTGTCTCCGTGTTGCCCTACGACAGACTGGCGACCTGTCCAGGGTGACCCTGCCTCGCCTGAAACGATAGCTGGGGATAGGCAGCAGCAACCCTCCCGACCCCAGTAAGGGACAAGGGTGTAGGAAAATGGATGGAACATCCCTGGGTCATTTCACATTTTTGTGTTACTGTAATTTTTGCCTTTGATTATGTCAAATATGTTAAATGTGGCGTGGTTGTGTTGTTTAGGAGGTTATATTTTATTTTCAATTTCTCTGATTTTCTTTCATCCTGACCTAAATAGAGCACACATCCTTACACCCACATTCAAAATATATTCATATATATATATTTATTTATTCATTAACACACCTGCTATAAATGTATTGCATCTCTCGCTGTTTACATTATGTACATGTACAATATAGGATACATTTACTGGCCAACTGATTTACCAACCAGTTGATTTCCGGGCGCCGATTTCCTTAATTTTGGGGGATCATGGTTGGCCGATACTTACATTCAAAGCTGATCTTATCCCTTCATCTTATTTTCTTTAGCAAATGTTTATAAATCAGTCTCTGTCCTCTTCTGCTCTGCACTAAGAAGTTTGACTGAGACTGACCTACCAGGTCAGGTCTGCATGTTTGCAGTTAATATTCACTCCACTGTTGCCAACTCACCAACTTTCTTGCTATATTTAGTGACTTCTCACAATATAAATATCAGCCAAAATTAAAAGCAGCAGGTCAGGCTTATTATAGTTAAGTAACCAGGGATCGGCCAGACAACTACTTCAGAACTACTTAAGGATATGAGTGAAGAGAGAAAGTGAATCAAACAGTTCAAGATTAAATTGTGGGGAAAAGGTCATATCACCAGTCTGACATTGGTTTGGATATTTCAAAACAAAAACCCTTAATCAAAGTGATTTTACTTCATGTTATTCAAATGAAAAACATTAAAATTTGCAGTTGTAATTGTGGGAAATTATGTAAAAGTTTAATATTTCCACTTTAACAAAGCCTTTGAGGGCTGTAGTGTAAGGAAACAACTTAAGGGATAAAGTTCTATATTTAATCTCAAGTGTGTTGCAAAGACAAGTTTCCTTCATAGTTCTAACCTTCTCTTGGAATTGACCCGTGTTGGAGGCACAAGGAAATTATAAACCAGTCAGACCACAGAACTCCAGCTCAAAATGTTTATTCAGAGAATCAGAAGTTACACTTAGACCAACTACTGAATCCACTTGTGGATAGACAGTCAACACTACAACTTCAGAAAGTGATTAGGTCAATGAAATGCTGATTCATCTCTGGAGTAGACAAGTTTAGCCTGAAGCCTTTGTTGCACTTCTACTCCATGTTCCCTTGTGGACATTTAGCTTTTGCCTCCCAGGGTGTGCTTGTCAAACAGGTACTCCGCCATCTTGTTGTTGTGGGCATCCATGCGGGTCAGGTTGGTGATGTAGTCACCGAGCTTCTTGATGGACTCCACCTGCTCGTTCAGGTAGTGGGACTCCAGGAAATCACACAGCTGAAACAGAATTGTTGGTTAGTTTCACAAACATTTAGTGTCAATGAAGCTGAAATAACTTTTAACTTACATGGGGATCAACATGATCAGAGGCCAGTTTGTGCAGATCCAGCAGAGCCTGGTTAACGTTTTTCTCCAGCTGCAGAGCACACTGCATGGCTTCCAGCCCACTGCCCCATTCATCCTTCTCTGGTTTCTAGAAAAGGAAAACATTTACACTTCAAGTTATTTTTTGCAGTATATTAGATTTTAGTGCTAATTTAGAAGTCAAAATGGCTGCGCCGTCTCTTTTGTTAGCATTAGCCATTACCTTGACATCCTGGAGGAAGATGCGGCCTCCTCTTTTGTTCTGGAAGGACAGCAGCTTGTCGGCGTGCTCACGCTCCTCCTCACTGTTCTCCTTGAAGAAGTGGGAGAAGCCCGGCAGGGCCACGTCGTCACGGCAGAAGTAATAAGCCTGTTGAACAAGCAAGTAAACCATCATTAAAACGACTCGCGCCCCATCATTATCTGGCGAAAAACAGCCCCGTGAGTAATGGCGTAGTTCCGCAACAACAACTGCAACCTCACCGTGACACAGCATTTTATTCTGCCCTCAACTATTCTGCGACTAGTTAAGGGCAGAATAACGACACAAAGGTTGTGTTAATAACATATTGTATTCATTTGTCTTACCATAGAGGTGTAGGTGTAGGAGGCAAACAGCTCCATGTTGACCATCCTGTTAATGGCGGCCTCGCAGTCGCGGTGGTAGTTCTGACGCACTTGGGACTCCATCTTGGCTGGCGTTTCTTTGTGCTTTTTTTTAACAAAAAAACGTAGAAAAATAAAGCTTTACGTCGACTTCTTCAGTAGTGTTCAAGTAGAAACAGGTTGAAATAGCGCTGGAATGTAGTCTGCTAGGTTCAAGCTCCGAAGGGCAAAAAAAGAAGTTCCGTTCAAACACTGTTGAAGCAAGAACTCCTTGAGGCTTTGTTCCCCGTTCTGTGATGGAGTCTGCGCTCCTCTGTATTTATACAGTTTGGGCAGACCTCGTCACCGACGTCAACGTCACTGTGCAGGTTTCCGCCAATCAGCAATCAAGGATGAGGTAAGAAGCATCAGGGTGTTTCTTTTATGAAACACAGCAGGATGTAACACAACACAGCGAAACGATCAAATTTCATTCTCTCCTTTATTGATTCACGGAATGTTGAACCATGTTTCTGTTTAACATGGTGTCACCTGCGATGACGACGTGTTTTCTCAGATTTACATGAAAAAATAAGCTAAATAAGCAATTTATCCAAATTGTTAATGTGAACTATGTATTGATTATGTAACATATTTTGCTTAAACATAAAAATTAACACATTTGTTCTGAGTCTAAGTAAATCAATGATAATTCTTAAAATATGTTGCTGTGTACTCTGAGCTATCTCGTATGAAACTCGCTGAGGCCTTGCAGCCACAAATTGAGGGTTTGTCTTGCAGCTGGCTGCACCAAACCACTGATGCGCAAGGGCAGCCAATGCAAGTTTTAAGTATAGCACAATCCATCAACAAGACAATAAGTGTATGATAAAGTTTGAAATACAGACCATAATTAGTAATGTTCCAGTTAATATTAATCACAGCCCAAACTGAACAAATGGGTTTTTATACTTGGTTTAAAATATCTAAGCTGTTTTATTTGTACAGTTTTCTAGAAGTTGTTCCAGATCAGTAGAGAATAAAACCTGAATGCTGCGTATTTGGTTCTGGGGATGCAGAGCAGACTAGAACCAGAAGACCTGAGTGGTCTAGATGGATCGCAAAAACTAGCATTTAAAAGGGCCACACACTTTTGAGATCCACTTTAATTTGACCTTTACTGAAACACAGCAGCTAATTTTATGACTGCACAAAGCCAACAAACTGAACTTTTACTTCCTAAAACACCACATGACTTCTAAAACCGCTGACGAGGCACTGTGATACAACCAGTGTGACTTTCAGGGCTTTACTCAATAGCAGAGCAATGTTGCGAGACATTACAAAGCGTAAAAAGGCCTCAGACATCATGTCATTGCAGAAAACATTAAACCCAGGAATAATCTGTTGAAATTTGAATGAATATAGATGCTGACTTTCTCCTAGTAAGAGTTTTGCTGCAGAAGAACTCCCAGGGTTGCATTTTGTCAGCGTACTTTAACTTCAAATCTGACATCCAAACCTTTCTAACTCTTAATTATGCATCACTTTGTGCTGGTTTATCATTTAAAATCTCAATGGACTAGAGTAAAGTTTGTGGTAAAAAGTAACAAACTACTTACTATCGAAAAATTAATTTCTTGTTCAAGGTAAAGTACACAGATAGATTAGATTTAAATTGAATAACATTTATTTATCTTTGATTAAAGCGCAAATTAATGAAATTCAAGGTCACACGTTGAAAAGTTGTCTATGAAAATATGAATGCACAGTAAACGACTGAACCTGTCGCTCAAGTTAAAGGGTAATTACACAAATGCTGAGTGTTCCATCCTTCTGAGAAAACTACTGTCGCGATTTCAGCTGAGTTATTTATGCTTGACAACCTTACAGCTAAGGTCGTCAAGCGTAAATAACTCAGCTGAACTACTATCTCCTCGAACTTTTATCAACCCTTATGTTTCAGGTATCATTAGGTGATAAATATCTGGTTTCCAAGTTGCCTCTTCACCTTTAAACTCTTTAGTTTCAGGCCTGCATGGAGAACCGTGAGTCAGCAAAAGAAAAGAAGACAGAAAGTATTCGGTTACAACTCCTACAGAATAAAGCATCATGAAAAACTGCAAACAGTCCTAGAAATTAGGTCTTCTCTTCATATTAAGTGCTTATACCACATTTTTACTTGGATGCATTAAATTTAGAAAATGTAACATCTGTTCAATTTGGTTTATGTTTCCTGACACATTTTGTAATCTTATGTAACGCTTATGAATTTGAAAATATGTGAGACAAACAAAGTGGAAAAAATCCCCACGAGATAAGAGGAAGCAACTAATTACATTCTTGGCAGTGATCGATGCTAAATATGTTAAAAGCCTGTTCCTTAAGCTGTTGACGTCTTTATTTAGAAACAAAAAGCAGCTGTGGTCTAAGTGTTCTGGAAGGAAAACCTTAACACAGGAATCTTAGTCTTTACAGAGTAAGTGGGAAGCATTGTTTTAAACTGTGTTTTATACCATTCATCTACCAGAGACCGAACATTGAAATGAGCCTGTAGGACTGAATCTGCTGTATTTACACAACAGACAAAAGAGTTTATGTTTATTTATGGTTATTGTCTCTTTAAATAAACAGAGAAATGAAGCAGAACTAGATATGAATTTAACGAAGAACAATAAAATAAAAAGTCCAGGAACATATTTCGGATTCACAATGCACAATTTATTGTGTGCAAAACTTTAGCTAAACCCACACAGTGACTCTGCATTTCTGCCAACGCCTTTCCATCTCTTTTTCTATCACATGACTCTATTAGTCATCTTTTTCTCAGAAGTAGGAGGTGATTCAATGCTAAAAAAGTGCCATGTCATTGTTGTGACTCAGCATTCCTCGGGTTTCTCAGTTGCGCTTCCTGCTGCTTTGTTCCTCTTGGGGTCAGACAGCGGTGGGAGGAGACAGGTCTTGTGACCACAGAGGTGTTTACGTCAGCAGGCTGCTGGCTGGAACCAGTTTGGGAGAAAACTAAAAGGGAAGCAAAACTGGTTTCTGAAAATGAGATGCTAGGAGCAAATCCTTTTTGGTTCATGTTGTCTAATTATGTGCCACCTGCCTCTCTGTCCACAGTTTCACTATGGGCTGCCACAGACTGAGTGGTTTTCTGAAACAAAAATGCCAGCATAAATAGACCTTATTTATGAAGGAGACCGTGTACGGAGAACACCGACCACCCATGATTTTTAATATCACAAGTGATATCCAATGATTCTAAACCCATCAAAACAAAGTTAATGGATAAAGCAGGCTAATATTAAGCTAGCTTTGAGCTAGCTTAAAGTTAGCCAAGACACTGGCAGTCCTGTTAGCTAACATTAAGCTAATATTTGCCCTCCAAAAGGCAATATAAAACACAGCAACCATTATGAATATTTATGGCATGTGCTTAAAAAGTCAAATCTGTCAGGAATCCGACTTGTTTAAATTCCACCAATTTAAATCCGATTCAGAGAGGCTACATGTCCCGTCCAAAGAGCTCTTTATTCAGGAAATGTTTTCATGCTAGAAAGCTAATTTAGTATCAGATTTTATGTGGATGTTAAAACATAAAACTTCTCCATGACATCTTTTGACCACAATGTAAAATATTAGCACCACGTCTACCCAGATGATGCTAAAATCCAACTACTTGTTCTATGCTTGGCTTTGTCCAGGGGGTCTGAACCCTTGGCTATGTAGAAATATTTTTTTGCTGAAGGAGTGGACCCCGTTGAAGTTTTAAATTTTTTATTTTACCACCGTTTGAGGTATTACGCCAGTTTGACACTATGAAGCTTACCGAAAATTGCCTGCGCTGTGAACAACGGTCCCCCACTACGGAGAGAGAAGTACTAATCCGAGTGAGGCGGCTCATTCAAAATTTGGAAGTGTGACCAACATGGACTGAACAACTTCATTTATTAATTTCCTCTGCCGCCATTGCTAAAACCTTTTAAATGGCACAGAAAATCGACGTAGTCGTTCACAACTTCTCCTTCTGTTTGCCGATTGACCCGGTCAGAAATTGTACCAGAGAAATTCCCATCAGAGGGAAGAAGCCTAGACGGAGCAGTGAAGAGAGATGAGAGTGGAAAGAAACGGTTAGGATGGCGTATTAGCAAGAATACAAAGATTTCTAGGTAAATATAAACTAGCAATGAAATTGATTCTCAATTCGTAAACTCAAAGCAACAAATCTAAAAGTGAAATCTGGTAAGTAAGCACACAGAAATGCACTTAGGATCATTCATAAAAGCACCAAGTCACACAACAAATTCCATGCTTTGTGCAATTCTCCTTTAATTTACGGCTGACAACAGAAACTCACCTGCTGAGTCTGTGGTAACAAAAACTGTAAAATACATTTCATTTCACAATTTCAACATAGAATTTCACATCTTCAAGAGAATGTTTACACTGCATAGTGAACCTTTGGTCTCCGTTACAGTTTTATGGTTCAGTAATAAAGATGTACAAGTAAAAACTACAGTCATTTTAACTGAGTCAGCTTTTTCTTTCTTTTTTGCTAAGTCACTGACAGTCCTGTTTATACCTGGTCACAGATGCAGGCACGGTTCCACAAAGATGTGACTGTTCTTAACACTGAGCCTTCTGGGAAGACTAAGCTCAGTCACTCTAAGCAGTTAACACTACAAGTCATTCTGAACCCCATGATGATGATGTCTGGTGGGCCAGTAAGGCAGTTGGGCAAGACGTTTTAGACGGATCAAAACTGCATATATAGGACCTTGTAAAGGTATTGATGCTTCTTGAATCTTACATTTTGTTACGTTATAAACAGCAGACTTCAGTTTATTTCATTGGGTTTTTACATGACAGGCAGATATGATGGTAGTGGGCCCTTTTGAAGTGAACAAGAGGATGTCGTAAAAATCTAAGAAATCTCTAGCAAAGTTGGTATTCGGATCCTTCACTCTGACACCCCCAAATAAAATTAAGTGCAATAAAATCCTTCCAGAGGTCACCTAATCCAAGTGTACAAACGTGACTTTGATGATGTGTCATTTGTGTTGGTTTGTCAAAAAAAAAAACAAAAGGAAAAAGGAAATCTAGATAAAATACCCATAAAGTCGTATTTAAACTAGTGCTGCACCTGTTGCAGTTTCCCATCACCAATTCTTAAAAAGGTTCAACAGCCAATATCAATTTTTCAAATTTGAAATTAGGGATGCACGGATATGGACATTTGTGTTGATATTGATGTCCAACATTAATATTGCTATTGTGGCTGATATTTTCTTATATGACTAATATTTCTCCAATAACATTTCTCAACTGAAGAGACCAGAAACAGATGTGAACAAGATGAAAGTAAATATTTGTTGTTCATCTCGGCCCAGTTTTATTAAACAGACCGATCCAGTGGCCTATTTTCTGTCATGTTTTTAAAAAATTACTAATATCGGCTGATACCGAGGTTAGTGCCCACTAACCCGCCCACTAACCCAAATGTGGGTTAGGGGGCCCCACGGGGCTTCTAAAGTGTCAGACTTTAAGAGAGATTTTTAATGGCTTTATCCAATATGTGTTTAACACTGATAAATCCAGAGAAAATGAAATGATTTTAACGCAAAATATAACATCATGTCAGTACCGTTCAGTTTCAATTGCACATCTTACTTTAACAGTATGAAGAATTACGGCTCTGGTCACGTCAATCACAGTGGAAAAAAAAAACCCATGTGTGAGTTATAATAAAAAAAAAAAAGGTCCTCATATATTTGATATATTCGGACAGAATGTAAAAAGTGAGTAAATCATCTTGATTATTGCTGTTAATAATTAACCTGATTCCTGCTCCTGCCAGAACTAAAAACCAAACGTCCTTCTGTTCTCGCTGCTGCTGGACGCTGCGTTCAGCGTCTCACGCGGTCGGAATCCACACGCTTTTCCACTGCACCGCGTTTCTCCACAGGTCTTCCAGCAGGGTCGGGTCAGGTTGAGCCCAGTCCGGGTCCGCGCCGCGCCCCTCCCCGCCCTGTTGCCAGGACAGCCTGAGGGTCTTCAGCGGGCTGGTGCAGGTATGCTGCAGGTACTGACAGCCCTGAAACAACAACAGACAGGACAGAGACATGATCAGATAATAGGGATTATATTATATTTATCGACGGTAGCGTGGTGTCCTCACCTGGGCACTGCCCCAGTACCAGATGGCCTTGATGACGCTGTGATTAGCCAGCGCCACGGTGAGCTGGTCTCGATTTCCCGTGATGATGTTCACCAGACCTGCAGGCAGGTCAGAGGACTGGAGCACCTGGTGAGGACCAAAACAGGCTTGAAAGATACAAATCTGAATGGAGGTCAGATCAGGAGACTGTCTTAAAATGAGATTTTGAAGGTTATAAACCAGGGAGGCACTGCTGGAAACTCTAAAATCCTTCTTAGAGATTTAGAGATAACAGGGGACCACACAAAAACACGCCACAAATTACAAATCTCCCCTTAAGTTCTACCAAATAACGGATGTTACCACACTTGCAATTAAGTACTGGCAAATATCCATGTCATTTTCACAGATGTTGTCAGCAGCTGCTGAAAGTAACTAAAAGAAGCTACTTTTACTGTAACTGTTACTTTCCAAATCAAGTCATCAGTAATCTAAGTTTCTTTTTCAAGGAGTAATGAGTAATCCGATTAAAGTTACTTTTCAAAGTAACTATGCCATCACTGATGATGAGGTGGTTATTCGGTCGTACCGAAATTATGTTATTCGCAAAACTGCAACAGAAAAACTTTTTTCGCATCAAATGAGTCATATGGTCAACAAGCGGATGGTGCCAATGGCGAAAACCACAAAAAAAGGAAAGTTGGCAGGAAGTACTTTGAGGATGATTCTTAAAGACCGATTATGCAAACAAAAGTGTTCACTTGTGATTCTAACTGCATTTCATATTTAATGGAAACACGGCAATTGCAAAATTGTGCTTTTTTCTAATTTACTGACCAAGTTTTGCGCAAATTTGTAATCGGCTAGTGGCTAACTGTCAGACTTTTGTCGGGACAGATAAAAGTCTATCAAGACAAAGGTTAGAGAATAATATTGGTTCGACATAAACATCAGTCCATCGCCGATTCTCCAAATTCGAGGAAATTGGAGCTGATTGATAAATACTTTTTGGAGTCTCTGTATCTGTTGCATCAGCGCTGGACTTCTCTTTTACCTGAACAAAAGCCAATGCGCAGAGTGGAAACCTCTGGCTGGGCACCATGATCACCGCGTTGCCTGTAGCGATGGCTGCCCCGAGAACAGTTACCAGGGAGAGGAGGGGCATGTCGTCAGGTAAGACGATCCCGACGACCCCCAGCGGTTCGGGGAAGGAGAGTGCGGCGCCAGACTGGGTCATGGGCTGAGGAAGAGGAGGAGACAGTGAACGCTGATCCCGCTGATGCGCGGCGCTGCAGAGATGCTATGGGTCTCACCGGGGAGCCGCCTTGTACTTTGTCGCAGTACGCCGCCCAGACGTTGAGCCGGCCGACGCTGAGCTCCACCTCTCTGTCGGCTTCCTCGGCCGGAACCCCCAGCTGGGCGCCGACTGACGCGCAAACCTCCTTCTTTCTGGATTCCAAACATTTAGCCAGAGAGTAGAGCGACTGAGCGCGTGCAGACGGACTCTTCTTCATCCAGCTGATGGAGGGAAGGAGTGTTAGAATAATTCTTACTGGAGTTTGACGTTACCAAATGGGTCTGTGGAAATTAATATGCTTAACCCAGCAGTTTTAGCTTCACCTGGTTCAAATTATGAAAAATAAATCTCAAATCAAGCATCTTTTTCTGACCGGTTAATAATTGTTCATACAAAAATAACTCAGCAGGTCAGTCCTACACTGTAATCACGTCAAGTTAAGCAGAAGAAGCTGAGCTTTTCACATCTAGAGGCATTTTGCTTTACATGCAGGTGCATCTTTTGCTGCAAATAATCTATTGTTCACTAAATGAATGCTTTGTTGTTGTTTATAAGGCAATAAAATGTTTGTTTTCCTATTTAAACAAGGAACTGAATCAGTTATTTCCATTTTTCGTGGATTTTAAATTTTGTACTAAACAAGCTTTTGTAGATAAATGATAAACCTGCAGAAAGTGCCAAGTTTCTTTATCCAATAAATTGTTGGAACAATCGATTAATCGTCGGAATAATTGATTGATTGTTAAAATACTCGATTGCTAAACTAATTGCTGGCTGCAGCTCTACTTCACTATTCACACCACTTTGTGTTGTCCCATCATATTGTGATCACCAACTCTAAGGTTTACAGAGTTTTGCCAGCAGCTGTTCATGATCTGAGACAATGTGTTTATTACAGATCGTTTCATCACTCTCTGTTGATGATTAATCCCTGGACTTTGTTCAGACGCCGTCTGACTCAGCAGGAAGAGCCTTATCTCGATCACATTGAAGTATGAGGGAATAACAAGACCACGGGAAAATAATAAAACACGTTTTCTTCTGAGTCTAAACTTGAAGAGCTGCACTTAATGATTGCTCGTTACTGTATGTGCGGACATGTTTCAGCGATGGTCAACTCATGTGATGCAAATGATAGAACATGGTTACACTCGTGTTTATTTTTAACTTTCTTCCTGTTGGCTGCATTTTTACACAACTGGAAAGGGACAAAGTCAAGTTTCTGAATGTTTTTTCCTTTCCATCTTTACTAGCTGCATAAACAGCTGTGCCTGGTGATTGACTGTGCAGCCTTACAGATGCAGGTTTATGAAAATATTTTTAAATTAAAGGAGGTTTCAGGCTTGTCCTATTATTTAAATTGTTTTGATGTATTTTTCTCCTCTTTCTTCCTTTGTCTTTTTCTTATATTCCTGTCTTTTGTTTATTTTTTCCTTTCCTTCTTTCTTGTAACCAGCTGCATAGAAACCCGTCTCGTCCTTAGTGGGAACACGTTTCTTTTGATTGTGCTGTTTGTTTTTATTTGTGAATATGTTCATGTGCTCAAAGCTCTCACCCAGGCTGAACTTTGACTGCAGCCTCCACGGCGTTCCGGACGTCTTTGCGGCCTCCATCGGGACAAAAGGCCAGCACGCTCTCCCCCCCTGGTGCCTGAACAGCCACACTGCAGCCTGACACCGATTTACATGCTTTACCTCCGACAAACTGAGGGAAGGACTGAGGGATGCTATCACAGAGAGAGAAACATTTATCTCTGTACTAGCTACTCTTTAGTCTATTGTTTAATCTGAACCTTGGGGAAAATTCAAACTTGCCTGGCATTGCCTGGGCTATCAGGAATGATAACCTGGGCAGCTTCCGTTCCAAACTTTGAGTAATCCAAAGAAACGGGAGATGGGCGAGGAAGAGGAGAAGAAAAGGAAGGACGCAGGAACTGGTACAGACCCTGGAGGAGAGATAACAATGCTGAGGACTGGACCAGTCAAAGACCTTTAAATAGCTTTATCTGCCGTTTCCAATTCTGGTTGATACCGATTTTTCTGTCTGAAAAGTTGCTAAAGCCACTTAAAACAAAAAATCTGTGGCAAAACTTTAAAATGAGTCTTCCCAGATGCTCTCTGTGCAGTTTGACTGAGCCTGAGCTCAGAGAGGATTCTACAAAGCAATAAACGATTCAAGGGGACTGAATACTGTCTCTCACTTTGTGGTTACATAATTATTTGTGTTGCATTGTCACATAAAGTCCCAACAACATCTTGACGTTCATGGTGGGAAAGTGACAACATGCAAAAAAGGCTGAGGGGAAAATATCCTGTAGCTCTGGTTCCTGAAACACTGGAAAGCTGAATGGACAGGTTAGCATTTTGTATCAATCTGATGGTTAAATAAAGACAGTAAACATCTTTGTGTTTGAGCTCATATGTCTGTCAGTCAGCAGCAAAACGGGGTTCAAAATGAAAAGATTGTTTTTGTTTTTATTGTGTTTTACTGCAGTCGGCTGTGCGGCTTCACTGTCAAACTGTTGCCATGGTAAGAAAAGACCCAAACTCACCTCCTGTCCTCCGTCTGTGCTGTTTCCGCTGTCTTTGTGACCAGAACCGGGAAAACAGGGATCTGAGACGGAGCTGGAGTTCACCCACACCGTGCCCACAGACAGACTGGAGGGAAACAGCCACAGGAAGTGGGTCAAAAATGAACTGGAGTTTCAGAATCTTTGGGTTTCTAAAGGAATTCTGGAATATTTGGACTGATACAAGACGGTAAACGTGACTACGCGTTATTTGATAAGTCAATCGTGGACATGAAGTAAGGCTGAGGCTGCGGCTTAATAGAAGTAAGAAGTGCTGCCACCTGCAGGTGGGAGTTGGCATACTTCAATCCAGAGATTTTTAAAATTGTTTTCCTAGAAAATATGCAATAAGGTAACAATTATGCATTAGCGTGAAAAAATTCTGGGGTCCGATGATTTCGTGTCAATTTCCTCGATTGAGAAATTGCTAAAAAGTGGAGGAACTAACTTAACAGTTCTAAAAAGGTTAACAGATATTAAAGGGGCAGTGTTATGCCTTTTCCAGGCACATAGTGCCATTTTATAGCATAATAAAGTAACTACATTACCTGCAGCTCCTATAAAAATGTGGTAAATGTGGTAACTTAAAATGAATTTTACATCATAAGTTAAGACCTTGAAATTGGGCCTGTCTCTTTCAGAACTCCTGCTCTTTCAGAAGCTCCGCCTTCAGCAAGTCATCACAACATGGCTCCTCTATTAACTCTTTAATGTTTTATTTAATTAATGTTGCACTGAAAAGTAGCCCATATAACGAGCTCAGCAGATGTGCAGTTCCTCCAGGTGTTTGCTAATTGCTGCTGGCTAGTCTGAAGGAGCCGAGCAGAGCTCCTCCATCAGGCAGAAGCTTGGAAACTGCAACTCTGAGAAGGAGCATCGTCTTCGAAGACGGAGCCGGCTCCACCCAAGTATTTTTGCGCAGCTGAATGGTTGCCATAGAGATTACAAGATTTCTCAAACATGCATGAAAGAATCAAGCCAACATTCCACGTATGTTTTCGGTGAGGGAATAACATGACAACATGATGTAAAGCTCAAAAAAAGCCATCCTTGCATCATTTTGCCACTTTGAGATGTGATGATGCTTTTGGTAGCATAACAAAAACATGTAGAGTAATGTGAACCTCTTAGCGGTCTCCAGAGCCAGGGTGAGGTCTTCAGTCCAAACGGAGGCTGCATGGCCATGAGGGCTGTGGTTCCCTGTGTGGAAACAGAGCGACAACAATGATGGTGCCGAACACACGGGGTCAAATTCTATTTAAATGTGTGATTGATTCAATGAATAACAGTAAAATCTGTTATGTTTCAGCAACAGATGCCATTTCCCAAATTTTAAAAAAGCTTCCGTAAAAAGGGGAGTTTGACAGAATGGCTAATTTTCCAAAGTGTTGTTTGTTTACCCAGCAGCACAGCTTCTGTGTTGCTCCTGAACGTCAGCAGAGGCAGCAGAGGTCCAGGAGGGGGTGCGACCACATACGGAGAGGAGGGGGCCGCGCCGCAGAGCACCGTGGGCGGGTACCGGGCCCCGGGACTGGCACTGCAGGGCTGGACCAGCTGAGGACAAAACGGGAAAACTTTTTAACCCCATCCTGATTCTATCACTTGACATACAGAACTCATGTTTAGTCCCTCTTAGAGCTAAATCCAACTGCAGCAATCTTGAAAATCGCTATTAAGAGAAGCTCTTGATCCAATCTGACTGAGCTCGACCTATTCTACAGAGAAAACATGGCTGAACGCTTGAGTACCGACAAGCAAGCTGTTAGCAGATAAAGGTTGTTCTACAGAAACACTGACAGACTTTTGTGTAAGTAAAAAAATACTTTAAAACTGCCAAAAAAAAACAAAAAACAAAACCCAGTGGTTTTGACCCAAAAAGCAAAAAAATTTTATATGAATACGTTTGGAAGGCGGTGCAAGTGTCAGTTTGTTCCATCACATTTTTGCATAGCATTGAAATCTCATGACAAAAGTTCCAAAAATCATAAAGTGCAACTAAAGAACAAAACTAACTAAAAAAACAAGCTGTGCCAAATCTAGAAACTATTTTTCTGTGGGATTTTAAAGTGCAACTAATCCTCGAATCAACGTTTTTTTGCAGCTCTTAATGGTGCCATCTTGGTTTCTGAGCATTTGTAACTAACCGTCGCCCCCTGCTGCAGAGCCTCCTGTACTGCGGCGTCCACCAGGACCCGATCCGCGTCGCTGCTCAGAGGCACACTCTTCATGTTCGGCATGCGCAGTTTGAGCCGGGCCACAACGCTGTCCGACACACTCTCTTGAACACACAGCACCCAGTGGACCTGAAGGCACAGAGAAAAGTTTAGAACTCAACACTTTGGTGGATTTACAGGAAACGAGCTGCAGCTGCTTCTTCTCCCACCTCTTTCTTCTTCTTGAAAGCAATCTGTATGACTTCATCCACGGCGCTGTCGATGTCAGCCGACTCAAAGATGATAAAGGGGCAGGTAGAGCCAACGCACAAGGAGACGGACACAGGGACGCCCATCCCCGCTGAGGCCTTGCACAGAGCCGCCCCGTCCTGAGAGGGAGCAGGGTGAAAGGTCAGATGTCAAAATAATTCAACAAACGGATGCTAATTCGACCATCAGACATGTAACACACCTGCTTGTTGCCACAGTAAGCGATCAGTCTCACGTCGGGATTCCGGGACACTCTGGCGCCCAATGTGACGTCACTTCCTGTTAGGATGTTAAGAGTCCCGGCAGGAAGCCCTGCTCCGGTAAAAAGCTGCGCCAAGAGGAGCGCTGGAGGGGCGGCGCTCCGACCGGGAACAACAACCACAGCGTTACCTGGAACAAACAGGGGGCACTGGTACAACAACCTGCACAGAGTTCACACTCCTTTGACCTCCTTACATTGTGTAAAAATGTCCTGAACACAAATTTCAATGTTTTATTCGAAATGTATGGGGAAAGACCAACGCAAAGTATTACATTCCAGATTTTTTTTTAATGCTTAAAAATAAAAACTGGGAACAAAATCCCATATTTAAGGTCGACTGACTTCTTAAAATGAATTTAAGACATTTCAAGGCCTTAATCTTCAAGATACAAGATTATAAGACTTTTTAAAATATTATGAATAGATATTAAGACCTACATCTACACACTAATGTGTAAACTTTGTCAAGCCAACCGCTGACAAAAATGGAAATTACAAATGCAAAAAAAAACAAACAGCTAGCAATAATAAGTTAGCAGCTAGCTATTGGTAGCCTCATCCACCTCCTGCCATAGAATATGAATTTAAGACTTGTGGTTAAGTTCAAGGGGTATTAAAGCTTTTCACGGCACATTGAAAACATCTTAGTCCTCGTCCACAAGTAACTGTACATCTGGGAAAACAAATGCATTTTATGCAATTTTTTTTTCTCTCTCATCCACACAAAAACTGTCACGTTACAGTCTGTGACAAGTAATTTACCACCATATCCACACACTGATGACTCAAAATCGACATTTTCTTTTTTTTTTTTTACTTTATATTATAATACACTATTTAAAATGAGCTCAACATAGAGACAAATGAAGCTTTTGGCGCCATGTTCAATTGCTAACAGGAAGTTGCGGCTGTTTTGAAGCAATCTGACTGGCTGATGTAGGTCTTAGCTTTGTGCTGCACTGCCCCCTATGGGTTTAGCATGATATTTTTTTAAACGATGTTGTGGAGATATTTGTTTTCATGAAAAAAAAAAACATGGCAAAAAAAAAAGTCTGAATGTTTGCGACTATTTTGAAGGTTTAGATGTCAAATCTGAGGCCCAGATGTGTGTGTTTTACCCATGGCCAGCGCCGGCAGGACTTTGAGCATGAGGGAATGGAGAGAGCAGTCATCAGAAGAGACGATTACAACCACACCTGGAAGACAAAACAATACAATTAATTTGAAAACCTTGAAAAAATAAAATAAAACAGCGTCGCTGATCTCTCACCGACGGGCGTCCAGCCGGGTATGAGCGTGTCTCTTAGCTGAGCCCAGCCACTGTAGTACTGCAGCATCCTGACCAGAGCACTGGGCGAGCAGGACGCCTCACACAGCGCACACAGCTCCGACACACACTGACCGTACAGCTCGAGGACGCCCATCAACCTGTTCGGGGCAGACTTGAAGGTTAGCGGCTCAAACAAAGCCCGGCAGAGCGGTCTGGGTTCAGTGTGGGCGAGTCCCACCTCAGCAGGGCCTTGGCTCTCTGGGAGCAGCTCAGGCTGCTCCAGGACTTCCAGCCGGCGGTGGCAGAAGAAGCACACTGGGAGATGTCAGCATCCTCGGCCCACGCCGTGCTGCACACTGCGGCGCCTGGGGAGACGGGATGACACATGAAATGATATTTCCGATCAAACGTCGTCAGCTGACACGGACGAAGCCGTCACCTTTGGAATCGGTCAGGGAGAGGCTCTGTCTGTCTGCTGGCAGGATGAACTTCCCATCTATGAAGAAGCCCAGAGAACGGGAGTGATGGTCCAGCCAGGCCTGGCGGAGGAGAGGAACAGAAATGAATCCTTAAAACAATATGAATAATATGTTAGCTTTACATATTTGCTAGAAACTGTCACTATGCCGTTAGCCTATAACATGAGACAAATGATATGTCGAATTTTTTTTTAAAGAAGTTCACCTGCCTCCATTTGCAGAAATATATCTTTCAGTCAGAAATAACCAATCAGAGCCACGGGGCGGGGTCTTACTGTCAATCACTCATTGATGCTAAGGCTAGTTAGCATCAATGAGTGCTAACTAGCCTCATTGATGCTAGCAGTTTCTATGCAACTGTAAGTTGTTTCTTCACTATCAGCATGTCGGGCAGTACATACACAAGCATGATTTAATATTGTGGGATTTTTTTCTCCAAAAAGTTTAATTTCTTTAAAACAAAAAAATGTCAGTTGGAGATTAGTCAGATTTTTTTTATGGCTTTTTACTCATCTTTGCTAATGATACCAACAAATCTGCCTCACACTACATTCTTTCAGCATGTTAAAAGAAGTAAGAATGACTCGAACTGAGGCTCTCGGTTTATTGGTGACCAGGAGGCCTCCTCTGTTTGACAGGGACTGGTCAGGCTGGATGGACCGTGGCAATTATTGACAGACATCAAAGTCCAGAGGTCAACCTTGATGTGCACCTTTTTTTTGTAGTTTTGTGTTCTTTCTGCTTAATACACAGCTGAAAACACCCCAACATTAACTAAATGTTAACCCACAATCCACAAACTGCACAACAAAAGAGAGAAACATAATAAAAGTGGATTTGACCAGCTTCCCTGCTGAAGGCTAAGCCTTCCCACAGCATGATGCTGCCACCACCTCATATCATTGTGTGGTCAGGATGATCTTCAGTTTCAGTGTTTGAACATAGGCCAGAAAGCAACAACAATAACCATGCACAATTTTCCTTCCACTTCACAATAATGCACAACTTTAGCATAAATACCCTTACAAAGCACTCTGAAGTGCTGAAAACAAAGATAAGCAAGTTGCACATTTCATCAAACTAAATGTTTTTTACAAAACAGAAATATTCAAATATGTAATAGTAGCTTTTCTAAAACATTATTTAGATAAAATATTCTCTTTAAACCTGATTAAAAGAAGTGACTATAGTTTGTTTCTGTTTTCTAGGCTATTTTTAAGGCTCCAAGAGGACATAAGAATTAAAATTACGTAGATATTTCGTAGCACCTTCATTTGACGTTGTTCCTGATGGAAATCACATGTTTGCCTTGTGAATTACAGTCAGCTAACAGTTAATGAACTTCACATGGATCAAACAGGGCTGCACTGGACCTGCTCCACTGCTGTATATACACGTCTATGCGGCCACAAATAGGCTTTTTAATGCAACCGCAGCGAATTCATTACGTTAGCCGCAGTAAATTAGACTGGAAAACTCACCTGAGCAGTGGCTGTGCTAGTCGCTGCAGCTGGTCCCTGCTCCATGCTTTGAAAAATGTCGTACACCGTCGGGTTGGTGCTATCGGCCATAATAGTTAGAACTCGGTATAAAAGGGAAATCACTCCGTCTCCGTTTGGGGTTTAATTATAGTCCAAGAATTGGAGACTATAAGACAAGACCACCGACCCTATTACTCTACATCCACCGCGAGAGGGTTCACTCCTACCTATTTCCGGTGTTCATGTTCCACCACTAAAATGTGTTCGGTAGCATGAAGTAGTCACATCATTGCGCTTATATGTAGAGTTTTATGCTCACGGTATATTTAAGGGCATTTAGGAAATTGACTCAAAAAATAACTTAGCCACGATAATTGACCAAAAAATGAATTAGAGGTAATGATTAAAAAAAGAAGAAAAAAACAAATTCTTGTTAAAAAAAAAAACAACATATATTTTGACTCCATTTCAAATACTTTTTTGAGCAACGCTGGCAGTGATAAAATAATCAGCGCACTGATATTGAAAAGGGTATTTCATTCATACAGTCGACCAATTAATCTAATTAACATCAAACTTAAATTTACACTAATGGAAGTTGAATTGATAAAATTAATTATCTCAAAGTAATTTATCATCTGATTGACAGAAAAAAATAATTTTGTGGGGGAAATCAGTCAACAATAATATCAGTAAATTCACATGTAATTATAATTATTTTATTTTATTTGCTTGCTTTAAAGAAAGAGAATGACAATTTTATAAAACCAATGCAAAGCAATTGCATGTATTTAAAACGGCATAGTATGTTACTTATAAAGTTTTGAAAATACCTTAGTGGTAATTTCTTGAGTTATTTAAAGAGACAGGTCTTCTCCTGTGGGAGTTCATTAAGTGCACCCTCGCTATAAAGGAGAAGCCGTAAAATATTGTGTAAAGGCTCAACTTGTGGGGGAGACGCATTTCAACGTGACACCTATGTCGTGGTCAGCCTTCGCGAGATGCAAAACAACAGTATTAACACTTTATGACATACATAATTATTATTTTTTAAAAAAAACTTCTAATCCATTCATATTTCGTTATAAAATATTAAAACATCAAAACGTCTTTTTAACTTAATTGGTGTGGCATCATCTGTCGGAGCTATTTTGTCAACGTACCGAACTTGCTCCGCACTCAAGGAAGTGCGGGGAAATTTGTGCGCTTCTTCCAGCCGAGTTGGTCCATATTATGCTTTGGTGGCGTTTCTCTTTTGCAGCTTATGTGGAAGCTTGAATATTTTCCCCCAACGTAAAGGATAAGATACTTCCATAGCTGAAGATATGCCACGGAGAAAGGTGAGAGAAGACGTTAGAGGCTGTAGCAGTGCAGTATAACGTCATGGCTAATGTTAGCCGTGGAAATGAAACTGAGGCTGGAAAACGAATGCCGCTGAGGCGCTTGAATGTTTTTATTCAATGTGTTAGTAATAAACTGCGCATGTTTTTAATAACTCACTCCATCAAGAGTTAGGTTTGTGCTAGAGCTAAAAGCTAAGCTAGCTCACGTTTACAGCGTAGTTGCAAGAAATTATTGCTGTTTCTTAAACGTCTTATTGCTCTTTCATTACTAGTTTAGGTTGGCTCTTCCTCCAACTTGCCGTGTTTATGGACAGACCGAAGTTTAACGGCTTGTAACGGTCACTAGCAAACGGATGAGGACGGGTTGTTTTTTGGTTTCCACAGGATAGAACGCTGTACACCAAAACAACGCTCCGATTGGACGGAGTTTGAACTACGGCTGCGTTAATTGGTTGGACTTGCGCAAGTCCCGCCTCAACTTTAGCTTAATTGGTGGAATGCAAATAGGATGCACGGCCCTCTTGTTGTGAAGTTGTCAAATATGCGGCCATGCTGCCAAAAGCAGTTACTCATATTTATGTCTGGAGCAAACGGTTCAACCAGGATGTCGCGTCTTGGAAAAAATGTTTGGAGGATAAAACAAACGCACGAGAGCAGCTTTATTTCTCTACTACAAATGCGAATGTTTACTGTTGTTTGTACGTCCGCTGATGTCAGTGTATCCTTACAGTTGTAGTGTATAATTTATTTACTTTTGATATATAATCGATATAATAGCCTCCATAGTTCTGTGAGGTGTATTTTTAACTGTTGTAGTTTTATTTCTCTGTGCCACCTTATTCGCTACATACATTAATGTATGTAGCGATGGCAGAGGCGGCCCAATCTTGGATGAGGCCCCAGGCAGTTTTAATGCTAGAATTGGAGGGGGGCAATTCTAGCTAAGCCTATCACAGTTACTGTGAGCATATCTTGGTTCGCAAGTAACGATGAGGGACAAAAAACTTTGACTTATTGATCTATTCATAGAGAATACATACACAAGGTCTATTTATTTATTTATTTATTTTAGTTGTGTTTGAGTTGTTGTTTATTGTAGCTGTTTATTAATTTTCCAAATCTGAAGTAGAGAAATATGTATAAAAAAACAAAATTATTATATGTAATTGAATCTAATCTTTGTGAAAAGTAGGAGTGCTCACTCCAAACTTTTTTGTTTTACAAAGAATTGTTAATGTATCTATTCAAGATATTTTCATTATAAAAATATATTTTTTGTCATTAAAACAATCTGTTGATTGCTTTAAATCTAATGTTATCTGTCATACTGTGCTGTTAGTTAATTAATTAGTAATTGGAAAGCAAACGGAGCTTAACAATAATAATTCAGGCAGCACATGTACTTTTGTGGCACAGGAATAAAACCTGGATTTTATTCAATCCAAAGGCTTATTTCAAGAATTTCTTGACAAGTGTCCAAGAGGAGATGATAAGCTGAAGGTGATCAGTAGAAGGGGGGTGTTGTTTCCTGTCCAACATGGGATCTCTGCTGAATAAATCACTGGTAAAAAGAAACAGGCAGGAGAGGGAAAAAAATAATTTGTATATATGATATATATATATACAAATACATATGCGCTGTTGTTGATTTAAGAACAAACAAAACAAAGAGCTAAATCTGCCAACTGTTTCTGGTTTCCCAGAGAACAGCAGGAAGCAGCTCGGATGGAACAGAGGACTCTGATTTTTCCGCCGACCTCGAACACGTCAAAGCTGCGGTACGGGCGCGTCGGCGCAGCAGCACGCGCCTGACCCGCGCGTCCCTGCGCCTCAGCCAAAGCTCACAAGGTAATCCGTTCCTACCATCGTTAAACAAATAAAATGAGGCCATAAAATGACAGTTGAATGAAGGTCACAAAAACGTTCAAATATTTTGTCAATAAACTTTCTGTAATGATTTTTTTGGTTAAAATTCTACCCGTTTCAGTTGTTAGTAAAGCTGGACAATAAAATTATTTCAATCATTTATTGGGGAAACAGTATTCCCCAATACTTGTAGCATCAGTACTTGTAGCCTAACTGCTAATGGGATCTGTACATCAGTATATAGTTGAAAAAGTTTTATCAGGAATTAATAAAGTCCTCCGCGTCTCAGAGGAATTCAGTGATTAATTTTTGACTGTTTCTTTTTCTTTTTTTTAAAGAAATGTCAGTGTTTGCTATTTACGCTTTATTATATATATTTTTAAATCCTTCTTTAAGTTTATATTAGAACAGAACTTATATTAGAATCCAGATTTTGCAGTTGAAACTGAATCGGGATGATCACAACAACTTAATTTCGAAAACAATATTGCAACAATTTAATGTAATAAAGAAACTATGAAAATATCCCAAAGTTGAAAGGTTTTGACATTTGAAACTCAGACATTTCCAGTATTTTTCTATCAAATTTTTTACTTTGAAAGTCATACATACAAATTATTATTCTTTTTTTAGAAAAATAAGATTAACCTAAAAATGGTATTATTGAAAAAAAAAATGTTTGGTTGAAATTTACTCCTTTTCTTCCCATCCACAACGGGCCTAACATGCGTCGTAAGGCTTTGGCTGAACCGTTCTCGAACAGCTTTTCTCCCAGGGTCGCTCTGTGTTTAGCTGCATCCACCTCCTGAGATTTGAATTGATAAAACATCATGTCGGTGATTTAAAGTTCGTCTCAGAAAAGTGGCATCTCCTTCTTCCTTCTAGATAACTCCAGCTCGTTACGCAGCGGCTCCCCGGCTGCTGCTGCTCACGATGAGGGCCCCGATTCCGCAGCTGAGTCGGTCCCAGCAGCAGCAACAACAGCAACAGCAGCGCCTGCATCTGTCTTCTCCTCTGGACGCAGGATCACACGTAGCCAGCAGGGGGCGGCAAACCCCAAAGCCAAAAGATACCATTTGCGTCAGAGCAGGTCGTCTGGCTCAGACACAGAAGTCAATGGTAAGCTACAGTTCTTCAATTCTTTCTTATAAAAAGATAAAAATGAGATCTGAGTTGGAGGCATGAAAAAGAGATGAATGTGTGAAGCAAAGCAGCAGCATTAGGGGATATTTTAGGAAGTGGCTTATAGAGAGAAGAAGGGAGCGCAAGAGGCGGAGGACCTGTAGGTTTCTTTTTCTTTCTTTCTTTCTTATGGTGCAGGTGAGTTGATATAAGACATATGAAGTCAGTCTGTTCCTGGTTAGAAAGGAGACTAATAAGTGTTGCCTTAAAATTGGAGGCTTGTCAAAGGAACTAATGACAAACCTTCCTGAAATCTGCAGCTGTTCTGAAACTTTACTCACAATGAGGTGAAGGTACATCCACACAAGTGTTAAAAAAGACCAGCCTTTTACTTTGGACGTCTTATTTATAGGGACAAAATAAAAAGATCTGATTCATATCAAATTGAAACGTTAGACAAATATAGCCTCTAATGGAAAAAAAACAAAACAAAAACGTAATATATTAGGCCATTTATTTGCATCTCTTAATATTTCCTCCAAAGTATTTCAGTTAAGTTGAGCTCTGGACTTTTCCAAGACGTTTTCCTTTTTCACTGTGGAATGATAAG
The DNA here is from genome assembly GCA_902982915.1 of Phalloptychus januarius. Classification (NCBI taxonomy): domain Eukaryota; kingdom Metazoa; phylum Chordata; class Actinopteri; order Cyprinodontiformes; family Poeciliidae; genus Phalloptychus; species Phalloptychus januarius. The sequence goes on from CADWAE010000476.1 coordinate 2,057,462, forward strand.
CTCAACGTATTTGAATGTAGACATAGTGTAATTACAGATGGATCAGCAGCAGTCATTGTTTTCCCAAGATAATTGCTTCTTTTCTTTCCACATTGACATTGTCAAAAATCCCGCTTTTCTAAAAGTAGCCACACTGATGATAAAAAAAACCATAATATTTTTTTCTTTGTGCCATGATACTTGCAGCCTTTCCGGTTATGTATTCACAATTCATCATGAACCTGCAGCTAGAGCCTGCAAACCTCATTTGACTTATCAAGTTGACATCCAGCTTCCTGCTTTGGCTTAGTGTGAAATCTATTGTTAGACACCGTTACGTCAGATTCCCAGAGTCCGCTCTTCAATTACAGTCACTGACTGGTGTCTCTAGGAGATGCAGAGCAGGTGGGGGTTTTCTGTTGTGGAAATGTTTTGCATAAATAAAATATGTATTTTTAAAATCTGATGAAGACCAAATGGATCTGTTTACCAGTTGCGCGCTAAGACTGGAGATGGAGCTCAATCTCTCATCTCTGATTTTATCTTAAAGAAATCTTTCCCCTGATGAGAAAGGTTTAAGCCAACTCCAAATGCTAATGAAGAACAATAATTCATGGCATTCAGAATACTAAAGCAGTTGTTTTTATTGTTAGAGATGCCAGCTGTGTTCCCAGCAATAGTCTTTTTTTTAATGCACATATTAAAGTATCACATTAAAAAAGGCTGATAGAAATGACAAAATTCAAAATAATACAATTTCAATTGGGGGCAGTACCAGCACTATTAAGATCAGCTAGCAATATTGGTCCAAAGTTTCATATCAGTGCATTCCTAAGTCTGTTATATTTAGGAATTATTGCAGAGTTGACATTTTTAGCTGTCTTAAGCATCTCATATTTGAAATTAGCATGGTCAGCTCTGGGGACTCTGAAGCTCCACCACTATTTTCACATCCAGAAGATTCCACAGGTGAAACCTGAGAACTTGACAGGATTTAACAGAGCCACATTGCTTCTTGTACTTTTAGTTCTGTTGTTCTCTTATTAAATGACAGCCTGAACAGAGCAGTAGTGATATCTCGACATGTATGAAGTAACATCTTACTGGAGTTAAAATTTGCCAACTTTTTCCCTCAGTAGCAACTTCTACACGTTGGACATTGTGCCTGGGGTGAATGTGGTTGTGTTTGGCACAATGTTGTAGCGATTAAGTATGGTGCGTTCACTGTTCAACATATTTCTAATGCACATTTTGAAGTATCGCATTACAAAAGGTCGATGGACACGGTGAAATTGGAAATAACTTCCTCCAAAAACGTTTTTACGATTGCTTGAGTTGTCTTTTAGCTTTTACAAAAAATGCACTAACAGCAAGACAGGAACACATTTGACAGTAAGTGCTGAAACTTTTCCTTCACATGACTGATGGGATGAATTGCATTTCTTTCTCTACATCTTCAGGCAGCGTGTAAATTCGGCAGTACTAGTTGATATAACAGAACAATTACAACTAGCTAATGACAGGCTAATTGAGATGAAAATTGACCGGTTCTATTCGCAACCCAATTTTCTTGTTGCATCGTCCCCAAAAACATAACACTATACGTAAGCTTAAAGAAAGAGAACTTTGGTCACAATAGAAAGATTAACAAAAGAACAGAAATAATGTGTTTTTGTGCTATTTTCTTCACAACCGTATTCAGAGTTGCTGGAGAGTTGCTCTCTCACCTGCAGGTCACACACACAACCACACCTTCCGTGTTAACTGAAGGTTAAAAGAAAAAAAAAAAGCAGAAAAGAAAACAAGTTGAAATATGTGTTTTCATTTGGCAGCCAGGGTCTCACAGCTGCCCGATCTGCAGCAGCAGTAACATCATTCTTCACTATTGGATTTATCTGAGTGCTGCCACTGCTGAAGGCTGTTAATTGCATCTGTATGTGTGGACATATGTGGCCTGCAGAGATCCCCCCCCTAAAATAAATCAGAGGGAGTAAAAAGCTGCAAAAATGCTTTCATTTCAAATAAATTGACGTTAGAGTATGGGATTTTTAATCTTTCTCAACTCGTCCAGCAGACGCAAAACAAGGAGTGGACCAGGACGAGACGCCCCCGCGAACTCCAACAGGCAACGCCCCATCCTCGGAGTCAGATATTGACGTTTCCAGTCCGAGCAATGACCACGCGTCTTCTAACAACAATATTGTCGTTTCACAAGAGGAGGACGAGAGACTGGCGAAAGAGCTGTCGCTCAAAGAGGCCGCCGCCCACGACCTCTCCCACCGACCCAAACGACGACGATTCCATGAAAGCTACAATTTTAACATGAAGTGTCCGACCCCAGGATGCAACTCACTCGGTGAGAGGACCTAAACGCCACACAGCCAAGTTTCCCCACCAACCCCCCCCGCCCCCTGAACAAATGTCATACCGCTTTAAATTCACTGCCTTTCATCTGCAAACATCCTCTCATCTTCCTCTTGTTCTCACCCGTCCTGTTTTCCTCCCAGGTCATCTAACAGGAAGACATGAGAGGCATTTCTCCATATCAGGCTGCCCGCTGTACCACAATCTCTCTGCTGATGAATGCAAGGTACACACACACATATACATGTTTGTATATCCATACATACTAGGGCTTTGTATTGACTTGCATTCATTTTAGTTACTGTATTTATGCCTAACCCAGACATTTTCCCTAACCCTGACAATACTAGTCTTTTCCTAACTCTAACCTTAACCAAAGCCTAATTCACACCTTAACTCTAAAGCTAACTGCTAAACCTAAACAAAGAGGTCTACCATATCAGGACTGGGCTTTGGTCCCCATAAGGCTCATCAGTCTTCAGAAGGTTAATAAAATGCCATAAATGGTCCTAAAGAGCTAGACAAGTACACATAAAGTCCTTAAAGTTCCAAAGTCCTTTGTATCATAAGGACTTTGGAATCACTTCTATTATTTTTTTAAATTCATTTCTATAGTCTAGCCCTGACCCTTACCCTAAACATAACCATTACCAGTACATGCCTAACCCTATACCTAACTATAAACTCAATTCACACATTGGTCCCAAACCTAGCATCTAACCCAAAAACAGCACTTCTTCTTGTGGGGCCCAGGGTTTGTGCCCCAAGAGCAACAGTCAGTCCCCACAATTGATGCGTTAGGACGATGGTCCTCTTAATTTATCAAATACAAGAATACACACACACTCATACAGACATCTGTGTACTTCAATAAAACTGAGGACTTTGTATTGTCTTCCATTCATTGTAGTAACTAGCATGTAGTGCTAGTCTACCTCTAACCTTAACCAAAACTTAATTCACATAATACCTCTAAACCTAACCAGTAGAGCACAGAAAAATATGAGAATTAGGAAAAGGTCCTCATCTATCACATAAGACCTCCCTCTGTGGGTAAAAATGGTGAAATAGGTCCCCTATACAAGTACACCACACACACACACATACACTTAATAAAACATCTGCAAGGATTTCAAATGAATTGTGTGGAATGATGACAAAATAGTCACACCATGCTGGAATGGCTGGAAAGTACCCAGCCACATTTACACATAGCCATGTGTAAGGCATACAGTGCCTTGCAAGTTTTCACACCCTGGAACTTTTCAACATTTTATGACACAACCCACAACCACAAACTTTGTGGATTAATGTTTGCGATCCACAAACATAAATCTGCCAACCATTCTCCTCGTTACCGAGGTAACATGCTGATGTTTGAACTGGTCCTCTGGTCTGCCATCACACCAAGTGTCCGGTGAATGAATGTGAAAAAAAAGCAAGAGAAGCAAATAGAGATTGGCATGCTGTAGAAACATGGAGGAGGCTGCTGTTGTGTTTTTGCTACGGGGCTCCAGACAGTGTTGATTTGTTTGACAGGGCAAGGCTACGACACGCGACAAGCAGTCCGAAGAAAGGGCGCTGTCACACCGGCAGGATGAGAACAGACACTCCACAAGGCACCAGGTAATGTGCCGGAAAGCAAACACACACACACAGGTTTGTGTCCCTACTGACTCGTGCGTTGGTTTTGAGGTAGGAACAGCTGAGATCTCACCGCTGGTCGTCAGGGTGGCAGGGTCAGAGAGATGTCGGGCTACTGTCGCTTGGCTCACAGTAAAATCCACGTGTGACGCACCTGTTTACTTGATTTGATGAGGCAGGTCGTTCTAAACATCCGAAAGGAGATTACGAGACTGGAATACACAAAGAGAAAACAAACACAATCTAAAACGAGTTCTTTTTACTTCATTCGAAGTCTTTTTCTATACGTAACCTTTTGTAAACTTATCATTGCATTTACACAAATTTTTAAAACTGAAATGTTTAATTAGTTTTATTTTCTTAATTGATTTGTTTAAAACAGCTTGTCAACTGTGGTGTTCAAACCTGGTTTCCTCAGTCAGAGTGACGGATGTAGCTCCGTTATCTTTAGCGCCACAGCTGTCTATATTTAATCACTAAAAATAATTTAAGATTTTTGCTGTTTTAAAACCACAACATCTTAAAACCTCAGCATACTTTGGCACCAGTAATTGTCTGTTAGTGATGTAACAATCAATTGGTCAAAAATCAAAATTGTGCCGCCTCTCTACATCTACATCTCAGTCAGAAAATTACAAGTCTGATATTTTCATTTCTGTTACTTTTGCTGCATCTTATTGATACTTTTAGGTGAGACTTTCTGAGTTTAAAATTGAAAATACAACAAAACATCTCATGCATTCAGAACTCTGCCTCGCACTGTCTGAAGTCGCTGAGCATCCAATCATAGCGATGAAGTATAAAGTCGATGTAAAGCCAGAATAGTAGTAATATCATGAGAATAAAGTCATTATCATATGAAAATAAAGTCGTAGCACGAGAATAAAGTCGTAATATTACTAGAATAAAGTCATAGTCATACGAGAATAAAGCCATATTACCAGAACACGCATTGTGTTTGTGGTGTAATTTTGAGTAACGAATAGAAACAATGAATAAACTATAAATAAGCAGTTTATGAAAACACTAGCTAACATTTTGATCTGAATTTAAGCAACCTTTCTTTTGACACGATGCCTCTACTCAGCCCATAATCTTCATCTGCGAAGGCCCAAACCAGCTTTTCGTTCATACCGACTGTGTTTGCTCCAGGCCCCCACAGAGGGACAGCAGCGCTACAAGGACAAGGTGACAGAGCTGAGGAGGAAGAGGAACTCTAGCCTCAATAAGGAGCAGAAGGAGAAATATACAGTAAGCGGAGAGAAGACGTCGGACCGAATCTTCTCCACGTTCTAAAAATCCAACTTTTCTCGTTATTTTTCCCCACTTGCTTGCTCCCAGGAACACCGACAGAGCCACGGGGCGAGCCGGGAGCCGCTGCTGGAGAACATCACCAGCGACTACGACCTCGAGCTGTTCAGGAAAGCGCAGGCACGTGCCTCGGAGGACCTTGTAAGAGAGAAAACTCATCCTCACCTCCCACCCTTCCACTTTTCCTCCCTTCTGTTTTTTTTGTTGTTGAGCCTCCCTGCCCGCTTCTCCCTTTTTCCTGCCTTACTTCTCTTCTTCTCTTTTTCAGTCTGAAAACCTTCCTCTGCAGCCACAGCAGGAGTCTCAGATAGATTTGGTAGTTTGGACGATCACTTCATATCATTCCACGTTCATTTCTGATACTTCAGATGAAAGGGATTTACCAGATGTTAGCTGATAATGAGACATAGTGAAAACACGAAATCGAACCCGAGTATTTTTTGCCTAGTTTCTGGTGCAAATGTCGCCATACATTTGAAATAAGACTAAACTAACACAATACATTTTTCTGCAAGATATATTTTTAAAGTCAGTAATTCCTGAATATTGATTTTAAAAAGTCTAGTTCAACTAACAGATTTTTTTTTTTTTCATTTTTAACATGGGAAAGACGTTTTGTAGAACTGTGCCTGTCACAGTCAGTAATTAACCAGTTAATAATTACTGGTTATTAATTGTAATTAATAACTATTATTAATTAATTAAAAACCATTTTAATGATCAAAACATCATAACCCATTTTATTTATGGTTCCACTTGTGCGTGGTTTTTATTTCCGTTCTATTTACTGCTCTTGGTTGTCGTGTTTTAATGTGGATATTAAAAAAATGTAACAGTTCAAAGTGATTTAAAGTTACCGTTTTTTTTTTGTTGAGAGCACAAACTTGCATTATTACATCATCATCAGTATATAACTTAACAAAACAACAATATTAGCGATTATCTCAATACTAACAGGGATAGCTTATGGCCCAGCAACATTTATTGTAATTTTTCATTTTTTTTTTAAACATGTCCTGTCTGGCAGTGTGTCAAGGTGAGGCACTTTCACAAGTGCAGTATTACTGCTTTTGCCACAATGCTCCCCTTTTTTGATGTATGGAAGAAACTTTATTAGAAATTTCTTTGGATTATTTAAAATGTGTTGGACAATAAGAAAAAGGTTTGAATGGAAAGGAGGAAAGAGCAGACAAGAAAGAGAAGCATCGAGGGAACACAAGTCAAGACCCTTGAAGTCTGCAAAAAGAGAGAAAAGAAAACTGAGAAACCACAGCAACAAACAACGCATGCGCATATAATAAAAGTTATAAAACCAATACCATGTATGGTAGCACAGATGTATTTAGTGACAATAATATTGAAGAATGATCACTAGAAACTAGAGGAAAATATTTGGCAAATTTTTGCAGCAGATTTTATTTTTTTTTTTTCAGTCCGGATGACTCTCATCTTCCCAAATGAAGCTTATAGCATTACTTCCTCATCCGACTTTTTCTTCCTGCACCTTTGATTTTCTTGGCCGGTTCCCTCCACGAAGGCGGTTTCTTTGCCTTCCCTTCAATAATTGAATCTTTGTTCCCGCCTCTCCTCCCCGTCTCCTCTCTGCCGCCTTCTGCCCCGCCCGTCTGTCCCGACCCGGCTGCGCAGGAGAAGCTCCGTCTGGCCGGCCAGGTGTCGGAGGGCAGCAACATGATCAAGACCATCATGTTTGGCCGCTTCGAGCTGGACACCTGGTACCACTCGCCATACCCCGAGGAGTACGCCCGCCTGGGGAGGCTCTTCATGTGCGAGTTCTGCCTGAAGTACATGAAGAGCCAGACCATTCTGCGCAGGCACATGGTAGGACAACGCTCAATGTTCGAGTTCGAATTTTGGTCTTGAACATTTTTTTTCACCTGAAGTTGTTTTTGCTGCTGAAGGCCAAATGCGTGTGGAAGCATCCGCCAGGCGACGAGATCTACAGAAAGGGAAACATCTCTGTCTTCGAGGTGGACGGAAAGAAGAACAAGGCAAAGCTCTACACCTGTGATCCCTTTCGCTATCTGTTGCCAGTCAAAACAAATCGGTTTCATCAACCAGTTGCGTTCTCTCCACTCCCAGATTTACTGTCAGAACTTGTGCCTGCTGGCGAAACTCTTCCTGGACCACAAGACGCTGTACTACGACGTGGAGCCGTTCCTCTTCTACGTCATGACGGAAGCCGACAACACGGGATGTCACCTTGTCGGATATTTCTCCAAGGTAACGCCTTCAGGAAGCCCACTGCTTTCTCACTTTGTGGAAACCGGGTCGCATGATGTTAGGCTGTGAATGCAACACCAACCGCTCCCTGGTGATAATCTAGATCAAATTTTTAAAGCACCGGGAAGTTGGAGGAGTTCATAATAAGGGCCGTTCGATAAATCGATTTTATCGATTTGTCAAATTTCGATTTTTGGAAAATCTAGTTTTTGTTTCTTTCCACCATCCGACTGCTTGGGCTTCCATAGTTCAGAGTGATGTTAGCCCGTTTAAGAATTACCATCTTGTTTGATGAGCTTCTTCTACAGGTTCTGTTTATTTCGACTTTGAATTCAAGTCAACTTAAAGAAAGAACGATTGAAATTACAGCCAGGGTTTTTTTTTTAGATTTTCTGTCATTTGTATTTTTTTCTGCTTTTTTCACAGAACAAAAGAGGGAAAACGGATTAAAATTGGAAATTTAATCTCGGATTTCAAAAAAATCTAAGTTTATTTTTAAGCCATATTGCCCTAGTTCATACTGTCAGATATTGGGCCAGGGCACCCACAGTTTTTAATTAAAAAAATTTTTTTTAATGAATGCATATTTTGCAGAGATTGTACTTTTTATTTTGGGATTTTTATGACTATAAACAATACGAAAGTATTAGAAAATTATGAAGTTACGGTAATTTTGTTGAGAGGAGCAACATGGCGCTGCTGCCTAGCGGACGTATTGAACCTACCATGGTCAGCTCATACCCAGTTAAGACGGTCTCCGGTCCAGGGGCCACATCCTGTTCTGCCTCAGCAGTTTCCTCTCCTTCCACAGGAGAAGAACTCGTTCTTGAACTACAACGTGTCCTGCATCCTCACCATGCCGCAGTACATGAGGCAAGGCTACGGGAAGATGCTCATTGACTTCAGTGAGTACGAACCCCGCTCCCATTCACTGATCAATTTTGGAGGGTGCCTCTCAGAAAACGTTCAGCAAAAACTGTCTTCCGAGAGGCAGAGAATGCAGTTGAAAACAAAACGTAACAAGTTTCTCGCCTGTCCAAAAAAAAAAAAAAAAACAACAAACAGGCTACCTGTTGTCCAAGGTGGAGGAAAAGGTGGGCTCGCCTGAGCGCCCCCTGTCCGACCTGGGTCTGATCAGCTACAGAAGTTACTGGAAAGACGTTCTGCTGCGGTACCTCAACAGCTTTCAGGGAAAGGAGATCTCCATCAAAGGTTGGAATGTTTTTCTCTTATTATTGTTTAACCCTGGTACCAATCAGAGGTCTGCCCAGAGGTCTACTGAGGACCATGGATTCAGAAGGCATTGCTGATCCCACCACCCTAAACTCCTTTACGTCCTCCCTGTCTGTTGCAGAGATCAGCCAGGAGACGGCAGTGAACCCGGTGGACATCGTCAGCACGCTGCAGTCCCTTCAAATGCTCAAATACTGGAAAGGAAAGCACCTGGTTTTAAAGAGACAGGTGAAGAACTCGGACTGTTTCTTTGGTTTTACAGTTTATTTTCCCACCTACTCATTACCAACTGTCCTTTTCCCTCTTTTCTCCAAAGGACCTCATTGACGACTGGAAGGCGAAGGAGACCAAACGCGGTAACGGGAAGACCATTGACCCCACGGCCTTAAAATGGACGCCGCCGAAAGGGACGTAAAGGAGCTTCCTTCTTCCACCTCCTCCGTTCACTGGCGTCCTCACAGCTGCAGCGCAGTCACATCTGGCTGCCGTTCACCATTTCTTTGGGTTCAAACAGTTTATGTGTTGTTTATGTGTAACAAATATCACTATGTACATTTTAAAGGTTTTTATTATTACTATTCCCGGGGTTCACACGGTAAAATACATTACATTAAAAGGAGTAGTAGGACAAAGTTGGACCTGGATTTTAATAGGGCTTGGACTGATGAGATGAAGAAGAAAAAAACAACGTATACTTGGACTAGGCCATTAAATTTATGGGCTAGTTAATGAGAATTTTTTACAACTGAAATGGCTACGTCAAGACATAAATTGTGATATTTACTGTGTATCTGATGAACTCTTATGGTGTTCCTATATATTAACTAATTTATGCAAAGACAAACTTCGTACAGGGTAGATAAAGTTTTACACTTTTTATGAATTTTAGGTTGGGAACAGAGTTAAACGCATAGGGATTTTCTTTATCGTTTCTTTTTCGATTTGACCGATGGTGTCTTGCAAAAGTATTCATACCCACTGACGGTGACGTACTTTACATAAAGCCTCCTCAGTCTTGAACTTATTGCTTGTAACTGGTTTTGCTGGTCTGCTGAAGAAAAACATTCTCAAATTACCTAAAAAAAAAATTATTAAGGAGTATGAATACTTTTTGCAAGGAACCATGAAGTCTTTGCATGCAGGATGCCTGATTCGCCAAGGAAAGCGTGTAGTTTGGCCCCCATGTGTTATCTGAAAAGTGAAACTAATAGAGGGCCGCTCCCACTCACTCAATTAGCAACGGGCACCAGGCACGCCTGTTAATCCAATCTGTGGTGGGCGCCATCGAACTGGAGCCGCACCTCGTTCCGCTGTGGAGATGCAAAGCAGCTCGGCGACACGTTGACCTTTACCAACACGTCCGTCCTGGCTGACGCAAACCAGCTGGCCTGGCTGGGAATTAGAAGGACACACCCTGAAAATGTACACTTGGCGAAAACAGGAGCTCTGAACAAGTGAACTTTTTAAAAAGAATTGTGTCTTAAAAACCTGCTTCGAGTTACAGTTATTACTATTTGTCTTTCGAATGTCCACTTGAATGGGGCGATTTCCTTAGATGTTGGTTGTAAAATCTGCTTTTGCTCTAATCACTGCGTCCAAGTGAGGAGAGTTGAACCAGCACTTCTTACCAACTGAAGTTTGAAATCCCCGCTAAGTGTCGAAAAAGAAAAAAATCGATTTGGAAATGTTTTAGTACCCGCAGTGATTGCATAACCCTTCATCTGGTGACGTGGAAGAGATGGAATCAAAAGCGTCTGTTTGAACCCAAAGCAAATGGACCTCTCACGCGTCTCGTGTCTTACGTCTCCGCCGTCAGTTTGCCAGGAAGCTATAGCTGCCACTGGCCACGTCCAGGCGGCCCTCTGCTGTCGGGCAGATTGTCGCCTGGATGTGGGCGTGGGATCACCTCTTGCCTGTTTTTACTCGTTTTCGTATCGCTCGTGATGTAAGAGGCTGCACACGTTTGTTTGTTCTGAATCCTTTCGTTTTTTTAAAAGTTCTCATTTCAGTTTTATACTTTTTCTACCTCTGAGGTTTTACTACTGTTTAACAGTTCAAGCAACTGTTGTACTGTGTTTTCCTTTTTTACCATGTGCTGACAATTTATTTTTCCTAGTGGTTTAACCCACTTGGCATTTCCCTTCTTTTAAATTGATTAATGCTATTATTTACTTTTTTTTCTCATGGGGGTATTTATATTCTGAACTGTAGAGCGTAAAGGTATGTTATATTTAGCTGGACTGGCTTTCTTGTAAATATATTTATGTGAGACCAATATGTAGATCTGAATGTTGAAAGGTTGTTTAAAGGAGGAGGTTTTCAGGTCATCCAACCCACCACAGTGACAGAATTTTTTTTAACATTTCAGAGGCTTATTGTCTGCTATAAGAAGTGACAAGATTGAGTCAAAATGTGTCACTTTGGCACATTGTCACCATTTGTTACAGCTAAAAAAAATGACAAGGATGAATAGGGTTTTTTTAGTTAAATGAGAATGATTGGCGGCCCACACTGACAGACCGAAAGGGGTTTCGTTTTTATTAACATTTGTATCGGTAATTAATCTAATTCTATTTATGTGATTTGTCAAAATCTGTTAAATGCACAGTTTATTATTTTTGAGAATATGCTGTAAGATAAATAAGCTAAAGCCTACTACCATTTTTGTTAGATTAGCACAAAGACTATGAGCCACTAGCTAGCCAGGTTGTTGCTTCTTCAGCTCTTGTAATTGAACAGTTTAAAATAAACCAAATGTAGAGCGTATTTATGGGACTCACATGGGTCCTTGTTTAGAACAAAGTCAATCTTCTAGTTTCTTTTCGTTTTAGTCTTTGAAATAAGCTGAGCAAACTGAGTAGTTCGGCTTAGTTTTGTACTTAGCTACCCAGCTGCTAGCTTTGGTTTGCACTTTTTTTTGCTTTATAGCTGTCCTTACTTAGCTTCTTACTGGGCTAAACAAAACCACTATTGCATAAATTTGTACTTAGCAACCACCAATCTGGCTGTCGTTGAACATAGCTTTGTGCTTAGTTTAGCTAAGCTATTTGAATGGTAGCTTAGCATAGCTTTGTACTTAGCTAAACTAAGTGACTGTTACCTTAGCTTTGTTTTGTATTCAGCTAAGCAACCTGAGTGAGTGGTTGTTCAGCATAGGTCTGTACTTAGCTAAGCTCACTGTTTGATGTCCTAGCTTAGATTTGTGTGGTAGCCTAGCATAGTATTTTTAACCTATCTAAGCTAACTGACTGCTGTCTTAGCTTTGTCTTTAGTTAAACAAACTGAGTGGTTGCTTAGCAGAGTTACTACTTAGCTAAGCTGAATGACTGCTGCATTCACTTAGCTTTTATTTACCTCAGCAATCTGAGTAGTTACTGACTTAAATTTGTATTTAGCCTGCTTTATACTGCTAGCTTAGCTGTGTACTTGGCTTATAAGTGCATGCTACCTTAGCTTTTAGTTTTCTAAGCAACAAGAAACAATATAAGTGGCTTGTGATGAAATTGAAGTCTCAACATCATTTGATCACAAAACATGTATTTTTTTTCCCCAGTTGATGTTTTATTTTGAAGCTTTAAACCTTTAGTTGCTGACTTTTTTTTTGTCTTCCCCAGACTAGTTTAGTTGTACATTTTGTCTAGTGTGCCGTAATGCAATCTTTCTGTAAAATATGGTAAGCTTTGTTTTCTCTGTTCAGGCATCTGTAGAAACACATGCATGGCTGGCAGGTCGATCTGATTATCTTTTTACTTAAATTCTAAGTAGGGATTATTTTTTGTGCCAACCTTTAAAGGCAAAGCGCACTCCATTGGTTTAAAGTTGTCAAAGAACAAAAGTCTATCCAAGGAAACTCTTCAAATGACCGTTTCATACTTGACTATGAATCTTCTGGTGTTGAGCGCTCGTCTTTTACAACAAAGCATCGCCTGAACCTATTTTCTATCTATCTATTCTACTTGGGAGAATGGTCACCTTGTTTTTAACACAAAACGAACACATCCTATTTGGTAACGCTTTATTTGAATGGTATCTATAAGACATGCATAACATCTGTTGTCATGAAGAGTCATTCGGCAAATAATGACACTTCTAATACAAAGTTCACACATTTAATTGACTTTTAATGCTACTTCGCATTAAAAGTGTCATTATTTACACATTGACACTTGAACCCAAAGCAAGTGTTCATGAATGTTTGACAACCTCAAACATTCATGAAGATTCCTTCATGTTCATGACAGGTTTTATGCCATGCCACGACTTCAAATAAAGCGTTATCTCTTATCTTATTTTAGAACAAGTAATTCTCATTTGATGATAAAATAAACTTGAAATAAGGGGCTCCCCACCACAGATTATTTTGTCAGAAATAGCCTCTGTGTTGAGCGTATCAGTCCATCATTACTATTGTGAAATATTTGAACATTGTGTCTTTTTGTCCGTCTTGAGGTCACCATATCCATTTTATTTCTTTTCTATTGTTTTTTTTTTAATCCAATTTTTGTTTTTGTATTATTTTCACCGTTTTTTTGTGTTTGTTTTGGTTTTTGTGCCAATGGCAGCTATAGATGGACAGCTTCCGAACACGTTACAGGTCTTCACCTTCCTAAATATAAAAATATATATATACATATATATATATATATATGTCACCAAGTAAACTTTCCATCAGCTTCCATCAGTCAACGGCAAGCTGTTGTATACTGCTACTACCTAACAAACCACTCACAAAGCAGCGACACAGAAAAGTAGCGACAAGTGGCATTGGTATGTAGCTCAGTTGTGCTTTTGCACTTGCTTCGCCCCCTTCCACCTAATAAATGCAATCGTTGAAACAGATGGTCTTGTGCGTTTGTGTGTCAGTTTCACTTTGTGGCAGGATCAAGCGAAGGAAGGTCAACACTACGAAGTAACTGGGAAATCAATAAAAATGTTCAGTCAGGTTGAATTTACAGGAAATAAGTAGAAAGCCATGCAACAAAACTAAGACTTTTTATTTTCACCATTTATATCTATCTCAATGGACTTTGGAGCAATTTTTTTTTTTTGTCATTTCAGAAATGCCTTGAAACCAAAAAAATGTCCTTGAATTTGTGAAGTTTATTGTTTGGAATGCAAAACAAATTCAAATGAACAGAACAAGGAATATGCCCATTCAGTGTTTGCCCATTCACACGTTCAAGGATGTTTCTGTGGAAGGTAACTCTAAATTATTCTTGGGAAAATTTCCTGTTCGTGGATATTTTTCTCTTAAAACCCTCCTGCGGTCTTAGCGTGATGCTCAGGAAGAGCGCGGCAGATGTCACGGTTGGACAGCGGGGAATAGTTTATTTGGTATTTGAACTGTTAAAATTGATTATGTGCATTTCAAGTCTTCACCGAGGTTCATGTTCCTGTAAGACGGCAGCCCTAATATAAACACCAGAACTGGAATGGAAATGGTTTAGATCGCATACATCACAACTTAGGAGAGAGGAATGAACAAGAAACCATGTGGCCAAAACCAAGTTTTATTAATTAATCTGCAACAATAGGATGTATTTTGTTGTGATGAAACAATTGGAACTTTGTTTTTTCAATACCAAACAATGGTAAATTTGCTGAAACTAATCAAAACGTTAAAAAAAACAACAAAAAAAAAACTACTACGGTGTTGCAACTGTTCACTTCAATAGCATTGCTCATAATGTGGGAAATCACAAACAAATGTCAAACATGTCAGATGTTTCAAAGTACTACTGAATAAATCCATTGATAGGATTTAAATGTGCATAAATAAAACATCAACAACATACAGCAGATGACAGATTTATGGCAAAGATCTGAGTGACATGAATTTGCAAAAATCTTGCATTTCTTCCCGTTTTGCTGCTGCAGCTGATGTGCATCGCCGGGTCCTGTGGATCTGCAGAGGTACTGAATAGAAAGCGTCGTTAAAGTGAAGCTTTCTTTATTAGTTAATCTTTTTTCAGTTATCTTCAGAAAGACTCAGGTTTCCACTCTTCGTCACTGTCTGGGGGCAAGAAAAAAACAGCAGAGCGGTTATATGTTTTTTACTCTGGAGGAATGCATGAAGAAGGTTTTTACTCTGGACGCACTGAGGTGAGCCTTACCTTCTCCTAAACTTCTCCTGCCCATGAGTCCAACAAACATCTCGCCTTTGTTGTTATTATTTCCTGATTAAAAAGAAACATGAAATTACAGAAAAGGGTGAGGGGAAAACATTCATTTCGAAGACATCAATACAAATAAGACGTGATTAAACTCACGTTTTCTGCCCAATCTTGCTAAAGCACCTGAAATAAAATATAAAAGGCATAAAAAAAAGAACTCGGGCGTTGATTTTTAATGTGTTACATTTATGATCTTGATTGATAGTTTTACCTGGACTTCTTCCCATCAGACCGTGGAACTGCTGTGCTTTGGATCTCTTGATCAGATCTGCCAGCTGGATGGTCAGTCCTCTCTCCACTGGGAAACCCTGAGACACAAGACGGTCATAAATCCTCTAAACAGGGGGAATGTCTTCTTAACTGCCTTAAGCAAAAATGATTTGTTGGTTTCATTACTCTTACTTGCTCTTGCACTGTAAAAAGAACATCTGAAAATGTTCAACTCTAGATATATGAATATATTTTTATTTTCAACCTAATAATGTCAGCCAATGTTTTTTTTTTCTTCTGTTTTATATGATGAATGGAGACCAGAAAATTTTTTAAAAAGTGTCATCTGACTTATGGCACAGAACAATTCAAAATAGATCAAATGTCAAGGCTTGAAATTTTATCTATTTTAACAATTTTAGCCTAACCTAAAGTCATTTTCACCCAGAGGTGTTAAAACATCGTTGCCAAGCAACCACACCTTAGCCGTTGAGTCGTTCGGTAAAAACGAAAACTATTATTATTACTAATTTTACATTTTACTTACATTTTATATATTTTTTTCCACTTTTTTTAAAACAGGGGGGCACAAATAAGACGACTAAAATAGTTTTGATAATTTGCTGGATTTTGACTGATTTGTGTATGGTTTTTTCAGTTAAATTGACATCATTCCTATGTCCTATGATTTGGGTGGAATAAGTTCCACCCAAATCTGTCTAATCAAGCAGCTAAGTTATTAATGTTCAAGTTGAAATCTAACAGTTTATTTTATTACTGCAGACATCAAGTGAGTATAAAGACTGGTGCAAAGCTTCCATACGCAACAATCTCCCAGCTTTATGAAATTTAAAAAACAGTTTTTTGAAATGTAGAAGCAGACCACAATTTATCACCATTAACAAAGTTAAAACTTTGTTGTGGTATCAGCCGCTGTTCAGCTGGACTGTGGGCTGCATTTTGGCAAAGACCTTTGGATACAGCAAGCTGATTAGTGTGATGAGGGAAAATGATATCTGTCTTTTTTGATTTGTTACCTTCTGAATGACGTCACTGTTTAAAAAAAGACACACTGCACTGGTAATTACTATTATTATAAGGAGTTTGATGTACATTGACTTTAAAATGTATGACAATACTTTTCACCTTGACAGCCTTATTTGTCTACATCAAAATAGCACACGTCAAAATCGAATCATATATATATATATATATATTATATATATATATATATATTTTTTTTTTCAAATATTGTGCTAAAAAATTAAGTGCAATATTTGAACTGTATTGGTTAAAAAAAATTATTATTTTTATTTTATTTTAGTTAACTTTATTTTCCCCCGCCCCCCTTAAAGCCGCTCGCGGGTCCAGCAGGCAGCGCGCGTTATGTCCTTAATGTGAGCTGAAACTCAAACCAAAGTCCATAAACTCGCCATGTTTGCTTGGTTTCCGTCTTACCTGCCAGTTGTCCACCGTCCACATTTGTCCCTCCTCGTCCTCCGCGGACAGCGGAGCCCCCAGCGCGCTGACGGTCTGCACCAACACGACCAGCAGCAGCACCGCCGCCAACTTCACGCCCTCCATGGTCAGCGGTCAAAGCAGCAGCGGCAGCGGCAGCGGCAGCAGCGGGTGGTGGTGACTGAAGCGCCGCTGCTTCGGACGCATACAGGGGCAAACTGATGTCAGGTGCGCAAAAACAGCAACCTGTTGTTATTTTTATTTATTAGAGTCTCCGTCTCTCTCTTAAGTTTCATCTGGAGCGAGGGTCTCTGCTTGTTCTTATAAACTCCTTCTGGTCGCTCCACCCCGCAGACCGGCGCGTTCATGTCTGAGTCATGAAGCGTTGACACAAGGCTGTATGTCTTTCTGTACCAGGAGAGGGACACAAGCTTTGACTCAATACGTCAATGAACTGTAGTGAGGTGCAATTTAATATGTCAGAAAACATCACAAGTGACAAGAGTGTATTTTTTACTTTCAGGTCTGCCTTCAGCTACAGTCATTTTTTTTTTTTGTAAAGTTGAGTGTTTATGTCCCATAAATCTGCAATCTGATGTTCAGGTTGAGGTTCCTATTAGTCACGTGACTGACACGGTAACCTGATTAATCCGTTCTTTAAATGATCTCTGCCACAACCAATGCTGAGAATTTACCGTTCCCAAAGCTAACATGTTTGAGGTAAACACTTCCGGTATTCATACGACAGGGTTGGAATTTTTAAGAATAACATTGAAGACCGAATTCCTCAGAAATGTGCGGACTTCAACCACCCAACTGACGACATATTTGCGTTTACCAGTTATAGACCGCATGACGTAGCTAGCTAGCTAGCAAGGATATTTTGGCAGTGCTACCATTAGCCTTACATCACAAAACAAGATATCTGTGTGTGACTCAAACGTTTGATTGACAAAAAAAGTGCTGTGGAAAAAAAGAACAAAAATAAAATATACAAGATAAAATTGAAGACCTGGTTGTAATGTATCACGGGTTTAACACATTTTAAAGCCTTAATTTTAGATCCATGAACCTAATAATGAATAGAAGACTTGTTCTGTCTGTTTGTTTGTTTTTTATACCTTTTTGGGGGGCGGGCTCTGATTCTAGAAACAGTCTGAGTGCAGTTAATGTGCAGTTGTACAGCTGCACATCTATTTTTGAAGAGAGTGTCAGTATAAGCATTGAGCTAAGGGGCGTGGCCACTAACAGCCTATTTGCATTAAAGTGACAGAGCCGTAAAATAGTTTATTCTGAAAGAAACTCCAATTAGGCAAAACTGAGGAGCTGAAATCTCATTATCTGAGGATGATTTTGAGTAAAAAATGTAACAAACATGTTTTGGGTGGTCCATGGATCTATCTTAACATATCTAAAAGCAAATATAAAAGGTACCCTTTAAGAATTTTTTGAAGGATGTTAGGACACCCTATTTTTTATATTTTTTTTCATGTTACCACCAAAAACTTCAATGCATTTTGGCATGATTTTGCAATGCTGGTGGAAACATTAAAGGGTTAATAGAGGCGTTGTAATGATTTCCTGAAGGCGGAGTTTCTGAAAGATCAGGAACTTCTTAAAGAGACAGAAACCCTATTTCCAGGTGTCAAATTTCTTTTAAGTCACTTTTGATATATGGACTTATAACAACTGAGGTCACTTGAGTTACTTGCCTATATTATAAAATGTCACTATGTGCCTGGGAAATACATCAGTGGTTTTTAATATAAACCACTGAAGTTGTTTTTGTAACTTTATCAAATGTGAAAACATTCTGCTGTTGTACACTGAGCTTTCCTTCACTTCCACAGTCCTACATCAGAGAGAAGAGCAAAGTTCATGAATAAATTTGAAAACTGACATTGAGTTTGAAATGCCTCACAGAATCTTCTGAAGGACAAAATTTGTAACACGCGACAGTAGGGCTTTTTTTTTCTTCAATGACCTTACATGATTGGACAGCTCTGAAGGTCGTTTGCACATCACGATTTTTCTGACTGTACCTGAAAAGGAACAGCATGCTGACGTGAAGCTGCTGTAAATGACAAGGCTTTTCACGAAAATAATAACCAAGGAAGCTGCGTCTTCACAATATGAATATCCCCTAAGTTATTCCTTATTACCAGCTACTGATATATTACTGTCCTTTGTGTGATGCCTCTAAACATCTTTCACATGTGTTTGCTCATTCTGATCTACGGTGCCTTGCACAATATTCACACAGCTTGGACATTTTCCCATTTTTAATATTAGAACCATCAACTTCTCTGGTTTGTACTTATTTTACATAAAAGTTTCCAGTTGAAACCAAAAAAAAAAGTCTAAACAGTTTGAATAATTACCTTAAATCTTTTGGGCAAGGTCTTACCACACATTTTCAATTTAATTTAGTTAGAGTTTTAGGGTCTTGTGCATTACAGTCTGCTACAAATAATGCACCAATATATCCACATACTTGCTTTGACACAATTCCTAATTGACATTGTCTTGTGTTTTAATAACATTTTATGTTTCAACATGCTATTGAAAAGTAGCTCGACCTATACCTATGAAACTCCTGGCGCCATGTTTAATTCCTAACAGGAAGTCCTACTTGTTTTGAAGCAATTTAAATAGCTGATGTAGGTTTTGGATTTGCTCTGCACTGCCCCCTATGGGTTTGGCATGCTTAAAACAATGTTTAAGGGCATATTTGTGTGTGTAAGACATTACTTTTTCAATTCATGTGATGGAGATTTTTATGTGCTATGCGTCTCACCACAGGTTTTAACCTGCCAGCATCACAACCTTTATCATATGTGCAAGGCGGGGTGGAAAGAAGCAAAATAAAGCAAAAATAAAATCATAAAGTAACTTGTTCACTGAAAAAAGGATTAAAGATGAGGATATGGATAATTTTTGTGTTTTTTTGCATTTTCTTTCCCAAACTTTTTCCTAGAAAATATTTAAAAATATTTACAATTTTTCCCACCAGCTGTCTAAGTGTAACTTTTTGCTAGTCAACAATCTGTCAATCCTGCGTGCCAAGTTAACTTTATCGCAGTAACTCTTAACCTTTACGATGGTGGAGTTCACTGAGAGGGATGAATAAAATCCCGGCCAAGCTTTGTAAGAAAACAGATACATAATCCTGAAGAGGATAATTCACACGCCCCAGTCAGTCAGACATCTTTGCTAATACCTCACAAATAAGAGTCCTTGCATGCATATATCAGGCAGATAATGACAGACTCAGTGGACTCCTCTAAGCATCTGACTAACATAACCTTCACGATTACACCTCTGGTTAACGATTCTTTGCATGTACAAAATATAATCTTTGAAGCAAAGAGACTTTCTTTTGAGGCGAAGCATGTTTATTTTTACACAAAGTAACTAAAAATGCTAATCGCTGCGCTCTTGGAAGCAGCGAGTTAAGAAGATATCAAAAATTGGGCATTTCATAAAGAAGCAGGCAGTAAAATACACATTTTTACAGTAATAGTTAGAAGCCGTCTCATGAAGAGATTTTAAAAAGTCTGATTTATTAAAGGAAACATCCATTCAAAATGATGTTTCCAGTCCCTGGTTTAGCCAACAGTTTCTGCTAGAGTTGCCTCTATCTGTATTTTTGTCCCTGATTAAGTCCAATCAGTGCCATATTTAAAAACACAACAGAGTTGTAAAATTATAAACACTGAACTAATTTACCACTGGGATTTCAAACTTCAGAGCTAAGCCATATATGACTCAACCTATACAGCTACAGTCTCCAGTTAACTCATGGCTTGCTAATACTAACAACGCCTTCACCTGAAACAGTTCTGTGAAGTGTTCAGTTATTGCTAGCTATTTACTTTTTATTGATTTATTTAGAATTTAGATTTTTCCTATATTGCAGTATACACAGCTAACTGTGTGGTTATATGCTTTTTGGAAAATCTGTTCTCCTGTTTCATAAACTTAGCGCTTCACTTTAAATATCATAAAGATTTTTGGCTAGCGCTCTACTTTTTTCTGCATCCTGTTTTCAGGGGGATTTCTTTAATGCTTCGAACATTTTGGTACGTTGATCACCGGTTGACTGTGAAAGAGATTTCATATGGATGTTAAGATTTAATGCAAATTTCAAACCTTGCTTTCTTGGGACCAGAAAAAATGTTTTTCGCTCCTATGTTTGCAGTAGGAAATTCTGGTCATTTGATTTAAATGAATTTAAGAACTTCCTTTATATGGTGACTGTTGTGGACTGAAGTTAAGTGGCAACTAAATCACCAGGCTGTGTACCATGAACATAGTTTTGGTTAGAGATGGCGCAATAGTCTATAATCCTGTGCAAAATATAAATATAAAATATAAATAATAGTTGAGGAACGCCATGCCATTTTTCTTATTGCGAAATGATAAAATACAGTCTTCATCTACCATGACTAAAGTAAGCAGAGAATTGGGATTTTCTTCCCAATTTTCAGTAACAAACCCAGCCAGCATACCTAGGTGGGCCCCATATGGGTGAAAGGAGGGCAGGCAATATGGGGCCCACATGGGTCTGTCCGCGGTTTCCATGGTGGTCCCACACGGGTTTGCCCATGTAGGGGTGCCGCCATGTAGGGCCCATGTAGGCGGTGCCCCTACATGGGCAAACCCATGTGGGACCCATATTGTCTAGCCTCCTTTTCCCCATATGGGGCCCACCTAGGTATGCTGGCTATTTTGTATTTGGAGAATTATTATTATCAACTTTAATCTCAGTTTTAGTTTCTTTCATCACATTTTGTCTTTGTTTTCCTGGATTACGGAGCCTACAAAAAGTATATTGGATATTTGGATATTTCACTCTTTTTATTGCTTTAACAAATCAGTTATCAGCAAAATAGTTATCAGTTGACGAAACAAAATTTTAAATAAAAAAACATTTAAAACTGATTCATACAAAATAATGATGGGGTTTTTAGTGCTTTAGTCATTTAAAAAAAATGGTAACATGTCCTTGAATGTGAAAACTTTTTATACACGTTGTATCTGTACAACACTTTGAGCTGCTTTGGTGTGAAGGTGCTTCAGAAATTAAATGTATTGCTTGATATCTATTAAATCCTTCTATTGACTTACTGTGTTGAACTTTGTATCCCACTTTTGGAAAAAAATAAAATTCTGTACTTGGTTCAGCTCATTTTTTCATTCTGCCACAAACTCTGTTTTTCCTCGACAACTGAAAGTTTTGACAAGCTATTCTGGAAGCTTGCCTCACATCTATTTTTCTGACGAGATAACTAAAAATTTTTCAATTAAGCCTGCTATTCCGGAGAGCGCACTCTACTGTTCTGACAAGTAAAACTCTGACCCTCACAAAAGCTACAAGGACACTGAATCCTTCAGCCAATCAAAAAAAAAAAAAATTCAAAAGTGAGCTGTTGTAGTTTTTGTCCCAGGCAAACATTTGGTCTAAAGAAAAGCTGTGAAGCCGTGACATACCTCTTTTAATTTCTGATGCAGATGGATTGATGCAACTTCTGATGTTCTCTTTTGTGCTGCAAATTCTTTCAAATGTTATTTTTGATGAAAAACAACACCTCACGTCAGAAAAGCTTAGAGAGAGATTCTCAAACTCTGTGGTTTGTTCATCCTCACTTCCATCTGGGGTCAGAAGCTGACCCTTAATCATGTCTGACCAGTCAAAAGGTCACTGATGCATAATGTGATTTATTCTGATGACAGTGGTTTCTCTCTCTGAATCATGCTGTTTTGATTGAGGCTCCATCAGTAGCGCATGCAATTAGCCTCTTTTCAATCAGGTCCTATTGAGAATCAGAGGGAGCGATTTTTGTTTGTTGTTTTTTTTTTTTTTTTACCCACAGCACCTTGCAGAGGAACGGAATGGACTTCTGGAGAACACCCCCCGCTTCCCTCCCCTCACCATCTTCAGCAACACTTTCTACTGCAGAGCCCTTCCAGTTGGACTTCGGGCTGTGACAGGACCATTCCGGGCTTTGACAGGACCATTCAAACACTTGTACATGAGCTGATTGAAACCCTTTTACTGCAGTTTGAGTCGTATTATTGAAGCAAACTGAAGCACACTCGTCTTCCGATCTGTTCTGACCATGTTTCCTGGCCACTGAATGATGCAGCTGATTCTTAAGGTGTTTTTTTAAACACCTTAAGATACCCGAACCATGAGTTAAATTTCTCCACAGCTTTATTCCTAACCTGTTTGCTGTTACGACTGCTTGCTAGAGGCGTGGGCCAAAATTTGAAACAACTGCATCTGATTCAACCTAATCTCTAACGTTTAGCTGTAATGGATGTAATGCGTCAGCTCAGAGAAGCTCACTGGAATTTACAATCAGGTCGCATCTTTTTCAGCAATAAAAATGTCTGAAATGTTTCTATTGTTCCAACTTTATTTGGCCAACACAGACTGAATGGCTTTGCTTACTTCTTCCGTTGCAATGGCCAAATTACAAACCTCTGTGGAGAGATTGTGATTTTTAAACTGGAGAAATCGAGCTCAATGGGAGAAATCCCACACGGCGCACTGAAGAGAGATGAGAAATGAGCTGAATTGTATAGGAAGGCGATTGCCAGGTGTTCCGCACTATTCTGATTTATAGTTATAAAGAGAACTTCACACAGAAGAAGATGAGAAGTGGAACACTTAAGGTGGTTCTGTATAAACACTTTCCCAGCCACCATACCTAGGTTGGCTGAATATAGGGAAAAGGAGGGCAGACAATATGGGTCCCACATGGGTTTGTCCGCGGTTTCCATGGTGACCCCCCATGTAGGGCCACTGCCTACATGGGCCCAACATGAGCCCTACATGGACAAACCCATGTGGGATCCATATTGTCTGCCCCCGTATGGGGCCCACCTATATATGCTGGCTGGGTTTGGAGATGAAAATAGAATTTTTAAAGTTTTTTTTGTAGTGATGTAAAATTAAATATAATATGACAAATGACTCATTTCCCCTCAACTTGGATTTGGTCTGTCACATAAAATACAAATAAAACACATTAACGTTTAGCACTGGAACATGATAAATGTGTTTTTTTAGAAGGTTTTGAAAAATATGAATAGGTTGCGTATCTTTGCATGCTGCCCATATGTTTTCAGATGCTCTGCCATGTTGTAGATCACACAGCGTAATCCTAGTTTGACAGAAGACACACAACATCTTGCATGGCACTGTGCCTTAATGAAATGAGTGCTCAGGTCCAGAACAGGAGGTGACAGGAAGCCGCCTTTCATCACGATGCCTTCTGCAGATTCAGTCAGCTTTTATGGGTTGGAAAGACTCGCCTCTGTTTTTTCTTCTCAGTTGACCTCATCCAAGTTTTTCCTTTTCTTTGCAGACGTAACTCCGAATAAGCACTAAGCCGGGAATCAGTAGACATCTTAATATGCTCTACAGTCAAAAATTCTCGACAAAACTCCACAATTAATTATCAGTATTGATTGATCAATTTTCAATGAGATAAAATCCTTCAATATGTCGGAAAACGTGTTTATTGCTTGTTTTCTACACATTTGTTTTACCTGTATTTTTCTGTTATATCGGAGTCACGACACTAAACTGAATCCTGATGTTGTCAAAGTCACAGTAGAGTTGCTTTAACTCATATTTTTGGCTTTCGTCATATATAATGAGAAATTTAGACCTATTTGCCGATTACATTATCTTAATGATCTCCAATCCATATTGCTCAATTCCCTACCTACTTAAAACTATCAATGAGTTTAGTTATATTTCCGGAATCCACCAATTCACAGAAAACGGATGGACGGACCAGCTCATTTTGCTCATGCTTTATTTATATATATTTTATATATATATAAAATATATATAGGAGGTCTTCCCCGAGGAGGCCCCGGGGAAGACCCAGGACACGCTGGAGGGACTATGTCTCTCGGCTGGCCTGGGAACGCCTCGGGATTCCCCCGGAGGAGCTGGCCCAAGTGGCTGGGGAGAGGGAAGTCTGGGCCTCCCTCCTTAAGCTGCTACCCCCGCGACCCGACCCCGGATAAGCGGTAGAAGATGGATGGATGGATATATATATTTATATGTTATTTTTTTAAAAGGTCTTTGTGCAGTTCTGTGACCTCGAGGTTTCACTAAAGTGTGCTCAATATCCCCTTACTAATCTAATGGAGTTGTAATATTTAGTTGTGGCACTTGCTGTGATTATTCTACTGTGCTGAAAGTGAACTGCACCATGTTAATGTGCATTGCCCTTAGTTTATTACTGACCAGTACGGTTTATTAACCTGATACATCTTCAACTTTACTATTTTTAACCGTGTTACAACAGAGTCACAACATGATATCTTTCTAATATGCATTTAGATAGATAAATATCTATCCATCCGTCTTTGAAGTCCATTGAATGGATTTTCTACCCATTCATTGATTTACTTGAATATCGCTACTAAAGTAAGAGTAGCAATACTTCATACTCAAGTAAAAAGTACAGTATTGTAAAAGTGCTCCTAAAAATACTTTTTTTTTTTTTTTTTCAAAAAAGTTACTCCATTAAAGGTCATTGAATGCATGTAACTAGTTACTGCCCAACTCTGCTCCTTAAGAACTAGCATATATTTTTATTTCGCCTGGTTGGACAAATTTAACCAGAATAACACAAAATTTCCTGCAGTCAAAAATGAGTTCAGTTTTTCAAGAAATGTACAGTTTTAGGAAACCTTATTCTGGTGCATTTAAAGGAACTCGACATCATAGAGAGCTCATGATTTTACTATTAAGAAAATTCCTTTATTTTTCCAAATATACTTGGAAAAATAAGCATAGCAAAAAAGCCCCGAACATTACATATATGTAATGTATATAATATTCGGGGCTTTTTTATTTTTGTCATTTGTCACTTGCATGTAACGCATATGGATCATAAGACGTATCCCATTCATTGATGTAGCATGACATATTTTATTACAGTTCATAAACAGTAAAAAAAGAGTGATAAACTGTTACAATTCGCTGACAGTGAATGGCGGGTCACCATGACAACCAGTGACAGTTTAAATACATTCCGGTGATGAATATGCGACAGAATGCTTAACTAATGTTAAGACAGCAATATAACGGGAGGTAACCGTGGCAACGGGGGCATGCCTTTAAATTGTGGGACAATTTCAAGGCATGCCATAGTGTTAATAAACAAATACTCCTTCTTATTTGAGCACATTCTACTTGGAAAAACGGGAAGATCAGGAAAATGTCCTAATGTAAGACCTCCAACTGTTGGTAGAAATGGTTCTAATGGTCCTCTGTAGGTCGTATAAAAGTATACACACACACGCACTCCCCCCCCCCACACACACACAAGAATGCATCCTGTGCGTACTTTTCAGTGATACAGTCATTGTTATTGTTATATATGCATGTGTTGTTGTTTGTTGCCATGGTTTCTCTGGTTTTTTCTCTCTCTTTCTGCAGGGGTAGAGGAAGAGATGTAGGGAGTTGTCTTGTATTTACTATATCCTTTGTTCTCTCCTCTATTCTTATCGCCTTTAAATTTAAGCTTTTTCTCACATTTTTCTCCCTTTTTTCCATCTCAGTATTCATTACATTTAATAAACCCTTATATATATATATATTGTGTTTTAGGGATGCAGCAATTAAATTTCTTTGACCTTCAATACAGATATCTGAAGTTTAGTCTTGGCCAATAATCCGATACAGAAAAATTGACTTAGAAAGTTTCATTTTATAAACACAAACAGAAATGTACTGAATTTACAGATGTATTTGTGTATTTGATGACTCTGCACCAGTACAGCACAAGTAAATACGCCAGTAACTTCACACACTTTTTCAAACATGCAAAATCAACACAACTTTAGTTTGTTCAATCTGTGAAATTTTGAGTATAACAGGCAATGTAAGATAAATAATAAATGAACTGAAATTGACAAAAACAACAGGTTGAATTTCTTGGTCAAACATGTAAAACAAACTGCAACAAACCTTCTTTTGAATGATCCAGAAAGTGCAATTAGGAATTCTAAATATAATGTAAAATAAATAATAATAAAAGTTTGACTCAGAGCATGAAGCATAGAATTAGACTGACTAGATCTGCCTTTATGGATCGGACACATCATGACCGATGCCTGAACTAGAATTTATTTGTATTTTTCTGACTCATACAGATAGTAATATCAGATCGGTGCGTCTCTAGTTTGTACGTATACGCACTAACAATTCAACTATCTCCTGAAAGTTGCCATTTTGAGCAACTCTGTTGTCGCTGTAGTTTCTGCCTTCATCCATAAGTCTTGCCCATATTTTACTGCAGAGCCACAAATCCAGGCTTTCAGACTCCATACCAGCAAAATGCTCTGATCTTCATAAGTTCTGTTACCCAGAAGATCTGGATCCAGAACCCATCTGTTAGCTCCCTACCTCAGAGGTCTCCACTGAAATCCCTCCTCCTGCACCACATGGCCCCTGGTAATGAATGCCGGTTGTAAACCTGACTGGAAGTTTCTACACATTTTATTATTAGATTCTTCAATCATGCGATGCTGAGGGGGCTTACCCACCCGTCTGTAGGAGGGAGCTTAAAAGGCGTGAGACTCTGAAAAGACTCTGAAAGCATAAATTTGTTCTGTAAAAGTCTCTTGCCCTCATGTGCGAGATCGTCGACTACTTAATGAAACATGTAAATCTATGTTTACAATGATGCCAGACTAAAGCGTGCTATGGTCCTATTGAGATGTGGCTCCTTAAGTGTAAGCTAGGTTCCATAAAACGAAGCAGGATGTGCAGAATATTGGATTTAAATCAGAGCGGGAGATACACGGTTCTCATTCCTGCTGCTATAACGTCTGGGATCCCTTCCGAGACATAAATGCTGTTCGGTTGTGGATAATTGTTCCTTTAACGCTCTTTAAGCAAGACAGAGGCAAAGGCCAAGGAAACAAGTAATTACTTGCATTCTTCTTTCCGTCCTCTCAAAGTTTATTCACAAAAACACTTTGAAACTGCTTTTTCAATACATTTAGTGCCTCGAACGAAAAGGATACCTGGCTAGCAACAAGACAAGACCCAAAATGTGTGGTGTGGATTTGTGATTAGCCTCCCCAATCAATACTTTGTAGTCATTTTCGTCATTTTGATGTAAAGCCTCGTTCACACAGAAAGACTTTTATGCTGATTTTTGTCCTGGCAATCTTAAAGGCACCCTGACTGGCTCTTAAGATAAACTTAAGAACTATCCCTGTCCTGTGTGTTGTGTTGAAAGTGATCTTGTTCGTTCAGGATGATGTGGAGATTGGCCCGACCTAAAACATTCAACCTTTTTGAGGGTCTTGGCCCGATTTCGCATCGTATGTGTTGTTCCCTGAGGACAAACCAATGTGTTTAGCCAATCAGAAACCGAGGTGAGGGAAACATGGAGGAGAATCCAAAGCACACTGAAGATAAAGCAATTGCCACAGTGCACCATAAAGTCCACTGGAAATGTCTATGAACTATAATCTGATCTCATGTTTGGTCTCTGCGGTTCTACGAGATTTCCCATCGTCATCTCTCAGGTTTTGAAAACTGGGTGACAATTTGAAAATCTTGCTGTGTGAATCAGGCATAAGTGGCTACATCTCTGATGGATACAGAACACTGGCAGGATGACACAGCAGAACAATGGAGCGTTGGAGTTTGTGAAAAGGTAGCATAAAAACAGACCCGAGAAAAGATGCGGGAAAAAAACACAAGAATACGACAGGGAATTATGATGCAGATATGAGTATACAAACACACACATGAGCTAATCAAGGCACGAGGAACAGCTCTGACTAATTCCTGAAGGAGGAAACAAGTGAACCAAAGCGCAAGGGTTTGACATGACAGGAAACAACCTGATCCAAAATATCAAAAGAGGTATATGTGCCACAAACAAAGAAGCTAAAAGACCAGATTTAGGCTAGAGTAAAGAGAACAAGGCAGGCGATCAAAATATAAACACAAATTAAATCCAAACAAGCCAGAATTACAGTTTCATCACCGCTAGAGTTTCAAGTATTTTTCCGTATTTCTCCCTTTTGCACATTCAGAGACTTTTTTCCCATTTCTTCACAAAAAACGCAAATCATGTCATGACACAGATTCTCAGTTGGATGCAGGTCTAGATTCTAAAATATAGAATGACCACAGATCAGACGCATCTGTTTGTGGCTCTTTCACATTTTTACCGCACACCCCCCTCTGGTGGTAGACAACATGCAACGCCCTTTACCTGGACCACAGTCTCTTAGACCAATAGTCATAACAGGGCTGCCTGTCAGGTCATTAGAACATGTTGAGTTTACAACCCATATAACCAGTATATGGTTTTATACTGCACTATTTCTTAATGTCTACATCTGCAAACCGTAACCTTCCTTTTAGACATGATCTGCCTTTTTGGACACGTGACTACATGGGAGAGTTGGTACACTGTCTTACTTCTGAAGGCCAGCAGAGAGCAGCATCCCTTCAACTTTGTCTGCAAGGCTTTATAAGGTTCCTTTCAGATGGAAGGAGATAGATGTGGTAAAATGTGAAGCCAAGGATCCTCAGAAAATCTGAAAATAAACTCTTTTCTCTCGTATTTAAATGATAGGGCCCTTGTTGAATTATCCTAAAAGATAACTACAAAGTAAACACTAAAAGTGCCTTTAAATAACAGTCTCTTCAATATGATTTAGACAGCTTGTCAATAGTATTTAGAGGATTGTTCTTTAACTTCCTTTCCTTAATGCACCAGATTCTATGTTAGGCTTTGAAGATTGACAGACATGAGGAGGGTTTTGATAGCCGGACCATCCAGTGTAGTCTCAGTGGTAACAATGTTATGATAGATCCATGAGGCTGAGGCAAAACAGTCCCAGGAAACCAAACTCGACAAACAAGCATCATATGACACCGACGCTCTTTGGGTTATGGATCTACAAGCTTACAACAAGACGTATGTGCTCAAGAGCACATCCAAGAAAAAGTGTGTGAACCTGGACTCCATCAGGCCCTAGAAAATAGTAAATGTTCTCAACTAGAAAATTCCTGAAGAAATTTAACCCGGGCCTGCCAAAGTGTACTCGTCTAAAAATTAGCATCAATGCTAAGCTTAGCTGCAGAATAGTATAGTAATAGTGCTTGGGTTAAACCAGTTATAAAAAAAACATTATTATTGCACTAACCTGAGAGGAATTCTAAGGCTTTTATTTTGAAATTTTCAGCAAGCATAATTTTAAATGGCCACACTAATGAAATGTGTAACAGTGGTTGGGTTAAACCATTTATATAATGCCCAAAACAGCAATTACCTGTAATAGAGAATAGTAATTTGTAAGTAGGCAAAATAAGAAAATTAGACACCATTACCACTGTAAGTAGTCTTTAATAGATAAATGTGAACATAAATACAAAAAAAATATGTAAACATCTTACAGCTTAAATGAAATCTTTCAACATGTCAAATGATCAGAACATAAAACATTCAGCATTTCGAGCCAAAGTGTGCGGTATACCAGTTGTACATTAACTGTAAATTCACCGGGAGCAGAGAAAGCAATGAGAAACATTCATTACTGTCCATGTCTTACACCCTCACCATAAAGGAGAGTTTCATGTCCATTTCAAATCAAAATCTCAAGACCATTTTTCTAAAAACACAGTTCTTAGAAAAGACAAAAAAAATCTTGAACACCCAGCAAGAATAGGCTGGATTACAGATCCAATCTAATCAATTGTCCCTCGGCCTGAGGCCACTGCATCCGCTGAACTTCAGGAAATCCATTCTCAATCGTTACCTGCTGGCAGACGGGCCAGCATCGGAGGAAATGTCCTTTACACAAGATATGAAACTCAAACTGCCATCAAATCAAAGCATTTGCAGCCGTATCTGCCACTGCATTATGTGACATGCAGTGTGATGCATGTCACAAAAAACACATCAACCTGAATGAAACTACATGAATCAATGAAATAGCCCTGCCTCTTTTGCCTGTGTGAGGTGAGTATGTGCGAGTGTGCTTGTGCAATCAAATTTTTTGTGCATTTACACACAGTCTACTTAAATATGCATATTGAAGCAACCTTGGCATTTTAAAGAGATTTAAATACTTTATACTCTTAACCTTGGCTTAATCTTTTCCAGATCCCGTGGTACAGAAACGCTGCCGATGAGAACCACAGTCGTTTTTCTCACAACAGTCCGTCCACTCAGTCCTACAAAGCTACCAGGTTATAATCTTAACCCATTAAAGAAATGATGTAACACAAAGATTCAAACAACAAACAGGCATATAGAAATCCTTTAAAAGTACCTAGAGATCCCAGACATTTATATGCACTGTGTGAATAAGACACAAAACCATTTAGTTCCTGGTCATTGTCATCAGATAATAAATCGCATTAAATGTTTCCTTTTTTAGCTAAAATATGTCTCTTAAAAACAGGAGAGATAAACCTAGAAAAGATCATTTGAATTGTTATGAGAACTGTTTGTGTTTTTAGTCACATTTTGTTTTGTTCTGTTTTTCTCACTTTTATTCATCATGTAACCTCATAACTTCTTTTATAATCTCAAATTTGTTTCCACTTTTGATTAGTATATTCTTTAATGTAGTCCATTCAATGTAATGATCCCTGCCAGCATACCTAAGTGGGCCCCATAAGGGAAAATGGAGGGCAGACAATATGGGTCCAACATGGGTTTGTCAACGGTTTCCAAGGTGGCCCGCCTACATGGCCCCTACATGGCGGTGGCCCTACCGTTGACAAACCCATGTGGGACTCATATTCTTTGCCCTCCTTTTCCCCACCTGGGGCCCACCTAGGTATGGTGGCTGGGTGAATTCAATTAAAAAATACTTTATTGATCCTTAAGGGAAATCATGTTTTTGAAACTCATATTACTCAAGATTCTTCAAAGAATTGCTATGTCTTCTTTTTTCTGTGTCAGTTTGAGTTTACCAATTAATAATTTCAAGTATGATGTCCTGAGATTTATATTTTAAAAAAATAATATTTTTTCCTAATTTCATGTGCACTTTTGCTTAATTTCCTGTGGATTTGTTGGGAATTGCTGCATTAATACCGTCTGCCAGAAAACTTCTCATCTGGTCTTTTTTAGAATACTTCAAAACATTCGGCCAAATCAACGCAAAAATGATTCTCAAGGCATAAAAATCGCCTTCGTTCATGCCCGCTCCAGCCCTAAATCTGTGGGGTGAGCTGGAGAAAACATGCTGTTAGCTTACAGAGTTGTGGTGGAGCGCCGAGCCGTGAGCGTGCGCAGGCGGTGAGGGTGTGTGTGAGAGTGTTTGTATATGAGGCTGTGAACAGCCAGCCTGTACCTGGCAGACATCAGGTTATAAAGTAACGGGTTGACAGCGGCGCTGAGGTAGAAGAGGACAGAAGACACAAGATTAAAATACTGAGACAGATAGTACAGAAAGTACATGTGAGTGTCCGGGTGAGAGTGTGTGCTGTTTACGAGAGAGTTGAGTGCAATGTCAACATGAAGGTCGGGGGGCGTTGAGGTGTACGGGTTCATGGTGGCGGTGAGAGCGCCGGGACTTTGTTTGACCTTTTGGGGGCTTCCAGTAACCGCTGTCCTGTTTGGGACTTCATACGTTGTACTGCTGTGAAACTGTCGCTTTGTCCTAATTTTCTCCAGAGCGCCGATGTTCGCGTCAACGTGGGAGGTTGCGTTCATGTAGGCGTCCTGTCTGTCGACACCGGAGCCGAGAGAAAGGGATAATATAGTCCGGCCGACGTGGAATGGAAGCCAGCAGAGCACAAATGCCAAGACAATCACTCCTGGTGGAAGTAAAGACGGAGAGGAGAGAGAATTTAAGAGAGTGACGTGATCGTAGAGGAAAACCTGCACACACATACTAAGAACTTCAACTTTTTACAGAATTTCAAGAAGCTACTTTAAAAAAAAAAGTTATCATTTGCACATATTTTACTTTTGCCATCAACTAGTAAAATATGTGCATAAAAGTAGCACTGACAGACAAGATGTAAACAACTTGTTAGCACTGTGACGAGCTAAAAAGGTGCTAGCTTTTATAGATTGACCTTGAATTAACATTTCCTTCCAATGGTTGTGTGAAACCGAAACTAAATAGCTGTTGTCAGCATTTTAATGTGACAGGATGGGATTTGATCATCTGTACTTCAAAATACAAGATGACTGAGTTGTCGTCCATTTCTGGCGATCGAGCTGAGAAACAGGTTTTCAATCATACGGGCCAGAAACACAAGAAATTATTAAAGAAGCCTCCACTACCCTGGAGTACACTACAGAGTGTGGCAGTGTTTGGAGAAATCGGTTAAAAAAAAGAACAATGACAGACAGAATGAAAAAAAAATCACTGTAAGGATTCTGGAACTTGTTAACTTTTAGCTGCTAGCAACACCAAAATTAGCATCTGCTTTGAAGTTTCACAGTGTGTTCGACGGGGTAAACATCCCTGCAGTTTGACAGGAGAGTTGGAGTTTCATTGGAGCTGTGAAACTCCAATGTAGATGCTAACTTCAGTGTTGCTAGCTTGAGCAACCAGTCAGAACGGCTGGACCTGGACACTGTGGAGTCGACCCAGAACCCCGTCACTGACGAGGAGAGTTCAAGGAAGTCTGAATGACCACAGACTGCCAATTCGGCCTCATGTCCAAAGATGCCATTATGATGCTTTATCTATAACTAAAGACAATGTTTCACCAACTTAAGACAATTGTCTTTGCTTCTCACTTTTCTTGCTCAGTCAGTGCATATCTTCAAGATATTTATATCACAAATTCCTACATTTCTCTCACTCATAATGGACTCTTGAACAGTTCAAAGGTTCATGGCAAGGCACTCACCTAACATTTTCACAGTGCTTCGGTGACTCTGGTCTCTTCTGCTGCTCTTTGGGCGGAGCCACAGTGTCCGTCCAATGAGGGTGTACACCAGACCGAGGATGCAAAGGGGGACCAGGAAGTACAAGTTGGAGAGAATCATCATGGCCGACAAGAGACCTGAGGAGATGGCGTAGTGCGTACAGCGGCACTCCCTCCTGTCGATCTCTCCGCCACGGCTTGCATCGGCTCTCATCTCTTCCTCCGCCTTCATCTTCTTCTTCTTGTTTTGCTGATCTTTCTCAAATTCCATTTTCCTTTTCTCCTCTTCTCTTCTTCTGTTTTACCTTTAATCTCTGTTATGTCCCCTTGTTTCCAGTCAGTTCCCTCTCTTGATCTGCTGTTTTTGTCGTCTAACCAGATAAAGTCTGTGAGGTCTTCGCCCCATTCTTCTTTCTCCTTCTCTCCCAGCAAAGCCATGACTGCGCCTCCTCTCTCCGCTCCGCTCATCATTAACCCTCCCTGCTCACCCTCTCCGCCCAGCCGGCCCCCGTCCTCCCTCCACTGGTTGATCCCAAACTCCTCTCCCCCAACGTCCTCCACTCCAACCATAATCAAGACAGGCGACGCGCTGACAGCCGCACCGAGCCACAGGCAGCCGATGATGACCCTGGTTCTGCGGCGTGTCACGACGGTCTTGGCTGTGATCGGCCAGCACACCGCCACGTACCGCTCCAGAGAGAGGAAGGTGATGTGGAGGATGGTGCAGAAGGTGCAGCACTCCGAGAGGAACATAGTCAGCTTACAGGCAAGGTCTCCCAGGGGCCACGGTCTGGGTCTCCAGAGCTGGAGGAGACAGAAGGACACGTTCAATTAGCCGACACAGTGATGAATATGTGGAAGTGGAAGGCAAGGATGAAGAAAATAATAAGGAAAAAAAGATGGCACACAATTGTCTTCCACCTCGTTTACTCTGATGTAATTAAATTCAGTTTACTTATACAGCCTAAATTCACAACAATGTCGTCTCAAGATGCTTGACATTGACGTTACAGTCAGGATGTACTGCAGTGGAAGCGGACAGGACTTCCCTTTAGCAGGGAGAGAGTCCCAGCGGAGCCTGGCTCAGTGGAAGCGGACATCTGGGAGGTTCAAGTAGCTACCTTCAGAGCAGGCTTGGTAAAAAAACCAGTCTGTTGTTCAACACTCCATCTGGACAGCAAGTATTGAAGTTGACGTCCAGCGGTGCTCTCTATTCAATCTATCAGGGGATTATGCACAAACATTGTGTAGATGTACAAAGCTGGCTCAGATTAATGCCAATAGACTGGCTCTCACTTCTGCTGTAAATGCAGCAAATTTGGGAAAAAAATGTTTCTACTTTAAAATTTTGCATTGCTTTAGTTTGTCTATGAGGAAATGTATTAATTGAATCAAAATAGACTTTAAAGCCTATGAGCGTATAAAGAGGTATGAAAGTTTTTGCAAGGTTTTGTGATTATTTCACTGGTACAGAAGAAACAATCGAGTGATTTAAGATCACTGGGAGCACAACACTGGAAAAAAAGAAAACCTCATTCTGAAGGGTTCTCCCTGAGGGGACAGCAACAATAACTTGTTTAAGCAATCGTCACACTGAGTCTGGCGATGGCTTAAACAATCGTCACACTGAGATTAACACTGAGATTTTGCAACATGAGCAACATGGTCTGCTCCTTTCTCTTTAAGA
Organism: Phalloptychus januarius; assembly: GCA_902982915.1. Taxonomy (NCBI): domain Eukaryota; kingdom Metazoa; phylum Chordata; class Actinopteri; order Cyprinodontiformes; family Poeciliidae; genus Phalloptychus; species Phalloptychus januarius. Next base: position 2,092,668 of record CADWAE010000476.1, read on the forward strand.
AAAGAAAAAAAAACATTTCATGGCGTGATTGTGGCTGCATGTGGACAGAACTGAGTTCAGACTGAGTGTACCTTGTATAGATCCAGAGGGAGCAGAAGCAGAATCAGCAGGTCGCTGACGGCCATGCTGCTCAGGTACAGGTACGTGGAGCTTCTCATGTGCGGACGAAGCCACACCACCAGTATGGTCAAGATGTTCCCAAGAAGGCCGAATATCATCAGTGGAATGTAAACCATTGTCACACAAACTGGAACAAGACAACAGATTGGAGTGTTTTAGGAGAACAAGCCTTTTTGTAATTCTGAATGTTCAGATTGGGGTTTTAGCCGAGACTTTCGGAAAAAAACCCCCCCAAAAATGATAAACCAACAAATGATGAGCAAACAAACTGTAAATGGTGTTCTATTATTAAAATGAGTCCAATTTTAATCTAATGATAAATAAACAAATAAAAAATAAAGCAGCAATATCTCCTTAAGAACTACAAAACTACAAGGATTTTCAAAATTAGCATATATTTCTTTAAATGATTGTCGCACTTTGCATAGTGATAATGTATTTGCTCCAAAAATATTTAATGCTTGCACCTAATGTTTATCTCCAGTGGATGGGAGAATAAAGTTCATGGAGAGTGATTGTGACATTCTGTAATGTAAAAAAAAAAAAAAAAGTAAAATGTCAGGATTAATCAAAATTATGAAGCCCATGTCCTTTGGTTAATAAAAAATAAAGGTTTGAATCTAAAATTTTATGCCATTTTTTAGATTGGAATAGTTTGAAGATCTTAAAAGTTCACTTTAAGATCTTCAAGTGATCTTAGACTAAAGGACTAAGACTTCAGTCTTAGTCCTTCTCCATCTAGCCATTAGCTTTAGCCTAATAGACCATCTATGATTTAAACAAAATGACTATGGCAGGATTTTTGGTAGAAAATAAAATATTACCGGTACATGTAAGAGTAACAGATGATTTGTTATCACTGGGAGAAAGCAGCTGCTAGGCAAACCATTAACCGCTAACAATGCTAACGCCGCCATCGGCTCCAAGAAGTTGGCTTTAAACTAAATGACTATTTTGCTGTTTTATTAATGAGTCAGCAGTTTAGATTGTAAAGTACTTGGACTCAGAGTGAACTGGTTTGTCCTAGAATGAGCAGAGATTATTGAAAACACACTTTTATATTAGTGAAAATTGTATTTTTGAAAAAAAAAAGAGAATTTCCACAAAAAAAAAAGAAAATTAAAAACTAGAACAACAAAAGATTTTTGCATGTATGGAAACAGCAACATTAGCATTAGTTACACTGAGTACTGATTACATATTCCCTACATATTCCAGTTTTACAACTTGTGAAATCTTCACTCTCTGAAAACTGAAAACAAAAACTAGCTGATTTCCCTCAAAGGTTTGTTCAAATCTCCTCTTGTTCTCATCAACTTTTCAAATTACAGTGGATTGTCCGAATTGCCTAAAAATCATTCAGCAAAAATTGACATTTTCTTTGAAAATAGCAATCTGTCCAAAGTAGACAGTGATATGTGACCATAATGACAACAAACCAAAAATCTAGTTAGCTTTTGTTGAGGGACAAATTCAGACTTTTCAAAATATAATAAATAAATATCTTCAGCATTCTGCAAACCAATTGTGCTCAGAAGTGAAAATAATCAAAATATGTTTCATGGCAGTTTGTATTGCTTCCAAATTTGACCTAAAGACCATCAGCGGCCATCTTGATTTGGCACTATCATCTAAAGTAGATAGTCCTCAACTTTAGCTCAAATTTCTAGAATACATAAAACTTTGTTTGATTGTTGTTTTTTTTCTTCCTACCTAACTCAATCAGTCCAAACATGGGTTCCTCCCAGTAGCAGTTGTAGGTTTTGCAGTCCTCCTGGAGCCTTGATGCTAAGCTGCAGTTTTTGCCCTCACAGCCACTGCTCATGTCTTCCAAGTCTGCCAGATCCATACTGCTGCGCAGGCGGGGTCGGATTGGCAGAAGGAGGCAGAGGGGAGCAGAATGTCCCCCAGGATACGGGCAGTAGAGGTGACGCACAGCGATGGATTTCCTATGACACTCGATGGCCACCAGCAATGAGGAGGAAGAGCTAAAGGCAGGGAGAGAAAAAAAGAAACACCCAAAACTCATTTATTTCATATCGTCTACTGTAATGCATTCAAAATATGAGCAAGTAAGCAAATGGAGGAAACTGTGTGTGACATTTTTAGCATAAAACTTAAAATCACACACATATGAGAAAATGTGTTTATTGATATTTTTAGGTGAGCCTTTCCTCTGACTGGTGCAGTATGGCTTTTCAGTAAAATTCATTGATAATAATTAGGACTAAAACTTGTTAATTTATTCTTCAAAATCAGTTTTTACCAAAATTTCCACTCTATTGTTTACAAATACATGTTTTAAACTGACATGTTTATACTCACTAACTGAGAAGAGCTTCAGTATTTAGCACAGCATTTATGCTAAATACTAATAGTATCATTATGACTAATCTCATCTTTAACTTAAATAACAACGAGAGAAAATCAAGTTGGTAGTTAACATCAGTCCAGCTCCTTCTGTCCTAAATATTAAATAAAATGTAATAAATAACCCTAAAAACAGAGCAGGAGCTCCCAATGAACAGCTGACAGCAGTTTACTTTTGTCAAAATTATACATGAAAACGATGTATTTAACTACATTTGTTTAAATTATATGTTCAGATATAATACTTGTAAAGAAAAGAGAGCTGAACCTGATCATACCACAGTTACAAACGGCATCAGAAGAAGGGGACGAGCTGTCAGTTACTGGTTGCTATGGTAATCACCAACTGTCAAGAGAAGCGCGCCAATAAATGTCAGGAGAAATAAACAAATTTCATGTATATCTATAAAGCCAATTTTATCTAATGTATTTACTAAAATTACTAAAAGATTTAATAATGTATTTATTAAAATGTGCTGTACGTACTCACGTTTATGAGATACATTTGAATTTGTATGTTCAATTTTCACCATTTATATTACAGAACTTTAATTATTAAATATTATCATCATTATTATTATTACTATTTTAAATATATATCTTAATGCAAATTGGAAATCAATCATATTTTTAAAAAAATAGTCCTGTCTTCTACGTGATTTTAAAGCATTCTTCAGAGCGGGCAGACGAGGGCGCTGTTTCAACAAAACAAACTGGTTTCTTCTGTGCCTGCTGTAGAAGAAGATCTACCTGCGACTCAAAATGGCTTTGAGAGCTGCTCTGAGAAGCAAGAGTGGCTTAGCAGGTTCGGCTTTTACCACCGTTTGTGCGCAATTATAATATAAGTGTTACTATATTCATTGTTATTTACTTCTTGGCCTTCAGTCTGTTATTACCTGTCTGCTAACAGCTGCTTACTTTGCTGTTTGACATGGACAGAAAGTAGAGCAAAGGTCACAGCGACTGACGCGTTCTGTTGAGAGCTTGATTGTTTAGATATTCACGCGACAAAAACAGTAACATCTCGTTACTTTTATGCGTTTTCAACGGCATTTTCGGATGAATAGTTATACATTGAATGCTAAACGAAATAGCTTCCAAATGTGCAATAACATGCATGTATTTCCTACATTTTTAGAGCCATTTCTTGGCTGAAGTCACTGACATATTGAAGAACTCCCCCCTCTCTGTTTCTATAAGCTGGACAGTAAACGTTGCACAGGTTGGACCTGTCCTGTGTCTTCAGACAGTTTGTTTTTGTGTTTTTCCCTGAAGGTTTCCTCTCCTGCAGCAGTCATGGCAGATTGTGTGCGTCCTCCACCTCCATCTCTCAAAGGAACAACTCCAGCTCAGCCATGCTCAAGGTGGATCATGACCAAAACACAGGTGTGTCTTGTGGTTTTACTGCCATCCATTTTACTCCTATATCTTCTGTGGAGCGGTTTCAACAGAAGATTGTTTTTATCCCAAGCAAAACATTTGTAATATTTTCCAGAGACAACATTTTCATACCTGACCACTGTTTTTAAAAAAATGTAACAACTTCAAACTTTCTTTTCTCTTTTAATGCTTATAGTTCAATTGTAAAGCTAACAATTTATTATTATTATTATTTTTATTTTTATTTTTTGGAGCATAAAATCTTAAAAGTGTGGCATGGATGTGAGACAAAAGTTTTTTTGCTAAATAAATGTCAGATTAATTGGGAATCTTCTTTGAACTGTGAGTGGGCTCTTATCGTTATTGTTACCAGGCGAACATCTTATAAGAATTATCACTAGAATCTAATAAACATGAATGTGGGATTGCATTGAAACACGGTCTCCATGTTTGGAGCGTTCACGCTGAAGTCCAGTGTCTCTTCTTCTCCGTGTCCAGGCGTGGCCGTGATGCACATGCAGAGTCCTCCGGTCAACAGCCTCAGTCTAGATTTCCTCACAGAGATCTGCATCACCTTGGAGAAGCTGGAGATGGACAAAGGCTGCCGAGGCCTCATCATCACCTCGGTACCGTCTGCTTATGTAACCACCATGCAGATCAGTGCGGTGGTGGTAAATAGTTCTGTGAACGTGTGTGTGTGTGTTGAATCCAGAACCAACCCAAGGTGTTCTCCGCCGGCCTGGATATCCTGGAGATGTACGGGAAGAGCCCGGAGCGTTGCGGAGAGTTCTGGAAGGCCGTGCAGGAGATGTGGCTGAAGCTTTACGGCTCCAACATGGTCACCATAGCAGCCATCAACGTACGTGAAAAAACAGAGCATGGATTCATGTTTATATTTGAATAAACGTGACACATCGTCTCCATTTGTTGTTCTGTTCTGCCTTGAAAAGCAGAGCGCAGTAGATCATCAGGATCCTGTACACACACTGATAAATCAAAGCAGAAATCATTATAAATAATTGTTTTGACTCAAAAGTTGATTTTTTTTTAATCGAATTGCAACCACAAAAATTTGGTACCAAATTGTGAGTTAGTAAAAGATTCACATCACTCCTAGCTAGCGTTTTGCCGTCTGTCACTGCTAAGTGCAAATTTATCCCCAGTTGGCTGGACGGCCCGAATGAGGCTAGTCGCTTTCTGTGCAAACTAACTTTTCAGTTTGGCATTACAAAACCAAATATATAAATATATTTTTTATCTTGAAGTACATTCAAGGTGATTTTTTTTCCACTCGCTGGACTTCTCTGGCAAACATTTGCGTCATGCTCAGACATCTTCATTGGGTTCTGTAATGCAAGGCCCTTGAGGCAACCATTAGCTAGCTGCTAATGTACCCTGGCTAGCTGCCTAGCTATCTTTTCAGCATCTATTGTTGGTAAATGCAAATGTATCACCAGTTGGCTGGATGATGCTTGTTTTCTCCTCTGTTTAATTTTTGTTGCCGACTCATATGAGTCTGGTCACATTATGTGCAAAAAAACCAAACTTTAAGCTAGGCACTTAAAGTTATATTTATGTTTTTTCTGCCTTAAATTTGATTGAAAGTGGCATTAAACAGGTCTTAAGAAGTCTTAAACTTGACTGCTTGAGCCAGGGTTTTGACTGGGCCTTTCGCCCTTCTCCATCACCTCCGTCCTGTTTCCCTCCTCAGGGCTCCAGTCCCGCAGGCGGCTGTCTGATGTCGATGACGTGCGACTACAGGATCATGGCGGACAACCCTCGCTACAGCATCGGCCTGAATGAGACCAAGTTGGGCATAGTGGCACCTTTTTGGTGAGCAGTTTTCTTAGTGAGCTGACGATAGGTACTAGTGCGTCTGATCTAAATGATCCCATTCTGTCATCTCAGGTTTAAAGAAACCATGGTGAACACGGTGGGCCACCGGAACACAGAGACGGGTTTGCAACTAGGGCTGCTCTACAAGCCTGCTGAGGCCCTGACAATAGGACTGGTAGACCAGCTGGTGCCTGAAGACCAGGTCCTCTCTGCTGCCACTCAGACCATGACCAAGTGGTTGGCCATTCCAGGTAACCGCCACTCAAGCACCAGTGGTGCTTTTGCTTGATATGGATTCAGAGGTGATTCATCTTGCAAATTAAAGGTACAGGCAACACATTTCGACTAATGAATGCACAAGATGTCTGCGCTTCCGAAGAAAGTCTAAAATTCATGTATCTAAAATTAAGGGCTTAAAAATGTCTTAAATTCATTTTTAAGAAATGAAGTTGGCCATAAATATGTTAACCACAGGTCTTAAACTTTGTCATGGCAGGACTTTTTTTTCTCAGAAATTTTCTGTCAGGCAGATGAGTCGCACACTGATGTCTTCATTGCAGCCTCTGACTCGAAGCAGTTGAGGCTACTGCTAACTAGCTACTAGCATACTAGAAAAGCTAGCCAGATGCTATAAAAGCTAGCTAGCTTTTCAGTGTCCATCATACGTATGATGGACACTGTGGTGTATGATGGGAAAGTGCACATTTTTTCCACAGTTGGCAGTTTCGTCTTCACCATTGGCTCACTTTTGTTGCCAACCCATACAATGTTATGTGCATTGAAAGAATTTGTAGGAACAGTAAATTTTTTTTTTGTTTTTTTTTTGTTGCGATACAAATCTTAAATTTAATTTGCAATGGTCTTAAAAAAGGTCTTTAAAATATTTGCATTTGAGTTAACGAAACTAGCAGAAACCCTCACAGAAGTCCAATACAAGTTTAAACAACTGAATGATGAACATGCAACATGCAACCCCACAGCGCCTCCAAACAGCAGGGTTGGAGCGCTACTGCCCCCTTGTGTTGCTTGCAGCACATTATGGCAGGTGTCCATTTAAACCAGAGGTGTCCAAACCTTTGGCCAAAATCATAAAAAATTTCAATTGTAAATGCAATACTTTTTATAACATTTTTAAAACAAACATTTGTGCATTTTTTAACTTCGTCAATTTAAACTGAAATCAATAATAGTAAACTCAATAATAAACTGAAATTCAAGGCTTCAGTTGTTTTGTTTTTTAGCTAAAAATGACCTTTTTAAAGCCTTATGTAATTTTAAAAACTGTCGTGTCATATAGATGACTGCAACCACAATTACAGTTTTCAATGAAATTGTTAGTAAATTAAACTGTTTTGAGTCGACGATTCTTCTGTTCCTCTGCAGAACACGCCCGACAGATCACCAAGTCCATGATGAGGAAGCCAACCATTGAAAAACTGCGCTCCAACAGAGAGGCCGACATCCAAAACTTTGTCAGCTTCATCACAAAAGAGTCCATCCAGAAGTCGCTGCGCATGTATATGGAGGCACTGAAACAGAAGAAGGCCTAGGGTTCACAGACACACACACACACACACACACACACCAGAGGAACTGAGCGCAGAACTTTGCTGTATTTAATTCTTGGGGCGTTCCCATGGGAACACACAAAGATGAGCTACAAAGGTCCTTCACGGATTAAGTAAAACACTATCATTGGTTTTTGCTCTGATTGATTTTAAAAAATCATATTAATACCCTGAAGTTGAGCCTAAATGGTTCAAATGCAGAATACAGTAAGCGAGTGAACAATGATGGAGCAGTCTGACATTTTCTGATACTTTGTGACAGACGAGCCTTTGACCTGTGAGTGCCTGTCTTTCCTGTACTTTAAAAGATCCCCATCATCCACGGTGGCCATTGATCCGTGTAGATTAACTGAATTAAAGCCGTGGCCATCTCTTGAGTTTTCTTCTTCTACTTCTTCTTTTTGCACACTTTTCTGTCCGTTTAACAATGTGAAATGTCTCAATAAAGTTTTGGATTTGTACAATGAGTGGATGAAAGTGTTTTATTTACACACCCAAAGTGTTTTACTACTTTAAAGCTGTTGTAACTTTTATAAACAATGTTGTTGTTTTTCTTTTCATATGTCAAAACAGCCAGTCAGAGCCAGGAGGAGGGTTTTAGCACTGCCACTCATCCTCTGCTACACGCTAAATGTGCTGGTGGCAGAAAAACGACTGACTTTTACAGGAAGACCGTTGACAAAAATGTCTAATGGACCTGAAATTCCTATTTAGAAGACGTGTGTGGACGTCCCGACTTTGGAGGGCTGAAGCAGCTAATTTAACAGCTTGCTAATGATCTATTAAAGTGAATTGGAAATTGTTTTGAGATTAAAACAGAATGAGCAGAAAAAACTGAAAATGTAAGTTATTGAGGCTAATTTTATTAACCTTTTAAAAACTGGCACCATGAAAAGTTGGTGCCAGTTTTAATTCTTCTTAAATATGATCAAATTTCCAATGGTAATACTATTACTTTACGAGTAATCCCTACAGGTACAGTGTACGTACCCTGAGGTATCCCTCTAGGTGCCCTGTAGGTTCTATTGCTAGTGGATTACAACCAACAGATCCCAAAATTTACGAGATAATTCCAGTTCTGATTTCCCATTCCTGAGCATTACGTTCTAGAACAGAAAACACAGAAATACGACCACAAGCTTCTTTTTTTTTTTACCGACAGGAAAGTCTGAGTTTGTGAAGAGTTATATTGATTTATTTATTCCATTTCATAAAATGATGGGTAAGATTGTTCTTGGTTGTGGGAGTCATGATTCAGGCAGAGAAGAAGGAGGTGGCCAGTTTCGCCTCCACCGGGAAATGGTCGCTGACCGCCAGCGCCTGTAGGAGAAAGAGACGGAGCAAACGTCGGTCCAGCTTCCACATTAAGACATGCGGCCTAACGCTCGACTCCAGCCAGCCAGATGCAGTGACTCGCTCTGTGAAATGCCACGGTTTGTCATTTTGACACCACGATGAATCATTTCACCACCTCATTTTAATGTGATATAAATGTATATGTTGTCGCTATGGTTTCTCAGTCCTCTTGTTTTTTTCTCTCTTTCTGCAGGTGTAGAAGCAGATCTCTAGGTTGTTGTTTTTTGACTGATTTCTGACTTGTACTTTCAGTGACTTAGAAGAGTCCAGTTTTTCTAATTACTTGTTTGTACAGTGGCAGCCTTTTGTTGCATTGCAGCTTTTATTCTTTGTGGAAGAAAAGCCACATTTGTGTAAAAATTAGATAATTCATCATGGCATCATTTGTTTTACATCGCAAAAACCTGGCATTTTACAAAAGCGTGCAGACTTTTCAGAGATACTGCATGATGGCATTGGGTACAGCTTGACAATTGCATCTACAAATGATCTACAGTTTGTTTTTAAGAAGCTTCTTCATGAAAGTTGTAAATTAAACTGCAGTAATTTAGGTATTACATCAGAGTGTGATGGGGAGAGTTATGGAAAACTTCAATCTGTACACATCAAACCCTCCGGTCACTGTGACACTGACCAACCCAACACCTCAGGCCAAGAAAATCACTGTATTATTAAAGTGGACTGGCTTTTACCAGGCTTTGACTGAGCCTCAGGTCAGCCATGAAGTCATGAACCCGAGCGCTGCTAGGCACCACTCCCTTCAACATGTCTGCTGTGACAACGATTCTGCAAGAAACAGAAGGATGAATGGAAAGATAGTGGAGTCTATGTATCCGTGTGTGTGTGGGGGTGTGTGTGTGTGTGTGGGCGTACCTGTCATAAGGGCAGTTAGTGGTAGTGACGGTGGTGTCAGCCGTATTGGGGATCAACCAGTGGAAGCTCTTGTCTGTGAACAGGCGGATCTGTTCCCACTCAGAGCCACTCACATAGTTACACCCTGCGTTGAAGTCCCCCAGCAGCACGATGTTCTGCACGGAGAGGGCGAAGGGTTGACGTCCCTTTATGCTTTCAAGTATTCTCACCTCGTGTTTTTGCTTTCGGTTTATTCACATTGGTATTCCATCGGGTGCGGACGTCAGTCACCACGTCATAGAGGGCATCCGTCTCCACCACAGCTGAGTCTGGAGAGGTATGCTGGGGGATCAGAGTGAAGCTGGGCACGGCTGCAAAAACAAAGAGCAGCTGTTAAAGGCCGGAGTGGGACAGGCTGTAAGGAGACCCAAAACAACTCTGGACCATCCGCTACAGAGACACATTAACTAGTAGTTGAGCACGACCCAAATCTAACCTTTATGAAAGACCAGGAGGGTCCACACATCCTTAAGCTGGTCATAGATATATTAATTATAGGTAATAAAGTTTGTCATGAAAGGACAAACTTTCATGACAAAGTAGTGACTTATATGTAGTGTCATATATTTTGTTTTTTGGGGGATTTTGTTGTTGTGGGTCAGTCACACACTCAGTCATGGCATTAATGTCTTCTCTGTGTGGCTGGCAAAGAGAAATCCAATCAGTAGCCTCAAAACAACCCTACAGGATTTTTTCAGTTTTCGGTGACCATTTCCTTTGAAATTATAAAACATTTTTGTTCAAGCCGTATCTTTAAAATGATGTTCAAAATAGCAGAGAAAATAAACCAGAATTATGATAAAAACGACTTTTAAAGACATCGTGACCACTTTAAAGGAGAACATCAAAGTATGGTTCCTTAGAGAGAAAACTAATTGTGATGGTTTAACACTTTTGCACAACAATCATTGGGGAAAAAAACAGAAACCTTCCCACAACCCTTGTGAAGCATACCAGTGTATTTGGATGAGAACATGACGACAAACGGTTCTCTCATGAAAGTGTCTGTTCCACAGGACTCACAGCCGTCGTCGTAGGTGTAGCTTTTAACCACGGAAACACTCGCATGCCTGCAGAGAGACGGATCAAATGCATCATGTTAGTTTTTCTGAGCCATAAAGTCCTTTGCAACACAAAGTTTCTTTAATCAACAAACCACCAAATCAACTCCTTTTTTTTTTAACCGTATAAATAAGTTATGGACATATGCCCGTACAAATTCTGACACCCTAGTTGCCTAAAATTGTCTCTGTCACTTCTTAACCTGAGATCTACAATCACAAAAACCAATTTCTTCTAATATGTAAAGAGTTAGTGACTACACAACCTTTCTCTACACAAAGCTTTGCAACGTGAACAAAAGATCTTCACCATTAAACCTCCATCTTTCATGTTGGAGCATATAAACAGTGCATGTTTGCCCGTTGTACCTGTACAGGAAGAGGTATCTCTCGGTGTAGGTGCTGCGGCCCAGAGGCTCACTCACAATGTAGCTGAACTGAGAAGAATCTCTGCAGAAAACACACACAGATGAACATCAGAACCCTCTTCCACAGAGCGCTAGAAAAAGTCCAGCATGTGGTGGAGTTGACATGCTAACTTGTTGACATATTCCATGAGCTTTTCGGTTGCCGACAGGTCACTGTCTCTGACCTCCTGGATCAGAAGGACATCGTAGCGATGGACGATCTGAAACGGGGGACACACAGTAAAACTCAAAGGATTTTCATTCTGCTCGCTTTATAGCTCTAATTTAGTCAAATTACTATGTGAAGTCTGAAGGTGCGTTCACATCTTTTTATCTGGATTTGCATTTGTTACATTTTTAGGTGCTGCGGTTCGTTTTCATACTGAACTGTGTCAAACGAACCAAACCCTTTGAGAAACCTGTTCCCTACCTCGCCTGGCGAGGTGGCGGGTAAGATTTTGCGGTTCTGCGATGTACAATGAAATGTTTAAGATTCAGGAATATTTTTGAGTTTGAGCGCGTTTCATATTTAGACGTACATTAATGATCTACATGAATTAAAATGATTTTGCAAAGGAGATCATACAGACATTTCAGCCCGGATGTGCTGGTTCTAAAAAGTAAAAGCTCAGGGTTTCGCAACTTATTTATTTATTTTTTGACTTAGTTTGTGTAAGCAACTTATTATATTTTCACTTCACAAATGTGAACTGCTTTACAAATATATCTGATCTGAAATAATCCTAAGAGAAGCTAAATTCACTCTGACTTTGGAAGCATTTTCATGCCTGACTTCTCCAGGATTATAGTCTTTCTTCAACTGACCTTGGTGATGAGGTCCATCAGCGTGGCGTTGGAGGCCTTTGTGTCCCCAAATGTCTTGATGTTAAAGGCTCCCAGCAGGAGACTGGAGGACAGATGCAGGAGGCCTACAAAGAGCCCCACAGAGCAGAGCGCGCGCATCCCGGGCCACAGATGTTCAACCTAAATGTGGAAAAGCTCACATTTAGCACTTGGAGCTGAGATCATCCAGAGGCCGTTATGTTCTCATCTTTTCATCAAATCCTGCAATTATTAATTGGGTTTCGGTCCATGAACTGCAATGATTATTGAAAAAATTTCAACTTTGTGTCCATTGTACTAAAAATACTCGTAAAAGCAAAAAAATTTAATTTCCTTCCCAAAAAAGTTACTCAAGTGGAACCAGCTGAGTAAATGTAGCTGTCAACTCCTCTCCTCTGGCTTCCTGTAAAGTATGGTGAAGGTTAGGCGATGTTTTGGGCCTCTGCTAAAGGCAATATCAGAGGCATAGCATCTGGAGGAGATTTTAAACATAATCAAGCTATCCATCCATTTTCCATACTCTCTTGTCCCTTACTGGGGTCGGGAGGTGCTGGTGCCTATCCCCAGCTAACATTCCGGGCAAGAGGCGGGGTCACCCTGGACAGGTCGCCAGTCAGTCGCAGGGCAACACAGAGACAAACAACCATGCACACACACACTCACACCTAGGGACAATTTAGAGAGGCCAATTAACCTGACAGTCATGTTTTTGGACTGTGGGAGGAAGCCGGAGTACCCGGAGAGAATCCATGCACACACAGAGAGAACATGCAAACTCCATGCAGAAAGACCGGGGCTGGGAATCGAACCCAGAACCTTCTTGCTGCATGGCAACAGCTCTACCAACTGCGCCACTGTGCAGCCCATAATCAAGCTATTTCAGTAAATATACATGAAATCAACACAAAACCGGCTTTTTCCTATAGCAACAAAACTTGTGTTAATTCTGAGGCTTTTAGGACATTTGTACCAGGGGGTAAAATGTCTCAGCTGTGTGCCCAGAGATGGCAGTTCCGGCCTCGGTGTGGGAAAGTGAAGCAGTCAGAACACCTGCGCCATCATCACTCACAGCGGCGCGGGCTGCCTGCTCGGGTCTGACTGCGACACCGGAACCTTTAATGTCATACTCTTACTTTTTTTTCACCTCATGTTTTTTTTTTTTAAAGCCAGGTAAAACATTGTGCCTGTGATGTAATTTGTTATCCCGTTACCCTGGTTACAAGTTCCTGCCAGAGAAAGCCACGAAAGGTTTTCACGCACAGCAAACAGCCCTGAAATTGTAAATAAAGCGAAGAAGTGCGTACCTGTTCAAGGAGAAGAAGAAGAAGAAAGTCAGCCGTGAACACAAAGCCTGGCTTGTGCCGGTCCCCAGAGCTTTTATAGGAGCAGCGATATCATCATGTTTAGGGGTTTTATTTACCTGCTGCTGCATGTGATGACGGCATGCTGGGAGGAGAGATGAAAGGAGGTGGACTGTGAACTGTAGAAGGTAGCTCAGATTTTTTTTTTAAAAATTATTATTCAAGGTTAAGTTTAGACTGCAACAGTAACACTGATGACCTCTGACCCATTTTACATTTTGTCACATCAGCAAACCTCAATTTTCATGATGTTTACAAAGTGTCCAACTTGTGGCTCCAGGGCCACATGGAGTCCTGGAGCCACATGGAGTGGATCCACATCATCCACTGAGGATCTTAATAACATTGCTCAAAAAATGCTAAATAATAAAAAAGGAAAAGAACAGAAAAACATTCTATGTATTTCAGTGTTCTCCTTTTCTGATTTTGTTTGATGTACTTCTGTTAGTGATTTTACAAGATTCCTGTAAAGTTATACAAATAAAATGTATAATAATCAATCAATCAATCAATTACTTTATTATGGTAAATTGTCGACATTAAACGCAGGAAACAAAATAAACAAAAAAATTAAGATAAAAAACCCCATAATAATATTTATAATTAAAATGTAAAGGCAATAAAACAAGCTAGCTGTTTTCATGTGACATATGCAGATAATTTTCACAAATAATACTAATAGTGTAAGAAATATTGTTTTGAAACAAGTAAAACTAAAATTTTCCTTTTTTTAACGTTCCATTGAAAAACTGTTTATTCCTTTCGTGTGGAAAAAGTTTGATAATTTTCTTTATTTTAAAATGTAAAACCAAAACTAAATGTGATTTTCTTACATTTTAAAATCAAACACTTTTAATAATCTAGGCTAAATAAGCTATTTTGTTTCATACATCTTTTCATACATCTAGTGTGTTGTAAAGCTCACTGACTGTTCTGGTGTAGAACAACCAAATTAATGCATATCGATATCAGATTTATAGTTTCTGAAATTATTTGCACATTAAAATGTGACAATCATATTGGACTTTTGTATTTTGCCGCCTAATATGTTACCCCAATCAAAGCCTTACAGCTGTAGACATTTTTGTTCATTGTTCTTTGCAAACCAGTTCAGCTCAGTTCAACTGCATGGAGAGCATCTTGAACATAAGCTTTCACACCTTACCAAAAGATTTTAAACTGAAATCGGCTCTGAACTTTGCCTGGACCATCGTAACACACACATTTGTTTTGATGTGACATTCAAACTTTTTTGTTACATGGGCCAAAATATTTAACTTAAAAAATATTTATAGGCCAAAACATTCAAAATAAAATAAAATTTTTAAAAATACTTCTTTTTTTTGCCTTCTCAACAATAAACAATGTGTAATATTTCATTTAAACATGTGCAGTAGTCACTTTTTCCTTTTAATTTTTGTTAGAAATGAAGATAGAACCGAAATTCTTTTTGCAAATTTACCATTTAAAGAGAAAGGCACCCAGTTTGCTAACTCAGCAACAAAAAAACATGCTATTTCTGTCTATGCTGAACAATAGATGTCCAACAGTATAATGCTGCCACCACCACCATGTTACAGTATGTGGATGGAAATGTTTCAGCCCGTGGAAACAGTTGCTGTATTACATTTAAAGCCTTAAATAGAAACAAATGAACCCAGTAGATCATTAAGGCAACCGTCCATTTATTAAGACACTTTTGGATTTTAAATCAGCTGCATATTAAATGCAAAAAAGTACAAAATCATCCTCCAATCACTTAACTGGAGATCGGGATTTCAAAGTTTGTTCTAAAAGGACATTTTTCAGCAACGCTTTTAGTAGTTCTGATTAAATATTCGAATGTGTTGACAGTTCCCTATCAGTTCATATTCCCTAAATATGTCCACATGTCGCTGGTTGAAGTGGGGATTGGGAAGGCAGCAGCTGGCGGCCGCTTGTGATAAAACAGAGTTTATTTGGGGTTATGAGTGATGGAAAAGTTCTGCTACCTTCCCATCCACAGCTTCTTGACTTTCCTGCCAAAGTCAACACTCCTCCCATTTGGCTGTTGTGTTTGCAGAGTCGCATTTGAATTCATTTTAAGTATTGGATACACTGCCGATATTTGAAGTTTTCCCACTCATGAAGCCTGAGTGGAGAGCTCTGTCATTTTCGTTCATTGTAAACTTCATCTGGTACAAACTATAAGGAAAAATAGAAAATCACATTGCATGATTTTTAAGTTATTAATTAGCACTTTTTAAAATGATTTTATTTGTTGAACGATAAGCCCAGAACTGCCTGAAGAGAGTAGAGACCAGCTAGCTCATTGACTTGGACTTAAATTCAAGTTTTGACAGTTTTCCAGCTGAATGACTGGCGTCACTGTGATTTTATTGTATAGTTTGTTTGTACCATTCCAGGTTAAAAGGCAAGTCAAACCTGCATCAGCACAGCCAAAGTCCACTTGCGTATGCTCTCTACCGATGGAGCAAGACAGATGAAGAGAGATAAAGAGCTTCTGAAATCTGAATCTGTCATTCTTGTGTCCTTAACTTGTGTCTTCTTGTTCTGTCTGTGTCTCGGCCTCTGCTTTGTCATTTGTGCATAGTTCTGTTTGTTGGTTCGTTTCTTGTCTGTCCAACACCATGAGTGACTCAAACCTCTGAGATCCTTTAAAGATGCTGGATTTTGAGATACATCAGCAGGACATAAATGATGGGTTTCAACACACTTGACACAACAACACTTACTTGGTGATCTAGAAAAAAGTTGAAGATCAAGTACCTGTGAATTTCAATCTCAAAACAAACCTGCTTGGATTGATGCCTCGGTGCCTGTAAAAATACCTTTATTTATTTATGTTGTGGAGGGCCCCTGTCGGTCAAGGGCCCTTAGAATTGTCATAACTCCCCCCCGCACCCAATCATGCGCCCTTGCTGTCAATATACGTATTTGCTTGTTTTTAATTTTCTTTGTTCAGATGAATAAGAAAATAAAAAAATTAAATCTGATGTAATGTCATTTTCTGCGTCTCGGCAGGTTGCTGCACGAGCATGTAAATAACAGGGGCAAAAAACTCCAGCAGAACCAGAACCAGGCTGAGAACGAGAGGATGAGAGAAGGGAAAGGAAACAAAAGAACTTGTTCACTTTTATAACTAAAGAGCTGGCAAAGCACTGTATCTTACATTTTTTTAAAGCGCAGTAAACACTTCAAGCCAGTGTGTGGCAGTAAAGTGCCAATAAGCGAGCCAGTCTAAATAGGTAGTAGAAGAAGAAGCCTTGCCTGTCAGGTTACAAACAGGAAGAAAACATCCAGTTGTTGTCCGAGCCTGGGACTGGAGTTTCGGCTTGCGTTCGAGTGGCTCCGGAATGAGGCGACTTTGAGGGTTGGAAACCAGCCGGGCTGTTACCATGGTGTGTCCGAAGTAGTGACAGAACCGACTGATAGCACGGGAATTCAGTGCTGCTCCACTTTCCTCCGGGTGCGACTGTTGAAACGAGGTAAGTTAGCTTAGCCACCGAGAGCGCTAGCTTGGGGATAGCCTGTGTGGTAGAAGGTAGATATTTGGGCTTCATTGGGAAATAAAACATTACTTTCTAGCGCGTCGGTTCCCGACGTAGCTTATGTGTATTTTGTGATTGTGTCTAATAGCTTATCTTAATGACAAGTTAAAACTATTTAGCTCTCTTTGCATCACCTGTCCTGCTCTGAGCTCAGTCTTATAAATCGCCAGAAGTTCATGATGCTTGTAGCGGTTTATGACAACTCCACAGCTCCATAGGAGACATATTAATGAGGATCAGGAAAAAAATCAATCATACCATTGCTTGTATTCAATTTAAAAATATTTTATTTACCCCAAAAGAAAATTAAATGTTGTAGCTTATATCATTCGATTATCTTCAAAGGTCATTCGGTAGCACTCAGTCTTGTAGCGAATTTGAAGAGGACTCTGACTGAAGATTGTTGCTGTATGACTGTCATGACGTTACAGCAGCTTATTGTAGCAGTAGAGAATATATTCCTCAGTAGCATGTCCAGAATGACATCATCAATTGTTGACCAGCAATGCTAACCCACCTCGTTAGCTTTAGCCGCTCCTCTTTATATCTCATTGTGGTTAGGAAGACGTTGGAGGTGGAGATATGAGCCTTATCAACTCTGGTTGATGGATTATGGTTAGTTTGCTTCCTCTCTGTATCAATGAAGCCTCCTGTTCACTGCCTGTTGAATATGAGGTCAAAGTTCAGGAGTTATTTGAGCTTTAGAAATGCTAATCAGTTTCTCCCATTTGTAAAAGCATAATAACAGCATAATAATAATGGTTTGAAAGTTAAAAAGTAAGAGCAAAAATTCTTCCATCGGCACAACATCCAAAATCAAAGGGCTTTTACATAATCATGCTAAAGATTAACTTAATTATTACATTTTCTAAAGAGAAAAAGATCAAAAGAAACCAACCTGACTCAGCATAATTGCTGTTATACAGCATAATTCTGTTGTGCAGAACAGATATCCAGCGTCATATGACACAGACAAATTTAAAAAGTAAAAATCAGAATATAAAAAGTTTTGTAAAAGTTTTCATACCTCTTGAACTTTTTCACATCTTGACACGTTACAACCACAAACCCCAACGCGCTTTGTTTAGAATTTGTGTAGATAATCCATCGCAGCGTAGTACTGACCTGAGAAATGGAGGAACATGGATGTTTGGTTTTTATTCATTTTTCCACATAAAGATCTGAAATCTCTAGCAGTTTTACAATAAAGAATGTGTGTATAAATTCAGCTTTTTAAATTGTAAATGGCCTGTGTTTGTGTAGGGCTTTACCAAATCTGAGGACTCCAAAGCAATTTTTTTTTAATAATTCAAAGATGAATTGTGTTTTTGAACTAATGTGAAAAAGTTCAATTTGTGTGAATGTTTTTCTTGTCTTAATTTTTGGTTTGACATAAAGTTTTGCTTATTTTAACCTGACAGATTATGCTGCTCTGCTCCTGAAATCAGCTGCAGCATAACAAAGTAGTTGCATAACAAATCAGTTATGAATGTTTAATTTTTTTATGATCTTTGTAATGATCTCTGAACATAATACCTGATTGCTGCTGGTTTCTGAACGGTGTTTTAGTTAAACAGGTACAAATCGAAGTAAGTTCCTCTTGTCTTTAATAAAAAAAAACAAGTTAAACATGCTGGATCCAGATTTTATGCTTTTTATTCTGGTAAAGTTGCGTACTGATCGACACAAACACTCGCTCTACCCCTCAACTTCAACCAGTTAATATTTGGAAACGACTGATGTGAGACCGTCATGCATCCTGAAGCTGTAAATGCAGGCTGACTAAACCTCGCTGTGGTGTGTGTTGACCTCTGCAGGTGTGAATGAGTGACGTGGTGCCTCCCACAGCTCTCAGTGAAGTCCAGCTCCGCTTCCTTTGTCACGATGACATAGAGAATGTCAAACTGCTGTGTGGTGACTGGTTCCCCATCGAGTAAGCTTCATGAATTCTGAACCTCTCTGCGAATCAATCAGTCAAGTTTGTTTGTATATCACATTTCAGCAACAAAGCAGTTCAAAGTGCTTTACACCATAAAAACACATCCAAACACAAAGTTACAGAACATACTAAACAGTTGTCAAGTGACACTGTTACACATCAAAATGTTGAATAATGAAACATAGGAATCACACCAAGAAGCAGTCAGTCTGTTATTTACCTTGATTTGCACAAATGGTTCACATTCTGCCTTGCAAAACAAGTGAAAGTTTGCTTAGTGGTCCAAAGTGTTCTAGTGATATTAATAATTTGAAGAGATTTTTCTCAGCTTTTTTTCTCATTTAGCGTTTTGTTAAAACAGTTATATTTTTGATTTTGGCCAATTAATATCTATTTATAAAGACTGTGAAATGACTGTGGACTTTATTGCGATAGAGCTAATTTTTACCTCAGCGCCTTTGCTAACTTTCGACAAAGTTTAGTGCAGTTAGCTTCCCCTAAATACATTTTTCCAGATAAATTCTAAAGCACTAATTCACCTGGCTACTTTGTAAACCTTCAGCTCAATTCTTGAAGTAGTTAGGCATTTATATTCAGGCTCTTATTTTGAAGTCGGGTAAGACGACTTATGCAGCTGTTCCGTTTCCTCTCCTCTCATTCTCTTCCCCCAAAAACGTTACTACAAACAAGAAACATACAAAAACAAAATAAAGTACAAACAACTGAGAAAAAGGTATAAATGCAGTATCAATGGGCATTATAAAAAATAAGGTCAAAAATTCAATTGGTGTTAGAGGGTTGTAGTCTTTCAAGTGTAGATAAAATTGGAATTGAAGTTAGCGCTTCAGCATTAGCTTTTGCTAAACGCCACATTGAAGTAGTGCTTCAGTATTTGTTTCTTCTAAATATCATGTTAGTGTAGCGCTTTAGTAATGGCTTCCATTAAATATTGTGTTGGTGTAGCACTTTAGCGTTAGCTTTCTCCAAATACTGTTGACGTATTGCTTTAGGTTTAGCTTTAGCTTCCGCTAAATGTCATGTTAGTGTCGCAGTTTAGTTTTAGCTAGTGTAGCTGTTTAGTATTAGCTTTCCTAGCTTCTGTTAAATATCACCTTTAGTGTTGTGCTCAGCATTAGCTTCCGCTAAATACGGTGGTGGTGTTGCACTTTAGAAAATTAAAGTTTGTGAATAGTGGTTCACTGCTAAAGCAACATATTTTTAGTTAGCAGTGCCCACCACTGTGCTGACTTAATTATTCAAATTTTCTATGAACAAAAAGCCTAAAAGTGCTACATGTATTTGTGTTCACCTTGAAGTCTGTGGTTGTAGCGTAACAAATGAAAAAAAAGCTCCAAGGGATGTGAACATATTCTGTCGCTCTGTCCGACATTCGTCTCCAGGTACCCAGACTCATGGTATCAAGATATCACCTCCAACAAGAAGTTCTTCTCCCTCGCTGCCACGTTCAGAGGGAACATTGTGGGAATGATCGTGGCCGAGATCAAAAGCCGGACCAAAGTACACAAGGAGGTCAGTCGGTTCTGCGGCGCTTCTGCGAGGGAACGCATGGCTGGAACGAGCATTTTAAACTTGTTCTCTGTGGAAATGTTGTGAACAGCTGTGACTCTGCCAGCCACGTGTCTAAAGAGTAAGATGGTCTGTTTTTAGTGTGTTAATTAGATGAACCCAACGCCTCTGACTGAGGGAGTCTTTAGTCTGAACGAAAGACAAAATGCATGATGAGAACAAAACTGTTGAGTACAGACTTAAAAATCTGTTTCACTCACTTAGGCCGCGTTCTCTTCCCTGATTTCCATTGGGAACGATTTGCATCAGTAGAATTTGCCTTCGCTGTGACTCGTTTGCGTAGACATGCAGCTGGTGTCATGATGAGAGAGAAAACTCAAAACATGTATCAATACAAATACTCTGCAATTTGAGTAGGTTTTCTAGAGGAATGCTTGATTCTGATGACCTTTTCTGTGTCTTAGGATGGAGACATCCTGGCCTCCAGTTTTCCTGTGGACACACAGGTCGCCTACATCCTCAGCCTGGGCGTGGTCAAAGAGTTCAGGAAACATGGCATAGGTACAACTGCTTCCGCTAACAGTTTCTTTAAATCAAAGTAGCTGTTTTTTATGGGTTTTTAAGACTTCTGAGGTCGATACTAAATGGAAAACCAATTTAGACCGTCTTCAAAGTTTCTGCTAGCTAAACAATATAGTCAGTTTGCAATATCAACATAAATCCCAGTCCAGACTCTTTGGAGGCAATGTTCTGTCATTCAAGTTGCATGCAAATAGGATGTTCATGCTTTTAGGTGTGCTTGAGTTTATAATGTTGCAGTTCCATATTCTCCTAAAGTTATCTAGAATTCATTTCTATGTAACAAAACTATATTTCATTTCGGTTGCCAGATTGTTAAAAACTTATTCGCACCTTAAAAAGGAATGAAAAACCGCTAAAATTATTTCCTGTCCGTTGCTTCTTTTTTTTATTTAACATCCACAATGCAGGTAAATGGTAGAGTATTATTCATGCCAGCTGGACATTCCTTGAAATTTAAGCTAAAGGTACAGGGTGGAATTGTCAATATTTGATACACTGCCAATATTTCAGGTTTTTGGCCAGTAAAAGAAACCTAGAAAAAAATAGTAAACCCAGAAAATCACATCGTGTGATTCCTAATCATACAATGTGACAATGTAACAGTCAGATAACTTCTGATTGTGTTATATCAAATATAAGTTAATAAAAATTGACTTTGTAATTTAACACCTTGAAATTGGGGTTCTGTCTCTTTAAAAACTCCTGCTCTTTCTGACACTCCACTTTCAGGAAGTCATCACAACATGGTGCCTCTGTTAACCCTTTAACAACGTCTGAGAAGAAGCTCCTATAATGAGCTCAGCAGCTGCTAATTGCTGCCTGCTAGTGGAGGAGCTACGCCTTGAAGGCAGAGCTCTGTCCCTCCTGGCGTTTTGCACAGCTGAATGGTTGCCATGGGAGATCAAAGGATTTCTCAAACATGCATGAAAGAATCAAAGCAACACTCCAGGTCTGTTTTTGGAGAGGAAATACAATTATAACATGATGTAAACCTCAAAAAAGTATATTTTTTGTTTTCTCCTTCTGTTATTTCTGATTGCTCTTGCGCTGAGTCAGAGAAATATCATGCGATTAGCCAGAAGGTGAATAAAACCAGTTTCTCGTGTACGTATTGGTCAAGCTCCCCAAATGGAGGGAGTCGGGGATGATGCACTAAGTCATTTCCTGTCATTTGATTGATGGAGCTCTCTGGCTCTCCTTGTTCCCCTCTGACCTCCCAGGCTCCCTACTGCTGGACAGTCTGAAGGAGCACATCTCGACGACGGCCCAGGACCACTGCAAGGCCATCTACCTGCACGTCCTCACCACCAATAACACTGCCATCCACTTCTATGAGAACAGGGACTTCAGGCAGCACCACTACCTTCCCTACTACTACTCCATACGCGGCGTCCTCAAAGACGGGTTCACATATGTGCTCTACATTAACGGCGGTCATCCACCCTGGACAATATTATATCCTTTCGTTGGAGCGAAGATGAGGCAAAGTGCAGTTCACGACATGTTGAGAGGAGACATGCTGATGTTATTGGTTACAGTGTTGTCCTAAAGTATTGCTGATTATTTTTTTTTCACATTCTCTCAAATTAAAAGGTCCAAATAAGACAAGTTTTATTAGGATTGTAGAAGTGGTGGGCGTACTTCTGCTAATCTGCTAATAATGGAGATAATTTTTAGCTTTGTGCTCTTGCTAACTTTGATAACATTTAACGCACCTGGCTTCCACTGTAAGGTTTTTGTTGGAACTATCTTATAAATGCAGTACAATATCTGAGAGCTTTATGTAGCATGTGAGCTAAGTCAAAATGAGAACATTTTGTCAATGTCAATTGACAAATTTGGAAACTAGTCATCTAATTTCCATTAGATTACTCCAATGCAAATTAACCAATCCAAATTGGTTGGATTGGAAGTTAGCCCTTTAGCGTTAGCTTCTGCTAACTACAGTGCTTGTGTAACCTGTCATTGGCACAACTGCAAACCCACCAATACATTAAAGCCACTGGAAGAACACAAATAGAAATCCTTCTAATGTTGTGAGTTTTTCCTTAACCCTGCGCTCCACTGACTACATCCAGCACATCGGCTCCACCCTGGCCAGCCTGAGCCCCTGCTCCATCCCTCAGAGGCTGTACCGCCAGGCCCAGTCGCTGCTCCGCTCTCTGCTCCCCTGGTCCAACATCGCCTCCAAAACCGGCATACAGTACAGCAGAACCATGTGACGTGGAGCAGAGGAGGGCTGTTCGCGACGGGAGCCGTACCGTTGCCGTCTTTGCGATCGTCTCGCCCTTTTTATCTGTTTCCTGTTTTGTTTTGTTTTTTGTTTTGTTTTGTTTTTGGTTTAGGAGCTCGGCCGTCCTCGTCAGTCTTCCCCCTCCGCTGTACAGAACAAGTTCACAACATTCTCAATCTCTTCCGGCTCCCCTCTTCCTGCGTGCATGACAACAGACTCAGGTTAAGCATCCCCTCGTCCCCGCGCCAGATTCCTGCCATCGATACAGAACGCGTTCTTCATCGCCGAGCCTGCAGATTCACAGGGTTGCATTTATAAGGTAGTCGCAAGTGATTTTAGAGGCATTCGCTTCCCAGGTTTTCTTCTTCCCGTAAGTTGGCTGTAGTCACAAACCACTCAGGTTACCCCACCCATAACCTGTGTTTACCCCGTCACTCCACAGCTGAGCCAATCCAGGTTGACTTTGAGGCCAGACAGCGGAGGTAAAGGTCAGATAATGGCACGCAGAGGTCAGCAGAGGTCGTATCGTGAGACTGAAACGATAGTGCGCCCACCAGGATACACACAGAGAGAGACTGAAGTTTTACATCTCTTTTCATCTTGTCAACTACTATCAGATACTATGTATTCTATTTGTATATATTATATTTAGCTAATATATGAATTTATCTTAACATGTATGTCGATTCTATTGTATGCCGTTACTGGGCTCAGTTTGACGATGACCCGTTCTTGTCCCGTTTCTTTTGTGTGTTTTTTTTTAAGTTTATTTAAGCCTGAACCATTTACGGTTCTGTAAAATTGACACTGAAAAGCAAATTTTGTTGATAAAATTATTGTTTTGAAATATTGATTGAAATAAATTTGATTCGACGAAAGTAGCTCTTCGAAACCATTTCAGTTTTCTGGGGGTGCACCGATTGCAGCTTTCTGCCCTATTGACAATCTGCAATACTTTAAAAAACAAATCTGACCCGCCCACTCCAATTTTTGACGATCCAGATTGTTTTTGTCTGAAATCTTGCTAAATATAGCAACTTCTTTAAGCCTTTGAAAAGGCAGACAAGATTGGCTCCGCATGTATCGTCCGATTTTCCAAAATTAAAGAAATCGGTGCACTCCTAGGTTTTTCCCTGCAAAAACTCATCGAAATGAGTCTTTTATTAGAATATGGTAACGCTATAGTTGAATTCATTATGATTCTATTGCTATACTGAGCGATGATGCAGAGCTGTTAAGGAAACGCTCTGAACCTCACAGCGGAATCGTCCAAACACGCTCCTTGTTTTAGAAATTTTAAAAGCTGACTGAATGCAGTCTTTGTTTTTGTTTCATTCTTTTTCATTATTATTATTTTTATTTGCCTCTTTGTCGCTGCTAGTATGAAATTTACAAATGTGAAGAAATTTCTGTTTGTTTGCGCAGATACAAAAAAAACCCCAGAAAATGTCCCAGTTTAGATTTTTATGTCGGCCTGTGAAAGAGATTAGAAAACACATCCACTTCATATTCCTGCATGCGTGCAGGTGAGTGTGTTCCTGTGTGTTTATTTATTAGCACCAGCTTTATTATGTTTCGTTCCCTTTGAATCAGAAGTAAGAATTCGGAATGACGTCCAAAAAAAAAATCGCAAAAGGGATAGTCTGTAGCATCTCACTTGGGTTAATATGTCACTCTAAAGTAGATGACTCCAATGTCAAAATAATTTGTGCGATATATATCTTATAAGTCTTTCATTTGTTCCCACTGGGTGATTATTTAGCCGGAAGCCAATGATTACACACACAGGAAGTTGAGGTTGGAGGCTGCGCGCCTCCAACTGTCTTCCTGTGTGAAACGCATACTGTGAATGAATATTTGTTGTGTTTATTGATCAAACCGATTATCCCGCTGCAACATACTCATAAACTGAGAAATAAACTCCCATTAGTCCAAATATGGCTTTTACTGCTGCACTGGTCGCCACATTTTATGCGTTAGCTGGCAGATCAAGTTTTGAGGTTTGGTTCGGTGAGAAATGTTCACCCTCCAAATTTCTGTCTCTGTTTTCAAGGGAAGGGGCGGGGGGCTTTTTTCATTGCTTTTTTTGTTTTGTTTTTATTTTGACTCGCGGGTTCAAATGGAGCACATGTAAGTGCCAAATGCTAACAGTGACGCTGCAGTTTCTCAGTTTCATTCTGTTCTGCTGAAGTCGAGAGGGATTTTTACACCTCGGAGCTAATGGAGCTAATGGATCAGCCAGTGAGCGAATAATTTTTTTTTTTACTTGGTGTAGTACTGGAAAAACGAAAGTTCTTTGTTAAAACCTTAACATTTCTCACTTACCCTGCCCTGTGGAAGGTGATGCAAGTTCTTTGCAGACATTGTTTATGCAATAAATTTGTTTCATTTCAGTTACTTCAACGTCTTGGTTTCCTCTTTTTTTTTTTGTAACTGTTTCCTGTTATTTAAATGCTGTTAGTGTTGACATGACATTCAAAACCACCCTGTGAACGTCCTGGAGCGGCCAAGCCAGACTCCAGCCTTAAATCTGGTTGGGTATCTCTGGAGAGATCCCAAAATGGCTGACGGAGATCTCCATCCAACCTGATGGAGCAGGAGAAGAACCACAAAGAAGAATGGGACCATAACGGCTGAAGATAGCTGAGCTATGCTGGCAGCTTGAATTTTGCCAGAGCTGGACCAATGAAGTGGATACTTTTGTCTTTTTAAAGGGGCAGTGTTATGTAAAATCGACCTTTTTTGAGCTTTATATCATGTTAGAATTGTATTTCCTCGTCAAAAACTATGTTGAAGGCAACCATACTTGATTGTGGAAAACACATTTGCAAAACACTCAAATACCTTTGTCTCACAGTGTCATAAAAGGGGTTAGAATTTAGATGAAAGATTTCAATACAGTTTGGATTAAGGTGGGAACATTACAAAAATATTGAAAAAGTGAAATGCTCTGAACGCTTTTTTTTTTTTTTGCTGTTATTCCAACTTCTGATACAATCTGTGAGAGGAGTTGTCTCCGATCCTGTGCTGACTCATAATTCTTTCCAGGAATTTTTTTTTGTGCCCAACCTGGTGGAAAAGTGTGTGATAAGACTTTCACTATAAGAAGCTAACAAAGATCAGAGCGCTGAGTATTTGGGCTTATAGCCAAAACCCACTGAGACTCTGGTGGATTTATTTTACTTAATTCTTTCAAAAACTGGGTGGATTAACAGAAAACGGCAAGTGTCGACCGACTCCAGGCGAGAATCAGGTGGGATTCTTCTGAGTGTGACAAAAGCTGTTTGGCGGCGGGCCAGTTTTTACCCTGCTGAATGCGCTTCGGTCCTTTATTGCGTCCTGCCAAGTTCCTTCTGGTGAAAGTTATCTATCACAAGACTTTTCTTATCTGTTGGGCCAATGGGAAGCAAACACATCTCACAACAACAGAGCGCAGCTAGCAGGTAGAAAATTTACTCTCTATTCTTTTGCTGTATGTTTATTGCAAAAAAAAAAAAACCCATCAAAAGTAATTTCATTTGAATTCTAGCTTGTATTTATCCAAACTCAGATGTATTTCTGAGGGACATGTCTACAAAAAAAAGTACTTTCATTTGAAGACTTTCAAACACCTTCCTGATTCTTGCAGACAGGGTTGAAAGTTTTCTTTGCAGTTTGCCACAAGCCATGCAGAGGGCACCACTGACATGTGGAAGAAGGCTTTCTGGTCAGATGAGACCAAAATGAAACCTTTCTGACCCGCATACAAAATGGGTATGGTGAAAAATGATAATGATTCAATTTGATTGGGCCTTTTCCAAAGAATATGTAAAATTTTCTGGTTTTAAACAAACTGGTCGAGATGTAACATAAAAGACTTGCAATGAAAGTCACAAAAGGACACAACATTTTGGAAAAAAAATATGTTAAAGTTTCTCGATGTGACGATCCACTTTATTCACTTTCTATACCAATACCAGTATCTGAGATGGAGTAGCAGCCATGACTGATCTGATACAGAAAAGCAGTGCTGAACTGACTAAAAGCCTGGTCAAACATGTAAAAACAACACAACTTTAATTTGATCAGTCAGTGCAATTAGGAATGTGAAAAATAATAAACAGAAACTTATAAAAACAATAGGCAGATAACCTTGGTCAAACATGTAGAAATAAAATGCAACAACCCTTCTTTTGATTCAGAAAATGTAATTAGGAATTCTAAGTAGAATGTAATATCAAACATCATGTCACTCAGAGCACAAAGCATAGAATTGAACTGAATAGATCTGCCCTTATGGACTGTCACCCAAACAAAAAAATGTTTCAACATCAGAACCGCTACAGATATTAATAGGCATATTGGTGCATGCCTATTAATGTTTGTGGTTGTGTAAAAGTTAAAAGGGTATGAATATCTTTGAGTACGATGCAGTGATCTCTGTGGAGGTGGAGGTGCATTTTTAAGAATCTGTAAGACAAAAAAAAACGTATAACATACATACATTGAATAGTCATATAAATAATAACATTAACAATTAAAATAACCATTCAAGCTGAAAGACTTTTTATTTCAGCATTTGCTTTGCGCTTTGTATCTGATACTTACGGGGAAGTGTGTTTCTCACTGGTTGTTAAGGTAATTTGTGACGTCCCCCTCCCCACCCGCCCATTCAGGAAAAAAAGAGAGGGAGAGAGAGGCAGAGGGAGTATTTACGGCGCTTGACTGCTGGAGATTGAACCTCATCTCTTCCACTCTGTGCAGCAGAGGGAGAACATTAAGCCACACAACTTAACCAGACCCGGGTTCATTTTGGACGCTGTTTTCAGGCTTCAGAACTAACTGGCACTTCAGAACCTGAAGGAACCAAGGTGAGTGATGCCATTAAAACACTTAAGCTCCAACTCTTATGAACCCTGCGGTGCTCGCTGAGTAACAATGTGTTGGAGGCTGGCTCTTCACTTCCAGTCTGAGTTCGGCTCAGGAAAAACACTGGCTCGGTGGTCGAGCGCAGAACTTTGCAGCTGCCGAGGTTTACTTCCGTTCTCCTGTAACTTCGGAATGACGTTTGAATGGACAAGTCTCCTTAAACTCTGCTGTCCGAGGCAGGATGGGGTTTTCCTGGCGCGTGCAGGCGGTCATTTCCTTTGAAGGTGGGGGTGGGGGCAAAATACCAAGAAAAGAGGAGCCAGCAAAACAGGGGCCAGCAGGTTCAGTCAATGTGGGTTTTGTCCGAGAAACTAATTAAGTTAGGAGTACATTTTTCTGATTTTGCTTCAGAAAACTCGTTGATGGTAAAACGAGAAAAAAATATAAGATGGAGATATGAATCCTTGTGTATAAATGTGAGATATGATGTTTAGGGG
Organism: Phalloptychus januarius; assembly: GCA_902982915.1. Lineage (NCBI taxonomy): Eukaryota > Metazoa > Chordata > Actinopteri > Cyprinodontiformes > Poeciliidae > Phalloptychus > Phalloptychus januarius. The sequence goes on from CADWAE010000476.1 coordinate 2,121,059, forward strand.
GCGGTGACTGAGTGTGACCACTGCATTGGAGCTAAGAAGAAATGGGAGTCCTCTGCCGTCCTCAGGAACACAAACACCAGACTGTCGTGTGATTTACAAACTCAGATAGGTTATCATTCCACATAGTTGTTTAAGAAATGAGAAGCTATTCATTGCACCATCCATCCATCCATCTTCTACACTCCCTTGCCCCTTAGTGGGGAGACAAACACAAAGACAGACAACCATGCACACACACAGACACCTAGGGAGAATTTGGAGAGGCCAATTAATCTGACAGTGGGAGGAAGCCGGAGTACCCGGGCAGAACCCACGCATGCACACGCAGAACATGCAAAACTCCATGCAGAAAGACCCTGGGCCAGGAATCGAACCCAGAACCTTCTTGCTGCAAGGCAACAGCTATACCAACTGCGCCACTGTGCAGCCCTTCATTGCAAGGGGGTTAAATAACTTGTTGCCAAGTCGGACTCAGTCCTCCAGGCAGTAACTGTCCAATAGGAAGCTCAGACCTATTTGCTCAGTTAAATTCAGCTGATGACATTTTTATTCTTTAATTTCTTTAGCCAGGCAGTGTGTATTAAAGCTCTACTGTGATGATGGGTATTTATGGAAATCTATTGATGGATTTAATCAGTTAAACCGTCATGTATACACAGGTCTTCCACCATACTTTTCCACAGCCAGTTCTTTTTTCTTTTGCTAAGCCAGTCTTGAGTGTTTGTTGATTAAAAAGCTCAGTCTTAATCCCCATCAAATTATTGTTTTGCGCCACAAAATGCATGGGTGTTGTTACACTTTCCATGCCAAAGTTTTAGTTAAAATCCCAGAAGAGTTTAGCAATTTGTGATGGTGGGACAGAAAAGGCACTTTTTCTGGCACCTCTGTCAAAACAACTTGGTTGGCATGATAATTGCACCCAAAAGGTTATCTAGACTTTAGGATCACAAGATAACCCTGTTACTACAGTTTTTTACCACTGAACTTTGGATTTGCAAAAAATCTATATTTATATGACAGTGGACCCCCACCTGTTCGTGGTTCAGAATTTGTGGATTTTTCTTTGAAACGTTGCTCCGAATAATCTTTGTAAAATTCACCTTTTGGGGTTTATTCCAAAGAGCATATCTTGAAAATTAGTCTGATTGAGAAGAGTACGGTGGTACTTGACACGCTGGCATTTGCAAAGCAACCAATCCAGGAGTTCCATTCATTTTTCCAGTGTCCTAATTAATCATACACCCCAGAATGGAGATAAGGAAGACCATAGCTGTGAGCTTATAGAGCTAAGACGGCTTCTGCTGTGTGAATTAGTTCATCAGTTCAAGATATTTTACATGGTTGAGCTATTAAAATTGGCAGCTGGACGCATTTTTAGAGAGTATCTTAAATATTTGTGGTTAATCTGGATCCTGGATCAGCCTGTGCCACTTTAGATTTATTCTCAAGTGAAACAGGAAGTCGTTGATTACCAATTAGAAGTTCCTAGAATCCATGATCAGAAATAAATATACTCAATTCAAAGGTTTATTTTTACTTTATTTTGTACTGTTCTGCTACAGTAATAAAAGATCAATTGAGCTATTAAGTCGGGCTGCACAATATGAACAATTTAATCGACAGGTCTAAAAATGGTAAAAAATGATGATACCCAGGCCTCTTTTTGTCGTCTTTATATTTGACATTTTCTTCCGTTTAAATTTTTTTTTTCCCCCACGTTTAAAAGTGTATAAAAGTTTTTTTTCATACTTGCATTGAAGTATTTTTCATATACACTCTTGATTTTAAAAACTCATCATATTTTTATTTAATTTTAAAATTAGTTTTAGTGGGAAAATAATGAAATATGGTAATACAGTAGGGTATATTTCAATCTGTTTTTAGTTGGAGATTATGCTTAAAGCAGCCTTAAAATGAATGTGATTTACTTCCATTTTTTTGTAGTTTTTGAATGAAATTTCTGTCCAAAACTTTTAAAAAGCAGTCCAAATATTTCTTTAATATATCCCTAAATATTCCTTTTCTTTATTCATTATTGTTCTCTACATGCTGTTGTACCACTACATTTATAATCACACCGTGTTGAAGACGTTCTTCCCGCAGGACGAATCGACAGGAAGAGTAATAACACATAAAGGCCTGACAGGAAGATTAATGGAGTCCTGCTATTGAAGCTCATGTTTGTTTTATTAGCCTTTCAAACTCCGGCAAGAGCAAAGTGTCTGCCTGCAGCGTGAACATTTCCAAATCGTTGTTTCCTGGTGTTTGTGCAGGGGGACAAATTCCACTGACATGAGTCAAATGTGACCCAGCCATTTGGCGACATCTTTTATTGCCACGTGAAACAAAGTAACACTTTGCAAAGCGCCACCATCAGTGTTGCAGTGTGTAAAATAGTTTGTCTATTTAAAGAGACAGCTTGTGAATACAACACCAGGTTTATTCAGCTAAACATAAAATAGCTTATTAACCCCAATGAGAAGTGAAACCTTTTATTAATAAAGTTGAGGACGTCATTATAGATTTGTGGATTATGTAGTGTAACAGTGAAGCTACCTGTGCTGCCTGTATTCTTAGCGTGTTGGCATGCGGGATAGAGATCTGTAAACATCAGAGAGTTGATGGTAACACACACACACAGAGACAAAACAGGGGAAATACAAGGTTATGTTGCATTGTTGAAACTGAAACCTACCCAGACGCATGTGATATTTCTCAAACATGCTTGTTTTTCAGAACTTGTCGCATTAAAACCACAAACCTCAGTGTAATTTTTGAAATCATTTTTATTACTACCAGCCTAAATTAGCCTGTCCATAAAATAACTTCTGGAGTAAATCATTGACTAAGACTTGACTTGACGTTAAACTTTTGTAAAATGTTTGAAGTTTTGAAACACTTTGAAAGTTCGCATGTGACGTGATGCCTGGTGCTCAGAAGAGTCTATCAAGGTTCAAGGTACCGACACAAAAAATAAACCCGAACACGCAAAACTAAATCTTTTGTTTATTTGAAATATTAAACAGAAAGTCTTTATTTGTGTTTGAATTGTGCAAAAAAAAAAAAAAGTATAGGCAAAGTGTATCTTTTAAAGAAATGTGCTGTAATTCTTTGGAGTAAAATTTTCAACAAATGTGGAAGTAAAAATGAGATCTGTTTTGTGTAGCTCTCAGGTTTTGTGGTTGCAATCAGCTTGCTAAAATCAGTGACTACCCAACCACAAAATCTCTCCGCATGTACCAGTTGCTTCGAAAACATGCCGGGTGAGGGCTTAGTGGTGTCTATGCATTTCCATTTTCACCGCCCATGTATTTGCACAACAATTTGACATTTCGAAAATAAATTTGCTTAATGGAAACACACCAATTTTGGAAAAACTTTTGTTTTTCAATAAAGAATTTGGCCACCAAAATGAGGTGCATTTCTGTTTTTGGCCTTATGAAAATTGTTTTATTTCGCAAAGCTGCAATGGAAACGTGGCCTGTCACAATACGTTTTACCGGACGATAAATTGTCCCTGAAGTTATTGTGATTAACAATAAAACTGTTGTTTAGAGACAATTTTCAAGTTCTCAAAGATCAAAAAACTTCAAATTTTAGTGAACATTTGACACTGGAACTTTAAATATCTTCTTAGAAACACAAAGGCACCATCTTGAAGTCAACGTAATCATAGCCGTGTTGTTGGTAAGAAATGAATCTGAGTAACTCGTCTTTTTGGCTTGTTTTGCCGTCACCTCAGTGTTTAATCAACACCAACCCTCCGGTCCTTTCTACATTATTCATTTTAATGCCTCTGGTCATCTTGAAAGTGTTTGGAAGAGGCTAATTACAATCAAATGAGCTCTGCTGCAGTGCCACCATAACATTTCTGTGGCGTAGATGCAGAGATGCGGTAACAGAGGAAAGCAAGTGGAATGATGGTTTTGCTTGACTCATTGCTGGCATAATTACCAGCTCTGCTCTGTGTTTGAGCTGCAGTGACTGACAGCTTGACACAGTCTCACTTTCACTGTCTTCATTGCTATCAGTGAAGAGAAGAGAATAGATGCCGAGCCTCTAGAAAGAACCCCCAAACTCCCTCTATTTGTTATAGAGGGCAAATTCAATCTGAGTAAATGCGAAATCAGTTTTGAAATGAGGAATTTGTGTTCGATTGGAAAAAGCTGTCCGCTGTTAGGGAAATATTCTCTCCACCGTCGAGACGAAGTGGAACCTTTTTGGAAGCTCTTGCATCTGGTGGAAACTGGAAACAGCAATCAGTACCAACGGTATTGGAGGTTGATCTGGGGTTGCTGCGTTTCTTGAGGACCTGGATGGGTTGCCGTAACGGTGGAACTATGAACTCTGTCTTCTGGACTTTCAGCTCAGTGACCTCAATCTCCAACAACATTGGGTTTAGCTGCAGGATCATGATCTGAACATCACAGACACTTGATACTGTTGCTGCCAATGGTGACTCAACCAGTTATTAGCTTTGGAGGTCAGTTGCTTTATCAAAGGGTCAGATTGAAGGGGGGAAAAAAAAAAAAGAGAGTTTTTACTTTCAATGTCTCTTTAGGGTCTCTGTACGCTTTGTATTTAAGTGTAATTGCAAAAATAGCTAAATAAAAACACTGTAAGGGTATTAGGAGGTTCAGCATAGCTTTAGTCCAAGTGCTAACATTGACAGCTAGCTCATGCTCTATATGTTTAAATGCAGACTGAAGTGAAGTCCAGACCAGGAGATTGCTGCTGCTGCTGCTGCTGCTGCTGCAGTCAGACTGACTCTCAGCCACAGAGATGCTGCGCTGACGCACATTGCTGGGATGAGTCATGAAATTGTCAGATCAGAATCATTGTTTGCTGTCACACAGGCACATCTCATTTGGCCTTGTGCACACATACACTCGCACACGTACATTCACATTCACAGGAGACCCTGTAGAAAATGCAGCCTGCGTTTGCACGATGCCCCCCGATGTCGGTCAGCGTATTCAAGGTTTTCAGTGAACTGCCCGGAGCTGCTCATGTTCCCGGTTCACTTCATCCATTCATTTCAGTTACTGTCTCACAAAGGCAGCGCTATAACAGACCTAACATCTGCTACAAAGGCTCCTATGCACACAGGGTGCAGGGGAAATGCTGAAAACTGAACATGTGAATGCAGATAATGTTACTTTTGCTCCAATTCATGAATCAAAATTTACCTTGAAACATTGTTCTTAGTTGCAGATTTTTCACTTATCTGATGTATTTACATCTTTTGATCAATTTGTGACGAAAATATTTAAAATCTTAAACATCGATGCATTTTATTCTATTCATCCCTGTTTGGTTTAAAAAGCACAGAGACTAAGATGGCAGGTAATCGATTGGGACCATTTCTGATGAGACTTTTTGGTCTTCAGGTGATCTGTGGTTATCATGCGACATAAACCTGGCAGCCTTTCATGTGCCCGTCGGCAGGAAAGCAAAACTCCCCCATGCTAAATGTCAGTGCAGATTTTAGATAGAGCTAAAGGTGAAGTGATGAGACCTGCAGATAAAACAAGAGAAAAAAAAAAAACACTATAAGATTTGTTTTTCACTCCAAATGTTTTTAGGTTTTCATTTTTAGAATGGCATATATTACACACAGACACTGAAAGAACAATACATTTTCTAAGCTTCCATTTTTGTTTAGCACCCAGGCTAATAACTGTGTGAACCTGTGAAGGAGCCATTACAGTAGAAGAGCTGATGTCGACACAGATGTAGCTCCACCTTTCACCGCCTTCGTTTTGTTCTTATTTTCTCTAATTTTATGTATTTACATATTGTCCTTTTATAGAGACTATTTAGCTGGAAATCTAATAGCATCTGATATACCTGAACTACGCAATTAGCAAAATAGCGAAATAGTCCTTTAGTTTAGCCCCGTCATTAAGCTGCAATGGTATTGCTAGCGTTAGCATCAGTAGCGACTAAATGGCCGACAGGTGTGGTATTCTTCCTGTGCTGTAAAGCACTCTTTGTCAGACAACACTGTCAACACTACACTGCATGACCTAACTTCTTTCTTACTTGAAAGTAAGAGCGTTACACACAGAAAAAGCAGCTTAAAACTCATAAAAGGATTGTAAAATGTTATTTCATCAGATAAAGTTACCTGCTGTCAGCATGTGGATAGCTCTCTGTATGACTGAAACATCTATATGTTTTATCCCACCCCTTTGTTTAGTATTTGTGACATGTAAAACATTGCTTTCCTGCCATTTTTCTTACCTCCCTTTAAAGGGCAACACTTCAAACGTCCATATTGGCTTCTTTCACAAAGCAGTTGGAAGCAGCAAGGCGTCTCAGGCCTGACCTGAAATCTTTTCTGAACGACGCAAATGAATTTCTTGGAGGCCGGATATTGCTGTGTTGTTTTTTTCTCAGGCTGTGTTCATTTCCTCACACAGTTGCAAACTTACTCTCCAAACATGTCTAGTTTTGATTTCCTGCCTCATCCAGCAGGATGGAAGGAGGCACGACTTCCTCCCATTCGTCACTCAGCTGTCTGATAAGCTTAACAAAAATTAGCCATTTCACTGACGGGGAGACTAGCTCCTATAATGAGCTCAGCAGATGAGCAGCTCCACCAGGTGTTTGCTAATTGCTTCTGGCTAGTCTGAAGGAGCTGAATCAAGGCACTTTGCGTATGTTTTTGATGAGGGACTAACATAATGTAAGGCATGATACGGCCCCTTTAACTGTCGCAGCAAAGCTCTCTCTCCGATGCTTTACCTGCCAACACCAAATGCAGGCAGAATACTTTCTATGTGATGTGAATATGGTCTGGCTCAAAATCTTATTTTACTGCAGCTACATTTTCTGATGCTTGATAACTAGCGTGTTGGTGCCAAACCAAAGCAGTGATTAAGAGTCACACAAAGGCTGATGTGAATTAGCTGGAAAAGAAAGTAGCAGGAAAATGCTTGGCTGCTAAGAGTGATTGAGCTGCTAATGTTAGAGCTCATTGTCTACTATAAGGTCTGCTGCTTGTCGACTGTCTTGTTGAACTAAATGGTGTTCACTATTGGTGCAGTCGGGGAGGATTAAATAAGTGATTGTAAACCTACTGCACAGTTTTAAATCTTCATTGAATTGTGAGGCGTCTAGAGAATTTTCACCTCTATAACTTTAATAAAGATCAGTTAAAAATGCATTGGTTGATTTGAGCTGGGCAAGATGGCCTAAAAATGAAATCTCCTTTTGAAAAAAATAATCATTTGATGTGTGGTTACAATAGGTTTTTTTTTTTTGTTTCTTGATGCTTGTTTTACTTGAATTCAAAGTAAAAAAAAAAAAAAACGCATGTCAAAAGTGTGTTTTGGATGGGCTAACGTCCGTCTGCACTATGCAAACTCAAGGAATGCATTAGTAAAAGCTAAATCAGGTTTTCCAAAAATGAAATGGTCAAAAGCAGAACATTTGATCGAGTATCGATGTTGCTGCTGTGTGCACATGTTAGCGGCAGCTCTTGTTAGGATTATCAGTAATATGCATAAATACGCTAATGTGAAGCTAATATTCTTCTTTTTATTATTTGTTTATCAGAGAACATATAAACATTGAACTTATGATTTTCAAATTACCAACTCTCCATTTTTATAAACATAAATCACTAAACTGACATAACAAACACAAGACAAAATAAATGCAAATACAACAAAAAATAAATTAAATAGAAAATAAAGGAAAAAGAAAAAAGAGGGCATTAAAAAGCTAAAATGTAATAGTATTTTGCCTATTTATTTATTCTTAAAAATTTAGTCACATGATGACGTAATGAGTCAGTCACATCAGTCTACGCAATTTTAAGGCAGAAATTTTATGTATGTTATAAAGGGAGACCACTTATGAGTAAATTTTGCTGAACTGCCTTTCAATGTTAACAAAGTTTTTTCTATCTTCAAGAATGATCTTACAGTGTTAAGCCATTGTGATGTAGACGGAGGTGTAGGAGATTTCCAGAACAATAAAATACAGCGCCTGGCTAGGAGAGAACAGAAAGCCAAGACCTCCCGTTGTTGGGGGGACAGGTTAAGTGTGGTCTCTGGAACTCCAAAGATGGCAATTAGTGGATCACTTTGGATCTGAACTCCAAAAACCCCTGAAAGTATGGTAAAAAAATATTTCCAAAATTTTTCTAAACTTGGGCAGAAGAAAAACATGTGGCTTAAGTTGCAAGGTGAGGTCTGACATCTGTCACACTGGTCCAGAATCGAGGGAAAGATTTTAGATAGACGGGATTTTGAGAAGTGAACTCTATTTATCACTTTGAACTGTATAAGCTGTAATCTGGCACATGGTGTACTTTGGCGTATGCTGAGAATAACTTTATCCCACCATGAGTCAGACAGTTCAACACCCAATTCACGTTCCCAAGCAGTTCTGCTTTTACCCAATGAGTCGGATTCAATTGCCATAAGCTTTCCATATATATTAGAAAGGGGTGAATTCAGATTGGGGTTCAAAACTAGAAGGTCCACCCATGGTGGGTCAGCAGGGAGAGTTGGAAAATTTGGGAACAGTGATGAAACACAATGTCTAATTTGAAAATGGAGAAACAGCTGAGCAGTAGGCAGGCTAAATTTTGAGGACAACTCTGAAAAACTAAGAAATAGACCATCTTTGCAAAGATCTCTCGTTGTTCTAATGCCTCTCTCATGCCAAACTCTGTAGGCAGCATTAGAGGTGGCGGGAGAAAATATATGATTTTTTTAATAATGGCATCTTATTAGAGGGAGACACAAATTTAAAATGGGACCTAAATTGTAACCAAATCTTAAGTGTAGAGAGCACTACAGGATTTGTAGTAACAGAAGACAATTTAATTGGTAGTGATGAATAGATAATTGCTAATATTGCTTTCTGCTGAAATGTGAGCGCTTGTGTCCGAGTAACCAGAGACGCAGCTGAACACATGCACAAACCGATCAGGTGTGTGCTTGTCCGCTGTCCCTCCACACTCGTGTTATTCTACAGAGTGGTGTGTGTTTGACCCCACAGAGCCCATGTGTGGCGTTTGAAAGGCTGCGCCCCGGTGGAGCGGTATGTGCTGTGTCAGCGGGGTCATTAGGTGACGGGGAATCCATAGAGGACGAGCCTGGAAACTTCTGTGGGAGTGGAGGAGAAAAACAAAGAGACAGACAAAGTTCAGGAAGGATATGCTGTTTTCATATTGTCCTGAATGCACCTTTTATTTGTTACTATGTTACCAATCTAAACTAAGCTACTTACTGGTTAAATTTATAGAATCTTCCACCAACTATGTAACCAAATGTTGATCATGACATTTTCACACAACTTTATTGTAGACACAGTTCAAGATGAAGATGTTTTAATATTTCCTCAACAAATCAAGTGATTCTTTCTGTTCCAGTGCGATTTTTATTTAATTTAATTTTTTTTTTGGATTCCAACTCGAGAGACTGAATCGGCTATTTTTGGCTTTATTGACCCCGGCCAATGGCTTTCTAAGTAGGAAATCAAAAAGTATCAGAAATATATGCGTAATAACTTATCCTGCTGGAGAGAGTGAACTTCAGCAGAGAACAGGAAGGCTAAACATTTTGAACATGGAAACATGGACAAGCCTTTTGGTAATCTCAGGTAATCACTAATAACTGCTGAAGATGGTTCAAAATGTGAACCCTAATTAGTTTTGAAATAGTAAAAGCCTTTTTATCTCTTCTACTCGTCGTGTGACATCGCCTCTGCTTCTCCATTGTGAGGCAAACCCAACTCGATTGGATCAATAGAATAACATTCACAGCCAATAATCTACTTTTTGCAAACCGAGGGCACAAAAACACGCTGATGGTTCCAATAACCGGTGACTCGTTAATTATCGGACATGGAGTCCACCTGCAGTCGCTGTGCTGGTGGACTTGAATTCTGTCCCATGACAGCTGGCTGCGGGAGACACTGAGGCCGTTGTTCTGCGAAGCGGTAAAGATAAATGAAGCATGCTGTCCAGAGAGGGAGCAATCGCATTAACTCGTTGTTTATTGAGTTTAGTCCAATCAGACGGCAGAATCGCTCTGCTCTCTGTTCCTGTAGAGTGTGTTCAGACAACTGGAAGGAACCGTTCACATGTTTGGACTCGCTGGTCTTCTTCCAAGAAGCTGTAACCATGGAGGCGAGTTGCTTTACTTAGCTTATTGATTAATCATCAATCATTTATTGGTATCTCTGATCTGCACTGTTTCTGTGGAAGTTGGGCGTTTCCCGTGTTTCTTTAGTTTTCATTCGTCTGTGTGCCACGTTGTCCCACAGCTGAAGAACCCGTCAGAACACACACACACCAGCTTTATGTCCTTCAGTTCAGTTTGATCATGCAGAAAAATCACTGGTTTTTTTTCGTTGTTTTTTTTAAGACAGTAGTTTTGTGTAGGTTTTTAATATACTTGCATCAAATCGCCAGTGGAGACAGCAGCTTCAGTTATCACCGTGAAAAGGCCTTGTAGTTTGTCCTTCTAGAGTTTGGACTCGCCTTACACACAAGCTGCAGTGGACAACATGGCAGCATTTCAGGAAGACGAAGCTGAAAACCTAGAAATGACAGGCTGTCATTATAGCTGCATGTGGTTAGCAGTATAAGGCCTTAAAATGCCTTAAATAATTTTTTTATGCAAGTTGTCCTTAAGTGTGTTAATCACAAGTCTATCATCTTTAACTAATATTATCATGTTTTTTTCTTTTATCGACTTTTCTGTGAGGCAAACGTTTGACTCACACACTGATGTATTCATTGCATTCTTTGACTTGGGGCGGTTGAGGCTAACTAGCCTAGCATACCCTTGCTAACTTGCTCACTGGCAACCATCTCTCTTGCCAACCCATATGGTGCCAGGTGCATTCTGTGCAACAAAGCTCAGCACTACGGGGGCCAAGATTATAGAGGACTTCACAAAAATATGCAATTTCCTGCTGTAAATTTCTGTTTTGATACGTCTTAAATTCCATTCATCGTGGTCTTAAATTTGAGTTGAAATGGTGAAACCCTGCAAATCTATTTGAGAAACCATGCAGATCTTTTGACACTGTCATTGCGTTTTGTCCAATAAGAATAAATTAGTGATGCAGTCGTAGATATGAACACATTTCCAGAACGCTGAATCTTTCTGCTTCCTGTTCTGTTGGTGACATTGGATTTGATGTAAAGCCGATCAGATTTCACTGCAAGCTGTTTAACTATCAAACTCAGCTGTAGAAGCTAGCTGATGCTGGTCTGAGGTAATTAGATCCCTGTATTCAGCTGGCTTAATGGGCCAGCTGAATACAGTCACAGGCTGTATGTGACGTCGCTGTGGGTTTGATGTGTATCCATCGTCCTGTCCTCCTCCCGCCATCTTTAGAGTGCTGTTCCGTGACCCTCCTGACCTCCGTGACGCCGACTCTTCCATCATGTCTTCTGAAGCCACGCCCATCCAGGAGTCTCGACCTGTGACCCCTCCACTTACCTCCCCAAAATCCCCAAGTTCACCAGGTAAAAAATGTTTTATTGTTTTGTTCATGTGTGTATTAGCGCACGTTTAATGCGCTAATAATGGCGCAAATTTTTCGGTTAGCACTTTAGCCCTTATGCTAACTTTGAAAACGTTTAGCATACTTGGTTTCATTTTTCATTCTTAATAAATTCTAAAGCACTAATTTACTTGCCTGTTTGATAAACTTTGGGGAAAAAACTTCTGTGTTGAATTTTTGGTCATCAGCTTAACTCCTGCTGCGTGTGACGTTTGGTGATGCAAAACCTTTTCGTTCATTTTCAGAGTCTCTGCGTCTTCCAACCAATAAGTTCAGAGAACGCTCGCCTTCCCCAATGAGAGACTTCCTCATCCCCAGCCCTCTGCCCACACGCAGGAACAGGACCTGCTCGGCGTAAGGACACACACACAAATATAAAGTTATTGGTACTATTCAGATAATACATGGAGCAGTTAGTATAAATGTGCGAATACAGGCTAAGTGTAATAAACTGTACATTGTTTTAACGTGTATTTTTAGAAAGACCTTCATCCTGAAGGTGTGGTGGCTTTTATTTTGGCAGTGTGTCACAATAAGTTAGCAGGATTTATTCATTTACCTTTTGAATCTGAACAAGCTGATATAGTCAGAGGTATCATCAGAGCCACTGTAATACAGACTGCTACAGGAGATCCTTCATGCCCTCTGCAGTCTCTGAAGAACCTGGATAGTTTGACTTCCTAAAAGATCCAGGGTTTCCTTTTTCTTTTTTACTTTTTTTTCTGTTTTTTTTTTTTATAAAGTCTCTGAATTAAATTTCCTGACATTTAAAGTCAAAACTTAAGTTCCTACTGAAAATGCAACACATTCTTTTATTTAAATCTAAAGTAATTTTCAATCACTATAATGTCCTGATAATGTGGAATTTAATAACCCATTTGAACCATTGCAGCAAATGAAATAAATAGATTTTTAAGTCACAGATTAGATGCACAAGTGACACAAACAAAGATTTTAAATGCATGAGCTGCAACATCTCCTGTCTTGTCCTGCAGGTCCGCCCGGGCAGCAGAGGGCCCCGTGTTTTCAGGAGTGTGTAAATGTTTCTCCCGCTCCAAAGGCCACGGCTTCATCACACCTTCAGACGGAGGCAACGACATCTTCGTCCACATCTCAGAGTAAGCGCGCGCGTGTGTGTGTGTGTGTGTGTACGTGCGTGTCCTGCTTCACCTCCTATGATAAGGTGCTTTGGTTCGAATCACCGTCATCCAGCCTCAGAAACACCCTCACACACACAGAGCAGGGAGGAGTGTGTAGGAGGACCACCTTCTACACACTCCTCTCCTCTTCTTCTACACACTGATGCCTTTGTTTTCAGACTCAGACGTCAGAGGAGTATATACACACACACACACACACACACCCTCACACCGTCCCTCCACCCTCATGGATGTGAAATAAAAACACGAGTGCATTCAGACTTGATTTCAGTAGAACAAATGAAAACGAGCTCCCAGGCTGCAGAGTTAAACTGCCTCTAAGCAGGAAGCGTTCTGGTTCAAACCAGCTCCATTTCTCTGATTTATTATTTCTAATGTTTCTCATTTCCTGACCTTCAGGGAAGCAAAACGTATTAAAAGATCAAACAGTGAGCTGGAATTTCTGCAAAGACAGACTGATGAGATAAACGGGAACATTTAAGTGATTTCAATTTATTGTAGTGTGTAAATGTAAACCGCTGTGTAAATGTATTGTATAATAGTAATAGTTAACATTTAACACTGCAGCTGGAAGACATCTCAAATGTCCAAAATAAGTCAAACGGATACAGAAACTTCTGTAAACAAAGAGACACGAGAAAAACAAAATGAAAAGGAAACGATGGAGCTCAGGTTCACTTATCATGTGATTTATTCATTTCTGATTGGGACAGACTGGATTTCTGAGTTATTATTGTAAGTTCTGCCTTTCAGGTGGTTTTGTTTTGTCTTCCAGTGTCGAGGGCGAGTACGTCCCAGTGGAAGGAGACGAAGTGACCTACAAGGTCTGCGCCATTCCGCCCAAACACGAGAAGATCCAGGCGGTGGAGGTGAACATCATCCACCTCAAACCGGGCAGCAAGCACGAGACCTGGGCGGGGCACGTCATCAGCAGCTGAGCGTGCGTACCGTCACCGTGGAGACGGGGGCGGGGGGGAATGTAAAGATGTGTGAATGGAGGATGCTGTGGGTGAATCGGGTTAAATCTCTCACTGACGTGTGAGCCGCCGCCCGTCGGCTCCATCCGGACAAAACCGCTTTTCTTTCATTGGATCTGAAACCTGGAGCGGAACCGAACCCGCAGCTCTTGTTATTCCTGTAGAACCTCTTGGAGACGCGTTCGGAAGTGCTTGGAATCATAAAACACTCAGTGAATGTCGGAGTGTTTCCGCTGATCTGGCGTCGGCCAATCTGGCAGACGCATAAATCCATAATCATGTCATGTTTGGGTGAAATAAAAGACTTTCAGCAATTCCCGTCTGCTGGTTTCTTCTCTTTTTTTTTTAACAATAGCTGAGTTTCCATTATGTGTGCAAAACTTTTACATTCTGCTAAGGTCCAATTGCAATTGTGTTTAAAATCCTTTAAAAAAGAAATTCAGTTACACTCTTGTGATTAAGTTTAACATGAGTCAAAAAACCACCATCGGCCACTTCCTGTCATCTTCTTCGTCTTTTCCGCCAATAGTGACATCCTGTTTGATCACATGACTCATATGATGCTAAACAAGTTTTTGAATTGAAATATGATTCTGTTGATATACATGGTAGCACAAAAACTTTTTATCAAAAAGCTTTAGCTGTTTTTCAAAATTGTTTCCATTCAGCAAATTTTTCGTAATTCCAATCTGAGTTTTTAAAGTCAATGAAAACGCAGCTATAGTGTATGGGTTTTTATTTTTTTATTTTTTATTTTTTATTATTATTTTTATTTGTATAATTTGCGGTTTAGCATTTTGTAATAATAATATAGTGAGATGGTGAAAACGTTTCAAATATTCCAGCAGAAGTCCAGTTGGACTGAAAGCTCTTTCATCTGGATCAGCCGATGCTCACCGCACGGCGCCACCCACCTGTGGGCGCCATGGAAACCCTCTGGAACAAGTCGAATGCTGTCGCCGGAGAGACGGTTGTCTGGGTTTTCCCTCCTGGATTTGTAACCGTGGCAACCCCGACCTTGGCTAGGAGAAAGATGATGAGTCCATGAAACCTTGTCTGACGCTGAAAGTCGTCCGTGTTCTTTCATGGCTGCTTTTAGGAGCATGTTGTAGGTCACCGTGTCGTCAGACATGCTGGCGTTTTTCCACAGAACTCGATAACCTTTGATTTAGAGGACCTAAACTCTGAAGAGGTTTCATCTAACAGCTGAACTCGGATCCTTTTTTTCTTCAATTTCCAGTTATTCTGGGTTCATTTTCCCCCTCTTTCTTAGACTTCTGGTGGATCTCGTTATCAGCAGCAGTTCTTGCTTCTAGGAATGTGAACACATTCTTTTCTCGATCTCCATTTAGCCTTTGTGTCAACCGTGTTTAGTGGTTCTGTTTCACTTTTTTTTTTCTAGCTCAAAAGAAGTGAATTTTTAGAATCGACGTTTCAAATCTGCTCCTCAACTCAAGTCATCCTTTACTGATGAACTTGCGTCTATCTAAAACATTTTAAGTGTGCCTAATGAGAGGAAATCTGAGAGTCTATATATTCTCATAATGCTGTTTGCAGTGTTCAGTCAGTGAGGTTCGTGCTGAACACTGGATTTGTTGGCCACCTTCTGCTCTTTATGCTTTTGATTTTGAAAAACGGTCAGGTCCTTCCACATGTAAGTTGGGCTTTTAGGTCCAGAAATGCATTTCTGCCAAAAAAAAAAAAAGATTTCAGCAGGGCACTTTATTTTTCAAAGGAGAAATTTCAGACGCTCTAGCTCCTCCTAGTGTCCATTTTTGAAATTTGCTGATAGCGGTGGACTCGACGGGTGTTATTTCGTCATTTAGCTAACGCTACGTTAGTTAGCCAACTTTAAAATAAAACTCTAATATATGAGTTAACCCTTTGAGAAAAATCAATGGTCTTGTTGTTATGTTTGTGTTTCCTGCCTCAATAAAAAAAACTCCATTTTATTACTATGTTATTATTTGATAATAAACTGAGCCGTCCAGTTTCCTTAGGTGTTACTACAGAGTTCATGTCCTGAACGCAGCCCAGACCTCTGATGTTTTTAAAAATGTGCTCACTTTGTCTGACTTCTAATTCTTAGGACTATTTAGTCCTATTTGAACCACATGTTTATTATATCTGTAATTTTATTGCACTTCAAAAAAAAATTTAGCTACTGTACAATACGTTGTACAGTAACTACAAAATATTGTAAATTAAAATGTGTAATTAAAAGATTATGCATTTTTTAATTAAAAAAATTTAAAAATGTGTAATTTTGTAAGCAAATTATTCAAAATGAAATATAAATATTAGCATTTATATTCATTTATTATACTTGTGATTTTAGGTTTTACTCATATCAGCATCTTAAATTTTTCTGCTTCCTTTTATTCCCTCCTCACCATCCTGAGTGCAGTTTAATTCCAAAAGTTTGTTAAATTCATGTTTCTGGTTCAGCTCAGTAGTTTTTTTCTTTCTTTTTGCTGTTGTTTTTTCCGATTGCTTCCTGATCTTATCTCATGTAAATTACTCCACGTTGAGCTTATTGTGTATGAAAATTGTTGGATAAATATAGACAGACATTCCCGCTCCCTTCCTGATGTTTGAACAGAAACTGAAAACGGAGTGAAGGAATCCGTTCCCATCAAACAGGAAAACTTAGCAGCAGAAACCGGTCACAGGTTTTACAAAAGCACCATTGATTCTCCTCTTCCTCTGCCGGCTCCTCCACAGCTCTCACCACGACACGTGGGACGGAAACACGTTACCGTCCTAAACAAAGCACGGGGTAGGATGGGTGGATCAGAGCAAACAGTTCCAGTAGCTGCGCATCATGAGGCACCTCCACTTTCTGTATGATGTAAAACTCCACTCCTTCAAACCAGCCAGCCACAGTCAGAAAACATTTATTTAAAAATTGTTACATTTTTTAAACAAAAAAATTAACATCCGTGGATGTCAGGCTAATTCTAGGGCTTGATATGCGTCCTGCTTATTTTAAGAGGGTGTGTGCAAATTCAATACATTTTAAAGTGACACCTGTGCATCACACTGCACCACTAACTACACCAGGTAGTTTTGTGTTATTTTTTCGGAAAGAAAGTCATGCCATTGAAGCGACTTTATGTTCAAACACAAACCCACCAGCAAAGCCAAAATACTCATAACAAGCAGTTAAAATCGGAATTCTTCCCCTGCAGGGATGAACCGACACAGAGGCGGGATGGATGGAGGTTTTGCTCGGCATCACCACTTGGGGAAAATCTTCAGTGTGCTGCCCTCCTCTGGCCACATTTCATTACTACAACTTCTAAGAGTTAATAAACAGTAACAGTTACGTCACGGTGCCCGGATGAGATGCTGTTGGGAGACTTGACAACAGAAGGCCCTACCAGGGCGGCCTGTAAGTCTCTGCTGGTCCATTTTTATTATGAACAATTCTGCTTTCATATTAAAAATGCCAATTAAAAACAAATCTGGGAACGTATGAAGAATTAACAAAAAGGAAAAAAAAAAAAGCCAGTTGGATAAATTCAAATCCGATGAAACATTATTACATTGATTAACATGTGAACTTGAATTTAGTGTCAAACAAAATTTCTCATTTCTGTTTGTCGACTGCAAACCTCAGTGTGTTTTATTTACTGGATTTAATGTGATAGAGGGTAAAAAAAGAAAAATGTAATAAATAATTGTCAAGACGGAGGTTAAATAACGCTGGCACATTAAAAATAATAATATGTTATGGAAAAATGTTAACATTTTCGGCACTCACTTCAGACAGTGAAATTCATATTAAATATATATATTAAATGTATTACCCATAAAGGAAAATATTCTCAGCCTCTAGTATTTCTTGTAATTTTGATGATTATGGCTTGCAGTTCATAACTCCTCAAGACGCAGCATCTCAGATAATTCAGCAGTAAAAAAAAGCAATAAAAAGGACCCTTTAAACAGAAACGCGCTTAATTAAAGTATCTTCATTTCTACTTTCAAAATAATTGGTTGATTCTGCTTTTACACCAGATTCTGCATTTCAAAATGTTTTGAAACGCAAATTTGAAAAGTGTGGCATGAATTTATATTGTGAACCTTTCAGCTGTCAGTGGCTTGTTATATATGGTCTGCTAGTAATCCATATGTTGATGTTTATGAAGGCTAATTTAAAATATCCACAGTCTGCTGGATCTAGTGAAGGAAAAGTGACAAATGCTGCTATTGTCTTTAAAGTCAGAATTTTCTACTTTAATACAACTGTCCCTATTTAATAATTTAGTTACTTATTTTTCATACATGCAAAAACTCCTCCAGTTTCTCCTGGTGTTCCAGACACAATATGAATTGAACCTTTGCTATGATGGGGAAAAACACATCGAAAAGCAGCAGCACTTTATTTATTGTGTTGCTGTACACAATAAATTTCTTCTCCAAATTTTCTTCTGGAGAATAAAATTTTCCAACTTTTCTGGAGCAGTTGGAAAATTTGATCTTTTTATTATCAGCGCTTCCAGAGCCCCCTGCCTGACGAGGGGCCCCGGCCCTTTGTCTGGTCGGTGAGCTGCCAGCTGCTCTGCTTTGGCTCTTGGCCCTGACTTCAGACCGCAGGAGGCAGAATCTCCAGGCTGCCTTCTGTTCACATTCACTTTCATGTTTTCACTTCTGATCCGTCCAACTGAACTCGACCAGCGCATCGTGCATTCGGCCAGCAGATGTCGCTGAAACATTTCTGCAGCCTTTAAAACAAACCGTGCAGGTCCGTCTGTGCTCTGCTACAAAACCAATAAATGGTCAGGCAGCCAACGAGCTGCAGGGCCATACTAAAAAAAAAAAATTACGAGAATGAAGTCATAATATTCAGAGAAGTTGCACTAAAAGGATCGAAGCTTTAAAATGTTGCATCTTGGAACTACAAAGTTTCTGATGGAATCTTCTAGAGCGTCAAATAAAAACACATTGAAAGAAATCAAAAACATTATTATTATTATTGCTCCCTAAATTCTGCTACAGATGGGAGTTTTTCCTGTGCCACCACCCAAGCCATAAGCAAGTTAAGCTGTTATTTAGCACTTCTTTTCTTTAATTTTTTAGCACATATCCCCCTACTGATATATAACTGATGACTTAGAGCCTTTAAAACAGAGTTAGAGGAACTTAATCTTTATACGAGAAAAAAAGTCCATATATTTTAAAGATGTGTTGAATGAAATTGTATTTAATTTCCCATTGGGATCAATGAAGTATTTTTGAATTGAACTGAATTATTACATTCAAAAATTTGTAATTGTCTTATAATTTCATATTTGTGACTCAGGCTGGTTGCCATTCATGTAAAAATAGCAGCTGTTTAGGTGAACTTGGGGCCCCAGTTTCAATTCCACTTCCGGCCTCAAACAATTTTGGACCGGCCCTGGTGCCAGACCGAGATTATAATTAGTGTCCACCATCTGGCCAGCGAACTTTGTGGAGGCGCCCCTGATCAAGAAGGAGAAAGGAGGAGGGAAATGCGAGGTGGGGAGAAAGGGATGGAGGAAAACAGATGATCAGCGAAAGGAGGAGGAGGAGCAGCAGCGAGGAGGCAGGCACTCACAGGAGGAATCAGCGACAACAGCAGGACAATGGGCTGCCTCCGCTCCAGATCATAACGGACACCGGGTTTGCTCCAACTAACTGGATTACCAGGTATGACTTACAGCGGAACGGGTCACCTTCCGGCTCGCTGGGTTTGTTTTTTTTTTCTTTTTTTTCTCGTCCCGCTTTTAAAATGTGCTGTTTGTCAGTGGCAGGAGGGGAGGGTGGAGGTGACGGAGGGGGGAAGCTGCAGGAAGGAAGCAGCGCAGCAGCTCAGCTGCTCAGCAGCAGACACCCAGCGGGGCCTGCTGACCGTCTGCCTCCGGCGACACCGAACAATTCGGCCGCAGCTCCGGCTGGGCCTCCGCTGCTCGTGTCCGAACCGGGCGGACCGAAACAGCACAGCGCGAGCGCACATCCGGAACGACCGCTCGCCTGTACAAACGCGCCCCCGCCAAACTCCATGACGAAAATCAGCAATTTGACATTTTTAACCTCCCCAGCAGAGACGGTTATCACTGAGAATGTCAAATCTGATGTGGATTAACCCGACATCGTTTCTAGATTCATTCGGCTCTAATAATAAGTGTTATAATGCTGGAATTAAAATCAAAATAGAACTATAAAATAAAATACAAAACACGTATTTTCTATCTTTCTACACGTATATATAGCGATTTAACTGAAAGTGACACATATATGCTGCACAGTCGGAAAAATATACGTATACACATGTAAAGAAGTGCCTATAAACTAACATCCTGATCAGCGGCGGCAGCAGCAGCTTCCTCCCGGCCGCACCAGTCCAGGCCCGGTGTCTCCTGCACAGATGAGGGGATTGTCGTGGGAATAGACGGACTCATTGTGTTTACTATAATGCGCCTTCTGTTGGACGCTGCGTGTTTGTGACGCACGCAGACGAGCAGCGATGGGGAGATGCTGTGCGGGCATCACTAAGGAGAAAAACACACAACACTGATGCGACCGGTGCTGCTGATGCAAGCAGACAGATGTGACCGGCCAGATGCACATGCGTGTGTTTCTCTCTCTGTGGGGTGTGTGTGTGTGGGGGGGGGGGGGTTGTGTTTGGGATGCTGCCAAATGTTTGATGAGGAGGACAGAAGAGATTAGGTGGGGAAAGATGAGGAAGATGATGTGTTGAAGCGAAGCGACTTGCACCCGGTGCGCGTGGCATCTGCTGGAGGAGGCCGGGATCTCCTGATATTAGATGCTAAGAGAGAGGATCTAATGCGCTGGAATCCAGGGATGTAGATTACAGAAGTCGCTAGAGCAGAAAGAACTGATTAAAGGGAAGTGCTGGGATAGAGGCAGAGCTTTTACTGCAGCTTTTATGGCGTGTAATAACCAGATTTAAGCACATAATCAGAGCCAGCCCAAGGCATAAGGGAACTAAGTAGCTGCTTCAGGCCTTCAGCCCCAGTGTGGCATGCTGCTCAGTAGGAAAAATAGCTAAAAGTTGCTAACTGATGCAATTGCCAAATTTGCATAATTACATCCACATGCATATGCAATAGGTATTATAGGATAAACGGACAATATCACAAAGAGGAAGTAAAAACAGCCCAAGTCTTTTTTGTATCTTAGCAACTAAAATACATCTCAACTGCGAGTTTTCCATCTTGCCTTTTGTTTTGTTTTTTTAAAGATTTTTTTGCGGTGATTTGACGGGATTCCAGTGAAAATCTTAAAAGTGAACATCCCCCCCACCCCCACCTGTTACTGAGAGAAAGCTGATACTTGATTCCTTTCCCCATTAGCATTAGTTAAACTGATGAAGAAAACACTGAAATTGGTTCAGTGGTTTATAGAAATTCTATTTTAATGGATATTTAGGAAGATAAATTATATATTAAAAAAATAGCTAAAGAAAACTATTTAGTTAGATTCAAACCAATTTATAAAATGTGCTCACTCAACTAGTTTACAGAGTTACAGCCAAACCATATAATTTAGCTGGTCTGGTTAGTATTTAACTTTATAGAATGTAAAAAAACAGCGACTATGAGTGGTTGTGGTTCAGGGCATAAAACATCACTAGTAAACAAGCTGGCGTGTAAAACGTTTTCCTTGACAACCTCAGCGAAGACGTGTGGTTTGTTGGCAGCTAGTGCCTCCTGGTTAGTATGTTTGAGTTTAGCATTAGCACTAGCGCTAAATTAGGTAAAGCTGGATCTAAACAAAAGTACTTTTTCTACCATTCTTGTTGGATTTCTTAATTTTTACCGAGTTGATGTATTAGTTTGTAAAACAACCCGTACGCCATAAAGATACTTTCTAGAGGATGTTGAATAGAAGTCATGAAAAGTGATCAAATTTTAATCAAACATATTAGCTTGAGTTAAGTTCAATAATTGCAACAAGAAAAAACATTTTATTTTGGTGTTTATTAGAATTTAAGGAGGCTAAGACAGATAACTGATGTGATTTTATGTTTTTTATTAGGAATGACGACATCAACTTGGTAAAAGTCAAGAACCGTCATGAAGTTTGTGGCTAAGAAATAGTCTATGAACAGCGCTAAGATCAAACTTGCTAGCAAGTGGCTTTATTCTGTGTGTGAAGATATAAAAATAAGAAAAGCATTCGTGAAGTAGCAAAATTTTAATCTACTTGAAAAACATTAAAGATTTTCTTAACCACTGAAGTACTGTTGATTGACAAAGACAAAGTTGGGGTAGCTTAGCTTGGTAGCAAGTTAGCTATTCTTATTTGTTTTGTCTTATCCAGTAGAAAACATAAAGGCTATCTTAAAGTAATTACATAACAGTTTGCCTCTTAACAAAAATGTTTTGATGTTTTGATCCTGACTTATTTTATTAAAAATGAATTTCGTAAAGAACTTAGTAAAAGTTAGAAGCTTAGCTTGCTAGCAGTGACTATCACTAAAAGAGTTAACTCTTGATCCAATCTTAAATTCTTGCTGCAACAGGTCAACTTTCTCAACCACATGTCTCAACCAGCCAAACGTTTATTAGAGTTTTATAATTATATTCATATGTAGTCATAACACAACACATATAAACAGGTCATCCTTTCTGTTCTCTGAGAGAGAACAGCTAACTTGCTAGCAAGCTAAACTTAACGGCGAGGCAGTTATTGACAATGAATGGCACTTTTAGTTAGCTTGTTATCACAATGTTTAGGTAGGATTTGTTACCAAAATGAAGTTTCTGGTGTTGTGAGAACATTCCCATTATTGAGCATTACATTTACAAACTAATGTGACTAAGTAAAAAAAATAGATTTCAACAACTAAAACGGTTGGCCTGTTGCCATGCAGCAAGGAGGTTCCGGGTTTGAATCCCGGCCTGGGGGCGTTCTGAAGGAGTTCTTTAGGTTCTAATAGAATTCCGTTTAGATCCAGATCAATCCTTGGACGGGTTCTACACGTTCTGCTACTCCCAACTGGGGCCCAGACATACATTTCTCCTAGCTGCCTCTCACCAGACAGCAAACATCTCCATCTTTAAAACAGGAAGAAAAACGAAGACGCAATTAGGAGAGATCATCCAGGCTGAATAGCAGGAAACAGCTCCAAACCGCAGGGGATTAGGAACCCAGCAGGAGGCAGATGGAGTTGTTCTTGGGAGAGCACTGCGGCTGTAGTTTGTTGTTTCTTTCCTCACCAATGAAGAAGAGATGCACCAAAGTCACGCAGAGGTGGGGTTACTGGATCCAGCTTTTGTTCTCCTGTGTTTTTCACCTAAAGCAGGAGCCACCAGCTTCATGGTAACAATAACAGGAAAGAGGCGAGGAGCCGCGGAGCAGCCGTTTGCTTTTCTTTGTGTGTTTTTGTATGTATGCGTGTGTGTGTGTGTGTGTGTGCTCTCCTCTAGGCTTCTGTAAAGATTGTTTGCATCATGTTTGCTCCACATGATCAGAGTGCGAGAATCCATTATTTGGCCAAAAAAAAAGTGTCACAAGACTGCAGTTGCAGTGTGTATGTGTGTCAGCAGTGCCATCTGGAGCTGCTGGGACCAGACAGTAGCGTAAACACTCCTTCCTATTCCCCAGACCGCCTTTAAGCAATGTTTCCAATGAGCTGGCATACAAACATGGCTGGCCTTATTTATTATTCTGCAATTTATCTTTAGATGCACCTGCATGAGTTTGATCGTACTAAAGACTGAGCACTAACAGATGATGACTTGGATAAAGGATGCTACAAAACTACGTTCAGGGTATTATAAGCCTGGTGGGCCACCAGGCTTTACTTGCCCACCCCACCAAGCTAAGTACTGTTTGTTTATTTCAAACTAGGTTTTTTATACACCAGTAACAAAGACAGTAAAAACGAATTACCTTAGGTTTATAGTTGACGCATTGAAATGAGTGCAAAGGTTTGCGCACTTGTCCGTTGGCCTCACACACTGTTATTTCCAAATTATGATGCCTGATCATGCAGCTTTGAAATTTTGTCATTTATAAAACAAAATTAAAACAAATAAATGTGCCGGTGGACTGCCCTCGCGCCCCTACCACTAGGCTTAGCAGGTTTTCTGGGGGAAACCCTGCAGTTGATGAGTTAGCTAGGCTATCTGCTCAGGTAGCTGTTTTCCTTACAGTCTCTTCATCCATATTTAAAGTCAAATCATGAATTGCTTGGCATATCTCAGCATCACCCAAATATGAGTAGTAAATTGTGTTTGATCAAGACATCAAAATGTCACACAAACCTTTTTCAAGATGTCTACGGTTTCAGTGAGTCCAATCAAAGACCTTCTAAGGTCTTTTTCAAGCCACCTTGAATCAATTTTAAGACAGAAAAACTGTAAATACAGGTGAGGTTGAAGGATCTTCATGTACCACTATCAAGCACAGAGCACGCTAAATCTTTGTGGCTCTTGGCACTGGCTCTGTGGTTTTCACGCTACATATAACCCTTGTAGTGGCAAGCCTAAACGTTTTATTAGTACAAAATGCACTTAGCCTCGTTAGCAACAGAAGTTAAAAAAGCTAGGTAGCTAGGTAGCAAGAGGATATTGTCAGTTGTCTCAACTGTCTTGAGTCACAGGCAGAACACAGTGAATGTGTCTGGGCATGACTCAAAGCTTTGCCTGAAGGGCATAACTTAAGTTCCATAAGCAAAACAAATACATGCATGAGAACACGCAAGATTAAATAGTCGAGTCACAACAAAATGTAAGACCTGCGGTTAATGTACTTCAATATCAGCTTACTTTTTAAAACAAATTTGAAAATTTAAGGCCTTAATTTTAGATAGATGAATTTAAGACTTTGTAAGGATGTTTTTTTTTCCAGTAGCAAGATGAAACATGACCCAAATACAATTTGTATTACTGACATCATCATCATCACCATTTCCACTTGCAGATTGTGAACCTACAAGACCAGCTCAGTATTTTTTTTTGGACAGCTCTCAGTCAGAGCCTGTTTGGCACTGTGCCTGCTAAGTATGTTGAATTTAGAGCAAATTTGTGTTATATGTCCAATGTAGACTCACTGGTGGTATGAATCCTCACACCTCAGCTGTGCTTTTTCACACAAATCCCACAGACACGGCTGAAAAATTGAAATTCATCCTTTTAAGTATTAAAAAGGTCATCGGAGTCTCCAGAATATGCTTTTTTTTTTAAAGGATTACCACAATGACAAGCAGCCACGTATTTGTCTGACGGATCACCTTTTGAATCATTTGGTCCACATTCAGTGAGTACATCAGTTTGACACGAGTTCTGCTAAAATGCTAAACAAAATGACACGACATCATTTCATTGCGATTCTCTACAACAGAAATGCATCTATTATGTCTACTGCAGCTACAAGTAAGAAGAAGTCGATGATTATAAATGTTATAAAAGATATTGGTTAAGCAGTCAGACTGTCTGCTCAGTCAGCTTCCAGGCGGTTATTATGTCGCCACTGGTTACTGACCAACTGCCATTTGAATACAGCATTAGCATTTGAAGAGCAATGACTGGTGCACCTTAGTTTCCACATCGTGACCGTTCGTTTTTTTTGCAATCCAAAGTATTTCTGAACAGCCAACTTAGCATTTTTTGTTATCTATACATAATCCGCAAAAAACTGTGGTCAGTCACTACGGTATTTTCTCTTCTAGCCATAAATATTGTGTCACGCAAACTCTTAACGGTTTTGAAGACGTAACTTTCAAAACCTTGATTAGCATCTCATGCATCATACATGCATAAGAATCCAAGCTGATTGTCTCCATCGCTCAGAAATGGTGCGCAGGAGATGATCAGCTGTAACTGTGCCATGTTTAGAGCAGCCTCTGTTTTATTCTTTGTAAATGTTTTTATCGTTGTTTTATGAAATATGACAATGCAAAGCATTGTGATTTGTCATTAGAAGTATTCAAACAAAAGAAACGGGGGTTGGTCTTTTTGCCGCTTTTGCCATTTTATCCCTTTGTGATTTTGATCATTGTTTTGATCCTGGTGAAAAGGAAGGTTCTATTCCCTAACCTTATATTCTCAGCTTAGCAGACGTCATTTTCAAAGAGAGTCAACTGGCCCAAACTCGGATCAGAACCAAAATAGATGAATAAGGAGTAGGTCTTCAGATAACAATAAATAAGTGAAATTATTTGAGAGATTTGACATTTTCTACAAAGCTTGATCTTCATTAATAACTACAATTTCTGACAATGAAGTGATTACGAAGGCATAACTTAAGCTGGAGGATATGGCTGAGAAACGTATCACGATATAAGAATCGTAATATGTGAGTTGATGTCAGTAATTATTGATTCGTTTTGTTTTCAATATCTGAAGTACTCTCAAACTGGCTCCATGACCTTCCTTCTGTTAATGACAGTTTTTACTCCATGCGGTTGTTTTATTTTTATAAACCAGCTGTGAGGCACGAAACTTTAAGCTAAACTGCTGTGCAAGTTACTCTACAGGTTGTTGCTAGGTAACCACAAATGACTCAACTGATTGTTGCACTTGCGTAAAAAAGTGAGTGAGTGAGTTAGCTGATGCCACCGACTGTGAGGTTGAGCAGCTAAAGCCTTTCCTCTGCCTACATCCCCCAGAATGCTGCGCGTTTCTGGATCAGAGTTCAGTGTTGAATATTCTATCTGATGTATTATTTGCTCGTATTGAAAACGTGGCTATCGCAACATATATTCTTATTGATTTCTTGTCCAGCCCAAGAATAACTTTCTGGCTACAATGTTGATGGTTTATGAGTAGGAAATACAATATGGAGGGGACAAAATGGCAAAGTATAGATACCAAACAGCAAAGGGGCAAACTGCCCTGCAGCCAAATCACCTGATAAATATCAACAGCTATCATTGCTCTGTCTACAGGAGGCGAACGTAAAGCAGCTCCAGGATGTGGCCCCCTTTATCCCTGTTGATCTGCCGTTCACCCAGGGGCTTTTGACTTACCAAAAATGATGAAGACTGAACCCCCATCGGCCACAGGGGGGAATGGGGCCTCTGGTGGAAACAACGGGGGTTCCAACCTGCGCAGTCCCTCGCCTCACCGCAATGCCTACGAGGCGGGGCTGGCAGCTCTGAAGAAGGCCACCGACCACCTCAACAATGCCGCCAATGGAACTCCCAACCCCGGCTCCAAGCCTCCCCTTATGCCCCGCCCGACCGGAAGGGGCAAGCGGTACGGGTCCAACGTCCACCGCATCAAGAACATGTTCATGCAGATGCAGTCTCCAGGTGATGAAGAGGATGGTGCCAAAATGTTAGGTAAGCGGGCTCCTTCAGGGGTACATCCCGATTAGCTGATTTTAAACTATTTGTTTAGTTAATTCTTTGTCATTCGTAGGTAAGGAAGAGGAGCTGAAACTATCGATTCCGAGGGCCTCAAGTCTCAACGAGAATGTCAACCACAGCGCCTTGCTGAAACTCGGAGATTCAGTCTCAGAGAGAGTCAACAGGTTTGACTCTAAAACAGGATCAGAAGGTGGAAACTCATCTTTTGGTCTTTCCAAGCTCCAGGAGACCAGGAGAATCTTTGAACAACGAACTCTACAGGTAAGTTCCTCAATGTGTCGGCTTCCTCCAATCCGTTTGCCTTAAGGTTTGACACTGACTGGTGTTTCTTTGACAGGAGAAGCAAGCAGCTACCAACCGCATCTTGCTGAAAAAGGAGCGTGCTACAGGCTTCCAGGACAGCCGTCTCGACGTCGTGGCCCGCTTTAACGGGTCAACAGAAGCTCTTGACCGCCTGGACGATCCTCCAGCGCCCAGTCCTGCTACTGTTCCGCCCGCCGCGGCTTCGGTTGGCCCGAGTGAGGCGGTCAGCCCCACTGTGAGTCAGCTCAGTGCGGCGTTTGAAAAGGGCGACGTGCGAAACAACCTCTACCTCCCCCAGCGTCGGTCAGCTCCTGCCTTAGCGCCAAAACCCAAACCTCCAGCTCAAGGAGACGCAGCTGAAAAAAAGGTAAAAGAGTGTTGAATACTCGCACAAAAAAACCCTTTCAATTAACTGAGTTAAAACAGATATTTCTTGCATTCAAAGGCACATTCTGCTGGTGAGGAGGCCAAAAAGGAGATGACAGCGGAAACAACAAACACCACGGCAGCTCTGCCACCGGAAGCAGCAGGTTCTGTACAAAGGAGCGCTGAAGGACAGGCTACATGCCAAGAAATCGATGGGTTTGGACTGTCATTAGACCACTACTTAAACTCATCAACACCTTCAATCACAGTGACTGTAACATCTGCCTCATTCGAGGCAAAACCTGAGTCCCAGGTGGAAGGAAGCGAAGAAACGGATTCAACTACGGTGGAGTCCCAGGCCAAAGAAAAGGACGCGTCCAATGAGGCGACCGGAGGGACGTTGGTGCAGGCCGAGGTCCACGCTTCACGAGAAAATCGGGAGCAAGAACCTCCACCTTCCTCCGGCGAGAGAGAAGACTCTGAATGGAGGGAAGCAGAAGAGGACGAGGACGGCTCGCGCAGGGAGGATTACTCGGAGGGAGATCTCATAGAAATCAGTGCTTACAGCGGAATCGGCGAGGAGGATTCAGGGGGAAGCCAGCTGGACGATGAAGATGACGAAGAGGACGAGGAGGCGTATCAGCCGGAGAGCAGTTGCTCTGAGATGCCTGGCCTCCCCGAAGAAGAGGAGGCGCCGCCGCCCAGCAGAAAGATTCGCTTCAGCACAGACCCAATCAAGGTCAGTCAGTGTTTGTTGGCTTCTGCTCCTCCATTCTCCACCTTACAGGTCATTAAAACGTACATTTTGAACATTTGGGTAAACAGGTCAGGGAGAATGGCTCAACTTGAAACCTTGCAGACAGGGAGGTTGTTTAAAGTTTATGGAAAGATGGATGGAGCAAGAAAAAGCGTTGACCCCCGTCTAAAGCAGACTTTAGACGGGGGTGAGGTTCCCCCTCCATCTGAGCTACAGCGGAA
Organism: Phalloptychus januarius; assembly: GCA_902982915.1. Taxonomy (NCBI): domain Eukaryota; kingdom Metazoa; phylum Chordata; class Actinopteri; order Cyprinodontiformes; family Poeciliidae; genus Phalloptychus; species Phalloptychus januarius. The sequence continues at coordinate 2,149,687 of CADWAE010000476.1, forward strand.
CGGATCAAATCATGTTTATCTGGTAGAATGTCCCAGTCAAAGTCCAAGCCAGTCTGTCACAAGCCTTAAAAATTGATGCTCACAAATGCTCTCCAGTTTGAAAAAGAAGCAAATCTCTGAGTCTGTAGATGTCCAAAGTTGACAGAGAGATAAAGCAACTGACTATACAATAGCAGTAAGAGAGGGTTCTGCAACGTACTCTGGAATAAATATGATCAATTAATTAATTGATTGATTGGATAAACAAAATTTGTACATTACACAAATTTTTCAAAATTAGAAACACATTAAAAAAATTACAAACAAACAAGTTATTCAGCTCTTTTTAAAAATAATGCCTAAAATGCAATAACAATAGCATTCCTTAATGAATGCTTGCTCACAAGCATAAATTAATTTTGTAAATGAGCAATAGTAAATATAATCCTGTTTTTTGTTCTGGAAAAACTTGGAAAAACAGTGCAAATATTGCCAAGAGCAAGACCAAGCAGTAAGACTTGGGTTTGTGAAGTTGCACCTGGATCAATGCTTAAAGTTGGTTTTGCCTTCTTTCAAGCGAACTAAGACATTTTTGCACCAGAAACTAGACCAAAAATCTTGATAAGAGTTTGTATTTGTGCAGGTCAAGCTTGCTGAAATCTTGAAAACACCATGAGGCTTGAAGTTGTTAAAAGTGACTCCATAAAGCCTTTCTGTTATCTTTTGAAATTTCTGCACAATATAACTATTGAGCCACAGTTAGAAAAAAAATTTATGAGATTGAGGATAGTCCTGCATCCAGTTAGAGCAATGATCTGAATGAACTAAGAAGCCCTTTGTAAAGATGAGAGCAGAATTATTATATTATATTTGACCAAAGTACACAGCTTCACGTGTGGAAAAACCAAACAGAGCAGAGTGGCGCAAACACAATGCACAGTGGTGGAGGACTCATGCTGTGGGCACATTTTGAAGCCCTTGCCATCATTGAGTTCACCACAAATTTCCTGTATCTCAAGACCATGTCTGAAAGTTAAAGCTCGGCCCAAACTGGGTCATTCAGTGGGACGGTAGAGCAAGATGACAGAGAAACAAAAACCCAGACTCCTCAGACTCAACAGAGAAACTGTGCAGAAATAAAATGTTGTGAAACTTAACGTTGTTTAGAAACGAAGAGATGCGAAGGACTGAAAGCATAACGCAGACGATGACGTCACGTTACTGATACAGAAGGTGGTTCTGCAGGCTGCTGAGTCATGCTTACTGTTTTAATTTGTGCTTCTTCTCAGTTTAATAAATAACACAAACATAATATTGTCTTATTTTATACACTTCAGGTTAGATTTGCATCAATTCAGAATCAGGTAACGGCTTTTCTACTAGAAATACATGTTCTAAAACAAACCAGAAGTACCTGGGGGCATTTCTTTTTCAGCACATTATTTCCTGCTAATTGGAGTTTATGCTTGGGCTACATGTGGCTGAATGTGTACATGAATGTGTGCATGAATGTGTGCATGAATGTGTGCATGAATGTGTACATGAATGTGTACATGAATGTGTGCATGAATGTGTTCATGAATGTGTGCATGAATGTGTTCATGAATGTGTGCATGAATGTGTGCATGAATGTGTGCATGAATGTGTTCATGAATGTGTTCATGAATGTGTTCATGAATGTGTGCATGAATGTGTTCATGAATGTGTTCATGAATGTGTAGCAGTGTGTTATCAGTCAGCTGGCTGAACACTTCCTCTACTTTTTTAAAATGAACAAGTTTACCAGTCCAAACCTTTGATTCTTTTAAAGCTTTTTTTTTGTTCCAACTCTATCCTTGTTTCTACCAGGACTGCAGCAGTGAGCTAGCTTGCAGCTGAGTGTTGTGAAACATGTCTCTGCTCGCACACATAGTCACATTATGACCAACATACTTCCTCTGCTGTACAGAGCATTTAACGGCTTGTCGGAGTGAGAGATTAGAAAGTGATTCAGTTTAATATAAGTTGAAAACATGGGAGGCTAAATAACGTGCAATGATTAGGAGAATCAGATTTAGCTTAGCTTGCTGTTTCAAGGTTGTAGAAATTGATGCATTTTTCATGTCAAGAGGGATTTTCCTTTTCGTTTCTGGATCAAACGTTTAGCCGTTCACCTGTGTTGCCTTGCCTCAGGCAGCTTAAGGTACAGAAAAGGCCTGAAGCGGCGGTAGCTGCTGCAGTGTAAAGCTTTCAAACCGCTACGTGCTGCAGGTCCTTCGTATGAAGCAAAAATCTCAGAAGTTCTTACAGACGACAGAAGAGTTTCGCATTTGCTTGCATGTACTCATCACTAAGAGTGTGCAGTGGGGGGAAAAAACTGCTTTCTAGATTTTAATGTTGATACCATCATAGCTGATAAAGGTTTGAGCTTCTTACAAAACATTTTGTCGCAATGATTCTTCAGCTTTTATGCTCTACAATGGACCAAATAACAAGCTTGAAATCTTGACCTGCTTTTTCGTGATTAATATATGTTGGACTTTACTTTTGTTCGGTGATTTAGCTGTATATAATATTTATTTAATTATTATATAATTAAAGGAAATTGACATGCAATGTGGGGTTATTGACCCCAAAGGGTCAGTATCAGGTTAGGCAGGCCTGTCACAATAACTAATAAATTAATTCATGATAAATTAAAATGAGCTCCATAATTTCTATTTGCATGATTGTTTTTCTCATGTCTGCAGGACAAAAACCTTCAGCCTGGTTCGTCTCAACTAGTTTACAAACTTCAGTATCCATTTTGTTTGTTTTGTTTGTTCATGTTGGATATTTAAAATGTCTTTCAGTTCCAGTGTTAGACGTTCATTAGAATTTAAAGGCCATTCATCTTTGCATTATGATGCCATTACCATTATATTAGTTGAAGATGGTCTCAGAGCATTATTATCACTTATCTCAATAACTGTTATTGTGACAGGCTTAATCACAGATGCTCAAACTTTTAGTTAAGTTTGATATGTCATCAAACTTCTGACCTTTAATTGTTTGTGTGGTTTAATAAAAAGGCAACCGGCAACTTTCAAGTTTTAATTTGTAGAGATTTTGAAAATCATGCGCGATCCCTCCCCGACCTCACAGTTCTGCACAACTTTATGCTGGCCTCCCACTTGAAATCCCACCAAAAAAATACATTGAAGTTTGTGTTAAAAAAAAAAAGCAAAAATGTTGCATGAATACTTTTGCCAGGTACCTTAAGCCAGATTTTTATGGCTAAACCAGATGTGTGTGGAAGAACTCGCACAGATGGAGAAACCCCTCCTTGAGGTTTGCAGCCACAGTCAGAGAAATATTCTCCTCCCAGAGACACCCAGGAGATTCACAGCCTGGGCTTGTTCGCTGTAATTATGTCTCAGAGTTGGTTGTTAATTGCTGTTCAGATAATATGTTTTGAGAGCTCAAATCTCTCCCCCTTGCACCTCCCCATCGGACTTTGCAAGACTCCAACCTTCTTCAGCTGAACATCCTGTTGTAAAATTTCCGCTATATCTGCAGCGTCATGTGACTGCGATACGTTTCAGAGGACTCAGCAGACTTTGCTCTGTCACACACAAACTCAGCAGCCAGTGGAAGGTCGCAACAGGCTGAGAAACGGTCGTCAGGTCCGCTGCCCCGACATCCTTCATCTCGCACTGAATGTGTCTGCGCCCGGCTTACACAGGACCACCTCTGTGAGCGTGTCAGCAGCAGTTGGAATTTGGTTGGGTCTGTTTGCTTTCTCTGGAAAAACGAAGGGCAACGCATACACGCTGACACGTATATAAGAATCGCACAATGTAGCTTTGTTTGGATGAAAACCCACCTGGCGTGAGCTTTTAACAGAGCTGATAAGCTAACATTTCTGATTCCTGCTGATCTGCTCGGTGTAGAAAGAAGCACAGACCGTTAAGCAGACAAAGAGGAAAATGTTTGCAATAAAAAGGCATGTTGTGTTGCTCTGCCACATTGACTCTGATGTTATTTCATGTGAAGTGTCTGCACATATTTAAAAAGTCTTAAATTTATGTCAAAATGTAAGTTGGTCATAAATGTTGTCCTGGCTTAAATTTGTATAGTTTGTGTAGTTTGTTTTTCTGGTGAAATTTTCTGTCAGACAAATGTTTGAGTCACGTACAGATATCTCCTTTGCGTTTTGTGACTCCAGGTGGCGGAAGCTACGGCTAACTAGCCGCTAACATTCCCTTGTTAGCTAGCTTTTTGTGCGTGACTTTAGCGCTGGTTTGCTTGATGCCATTGGCTCACTTCCGTTGCCAACCCATACGGCGCTACATTCACTCTGCAAGAAAGCTTGCCACTTCAATTATTTAAAGATAATAGTAGTGGCAATTTCTTTTGTACATTTTTATCATAATATAGGTCTTAAATTTCATTCCAAATGGTCTTAAACAGTCTTAAACTACATAGCTTCTGAATCCCAGTAAAAACTGGGAGGAAAAAGTTCAATTCAACTTCAGAACCGCAATCCTGAAGTTCTTAATCCATCCAAAACTATCAAATTTTCTCCTTTCCCTTTTGAATTTAATGGACCTGGCTTCAGCTGCGCCCAGAGAGCTGCCCTCCGTCTTGGTGCCATGCTCCTTTAACAAAAGCAAATTATAACCCAGAGGACTACCAGTGCCTGAACACTTGCCTCCACCAAATATGACTCACTCCTAATTTTCCTGCTAATCATCCGTCAAACCTTCCTGCATCGGCGTTCACATGAAAGGGGACGAGCGTTGCAAAAAGCCGAGGCTATAAATGTAGAAAAGAATTAATTTAAGCGCAAGAAAATAATAATACGACTCCACATGCGTCCACATTTGGAGGCTTCGTGATCTGAAATGGACGGAGCCTTTAACAAGTTGGCTGTGAAAACACAATATGAAAAAAATCTTCAAGGAGATCACTTTGTCAACTAATGTTAGAAAACACTAAGAATGCCAACAAGCTTGTATCGCCCGAATACCATTGACATAGAAATTCAACATATCTTCATAAAATGGGAATAACAATAAGAGCAGTAGTCTACCTATTTCAACATTTTAACACAAGAAAGGGAAGCTGAAAGTTTCTTAAGAGTTGATGTAAGTTCAACTTGTGAGTTCTGCTGAGTTCAACAAACCTTATCTGATTATGGATTTCATACATTTTGTTCGACGTTGTGATTTGTCCTTGTTCCATTTATTTAGTTTTTTTAGTTTTTATTATGCTCTTAGGTTGACTCAGTCATTCTTGCTTGTCTGCAGGGAACATTATTGCAGACAAGCTTTTACAGCTTTAAAGTTACTCAACAGAAAGGAAGCGTGACAACAGGAAGCAGTCTAACAATACTGCCCTATGACCCGGTTTCTGCTGCTGGTGTGTGACAGAGAGAGAGAGAGACAAGCAGAGAGAGAGAGACAAGTAGACAGAGAGAGACAAGCAGAGAGAGAGAGTTCCAGTGTGTGTCTTCCACACACTGGAACGTAAATAATACAGTAAGAAAAACCTCCCACACAATAAAATCCTTCAGCTGTCTTTGTCTCACACACACACTCACACACACACAGTCGTGGTTTCATCACTTGTGGGGTCTTCACACGGACTTCCATTAATTTCTACAGCCTAACCCTTACCTTAACCTTTACCCTAACCCTACCCATCACAGACCTAACCACTAACCCAAAAACAACAATTTCCCTCATGGAAACCAAGTAAACGTCCCCACAGGAGCAATGGTCCCCATAACCCACATTGTAGACAGAAATAGGTTCCCATAAAGATATAAAAACATGGTTCACACACACACACATCCACACACGCACCCCTATATGTGTCTGTGTGTGTCTATATGTTTTCATAGACACACACAAGTGTGTCTATGAAAACACACACATGACCTTTAACTTTTGTCGTGTGTGTGTGTCTGTGAAAGCATATATATATATATATATATGCTTTCATAGCCATATAAAGCATTTATATCTATGCCAGTGCAAGATTGCACTGGCATATTTAGTGCAAGATTGGCACTAAATATGCCAGGCTAAGGCTTCCATCGAAATGCAGCCATGTGATCAACAGGATGGTTACCAAGGAAACCAATGCTGTTGACCTTTTTGGGTTGGGGGAGGGGAATTATAGATAGCAACACAAATGAGAGGGAACAGTGAAAGGAAAGGCACCCATAGTTTGAGATTTACAAGAAAAAGCATAAAGTGACTTCTTGCTTCAAATAATGATACATGTCTTTATACATATATATGTGTCTATGTCTATATGTCGATATATCTCTTTTTTGCTTTTCCTCATGATCACAATCTCCAGTGTGCAATATTGTGATTCTATGTGACTAAACAACACAAGGTAGAGCATAATTTATGATGTAAACATGGTTTTCAAAATTTCTTTTACAGCAAGTTTATATTCAGATACCCAAGAACCAATAAATTGTCACACAATGTTCCACCAGTCTTTAGGCGAATGTCTACTGGCTGAAACTATACCTTTCTGTAAAATAGCTCCAGAACACTGATGAACAGCAATTTTCATGTTTTATCACTGATTCTCAATTGAATTCAGGTCTGAACTTTGACTGGGTCATTCTAACCCATGAATGTGTTTTGATCTAAACACATTATGGATGGCGCTGCTGGACAGTGTCCCGTTCAACTTCCAATCAACTTTGACCATTGTCCCTTTCCCAACTAAAGAAAGTCGTGGTTCACATTTAGGCCAAAAAAGTTCAACCATACAAGATGCTTTTCTTTAACATTTCAGTAAAGTGCTGAGTTGCCTGACCTTTAACTTTTGTCATATGCGCAGGTCTTCACCACCTACTCCGATGAAGACTACGACCGGCGCAATGACGACGTCGACCCCATGGCTGCCTCGGCCGAGTATGAGCTTGAGAAGAGAGTCGAGAAGCTGGATTTGTTTCCCGTTGAGCTGGAGAAAGGTTTGTACACATGTTTAAAGTCGCTAAGAGTCACTCCGTCAAGTCTCTTATGTAACTACACACACCACATACACACACAGAAACACTGGCAGGATTCCCTCAGAGGACATTCACTGTCTGTCTGCATGCAGCTCTTATCTTCTTATGGGATTAAAGTTTGTGTGGATTAGCCTAATTAGCAGCTGGTCATTCTGGAGGTAATAGATTTGAAGCAGCTGGCACATGTGATGGCTAGTTTGTAGTATTAGATATAACAGCAATGAATATAAGTATTTTAACTACAATATGTATCGGCAATATTTGTTACAATACTATTCAATGTTAATAACTGCAATACCGACATGTTTTAATATAGTAGCTTTATATACTAGCAAGTCTGACAAGTAATAACTTGAAAGCTACGTTGCTAATATGTATTAGCATAGTAGCTAGAATACTAATGTGTAATTGGTATAATTACACATTATACTAATTATACTAATTACATATTATTAATGTGTAATTATAATAAATACACATTAGTACCAATAATACTAATGTATTGGTATTATAATTACATCTATAATTATGTACCTATAATAATTAAACCTATGAGCATGATAAGTATAATATTCACACATACTAGTTTATCAACTCTTAACATATACTAGCATGGTAGTCATGAATCCAGCACATATTAGCCTGTTTAGCTACAATACTAACAAGTGTTAACATAATAGCAACAGCACTTGGAACATCTTTTAGTGTAGTAGCTACAATATGGGGAAGTAATAAAAAGAAAACTACAATGTTTATTTCTAGTAACATAATAAATGCAATATTAACATGTATTAGCATCACAGCTAGAATACTAAAACTTATTCATATATTAGCTATTATAATTAACTGTATCAGACTGTATTAGCATAGTAACTATAATACTACCTCTTAATAGTATATTAACTACAATACTACGATTCATGTATTAGCATATTGGTCAGCGTGATGGCAACAATACTATTAGCATACTAGCTAAAGTCAGGACACTTTTTTGCATATTAGCCACAATATTAACATGCGTAAGCATAATAAAATACAATGCTAACCTGTGTCATCACACTAGTAGAATACTTACATATATTATATATGTTAGTGTTCATAATAACTAGAATGCTTATGCAGCATGTATTAGCATAGTAAATTTGGTGTCTACAAGCATGTGTAAGTAATGCAGTCATGCTAAAAATTAGGTATAGCTTTTTGTGGCAGGATTCAGGACATTGAAAAAATAATTTTTCCCTACAAATTATAATAAGTTCAAAATAGTAAGGTTCAACTTAAGATCAACTGGAAGGGACAGTTGCAAAAACTAAAGCAGGAAATGGTTTATGAAGACTAAATGGTTTTACCTTTCCTGCAATAAGGGCTAAGAGAATAATAAAGGTTAATATACAACAGCTGGGCTAAAATTAGCCCCATTGAACCACAATTCTGTTTAGAACAGACAGGCTTAAAAAACTAAATAAGCTGTTTGTACTCAGCTTGTCACAGTCATGACATCAGGCTGATTGAGACGCTGTGGTGGGATGTGCAGAAACAAATACCCACAAACCTCTGAACACAAGAAACGTTCTAAAAACAATGAATCACACTGATAGAAACTGAGGATGATTTCAGTAACTTCTCCTTTGAGCTTGTTGAATTTATTAATTCATGGCGGTACTTATTTTTTCACACAATGGGTCTAATGTACTTCATATTTTTCTAAAAAACCTATGGATCAGCTGTTGGAAGTTATTTAATGTGCAAACTTTTCAGTAGATACCCTGTACTTAAAAACAGAAGGAAGGAGTAGAACTGGATATTGGTCAGTGTGTCGCTGTGTTTTTGTCTCTGCGCCCTTCAGACAGCGACGGCCTCGGGATCAGCATCATTGGCATGGGAGCGGGGGCGGACATGGGCCTGGAGAAGCTGGGGATCTTCGTTAAAACTGTCACGGAGGGTGGAGCCGCTCACAGAGACAGCAGGTAGGCTGCCCACCTGTCTGTACTCGTCCTGACACTTGTTTCGACTAGAATGGTATCAACAGGCTGAGTGGAAAAATCATGTTTACAGTGGTTTCCGAAACTATTCAGAACACGTGAACATTTCCATGATTTGTCACGTACGTCCACGGACTTTGATGTGTTACTGTGTTGTCATTCTGTGTGATGGAGTGACTCAAAGCACTGCAGAATGGTGAAGCAGATTCAAAAGCTGAACGTTTTTGAGCATTTTTTGGACATGTTGACTCCATTGCTCTTTTGTATAATGGTCGCTGAATTATGAATAGGTCATGTAATATTATGCATCAATCGCTGCCATCATTTTTACAAGTTTATTCACGTGTGATTTTCATTTCATTTCTTACGTAAAGGAAGCACACCATTTGCGAAATTGTGTTTTTTTCCAACATCAGCGATTTGTGAACATTTATAATGGAAATGCAGCTTATGACCCTGTTGGCCTACTACATAAAATCCCAATAAATTCTACTGACCTTTTTGGACTTGTTCAAGTGGTGCCATGATTTCTGAAAGTCTCTATAAGCGTCAGTTAATCTAAAGTCCTAGGTGAAGTCTTTTTGGCCTCTGATGTCACTGAAACCGTTCTCTACAGCTCACTTCCTTTCTGATACTGGAACTTAAACGCTGGCGGTTTGGACTTATGTTGAAAATATTACCTAAAGTGTTCCTGTGACTGCACACAGTGGGTTTATTTCTGCTGTGCTTTCAGGATCCAGGTGAACGATTTGATAGTGGAGGTCGACGGGACCAGTCTGGTTGGCGTCACCCAGAGCTTCGCCGCCTCTGTCCTCCGCAACACATCAGGCACAGTCAAGTCAGTCGCATTTTCTTCCTGCAATCTCATGTTTTTCACTTTTGAAGCTAATAAAGGAGTTTCACTCTTTCAAATGTGTGGATTAAATGTTTTTGGGGTTGTTTTTTTTTAGGTTTATTATTGGCAGGGAAAAGCCGGGGGAGCAAAGCGAAGTGGCTCAGCTGATCCAGCAGACTCTGGAGCAGGAGAGATGGCAGAGAGAGATGATGGAGCAGAGATACAAACAGTACATGGACGACGACGAAGAGGTATAGCAGGAAGACAGGCAGCACGTCGAAGCGTTTATTGAAGGAAAGAAATAGTACAACTTAGATAACTAGTCCAGGTTTTTTTCTGCCTGTATTTCTGAAGAAGAAGAAAAAAAAAAAGCAGAGAGCTTCGTCAGCTGTGCAGCGCGCGGCTGCTGCAGCTTCACGTAACCACAGGAAATCAAAAGTGTCCTTTCAGTGTGTTTGTGTTGAGACAAAATGTCGTCTGTGTGCAACCACATGGCCTGTCCTTTCTCTGTCTGACTTCTCCACCTTGTGGTCAGAAAAGGGAACAGAAGCCTTTCAGTTATTTGATGGCAAGAAAATTACAATTAATTATTAAAAATGCGTTTAATAGTTCCATCATCTTATTCGTTTTCCCTATGAATCAGTCATTTAATTCCTGCACATCTCAGCTGTAAATTGGATAAAAGAGGAAATTAAATGGATTATTAAAAGAGAATCGAGGATTGTTTGTGCACCTGCTAATAATTTTTGAGAACACAAAAATATGTATTTTACATGTTCATATCTGTTTATGTTGTAGTTTTTGCCTATTAATTTGGGCTGCTTCCACACACACGTATAGTTTATGACAGAAACTGTGAAGACGGTGCATTCAGGACCACATGCAGTGTTGGTTTATCCACATGTTGGCCAGAAAGATACATTTTTGGTATCATCTAAACGAATATTTAAATACTGTTAAATTCCATACAAATTCATTTGTATTCCACAAAAATACAAACAAACAGAAAAAAAAGTTGGCAGGTTTTTCTTAACCATTTTTTGCCATAAATACATGAAAATTTCTATTAATAGCTGAGTAAATGGTTAGCTTCTTTAAAAACGTACACAGTCACGTAGCAAACAAATAGACATTAATCCTTGGTGGGAATAAGATGTTATTATAGACATCTTGTTTATATGATGTTCATATTATAAATGGTCTATAAATGCGCTGACATCAAGGTTCTCTTTGTGTCAGAAGTGTAAGCAAAACTGAAAATCCATTCTGATGATAACGTCACGGCTTTATCAACTGAATGCAGTTCTGCTGGTGTGTTCAATATACAGCCTGTTAATGCAAGTCTAACTTACTTTGTGATGTAGTTTAAGCCCATAACACTTGCAAGACTTGCAGGACTGCTAGCCAGCAGTTAAATGATTGTTTTCTCCACTATTCCCTCATTTTAAGCGTCTAAATGTATTTAATTTTCTTCTGTCTGTGGACAGACAGGCGAATACGCTACAGACGAGGAGGAGGAGATGAGCCCCATGTTTCCCAACTCCATCGAAGTTTTCGACCTGGCGGAGAACCAGGACACGTTGTCTCCCGTGGAGCTGGACCCCGAAAAGCTCGCCCACAAATTCAAGGAGGTGCGTTTGGTTTTCGGCAAATTTTCTGGTGTTTGCTTCTACTTTTTACTTAAACTTTTCTTTATTGGGTTTGTTACATGCTCTAAAGTCAAATGTCCTGCTGTCTTTCTTGTTGGTGTAGCTCCAGATTAAACATGCAGTAACGCAGGCAGAGATCCAGCTCTTGAAGAGGAAGGTGAGCCCACTTTGAGTTACAAAAAAAAACGTGTGGTACAGAAGAGAAAACACATCTCTTTTTGTTCTCAACAATGACTTAACGCTGGCTCTCCCACCCACACACCACCTCCTCCCTCCCACAATGACACCCCCTTTCCTCCAGCTGGCGCATGCGGAGCAGGATAAGTTGCGTTGGCGGATGGAGCGCGCTCAGTTGGAGCAAAACATCAAAGACAGCAAGGAGAGGATGGAGAAGCTCGAGGGCTACTGGATGGAGGCACAATCCCTGTGTAAGGTAATTTCATAGAGAATAAATGGAAAACAAAAATTACAATAAGAGCTCCCTCGTCCAGTAAAAGCTGGTTTCTGGTCATTTAAACACTAAAGCATGTGTTTTCAGGCTGTGGATGAACACCTGAAAGAAACCCAGGCCCAGTATCAAACCCTAGAGAGGAAATACAACAAAGCCAAGAGAATAATTAAAGAATACCAGCAAAAGTAAGAGAAGTAAAAAAACGGAGTGGAGTACCTGATCTGCAGCTCTGGATGCTAAATGATCAAATGTGCTGGTATTGAGCGTAGAGTTAAACATGAATGTGTGTTTGTGATTTGTAGGGAAGTGGAGTACCTGAAGAAGGAGACCGCTCAGCGGCGTGCACAAGAAGACAGTGAGGCGACACACAAAGAAGAAACAGACAACCTGCAGGAAAAGGTCGGTGGCCCGCTCGTGTTTGTCACGCTGACTTCCGTTCCTTCCCCAGATGTAGCAATGCTAGCTGTTAGCCGGCTCATGCTGTTCTCAGTTAGTGCTGCATCTTCTCATCTCTATGCCTGCTTCCATGATGCAAACATCCCAACAAACTATCAAGATTCAGTTATGTGGCCTGCGCCCCCGCCGCTCTTTCCTAAAAGCGCCCTGGGCAACTGCCCATGGAAGCCATATCAGAAGCCATCACTGGCTGTAACAGGCATCAAAAGGGTTTGGCTTATGATATTACTATATGATTATAACTTTTTACTCTGATTACAACAAAACATTATTTAGCATATTAATTATTAGTGATAATCATATTATGATTAACATTTCTTTATTACTTTTGATACGTAGACTGAAGCGTCCGTATAGAGTAACAATATAGGACACTCATATTACCTGCTCAGACTGCCAGGCTCTGCGCTCCAGTAGAGGTTACCATGGTTACCGAACAGACATGCTGATCTCCTCTGTATTCTATAAAGGGGATTCAACTTTTATATAAGCCTTGACACAGTTATTACAAAAACTAGTAGCTCAAAATGTCATGTAGCTTTGTGCTATACATCTGAGGATTTGCCCTGTATGTTTATTTAACAAAATACTAATTTAACAACCTTTTCTATCTCGATAGAACATCCAACAAAGTGGGTTACAATTGATGGATTATTTTTATACTCAAAAAGTCGGGGACCAAAACCTCATTGTCAGTAGACAACCTTTCACCAGGTGACTATGAACCCATCCAGACCCTGAACAGATGCTAAGAACAAATGAAGGTGTGGATGCAGCGTAACTTTCTTCAGCTGAGCAGAAACACAACTGAAGTCACTACCTTTGGACCTACAGAGAGGAACGATCTCGAGACAACGCACAGATTGAGCTGGAAAACTAGAGATCAGGCCTAAAATCTGGGTGTAGTGATGAACTCTGATCTGAACCTTCAGAGCCACATAAAGGCAGTTATAAAGACAGCCTTCGATCACCTGCAGAACATTTCCAGAATAAAAGGACTAATGTTCCTGCAAGATCTAGAGAAACTCATCCATGCTTCTACCTTTAGTGAAATTAATTGACTTGACTTAATAATTTGCTCCTAGGAAAAAAAGTTATAAATATTTGTGATTTGTATATGAGTGGATTGGACCCAGTGAGGAGCACAACCAAGGACAAATCCCTCGATTGTACAACAAATGACTAGATATTTCACATTTTTCAGAGTTGTGCTTAGGAGAAATGTTTTTCTTCTTTTTGTTATATTTGTTGTTGCATTACTTTGGTTTTTATAAGCAAACCTGCTGTACCAACTCAATACGAATGTAGAAAGTTGTTATTCTAAAGTCCTCATTTGACTGCAAAGAAATAAACCTCATATTGTGTGTTTTTTTTCCCCACAGATTACAGACCTGGAGACCAAAGTGGATGCCTTGAAGAGCCCTTCACCACCCTAAGCTGCTGCTAAGTCCTACCTCTTATCTGTGACCAGAAGAGGGGGTGCTCAGCCTTCATTCAGACCAGGGCCATATTAAATCCCAACTACCCACCTGCTGCATGGACAGACCTGTTAAAACAAAAACTAAAAGCGGAAATCTTAAAAGAGAGGCTGAGGAGGCCGCGGGCCCTCATCCCCTCCCAGAATGCACCACCTGAAATAACCGGAATCTTCCTCTTGTGTGTCTTCCTGTCAACCAGCTTGGCAATCAACTGAAATCACAATCACTTGACCTGAACCGCATCTGTGGATTTATTTTCCCTCTCGTCATCAACGGTATCTTTCCAGGTTCTAATTATAATTCAACTAACTTTGTTTAAAACAAACAAAAAAAAAAAGGGGGGGGGGAAAGCGCTTTTAATACCCAGGCTCGTCACAAAGTGCTTTATAGACGGTGGGCATGAATGCAGAACAAAACGGAGCAGAGGACAAATGATTGTTGCTTTTTGAACTCGGCGAACCTCGAGTTTGCTTCCTTATTTTTTTCCTCACGAAGAGGACGAGTTGTTCTTCTGTTCGTTGGCGTCAATCAATGGACTCAACGACTACTGAAACGAGGAGCGGCGGAAATGGCCGACGGCCAGACAAGGAATCCTGATAGGGAACACAATGATGAAAAGGAAAAAGCCAACAGAACGCTGGTAGTTAAGTAATAAATACAATTCAAAAAAACTGAAAGACACGTTTCTCATCCAAACCTGTGAAACTGCAGAGAGCCTTGGAAGCCCATGTCTGTGGTTTCCCTCCTTCAGCTGACAGTGTGTCTACCATGAGGTCTGAACGGCGGCGGTGTATATACTCTCTACTCGTTTATTTAAGAGCTTTTTAACTAGCTTAGGCAGGTTGGTTGGATCTGGTAGATCAGAGCGAGGCAGTGCCATGAGTGAATGATGCCTCATATTCCTCCGTTTCATCTCTTTTTCCATCTGCATCAGTGGCAAACAGGGTGTAGAGCTTCTCATGTTGTGTGCTGTCGGTGTCTGCAGTATCTGTGGGCTTTACAGGCACGCCGAACCTCCAGCTCTGAGTTCCTTTACGTAAGGCGGTTTTTTTTAGCTGCTGCAGGGGCAGATGTGGCTTGGGTTTCACAAAGTCGAGAATGCGCAGTGGCATTCTGAAGCTGCGTTTCCAGTTCAAATGTGCAGAAAGTTTTCTTCACATTGTTCCTGAAAAACATCCACAGTTTCTCATGGTGTTTCCATTAAACAAGAAATGCAATTAAAATCACAGGTTCTTCTTCTTCTTTTTAATTCTGGTCGGCAAGCAATAACATGCTAATAGTTTTGTTCACGTGACAATTCGTTAAAAAAAAAAAACATGCCAGGCCATCATCCTCCAACCACTTCCTGTTGCCTTCTTCGTCTTTCCCAGCAGGAGTAACATCTGGCTGTTGATGATCACGTGACTCGTGTGATGCGGAGAAAAAGTGTTTCCCATCAGGCTGAAAAATCACCTCATCCTATTGCAAAGGCTTTTTTTCCTTTACATGAAATTGCAGCGTTTTCATTAAGCAAATTTATTTTCGTAATTCCAATTTGAGCAGTTTTACGGTCAGTGGAAACGCAGCTTTAGACTGTTGTGTGACGCCAACATTGATGGGGATATTTTCTCCCACGTTTGGATTTAAGTTGCTCCAAACATTTCGGAGTCTGATTATTGTTTTAAGAACAAATGATTGGTTGTGGGGGAAGTTCGACATACAGTGTTCACATCCCTGTTACAGCATCACGCTTTTGTGGTTTAAACAAAACAAAATCAACAAAATGATTGGACAATATTCCCCTGTACTGTCCTTACTGACCTCTACAACGCTGCTTTAATCTAGTTTTTTAAAGTCATAAAAATATTCTGATTCTTATAAGAAAAATGAAAATGCCAGGTTACCTTCAGTCTTTATTTGATGTTATGACAAAAACCCATATAAGCAAAATAAAGCAATAATTTGGTCTTGGTGTTTTTATAATTAACTACAACATGTTTATTTGATGCTTTGTGTAACTGTTAAACAGTAAAAAGCACTTATCCAAAAAGTATTAAACCAGTAACCCAAATAAGTCCCATATGAGAAGAAGCCTATTGTGAGCCCACATAGTAGCTGGTCCCACTCTGACTATAGTTGGGTTTTTGGTGTTCTAGTATTCTATCGACGTCTCTAAGCTGTCAATATCTTACCTGCAAAAAATTATTCTTTTAGCTTATTGACTTTGATGAAAGACAAAGCAGAGTTAGCAAAAGTTGACAAAAAAGCAAAGCAAATTTCTACTATAATAAAACAATTTCCATCTTACACATGTTATAATTATTCATCGGGAAGTTCTTTTTGTGGGTTTGCTAACTCTAAAAAATAAATCTTCAGTTACTTACAGGGCATTCTGGGTATGCTAATAATCACCTTCCCAGGTGATTTGCTTGTTGCTGAACAGAGCGTGTTACGATCAGTTCGTCCAAGAAACTGTAATGCAAAAATATAAGAATAACACAAAAGTATTGATTGATTTTTTTAAATACATGTTTAAACTGGCATTCTTTTCAGAGACACATGAGACTATTTTTTTATGCTTTTCAAATGTTATATTCTGACAGATTGTTGAAAATAATTATTGACTTATGTAAATCAACACAAGACGTTAAGATGACTGCTGATGTCCCCTCAACAAAACCTAGTCTGAAAATCTACACTATCACTTTTGAAAAGCTTAGTATTTCATTTCCATTTTTGGTAACAGTGTTACAAATGTCAAATTCATTTCAATTTTTGAAAACAGACTTGAATCTACTGTAACAGACATTTCAGTGTTTGAACGTTTAGTATGAAAAACAGTGTGAAATTGTATCCCCCAAAAATTGACACCCAAAAAGGTGAATTGATTGACAGAACATGTAAGGACTCACTGCCCGGAGTTCAATATTACAATTCTGTAAGTGTAATATTTCAGCATGCCATGTTGATTTTCTGCATGTAGCTGTACTTAGCTAGCCAGTAGGTTGCTACAAGACAAACATGCTAGTAGCAAATGATTTCATTCCAACGAACTTTTGTAAGGTGACAAAGTACAAACTGCATCTCTCACAAAAATAACATCTATTGCTTTACCTTCATGTTTAATTTAGTATATTTTATTAGCCGACAGCTAGCTAAACCTTATTGTGTAAACAGGCACCTAAAAATCACTTTTTGAACTCGTAATTGTCCTGACCCTTTATGTAGCAACGCCTTATGCTAACAGGCTTCTAACAATTTTTTTAACATTCACATTTGAAACACTAATTGCCCTTAACCACTCGCTGGTAAAAACTTATGCTAACGGATGCCTAAATATTATGTTATATTCATTTTTGAACAAATGCCTGTAAACCGTTAGCTAGTAAAACCTAGCTAAGGGTTAGCTTAATGCCTAAAGCCTAATTAGCTTTAGACATTAAGCTAACAGGGCATACTTTGTTTAACATCTGGGTCACATTAGTGTGGGGGGCACTTTAACATGATGATGCACCAAGTTTATTATCCAGAAAATTCTGTGCATGTAAACAAATATCCAAAAATCAGAAGCTTCCTGTGCCAGTGTTGAGCCTACAGAGTTTGAGTCAGTGACAGCTGCCGAAAATAGGGAAATAATGATGGTATGTCAAACTTATTGTCACAGTTGTTCAAAAATAAATCACATCTTTGCTCTGGTAGATGCTAACAGACGCTAGCAGTTTTTCAAATCTTTTAGTGGAAGATAGTTGTTTGGAATGTGAGTCACTTTGCTTTTTAGACTAATCGGCCTTGTCACACTGCTGTTACAGAATTCTGTGTGTTTTTAGAATGATCTATTTAACTGTTCAGGTGTTAATGGTATCCACAGTAGAGAAGCCGTAGATTGAGTTGCTGTTGTCACCGAGAGCAGCAGGTTTTTCGTCTCTTATTTGTCTGAATTCATTCATGAATGTGTTTATTGAGACAGTGCAGCTTGCTGGCAAGCTCTGATTAGGACATATTACTGTTAGTACAGTAAGAAATCGAATTGGGCCCCATGTTGCTTCGGTTAGAAATTAATTAAATACGTTGTTTCTTGTTGCTTTACATCCAGAAAAACGTCTGGATGTAAATATGTCATATAGGAGTTCTCATCTTCAAAAATCTTGCGATATAAATATCAAATACATATGTTTACATTATATCCTCACAGTAGAGGTTTTATTAGTATTCGTATGTTCTCAGACTGTAGGTATCATGATTATCATGATTAACCAATGATTAACCAATTAACCAATTTCGCTTTTGTCGAAATTAGAAGAAACGGGACAATAACCTTCATATTTTTGTTTGAAAATATTTTTAGGAACTCCACACCTGCTGAATCTGGCGTACACCATTCAGATTTTGTAACTATTTACACCAAGTATTTAAGAAATCTGCAGTATGTTTAAATATCAGTCGAACTGGATGGGATCAAGCTTGTTTGAAAGACGTTTTGTTTGTTTTTAGTAGAAAGAAAAATCAGCCATAAGCAACTCACTTGAGTCCTATTATGTCTTTATTAGTATTTTTATTACAGTTTCATCTCTATTTTGAACTAATGTGAGCTGTACAATAGCTGTTGTATCACCGAAACCGTGGTCACTTTGGGTTTGCCGTCTGAACACAGAACGTGATCAGTTTGCCTTTTTAATGATGTATTAGTTAACATGCTGCTTTTGCCTCTATGAAGCCTTTACATGTGTTTTACCTGATGCTGTCAGCCCATTGTCTGCCCATTGCTCATGTCTGCATTGAAAATAATAAACTGAAGAAAATGAAGCTGCTACCTGTTTGCCATTGAATTCAGAGGAAGCCGGAGTACCAGGAGAGAGCACAAGGAGAATACTGGAAAGACCAGGTCGGGATGTGGACCAAAGGCCTTCTTGCTGTGAGGCAACCATGCTACCAATTTGAGTCCTGCTGGCAAGCAGGTTAAGCATTTTGTTCTAAAAACTTTCGAATAAAATGCATAACATCATCTACTTGTTTCTATTTGACATGTCATTTTACTAATAATTTAAGCGAACTTTAATATTTACAAGCCAGCTCTTGATTGACAAGATAGACTGACATAACTCACCTACTACCTGTGAACCACTTTGAAATCTTCATTCTTGTCCCTCTCTCGTCTTTTGTCTTCTGCGCCCAAGCGCTTTTTTTCCCGGCTCTCCGTCTTTAACTCGATGGGACTGGATAAGCTTCAAACACTAAATCTATAACGCGCCACTGCTTTTCAATCTGCGTGTGTTCCCGGACAGGGCCGTGCAGAGACCTTTGGAGGGGCAGGGGCTCAAAGTTAAAAAAGGGCACACTGAACAAAATCTTAAAACACTGAACAACAACGTAGCAACAACCCACATTAATCAAGAATTTCATTGGATCCTACTATATCATTGTCATCATGCGGGGGACAATTCAAAGCAAATGTAGTTTATTTCCCCCAACAGGTTTAATGTTGCTGTTTCTACTGCTGACAGTCCTGGAGGGCTGAGCTGATCTGAGACTGTAGCTGTTAAACAGACCAGAGAGCAAATTTGCTGCCATTTTACTAATTAAGCCCTAATAATATCTATTTAACTTCTACAACTTGGCTGCAGACTGATTTATAGATCAAAAAAGCTCAGAGCGTTTAACTCTATGTAATTTTGTTAGCACCTCTGAGAGATCTGGAATTGTAAGACTGGGACATCAAGACAAAGAAAACTCAGTATGTCCTGGTAGGGGCCATTCAGGGGCCCTCCAGACATTCAGGGGCCCCTAGAAATGGTTTAATTGTAACACAGACCATAGATCTAAACTTGTAGCATTCATTTATAGAGAATGACAATATAATAAAATTTTATTTAATGCATATAGCTGAGAAAAAAAAATGTTACATTTAGGATTTAATTACAAAGTTTACTTCAAAGTTTAAAGAATCATCTTGATAGTTTGATTGTTGTGTTACCATGGCTACAATATGGTAATCTTTGTGTTTGAACTGGGGCTGTTCACAAATACATCACAGCAAATAATGCAAGTGTGTGAATTAATGTAAAGTTGATCTAAGCCATAACTGATTAGTTGCTTTGCCAACCTTGTAGTATTGTAAAAAAACATCCATCCTCTATACTCCCTTGTCCCTTAGTGGTGTCAGGAGGTGCTGGTGCCTATCTCCAGCTAACGTTCCGGGCGAGAAGCAGGGTCACCCTGGACAGGTCATCAGTCTGTTGCAGGGCAACACAGAGACACACAACCATGCACACACACACACACCTATAGAGAATTTAGGCCAATTAACTTGACAGTCATGTTTTTAGACTGTGGGAGGAAGCATGCACAGTTCTCTCTGTGCATGCGGAGAGAACCCAGCATGCACAGGGAGAACATGCAAACTCCATGCAGAAAGACCCTGAGCCGGGAATCGAACCAGAACCTTCTTGCTGCAAGGCAACAGCTCTACCAGCTGCACCACTGGGCAGCCCTTGTAAAAAACATTCAGTTCAAATGAAGCATTGATGATCTCTTTGGCCGTTCTCTGGAAGAACGTGGCATGCAACTGTTGCAGTTAAGTAACAGGCTTTGGTTTATGCAAGCAAAATCTGTAAAGACTAAGACCGTTACGTCAGCCGTCATGTGACTGGATGGACTAAGGTGTTAGAATAACTGCTATCTAATGCTTGTTCCACATCATAAATGCTGAATTAGACGCAGCCGACGTGTAGAACTCAAACCATAAAGATGTCTTGCTGCTAGGAAATGTTATGTTCAGCTAAAGCTGCAGTGCTACTTGAAGGCCTTTGCTGTAGTTCAGGGTGGACCTGGTTTAAAGTGAGATTAAATGCACCTTGACTTTGAAAGCTCTATCGAAATTTGCCTTTTAATGCTCTACTGTTCTGTAATTGATGAAGAACCAGAACAAGTATTGCACCGCTTTACACATGCTACGTGAGGACAATGTCCTTCTCGCTATAGAGAGTAAATATCGGTCGGGACTGGCCTAGTTAAAGTGTGGGGGGGGTGTGGTACTGTGGCCTTGTTTTCCTTTGTCGAGTTAATTTCATGTTTCTTATTGTTGTTTGGATTGTTATATTTTGAAGTAATTAACTTTTCCTATTAGATCTAATTTGGGTTAATGTTTTGTTTTTTTGTGTTGCATGTTATTCTGATTTTGTTTTGCTTTTGAGGGGACGTTACCACCCATACCTGGAGACGCCCACTTCGGCAGCACAGGTGTTCTTCGGTAGTTAAGCAGCCTGCAGGCCGGGAAGCCAGTGATAAAAAGATAGCTGTGCAGTTGAAGCGATCATTCTCCACACAGGACCCTGGGTGTTGGAATCGCCACTGATCACATGGCAATTATCACTCCACAGAAAGGCCAAGAAGATCCATCAATTGTTGCTTATTTTGAAAATAAAACCAATTCCTTAACTTGGACTCTGTGGATTCTTTATGTGGGTCAGAAAGTTCAACCCAAACATGGCAGTTGGAGAGTTTAGTTAGGATGTCTTGATTCGGGTCAAACTTTTGGTCCATTCTACTGCAGCTCTCTGATTATTGAAGTGAAGCGTTTTGTTCTACATGTCCTCTTGTTCAAAATGATCTACATTGTTTTACCAATCTGAAAAGCAGAGTTTGTCGCTTTCACACCATCGCACCAGACTTTGTACTTTTATATGCTTGGATCACGGATCAGACGGGTCGCTCTGGTTGCATGTGCATATTTCATATTTCAGGATGATTTTGTCTGTACATTAAGCAACACAGTCATTTATTAGCTGTATAGGGTATACTGTGTACTTTGAAGGAGTCTAGAGAGGCTTTCCAGTGTTAGAGCTTGTTTTGTCACCCATTTCAATGACCTCTTTACCTTAAAGCATCGTGAACTATTGAAGTATTTTGATGTATCAAAGCTCATTGGTGATCAATAAGTAAACCCCTGTAACCGTCTTTTAGTCAACACAAAACGACCTGCTTTCTTTTTAGAACATGTTTATTCATTTTTTGGTGCAGAAAATAAATACAAAAACAATTTTTTTTTTTTTTTTTTTTGAAATACCGGGCAAGGCAACAAAGACCTGCTTCACTCAAGCTTTGTGTGTCGGATAAAAAGCCCGTTTATCAGCTCCAGCTCCAGTTTGGAACATCTATTAAAACAAACTAAACTCATCTTGTCCACACAGACCCAAGGATCAAGTATTTCATCATCATTAAAATCCTTCTGACCATCATATGTAACATTATTTTATTCTCACCTTCAAATCTAAAAATAACTTTTAAAAAAAAAATGCATAAGACGAGTAAGTTTCTCAGATTTACCAACAAATGTTGCTCATTTATGGCAGAACCCAACATTAAATGGAAGCGCTGTAATGATGGCACAATGCATTACTAATGTAAAACGTTAGACGGGTGATCACAGGTGATACAGTTAGAATTTGAAAAAATTTCTAATTCCAGTTAAATAAAAAAAAAAAAGAAACATTTGACACATCATAATCTATCTCTATGGCAACTACAGATATATCGCTAGCTGGAAGCTAAACTATCAATCAACCTGAAAAAATGTATTAAAAAAAAAGACATTTAAATTGAAAGATACTCAGCATAGGTTAATTAGCTTCAACCTGCATAATCCATCAGTTTAAATAAGCAATCAGTGACATTAACAGGTATGCAGCGAACCCGTGAAGGCTTGTGTTCAAACCCCAGCAGAAGGCACCGACTCTCTGTACAACCTCTAAATGATCAAATCAGGAGACATTCGACGCAAAGAATTTGACAGTACAAATGTTTTACGTTAGTTTTTAGAGTGGAAAAAAATATAAAAGGCAAATAAGGAAGATAATGAAGTGTTTAGACAGAGGAAGGCTAGGCAGTAGGCTATATCCGTGAATGAGTAAGCTTTTCCACATTCTGTCAAATTATAACCTCAAACATCAACGTTTGCAAACTTAAACAGAAAAGCATTTTTCCCATGTGTATTCTGCCTGTGTGCAGCATTAACAGAAAGCCCACCATAAGCCGCATGTGTCTGGTCTCTGCGGATGCCATCTTTGATTTCATCGC
Organism: Phalloptychus januarius; assembly: GCA_902982915.1. Taxonomy (NCBI): domain Eukaryota; kingdom Metazoa; phylum Chordata; class Actinopteri; order Cyprinodontiformes; family Poeciliidae; genus Phalloptychus; species Phalloptychus januarius. The sequence continues at coordinate 2,172,568 of CADWAE010000476.1, forward strand.
CAGGTTGCACCCGTTTCACAGTCCTGGAGACGCAACAAAACGTTGGAACCAACTTTGAACGTTGGAACCAACTTTGAACGTTGGTTCAAACATGATCTACAAGAGATCATCTTTGATGATCATCTTTGATGATCTCTTGTAGATGGGAGGTCTAACATTTAGGGATGCACTGATTACAATTCCCTGAATGATTTCATAACGATTTTGAAATGGGGGACAGCGGCTGGTTTTCAGATCTTTGCGGAGGTAGATAAGACTGGTTCATCGGCCAATCACCTAAAGTTAAAGAATTAAAGACATTGGGGCCGATTAATCTGTTCAACTCTTAAATATTAGCAGGTACACTTCAATCTTTCACTCCAAGTCCAGGTCATTCCCAGAAGGACAGGAAAAGAAACATGTAGATCGTGGAGTTAAAAGTGAAAAAGGGCAACAGAGTGTAAAATTTGGAAGTGAAGAAGAAAGCCATCGTTGAAAGATGCCCATAAACAATCCGGACATAAAAGATTCACCTTTCTGATCAGACTGAATCTGATCAGAACTTATCTTACCTACATGAGGTGGAAAATCAATATTTCACATTACCCTGAACACATAACTCACACAGTAAAATATAGCAGCAGAATTTTCCTTTTCTTAGTACATTTATCAATCAAAATCCCAATAAAACAGAGATGTTTGTGACTGCAACAAGACAAAATGTGAAAAACCCAAACGGTGTGAACAGTTTATGGAAGAACAGATGTGTGTCAGTTGGGGCAGTTTGTAAACTAGATTCGTCATCTTGTGTCGTGACCTTGAAGGTAGCAGTGAGAATTAGGCTGTGCAGGATTATGAGCCAGGAACAAACATAAATATAGCATATTACAAAAGTGGATTTTGTTTTGTATTCCAGCATAAACACTAACCTGACCTCAAACCAACCAATAGATCACCCTCTGGCTCTGAAGCTGTGTTAGTGCGAGAGGGAAAGGAGATGCAACATATTCAAGGACTGTTCCCACAGGGATAGAAAGTCACGTAGGAAGTGTGACGCGCGGCTCAGTCGTCCACGCCGATGTTGCGGAACAGGTAGGACATGGACTCTCCGTTGTGGATGCGGCGGATGGCCTCCGACAGGATCATGCTGATGTCTACCGTTTTGATCTTTGGGCACTGGAGCTTCTGCAGCTCGTGCGGGACCGTGTTGGTCACCACCACCTGAGGGAGCGAGGAGGAAGCTATGAAGGAGGATATTACAGCAACAAGAAGATACGTCAAGGTAAAAGCTCTGACCTCGTCAATGGCCGACTCTTCTATGAACCTCGGGGCGTCTGAGGAGAGGAGTCCGTGCGTCGCCATGATGAAGATCTTGTACGCCCCTCGCTCCTTCAGCGTCTCTGCCGCCGCCACGAAGCTGTCGACGTCGTCGATGATGTCATCCTGCGGAACAAGCGAGTCAATGCAACTGGCTCGAGATTTTAATCGAGCCACGTCTGGCGCAAGTGATTACTGCCAATCTCACCACTATGATGGCGATGCGTCCTCCTACGTCTCCCACCACCGTGATCGGAGGCTTTTCTTTAGGGATCAGCACTGCAGACACAAATCAATGTCTCAGTTAAATACCAAAGGGTTAAACAATGGAGATGTTGGGGCTAGAGTTGGCGCTTTACATGGTATCTCCATGCTCGGGTGGATGGCTCCGGTGGTCTTGACGGTGGGCGGGGAGTGGCGTCCGTCTACCTGGTCTGACTCGGCGTCTTGAGCTTCTCCGTGGATCACCGCGATGCCGAGACGCAGCCGCTCGGCGAACGACTGAGCTCTGGACACCAGGCAGAAGACAAACCGGCCACCAGCTGCTTAGCAACACAACTGCCTCCATTTAGAGGTTCTCTACAAACGTACAAAAGTTTCTTCTGGCACTGGAGACTTTTCAAAGTCTGTCCAAAGTCTGGAAAAAAATGTTTTCTAAATCTAAAAGGCTGTAGAAGTTTGTTAGAGAACATTTGCGATTAGTGAGTTGTCCATTCCACAAACTGGCCTCTGGGTGAAAGAGGCAAGTGCAAAGCCATTGTTGAAAAGGAAGCAGTTTCCCACGAGTCACATAGGGGGTGCCTCAAAAAATAAAGACGCTCAAATAAAACAAAAATGTAACTTTCCAACCAACAAATAAAACAAGAGCTAAATCTAACACCGCACATCACCCACAATATGCATCATCTCTGTGACAAAACACTGTGGAGGCAAGGAAAACGAGGAAGCAGTGAAACAAAACCTCACCAGCCGTCCATTCTCAAAGCAAGACGCTACACCCAAGGATACGCCCTCAGAAACTGATGAAGCGCATTACCCTGGATCCCCAACCATTTTTATTCGTTGAGGATATCGGATTCAGACGAGTTTTGGTCCCCAGTCGTAGATATTTCCAAAGCAGCTTTACCTGAGGTTGCAGGTGGTCATTTCTGACACCAGTGAGAAGCTAAAAGCCGATAGCGCTTGGTATTGACATCGGTATTAGCTGATGTTCATGCAGATATATACTGCATCTCTAATGAAATCCCAATAAAATACATGGATGTTAGTGGTTGTACCACGAAATCATGTGAAAACGTTTGAGAGACACTGAAACTTTTGCCTGTAGCGTCACAGTAAAACAAAGAGAGACAACCCGAGCTCTACTCTGACCAGCAGATGAAGGAGAGCTTACCTTTTAGCAGAAGCCGGAGATTTCGCAACTATTACAGCATTTCGGTAGTCGGGGATCTGAGGGTTTGAATGTAAGAAGATATATAATATGAAACGGTAATATAGTTAGGTTTGTCACTGTAGCAAGTTTATTGTTCTCGCTGGGCTGAGACCATTTTGAATGGAATTTAAGATCTAGATCTCCAAAGAAATATACAAATGTCGTCCAGCCAATCGGTGATAAATTTGCACCCATCCATGGTAGACGTATGAAAAGCTAGCTAGCAAGGATATGTTAGCAGTGAGTTGCATAACACAATGAAGATGGCTCTGTGATTCAACATTTTGCCTGACAGAAATACATAGAATATACAAGATTAATTCTGCCAAGACTAAATTTAAGACCTATTAAAGGCCAACTTACTTTTTTTAAATGAATTTAAGAGATTTTAAGGCCTTCATTTTAGATCAAGAAATTTAGGACCTTTTTTTTTTTTTTTTTTTTACCTCTTCTTGAATGTATTGAAGCAGAAACGGAGACGCTCTCAGATTGTCCACTGGAATGTTGAAGAAGCCCTGAATCTCCTTCTGATGGAGGTCCATAGTGATCAGGTGGGTGAGGCCTTTACACACACGCGTGTTCACATCGTACACAATGGATTTTAGATACTGAATGAATAAATGAGAGTGTGTGCGGGTCCAGTCCACTCATACTTACCGGCTTTACACACCATGGAGGCGATGAGCTTGGAGACGATGGAGCCCCTCTTCCTCATCTTGCACTGCTTGCTGTAGGGGAAGTAGGGCAGGACGCCAGTGATGCTGCGCGCGCATGACGTCCTGCAGGCGTACACCAGGATCAGCATCTCCATGATGGTGGTGTTGACGTCCCTGGTGTACAGAAAAAACAAGGACAACATGTAATTGTCTACAAACTGCGAGAAAAATCCAAAAACGGGGAGTGCGTGGCAGCACTGTGGCCAAACAAACAACCCATAGTGCTCCGTTATGCAGAGCCTGATCTGGACTACAGTGCAAAAACAAAATCTTACTAAGTATTTCTCTAATGCAAATATCTTAGTGCACTTTAAATAAGACACAACTAACTTACAACTTTTCAGCAAGATGTAGATGCTTATTTTAAGTAAACAAATCCTAAAGCCAGTGGCAACATCTGGTTGTTGATCATGTGACCCGTGTGATGCTTTAAAAGGGTTTCCATTGCAGTTTTGTGAAATAAACCAATTTTGGTACTGCCAAAAGAAATAAATCTAAATCGGTCAATGGAAATGCAGCTATTGTCTCTGGTCTCTCTTGTTCAGCTGGCAAAAGCATATGCGACTGCAATAACGCTCCCCAGTGAAACAGGTGATTTTAAAATCAGCTCTATTTTGCAGTTCAGATGATTCTGTATTTTTAAAAACATTCATATGTTTCTTTTCATGTCAGGACTGTAGTCTGTAATGAAACCCCGTTAGGGGTGTAAATACTTTCTGAGGCTGTGTGCGCGCTCCGGTTCTTACTTTGACACAGTCTGGATGACGAAGACATCTTTGCCTCGCACCGATTCCTGGATCTGTACACGTGTTTCTACGGAAACGAGGACAAGAGATGGAGTTGGAAAAAATTAAAAAATTAAAAAATACAGTCAGCTGTACAAACACCCAGCATTATCTCAAAACAAAGCCTGTGAAGTTTGTCCCCCTCCCGTCTCCCATCTGCCTTCCCCACTGCTGTGGAAAACTGGACATACCAGCATTCCAGAACTAAACCAGCCACATTCACAGGGATTAGAATCAGAATCCTTCCTGTAGGAGCTCAGACTAAACTGTTATCGGGTCCGACGGAGTGAACTAGGAGCTGCAGCCTTCATGTCTGCGTCTCTGTAAAAACTCACTGCATTTTACAGAAACGTCTGCTGCACTTTGACCTCACCGGAGTGGCTTCAATTAATCCATTTTTGATTTGCCTCAACTTGCATCGGCGGTGCTCAGATAAAACCTCTGGAAGCGTTTGGAAAGGTTTCAAAGTTTAAGGATCAGTAAGTGGCAAGTCAATATGTTATGGAAAAGGTACTTCCTGTTTGTCGTTGCCTCACCTCTGTTTGCTTCCTGGTACACCTGAACCTTTCCCAGTTCCACCCCTAAGCGCCTGGGGAGAGAGGAGAACAAACGGAAAACAGAGAAGTTGAGGATCGTCAAAGATCAAATCTGGTAACCAGCACAGCACATTTAAAACAGCGGCAGTCGACTGAAGTGCTTCACAATTTAGCCATCGATTAATCGTTAACACAGACTCAAACAAAAGGTGAAACAAGAAATCCCTCAAAGCGGCAATTGAGTTAAAATGTTGAAAAAAAAAAACATTTGGAAATTAAAAAAATGATAAATTTCCTGTAAATCTATTGTAAACTTCTGACGTGGCAGTTTTAACTTCACTTGGTTCAAATTTCATTAAAACAAAAAAGACCTTTGATCATCTTTTGCGGACCAATTTTTAACAGGTTGAGCTAAAAGAATAAATCAACAAAGCTATTTTGTTTTTAACAGCCTATTGCATCCTTTGGCACAAAAGAGGAAGTGTTTATTGCATTTCAGTTTATTTTCACATTTCAACATGTAATCATTTGTATCTTATGGATTCCTAAGATTGCATAAAATAAGCCTAAGTGGTTAAAAGAAAAAAAAAATCTGCTGAGTGTGCACTTTGTACCTGATCAATGATAGAATTGCTAAAATAATTGTTTGCATTCCTACTGGACACAATGAAAAGTAATCAAGGCAATACCATTTTAAATGTTTAAATTTAAGTAGATCTTAAAGTTAGCGTCCTCATCAGCAGGACTGCACAGATCTGAGACATCCAACCATTTTCTGCTCTCTCTTCTTGTTTCACGTCAGCCCAAGAAGTTTAACCAATACCTTCAACTTCTGTGCAGCAGATAAAACCAGACCGAGTCGTGAGGAACTGCTGCAGTCTGTTCACACTGACCTAACGGAGCGACGGCGTCATAAACAGACCCTTCCATTACTCACTCGGCGATCCTCTTGCCCAGCTCGCGACTCGACGGGTGCGAGTTGGCGGTGAAGATCACCAAGCCGCCCTTGGTGTGGTTCATGTCTCTGGGGTCTCGGCCGCCGCTCTCGCCACACTCAGGCAGTGGATCCCTGGGCACCCACGCTGCGCTGAGACCTTCCTGCAGAGGAGACGGACGAGCGGTTACTTCCTGCGGTTTATCCGACGGAACGCGAGAGGAAACAGGAAACGCATTCAGGACGGACGGAGGGGAGACAAGTGGATCACGGTCATAGTTCTGTATAATTCAAGGACTTTTTTTAAACCAAAATTCGTATCAACTTAGCAGAGGAAATTGGGATGATCGCAGGAAAACACACTCAGGAAAAGCATGGTTGTCTTATACCACAAAGAACTTTCACTTTCTTTCAATCTTAAACTCCCAAGAAGTTCCCGTCGGATAACAGGAGTTCTCCCAGGAGGATGTATGAGAAAGGTGGAAAATGTGACAGTAAATAAAAACGTGATTTCTAAAGTTTCAGTTAAAAGTTTACTGAAAATATGAACCGTAAAAACGGAGATCAATTAAAAATAGAGTGAAAAATTCATCCAAGAGTACACGTTCAGCATCCTCCATCCACATAAATGTGGGAGTACAGTTATATTCCCGGATCAGGAACCTTTTGCCAGAACTTTGCAATTGTTTAGTCTCACTCTAGCTGGTTAGAAATGTTAAATGGTTTATGTTCTGAGACAGATATAAAGGGTAAAAACTTTTTTTTTCCTAAAATATTTGTTTAGCATAAAGTGGTGGATGTGTGGTTAAGAACATTGTGGTTATAACAACTTCCACTTTTAGCGACAGGAAAAGCGTGACTGTGTTTGAGCCTCCCATAGTCAGCGCATTCTGTCAGACTGTCGGTTCCCAAAACCACACACAAATTTTTTTTTAAATCTTGTAAAAGTTCACGGGGGATCAGTGTGGCCCCGCTGGACTGCAGAGGCGAAAGCAGGTCAAAATGCATCAACACAACAAATTTAATATGGCATTAAAAAAAATAAACACTTGATGGATTTTGGCTATATTGAGACTCACTGCAGAAAAAAAAAGACTTCCGGAGCGGCCAGATAGCATGTAAAGCAGCGCATAACTACCAACACTTACCCGGAAGAGCATCATGGTCATAAAGCTAAACAAATAACCTGAAAAATAAGCTAAGTCAGCGAGCTAGCGGGGTAAGACGCTGGTTCTGCTCTACTACGCGCTACTGGTTTCACAGACGAAGCGCCGCTCAACCTCCACCAGAGAGTGAACCCTCCCACCGAATGCCTGCTTATATATTAAAACCTTTGCTATATTCAAGCATAAGACAGATTATCTCTGAAAAAAAAAAAATCGGTCTCCTCTGCCTCCTCCCTGTGTTCTGCAGAATTACTCAGCTCGGTCAGAAGCAGCCAATCAGGACCAGCTTTAATCAGCTAGCCGCTCTCAGGAGGTTTGGATTTAGTAACTCAGGATTTATTTTGTTTATTTTGACGCAACCTGCATTTGACTTTGAATGAATGTTTCAGACAGACAGATTTATTTGACTCGTGTATAATTTATGGTGCTGAGAACCTTGCTGTTAAATATTGTTTTACTTATTGCAGGTTTTTCAGTTGTCCTTGCTGCATTGTGCCTGCAAGTATTTTGCATGTTTATGTATAAATTAGGTGAATTTGTTACCAGATCTTTTTTTTTTATCTTGCCAGATCACCTAGCAGCATTCACACATAAAGTGAAAAATGAACAGCCAATCCAGGTGATCGGCAGTGATCACCTGGATCATGGATGATCGGAATCTGCAGCAAAAAACCTGATTAGAGGATAGAAATAGAATAAGAATCACATAAAAGTACACAGACATTTATTAAATAAAGCACAAAAGTCATGTTTGAAAGGAACTTTTAGGCATTTCTCAGAAAATTGAGGGTAATATCAAAAGATACAACCATATATAAAACAGCTGTAAAATAGAACTAAATGAAAATATCAACACTTCAGTACAACTCCTAGAAGTAATAATAATAATAATAATTTATGGTGCAGGACAACTGATTAAAGCTACTTGCTCCACTCATAGTGGATTATAGCTTCAGCTGGCAATAATATACATTTTAATACACAGATTAGAACAAAACTGTTACAATATTGATAATGATGGAGAATTTAAACAATAATGTTAGTCAGCAGAGTTTGCTATCCAATCTTGTGACTGGCTGATCCATCCCCTCAAACAAATGGAGAACAGTATTTTTGTTGTTGTTGTTGGTTTTTTTTTTTACTATTTTTAAGATGCAGTCCCAAGAATCCAAAGTGATAACAGCAACACACCCAGAATATCATTCCTTGTTCATGTTTGTTGTAAATAGTGGAAATAACTGCTTATTGTTTACATTTTAAAACTGCAAATAACTTGGTTTTAGATTAAGATAAAAAGCAAAGTTAAGTCAGTAAATTCTAATAATCTGTGTGACAATATTTTTAAGTACATATATTAGAAAACTAATTCAATGTGTGATCACATGCGGGTTTTTTCCCTGCCTGTGCAGTTTGGGAATTAATTGCCAAATTGAGTTAAAACTGTTTAATAAGCTTTGCAATAAAAAAAGCATGTAAACAATTTGCTTCATATTAGACTAATTATGACACAGTATTAGATGGTGAAAATCTATTACACATAGATGTCTTGTTAAAACTGCATGTGCACCCTGGTTTTATATAATTAAATGTTTAGATTAGTGTGGAAAGCCAGACATGCTTACTGGCGGTATTAGAATGGACATAGGAGAACATAGTGTTGATGGCTGCAATAAATGCCTTTACAACAACAGAACAGAAAAGAAATGCTATGCTATCACCAGAAAACGTGAAGAAAAATGGACCTAATTATTCAACAAACAATGGCCTCAATAAACATACACAGGGGATTTTCTGCTGCTTTCAGTAGAAACTGCAGTTCATAGTGAGAATTGTGAGCATGTTAGGCGCGGTACTATCAACACGCTCATCACGTTAGCTTCACGTTGCTATGCTAACTGAACAATAAAATTCGTCCATTTAATTTATTTTAGCAGAATAACAGATTAATGCAGGAGGTGTTCTAACATCCCACTGAGAAGACTAGCACATGTTAGCAAACAGAGTTATTAATCCAAACTTACAACTGAAAAATTGTTCCGACTTTAGCAATATAGGATAGCGACTAGCCAACACTAACGCACGAGTATCAACGCGAGATTTGGCTAAAAATAATTCTACCGAGGCAAAGCTCCCGAATCCGTGAAGTGATTTTTCATGCGTCGGAGAGAGCGAGTCTGTCTGCGAGGCTAACAGGAACCACCGAGAATAGGGAAGGACAAAAAAAAATGAGGAAAGAAACCAAAACAGAGTTCCTCACCAGCTTGTGTATCAGATCCGGTCACAACCTGCAACCAGCCGTAGTTGAATATAGCGACGAGCCTCCGGGGCTTTTCAACCTGTTTGTAGCCCGACGGTCTGACTTCGTGACGTTTAGTGTCTTTGACAGACAAAGTCACCAGCCAATCAAAACATGGGCGTAGAGAGGCTTATGAAGAGGCCTGATTGGCTTAAACGTACAGTAGAAACAATACGTTAACGCATCCGCCATATTGTAAGTGGCAAGTCCAGCTGGTTTCTTTATGTCAAAACAACAACAAAAAACTCCTTAGAACGCACTTAAATGTATCTTAATTTTCCTCACAGCTTTTTATTATTATTTAATTTTAATTAATAATTATAATAATAATAACAATAACAATACTACTATTGATAATAATAGTGATAATAATAATAATAATAATAATAATAATAATAATAATATGCTAGGCACCACAACAAGCGTTTTGCAACCAGCTCCAAAAACATCTGACTCTTAAATAACTTCTGGAAGCTTTTCTTAGGGGTGTCAGTAAAATGGGCTACATTGACATAGCTACACAGAAGCAATGCAATCGGAATGCTTCTGTGTTATCCACTCTGTTTATGAATCGAAAGCCAGACAGAAAAATTGAAGTTTCGTGCCAACACTGGAGGTTCATTCCGGGACGCTATGTTTCGGTTTGGCCGCTAGAGGGCAGTGTGTTGTTGTGAAATCTTAAACAATCTCGTTTAATGGAGCTCTAACGAAACAGTTTAATTGTGTGAATTTATGTTGTTGTCAAGAGTTCTTATTTTTTTCCTCTTTACGTGAAACAGCTTCAAAATTACCCTCATATCACCAAATTGCACCTCTGTTTATTAGTCTTCAGTCTTCCGTCATTTTATTTTGCAGTGAAAAATGCTCTTCTCACGCACTCTCCATCCATTGTGACTGAACTTGAGCTATTCACTACCCAGGATGAGCGAGTAGTACCGGCTAAATGGGGCTACATGCAAATGTACATCACCTTCTTTTTAAATTTACAAAAAAGTTCAAAATCCATGTATTATTTTCTCTACTAGGTGTTGGCCTACCACACACACACACACACAAATCATAATAAAACATAATTTTGTAGTTATTCTGCAACAAAATTGGGAAAAAATAATAGCGAGGCGCTGTTGACACAGCTTCAGGGTAGTGAGTCTTTTTCATTAGACCAATTTATAAATATTCCTAAAGTATGGGCTACTCTTCACTGTTCTTACATAACTCAGTGGATATGCGGAGGAGGCAGGGAGCAGCATCCAAGCCCTGCACACTGCCCACACACACAATGAAGAGGAGAATGGAGTTATGAAACTGGAGGAGAGACAGAGAGAGAAAGCACGGGTTTAACTGAACGGAGTACGTTACATACCCGTGTCCCTCTGTTTAGCTTTATAAGCACAACATACATGGAAATTTGGGATTAAAGGTGACGGGTTGCTGGAAATGTTGGAGGAATCAAGTCATGACGGACATATTTTTTATCTATCAACAGTGATGTGTCATTGAGAAGAATTTCACATGCTTCAGTTTGAGGAAACACAGATAGACGAGGATCTATGTTTTTGTTCTTTTTCTTGCTACCCAACAAGAAAGCAAGGAATAAGGGAAAATAAAAGTCACTGTTATAAAATTTGCTATCCCATGGTCACAAAGTCTAAATGTATGAGATTGTCATACAACAATAGAGTGTCTCAGTCAGAGACTTCTTCAAAGCCACTGTAATACATACGGCTAGAGGAGATCTGTCAACAATTGTTTGGAGAACCTTGGATAGGGTGAATTACAGCAACATTCCATTTTGGGAATAACACAAAGTTGAATTTGAAGTTAATTTAAATTAAATAACAATTTACTCTACTTTATGACTTTTGTACATATTTTTGTTACCAGAGGTGCAAAAATCCGTGAAGAATAACAATGAGACATTTTTTTTTTGGTCACAAGTTAAATATGAAAATTGTGGTGTTTCAGAACCAGAATGAAAAAGATGAGAATATTCAGAGACTTTCAGATGCTATTAAAGACATTGACCATTGCACTGACGAGGAAAATATTAATAAATGAGCGATTGCTCAAGAAAAACTCATAAAGCTTCCATGTGCTGGAGGTGAGACAGCTCCAAACCACATAATGTAGTCAGGGTAATCCAGAGAAAATGACGTTGTAATTGCCATATTGTATTCCAATAGTAAAGTAGGTTTTAAAATATGTATTCAATGCAGAGTTATTTTTGCTGGTTTGTCAAGTTTGACAAGTATTGTGTTTTTAACCAGTGAAACTTTTCAGTATAGGTGATACGGTTCTCCACCCAGGGTGACCATCTGTTGTGTGGAGGGTGCTGTGGGGACAACCCCCTCCCCCCCCAAAAAAACATGTTTACATTATTATTATATTTTTTTGTATACGATGAAATCTGAACTATTGTTCCATACACAGATAACTTAAAACATAACTTGTGAAAATGAATAAAGTGTATCTGTAACTGAACTTAAAATGTAGAATTGATTTAATACAGTTTAGGTCTTCCTAACTAAATTCTCAGCAACTTCATTATAACAATTAATTATTTTCCAAAAATGAGATGTTTTCTTTGTGTTGAGTATCACCTGCTAACTTAAGTGACTATAATTTCTTTTTTAAAAAAGAATATCTGATCAAATGTAGTCCATCATCCTTACAAGCCGTGGCTAAACCCTATACAGTAGCAGCAAATGGGAAGCTACAAATTGAATGCTAACTTCATTATTTTTTAGAAGATTCAATGATACAAGTGAGCTAAAGGCAAGCCAACGGCAGGTGATAAACAAGTTTGTTTTTCTAGAACATATCTGAGCAGCTCGTCTGTAGAGGAAGAGCCACAAAGAGCCACAGAAACATCCAGAGAGAGAGAGAGAGAGCGCGCGAGCGAGAGAGAGAGATGAAAGGAGAGGCGGGAGAGGGAGCACCACGCTCCTGGTCCGCCCCCGAGTTGCCGCACACGAGCCATTTAACCGTACGAACGCAGCCAACTGTAGAGCACGCGAGCGCGTGAACGTGGCCCTGTCACTATTCCCCCCCCCCCTTCCCCTCGCGAAAAAAAAAAAGACGAGCGAAAAACACAGACTTCGAGCTCACTCGGAGACGCGATGGCTGCTGCTGCGGCGGCGGCACCGCTGGATTATGTTTACGACCTGAAGCACGAGACTGTCACAGCCTCCAGAGGGAAGAACTCCGCGCGCGCCCGCCTTTGGAACGCACGGTCTTTCTTCACTCGCGGCGTCTCGGAGCCCGTGAGGCTTCTCGCTACATCTCACGACTCCTGCCGGCCACTGGGTTTGTGAAACCGGCGTTTTTTTTTTTTTTTGGGAAGGGGTGAGAGCAATCACCGGACTCCAGGATAAGCGAGCCTTCTTTTTCGAAATCGGCGACATATCCCGCTGGAACCTTGAACGGCCCGGCGGCGTCAGGTCCAGGCTCCATCCAGCAGCGCTGCACCTAGAGGCGGGGGGTGGTGCTGTCGTGGAGGCGCTGGAGGTGGGGAGGGGAATCCGAGAGCATCCCTCCATCCCGCGGAGTCGATCCCTCCCTCTCTTTCCTCTCGTTTCCGGCCCATTTTCGCCCCATCATATGCTAGAGGTCTAAGTGTGTTTTTGTGTGTGTGTGTGTGTGTGTGAGAGAGGTGGGGGGGTCTCGTCTTGCCACGGAGGGGGTGGAGGGAAGCTTGTCCGTGGCCGGGGGAACACGCACCCTCCGCCTGCCGAGGCTGAGGCTGAAGCGCCGCTGTGCTTGAAGGATGCTGCTGGAGTAGAGCGGCTCGGAGCGGAAGATGGGGAAGGACCAGGAACTGCTGCAGGCGGTGAAGACCGAGGACCTTCTCACCGTGCAGAAGCTGCTACAGAGGCCTCGACCGGGGAAAGCAAGTAAGACACTGCTGCTCCGGTGCATTTAGTTATTTTCTCAAAGATGACTGTAGCTTCTCCCTTTTTGATTGCTGAGTTGGAGCTTTTGCAATGACATCTCTGTAATTTTAGTCGCCGGCTGTTTGCCGCTGCAAGGCGGGAGTGTTGAGGATGATGGAGGGAGTGTGCAGGGGGGAGGTGGGGGCCTCATACGTGTATCACAAGAGATGATTGTAGTGATTGGAGACTGAAACTCATCCTGAGCGAGACCCCCGTGTAAGTAAGTGCACTGCAGCAGAGGAAAAAGAGGGAGGCACCGCGACCGTGTCTCCCAGCAGAGATAACTGGTAAAACCTCGTGAGGGTTTGAATCATACAAAAAAAAAAAAAAAATCTCCTGTTATAGTCTTTGCTGCAACGTTGCTCCGTTTTCTGCAACATTCTCTGGCACGGCCCACTCCAATGTGTGGGCAACGGTGGAGAAGAGGCCAGGCAGGCAGGCAGAGCTGCAGCTAGATCATTCTGTCAAGGCGACTATCGCTGCTGATTCCCTCCACTGATATACTGCATCACTACCAGCTCAGGGATACTACAGAGGGCTGCAGCTGTGGCTGCCAATACTTAAGTACTCATGCAACAAGTGGCCTAATTCAGCATAAAAATACAGCGCCTTGCCTAAGTATTCATACCTTTTGCAACTTTTCCAGATGTATTATTATTCTATGATCACAAACATCAAAGGACTTCATTGGGATTTTTACTAAGAATGCACCCATGCACTTTTTTTGCACTTTCGATACAGATGCAGAAAAACAATGTAGAATTGACTTAAACGCTTTTTAAAAACAAACAACACAGTTATAAATGTACTGAATTCACAAAATGATTTGACAATTTTGCACCAGTACAGCTCGCGTAAACACACCAATAGGCCCTCAAGCCTGGTCAAACATGGAAAAATAACTTTCGTTTGTTCAGTGGCTGCAATTAGGAGCAGAAAAGCCAATGTGAAAGAAATGATAAAAAGAAACGGACAAAAACAACAGGTTGACTACTTTGATCAAACATGTCAACATAAACTGCAACAAACCTTTCAAATGGTTCACAAATTCGTAATAAATAAAATAAACAAGAAAGCATAGAATTAGACAGAGTAGATCTGCCCTTATGGACCAGGCTAGAATTTTTTTTCAATACTACTACTGATACGGATGACGGATCAGACAAACGCAAATTTAGATTTTTATGGGGAAAACATTGGGAAACAACCTATAATTTTTTCCCCACTACACAATATGAACTACTTCATGTTGGTCTATCACATAAAACCCCAATAACATAAACTGAGGTTTGTGGTTGCACCATGACAAAATGGGAAATACATTAACGTGCTATGAATAGTTACAGAAACCGCTGCTGGCACAGAGGGCCTGACCCTTCCATCCACTTGTGAGAACTGTTCTGGTTTGGCAGTTTGGCGGTTTCACAGCTGCAACTGAAACTGCACTCACTCTGGAAGTGCCCAACAGCAGGTGGGCCTCATTTGAATAAGAAGAGCTGCTTGTTGCTGATTGCTAATAACAGGGCGAAAATGTGGCAGTGTTGTGTGGAAGGGCTGTAGAAATTCAACACTTTCTCATCACTCATCAGTTTGCTTATTTAAATGCAAAGAAGGAAATGTTAGAGTAGTATATGTATTTGGATTCGCAACGTAAGTGAAGGTGTGGTGGCTCACAAGGGTGGGCCTCAATGCAACAACAAACACAATGGAAGTTACACTAATTCCTGTTCTAGTTTAAAATCCGCATTAGCATAAATTTCATGTTAGCATAGTTTTAATTTTAACATAGCTTCAGGTTCAGTACAAAATTAGCAGAAATTCTATTTTATCATAACTTTCATTCTGGCCTATATTTAGCTTTAATATAAATTCCAACTTAGCGAAAATTTCAATTTATTATTCATAGGTGAATACCTTCAGCATAAAATTAATTTTAGTATAAATTTCTTCTTAATATAACTTAAATTTTAGCACCCATTCAGGTTTGTTAAAAAGTCTACCTCAGAATTAATTCAGTTTTAGCATAGCTTCCATTTTAACATTAATTCAGTTTTAGCAAAAATCCATTTTAGCATAAATTCCGATTTCGTATTATTTCAGCTTTAGCATAAAATGTGTCCTAGCATAAATTAAATTTTAGCAGGGCTTCAATCTTTGTACAAATTCAGGCTTAGCCTTAAATCTGGCATAAATTCTGTCTTAGCATAGCTTAAATTTTAGTGTAGCTTACATTTTTAGCATACTTAGTTAGCTTCAGCATTAATTACGTCTTGGCAAAAATGATGTTTTACGTTATATTACGTTACGTTATATTACGTTTTAAACAGAAATTCAATTTTAGCATAAATTCAGATTTATTACAAAATCTACCTTAGCATTAATTCAATTTTAGCATATATAGCTTCTATTTCAGGATAAATTCCGTATTAGCATAACTTCTGCTATGCTAATACAGAAGTTATGTATTAGCATAACTTCTGTATTATGCTAATACATAATACAGTATGTTATTATGTATTATTATATTCTGCTCCAACAGAGCTAAATGTTTAGCTCATTTGGAGCTAAACATTTTTTCTGCCATTACTTCAGTGTTAGCATAACTAGCATAACACAACAGCAGTGACTTCTGCTGTTGTGCGTCTTGTTTGACCCTTCTGTTCCCCGAAAGAGTTGGTCAGCTCGAGAGCCACAGATGGCACCCAAATGTCTTTTGGAGCTTTGTATAAAAGCACATTACAAAACAACCTTTGGGCACAAATATAAGTGCACTTCAGCTTTAAGACCGACTCAGATTGCTGCTTAGTGCAGAGTTTTTATGCATGAGACGCAGAGTTGTTTGTTAAAGGAAAATCTCAGTGGATTGCGGAGCACTCAGAAAGCGACACAGATAAAAGCAACATTACATGAAGGTGGTCGGTGGTGTGTACTGTATGTCTGGAAGACTCATGCTTTCCCCATGCTGTCCCAAATTATTCAAGTCTTAATTACAAACAGCTTTTTAAAATGATCCCCTGGCTTTAACACCAGGGGATCATTTACAGTGATTTACAGTGTTGACAGGGGACTCGGGACTCTGGAGCAGTGACTGTTATTACACTGTTTTTCCTTGGCTGGATTTTTTAATATCGTATTTTATCACAGTTCAGACATTTCCTATTTCATATTATAAACCAGGAAAAAGTTTACGCTCAACTTTGAAGTCTACCGATCTTAGCCATTCTGCTTCTCACCAAACAAAAGTTGGTAAGAAGTTAAAGCTTTTTGATCTTTGACAGGGTGTCCTTGCATTGTGATGTCTTTATCATTATAGTAATTGAAAATACAACGATTTTATTGTTTATCGCAATAACTCCTGGATCAATTTATCATCCAGCAAAATTTGTAATTTTGACAAGCCCAGGTATAACAACACTTTGCACCAATATGGTGATTGAGTAATTTGAAAAACAAAATAAGAGCAATAAACATTTTTGTTGTTGTTGAGCTCATATGTCTATTTATTCAATAATTTTGCAGGCAAAAGTGTTTTGGCTTAGGATTTTGTCGATATGTGATATATGGTTAATTGCGATAAATCATTTACAAACTCTGCAATTAACTCGATTCAAAATTTTAATCGAGTCCCACTGCTACTTTGAAAATGTGCTGTGAAAAATGTTCTGCAAAAATGGGTTCTTATTGTTTCCTGGGTCACACTTTTAAGAAAAACTTTGAGAAAACCAGAAAAACACAGGAGGTTAATCATAGAGTGGAGCTGACAAACAGCAGGGGAGCCTAACACAGGGCTGATGTTAACACAGACCTGTTTGTCATCCAGCTTTAAACACAAAGCTTGCAGGACAGCTGAGTGTGTGTGAAGGAGGAGGTTGCTGTGTGTGTGTGTTTGTGTGTGAGTCTGGCAGAGACTCGATTCTGCTGCTACTCGTTTACTCCTTTCCTTCCCAGACACACGTGTTCACCTGCGTCACACGCACGCGCACATCTGGCACCATCTGGAGAGGCGTCGTCGGTTTGCTGGTTTCCCGCGCACAGCCGAGGACGAGGTCGTCGTAACCGCGCGAGAGTGACCTCGTGACCTCATGTCAGAGGCAGCGTCGGTGCATGAGCGAAAGGACAGCTGTTGTAGCTCATACTGATGGTTTATTTGCGCTATCGTTTAAAAAGAAAGGTGTTTGTGTAGAGATGTAAGATTTAGCTGCGCCACTTCTAAAAAAAAAAAATAGCTGTTTACATCTCATCTGCCTTCTGAATTTTCCAACTTCGTAGCTGACAGAGTTGCTGCTTTCTCCCTTGGAATCGCCTCCCTCCCCTTTCTCTTTTCTCCCGTCTTTCCTGCGATGATTTGCTGGTCTGGCTGCGGGACCAGAGCAGATTATTCCATCCACACCAGCGCACATTCACAAAGGAGCAGGCAGGGACGAAGCTGAACACGTCAGCCACAGACTTCGTATTTGTCCGCTGTGAGAAGAAGCTCCAGATGATTGACACTTTGTGCGCTGCTGCGCTTTTCCCAAGTCCTTCTGGGTTTTCATTGTTTTGGATTCCGTTTGGATTGTCTCACATACTTATGCACATTACAGAAAATTTAGAAAGTAGATGTTTGGTTTTCAAAGAGTTGAATAAGGGCAGCTAAAAGTACACCTTTTGGTGAACAAACGGCACCATGATGTCCGATGAACTCGGCACAAAGCTCAGGAAAGAATGTGTGAATTAGCTTAAAGCAGAGTTATGTTCTAAAACAACCTCACAGAACACTGTAAGGCTGAGAGCGCGGACGTTTTCCGCATGTTTCAAATGCCAGTCGCAAAGGTATGCAAGTTTGTTTTCTAGAGGTTCACTTGTTAACCATCAGGAAACTGACTACTTTTCCATTAATTAACCATTGGAAAGTTATTGTCTTATCTCGAGGAAGCCATTAGGAAAGATTATCTGTGGAAAACCTCCACTCTCCGCTTCTGTATAACACATCATCTGAAAAATGAAAGAGTTTATACAACAGAGACAACCGCATTGTGTACATCACAAATATGGCCTTTTTGGAAGACTGACCAGAAGAAAGTCACTGTTGAAAGGCCATCAGTCTCTAATACATCTCTTTAGCTTATGGAGCTTATAGATAGTTCCTAGAGGAATATATTCCCCGCAGTTCTTTGTTAAAACAGTAGATGGCGCTGCAGATGAAATCTGCTTTAATTCAGCAACTGGAAGAAGTGCTTGCGCTGACGTTAGTGTTGGCAACATCTGCGCCACTGCAACATGTTTAGCATCGAGATGCAATTTTAGACTTGAATAGCTTTGCTGTCAGGCTAACTCCTTTTAGCATAACTTGTACCCAACAACAGTTTTTTTCCAGCGTCCCATCAGAAAGTTTTTGAAACAATAACTAACCCCCAGAGGGTGAAAGAAGCGGCTTTGTCTTCCATCGCTGGCGTTTGCAAATGTTGGATGTTGTGTGCCCGTTTTATGGGTGACCCAAAAGTGCAAAGGTTCCACACACAATCACATTTTATTGTAAATAAAACAATGTGTTAATATTGTTAATGTTTTGAAATATATGTAATTAGTCAAAGTTTACACATCAAGGTCTATATTAGATATGTGATAATATTGAAACATAAAACTATGCTCCTGTTCCATAAACTAAATAAATAAATTGAACCTTTAGGTTATTATGCAAAGTTTAAACAAAGTAGTTCCCATGTGCTGCTCACAGACAGGTTTCTGGATTCAGGCCTGTTCAGAGATGGGGGCGAGAGGGTGGTGGATCTTGCCGGAGTTATTTTTGTGGCAAACGTCAACATTATTGCTACGCTTTGTCTGACACGCCATTCCATCTGGAACAACGGATGGAGATGCATAAGCTCCAAAACGCGCTCCTTACGCTATGAAAAATAACGCTAAGTAGATGTTTACCAGATGCTTCGGTTTCATAGCAAAACTATCAGCTGCAGTAAGACTCGTAATTCAGACTGCGTCAGAGAAATGATGATAAATGACCTTCACTTACATGGTGCATTTTAAATTTGGCATTGTTTTCTCTCGGAGCTTTTTATGGTACTAATCTAGCACACGTTCCTCTATTAAGGCTTCAGATGGACAGACTGCTCTGGGATTGGTGGAAAAGAACTGGATCACCGAGGCCTGGCCACCAATACTGTGTGTGATTTTGTAAAGTAGAGGATAGATAGATATCCAAACTGTAAGTGTATGAACAAACACAGTCAGCCAACATTTTACTGCTGTAAAAAGAGACATCAGCTATTTTTGTGGCTCTCAGTGACGTCAAGAAACGGCTTCAGTGAACCAATAGAGTTAGAAGCAAGTAGCGCACTAAAACAGGCAAAGAGCAAGGCTAGCTTCTTACTAGTTATTAGCATTAGCTTCTATGAGATTTTGTCAACCTCAAAAGTTAGAGCTTACATCTCATCAAACTCACCCCCAACTAAAAGTAGGAACATCAGTGGGATGTGTTAGTCGTTCTGGTTCTAAACATGCTAACTGCTATCAGCAGCATATGCCGAAACAGCAGTAAAAGCTATTTCCTTGCACTTTATGAGCTTTAACACACAAAAAAACATGAACAAATAGATGTTGCACACTGTGGTAATGATAGTTCAGAGTTTTTTAAATGAGGTTTTGTGAAAATGACTTCAGAAGTTATGTTTCTACTTTTGACATAACTCCAGATGGCTGAAGCTAGCAGCTACTTCTTGTGGGCTAAAACCAAAGAGAACTTCTACTGTCTCAAACAACTACAATCTAAAGAGCATCAAAGCAGTTAATGCAACTTCTTTTTTCGTAAATCTTATTTTTTGGAGTGTGTTTATTTGATCACTATAGAAGTTCGCTTTAAGCTAAATCCCATAGTGATTAGCTGTTAGCTTTAGCATCTGGGATAAAAAAATAAATAATAAATAACACAAATTCAAGAAAGTAAGTGTTTTAAGACGTTAAACGCTTAATTTTAAATTTTTTTACAAAATTTCCAACAATTCCAAGCTACTGTATTTTTAACAATAATTTAATTCAGGGCGTTTTGTACAATTTTCAGTTATTTTGATAATATAAGCTAATTGCTGTTAGCAACACATGCCAACAGTAGACTATTTCCCTTCACTTTGTGCATTTAAGCACAAAGAAACCATTAACAATTAGATGTTGTAATGTCATCACAGGTGATGCTATGAGCTCATTATTTAGTTTACTTTATCCAACTTGCACCCTTTTTTTCCTGACAAATGGAATTTTTAAGTAGTTAACATTCACCTGTCATAGCTTAAATGCTCTTGGTTAAGTTTCAAACCAACGTGAACTCTTGATTAAAATGTCAAAGTCTCTTAAAGGGTTCCTTCACTTTGAATTTGGACTCCTTGTCGTTTAGCGCACAGGTTGTGCTTTCCTGGAATGACCTCGCTATGCTAACTCTTGGGTTACCGCCAGCAGAATTACTAAAAGTGCTAACTAAATATAATATAAAAAAGTAACTGTGACACAAGCAGACATGCTCATGTTACTTGGTTATTTTCTGTAAATGTTTTGCATAAGGGTATCATCCCATCAATATCTCTTAGCAGTCTAAGCCAAGAAGCAACCGTGCAAAGGATTGTTACAGAACCTGAGATTTATTCTGAAAGATCGAGCCTCGGAATATAAGAAAGGATAATATCTACAAGTCAGAGGAGTGGATTGGTTTGCCGTGGCTCCAAAACATCATCACTCACTTCTGCTGCTGCTGCCGCCTTCGTGATTAAATTACAGCACAGATGGGGAGAGAGAGATAGACGCAGTCGGAGAGGGAGCTGGATGGATATTTTAGCTTTGGGGAAAACAGAAAAGTAGTTACAGAAAAGCGAGAGGGAGGGGGCAAAAAGAGTGGGACATCCTAAATGGGAGAGTACAGGGGGTAAAATGTGGATGAGCGCAGATGGAGGAGGGGTGATGAAACGCTGAATGATAAAACGGAGAACGAGGTGATGAAATGAAGATGTTAAAACGGCGTCTTTTGCTCACACTTCTATTCCGATTGCACGCTGCTTTGCATACCCCACCTGGACGGCTTTATCTGCATGGCTGATTTTGACTGAAAGTAACATGCTCATGGTTTATTTGGTCAGCAGGGGCATCTGGGAGAAGGTGAAGAAGCGGAAGGGGGGAGGAAAAGGGTGGAACTGGATGGGAAGTGGGACTGAGCCGGTGCAGATCTGACAGCAGGATAAGCTTAAGCACAAGTACTTCTGTCTTACACCGTCCTGTCGTTTGGATTTAAGTGGATCCAATTTATTTGATTCAAAATACAATATTCAGTACCAGAGCTGCTGAAATAATAAATGATTCATCTGATGAATGCGTTAAAGCTCATGGCCGGAATTGCAACTTATCAGATAGTGAAATAAATTTTGCATATAAGAAGTAGTTAGCAAGTCCTTTAAAGTGGCAGTATTACGTAAAATCTTTGAGGTTTTCATCATGTTATAAATTTATTCTGTCATCAGAAAAACACATGGAGTCTTGCCTTGATTCTATCATGCTTGTTTGAGAAATCCTTTAATCTCCATGGTAACCATTCAGCTGTGCAATACACCTCAGAGGACCTAGCCCCGCCTCCCAGGGCAAAGCTCCTCCTCTGAGCTACAGCTTTCATCTTTCTGAGCTTCCGCCTCAGAGAGCGGCTGTCCCCCACTCGGCTCCTTCAGACTAGCCAGCTTCAGTTAGCAAACACCTGGTGGAACTGCTGAGCTCATTAGAGAAGCTACTTCTCTGAGCAACGCTGGTAAAAACTGTGTTAAAGGGCTAAAAGAGCCGTGTTGTGATGACTTCCTGAAGGCGGAGTTTCAGAAGGACCAGGAGTTTCTTAAAGAGACAGAAGCCCAATTTCAAGGCGTTAAATTAGGAAGTCAAATTTCTTTTACGTTACATTTGATATATACAGAATTTTTATAACAACTGACGGTAATGTAATTTTTTGAACGACCTGTGAAAACATGGCTGGAAAACACATAATGCTGCCCCTTTAAATGAAACTTAGCAAAAGGCAGAAAACAACAACCAAACAAACAAACAAACAAACACAAGCCGGTGTTAATTAGAAGGTGATAACTAAGAGGGAAGAAGATCACACAGAAAGTCTGTTAATAATCATTTCCGCATGTTGGATCATGTGCATTGTGACACAGTGACAGCTCATGCCTGTTCTCTTTCATCTGGCTCTACTGTAGCTGTGGGGTGGGTATATGGGGTGTGTGTGGGGGGGGGGGGGGGCAGGGGGAGGCAATTAGCTGCAGCGGGATGGAAGGGAACCGAGTGGCTCAGTCCTGATATAAAGACCACCCGCAAAACGAGGTGGGAGCTCCTTCCTTCAATCGGAAAAGTGGCATTAACCCCCCACGGCTCTGATCCGCACACAAAGACAGAGAGCTTCCCTACACGACTGGTACGCAGAGGTACAGGCGAGGCCTAGGAGCCAAGCATGACACTAAAACACCCACTGATACGTTAGGGAATACGTTTTTTTTGTTTGTTTTTAAAAAAAAGCCATTTTCTTCATCATAAAGGTTGTTCAGTATGTGAGGCTGTGTCATCCAACATCCTCTGCCAGAGCATTTCCACTCACACCCTGCTTTCATAGCACACAGCGTGTTCTTACTTCTGCGTATGAATGTCTGAGTAGCTTGTAAAAGCAGGAAATGATGCTCTTTTATTTTTTCCTAAGGCTCAACTTCTAAACTCACACCAGCGTGGGGCAGACAAGGTTTCACTGTGCTCCGCACAAGAGTCAGACTGAAATGTTCCACCCAGCCCCACAGTAAATGCATTTAGCATCGCCATGGGACTCTCTCCGAATGAATGCTGGGGTTCTGCTGCTGCTACGCGAGCGGCTGCTAAAAACAGGCCTGACGTGACACCGACACACCCTGAGGACACCGATACGTCTGAGAATATACGCATACACAAACTAAACCAGACTAAACAGAAGGGAATGAACTCCAGTTTATCAATCATAGACTGCTTGGTAACATAATTATGTTAATAACATACATGAGCCGAGTTAGTGGAAGCGGTAACAGGAAGTTATTCCCAAAAGCATCACAGACGCTTGGGATTGTCAGTGTTCTTGAAGAACTGTGACATTCTGTTTTTTTGTGCTTCAGATATCTCACAATACCTTATTTTCTACTTTATGAATTTAAAATGGAGTCTAACAGTACAATTACAGTAATAAAGATTAGCTATAATAAATATTATTACAGGGGTAATAGTAATAGTAAAATATAACAATTTTCCCAATTTTATCTCTCTAAAGATGTCAAAAGATTGGTAAAGGTTTATGCAGTGCAGCAGTGGCGCAGAAAGTGAGTAATTGCAACAGATAGGGGTGCTGCACTAGAGTGGGCGCCAAAACGACGGTGGAAAAATTTGT
This sequence comes from Phalloptychus januarius, assembly GCA_902982915.1. Lineage (NCBI taxonomy): Eukaryota > Metazoa > Chordata > Actinopteri > Cyprinodontiformes > Poeciliidae > Phalloptychus > Phalloptychus januarius. The sequence goes on from CADWAE010000476.1 coordinate 2,196,081, forward strand.
TCTAGCCTGTAATGGATCCACATGATTAATTTACACCAGTGAAAGACAGCTGTAAACCAGTCATGTTCTTCTTTCCACAGGTTAAAGGACCCGTATTATGTGTTTTACAGCCTCATAGTTCTATTTTATTGCACAATCAAGTAACTATGTTACCTTCAGTTGTTATAAAAATGCTAAATACATCAAATGTACCTTAAAAGAAGTTATACTGAACTTTTAGAATGATTTATTTAGCATTTATTTATTTAACTTTTTACTGATATTGCAACCTGATTTCTGATTATGTGGCAGGTTGTTGAGTCCTTCTTTCATTTATTGATTTTTAGTAAGCCTTTAATAATTTACACTAAGATTAGAGGTGACACTGTGTGAGAGAAATTGACATAGGGCATATTTTATTTAGAGCCCTTAATAACAAATTATGGGTTATAAAACATTGCAGTTTGTTGTATAAGCCTTCAGCACTGAAAAATGAACAATGGAAGCAAACCTGAGACAAAGTTTTATTGTTTTACTGTTTTAAAAACTTGATCAAATTTACAATTTACCCTTCAGCCCATGTTGGTTGGTTGTGAGATTGTACTATTACCCTCGTTTTCTGCCTCCAACGTTTATTTGCCTGCATGATAACAAAACCCTTTCAAATGCATTTGGTTAATAAATGACTGCAGCGGGAGAAGCTGGAACTTTTCGTATCCAAACTTTTATGTTTGCACTAGAAATATCAAAATTTTATCCGCAGTCGTTAAAAAATATATTTTGGAGCTATTTTTGGTGACACCCGTTGGTTTTAAGATATTTAAAATAAGCTATTCTATATACTCATCTATTAAAAACCATAAATAACCGTATTTTTTGTGTGTGTGTGTGTGAGGTTGTGTGCACGTCCTTGTCGAGGGGGGCAATGATCAGAGTCCAGCAGTTGCTGGCCAGCAGGACAGATGTTAAGTTCGACCTCACTTGTGTGTGTGCGATTTTACACACTCTGCATTTAGTTGAACAGATGGTTTGTCTTGGCTTTTTTAAAAGCACGTTTGCAGAACATTCCACCAAATACATCTGAACGTAACCGTTTGCATGTGCTGTACAGTTTGTACAGCATGGGGGGAAGTGTGTGTGCGTGCGTGTGTGTAATCAGACAATATTAACTTCAGTTTTAATGCTTTAGGCAGGAAGCTAATAATCAATGTGACAGAAAAACAACATACTTTGGTGTGTTGCAGTAATAAAATGATAATATTCCGAATTTCATGGTAACTTATGCAGCTGTTCTGTCTGCGCTAGTGAAGATTTGCCAAATATTGGAGTGGCAGCACTGTATGTGAAGTAATAATAATTTTGCTGCTGTAAAATGACTGTAAAAAGTTTTCACTTGTCATCATAAGATACACAAAAAGAAAAACAAAGATATTGACCTCATAGGAAATGTAACTACTCTGTCCTGAAGCAAAAGCCAGCCTTCATCCTAGTATACACACCCCAAAACTGTGGCATGTCATAAGTGACATGCAAACTTCAAAGACTCTTGATGTGTCACAAAATGTGCCTAATTTCTTAATTACACCCAAGTTAGAAGCATTTTTAGATATACAAACATTTGGTGCCACAAGAAATACTTAGGTTTAAACCGTATTGTCATCTAGATACATTAGATGTTTTTTTAAATATGATTTATCTAGAAAGAGAAGCTGGTGACACTGCAAACACCCAGTGATAGCACAGTTTGTAAACTACAGATGAAAGCTGTTGTGAAGTTGGCTATAACTGCCTTTATTGGTTTCATCAACTCATAAATATTTCAGATGTCGCTTGTTAGGTCTCTTTTGCGACGTTAAGTAAAGTTTTATGGTCAGATTTAGTCTCTTGGAAGCCTGAAGGTGCGTAAAATATTGACATGCAGTTAAAGAGAAAAAGCCAGCTTGTGACTTTGACATGAGCTCAGCCTGAGCCTCCCTGGGAAAACTTGATTATAATGAGTAGCTGTAAAAGGTCCCTGTCTCCTTTAATGAGGGAAAAATGGAATCAGACTGACTGAATGGAAGCAATGAGAAACTGGGAAGGTCAGATTCATAGTTGTGTCTTTATGAACTGATAAATATCTTTGTATGTTAACTTGATGCAGAGCTCAAACCAGGACACTGGATCCTTTGCTAACAAACTCAAAAAGGCACATATGTGGTCATATAAATACACTTAATTACACTGGCACTTGTTAAGTTATGGGATTTCTGAAGCTACACGACATGAGTCAGATATTTAAATGAGCTGAAAGCAGAAAAAGCACAAAAAAGGAGGGTTTTGACAATGGTTCTACATTATGGTAAAGAGATGAGTAACAGGGTTTCTTACAGTTAATTCCTTTGAATATTAGTAGGGAGGGATGAGCTGATGTTGGAGAATGTGGCAGCCATCATGATTTGTCTGCCATGGAAGTGGAAACATTCCTCCACTGCTGGTCGTTGGGGTGCTGTCAAAGGTGACAGCCAACATATCCAATTTGACCATAAGTGTGTCCAGGTCCTTTCAGAATTATTCCTTTTCTGTGTTGGGCAGCCAGGGTTTTTCATAAAACCTTTTGCAAAGCTTGTGCTATAGAAGTTGATTGGAGTGGAGATCAGTCAGTCAGTGATGCGACTGACTTCACCAACAATTTCTTGAAGACTTGCAGTCTACAACAACAACAGCCGTCCGAAGTAAATCTTAAATGTAAGTCCATTGTAACCTTTATCCCCAATGTTTTTAGGTGTGGATCGGACCTAACCTGGTAAAAACCAGACCCTTGTTCTACGCTTATATAGGGTCTGGACACTCGGCAGTTCAGAAATGATTGCTCCCTAAGGGCGTAGATGCCCAATGGCTAACGTTTTGCTGCGACATATGTAATAAGCCGGTATGACGCTACGAAGCTTATAAGAATTGCTTGCTTTGTAAACAACCATCCTCAATTGCAAAGAGAGAAGTGCCCAATGAGGTGGCTGTTAATGTTAATTCAATATTTTGAAGTGTGGCCAACACAGACTGAATGACTTTGTTCACTTCCTCTACTGTCATTGCCAAACTATTGGCAAACTACAATTCTAAAACAACGCAGAAAATCAACGTCGCCGGTTGAAATTCTATCGAAGAGATTCAGGTCAATTGGGGAAATTCCCAGAGGGCCTTGAAGGGAGATCAGAATTGAGCCGTATTGCATAGGAAGGCAATGGCAGGGTCTAGTTGGCAATACGATATCAACCCCTGAGACTGTTAGCCAGTTCCCATGCCTGGCCAGCAAGGGGCACCAATACTAAGTGAGAATAGTCTGGTTTGCCATTGAAATTTGTTCTGTATGACGCTCTGTTCATGGGAGGAAACCCCTACTCACTTATTGCAGTGTTGATGGATATGTTGGCTCAAGAGTTGATTCAGTAAGTAAGTAACTCCACTCGATATAGTCACATCCGATGTTGAAGACCCTCATCCTTGTCCAGGTTCTCTTCGGTCCCTGTTGCTCAGCTGGTGCTCTATGGAAGAGGCGATGAGATTTTTGGCATCCTCAACCAAAGTGGCACAGAATGCTAAAAAGAAATTCTCAAATATAAAACTGGTAGAGGATGTCGTACGTTGATTGTTGTGTTCTATGGGAACACATAAGAGAAAGTATCCACAATGTCAAAAGGGTTACAGTTGGAATAAGCCCCGTCAGAACTAGACCACAAAAGAAGAAGACAAGAATGGTCTGATGTGATCGGTTGCGTATGCAACAAGTGTGCTTAGACATATTTGTAATTGGAGTAAGATGTATAACTAATCAAGCCAGTAAAGGCGTCACACTAACTTTGTGCTCTCTATAAAGCATTAAGTCCTTGTATTACTTTGCTACATAACACCTACGCAAACATTATGACAGGTGATGCATTATTCCTTCATGACAAATGTGTTTCCTGATGGCAGTGACTTCTTTCAGCAGGATAATGTAACCTAGCAACCGAGAGCTTTTTTTTACTGCACAATAGGGATGTAAACGACGCTAGGCAGGTGGCTATGTGAAACAAAACCAAACATGTTCAATGAAGCTTTTTCTTTTGCACACAAATACACACAGCGATTAATCATTATTTTCTTATCCCAATCTCATCAAGCTCTGAGATTGATTTCTTCCACTGTTAGTTATATACTATGCAATAACTTTCCACAGTCCCTGCAACTCATTTCTCACCATTCCATTGATCTGTCTCTAAATAATAACATTCATCTTTATTTTCCCACATTCGATGTACATGTTTCTGCTGTCACTCTTATGACCAATAAGGTCTTCTCTCAGTAGAAAGCACAGTCCCTTGTGATTCACTTAATTAATTTAAATCATGTAAATGCAAACAGATGTTGTCTGAGACACACACACAAACGTGTGAGTATGTCAGTATGCTAGCATCTCTGCTCATTTGTTTTACAGATAGTATAAGAGTGAATCGCACAGATTAACAGTGGGCCACCAGTGGGCTGCACTTACGCCCCTACTGCCGGTCTTAACTAGTTTTCTAAGGTGTATTATTTTCCCTCACGTCCCAAAACGCTACATAGCTTTCAGCAAAACCTCCAACCTCCTTATGGGTTTCTTTGATAGTTTTCTTCTCCTCACTTTGCCATCTTTGCAAACCCACGACTAGAAGTTGTTCTGTCATCAGATTCTCTGCAGCTCCCCCAGAGTTAGCATGGCTCTCTCAACTTCTTTGATTGCATGGACTCTATGTGTCGATGCTTTGCATGCCTTGCTGGGTCAATTCCTGCTGATCTTTAGCTTGCGCCTCTCCCAGTGCAGCTCTTTCTGTTTCATTGTCGCAGCCCTCAGCGCCCTCTCTCTCTCCCTGGTTTGTCCCTGACTGCCCCATGAATCAGTCTGCCTGGCAGAGCATTGCTGTCAGGGAGCCGGTGAAAGTGATTAGTCATTCTGAACCCGGCCAGGATCTGGACGGCCCGGGCTGACGAGAGAAAAGCATTCTGGAATTATCTGCCAAAGCACCAGCTGCTCCTCCTTTTTGTTTAAAAAGAAAGGGGAAAAAAAGTTTTAAACTTGCATTTTATCTTCTTGGATACAGTTTAAAGGAAGGTGCTCCACGTCTGATTTCTATTTAGCCCACCTTCTGACCATATGAGCTGGCGACATGGTTCATGTTTCCTTTTCTTTGCTTTCTTGCACCTTTTCAGCCACAGTATTGTCAGGGTTTGTTGCAGGATATCAGATAGTTGGTTTTGTCTACATCTTTTTGTGAACTTAAAATCCAACTAAAATGTTCTAGTAATGCGAGATTTTGAGTCAATTTGTTCTTCTGCTCAAATATATGAGCAGTCAGATGGGTTGTAATGAAACTAGGAACAAAATGTCGTGTTTCTCAGGTCATTTTAATTGACATGAAAATCATAAGACATCATCACTGTGGCAGTCTGGCATGATCAGCTATGCTTTCTTTGCTTGCGATTTATAAGGATAAGAATGTAATGTTAAGTCTAAATTCCTAAAGGTCAGTAGTAAGTTTCAGTGTGTTTGGTCTACAGTTACTTAAAGTGTTGCACTTATTTGCATTTTGATACGTAACAAAATGTAAGCAAAAAAAATACAAATTTGCATATGTTTTATTTTACTGAGATCAAGATGATGAAGGAACACATTGATGGAGAATTTTACATAAGATGGCAAAAGGTCACAGAACACCAGTTGTATTTTGGACTGAACTTTGACTGGACCATAATATACTTTGATCTAAACCTGGCCTACCCATTGATTGATGCAGGCTATTGCTGACCATCCTCTGCATTCTGCCTGTAGGATACAAGGATATTGTTCCACAGCAACCTTGTTCTGCTCACAGATCAGTTCATATGCTCGCATAGCCAAAGGCCAGAACAAAGGTTACAGCAAATATTGGTCTAATGAATCGATCGGCCAGTCCTGGAGTTAGACCATTTCTCCTTTTAAAGTTTCTGATAAAGACGCTGCTCAAATGGATCTCTCATGTATTCAAACATCTCTGTAACAGTGCATGAAGGGAAGCGTCTTCATAAAACTTAATTCCAGTGTTCAGCCTTACATTACCTTGTAAAGCCTCTAGGCCAAATGTAATCTCCTGATTTAAGAGCAACCAGAACAACCTTTTTGTAGTTTTATCACTGCTGACATTTATTTGTTTATGTCATGTGTGAAGCATGACGTTTCCGTCCTTTCTGTGATGAACGCCACTGAGCGTGCTCGGTACAGTACATAAGCTCCTCCATGCACCATGTGTTTTTACATAGCAGCACCATACCAGCGTCCTTTGATCCTCCTGCTGCAGCATGTTTGCGTGCGACCGCGGCCCAATTACGCGGCTGCACTGCGGCGCGTCGGCCAATGGAGGAGAAGTAGTGGCGCCTCTGAGCCAATGAGAGCTGCTGTTTGTATGTTTGGCCTAATGGGCCGCTTGCATGCAGCTGTGTAACACATGCGGATCATGTGGTTTAGCCGGCCGTGCTTGTGGAGCTGCCGCACCCCTCACCCTCCCACTCTCCTGGCCCTGTTCTCAGATTTCTCTCGTTTTTGTTTTCATCTTCTGCCTTTCCTTTCTTCTTATCATCTTTTATCTTTTCATGCTTTCTCTCTCTCTCTCTCTCTCCCAGTTTCCAGCACCATTACCATGGCAACAACAAGCAGTGTAGGCCGGGAAATTTCTGGATCAACGCTGAATATTCCAGTTCAGCACAGTGGGGTCCAGTCATACTCTTCACCCCTCGCACTGAGTGTGTTATCACGGGATTACATCACTATAATCTGACAATACAGATTAGCATAGCGGACCTACTTGCCTCCCCGCCCTGTTGTGCATTAAATCTCTGTTTTATGCTTTATAATGACTATTATTACTCCTATTTTCCAGTCAGATTCAACAAATGTCCTTATTTGGTGTTTAGTTTCCATACTTCCTATTTTATTACTTACATCCCTTACAGTAAAGGGAAACTGAAAAATGGCCTTGTTTGTTGTTTAGCCCCAATATTTCTTACTTTTATTCGTATCTTGCAATTTTGCAAAACTCAAAAAATTACCATATTTGGTGTTTAGCTTTTATATTTCCTGGTTTTATGACTACTTTCCAGAAGAAAAAAAACATTAAAAAAAAAAATCACCACATTTGGTGTGTAGCCTCTATATTTTTTAATTACTATTTCTATTCTTATGTTCCAGTTAAAACAAAAGAAACGACCACATTTGGTATTTGGACTCCTTATTTACTATTCTACTCCTATTTTTTTAAATAGCCTTATTTGTTGTTAAGCCTTTAAAGTTCCTACATTTATTCCTATTTTTCAGTTTAAAGAAAAACTCAAATACTGAGGCATTTAGCCTCTCTAATTTGCAGTTAAAAAACTTTTAAAAAAAGACCACTGTCTGGTATTTTCCCCTAATTCCTTTCTAATCGTTTTTCTCCAGCTCTCTCTTTCATCCATCATCCGTCTGACCGTCATCCAAAGGCAAATTTCCTTTCACACACTTCCGCCTAATCACTCTTGATCTGGAGACGTTTATCTTAGTGTGTGTCATCTCTTTTCCAGTTCCCATCCTCATCCTCCACCCACAGCCCCACTACGAACCCCACAGCGCTGCTATGGTTGCAGGGCCGGGTGCCAATGCTTTGGGGGGGGTTAGCGGGTGGCGGTGCAGGTCGGGTTCAACTCAGTGCTGCTGTGCATCCAAATCTTCCTCAATGGATCATTTAATTGGTTGTTTTTTCCATCTAGTTTGGTGGAAAAATAAAAAAACAACAACTTCTCACTGGTTGAGGAGAGGATTGGGTTTTAAAATGTTTTAAAGCGACTCCAACAAAAGAGGACTATCAGCACAAAGCAGACAGGTACAATAAGGACTATTGTTTTCCATGTAACTTTATCACACACTTTCCCTCTTTCTAGCTCTCCGTGTCATTTACATACCCTTTCACGCAAACACACACACACACACACACACACACACACATGTGGTGTTTCGCTTTTCTCAGTCCATAAAATCACACTGGTACACACGGGGCCCAGAAAGAAACTAGGACATCTCTGTTACATGTCCGCACACACTCACACATATACACACACACATAAAGTTATATACGCGTTCTCCCGGTCAGCGTCATTCCAGAGCGTTCCAGTTAGTGTGAGTGAACGGGCGAGACACAAAGAGACATTTAATAGGTTGACAATTCATGAAGAGGAAGAAGGGGAGAAAAAGAGTGACGGGTGGGGGTGTGTGTGTGTGTGTGGGGGGGTGGGGGGGGGGGGGGTTGGTTTCTGGTTTCAAAGAGCTCAATGTCCTTTTTAAACTGAGGATATATCATGTTTAAAGGCCCCGCTTCCTGAAATCACGCAAATTTCTAAATTTCTAAACTCTAATTAGACTGTCGGTATTTTACAGCTGCCTGTTCTATCCTGACTGCTCGAAAACGGTTTTAAGCGAAGCGTGAGAAGTAAACAGTGGAATCCCTTCATACTGTAGCAAACCTGTAGGAATGAGCCGAGACTCTGACTGGAAGTTGCTCTGAAGTTGTAAAAACATCTCAAGACTCAACGATCACTTGGGGAATAAAGACTCGTCACTTGACTTAGTCATTGGATGGTGGTTTGTTAGAATCTCAACTCTCACATGTGATTTTCATTGTGTTTCTTATTTAATGGAAACGCTGCAGTTGCGAAATCATGTTTTCTTGACATTAGCAGAATATTGCAAAGTTTTGCGTGTATTTGTAATGGAAACGTAGCGACTGCTGTGTCTCCAACTGGGTTGTTTGGAACTAAATAAACTTAATTTACCTCCATCTTTGTCTCACTGTTCCGCCACTGCGTCTTTACAATGACTCTTCTGGCTGAGGTAGCTAAATAAATGCACTTTGCTTTCAGTTTGAGCTCATAGAAAAAGTATATGTGTTTGCATACTTCAGCTCCAAGGTCCCTCTGTTTTCTCTACGGTCAGATTCATTAAAGCTGATGCTACTGCGTGGAATTTCTCTCATATTTGGAGGACAGCATTAATTCTCGTCTCATTAGTCAGACTTGGTGGGTTTCTAAAGTCTATCTGTGTTTCATGACTAGCTCTGTATCCACTAGCGTCATGGTATAATTCTCAAACCACTAATGTAAATACTTCTTTTGTGGTGCTTTTACACAAACTAATCATAGCAGCTTTTTTTATTATGTTTTTCTTTAATACTTTTTGGATGCAGCTTCATTTTACAATGGAAGAAAACACTAATGATTATTATACATTATATATGACGTATAAGGTTGGATGCCACTGCATTATTGAAGTGAAGTCACAACATTTTGCAGATACATGTGAAAGATGTAGTAATTAATAATCAGCATTTGCTTTATTTTTTTCTTAAAGTTGCAGGTTTAAAACTTAATAAGTGAAAGGAAACAAGCGGATGTGACCATGATTGTTTGTAAAAAATGAAATTGTTGATGGATAACATGAACTTATCTACTTTAACAGAAATTAGAGTGTATTTTAATAATTCCCCTTTCCCCTTTGTCCCTTTTCAAGGGGAAACTCTAGCCTTTAGTTGCTCATATATATACACACATTTGATTTAACTTGATGTGTAATGCTTATTCTGATGGTTAATCTATAGTTGTAAATCCAGATGCTGCATAATTAGATTTTATTACACACCCCAATGGATTCCACACACACACCGTTCTCTTTCATGCATACAGATCGTACAAAAGTCCTAAATCTGATCATCTACATGTAAAAACTCAAGTTGGATTTTCTCAAATGCAGTCTGGGTTAGGTGCAGCGCTGTAGTTACCTACTGTAGGCCCTCTGTCTATTGGACTCGGTTCAGATCGGGAAGGGCTGGTGTCGGTTCTTTGTCCGCAGTATTGACTTCCTGTGATTGTAAATCTATTCCTCTCTCGCTGTAATGGATGTGTGCATTTGTGTGTGAGATGAAGAGTTCAGGGTGTGCCGAAAAAAGAAAAAAAAGAGCTCTGAGAATAGCGGATCAAACTCATGACCTGAGTTGATTTATCGCTCATGTCTGAGTTTTGAGGTGGGCTCTGAGGTCCCAGTCAGCCTGCTTTTAACTACTTTTATATGACATTGTTGTAACTTAATCCTCCCTCTTGTTTATTGACTGTTGGACTCTTTACTTTTCTACATTTCTAGGTGTGGAATACTATTCATTTTTTATTTTCAAAATAGCGTTGTCAAAATCATAAATTCAGGCACCAAAGGAGCTATAGTTACTAGCGCTGTGTATTAAAATATCAATTCAATTCATGCTTGAAAACATGAACTAAAAAGGTACTAGGGTGTTACTAAAAGTTTTACCTCACCTTTAGGAAGTACAATGATAGCTTTTGGACCACAATTGAAATTCTGCAGTGATTACCTCACAAACCAGCAGTAATAGGACAGATAATGACTGAAATTCTGGATATTTTCCTTCACTTCATACAAAGTTCCAAGCTGTTGTAGACAATAAAAAATATGGGGTCGTCAAAATGATTAAACATAAAAATAATAGATACAGACACTCAGCTGAACATTAACCCAATAAAACCGTGACATTCATTACTTGATTTAGTTACACATTTTGCATCTAATGTGGATAATAGAAATCATTTAAGAGAATAGCAGATCATATTAATAATGCCAGTAATTAGCATCTAATATGGCTAGTAACAATAGTAATATGAGTAAATAAACAGCTAATGTGGCTAATAATAATAGCAATATGAATAATTATCAGCCAAAGTGGTTAATAATGCAAGTAGAACAGCATCTAGTGTAGCTAATATTAGTAGTATGTGTAATTAGCAGCAATGTGGGTAATATCAATACAAGTAAATATTTACTAATGTCTGAACCTGAGAATTAAGCCAGAAACTAATCAGAACCAGCACTAAGCCAACCTGCTGACTATCGTGGATCAGCAAGCAAATGTTACCAGAAACACGAACTGACCATGGCTGCTGCTGGACACATTTGCAGTGACCAGATTGTTGCTTACGCTGATTAAAAACTATCTTACAATATAATAATCCTTGATTTGTCCTTTAGTGGGAAAATTTCAGTGTATCAGCAATAAACTAAGAGAGATCTGGAAGCACAGAGCGACACAGTAAAAGTAAGGACTAATGATGAAAATACTCTACTTGACCTGCAAAATCAAAGTTATATACTTCAATTTGAGGATATAGACACAAAGGTTCAAAAACAAATTCTGTATTTTCTCTAAAATAGGGCTTCATTTCCCTCAGTCAGTAATTACACTCTAATGATTTCTCATTCACCTTCAAACACATCAAAAGTTTAAAGCGATCGCTCTGCTATTTGTTATTTGTCACCGAATAACAAATCCAGAGACTCTCTTCTCCAGAGTTGCTACCCTGTTTCTCAGCAGATTGCTGCACTGCTCTCCTTTCTCAGCTCATCTTCAGTCTCTGAGGGTTCAGGCCGTTTAGAGACAGAACAGAAAATCTCATTTGTTCATCTTTTTACAAGGGCGATGCAATCGGGTCGTTGCCTTTACACTAAAAGACTCTTGTTTTTTTGTTTTTTTTACCACTATTTAAGTGTTTTTAAATCCAAAGTCTCAAAACATGTGAAATATTCTTGTTTTATTACTAAGTTTACCTGCTAAGAGAACAGATTGTCCCTGACCCCGTCAATCAGCGAATGCTTAAATCCAAACTTTCTCCATCTTATTTGCTGTTTTTATTCTATTCTCTTTCAAGTGCTCTTCCAGTCTTCCTTTGTTTCCTTCTTCAGTCTTCATCTTTCTGTTTGTGTCCTTGTTTCCCAGCAGACAGACAGAAATAGCGCCGTGTGTACCAGCAGTCAACTGGAATAGATCCATAGCAGGATCTGGCTACACACATACACACTCACACCCTAACACACACACACACACCAAGGGTTAGACCCTCTCCCTGGGCATTCTCTGCTAGACACCTGACATTTGCACTCTTAGAAGGCTGCACCATCTTGCAGATCAAAGCCCTCCTAAACCAAGCCATTCTGTTTATTTCACACTCTTCCTCTACACACATTTAACGGTAATTTGCTGCTTTTGAAACACATTATTCCCCAATTTGGATTTTATCTAGCCATTCAGGGTGAAGATTGTTCTTTAACAGTCTGTTTTGGTGTTATGTAATCGTCAACTAAGATGAGGGATAAATTTGCTTTAATAAATGGGACGTTTTAGGATGTGTTGTGTACATTCAGGTGTTTTGAATTTGCAAATGCAGCTAACTGTTTGTTAGTTGAGCATAAGACGTCTTAATGTTGGATTGGAAAGATCATTGTCAGCTGCCCTATTTGGGCAATTCGTACTAGATATGTTTCTATCAACGTTTTTTATACACATTTTGAAGCATCGCATACAACAAAATTGGAAATACCTCAATTTCGCAAAAACGTTTTGACACTTACTTGAGGTGTTTTGGGGGTTTAGAGATGGAAACACATTTGCTGAATAAGTGCTGATGTCTTTTGCTATATCTCCAGGCAGCGAGTCACGTCGGCTGTCCTTGCATCATCAGCTGTCCTAGTATCATCAGCTGCCTTAGCATCAGCTGCCTTAGCATCGGCCATGTTTTAATGGCTTTTAATGGTTTTAATGGTACTTTGGACACCATGTCACAATTTGATATATTTTTTCTCCCATATATTTAAGTGACTGGGTATAAAACTTCAACAACATAACAACTGACTTAACTAGTTGTTATTAGCCACTCACAACTTTCAGCATGCTGAGGATAATTAATCTTCACTAGTGTAGACAGAGTGTCTGCATTGTGTATCATGAGGTTAAATTACCTCATCATTAGGTAAACTGTTACATTTTTTGACATGTTCAAAAAATGTTTAGAAACCTAGCTTAGCTGGTAATACTACAATGTCAGATGTATAAGAAAGTGAAGCAATATTTCAGTGAGGCAGTGCATCGTTTTTTTCTATTTTTATAAAAACGAATAATTCTGCCACTCAAATATATCTGGTGTGACAGGAGTATTCAGTTTTCTTACCTTCAGTAATCATTGATTTGGGGTTGTTTTGGGTGGTCAGCATGTGGTCTGCTTTAAAGACTCTTCAAGCAAGAGTTTGCAGATGCTAAACAAATTATTGATGACTATCCCAGCTGCAGCTGGAACAGAGGAGTCCTTCTGCTTTCGCTCATCCTCACCATACGTTTGTTTGTGTCTGCAGCACGACATAAGATTTAGAAAAGTGCGCCAAAGATACTGGGATGACCCGACTCAAAAGTCTCCAAAGAGAAAGAGAGAGCCAGTATGAATCAGTCAGCCTGGTTTAGGAGCTAAATAAAGAATCAGATTTGGGAGTCGCTCCCTCTCTGCTGAAACTGTGACTAAAATAGTTCAGGGAGTGACGTGACGTAAAGGTTTCATGCGTGTCCATCCCATGTTGACCGGATCCCTTTTTTTAAACCGGTAAGAGAACAAAAAACCACTTTGTTTGAAAAAGATAAGTATGCAGCATAAATCCAGCCATTCTGTGACGATCTCAGAGGTTGTTGGAGAAAGTCAGTGATCATAAATCATCATGAAAATAGTTTGCAAATTTGTGCAAAAACTTTGATATTCGGCTAAAAAAAGAACTCGGAAAAACACGAGTTTGCAATTGTGGGGTTTCTGTTAAGTTCGAAATTCAAACCCCACACGTGATAAATCATTAAAAAACATGACGACGCTCATCATCTATCAGCCAATCAGAGGAGATGGCAACATTTATTTACAGGCTGCTGCAGTGTGAAAAAAGTGATTCGGGTTTGTTCAAAATGATGGAAAAACAACCTAATCCCAAAGTAAAAAAAACAACTTTTTAGCGAAAAAAACAAAACAAAACGTGTTCTTCTGAAATTGACAAACAACTCACAGTTTTCATGAGTTTATGTAAATAATTATTTACTGGGTTATTTATTTATGAAAATAACAATGTACAATTAGTTATTACACATTAACTAATTACATAAATTATAAACTAGGTCATTAATTATTTTTCAAATGCAAAATAATTAATTTATTTGCAAGCTAATTGTTAATTTGTATTTTAATTTAGCTAACATGCAATTTATCTTGGTATTTAATTTAGTTACTTACAAGATGCAAATAACTAGTATGCAAATTATTACATTACAACTAACTACTTAAATAAATATAGACGTAATTAAGTAGGTATTATGTAGTAACTAATTATGTAAATGTCTGTTTTCATTATTAAACAATTATCTAATTATTTCACATTTTTGTGAGTTTTCATAGATTATTTACATAATTACGAAATTATGTAAACTCACAAAAAACATATTTTTTTTATCTGTGTTGAAAAACTCATTTTAATTATTTAATTATGGAAATGATTGTTTACATAATTAAACAAATTCTATTGCACAAATTTATTTATGTCATTACAACATGCGCAACTTTACAGTGAGTGGAATCGCAGCTTATAGATGCTTAGATAAAAGAAAAGCCATTCTGTGGTAGTCTGTGATGTTTGCATCGTTTGTTTATGGGATAGTGTGTGTATGAGTGTATGCGCTGTACGTTGCAGTGTGTGTAAGGGGGTGGGGGTGACGTCGGTTCGGTGGTTTATGCCTTGGCCGTTTTCCAAAGCCAATTTCCGGCCTGAAAGGTAGAGATAACGCCGCGGTGCTCCGAACGGTAGTAAGAGGATGACTGAGAGGCCGCTCTGGAATCAAAGAAAACACCGGTTTAAAAACTCATCGGAAAGCGAATAGGAGGATGACGGAGCGGGACGAACTGGAGGAAGAAAAAAAAAAGGTTGCGACTCTGGGAGACGAAGAGAGCGGCGTTAGTGCAGAGATCTGAGAGCAGCGGAGGATGGAGGGATGATCGGTGATGAGAGAGGAGGAGCAAGCAGCTGGCGTGGAGGGATGGTGGAGGGAGGGTCGCTGTGAGTCACGCCCATGGAGGCTGCACGGCCACTGGGGAAACTGCTCACTGGCAGTCCCAGGCATGAAAAGGCCTTCTGGATCTGGAGCTGTGCAGGGAGTCATGAGGGACAAGAGGAACAGAATGACAGATAGAGGTCAAAATAAATCTGGGACGCCGTCCTCCTCTCTCTTCTCCTTTCTTCTCTCCGTTGAACAGATACATAAAACACATTCGCTGTTTTCTGCGTTATTAACTCCCCAAGGTTAACCATGGTAACGATAAAGCTCCTGCACCTTCTCTTCTTTCTTTTTTTTCTTTTAATCTCAGTTTATCTCTTTCTATTTCCGCATCACCTCCTCTTTTCCCCCCTCACTCTCTGACTTTAGAGAGCGGTCACAATATTCCTCGGCAGCCGGAGCCCACGCCGCCGGGGTTTAATGGAGGGCTGGAGATGAGAAAGGCGGAGGGAAGAGTCTCATAGAAAAGATATTGATAGCTGATGAATAACTCGGCATACAGAGAGAGGAGGTGGAGGAGAAAGGAGCGGCAGTGGAACGCACTGGGACTGCTTTCTCGCTGGATTACTCTCGACCGCGATTACGACCAGCACACCTGCGCTGTTATTGTGCTTCTGCTAACTGGCGGTGGTGGTATCATGCTGTGGGGAGGCTATCATTCAGTAGTTGGATGTAAACACATTGTTATTCTGTGAAAACAAATTCCAGTCATGAATGTTTTGTGCTTGTAAATCAGATGCTGTAGTTGTGAATTGAGTTATGTAACCTTATAAAATAAAACGGCTGAGAGGTTCTGCTTTGTTCATATGCAGATGGGAACGTGTGCATGTAAAACATACAAAGTAATTTACATTTCGCATTAGCATGATGCCACACGAAGCATTTGGGGTTTTAGAGGAACGCCTAACTTTTCTCTCCCAGCACCAAAGTTAGGTGGGCACACATTTTTGGACTGCATCACATTTAAAGCAACTTTTATGAAGAATATTGTTTTTTTTACATATTTGTTAAGGCTGTCACCTTGTCGTGACAGTATATAATATGAGACAGATAATATGTGAAAATATTGATCTGCTGTTGCCATCTGAAGAAATGCTCTGCTCCCAAGCCAAAACAGCCAATCAGAGCCAGAAGGAGGGGCTTAACGTTGTCAATCATCCTCATCTGCTTGCTGCTAAAGCATCTTACCATTACAGAGAAACCATTTATCCACCATCATCGGTGATCATGCTAACTAGCCCAGCTTTCACAATTTTGCTACGCTAGCTGCATAGCTGCTAGCTCAGAGAGCGAGGAGCAAGGGGTCAGAGCAGCGCCTCACGGCATTGTGATTGGCAGCACTAAGACCTGCCTCCTCACTCTGATTGATTGACAAGGTGACAGTTTCAACAAATATGTAAAAATAATGACATACTGCAGCTTTAATATCACAGTTTTATAGGTTCACCTTTTTGAAATAATTAGTCCACAAAGGCAGCATTGACTTGTAAATGATTTTTGTTAAGCAGAATTGAACAATGCAAGAAACTTCCTGAAGTGTTTGATGTGTCAATATTGTCAGCAACATTAAACCATATTATGATCCTGCGCCGGTCAGTGGATGTTTGTGCTGCTGCTTAGGCATATATGTGTTGTATGGACGCTTTGAGGTTTTTCAGCATATTAATGCAAAACATATTACAACAATCTCACTGTTGCCGGCGTTGTCCCATAAAGCGATGATCTGCCAGAAACCGATCACCCTGATTGGCTCTTGGAGTGACATAGCAGAGGTTTGTCTCACTTAGCATTCAAGGTTTAAGGGAGGGTTCAAACAGAAATATCTCCACCTATGAAGTGTTGGTGTGTAATGCCAATGACATACATTCAAGTTTGTTGTAAAGTGGAAACATCTGAACAAGTTTAAGCGGTATGGATCCTTTTGAGAGACACTTTATAGAAATCCAAGATTATATCCTTTGCACTTCTTATTGTAAGACCTCAAGGAAGGACTGGAGGTGACGTAACGTCAGAAAGTGTTTACTGGTTATATGTGTTTAACCTTGTTTTTCTGCCTTCCTCCCCCTCAGCCTGTACTGTATCACTTAACAGATTCCTTCTTCGGCCTCATTTCCGCTGCCAGTCTGGGCTTTTGCTCAATGACAAACATGTGGCTTTAGTGGCTTCAGAGGGCATAATGAAGCCGTGTGACTAAAACTGCCCTGCAGGTGTAGAGGCTGGACTCCCGTCTGTCTGCGTAGCAGTGTTTTTCACTGGGCGTCTTTAGTGTGCATAGATGACCAACCATGTGTTTGTGCAAGTCAGAAAACACGTCAACTAACCAATTAGCTTTGTGAGTGAGTGCGATGGTGTGTGTGTGATATCAAAGTGGAAGTTTGCCTGGAAGTGGCCGTCTTTCTGGTGGCTTTGGGATGAGCGGAGGGAAAGCTGTGGTTTCATGGTGTTTTAGTTGTGTATGTGTGCATGAGATGAGTTCTGTGGGCTGTAATCACACGCTTGCCCTCAAGTCAAGAGTTAACCGTGGCACTCACCAAAACAAACGCACTCTCGGAAACACGCAAATGCTTCAGAAAAAGGAAAGAATAATTAGCATCAGAGATGACCTGAGTGAATACAAGAATATGATTTCAAAAGATTTTCTTTATTGAATGAGGGAAAACTATTCCTGCCCTTGTTCAAAGAGGTATAATAATCGCTGTGCACCTCGTAGTTGCAACATCCGCAATCAAGGGTTTACCTCAACTGGCAGTGAGTCTTTTTGGCCCAATTTTGTTTGATTCAAACATAATGGGTTTTTTTTTTAAACACTAACATCCTCAGTCAGATGTCAGTAAGAGCTTTGACTGACTCCAAAAGTAGATCGTTCTTTTGCTGAAAATGGATGGCTGAACATTGTCCCATCAGTTACAGCACTTCGTTCAGATCACGAAGCATCACAATACCACCATCACGTTTGACTGTTGCTATCATATTAATTTCTCGTTACTTTTACACCAGGTATAACAGGGCATGCACTTTCTGAAGAGCTTTACTTTTGTCCAATCATAGAATAATTTACTTAAACTCTTTGTTCAACATTCCCATTTTTGTCCAGCCTCTTTTCTACATCAAATGTCAATGTCTGCGTTTCCATTGACCATATCATTGCATAGTTCGAGATTTCAAAAACAGATTTGCCCATTAGGAACACGCAAAAAGTTTTGCTGCTAGGATGGACTGGTTTCTCTGCCCTATCAATTTGGTTTGATTTGCAAAACTGCAATGGAATCACTTCTGTTTGCATCACCCATTACGTGAACAACAATCAGCTGATGCCACTGGCACAGACCAAGAAGAAGAAGATGACAGGAAGTAGTTGGAGGATCACTGCCCTGCATTTTTTTAAAAATGGCTTATCACACAAATAAACTTATTCACATCTGACTTGCATTGCGTTTCTAATTCACTGGAAACACTGCAATTGCAAGAACAATCCGTTATTAACCGCATTACTAGTAGTAATGCAAAAAGTTACAAGATTAGATTGGACACTATTTCCATCAAGAGACAGGAAGTGGAGGTGATGGAGGAGTATCAATACCTCAGCGTTCACCTGGACACCATGATGAGCAGTGAAGACGTTTATAAGAAGGTAGAAGAAAGTTGGACAGTATGAGCTACAATTCATTTTTCTCTGGGATTAATAAATGAAATCTAGTTACTTCTTTCTCAACATTAAATCTTGACTGATGAAATCTGATAAAAATATGGAGTTTTATCAGATTAAAACTCCTTATTAATCTGATAATAATTAGACTTTCTCGGGTCAATGGGCCGCATCTTATCTGTGCCGGTAGCACCAGGACTTTTTGTGTCTGTGTCTGGCTGTATCATTAAATAAAGTTCTGATCTTATATGAGTTTGTGGTCTAGAAAAGTATCGATCCATTCGGCAAAGATAGTCATAATCTTTTTTTTTCTAAAAACCCTTTGTAAATGTCAAACCATGACTCATGACTTAAGGTTGGTGCTGTATGAAATGTTCTTCTGTAGTCGCTCTCTACACTTGTCCAACAGAGCTGGGGTTGAGGTTATGGTAAGGCATGTGGTTGCAATGATTCCTGGAAAAAGGGGTCAGAACATGAATGATGTCAATGGAAGAACCTTTGAGACAAAGCAAGTCAATGATGTGTGTGTGTGTGTGTGTGTATTATCTGTGGGTTGACGCTGTAAGGTCTTTGCACTTTGCTCCTCACCGTTCCACCGCAGGCAGCAGTTGCCCTCCAGTCTCCAGTTGATCTGCAAAGGTCGTGTTTGGTAACGTTTTAGGGTGATGTTAAGTACTGGAGACAGTGTTTGTTTCACTGCAGTTACTGTTGTAAGTCCTTGGGATGTTTGCCTCTAGCGTCTTCTCACATCTGGAGTTTTGGTTAGTAGCAATTTTCAACCACTGGTACAGATTTCTGTTTAGATTTAGACGGGAACTTTGATTAGGACATTCCAACACATACAGTTGAAACCAGAGGTTTACATACACTGAATAAAAAGGCTCATGCACCATTTTTTTTGTCAATGTCTGAGGATAAGTCAGACCGAGCTTCTCTTGAATTTATATTTTCTAAATGTCACAATAGTGAGAGAAAGAATGTCAGAGATTTATTTATTAATTCTTCAAGATCAGGAGTTTATATACAAAATGATTGCTGTCTATTTAGGCAGGCCAGCTGAAAATGTCATGGTTTTTACAAACTTTGGATAGGTTAACTGACTCGTTTGACTCATTAACGCCTTGAAACTGGGTCTCTGTCACTTTAAGAAACTCCTTCTCTTTCTGAAACTCCGCCTTCAGGAGGTCATCACAACATGGCTCCTCTGTTAACCTTTTAACAATGCTTCTACCAGCTTTGCATTGAGAATTAGCTTCAAGAATGAGCTCAGCAGATATTCCACCAGGTCCCACTTAGAGACATTGAGTTTTGTTTTCTTTTTAACACAACAAAATGTAGAAAAACTGTTAGTTTCCACATTATTGGTGGTAAATAATATATTTGGCACCTCATGAGCCACTGGGGATATTGGACAATAAGATTTAGATCCATGCCCATTATACAAATACACCAGGCTTGAGAATGCTGTATTGCTGTGTAAGCAGAAAATCCTCTCACCCTTATTATGAAAGTGAGTGATGTGAGGAATGCAGGATCAGCAGTCCTATTCTGGGTGATTTAGCACTCGCTGGCCCAGATTTGTTGTCAATTATCTCCCACAAAGTTGGGATTTTAGGGTTTGAAACACAGCACATCATTACTGGAGCTAATCTGCTGCTCTGAAGATGGAGAAGGCGTCTGGTACACGCCTCGTGAATCAAGCATCAGACGGCTCATGTGTTTTCTTTCCTCCATGTTGTGGAGAATGCTTGGGGTTAGGGCTAGAGTTAGGGTTACCATAATTCTGGTCTCTTGTGGTGGAATTATTGGTAAACCACAAGCCTAATTGTCAAGTGGGTCATTTTATATTCAGGTGAATGTCAAGAAGTGCTTGCTTCTGTTCACATCATGAAAGGCGGAGAGGCAGACTACAATCATCTCAATAATGGTGCATTAGCACCAGCACTGTTTACTCCACCTTATTCAATTTCTACTTTGTTTGTCTAGAAATTCCAGTTCTTTTGGGGAGGTGTGAACGTGCAACCTGACTCTGACGCAAACCAGAGACTAGAACTTTGGGTCCCCTTAAAATCCTGGGTCTTGGTTTGGTTGAAGTGAACTCTGTTGTTGTTTGAATGCATATGTGAACGACAAGCGGACCAGAGACTGCTCCGAAAGCAGGAAGTGAACTATTGTTGCGTGGGATTCTGGGTAAATACAACAAAAACGAACATCCGTGAGTCTATCACTGGCAGGAGAAATGAGTTGGTGCCTTTCACCAAAGACGAATGAGAAATCCTTCAACCACTAAAATTTGACACCACTCCATTTTTTTCACATTTCATGAAGAAGGAAGTGGCGCTCAGTTTCTCTTTCGAGATTTTTGTGTCGTTTTCTTTAGGAGTCCTTGGTGCAACGCCACCATAGACGAGATAATCAGGCTGCTGAAAGGGTTTGGTTCATTTAAAACAGTGCAGTGTGAAAGCAAATGGTGGCAGCTGAAAATGTAACAAATGCTGCAGCTTTGTTCCCAAATCGCACAGAGTCTACTGATCAGGTGTGAAATCACCCTAAAGATCAGCAGAAAACAGGTCGAAAGAAGAATCATCCGTCAAGCCAGCCTGCAAAGAAAACCCATATACTTCAGGATGATCATGATCACAATAGAAGAAAATCTGATATACAATGATTGATAGTTATGAGGAGAACACAGAAACCAGGAAAGCAAAGGAAAGCATTGAAGCCAACCAGAGTAAGACTTCCTGCAGCTGACATATGGTCC
The DNA here is from genome assembly GCA_902982915.1 of Phalloptychus januarius. Lineage (NCBI taxonomy): Eukaryota > Metazoa > Chordata > Actinopteri > Cyprinodontiformes > Poeciliidae > Phalloptychus > Phalloptychus januarius. The sequence continues at coordinate 2,217,436 of CADWAE010000476.1, forward strand.
CTATTGATCAGTGGGCCATGTAACTGGCCCCTTGGGTATGTTGGGGTCCTGCGCGAGGTTCTCTCTGCTCGTAGCGCGTAGGCCTGACTGTGTGGGTGTCATCACGCTGTCTGCATGTCTCTGCTCGTTAAGCATTCAGGGATTGGAAGTGGCATTTGTGTCTCTACTTGGTATTCATTGGATTTACCATTTCTCCAGGCGTCCTATCGCAGACGTAAAATGACAAGCAAACTGCAGAGCGCGAATGTGTGTTGAGACTTTGGAGGACGATTGTCCGCGTCTTTTTTTGTTGCTCCGCGTCTCGGCCTGAACAGCTTCTTGACAGCTGGGGTTTGGTCATTGACTTCATTCGGTGCAACAAGCATGTTGAGTTCAGTAACACGACCAAGTAGCGACCAACGGTTAGTCACAATCGCCTCATGTAACCATCACTAGTTTACGTCCACTGAGATACCAGGAGACAAGGCAACATTAGCTTGTGGTCTGCAGTTAGCTGCTAGATCAGGACTTTGTGTTCCTTTACAGGGTGGAAAAGAATAGAGTTTTATTTTGGTGTTTTTCACATCTGAATAAGTATGGAAAAGTGTTTGTATTCCCAGACTTTATTCTGTACTACATTGTTTGAATGTTGAGTCCTTCCTTCTTATGCTTCCTTCCTTCCTTCCTTGATAGTGAAATTCCTTGTTACTTTCTTTTCTTCCTTCATCCATACTTCCTTGTGACCTTCCTCCCTTCCATTTCTTTTTCCCACATCTCCTTTGTTCCTTTTTTCCCTTGTGTCTTTTTCCCTCTTCATATCTTTACTTCCCCTTTTCTCCTTCACTTTTGTCCTTTATTTCTGATGTCTTTTTTTGTTCTCTCTTTCCTTTCTAAATCCCTTCATATCATTGATTGATTGATTGATTGATTGACTGATTGTGCCTTCCTTCCTGGTGTGCTACCTCAACTACACTTTTGTTTTGACGTATTTGTGTTGTTTTTTCGTTAGTCCATAACTATCACCATTTCTTCTTCCCAGTCGGCCATGTTTGTTTACCCTGAACTGATGTTTGGTCTCCAGAGATTTTGCGAGATGTCGCGTCTGAAATCTGAATGTTGGTGTGTCCATCGAAATCAGATACTATTCAACCAAACCTGTGACAGCCGAATTTTTTTTTATCGTGATTTGTGGGATCTGTCGAGTTTCGAAAATCTTTAAAATCTTGCCGTGTGAGCCACACCGCCGTGTGAGTTATGCAGTGTGAAAAAAGTAAAACATCAGTTCGCTACCAGGAATTAAACCCACACAGACGATTTGAAAACGTCACAATGTGTTGGAATATTAACCATGGGAACAACAGGCAGAGCAGCAAGGTTACCCGCTTGTCTTCAGGACAGCGCTGCATTCAGATGTGCATCCATGTGCATGACAAACGTGTTAGCCCGTCAGGGAGATAACCTTGATAGCGGGTGAGAAAGCAGTTGCTAGGTAACTACGGGGTGCCGGTGTACCTCTTACTGAGGCAGCTGAATTGCTTCCCATCAAAGATCCAATGAGTGGTGATAATGGAGATGTAGAACACATTTTATTATCAGTTCTCCCTTTGCCTGCTGTTGATTACACTCGGTTCAGTTAGATCTCAGTGGAGAACAGAGGTGATTGGAGGGAAGGGATGACAGAGATCTGGCAAACCACTTGTAAGCCAATGAAGGCTTAAAAAAAACGCTCAGATTGATAAAAAATTATGAATAAAAAGTTTCCTTTTCATGGCTAAACTTCGTTACTCATAGACAGGCTTTCTGCTTTATAATTTCTCTAATACAGCTCTAATCACACTCCCTAGTTGTAAAACCAACCCCTCGTTGCCATGATTTCTCATCATAACAAATGGCATTAGGCATAAAAGTCTTTTGAGCTGCACAGCATCTGAAATCAGAGGGAATCATTTTCCAAACAGGCAAACAGAAAAGCTGACGTCATGCCTTATTATTTATTATTTTACATTATTTCTGATTGCACTTTCTGAACCATTTGAAAGGTTTGTTCAGTTTATTTTTTACATGTTTGACTAATCTAATCAATCTGTTGTTTTTGACAGCTTCAGTTTATTTATTGTTTATTTTCCATTGGCTGTTATTCTCCTAGTCAGGGACGTGCTATGGGGCGGCGGGGTTATGACAATTCTAAGGGCCCGTTTTAACAAAGATGGCAAATTTTTTTAAAATTAAAGTTACATACTGCAGCTTGAATAAAATGCAATTACATAAAATTTTTTGAAAAGTCTGGATTGTTTTATGTTTATTTTGCATGTTGTTTTTGACTGTTGCAAGTGGGAAGAGACATTTCAATGAGATAAAACTAATAATAAAAAAAAATAAGCAATCTATTTGCTGTAGTGTCATGCAGACTGTTACATGTAAAATTCACTAGCAGTAAATATTGTGCTAGCGTCAGTACTGGACCAAAGTACTGCAAGGCAGTTGCAAGCCTTTAAAATTGTGACGCTTTAAATGGGTCAGATAGACTCAAGAAGCTGTAACAATTGTTGTGCAGGGGGGGCCCAATTAAATTTTTTGTCATGGGGCCCAAGATTCCTGGCGGCGCCCCTGCTCCTAGTTGCACTGATTCAACAAATGAAAGTTGTTTTTACGTTTGACCAAGCTTTTAATGCTACCGATGTACTTAAATGTGCTGTGCTGGTGCAGTATCAAGTGCATTTATGTTTGTGTTTAAAAAGGGAAATGTTTTTAGACAGGTCTGCAATATTTTTCCGTATTGTATCGGTATCGGCAAATGCAAAACCTGAAATATTTGTATCGGAAGTGAAAAAGTGCATTGCTGCTACCATGGCAGGTTCAGATCAAAGCAAATACACTGGTTTCCAGTCAAAGTCCAGCAAATATGCTTTCCATATTTGCTTTCTAAATATGGAAAGCGAATGTGCAATAAAAAAACCCACATATGTGAATACTTATTTAAGCTGCTGTGCAGTCTTTTTAGTAGCATGAGAAAATATTTTCGTTTTTATTTCATGCAGGTGACTTCTAGGGAGTTCAAAGGAAACTTAACACCATTGTTTTCCTTGTGACTTTCCCTTGTTGCTCTCATCGAGGTTGGAAACGCCGCTTCAAGGTCAGCAACACGTTGGGTTCCAGCCCTGAGCCCTGTGCGCGGCTCGCCTTATCGCCGTTGCTCCGCTTCGTTCTGCCACTCTGAGTTAGAGAGTCAAGATTCTGCCGCTGTGATTGGTGGAGGGAAAACTTCAGCCAGGATGGCCCGCCGGAGATATTGCTGCTTAGATAATACGGATGTTGCTTCGGCAGGAGTTTAATTGAGGCGCACTCTGGTGTCCATGCAGGCAGCCGCAATGAGCTGAGTGCGTATAACTAGGTCCTGATGAAAACAAATCAACCGTATTCGAATGAAACTACAGATTTTATATGTAGAAGCAAAGTCTGGAAGCAAAAATAGTGACAAACTATTTTAAAAATTGGATGTAACTATTTTTACGTGAAAACAAATATGTTGTTAGCGTTACTATTGCGGCTTAAAACATCAAAAATTGTTGTGCTAATTATTATTTTTGGATATAAAAATGTTTGTATTGATTCATTCATATTTCAATTCTGCTAAAGAGAGTGAGAAAACGGCAACAGCAGTCGTTGGCACTGCTAATTCAAAAAAATGTACAAACCCTAAATATTAGCTCAGATAACAATAAAGTGCTACACCAACATGGTAGCACTTCGCCGTATTTTAATAAAACAACGTTAAATGTTAGCATGTCACTCCAACGGGCAATTTGCTGTTTGCACCCCCTGAATTTATTGTTTTAAACAGATCTTTTACTCATGGTTTCAGTTTTACAGTTGTTTTGTTTTGCTAGCGCTGTGCTAATTGTGCCTTACTGACCATGGTAGAAACCACTCAGGATTTTAACCGCTGTGTAAACCCACCTCAAAATAAACACATTTTATTTTGAGGCGGTCAATAACCAAAACTTCAACAAAGACGTCAAACTTTATTTACTCGAATAAAACTGAAACTGATCATTTACAGCCAAGAAAATTAGCGCTTTAGAATCTATCTGGAAAAATCCATTTTGGAGAAGCTAAGTGCGCTCAACGTTTTGGAAGTTAGCAACAATGCTCAGAAGTACTCCTGAAAAATTAGCTCTGCTATTAGCAGGTTACCAGAAATGTGTCTACCACTGTAAATAGACACATTTTAGTTCCATATACAGTGCTGTGTAAAAGAATTGCCAAGTTTAAGATTAAAGTAACCAGAGAAAATTTTAAATGGAATTGTATAATCATTAAGGGAAAAGGATATACAAACCCTGAAAGTCTGTGTTCGGTTTGCTTTTTTTGAATGGCCCATGAGGGTTTTAACAGGTAGTCTGTTGTAAGGGTTCATAGGACCATTTCATAGGAACACTACTGTATAATACTACTGTATAATCCAGGATATCACTTTGTTTGTCTACCAACCACTTCCTGCTGTGCGTCCCACTGGTTTTAACCTTCCCTCTGATCCATCTCTCCCTTTTCCTCTCATATGGCCCTGGATCCGCTTGGAAAGTCTCTCTCTTCTAATTCAATAACACTCTTCCTGTTTACCTGCTTCTCAATTCCCATTTATGTCAGTATGTGAGCAGCTGTGCAAATATGGATGGGTAGCTAAGAGCTAATCTGTCCGTCATCCTGCCCTATATTTTGCTTTGCCAAATGCCATGGCTACAATCTCAACACACACATGCACACACGAAGATGGAAGACTTCCTTGTTTCTTATTCTCATCATCATCCTATGATACCTTCCTTACAGATTTTTTGTTTTCACTTTTTGTCACAGTTAAACTTCTCAGATTATCAAACTCGTTCTGATACTGAAGACAACCATAGTTAAAATAGCTCTCAAATTATGATTGTGTTCATTAAGTAAAAAAAAGCTATCAAAACCATATTATTCCCTTGATAAATCAAAATAAGTGATGACTCAGGCTTTTTAATTCAATTTGCTAAAATAACTTAAAAGTAAGGCCAGGACTTTAAATAGCTAAAGACGTAGCAGCAGCACAGATATCCCCAACGCTAACATCGGCGTTCACAGTCCACATTTCTAAAGAGTTTCCATGAATAATCCCCAAAAACTTAAAGTTTGCATCGTTCTGCTTGATTTTTGTGGGCAAACACACTGATAACTTTTAGGTGCAGATCAAAAATAACATAAAGGGACAGCAAAACTTTGGAAATAGTTTTAAGATTCAACAGTGAGTAGGTAACAGAAGAGAAGGAGAAGCGAGTGGAAGGAGCAGAGGAGGGAAGCGAGTGGGAGGAGGAGAGGAAAAGGAGGTTAACGTCCGGCATCAGGAAGGAAAGGGAGGAAGGAGACAGGAATAATAAATCAGGTAAAAGAACCAAAAGAAGGTTTTTTTTTATTTACATTTCTTTTTTTCTGGAAGTCTTATCACACACTCCAGCAAACGCACTGGGGATCACGGCCTTCACTCTTCCTCTGTTCTCGGGTTTATCTTCCACTCCTCTTCCTCCGCCTCAGACACAGATATGTCAGGATCGGCGACGTGTGAGGAAAACACACGGAGACGCATCTCCTCGTTATCTGCGCTCTCGTCAATCTGCATGTGTATGTGTGTGTGTGTAGAGTTAGGGAGGATGTGACGTGTGTGCTTACAGTGAACAAACGCAGATGGCTGCGCCTCCGACTTCCTCCGGATTACCTGTTCTGTTAGCTCACAGCCGCCTTGGTGTTTACCGTCTCTGCCCTGCTGCACGTGCTCCCCCATCAGTGTGTTTACACACTTCTGTAGGTCACGTGATCTCCAGTGTGGCAACATGCAATAATCGCCTGTCAGTCTCCCATAATGCAGCTGTCTGTTGATAGAGCTGACCCACAGCTCAGCAGAGATGGGTTCGACAGCAACCGTGCAGCGATTGCAGTTTTGTTTTTTTTTTTGTTGGTCGGAAAAGTTGTTAAAGTTGCTAAGTTGGCTGATTTATTGTCCAGCCCTGCTCACAGAATAAATGTACGATTTTCCACATAATATTTCTATTTGGATAAAATTGCAGTGCTGCATAAAAAAAAATCCACGAAACGGTGAGACCGCAGAAGGTGAACCGCGATATGGCGAGGGACCACTCTATAGTTTATCCACCATAACAGCAACATGGATGTCAGATATTAATACTGATAATGTTCATATCGGTGCATTTTTACACCGATGTCATGATAAAATTGAACCATGTATCGATATTGTAAATAAATGCTTTGACAGCAGCCCATTACAGAAGTACCAGGCATTCAGGCACTCTGTGACATGATTACATGTGGTGATTTTTGTGATTTCATGCAGGAGAAAATGTTTTAAAATGGAAAAGTACATGTTGAGTTGGAAGCAATGAGTTTCATTGGTTTCCCAGGAGCTGGATGGATAACACCGCCTGGTCTCTATGCAGTAAATAAAAAGCAGAAAAACATGGACGTTGTTTTTGCTAAGTGGGAATAAGTTACACTGTCATTCACAAACATCATACATGTTTTCCTGATATCATCAATCATTATTCTCTGCTATCCTCACATCCTAAGATGCGCGCTGTGCTTAACAATCATCTTCTCTTTTCATTTGATTAAATTAAACCTCTAATCTTCCACCAACGCAGAAGTTACTATTTTTTTATTTTATAAACATTTTTTTTTGCTTGTTTGACTGAAATACTACACAGCAAAAAACTGAATTAGAATTTCTCATTTGTAACATAAAGGCCGCTGTCGCTCCCCGGTGTGTTACTCCATCGCATTAATGTGCTTGTGTTTTGTTTCCTATCTCTGGTTCTAATTGCGCTGCCTTCTGCTCTGAAAGCTCGCTGCTCCCCTCCGTGTTACTTTGATTTGGGATATGTAAAAAAACAACAACAAAACAAACAAAAACCGTTGATCTTCACCAGTGGAATCCCATCAAATCCAAAGCTGGAGAGGAAGTTGACACCTGATGCACCACGTAAGGAGTTTATTGTGCTAGTTGAAGTGAGCGGATTGCGTTGTGCTGACATCACCTGATCTGTCTGAATAAGGGGACTTACCATCAAGCTGGAGTCTCTGAGGAGGGGAGCAGATGCTGCTTTAGACAGCTCATCTGGAAATAAGGATGTCACACTGTTTCTGTCACTCACATCACACTGATCTGGGTGTGTGTGTGTATGTGTGTTGGGGTGCATGTGATTGTGCATCCCCGTGTTTCACGTGTGTGCGGTACACTTCTCCGTCTGTAGGAAGATCTAGGATGCTTGTTACCTAGCAACCGCCTTTATAAAACCCAATCTGTGCGTGTGTGTGTGTTTGGGGCTGAGGGTTTTTCAGCAGCATCATGAAATCAGTATTTTCCCAGAGTTCTGCTGCAGCAGACTGTAAGCGTTGACTGGCTGAATGTTGGTTTGTCACAGTTTATTCATAAAAATGTTTTTTTTATTTCATGCAGGTAACTGGGTAAGTTAGTGATTTAAGTTAATGCTTCAGAAATTTTCCAACATGCCCTTCCCAAGGTTTCCCCTGGGAATCCTGCTAAGTTCAAAAGAATTTGGGAGGTTTGGGAATAATATCTGGTGAGACCAGCAGGCAGGTAGAGTGCAATTGGTGTGCACTCCTTAACGGCCATTTCAATGCATAAACTCTAAATACAACTGAAATTCATTTTTACAGTCTGGGGTCTAAAAAACCCTTTAAAAAACCTGGTGGGAGTGTAAGTAAAGCCTGGTGGCCTGCCAGGCTTGTACTACGCTGTGGGAAACACTAATTCCTGTTAAAGCCTTCTTAAGGAGATGGGAGGCATCAGAGTTATAAAAAATATGTTTTGAAATATCTTAGTTTCAACGTCTACATTGGGTTTAACTATTAGCTTGTCGGTCTTGATGTGAACCAGTGTCCTTCTTCCAGTGTTGATTGTTGAAGGGATCATTTCCATTTGGTACATTATTTTATGGTCCAGTGTAATAAGGTGGACTCTCACTGGGCAGGTTGGGTTGAACTCAAACGCGTCATACTAGTGCGTCATATTATAAAGTGACATCATATTAGTGCGACGACAGACCTGACACACTAGGATGGTGCGTTATGTCTCGTTTTGTCAAGCAGTGCCGTTTTTTTGTCCTCCAATCAATGGACTGTTGTGAGACGCCAGTAGCTCCACCCTAAACACACCGTACCATTGTTCTATGGAGCTACAACTGTAGGGGGCCAGGAATGGTGAGGTTCGGGTCGGTTCGATGGGCTGCTTTCACAATGGAAACATACAAAACAGCACTCCGAACTGCACAGGCCCATGTCAGACGCTAAGTGGAGGAAGGCATATTTGGACTTTCACTACAGCACCCTGATACCCTTAGCGTAATGTACACTAACATGGGCCAAAACATGAACAGCAATAAATGATAAAAAAAATATATATCTGAAATACTTTTACGTCAAGTTTTGGAGTTTTATTTCATGTCTGTCACTGAGAACTAAAATAATCCTTTACATTTTATAGATTTTATGCAGTGAAGGATGCATTATTTAGGAGCCTGTGTGTAAATAAAGGTGACCCATGTGACACCCCCAGTAATGGATTTTAACCCTGTTCAGTCACCCATATCCACAAAACCCTAAAGGACATAAAAACAGCAAATCAGACTTTCTTGAGATGAGCAAAGGTGTTCCCCAGGGTTCTGTTTTGGGTCCTGTTTTATTCATGTTTTTAATAAATGATTTAAGCAAAGCCATGCAAGCTAAATTTCAGTTGTCTGTGAATGATGCGATGGGCTGCCCTTCAGCGCCCATAACGCGTGATAGCAGAACTTCGGACTGAATTTTCATCATTAAAGGCTAAAACTAATTTTAATGTTCAGGATTTTTACATCTAGTGGTACAAAAATTGAAAAGGTGTCACCTTATAAGAATATAAAAATATGTATGAATGAACAAATACTTCTAACTTAGTGAAGAAACTAAAAATGAAATTGGCTTTTTTTCGTAAATGTTTTGTTACTTGCCAAAAAACAAACATGGTTGAAGCTCCATTTCTATCGGTAGCAAGCTGTTGGGGTTAAGGTTAGGGTTATGTCCCACTTTATTTCAATACCCTGCTTAACTTAAGCTCCAGAAGTTACCATCTGTTCCTCTCCAGGTGGTTGCACTTAGATGTTCTCAGGTGTTTCATTTAGGATTTTGGCAAGACGGAGTTTTCCTGCCATTCACCACTCTCGTGGAATCATCTAACCAAACACTGTCAGCTAAAAGCTCTCACATCCATTATTGATTTCAAGAGTACCGTAAATAATGCAGCAGAGGAAGAATAATGTCATTGTTTTGTGTTTTTTTCTTGACAGATGAGTATCTTTGAATATCCTGTTTCAGTGTTTATTATGTACTTTGACAGAAAACTTGTATAGTTCTGATTTGTACGTTTGCCATGTTTGGGCAGGCCTCACTTGTAGAAGGCACTTTGGTTATTGATGTTGGGCCAAATTTTCAGATTGGTGCATCCCTGTTCTGTAGTCCAGACAGCTTATAGAGATGTGCAGGAGCACCTGACAGTCATTCGAGTCCAACTAGGTGAAAATGCTTTTGGGAACAATTTGATTCCGAACTACAAATATGTGCAACAGCACAAATTCCTTCATCATCTGTTTCCTGTTAGTGGCAGGTCGTTTGAGTGTGTGGGTGTTTTTTTTTTGTCTCATTTAAACAGACAGGTTTTTGGATTTACAACCTGAGAAGTGGGAAGTTGAAAGTGAGCCGAATGTTACGTCAAATTAGTTTTCAACTCGGATGGGAATTCTTCAGTCCCGAATGTCGCCAACCTGTAGCAAAGTATCTTACGCGGGCGTACGCCGTGGAAAGTTCACCAGGAATGACCTCAAGCGAGCGCACTCACCTTACTCTCGCTCACATCTGCTTTCTAGTTTAACATTTGAAGGAGGAAGAAAACAGTGTAATATTCTAAATATACTACATTCAAGATTTTGGGTCAATCGTTTGGCTCGCGGCATTGTGACCCGCTTCCATCTAACTCTTGGTGAGCTAAATGGAAACGGCAACAGATGTGAAGCTAAATTACATCCAATTCCCATCACTCAGCCGTTCCTGAGTGAGTTTGATCTCTGGCAGAACATTCGGTCCCAGAATTGATCTATCAGCCTACTTTTGTGCATCTGTACGGTGTAGGAAAGTTGACTGGCAGAGAACGTGCGTAAATGCGTCTCGTGGTCACAGAAACCTGCAGTAATGAAGTGATTACATCCTGACTGCCGGTGTTCCCTGTCTTAATTGTACATGTGTTTGTGTGTGTGAACTGTGAGCAGATGGGGTGTATGTGTGTGTGTGAGTGCTTGGATGCGCCATCCAGGAAGGGTGGCTGAGAGGTCAATGGGGATCAAAAAGCTCCTGCAGTCAACCTGCTCAAACATACGAACACATTTCTTGCTCTAGTGGCTTTCTTGTAGCTAATTGCTCCGTGTCATGCTAAGGCTTCCGTCATGGACTTTATGGCAAGTCGCTCAGTGTGTGGGAGCTTATATATATTTTCAAAAGCTTAAAGCCTGTTCTCACCTGGCTTATTCAGATAAAAGTAGACGCATTAACACCGGACATTAAAATCTATCCCGACTGATCAAACTTCCGTACCTGTTTCACATGCATATAAACTGCTGTTATCACCATCTATTGATGTTTCTGTAAAATGACAAATACATTAAAGCTGCCAGCGGGGATTTCTTCCATAGAAAACAGCTGGTGTTATCGAGATGTCTTTGTCAGCAGCCTCTTTAAGTGTAACAGAGCAACTCTACTTCCTGTCCTTTTTCAAAATAAGATGAGAAGAACAGCTACATTTTGCGCAAATTATTAGGAGGAGCTGACATTCTTGAGAAAATTCCACAAATAGGTGAATTGTTCCAGACGGGACGGGTTGTGACATCTTGATATTTGAGATCTTATGGATCAAATATAACTTTTTAAAATGGTTGGAGACCACAGAAACATGCATCCAGTTAGGTTTATTTATTGTTATTGCTGAACTCTGTAACTTTAACAGACATTTCTCAAGTCTTCTGCTGAAAGGTAGGGTTAATTCAACATTTTCTTTCTTGAATGGGGAAAAAAATATCGGTTCACTTGAGCAGCACAGGATAGAGAGACATCCTCCACTCCTGCCTGTTTTCAGCGTTTATACAACTGCCTGTAGCAGCAAAGGATGAGAAAATACTAAACAGAGAGAGAGAAATAAAAAGGTGAAGGAAAGAGCAAGAGAGGGGAGAGTTTTGCGCTGTTTTCCACTTGCTTTGCCAGGGTCAGGGAGAGTGACAACGTACGGCGGGGCAAAAGAAGGCCAGAGGAATAAAAACACAACTTCATGTTGCTAGGATGCTTCTTCCCTTCATCTGTCTGCAATTTAAGGGCTCAGACTCTCAAGTCACTGAGCAGCAATTTTCCTTTATCAGAGAGGGAAAAAAAATCATCTGTACTCAAGACTTAGATATATAAGTGAAAAACCCATTAAGAAAAGCACTGATCCTTCTTCCTCCCCCGTGAGAATAAAATTAGCCTATTTTCACCATGAGAAAGAGAGCTGAGAATCAGCAGACTGTGAATAATCTCCCTTATGAACTCATGGCGTAATGCTTTACTCTCACCAACTGTTTCATACTTAGCATATGGCTATTCCTGACCTTTTTTAGCACACATATACACCAATAATTAAGAAGGGCAGAAAAAACCCCGCAACCTCTAGGCTTTCAGGGACATTTGTTTCGTGTTGACTCAATGAAAAAGTGCGATGTGTATAAAACTCAGACAGCTAAATAAAACCTACCAAGTCTTATTTAACACACGAACACATTCAGAACAGGTTCAAATGACTGAAAAGGCAGCCAGGATTCAGACTTTGCTCAGCTTTTTTGTTATACTGTTGAGTCTGTTACTGTTAAACCTTTGAAAATCCTGTTCCGCCCCTCGCCTGTGGGGGCGCTGCACCAAGAAGAAGAAAATGACACAAAAACCTCAGAAGTAAACACTGAGCTAGGCTTCCTTCTTCGCGAAACGTTCACAAAAATGGAATGGAATTACATTTTAGTGATTTCTCTTTGTCTTTGGCAAAAGACCATGATTCATTTTTCCCTAATAACACTAGATACACATTTTTTTTTTTTGGTTGTATTTACCCAGCATGCCCTGCGCTGGCAGCATCACATGTGAAGTCTTTAGGAAGGAAACACAAACACAAACTGTGATGTTATATTAAGCAATGAAGACACACTATTGGCTGGCATTTGCAAAATACCAAACCCAGGAGCGCTATTTGTTTTTCTTGCTGCTGATTGGCTGAGCTCCCAAGAGGGGAGATAAGGAAAAGTACAGACATTAGCTCCTAAGCCAGCGCTAGCATGATTTCCTCTGTGCCTATTAATGCATGTTTGGTGTTTGAACTACTGAAATTCATGAGATATCTGCTGAAACAAGCTAACATGATGTAAACTACTGCTTACTATATTATCTAGAGCTATCACCATTAGCAGGAGCTAGAGTGACATAAAAAAAAATGATAAAAAGATAATGAATGGATGCTAAAAGTGGCAAACATCCACTTGAATAGTTCTGTTAGCTGGAGCTAACACCATAAACCCATTAGCAGGAAGACCACTCTGCGTATTAATTCATGTTCAGGTATATTTGGTGTTTGAATGACTAAAGCAGGAGGTTATAAGTGTTTTTAGACAGAATCTCGAGTATTTGTGGATTTTAACTGTTCGGGGGTTCAATATGTGTGATACTTTATGTTGGTCTCTCGCACAAAACCTCTTAAAATCCATCGAGATTTATGGTTGTAAAATGACAGAAAAGTTCAACACCTATATGAATTATCAGGGGTTGTGTGTTGAAAAGTATTTTACTTTTTAAAGGTTTTATTGGCTCTAGTGGCCTTTATTTAATAGTTAGTGGACAGGAATGAGGGAAATGAGAGGGAGACATTGCAAGGTCGCAGGCGGGATTCGAACCTGGGACACCGCTCAGGACTAGGCTCCATATGTGGGTGTGCTAAGCCCCTGCGCCACCACAGCACCCCCAGTATTTTACTTTTTACATTGTTTTACTTCAAATTTAGTTTGAGTTCGGAGTTCACTGCCATCCAGCAGTCAGGCCAGTCCAGTCAAGGATCCAGGAAACCAACTCATCCTTACAGTCACTATGTGACCCAGAAAGCTCCAGCTCTTCACTCATTTTTAATCATGCATGTCAGTGTGTGCAGGCTTCGCTGGGAATGATGTTACTCATGTGTGGCTACACTCCTATATGGGTGTGTGCATGTGTGTGTGGGGGTGTGCATTGTAGTCTCCCAGCTGTGATTCTTGTTTAGACTTCTTGTACTGGAAGCCCCATTACTGGCCAAGCTGCTTGTGTAGTCTGAAGGTACAAACACTGAAATATTTATAACTAGCGACTCATTCTAGGCAACGCTAACCCACGTGCTTTTTTTCATAAATATTCTTAGTTGCTACTGTCATAAATAAGTACTGTAGCTTTGCTTAAATTTCATGTTTTACTCCTCAGCAACTCGGAGCAGCAGCTGTTTTTGTGGATTCTGTTGAACTTTAGAAACTCGTAAAGAGGAGGTCTGCTCGTCTGATCAGGGTGTCCCCTTGAGGGCCCGTTTGAAATCGCGGCGCACACATAAATCAATTCTCATTTTCTTAATTTTTTGGAGAGCAGCGGAGTGGTGGGTTGCTCAGTGGGTACAGTGTGCTGTAGTCCTCTATGCGCTTGTCCTGGGTTCAGTTCGTGGTTTTGGATCATTTGCTGCATGTCTTCTCCCAATCTGCCTCAACCCTGTTTCCTGTCTGCCTTCTGTACAATAAAGGCTACTGGCAGAAACAAAATCTTTAAAAACATATTTTTTTAATTTAGGAGATCTGCAATTAGCCAAACTTCTTCTTATCAACCTCCAGAAAGATCTACAAAGGTCCAAAATATTCATCACAATGTCGCCAACTTAGCTACTTTGTTGCTGTACAACTCTGGAAAAAATTAAGAGACCACTTAAAATGATCAGTTTCTCTGATTTTACGTGTTATGGGTATATGTTTGTGGAAAATGAACAATGTTCTTTGATTCTATGCGCTACTGACAACATGTCTCTGAAACTCCAAGCAAAAATTTTGTATTTATTAGCAGAAAATGAGAAATGGTCAAAATAACTAAAAAGATGTGGCGCTTTCAGACCTCATAGAAAACAAGTTCATATTCATTTAAAACAATACTAATGTTTTAACTCAGGAAGAGTTCAGAAGTCAATATTTGGCCAAGTGGAATCTTAATTTTTTCCAGGTCTGTATTTAGAAAATTTTCAGCCAAAATAATATTAATATCAGCGAAAATTGGAATTGATGATAGTTCAGAAACCTGCAAATCAGTGCACCCCTAATCTGAAAACAAACACATCCTAGTGGACCTAAGACTCCATGGATGGACTATATATTCCCACTGGCTGGGGAAGACTTCAGTACTCAGGCCGGAAAGCGTCTGGAACCTGTTATCTCCTTTTCCTTTAATATCTATCGACTCATTTCTCCCAAATTACTACATGATTAAATGCCTATTATTAAATATTAACAACTGTATCAGTAAGCGTCATTTATCTACCCGGAACCAAACCTACAACCACTGAACTGCAGCTGGTAGCTGAAGGTTGACAGCCCTGTAGGACTGCCGTCTGGCTCAGTTACTGCTTCCTCGGCCTCCTCTGGTGAATCACGAACAGCTGCAGACTTTTTACTTCTTTAGCTCTTTATCACGCAGTCATCAAGCTGACTGGTTAGAAATAAGACAGCAGTCGGGATTTAAGCCGTATAATGAACTACCCGGCTGAATCTGACAGCATCTCTGCAGGAATTGTGACCTGATTAGTTGGGTGACAGACTGTTTTCACTCAACAAACTCATAAAAGATGCTGTGTGCATTTTGGGATTGTCTGTGTGTCATAGTGTGTAACACATGACCTGCAGGGTGATTTGCACGAAGCAGCAGACCATCAAAGGTTCACTTGAAGGACTTTATGATTTCTCTTGCAGTTTGTGTGTAAAGCGGACACCAGGGTCGAAGACTGCTAATCATGACGCTAGGCGGTCAAGAGGTCATGGTCAGTGACTTGAAAACAGAGCAAAAACAAAGGCTGGTATGTGTGTGTGTGCGTGTTTATGTGTGTGTTTCTGTTTTTACCTTCTTTGGTAAGACACCAGTCATTGTGGGGAACCAAAAAAAAAAGCATCTCCAGACTCTGAACAGTTTCTTCTGGCCTTTATCACAGCTTCTTCGTCACACTCCAACATGAATGTGCGCATACGCAGTTGCATATCTCATACACACAGGATGCGTTCTTGCGTGCATGTGAAAAAAACTTGTATGACCTACAGAAGACCATTAGAACCATTTCTACCAACAGTTGGAGGTCTTTTGTGGAACATAAGGACATTTTTCTGATCTCGTTTTTCCAAGTAGAATGCGCTCAAAAAAGAAGGAATATTTGTTTTTAACACTTTGGCATGCCTTGAAATTGTCCTTGGTTGCCACAGTTACCTGCCGTTATCTTGCTGTCTTAACATTAGCTAGCATTATGTCACATATTCATCACGGTGACCCGCCATTCATTAGCTAACATTCTGTCATAGTGATAAACTATTTATTCTCAGGAATATATATCGAGACTTAGTCCAAGAGATTTAATCACAGTCCACAAGATAGGTATAAGGTGATGGCGTCGTCCTCCCTGGATCTAGGCATCTAGACATCAGTGATTCAGTTTCGTACATTTCTTTGAGCAAGTGAGTACATTTGGAATTAACATGAAGATAACAGACTTACAGCCACTACAATAATAAAAACAAAAGCAAAATTTAGCTAAAGTGCATTCAGTCATTCATCATTATAAGTATTTATATTTTTCAAGAATAGCAAAAACTTTTCCCATATCTTTTTGAACACACAATATTTACCCTTAATCATAAAGGTAAGTTTCTGGCTTTTCTTTTGTATGGATGCTTCTTTACTTGTTAGTGAGGCGACGTTGTCCTTCAAGTTCCCAATGTGGGATTCGGCAGAAAACTGGAGAAGAAAAACCAAGATGGTGGAAGATGGTGGAAGATCTCCGAAGGACGATTGAGTTCTCCAAAACTGGCAGGAGTTCCAGGTATTCTCACTTGCAAGCAAAATATAACATGCTTGCAAGTGAGAATGATGCACTTCATGCTCTGATCGTGTCTCTTAGTGCAGAGCAAAAAAAACACCTGAAAGACAAGGACATGAGAGATGAAGTGCATTGCCTGGAAATGACCCGACAGACCCTCAATCGCAGACTCCAGCAGCTTCGGATGAGCTTGACAAAGGCACCTCTGTGCTTTGAAAAGCGATCCAAAGACCTGGAGAGTCTTTCAGAGGAGTTAAGGACCTCCTGAGCCAGTACCAGAGAGACTGGGAGGAAATTGAGTAGCTGAGCCAGCAGAACATGAAGAATGAGCAGCACCGGGAAACCAAGAACCAGGACAGCCAGGGACCAGTTTCAACTCTCCAAAACTTCGGTAAGAGGGTAGGTACAGTTTTCCAGAACCGAATAAGAACACTGAGGTACTGGATACCAGCATGAATTTTCTAAACCCATGCCGGTATCCCTCTGGTTGTTCTGGTAAAACTGGCCAACTTGTTGAAACTGGTCCCAGAGAAACGGGTCCCTTTGCTGATGCTGGTTCTGGGGAAACAGGTTGGAGAACTGTGAGGAGATCGAGAACCTTAGCCACAAAGCTTGACTTTAACGTCTGAATATGCTGGGCTAAGGGAAAGAACACTCCAATTGTGTCTTTCATGTCTTGATTGGAAGTTATAATCTCCTGTAGTTGCGTGGTGAAGTTTTCTCGGCTTGGGTTGCTTCCAGTAGATTAGCTTCAGAAGTCTGGGTGCTACTAGTGTTAGCCTCCTCCATCTGCTCGGTTTCCACTTCGCTGCTGGCGTCGCCTTCGGATCCTCTTTGGTGGTTGTTTTAGCTTTTTTTTGCTGCTGACGGACATTTAGATTAACATGGAGAAGAAAACCGAAGTCTCCCCCATCCGTTGGGTGGCAGAGGAACCAGAATCAGCAAAGAGACCTGTTTCTCTGGGACCAGTTTCAACAAGTTGGCCAGTTTTACCAGAACAACCAGAGGGATGCCAGCATGGATTTAGAAAATCCACGGTGGTACCCAGTACCTCAGTGTCCAAGAATTGCACATGTTCTGGTAAACTGTGCCTACCCTCTTACCGAAGTTTAGGAGTGTTGAAACCAGTCCCTCGCTGTCCTGGTTCCTGATCTCCGGGTGCTCCTCCTGCTGGGACAATCTTTCCCTGAGTCCAGCATTTTCAGATTGTAAAATCTGATTCTGCTGGCTCAGGTACTCGATGTCCCTGCAGCCTGTGATGTAGCGGTTCTGCAGGTCACCTGCCTCCTCTGAAAGACTCTCCCAAGTCTTCGGATCGCTTGTCAATGTCATATTTTAACTTTGACAAGCTCATCCGAAGCCTCTCGTGTCTCTTTGTGAGGGTCTGTCGGGACTCTTCCAGGCGACGCACTTCACCTCTCATGTCCTCGATTCTCAGGTGTTTGTGTTGTTGCTCTGCTCGAAGAGACACGATCAGAGCGTGAAGTGCGTCTCGTTCTCACTCGCGAGCATGTTGTATTTTGCTTGCGAGCGAGAACACCTGGAAGTCCAGCCAGTCTTGGAGCACTCGATGGCGTTACGGAGATCTTCAACCTACTGGTGGAGTTCTCGGTTCTCATTCTCCAGTTTAACGAGATCACTGTTGTCCGTCAGCAGACTGTTGGACTGATCTTCAGTCATCGATGAATAAAAACTATTCTCTATTCTTGATGTTTAATCTAACAGTGGAACTGATCTTCAATCTTCGCTTGTTGAACAAATGAGTTGCTGTGTGGAATTTGGGTATAAAGGCAGTGATGTCAGTGATGTCACAGATAATGAGTGACATCACAGTCAAAGAGAATGAGTGACATCACTGGTTGACATCAAAGCTACTAGAAGCCTGTTGTGTGTGGGTGTGTATCCTGTATTTGATGCATTGTGGCACATATTACATTGTGGGGACTCGCTGCTCCCAAAGAAATTGTGTTTTTGGGTTTGGGGTAAGGTTTAGGACCAGGGTGTGAATTGAGTTTTGGTTAGTTGGGGTGAATGGAAGTCAATGGAAAGTCCCCACAAAGACCGCGAGACAAACGTGGGGGGGTGCGCGTGCGCGTGCGTGTGTAGGGGTGAGGGGGTGCGCGTGTGTGTGTGTGTGAGTGTGAGTGAATCCCTGCATTGAGCAGCCAGAAATAGTCTGTAAGGAAATCAATGTTCCTCTGCCAGTGGCGCTGGGAGCTGTCTCCTCCACAATAGAGGGACTGTCCTGTTTCCTGCACCCCAAAGGGAGAGGGCGTGTGTGTGTGTGGTGGGTGTGTGCGGGGGTGGGCATGTGTGTGTTTGGATCCGTGTGTTTGTGTGTGTGGAAAAAGCGAGACAGCAAAATGAGGGTGAGTTCAGGCATATCTGTGCTGTACCCAGGTTCTGCCTCGTCAGCTAATGGCAAATATAAAAAAAGGTTAGCGGATGAAAAATAATGAGGCTGATGGTAGCGTCATGCTAGGTTAGCTTGGAACACCTGTATTATGAATCATTGGAGGAGCTAGTAGGCAATGGCATCCGTGTGAAGCTGTCTAATTGGTCTTGTAAGGGATGTAGGGCGACCTTCTCACCTATTTTCGTTTTTCTTTATCATTGCTCCTACTTACTATTATTATCATTCAGCTTATTTCAGTTTGTATATTCAGCGGCAGTTGAATATACTGCCGCTTTTGCGGTGACAACAAATGTCACCGCAAGGCACTCAGAAGCAAGAGATCTAGATGATTCAGTCATATGAACAGATTCGTTCCAGTTGCAGTCAAATTCAGTTTAACAAAATAAAATTAATTAATTAATAAAAAAATGTTCACCTAACTAAAATCCTGTGATTTCAGTCATGAAATGTTGATGTGAAGGTGACTGAAGTTACAAAAATTAAATAATTCAAACTTGACTTAGACGTGCGCCTTAACAGTCCTGCTATGGAAAGCCATGTTTATAATTTATGGTGAAAAATTTCTTATCATGACGGGAATTTGAATTTGTTGTTGTCATGAGAAATCTGTTACTGATGGTAAATTAAAACGAAACAAAACCGACGGCATGATCAGAAGTGATATTCTTACCATTTTCTCCATTGTTGGCTCAATGAAAGCATCGCTAAATATCAGTCATTTTGAAAATATGATTACATGCAGTTACTGTTTTCGCTGTCGCTGATGTAAAGTCGCTCGTTCTCCAGCCGATGTGCTTCAAGCAGATCTTTTATAAAGAATGACATTTTTACGACTGTACCTGCTACCAGGCTGGCCAATATTTACAGTGAGTGATTAAAACCCTGATTTTTTTTTTCTTCTTTTTTTTTTTTACTCGGTTTAGCGTGAAAGGTAATTAAATTAAAGTTTTGCAGTTCGGTGGTAGCCGTCTGCGTCTGCCAGTAATACACTTAAGCTGCTTGGTACATTGTGAAATCAGCAGAAGTGAAAATGGGAGAGTGTGCTGAAAGTCTGCAGCAGCGACTTCCTGCCTGGTGAAGACGTGTGAAAGGCTTTGAAATGAAACGGGGTGGCATTGCATCACCCTAAAAATATCAGAAAGGAAATCCAACTTTTTGGGATTGAATTAATGACAGATGGAGCGATTATTAGCCCCACTGCTGTTTGTAATTCCTAACAGGACGGCTCTTAGCCTCAAGAGTTCTGGTTTCACAGTCGGGGAAGAAGGTTCACTCTGTGGCCAAATGCTTCGAACATGATCCATGGCAAACGATTTTCAATCCACTGGCAGAGTCCACCACAATTTTCGTTTTCGATTAAATTCCCTGGTATTGGTAACATGTTGACGGTGCAACAAACTCTACCAAACGTCCTTTGGTAGAGTTTGGCAGCGTTGGTTTGTGATGGTTGTTATGAAGTCAAGTTCAAAGTGCTTTACATTATCAAAACAAAATACAGTGGCCAAACTATGAAACGAGCAATAAACATTATATTTTGTCAAATACCCAAGCCAGCATACCTAGGTGGGCCCCATATGGGGAAAAGGAGGACAGACAATATGGGTCCCACATGGGTTTGCCCATGTAGGGGGCCACCATGGAAACTGCAGACAAACCCATGTGGGACCCGTATTGTCTGCCCTCCTTTTCCCCATATGGGGCCCACCTAGGTATGCTGGCTGGGACTATCATGAAAATTATCACATCACAGCACATATGTTGATCAGTGTTCAGTTTACAGCTAATCAAAGGGAAATCTAAACAGGTGGGCTTTAAAAATTGTTGATCAATGTTCCATTTGCTACTAAACAAAGGCAGCTTTGATGATGTGGGGTTTTAGCCTTGGCATAAATGAACTCAGTGGTTTGGCAGCTTTGCAGTTTTCTGGACGTTTCTTCCAGATTTGTGGTGCTTAGAAGTTGAATGCAGCTTCTCCATGTTTTGCTCTGGTTCTGTGGATGCAGAACAAGAAAAAAAACAACATATGTTTTTATAAATCAATAATACTAATTTTGTTTATCCTGATGCATCTAAAAAAAGAAAAGTTGATTCCCCGCTTCTCTTGTGTTTCAGAGCTCCTCGGTTCCACGAAGAAGGTGAACGTGAACTTTCAGGATATTGATGGGTAAGTCAGCCGCTCCGTTTTAGTCTGAATCAAAACGCATATTCCACCAGAAGCATCTTGTATATTAAAGATCCATATAATTTTACCCACATGTTGCTTCGATGTACAAATCAAAAACAGTGTTTGGCTTAATATCTATGGTAAACATTTTGTTTGTTGCTTCTTTGTCACTGCATTCTGCATCCATGCAGTAGTCAGTCATAATCCTCTTAATCTGATGACTGAAACGACACAAAATCAAATTATAATTTGTGATTTATATTGTCTGCAGTCAGTAGATGAAAACATTGAGCTGCTTCTTCATCGAAACTTCCATTTTAATCACTTTAATTGGTCATTTCTCTCCAAACCGCTTGTACAGAATTAATTGCGAGTTGATGACCAGATGTTTGCGACGTTCTGACGGTGCGGCGCAGAAATAGTAAACTCATTTTGCTTCCCTGATGGATCCGCTTGCAGCTCCGTTCTTAATGTGCAAATGCTGTTAATGAGTCTCCACCAGCTCATTCAGTTTGGGTTCAGTTCCTCCTCCCTCTAATTATCTGGAAAGTCTAAGTGAATGAACTAAAACAGAGAGAGAGAGGAGGGATATTTGTTTCTCTTCACTCCGCCACAGTCACACGGCGTTTGCACATGTCAAGTATAGCAGAGGGTTTGCAGGATGTTTAGATGTTCAGTCGCCAAGTGGTTTAAGTCGCTTCAGCAAGTTAAACATCCCATTTTCTCTGTTTCAGACTTTAACTGATAGGAGTGTAAAATAGGAAATTCTTGCTCAGATTTTGGTGTTTTGTATCAGTTAGCCTGGCACTAGCTGCCGGTTTTGATATTACTGTGAAATTAATATCAAAACTGTCTGAGTTTCCATTGACCATATAGTTACGCAATTTGGCATTTTAAAAAAGGTTTTGCTTGATGGAAACATGGCAATTTTGAAAAAATCTCTGGTTTTTCGCTAAAAAATGTTTTAGCTTCAACGGAAACGCTTCTTCACATCACATGAGCCACGCGATCAACAGCCAGATGTTGCCGCTGGTGCAAACCGCAAAGAAGAAGACAACAGGAAGTAGTTGCCATAATGATGTGGCATATTTTTTATTGAGTTATTACATGAATGAAATTATTCACGCGTGATTTTATTTGCGGAAAAACCTCTTCTAACTTCTACGTTATCAGAGTATGAATGTGTGTGCGTTATTAGTTGTGTCTCCATCAACGTTTTCTTTAATGAGCATTTTGAAGCATCACATTAGAAAATGTTGATAGCAATGGCAGAATTTGAAATCATTTCCTCGCCTGGCGTGGTTTTTGACTTTCCCGAGAAAGAAATGACTTTGCTAAAAAGAAGATGGACGTTTGCCAAATAGGTTCTGACGTAGTGAACATTTACACATTTACTACAGTCATACTTACCATCAACATCGGATGTGATCACGCTTTGTGTTGCCTGGCTGATTCGCTCCAAACCAGTAGATGGAAGCACACCTAATTTAAATTGTCTTTTTTTAAAAAAAGGTTTGCTTAAAATTCACACAACCTTCAGACGGAAACAGAACTATTGTTTCATGGTGCATAAACAACGCTGCGGATGTTCTCTGTCCCATTCTCCTGACCGATACCTTTCTACAATGAAATCATTTTTAATCTTTTGCAGCCTCTAAGCAAACTGTGCTTTTGGAGAAAGGAGGAAAATCCTTTGAGGGCAGCTGGACTTTGCTTACAGTTTTGCTTTGACTGATGGCAGGTGTGAATTCAAGAAGATTGTGTTAGTTTAAGTGTATCCAGTCTCTAATACCACTGCTCATTAGTTCTTTTTTTCTATAGCTTGTAATGCAACCCAACCATATGTTGACCTTGTATAGGATGACATATTTCTTTGTAATCTTTTTTAAAGCTCAGTAGATTCCATGAAACACTGACTGTCTGCATTTGCTGTTCCAAGTGTACCGATCTGGCCTCAGGAACAGGAAGTATCAGACGGATTTGTGGAGGGAAACAGAAAAAGAGAAAAAGATAAGAACAGCGAGGGAGCGACTGGAAAGGAAGTGCCAGATGAGACGTAGAAGACAGCTTGGTCTGACTTTCAGACGGGCCGCTTGAGAAACTGAGGCGGGAGAAGGAAGATGTAGGGGATAAATATTGTATTTCACCTCCTACAACTTGGCAAAAGCACACACTTCCCTGTACTTTACAAATACCTGCAGGCAGCTGAAACCCTGGACGTTTTTTTTTGTGGTGGAATCCTTGTTTAACTCTGGAGGAAACAGGTGAGTCCAGTGAAGGAAGCGTGCAGCATCTTTTTCCCCTCGCCATGGAAGAATGCCTTACAGTCACCGTCATCCATCCTGCAGGACAACACAGCTGATAGTTTTTAGAAAGTTAGTCATCAGTAATCAGAGGGACTCGGGAGACTTCTGGTTCCCAGATTCCTGTGTTAAAGGAAACGATCTTTAGTCAGTTTGACACAAGTTGATTGGGGTCAGTCGGCATCAGGGTGCCTGTCATGCTGATATAATCAAACCTAAAAAAACATTAAAGTTTTTCCTCCACAGCTGGAGGTCAAAAGTTGAGGACAATGGTTAGGCAGCTTACTGACTGCCTCAGTTAGAAACTTTAAAGTATTTTTGGTTTTACAGACATTCTCTTACTTTTAGTTGAGGTTTATGCAGGCAGAGTTATGCAAGGTCAACTTTTTTGATCTTTACATCATGCTTTAATGTTGTTCCCTCATCAGAAACATACCTGCAGTGTTGCCTTGATTCTTTCATGCATGTTTGAGACATCCTCTAGTCTATCCATGGCAACCATTCAGGGGTGTTAAACGCCTGGACGGACGGAGCAACCGGTCAAAAGGTTCCAGACGGAACCTTTGTATGTAAAACAAAATTGATTAAATGTGTTGACATTTTTAACACATTGAGATGTGTGCAACTAGTAAATCTTAATTAAGGTTTTAGAGTCCTAGCCCCTAATTAATCTGTTGAGAGACATTTATTTCCGCTTTTGAGGCAAACGTCAACATAACGAACAAATTTAAAATCAAAGGTTTTCAATGTTATGAATCATTTTGGCCTTTTAGCCCGTATTCTGCTTTACATTTACACTCTATGAGTAAAAGAAATGTCTCTTTTCAAGTGTAACATTGCTGAAACTGTGTCAGACTGTGGTTGGTTGGAGGTTGCTGCACAGGGTTGTCAGGGTTTGTCAAGCAAACAGGCTGATGTCAGCCATTCTTATTTTTGCATTCGGTTACTTCCGGTCACCAGAAAGAGGAAAGCCCGGAGAACGGCTCCATTCATCGCTCACTTGACCACTTCTTTGACATTTCCACCTGACAAAACATCTCCACATTCAGTCAGTAGGAGCTGCTGTGATGAAAAGCCAAAATAAACACCAATGAACTCCAGCGTTTTCTACTCCCTGATCCTTCCATCCTTCTGATAGGATGTTACTGTCCTGAAAGGGCGCCAGATAGCCCGTCAGTGACAAAGCCTCGCTCAGCAGTTTCCTGTTTCTCAACAGACACACACACAGCTTGATTGCAGAACTGAAACCTGCCAGTTAACAGCTGGCATTGAATTGGTTTGTCTTTCTTAAACTAAGGTACATGCGGCCTCGTGAAGCTGTGACACATTTCACAAAAAAGCAAAATACAGAAGCATCTGTATGTGAAAAGTTATGTCCACTCATTCTGTTTTAGTGACATATGATTATGAGAGCATGTAGTAAACAGGTGCCACCAATCAAATCTATGGTGTGAGCGAACATCAAAAAAACAGGACAGCCCTATAAATGTATGCATTTATTGCAGTTTGCCAACCTGGAGCTTTCAGCACTGTTAGCTCAGCGCCAACGAGAAAAGACATTAGCAATGACTTGAGGAAAGCAATAAATAGCTGCCCATCAAACTGGAGATGGTTATGAAGGCATTTCCAAACAGTTTGACAAACAGCTTTACTCAGTGCAGTGTAAGGGAAAGTGCAGGAAGACTCTAAAGATAGCAAGTGAAGCAGCAGCATTTAGGATTAAGAATGTACAGTTTGGAAAATGAAGTGACAGCGAACTTATGTAACGCTTGTCAGGACACTAAAAGATGGCTTACAATGAAATCAGTCATTTCCATTCTCACATACATGATGGCAAGCTACTGGATTGTAGCCACAGCTGCCCTGAGGCAGTCTGACAGACAGGAGGCTGTCATACCTTGCCTTCGGTCCTTCTGACCGAGACCAGCAGGCGAGGCAGGTGAAGTGTCTTGTCCAAGGACACAACAACAGAGATGGACGAAGCAGTGGCTCAAACCAGCAACCCACCAACAAGACGAACTCCTACCACCGTTGCCACCATCGCCCCAAATGTTTCAACAACGTTTGGGGCGAAGTTTGTCAAACTTTTTCAGGCTGAGGACCAATTAACTCATTTAACAAACAGTCACGAGCCACCTAACCTAAAATTGCTCCTGTGATGATATGTTATCACAGGGGTAATTTCAGGACATATCTCGTTTGAAAGGGTTACCAGTAAAGGTCTTCTCTCTTATACTATCGCGCTTTGGTTTAAAACTTTCATCTAAAACCAAAAGACTTCTTCTGTGATGGGCAGCAGCGGTAGCAGTTCGTCTCGCTTTCGGTGGGTTGCTTCCTCCGTCTCTGTCGTACCTCCATATTGGTGGAAATGTGAAGATAAGTTTTTCTCTTTAGGGAAAAACAAGAACAACATAGCAGAATAGATCTGCAGGCATTGTGTTGGAGGAAAGATTATTTGACTTATAGCCTCTGGAGCTGTAGCCTGACAGTCACTAGCTCCTGCTAGATACCAGGTGGATGGGTATTACTCAGCCTCTTCTTCCTCCTGCTCTTTTTGCTTCAGATTGCGTCACTGCATCACATGTTCAGCAGTCCTGACCTAGCTGTGTAGATCATGGATAGAAAGCTTGACCTGAAAACAACTGCTGAGTTGATCACATCATCGTCTCTTTGCAGCAGCATTCGAAAGTCCAGTAGCAGGACTTCTTTCTGACAGCTAAACATAGCAGCAAATCTACAAAGCAGAAGAGACTCGACGTCCTGAGACAAGTTTGGTTGAAAAAACATTTGCCCCTTTCAGATCACTTTGTCTTCTCACTGCACATAAGTTTGGCTGCTGAGCTCAGTGACCCTATGAGTTTCAGATCATCTACCTTTGATTGCAGAAGCAAAGGGGCAGGGCTAAAACCTCAGCGTTCACCTCAGCAGTGGGCGAAAGGGCTGAGCTCTATGTAGCAAACTTCGTGGAGGCTTTTACAATTTATTCAGTATGTCAAATACAAGCTACTGTAAGTTGTTGCGGACCATCCTCAATATGCTCCTAGTGCTTTTGCAGCTGTTTTTGCTTTGGACTGTATCACCATGTCGCACGTCCTCCACAATCCTGTTTTACCCTCTTACACAAAGTGATTTCGGCTACTTAAAGGCCAACACTGATGGTGCTATAGCTAATTAGCAAAGATATTCTTTTTATTGGTAAAAGTACTTCCAGACACTACTGTTATATTTTTGCTAAATATGAGTTCAAAATGGGATTTTATTATGGTTACCATATACTTAGAGCAGCTTAGAAATGTCTCGATGCGTAAAATATTAAACTGACAGAAGGTGTTTTTTTTTATTCTTTTTTACTGTCACTTTTGATGAGTGTTTGTTGGAGGCACTTTCATTTCTGTTTGCCAATCTTTGTCCTTGGGTTATGCGATGCCTTTTTCTCCGTATGCTTCTCATCATGCTTGCCCATTAGAGCTGATATGACAGTACCATCCTCAAGCTTCAGATGCACACACACACACTCTCTCTCTCTCACGCACGCACACACACATGTACACACACACATTTGTATTTCTACCCATATTAGGACATTGCATTGACTTCCATTCATTTTAGTAACTGTGTTTATGCTTAACCCAGACATTTTCCCTCTATTTTCAATCCTAACCTTCACCAAAACCTCACTGACAATTTACGTCTAAACTTAACCCTTTCACCCTAAACAAGGGGGTTAACTGTATCAGGTTTTGGTGCCCAGAAGGCCATCAGTCTTCAGAAGGTTAGTGAATATGCCAGAAATGGTCCAAGTACACACAAGTTTGTATTCCAACCAATATTGGAAATTTGCATTGACTTTATTTGATTTTAGTAATTGAATTTATGCCTAAACAGACATTTTCCCTAAACCTACGGAAACCTTACTAGTCTTTTCCTAACCCTACCTAAAACTTAATTTACACCTTATATCTAAATCTAACCACTAACCCAAACTAGCCAGTACCAGACCAGTCCACCTACCCATAACCTCAAACACTGTTGAATTCACAGTTACTCTAAATCTAACTAGTAGAACTGCAAAGCAAAAGTGAAGATCAGGAAAACGTCATCACTTTCTACAAATGACTGGCCTTTGTTGGTGAAAATGGTGATTCTCTATTTGTAGTCAATATATATATACACACACACACACGCTCCCCCCATCCTGTGCAGGATAATACGCTAATCTCCGCTATGCATTTCCATCTCTCCACCCTTTGTCCTGCTTAACAGCTCTGCAGCAAAGACATGTTTGATCCCTAATCCCCTGCTATTAAATCCATTTGTCATGCTATCTTTGTCATTATCTCTGACCCATGATTGTATGTTTATGGGTGTGGATGGATGGACGTGTGTGGTATATGGATTAAAAATGGTCTGACCCTAAGACCTCTTGATGTTGTGTATTTGTGTGCCTTCAGGTTTTCTCCCCTACATCATGCAGCTCTTAACGGGAATCTGGAGCTGGTCTCTCTGCTGTTGGAGTCGCAGGCCGCTGTCGACATCAGAGACCAGAAAGGTATGGAGGAAACCAGCTGACGTACAAAAACTTTTCACTTATCAGTTCCTCCAGTGTTTTGCTATTCCACAATCATGAAAATTTCCACAAAAAAAAAACCCAGGTCCCCACATCTTTTTATGCTAATGCACAATTGTGCATTTATTTCAAACTGTAAATGATCAAAAACATTGAGTGTAAGTGACTAATACTCCATCCTTCTTTGCACAATCTCTCCAGATTAGGCCACTGGAAGACCGATAATCCCATAGCATGACTGATCCTCCACTGTACTTAACACTAAGGTTTTCTAGATATTCATCGTTTGTTTTACGGTGCTTGTACCAGAAAAAGTTCAACATTAGCCTCATTTAGCTCCCAGAAGTGTGTAACAAACTCCACATGTTTATGTTCATGATGGTGTGACAGAAACGACTTTTTCCTGGCATCACTCCCAAGCAGTGAGCTGCAAGTTGTATGTCTATAGCAATCTAACGGTTGCTATGGAGATGTTTGTTGCAGTTCGCCAACACTGTCTAAATACGGATCTTGAACATCCTTAGGTACATTTAGTTAACATGTAACTAAATGTGCTCACATTAAAAGTATTTTTTTTCTCAGAGGATTAGTTTTGATACTGCAGTAAAATATCTGTTCATTTCAAAGCTTTTAATCATATTTTGATATACCTATGACTAGAACTCATCCAACATGACTTACGTGTCTGTTTTTGGTGCAGGAATGCGGCCGCTGCATTATGCCGCCTGGCTGGGCAAGGCCGAGCCAATGAAGATGCTGCTGAAGTCGGGTTCGTCTGTCAATGGCCAATCAGACGAGGGCCAGATACCTCTGCACCTATCAGCACAACATGGCCACTATGAGGTGGTAAGTGACACGGAGCATCAACCTCTGTGCTAACTAGCTAACAAAAGCATTCAAGACTGACAGAACAGAAACCTTTCTTCTGACTGCTGCTCTATTTTACTCTTAAACTAAGCTGGACTAGTCTTGAAAAGCATTGCCTGTTTTAATAGCTCACCAATAATATGGATTAATACGCACAGCAGAAAACATCTTAGCACTACCATAGCTAATATATACAGACTTCCTGATCCTGCACCCTTTGTGCTTTCTTGGAATTTAATTTCAAAACAGCTTGGTAATACTACTTATCTTACTTAGCACAGCAGAGCTAGCTTAAAAAGCTAGAGTGTTTCTCTTTCCCTAGGTAGCACTTTTGTTGCTACTTCACACTAACATGTCATTAGCCATAAAACACTTGTAAGCATTAAAAAAGGAGGAGTTTTCAGGGGTCCAACACCGCAACGAAAAACATTGCTTATTTAACAAGAAAAACTGCTACAATTTTATTACAGCTTGCTGATATTAGCTTAGGTAGCACAACAGAGCTAGCATAATTGCTCATTCAGTACAGCTCTTAACTTGCTAGCTCACACTAGCAACAAATTAGCTATACAACATTAAAAAGTAAAAAGAGACACTAACAAAAAAACGCATTGCTGTATGTTGTTTGGCAGAAATGTTTGTTGGTATGCGTCCTCCTGGTCTTTTTCTGACATGTTTGCTTGTGTGTTGTGTTTGTCATTCTTCACTGCAGTCTGAGATGCTGCTGCAGCACCAGTCCAACCCGTGCATCGTGGACAATGCAGGGAAAACCCCTCTGGATCTGGCCTGTGAATTCGGCAGGGTCGGGGTGAGGAGCTGTACTGCAGTCTGTCTGGAGAACATCATTGGAAAAATGAAACCCGTTTGCTAACTGGTGATCTCTTTGCCGATGTGTGTGCAGGTGGTCCAGTTGTTGCTGTCTAGTAACATGTGCGCTGCTCTGTTGGAACCTAAAAAGGGAGACACTGCAGACCCCAACGGGACGTCTCCGCTCCACCTGGCTGCTAAAAACGGACACATAGACATCATCAGGTACGCATGTGTCTAAGATTTGAATATGGAATGTGTTTTCATCTCTCCTATGTGCCTAAGTGGCTGAAAATATTCAAACACATGGATGTGTTTGCAGATCCTCCCTGTACTCCATCTTGTCTTCATAAAGTCACTGTAAGATCATTCCACCGCAGTCTGAACTGATGTTCGTTTGCACTCAAACTCGATGGTGTTGGTGTTTAGCTCAAATCTTCAGGTCAAAGAAAGCAGAATGGGTTTGCAGCTCCCATCACAAATGTCGTTCTCCGCTGCAGTGAAAAATGATATGAGAGAAAAGAGGGATGTAGGAAAAAAACATGAGAGAGGCAGAAAGGAGAAGCAGAGGGCGACAGATTAAAGCCTGTCGCAGCCGGTGGAGCAGAGCGATGCTTTCTAGAAGTGACACTGGTAAACGATGCTCAGTAGCCGTGGCTAACTACCAGTGGAGCAGACACGCTTACAAAATACTCCAAGAAAAAATAACGAACCATCGAAGAAAATGTTTATTCCTCAACTTTTTTACATTTCTCTGGATGAACTTCTCTTCAGCCTTCTCATTTTGTTATCATAACTTAATTAATATTGCCATCATTAAATCAACATGTTTAATGCAATTTCTGTTTTTTTCTAGCAAATTTTCTGACTTTTAAAACTCTGAAATTTCCTATTTTTTCTTTTCTCTAGTTTTTTTCTCAAAAATGTTGATTAATCTTAACATTTCAACTTTTTCTTGCAAATGTCTTTTTCTAAAAAAATTTTGAGACTTTTGGTAGACATCTACTCCTTATTTTTTCCTCTGTCTACGATGCCCCTAACATGCGTCATATATATGTGACGGGTCATTTTGTATTGAACTTTGACCCAAACGAGTATGTTTGACTCATTTTTTTTAATCGTCTATATCAAAATATTGATTATTTTGACAACCCTGCAAGAGACTGATGGTAACTATGGAGATGAGCTCAGATGAGACAATCAGTTGACATGACCACCATTAATCATGCACACTGCAGATCTGTTCTTTGTTATAGGAAAGTCATTTGAAGTTCTGTTTGTACTTTACTAATCTATAGAACACTGCAAACATGGACGAAGGTTCTCTGGACACATTAAATGAGACTTTTAGCCTTTAAAACACCGCAAAAAACTAATACAGCACAAACCTTAAACGGACCATTCCCATTGTGAAAACACATTTGCGAAAGAGACAAGATTCTTTCCAAAAATATGTCACTTCAAGAAAACTAAAGCAGAAATGACAGTTTCCTCTGTCTGTCTTGAGTACCACTTGAACAGGTTGATGGAGCAGGTGCTTTTCAGGCTTCAGTGTTTTGTTTTTTATATTTGAAATGTGTCAGAGAGAAAATATCAGACAAAGCCAGACTGGCAGATTCCTTTTGCTTTCTGTTTCTGTGCCAGCTGTGTCCAGACTGAGCTGTCACATTGTGTCTAATGAACGGCGATAAAAGTTGCATTGATCTCCTCCTCTGATTCACAGCCAGAATGCAAATAAGCAAAGAGACCAAAGCTGGTCAGATGCACATTTTATTCTGTGGCGACTCCTAGAGACAAGCAACGGAGCGAGTCTCACTGATGAGCTCCAGGGTGTTAAATAGAGCTGAACACATTTATTGGCAGCCCTGGGAAAAAATGTCTGAAAGGAGCACTGTTATGTAAAGTCAACTTTTTTGAGCCTTATAATGTTATTCTCTCATCTAAAACATACCTTTGATTCTTTCATACATGTTTGAGAAATTCCTTAATCTCCATGGCAACCATTCAGCTATGCAAAACGTCTGGGTGGATCTAGCTCCACCTTCGAGGACACAGCTCCTCGTTGGAACTGCAGTTTCCAAGCTCCTTCCCTGCGACTTCCTAACTCAGCTCCTCCAGACTAGCCAGGAGCAATTAGCAAACATCTGATGGAAATGGAGATCCTGACAGGACCTACATCTCAGCACAACACTGGTAAAAATGTTGTTAAAGGGCTAATAGAGGAGCCACGCTGTGATGATTCCATGAGCTTCTTAAAGAGACAGAGGTCAAATTTCAAGGCATTAAATATCAAAGTCAACTTTCTTAAAGGTCATATTTGACATACACAGCATTTTTATAACACAGTTTGTAACACAGTTACTTGGTTGTGCTATAAAATGTCACTATGTAGCTGAAAAATACATAACACTGCCCCTTTAAATCTCTTCGGATTCATGTATTTTCCATTGCACCACCAGCATAAAACCAAAAGTTTCATTGAAGAACATTTATTCAGTTGAAGAAAAAAAGAATTGCTTACTTTAAGATTTCCTGATATTTCAAAGGAGTAATGGACTCAAACGTCGTTCATAAGAGAAACAGGCCCACAGCATCACAACTCCTCCACCGTATTTAACAGCATGCTTTTGGTTTTGGTTGTTTAACACACATTCACAACAAGCTGGAAAATTCAGCCTGGGTTTCATCTTGGTACCAAACATCATGCCACTGGAGATTTAGTAAAAAAAACAAAAAAAAAAAAACTTTCATCGCTTTCCATTTTTCTTCCACCAAATTCATGTTAGACGTAATTGCTCCCGAGTGTAATAAAAGAGTTGTTAACGTAATGCTATGTTGAATATTTGATCAGGAATCCCATCACACATCCTGTTCTGTAACAATAAACCACACAGTTTCTTTCTCTCAGTTATCAGGCTGAATGGAGTCGGTTCATTTCTGGACATATTTTCCATTAACCCCCCCCGGGTCCCTTCTAACTTTCTTTCCCTTTTCTTCTCTGCCTCTCTTCATCCTTCTCTCTCTGTATTTCTCTCTCTCTGTCGCCTTCTGCTGCCAGGTTGCTGATCCAGGCCGGCATTGACATCAACAGGCAGACCAAAGCAGGCACTGCCCTTCACGAGGCAGCCCTGTGTGGCAAGACAGAGGTGGTGAGACTCCTGCTGGAGGTAAGCGGAACTGCAACACAGTCCTGGAAATAACTAGAAAACTGGGACTGTCCTGACACACTGGGAAAAAAAAGGTTTTACTGAAGAAAGATTTCACTTTTATCATTTTTATGCAACATCGCTATTGAAAAGTCCGGAAATGTCAGTTTGACATTTTACAGGTTTGGATTTGTATGCAGAAAAGAAATGTTGGATTCAAACAGTCTTAAGACAAGACAGTGACAAGACAACCTGAGCACTTTTAGATGGGTTTTAAATAAAAATGTGTTTAATTGTTTATCTTAATCTTTATAAAGATTTTAGGCTCAGCCTTATTGGGTTATTTGACCGACTGAGATGCCATTTTAAAGGGTCTCAAATTTTATTTCCCAGGTTAGACAGACTAAAGATACATGATTTACAAAGAAGTCAATTTTTTTTCTAAATGTGGCATCTTTGAACCAGAAGCTGAGATATTCAATATCTTTTCACAATTGCTTTCTCTGAGTCACTTTATATTAAGTGTGTTAATTCTGAGGATAGCGCCCTCCAGTGTTGCTGCCAGGAAGGCTTTTTTCTGTGGAAAAACAGTCAAAAATTCTCCAAACAGTTAAATACTGAAGTATGTGGTTGTTTAAGCTGATCTAATGTCCTAGTAATCAATAGAAAACATCACGAAATCACTGTTCATACCATTGGTTATACTGGATTTTATTTAGGGGTCTCAGAGTAAAGGGAGAGGCAGAGTATTCTATTCAGATATTTATTTGCATGGAAACAAAACCCACTTGAAAATGGCACATAGGTGTTGGTTGAGCACATAAAAGTGGAGTGAAATGCATAATGCTTTGTGGGTTTGACCCCATGAATGAGGACAAATTTACAAGCTTTTCCCTGGAAATGTTTGGCCTTCTCTTAAAGGGGCAGTGCCATTTAAAATAAACTTTTTTTTTTAGCTTTCAGTTATGCTCTGATGCTACCTGAAGTGTTGCCTTGATTCTCTCATGCATGTGTGAGAAATCCTTTAAAACACCTGGGTGGACGTAGCGCTCCTTCAGACTAGCCAGCAGCAATTAACAAACACCTAGTAGAACTCAGCTGTGCTCATTATACGACCTACTATGAGGGTTTCAGATAGAGCAGTAGGTTCTTAAAGAGACAGAGGCCCAATTTCAACGTCAAATTTTCTTTTAAGTCGTATTTGACATTTGCAGGATTTTTATAACCACTGTGGTAACATAATTACTTGATTGTGCTATAAAATGACACTATGTGCCTGGAAAACACATAACACTGCTGTTTAATGCTGTTGCCTTTTTATGAATGCATGTTTATTAAAAAGCCCTGCAGCTTCATGTGATACCAGTGAGTCACAGTTATGAGGAAGATTGTGCTATCGCCAAACGGCCTTCTTGTGACGGTGGCAGTTTAGCCCCAAAAGTTTAAGGAAAACAGACGCAGCCGTATGCCGAGATGCCTGCAGCTCCTCTGGCGTGAGAACGCAGTGCATTCAGGACCCCGACTCTGACAGGCTGCGAGAAGTTACCCCGGAGCGCCTCAGCACCCAATTCATCTTTGTTCATTTAGTCCGTGTTTAATGCCGCAAACCCCAAATAAAATATCGCTCCTCAGCCTGCAGCTGGAAAATCAGATGCGGTTTGTAATTAAGAGTAGAAGCCAGAGGGGAGTGTGGTTTTGTTGTGCTGATGTCACCGAGGTGCATGCAGGCAGCTGCAGTTATGAGTTTAAAGCACAGGAGACGTTGTGCTCTCATTTTTGTTAACACAACAATAGTGCAGTGCGAGAGAAAATATGCTCTGAGTTTATTATTGTGCATTTTGTCATATAACAGCTGCAAGCATCAAAGGGTTTTATCAGGATTTGATCTCATCAACACACATAAGTACGGCATTTTCAAGCCACGTTACTCTGATACCCCCAAGTAAAAAACATAGATAGATAGATAGATAGATAGATAGATAGATAGATAGATAGATAGATAGATAGATAGATAGATAGATAGATAGATAGATAGCTATACAGAGAGATGGCTATCTATCTGTATAACTATATCTAGTTAGGTATCTTAGTTATATCTAGTTAGCTACATAGATACAAACAAAATCAATGTTTATCATATTTTCAATTTACTTGCTTTATATGTTTAATTTTGCATATGTTGTCAATTTTATGTTTTATTATTTTACATTATTAGTACTATTTTATTTCTTAATAGTTTTTAGATATAATGTTTAGATGTTTAGATTAGCGTAAGCTAATGCTGCAAATTAGCTTCTGCTATAAGCACCATGACACCGGAGGGATTGCTTCTTTATTCAGTTTTTCTGTGTTATTGGACATCTGCTCCTATCAAATAAGCCGAATTAATAAGTAACTAAATGAATAAATATGTAAAACCCCTAACATGTCTTGCTCTGCCCTGCAGAGTGGGATCAACGCAGCCGTTAGAAACACCTACAGCCAGACTGCGCTTGACATCGTCTACCAGTTCACAGCAACGCAAGCCAGCAGGGAGATAAAGCAGCTGCTGAGGGGTGAGATGGATGGAAAAATGTCTTCCATAACTGCTATAAAAACGACAGAAACCCACATCTGTTTCTCAAGTGATAAGGCAATTTGTTGTTTGTGGCCTCCCAGACGCGTCGGCAGCCCTGCAGGTCCGGGCTCTGAAGGATTACTGCAACAACTACGACCTGACCAGCCTCAACATCAAAGCTGGAGATGTCATCACGGTAACGCACATCACGTCCAGCACCAAGGCACTAGCTGCGTTTCCATGGCAGACGGGCGCAAAATATTGCTGATGTTCCGCTAATGTCAAGAAAACACAATTTGTCAATTGTGGCGTTTTAAATTGAATAAGAAACGCAGGTGAATAAGTTTGTTGACGCGATTAGTCATTGAAAAACACACCGCTCCATCATCCTCCTACCACTTCCTGTCATCTTCTTTGTCGTTTCTGCCAGTAGAAACATTTGGCTGTTGATCATGTGACTTGTATGATGTGAAAAGAGTGTTTCCATGGCAGTTTTGTGAAGTGCAGAAATTTCGATACAGCCAAAAGAACCGAGCTACATGCTAGCGCAAAATTATTTTATCAACAAACGTGTTTTTTTTTTTATTACCATGTTTCCATTAAGCAAGTTTAATTTTTTAATTCAAACTTCTTGGTCGATGGAAATGCTGCGACGTCTTGCAGCTCATTGAGGACTTTAGAGCTGCGAGGACGGAGCAAAACCTGAATGTCTTCATGAATTTCAAAATAATCAATTAACAATTATCGCCGTGTTTCTTGTGATAAAAAAATCTAAACTTCTGAGTTCTGAGTTTCAAAAGTCAAAAATATTCGTCCTTTGAAACGTCTACAATTTTTTTTTTTTTTGAAAATTTCAGAGAATTTCAGAGCATTTTTGGTGAAAATGTAATCCTATTTTTTTCTATCTACAATAGAAAAAATAAGCTGTCGTGAAATCCTGATGTAAACAAGGAATTTTGCTGAGAAATTTGCTTTTTGGCCACTATAATGAAAATTATAACCAGAAGGCGAGGCTTTTTAAAGACCTGAAATCTGTTGGAAAAATGGCCCCGTTTGTTGAGAATATCAATAAATGCAAAAGCAGAGACAGCCTCATCCTCTCCTGTTTACTACAAGCATATTTTACAGGAACATGTGCACGCTTGTTGCCAACGTTCATAAATATTAATGAGAATTAATTCAGCCTTTGGGTACTTATTATAGTTGCAACGAAGCCAAGCTGCGCTTGTGAGTCTTTCCTCGGGGTCTGGAGGAACAATTAGGCTGCAGAGCTGAATATCCTCAGGGATGCAGGCAGTTTAGCCTGTTTAAAAAACAGCTCTGTTACATATTTCTTCACATATTTTAGCCTAAAAGCCGTTTGTTAATGTTCACCCTTATCAGGTATTGGAGCAACATCCTGATGGACGCTGGAAAGGCTGTATCCATGACAACCGGACGGGAAACGATCGAGTGGGGTACTTCCCATCCACTCTGGTTGAGGTCATCAGCAAGCGCACAGGTGCGTGTGTGGGGGTGTGCGCGTGTGTTTATGCGGGTACCTTTGTGAGTGTTGGAGTGTGAAAAGTGTGTTAGACTTATTTTTAGTTGTAAATGTGCTGACAGAACCAGAAGTCGGCCATATGACACGTTTGGGTTGGAAACAGAGAATTACAGTAGGAGAGCAGAATATCCCAGTGAAACATTTCCTGTCTTTTGTCTGAAAACATTTTCAGGTAGACTAGTCCTCAAGATTTTTCCTAAACATTAGGCTATATGATGCTTTCCAATCCTTCCTTTTCACATTTGAATCATGGATTTGTGGTCTATACAAAGTAGAACTGCAATGCTTTGGTCTGGATTCCTCGTTATTGCTGCTCCACAAGTCGCTCTTTTGCTCCTATTCGACTCGTTTTGGTGTGGGCTCTTTAAATGTAAATGAGGCGCTTCATTACTCCGCCCCCCTCCAGGTTACACTTCACACCATTCGGCCATTTTCGTAGCTTGACAGCAGAAAAAACTATTATCTAGCAGAACAGAAACTTTTTGAAAGACTTGTCAATCCATCCAAGCCAGAAAATGCTGTAATAATATGAATGAACACGTCTTGTACACAAGGCCTCAATGTTGTTAGCGGGTTAGCTAACGCTAGCTCCAAGAACATGAACATGTTCTCAAGGAGCTAACAGCTAGCACACAGCGCTAACATAAGCAGAAGGTACAATGCTACAGCTAGCAAAACATTGGCCAAGACATCAAATCAACACACAACAAATTAACATCTTATGTAAAGTTTGTTGTCATTTTAATGTTATTTGCAGTTTCCCGCTTTGCCGTCTCCGTTGTTTCATAGACAGAAGGAACTGACCCTCAGTCAAACAACAAATCCCCCTTGATACTGGCAGAGGCAGCTGAGGCACTTCTCCTTGAACAAAGAGGACTTTCCCCTTGGGAACTTTTCCAAAAAAAATCTAAATTATCCAGGCCCTTCTAAGAAGTTCTGATGCTGAGGGACAGCGAAATAGACTATAGATTAAAAGCACCAAAAAAATTAAAACTTTAACTTTTTAACGTCGGCATCCTTGAAGTTGGACTAAAACTTACAATACAACTGTGGATTCACAAAATTAGTGAACTGGAAGTCGATGCGTCCATTGAGCAGTTCTGCAGCAAACACTGTGTCGTTATTGTAGAAAAAACACAATAGGGAACAGAGAAAACGCACTTGGCTCCACCAAGAGAGATTAAATGAAACTTTTTTGCACTCTAAAAAAAACCAATTTAGGACAGTAATGGTTTTTCTAACTATATCATGTACTGTATATTGTTGGCTCAGTGATAAAATAAACTACTCTTTTATTGCAGCACCATAATCTCACTCTGAACCTCCTTTTTGCATTGGGTCAGCCTTCTTCTTTAACATTATGCAAAGTAGCAGCATGATGCAGAGAGACGGACCTCTGACCCTCCATGGGTCCAGACTCAGCTCGGCCCTCGGGGTTTCTATACGGTGTAGACCTGGGGACTGTGATGGCCGTGGATGAAGGCTGATCTTCTGTTTGATGAATCGTGTCTAAACTGTTGTGCATCGTTGAGGTTTTATGTTTTTGGATTCTGAAATTAAATATTGGATTTTACTGAAATTTTAAGTGTTAACACTGTGGTAACACTTAAGTTTATGTCAAGTCTTCTAGCTTGTTTACCAGGGCTGCCAATAAGTACATAAAACTTGCGATCAGAATAATTGCTTGGATTTGGCATTGCTCTGGCCTTCATCTGTGGATCTAAATGTATACACCAAAATGTTTGAAAATATTATGATAGTTTCTAATATTATAACACATATTGTTGTAAAAAAAAAAAGAAAAAGTCCTCTGAGACAGTCCCCGGTTTCTCACCATTTCCACTCAACACAAGGTGGAGTGAATGTACCAGAAGACGTGACCCTCAAGCATCAACTAAACTCCCTGTCAAGTATAAGAACTATTTATACTATTTACAATGAGCACAAAAAGCAGCAACACACACCAGTCATCATTTCATTGGTTTAATGGAAACAGAATTTAGAAAGCGTCTCTGCTCCAAATACCTCTGAAATAAAGCAGATAAGTGGAAACAGAACATTTTGTATATCAACTTTTTAAAGAAACTTCTGGTGAAAGCCCCATATTTGACTCACATAAAAAACGATCATCGTCATGTGTGTGGAAGCTCAGTCCCCATCATGTCAAACTGTTATTTTGAATTTTTGTTAGGTTGCACATTAAACATCCATGCTGTCTAGCATCTTAGCGCCGCTCTTCATCTTCTCCGAATGAGCTCCGTCTTGGTAACTTCCGCCAAACACATTCGGATCCATGTTGTCGTCTAGGTTGGACTCAGAGGTCGTACGTCCACTGAGACGCTTTAAACTCTTATAGTTTTGTCCGTGTGCTCTGCTGTGTTTGTCTCAGTCCGTATATCTGTGATATCTGTGGTTGTGATCTTTTCACTCACCGTTTGCCGTGAAGCTCTCCCTCCTGGCAGCATCCGTCTCTCATGCTTCTTGATTTTCCACTGACTGTGATTCAGCACGAGACATTTTTAAATCACTTAACCAGAAAGTGATGGCAACATCGGCTGATAAATGTAGCAAAGGAAGGATGTGTTTGCAATAGTTGGCTTTGCTCTGATCATGGAAAGGTTTTTAGTAGTTTGCTAAAATAGTCACTGACCTATATATTTTTAAATTGATATATTAATTGTGGTGTAAATGTATATATGCAGAATATTTTTTAATATAAAGTGATGTTTAAAAAAATGCATTTGAGGTTGGCAGTTTGAGCTGAAATCCATTAGCAACAGATGCACTCAGCAGAAAGTTGAGGACAGTTTCTTTCAAAAGCTTTGACTTACCAAATCAAATTTGTCTTTATGAATAAACTTAAGCATAATTTTATTTTGTCTTCTTGCCATAAGCGGTCATCTATTATTCATGTTAATATTCCAGTAAGCTTTGAGCTGCAAAAATAAGTTTTTGCTTTTATTTTGAAGCTAAAACAAACATTTGAAACTTTGTTTAGCTTCTGATGTTAGCAATTAGCACCTTAGTGCAGCTAGCAGTGCTAACTGTATGTTCACTACAGACGTTTTTCTCCTCTATAAACAAATGAACTGCAGTCAGTCTTTTAACATTTCGTTTTAAATGTCTTTTTGTCCTCAGGCATTACTTTTAAATAACTTAATGACATTGGAAATAGCTAGCATTAAGTCAGGAAAACAGCTAACATGAAGCCTGATATCAGTTTTTCTGCATATCTTTCATCGCATTTCTTTGAAAGATCTTATTTTTCATCAAAAGACAATCTGCATAACCATCCTGTTGCTTTCCCTGAAGTTACCCAGATGCATTTGAAGAAAATGCATTTATCTGCTTTCACTTATTTCGCTGTTTTCTGAAAATATGGGGCTGACCTTTACTGGCTGAATGAAGCAAAAGTCTGTCCATGCTAAAGTGTTTGGTACTTTCTCTAAAGCATCTAAAGTAAACATTAAACCACAGCACTGTCTTATGGACAAAATTATATCTCCATCCAACTGCCATGCAATTTTTGAGCAAACTTTTGAAATGCCAAATTAGGTGTGTTTCCACTTCACAGGTGTGAAGTAAATATAGTTTTCTCCTTTGTGTTGGATGTTTGGACTTTGAAATTCTCAGGTTTTTGTGCCTATT
This sequence comes from Phalloptychus januarius, assembly GCA_902982915.1. Lineage (NCBI taxonomy): Eukaryota > Metazoa > Chordata > Actinopteri > Cyprinodontiformes > Poeciliidae > Phalloptychus > Phalloptychus januarius. The sequence continues at coordinate 2,257,661 of CADWAE010000476.1, forward strand.
TTTGTAACTCTTAACTCTTTTTTTTGCAAAAGTCAAAAAGAGTTTGTTTTTTTGTTTTCGAAATTGGGGAAGTTATTTTGAATGTTGCCGTTTCCAGTGCGATACAAGAAAATGCACATGAAGAAGGTTGCTGAAAACACGGCTTATTTGAGTAGTTTTGTGTTTTAGTAGTAGTCCGATATTTGAGCGTATCAGGATGGATGTTCGGTATCATGATACGAATATTGCAGTTGCACAAACATATAACCTGCATTATGGGAGGTGCTGTCACACATCCAAACTGTTGGGTTGAGGCCATTTTGCTTTTCTCCACACATTTAGACACATTCTTTACAATTTCCAAATGTTTTAATGAAAGTGTTAATGAAGCGCTACGCACCAAAGAATCATTATGCTTATTATAAGTTTATAACATCTTTATAGAGATTTATATTTATAGTGATTTAAATATTGTGCTGCTATAGCAAATGTGCTACCATGTAAAGACATAAGAGTAGACTCCTCATTTTGTGGTGATGTCACTCACTCCCCCACCTTAAACTCTCTGCACCGCTTCATGCTGTACATCGCCTCCATCGCCCATGTTTGTTCTTCCTCCTAATCTCCATCTCTACAATTTTCTTTCTCCATTAGCTGCCTGCTTCACCCCCTTCTTCTCTCAGTTTGACTTCTAACCTCAGTCTTTGTTTTTTAATTTCTATTATTCCCTCCTCTTTTTTTCTTACGTGTAATTCTCTGTTTTGTCGTTCGTCTGTGACGGTGGTTCACTGTTGGCTGGTTGTGTGTGTGTGTGTGCGTGTGTGTGTGTGTTTCCGTGCTTCGTCACGGTGGGTGTTGTCTAGGTTTGGCCAGCACAGTCATTTGTACTCAACAATTTCAAAAGATACCGCTGGTTCCCCCGGCGACGGTTGCCCCTGCCAACGCGGTAGTCAACGGCAACGACACCACGTTCCATCAGATCCATATCCTGCCTCCACCGCCTCCTCCTCCACCACATTCCCATCAGCCACTGCTTCCACTTTTCACTTCCTTTGGGTATAACAGGTCGCCCGTGACAACCCCACAGGGAGACACACCCACTGCCCCAGGTATACACCCACTTTTCATTATTATTATTATTATTATTATTATTATTATTATTATTATTATTATTATTATTATGTGTTACTGATTAAGCTTTAATGGATGCTTTTCTACAAACTTGTCATGTTGAAACTGAAACATCTTAATTGACCAATTCAAATTCCAATCAGCATTTTAATGGATTTTCTTAGAAGGCAGCCATTAAACTTTTCTGTTATAGATCATTATTTATCCAATTTTCTATGTTTGTCATGCTGTTTAACTTTTGTTTCTCGGTTCTTTACGGTTGTCATCTCCATTATGTAGAGCTTGGTCCACAAAAGACGAGCGGTTTTTAGTTTATATATTCCTTTACATCCCATTTGAAAACATGCAATTAAAATGTAACATATTTTAATTTTGATACCTTTGGTGTGAATAATGAGAGAAAGGAGTTTTGTTGTTTTTATTAAACACTGATGTGAAGGTGCATATCTTGGTTTTTGTCCACCAAACATCAAACAGTTCCAGTGCTAAATCAGACCAGTTCTTTCTGCTGTCATTGATCTGATGGAGAGCCATCACTACCATCACTAAACACCTTCTGTCTTTCTATTTTATAATCAAATGTATTCATTTTATCATACATTCAGAAACAAGTGTTGACCAATGAGCAGAACATGTCTTGATAAAGACTTGAATTGTTTATAGATTCTGATTATGTCAGGCACACAAAAAAAAGAAGATACAAGCATTTGAATGTTTGCACTCAGCAAACCAGGTTAGTGGCCACAAAGTTTAAGAAACTGTAATGATACCTGAGCACGTAGCCCCGCCCTCCTCCGCTCCTATCAGTCACACATCCCAGATCATTTTGACTTCACTCACCCTGTGATTACAACAAATGATAAACTGGAGCTGGAAGATGTTAAACAAAAGCTAAAATCAGTTCCACTCCTGACTCACATTATAGTCTAAAAACAAAAGCCGTAAAATCAAAATTATATTAATATGTCGGGTTTATTCTTAGCTCGGACCTCTTAATGTAAACTTTATCAAAATTAAATCTTGATAAAAATGCAGGCCACACTTTTCAGATTTTTAGTAGTAATAACTTTCTATTTTTTCACTTCACAATGAATTGGTACTTTCTCTTAAGCTATCAAATGAAATCACAATAAAATGCAGTGAGCTTCGTGTTTGTAATGCAGTAATGGCTGTGGACCACAATGATGAATCAGTCCATAGCTGGGTTAAAAAGTGACTGTAGCGCCATCTTTGGTCTAGCACTGGAACTGCTTTGGTGAAAAAGCTGTACCTGTCGCATCCTGCCACGCCTCTTTGGAGCCAAACACGTCGGGGTCAAAACTAATTTCACAAAAATGGCCACTTCCAGTGAAAGATTACATGATCACGTCAAACAGTCAGTAATTTCTGCAATTCATGTTGCATTGTCTTTACATAAATCAGAGTCCATCAGGAACCATTTATTCGGCTTATTACTATTTTTCACCACTTAGATTATTATTTACTATCATCAGTAGGATTAGAAACACTGAGGATCTTTTACCAGTTTCCCTGAGTTTATTTGTGATTCATTTGAATGTCTGGATTTCCTTTATTTTTGTTTAATTTTTTTATATTTTTTGCTTTTTTTTTCCTGCACACCACCACTTCCACATACAACTTTATCCTGACCAGGCTGTTTTCTGTTCTGTCCTCGTCTTGTGTTGTCATCACGCTGGATCAGACTAACACTTCTACCCACCTTACCTCTGCACCCATAATATGTGTGTTAGTGTGTGTGTGTGTATGTGTGTGTTTGTTGCAGTTATAATGCGTCTGCCACAGTAATAAACCATTACCCTGTAATATCCATATTAGACCAAACTTGGCAGTAAAAAGAAAACTAAATGACACTTTCCATTAAAAAAGAGAATTACTTTAATTTTTTTGCGTTTTATATGCTTTCATGACTTATTATAAACAAAATATTCATCTTTGTCGACTCGCAAGTGCAAAGTACCTCAGTGGAAACCTGCTGCAGCAGTGCAAAAATTAAGTCGCAAAGGTGTAAAGTTTCACATTTTGTGGTAAAACGTTGCTTTAAAAGTATCACCTACGATTTTCAGGTAAGGAATTTACATCCAATAAACCGCCTCTGTTGCCTGGTTACCATTTTGTCACCTCCAAGACAGAAAAAAAATACAATTTGAGAACAAGCAGCTTCGTCATACTTTCATTCAAAAGTGACGTTTGGCTCGTGATGCTTTTCCCAGGTCGCTTGGAGGAACGCAAAATGACCACAAGAAGGAGCTGTGTGATCACATGAAAGGAAATCAGACTTTATGATGTGTGTGTTTCCCTGGAGCGCTATTGGTTGCACATATAAACCATTATTAAGCCCTTCATAAAGTGGCCATAATGGTTTATAGCACTCTCCAAATGCACTACAGCCCCATTCTTAGAAGCCCCGACATATATAATCACACGCCAATGGATGCATTATATATGTATATGTATGTACATCTTTTGGCATATATGTGTATATACACAGGTATTATTTGTGTAAAGACTTGATGTATGCACAAGGAGTATATAAATGTTTTCATATATTTATATATATCTGCTGTCTTTTTTTATGTGTGTGGGAGAGAGGAGGAGGGAGTGAGAATGTGTGAGGATGAAGATGAGCTGCAGAGGTAGATTTGAAACCCGCTGTATCTGCTATGTTCATTATGTCTTCACTAATTACGGATCGGAAATCGTCACTGTTTCCTTCCTGAACATATTCTGGGAATTCAGAAAGATCAGGCTCGTTCGTCCATTTCATGTTTTCAGATGACTTTCAGGGACTACGGCCTGCCTAAAGATGAAACTGTTTGCCTCACATTAGGGTATAAACGCATCAGCTGCTAAGAAAATGTGCAAACGAAGAGACTGGCGAGCTGCGACGGTTGGCCCTTAGTGGGGCGTTTGTTAGGTATTTTTAAAACACTATACAGTGTCTTACAAAATGATAAGCTGGGGACTTCACAAACAGGTCATTTAAGGAGGAATGGTGACAGGAAAGAGCTCAAAGAAAGTCGATCGAAGTTCTGTTTGACGTTTGCCAGAAGCTATAGCATGGATAGAGAACATAGGGCTTAGAAGATGCTGTGGTCAGATTTTTTCAGCCTAAACAGAATTTGTTTTGACTGGAATTTGTGTTGGGATGTCCCAATCAAAGTCCAAGTAAATCCAATGAAAAGAAATGAAAGGACTTGAAAACTGACATGACATAAGCCCAGTAGAAACCTTCCAGTCAGAGCCACTAAAAACATAATCATTCCGAATGTCGGTTCAGATGCCAGTGACACATTTTTAGTTTAATGTGTTGTAAATAGTAGATATTGGAAACACAAGTCAAGCTAACCTTTGAACTAATGGAGATAAATAGGTCGTTGCTGATGAACTTGTTCAGACCTAAACCTTGTGCTACTGTTCTCAAATTGAGTGTTAGAGCCATATTAACATAAAAACAACATAATGAAGTTATAAAAATGTGAGAATAAAGTTATAATATCACAAGAAAAAATAATAAAGTTCCCCAAGAATAGTTGAAATAAAAGTCATAATTATTCAAATTCAAATTCAGAAATACTTTATTAATCCCAAAGGGAAATTAAATGTTGGAGCTCATTAATTCAGATTCTTCAACGAGTTGGTGAAGAATTATTGGTTATTGATATAAGAATAAAGACATAATATTATGAGACAAGTAGTATGAGAATAAAGTCAAAATAATACAAAAATAATGTCATAATATTATGACAATAGCGTTGAAATAATACATGAATAAAGTCATGTTTCAAGAATGAAGTCATAACACAGAATAAAGTCATCCGACTTAATTCTTGTAATACTATCTAAATATCTAAAAAAGTTGGAAATAGTACAAGAATAAAGTCATAATATTACGAGAAATTTGAATATTATGACTTCACATAATAATATGACTTTATTCTCAGAATTTTATTTATTTTTTTATAATCTTAGTGTGGCCCTCATATTCTGTCAGGATCAAACGGCCCACCCGCCCCAATAAAACCAAACCCTGAATGTAAAGAATCTCGGTTGTTGCCGCTGTAAAGAGCACGTCTCTATGTGGAAGTCAGCCGCTCCCTGTGCCACTGTAGGGGTCGGTTAGCGGTTAACGGTGGTGTTCTGTGTTGAAGGTTGTCGAGGCTCAGAGGCAAGTCCTCACAGTTCTCCCACCCCATCCAGCGGGCCCCATGGAGGCTCCAACGAAGAGATCTGGGTTCTGCGCAAGCCCGTGGCAGGTAAATTAAGCCGCGTTGCGCTGAGCCCTCAACCTCTGACTCCTAAAAAGTCTGAACAGGGCCAAACAGTATCTGACGTCTGTTGGTGAAAAACCCTTCCTGCCGGACGGTCCCCACTGTTTGAGCTGTAAGAGGATGGTGCTTGAAGGCATTCAGATACTTTTTGACCTGCTCCTGACAGTTCCCCCCTCCCATGTCCTTCTTATCCCTCCATCTGAAGCCGAGCTGAGCTCAGTAGCCGTATGTGTAGGCTGCAGGCATTTGCATCGGTCTACAGTCTGTGTAGAGAGCGAAAGATGAATAGAAGGAATAGTGTGCGTGTTTTTGATGAGTGTGGAAGCAAGAGGCATGTCTTTTTTCCCACTTTTGTGTTGGTCACTCAGTCATCTGTCGGCCTTGTCTGTCCGTCCTGTCCATCCAACCACACGCTGCCCAGTGCATTTCAACGGAGAGTCACACCACGAACACCGCAGCGCTGGATATCAGCTAAACCTTTGTCTGTGTGCGTGTGTGTGTGTCTATGTGTGTGTGTCTGCTGTATGTGTTGGACAATATCTATGCTCAACAATTGGGCAATTGCATGGGTGCGCGATTGATTGCACATGTATGTTGGGGTGGGTGTGTGTGTGTGTGTGTGTGCGTTTCAGGTGGAGATCGCAGCAGCGTGGGGAGTTCTGGGAGTGTGACCAGTTTGAGGTCTTCAGGCAGTGGTCAGAGTGCCACCAGCGCCGCGCACATCCTCCACGCGCAGGCCGAGGGCGCGAAGGTGCAACACACACACACCATAGCACATCTGATGCCACAGTTACAGCTACAGCATCTGACTTTTGTAAAGATCTTTTTTTATATATATATATTTTTTGCTAAAATGATCCTCATGTTTTTAGCAGCAGTATAAAATAACATAGATAATCTGCTCTCATCTGCCACGAATGCTAAGGCTAGTTAGCATAGCTTTAGTAGTATCGCTAGATGACACCAGATAAACAGTTTCCCTGGAACTGTAAGTTGTTTCTCCGACATTAGCTCGTTGAGCAGCAAGTACATGAGTTTGATTGACAGCACTAACACCCGCCTCTTTTTGGCCTCTGATTGGTTGTTTTTGGTCGGGAGCAGCGCATTTATTCAGATGGCACTAATAGCTCAGAAAGGAGCTGGATGTCAGTCTTTTCTCATATTATACTATCAATACATGGTGACAGTGTCAACAAAATGTGGAACAAAGATTTTCAGAATTGCTTCGAGTCGTTGACTTGCAGCATTCTCTCCTATTGGACGTAGAGACAGTAGACATTGTGTTGTTGGCTTTACAGCAATTCCACATCATAAACATGTATGTAGTGAAAGTGGAGAGGAAGAACGGCCCTTTAACAGGAAGAAACCTCCAGCAGAACCAGAACCTGGCTCAGTGCAGGCAGCCATCTGCCAACTGGAGGGTTGAGAAGAGAAAGTAGACACACAGAAAAAAGAAAGAAACTTTCAATGTGAATGGAAGCAAAAAGTTCATATCTTTAACTTGTGAGATAGCCTTCGTTAAGGCGTGAGCTTTAATGAGTCTCTCCGTGTGTTTGCAGCTGTTAGCCACTGTCTTGTCCCAGTCTACAAAAGCCAAGGAGCATCTGATGGAGCAGTCCAAGTCGGTGGACCAACCTGCAGGTTAGAGGAAGCAAATATTGAGATTTCTATCCCAACGTGGAAAGAAAAAGGTGGTAACATAAGAATTTAATTTTAAAAAAAACTCTGAGATTTTGGTTAGATAACGAAAGCCTTAATGCTCTGGCCTTTTACATAATGTCATCATATCACTTCTAAACACACACAGCTCTTGGCTTGTTCAGCAGACAGATGGCCAAGGCAGGGGATGTAGGAGGAAGTGTAGAACGGCATAATTGGTTCAGATTGTGTTTTATATCTGGGAAAGCAAGAATCTGATTGGTTGTTTGGCCAAGCAATCAGACAAGGCAGATATTTGAGCATGAGGATAAGGAGGGTAAAGGTCAGAGACCCATCCAGAGAAGTTATCTGTTGATGGACGGCAGCGTTCAAACATTGGTTGACGGCTTGTCTCTGGCCAATGATTTCTCTCCGCCGACAGGCTCTGCCAGCTCTTCTCGGACGTCCAGCCAATCGGGCTGTCCGCTTCATGAAGCGCCGCCTTATGATGCCACGGCAACCAGGAAGGGGGAGGTTCCATGCGAAGGGAAGGTAGGACAGTCCTGATTCCCCACAGATTCAGTCTTCAACAAAAAAAAAAAAAAAAAAAAAAAGTCCTACTCAGTCAGTCGCCACCGTGGGCTTCTAACTGCATCGTGATGAGGATGTAGCTCCACAGTCACCTCAAGCCCTCTTGTACACACACACACACGCACTCATTAACACAACACACACCAAGATGTCCCAGCGGTTTCTCTCACAGCTGGCTTCATCCGTGCTGCGAGTTTTCGGATGCAGCCACGACACGGTGAGTGTGTGAGTGGGTCTCATACGAATCTCTGCTGTATGATTCTCGCGTGTTTGTGTGGCTTCATCATCCACTCCTTTCAGTTGCAGCTTCTCTTCTTCCATTGCAGCGTTTGTTTTCTTTTACCTTTGGGAAGAGTCTTAGAAGTCACTGCGCCACAGCCAAGCAGAACTTTGACAGAGATAATGATTATTACTTGTAGGGTTGTGTGGGTGCGTGTGTGTGTGAGTTGTGGCAAGTGCCCAGGAATTGTGGGAGGACTCTCTTGGTACAAAAAGTGTGAAATCTGATCTCACACTGTTCAGAATTGTAAGCCATTTTCTGGCATAGTGTTGATTTAGCTTCAGGTCTAATTGCATATGATTATTTTAAGTTCTGAAACGACAAAGCAGATTTTTTGCTGGCGAATGTGTGCGTTACTCGCCTGCAATATTACTGTTCTGCTATGTAAGCCATGTTCTGATGACCATCTGTTAGCTACAGTGGAATCCTGACTCCTCGCTGGCCAGCCTCCTGATGCTCCCATCAGCAGGGAAACATGGCGGAGAGATGAGAGGGAAAGCCAGTCGTGATATATAGGGAGAGTGGAAGAGGAGATACATAACAGCAAGAGAAATAACGAGTAGAAACTACAACTACAGCTGCTGACAGCAGAAATGGACTCTAAAAACACTAATCAAGCCATTTCAGAACATCGTGTTGTCATTTTCAGACTTGTGGCTAATAAATGGCTCACACCATGATTCTTTCATTTGTGACTGTTTTCTAAAAATTCAGAAGATCCCATTAACTGCAGAGAATACTGAAGTTTTTTTGTTAATTTAACAGCAGTATTCCCATTGGTCTTGTTGAAAAAACACAATTTCGCAATTGCCATATTTCCATTTAGAAAGGAGTGCAGTTAAAATCACGTGAATAAGTTTGGTCACGTAGTTTCATTAAAAGTCAGATGACAGATGACACCAACAGATGGTGGTAAACATGAGATATGTATTTTAGCCAGATACAAACTGGTATGGCCCGTCTGATGCAAAAAAAAAAGATGTGTCCCATTGCAGTTTTGCCAAATGCATCAATTTTGATGCAGCTGAAAAAGCGCCTCATACTTACGCAAACACTTTTATCAACGTTTTATTCAAAATTGCAGTTTTCTTTAAGAAAATTAATTTTTGTACATTTATTCTCGTAATTCTACAATTTTATGGTCAGTGGAAACAAAGGTGGTCAAGGGCATCTCAAATTTTGCGTATATTTATCTACAAACAAAGTTAGGTAAACATGGGTAACGATTTTGTGGAAATGTCTAAATGTTTTATCTTGAAGCCCCGTAGCGAAGAGCACCTGGGCTGCCTGGTGAACTTGTCAGCACCCCGGGTAATGCAACATAAATTATACTAATATCTGATCATGAAAACTGGCCCTTCCATACAACTGCAACATATTTATGGCTGCTGTGTCCCGCTACATGGAACGGTCTGTGGTTTGACGACACAACCCCATTCCCTGAGGCTACACGTTAGCTAAGCTAACAGAGCATATTCATTTAAAGATTTGAAACGTCTCTTGCTAGTCTTTCATAGAAAAATTTTGTTGTGAAGCTAAATTTGACCAAGGAAAAGTTTGTTTTAAAGTTATTTAAAACTTTATCAGCATTGTTAACACTTATTATAAGTTTTAGAATTACTTCAATGAGACTAAAGACCAAGGAACAGGAGTTTGGTCTCTCCTCTTAATCCTAAATTTGTCAATTTAGGATTAACTTTAGCAACTTTCTATATTTATCTAAATCTGTAGAAAACATGGTACCTTTTAACATTCATAAACTCGCAATAATCGCAGATTCAACCTACTGGTTAGATGTCAAAGTGATCGTTCGGTAGTAACTAAGGAGTGGCCGCTGTATCACCCCGTTTGGCTGATGACAAGTGGCTGTGAAGAAGCGAACACGGTGCCAGTGACCGCATGCCCCCTGTCTTCTCTCCCATAGAGCTCAGAGGCCGTTGTCCAATGGCTGAGCGACTTTCAGCTTCAGGTCTACGCTCCAAACTTCCTGGGCGCGGGCTATGACCTGCCCACCATTAGCCGAATGACTCCGGAGGTAAGCCAGCTGAACCCTGAACCCCAGAGAGCTCACACCCCCTGCGCCAAGGACCACAGTGGAAACAAGTCTGACAGGCTCTGCTTCGTGCTGTCCTTGATGTTGTCCAGATGCATGTATATAAACTCCTATCTTTGCAAAAATCTCATGAAAATGATGAAACATCGTTATGAACGTGCCCCCCCCCCTCCCCCTAAGCTCCTCCCTCTGTTGTTCTCTGCATCCTGTCACACCTGCCCCAGGTCATCTTTTGTTGTTTTACCCCTTAGCTGGTATTTTTCTTATTTTTTTATTTTTTTTATGTAATGTCGTAGCTGTCATGACAGCACTGGCAAAAATAAACAATAAATCACACTTAAAAATCAAAATAATGTCCATATAAATATTGGAATACTTGCAGATGAATCTATACATGTATTTGCGTGAGTCAAATACATATGAACCTGTTGTACTCTTGCATCTGTCAAATTTTTAAACCTCGCACAAAGGAAGCTACCTAGCAGGTTGACATAACTTGGCCCTTTTTAAATGCGGTATGACGCATGCATCTAGCAGGAAGTTTGCCCACTTACGAAAATTACTATTTGACTTTTTTCAATACCACTGATGTTTGCAACTTGCAGACTGTGCAAAAACAAACATTTTGTCAGGAAGTAATTTTTCCCCACAAGAAGGAAAAAGGATAAATATAATTGCTCTCTGTACAAAATTTATGTTAGGGATGTTTGATTTTTCTAATCAAACAAATTGTTTTAAAAGTATTTCAAAGATCACATCAAGCATCATAAAAACATAAGACTCCGCTCCACTTGACCTCGTGACCTTTCCGTCACCTTCTACCCTGTGGCTGCTGCCTCCATAGCAACCAGATTGGCACTCCCCACCATGCATGCCACTATATAAATAATTTTCAGTGGTTATGAATTATTTATATGTACATGGGGAAGGGTTTAGAGCCTAGACTGAACAACCTTTCTTAAAAAAGCTTAAGGACTCCATTAGAGGTTTGTCTTCTTGAGTTGTTTTATCCATATAAAAACGAGTTGTACAATCAATGATGTGTGTGTGGGTCTGTGTGAATGTGTGTGTGTTGTTAATGTTTTACTGTAGAACTGCCTCCTTGTGTGTATATACGAGTTCTGTCCTTAGAAATCAGACGAATCGGGACTTTTAGACGCTTCCTTGCACTGCAGACGTTTGCCCTCGTCTTCCTTTGCCTTTCATTTGATCTGCGGACATTTGCATCATCACACTATTCCTACCAATTTCCAGACGCCTCCATCAGGTGTCGTGCTGTCCCATGTCTTTCCTCTGTGAGCATGTCTGGGTGAGAGAACGAGAGAGAAACACCGCTGGGCTCCTGGACTGATGAAACGGCAACGCTGTGGAGGAAAATGCAGTCAAAATAGCATCTTAACACATGTTTGCGTGTGTGTGTGTGTGTGGGTGTGTGTTAGGATCTGACAGCTATCGGAATAACCAAACCTGGTCACAGAAAGAAGATCACATCAGAGATCAACAAGCTGAGCGCCACAGAGTGGCTGCCAGAGCAGAAACCTGTGAGTAACAGCCTTTGCATTTGATAGTTATATTTTCATACTTATCATGTTACAACTAATAACTTGGAAGGAATTAGATGAGTTTAAAATTTTTTTTTAAATACTAAAAATCTGAAGTGTGGCTGGAATTTCTATTAAAAAAAACACAAACACCTATTATATCTCTTACCAGCTTTCCATACCTAGAAACAACATAGCTGCTGCAGCCTGAGTAGGTTTTGGTATTATTTGGTTTTATACGGTATATAAGCCATGGCTTTCTGTTTTCCATATTTATTTTTAGAATTTGTCACAGTGAATTGTGACTCAATCAAAACAAAACACACTCACACAATGATGCATCTCGAATGACGATTGCGGGATTAAGAAAGACGGTCAAAAGAAAAGTTTGCAATAAATCTCTCACCCAGCTGTCTGTAGGCTATCACCATCTCTGGTAAATGACATGTGACCTGACCCCTTGGTAATCACCTGAGGTGTAGGAAAACATGAACACCTGCATGTTGACAAAGATCTTTACTTATAAAATTAAAAGCTGTGCTTATTTTCAATTACTGCATTGGCTACTTTCTTTTGCCCCATCACATAAAACCCCAATAAAAATACACGTAAGTTTCTAGTAAAACGACAAACTGGTGATTGTATGAGACTGAAACCGTCTGATCCACCATGACTGCAGAGCAACCTGGGCGAATGGTTGTCGGCGATAGGTCTGAGCCAGTACCACCAGGTGTTGGTGCAGAACGGCTACGAAAACATCGACTTCATCACAGACATCACCTGGGAAGATCTGCAGGAAATAGGCATCACCAAGCTGGGTAAGATATGCAAAGTTTTTCTTCTGGTATTTTGAAGACTTTGTGCCGATGCGTTCATGTACAACAGATCTCTGTAATCTAAAATAAGTATGAATATTGCTAATTAAAATTAGCATTGTCAATTTGCCTGATAGTATCTTACAGTTTCGGCTGGGTAGCCTGCTGAAAAGGCTTCGCAGGTTAACCAGTTACTAAAGAGTTAAAGGAATATTTAAATAAGTAGTTTAAACATTCTTATAGGACCTTTATTAAACTGAACCGTAACTCCTGTGTGTTAATGTTAAAGGTCACCAGAAGAAGTTGATGCTGGCCGTGAAGCGGTTGGCTGAAATGCAGCGCAGCTCAGATGGGCGGGGCTCTCTTCGAAAGAAGCCGCCGCCAATCACACAGCAGCAGGAAGTCATCTCCATGGACAGCCCGCCTCCAGATGGTGAGCACAGTAAAAATAGATTCTTGTTTGTCTTAGCTTCTTGGATTCCTTTAACGTCTAGCCATCACAGAAGACACAAGGCCTTTAGAACAATACCCAATCACTCCTGTATCCTTGACAACTGAGAATTGCTAATGAAAATCTCTTTCTCCTTCCAGAGGTCATCATGTCTCCAAAGATGAGTACCTTCCAGGACAGCGAGTTGAGCTCAGAGCTGCAGAATGCCATCATTCACCCAGGTCAAGAGGTCAGAGTTCAGCGAACTCGCACCCTAAGCAAGGACCACGACGACGTGATTACAGGAGGTGGTGGGCCGCCGAAGAAGGAGGCACGGACGGTGAGGCAGCAAAGCAGCCAGGGAAGTTCCTCGTCCCACAGAGTCAGCGTTTCATCGCAAGGAAAGCACCGTCATTCTCACAACCAGCCAGCACCTCCCTACACACCTCCACACACACCCACCAAGACCAGGACCTCGTCCTCCTCCTCCACCTCCTCCGTTCAGAGCAGCGCTTCCCCACAAAGCAAAACCAAACCATCACCACAGGCAATACAAGGGGAGCAACCTCCGCTGCACTCACACCAACCTCAGTCTCCAACCCTCCGTGGAGCCCCGTGTCCAATCCCCCAGCAGCAGCAGCCGCAACCTCAAGTTCAGCAGCATCAGCCCCACCCTCATCACCACCACCCACAGACGCAGGTAATGGCGGACAGAGAAAACCCACAGCAGCAAGTTCCACACCTCTGCCTACCACCCGAAGCTGAACTGCAAGAGGCCGAGGGAGCAGAACCTTTGGCCCTCAAGAAGAAACGTGCCCACAGCCTCAACCGATACACCTCCTCAGACGGGGAGTGTGATGAGAGAGTTGAAAGTGGAGAGGGAGGAGGAGGCGGAGGAGAAAGGGAAACGGAAGTAGCAGTAGTTCAGGCCTCTGCGACTGCGAGAGCGGACGGAGTGAAATACGCCACAGTGACCCATCGCGTGAGTCGCAGCCATTCAGTCCGCAACCAGGAAAAGACTGCCGGCCGCAGTCACACCCAATCCTTCGCTTTGCGTCAGAAGAAGAAAGGCCCTCCGCCGCCCCCACCCAAACGCTCAAGTTCTGCCATCTCCAGTTCCAACTCCAACTTGACGGAGGCCAACACACAGCAGCAGACACACACCACCACTGGGGGGATGCTGGATGTGCCTTACCACCAACAGCGGAGGGCCAGCGACCTGGGGGTTTCCGTGGAGACTGCTGCAGTGGAGACAAACAGCATGGGCAGTGTGAGGAGCATCGCTGCCATGTTAGAGATGTCTTCCATAGGGGGCGGACCCAAAGGCATGGCACTGCAAAAGAATTACCTGCAGGTATACATTTGCCTCTCTATTGCAGATTACTTACACTGTTTTGGAAAAACATTGATAATTCTTGACGGGATTTGCCACGACAGTGACGACCAAATTTTCTGACAGTTGTGCCTTTATATAAATATTCTATTTATTGTATGCAGATACACTCATTGGGAAATTTGTGATGCCTTGTGTTGAGTTGGTTATACCTGCTTGCTGCAGGAATAACCTGCAATGAATTGCAGGTTGCTAAGAATCAAGAGACCAAATGTAACATTTTGATCTACATCAAAAATTCTATGCGTAAGGATAGTCTGAACACACCATGGTATTCAGTGGGGTTATGGATTACAGCTGACCTCGAAATCCGCAAATACTTGAGATCTCCTCAAAAGATGCTTATATTTGCATGTGTTATTAGTTCAAGCACCAAATGTACCTAGTATAAACTGTCTTAGCATTTTCAAACTGCTTTGCAAATGACAGCCAATAGCATGTTAAGTAGCATAGTTTTTTGCTAATTCATATACTTTGGATGTGCTCTACGAAAATAATCCATTGAAGTTTGTAGTTGTTACATGACAAAATGTGGAAAAGTTCAAGAGCTATACAAACTTTAGCAAGACACACAATATAAGATTCAGATTCTAGATCATTACGATCAAGCATGAAAACTTTTTAATCTGACTGTGTTTCATTCAGGTGGGAAAAACCCGGGAGGCCATTGGCCTGGATGGTGAAGTGGTGAACCGGCGGCGAACCATAAGTGGACCCGTAAGCGAGCTTGTGGAGGCTGCCAGGCGGGAACAACCGACTCCACTGGATTTCGCCCCGTCCTCAGCCCAACCTCAACCTCAGTCTCCCCCTCCCCTGGTGAACTCCTCTTCACCCCACCCTCCATCTTCCCCGGTCCCCTGCTCAGGAGGCAGTGGGAGCTCCTCGGAGAACCTTCCGTTTGCAGAAGAGGGAAGCCTCACCATCCGCCGCCAAGCTCGAGGAGAAGGAGAAGGACAGGTAACTATCTAACTATGTGTATATATACGTGTTTGTCTACTTGTCAGTCAATCTTTCCTACTCTACATTATCGGCGTAATGTTCTAAAAGTCAGTGTGCTCTAATGTGCAAAGCTACAGTTGAAACTAAAGCGCTTGCTCTGCTTTTATTGTCGTTTCCATTTATCTTTGTTCACGCTTTGACTGTTTGTGCAACAATGACCTTTTATCATGAATGTATGAACTTTCCGTTAGTGTGTATTTTGTGTTTGTCTGCAGGGTGACGGCGACGCCCCCCCAGGAGACGGGGGCTTCACCCTGGAGGACAACCCCGAAGCCACGGGAACTTTAAAGCGACGGCCTCGCATTTCCAAGTCCCACCCCAACGGTTCGGATTTCACGCTCCAGGAGTCGTCCACCGTCAAACGCCGGCCCAAGAGTCGCGACAAGGAACCTGAAGGCTTCGCAGAAATGGCTGCTGCCAACGGGGAGGTGGTTGGCGCCGGGCAGCCCAACACCACGCAGCCGATGCCGTACCAGAATGGCACGGCCACCGTAAAACGCCGCCCGCCATCTGAGTCTGGAGTGACTGAACAGCCACAATCTCAGCAACAAGTGATCCCAACCCCCCGCAGGAACAGCACGGACCAGGGAGCTCCTGCAGTTAATGAAGGAGGCCCTATGAGGAAACCAAAGCCTCCGGTCTCCCCAAAACCCGTCGTTGCACAGATGAAGAGACAAGGAGGCCCACAGACCCCACCACAGGCCGCCCTCAATAAGAGAGTCCCCCTTCCAGGGCCAGGGACCCCTGGAAGTCCAGGTACTTTGTGATGTACCATGCCGGAATTTTCAGAACTTTACTCGCATGTCATTTTCATTTCGGCTTTTAATTATGCGTTACAATTAACTTTCTGACCTTTGTAACCTCCTTAGTGAAGCTGGAGTATATACAAAAATACGTTTTTACATATTTACTAAAACTGTCACAATGTCGTGACAGGATAGCATGAGACAGATAAACTGTGAAAAATCGAGCTCGTCTGCCTTCTCTGAATACTAACTGCAGAAATACATCACTCAGTCAGAAACAACCAATCAGAACCAGGAGCAGGGTCTTATGCTCACACCCTCCTCCTTGCTCTCTGCTAGGCTGCAGCTTCTTTCCTGCAACTATCCTCTTATTGCATGGATTTGAAAATTACATTTACCTGTAATGATAAGTTGGTAATGGTAAGTTGTTTCTTTGCCATTAGCAGCGCTTACACTACCATTATTGACAGCACTAAGACCTAACTCCTGGCGCTGATTGGTTGTTTTTGACTGGGAGTGGTGCATTTCTTCAGACGGTTATAGTAGCTCAGGGTGGAGGCGGAGGAGCTTAATTTTTTCACACCATCTGTATCTAACGTTATACTGTCAGAATATGATGACAGTTCTAACAAATACATAAAAAACTTTCTTTTTAAAATAAAAGTTACACACCACAGCTTTAAAGAAAGGACAGTAAACCTTTTATGATAATTGGAAAACCAAACAAATCAACAATTTTGGGACAATGACCTACAATCTAGGCTATAACTTCAGACAATCAGCGTAAATTCTGATTGTCTTGTGTACTAAAATATTTTATTTAAAAGTTCTTAAAATTGTTTATTCAATATTACATCCTACATCCTGGGGAAAAAACAGTTGAATTGAGTCTTTAAAAGTCAAAATGAATTCAATATCCATAAGGTTGATGAGAGCTTATAAAGTTTTGACAAGAGCCGTATTCTCTTAGTATATGGCTTTAGCAAGCAGTGGCATTAAATGTTATTGTGCAGCTTTTCTGCTTTGCAATATTGATTTTCATGTATTGATTTTAGACCAGAAAATTTTCACAGCACACATTCCTGCTTTATTCTCTTGAAAATGACTTTTTTCTCCTCTGTGTGCAGTGGAAGGAAAGAAGATCCCTCCACCGGTCTCACCGAAACCAGCACCCCCACCTACAGCACCAAAGCCGGCCAAGCTGATCCACTCTATGACAAGTCCCGCCTCCCCAACCTCGGTTTCCACCCAGGTCAAGCAGCACTCTGTGGTGGCACGGCAGACCAGTTCACCTACTTCCTTCCTGCCGTGCAACACCCCCAACCCTCCTGTCGCCAAGCCGACAAGCCCTTCTTCTCAAAGTCCCCACACGCCGCAGACCCCTACCACCCCTCAGACACCTCAGACTCCTGCTACTCCCAGCCCCACCCCGCCGCCCGTAAAGCCCCCCCGCTCCTCCATTGGGGGTGTGTCAGTGGACAGTGGGATTACAGGAGGAGCTGTCACACCACAGGCTCCCCCCACAACAGACTTTGGTGTAGACTCTTTGGTGCATCAGAAGCTGGAGGAGACCAGCGCATCCCTGGCTGCTGCTCTGCAGGCCGTGGAGGATAAGATTCTACGGCAGGACGAGTATGGAGCACACACACACACACACACCCCCATACACAGATTTGTAGTTTAGGAGACCATTTTGACTTTTGAGGTGTTTGTGGGGACATACCTGTCCCTTCATCTGGTGAACACAAAACATATGTCAAGAAAGTAATTTTACCTATAGAATACAAATCTCACTTCAAAAATACCAATTTATTTTTTACAACAAATTTGGTGTGAATTTATATTCAGTCCCCTTTACTCTGATAGCCCTAAATAAAAGTCAAGTCAGCACACTGTCATGAGAAGCGACCTGAAGAATTGTGGGTTCAGCTGTGTTTATACCGAGTTTTATCTCAGTATAAATTCAGCTGTTCTGTGAAGGCCTTAGATGTTTGTTGGAGAACATTAGTGAACAAACAGTTATGAAAATCCTTGGTCTTCTTTTTTATATATATATATATATATATAATATATATATATATATATATATATATATATATATATATATATATATATATATATATATATATATATATAGTCAATGTTAAGAAAAATTTAGGCAGACTTGTTTCTGGGTGGGTAAGGAATATCAGTGTATCATCTACATAAAAGCAGGTTTTACTTTCAGTTTCCTTAACTCAGATTCCAATCATTATTTTTTCCTAAGGTGAACAAGGCAGGACTAAGATCTCAGGCCTTTATTAGACCTAGACTTACTTTATCGGCAATGAAATGCCATTGCTTGGCTACCAGAATACACAGAAAGAATACTGAAAAACTATAAGTGCGACAACAGATACACATGTATACAGTACATATACATGCGTATATGAATATATATATGTATAAACATACATACATATAGCCCAACCCCTAACCCTTTTTTACTTGTGCAGGTAAAAACGGAGAAATATGCAAATAATATATTGCTTAATGTATATAAGAGGCAACAATAAAAAGAAAATTGAACTGTTAAGACATTCAGTATAGATATTGCACTTTGCATTTTCAGACAATTGGAGTTACTCGTTTTGAGTAGTAAATTATAGATTAATATTGCAATCTGTTACTGAATTTTCCAGGCTAGCTTTAGCTAAATTAACTTGCTAGCTACAACGAACAAAACCTCTGAATTCTATAGAATTCTGAAAGCCATCTGTTTCTACTACATGCTTTATTATAAACCATGTATTCATTGTCCCAAAAAATACTACAACTGTGTATCAGTTTATAAATATGAATTCTCTGTCAGGTGCTGTAATTGTCTGCCCGTGTTTGTGTTTGCATCCAGCTCTGTGGCTGAGCAGAAGACAACGGTGAGCATCCTCGACGACATCGGTAGCATGTTCGACGACTTGGCTGACCAGCTGGACGCCATGTTGGAGTAAAACGACAGAAACTCAGTCGGCGAATCTCCATGGCAACACTGCATCAGGACTGAATCAGACGGCACAAAGAGGCAACCCTCCTCTCTATCTCTCTCTCTCTCCTTCTCTTCATCCGCCTCTCTCCTCTTCGCTCCGAAACTGCTGTCCGTCCTTCTGCCCCAGAGGAAGCTCGACTCTTCTCTTCTTCTCTTTCTCCTTTGCACGATGCAAAAAAAAAAAAAGAAAAAGAAAAATATTAACGGTGATGGAACAGTAGCAGCAGAGGCACGGACCGAGATCATGGCACTGAAAAACCGATAAAAAGAGGGGCAGAAAAAGAGAGAGAAAAAAACTAAACTATCGAGAGAGAAAAAAGAAAAAAAAACGCAAGAAGGATTAATAAAGAAATGTATCACAGTCAAAAAGGCTGCAATCACAACGTGAGTCTTTAAAGAACTCCACATGAACAAATACTAATACAGATTTAAAAACCAACTGTGTAATGAATCATAGTACGGTATGTGTACAGTCTAAAGCATGGAGAGTTTATATCTACTGAAAAAGTCCTGCATTAGCACAGTAATATATGATATACGCCGATAAATATCAATCTCTAGCTCTTTGATTTGATGTCCTGGTTCTGTGTGGAATGGTGACCTCTGGTGTTGTGATGATGTAAATGACTTGGTGGAAAAATTATTCTGTGTGACCAAATTTGAGACTCTTGACCTCCCGTTGGGTGTGCGTGCGTGCGCCGTTCGTGCGGGTGGATGTGCGTCACGGGAATTTTCAGGATCCCCGTTCAGTTCCCTGCGGTCGGATCCAAGTCGCATTGCCCCGCATATGCTCACACACACGCAGACAGGCCCACTCGCACACAGCAGAAGCACAACGACCCACGCAGCTGGCTTGCACACACACACGCATACGCGCAAACACACAAACCGGAACCTTCATAATATGAAAAAAATGGTGTAATATCGGGACTACAGCAGGTCATTTCGGGGATTTGGCAGGTTGTTGAGAACTTCAAAAAAACACTTTTTATTTATTTTATTTTAGGAAGGCTGAGGTAAATAAGTGTGACATTTCCCTCGGTGTGTACAGTTGGACGGGGCTGAGTTGCCCCCAAAGCACCTTGTAAAGGTCAGAACAAGCACCATGGTCGGAGCTGCGCGTCAACAAAGAGGGCTTCAAAAAACAGCTGACTGACGAAAGTGCAGCAGCAAACTTCAGGTTCCACTGTCCATCCTGCTACCACAACCTCAACATAATAAAAATAATAATAATGATTATAATACATCAAACTAGCGCTTTTAGGACACTCACAGACGCTTAGCTAAATCCAAAACCAGCTCCTTCATTTCAGCGGTTGGAATTATTGGTACTCTAATCCCACTGAGTCAAAAAATAAATTACGTTTTTTTTTTCTTTTTACTGATTCAGTGAATAAGTTTCAAATTTTTACTTTTTACACACTGACAGAAACATTCTGATTTAAATTTGAAGCGTGATACTAATTAAGGTGGTCAAATCATGATACCACCACTACCGTGCCTCAGGCAAGAAAAGCGTGTTACTGATAATGGTGCTTTGTATAAAAATCCACCCAATAAAATTTCAGTCACCCAAAACAAATAAGCTTTTTCCAGCTGACCTGATTTCTCATTGGTGTTATTTGTAGTTAATTCAACAAAGTGATTACTGACCATTCTAAGGCTCCCTGCTTCCTGCTCTACACTAAGGCATCTTTGGCTCAGTGAGAAGTACTATTCATGTCCTGACTTGCAAACGTACCTTTACCTCTTGAGCTTTGTCACATTTGATCACTTTACAAACACAAATTTGAATGTGTTTATTGGCATTTATGTGACTGACCAACAGGAAATGGTGCACAGCTGTGAGGTGGACAAAACAATGATGATGGTGGCAGCATCTCAATGTGGAGAGGCTTTTACTAACACCCCGCAGCTATAATTTAGATCAAAGCATATTCATGTGTTAGAATAACACAATCTAATTTGCTAAATATAAGTAAAAATAATCTGTATTAAGGCATTAATGCATTTGCTAAATCACAATTCCCCCCCAGCTCTTCTGAAACTCATGTAAAATATTTAATAATCCAACCAATCAGGCCTCAAAGCCCACATCACCCAATTTTACAACCAATTTTTTTTTAGCTTTAATAAAATAAAATAAAAATGAAACTACAATTTACTCACTGACATTCCAGCACTTAACTCTTACATTTCTACAAGCCCCTCATCTCATATCGCCATGACAATCTACTGTACCGCATCCCCATTTTTTACTGGTTACAACATGTAGCCATGATTTTTTGTGTAAGAGATGGAAATCAAAAGGTGTTGGAGAAAGTGTGAGCGACAGCGATCAAGAACTGCTAAGCGTGGCGGTTTTATTTCTGTTATATTTGACCAAAAAGGAAAAAAAAACTGAAAAAAAGTGCAATACTCCAGTATTTTATGTGCTCCCCTCATAAAGGAAACCAGTCTCACAGCAGCTGCACTCTTTATCTATGGATAAATAATAATTCAGAGAATAGTTGTGGTATTTAAATTCTGATCACATAGAGAATATATATATATGGATATTTGCAAAAAAAAAATTAAAAAAATAAGAAGTGTATTTATGATGTGTGTGTCATCCTGAAGAGTATTTTTCAAAGTAATCAGATCTAATCTGAGTATTCAGAATCAATTTGCTTCTCCATGCTTCAGTGGTCCCAGCTAAATGAATCATTGTAGGGTAATTTCAAGGAAGTGTTCTTTTCTATTATTATTACTATTATTATATTATTTTATTGTTGTTGTTTTTTTCTGCATACATGTCAGGATGTGGCAATGTTTATATTACAAGCAATTCCTGTTGTTTACTTTTTTTTCGTACTTTTTAAAAAAATATTTTGTCTTTCAAACATGTGCCTTGCTTTGTGATTCTTGGTCTAACTTCAATACAGTAGATGGGTATGTAAAATATCAGGGAATCGATCTCTTTTTCCCTCTTCACTGTCATAGGTGCATCTGTTAGAGAGTCATCAAACTGCTTCCTCATCTGGACAACCGGAAACCATCGCGTTGCACTTGGCTTGAGTTGGCTGCGTACTTCAAACCCACATTAGCAAACACAATTTGTCTCTGCACTTAAAAAGTCGCTTGGGAAAAGTGCACACTTTCCTGCTAAGAGTGACACAACTTGATCGATAACATCTAGCTTCCTAATGTGTCACACATTTCTGTTTATGTTTCACGTGTCGCTTGCGCAGGAGAACATACTTTGGCTTTTCGTAAACAATTCTTCTGCATCACTAGCTGTGTTTCTATTGCAAATGTATGCAAAACTTTGTTGAAATTCCTCTAAATTAAAAAAAAAAAGTGATCCTGTTGAATCTCAAAGTCCAAGTGGGAAAATATTCGTTTGAAAAATATTCAGGTGTAGCTGTGGGCCAGTGGCCTTTAAATCCTGGTTGAGTCGGCGTTGGGTTTGCTGCGTAGCGATCAGATCTTTCACCTCTTAGCTTGAAAGTAAATATTCCCAATATGTGAAATTTCGAATCACCAGAGACAAATTGAGCTTATAAATGCTGATATTTATAAACTCACTCAGGCATCGTTTATGATAATCTGGTTAGTGCATGTAATAAATCCACTGGTTAATCGCTAATCTTCAGCCACTCCTTAGAAATGTCCCCTTTCTCTTAGTTTCGAACCCGGACACCATCGCATAAGACAGGTTTTGCCTCCTCCCTCTCCCATCTTTCTCGGTTTGGTCGTCTCTCATCTTGTGTTACAGAGTGATTGTGTGGTCATGGGTTGAGGTCAAAAACAGAATTCTGGTCCATCTCTTCTTTCTTAACAAAAGATGAAGCTTTTTATTGGATCTTCTTTGCTCTGCAGTGGCTGTGTGTGAATGCTTGAGAACGGGCCAAAGTGTGTGTAAAATGTTGCTCTGCTATTGATTGTGTGAAATGTGTGTGTGTGTGTGTAGGTATGAGAGTGTTTTACTGATTGGACAGATGTGTGCTTGCAGTAACTGCATCTTATGGCCATCTGCTCTCAATAAATTAATGTTCTATATAAACATAACTGTGTGCTGTTTTGTTGTGTATTAAATTGGACAGTATTAGTAAGGAACAATACCTATTTACTATTTATTTACTTGTACTCCTAACGGCGGTTAGCCAGGTCACTGGGTTTTAGTCAGCAAGATTTGTAACTGGAATAAAGTTGATATTGTTTCCTAAATATGAAACACAACTTCCGTTTTCAAAGTCTTAGTTGAGAAACAAATTCACAGTTTCTCAGAGGTGTTCTCCAGCATCTCATAATCCTGATATTCTGTCTGAAAATGATGACTAAATGACAAAATGAGTTTTAGTCACGCAATTATGACTTCCTGTTGGTCTTTTGTTTTTTTTATGGTGGAAATAGACGTCCATGAGCAACTGTATCAAAAAGTGCTTTAAAAAAAAAAAAAGTTTTCTTCCTTTGTCACCGACGGCTCCAGGTTCAGGACTTAGTGGCAAAGTTACAACTGAAAACTTTATTTAAAAAAAAAGGAAATATTCAACAAGGGGAGACCAGTAATCTAAGTAAAAACCCTAGAATGTTAAAGGACACAAATTCTACCAACTAGTCAACCAGTAGACACTAAAATAGTCAGTAGATTCCTAGTAGCAGTTTTTGAACCATTGGAGGTTAAAATCTTGAACATTTATGAAAAACTGGCAAACCAACAACTAAAATATGCTCAGCATAGACAGCTAAAGTAGTGCAGTAAAATGTGCACTAGTTAAGTAGTAAAGCCCAACAATCCCTAGTACTTAACTAAAAAACAAAAAAGATGCTGATTAGTTTCCTTTTTTTCATTTTTGGAAATACTGGTGAGAACAAAAACTTAACTGGTCAGGGGAAAAAATAACACTGTACTTTTGATTGACATGTTAACTATAAAGCCTAAAATGTGCAATAAAACCTGATGGCCGGTGAAAAAATAAATACAATTTAAATATTTACCTAAACTGCTTGCCATAAGTGAGGATTTGTACACTAAATGGAGCCAGCAGTCAATTATATTCACATTTAATCAAATCAGCAGCAGCCAAAGAGTACAACCGTTTTATTGATCGGTGATTCAAGTCGACCTTAAATGATTACAAGTATACAAGAAATCACTGAAGCCACTCAGTGAAGACACTTTGTCTCATTCTTTCCTTCTTCTGTACCAAAGCTACAGTCAATATGAGCTGAAATAAAAACACTTTCGAAACTTTATAGCTAAAACGTGTAATATGCATGATCCTATCAACAGTCTGCATTTCATATTCTTCATTACTGTCGACCCAATATGGGTCCGCAAACATCAAGACTTGAGATTAATGTCCATCTCTGCCTTTTTTTGCTGTTTTTCTTAAAGTTATTTACAGTTAACTACTTTGGTGGTGTTATTCTGGAGTTTGTTCATAATTCTTTGAGAACAGAAAGGAGTGTAAGACGTATCGATACAACTCTGATATATGGCACTCATTAAAAAAACAAAAACAAAAACGCCTTTACACTTCGACAGGCACATCACATGCATGAACAAAGACCACGTTTTCAGCTGTACAGGCGCTGAATACAACTTCATCATGGCACTAATAGATCCTTCACTCTAAACACTTTGCTGTTTTATAAAGGCCGCTTTAACAAAAAGACAATGCACTGAAGATGAAACCGACGCTGATGACCACTGCAGGGTTTGTGTCTTTAGTGGTCGAGTTTAAAGTTTACAGTAAAAACCACAACATCTTCGAAAGCCACGGAAAAGTTCGATATTTGGAGTGAGTCAGTCGTCCTTAGAGATGTTGGCAGAGCGTTTTGGAGAAGTTATGGAAGTGTATCGTCTGCTGGACGCCTGAAGAGTCAAACGGTTCGTTCAGCATGTCCACACCTGAGACAGAGACACAACTGGTTACTTTGCTCTGTCCAGTTCCAAACGCTATCGCTAACATTTCCAGACAAATTAGCTGTTTTTTGATGATGTCAAATTAGCTAATGACGTCATTTAGTCAACAGACCTAGGAATAAAGTCAGAAAATATAAACACTAAATCCTTAAATTCCAGATTATTTTTTACAAAGAGAGATCAGCCATAGATGGATGTTGGGGAATCATCTGAGTCTCATCAGGATGAGGAAGCTGAGGCCTCAACAGAAGGAATCATCAACAAGTTAAAGGAGGTTACTGACTGGTTGGCTCTGAGGCTGACGACTGGCTTTACCTTAACGGTGCTGTCCACCGCTCCGGAGAACAGGCGCCCCCTGGAGACGGCCAGTGCTGTTACACTGCCCTGGTGTCTGAGCAGAGTTTGGGTACAAATCATGTTGTCCATGCTCCACACCTGCAACACAAGCCGCCAAGTAAGAGTGTTTTCACAGGCTTCCACTTTAGCTACCTGCCAGGCTGTGTTACAGTCAAAACACACCCAGTGTACTTCTCCAAAACACACACACACACACCCCTAGACAGAGTGTGACTCACCCTGAGGGAGCGGTCATAGGAGGCGCTGAACACTTTAGTCTGGTCCGGAGTGGAGATGACAGCCAGAGCGTAGACGGTTCCAACATGGCCCGTCAAGGTTCGGACCTGCTCTTTAGACTCGATGTCCCACACCTGCAGCGGACACACACACCACCAGCAACAACATTAGTCACCCAACAGGTGCCAGCTCAGCCACTTAGTTGCTGTAGTTACCAACTTTCCTCACAAAAATTCAATAAATAAAGAAATGATGATTTTTGGCAAAAATTGGTATCAGCAGGTCAGGCCTGCAAATGGTTCTAATCAACCAAACAGACTAAACAGCAGTGAGTCTGTCTGCGTGTGTGTGGGGGGTGTGTTTGTTTGTAATACGTTGTGGGGACCATTTTCCTCACACATACTACATTACGGGGACCCACTGCCCTTGTGGGGACCGAAGCCTGGTCCCCACAAGGGGAAACGCTGTTTTTGGGTCAGGGGTTAGATTTAGGACTAAGGTGTGAAGGTTAGGGTTAGGTATGTAAGGGTTAAGATAAGGGTAAGGTTTAGGCTGTAGAAATGAATGCAAGTCAATGGAAAGTCCCCACAAAGATAGCAAACGTGTGTGTGTGTGTGTGTGTGTGTGTGTGGGAGCCTTACATGAATGAGGTTTTCATAGGTGCCGCATACGATGTGGTGGTTGGTGACTGCGATGGAGTAGACGCTGCCCCCGCTGGTCTGGAGCACATGAACACACTCCAGAGAACGGATGTCCCAGATCTGCAAACACAGAGTTGGGCCAAAATTCAAACCAGTGGCGCACCATGACAAACCAGTAAAACTAAGACCAGTTGAACCGGCTAGTTTGTTTTACTGGAAGGAAAATGCTACCAAGTAGTGACGGACGCATTTCTCTTAGCCAGCAGGACCAGTCATTAAATCGAGGCGAGGTGTAGGATTAGGTAAGTGTTCTCTTTCTTCTGCTCCTTTTCAAAAAGTAAAAATAGTGGTAAGTTAATTATTATTTTCTTTGTTTTCAAAACCTATTTGAAATAAAAAAGAATGGCGATAAAATATCAACTGTTGCAGCTCACTCAGAGCTGGACATGTCCACATGTTGCCTCTTAAAGGACAGAATAAACCGGTTTGGTTATTCGTGGGAATCATTTAAGCTTCAACTTAAAAAAAAAACACACACACATCTCATGTTTTTATTTTTTATTTGTATGGACAGAAGCTAAAATAAAACCACAGCCAAACCTGGCTCAGATCTGTCCCTGGCTCATAACCAAGCAGCTCCACCTGCCAAGCAAAGCCTTTCCAGATCGCTCGCCTGCTGCTCTGGAAGCAGAGCTCCCTTCAGACCCACACGTCTAGAACTGGACCCATTTTTAAATCAACAGTGGAGGATAATTGCATATGTTAGTATCAGAATCAGCCCAAAAACAGGAATCGGCATCCATGGTATAAACATAAATAAAGTTTTTTGAAGTCAACCTAAAAAGAAACAATAAAAAAAACAAAAAAACACACTTATATGCTGATGACATCTTACTGATGTTCTTCTATTGCATCCATTTAATCCTCAATGAAAACATGAAATGAGGAAAAAACTGAAGAGTCAGATGATTATTTTTCTTAAGCTCCGCCTTCAGGACGTCGTCACAACATGGCTCCTCTGTTAACCCTTTAACATCTTTACCAGCGTTTCACTGAGAAGTAAATCGTATAACGAGCTCATTTGCTAATTGCTGCCTGCTAGTCTGGAGGAGCCGAGTCAGGGGAGAGCTGAACGGTTGCCACGGGAGATTAAAGGACTGAACGTGCATTTTGTTGTGTTTTTCTTTCTTTTTAAAACACTTTGCAGAATAAAAACAGATGGAATTTTATGTTCACACCTATAAGCATTAAGTAGCTTCTTTGGAGGCCTGATTCACTCGTTATAATTTTAATCTGTATTATCTGGTAAAGCAGCACGTTGTCAGCTCACCATGGAATTTATTCAACTGTGTGAGCAAATAAACTCAAACTGAAATGTGTGAAGGAAGCCCGACATGTTTTTGAGTAGGAAATGATATTATCACATGATGCAAAGCTAAGAAAAAGAAAAAAAAGCAGATCTCCTGTGAAGTTTAATGAGGTCACCTGGACGTGTTTCTGCGTACCTTGATGGTCTGGTATGAGCCGCTGTACAGGTGGTTCTGGGACGCCACCAGCGCCCGGACCCAGTGGTTCAGCCCCGTCAGCTCCTTCTTCAGCTTCAGCTCCGTCCCAACAATGTCCCACACCTGGAGACACCAAAGAGACACAACTAAACACAGCGCAAACAATGACAAGAAAAAGAAAACAACAATGTAAAAACCGTTGCGAAACAAGTTTTTAAAGGCTTGCTCTTTTACTGCTCCTTTTAATCTGAGTTTAGAATGAGTCACCAATAACTGCAGTGAGAGGACACACTGAAACCATTACACAGTGATCTAAGAGCAAAACCACGCAGAGCCCGGACCTGAGTGTGGACACATACGGCGCTGAGCAACGAGTCTGACTGGGGGGAGGAAGTTGCGCAACATAGGAAAGTCCCTCTGCAAGGGCAGCAACACAATGGCCCTCTGCCCCATGTCTGGTATCCATGGCAACAAAAGTCAAGGCTACAGATATCCTGCATTCGGTCTAGTCACGGAAAAACTTGTCCACAGCGTTCTTCTGCCTTATGGAGACGAAAACTAATATTGATGGCTGACTGAGAAACGGCGTTAAACAGCAGTTTTAACAGCAGAGACAGAGAAGCAACAAGTTTAGATGAGCCGCGTGTGGCTCTGGTGGAGTCAGCTGGACGTCGTCCAAAGAGGCCAGAACGTACAGATAAGCGCTCTGCTGCTCGATGGAAAAATGGTGTGATGTAAAAAAAAATAAAATTAAAAAAAAAAAGCTGCTGGCTGATTTTCAGACTTTTTAAGAAGTAGTTATGGTCGATTTCTGATGCAAGTATCAGCTGATAAAACCAGGCTGATATATCTTCCTTAACGTCGCCATGTGCTCTGTGACACCATCACTGTACATTAAGCATGTGGTTCAGAAGGTTGAATAAAGGGTAAATCTGTTATTTTTATTACTAAGCAGTAATAAAAGTAACAACGTTGAGGATGTACAAAACTGATTTTATTTAGGGGGTTAACTTTAAAAGAGGTTTAACACACTTTTCAGATTTTTTTGTGGAAAAAAATAAAAAATTTACAACTCATCTCCAATCATGAACTACTTACTTTTTTGGAACCTGGAGAAAATGCATGCAAGATGAGAAAATGTGGAAAGTTTCAAATGGTATACACACTTAAATTTGACCCTCTAATGATAGATTTAAAAAAAAAAAAAAAGTTGATTTTTTTGTATCTACAAACATCCCTTTTTCCAGCCAGCACGTCGCTAACGGAGCCCATGTGGGCTGAACAGAGACGTCCTCTGTACCTTTATGGCCTTCAGGGAGCCGCTGAACAGCACGTTGTGGGAGGAGACCAGCGTGCACACGGGGTTGTCATGGGCACGGATGGTGTTGACCTTCTGCAAGGTTTGGATGTCCCACACCTACGTGACAAGCGAACGCAACACACACTTAGTTCCTGCAGGCCGGGATGAGGTCTGATGCTGGAGATGAGGGACTCTTACTATGATGGTGCAGTCGGCAGATCCACTGTACAGCTTGTTACTGTGGCAACAAAAACACAGCATGTCACATTGGACCAAAGATGATGACGCTATACGCACAGAACATGTGTGCGTGCCTGTGTGTGTGTGTGTGTGTGTTGTATTACCCCTGAATGCACAGGGCCAGCACAATGCCATCATGACCTTCCAGGGTTTTCTGACACTTATAAGTAGTGCAGGTGTCCCAAACCTTAACAGACAGGAAATAATGCATGAAAAACAAAAACAACCCAGCTATGAATGAATAAAGGGAGGTTTAGTTTGATTAAATGGAATTTCCTACCTTAATGGTTTTATCAGAAGAGCCAGAGAAGAGCAGGTCGCCGGTGGAGTAGACGCAGAGACACCAGACCGGACCCTGGTGGCCCACAAACGTCCCCTTGCACTTGAAGATCTGCTGCGGGTCGTAGGCTAGGAGACGGGACACGCTGGGTTTGTGTTTGTCTTTGGAAGGTGAGTTAAAGTGAAAGGAGGTGGGTTCTTACAGCCGAGGATTCCCATGTTGAGCCTGGCGTTGATGTGAGACAGCTCGTCCTGAGGAGAGACGGGCAACGTTTAGACCATTTTGATAAGAGGAGCTGAGAAAAATCAGTTTTTTCCTAATTGCTGTCTGGTTGTAGAGACAGGAAACATCAGGGGTCTTTTGGAGATTTCACATTTAATCTAAAGGTGTTCTTACTCTACGGGGAATGTAGACAGAGTCGGGTATTAGCCATGCTAAATGCACTGATTAGGGCAGCGTAAAATTAAACAGATTAATACAGATTTTTCTTGTAACAAATTTGATTTTAGACAATTATTTTTCTCCCTTTGTTTCCTTAAAAAGAAATTACAAATGATCAAAAATTCACAAACTTTTTTTTTTTCATTCTGGGAATTGACCTGAACTCTAAGTCTAAAGAAATAGGAGACAATAGATTCTGGGAGGGAAGATGTTACTCTGAACTATTGGAGTCCAAATAGTACATTACTCCAAGAACAAAAACAAAAAACAGACTTTGCAAAAACCAGCAAAAAATTTGATCAAACTGATTTATTGCCCTGCTCTAATCATGCTACGATGCCAAACACAAAACACTGAGATACTTTGAAACCAAAACATCTTTGTTGAAGGCAGAGCTGTGTAACAGCGACTGCTCTCTCTGTCACTTTGCTCCAGGCACATTTACATAAGCAAACAAAACGTTACTTTAAAAAAAATGGTTCAGAAAATCATCACTAGACTTACGTTTAGCATGGAGGCATCTCGACGAAATTCCATCAGGTCCTCGCTGAGTTTACTCTGATTCTCATCCAACATGTCTTAAAAACACACAGGAATATAGACACTAAGGCAAGGAAAGATCTAAACTCTGTAGCATCATGTCATCAACAGAGGAGCTCAGACAGCAGACCTGATTATGTCTATGAAGAATGTCATTCAAATACGGCTTTTGTGTTTGATATGTGCATAAACACAACAAAATGAAATGAAATGAAAATCACACATGAACAAGCTGGTTCATGTGGTAAGTCATTAAAATATCTAATTGTGATCTGGTGGAGCCAGCTGGACACTGTCCGAAAAAACCCACCATCATCCTCCTACTACTTCCTGTCAACCTGTTTGTCGTTTCTGTCAGTAGTAACTCCTGACTGTAGATCACATGACTCGCATGATGCAAAAAAATAGTGTTTTGCAAAATTCATCTATTTCAATACATCTGAAAAACCTGCTCATTAAAAAACTAATTTAAAAAACCTGAGTTTTTCTAAATCGCCATGTTTCAATCAAACAAATTTATTTTCATCGTTTCAATTTGCGCAATTTCGTGGTTAACATAAAGTTGGCTTTATATTAACTAAGTTTAATGTAAACTTGGTTACATTAAATGTGTGTCCTCACACACACATTGTGTGTGTCCTCCTACCAAATTTAAGCTCCAGGTTTTTCTCCAGCTGGTCCAGCTTCTCAGAGAGTTTCCCCAACATGGAGCGCAGGAAGGCGATGTCCTGGTCCTTCTGCGACAGAGCCAGCTGCATCTCGTGGAACCTAGACACGAACCGAGACAGAAGCTCAAACGGCTTATCCCGCAACTTCTCAGGCGACACCATGTTTGGAGTTGGCTTCACCTGTCGTCTGTCTGCTGCAGGAACTCCTTCAGACCCTCGAACTTGCACACCTCCAGGTGGGTTTCGTACGTGTCCTGGTTGCCTATGAACGTGCAGCTGTTGGGAAGACGACACGTTGAAGCGTTTTATCGGATTGCCCGTGGACGGAGAGGTAAAGGTGCTCACCCATATTTGGAGTGCGGACATTTGATGTGCTCACACTCCTTGAGGTGAGCCTCCAGGTTCATGGTAAGGAGAGGGGGGCAGGAGGGGTTGTTGGGGCAACGCACCGGCCGGTAGTCGCAACTCGCTTCATGCTCTCTGCGTACAAGAGTTCAAAATGCCGCTGAAAGTTGAATCTTAAGCGTAACAGCAAGTATTTTTGCCAGATGTTTTTGTTGCGTACTTGCGACAGGACAGTTTGATGGTGAAGGGGCAGCCCAGGGGGTCCACCTCATGGGCCCCGGGTTTACCGGCCACAGAGGCCGCTGGGGCCACGGCGCCGTTGGTCACCGCTCTGCAACCGTATTTGCAGTGGATGAACAGCTCGCCGATCTGCTCGGCGACGGCGATGTTGTTCACGACAACGGTTAGCTTGGCTGCATCCACAGGGCACTTATCTGGGACCGGACGATGCCAGAGATAAGACAGCGTGGGATTGCAAGCTCGTAAGAGACAAATAAAAAACGGCGATCGGTTCGGGACTCACCTGAAGTCAAGGCGCAACGTCTGCAGAATGTGTGCTGCAGAGGGAGAGGAAAGAGGGAAAGTTGATACGTTTTCTGCAACCTCAGCCGTCACTAAACTATAGGGCTGCGTCGACAAATCAGCACAGACTTTCCTCAATTTGAGAGATCAACAAATACTTACATGTAACCCTGGTAGTTATCTACCAACCGCAAACGTCTGAACATGAGCAAGTAACAACAGTCACCTGACTGTCACCAAATTAGCAACTATATTTACTACATTTAGTGACTTTTCTATGGAAGAAAAGCTGCTCGATTTTGAAACTAAATTGGTATCGGCCAAAATTATGTTTTTTAAAAATCGGTGATTGGGCAGAAAACTGCAACTGGTGAGCCAGTAATACATGATATGTACTGTACTTCTGTTTTTATTATCAATACTCACAAGTGTTGTTTTGTTTTTTAAATGACCAGTTACTACCTAAAGAAGATTTCAAGACAGCTGTCCTTACTGACAACTCTTGTAAAAGATGCATGTTTTTTTTTTATGGCATGCTGATATTTGTGGAGAATTAGGTTAAAAGTAATTTCCACATGCGGCTCCATTCATCCATCCTCCCAAACACACTGGCCAGCTTCCCTCTGCCTGCTGAAGAAAGGCAGCATGACACCTCCACCACAGTATCTGACCTTGTTTGTTCTGGTTAGTTTTCTACCACATCTCGCATGTAGGCCAATAAGTTCCGCCCTGGTTTCATGTGACCCGCGGTCGTTCTTTCCCATGTCTGCCGCGGCCCCGAAACGCCTCGTGTCAATCTGCAACCAGGACTTCCTGTTTGCCTTCTGATCGGCTTTCTACAGCTAATGAGGAATCCCTGAAGGCGTTAGCTTTTAGGGGTGTCAGACTAAAAGGGGGATGAATTTATATGCCACACTTTTTTGGGGATCTGGAAGTCATTTCAAACAATGTATTATTTGCCTTTTGCTTTGTATTGGTTTCACAAATGAAATCAGAATAAACCAACATGAAGTTGGATGTAATGTGACAAATTGTGAGAATGGCTCAATATTTTTGCAAAATGCATTTAGTGTTGAACAAAAACAATGTGATTTAATATGAAACAAAGGAATAAAATCAATCTAAAAACGAAAAAAAAAAAACTCAAAAACCCAAACGGAATTAAAAATGAAAGACAGGGGTGCTGTGGTGGCGCAGGGGTTTAGCACACCCACATACGGAGGCCTTAGTTCTCGACGCGGCTGTCCCAGGTTCGATTCCCGGCCTGGCAACCTTTGCCGCATGTCTTCCCCCTCTCTCGTTTCCCTCATTCCTGTCCATTAACTGTTAAATAAAGGCCACTAGAGCCAATAAAACCTTAAAAAAAAAAAAAAAAAAAATGAAAGACAAGTGAGATATCAGTCTTTTTACTGAACTATCCAATTACAGCGGACAGAACGTAACTATTAGTTAATGTAGTAACGGAGGGGTTTCCTAGTGGTGTGGTATTTAGAACATTCTTTATGAAATGTAGTAAAAATACAGAAAAGGTGGAAACTAAACTCACCCCGCATGTTGTGATGACGGGATCTTTGAAAACGCTGCAGCACAGCTGGCAGCACAGCTTCACAGACGGTGGCTCAGCGAACACCTGCGGCTCCTGTGCACAGACAGACCGCGGTTTGTGTATGTGGGGCGGCAGCGTGAGGTGGAGCCCCACATGTCCAAACGCACCGAGAAACACTTCATCTTACCAAGTAGTGTGGGCTGGTTTCTAGTGATAATATTTTTGGTAAAGTTTAAATGAAAAGAAAAATAACAAACCTGCAAGCAACTTTTCATCAAGATAAAGAAGCTTGTTTTAAGTCAGTTCATTTTGAATATTGAAAAAACAAGTTATGACGGAGCATTGGGGCCTGACTTGGAAAAATGTAAACCACAAAAATAAATCCTAAAATTATGAGAATAAAGTTGTATGAGCAGGAAGTCATAATTATCTGGCTATGAAGTTGTAATATTGTGAGATTAAAGTCATAATAAAGTTGAAATGACATGAGGAGAAAAAAAAGTCCTATTTCAAGAATAAGGTTGTAGCAATATGACTTTACTCTGCTGTTATTTCGACTTTATTCTTGTACAACTTTATCCTCGTAATCTTATTTATGTTTTCTTAGCGTGGATCTATTACTGTGCTGTAAAATGTGGATAAACTAGAAATCTTTACCAACATTCAGAAGTTTTTGACTGAAAACCAGCATCTTCATCTTGCTGAAAAGTTCCTTGAAAGTTAGTTTTGTCTTGTAAAAAGTGTTCAAACTAGCCAAAACATTCCAGTTAAAAATGTGCTTTTCAGTGGGAAGGTGTTTGCTCCGGTGCGAGGACGTACCGTGTCTTCCTCCTCTTCGTGCAGAGAGAACGTGGAGCGCAGCGACATGTTGGACTCGGAATGCAGCGAGCGAATGGAAATGGCTGAATCAGACCGCCGAGGCGTACCGATGGGAGGCTAGAGAGGAGCAGAACGAGATAAACCGTCACGCACTTTATTGCGACATGAAGTGAAGGGAGGATTTCGGCCTCGGGCTAATCTAAAAGCGCTGTGGGAGAGTGCGACCCGTTTACCATTCCGTCGTCGTCGTCACGAGGGGAGTACGTCAGCGTGCTGGAGGAGGACGGGGTTCTCCTGTGCTGCTTGTAGGTGCCGGAGCTCTCTGCTGAAATAACGCCAACGCGGTTTGAATACATGAGCTCGAAGTAAGAGGCAAAAAAATGGGAGTCCAGGAAAGGCGGCGTTTGGTGTGTTACCTTTAGCTCCAGAGGAAGAAAAGGTGGGGCCAAAGGTCGCCTCCATCATGCTCTGCAATGTGAACAAGAGAATGTTGGGATGGGCACAGAGCAATGGTCGCCTTCCGTCAGAAAATGTAAAACTCTTTCGTTCAAACTATTTTCCTCCAACTATTTTTCAGAGTGTTTTTAAGTTACATCCGGGGGAAGAAGGTAGAACATTTTCTCAGGCTACGTGTAATCTTTTGGATTTCTTTGCATCTATTCCGGTTTCCTCATTCACTTCTCCTAAATTTAAACCCCCCAAAACAAACCCAGGTTATATCTTACCCCAACACCTGAGTCTGCAGGGGGGGAGGAGGGGCTGCTGGTGATGGATGTTGCGGCGGCGGCAGTGGCTCCTCCAGGGTACTGGCTGTAGCGCGGCGTTTTACTGCTGCTCATAACCCGGACGTCACACACGCACAAACACAGAAACACAGGCAGCCGGCTGGACTGCTAGGCCTGGGGAAAGCAGGCGGAAAATGAAGAGTGTTGGGTTAATAACAGTGGAGGAACGGAATGGAATCAGAAGGAAACATCTGCAACTAAATCAGAAAAGATCAAACAGTATCAAACTGCACCGATTGGAGTTTTCTGGCTGATCACCGATCTTTAAAACAACCTGACCTGGTAACCCCAATTTGAGGCAATTTCACCCTTTCTAGTCGTCCTATCATGAACTTCAAAATGCTAACTGAAGGCTGTAAGTTTTGAGCTCGGGCTAAGCGTTGTTTGGTTTTCGTTTTAAAATCGCTTTTTCACACACCACTAACCCCTTACTGCATGCGTCTCTGCTCCACTGGATCAGAATTGTTCCTGAAAGACGAGTTTATAGTTGATGCATTGAACAAGGCATGAAGCCAGAGGAGCGCACCGATCATAACACTGGCCGCCTCGCGCGCTGCGGCTGCTCAGCTCTGAAGTTCACCGCTGCGCCGATTGGACAAACCGCATCTCACTGAAACTGGACAATTTGGATGGTTTTCTTGCAGAGCAGGTTCACCTGCACCGACATTTATACGAACCCCCTCTGGGGACTCTTTTTTTTTTTTTTTGCGTACAACACAAGGTCGGCGTCAACTTTAAAAGCCACACTTGCTCTGCTTGTGCATAATCAATGCGAAACGCAAATAGTGACGCTTCTAGAGGTCCAGGTTGAGTGTGCAGTGAGGATGTTATGGTTTGTGCCTGGTTTGTGCTTTTACATCTCACAGCACCACGGGGGCGCACCACATGACTCTGTGCCTGCATTGCAGCTTGATATAGTTTTTGTATGTGTTCCCTGGTAAGCTAGTGGTTCAGGAGATGTCACGCTCCCCCTGTAGTCATGGGACACGCAGTATTTTCGCGGCGCCATATGAAATGCCTTCTCTATTTCTGCTCTGCCCCAGACAGGCAGATCTCAGCCTCGCCTTTGGAGATCAGAAAAACTGGTCCCATAAAGCCCAGGCAACCAAAACAAACAGCCTGTGTGTGCATTGCAACTCAAATGTCACCAAATGGAAAAGCTGGGTCTCTAACTACTGCCACATAAAGTAAATGTCCCCATTTGTCCCTTGCATCCAGCAGGGACCAGCGGTTCGGGCTCATCATGCAGGGCCGGCCCCACGCTCATATGGGGACTTGAGAAGATTTTCACTTTGGGGCCCGACTTCCTGCTACAAACATCAGCGCCACCAACGCCATGTCGATATAGATTTAGAGGAATCTGGGAGAGAGCGCTTAAACAGAGGAAAACACACACACACACACCCCCACACACACTATGTGCAATTAGCTCCATGAACACTATTGGCCCCAACAGGCACAGGGCTGTGAGACAAGTAACGCCAACAGCAACAAATGGAGTCCGTAGAGGCCTGACCTTGCTCCACTGGCACAAGTACACTAATGATTCACTTCCATTACAACAACAACTCGGATATGTGTCCAGACTGTTTGAGCTGTTTAGTTTGAAGGCATTTGTAGCCTTAAGACGTTGTGCAGCAAAAGGCTGAGCGTAAATGTATCTGGAACAGGAAGTTCAAAGTTCAGGCAGTGTTGTTCAGGAATCAAGAACAAGAAAAAGCTGCAAAGACCATATTAATTAGGACCATACAGTGTGTAACAATAGCATTCGTATGCTGAATTGGATAACTAAAACTTGACAACATGTCATCATGGTGAAGGTGTGTTGTGAGAGCGGAGTTAGTATACCACTAAAAAAAAATAAGAACCACTTCAACCACATTTGCTGTTTTCTTTTCTTTTTTTAAACATCAATCATTTTCCTTCTCATTCCTATGACAGTTTATCTGTTTGTTTGTTTGCAGGGTTTCCTCCAGTGTGTATTCATCCTGGCGGGTCACCAGGCTTTAGTGCTCTCCCCCAGGCTAAGCATTCTTTGTTTATCTTAAATATTTGTCATACATCAGTGACAGTAGCAGCGTTTCCATCGATACTGTAACTGCGCAATTTGACATTTCAAAACGAAATTCGCTTAATGGAAACACCTCAATTTTGAAGAAACTCTCGCTTCTCAATCAAATATTCTGCGAAAATTGAGTTTAACGGAATATTTGCGCACATTTGTAATGAAAACACATTACAAATCCGGCAGTAAAAACGGATTAAGTATTGAACGGGACGTGATCGAATGATGAAAATCATTCGATCACATGATGATCAAATCTTAATATAATAAAGATTCTGTAACCACGAAAAAAGACAGAGGCTGAGTCTTGGGAGGAAAAGTGGCCGACATGTGCAGATACATTCCAGCACTGGATGAGCGCAGAGACAGAAACACAGTGGGAGGGAGGAAGGGAAGGGGTGACAGCGACCCCCAGACGAACCAGACAGCCGCTGATGTGTACAGAAAGGTATGCGGACTATCTGCCCCTGCTGTAACTGGCCGCAGTCGAGATCTGTAATCTGTTATTGTCACAATCCTGGAGGTTCCCATAAAGGGGAAGGGGGCGGAACAAAGCGAAACACAACCAAACTTCTCCAGCTAAATGTTCAGGCCACATTAATATACACGCATTTAGCGACAGACAAGTCTTAAAAAAAAACACGGTTTAAAGCGTTTTCACTGACCACTAACTTTTCACTAATGACGAAAAGTTGCTCTTCTTGACAAGCGAAGATGTGCTTGCTAGCTTAAGCAAGCTAATTTCTTCCTCTTATTAGCAATCACTGCTACTGACGGACTTTGACAAACTGTCAGCCATTACAACACCACACCAGCCACATTTTAGTCAGATAAAAACGTTTTCTCTAATATGTATTCGTAAAAGAAACAGTGAAAACCTGCCATTATTTGTTTCCGCAGCGACGCTCCAAGTCTGAAGGCGAATTCTGAAACGTTCCTCTTTTTCGCCTCACTCGCAGCTCCAGCTCTGAATGCTGCGATGTATTCTGGGAGGTGTAGTAGAACGCTCGCCGCTTCCACTCAACGAATAGCCTTAACGCAGCAGTCGGACTACATTATCCATAACTCAGGATATGAGGAGGCAAGCCCGGACTCGGTGGCTGTCTGTAAATTGCGCAAACGAAAGCAAAGCGTAGCCTTTCCTAATATATACACCTTCTTTTCGGTGCCGAGTGGTTATTGGTTCCCGGAGAAACCGAACCATCACGAGACTGCCTGCATCACGTTCTACGTCTAGCCGGACCGATGGACAACAATACAAATCAACAATTTTGTATTGTTGATTCCAAATGAAGGAAAAAAAACATTTTATTGAGAAAATAATAGTATAACACATAAATTATGTTTCAACTCAAATTCTGGTCATGTAAACTTGAAATAACAGTTGGAAGGGATTGAGACTAACTAAATGTTATGTTCGTAAATGAAACGTGCTCAGGTTTTAGAGTAGATCTTACACTTTCAAGGTGGCTGCTGCATAAATAATACTTTTAACTGTAAGTAAGATTTTCACTTAACCACTCGATCATTTTTTGCCAAGTTTCAAAAACAAATGTTTCTGTATTTTGAGATTTTATGCGGAAAATCAAGACAAAGATTGAGAAGTTGAGAGATGGAATACATTCAGTTCAATCAAAAACTATATTACGAGTCCGAGAAGGGGATTAAATGCTGTAACTCATGTTATACAGTTTCTTTAGAGTTGTCAATGCTGGTGGCTGTGGGCAGGAAGAATCTCCAGCAGCAGTCTGTATTACAGCAATTTTAAGAAGCCTCTGACTGAAGTCACTATATTATATAACAGCCTCACCTAGAATATAACAGCCTCACCTAGACTATGCTCAAGGTTGTCTGTAATTTTCTTGATTTGATAAAAAAAACCCATAAAGTTAACAGTTGAAATAACAGCAAATAATGCTAACTGGAGAGCAGTGGTCTGTTTGTCCTTTAGCAGTGTAAAGGACTTGACACGACATTCACTCTCCATTCATTTCCTACAGAACTTGCGCAATGAGGTGACAATGTCTTCCCCTTCTCCAGCACAGCGACCAACTCTCTGCATGTGAAACTTTAACTTTGTGCATGTAGATGTTCTGATGGCTCCGTACATCATTTGACATGATTTTCCATCAGGTCCGATGTGTTTTGGGGCCTGAGAGACCATCGGAGGATCAGGGAACTTTTCCAGGTGATTGGAGTTAATTACCTGAGAAGAGTGTGACAGCATCAGCTTCCAGCATTGAACGTTTTCAGAATATACACATTTTTTGAGGGAGAGTGAATGTTGTGTTTTCATTTCACTATCTTGAATCGATACACTATGAGAGTTTGACTTTCTGAAATAAGGAACAAAAATATTTCATTTTTTCACAATAATCTAATTTTCTGTGGCAGTGAATTTGGAGTTTCCAGTATGAGTAAGTCTATGACTTTACAAAACAAAAATATGTTGACATACACGTGGCACTGTACTTTACATAAATTACCAATACTTTTTCCGACATAAATCAGAATACATGATGGTGGATATTTATAAATATAAAATTACATCTTTTTGGGGCATATAAACAACTACAATATATATTTATGTTTAATATATTACAATATCTGGAAAGTGGTAATCATTTTTTTTTTAAACGTAAGATATAATATCTTATATATGTAGCACATAATATTTTTTAGAAGATATTTCAAGTAATACATTGGCGATATTTTCCTTTCCCAAAGGTAAATCATCAAAATTACAAAAATGAAAGGCTTGGAGTATTTCACTCAGTGTGTAATGAATCTATATAATATATAAGTCCCACTTTCTGAAATGAGTGACAGAAGATACAGTGTGACGACTTGTTTGTTTAATGTTGCTTTATTGTCTCCACAAGAGGGCGCCACTCAGCTAGATTTAGTCAGAAGTGGCTAAAAGCTTTCCTGGATGTCAATGTAACTACAATACGGACATATTTCACTTAATTACATATTTCACTTAATTTGAAAATGAAAAACTAAAAAAAAATTTAAGAATTAACAATTTTAAAAAAATTGTTAATTCTTACAGAATTCCTTTTGCCTGATTATAGCAAGAAACATTAAGAAATGTGTCACTGTGCAGGAAAGGGTACAGTAACTGTAAAGTAACACAAAAAAAACTAGCAAAAACAAGGGAAGTGGGGGTAAAGTCACCAAACGACACTTAATTTTCGCAACTTGCACTTGCCTATTGTTCCACATAGTGTTTAACTTTCTGATTCAGTGACACATTTCTCATTTATAAAACCAAAGAAAACACAGAGACAACCAAGTTGAGAGCCTGCTTGTGTTCAGAACCAGAACTTGTTCCCCTCTGTGCTGGAAAACCAGAGCAGACTTTTCAATGACAACAACAGCAACGCAGCGCGGGCCTGTGGAGTGCAGCTCTGTAGCCTGGAAACAGTAGGTGCGACTGAATAGATGCCTGCATGTACAGACATAGAGGCTGAGCTGTAAATAGAAGGGAAAGAAAGGCTGTGGTGAATGTGGCCATTAATAAGAGATGCAGCTTTGTTGATGCGTGCACACTTTCGCTACACACAGACACGCACGGCTCGGCGTTCCATTAGTGGAAACCCATTCCATTAGTAGCTTTATCTTCTTTCTATGGGACAGCGCAAACTTGCAGTAGGGTCTGTCTCTGTCAGTTGCAGATTTATGTGGGCAGGGAGGATTTTTTTTTTTTTTTTTTGCCAGTTTTGTTGAACATTTCTATCCACCACTGAAAGATTGGAATCTGCATTTACTGTGTGGACAACACAATAGGTGAAGAATTCATATCCTTCCATATTTTGTTTCTGTTTTGGTCATAACCCACAAACTAGTGAGCCAGGACTACAAACAAGAAGGGTTAGCGTCAACGAGGATCAGCAGCAAAGAGCCAGGGAGCCTAGCAAGAAAAAGGGTTAGCATTAGCAAGGTTAAAAGGTAATACATGTTTGTCTTAGCAGTTCAAGTTCACTTGTTATGTTGTGAATGCTTTTTACATAATGTGTATTATCAGAAATTCTATCAAATTTGAAGGTTCCATTATAATTAAAAAAAATGTATTCGTTCCATTTATGGAAAAATGGGATAATTTCTGGATGACATATGTTTTTCTTAAATTTAAAAACAGTAGAAATTATGTTGAAAAGTGTGATTTTGTTGTGAGGGCGCCTACTGGACCCTTCATGGCGATGGCCCCGCATGGCGGTGGGGCCCTACATGGCGGTGTGGCCCTGCATGGCGGTGTGGCCCTGCATGGCGGTGGCCCTGCATGGCGGTGGCCCTGCATGGCGGTGGCCCTGCATGGCGGTGTGGCCCTCATGGCGATGTGGCCTGCATGGCGTGGCCCTCATGGGTGACCCTGCATGGGCAAACCCATGTGGGACCCATATTGTCTGCCCTCCTTTTCCCCATATGGGGCCCACCTAGGTATGCTGGCTGGGATGTGGCTTTTGGGACTTTAAGCAACTTTGCTCAGCTGGACCAAAGGTAAAAATGGCTTTAGTTGCTGATCTAGAACCAAACCCAAATGAGAAACTGCAGTAGGCCTTGGAAAACTGATGCTCACACAAGCTCTCCGTACGATTTGGCAGAGATTGATCTATCTTGTGCAACATCCTCTGGAATTTCTTAGTGCTGGTCTGCCACATAAGCCCCTCCACCACCCCTGAAGGTTTCTGGTTTTTATATCAGTGGGACTGAATTTGAAAAAGCGGGTGTGACAAATGAGGGTGTGAGAACATTTTCGAAGCTTTGTCGCCCTGCAGCTAGCTCTTGTTCGCTTTCCATTCTGATGTTTGGAGCAGCTGACGGCGTGGACAGAAAGCACTGCCAGTCTCTCAATGTGTAATCACAGAAGGGTTCAGAAGTGTGTCTGCCTTCGTTGGCAAAACACTTGCCTCCCTTCTGTACGAACAAGCCTGCGTCTGACAGCAGAGGGAGAATACTCCCTGATACGCACAAAACCTTCGTCAAACGTGACTTTTCTTACATTTATTTCTCATCTTGCCCTCTCGTTTCATTACTTCAGCTTCCCTCCAGCAGTGTTTTCTTCAAATATCTACAGATCTCTGATGAAAAAATCCGAAATATTGCCATTTCCATAATATTCACAGTCCACAGGATTCAATAGGTGCATTTTGTGATGGCTTGATGTCAATGTGCTCTACATTTCACTCATATCAAGTTGATATAGCAGAAATTTTTAACTGCCTGAACTTATCACGTGTTTAGTTGAGCAAAACAAAGTTGTTTATTGAAATGTAATTCAAATTGTAGGAAAAAAATCTAAAGGTGTGCTGCATCTCTATTCAGACAAAACCTTTGAGGAGCAGCTTTAATTATCAGAAAGCCTTCAAGTCCTGACGTCAGGGTTTATGGTCAAAATCAGGTTTCCTGTTAAATAAGTGCTTTTAGACTCGATTAAGAAAATATTTTCATTTTAATAGCAGGTCAGCATTCATTTGATGCTTACTGTATTTATACAAATTTTATTAGAGAAGCTAAAAGCAGATTTGTGTGAACCACGCTGTACCTTAGAATATCAGTGTCAGTGAGAGGACATGCTCCTATTTACCATGAAAATGTAAGGCAAACTTGGAAAAGATAATCAGCTTGTGATGCATCTAATATCTTTGGGAGCAGATTTTAATTTTAAAGTCCTAATTTTGTTCTAATTTGCTTAAATAATTTTTTTTTCGGTGGTGGGGCTGAGGTCGGGGGGTCAGGGCCACACAAAGTCAGTCCAGGGGCCACAAATGGCTAAGCAAAATAGCCTAGCAACGGCTATGTCACAAGGGGCATCGGATACAAATGCAGGTTTTTCAGATTACTATCTAAAAAAAAGTGAATTGTAAAATTCTTACAAAGAGAAAAGAGACTCAAAGTTGTTGACACAGTCTGACCTCCGCCGTGGAACATCATCGGCCCTCTGAACATTGCAGGAATCTAGAATTAAGCCGCCAAAATGTAGCGGCGGATTAGCTGGACATCAAACTCGACTGAGATCAGTTGCAGCCTTTCAAAAGCCGCTTATCTTTCTTTGCAAACGTGCAGCACCGCCATTAAGCACACATCCAAACAACAAGCAGGCCAAAGAAAAAGCTGTACACAATCCTCGAATCTGGCCACCATCCAAAACCACTCACACACACACACCCATACACGCACGCCAACACCCAACACACGTGGTCACACTTGACCTGGATAGATACAACAGGGTGGCAGTTCGCCCCATTGACTGGGCCCATTAGGGGCCAAAGTGCAGCTTAGCAACATGCTGTACCGCCACAAAAAAAAGACACAGTGGATGACAGAGGGACAGCCGGGTGGACAAAGGAAAAGGCCTGGTGGGGGGAGGCGGTGTGTGGGGTGAGGGAGGCAACAGCAGAGTGATGGAAACAGCTGGAGGGAGAGAAGGATGGATGGCGAAAGCGCCTCCATTTTGTTGTTGCTGCTGCATTAAAAATAACTTTTTTCCCGTGAAACCGTCGACTTATTCCTTTGTGATTTAAAAATACCCGACAAAGAAAGAGGGGACCCGCGGAAAAGCGGCAAGAAACTTCTGATTTGTCATGCCGGGACGTCAGCCGAGGTCAGGAGCTCGGGCGCCTTTGGTGAAAGAGAGCAGAAAAGAATGATGAGAAAGATTTGAAGCTGGAATGGGAGAGAGAAAAAAAAAATCTCCCTTTATGGGACATGATGTGGAGGGAGGTGGTTATTTTTAGAAGCCACACACACACACACACACACACACACCGAGAGAGAGAAGCACACACAACCTTTCCTCTTTAAATCAACCCCCTCAACTAAAACCTCTCTTTTTCCACCTCCATGTGCCTGATGTATGTTTCTGTCCGTCGCTTGGTTGGACGTCTGGAGGAGAGCTGAGGTTTCTGATGAGAACTTCTGTCTAAGAGGAACGTCATGAATTAATGAT
The DNA here is from genome assembly GCA_902982915.1 of Phalloptychus januarius. Lineage (NCBI taxonomy): Eukaryota > Metazoa > Chordata > Actinopteri > Cyprinodontiformes > Poeciliidae > Phalloptychus > Phalloptychus januarius. The sequence continues at coordinate 2,301,701 of CADWAE010000476.1, forward strand.
CGGTGCTGAGTAAGGACCTGTCTCTAAGTGCGGCTGCTGCTCACTTAGCACTTGCATTTGTGCGCATGTATGTGTGTGTGTCTGTTTTCCTGTGTTGAATAAGCCCCGCCTCCCTGCACGCGAGCAGAAACAGTTCACTATTCATGGACTGATTTGTTTTCAGTCAAATTCCTGAGAAAGAATGCGTCTCTGAAAAGAAATACTGGTTTTATTAGAGATAGATGAAATACGAAGATTGTTTTAAATAAAGAAGTGAGTCTTTCACATTCAGTTTTTTTGAAGCCACATTCAGTTGGCTTCACAAGCGTAACTCAGCCGGAAACAGCGAGGGCTCGGTTTAAAATGTGGAATAAATTTAAAACAATAAGTCATTTTCCCCAAAGATTTGGACAAAATTATTTTATTTTAATCATGTGTGAAGGGAAAATGCCACAGATTATTATTTTTCTGCATACGTGGAGTTATTTTGCAATTCCAGTAAAATGCTAGAAAATGACTGCTCTGAATGCACACCTACTGCCGCACTTTTCAGACCTCTATTTGTAAAAAAAAAACAACAAAAAAGTACAAACTATGTCATTCTACTTCCAGCTCATGATTGTACTTTGTGTTGCTCAAATACATGAAATTCCAATAACATGACTTAGTGTTTGTTGTAACGAGACAAAAGATGGAAAAGGTCCAGAAATGTGAATACTACATTTTCATTTACCACTTTTACACAAAGAGTTCTCATCCAATCGGATCCAGAACCCTCTACTCTCTGAGATCATTAAACAAATATATCCTGCCTAAATGTAATTTATTAGAAACAGCTCATCCAAAGCCTGAACCTACTGGATGTTTCCACAGTTTTTTCCATATAACAATGTCCATTTGTGTAATTTCTGCTTAGATGTTTCAATAAATCTTCACCAGGACATTATTGCAAATGTATATTCACAGCAGGCATCACAGCTGCTATTTATGCTAGCAGCTCTGACCTATGTATGCAGAAGTTACCCAACATGCCAGCGTATGAAAACATTAACTTAATCTACTTGATAACTTCAGTATTTAGGTCAAAAATAAATAAAATGCTAATGTTAGCTTAAATGCTACAATGTTGTTGGCATGTTAGCTAAAAAAATAAACTGTATTAACTAAGTTCAGTAAGTAACTTAGTGACTAATTAATTAACTTAATTCATTCAGTAAGCTTATTTTAGTTTTTAATTCAAAATTAGATAAAAAGCTAATATTAGCGTTAATGCTATCATTGTGTTGGCATGTTGGGTAAAATTAACTATATCCATTCACTAGCTTTGCTAGGTAACTTAGCAAATGTTGAGAGGATAATTATTAAAACCTTTAGCTTGTTGTCTTTCCTCTCGTTCCCCGGCCAGAGGGTCCCACGTGCGTAAAAGTGACACACAACAATTCACTGTTCTCCTTCAAACATATGCAGAGCTTATTCAGACAATCAAATGCATGAAATCACACCAACAACACACCAGAAACGTCAGAAACTCAAAACCAGAAGACAAACATTAATTACCTGAGATACACAGAAAAATGGACAAATACAAAAATGGGATGAAAACAAAAGGCAAAGACGCGTCTTTGGAGATCGCTCGTGCGGCTGCAAACAAAGCAATCTGACCCACTGGCTGTAGGTGGAAACTTTTATAGAAAAGACATACTCTCCTCTGTAATGTATGCAAAAAAGGTGTGTTTTCTTCTTCAATTACTGCAACCAGTTTTAAATTACCAAGAGAAGATGGCCTAAATGATTTAATAACCCTCCTTACAGATCTGTTAAAGCTCAGGGAGAAATTATTCCTTCTTCTTACCAACCAAGAGCAAAGTTCATTCAGACAGGATTTTTCATATCAATTTAGAAATCTAGCATCTCTCCTGGTCCCTCTTTTACAAACATTTCAAACAAAGACCCCAGTTCTTAAACCAGTTCCGAAAGAGGTTATCCAGACACATACCTTGTTTTATTGTCCTGCAAATCAAGTAAAACAGACTTTTGCTGTAAACTTAAAAGTGACACAGAGCCTGGTTGAGGAAGGTGGTTCAGCGTTCCTCTCCAGGCTGGTAGATCACAACACTGATTTTGGATATTTAGAATTAGCACAATTATCTTTAAAAAAAACTCTTATCATATGCCTGAACAGTTTCAATACTACAACACTAATCTCCTACTACGTTGACTATAATGAACTAACCCACATCCGAATTAGTATGAGTTAGTCACGGATTAGTACTATTAATATAATAACTACAAATTAGATTTTTCTAAATCAAAACATGCTGTTAATAACTAATTTTAAATGTCCTACAAATTAGATTATAAGTTTTTTTTAAAGGTATTATGTTATCTTTAGTCAGCAACTCATTAGTACCTCTAGTACTAGTTCTGTTTTTTCTCAAAGTGTTAATGTTTTTCTCCCCTTGTGAGAGAATTTGATTAACTATGTGAAGAGACAAAACTTGTCTTTCCCAACCTAAAATTATGTTTCTCCACCTGTGTTTGCTTATCTGTCCACAAACTCCTCAGCTGAGAACTGCCTGGTGCAACAGTTAGTTTATGACCTGAGACCTCCTTTGCTTTTCTCTCCCCCCTCTTCCATGACAAACAACCTCTGCTGAAGGCCTTTTCAGAGCTGTGTCTGTAACTCTTTTATGTAAGTTAAGAAAAATACCCATCAATTGTTATTTAGATTGAATCACTAACCCAAACCTACCTGAATTAAAATCTATTTAAAATATTCATGCTCAATCTACTATTTTCACATGCATTAAAGTTAACTCGTACTACAATTAGTATAATCAAACTTATATCCCCAACACAAGTAAGAAGTTAACATAATTCTTTCAGTAAGCTTATTTTAGTTTCTAATTCAAACTTAGATAAAAAGCTAACTCTAGTGACGATGCTAACCTTTGCACGCAACAAAAAAACAAAAACAAAATGAAAGTTAAAGAGAAAACAGTCCTAATTTTCCTACTGTGGTTGTGAAGAGTAAGATTTTATGTGATTGTGGTCATCTATCACATAAAATCCCACATAAAATGACAAAACATAAAAAAGTTTAAATGGGTATAATCATCGTAAAAGAAATTATTACTTATTCTCTTCCATGCCCTGCACATTTTTGTATTTTTGTGCATATGTGTGGCTTTGCCTTGGTTTCTGGTACCGCTTTGGGATTCTCAAAGTGTAATTTGTTTTGTAAAGTAAGGATTTGGGGCTTTTTTTCTTCTTCGCCTCCACAATATTGCCAAAATTAGAAACATTCTGTCTCAATGGGATGCGGAAAAACTGATCCATGTGTCGGTTATTTATACAGTGGACTTTAAAAAATTTTTGTCATCAGGAGGTTCCAAAAATTCACTGTAAAGTCCCCAACTGCTCCAAAACGCTCCAGCGAGAGCTCTGAAGAAAATCTGCTAGATTACATCTCTATCAGCTTAGCCATGGTTTATTTGTTTCCTGTAAATTGAAGTTAACATTAGAAATGTTGATCCTTAAATAAACTCGATGTATTAGAACATACTGTATGCTTGAAATCCAGATCCTTCCATAGCCTGTATAAAATGTCAACCATGTTATGTTTAGTCATTTCCTCTTTAAATAACCCTGAAGTTTTACTGTTTTATATGAATTAGGATTACCAGATGTATTTATATTTGCTAACGCACATATATATGCTTATTTTAATTTTAATAACCTTCTTCAAGGTCAAGAAAAAAACAAAGAAATCTGACTTAATTGCACCAGTTTTGTCAAGAGGAATGGGCCGAAATTCTAGGGAAGCTTCTTGTCCAACATTCAGAAACAATTGAGAAAATACACTAGCTGAGCACCAGAAATGATCATAATCTAGGAGGTCTCAATTGGCTTGGCACAACCAAATCGGTTTGGTTCTGGTGAAGAACGACCTGATGGCTCCTTAGAGACACGCGGCTTGATGAGGAGATCAGGTGAATCAGCAGCAGAGTTCTCAGCGGAAAAAAAAGAAAAAAGAGAAACAGCTCAGGCACACCAGCAAACCGGAGCCACGACATTTATGGAGAAGCTTGTGGAAGGACACCCAGAAGGTTTGAGCTAAATCAAGAGATTTAGATGATTAAATCTAGGAATTTAAAGGAATTCACTGGTTCAGTGTCTTTGCAGTTTTCTGGGCGTTTGTTCCAAACTCGTGGTACAAAGCAAGTGAGACCTTGATGGTGACATCAGTTCTTTATCCTGGAAATGCTCTTCAAGTGATAGAAGACCGACTTTGTAATTGTCTTTATCTGTCTCTGAAGGTTCAGATCTACACCCAGATTTCAGGCCTGATCACAAGTTTGTTTACAAAATGGAAAATATTTAGGTAATCCTTGCTGATCTAACGCAGGAAACCCTTAGAGTAATTTCCTGTCAGGAAGGGAGAAGGAATGGGTATGCGCCTGGTGTCTGCTTTCAACTGTAGCTGTTCTGGAGCCAGACGCTGTGTCTACATTTACTTTTCATAAAGCTCATAGGGTTTTCTAGAATTACCCTCAGCCTGGTACAAAGCAGCCGGTCAAAGAAGATGGCACCCCTTCCAGAAGCAATCAGGAGGCAGACTCTACTAACGACTGTAGAGTGAAAGTATCACTGAAACAACGGTGGACATTTCTGAGATACATTGTGATAAGGCAATGTTTACAGGACAGAAAACAATTACAGACTTATCTAAATTATGTGTAAAAACAGACATAAAAGCCTGGAAAGCAGGACTGCAAGGAGAAAAGTCAACCTGAATAAACAATAAAAGCGTGGAAAGCAGGACTGCAAGGAGAAAAGTCAACCAGCTCAGGTCAACAGAGGAGAAGGTGGCTGTCAAAATGTGATTGGGACATTTGAGAAATTCCATGTTTAGTCTCAGATTAGAAAGACGTGACGCCTTCAGGCACACAGCTAATGTCTTCTTCACTGTCCTGTGGTTCCTTTTGCTCCTGCTATGATATCATCAGTGTTTACAGCAAATGACTCTCAGCCTGGATGGTCCAACTAAGTGTCCAGGCTGTGCTGAATCAGCAGATGTCTGTAAGTTGGCAACATGGCTCTGCAGATGTCTGGTAATATGAGAAGCGGGCCGAGAATTCAGTTTGAAGCCTCCGACTCTGATGAGGCTGCACATTCAAAGTTGTGAATGAAAAGTTCAAAAAGAAAAGGAACACTTTGTCCCAGGGATTTGGCACTCTTATGGTTAAAGTTGATATCAACACAGCAACTTTGTGTAAAGAGGCAGGTTAACTGCACTTCTATACCTGCTGTATCATGTTACAACTGGTGATTTTTTTATTTTTTTTTTCAAATAGAGCTCAGACCAAAACTGGTGCCGAGTGTATCGATCGGGTGAGATATGAGAGGAGGGTGAAGAGTTTACAAGTCTGGAAAGTTGTAGAATTAGATTTAGGTATTTTCCGGATCTGAATAAATACATCTCATTGTCTTGTTCCATAAATCAATCCATCCATGGAAAATGTTTAGAAGAACTGACTTTTTATGGGGTTTCTCTTGTAAACGTTTGGCACAAACAGACAAAAGACCTAATCTGTCAGATATGTCACTATGGATGAAATGAAAGCTGAAATACTCATGAAAATAGCTCCTTGAGTTTCTGCAATTTGCTTTTAATGTTTGTTTCCCTGATGTTTTATTGCACATGTCACAGACGGTGCCCTGTTGAGATATTATTGTCATTTCACCCAACCCACATTTTTTTTAATGGAAAAATATATTTTTTCAAATAGTGCCTGTTCATTACAATACTCTACAGCAGCACTCTGGAGTATTTGTGTTGCTCTTTTATTATTTACAGTTAAGGCCAAAATTATTCATACTCATGACAAAATTAAGTTTCATCTTTTCATTTAGCCTTCATCTATCTATCTATCTATCTATCTATCTATCTATCTATCTATCTATCTATCTATCTATCTATCTATCTATCTAGATAGATATAGATAGATATAGATATATCTACTATCTATTAGCTATCTCTGAAATGTACCATATGAAGACAAAACCAGTCATATCTCAGCACAAAAACCTCAACTATGAAGAATTTTGTGGAAGTCTTATGATTGGGTGTTCTTTGGAGTCACAGAACCTGTGTTGGCCATGAGACCCAAGTAATTCTCCAGTTAATGTGACATCATCAGTCAAACGCTCTGGTGTTTCCATACTTGATAAACCAGTAGACTCGGTTCGATTGGTGAGCAAAACTGCAACTGCAGCGGTTCTATTTCACACTGCACTGTGTCAAACGAACTGAAACCCTTAGAAAAATCTGTTCCACTCTCTCCCCTGTGGTGGCGCTGCTGTACCGGGAGCCACTGAAGGAAACGAAAACCTTTGAAGAAGACTTCCAAACGAAAATAGACATCAGATTTTACTTATAGAATTTCTCTAGCTATTTTGCTGCTAGCTACACACATATGTTTGTTTTTATTTACCCAGAATGCCCTGCTGTAGTCCGCTTCCTACATTTTGGAGAAGTTTCCAGCACACTTTGCATTCGTATTTGCATTTAAACCACACCACAGTTGAGCTTCATCGAACTCAAATGTGTTTATAGGTAGACCAGAGTTTGTTAGCCTTTTTTGGTCTGCACCAGAGGTCAGCTGCTCATTCACACCTCCCCAAACCAACTGAAGGTCATTAAAACGGACTAAACAACACTGGTGTGAATGCACCCTTAGCCTACTTTTGCAAAGAAGACCTTTAGGTACAAAACTGGTAGAGGAGTTTCTCTGTTGCCTTCCAGACTTCCCTCAGTGAAAACCTAATGGTGTCTGTGTCCATATTAGGCAGAAACTAAGAGTGTGGCAAAAAAAAAAAAAAATCTGCCCAGTGCAGAGAGTTAAGACAGTTTGAGGTCTTTCCGTCCTTTAAATTGGTGAAGCCGGTCCACTCTCCACGCGCATCCTCTCTCTCTCTCTCTCGCTTTATCTTTCTCTCTCAACACACACACCCACCCACACACATACGGACTCTCATATAGGAGGATCCCGGTAGAGAGCCGGAGATTGCACATCCGAGCGAGCACCGAGGCGCACTACTTCTTTAACTTCCTCCCCCTACACACACACACATACACACACCTCAGCATCAACAGGAACCTACAAACAAAACGGGCCAGCTCCAGCCTCAGCCTCCTCCAGACACTGACACACTGCTCATTATCTGTTTCACTCCGGAAATCCTGCGGATTTTTTTTTTCTACCTTCATCTTTCTCTCAGCGGATCAATTAAGGCGCGCGCACATTAGGCGGTGCTGCACGGGACATTTAAAGCGACGGTGTGTTTTAGTGCTCGCGCGCGTGCGTGTGTGTGGGGGTGCGTGTGTGTGTGTGTGTGTGTGTGGCTGCTGCAGTGTTTCACCTGCATCCTCGGACTTGGAACGGAGCAACAGCCGCCGCCGGCGCATCAGTGAGGTAAGAGATGCGACCACCTCCGTTTCCCCGCATCATCCCTCCACTGTTCAGCCAGGCCCGCTGTGTTTTATGCCTTATTCCTGCAGCGGGGGAGTCATTATTATTTTGCGTGAATTGCAATATTGGAATTCAGTTTGATTTCCATGGTTTTTTTTTTTTCCTGAAGGCAGACCGACGCAAACTCTGCGCAGGATTTGGGATCATTTAGGCGCGATAGTTACTTTTTTTTTTAAGTGAATCATTGGTTGATGTTTTATTTATTTATTTTTTCCTATTTCCTGTCCTGCCCAGTTTGAGCTCCTCCAAGCTCTCACCTTGTCTGTGGGCCCTATTGGCTGTTACATAAAACTTACATTTATCTTCTGTTCTTCCTTTCCTTCCATCCTCTTCCTCGTCTTTCTCTTTAGCCTGAATTGTGAGGAAAACTCGCAGATATGATAAAAAATTTGCAGGATGCACTTGTAAACTTATAACTATTTGTTCAGATTTGATTGAATTTGACTTTAACCAATTTTTCTAAGAAGTTACGAAAGAGACTCCTAAATCTACTTACCTCAACAAATTACATTCTTTTATTGTAATTTGCTCAAATTATTCCATTCATCCATTTTCCTACCCCCTTGTCCCTTACTGGGGTTGGGAGGGTTGCTGGTGCCTCTCCAGCTATCGTTTCGGGCGAGAGGCGGGGTACACCCTGGACAGGTCGCCAGTCTGTCGCAGGGCAACACAGAGACACACAGGACAAACTAACATGCACACACACACTCACACCTAGGGACAATTTAGAGAAGCCAATTAACCAGACAGTCATGTTTTTGGACTGTGGGAGGAAGCCGGAGTACCCGGAGAAAACCCACGCATGCACAGGGAGAACATTCAAACTCCATGCAGAAAGACCGGGCCGGGAATCGAACCCAGAACCTTCTTGCTGCAAGGCAACAGCTCTACCAGCTGCGCTACTGGGCAGCCGCTCAAATTATTCAAATTACTCAAATCTTTTCTCATTATTCTAACATCTTCTGACTTTAGAGTCAACAAGCAAACACCTATCTATTACTTTGTGCTGGAATAAACAAATTGATTATTCATACATTGATTACTTAATTTGATTACTTGAAATTTTTTTTAAGTTGGATCACTAGTTGCCTTTTTTCAGTGTGTTTAATTGTCCTTTGGGAAATGCCTCTCACGCTTTTTTATATGTTTGTGACTGCAAAAAACTTTTTCTGACTGAAAAGTAACTCTGGTTTAGTTTTACAGTGTAATTGCTGTTCATTTATCATAATTTAATGGCTAGAAAAGAGATGCTAAATCCCAGCCGCAGATGTCTCTTCTTATGCTCCAAAATTAAAAGGAATTTTGTGCCAATAAAATTCTTTTTCCATGTGTGACTCCAGAGAAGTAAAGAGTATTTGCTGTGGCAGACATTTTGCTTGTATTGCTTAAAATCGTGCTTACAAAAAAAATCTGCATGCGAAAGGTGGAACACGTCTTTATCCCCAAAATGCTTTGTGGATAAAAGTCAAGACCAACAAACATTTTTATTAAATTAAGTTGTCTATTTTAACTTTCATGTAAAAAATTAAAAACAAGACACAATTGGTTTGTGGTTAAGTCATAACCATTACCATTTCCCTGTTGCTATTGATAGGGTGCACTACATAGGCCTAGTGATGCTTTCTGCCTCTTTCCGCATCTGAGCAACTCACATTTTGTTTGTGTCTTGTCTGTTTCTCCGTTGACATTTTATTGTCTCTATTGGAAACTTAGAATGATGCCAAACAAATGATTAGAGTAGCTGCTACTCCTTGTTGCTCGTTGAAGGGGTAACTCCTACTAAAATGTTAGCAGGCGAAGCCATCCTGACCCCAACTAGCTAGTGCACAGGAGACAGCTTAGCCTGTCTCGGTCACTTCAACGACAAGAATTGTGAGGTTTGATATTTGATATCGTTATATCTCTATCAATCTTATACAAAGCAAAACACAGCTAAAATGTGTTGTTCATTGTCAACAACTTCATTAAGTTTATGAAGCACAGCAAATTTAAACTAATGCTATTTTTAGCTAACTTTAGCTAAATTTGACTGTAGCATTAGCTCTGTCACAAAACTACCTAAAGCTTGATAAAATCTGGTGGGGATATGAACATGGTTGGTACTAAATATCCCTTGGCAGATGGCTCCATTTCATACAAGAAAAATAAACCCTTTATGCTTATTTTGTTTCCAATGAAAAACAGCCCAAATTTTTTTGACTTCTAAGCGTCAAGTGCAATGTGATAAACAATGGTTGAAATGAAAAAGAGCCCATTTTTGAGCACTTTGTACTTATTCTGCCACCGTTTGCTAACATTTCCAATCTTTTAATAGTTTGGTAATGTATTTTATGATGTTCAATTTGAAGTTGTAATTTAGTTTCTTTGTTGCACTCTTTTCACACAAACATCAAAAATCTGCTTCTTGTATCATTTTATTACTACATTGAAGGGTCTATTTGAGGTTGTTTTGTTACAATGTAAGTATTTAATGTCTTTATGAAAGTTTTATTACACCGTAGGCATTTAGGCTCCTTTGGAAGATGTTTTGTTATTTAGTACGTGTTTCAGGCTCTTCTGAAAATGTTTAGTTACTTTGTAGACACCCAGGGTTCTTTGTAGCAGGTAGTAATTTTGGGGAATTCTTTGTCGTTGTTAGGGTTGTCTTATAGCACTTTATATTTAGCTAGCATCATTGCAAGTTCATTTAGCTTTACCAAAGCTCTTTTGTTGTGGTTGTTGTATTACATCTGTCTATGGTTCTTTCTACTTAAGATGCAGTTATTCTACGTTTAAACATGGTTTGTCTTTTTGCCAGTTTTCTGTCGTCATCACCATTTTACATCTGTGTTCATTTGATTGATTTTTTTCTTAGCTAGCCGCATTGACAGACTCTTAGTCTGCTATCCCCTGCGTGTGCACTGGGACCTAGCATACACACACGATTCCATCCAGGCTAATTCCATATTGATTAGACTCTATTGACTGGACATGTCTGAATGCAGACTGGTGCGCTATCATCTGCTTTGGTTTTCAGGCGCTCGGTTCTCACTGAACAGCTGAATAGGTGAGCTGGCTTTAAAAGCTCAAACACCGTTTCTAAGTGTCAAGAAGTTTCAGCCCTTCAAATCATCACCTTGCTAGTTTAATGAAGAGAAACATCATCTTTCTTTCTCCGTTTTCACTCTCCGCTGGTCAGAAGAGCTCTGCCTCTTCCTTTCTATTTTTAGCCTCTATTTACAATGCAGTAGCTATAGAAGCAAGGATATCTGCTCACTCTGATCCAGTCTTGTGTCTCTTGCATCTTATTGTTGTTCCATATTCTTTATTTTATCTTCCCTTCTTCACTCAGACTCAGAGTTTTTCTGCTTCTTCCACTTTTGGTTCCATGGTTCATCCTCAGAGAACATGCTAAGCCATAGCAACACACATATTCCCACACACCCTCTGCTTCACTCACACACTCACACCCATATGCACACACACACACACACACACACGCATATACACCCCTACAGTAAAAGGGAGTGCTGGGAAGAAGGGAGAGTAGAGGGGAGTAAAGGTTAATCTCTGGATGCTCTGACCCAAATCACTATCTGACCTACATATCACCCCCAAAACAACCGCCCCCCTGTGCCCTCCTATCTGACCCCCAAACTCAGATTGTTTTTTTTAAAGCAACAAATGCTCTAATACAGACACAAGCGATACCACACTTATTTTATTTATTAAAGAAAATGTAGCTAACTCATGAAAAGTCCAAGCTAAAGTTGCACTTCAGGTATTCACTTGGCTTCTGTGACTGCTGAGATCTTACCCACAGGCTCATATTTAGAGCACTTATTTCACCAGTTGTTCTGATTGAGTCACAAGTGTAACATTTCACACCACAGTCCAATATTTGGTAACGTTGCACCAATTTGCAAACTACTTACGTATTGTTTTTAAATGTTCTTGTATAATGGGATGGCATTAGTTATCTACTCAAGGGCTCACCCCCTAGTCGACGTTGAAGACCTAAAGAATCCTATGCAATCATATTTTCCCAAAAAATTCTATATATTTTAAAATAATTTTAAGCTGTGCATGTATAAATGGTCAGGTGATTGGATTCTGAAGATTTTCAGCTTAATTGTTATATTGGGGAAAATAACTGCGACATCATGTTAACAGTATCCATGGCTTCTGTCAAAATGTGTTGTGATTTATTTTTCATGTTAATACCCTGTACAGGACTCCATTTTGTTATTATCCGTCCATGTCCGTAGGCTAAGCCACATTTTCTACATCCGATTATCAGAAAGACTCTTTGAGTGATGCTCTTTGGTGAACTCCATCTGTTCTTTGACATATAAATCACCTTATCCTCCAACCATCTCTCTTATTTCTGTGATTTGTGTGCAGGCTCCTTTGTGGGCCTGCACACAAAGGAGGCCCACAATAAAAATAGAACAAGGCACAAAATTGTCTGTAAAATAATTATACTGTACAGAATAGGAAGGAAAAAAGGTGCTTTTCTAATAAACATAAAATCGACCTCCTCTTGGCAACCTTCCCAGTTCTCTTCGCTTCCTACTGGATGCTCGACTCATAGGCCTCTTCTATACAAAACTGCCATCAAAGAGCAGGAGTGGGTGCTAGACCACTGGCATGTTTACTTGTGGTCTGACATAAGATGATTCACATTTCTATACGAGCTAGACTTATAGATTGCATTGAATGCGTCAGACCACTGGCCCAATTGAGGTTGGTGCCAGAGTCCACCTTGAAGAAGAGTGGTTGTAAAGAGTCCAGCAAGAGGAATCAGGTTTTCCACCATAGCAGTAACACTACCTGTTCATTCTTGGCTCTATTAAAGAACAGGTATGAATTTCCACAGCCAGAGAAGTTTTGTGCTACACCATTGCAACAGCAGCAGCGTTTCCATTGACCATAAAATTGCGCATTGGGAACTCGCCAATTTCGCAAAAACTGAGTATTTAAGCTGGCAACTTCTCACCAGGATATCAAAGCAGTTTTTGTCTCTGAGAAATAAATAATCCAAATGGAGCAAATTATTTGGAAAAATACCTAACACTTTCTGAGATTCTTTAATTTCTGACCAGTAACAAGCATGCCATAGTCCGATTCCGGTCATCAATCGATTCTTCGGGCGCCTCCAATCCTTTCTTCATGCTGGGAAAACAGGAAGCAAAGATTTTGAAATGTATTAGGATTGGGCCTGGAGATTCCAAGATGGCATCGCAACCATTTAACTTCAGTACCGTTGGAAAAGCTTTGAAGAGGACAGTTTGCTGATAAGATTAAAGTATTTCCTACCATTGATAATCTTTTTATGCTGAAAACTTCCAACCGTTCCACTAAGACCTCTTTAAACAAATCTTACACTGACTTTATGAAGTCGCCAGTAACGGTAATCATTACAAGCTACTGGCTGGACCTCACTGAAAGAAAAGGTGGAGAGGCTACTAATGCATAGAGTAATGGATTAACTGTTTCAAATGTGTGTAAATGCACAGAGAGCACTTAGCGAGAGGGCATTTGTAGAAGACAGCAGGAGACAGACGGACATTGGAAATCTGAGCTCAGTGAAAGGTACAAAGTGAGTCTGCATCTGAAAGGAAAGCTGAATCAACTATTTGATCTGAAGCTTTATGGCGTATGATGACACTAAACCAACTACCATCTTTACTTTATTAACATAGTGTTGTGTTTGAGGTAGTTTAGAACATGAATATAGGCAAATTTACATGCCTGGGTATTCAGTGACTTGGCAAGTAATCTGAGACGGCAAGAGAGAAAGGACAATAGAAAAGCAAAGGGAGGGTTATATTATATACAGGTGGATGAGAATGAACAATGACAATGCTGTTTAGATACGTCTTTACAATTTTGTATTATTGTAAATCAAAAATTCAAACACACCAACAAATTAACTTTGTAATATTTAAGCTTCTTAGATGTCCAACTTGTTATTTTCCATTTTTATTACTGAGTGACATTTTCTTGCATTTTCGTATTTCTAGATAGTCCGATCTGTTTGGACCAAACGAGAAAACTCTGATCTGCATGAAAACCTAAATCTCGCTCGACTAATTTGAACTCTGGTGCAGTTCAAATGCATATGTTAACACCAAGCGGATCAGAGAACGCTCCAAAAGCAGGAAGCGGACTACGGTGCACGGCATTCTGGGGAAATGCAACAAAACAAACGCATCAGTCTTGCGCTTGCAGGAGAAACGGCATGTTGCCTTTTGACAAAGACAAAATAGAAATCCTACAACTGCTAAAATCTGACTACTCCATTTTTGTTCACATTTTGTGAGGAAGGACGTTGCGCTCACTGTAATAACAAAAACGATAACGGATTGCACTGTGCACATGTTGTGCTACTTAACCTGTTTAGTTCAGCACAACTTTTGATGTGTTACATAAGCACTTCTTTCATGACAGATGGAGACGCGTTTACAATGAGTTGGAAGCTAAGGGTCAAAAGCGCATTCAATGACATGCTAAAATCACAGCGCCATCTAGTGACCTGGCATGACAACTGACCCAAGGTGTCCAGGTGCCGCCATCTGAATGTGGAACTTTTTCCCAGCAGTGGTCTCACGTAAACGTAGCCTCACAATCTCCTCTGATTTCAGTGACAGGAACACGTGGTCACCCCGCAACAAAGCTAGAAATGTAGCAGAAAATAGAAAAAGAGAGCTCTTTAGATGCATGTGTAGCAAATACATATTTGCGAGTAAGGAAATAGGATGTAAAGTGCCGACAGAGGTATGAAAGAGAAAATGATCAATGGAGTCAGACAAAAGGAAACAACCAGTCCTGCTGCCGTCTCCGGAGGATGCATCTGAAATCTGATCTAAGGCAGGAAGTGGCCATCACTCTACCTCTCTGTCTGCCTAACACTCGAATGAGACACACACATCACGGTGTAATATTGCACCTGCCGTTTTCCTCTTATTAACTAAAGGACACACGCGGCTGGCCTATTAATTAACTGCTGTTTTAATCTCTTCTACTCGCAGTCCAGCCTCTGTTGAAGCCACTTTCTTTTTCCTCCTGTTTAATTGGATTTTACAACAATGTGCAAAAAAAAAAGGGATCATCATTCTCTTTTAGGTAATAAGTAGTCACTCTTTTCGTTTTATAGAACTGGAGTCACAGTTATAGCTCTGGGCTTTTTGCAGCACTTGGCAGTGGCAATAAAAGTTTTTATGTAGAGCAAAAATAATGGGAGAAAATCCATTGATTTGTAGGAAAAAAAAAAGAAAAAAAAAGCATTCAGCACATTTGTACATATTCAAAGCAGTCGGCACTTTAAAAAGAACTCTCGTCATCCTTCAAGTGATGGCTCAGCATTTTTAGAAGTGAGGTGTTCTGCTGAAAGATTAATCTAGTAATATTTTTACCAGATTACTCTTTATGTTTTTATTTGGTATAGAATCAGACTAGAGGCCTGAACTGAGAGAAGTTCAAAACTATTTCAATGTTGATTTGTTGTTATTGTGATGGATACTAATTAATGATGTTCCTTCTCAGTTTATTCAACGAGAGGATCAATAAATATAAATACATTTGATGCAAATCTCTCTTCCTTATGTGACTGGTGTCCAAAAGAAAAGTATTGCAAATTGTTCTTTATTTGTGTTTATGATTGCTGTGCCATGCAGTCACACCCAAACGGTTACCTAAAAAACAGTAATAAATAGTTTTTATCATCATTTTTATTATCACAATATTGCCAGAAAATATCATGATAAAACTTTTAAGTCCACATCACCCACCGCAGGTTTAAAATAAATGTTAAAAAGACAAAATGTAAATATTCAAAACCATGTATTTTAAAAACCAGTCATGCTGACTTTCCATTACTGGAAGGAAGTTTTTATTTTCTTATCAGATTTCTTTTTATTGGCTTTTGTAATTCTTTTCGGTCCGGAGTAGGAGGGAATATGTTGGAAGAGATAGGATGTGGCTGCTGGAGGTGTTCAGCACTTGACTCCCACTCGGAGGTTTGGGGTTTGAGTCCCACTGGAGACAATCTATTTTTAGGTTTTGCCTATGCTGGAGGTTTGGTGTGGGAGCAGCTAAGCGGGTAGCAGGACATTTATCCTCCACTTTTTTTTGTTGCTTTTGTCTTTGGCAGAGTTCGACCTCCGCTTTAACATGGACTCAAATGAATGGTAAAACATAAATTTATAGATGAAAAATATGAACTAAGAAAGTTTTTTTTAAATCACACTTCCCATTCAGTGAAACTGAGGGTAAATTCAAAGCTGCTATGTTCTGCCTCCGCATTCACTGAATCCTCAATTGCATAAATTACAAGGCCTAAAAAGTTTTTTTTTTTCTGTGTTGAAGCATCTCGGTTTTTAGTGCATATGAGATCCTCTATTGTCTGAAGCTCACAGATATGGATGTGCATATTGTTACACAAGTAAAAGGAGAAAGACAAGAGGGGCACAGTGTTACTGGGACAGTTTAATGACCACAGAATGTGGGTGTGGAGTGAGAACAGACATAAAAATAAAATTAAAAACTGTGGAAGAGGATGAAGGATGAAGGCCAAATTATTGTAAGGAGATGACCACAGCCCGATTTGTACATACTACATGGTATGATGTTGTACCATTCTGTACCATGCTATGGTACAGAATGCTATGCACCATATCCAGTTACTAGTAATTTGACTTGAAAAGTAGGCAGCAAATGCAAGCTGTGAGAGCAATGAACTTGAATTATTTACTGACAAGTCTTCCCTAATATTTGTACTAATCAATTATTGCCTTACATGTCATTGTTGGTATGCTGACTTGATGCATACAGTCAGTTATATTTTGCTGACATCAAAATACGAAAGAAAGAAAATGTCTATTAAAGAATCAAATCAAGCCACCGGATGTTCCGTTTGCCTTTCACACGTTTTTCTTGCCTCAGTAATCTCTCCAGTCTCAGTGGATGTAAAGGTGAGAGGAAGGTTCGGTCACACATGGACTTCCTTGGGAATTGGGACAGTGCAAAAGTACATGCTGTTCTTTCTCTTCTTCCTTGCAAGAAAATCCAAAATGTTTTCCAGTTTTGCTCTCTCTACATCTTCTACTAATCTACTTTATCATGATTATCATGATTCCTGACAGAAAGAAATTAAAGGTGTTTCTACCTATAAAAAAGAAATGAAAATTTGAACAGATTACTAAAAGAAACTGATTTTATTTTCCAGTTTTTAGAGGATACAAATAAAAGGACCTGAATACGTCCTGTGAAGTAGCAGGTGTAACTGCTCAGCAGCCAGCCAGTGGTTCTTTGTTGTGATCTTGCCGCAGGGCACTGATGTATGGAGTTGGTTTTTTTGTTTGAACAGTGTGCTATATAAATATAACTGTGGTCTCATCTCTATGTGCGCAGGTAGAGCAACCCTATATCAAACTGCAGCCATGGACGAGATGGACCTGCCCCAGATGAAGAAGGAGGTGGAGAGCCTCAAATACCAGCTGGCCTTCAAACGAGAGAAATCCTCCAAAACAGTCACAGAGTGAGTATTTAGGCCTCAGCTGCAAACCCTGACAGAGAAAAGTCTGTGAGGTCTGTCTGCACTGTACAGTATTCATACCTGTTGTATATCATACCATATCATGTCACACCATTTTATACCATACTACACCATACCATAATATGCCACCATACCATTCTCTTTTTTTTCTTTTTTTTTGTACTTTTACTTACTTTATTGAACATGCCAAGTTACAATAAAATTACAACAATGCAATATATACATATACTATATATGGTATAACGTATACCATATTATACCATACCGTATAGCATACCATACCATAACATCGCACCATACCATAGCATAGCATACCATACCATACCATAATACCATATGGTATTATGGTATGGTATAATACCATATGGTATAATATGGTATTATTATGGTAATAATATGGTAATACCATACCATACCATACCATATTATACCATACCATATCACACCACACCATGACGTACTGGGAATAAAAAAAAACATTTTTCATTTCTTTCTTCCTACAAAGTTTGGTCAAGTGGATTGAGGACGGCGTTCCTGAGGATCCCTTTCTAAACCCAGAGTTGATGAAGAACAACCCATGGGTGGAGAAAGGCAAATGCATCCTCCTCTAGGGAAAAGAAGCATTCATCCGCCCCAGACCCCCCGTGTCAAGAGTAACCCTACAGATGACCCCTGAAGCCGACCCGGACTGTGAGGGCAGTGGCCGGACAGCGCCCAATGTGCCCTCACCATGAATGTACTACAGCTGTTATCCCCCACCTCATCCTAGTCACGCACACACAACCACAAGGGCACAGAAGCACTCACTGACACTCACACACATCATCACTCTAATCCTTGTCTGACTCTTTCTCTGCAAGTTTTTCCTGCCACGGCAATCTAGCATTACTATGATATGAGAGCAACAATCATTACTTGTACTACACTGGTTTGTATGAATATACCGTTTGATTATTTATTTATTCTGCTGCCTATTGCAGTCTTGTTTTTTTCTAGGTCCCACTTTAATGCGTTAGTGATGTGTAATAATGTTGAGTCACATTCTCACTGCCAGACTGACCGTACGGGGAAGAAATTTAAGACTTTCATTATTATTAAAAACACAGTCATATTTGCTTACTTTTAACTACAATGAGAGATTTCCCAAGTAAGATTAACAAAAGAAAAAAGACTTACTAAAACAGAGAGAATTTACCAATAATTATGCTTAAGAATGAGTAAGTAACTCTTTCAATACAAACATTTGCTTTTACTGTGTAATTGACATAGAGATGGACATAAAAATACTGATGCTATGAATAGCAGAGAAAGATCTTGTAAATCATAACTTAGCTTAACACAATCTGTTAGCAAACAGTCCAATTTAGGTCCAATTCATGCTAACAAAATAGTCTGCAGAGTGGAGCATGCAAGTGGACGTGTGGAATGACCCTCTTCGACGTTTGGAATAAAAAAAGTATTTTTTGTGTATTCTTGATGATGAACTGGTAGCCCACTTTGTGCAGATTGCTTTTCAAGCAAGACCAACAAATTAGCCATTATCATGGGTTTTTATGATCTGCTGTAGTTTGTTCTCCTCTGCCACCATAAAATTCAATTGCAAGCTAGAAATTGAAACCATGCTAGCACTACATTAGATGTAATGTTAATTCTTTAAAATAATTGACACCTACTAGTAATTGGCGTCTGTACTTTAATTTTTCACTAGATTTTTAGAATTTGTTTGGTTAATTGTTTTTGAGGCACTCTTGTTATCTTTCCAGACTGATGGATGTCTGCAACATTTTGTTTTGCTTTTTGAGATCTTTTAGCCCACTTCATGTTGTCAGAAAGGCACTACTTAAGTGATTTCTTAATGCTACAGATCTGGCAGTCGTCACGCCTAGGGCTGAAATGTAGAAAAAAAGATCTACTTCAAAAAACATCCATAGAGATGTAGTTTGAGTTTTTAATATAAAAGCTGATTTAATAAATTATTAGTTGTCCAGTCCTTACAAAATGTAACAGCTAAGCCTACCGAAATACAACAAAATGTCTCTGGGTTTAACTCTGCTAGCGTATTAGCAAAGTTAACATAGCATAAAAGTCGTTTAGTATGGTTTCTTTAAACAACAACAACAAAACAAAGAATGAACTTTTGGATTAGTGAAATACAAATGTTTCTTTAAAGACACGCCTCACAAATTTTTAAAAGAAGTTTTGTCAGCAGCACTCACAGTAACACTGTTTTTTACGGTCACCAAATGATTCACCTGCCACACTGAAAAACACAAAGAGAGCAAAAAGAGTCAAAATGATTGGCTCTACAGGAGCTGCCTGGACTGGGGCAGAGGGCAAATAATCTACAGTACAGGGGCTATAAAACACTTTTACCATTAGTCAGGCCCATGAGCTGGCCAAAACTGATCTCATAAACATAATGAAGACATTTATCTTAGGTGAAGATATCATATAAAAACACAGCAATCAATGTGGCTAGCAGCCTGCAGCTTGCTAACAAGTAGCTCATGTTGTCCTGTGTAAAAATCTGACTTTTGCCCCATGAGACTGTTTGACAAGAAATCTCTTAAACAACCATTTTAGTTGTATCACTCTCCTACTGAATGTGGATACTACAACTGATTGAAGAATGCCTCCGTGAGCATACTTAGCAACGTTTGTGCAGACTATGCTAGCACCCGAGCTGCTTCCAAAACTGGCTTCCTGTTATGTATGACTGCTGCCCTTTTCAGATAAAAAAACAAAACAAACTTTATTTCAAGGACAATCATCATATTGAGATTTAGCTTGAATGTCATGACGTCCGTAGTTCTCCTAGCGTAGTCATAGCAAAGTGAAACCCTGGGTCTCTGGGGCGGGTTTAGGTTTCTGCTCCCTCCCATCCTGAGTCGCAGCCCCTACAGACCGTGCACCACCATGGAGACCAACACAAGAAACCTTTCACACGCATCCCTCCTCACATGTATAGATGGACCCCTTTAACTTATTAACATATTTATTTATTTATTGAAGAGAACTTTCCTTAACGTTAAGCTTTTTTATATAGTCGCAACCTTTCCTCTTTATGTCCTCAAAAAAAAATTAATGAATAAAAATACTAGTAAAAAAACTCAAAGAAAATCACAAAAAAAATGCTCCACCTTGCCAGATCACCATCTACTATTGCCTTGTACACAGTTTCCTTAAAACGAGAATGTAAATATGTGGCATGAGGTTCCGACATCACTGCTGACCTCAGAGGTGGCCTGTGAGTGCATGTGACTGCGATCTTATGTTTATGTGTGCATATTTTCAGAAATAAATCTGGACAAAAGGCTCCCATGTGGGCTGCGAAGCGCAAGTGCAGCTGCATCGCACGCGTGCGCACACACACACACACAGAAGGCTGAACAGATCAGCAACAACACACACTCACGCACACACACACACACAAATGCACGCTACTCAGTGAGAATGTGTACCAAGGGAGGCTTGGCAAGGACAACGGAGTCTGGACGCGACTTGGGACAGCAGAGCTTCACATTTTCTATGTACTGTATTAAATGGGATCTTGTTTGTGCTTCAGCGGCTGCTCCTGGGTGTTTTACTCTACTTCCAAATGAGTTTGAATTATATTTTAACTTTTTTTTTTTGCTATCAAGAGTTGCTAAGTAAGTTTAGGCTATCCAAAGGCTGTGAAAACATCTTTTACAGTCTAAAAATTTGTTAGCCTTAACAACAAAATTAAAAAATGCCAGTTGTGTTCAAAGTGACAGCCCTACAAGCAATGTCAAAACATAAAGAAAAAAATCCTGTATTTGTTATTCTACAAAAGGATTGAGAAAAGGAATGTTTCAGTCCTCCAAGGAATTTCCTCTTCTGTAAAACGACCTCTTGATGCAAACTGACTGATCATGATCGCTTTGCAATAAAAGTCCCAACACCATAGCATGAGAAACATTTTCATACCGTGACAACTCTTACCGCGTTTCCATCAATGTTTTTTTTTACTCTCTTTAAAATATCTTATATGAGCAAAATTAAAAACTTGCTTGAGGCTGTTTTTGGCTTTTTTAAAAAAATAAAGAGACAATGCACTGAAGGGAAGACAGGAAAACATTTGCTGATGCGTTCTGATGTAGCGAACTTTTACCTCACTTGACTGATCGTTTGCAGTTATTTCTCCAAACATCGTGTAACACCACAGACACCAGGTGGCATGACAGAACATTTACAACTTGGCCGACAGCAACACGTTCCTGAAAATGTCTCTATATTTCTGGGACGCTGGTTCATGTCAATTCACAACCTCTACTTCCTGTTTGTTACGACCGTGTGTAGCATCGATATCTAACAAAGTCACGTTTTGCGAAGCTTGGTCGATTCGCTTCACACCAATAGAAGGAAAGACGCCTATTTTGCATTTTCTTTCTTTGCAACGTTTTAAAAAGTTTGCTCAAAATTCACATGATAATTGAACAGAAACATAGCTATTATCTATACCTCCTAGACCCCAATAGACTAACTTTGCCTTTTTAAACACAAGTTTTTTCAACAATGATATTTGCTTCTTCATCCAAATAAATGCTGCCTCTTTGATGCCATGTTTTCACTCACACAGTTAATAACCTCAGTAGTTGAACTCCACACAGCTGTTGCTCAAACGGACCGCTTTCAGTGATTCTATTGCACTGAGCCAGCACCATGGATGTTGGGTCTGCTGGTTTCTACGACTATACAACACCTACCAGTAAACTATCCGTAATGTGGAATAATTTGTGAATCAGGAGTCCAGTGGAAGCTGTCATTGGACTCGTGCTTGGAGTAGAAGTGCTATTACTTTGAACACAATCGAATCCACAAAATGACAAACTGCAATCTCGACGAAGATCTAGAGCAATGTCCGTACGATGGAAGAGCTTCCATTCAGCTTCCATTCAGCTTGGATTTGCTTCTGGGCTTCATGGTTGTAGCCTTTGTACTGTCCTACCAATTATTGTCTTCAATTCTGTCATTTAAAATAACTTTAACATTGAAAGGACTGAAACATTCTTGGTCCTAAGGAGGATCATATGGAAAAGCACCAAATTGTTTGGCTGAAACCTAAAAAAGATGTACATGAGAGGACTCCTGCCTCTGCGTGTCCCTGGTCTGTTTCACGTCCTGCTTCCGTAGCTTTACTTGTTTGGTTTGTTTTTCGATGATCTGAACTTGGATGTCTACTATTACAACATTACGACTGTACAAGACCTTGTCTAGATATTTAGCAACATATTCTATGTGGGAGTGCTTTGGAAAAATTATGCATCAGATCAAAAAGTCCTAGTATAAGAATGACAATGAGCAATAAATTATAGACCGTTTTTTTATTGAATGTTTTACAACAACATTTACCTTACTGAATAAAGTAGAAGATTTTTAGACAATCGTGTTGTCTTGGCTGTTTTTTTATACTTTGACGCAATAAATGCCTCTGTTGTACCAGAGAAGACTTGTTCTCATCTTCCAGCAGGACAAAATCATTAAACGTTCAATCAGGTTAACAACGGATTGGTTTAGATTGGGGATGCACGATGTATCGGCATCAACATCGGTATCTGGTGATGTGAGTCATCTTTTAACATATCGGTATCAGTCTGATAAGTAGAATCTGGTCGATATTAACATGGTGGTCATGAACTAATGTAGGTGATGTGGTCGCTTTTACAGTGTCAAAATTGTAGGACAATGTAGGATATCAGTAAATATCGGTTATCGGCCAAAACAGCAGCGATAATATCGGACATCAACATTGGCTAAAACGTTTATATCAGTGCATCCTTAGTTTAGATTAATGCCTATCTGTGTGACGGAATGGCCCAGTCAAAGTCCAAAACCAAATCAGAATTTGTGGCAAGACTTGAAAATTGATGCCGGCAGATGTTCTCCACCCAGTTTAACACAAGCTGAGCCACTTTGTAGAGAAAAATACATGCTGTACTTTTCAGAAATGTTAGCGTTATGCAGTAGATTGCATTAGTCTTTCTTGTACAATCCCAATAAAACACACTGACGTTTGAATTCATAGTGTGACAAAATGCGTTGAACTTTAAGAGGTGTGAGTATTTTTTGCAACCACTGCACCCACACCTCAGATGATGGTACATGAACAGGATGCAGACTGTTGGAATCGTCGAAGTGACGGGAAAAACGAGGCGGTTGAGGAAAACATCGATTCATCGCAACTGATCCGCAAGATTTCCTCATCTACTGCGGCCGTCGTCTGTATTCATAAACACAATTGTTTAAATGAATGTGTTGACCTTATTTTTGCTATCGTGGATCAAATTTCGACACATGTCTGCTGAAGAAAAAGGAAAGACTGAAAAACAGAATGCTGGACAATAGATCAGGCCACAAAGAAAAAGATAATGCAAAGACTTCTTCCACTCTACTGCGGCCGTCGTGTCAAACTCCAGTCCTCAAGGAGCGCTGTCCTGCAGTTTTTAGATGTACAAAACAACAGAATCAAATGGCTTAATTGCCTCCTTTTTGTGTAGATAAGTTCTCATGAGTCCCGCTAATGACCTAATTATTCTATTCAGGTGTGGTGCAGCAGAGGCACATCAAAAAGCTGCAGGTCACCGGCCCTCCAGGACAGGAGTTTGACACCTCTGGTCTACGGCTTCTAAAGATCATGAATAATAGAGAACCGAATATATGGGAAGACTTTTTACCTCCCGTCTGAACTTTTTGGTTTCTCTATTTCTGTCCAACTGAAGCTTTTCCTACGCCCTGTCCATCCTGACTCTTTACTCAGTGTCAGTCCACTCAGTGGATTTTAAAATATGAATCGATGGAGCAAAATATAATTACTGGCCTGTAGAACCAAATAAATCAAAAAAATGTGTGTAATAGATTGAAACATGTAATTCATTCCACATTTAGTTTTTGATGAAGCTTTCTCTCCTTGAACTGAGACACACCACCATTTTGTTCAGGCAAAGACAATGAAAGACAATGTAGTTGGCTTGTAATTTGTCTGAATTTGACTTTTTTAAGAGGCAGTCAAACCTCATGTTACCAACCAGGCCTTCTGCTCCGTTGTGTAAGACCTCCTGATACCAAATTAGCTATTTGTTCAGTTTGATCAGTTTGTTAAGCATATTCATTGTTCTCTACTTAAAAATTCAAAGTTCATTTTGTCCAACATGAACTACTTTTACTTACACTAAGTGTTCTGTTAAATGTAACTTGTTAAATGTTAGTGGATCAACTCTCAGAAGTCAGATAAGTTAGCATCTGCTATCAGGTTTCTGCCTGCATGTTTAGTTCTGCTTCACACTGACTCATGAAACCTGCAGGTGAAGTCTGCTGTAGTAGAGTGACTGTACCAGCTTACCTTTTTTCCAAAGCTGAGTCTGAACTGCGTTTGTTTAAAACTGCATATGCAAATCTGTGTAAACTCAATGCATTAGTTCAGGTTTATAGGTTTAAGCAGGACTCCACCGTCTGTCCTCAGGGCTTTCTAACCAAACAGACTTAAAGAGGAGCAGCGAAAGCTAATGACGTGGATTAGCAATGCTTGCTAACATCCATTACACAATGCTGTGAAATGTTGTTTCTACTGTCTGGAAAATGAGTTGTTAGCAAGTCATGATGATCACGTATGACATTTACTGTCATGCAGTAAAGGTCTTCAGTCAGAGGCCTTTTCAAATTTGTTGCAAGACTGACTGCTGCCATATATTTCTCCACTCCACATCATCACCATCCACAACAACTATTTGAAAATACTTGGATGATATGAGCTACAACAACATTTCATTTACTTTTGGGACCAATAAAGTATTTTTTTTAATTAGTTGAATTTAACTGGTGGTAATTTTAGTCAAGCTTTAATGAGTATATTTTGTCTGCTTTTGAACTGCAGCCTAGACATATATTTTCATATTTTCCCGGTTCTTGTCTTGAGTCTGAATGTATAATTTTGAGCTGGTGTGAATTCCTGAAAATCCATAATAAATTCAAACTTTGAAAGAAGTTGATGGTTGTATGACCAGGAAAGCCTGGAAATGGAGAGTTCAGATCTGGACTCCCAGACGGTTCCGGGCTCAGAGAGAGAGAGAGAGAGAGAGAAAGTACATCTGGATGTTTGTTTTTGCATCCAAATAATCAACGTCATATTGTTTTCATCGCCAGATGAGCAAAGACTGAGAGTACTTTGTCAGTCAGATTAGTTCAAGTTTGTTTAAACAAATTTCTACAGGCTGTTCATCCAAATTTCAAACAAATTAGTTTTCTAAGTTCCTGCCCACGTTTTGAATGGAAGCTAACGATGCCAGCGCAGAAACGACTGATGTAAAAGAGAGTAAATATACAGCAAAGTGAAGTTTGTGAAGGTTTATGTGTTCAAAGATAGAAACATAACACAACAAACAACAAAAAGACATAACATAACAGTGGCAAAATAAAGAGAAATGAAGGAAAGTAGTAATCCAGTCTAAAATGAATCTGTGTTACAGTTATTATTAATTAATAATAACTTTAAACTCTAAATAAATGTATTTTTAGACCTACATTAGCGATAAACAGTAAAAGGAGACTTCTTATATGTTTTCTAATGTCTTCTTTCAGCCACTCTGTATCAGGATTTACTTGGGACGTTTTATGCTACATGAAATATAGATACAAAAAAGGATTTACAATAAACTGCACAGAAATCCTCTTGTGAGGTTGTAGGAAGACATCCATGGATTCCTTTAAGGTGGGATGGCCGACTCTAATGCAGGATGTGTCTGTCTGCTTTTAATGGGTCAGATCCCCTCAATCCCTTCCACACACACCAACACACACACTCACTAATGCACTCAACCCCCCATCAACCTCAGTGCTAAATCCTGGCCCTGATTGTCCCTTTCCCCTAAAATCCTGAAACCATCACATCTCCTACACACACACACACACACACACACCCCTCCCCACACACCAGATTCATCCTCAGTCCGTTTCCCCATTCTGTTTGCAGTCAGCGCTAATGCATGGGTTAATGGCTCTCTAACCCCCTCTCCACTCTCAGATTACACTCTTGCATGCACATGCACACACACACAAATGCATGCACCAGTGGATTCTGGTCCATGAGTAGACTTACACACACATAGATGCACAAACACACACACACACAACGGAGGCACTAATGGCCTGCTGGTGCTCTGCACAACCCTTCACGAGTGGATTAGGATTAACAGTCCACCTGCAGTGGACACACACACACCCCAACATACAAAGAATGAAAAATGAGAAGCAATCGCTAATGCAAATTCAGCTGTTGGTAATAATCTCTGTCTCTGCCACACAAATCCGCACAAACAAAATACACTTCCAGGCGATTTCTCCACCACTGCAGATCAGGTGTGGTGCAGAAACTGGACCGAAGCTCGAGACAAGTTGAGTCTGAATGTATGTTTAATAGATGGAGATGAATAATTTACAGGGAGAATCTGGTAGAAAGACACGTGAGGCATAGAGATCCGCAAAATATGGAAAGTGTGATGGAGGAACCAGTGGAGAACAGTGAGATAAACAAAGCTAAGTAGAGGAAGTAGTGGGGAACCAGAAGAGCTGAGCATGTGTAGACGAATGCAGGTGGGGAAGGGAGCTGGTGGGAGTTAATGAGAAGGTGATTAACATCTGGAGAGGGAAGCAAAATGGAAGGCAAAGCAAAAATAAAGAGAACGGAAGAGCAAAGGAAACCTGAACAGCAACAGAAATGAAAACTTAATCTAACAGAACAAAACTGAAAATCCCAAACAGTCTAAATAACTAAACTAACACATGAGATGAAGTAAAAAGGCAAAATATAAGAAACCAACAAAGACACCAAAAGAGAAGATACCTTAAGCTGTAAGTTCAAAACACTTATTGATAGCAACAGACAAGTTGTGCAGAAGAACGTCTCCACTGTAAGATGTTGCCACCGCTGTGTTTCAGGGCCTGGGTTGTTTTAGTCAGTGGTTGAGTAGTTTAGTGTGAAAATGTTCTGTTTTGTTTCATCAGACAAGAGATTGTCGTTTCTCCTAGTCTGACAATCTCTGAGAGAAACAAACAACCTCCGTTTGGTCACTTCACTATAAATGCAAAGTGGCATTGCTAGGTTGCACTGACCTTCTGGATGGTTCTACTGGTTCCTCAAGGAAATACTAGACTATCCGTTGGGTTCTTGTCACTGAAGCACTTCTTCATCCATCTCACTTGGTCAGGCATAGGTAGGGTCCTGGTGGCTCCCAGATTCTAGCATTTTAAACTAATTCAGACCACAGTGCATTCTGGGAGGTTTAAATCTGCCAAATTACTGCTTCCCCAGATCTTTGCTCTGACGCAATCTGGTCTCACAGGTCTAATAACCATCCCCAATGACTTCATTGCTTGGTTTCTGCTCTGATACACACTGGCAACGACAGGGCCTTAAATAGACAAGTGTGTTCCAATCCAAATCATGTTCAGTCATCTGGATTTACCAAAGGGGGCAAAGGCAGAGTGGCATCTCAAGAAAGATCAGCGAAAGCAGGATGCACCTGGTTCTAATTCAGAATGATGTTCAGATACTGATTATGTTCAAATGTTCCCTTTTATGTGTTTGAGGTTCATGTTCCCCAAAAAAAACCTGCCCTCAGATAATTTTTTTTAAGTAAGTTTGGAGTATTTATACTGTAATTATATGAGCTTCTTAATCTAAACTAAGGAACACCAGCATCTCAATGGTGCCTTACCTTTTAAAGGTAGGTTTGTGAGTCAGAGCTCTACAGAGCAGAGCCACAGAGGTCTGTTTGTGTTTCCTCTCTCAGGTTGGCTATTTTTGGCCGCCGAAGCAGTCCGTCTCCTCTCCGCTCTTGCTCCCTTTACACAAAATATTTTCCATCTTTCGCCGTCTCACATCTCTCAAAGGACACGACCGACGGAGGATCTGTCCAGCTGCCAGAGATTATCGAGCTGATCTGCTGTAGCCATGCGTTCTCCGGCCTTCAGGTGACCGCGCCACATCAAGGGTTAATCCTCGAGAGCTTACAGCCCAGACTTCCACAAAACACTCTGCTGTATCCAGATGGGAGCCGTCGCGGCACCCAAACATTTTTACAAGTCTTTGCCAGCCCAGGACAGCTTCAGTGGCCGACTCCTCAATCAGCAGCAAGGTTCTGGCGAACATTTACTGAGTCTGAGAGAGGTGATTTTCTTTGCTCTCTTGGTCGATTTTAATGCTCTTGGACGAAGAAGCAGCAGACATGCAGTCTGAAAACATTTATTTGGGAGCAAAGCTTGAACATGATTATCATTAGGCAGGAAACTCATGAAGTGCTCAGTGCCCAGTTGCTTGGCCCACAGCTCTGCTGTCGTTGTTCCCTCTCACTGCTCTCAAAGTGTAGTGTAATGTTCAGTCGCACCAGATGGCCCGCAAACATAGAAAGGGCTGGTGGATGATAAGTGGCATTTCACAGCCCCATACTTCCTGGTTTGTGGAGACCGAGCTAGAATGTTCCCAAATGAACACAGTACATTAGACCTTTCAAGTTCCTGTTAACACAACCACTAAATTCTGTTTTTTATAGCAAGGGCAATGAAGATGCTCCTGTTTTAACACCAAACCTGGTATATATTGGGTGAAAAGGTATTTGCCACGCATAAAATGTCCTCAACACTTTTTTTGCTCATACTTTGATGTTTCAGATCCTCAAGTCAATTTTAAAAATCAGACAAACACAGACTGATTTCAGTGAAAAGTATTTGTCCCTTAAACTGAATGAAACTGGTTGTAACAACTGCCATCATATATTAATAGTTGGAAATTGTCATCATTTTCTTCTTCCTGTCATGATCAATGCTGCTCCTTTGCTCAGGATTCAGTAGCCAACTGCTGGCTACTGAATCCTGATCCTAATTGCTCCAACTTCGCCATCCTTATCACAACCTTCCATGTCTGACTTCCTGACGTGTTTTTTACCTTCTACGGATCACCCTTGCCTGATCCCTCACTGCTCTGTGGGGATTTGACTCGGTCTCAACCTCCCTTGGCATTAATCTTGACTTGGTCCCAAAACTTGGTCCCAAAATGTTTTTTGCTCGGTTCAGAGGAGACGTGAGGTCAGCTTATTGCTGAGAGAACCAACAATAATATTTTCATGGGTGGCAAGGGTGCGCTAGATCATTCTTTGTTCTGCATTTTGGAAATGTATGTGAATTCATTATGTTCAGGAAGAACCAAATCCTTTTTTTTTTCATCTATAAATTGCACAAACCAGAGATACACAGAAAAGTATGAGGATCATTGGTGCATTGCACTGCCTTGTGCATCATCGTCCTCAGTGAAAATAGAACATGGTGGGTTGAGGCTGTATTGAAGATTTGCCAAAGGACAGACATGTCAGCATTTATACGTGGTTAATCCATGTAGAAGTGCTGTTCCTCACCGAGGATAATCCTGATAAATTTCACCAGCCATCCATGTCTGCCTCTACTAAAATCATCCGGGTTAGAAAGTGACTAGTTGGGTTGCCTTTGAACTCTACTGTCCTCTGTTGACACAAATGTCCTCAGCAAAAAAACACTACAATGTGCAGAGATGAGGCTTTCTCCAGAGAGACGCTCAGTTGTATTCTGCAAGGTAAAAATGTATTATCACTTTATGAGCACAATGTTTTTTTTAAAGATGCAGTGATATTATTACCTATGTCCCATCAGACAAGAATAATACAATCATGATGACGCAGAGAACTAAAAAAACCAAACAAAAAAAAACAAGGGATATGATGCAGCAGAGTAACTCGTTATTTAAAAATGCAGACCCGGAAACAAGGATGTCTAATTCTGATAAATGCTTGCAGCATTAAGTTTTCTGTCCCTGTGTCTGCTGTGCACATATTGCTCAGATGTGAGGCTCCATGTTCTAAGACATGAGGAGAAAACAAGAGGATACATGGAATGAAGACTAAATGTGTCTTATTATCCAATTATTTGGTTGACTGGCCATTCTTCATAACATTTCACTCTTTCCCCTACACGTCCCCATCTCTGTCTCTTTGCTAAACGGTGTAAATGAACTTCTTTTCTGATTTTTGGAAGCAGCAAAAAAAGTTGCATATCTTAAGTTTTACCCCCTACATTATCCTAATGTATATTTCTACAAAGTACCCAAAAAGTCAGCAAAATATACTTTTTTTGATTATTACTTAAAAATCATGTAACAAATCAGTTATATTAGCAAAATTTAGCATTCATATGTAATTTTTGTAAATTTTAAATGTGTAAAGCCATGTGGCCATGGAGTTTCACAAGGCACAGTGCTTGGGCCACACCAGAGTTCACGTAAACTGAAGAGAGACCTTGGCTTTTAGGTGGACAAACTTTTGCTTTTCTGGTCCGCATCAAAGTTCAATTATGCATTTCCCCAAACGAACTGGACTATCTAGACAAATGAACTAGAGTTTGATTAAAGCGGACTAGTGTGAATGCACACTTCATTTACCGTTGATTAGCGGGACTAAGCCCAGGTGAACAGCCATGTCTAGATGACACCACGTCAATCCAGCAGAACATGTTTGGGATGGATAATGCTCAGATGACAAATCTGAATAAACTATGATGCCATTATGTCAATATAGACCAAAATATCTGAAGAATGTTTCCAGCACCCTTTGTCAGTCTCTGCCATTTAAAACATTCTTATAGGCAAAAGCGGGTCCAATCTGGTACGCCCTATTAAAGAGGTCGGTTGACCTGGTTCTCTCATTGTGCTTATTGATGTAGGTCTATTCGTGTGTGCTGCAATAGAGGCTCCAGGATAGACAATACCTTGAGGTAAGGATCACTAGCAGTTTCACAGCTATCCTGGAAGTATTGCAGTTTATGGAGAGGAGATCAAGGACCTGCTTCATGAAGATCTTCATTAATGATCTGACACTAGCACAGAAGGACTACAATTGGCCTCATCTCTTTCCCTTACAAGGTAAAGTTCAACTCTGACTTGCTCGGTGCACTCATTGCTCATAGTCTCTCTCAGTTCTCCGTCTCTCCCTCCCTGGCCTCACTTTGTCGCAGTCCCTCGTCCTCCTCTGCCCGTTTGACGTTCCTCATGTATAAATTAACGGACGTGGCCCTGCCATGTCGTTTCCGACTCCCTTCCCCCTTGTCTCTTGCCGCCAGTGCGTCGGGAGATGTGGGTCGCTCAGGGGGCAAACTTCATTTCCGTAAATGAGGACAGAAAAAGAAATTCTGACATGCTGGTTAGTTAACAGCAGCCTGCCCCGCTCTCACCCCAAACACGCACACACGCCGCAGAGCAAGCCGAGACCTGTTTGTGGAGCTAATTAGCATTGACTCGCTCCGTGTGCGGGTATGTGAGCCCACGCACGTGTGTGTAAGTGCTTTCCCGTGAGTGTAGCTGGGCTGCACTCAGTGGCCCAGTTTTGGCTGAATAAGGGAGAATACTGTAGGCCGGATGAGGAGGCAGGGGTTACAAAGGACAGGTATAGATAGAAGTGAGAAAACCAGAGGGTGATGGAGGGAGGGAGGCAACCATGCAGGAGTTGTTAACGTGTCTCTGGTAGCTTTAATGTGTGTGTTTGTAGATTTGCTTTTTTTTCCCTCTGCGGGCGTCATTACCGGTTGCCCCTTTCTCAGGGGAGGCCGTGTTTACACAGCACGGTCTCTGAGCTGTCCCCGTGGGAGTCACGCATCCATAGTCACCATGGCAACCAACAGATGCACTGTTTGCATCCATGCTGTTTAGATGGATGCTCAGAAGTTTGTTTTTGGCTGCATTAATTCCAATTTTGGGGCGTTTGGGATAAACATTACCTGTTTAGGCTGCTGCTCTACAAATTTGAATTTGATGTCTGAGATGTTACATTACATTTATAATGTTCTGATTTGAGCTGAGACAATTAGCTGGTTGCATGTAAATTACAGTAACTTGTTCAGATAATCTGTATTTATGCTCGAGCCAACATGGGTTGGAACTGCTGGCAGACAAATGGCCAGCAGTTCCTCTAGGAGGACATGGGGGGGATTTTTTATTTTATTTGTATTTTTTTGCATTTCCTCGCAAAATTACTCTGTTCCCTTGCAATAATGTACAAATCAGTTGAAAACTGAAAGTCTGTTTGATACAATATAAGTCTGATTTCTCAAAGTTGCTGTTTCGAGCTGCTTATTTTGGCCTTCAGAAACACAGGAGAGATCATGTTTAGAATCAACTTTGATGTTAGATTATTACGTTCAAAAAGTGGCCCAATAAAACGCTTCACAAATGATTCACAACTGAGCTTGATGTTTAGATAATCATTTTCACTCAAAGAAGAAATTTTTTTCTGACAGTAAAATGAGGTTAAAATGTCAGATTTATTAAAAAATGGCATGCTATACCTTTGATAGCATTCTTATTTAATCAATAAAAGAAATCTCTGTTAGCATTTCAACGATCAACCTCTTCTTATGACCAACTTTTTGCTTGTTTCCATCACCCTAATTTTTTGGCCCCTCCACAGATCCTCAATGAGATTCAGAACTCAAACCGCTGATATTATTTCTGCTCAGAGGAAGTAGATGCGCTGAAGGCTTTAGAGATCTCAACGTCTCACATCAAGCATTAGAATCCCAGCAGGTTGTGTACATGATCGACTCACTGTACCAGTGACAGCAACGAGGTGCATTTTGCACGCCGGGAGCAGCGTGCCACATCATGGCTATGCAGATGATAGCGTGCTGTGTGGGTGTAAACCTGCAGAAGAATAGAAGGATTTCTCCCAGAGGACACAGACACAAAGGAAGAGAGGAGGAGGAGTGACACAGTCAGCAGCTCCTCTGCCAGCTACTCCCCAGTTAAAAATGATTTGAAACACAGGCTTTCTCCGACTCTTCTACAGAGCGTGTTTATGAGTATGTTTTTCCAAGATTTCAACGAACACATCAAAGCTTTCATCTTCCTGGTAACATTACATTTTATCTTATACTGCGAATGTGGACAAGGCTCCTTGACCAAATTCCTCACCGACCTTCTTCTGATGCCTGATGCAAGAGGAAATCAAGGCAGTTCAAGCCGGCCAGCAGATACAATCTCTCTTGCATGGCCTGGTCGCTCATGAGGTTCCTCCCATTGTGGGTACAGCGAATAAAACAAGTTTTGAACTTAAAACTCATACTGGATGTTGGTAACATCCTGAGTAATCCACACATTAAAAGAAACCAAAAGAAATTAAGTATGTTCATGTGGCTGTTTGTTCTCTAACAAACCTCTGAACAGTGCTGGACACTGTTAGCTAAAAAAGTTAGCTGCGCTACCCTTAAAGTACTAAATATAGATATTAGTTTTACTCTAAAGCTCTATGTCATCACAGAACTTGATAGAGGCTAATGCTAAATTGCTAACTTTAGCATTACATAAAGTTAGCTAATGCTAAGTTAGCTAATGATAACTTTAGGAGAATTAGCAGCATGACTACTGCTGAAGAAGCTAGCTTTAGCTATTGCTAAAGTAGCTACTACTACTTTAGCTACTACTTTAATAGTAGCTAAAGTTAGCTAATGCTTTAGCATTAGTTTCTACCATATGTCAAAACATGCATTAAAATACTACATCATCCTCAACAGAGTCACATTTATTATTACATGCCTATTTATACACTTTGCATTCTATGAAGTGACTATTTGGAACAAACTTATCACTCTGTTTTATTGTTGGTCTTTTGCTATATTTGTTGCTCATTATTGGGGTTTTTTTTGTTTGTTTGTTTGTTTTTTTTGTCTTTGATCAGATCTGGCATCAGACTTTCTCACCAATGAACCACCAACAACTACTAAACATATTCTTTACAATATCTTGGAACAAGCACAATTTAAAATCTTAGCAACTCACACAGCATATTGAATATAATCCCCAGGAGCCTCCCTTACTGTCAGAACCAGAACCCAGAGTCTCCACTGTGTTTCTCTACCGCGCTCTGAAACGTCCCCAGGGGTCCTGTGATTCCACTCTGCATATGTCAGAGCTTTGGCTTTGGCAGTGTGAGTAGGTTGCACACAGCATTAAGCATTTAGTTCAGATCTCCCTTAAGGCCGTTTGGACCTTTGACAATACTGGAGCTCCTGTTTTACGCTAGCTCCTGGGCAGTGAGATCGTACCAAAAAGAAGCAACTGCATCTTCTATAAGAAGTGCAAATTCAAATACAATAGACTAATCATGCCAAATAAAAGTGCAAGGAAAAATCTTACGACACTCTTCAAGATTTTCTTCTTTTCAGTATTGCAACAATCCAGCAAAAAGCTGTTTCTGAAGAAAATAGGTTCTTCTTGCCAGGCGGAAATAAACCCTGCACACAAGAGCGCATATTTAAGTAGGTCTGTGTTTTGAGCCATATGCCTGTGAATGTGGCTCGTCTCAATAAAACATGGTGCTCTGTTGTTAATCTTTAATAGTTCTGTCCTTTAGAATCAACCCACATGAACACACATTTAGGGCATCATCCTCACTCTTGCTCACATTCAGCTCTCTCCTAGAAAAAAACTGGATTTCAGTGGACAGCACTATTTACTCATTACAGATTTCTTCTAATTTATTTTTTTGCGTTATCTAGCTGTGTCAGAGTTGTTATCCGAGTTCCAAGGTGAAGCTCAACAGATGTGTTTTCACAAGTGGAGCAGCTTTCTACAGCTTCCTTTATGACGTTCCACTTGACAAATATATACAACTTTACTTTATTTCAAATAAAAATGGGACATGCAGATGGTCAAAATAAAGGTGAGGAAAATGTTGAAATGGAGAAAGACTAGAGAAGAAAAGTAATGGAGAATACAAGACATTACCCTCGAAGTCTGTTTCTACACCTGCGAGAGAAAAGAAACAGAGTATATAGTGATAATAACTACAACAAGCAAGATGTATTTATTAGCATTAGGCTTGTCTCCTGTTACAGCTGACAGAAAGCTAATCCAGGATATCATAAAAAGAACACAACTCTGACTTGGTGGTGGAAGTGTGATGGGCTGGGGCAGCACTGGATTTATCTTGATGTAATTGATTGGACTCACCTAGTCAAAGTCCCAATTGAGATGCAGTTTCACGACCTCAATCAGGCCGTTTATGCAGGACAACCTTGCAGCGTAACGGATTTAAGACAATTTTAGAAAGAAGAATGATGCAGAAGACTCGTTGCCAGTTACTGCAAGGACTTCCTGGCAGCTGCTGCTAACGCCAAACGGGCCAAACCAGGGATGTCTAGGAGCATCTGCAGTTTGTATTTATTTGGGTTACTTTTGTTTGACATTAACATTGGCTCAATGGTGTGAAAGATTTAAGCGCAACACAAAAGCGTAACAAGAACAAAATCTGTCACGGTGAAAATATTTTTTTCATTTTTATGAGAAACTATATCAAAAGGGAGAGTTGAACTTGGAGTAGCAACAAGAACAATAACCTGGATTGGACGTAAAATAACGGAAATGAAATTAGCAGCTGGAAGAAAAGGACCAACATTGAGGGAGGCTGCAAATCTGGCAACGTGTGATGGATCAGAGGATGAGTCCATGAAAAATTTATAGCTGGGAGGTTTGACTGCTGCTAACAGAAGGCGCAGTGTATGCGCTAGGTATTGTGCGAGTGTGTGCATGAATATGTCATTTACTAAATGGCTTTCAACAAGAAAGAGGCCGAACAAAATCATGCAAACAGGAATAGGTTTCCTCGGATTAAATCAGATTAGCATGGCAACGATTGTGGAAAGCATTAGAAAGTCTGTCCACAATGCTTATGTACAGATATACAGTGTGAGAAACCAGATCTATTTCCTGTCCATTTCTCTGTTGCATAAGTTTCTCTGAGTCCACCCACTCGCCTCTCCATGCCGCCCAGAATATAACTCCCATGGATCCAGACACAATGTTCTCTCCTCTTCCAAAGCTCCAAATAAACGGGCAAAGCGCTGACACAGACAAACACATCCACAGACAGGCTGGCTGTCATCACTGAGAAAAATACATCTTCATTCTCCACGGTTCCTGGAACCTTGTCCCACTCTCTGTGTGGTGGTGTGACTCTGCCCCCTGCTGGCAGCCTTAGGAAACTACATCGATGAGGATTAGTAAAGTTCCCAGATATTCAGAATATTTTCGAATAAATAGTATTAATGTTTGTTTTTAGCTTGTTTTGTTTTACTTTTGTAAGGAATTACTATCATATACAGAATATTATTTTTGAAATGTTTAACTATTTTATCTATTGTAAGACAACAGATAACCAACTTCAGCATAATAAATCATGACAGACCATCATGACGTAATATGTTATGCTGACAGTGTATTATATCTGATTCGCCGGGTCATGTGAATATTGTTCAAACACCTGCATGTTGATGACAAAACAGATTTAAAAATGAATGTTTATCATTTTTCCTAAGTTTTGGTTTTGATACTACTATACGACTATAACATCCTCATACATTATTGTACAAGTAC
The DNA here is from genome assembly GCA_902982915.1 of Phalloptychus januarius. Classification (NCBI taxonomy): domain Eukaryota; kingdom Metazoa; phylum Chordata; class Actinopteri; order Cyprinodontiformes; family Poeciliidae; genus Phalloptychus; species Phalloptychus januarius. The sequence goes on from CADWAE010000476.1 coordinate 2,338,212, forward strand.
AAGAAGATTCACTTTGGATGTTCACAAATTATGAAATCATTATATAACAGATTTCATAATTTCCTGGAGTTAACATCTTAACTTTCCTCAAGTAGGTCTGAACACAACTATTGAAAAATAATTTTAATGACACCATCTTGTATTATTTCATAATTTCCTTAAAAAAAAGTTGCCTCCATTGTGCAATCATATTACTTTGGATTTTGGAAGATGTATCCAGTAACATTGCTTTTTCTTCACTACTTCCTGATGTTGTTCTATTAATAATTAACAGAGGACAACCAGACTCTCTTCTTCCTCCATTCATTCATTTTGTCATCTTCCAGTTTTTCTTTCTAAGTCTCATATTTCTCTCTCTTCTTCCTTCTCAAACACACCTTGTATCTGGGTGGATCCAACATCTGCTGAAGGTGAAAGCTGATTGGTGGCAGCCTCTCTGCTCTGACATGTGACTCACAGATCAAAGTTCAACCCAGTTTCTGTTTTCAGGAAATTACACTCTCTGTCACTAAGACCGAGAGCAGAAATGGAGCAGAATCAGCTGGACCGAGAAACTTTCTCCTGTTCCATCTGTCTGGATCTACTGAAGGATCCAGTAACTACTACCTGTGGACACAGCTACTGTATGAAGTGTATTGAAGCCCAGTGGGATGCAGAGGATCAGAAGGGAATCCACAGTTGCCCTCAGTGCAGGGAGACGTTCACACCGAGGCCTGTGCTAAAGAAGAACACCATGCTAGCAGCTATAGTGGAGCAGATGAAGAAGACTGGACTCCAAGCTGCTGCTGCTGCTGCTGACCACTGCTATGCTGGACCTGAAGATGTGGCCTGTGATTTCTGTACTGGAAGAAAACTGAAAGCCATCAAGTCCTGTTTAGTCTGTCTGGCCTCTTACTGTGAGAAACACCTTCAGCCTCATTATGATGTGGCTCCTTTAAAGAAACACAAGCTGGGGGAGCCATCCAAGAACCTGCAGAAGAACATCTGCTCTGATCATGATGAGGTGATGAAGATGTTCTGCCGCACTGATCAGAAGTATATCTGTTATCTCTGCTCTGTGGATGAACATAAAGGCCATGAAACAGTAACAGCTGCAAAAGAAAGGACTGAGAAACAGAAGGAGCTGGAGGAGAGACGAGGAAACATCCAGCAGAGAATCCAGGACAGACAGGAAGATGTGAAGCTGCTTCAACAGGAAGAGGAGGCCATTAATCGTTCAGCTGATAAAACAGTGGAGGACAGTGAGAAGATCTTCACCCAGCTGATCCGTCTCCTCCAGAGAAGAAGCTCTGAGGTGAAGCAGCAGATCAGATCCCAGCAGGAAACTGAAGTGAGTCGAGTCAAAGATGTTCAGGAGAAGCTGAAGCAGGAGATCACTGAGCTGAAGAGGAAAGACGCTGAGCTGGAGCAGCTCTCACACACAGAGGATCACAGCCAGTTTCTCCTCAACTACCCCTCACTGCCAGCACTCAGTGAGTCGACAGACTCATCCAGCATCAACATCCGTCCTCTGAGACACTTTGAGGACGTGACAGCAGCTGTGTCAGAGCTCAGAGACAAACTACAGGACGTCCTGAGAGACTCATGGACAAACATCTCACTGATGGTCACTGAGGTGGATGTTCTACTGTCAGAACCAGAACCAAAGAGCAGAGCTGGGTTCTTGAAATATTCATGTGAAATAACCCTGGATCCAAACACAGCAAACACACGGCTTGTTCTATCAGAGGGGAACCGGAAGGTGACATGGATGAATAGATGTCAGTCTTATTCTAGTCATCCAGACAGATTCACTGATGACTATCAGGTTCTGAGTAAAGAGAGTCTGACTGGACGTTGTTACTGGGAGGTGGAGTGGGAAGAATATGTTTATATATCAGTTGCATACAAGAATATCAGCAGAGCAGGAGATGGAAATGAATGTCAATTTGGCTGTAATGACAAATCTTGGGCTTTAAATTGTTATGAATCTAAATTTGGTCACAACAACATCTGGACCTCCATCTCAGGTCCAGTTTCCTCCAGAGTCGGAGTGTACCTGGATCACACAGCAGGTCTTCTGTCCTTCTACAGCGTCTCTGAAACCATGACTCTCCTCCACAGAGTCCAGACCACATTCACTCAGCCGCTGCTAGCTGGAGTATGGGTGAGGAATTATTTAGGGATTGGATCCTCTGCAGAGTTCATTAAACCCAACTAGATTTCCTCTCTTCTCTCTGATTGTTTATCAGGCTTCATGGTTCTGCTGTTCTCTTCTTTATTTCTCTGTAGTTCTCAGTCTCTGTGTTCCAGGAGCCATTAATGATCTCTACTCATGTTTTTCTTTCTTTCTTTAATGACACAGAAATGATTTGCAGAACAAACGTTGTTCTTTCTTAAATCAGTTGATACAGAACTTTTTTCTGTTATTTTCTTTATTTGACGCAAACAAAAACTGAAATGAACATCAACTAAATGATTCCGATTTCTTTTAAATTCCTTAGATGTAGAGCAGAAAAATGAATGTCTGTTATTCTGTCTTGGCTTTCTTCAATAAAACCACTTGTTTCCTGAGAAATCTGGTATTATTACAAGAAATTGTGAGATTTGTCCTGCAAAGAGCAGAAACCTTGAAAAGTCAGAAAAAGAAACTTAAGAATAACAGGAATAATACTCAACGATGAAAACCAAAACATTCATATTCAGCTCAAACTGCCTTTCTCAGTGCATTCATTATGCATTTCAGTCCAGAATGTGGAATCCAAAAATGCCCATAAACATTTCCTCATCTCATTTTTCCTTCAAGTCATAATTTCTGCACTTTTGTAAATTTGTCTGTTCAATAAATTAATTATTCTACATCCTGCACTTTGCTTATTAGGAGGAGCATATCTTTTTATCTGCAGAGAGAGATTCATAACATGTAAATATCTCTCTGGATGACAATGTTACTTTCTGGAGCGGTTTGTACTTCTTTAAAGTTTTCTGAATGGACCAGAAGAGACATACGCAGAAGAAGAATTATGAACCTTAAGGCCTGTTATTCCTTATGTATTTACATGCCTTAAAAAAAACAGTTTCTTCCATTTCGCAGTAAAAGTTTCTCCAATCAGAATACCAATATGTGTCTGCATATGTATGTATAAGTACTGCATGATCGAGATCAGTGTTTGTGCCCTGAGGCTTGGAGTTCAGGCCATACATTTCTAATGTGGTTTTATCAGACCAGCTGATTCTGTTTCTCCTGGTCTGTCAGGCTCTAAGGTGGCTTTTAGGAAGAACTAGTTTCCGTCTGGTCACTATGCCACAAAAGCCTGATTGGAGAAAAACATCAGCATTGACTGACCTTTTGGATGTTTTGTTTCTGTGTGCAAAGATAGACTGAAACAATTTTAGTGGCTATTGGCAGGGCCCTGCAGAGACCTCTCAAGGGGCAAGTGCTCAAAAAAAAGGGGGCACATCTAACTGCATTTTAAGACAGAATATTTACAAAGTCACATAGCTTTCAGAGTTTAATGAGCCATAATAAATTACAAAATTGTGAGATGCACAATCAAAGCTAAGGAAAATCTCTACATAGAACATAAAACTATCCATATGTAAAATATTTTATTAGTAATTTCTTTCTGCAGATTTACTTTGTTATTTGAAAGTATTGCAATATTCAAACCTGCAATTTAGCAAGACATGTAAATCAGAGCTACACCACCAGACAAATTATTATAAAAAGATTATTTGCAAAACAAACTTATTCGCTCATGTCAGAACTCTTTGCTTGCTATTCTAAGTTTTTGTCATTAAAAGTTTTGCTTGTGATTCTTACATTATGTTGTGGGGTAAGCCAAAAATTGCAACAAAAGATTTCTGATTTATGCAAATAAAAGTTTATGTTTTGCTAATAACTTTTTAAGTTCAAGAGAGAAAAATTTATTCTATAAAAAAAAGTTTTTTAAACAAAGGTTTTTGTTAAAAAGAAATTATTACAATTCCAAAAGTTTTGATTTCAATTTTATTTTACTTAATTGAAGTTAGTTTTTTTTTTATTGAATAATTGTGAAGCTAATTTAACTCCATACTCGGAACAGACCTGAACTTTGGATTGAGTTTTTCCCCTCCATTTGTGCTTTTATTGGAGCAACTTGATTGATTATTACATATATTATCTATTATGATAGTTCAGGGTGAGTTATTTTTAATTCTAAATAAATATACTTGTTGGACTTTTATTTAAGTGCTATTCTCCTTCCAGATACATTTACCTAACGCTAGAAAAAATGCAATGTAGATTATGCAGCAAAGGAAATGAGAAGATGGGACATATATCCATATGGAGATGGTTTTGGACGGACGATGTGCCTCTATTTCATAAGCAACACTGAAGAATGACTGCTACCATTAACGATACAGGGAAGAAGCTTTTTAGTTGTCTTGCTTTGCTAGCAAAGTCGTTAGCTAGCAGCTAGCTGATAGCACAACAACAACCTAATGTCTGTATGATAAAATAGTAAATCAGTAGATAAGAACAGTTCTTCCTCCCCTGTCTGTCTCCTCCCGCTCAGTAGTTCTTCAGAGAAAGGCAGACCAGAGGCCTGTCAGTGTCTGTTGCATTTCATTACCTCTGTTTAAACCGCGACTCTGTGCTGAAGCACAAACGATTCAACGTTCAACGTTTTCCATTATCTGACGAGTAGCAAGTCGACTCCACTTTATTCACCAAAAACATTTTGTTTTAATTCACCAAAAACTGTTCTGTAATCTGGAACCTTCGCTACGTTGAGCTCCGCAGTTAGCCGCCTCATCTCACTGTGAGAGAGTGGTTGGGGAATTGCATCCAGCGTAAAGGGCTAAAGGTCAAAGGTAACAAGGTGACCAGAGGGTTTGTTATGCTGTTTTTCTTGCAAAATACATAAACACCCAACAAAAAAACAAATAATTTTAGTACATGTTATTATATGTCAGAGGAGGGCTTAGGAAATAAATAAAGAAATAAAGTTAACATTTTAACTTTCCTCAAAGTCTGAACTCAATTATTAATTAAAAAAAAATTTAATGACACCATCTTGTATTATTTCACAATTTCTGGAAAAAAAAAGTTGCCTCTATTGTGTAATCATATTATTTATGTCTATTGGAAAACGAATCGACTAAAGTTGCTTTTTCCTCACTACTTCCTGATGTTGTTCTATTAATAATTAACACAGGACAACCAGACTCTCTTCTTCCTCCATTCATTCAGCTCATCATCTTCCAGTTTTTCTTTCTAAGTCTCATAATTCTCTCTCTTCTTCATGCACAAACACACCTTGAATCTGGGTGTATCCAACATCTGCTGAAGGTGAAAGCTGATTGGCTGCAGCCTCTCTGCTCTGACTCACAGATCAAAGTTCAAACCAGTTTCTGTTTTCAGGAAATGAAACTCACACAGTCACTAAGACCGAGAGCAGAAATGGAGGAGAATCAGCTGGACCAAGAAACTTTGTCCTGTTCCATCTGTCTGGATCTACTGAAGGATCCAGTGACTACTACCTGTGGACACAGCTACTGTATGAAGTGTATTAAAGCCCAGTGGGATACAGAGGATCAGAAGGGAATCCACAGCTGCCCTCAGTGCAGGGAGACGTTCACACCGAGGCCTGTGCTAAAGAAGAACACCATGCTAGCAGCTATAGTGGAGCAGATAAAGAAGACTGGATTCCAAGCTGCTGCTGCTGCTGCTGACCACTGCTATGCTGGACCTGAAGATGTGGCCTGTGATTTCTGTACTGGAAGAAAACTGAAAGCCATCAAGTCCTGTTTAGTCTGTCTGGTTTCCTACTGTAAGAATCACCTCCAACCTCATTATGATGTCCCTGGAATGAAGAAACACAAGCTGGTGGAGCCGTCCAAGAACCTGCAGGAGAACATCTGCTCTGATCATGATGAGGTGATGAAGATGTTCTGCCGCACTGATCAGAAGTGTATCTGTTATCTCTGCTCTGTGGATGAACATAAAGGCCATGAAACAGTAACAGCTGCAAAAGAAAGGACTGAGAAACAGAAGGAGCTGGAGGAGAGACGAGGAAACATCCAGCAGAGAATCCAGGACAGAGAGGAAGATGTGATGCTGCTCCAACAGGAGGTGGAGGCCATCAATCGCTCTGCTGATAAAACAGTGGAGGACAGCAAGAAGATCTTCACCCAGCTGATCCGTCTCCTCCAGAGAAGAAGCTCTGAGGTGAAGCAGCAGATCAGATCCCAGCAGGAAACTGAAGTGAGTCGAGTCAAAGATGTTCAGGAGAAGCTGAAGCAGGAGATCACTGAGCTGAAGAGGAAAGACGCTGAGCTGGAGCAGCTCTCACACACAGAGGATCACAGCCAGTTTCTCCTCAACTACCCCTCACTGCCAGCACTCAGTGAGTCGACACACTCATCCAGCATCAACATCCGTCCTCTGAGACACTTTGAGGACGTGACAGCAGCTGTGTCAGAGCTCAGAGACAAACTACAGGACGTCCTGAGAGACTCATGGACAAACATCTCACTGATGGTCACTGAGGTGGATGTTCTACTGTCAGAACCAGAACCAAAGAGCAGAGCTGAGTTCTTGAAATATTCATGTGAAATAACCCTGGATCCAAACACAGCAAACACACGGCTTGTTCTATCAGAGGAGAACTGGAAGGTGACATGGATGTACCGACATCAGTCTTATTCTAGTCATCCAGACAGATTCACTGATTACTATCAGGTTCTGAGTAAAGAGAGTCTGACTGGACGTTGTTACTGGGAGGTGGAGTGGAAAGGAGATGTTCATATATCAGTCACATACAAGAATATCAGCAGAGCAGGAGGTGGAAATAAATGTCAATTTGGCTGGAATGACAAATCTTGGGCTTTAGATTGTCATTATTCTGAATTTGGTCACAACAACATCTGGACCTCCATCTCAGGTCCAGTTTCCTCCAGAGTCGGAGTGTACCTGGATCACACAGCAGGTCTTCTGTCCTTCTACAGCGTCTCTGAAACCATGACTCTCCTCCACAGAGTCCAGACCACATTCACTCAGCCGTTGCTGGCTGGAGTTTGGGTTGGGAATTATTTAGGGATTGGATCCTCTGCAGAGTTCATTAAACCCAACTAGATTTCCTCTCTTCTCTCTGATTGTTGATCAGGCTTCATGGTTCTGCTGTTCTCTTCTTTATTTCTCTGTAGTTCTCAGTCTCTGTGTTCCAGGAGCCATTAATGATCTCTGCTCACGTTTTTCTTTCATTCTTTTATGACACAGAAATGATCTGCAGAACAAACGTTGTTCTTCCTTAAATCTGTTTATACAAAAACCTTTCATTCAGATGGAAATTCTGTGGGAAGTTGAAAAGCCAGATTATGTTTAGTTGATTAAAGATTCAACTTTCTCAAGAGCTCCCCTTGTCTGAAAGGCAACTAAAGTTTCTTGTGCTTTTGAATTTTCTAATATATGCGTTATCTCTTTAAGAAAACTTTGAGAAATTTCCAATATGGGTTCAAACAGAGGAATAGGTGGATTTTGGGCACATGAAAAGAAATCTGTATTTATTTTGACCATGTACAAAGGAAATGTCAGAAAAAGAAACTTAAGAAGAACAGGAATAATACTCAACGATGAAAACCAAAACTTTCATATTCAGCTCAATCTGCCTTTCCCAGAGCATTCATTATGTATTTCAGGTCCGAATGTGGAATCCAAAAATGCCCATAAACATTTCCTCAAGTCATAATTTCTGCACTTTTGTAAATTTGTCTGTACAATAAATTAATTATTCTTCATCCTGCACTTTGCTTATTAGGAGGAGCATTTCTTTTTATCTGCAGAGAGAGATTCATAACATGTAGAAATCTCTCTCTAAATGACAATGCTACTTTCTGGAGCGGTTTGTACTTCTTTAAAGTTTTCTGAATGGACCAGAAGAGACATACGCAGAAGAAGATTTATTAACTTTAAGGCCTGTTATTCCTTATGTATTTACATGCCTTAAAAAACAGTTTCTTCCATTTCGCAGTAAAAGTTTGTTCTATCGATATGTGTCTGCATATGTATGTATAAGTACTGCATGATCGAGATCAGTGTTTGTGCCCTGAGGCTTGGAGTTCAGGCCATACATTTCTAATGTGGTTTTATCAGACCAGCTGATTCTGTTTCTCCTGGTCTGTCAGGCTCTAAGGTGGCTTTTAGGAAGAACTGGTTTCCGTCTGGTCACTATGCCACAAAAGCCTGATTGGAGAAAAACATCAGCATTGACTGATGTTTTTAATGTATTTTTTCTGTGTTTTGGTGAAGTGCCAGGTAGCCACTCCCCTCTGCTGCACCTTTCTGCAACTCATCTCTGCCTGCCAGTCATGAAGACCAGGTGGACTCAATCCCCAAGCAATCAGAGTGCAGGTACTTTAGCAGTGACTGAACTGTCAGTCTTGTTTGACAATGTGAAGCACACAGTGCTGTTGCAGTCACTTACCAAAACTGTGCAGAAGTCTGCTGCAAACTGTGAACGACAGCCGGTAAGCTACATAATGCTGATTATTGCAAAACTAGCATGTTACATGGACTCTGACTGATTATTGTGTATACTGGTTAATTTAATTAAAATCAAGATAGTAAGTTAAAAGTAAAAAAATAAAATAAAATATACACTTGGTGTTTATGGGACAAAGTAAAGTTAAGAAAGAAATGACACTAAAAAAGAAGAACAAATAAATGTTGGTCAGAATGTTTGATTATTTAACTATGTGTATATTTTGTTAATTTCACAATGTAATTTATATGTTTCTGTTTCTTTTGAGGTTTTTCACCTATGGGCTAAGCATCTATGAGCTATGTGCCAATGTGTGACGAAAGGCTAAACTGCATTTACAAAATAAATATGGATCAACTAAATTAAAGGCTCTTGTGTGAAATCCAGTTAAAAATTTCATTGTGGGGACTATCCTTTCAAGTTGGGAAAATTGCACAGAAAAAATAAACCTGATAAAACTTGACACTGTGTGCAAAGAAAGACTGAAACAATTTTAGTAGCTATTAACAGGGCTGTACAGAGACCTCTCAAGGGGCAGGTGCTCAAAAAAAGGGGGCACATCTAATCAAATTTTAAGACCGAAGATTTGCAAAGTCACATAGCTTTCAGAGTTTAATAAGCCATAATAAATTACAAAATTGTGAGATATACAATCAAAGCAAAGGAAAATATCTACATAGAATATATAACTATGCATATGTAAAATTTTTTAGTCATTTCTTTCTGCATGTCTACTTTGTTAAAGTATTGCAATATTCAAACTTGCGATTTAGCAAGACATGTAAATCAGAGCGAAACCACCAGACAAATTATTGTAAAAAGATTATTTGCCAAACTTATTTGCTCATGTCAGAACTCTTTGCTTGCTATTCTAAGTTTTTGTCATTCAAGGTTTTGCTTGTGATTCTCACATCACGTTGTGGGTAAAGCCTGAAATTGCAGCAAAAGATTTCTGATTTATGCAAATAAAAGTTTGTTTTGCAAATAACTTTTTAAGTTCAAGAGAGAAAAATTTATTCTATAAAAAAAGTTTTTTTAAACAAAAGTTTCTGTTAAAAAAAGAAATTATTACAATTCCAAAAGTTTTCATTACAGTTTTATTTTACTTAACTGAGGTTAGTTTTTTTTTTTTCATTGAATGATTGTGAAGCTAATTTAACTCCATACTCGGTGAACAAGACTCTGAACTTACTTAAAGTTTGGATTGAGTTTTTCCCCTCCATTTGTGCTTTTATTGGAGCAACTTGATTGATTATTACATATATTATCTATTATGGTAGTTCAGGGTGAGTTATTTTTAATTCTAAATGAATATCCTTGTTGGACTTTTATTTAAGTGCTATTCTCCTTCCAGATACATTTACCTAACGCTAGAAAAAATGCAATGTAGATTATGCAGCAAAAGAAATGAGAAGATGGGACATATATCCATATGGAGATGGTTTTGGACGGACGATGTGCCTCTATTGCATAAGCAACACTGAAGAATGACTGCTACCATTAACGATACAAGGAAGAAACTTTTTAGTTGTCTTGCTTTGCTAGCAAAGTCGTTAGCTAGCAGCTAGCTGATAGCACAACAACAACAGCCTAATGTCTGTATGATAAAATAGTGAATCAGTAGATAAGAACAGTTCTTCCTCCCCTGTCTGTCTCCTCCCGCTCAGTAGTTCTTCAGAGAAAGGCAGACCAGAGGCCTGTCAGTGTCTGTTGCATTTCATTACCTCTGTTTAAACCGCGACTCTGTGCTGAAGCACAAACGATTCAACGTTCAACGTTTTCCATTATCTGACGAGTAGCAAGTCGACTCCACTTTATTCACCAAAAACATTTTGTTTTAATTCACCAAAAACTGTTCTGTAATCTGGAACCTTCGCTACGTTGAGCTCCGCAGTTAGCCGCCTCATCTCACTGTGCGAGAGGAAATTGCATCCTGCGTAGAGGGCTAAAGGTCAAAGGTAACAAGGTGACCAGAGGGTTTATTATGCTGCTTTTCTTGCAAAATACAAAAAAAACCCAACAAAAAACAAATAATTTTAGTACATGTTATTATATGTCAGAGGAGGGCTTAGGAAATAAATAAAAAATAAAAAAAATGAGCAAGCAGCAAAAGGGCAGGTTCTCAAGCGCCTCTAAGTCTCCCCCTCTGCACGTGCCCTGTATCTTGTATTTCATGTGTGTGTCTGCTATTTTATACTGCTGTCATGTTGGATATAAATACATGAATAAATAAATAAAGCTTTATTAGAATTATTGATTTATTCATTTTTGTTCTCTTCTTACCTCCTTCATCCTGAGGCCTTCTAGCGCCTCCTGGTGGCGTCCCAGTCTTACTGCTCTCTCCTCTGCAGTGCTGACACAGACAGACTTTCCCCACTCAGAGGAATAAAATTCATTTCCACGATCCCTGGAACCTTGTCACTCTCTCAGTGACGGTGTAACTCTGCCCCCTGCTGGCAGCTTTAGAAAGCTGCACCAATGAGGATTAATAAAGTTTCCAGATCTTCAGAATCGTTTTCAAATAAATAGTCTTAACGTTTGAGTTCATGTTTATTTTTAGCTCTTATTATAATTTTTATTTTACTTTTGTAAAAAATTACTATCATATACAGTATATTATTTTTGAAATGTTCAAGTATTTTATCTATTGTAAAACAACAGATAACCACCTTGTAGCGCCTCCTGGTGGCGTCCCGGTCTTAATGCTCTCTCCTCTGCAGTGCTGATGTAAGACTCGTGGGTGTCTCTTTTGCAGAATAATCCACAGAAACAATTGAGTTCTTCCTCAGTGTCGAACTTTTAATTTCTTGTCCGCTACTCAATCAGCTGCCACCGAACTCAGCTGTCCCACACCCTAGCTGTCGCCCAATGTTTGCTCCCTCTCACATCCTCAGAGCCTTTCAAAATAATTTTTTTTACATTCTTCATAACTCCAATTTTCACTCTTACACTATTTTCCCCTTTTAAGAAAGAAGCGTCCCTGCCTCAAACATAGCAAATAAAGTGGGTTTATTTAGTACTACAAGAAATCAGCCATTTGCATAAACTAGAATTATACTATTATATAGTACAGGAATTAACTGTTAACACAGGGAAGAAAGGAAAAGGAAAAAAATAAAATTACAACACGACTTCAAAAAACCATGCTGAACAGGGCATCAGAGTCACCAAAGTCACCAAAAGTCAACAGTGAAGAAGGGAAAAAAAATAACCCTTCAGAAGTCAGGGCTATACCTGTCTAGGGGAAGAATGGGGGACCCAGACCTAGTTTGTAGTTTCACTGGGCTGGAACTGTACTGACTGGTGGGCCTGCTACTGTGGCTGGAATATTGCCCTCACCTTGACCTCTAGATTGAGTAATGTCAGGTGTCCCCATACTACTACACTCAAATGTCCAAGTCCTCAAGCCTGAAAGGGTGATTAGAGGAGGGGGCCCAGTACATGGTCATTCTCTTGCTAGACATTTTGATGCAGTAAAGACTTTACAGTGTGCTCAGGCCCGACATGTCTCGAGATATAACTGAGTGGTGTTTAGAATGTGTGGTGTGTGAGGCACGGCGGCCGCCAACGCCCCGTTTCCCTTTGAAACGGGGCGTTGTCTCCAAGCCATTTCAAAAAATAGCAATGGATTTCATTGCTACTGTTTCACTACTCATGAAAACAGATACATGCTTGTTGTAATGGACTATTTCACAAAGTACATTCACCTGTATGAGCTTCCTGACCAGAGAGCCGTTACTGTAGCGAAGTGTTTGTTTGAGGATTACATTTATAGCCATGGTGTTCCCCATAGCCTTCACCAGCCTTCACCAGTTTGACTCAGACCTTATTAAATGTCTGTGTTCAAGTATGGGTGTACACAAAACAAGGACATCTCCCTATAATTCAATGTCAGATGGAATGGAACGGGCTAACAGATCAATAAAAGACCAGTTCGCCAAGTACCTTTATTCAAAAGGGGGTGATTGGGATAAACACATGAAGCAGGTTGAGTTTGCATACAACACTCATGTACACTCCACTACAAATTCATGGTAGGGAGGCTTGTTTACCAGCTTATCTTTTCCTTAGTGCTCCCAATAACAATAGGCAAACACCTACATGTGCACCTAATGAATATACTACTCAATCACCTATCAACAAACTCAGCTGTTCCGCACCCCTGCTGTCCAAAGTTCACTCCCTCTCTCATCTGGGTAGCCTTTCAAAATAAAACATTTTACATTCTTCATAACTCCAATTTTCACTCTAACACTGACACAGACTTTCCCCACTCAGAGGAATAGAATTCATTTTCCACGATCCCTGGAACCTTGTCACTCTCTCTGTGATGGTGAAACTCTGCCCCCTGCTGGCAGCTTTAGAAAGCTGCACCAATGAGAAGAACTATTGACATTTATTCAGAAAGTTTCACATATTCAGAATCGATTTCAAAATAAATAGCCGTAACTCTTGAATTAATGTTTGTTCTGAGCTCTGATTATTGTGTCTCTTGCAAATAATTTATTGTATGTACAGTATATTATTTAGAAAAAGGTTTAACAATTTCATCTACGGTCAGATAACAGCCAAAACTTCAGTGGAATTTAATTTTTCTTTTAATAAAAAAGTAGGACAACCAGACTCTCTTCTTCCTCTGTTCATTCAGTTTATCATCTTCCAGTCTTTGTCTCTAAGTCTCATATTATCTCTTTTTTTCCTGTTCAAACACGCCTTGAATCTGGGTGAATCCAACATCTGCTAAAGGTGAAAGCTGATTGGCTGCAGCCTCTCTGCTCTGACATGTGACTCACAGATTAGATCTCAAACCAGCATCTGTTTTCAGGAAATGACTCACACAGTCACTGTGAGCGAGAGCAGAAATGGAGCAGAATCAGCTGGACCGAGAAACTTTCTCCTGTTCCATCTGTCTGGATCTACTGAAGGATCCAGTAACTACTACCTGTGGACACAGCTACTGTATGAAATGTATTGAAGCCCAGTGGGATGCAGAGGATCAGAAGGGAATCCACAGCTGCCCTCAGTGCAGGGAGACGTTCACACCGAGGCCTGTGCTAAAGAAGAACACCATGCTAGCAGCTATAGTGGAGCAGATGAAGAAGACTGGACTCCAAGCTGCTGCTGCTGACCACTGCTATGCTGGACCTGAAGATGTTGCCTGTGATTTCTGCACTGGAAGAAAACTGAAAGCCATCAAGTCCTGTTTAGTCTGTCTGGTTTCCTACTGTAAGAATCACATCCAACCTCATTATGATGTCCCTGGAATGAAGAAACACAAGCTGGTGGAGCCGTCCAAGAACCTGCAGAAGAACATCTGCTCTGATCATGATGAGGTGATGAAGATGTTCTGCCGCACTGATCAAAAGTGTATTTGTTATCTCTGCTCTGTGGATGAACATAAAGGTCATGAAACAGTAACAGCTGCAAAAGAAAGGACTGAGAAGCAGAAGAAGCTGGAGGAGAGACGAGGAAACATCCTGCAGAGGATACAGGTTAGAGAGGAAGATGTAAAGCTGCTTCAACAGGAGGTGGAGGCCATCAATCGCTCTGCTGATAAAACAGTGGAGGACAGCGAGAAGATCTTCACCCAGCTGATCCGTCTCCTCCAGAAAAGAAGCTCTGAGGTGAAGCAGCAGATCAGATCCCAGCAGGAAACTGAAGTGAGTCGAGTCAAAGATGTTCAGGAGAAGCTGGAGCAGGAGATCACTGAGCTGAAGAGGAAAGACGCTGAGCTGGAGCAGCTCTCACACACAGAGGATCACAGCCAGTTTCTCCTCAACTACCCCTCACTGCCAGCACTCAGTGAGTCGACAGACTCATCCAGCATCAACATCCGTCCTCTGAGGCACTTTGAGGACGTGACAGCAGCTGTGTCAGAGCTCAGAGACAAACTACAGGACGTCCTGAGAGACTCATGGACAAACATCTCACTGATGGTCTCTGAGGTGGATGTTCTACTGTCAGAACCAGAACCAAAGAGCAGAGCTGGGTTCTTGAAATATTCATGTGAAATAACACTGGATCCAAACACAGCAAACACACGGCTTGTTCTATCAGAGGGGAACAGGAAGTTGAGGTGCATGGACAGACATCAGTCTTATTCTAGTCATCCAGACAGATTCACTCATCACCATCAGGTTCTGAGTAAAGAGAGTCTGACTGGACGTTGTTACTGGGAGGTGGAGTGGGAAGAATATGTTTATATATCAGTTGCATACAAGAATATCAGCAGAGCAGGACGAGAAAATGAATGTGAATTTGGCTGTAATGACAAATCTTGGGCTTTAGATTGTTATTGTTCTAGATTTGGTCACAACAACATCTGGACCTCCATCTCAGGTCCAGTTTCCTCCAGAGTCGGAGTGTACCTGGACCACACAGCAGGTCTTCTGTCCTTCTACAGCGTCTCTGAAACCATGACTCTCCTCCACAGAGTCCAGACCACATTCACTCAGCCGCTGCTAGCTGGAGTATGGGTGAGGAATTATTTAGGGTTTGGATCCTCTGCAGAGTTCATTAAACCCAACTAGATTTCCTCTCTTCTCTCTGATTGTTGATCAGGCTTCATGGTTCTGCTGTTCTCTTCTTTATTTCTCTGTAGTTCTCAGTCTCTGTGTTCCAGGAGTCATTAATGATCTCTGCTCATGTTTTTCTTTCTTTCTTTAATGACACAGAAATGATCTGCAGAACAAACGTTGTTCTTCCTTAAATCTGTTGATATTGATGTGAAATGAAATTTCTTCTCTTTTCTTTATTGTGATCCAAAGAAAAATTTGAAACTGAATTTACCTTCAATCTGATGCTGTTTTCTTCTGTATTCTTTAGATTTAGATCAGATAAATAAATGTCTGCCGTTCTGTTTGGCATTCTCTAATAAAACAACTTGATTACTGGAAATGCGGAACATTTTCTCTACATCACTACAACACATTGTGAGTTTTTTGGGACAAAGTACAGAAACATTTCCTCCAGAGTTTCTCATGATGCTGCAGTGGATCAGAATCAACCTGATGTTGATTGTTACAGGAGCAACAATCTGACCTGAGTTAAAGTTAATAACATTTAGCTTTACGATCAGGTTCTGGTCCTGGTTCTCCTTCGGGAACCAGAATCAGTTGTCATGACAACTAGTTTAAATAAAATGTTTCGTTACACTGACTGATATCAAATCAAAACCTTTTTTCCACATGGAAATCATGAAGTTTAACAGAAAACAGACACATTCAGCTGCACACATTACTCACTGTGAAACATGGTGGTGGCAGCAGCATGTTGTGGGGATGCTCGTCTTCTCTCTCAGTCTTGAAAAGACGAGATGCTTTGATTGAGTTTCAGCTTCCAGCAGGACAGAGATCCAAACATCCAGCCAGAGCTCCAATGAAATGGTTTAAGAGCAGCAAGAAAGAAGTCAGAGCTGCTGGACGGTTCCTTCAGTCCTTATCTGGACCAAAACTGGTCTAGTCCATGATTGCTACGCTAACCAGAGGAGCCAATAAGCTTGATGATTTTTTCTTTTATTGACATTTTTATTTTATTTAGAAACAACATAAAGAAAGCGTGTTTCATCTGCTCACAAAGAGTCATGCAATCTTTCACAGTCATCTTTCCGGTTTGGCATATTTTTCAGTTTGTTATAATAATAATCCAGATTACCAACGTGAATCTGATGGCTTCCTTCCTTCTCCCATTTCTCCTTGACATATAACGTATCGTCTCCCTCCAGATTTTGTAACTCATTGCACATGTTGGATGTTCATTTGTTGATGCGGTGGTTCCCAAAGTGGGCCCTCGAGGGCCGGCATCCTGCATGTTTTAGTTCTCTCCCTGGTTTAACACACCTGGATCAAATGACGGCTCATTAGAAGGTATAAGAAGAACATTGACCAGCTGAAAAAGTTGTTACTACCACCAGTGACAGGATGGCGGGCCCCGAGGGCCCACTTTGGGAACCACTGTGTTAATGGAGGTGGAAAACATATTCAAAATCAACTTGATGACTTTGACTGGCAGTCAGTCAGAAAGACGAGCTCAGCAAATAAGATTTCAATAATTTACTTTAACTTATATTTCATAACAATGATGATAAAATAAACAGATTAAGAAGTTTAGATTAAAGGAAATATGGTGTGTTATCAATAAACACACGTAACTCAACAGCAGTCGATGTGGATTCAGAGCAAATGGGTCAACATCACCAGCCGTAGCTGACCTCATGGAAGAAATGACCAAGGAAACAGAGAGTGAGAAATGACCAATAGAGGAATTCATAGATCCAAAGAAAACTTTTCATCCAATAAATCATGTTATCCATCCATCCAGTTTATTTACACCCTTTATACCTTTGGGGTCAGGAGAGGTGCTGCAGCATATCTGCAGAGGTCAAAGGGCGAGAGGCGGGGTCACCCTGGACAGGTCGCCAGTAAATCATTACATCTTAATTAAACAATTAGAACATTATGGAATTTGGAGAAAAGTTTTAAATAGGACGAGAATGTATTTAAAGAGCAGACAACCATTTGTGAAGATGGGAGGTACTGAATCTGACTGTCTGGAGATTGTGTTGGGGTACCTCAATGGTCAGTCCTGGGATCACTATTCTGTCATTTGGATAGAAATGACAGAAGCAAAGTGTCTAATGTCATAAAATGTGTCTTATTTGCTGACGAGACAAACTTTCTGGTTTCTGGTGAAAGTTTACAACGACTTCTATCTGTAATCACCTCAGAAATCAATACATTTAATTGTTAAAATTCAATTATCTCTAATTTGATCAAGTCTAAAAACAGTTTTTTTGGGAACTGCTACCAAAAAATATATCAAATTCAAGTCCATATTTAGAAAGAACAGAGAATAAATTCCTCTGTGTAATAATTGATGACAAAATTAGTTGGAAATCTCAATAAACATTGGCAGAATAAACTATCTAGAAGCAAATCAGTCCT
This sequence comes from Phalloptychus januarius, assembly GCA_902982915.1. Classification (NCBI taxonomy): domain Eukaryota; kingdom Metazoa; phylum Chordata; class Actinopteri; order Cyprinodontiformes; family Poeciliidae; genus Phalloptychus; species Phalloptychus januarius. Next base: position 2,355,658 of record CADWAE010000476.1, read on the forward strand.
GGCTGAAGATGGACATGTTATGAACAATAAATCACTTCATTTTCTTTATGACTCGCAGATTTAGTCATATTTAACATATTGTTCAGAAGTGTTGTGGAATTCACTGCTCAAATTCTTTACAGCCACTGAGTTATTAGAATCATCCATAATGTCAGTTTTCATGAGCTCACAAACACATTATTCTTCAAATCTCAAGTTCTTCAATCTGAACATCTGGTGGAATTTAAAATTATTCAAATGATGTTTAAGGCATCAAACAAACTGTGACCTGAACTCATACAGAATGTTTTCTGGAAAAGAAGGAGGATGTAACATCAGGGGTCATTTGAACTGAAAGCTTGGTAGGATACACACAACAAGAAAGAGCTTTTGTGTTTTAATTAACGGTGTAAAATTATGGAACAAGTTCAATGAGGAGTTCAAACAAAGTCGAAATTTAATACAATTTAAAACGAAACATCAGAAGGTTATTTTCACAAAATACAGAAATATGGCTGAGAGATATTTAGTACAAATGTGTAAACTGAGGTGAGAGCATATGAGTGTGTGTGTTTAGAGGTGGATGTGTGTTTTTGTTCAGCCATGTGTGTGTTGGTGAGTTCATGGCAAAAAACAGAAGTTGCAAATTAAAATGAATGAACTCTGATTTGGATGAGTGTCCAGGTCCATAAGTGTGTTAATATAGATTTATATATGATTTAATGTGTACAAAAATATCTATGAGTCAGAATGCTTGTAATGAATAAGATTATTCAAGGTTGGACATAAATATATATAGTCAATAATATATGTACTTATGGAGGAAATAGAGACTCAGGATCATGTTTACGTTTTGCTCTGTTTACTCATTTATTTAGATTCAACTATATCAACTATATCAAATTATTACTATTAATGTGTGTAACTTCTAAATACGTTCAATTTTCCTCTTTTGATCTAATAACGAGGGTCCATCTGAAAACATAATATCAGTTTATAAGTTGTTTAATTCTTCTTATTCATTTTCAAACATGTGAAGATGACAAAAAAATATGTGTATCTTGTATTTCATGTGTGTGTCTGCTATTTTATACTGACATCATGTTCGAAATAATCAAATGAATAAATAAATAAAGCTTTATTAGAATTACTGATTTATTCATTTTTGTTCTTCTAGCGCCTCCTGGTGACAGCCCAGTCTTACTGCTCTCTCCTCTCCAGTGCTGACACAGACAGACTTTCCCCACTCAGAGGAATAGAATTCATTTCCACGATCCCTGGAACCTTGTCACTCTCTCTGTGATGGTGTAACTCTGCCCCCTGCTGGCAGCTTTACAAAGCTGCACCAATGAGAAGAACTATTGACATTTATTCAGAAAGTTTCACATATTCATAATCGTTTTCAAAATAAAGAGCCATAACTCTTGTGTTAATGTTTGTTCTGAGCTCTGATTATTTTGTCCCTTGCAAATAATTTATTGTATGTACAGTATATTATTTTCAAAAGGTTATCTTACCGTCATCTACAGTCAGATAACAGCCACAACTTCAGTGCAATTAAATTTTTCATTTCATAAATAACGGAGGACAGCCAGACTCTCTTCTTCCTCCATTCATTCAGTTTATCATCTTTCAGTCTTTTTCTCCAAGTCTCAAAAGAGATCATATTACTCTCTTTTCTGCCGGCTCAAACATGTCTTGAGTCTCGGTGGATCCAACAGCTGTTGAAGGTGAAAGCTGATTGGCTGCAGCCTCTCTGTTCTGACATGTTACTCACAGATCAGAGCTCAAACCAGTTTTTGTTTTCAGGAAATTAAGCGAGAGCAGCAATGGAGCAGAATCAGCTGAACCGAGAAACTTTCTCCTGTTCCATCTGTCTGGATCTACTGAAGGATCCGGTAACTACTTCCTGTGGACACAGCTACTGTATGAAGTGTATTGAAGCCCAGTGGGATGCAGAGGATCAGAAGGGAATCCACAGCTGCCTTCAGTGCAGGGAGACGTTCACACCGAGGCCTGTGCTAAAGAAGAACACCATGCTAGCAGCTTTAGTGGAGCAGATAAAGAAGACTGGACTCCAAACTGCTCCTGCTGACCACTGCTATGCTGGACCAGAAGATGTGGCCTGTGATGTCTGCACTGGAAGAAAACTGAAAGCCATCAAGTCCTGTTTAGTCTGTCTGGCCTCTTACTGTGAGAAACACCTTCAGCCTCATTATGATGTGGCTCCTTTAAAGAAACAAAAGCTGGGGGAGCCGTCCAAGAACCTGCAGGAGAACATCTGCTCTGATCATGATGAGGTGATGAAGATGTTCTGCCGCACTGATCAGAAGGGTATCTGTTATATCTGCTCTGTGGATGAACATAAAGGTCATGACACAGTAACAGCTGCAAAAGAGAGGACTGAGAAGCAGAAGAAGCTGGAGGAGAGACGAGGAAACATCCAGCAGAGAATCCAGGTTAGAGAGGAAGATGTGATGCTGCTCCAACAGGAGGTGGAGGCCATCAATCGCTCTGCTGATAAAACAGAGGAGGACAGTGAGAAGATCTTCACCCAGCTGATCCGCTTCCTCCAGAAAAGAAGCTCTGAGGTGAAGCAGCAGATCAGATCCCAGCAGGAAACTGAAGTGAGTCGAGTCAAAGATGTTCAGGAGAAACTGGAGCAGGAGATCACTGAGCTGAAGAGGAAAGACGCTGAGCTGGAGCAGCTCTCACACACAGAGGATCACAGCCAGTTTCTCCTCAACTACCCCTCACTGCCAGCACTCAGTGAGTCGACAGACTCATCCAGCATCAACATCCGTCCTCTGAGGCACTTTGAGGACGTGACAGCAGCTGTGTCAGAGCTCAGAGACAAACTACAGGACGTCCTGAGAGACTCATGGACAAACATCTCACTGATGGTCAATGAGGTGGATGTTCTACTGTCAGAACCAGAACCAAAGAGCAGAGCTGAGTTCTTTAAATATTCATGTGAAATAACACTGGATCTAAACACAGCAAACACACAACTGAGACTATCAAAGGGGAACCGGAAGGTGACATGGATGAATAGACGTCAGTCTTACTCTAGTCATCCAGACAGATTCACTGATGACCATCAGGTTCTGAGTAAAGAGAGTCTGACTGGACGTTGTTACTGGGAGGTGGAGTGGAAAAAATGTGTTTATGTATCAGTCGCATACAAGAATATCAACAGAGCAGGAGATGGAAATGAATGTCAATTTGGCTGGAATGACAAATCTTGGGCTTTAGATTGTTATTGTTCTAGATTTGGTCACAACAGCATCTGGACCTCCATCTCAGGTCCAGTTTCCTCCAGAGTCGGAGTGTACCTGGATCACACAGCAGGTCTTCTGTCCTTCTACAGCGTCTCTGAAACCATGACTCTCCTCCACAGAGTCCAGTTCACATTCACTCAGCCGTTGCTGGCTGGAGTTTGGGTTGGGAATTATTTTGGGATTGGAGCCTCTGCAGAGTTCATTAAACCCAACTAGATTTCCTCTCTTATCTCTGGTTGTTGATCAGGCTTCATGGTTCTGCTGTTCTCTTCTTTATTTCTCTGTAGTTCTCAGTCTCTGTGTTCCAGGAGCCATTAATGATCTCTGCTCACATTTTTCTTTCTTTCTTTAATGACACAGAAATGATTTGCAGAACAAACGTTGTTCTTCCTTGAATCAGTTGATATTGATGTGAAATGAAATTTCTTCTGTTTTCTTTATTGTGATCCAAAGAAAAGTTTGAAACTGAATTTACCTTCAATCTGATGCTGTTTTCTTCAGTATTCTTTAGATTTAGATCAGATAAATAAATGTCTGCCATTCTGTTTAGCATTCTCTAATAAAACAACTTGATTACTGAAAAATGTGGAACATTTTCTCTGCATCACTACAACAAATTGTGAGTTTTTTGGGACAAAGTGCAGAAACATTTCCTCCAGAGTTTCTCATGATGCTGCAGTGGATCAGAATCAACCTGATGTTTACAGGAGCAACAATCTGACCTGAGTTAAAGTTAATAACATTTAGCTTTACGATCAGGTTCTGGTCCTGGTTCTCCTTCGGGAACCAGAATCAGTTGTCATGACAACCACTTTAAATAAAATGTTTCGTTACACTGACTGATATCAAATCAAAACCTTTTTTCCACATGGAAATCATGAAGTTTAACAGAAAACAGACACATTCAGCTGCACACATTACTCACTGTGAAACATGGTGGTGGCAGCAGCATGCTGTGGGGATGCTCGTCTTCTCTCTCAGTCTTGAAGAGACGAGATGCTTTGATGGAGTTTCAGCTTCCAGCAGGACAGAGATCCAAACATCCGGCTCCAATGAAATGGTTTAAGAGCAGCAAGAAAAAAGTCAGAGCTGCTGGACGGTTCCTTCAGTCCTTATCTGGACCAAAACTGGTCTAGTCCATGATTGCTACGCTAACCAGAGGAGCCAATCAGCTTGATGATTTTTTCTTTTATTGACATTTTTATTTTATTTAGAAACAACATAAAGAAAGCGTGTTTCATCTGCTCACAGAGAGTCATGCAATCTTTCACAGTCATCTTTCCGGTTTGGCATATTTTTCAGTTTGTTATAATAATAATCCAGATTACCAACGTGAATCTGATGGCTTCCTTCCTTCTCCCATTTCTCCTTGTCATATAACGTATCGTCTCCCTCCAGGTTTTGTAACTCATTGCACATGTTGGATGTTCATTTGTTGATGCGGTGGTTCCCAAAGTGGGCCCTCGAGGGCCGGCATCCTGTATGTTTTAGTTCTCTCCCTGGTTTAACACACCTGGATCAAATGACGGCTCATTAGAAGGTATAAGAAGAACATTGACCAGCTGAAAAAGTTGTTACTACCACCAGTGACAGGATGGCGGGCCCCGAGGGCCCACTTTGGGAACCACTGTGTTAATGGAGGTGGAAAACATATAAAAAATCAGCTTGATGACTTTGACTGGCAGTCAGTCAGAAAGACGAGCTCAGCAAATAAGATTTCAATAAGTTACTTTAACTTATATTTCATAACAATGATGATAAAATAAACAGATTAAGAAGTTTAGATTAAAGGAAATATGGTGTGTTATCAATAAACACACGTAACTCAACAGCAGTCGATGTGGATTCAGAGCAAATGGGTCAACATCACCAGCCGTAGCTGACCTCATGGAAGAAATGACCAAGGAAACAGAGAGTGAGAAATGACCAATAGAGGAATTCATAGATCCAAAGAAAACTTTTCATCCAATAAATCATGTTATCCATCCATCCAGTTTATTTACACCCTTTATACCTTTGGGGTCAGGAGAGGTGCTGCAGCATATCTGCAGAGGTCAAAGGGCGAGAGGCGGGGTCACCCTGGACAGGTCGCCAGTAAATCATTACATCTTAATTAAACAATTAGAACATTATGGAATTTGGAGAAAAGTTTTAAATAGGACGAGAACGTATTTAAAGAGCAGACAACCATTTGTGAAGATGGGAGGTACTGAATCTGACTGTCTGGAGATTGTGTTGGGGTACCTCAAGGGTCAGTCCTGGGATCACTATTCTGTCATTTGGATAGAAATGACAGAAGCAAAGTGTCTAATGTCATAAAATGTCTTATTTGCTGACGACACAAACTTTCTGGTTTCTGGTGAAAGTTTACAACGACTTCTATCTGTAATCACCTCAGAAATCAATACCTTTAATTGTTAAAATTTATTTATCTCTAATTTGAACAAGACTAAAAACATCTTTTTTTGGGAACTGCTATCAAAAAATATATCAAATTCAAGTCCAACTCTAGAAAGACCAGAAAATAAATTCCTCTGTGTAATAATTGATGACAAAATTAGTTGGAAATCTCAATAAACATTGACAGAATAAACTATCTAGAAGCAAATCAGTCCTGGCTGAAGCTCAACATGTTCTGAATAATAAATCACTTCATTTTCTTTATGACTCGCAGATTTAGTCATATTTAACATATTGTTCAGAAGTGTTGTGGAATTCACTGCTCAAATTCTTTACAGCCACTGAGTTATTAGAATCATCCATAATGTCAGTTTTCATGAGCTCACAAACACATTATTCTTCAAATCTAAAGTTCTTCAATCTGAACATCTGGTGGAATTTAAAATTATTCAAATGATGTTTAAGGCATCAAACAAACTGTGACCTGAACTCATACAGAATGTTTTCTGGAAAAGAAGGAGGATGTAACATCAGGGGTCATTTGAACTGAAAGCTTGGTAGGATACACACAACAAGAAAGAACTTTTGTGTTTTAATTAACGGTGTAAAATTATGGAACAAGTTCAATGAGGAGTTCAAATAAAGTCGAAATTTAATACAATTTAAAACGAAACATCAGAAGGTTATTTTCACAAAATACAGAAATATGGCTGAGATATATTTAGTACAAATGTGTAAACTGAGGTGAGAGCATATGAGTGTGTGTGTTTAGAGGTGGATGTGTGTTTTTGTTCAGCCATGTGTGTGTTGGTGAGTTCATGGCAAAAAACAGAAGTTGCAAATTAAAATGAATGAACTCTGATTTGGATGAGTGTCCAGGTCCATAAGGTTTATGTGTTAATATAGATTTATATTGATTTAATGTGTACAAAAATATCTATGAGTCGGAAGGCTTGTAATGAAAAAGATTATTCAAGGTTGGACATAAATATATATAGTCAATAATATATGTACTTATGGATAGATGAACATAGAGACTCAGGATCATGTTTACGTTTTGCTCTGTTTACTCATTTATTTAGATTCAACTATATCAACTATACCAAATTCTTACTATTAATGTGTGTAACTTCTAAATACGTTCAGATTTTCCTCTTTTGATCTAATAACGACGTTCCATCTGAAAACATAATATCAGTTTATAAGTTGTTTAATTCTTCCTACTCATTTTCAAACATGTGAAGATGACAAAAAAATATGTGTATCTTGTATTTCATGTGTGTGTCTGCTATTTTATACTGCTATTATGTTCGAAATAAATACATGAATAAATAAATAAAGCTTTATTACAATTACTGATTTATTCATTTTTGTTCTTCTAGCGCCTCCTGGTTGCGGCCCAGTCTTACTGCTCTCTCCTCTGCAGTGCTGACACAGACAGACTTTCCCCACTCAGAGGAATAGAATTCATTTCCCACGATCCCTGGAACCTTGTCACGCTCTCTGTGAGGGTGTAGCTCTGCCCCCTGCTGGCAGCTTTACAAAGCTGCACCAATGAGAAGAACTATTGACATTTATTCAGAAAGTTTCACATATTCAGAATCGTTTTCAAAATAAAGAGCCATAACTCTTGTGTTAATGTTTGTTCTGAGCTCTGATTATTTTGTCCATTGCAAATAATTTATTGTATGTACAGTATATTATTTTCAAAAGGTTATCTTACCGTCATCTACAGTCAGATAACAGCCACAACTTCAGTGCAATTAAATTTCTCTTTTCATAAATAACAGAAGACAACCAGACTGTCTTCTTCCTCCATTCATTCAGTTTATCATCTTCCAGTCTTTCTCTCCAAGTCTCATATTTCTTTCTTTCTGCTCAAACACGCCTTGAATCTGGGTGGATCCAACATCAGCTGAAGGTGAAAGCTGATTGGCTGCAGCCTCTCTGCTCTGACATGTGACTCACAGATCAGAGCTCAAACCAGTTTCTGTTTTCAGGAAAAGACTCACACAGTCACTGTGACTGAGAGCAGAAATGGAGCAGAATCAGCTGGACCGGGAAACTTTCTCCTGTTCCATCTGTCTGGATCTACTGAAGGATCCAGTGGCTATTCCCTGTGGACACAGCTATTGTATGAAGTGTATTGAAGTCCATTGGGATGCAGAGGATCAGAAGGGAATCCACAGCTGCCCTCAGTGCAGGGAGACCTTCACACCGAGGCCTGTGCTAAAGAAGAACACCATGCTAGCAGCTATAGTGGAGCAGATGAAGAAGACTGGACTCCAAGCTGCTGCTGCTGACCACTGCTATGCTGGACCTGAAGATGTGGCCTGTGATTTCTGCACTGGAAGAAAACTGAAAGCCATTAAGACCTGTTTAGTCTGTCTGGTTTCCTACTGTAAGAATCACCTCCAACCTCATTATGATGTCCCTGGAATGAAGAAACACAAGCTGGTGGAGCCGTCCAAGAACCTGCAGAAGAACATCTGCTCTGATCATGATGAGGTGATGAAGATGTTCTGCCGCACTGATCAGAAGTGTATCTGTTATATCTGCTCTGTGGATGAACATAAAGGTCATGAAACAGTAACAGCTGCAAAAGAAAGGACTGAGAAGCAGAAGGAGCTGGAGGAGAGACGAGGAAACATCCAGCAGAGAATCCAGGTTAGAGAGGAAGATGTGAAGCTGCTTCAACAGGAGGTGGAGGCCATCAATCGCTCTGCTGATAAAACAGTGAAGGACAGCGAGAAGATCTTCACCCAGCTGACCCGCTTCCTCCAGAAAAGAAGCTCTGAGGTGAAGCAGCAGATCAGATCCCAGCAGGAAACTGAAGTGAGTCGAGTCAAAGATGTTCAGGAGAAGCTGAAGCAGGAGATCACTGAGCTGAAGAGGAAAGACGCTGAGCTGGAGCAGCTCTCACACACAGAGGATCACAGCCAGTTTCTCCTCAACTACCCCTCACTGCCAGCACTCAGTGAGTCGACAGACTCATCCAGCATCAACATCCGTCCTCTGAGACACTTTGAGGACGTGACAGCAGCTGTGTCAGAGCTCAGAGACAAACTACAGGACGTCCTGAGAGACTCATGGACAAACATCTCACTGATGGTCACTGAGGTGGATGTTCTACTGTCAGAACCAGAACCAAAGAGCAGAGCTGGGTTCTTGAAATATTCATGTAAAATCACACTGGATCCAAACACAGCAAACACAGAGCTGAAACTATCAAAGGGGAACCGGAAGGTGACATTGATGGAAGGACATCAGTCTTATTCTAGTCATCCAGACAGATTCACTGATGACCATCAGGTTCTGAGTAAAGAGAGTCTGACTGGACGTTGTTACTGGGAGGTGGAGTGGAAAAAAGATGTTTCTGTATCAGTCGCATACAAGAATATCAGCAGAGCAGGACGTGGAAATGAATGTAAATTTGGCTGTAATGACAAATCTTTCGTTTTAGATTGTTATGAATCTAAATTTGGTCACAACAACATCTGGACCTCCATCTCAGGTCCAGTTTCCTCCAGAGTCGGAGTGTACCTGGATCACACAGCAGGTCTTCTGTCCTTCTACAGCGTCTCTGAAACCATGACTCTCCTCCACAGAGTCCAGACCACATTCACTCAGCCGCTGCTGGCTGGAGTTGGGGTGTGGTATATTTTAGGGTCTGAATCCTCTGCAGAGTTCATTAAACCCAACTAGATTTCCTCTCTTCTCTCTGATTGTTGATCAGGCTTCATGGTTCTGCTGTTCTGTTCTTTATTTCTCTGTAGTTCTCAGTCTCTGTGTTCCAGGAGCCATTAATGATCTCTGCTCACGTTTTTCTTTCATTCTTTAATGACACAGAAATGATCTGCAGAACAAACGTTGTTCTTCCTTAAATCTGTTTATGCAAAAACCTTTCATTCAGATGGAAATTCTGTGGGAAGTTGAAAAGCCAGATTATGTTTAGTTGATTAAAGATTCAACTTTCTCAAGAGCTCCCCTTGTCTGAAAGGCAACTAAAGTTTCTTGTGCTTTTGAATTTTCTAATATATGCGTTATCTCTTTAAGAAAACTTTGAGAAATTTACAAGAGGGGTTCAAACAGAGGAATGGGTGGACATTGGGCACATGAAAAGAAATCTGTATTTATTTTGACCATGTACAAAAGAAATGTCAGAAAAAGAAACTTAAGAATAACAGGAATAATACTCAACGATGAAAACCAAAACTTTCATATCAAACTGCCTTTCTCAGTGCATTCATTATGCATTTCAGTCCAGAATGTGGAATCCAAAAATGCCCATAAACATTTCCTCATCTCATTTTTCTTTCAAGTCATAATTTCTTCACTTTTGTAAATTTGTCTGTTCAATAAATTAATTATTCTACATCCTGCACTTTGCTTATTAGGAGGAGCATTTCTTTTTATCTGCAGAGAGAGATTCATAACATGTAGAAATCTCTCTCTAAATGACAATGCTACTTTCTGGAGCGGTTTGTACTTCTTTAAAGTTTTCTGAATGGACCAGAAGAGACATACGCAGAAGAAGATTTATTAACTTTAAGGCCTGTTATTCCTTATGTATTTACATGTGTCCAAGAAAACAGTTTCTTCCATTTCGCAGTAAAAGTTTGTTCTATCGATATGTGTCTGCATATATATAAGTACTGCATGATCGAGATCAGTGTTTGTGCCCTGAGGCTTGGAGTTCAGGCCATACATTTCTAATGTGGTTTTATCAGACCAGCTGATTCTGTTTCTCCTGGTCTGACAGGCTCTAATGTGGCTTTTAGGAAGAACTGTTTTCCGTCTGGTCACTGTCACAAAAGCCTGATTTGAGAAAAAAAATTAGCATTGACTGACCGTTTGGATGTTTTTTTTTCTGTGTGCATAGAAAGACTGAAACAATTTTAGTGACTATATTGGATTCCTGGTCACCTCTCTGACCAAAGTTCTGGTGGTTTCCAACTTCTTACACTTCCAAATGATGGAGATCAGAGAGCTATCCAGAAGGGTTTGGTGAATCGTTTTGGTATCCCTCCCCAGATCTATGCTTTCACACAATATGTTCCCATCAAGATACAGAAAGCTGTCTAAAACTAATAAATTCAAATTATATTATAGATGTAAAAAAATTGTCAACAAAAGATTTTAAAACAGCAAGATTAAACGCATTAAAACTTAAAATTAAAATGACACAAAGGACAATAAATAAATAAGTAATGTTAAGTTTTGTTTAAGTTTTAAGTTCTACACGTGTTGTGTCTTCTCCAACTTTCCATATCGTTTCATTACAGTCGCGCTGCCTTCACAGTCCCAATTCGTAATCGCGTCGCTCTGCAACGAGATCTCGTGGCTACCAGCGCTGCCTCTCTCACTGCTCCACCAACTTGTCACCAAAGATGGCGATTTGCTGAGTGCTCATGGATACACACATTTGTCGGTTAGCTCCCATCTTACCCGAAACGCCAACTTTTAAAACAAACTAACTGCTTAGCGAAGCAATTGTTTCTCCATCGGAAGGAAATCTGACAGGACGTCAGCCGTCGCTACCATGCAGATCACGCTGAAAACACTGCAGCAGCAGACTATTCAGATTGAGATAGACCCCGAACAAACGGTGAGTGGCTATTTGCTAACTAGCGCAACTAACATTGCTAGCTGTATTACTTGTGTCTCAGTTTGGGGGGGACCATGCAGCTTTGAGTGGTTTGAATATTCGCGTTATTTCGGAAAAAGTGGGGCGTATTTACCGCACATTGGCAGCCCTCCTTAAATTCCGAAACAACGCGACACCTCAAATGCATTACGGGCTAACTTTAGCAGGCTAGTGTTGCTATCGTTAGCTTGACAGCATACCAACAAAGTCCCTCCGACGCAGCCATTAATGAGTTATTTGACATTTTAAGTTTGTCGCCTGGGTATGAGGTGGTTGTTGTTCATTTTGTACCACGGCTTGACGTAATTTTTTACCCTGGATACCCAATAATTACAACATGAACCAGGGGGGCGCTAATGCTAATGCTTATGACTCTGCCAATTATGATTAGCTGTACAGCTAGCACAGTGGGAAGCTGGCTCAGTTTAACATGCTCTCGAATGTGGGGTGTATCATGCGAGTCAAATGCTAAACGACCAGTCGGCTTCTTTACTGTGGTGTTAATGAGAGTTATTCCTCTATTTGAACTTTATAAAATGAGAAGCAGAGAAATGCAAAGCTAGGACTCAAAACTAAAGTTTTTTTTGGGGGGGAGTCAGTCACTGCTCAGTCATTTCAGAAATGTAGTTGGGCTGTTTTGAATGAGGCTTTAGCTAGCTTTTCAGTTCCTCTCTTGTATTTTGGCCGTAAACAAAATGCCTTGTAATCAAATGCTTTTCTACTTTTTCCACATAATAACCCAGTGAGTGTAATTTAATTCAGTTTCATGTGATAGACCAAGGCAAATGAACGCATAACGGTAAAGTGGGAATAAAAGTTTATATAGTTTTTCATTTTTTCATAAGCAAATGACTGGAACGTTTTTGTATTTGTATTTATTCTGAGACATCTCTGTCAAACGTTGTGTTCAGAAGAACTTATTTTAATCTCAGCATAAAACCAGCTGTTCTGCGAAGTCTTGCAAGTTTGTTAGCTAACAAACGCCATCATGCAGTACATGGAGTACATTAGCACAGATAGAGCATAAAACAATATGTTAAGCTTTGAACAACTCATAAATTGAGGTTCGATCCATCATCCAAAAATAGATGTAACTGCAAGTCTGCAAAGCTATGGCTGTAAACCTAGTTGAGGAAAGTGTTTATACAAGAGACTCATGGTAACTCTGGAGGAACAGCAGAGATCCAGAGCTCAGTTTCATTCACCAGGTTTCTGGTCTTTGACTCAACAAATCTGGTCTTTCTGGAAGTGTGTCGAGATGAAAGCCACATTTGCATTATGTAAGGGGACACGATGGTATGACCGGTGGAGCTGACCGGATTGTCAAGGATTTGAGATGAGGGTGGAGGTTGACTTTCCAGCATGATGGCATATTTATGTTAGAATGGCCCAGTCAAAGTCCAGACCTAGACCAAAGTCTAGACTTATGAAAGTGTTGATTGAACAGGCGCCATACTAATGCGTAAAATAATTTTTTTTCCTGCAGTTGAGCAAAGCATCTATCTATTTTTTTCTACTCACACATAATCAGAATTAAACTCCATGAAGGTGTTTGAATCGTGACAGAATGAACCAGGGGCCCCATATGGGGGGGAAGTTATGACAATTCTAAGGGCCCCTGGCTGACAGGGGGCCCCTCCACAATTTATTTACTTATTTTTTGTTCATAGAAATAAAAATAAATAACTTGGGGCCCTGTCAATTACAAAATTAATCATATTGTGTTTTCAAAAATTGTTTTTAGCAGTAAAAATTAAATATGACCCCTCCCAGACCAAAAAACACATCCATATTTGTACTGAACCCCCCCTGGATCTGCATGAAATGGTTCGTTCCTGCTTGTTCAGTAGCAGTCAGTCGACAAGAACGACTGTGGCGGTTACTATGCTGCCTAGAAAAATAATAAAATCAGGTTTAAAAAAAAAAATAGAGAGACGGAGAGAGAAAAAGACGAATGTCAATTTTTAGCCCAGTTTTCTCCGAGAGGTGGATAGACTGCCTGAGATTATCAACCATTTAGCATAATTAGCTTAGCTACAGACTACTGTTTACCTCCATGGCATTTAATGAATTATGAAAAAAAATTACCAAGATATTGATATATTTAACTTGTCCCTTTTACCACACTTAACAACAGATGAGTCAGTCAGCAGCAGCTCTAACCCACGTCCCTCCTGACCCGTCCTCTACTAAGTGAAATTAAAGCTGCGGTTTGTAACCTTTATAAAATATATATATATTTTCACATATTTGTTAAAACTGTCATTGTGTTATTACAGTGTGGCATGAGAGATAATTTGTAAAAAAAATGATTTCCTCTGCCTTCTCCCAGTGCTATCTAGAAACAACCAGTCAGAGGCAGGAGGCGGGTTTTAGTGCTGTCAATCACAAGCTCATGTAGCTGCTCATCCTCCCTCCATTCACAGTTTGAATGCTCAGTTTAGTTAGCATAGCTACCAGTGACGGCAGATAAACAGTTTTCCTGTAACAATAAGTTGTTTCTCCACCATTAGCACATTTAGTAGTGAGTGATTGAGGTTGATTGACAGCACTAAGACCGTCCTCCTGGTTCTGATTGGTTGCTTTGGTCGGAATGTTGCATTACTTTAGCTAACAATAGTAGTTCAGGGAGGAAGTGGAGGAGATTGATTGTTTTCACAGATTATCTGTCTCATAACAAACTGTCACAACATGGTGACAGCTTTAACAATATGGAGAAAACATTATTTTTTATTAAAGTTGCATACTGCAGCTTGAATAAGATGCAACTACATAACATTTTTTGAGAAGTCTGGATGGTTTTATGTGCATTTTGCACATTGTTTTTGACTGTTGCTCATGGGGAGAGACATTTCAATGAGATAAAACTAACAGGACAAAATTAAGCAACCTACTTGGTATGCAGACTGTTGCAGGTAAAATTCATGAGCAGTAAATATTGTGCTAGTATTGAGCCAAAGAAAGCAAGCCTTTAAAATTGTGACGCTTCTTATGGCTCAAATAGACTCAATAAATTGTAACACCAGCTCCGCGGGGGGATGGGTGGGGGGGGGGGCAATCCAGTTATTTGTCAGGGGGCCCCAAGATTCCTGGCGGCGCCCCTGGAATGAGCTGCAGGTCAGGTGTTCTGAGTCAACAGAAGGTTTTGAATCCGTGGTCATGCATCTCGTCCGCTCTCTGTCACCAGGTGAAGGCCTTGAAGGAGAAGATCGAGGCCGAACGGGGAAAGGACAACTTCCCCGTTTCTGGGCAGAAGCTGATTTACGCCGGGAAAATCTTGCAAGACGACACGCCTATTAAAGACTACAAGATCGACGAGAAGAATTTTGTTGTAGTGATGGTGTCCAAGGTGAGACTGGGGTTTCATTCAAGCTTCTCATCGTGATTAGAAATGAACGTGGATTTTCTGGACTAAACGCTGTTTCACTGCAGCATTCCTGTGTAATCTGAAATGATGAAACATGGCTCTAATTATTCGCCAGGTTTTGATAATAATGCGTAAATGAGAATTGACTATTTGGAAATTTTGTGCATTTTTCAAATGTGTTTTGTAATGCAGTAGTTTCTCACAATGAGATTTCTGTTCAAATTGACTTTCCTATTTCTGCCTGATGTTGCATCACACCTTCATTTGAATATCTTAATCAATATTCTCCAATTTTTTTTAAATACTGACTGCAAGTGTGCTTGTAGAAAAATAAGATTGTGAAATGAATCCGTTGTAACTTAAACTGGATTCTTTGGGGGAAGGAATCTATATTGACAAAGTTATCAATATTCAACAAGAATCAGCATTTTGTCCATTCTCCATTCCGTCACTGTGTGCACAGTTGTTGGGCAAGTCTTATTTTTGAGGATTATTTTTTGTTAATCAGCATCCAGTGCTCTTGGTTAATCCAGAATGTTGTCACCAGACAGCAGGACGGGTTCGGCTCATGTCTCTTATCATGCTGCAGCTCTTCCAGGTAGAAGTCTATGGAATATAGCTGAACTCAAGCATAAACTTCACGTTGATTCTTCTCAAACCCTTGATAATTAATTTGTTTTTTCTTTCCTGCGTCTGTTTGAAACAAAACGTTTGACGGTTCTATGATCACACTCCAACACCTTTAGCGTCCACTGCTGCAGCCCTGGGAGAGACTTTAAAAAAATGTTGTTTTCTTTACTTTTTAGACTCAGTTTATCTGTATTTTTTGGCCCATTTAGCCTAAAAAAACGAACCTTTCTAATAATTATACACACATTGATATATGATGTGGACCTGTTTAGATTAAACCGTCCCTCATTACACAGATACATGATACCTTCTGTGCTTAAGCTGACCCAGTCTACTTCCTTTAACAGGTTAGTATAGGGATATGGGCTGTGCAAAACGAGTTCATTACATTTTGTTTTTGCACAAAGATAATGATAATTTAGTCTTGGTTCTGCCTATTCTGAGGTCCTTTCAGGGCGTCTTGTTACCTTAAATCCAAATAAACTGCTGCTGGCCACGCCCAGAATATTTTAGTAATGAGTACTCTAGAATATTATTTACGATTATCCGAGGAATCGTCTCTCTCTCTCTCGATTCCTACCGTTCGCCCCAAAACCGTGACAACGCGATTCCGACGCAGCAAAATCTGTCGTAATCCACCCACCGCACCACAACAGCCCTTATTTCTCCCCAAAACGCCGCACAATTCCACACCATACTGCAAGCACTTCACAACAACTCATAGGCGGAAGTAAGAACGCTGCGCACCACAAAGAATCATCCGAGCGGAACACGGTGCCGACATCTTTGAAAAGCAGAAGTGGAGCCTCCTGCACAACCAAAAATGATGCAGCAATTGGTTTCTGGATGGCAAGTCAACAAAAAAAACACTTGTCTTTTCCAGCAGCTATTGTACAGCAGCTTCACTTGGGTTGCTAGGTGACTCAACAATCAGGAGTTGTTTTTTTTTAAGTGGCTCATTTTTCCAGACACCATATAGCAGTAAGGTATTGCCAAAAACCAGCAGGTTGCTTTCAAAGCACTTGGGCTGTTTTTAGAAGCATCAGAAACATCAACTGGAAATAAGAAAAATGGGCAAAATGTGAATTTTGCATAATAGATGAAAAGGTCACCTTAAATCAATGATGTTTATCCCTGTTGGAGTTAGAAAATGTGCCTGAAGATGAAGACGTGATCAAAATCCCCACCGGGCTGATAATGGTGTTCACAGAAATCTGTTGTTTCTTTGGTTAGGGAGCCTACAGGTCATAAAGGTAGAATCTGCAAACAAACATGGACAATTGTGGAAAAAGTTTTGATTCTGTGCTAGAAATTCTGTAAGAACCCAGTTACCAGAACTCTTTTCGCTCTCGTGGGTTAGCATGTTTTCTTTTTGTTTCAATGTTGTTTTCTAAGATTTTTCTCTCTTGACTCTTTTTGAATTCATAAAAGGCTAAACCTGCAGCTCCAGCCTCACCGCCGGTCTCAGAAGCCCCCAAGCCGCCTGTACAAGACTCTGGCTCCACCTCCACCCCGGCCCCGGCTACAAACCCTGCTCCGGCCCCGGCCCCCGCCCCGGCTCCAGCCCCTGCAGCTGTTCCCATTTCTTCAGAGGAGGCCAAACCGGAGTCGAACACGGCGGCCACAGAACCCCAGCAGCCAGCCAGGTAGAGCTGATGTGGAAGAGAAACGTGAGCCGCTGCAGCCGCTCCACATGTTGGACGTTAAAAGGCTGCAGGAGTTCAGGTCACTGTGTAGCTCAGGACTGAAAAGTCCCTAAATCCTGGAACAAACCGGGTTAAATCAATAGTTTTCTGCTGAAGTGGAACTTTTATTTGTTCTCCATGTGCTAAAGAAAAGTGAAAGGAGTGAATCTACAGGAACAGTTTCATTTTACTCAAATCAAAGTAGATTTTTTACCATCCTCATTCAGATGGTAACTGCAGCCTGCTTTCTTCATTCTGGTTTTGTCTCTAGTCAAAAATGTTGGTTTTTTTTTTTTTAAATCTGCTGAACTGAAACAGAATTCCTATTTATTAAACAAGCTCAGAATTTTTTAAATAAAAAAAGCCTTTTCTGATCCGTTTGTGTTTAAAACATTTGAATTTGCTGAATTATTTGAATCAAAATGTTGAATTCTACTCTTGCTAAATGTAGTTCTTATAAAATTTATTGCAAAAACTGCTGCCACAGACATGAAATCATTTCAATACACGATGCAATAACTCACACAAAGAATAAATCCAGCTTTTAAATTGCTCTTTAAAAGAAAATCCTGCAGATGACAAAGTTATAATCTTCTTTCAGCCATTAAACTCAACTCTCCCTCTGAAATCTGCTGTTTGTTTGTGTCTGCAGCTCCAGTGGAGTCAGTCAGGGGCTGGACGCCTCCTCAACGCTCGGTACGTACCGCACCGCCGCAACTGCCGCTTGTTCGGTCCAACCGTTTTCTGACCTTGCTGTTGAAGGTATTGTCGCGCCGCTACGTTTTTCTTTCCACATTGTCGGCCAGCAGCTGCTGCTGCTGCTGCCAGTCGGGGGACTTTACAGGCTGCGCTGCGTTGCATGCCGCTTCTATGTTTAGAGGCTGACAACAGCGAGCCCTTCCTTGTTGCGGCGTCACAGAGAGCAATGAGGGGGATTCCCGTTTCATCCTCTGGTAGTTGTCGCTCAGACGGAGCAGGGAAGCGGCGTCCGTCACGCTGCCGGCCCACATGGTGCTGGGGAGCTTTCTGTTAGTTTTTAGAAGTGGTGTTCTCATAGATCCACTGATATAAACCTTAAATATGTAAAGTGAATCAAATTCTTCTCTGCATTGCATATTTTTTTGTGTAGCGGTCTATTTAAAGCCCGGGTAAACTTAGCCTCAGACTAGCAGTTGTTTTCCAAGCATCTTTTCTGCGAATGCAGCTTTTGACTGCGACATGCTTAGCTTTAGATTGACATCACGCTGGGTTGTGTTGATGCTTTTGCAACGTCTGCAAGCAAACAGGAGTCTTGCAAAGTGCTGAGATAAACCTTTAGAAAAAGATCCGTTTGTTTGCTGTGGAACTGAATAAAAATCAAAGCGTCTTGACTTTCCTGTTCTGCCTGATTAGAAACAACGTCTGTCAACAGCAGATCTGTAGTTTGTTGAAAAAAATCAAACATCGGAATTATTCCTGCATTCATTTGTCAGAAAATCTTTTGGTTTAATTTGGTTTATGTCCTTGTTAAGCATTTCAGTCCTTAGCTAACTTTTATATAAAATGTTGTCAGTTTCCAGGTCTTATATATGTTATGCTTTAATGTTTTAAAAGGAAAATATATGCAGTTGCATAATTTCTTGCTAAGGTATTAATTGTGCTATGAAACAAACCTGAGTTGACATACGTCACATACGGGGTACCACAGGGTTTCACCTCGGGCCCCTTCCATTTAATATCTACTCTCTCCACTTAGCTCAAATTATAACAAGCAGTATCAGTTACCATAGCTACACAGCTCTGCATTTGTGTCTGAACTCATTCAAATGTCGAATAGATGAACAAATCATCCGATTCATATCTAGAAATATGAAATCAATAATTCCCACTTGTGAATTTCCTGGTTTGTGTGTGTGCGTTTATATATATTTTTTAATCAAAGACAACTACAAAAAAAATACATTAAACTTTGACTGAAATCTAAGATGTAAAAAGCAAAGTGTAGGTGGAGTTGATATATTTTTAGGCAGTTTCTAATATCAGTCAACGATTCATTTGTAGAAATATACCAACGGTTTTAGCTAACAGACAGTTGCTGCCAGTAACAGCAGTGGTTTCCTGCTGCCGTTGTGTCTGCAGTGACTGGAGCCGAATACGAGGCCATGCTGACAGAGATCATGTCTATGGGCTACGAGAGGGAGCGAGTGGTAGCTGCGCTACGGGCCAGCTTCAACAACCCTCACCGAGCTGTGGAGTACCTCCTCACTGTACGTCTCACACACACACACACACACACACTGAACTACTCTCGCCATTTTAGGAAGAACTCCAGATTGGTCTGAATGTGAGTGTTTTTCTGCAGTTCAGAGGTCAGAATCGATCTGAACTCTGACCTCTTTGCTCTAATTTAAACGTTGGGTGTTTGAGTGTTTCCAACCAGAATCCAGGAAGTGTGCAGCTGTGTGTGTGTGATTGATGCGCATTGTTCGCTTCCCAGGGTATCCCCAGCAGCCCAGTCCAGGAGAGCAACCCACCGGCCCAGGCCCCCACATCTGGCCCCACGGAGCCTCCGTCTCTAGCAGAAGGTACGATGCAGCTCTTTGTCTTCCGACTGAGAAAGGAAACTCACTTCTGTTGGTTTATCTGGATGGTGGGATAAAAAAACCCACATTTCTGCTTGAAATGCGAGAGCCAGCCTTTAGGTGTGAACTTGTAATGCTCAAAGCTCTGGTTAGTTTTCCAGGAACCCTTAGGAAGCCCATCAGTTTGCTTTAAGAGATGGATGATGCTGCTGTGCAGGTATAATACAGAAAGAACCAAAGAGTTCCGATGATGGAAAGCTTTGGGTTTTTGGTTTCATCAGAAATACCTTATAATAATAATAAAACATTTTGTTTGTATAACACTTTTCTGAACACGCTTTAGAGGAATCAAGTAAATTCACAAATGGAAAGCCAAACCATAAAAAAAGGAAATACTATAAAAATCTGAAATATAGAAAAAGTGATGGAGTGATGAAGCAGTACAAAGTGCTGCTCCGTTTACTGAGTTGAAGTCAGAACTCGGATCTGGGAACGACATTAAAAATAAACTGGCAGCGTTCCAACTCCATGGGGATTTCTGACATGTTTTGCCCGGTGGCCATGGTAACTACTGTTAACAAGATACATTTCTTTATCCTGTTCCTTTAAACTCTGAAGCTAAATTAGGCGTGTGTCCTTGTATTTGTTACATTTTGAGGAATAGAAGAGTTCCAGCATATCTTCACTGCTGATACAGATACACAGTGTTGACCAACACTGTACAGAAAAATGTTTTTTTATTTTTTTATTTTCAAAGAATGTTGGCATGGCAACCCTGGCAGCCTGTGATCTCCTCATCCTTGTTGTCCAGGGCTGTTGGATCGTTCATATTTTCTGTTTTGGTTTCTCGGGTTGTTGTTTGGTGTGTGTGTGTGTGTGTGTGTGTGTGTGTGTGTGTGTGTGTGTGTGTGTGTGTGTGTGTGTGTGTGTGTGGGTGGGGGTGTGTGTGTGTGTGGCCCAGCAGGTGAGAACCCCCTAGCATTCCTCAGAACCCAGCCGCAGTTCCTGCACATGAGGCAGGCCATCCAGCAGAACCCGGCTTTGCTCCCAGCACTCCTGCAGCAACTGGGCCGAGAGAACCCACAACTTCTACAGGTAACCACCCCCCATGTCTGCTGCCAGGGCTGAAAGGGTTCACACACACAGCAGGGTGTTTCTTTGTGTGTGTGAAGTGGATGGGAAATGATGCATGCTGCTTTTATATTGATACCCTCAAATAAAATCATTCTAAACCCCAAAAATATCAAATGAACTTACACTTTTCACGTTTGCTTGTTGTGCTTTTTCTGTTTTGGTGGTATTTTAGAGTTTCACTCAAAATCCACCTGGTAATGGAGTAGAAATATGACAAGCGAAAGGATTCAGATGAAATTAGACATAACTCCGCCTCTTCCTGTCGGCAGCAAATCAGCCAGCATCAGGAGCTGTTCATCCAGATGCTGAACGAGCCGGTGGGAGAAGGAGGCGACGCCCCGGAGGTCGGCGAGATGGGGGCGGCGGGCGAAGAGGGCGCGCCCGTCAACTACATCCAGGTCACGCCACAGGAGAAGGAAGCCATCGAAAGGGTGAGTCTGCTGGGAGAACCGGGAACGCCCCGACTGCAGGCGGATCACTTCATCACAGACGATTCTGCATGATAAATTGTACCAGAAGTTATCGCGATAAACGATAATATTGTTTTGAAACCATTTTAAAAGTAATATTTTGGATAATATTGTTTTGTTTGAAGTAATCTATTGGAGATGGACTGAAGGACACATTCTCAGAGATCAATAGATTTTAAATTGTGGTGAACATTGAACACTGGAACTGGAAGACATTTTAAATAAACAAAACAACAAATGAAATGAATGATGTTGACTTTGGTTTAGGCCAAAGCACAAAGACTGAAGACTTTTGTCATCCAGTTTTTAGTCAGAAGTGAGAAAAGAGAAGAACAATAAATCATTTATTATGCAATTAATTGATTTATTGCTTATTGCAACGGGCCTACCAATAACCAATCTTTAAAAAGCCTGACCATTCAATACCGATTTTCTTTCTTTCGGTCTGAGTCACAGCTGGTTCGGACCTTTACAGACGCAGATCAAATCTGTTTCACTCGGGTGTCGGCCGGTTCTCCAAAAAATGAAGGAAACCGGCGGCACCAAATCCCATGTTGCACTGCTGCTTCCTGGTGTTAACCCCCCTCCTCCTCTGCCTCCTCCCCTCCAGTTAAAAGCTCTGGGTTTCCCCGAGGCGCTGGTCATCCAGGCTTACTTCGCCTGCGAGAAGAACGAGAACCTGGCGGCCAACTTTCTCCTCAACCAGGGACTGGAAGACGACTGAACGGGAGCAGAGCTCTGCCCCCACCCACCCCCCCAACACCACCACCACTACCCCTCCTGCCCCACCCATCCCACCGCTCCCCCCCTCCCTCAGCTCAACTTAAAGACTGCACCCCCTGATCTTACTGTACGACCTCAGCTCAAGCAGACGGGAGGGGGAGGGGGGGCCGACTGGGAGGTTAAGTGCAGGAAGGTCAGATTTTGGGAGTAGTGGGGGGGGAGGGGGAGAAGAGTGTGGAGGAAAGATGAGATCCACGTGAATTCCAATGGAATGAGGTGGGTCAGCTTAGGGGAGATTTTTTTAATTTGATTTTAGGTGCGCTTGTGAACATTGGGGGGGAGGGGCGGGGGGGGGGGGGGGGGGGTGCGTGCTCATGTCTGCGTGTGTGAGAGTACGTGTCTGTGTGTATGCCTGAGCAAGATGGATGTGACACAGTTAGGCTGAAGAAGAAGAAAAACCCCAACAACAATGTAATCAATCTGGCATCCTCTAAGGTCGTTCATGCTGTAGCGCGGTCAGGCGGCCGTTCGGACGCGCCGCGCCGCGGCCACATCGGCCTGTGTACAAAAAAAAAAAAGAAAAGAAGGAAAAAAAAACAACAAACAAACAAACTGCTTCGTGTGTTCCTCTGTAAGCCTCACGTCCAACAATGAAATTAGAAGAAGTGACGGACTGGACTGTGCTGCACTCTATTTTTTTTTTACATTTTTTTTTTCTTTCTACATCGCTCTCTCTCGCTTTCTTTCTGTTTCTGTCTTTCAACATGTTTCTGGGGTCAAGAAGTCAAAATAGGAATCAAACCATCACAGACCAGGATCTGTAACGATCAGCTGAACTCATGAGTTTCTGAGCAGGATGTGAAGTCACACACACACCGGGCCGAGTCACACACTCACTGCTGAGTCTCACACACCGCGCCAAGTCACACACTCACTGCTGAGTCTCACACACTGCGCCAAGTCACACACACACACACCCCGCCGAGTCACACACACCGCGCTGAGCCTCACACACCACGCCGGCCTCTTCAGCATAACTCTGCTCTTTTGTCGCGGTTCCTTATGACACTACATAAATACTGACGGGCTGCACCATTTTCCTCCAACGGCTGTGGTTTCAGTCTGAGCACAACATTATGATCAAACATTATCAATGAAGGCAACTTGATCCAAAAGCCCACATTTAATCAGAAACGGATCAAATGTTTCTGATTTGAAACATCAGGAATGCGTCTCCACTGGGGACGGGTCGAGCAGAACTCCAGGGGTCAAGATCACAGTTATAGATAAAAATTAAAAAAAACAATTCATTAGTCAAATTGAACTTATTGCAATAGTTTTTTGAACGTATCAGCAAATGAAGGAATTGCAAAATTGAAATATTCACATTCATGCCTCTGATGTTGATGTAACTTTTAGTTCTGTATCTTAAGAACTTGCTGCTTGTTTCTGCACTGCATTTAATCAGCAGTGTTGGTTTCAGCTAAAAACCATCTCAGGTCTTTTTATCCAACATGCTAAGCTTCGCTGGATAATTAGGCTCTCTGGTTAACAGCCTGCATTCAGCTGATCTTAATTTGCAGCTGTATTAGTCGTCATACAAAAAGCTTCACCTGAACAAGAGTGATGGATGACCCTTTGATTCCAGGCCATGTCCGTGTTTCCATCCAGGCATTTCTTCAGCCACCTTACTAGCGCTTTGCAGTAAGTTTGAAATGATAGAAAAGCATAATGAACCTTTTGGCTAACGGCCTGTGCCCAGTTTGACCTCTGAGCGTTAAGGACTTCACCGCATCTGTAAGAAACTTCTGATATTTTTACTTTTATTTTTGAAGACTTTCTCACCTGTGGGATTTCCATTCGGGGTCGGATCCTGACCCCACCATCAGTGAGCGAGTTCGGACTCGGAACCCTCTTGATTTTGTTTCTTTTTTTTTTTCAAAACATGAAATATTCACGCTAACGTTCTTATTGTAGATATCTAAGCATGAAGGACAAGGCCCTGGTTTGTTTCATGGGGTTCATGAATAGATGCTGTTACCGGTAACACAAGTGCATTCTCTCTCTGTCTCTGTGTGGGGGTGGGTGTGTGTGTGTGTGTGTGTGTGTGTGTGAAGGCAGCCTGTACCGACTGTTGTCCTACAGCATCAACATGATCTTAGACTATGCTGTGCTACATTAAATATCAGCGGTCTTTCAGCTCCCAGACTCTGTGCCTTCACATCATTGTCATCCTCACTGATTAAACAGATGAAGCTCAATCAATTAGTGAAGTGAATCCAAGCTGGATGAAATCCTAATTCAGTTGTGAAAGGGAAACTATTTTAATTTGCAACGCAATAAAAGTATTTTAATTGCATACATTCTGATTGTTTCACAACTCAGAACCCAAAACTCAAAACACTGGAAATTAAATGAATAATAAAGGTTTTTCATCTAGAAAGTGAACTGTGTAGGTTAGATTCTGATTGACACCTTCTCATTTAGTACAGCAAGGCGTTTCAGAGATGAATATCTTCTTTAAAAAAAAATCCCCGTTTGTCAACGTCTCTGTTGGTCGTAGCTTTAATTAGAACCACAAAACATCGAGCTGCTTTCACTTGAACTGAAAGCGTTGAGGTCAGATAAGGAAATGATCCACAACAAGTTAAAAACCTCTTCTAACACCATCATGCAAAACCTTTACGTGTGTCTACATCAATGTAAAAGATTACTTTGGTTTTGAGCAGATAAAATAAAAAAGGCACACAATGTTTTTAAAACACTTTGTTTTGGTCCTTAACTGCTTTCATCTCAATGATTTTGGTTCTTATGGGAAACGGTTTGAGCAGCGCCGGTGTTCACTCAGGGATCCTTCTGGTGACTTCCTGCATCAGTGCGGCGTGATAAGTCTGAGGTTTTGGGACGACATCAAGCCAAGGTGAGAGAGAGAGCCATAATTATCCATCTGGAGGAAGTTTGCAACCCTGGCAAATATTCCAAGGAAAAGACGGCGGTCCGATGCGTGTCGACCTTTCAACCAGGAAGTCACCAAACCACCCAGAATGTCTCCATCTCTGCAGGTCCAGGTTGAGATCAGAGATATTTTAACTGTAGGAAAGAGATACTGGGCAGAAAAGGCCTCCATTAAAACGTTTAATAGCCAGAACCGCTGCTGACCCAAAACGACAAAGTCCCATCTCACATCATCTAAAAACACCACATTGATAAACCCCAAGAATTAAGAAAAGAACAGATAAGAGCACGGTGGGCGGCCAGGCTAAGCATTACTTAATTTAAAAGGTTTATTCAATACACAAGGAGTTACAGGAATAGTGTGGGTTCAAAGTTACAGGCTGACTTCACTTTTTAAATTGAATAAAAGTTGTCTGCCATTCTCGTCTTTAAAGAAGGTGATTTAGTTGGGTGACTTGTTGAAGTGCTCCAAGAATAAAGGAATTTAATGTGACTGTGTGTGAGTTACACAAAAAAACAACACAGCCACATTCATCTAGAAATCTTTCCACCGCTGCTCCAGACAGAATAAAGAGCCAGTAGACCAGGGGTTACAGTCAAGAACATCCTTTTATTCAATCAGGGAAAGGCATTGCTCTTTTCAAACTGCTTTTTATTATTATTATGGAAAAGAAACTGTAATTAACACATGCATTTCACCACGGGCTCTGGGAGGGGGGCTGTGAGGATGGGACGCTGCTCTGTGGGAAGGATGGGGGAGAGGAGAGGAGCGCCCTCTGCTGGAACTGGGCAAGAAGTGACAGGATAACCAGGCGGGTTGGAGTCACTGCACCGCTAATCTGAGCTCAACAGGACATGCTGGAGACAAGGCGAGAAAAACAATAAAGACAAAAACAGTGGGCAGTTAGGACCGGTGCAGAGGCACACTGAGTCTCTCTCTGAATGGCTTCTTGTGATAGCCTGGTTGATTGTTTCATTATCTCGATTGCAAAAAAAAAAAAAAAGATCACAAAGTGCCAACTTTAGGAACCAGAAAACTCCAAGCAGGCGAGTCCAGTAGCGACTGGGCTGAATGAACCTTTCAGGATCTGACTACATCAGTTGCAATGGGTTTTCATGGATCTTCTTCAATTACCTAAAACCTCTAGTTTTAGCGCTCTTCTGAAGGAATGCTGAAACAGACAAGTGGCAGGAACATCAACAACAAACACTAATCAGAAACTCTAATCAAAGTTGATAAAATTCTAGAAAGCCAGTCATTTTTTCCTAGTTGTACTAAAGACAGTAAGAAATGCAGTTCTATATCATTGAGTCTCAAAAACTGAATGAAGATGATCACTAATCGACATTCTACTGTCTAATCAGAGATTGTGAGATGCTCTAATGAAAAGTCCAGATCTCAAACTTTAAATCCATTTAACTCGTGCAGCATTTGGACTCGAGGAAATCTCAGAGGCTTTTAGAGTCAGAAAATCTGACTTCAAAATACAGACAGAAGATTTCCAAAAACCCAAATCACACCATCTTAATTTTTTCTCTCTTTTTAATGGGGAGGTAAATGTGGAAACTGGTAATCATGGCTGTTTGTTGCCATTGACTCCCGTCTCGTGCCGTTCCTTCGCTTTTCAAACCTTGATAGGTCGAGTCTGCATTGCACTTGGAAATGTGTCTAAAAAAAAAAAATCATCATTTTTCAATCATTAATGGAGGCGGGAAAAAATACTAGTAAAATATTTCCGTTAATGTGGGCGGAGCCTCATTTATTCTAAACATGTCAATGGGCAGAAACAAGAAGCTAAATGCTAACTATGCTAGCCGTCCCACTGGTTATCACATCACCCCCCCCGCCCCCCCGGACCCCCCGTTGTCCCCAGACCCCCGCCCGTCCTCGGCCCGGCCCAGAGCCGCGTGGTGCAACTTGTTCACTTACATTAGCTGTTGAATGGAGAAGCTGGAGAAGATGGGTATGGTAATACAATGTGAAGCGTACAGACAAGGGTAACATGTGAGCTAATTGCATTCTGCTCAGACAAAAAAACAAAACAAAAAAAGAAAATCTTTGCGTATTCTTTTTTTTTTTTTTTTTTTTACATTTTTCTTTTTTTTTTTAAAACCGCGCTGTAGAGAGAATAGGGAGGAAAGAAAGCTGAGGGGAGAGAGAGAGAGAGAGAAGGATACACAGCTACAGACTACTCCAGTGTCCAAGATAAACAGACGACAAGATACAGAGGAGGAGAAGCAAGACGGAGGGGTTTTTTTTAGACTTTTTTTTCCAGCTTTTCTATAGTATTTAACAATAAAAAGAGCAACTAAATCACACCAATTTCCTTTAGTACTATGTATACTGCTTGAAAAAGCTTCAAGAAGAAGAAGAAGAAGAAGAAGAGAAAGATATAGAAATATGAGGGAGGGACTCGTTTTCTTTTGAGATGGGCACTCAGGAATACAAGATGGAGTCTGTGAACAAAAGGCACTTTTTAGGGACAACCTTTAAAGATGCTCTGAGTCTATAACACTACGTCACCAAACAAATATGTATCATCATTTACAGCTGGTGGGTGTTCGGGGGTGGGGAGGGGGGGGAGTTGAGGGGTTTTTGGGGGTGCCGCCGACTCGGGTGACTAAAACCCCGCCGGCCGGAGACGGAGGAAACCCCGGAAGCGAGTCACAAAACGGAGGCGCCATCATTTCCAACATGTTTATCTTTTGTCGCTGTTGTCGTTCAGGAGCAGGAATCCAGACCGGAGCATCTCCCGGAATATCGGGAAGATCTTGTCTTTGTTCCACGTTGGGATCACTGGGAGGCGGGACAGAGTCCGCAGGAAACAAATGACAAGATTTTTTACAAGTTTTTTTTTTTTTTTCCAAGAGGATGCGGGTTTTTCTTTCTTTCTGCTGTGTCGTAAAGGTTTGGGAGAGGAAAAATGCCTTTTGTTACAAGAACCTTTTCGTACATTGAACACCCCCCCTTCCCTCTCCCCGGTAAATACAAAGAAGCAAAGAGTAATGCATGATTTCCTAAAAATTAGTTTTTATGATAACACTTAATTTCGTTTATTATTATTTATGTATAGTAGAGACTGAATGTACTTTATTCTTTTACGAAAGCACCGGATTTCATAATGATATATATCTTACGAGCTGCGAAATTGTTCCTTTAACTCCCGTCAATAAAAATGAATTTATTTTCTTGAAAAAGTGATAAAAGGAAACAAAAAAAAAAAAAAAAAAATGAAAACAATGTCCCCTCAAACTTTTTTTTTTCTTTCTCGTTTTTTTTTTGTTTTTTTTTTTTCTTTTTATATCTCACCGCTCGTGTATTTAGAGTCCCGGAGCGCTTGGACTTGAAAAACAAAACGAACAAACAGAAGAAAAAAAAATAAAAAATTAAATCTTGAAGAGGGATTCCCTCCTTTTTTCTTTTTTTGCATGACACCCTCAAACATTCGCTAACAAACACAATTCCTCTACCAAGGCATTGCACATGGCTCAATCAACATACATCATTTAGTTTCAAGAACAATACTTCCCATGGAAACAAGAAAGGAAAACCAAACGCGTCGAATCGGGGAGCCGATACTCTGCTGACGTGTTTCCGGGGCTTCGACTCGGCGCCGATTAGCGATTTCCAGATGCATCCTATGACTGTGCGACGTATGCCATGCTTCAAAAAATAACTAGACTGCCACAGAGCTTATCTTGCAAACTAAAAAAAAAAAAGTATATATCTATAAATATATATAAAAGTGTATTATATATAAAGATGCTTGAGATTATCTAGTGAGCTGTCATTGTTTTTTTTTCTTCTCCATTCCCTCCTGACATTTTTTTTTTGCGTTTTTTTATTTTAATCACTATAGCTTATATGTGAGAAAAAAAAAACACAACCTGAATTCATGTTCGACAAATTGCATAATGGGAATACAGAGGCACTTCCTTTGATTCGAGAAGAAATCAGCCTGCCGCCTTCGTTCGGCCGACCCCGTCCTCTCTGCGGAGCGGGTCAGAGGTCGCCGGCCAGCTCGGCCCACTACGACTGCTTTCCCTGTGGCGAAGGAACCCGGCCGGGCAGTCCAGTTATTTTGTGAGGTTGGATGGGCGTTGGGACGCGACGTGGGAGAGAACGCGCGCGAGGGTTCATATGAAGAAAAAAAGAAAAGGAAACAACAAAACAAGGTGACTGAAAGCGTAAAGGCCTCCACAGATTGTCTCGATTTAAGACTTCCCTTTGAAATCTGTCGCGCGAGGCGTCGTCAGGGGAACGGGGGGATGGGGGGGGGGGGGGGGTTAATACTGAACGGTTGTCAGGAGTCAGATTTTAAAATGTGACGCTAAGTAGTGATCCGTCTACCGTCATGCTTACAAAAAATGTTTTGACTTACTCGATTGGCTGGCATGATTGTATCAGTGCAGTTATTTGATCTATAAGGGCTCTTCCATTTAAAATGGCTTCGGGGCGGCGGGGGTGATGGGGAGGAGTGCTGGTGTGTGTGAGTGCATGCATTTGCGTGGGGCGTAACCGTGACAACTATTAAATTTTACTGTCACAGGCAGTTGACAGACAAACTGGCACACGTGTTTGACTCTTGACCTTGTAGGCCTCCGTTAAAAAAAAAAAAACAACAAACAAAAGGTCAGAATGTGACATAATCATTTTTCTCCACAGTGTGGCCCCCTCAGCTCTTGGAGCAGCAGCAGCCTATCTGGGAGTGTAAACAGGATAAACTTACAAATTGTCATTTTTAAAAAATATATACTCAACTAGACTGAGATCTCAGAGTACGTGTTTTAGTCGTCTAACTGGTTCAGCTTGTCTGTCTTCAGGAATAATAATAATAATAATAATAATAATAATAATAATAATAATAATAATAATAAAAAATCCTGTGATTGTCAAAACCCCACTCGTTTTTTTTTCTTCAGTAAAGGGTCTTCTGGTGGAAGAACAACTAAATCATGTCAATAAATCAATTATTGGGGATAATATGCTTCTTTGATTGCTGGATGAGAAAACTGATGACATTAATAGGAAGCTACAGCTGGCAGCTGTCAGATCAGGAAACACCGAATCTGGTTGCATGTGAATCCTCTTTTCCAATCACACACAACAGATGAAGCGTGCGCCTTTCACTTTTCACAAAATTAACTCAAATCCAACTAGGAGGATGTTGATTCTTTTCAGTGACATCCTGGGTTGACATCTTAATTTGTTCCAGAGGCTGAAGCTAAAAAGTTTGGGAGGGACCAGATTTTTATAGAAATGAATATCTCGACCACATTGTTTTAAAAATTTGGATCGTTTTCAGAAAACCTTTCAAATCCCACAGATACACCAGTGAGCATTGTTTTAAACATGCCAGACCACAGGGGGCAGTGTAGCTCCAAACTACGTCAGCCAACCAGAATTCGTCAAAGCAACCATGACTTCCTGTTAGGAATTAAACATAGCGCCACGAGGTTCATATGTAGGCTGAATTACTTTTAAATATTGTATTGGAGTATAAAATTAATAAGATACAAGATCATCTCAATTGGGATATCGCATGGGTATATTGGCGCTTTGTTTGTCGCATGCTGTCCCCTCTTGTGAAAGTTTTAATTTGGTAAAAAATATTTAATAAGAAAATTTTTTTGGAAGCATCAAATAGAATAAAAATAAAACTCCATTTTCAGATTGAAAAAGTTGTTAGACCATGGATTAGCTGCTAGCTTCAGCCTCTGGGGCTAACGTGTCTGTATTTAAAAAGTGAGCAACTCCAATTAAGACGCTAACTGCTGACAAACTTTAACCAGAATTATTCTTTATGTATTAATTATTACGATCCACTGTGAGGCTAATCATTGGCATGAGCAGCACGTCCATTAACAGGTGACACGTACCATTGGAGGTGCAGATAAACAGTTTAGCGCACTGACAATCACTATGTGTGACACGTACGTCGGCCATTTTGGATTCTGAGATTGGGCTGAGTGAGGATCCAGTTCATTTGTCCTGCTTGTGTCTCAAATTCTGCCTTCCAAGTGGAAATGGACCACAGAGTTAGTGAAAATGTCGAGTAAATGCTAAGTGAATTAAAGTGCAATAACACCTGTGGCCACTAGGTGCTTTTTCCTTACAATCTCAGATTTAATCAGTCAAACACTGACAAGAAGTAGATCAACCATATTTACGGTTTGACTCCCTTCTTCTCCAGCAAGTGATTGTCATCATTTTCCAGGGATTTTTAAGAATAAAAAAAATAACTAAAACCTCACGTTTTTGTTCAGTCTAGCTCCAAAACCATTCTCTGTTTTAGCCATCATTTCTAATACAGTCACTTCTTAGTACATACTCGGAAATATAAAGTTAACACGGTCGTTTCCATCTCTTTACACCGTTTTGATTTAGCTCCTGTCTAACCAGCTGCTCACTGTAGCTTCCCAGGGGTTTGGCACCAATCTCCACATCTAAAACAGCAGGTGGGCATATTCCCCAAGTTTTTACAAGCACTATTTTCCTCCGGGTTAGCCAGCCGCTCCGCGTTCTTTGCCCCCCAACATATCGCTGCTTCTTCTCTCGCTTTAAGGTGCTGCCATTCAAATACAAAAACAATTAGAAAATAGTACAAATCCAGAAAGGAGTCAATTCAAATAAGAAAAAAAACACGCGAGGGAAAAAGAATTAGTCAGCGTTCATCTACGTTACAAAAAAGGGGGACGATTGGGGCTTAAACTCATAGCTCCTGCTAATAGCGGTGACATTTCTCAGCGTCCAGGACGCCGACTGCATCGTGTGTGGAGGGAACTTACTGAGATTATCAGGGTAAAAAAAAAAAAAAAGGAAAGCTTTTACATATACATATAGAAATATCATGAGCTGAAAGGTGAGAAATCCTGCAGTCATGGCACACAGACTGACAACATTGTGAGCAGAGGGGAGACCGGTGATTGGCTGAATGGAGCCAGGCCAGGTGGAGGTCGTCTGAAGGCTCCTTGTACCTTGTGGTGCGTTTCCTTTTCGTAGGACGTAAAACTCATCTCGGCGAGTGTGGTTTACCTCCCGTGCCTCGTAGGTACATAGTGCACATCGTTAAGGGTTAGTGTTGACTGATTCAGCTTGTAGTGCAACTTTAAATCGAGATGCGGTTTGGCATGGTCGCTTGCTCATCGGTGGCCGGGCAAGAGGAGCCAATCGGGTTTTGCTCTGGGCGACGATGAGATCACAGGAGCCTGGGCCGCCGTTCTTACTGGACGCTCATCGTCTCATTTGGGTTTTGGGGGTTCGTTGTGGGTGAAAGTTCTTTTGTAGCTTGCTGGACTGTTGATTTTTTTTTTCTCTTAGCCATTTGTTTCACAATGCGTCCTTGGAAAGCAGGAGAAGCTGACCACTCCCCCACGTCCGCTTGTTGCTTCCGCATCGCCGCTGTGGTTCCCGGGCGCGAGGAGGCACGCGTACCGCGCCCCCCTCGGCTCCATCCTCCTCCCAGCCTCCTTTGAGTCCATCCGTTCATCTTTCCCTCTTCACCCAAATCAGGTCCTCCCCCTCTGACTGCGTGAATATGTCCAGGGTTCCACTAGGAGCGTCATGCGACTGTAATTTCCTGCGTTGCTTGGTTATATTTCATATCAGATGAGGCGAACTGTCAGGGCTGGTCGGCGGGTTGGTAAGACAATTATTGTCATCCTGCAGGTTGTTTCTCTGTTCTTTTTGTTTTTTTTTCTCATTTTGAATTGTAAAGAAAGATATCTATTTGCTGGTTTGTGCACAGATCTTGTCAGAGGAACCAAGACTGGAAGAGAAGAAAAAAGGGAGGGGGAAAAAGGCGATGCGGTTAGTTAAAAAATGTAAAAACAAGGGGAGACATCTTAACTACTGACTGAATTGATTTAACAGTTAGTGAAAATAATGTTTTCTTGTTGTCAAGCAGATTATAAATTAAGTACAACAAATTAAGCATCAATTTATGGGCACAACTCTGACTGCTAGATGGCATCAAAGTGCTTCCAATACAATCTTTGGTATGCGTAGAATATGCATCAACAGACTGTAGTGGTATACATATGACTTACTGCTGCGTGATGGTTTTAGGTGAATAAGTGACAGTAGTCTACTAGGAGTAGACAATGATGCATCAAGATCCTGGGGTTCTTGCAATTCCCAGCAATTAAAAACTCAAAAGTCCAATCATTTTCTGGATTAGTAAACACCTCGTACCAAAAGATACAGTAAAAACAACACTCTTCAGTGTGGATGTTGTTACTCAGTGAAGACAATTCGAAGGTTAGAATCTTTTTTTGTTTCAATTGCTGTACTGTCGTAAATTTTGAGCAAACTTTTAAAATGCCACAAAAAAAGAGAGAGAGAGAGAGTGAGAGAGAGAGAAAGAGACAGAGAGAGAAGGCGAATGAGGATTCGTCTGCTGGTTTGGGGCGAATCAACCAGATGACACAAATCATGATTTTGTCAGATGTTAATGATGTGCACGGCTGTAGCAAACATGAAGTAGAGGCGAGACTTCTTCTCTCTGTGCTACAGGTTTGGACTAGGAAACTTTTGTTAAGTGAGAACTTATTTGGCCTTTAGTGCATTAACTCCTTTTTGGAAAACCCAAAAACTACTTTAAGGGAGTGTGAAACATTTTGGCAAAATTGAGGAAATGGTCAACCTTTTTTAATGTGATGTACATAAAATGATGGACGTAAGCATAGCCATGCTTACGTGAGGGATCAAAAAACAAGATCATAGAAACCAGGCGTGAAGATATTTTTAAAAGGGAACTGAATGATCTCTGACATTTTGAGACGGGTTTGTTCTTCATTCAAGCTGTGGTAGAGAACCTGCGCGTGTTTTTAGATTTTATCTTTAAAAAATGTTGCAAGCAATTTATCATTTCAATCCAGTTCTTTTCCAGGTGCTGTACATTCGCTTGATTTGGGGACAGAAGTGTTGTTCTGGCTGACTGCAGGCATGCAGCAGCAGGGTTGCAGCACCCTGACCCTCTGTGTCACTCACACCATCTTCATGTCGGGTGTCTCCCAGTCGGCGTGAGCAGCGGGCAGAACTGGGTCACTGCCGCTGAAGTTGGCTGCCCTGCTTGGCCTGCGGAATCTGCCACCGACGGCTCAAGTGCCAACATTCTAAAAGTCGAGCCTTGGAAACTCCTCCGCTCCTCCAGGAGAGCGGCCCTTTTGTTTTGTTTGACTCCAACAGGTCGCATGAATACAACCCCTTCCCCCTCTGCCCTTCTCAGCTAGCACACTCCCCGGGGCGGTGGGGGCACCGTCCCAGCGGGCCCATGGCATTGTAACTTCTCCCTTCTTAGTTACTCTGCCTTCCACTCATCTATCTCTTGTGAGCGTCGCCTCTAAATCCCTGGCAGCAGACAGTGACCACCCTCTTTTCTTTCCCCGGATCCCTCTCCAGCAAAGCCCGTCTCAAATTCAAGATCAACCGGCTATGACATCATGTCTGGTCACCCGGGGTAACGAGACGGCTGAGACGTGACTTTGAAGCGGGCTGAAACTCGGATTCCCTACATCAGGGTCTTTTAAAAGTGGGGGCCCCTCCGGGAACGCTGTGGGGACCTCCGACAGGTTGGAGGGAAGATGAGATAAGTAAAATGCAAATAATAATACATTTTTTAATCTTACATTTTTGAGAATCATTTTTTTCCCGTTATTCAATCTTTTTTTTTTTCTTCTAAAATATAAGTGCGAATAATAATAATCAGAAAATGTATTTCTGGTGCTCATTTTCTACCGCAGCTCACAAGAAACGGAACAATTTCTGATAGGACACTGCGGAAAGAACAAATTTTCCATGATCATCTAAAATCAGATCACACAAGGCAGCATTTATGCTAAATGAATGTAATAATTATTGAACAATGAGCAAAAAACATTATAAACATTTATGTTTCTTTACATATTTTGCATGTCAAAGGTTAATGCTCTTTGGAACCCTGCTCTGTATATCAAGCATTTGTCTGCACTGTTTGGGATCTTGTTTCTTTTCTCTGCTGGTTGTGAAGCAGGACATTTGCCACTAGAGGGCACACAAAGGCCACAGCTGGTAGCTCAAGCTTTCTGCGCAGCCTGACCTCTGGTCACCACGTAGACACTTTTGCCCCAAACCTCGCTGCTGTTTTGTGCCGACCTGAGTTTTTATTCTCGCTCCAGAGTGCAAATGATCCCAGCTCTCGGTGCTGAAGACGTGGAGGATATCTGCAATGTTCAGTAATAGTAGGGTAAAAAAAAAAAAATACTGACGGGCAAATGAGGGAAAATGGGACAAATAAGAGAAACTGAGACGAGCAGAAACGAAAAGCAAGACAAAGCGAGAGAACGAAGGGCAGAGAAATAAGGGAGGGAATCCTGAGATGGTTTCCAGGTGCGGGGCTGAGCTGGCTCCAGGCGGGTGTGGTTAGACACTAATGAGAAAAGTACTGGTGGTAATGGTGGAGGCACAAGGAGGGGGGGGGATGCGGAGCGGCTATGGGAAGAACGCGCGGAAGGTGGAAGAGGCAAACAGTAAAAACAGGAGAATTAAATATGAGCGAGGGAAGGAAGGCGAGCAAAGTTTGAGGAAGGGAGTAGGTGAAGTGGAAAAGTGGGGGATTGGGTGGAGCAGGGAAAGGAAAAGGTAGAGAGAAAGAGAGAGAGGCAAAAGAGGCAGTGAGGGGAAAAGGGCCGTCTGCCTTGAGGGCAGGCTGCGTACATGCCAAATAAACAGTTGAGCACATATGGTAAACCACACACGTACAGTAAAATACAGATGTACAAATGCACACTCTGATGGTGCGCTGTGGGTTGGTGGAACTGGAGAGGTGGAGGAAACCCTGCAGCAGGTTTCACACAGTGAGGGAGTGAGGAACTCTGGCTCACATCCACTCACTTAATAAGTTTCCTGAGTTTCACCAGTAATTACAGCCGAGGCAGATGAGCTTCCTCTTACGGTTTCGGAGCGGTTCTGGCTCTGCACGTCCCTTGCGTCTTACCTGTGTCTGCTGCGGGATGTTCAGAAAGTTGTTGTCCCGTGATCCGATGCCGACAAACCTGTTGGGAGCTGTGGCGCCTGGCGTGGAGTATGCTGTGGAAACAGAGCACACACCACGCTGGACATAAGTGACCTTTCGAGTAACTGGCCCCGCAACGTCAAGTTCAATTCTGTCCAATTTGGTGTATTTACATAGGGCCGAGTTACAGCAGATGTTATCTCCAGGCACTTTGCGAAAACAGGCCAGAATCACTGCATGTGGTTCTATAGGTTACCATAAAAATCCTGACTGCATAGTCCAACCACAGACACAGTCAGGTCCAACTACATCTAGCACAATTTGACCTTCATTATAAGACTGGATAATAAAAGTCCGTTCATCGTGTAATGCCAAATACCAACGGATTGACTAAAGCAACACTTTACACTTCACTAGCGAAACTGATTCACTTCAATGTTTTTCACTCCATGATTCCTGGGCAGCCTTAGAAATCTGCTTTCTGCCCTGCCCCGTCTTATGTCCACAATATCTTTACTCATCAGATTAGGACAAGTTGTACTAGTTTTACAACTACATCTGTGTTGTGCATCTCTTGTCTTCCCCGTTTTTCCACCCAACTCTAGAAATTCCGGGACACAGGCTGCTAGCTGAACCACCTCAACTAGCTTTCACACCTTAGCAAAACTGATAGTTACAAACGGACTGCTGAGGTCAGAATAACACCGATAGTAGTATAATAAAATAGTTTTATTAAAATAGTTTTATGTAAAGGCATGCAGTCTGTCTTAGCAAGACTATTTTCTTGTCTGTATGCTATAATGCTAATGCTAGGACGATGTAAACCAAGATTAGAAAAAGAATAGCAAAAAATACAAAATCAATGACAAATAAAAAAAGACATCTAGTAGCTCCACAATTCCTCAATTTGAACTTTTATTTTATTTCAGAATAAAAATGTTCCCTACATCTTTGATACCTTAGCTACTTGATAGCTTTCCTGCCGTTAGCATTTATCATACCTCACAAACCTGGCTGTTTGTTCTGTTCATTTTACTTGCGCATCAAGTGTTCTGAGAATTAACAGTATTCAAGATGCATATTGCAGCCGGTCAAAATTCATAGCAGATGGTTTTATGTGAATACCTGCAGTGTGTTTCTATTAGCATTAGGGCTGTCAGGACATAAGATACAGTCTTCCTTTTTAATGAATTCAAATGGTAATCTTTTATTTATTTTATCTTTTATATTTACCCTCTCTCGTTCTCTGATGGCTCTGGCACCATAAAACCCAGGATTGCCTTATTATACAGTGTGCGATGCAACTAACAGCCCACCAGCTGATCCTTTTGCTGAGAAATCTGGTGTCCATTTAGTACTCCAGTCATAAAATGTCATCTCTGCTTTTGTTTCTTTACACTCGGATACACCGTGGCAAATTTTACAGCACTGCGGACGCAGCGTTAGCAGTCATTAGCTAACATCTGGAAGTCATCAGCAAATTGCACAGTTCTCCATTTATTCTCCACACACCACAAATTTATTTCACTCTGACGGACACTATTTCTCCGAATTCTTGGCCCCTTCTTTCTCTCTGACACTTCTTAGAATAACTCTAAAGCTGCGGTCTTCTGTGCGCTCCTGCATTTTACCTTTTAGATCGCTGTAGGAAAAAAAAAAAGAACCCACATATGGAGACAAACTTTTCCAAGCTTTTCCTGCTCTCTTTCAAACTATAATATTTCTAGCCTCTGTTTTTAAGACGGACAAATTGCTAACAAACTATCTCTTTATAAGATAATTAACTGATTTATAAAATTGTCATCTAGAAATTTGGATTTTAGAAGAAAGATGGAGGCAAAATATAACACCATACATTTTGTATTGAGTATGCAAATTAGCTAAATTAGGCAACTAGTAAATCTAAGTGCATCCATCCCTGGTATGCATAAAACACGCAAAACTTGCACTTTGCCGTTACGTCAGTGGCATTAAGACAGGAAGTGGCTTGAGGCAAATTTGCAGAGGTCTTCTAGAAGGGGTTAGCCAGTCAGGCTATCTGCTCTGGTCTCCAGCCGGTTGATGGGGAGACATACGCTACATCTCATAGTTTTGTTTAGAAAAAGTCTTTGGAGTCCTCACCATGACTGTGACTTATATTTCCAAACCTACAAATTTCTCTTTTTTGGTGACCAATGGGCAATATCTGGTGGCAGTTTCATCCAGTTGAAGGTAATTGTACAGCAACAAGTGGGAGAGGGACACTACATAATTCTCAATGTTACACGCAACCAGACACAACGCGGGTCGCTCCAGTATTTTTGATTGAAACCACTCTGAACTGTGGTTTTGTTATGACGGAAAAATTGAGCAATTTTCAAATCGAGCAATTGTGAAACCTCGAAACACCTTGACGACGGTAACCGACCCATTTCTAACTTTAGCGTTTTACACATTTCTGTCAACGTTTCGTACCGTCCTGAGAGAAGCCTGTCTAATATTCAACGATACAAACGCACTTGTAGATGATCAATGAAGAGCTCATCTCTGGAGTCTGAGGTTATGCTACGTAGATCAGAGTTTTATAAAAGTTTCAGATTGCAGCTTTGCAAATTTCACAAATATGACTTAAAAAAAAGCATTAACACATGTAGAAAACAAGACCTGTTAAATACTGTAACATTAGGGTAGGTAGGGTTAAATACCTACCCTACTTAGGGTAGTATTTACCCTACTTACTTAAACACCTACTTACGGTGGGTATTAAATACCTACTTAGGGTATTTAACTAGTTAATAAATAAGCTGAAAACAAAAATAAATGAGACCAATAACACCAGTGAACTTGGTTTTAATCAAGTACTGCTACGCATATCATTGAGGTCAGTGAAACCCAATGGAAATGTTTGTCATAATCTGATATGCAAACTCCGATCTCCCTGGGTGACAAGATCTGCGCTGAGAGACGGAACCCAGCTGAATCCTGACGCCGAGGATCAGTCGGGGATATTTAAAACCAACTGGCATCAACGTCTCTGACAAATTTAGGGCAGTTTGAGGTTCCCCCACGGACTCCAGAGACCTAAAACTTACTGAAGGACTCTGGGAAGCTGTGTGCAGACTTTGTGTGGTCTGTTTGTGTGCAGGAAAGGGAGGAAGGACAGCAATGAGAGACACAGGAAGGAAGGTACAGTATACATCCATGTGTTTCTAAGAATTGAAATAACATACAAAAGACATTAAAGACTTGCAGACGCTGACTGGGGGTGAGGGAGGGAAGGAAAACGCTAGCTTTGAAGAAGAGCTAAAAGTCAGAAAGTAAAAAAAAAAAAAAAAAGGTGCTCCATCCAGTGCCCCTCTACCGTAAGACTGACAGACATATGTCTGTCATCACTCCCTTACCTTAAAAGCTTGACTTACTCTTCCTGTTTCACACTCACCAAGCAAAGGGATCCACAAAAATTCCACTAATGTCCCAGTTTCTGCTTTGGAGTCCATATAACATAACTGCCCTAAATTTGTGCCCCTCTGGAGACATTAAGTCAACACTCGAAATCTGACAGTTTGCCGATGAGTCTTTTTTGGGAGGGAAAGAGGAAACAGCAGCAATGAGGCTTTCGTAGCATGACACGTGGAGTGGCTTCAACTTGTGGTGCCACCACAACTCAAGGGGCCTAATAAAAAGCCATGTGGAGTGCCACACATGTCTGTAATGACACACAGTCAAAACCTCTGAGGGCCTGGGACTGCACCTTATTTTCTCTGCTGGTTTTCCAAATTCTTCTGGAAGGAAGGGAAAGTGAGATGCTGGAAACACAATTACGGCACGAGGTCGGAGGAGGAACAACACGACACTGGTCTTTTGTCACTAGAGGGAGGTTTCTCTCTTTTCTTTTCTTTTTTTTTTTTGTCCTGTTACTTTGCAAACGGTCTCTGCGGGGTCACTTACACGGAGATGCGGGCGAGGAGAGTCCGCCGTCAGGGGGCGTGCTGTTGGGTTTAGAGTCGGGCATGGGGAGGGGCACTGGGCGGGCCACTGGGGGAGGTGGAGGCAGCAAGAAGGAGCCTGGCATTTTGCTCTGGCCGCTCCCGTTCGGCTGCGGACAACACAAATAGGGTCAAGAGGGCGGCATGCGACAACCCGCAGACACGGAATGGAAAAGGGGAGCGGCTCAAGAAGGCCGGGCCCAAAATATAAACAAATTCATGACGGAAGGAGGAAGAGATGGGGGGGGAGTAAAAAAAACAACTAAGGGAATGAGGTATGCGGATGCCATCTTTAATGAGGGAGTGAAAAATAATAGCCACCACAAGAAGTGATTTGGTGCGGGACCAGGTTCCGCCGAGGTGGTCCGGGTTGGGTGAAGGGGTTTGTGGAGGCAGTGAGAGAACTCTTGGACTGGGCTCATCCATCAGATGGCAAGAAATCAAAAGCATGGGAGAACACTCGTCTACACAATCACAACACCACCAACCAACGGTACCAAATCCCAAGCAACCAAACGGCAACTGAAATCGGAACAGCCAGAGATGAAGACAGTAACACGTTGAAACAACACAGGACTGGTGTGCTCGACTTGAAGCGTGCCGTGACTGAGTCCCTCTCGTGCTGATGGTTGTAAGCTTCTGAGGGGTGGTGGGGGGGTTGGGTGGAGCAAAAGAAAGAAATGGACAAGAGGAAGAGTGGGGAAGACGTTGGGGTCCGGAACAGGAAACGGCAAAAATGACACCGACAAGACAGTACGAAGATTTTCTAGACCAGCTGACTGAACCAGTGTCTGGTGTGTTGTGTCTCTGGTGGTGTGAGTCCTCGTGATGTGAGAGGTAATTGGTGGTGTCTTTGTTTTTCATCAACCTGCCTGCGTGCTTTCCTGTGTTTCAGGCAGCTGCTGCAGGTAGCAGCGTCCCTCCTGCCTTACCTGTCCGGCGGCCTGCCCTGAGCCATCAGCACAGACGAACTGCACAAACTCCTTCAGGGGGTCCTGTCCGGGGTGGTGGTGGTATCGTATGGTGGGGTGGGTGAAGTAGGGGCTAGACTGCTGGATGATGGAGGGGGACGGGAAATGCAGGGCCGAGGCTGAAGCACGGGGACTCCCTGCGAACACAGATATTGGTATTAGTCGGACAGAGGCCGCGAAGGATCAAACACAGATGCGAGACACAGATGCACCAGTTGAAATGAAACACAAAGATTAGGTGATGAATGAGCAACAGCAAGAATGACACAGACTGTTACAGAAGTCTTTTTTTCCAGCGAGACATATGAAAGTATATCAATGTCCTAAATATAAGCAAAGCAACATTTAGAGATCATTTTGGGGTGCTTAAAGCCACATATTTCACATTCCACTCGGTACAAGAGCAACTTCAGCAAACACACATCATGAAAATCAACTATAAGAAATCTGGACTTCTTTGTCAAAAAGATTTTTAAAAGCTCCAAAAATTCGGAGGTGCAAAATCAGACATCATGATTTGGTAACGATGACATTACCAAATCCATCGTTGGCTCAGGGGCCAACCTGTCTGCTGGCCCCTGAACCAACAGACGGGTTCAATTGGCGTGTGCCACTCAGTTCAATGTATCAACTATAAACCTAGCTTAATGCTAGTACTGTTGTGTTTATAAAAAAAAAATAATCTTGAAATAAACAATTATGGGGGCAAGAAATCTGTTAAGATATCTGTTAAAATATCTACATGCAATTCACTGTGTCATTGTCGGCCATAGTTGAACATTAATAAAAGTAGCTGCTAAATATATTTAAAAGAAAACCTTTCTTTTGGCATCTTAAAAATAATTTTTGCAACAAAACACTGTACTTTCAGGGGGTCCTGAAAGTGTTGCGTTTGTGGATGCGTCTGTGAATGTGTGTGTGATCTACAATGTGCCATTAGTCGGTTGAGTCCCGACTCCTCAACATAAGGCCTATATCTATCAGTGAACCTGATTTGTATTAAACCCCATACAAGCCCAGCAGCACCTTGCTCCAGGCTGCCTGCTCCAAAGTGAAGTCATCTTCCTGCTCCTATAGCCTGCCATACTAATCCCTTTACAAACTGGGTGAAGGCCAAGTGCAGGGGGTATGTGGGTGGGTTCAAAACAGGAGGAGAGGAATGGTTGGGACAGAAAGGATACAGCTCTTATCTCCCTCTGTGACTTTCCTCCTAATCTCCCCTTTTCCCCCAAACCCCCTCCCAACTCTCACAAAACGGGAATGCTTTATTTATGAGTTCTTGTACATTTAAACCAGCAGCGTTAAGAAGACAGAAATGACGTTATCAGTCTCACACAGCAAATCAGAACTAAAATCTGGTGTGAAGGAAGAAATTTAAAAGAAATGGCAGGAGGAATAGAATAAGCAGCGGAAAGGGAGACATTTTTATTCCACTTTAAAAATTGTGGGTAAGATGAAGGAAACATCGAGGAGGAGGAGAGGATATTCTATCAAGACTTCGATTTGGCCGTTCAATTCTAATCGAAAAAGAATAAAAAAAACATCCTACAGGAGTTTTGTGACCGTAGCCAATCACAGTAGACAAGTGAACATGTGGATCTTATGGATCAGATACAATATCAATCAGAGAGAGAGGTATTCTTTAAAATCAACTTGATGAGCAAAAAGTACAATTTTAATTAAGTTACTTCACTTAAATTGAAAGCAAAGTAACTTTCAATTTAAGCGAGGCGTTTTTTCAGTTTCTTGTCAAATCGGAACGCAGGGTTTCAATTGTGACTCACCCTCCAATTCAGTAGGTGGCGATAAAGAACACTAAAAGCTGTTTGCCAACTGCCAGTAAGATTAAAGAAGAACAGGCAGCGTTTGTATATTCTGCTGTAGTTTTAGCTAACTGCTTGTGGCTAATTCACTATTCACCTGAAATGTTAGTGACAATAACATTTATAAATTATAATTTTTTTTGGCTTTATTTTTGACTACTTTGACAATAGTTAGATCACCAGTTCAATTATTTGGCCATTAGTGCTATTTCACATTGTAGCTAATGCTAGTTAGCTCTTTGTTCACCCTGAAAGCTCCTTAAAATAAATATAGCGCA
Source organism: Phalloptychus januarius (assembly GCA_902982915.1). Classification (NCBI taxonomy): domain Eukaryota; kingdom Metazoa; phylum Chordata; class Actinopteri; order Cyprinodontiformes; family Poeciliidae; genus Phalloptychus; species Phalloptychus januarius. Next base: position 2,398,521 of record CADWAE010000476.1, read on the forward strand.
AGTGTTTTTTGTTTGTGTTAAATTATGTAGCTATTGTAACATTTATAAGCAGTGCATAATTTAATATAGGCTAGTTATTAGCATTAAATATGTCTTTAGGTGAAAGTTAGAAGCTTTAACCATGTATCCTGAACTTTGAGCTTCGTAGCTTAGTTGCAATGTTCTGTACTTCACAAACGTTTAAACATGACATTTATTTTAACCAAATGCTAACACTTGGTTAAAACGTTTATATTTAACAACTCACCAGACGTTCTTGTAGCTTTTCAACTTATTTTTTTCCCCCCTCAAGAACAATTTAGTCACAAACATATAAAGGCAACTCTGCCTTTTGTCGAAACAATGTAAAAATATGACTGAACATCTGTGTTCTACAAAGAATCCAGATGTTCACTGAATGTGATTGGAAGGTGGTCAGTTAATCAAAGTCGATGCATTTTTCTGGGCTAAATACAGAAAAGAAAAGGCAAATCTTAAACACCTGTAAAAACATCCATTGTTGTCCAGAACATGGAGGAATACTAAGGCATCTATTCCAGGTGTAACAGAAGCAAACTACTTGAAGTTTGTGCTAAATATTTCCACCAGCATCACACTCCTTGTTTTGCTTTCTTAGGAGTTTTGTACTTTAGTTATTGTAAACTATTAAATGTCCTTTCTAGAAGGAACTTTGTTCATGTTCATGCCAACTTGGGTACCAAGAACCAATTTATTTGTACTTACCTACCACTTTTCACCAGGACTCTTGAAAGTGTTAGCAACCCTTTTAAAATGCCAGGAACTTGTGATGTGAAACAAATGAAAAGTTTCATAAAACCATTTTTCCCCACATAATGCAGACTTTCCCAAAGAAAACCTACGAAGGCCATCAAACCGTCCACCAGCCCACCGCAGTTTTGAGTTAAAAAATGTTAGAAGTTAAAAATATTGAGACCGTCTGGCAAACCTAGCTTGCTCTGTCTTTACTGTCAATGGTACTGGTGTATAAAAATCCAGGTTGAAATAACCAAACGGAGCTTAGCCTGGCGGTAGGGGAGCAAGTACAGTCTGATGGCCCGTCAGGCTAAGAATACACCACAGGAAATGCTGTAATGTGACATTTATATTGTATTATTAAAGGAAATGTATTTATTTAAAAACAACAACAAAAGGAAAACCGCAACAATGCAAAGCTTCAGGATCAAATGTACAAATGTGTCACTTAGGGACAGACTATAAGAAATTACACACACACACACACGCGCCCACACACACACATACATATATAATATGCACAAAAAGCACTCCTTACCAATATAGTCATTATGGCCTTGCTAATGGGATTAGACCATACAATTCAAAAATTCTGCTACACATGGTCTTTAATAATGTGGTAAGTAAATACAGTTATTATTCAATGACTTCTTGAAAACAAGCATTTCAGAGAGGTCCATTCTGTGCAAGAAGATTCAGGGGTGTGTCGAAATATTAGTAGTTAAAAAAAAAAAAAAGTTAACGTCCCAGGAAGGGGAAGAGCAGTTCCTTTAAACGATGTGACTGACTGCGGCACTGTGACTGCAACACGTTGCTTCACTGCAGCGTTTCTGCACAATCCCAATCCGCCTGCCACCGAATTCCTGCGGACCCCGTCTGACATGCAGAACAACAACAGCGCTTATGATGTGGTGAGGCACTTTCACACTAAGCGAGACACCAAACGCGACGCTGAAGTTTGGCCTGGAAAGAAATCATAACTGTATATAAAAATAATAATAATAAAAAAAGGCAAAACAAAAAGAAAACACACTGCAGCTCACCACAACAGGGTCGTTGTGAGAGGGTCGGGGTCGGGGGGCTGCGGGGAGGGCACGCTGCTCGCGCAATGGTGTGAAAGGGCGTCCGTCCGCACGCAAAGCGCCGAGATCAGATTCGCCGCACTCGCGTCTGGAGAGGCGCGGGGGGAACGTCAACAACCGCAGGGGGGGGGGGAATAATGACACAGTGGTCAACCTCATCGCCTCACATCTGCTGCATGGCTTAAAAATGCTTTGAAGCTTCGCTGCAGAACTAAAGCACATGTGTAATTATCTACAATGAGCTCCTTCATTGGGTGAGTTTACAAAAGAAAAGCAGAGAAAGTCTCAGAGCTGGTCTGCACTGTGGTTTGAATAAATTAATAAAAACAGAGGAGAGATGATTTATGCCTATAACTTCTTTGCTGTGATGGATCCGGGTCGGAATCGGAGGCGCTTTGACGCAGGAATAAGACAAGAACTGCATAAAGTCGTATTAGCGCGTTAGCAGCTACTCTGCTGATAATGAATTTGGAGAACTGTGGTCTTTGGCAAACAATCACTTTGGATGTTTTGCTTTTTTTTTTACTAGAATATTGGCACCAGTGAAGGGGGGAGCCTCAGAGATTATGTGAAAATAAATACGCAGGATTCACAGAGGACTAATTAAAAGTGAACAGAGTAAATAGAAGCAGCAGAAGACGAAGTGTTCGGACTTTTTGTTTCGTACCGTAAAGCAAGGCTCTCTCCAAAGGCCGGGATTCGTCTTCGATTTCCAATTTAATCCAAATGTTTCTCTCTTTAAAATCCCCGTTCGTCCCTTTAAGTCATGCAAACTTTCTGCTAACAATTTGAGATGTCAAGCTCCGGCTGACGGGATGACGGAGTAGTTATGACATCATCCGGACTATTTTGCTTAAATTTGGGGAAGCGCTCATCAAAAAAAGCTTGACATGTAGTCCACATCTATCCTACAGAAGAAAAAAAAAGTGTTCATAGTTTTAATCTCTGCTGCAGTAAAATAAGAGGAGAATTTACAGAATTCTTTTCCTACTCGAGTAAAGTATTGGAATAAAATGTTCAAAAATGTTATCAAACTGCAAAAATCTGCTCAACCAATCAAAGACAGCGCCATGGAAATGTCTCGAACTTGTCCAGTTTTGTTTTTTTTAGAAAAAGGAAGGAAGGAGTTCTGCAAGCGTCGCAATCCGAAGAGCTATTTTTATTTTCGGTCCAGGTCATTAAAACTCTTTTATAGCTGCAAATGTTACTTAAATAAAAAAGTCAACTTGGAGCATTTGATAAGCATCTACCGCAAGAACTGAGCTGTCATTTTAAAAGAACCAACATTTTAGTTCTTCTTTTAGGTTTTATGAGTAAAAACTTTAGCAGAAATGGGATGGATTTTCTTCTATGGGATCTTGATGTTTGTGGAAAATTATGTAAAAAAAATAAAACTATGTAGTTTCAATCTAATGGCTAGAAAAACAGATACAAACATTTAGAGTTTTCAAATTTGGTGCAATTATTCCATAAAAAAAGTCTGAAAAAATACTAAACCCCTGAATTTATTATAACATCTATATTAAATTTTTTTAAACATTTTTTTCTTATTTTTAGCTTTAGTTACTGAGAGCTTATATGTAGATCAGGAGCTGCAATATATGTGCCTTTTTATGCATGGAAGTTTAATCTATTTCTTAAATGCTTTTTTATTTTCATCTTATCTCATATTTACTATATATATTTTTAAAAGCTTTACTAATCTTGAGTTGCAGAGACAGACGAATTTCAATATGGCTCCACTATAATGTGTCTGTTAACTGGTGATAAATTCTGTTCTGATTCTGCTCTAACGCAGCATCTTCACAGTGCAGCACCATGATGTCGAGGTGAATCTCGCCCAAAGAACATGGTTAAAGATGGACAGAACTAACAATAGGGCAATTGTGAAAACAAACCTATGGAAGTGTGTTCTAGAATGAGCCAGTCAAAGTCTAGAAGACTGAAATCTGGTAGAGAATCAGGGGCAGGACTGGAATTTTGCTGATGATTTAACCAGGGATGGACTGAGGAGGCTTAATAGACTCACGCTGATACATTTTTAGAGATGTAACTGTAAGAATTGTTGGAAACTGTGTTTATTTTTCCTTCTACTCTCCAACTAGCAGCAGTTAAAGCAACAACCCTTTGGGAGTGAAAGTTTCTCCCCCCACCCCAAGTTTTCTTGGACAAAATTTATATTTTCCTCAACTCTATCCAGCTTAGCTCTGTCTGTGCTGAAGAAAATCATCCCCACAGCATGATGCAGCCACCACTATGTTTCGCAGTTAAGATGTTAAAAATGCTGGATTTTCCCTTTACTTCACAATTACATACGACATTGTACTGGTTCAGCACTGAAAGGGGCAGAATTATGTAATATTGACTTTTTTAAGCTTTGCATCATGTTATGCAATGTTATTCCCTCACCAAGAATAACATTATTTCTCATGTTTGAGAAATAATTTGATCTCTATGGCAAAGATTGAGCTGGGTAACATACTTTGGTGGATCTAGCTCCGCCTTTGAGGTGAAGCTCCTCCTCAGAGGTGCAGTTTACAGGTTTACAGAGCAGCCCTCCCCACAGTACCTCCACTCAGATCCTTCAGACTAGCCAGCAGCAATTAGCAAACACCTGGTTGAGCTGTAGAACTGCTGAGCTCATTATAGGAGCTACTTCTAAGTGAAACTGTGTTTCACTTAGAAGTAGTGAAATGCTGGTAAAAAAAAAAGTTGCTAAAGGGTTAATAGAGGAGCCATTTTGTGATGACTTCCTGAAGATGGAGTTTCAGGAAAAGCTGGAGTTTCTTAAAGAGACAGAGGCCCAATTTCAAGGCGCTAAATTACAAAGTCTTTTAAGTCATATTTGATATGTATAATGTTTTCATAACAACTGAAGTTAACAGTTATGTGATTGTGCAATAAAATGACACATTGTGCCTGGAAAGCACATCATACTGCCCCGCTTTAAAATCCTAACGGAACACCCAGAGGTTTGTGGTTGTGAAGAATTCACAAAAGCTGAAGCGTGAAAACTTCTGTGTGGCACTGCAATCGAATCTTAAACAGATGTAAAGTTCAAGTCTCAAAAGAAGAGCAGACAGATGAAAGAAAAAAAAAAAGACACCCAGAACCACCCCAACGCTCTAAGAAATACACCGAGCAGCACAGATGTTCCACCAGCAACCGTCCACCAATAGCCAGAAAAGGTCCAAACAAAACCACACCCAGAGACTCTGCCACCAACACCACCACCACCTGCACACGACAGAACAACGTGCCGGCTTCAGATTCCCAACCGCTCTCATGCCCCCCCCCCACCTCTAAACCACAGTAAGGAGGGATAGGGGTCGGTGTGGAGGGGTAGGGGGTGGGGAGGGCCTGGAAAAAAGTGTGGGGTAGGAGGAGATGGTGAAGAGGAAGGGGTTGGAGGGGGTGGGCGATCAGGGAGCTGAGGGGGGTTTGTTGGTTTGGTTGGGTTGGTCTCACCTGGTCTCACTCCCGCCAGCATTGGCAGTGGGTGGTGGGTGAACGCCATGCGGGGGGACCTCGTCTGGGAGGACAGGGCGCTGAAATCGAATTTCCCCAGCTTCTTATGAGAACCAGGCGACGAGAGTCCTGGCGAAAAGGGGATCAACAGAATGGCAGAACAGAGACGAGGTTTTAATCAAACATGGCTGCTTTTTGCTTACTTCGACTCTACTCAAGAAAAATCAGATCAAGTCAAAGATAGGAAAAAAAAAACTCAACTACTGGATCAGATTTCCTCAATTTGATGAAAAGAAGCAAATAATTACGATTGTAATCAACGGATTGATTGATTGACTGATTGGTTTGATCATTGATTCCGCCGTCCGTCTTCCTTGACATACATTGGCCTTCCTTTAGGTTGGTTCTCCGACCGTTGGTGTTTGGTCAGTGGACCGTACCAGACGGAGGAGGAGGAGGGGGGATGGGGGTCCAGTGTTTTAAAGCAGCAGCGTGAAAGAGGGTGACGGGAGAGAGCGGAGGAAGGTTTGGGTTGGGAGGGATGGAGGTCAAGAGGCCAGGGGCTTAGCTTCAGGACAGAGGGGAGCTGGAAGATGCCCACCGATACGGGACTCAATAACGCATCTAAGTATCATGTTTCTATCCTCACATTGGTAACTTTTTAAAGAAAAATCTAACTAGCTCATCGATAGAGAACCTTGCAAAAGTATTCACACCACCTGGAACTTTTTCATACGTATTCTTCATGTTACAGCTACAAATGTCAATGCTACCAAATGAGAGACCAACACAAACTAGTGAATAGTTGTTGAAAAATCATGACAGCTTTTCAAAGAATGTTGGCATTCAGGCCGCTTGTAATATTTTGAGAGAGCAGCTTTGGTTTGGTGCAGACAGCTGCAGGCTGGGGCTGGGCGGTACATCGACTTTATCGCAATCTTGTGGCCGATAAATGGATTTGATCAATTTATCCACTTTTCTGTTGGAAAAGTGGAAAAATTTGAGTTTGTGGAAAATGGGATTTTTCTTTCACACCAATGCACTTCTTAGGCTTCCACAGTTTAAACTGATGTCAGCCCTCTTGCCTTATTTGACAAGAGTGTTTTACAGCCTGTATTTGTTTCAACTCTGAATTCAAGCCAACCTGCAGAAGGAACGACTGACAAATTAGCAAGTTTTTCATTTTTAAGCCATGTAGCCCAGCAGGTATCGCATAGTTATTATGATAAATTTCTCTTCATAATAATTTTGAGTCATTGTTCCCATGATAAATTCTAATCAGTGACATTTAAAACCCCGCAAAAGTGTTCTTATTGTCGGGTCGGGCTTTTTTATCCAGTGTTTGGTCAATGTGCAGCTTAGTGATAGAAACCACACTTTTGTATGTTTTGTGGGGCTATGATTGCAGTCGCAACCATAAAATGACTTAAAAAAGGAGCAATAAATAGGTTTTATTACTTTATCATTATCACAATAGTAACTGAAAATATGTAAATCCATATCACCCAGTTCTATTGCAAGTCTTTTAGGATCGATGGCTACCAGCTTTAAACTGATGAGAACTGAAGTTTTTCCTCCCTTCTGAGTAAAATATTTCAAGTTCAATAAAATTGAATGAAGATCATCTGTAAACATCAGATTTGTTGTTTTTTTTTAAAGGTTTTGTTGGCTCTATTTGAAAGTAGTCCGACAGGAAAGAGGGCAATGAGAGACGGTGGAGGACATGCGGCAAATGTCACCAGGTTGGGAATCGAACCTGCGACCACCACCAGGAGGACTGAGGCCTCCCTACGTGGGTCCTGCTTTGCCCCCGTGAACAACGGTTTTTAAGTATTGACAAAAATTTGCAGTAGGATTTTTGTCTGTACTTTAACTAGCCCGTCCTATTACATCATTCCATGGTTACGGTCTCAATTTTACTTAAGGCCGCCTCCTGTTTTCTGTTTGTGCTGAAAACAGTCGTCCCCACAGTATGACGCAGTCACTGCCATGTTTTACAATGTGGATGGAGAGTTTAGGTCGCTTTACTTTTATTGAGAGTAAAATCACAGATAGCTGCCTTTAGAAGAGTTTTAGGTGTGCTGAACATAAACACACAAAAACACTTTCCTGAGTTTTAACAGTAAGAAGCAGTGATGACCACGAATAATCATTGCCACAAAATTATCCCCTACTTTGTGTTTATATGCCATGAAAAATAGCTAACAATACATTTTAAAAGGTTCTGGTCATAAGAAAAAAAAACTGAGGGGGAAAAGTTAAAGGGACGTGAATCTCTTTTTGCAAGGCACAGCAAACTGCAGCGTTCTCACTGTTGCTACGGAGCGCTTCGGGAACCCGAGTCAAAACAAACAGGCCTCACCAGCCAGCTCACTACACCTCTTCAGAAATGAACGGGATCCTGAACGGCCTCATATGTGGGGCAGGCTGCGTTTTCCGTCTGATGCCAGCACAACCTGTGCAGCTACATATAGCTGGAGAGGAGCCTGCCAAAACAAACACCGTCTGATCCTCTGATTCAGCTCTGACTGTCAGGCATTGTACGCAGTCGCCTCGAGACATGTTGTATTTCATTAAAAGTGCTCCAGCTCTTTTTTTTCTTCTTCTTTTTTTCCCTCTACTGCACACCTACACACACACACACACACGTCGCTCAGGCGGAGTGGCGAGCGCTGGGCACGCCGCCAGCCAACGCTTCGTGGGGGAGCCGGAGAAAAATGGAAGAAGTTAAGCGGGAGAAGAGGAGTGACGGCACACATTGATGAACACAATAAAGTGTCCCCGGGCATCTATAAATGTCAGAGAGGCTAAAAGGCGTTGTAAAAAAAATAAAAATTATATATGTGTAAAAAAACGGGCACACTAAAGTACAGGCTTGGCTCATCGGCGCACCAGAAACATGGCCATAAGTGTGAGCGCCGCAGATAAAAGAGGCTCTCTTCTGTGATGAAGGGCTGGTGTGGTCCCTGCTGAGGGAATTTATTTTGATGTATGGCAAACCAAGGGCACAATTTAGACTTCCTGGGTTTAAGAAGGAACTCCAAATGGTGTATTTAGAACCACAATGTTTAATATACGCTGTCATAAAAGCCCCAAAACAAGAGCGATCCCTTACACTGGGAATATTTAGGAAAATACAAAAAGAAAAAAAAAAATCCATCAGCTACTAGAGAAAAGAAAAAAAAAGAAGAAAAGAAATCAACTTTCTCCCTGAAACATGCTGAGCTCATGTTGCTTCGAATTCACTCGAAAGAATACAGTGATAAACAGAGGAGCGAGAAGCCCATAAACTACTAAATGGCACAATATTCACACATATAAAACAAACAGAGTCAAATAAAGACGGCGGGCAACTCCAACACGGGCCAAAGAGACGTGGAAATAGATTTTACGAGCAGAGCGCATAAAGTCTAACAGCAGATTTCTGTAAAGCTGGAGCTTTTTTTAAACGCCGTGCTGGGAAACGTTGGTCGGCATTTACCCAGAGCGTTCGGACGCGGCGCGGGCGCAGCTGTTCCTGTGCGGGCACCGAGGATCAAGGAGAGGAAAAAAGAAAAGAAAAAGAAAAAAAGGTGGGCGCCAGCACTTATGCTCGGCCACGCGGTTATCTCCACATGTAGGAGGGGAGGTGCAGACGCACATTCTACATCTTGTTCACTGGTAACATGATAAAACAACAAGAGAAGACGAAAAGAGGTGTCATCAGACTTAAACACACACACAGAAAGAATAAGGTGACATCCATCTGGTTGGAATATTTTATTTTAGTCTGTGTCATATTAGCACGTTATGTAACGAACAGTGTGAGAATAACTTTTAAAAAGCAATGTGAGAAGGGAAATGTGGGAAGTTCGTATGAGTAGAGAAAACAAGTTTGTCATATTGTTAAAAACGCCAATCAAGACAGATGAGAGCTCTGGTCGAAGAGCATCCGGCGTCAATCGTTTCGGGACTTTTAGTGACGCATTTGAACCTTTTGACCTCTGGACGCCCACGTGTTCGAGCAGAACGCCTGACCAGCTTTCAGGCTCCGATGGAAATGTGCCGAGGAAGAGCGAGACAACTCCTGACGCAGCAGGTCACTGTACTGAACACCGCTGTTTGAAAAAAAAAGCCGAAAAGTAAAAGGAGCTTTGGTGACGCGGAGTAAGCTAGAATTAAAACGAGGAACGTCAAATGAAGAACGAGTATAAAGCAAAGCGTACTTTACTTGCAAACCACCGTTAAGTTCAGTCAATGAATTGCGTGCTGTGTAACGTATTTAAAATATTTTTATGATGAGACGCCACTTCGTCGTGTTGCCCCTCAGTCAGATGAAAGCTACAGCCCTCTAGTGGTCTGCACCACAGGTGTGACCCGGGCAAAAATCAGCAAATTGAAAATGATTGTTACTTTTTTTCCCAATTCAAAAATCATTTTATAGAAAATTATTTTCCTTTTGCCTACTCTGCAGTAAAATAAGGTGCAAGATTATACTGAAACAAAGCAGGAAGGAATAATTAATTGTATAGGGATTTAACATTTGCTGTAATAAGATAAAGCTGTATGGTTTCCTAACGTTTTGGGTGGAATGTTTTCTGTGTATTGATCTGCAAAATGTTTTTAGTCTGGTCCCAACAACAGAAAGGAGAATCTGCAGTTTAACTCACTGGTGTAGTGCCTGTTTAGTAGTAAAATATTGCTTTATGTTTGGGACCCTACTTACTATGAGGTTTAAATGATAAAAACAAAACATGGTCTGTGTTTTACTGAAAATTTTCTATTTTAAAAGGATATACATTTATAATTAAAATGTGCTCCTAAAAGATTACAAAAAGCCTCCTCCTGCTTCGGCCTCATTTGCAGTAGTAACGCTAGCTATGCTAATTATCTTAATTGCAGATATAAGATGCTAAAACAGTCTAAAATGTCAACTCCATCATCTTAGTCTTTCTTTTATGGCATTTACTCTCTGACATGGTGTGATGTCACATCCTGGGACGACGGGTCAAAAACTCGCAATCCTGTTTTTATTTCTGCTCGCGTTATAGACTCTTAAAACGAACTTTGAACCTACTGGCATAGGCAGGTCAAAGTTGGACAAAACGTAAAGATCTGAGATTAAAAAAATAAAAACAACGTGTGAGCAGACACGTTTGAGTTTACTTTTTGTATACCTTTCATAGAAATCAGTATTTATTTATCTATTTTGAACGCCACAGCTATCTGCATTCCGGTTCATTGTGAAAGCCCTCGTCGGCTGCGTGATGCATTCAGTGGCCCCAGGGTGACATTTGCAAAAGTATGTAAACTCTGATGATGTAAAAGTGATGCCATCATGGTTGGTTGAGCTTGGATTTGAGAGCGGGAGGGAAAAAAAAAACAACATTCTTCTCCAACTGGAGGAGTGAGGATTATACTGTTGCATCATGGGAAATGTAAGATACAGTGTTTATGCAGCTCATGCCAAACTAGACATCCTAAATACTGACTAAATATGCTATAATTTCAACTTTCTTTCAAACAACCAACATCACACAGAATCATGCAAGGATAATAATTAAAAAAAAAAAGTTTCCACTTGCATGTAGAACTTTGATCAAACAAAGAGCAAAAACTAAATCCCACGCACCCAAAAGAATTACCCGCTAGCTTTCAGTTCCTCTGCGGCTGCAGGTTTCCGCGTGCCAGTGCCAATTATAAGCAGCCTATTATTCATAAATAACTTTAAATTATACATACTGTTTTTAGACCCTGTGATAATTCCTAATTAGTCACTATGTTGATGAAATATCTGGTGGTATATCAGCGAGGAACAGCAAATGAGGCCCAGATGCCCAGTGAAAGCTTTGTCTAATAAAGCTAACAGAAGTTACTCTGATCTCTCTCTCTCTCTTACAGTGTGTATGTCAGTGTGTCTGTACACACATACAAAACAGTTGTTTGTTCTTCATTATTTCTGTGTCCTGCTCCTGGCACGCTGCACAGGCAGCCTGGCAGCCAATTGCTCCCATGACCCTGCAGTCTTGCCACGCTAACAAGCTAGCGACCACACAAACCGCCACTGAACCGGTCGGGTAGCGAGCGCGCGCGCGCAGAGAGAGGAACAGAGAAACAAATAAGCTTCAGGTGAATAAAAGCAACAGTGTATGTTGGACAACTGCCATTCCTCGTGGCTTTTTGTTATCAGGCGAGAAGATTAGGATAGCAGTACAGTCATTGAAACATCGTGTTTTCTGCAAAAGACATATTCGCTCCAAGTCTGTCAATATCGCAAATGCACGGGGGAACCTGAGCCGCTCCCTCGTCACCTAAACGCTCAGTCTTTCCCCACCACAGAGCAGCAAGAGCAAGCGAGGCAAAAGGAGAAGCGGAGCAGGGCTGAGCGGGACACAACAGACTTCATGATGAATTACATGATCACCTGCTTTGCCTCAGAGCCTTTCATTCAGGTAGAGATTCACCTCCGGAGCAGGCAGAGGCAGAGGCCCTCCTCTTCCCTCCTCCTGTTCTCCTCGCTTCTTCTCCTTTTTCCACATCTCCCACTCCCAACACCACCACCACCACCATCTCCAGAACAGATGTCTGCTGTAACCCAGTAGCTCCCTTTGCTGTAGACACATGGAGTTGCCATCTGGACCGGAACGCTGTTCCTCTCCAGACTGGTGTGGGGTGTGTGTGAGAATGTAAATCAGCTAAAGAGCTCTAATGTAGTTCTTTTCTGTGTGAGCATGTGTGTGTCCGTGAGCGTCGGTGAGTAAGCATGGCTCGGAGACAGAAGGCGCCTTGTGCACTGATGACACACCTGAGTACCTTTGGTTTTGGTTTGTTTGGATCCTGTGTTGTTTTGTTCTATGCTGCCTTTCATAGACAGATGAGGCAGGGTTAGGGCAGGTGGTCACAGCCCCCAAACAGCTCTGTCTAAACAACCAGCTGGCTGAGGTGCCGAAGAAACCTCACTCACATCCTCGCTACCTTGCCGATTTCTCTTGCAGAGCGCTTGGGCTTTCTCATGTCTCCTCGTGTTGCAACCACAAACTTCAGGGTAGTGTTCTGTTTTACTTTCTGGGCATTGTTGTTTTCCCTTTATTCTGACTGAAACACAGGACGCTGAATCGCCTTCAGAAATCTTAGTAAATAAAGTCTGCCTTAGTAGTAATTGATTAGTTCTCTAAAGGCCACAGAGGTTTGTTTAGCTTCTTCTCTAATGTTCTCTTAACCAGTTCTTCCCCACTCACTGATGGCCAGATTCAACTCTATTTGCAGACCCTGAGCAGTTCATCCATGCCGGATCTAGCAGAGTATTGCGCGCAAGCGGTTTGATTGGCGGCAGCCTACATTCGTTTAATGCCACCGTGGCTCAAACGACTGGACGGAGTGATCAGCAATGAGCAAATATAAAGACAGATTGAAGAGAAACTGGCCACCAAAGGGTAGATTGATTGGCGGCAGACTTCAATCGTTGATTTGGCCCGTGGATTTACGTCAACAACATCTTGACCACTATTGTCAATCTACATCAAGACTGTGGTAGTTGGGCGGGATGGCAAGGTGTAAATTGATAATTGCATGGTGAAACCTTCAGGTCCAAATCTTTCAGAAGAGCACATCCACAGTCAAGTGGACGAGACAACAAACTAATACACCAAGAGATTTCAGAGAAAACTCTTGGTAGACATTTTGAGCATCTACCGAGGGGTAAACGCTTAAAACTCCACAGGGATAGTGGTGGAGTTTTGACCACAGCTCCTCCACGTTTCCTATTCTCCTGCCCACATTCACACCCACTGAGAGGAACACACTGCCAATGGAGACCCAGCCAATTTAGCTAAAACCGGATCAAATATTAACTGATACTTGACAATGGAGGAGAAAGTGAACATCAGTGTACAAACAGCATCGTGAAGGTAAAAGAACACAACAGACGGGTCAGGAAGAAGAAGTTAATCAAAGAAGTAGCCAAGAGGCTTGTGGTCACTCTGGAGGAGCTGCAGAGATCCACAACTCAGGTGGGTGAATCTGTTGACGGGACGCTAACAAACTCCACACATCTGGTCTTTATGAAAGTCCAACACTGTGTGGTATACACAGCATGTGGAAGAAGATATCCTGGTCAACTGAGACGTTTTACATACCAAACACAATAGAAAACTAACACTGTACTTTAATCTGAATAAACCATCATCAAGATGAAACACAGAGATGGCTGCATGACGCTGTGAGGAGGCTTTTCTCAACAAGAGAGCCAGTTAGATGTAATGAGAAGACGGATGAAGCTAGACAGAGCAGCCGCAGAAGACAAGAGACTGGGACGAAGGTTCACCTTCCAGCTGAACAATGACCCTAGATATACAGTGACGACTACATCAGTGATGATCTATATCAAAGCCTGGGCAATAATCCAAATTCAGAATCTGTTGCAATACTTTGATTTTCAGAGATACTCACCATGCCGTCCGACTCAACTTGAGTTATTTTGCTGAGATGAACAGGCAAAAATCTTAGTCTGTAAAAGTGTCCATCTGGTGGACACAAACGCCAAATAACCTGGAGCTGTAATTACACAAAATGCACTCACTCCATGTATTATTTTTCTGGTTTGCGTTGGTTTGTCATGTAGAATCCAAATCAAACACGTTGAAGTTGTGGTTGTAACGTGACAAAACGTGGAAACTGTTCTCTAATTTTATTAAAAAAATAATAAAAGTACTAAACCACCGAGTCAAATGTTCTTGGAAACTTTACTTCAGAAGCATGTGGTGTGATAACAATGCGCTGTTTGGACACAATGAAACAAATACCATTAAAAAAATCACGCTTGCAGAAACACCAGAGCATTCACATATGTTAGAAATGTGCTGGAGATGCGTGCGCGTCCAGCGCAAGTTCAAGTTCTTTCCCACACAATCACAGCGACGACGTCTCTGAGGCGGACAGGTGGTGGACATTATGGAGCTACTGGGCTACCAAAAAGACTTTTGGTGAACCCACAACGGACAGCAGCAGACATCTGGTAGAAACACAACCCCACCCAGCAGCAACAGAGCCAGAGAACAGGACACATAAAAACAGGCAGAGGAAGAGGAGCGGAAAATAGAAGGGGAAAGATGGGATGGAAGAGCACAGCTCAGAGAGCTCGCAGACAAAGGCAAACAGACAAGAGGTGCAAACACAAGCTGAGGATGTTGTGAGCGGAAGGAGAGCAATGTATACATGAACACAGTAGAATGTTTAATGTTCTAACCATGGTAAGGAAACTGCACTCCATCGCTCTCATGCTTAATCTTCCTCTCCTGCACACTGGCCAAATGGTGCTGCACTGAAAGGCCAAACAGGGGAGAAAGGGAAGAGTTAACAATGGAAGAGGGGAGGAGAGATAATGACAGACACACACAGAGAGAGAGAGAGAGGTGGAAAGAAAGAGAGAAAGGGAGAGAGAGAGAAACAGGGCTGGTTAAATAATGAGCAATATGGGATTTTAATGCTATAGAGTGCAGCAAACGTCTGTAAAACGGTTACATCACGCCTGCTGGCAGTATCACAAAGGAAGCACAGCAGAGGGAGTTTCCTGAACGAATCCCTTCAGTCAAATGCTACACCAATGAAGTCACATTGTAAATACATTTGATGAGATAGCCATCGTGATGGTTCAGAGAGCTGTGAGCAAAAAGAGTGAAAGGTTAGAGCTTCGCACGAAAGCGGAGAGTTTAAACCGGTGTGGCTTCGGTGGGAGGCTGGACAAAGGAGACGGCATGAATGGTGAGACTCAGAGGGCGTCTAGAGCAGTGAGAGGGAGCTACTAGAGCTGATTATGGTTATATGTGAAAATTATTATTAATAATTTAGAATAACCACTGTCCAAGATTTAAATTAATAGCTAATATGTGTTTTTAAATGATACAGAGCATCCTGCTGTTCCTGGTGTACCTCTACAGAGGAGACAGTTACGTGTTGCTAACGTCCATGTGTCAAAGCTTAAATAATTAATACAACAGACGAATTAGCAGGGCAATAATTGTTGGTTTTAAAATATTTAAACTTCATAAATAAACCAGCAGCAATTCAATCATGTTGTGCATTTTGGGGGGTTTTTTTTATATAGAAATGTATTTAACATCAAAATAGAAAATACATGGTTTCCTTCAAGGTTATTTAAATATAAAATATCAGACTATCCTTGCTAAAATTATTGCCGAGATTAGCAAGAGCATTAGTTAATTCTGACATTAGCAAGGATCTTAGCAATCCTTGCTAATATTGTGTAATAAACATCTTGGAGAGATATAAAGTGTATTAATTTAAGGAAAACCAGATATAAACAGCCTTGCTCATTTTGTCGAGTTACCTCTTTTTACCACCTGCTTAGCACGGCACAATTAAAATTGACGACAAAATATAGCTTGTTTATTGTGTAGAGAATCAAATGGTTACATTTTTTTGCTACTGGGTATACTATGTTAAGCAGGGAAAGTGCTACTTTTTCTATCAACCAAATTTTTTCACATCACTTTCACTGTTTGGACTAAGTATGCTAACGTAGCTGTGCTAGCTGCTAAATTAAGATTAAAAATATTCTGTGCCTTATGCACTTATAAAGATTTGCTTTCCACATTTTAGAGTGCTTAATTGATGGGGAAGACTTTGGAGGTCGCTGCTTAAGATTTAAAGCTACAGACAGTAGGCCTATTTATTGCCCATTAGCGTCTACCGCCAAGAAGGTTTTGCTAGCTTAGCGTGACTGGAAACGGAAAATTAAAACCACACATTTGTTTTGAAAAGAGAAAAGCTTACTAAAATTTATTACTCGCTTGAAATTTTAAGCTAAAGTGAAGTTCCGTCGAGGGAAAACATTTGCTTCAACCCGGCCGTTTAACGTCACTTCCTGTACTTAAAAGTTAACTAACTTGGGTAACTATATTAGTTTTGGATGTAAGCTACAGACTTCAGAGTTGTTTTATTACGTGGAAAAAGCTTAGGGAAAAGCATTCAACACAATGAGACATAGTGTGAGTTATGCAGTTTATTACACAGTATAAAATTATTTTCCCCCCGATGGGTTTCTACTGTTTTTGATTAACTGTGTGTCAGAAATAGCTGCTAAATGTTTAGATTATTTATTAAGGTGAACAAAAAAAACCTAATCAAACCAACCCAGCCCAATGTGAAAAAGTAACTTCCCATCCAACCTAATAACTGCTTCTTCCACCCTTTGCAGCAACAACTGTTGCAATATATTTGACATTGTATTTTTCATTGCTGTGGAGACATTTTGGCAAACCCCAACAGCAGAACAATTCTAATTTAGCCATGCTGGATGATTTCTCTAGCTCCAGAGTCAATAGCAGATTTAAGTCATAGCTTTGACTAGGCCATTACAAAACTTTCACTTTGTTGTTTTTCTGAAAGGTCTCAGGGATCCTTCAGTTCTTTTTTGGCAAATCTAAGAGCTAAATAAAAGTCAACAGATTTTTATCTGTTGCAAGATAAAAATCACTTGACTTTTAGTTTGTGGAGATCTTGGATAAACTGTGTGGTTATATAAAGTGTTGGACACATTTCCAGATATTGCAGCGACTTTTGAACATCTAACTTTTACTTCATTAGAATTGTGGCATACCTCTCAGCCGACAAAATCGATTTGGTCAAAATATTTCCCAAAATATCCGCACTATGAAGGCTAAGCGCCTGCAGCTGGATATGTCAGTGGGGGAAACTGTGGCAAACAGACGGATCCTCTGGCTCTGGAGGCTCTTTGATAGAAGTTTTAGTGGTTTGGAGGTAAAGAATGGGAATGAATGATGGGGAAGTAACGGTAGAAAGAGCAGGGGTGGGGGGGCAATGCAACACAAACACAACAAAACAATTTTTTTTATGGCAGAAGGTGAGATGTGGTTTCTGCTTTAAGATTGAAACATATCAAGACAATCTTTCTCCTGAGATTTAAGGAAACATTTGACATTTCTGGAAGATTGTCCCCCCATAATTTGCCCCCCCAACCCCCCGATAAAATTAACATAAAATTCCACATCCTGACTCAAACTTATTGTCAGTAATAGTGCGACCAGATTAAAATATTTAATAGATTTAATTGTAATTAATCGCATTTTAATTAGAAAGTACATATTGACAAAATAAGTAATACTTTCAATTCAAAGTATTTTTGTTGCTAATTGTAAATATAGACCTGAACTCAACAACAAAGATATTTATCGTTTTTTAAATCGGTTAGTACTTACTAAAAAACTTTTTGTGATTTGCTCAAATAAACTGTCAAGACAAGAAGCGAAATATCCAGTCAGAATAATCCTGGAAGCTTGTCAGTGGCAAGAAGAACTGTGGTTAAAGTAAATTTAACAAACATTAAATGGAGTATATTGTCCTCTTTTGTGGACTGAAGACAATTGTCAATAAAGTCCACGTATTAAAAATTACTTCAGTTGCTCTCTTCGCTAACTGCTTGCCAGTGTGACTTTTGCCACACATTTGTCATTTTCGGATTAGTCTCTGTTTCTAAAACATTTTTTTGAGAATTTATAGAGCACGGCAATCACAAACGTGACAAATCAAATCTCCAAAAATGTCAAACTATTCCTTTCAGCCCAAAAGAAAACCCTTCTGAGGTTGAAAAGAAAACCGATTAGGGGAGCTAACTCTCCCGTCGAAGCCTTTGAAGGCGCTCAGCGTAGCAAACGTCCGGGACCAATACCTGCATCCACGTCATTGGGCCAGCCACTGGACTGGGAGCTGCTGCCGGCGGCCGGGGAGCGGCCCGAGTAAAACACATCGTCCACAGGGCTCTCCATCTCACTGTCGTCGATGGACTTGCGCTTGTTGGAGCTGAAAGAGACGGAGACGAACTTGACTACACGGCACGTTCAAAGTGTTCAGGAGGGAACCAGGTGAAGGTGCGACGTCTGTGTGTGATGTCACTGCGCACTGCTGCCCACGATGCCTCGCAAAAGTATTCACACTCCATCGTCACAGTCAAACCCACAATCGGGTTCATATACGATAGACCAACACAGAGGAGTGCAGATGTCTGAAGCTTAAACCTCTTTTTCTTATTGATCAGGCACATTGTCACATTTAGAATTTGTTTTTCCAATGACGGGACCAATACAGATGCTAATATCGGATGGGTGCGTCTCCATGGCGTGGTTCACTCCTATACGCTGGTCCATTTAATAAAATCCCGATAAGAACATCCAGTTGGTGACTGTACTGCCATAAAAGGCATGCGAAGGCTTTCTGCGAGGCATCGCGTTTGAGACTCTAATAAATGTTCATGCATTATTCCCGGGACCGTGGAGGGCTGACATGGCTGCGTAATTCCCTGGGAGTTAGAACGGGGGTCTGCATAAAAATCAAGAACAATAAAAAGCCCCTGTGTCAAGATTTGTGTTTAGTGTGTTGTTTTAATATTATGTTACAGCCGGGGGGGATGAGAAGGTTGGGGGTGGGGGGGCAGAGAAAGCCAGCTGGAGACAGTGTGACAAGAACAGGGCCAGAATATTAATAATATGTTGGCCCAAAGCGGCCTCCCTTTAGAAAACACACAAGTGGTTGATCCTGAGATGCATTGTTGTGCGAGTTGGCGGCGTCTTATACATCTGTGACCAATAAAATAACGGGGAGTGTGGGAGTGGGAAGGCGAGGAGGGGGGGTTTCGAATGTACAGCATGCAGATGTATGAGTGACAGCGTGCGTGTTGTTGCGTTTTGCTCGAGTGCGATGGAGGGATCTGGGTTACATTAGCATCGGGGGAAGAGTTCTCTGCAGAGAGTGTAACTACCTCCGTGGGAGACTTGCATAAAGCTCCATTTCAGTCCTGCAGCGTAAGGCGAACGGGAGGAGAAAGCAGAAGAGAGCGAGAAGTAAAAACAGACACAAACACAGACGGGCCAGCAGACAGGTTGGCGGGAGGAAAAAGGAGAGGCAATGAGTTGAAATTACTAAGGAAGGAAGGACGGAAGGAAGAAGGGGAAAGAAAGACCACAATCAGAAGCAGAGCAGGAAAAGTACTGAGGAGCTACTAAAGAACCTGATGACGTTAGTGCTAGAGACACACCAAGACATCAGCTAAAGACATCTGACGGGCTGGTTGGAAACTCAAGGATCCCATATGTTCTCTTTCCAAGCAGTCCTTTCTACAGTCTGCGCATATTCATATTGTGATGCGATGCATTACGCAGTAGGGGCGCAAAACAAATCATAGATCTTTAAAAAGCCTGATCTGCCCATACCGATTTTTTGAATTTTAAAAGTTGCTAAAAATCCTGGTAGCTTTTTGTAGAATCTCACAGTTAAAGGGGCAGTACTATGCATAATTAACTTTTTTGAATTGTATGTCATGTTACAATGTTATTCCCTCATCAAAAACACACCCGGAGGCAACCATTCAGCTGTGCAAAACCTCCTGGGTGGACGTAGCTCCGCCTTTGAGGACGAAGATCCTCCTGAGAGCCTCCACCTCACAGAGCAGCCCTCTGCCACTCGGCTCCTTCAGACTAGCCAGCAGCAATTAGCAAACACATGGTGGAACTGCTCATTAGACGAGCTACTTCTCAGAGCAACGCTGATAAAAATGTTGCAAAACAGTAGAGGAGCCATGTTGTGACGACTTTCTGAAGGCAGAGTTTCAGAAAGAGCGGGAGTTTTTAAAGAGACAGAGGCCCAATTTCAAGGCATTAAATTACAAAGTCAAATTTCTTTTAAGTTATATTTTTTACAAGCACAATAACAACTGACGGTAACATAGTTACTTGACTGTGCTATAAAATGACACGATGTGCCTGGAAAATACATAACTCTGCCCCTTTAAGCTACGGATCTCCAACCGTGTTAGCCGCAGTAACTAAAGAAAATGTTGCACTTTGTCTTTATCAGAAAATCTAGATAAAAAAAAACAAAAAAAACATTTTGAGTGCTGCTCTTAGTGAGCAGGAGGGTGTAGTAGATGGCCGTACCTGGTGGAGGGGGTGGAGGTGATGGAACGGCGTCCCAGGGTGACCTGGTTGATGTTGTAGTAACCTGGGCTGTCCAGGTCTGCCAGAGAGAAGTTGGGTCCTGTCGCCGTGGCTACGGGAGCTGAGACATGCAAACACAGGAGTCCATCATACACATTCTTAACTTTATTTTTAAAAAGCTATATTTAGGTTGGGCTTTACATGCACAGGCAAGTAGATGACCTTCTCCACAGCTTAGGGCTGTGGCTAATGATTATTTTGTCAGTCGAGTATTCTGATGATTAATCGATTAACCGGATTTAACAATGGCCATTTTTTTTAATTTAACCACTTAAGCTTATCTGACGCAATATTAAAGTTACAAAAAATGCAAATAAGCAAACAATTGAACTCCTTTTTTAATTTAGAAGAAAGCATTTTATTGCCTAAAATGTAACAACAGCATTCCTTTAGTGAATGCTTGATCATCAGTTAACGATTACTCAGTCTCTGAGTAACGATTACTTCAATAATTGATAACAGCGATTACTTAAATAAATATTATTAATTGCTTCAGCCCTACTGCAATTCAGACAGATAAAACTTCCTCTGTAACTTTGGAAACCTGCCTCTGAGGAAGCCTGAGTTTATGGTTCTGTGCAGAGGTTATGTGTAGTCAATATCTTCCCTGAAATGACTAATTTTAGACTAACACATATTTTTCTTCCCTCAATTTGTTTTTTTTCCCTCCTTTTGAAATGTTCAAAAACATATTTTCAAGTCTTCCCACAGATTCCCAGCCATCTGGACTTTGACTGGACCATTTTGACACACGAATAAGCTTTGTTAGCTTTGTGCATGTTGAGGATTGTTATGGTTTTGCATCTTCTCTGTTACTTTTAGTTGTTGGGAGCAGCTAAATAGCATTTTCCTTCCAAAATAAAAGCATACTAAGAGATACCTGGTGTAGGTAAGATATTAACAGCTTGCAACCTCTCTGCTGAACTCCACCTTGAAAAAGTTTGAATTATTCCTTTAAAGATATCACAGGGAAAACACACGTATTCTCTGACCGATTGTTGCAAATATTTTTCTTACTCTGTCAATTCTCTAATACGCATAACCATTTCTGGAGCTGCGTTATTTCAAAACCTGCTTTTCCTCAACTGCACCCAGTTCCCACACACAGGTTTTACATTAAGACGCTCAACGTTTCGGAGCAGGTCCTGATCAGAAACAGAGACGGCGGCTGATATTAGAAATCGCAGCAATGACTCACTCTGCGACACGCGGACCAGCTCGGCCACGTTCCACACCCCTGAAGTCACGAAGCAGTCCTGGAAACTCAAGTGGCCTGCGTGAAAGACGGGAGAAACACGTGCGCGTCGTCAGTGCGGCTCGTCTGCTGGATGCAAAAGCACCAAACAAGGATGAAGTTTCAGGGACATTTGAGACGACGGCGGTAGAAAAGGAAACGGCGGACAGGCTGGGGGTTTTTTTTTTTTTTTGCTGTAACCCAATTTGGTAAAAATGTGTTTCCTATAAAGTTAGAGGTTCCAACGTTCCTGAATGTTGACATTCTAACATGCACATCTAGTCAGGTCCAATAGGTGGGTATAATCTCCAAACTTACATCTATATGCAGTGTGACACTTTGTGTAATGAGTTCTTCATGTGCAATGGCTTCCAAAGCCCTGCATTTTGACCTCAATAGATTTTAATGGAGTTTCATTCTATAGAACTTTGACTGAAAATGATGAAGAAGCAACTAATGCCTTTAATTGTGGGTATGGTAATAAATGTGGCTTGAGAATATAAGGAGGAGCCGCACTCTTTCATTGTGAATGTTGTAATAACTGAATCACATTTATATTGCGTAGGAGATGCCAGATTTACTCATCAAAATAATAAAGTTTTGCTTACTACACACACACTGAGATAAGATATGATTGTTGCAAACTGAAACGTTTAACACGTGCACTCGATGCTGGTAATAAAAAAATTTATATAAAATACCTAGAATTTTCAGAAGTTGCACATTCCCAGAATTTTCAGTCAATAATCTTGTTGAAATTTTTACAACAGAATTACAATAGAAGTTCCAATATTATTTTTT
Organism: Phalloptychus januarius; assembly: GCA_902982915.1. NCBI lineage: Eukaryota > Metazoa > Chordata > Actinopteri > Cyprinodontiformes > Poeciliidae > Phalloptychus > Phalloptychus januarius. Next base: position 2,420,864 of record CADWAE010000476.1, read on the forward strand.
TTGTTCTAAATGTCTTGTCAAAAATATGAAAACAATGCGTTCTTTCACAAATATCAACTCCCAAAGGACGAAGACGTGTCCATCTTCTTTTGTTTTTTTCAGTTGTTTCTGTTTTTATTTTAAACCTAAAACAGACACAAAATGGCGGCTCTTTAAAGCCTGAACAGTTAGTAGTCGGCTCCGTCTTCCTTCACACTTTCAAAGTTTCAGAGACTTTTATGTCTTTGTTTTGTTGATCGAGACACAAGTTGGCTGATTCCTCTCCGAACTTTTACTAGGAACATCAAGCCGGGTGGTCCATCTCCAAACGATGACCAGTTCCCGCCTGGAAAAGGCCCTGATACCTTAGAGTGACATCGAGCGAGATAGAGTCATTACTGATATGTAGAATAATCCATAGTGTGACATGGTTGATTGGTGCTCTAAATAGATAACACACGTCATGATCAATACTTCATCAACACTTCATGATCATTCAGGAGGGGAGCTTTTGGGCCAAGAGAGCACCACCATGTTTCACAATGAGGTTTTGTATTCAGAGTGAAGTTAGTTTTTATTAACATTGTGTAAGGGGTTTCAAACTCCAGTCCTCAAGGGGTGCTATCCTGCAGTTTTTAGATGTGCAACAGGTACAAAACACCAGAATCAAATGGCTTGATTGCCTCTTTATTGTAGATGAGTTCTCCACAGTCCCACTAAAGACCTAATTATTCTATTCAAGTGTGGTGCAGCAGAGGCACATCGAAAAGCTACAGGCCTGGAGTTTGATACCTGCGCTCTAGGCCAAACAGTTCTACTTTGGTCTCATCTGCTTGGAGCAGATAGTTTTTGGTGTCACAAATTGTAGAAAACGGAACCAGTAAGTCATTGTAAATACAAAACATAAAAAAAGTACCAGACGGGCCCAGAAATTCTACATTTTAAGGTTTTTGTTTTTTTTACTCGATTTGCTTTTGAGTCAAAGCAGGTCAGTATTTGTAGCTTTAGTTGCTCCAAAATCAAGATGAATGCAAAAAGGACTGGGAATCTAGTTTTCATCTTTAAGTTTTTCAAAAATGCGTAGAAGATGAAAAAAGCGACAAATGCATCAACAACTTTTCTTGTCAGATTTGCCCCCGGGTTATACATTGGACACCCCTGACTAGAACACCTTGTTCCACATGCTTGCTCCTTTTCCTACATGCCTTTTGGCAAACTGGACTGCTTATTCCTTCCTTCAACAAGTGCTTTCTCCGACCCTCTCTTCCAAGACAGAACTCCTTCCGATTGAGGTGTGGATTTCTGCAGAGTTTCCAAAGGCGCATTGAGTGTTTAACGCTCTATTTCGGAAGTCCAGAGTTGTTCTAAACTCCAACTCTCACTGGTCTTTATGATTCTGTTTGTTCACTACAATTCTCTAGCAAACTATATTGAATCAGTAAATCACAGGACTAATTCAGTGACTAATTCTCTTCTTCTACATTTCATCCATCACTTCTTCTGTCCATCGCACGCTCCCTACCCTCCTTTCTCTTTCTATCCACGTCTTCGGTCGTCCTCTCCTCACTCTCCTTCTCTCGCTACCTCCTCCGCAGGTTAACCGCAGCAGGGGCAACGCATGAGGTCAGCGCTCGGCTCAGCGTCGACCATGTGGTTCCCATCTTCCAATAACGTCAGTGTGATTTATGAGCGGCCCACCGCAAGCCGAGCCCGGCCCCCTCCACGGTACAGTACCGTCAACTTTCCTTGCCATAATAAACGTAGCCCCAAATCTGCCCGAACACACTAACACACGGAGAGGACTGGGTGGTGGTGGGGAGGTGTGTGAACATGTGCTCGCCTCTTTTCTGCATCAGAATGGTTTTGTCAAGAATGCTTGCGTGCGATTAAAGTACAGTACGCTTACCATTTGCTGGGGGTTTGACGTCTGTGTCTCCTTGCTGGTTTGAACTGTCTGATTGTCCTGATTGTTCTGAAAAAGACAAAGAAAGAGAGAGAGAGAGAGAGATAAAATGGGTTACTTTGTGAGTTGCTACCAAGGCAAGAGGTTCTCTTAAAAAGACTTTGATAAGAAATAGCTTGAAGCCAGAAGCAGATCTCCACCTGAGCTCAAAGCCAAAACGATGTCAGTCTCTCTCTTCTGGACTCGACTAAGCGGAACAGAACTTTGTGTTTTTATAGAAGTGTTTTAGTGCACTTTTCCCACGTTGTAGGGGAGGAAAAAACACCTACGAAAATACCACCACCATCTCGGTTTCGGTCCTGCGTAGGAGGGACAAAATGCTTCAAAAATGTGAGACGGCGTTCAGTGGAGGTTGATGGATCTGTGGGGGGTTGCGGGTGGGTTTGACCTACGCCCTCAGCACTGGCCTCTTCCAAGAAATGCCGCGCACATTCTGGGTTTTGCTTAGAGCAGGGGGCAGCAACCTTTACAATCCTAACAGCCATTTTTCCACTTGGACGCAGTAAATTTATCTCGAGTCGTAAATTCTCCACAACCTGTTGAGGTCAAAGCTTGTTGTGCTTTATAGACACCTGCTAAATAAAGTCTGTTTATTCCATGGTAACAGAAGTGAGATGTTCTGTGTGACAGTAGGAAAACCTTTACCTTATTGTAAAGGTTTCAATACCTTATTGTAAAGGTTTACAATAAGGTAAAGGTTAAATGAGAGAGATTTTTGAACATTTACTATTTGTAGAAAACAAAGAAAAGAAGTTATACTTTGATGCCTAATGACCTTTTAACCATCGGCCATTTTGTTGTACATAGAAAATCTGCTAAAATGACTTATTGTCATTACTTATATACTTACGTGCTTATGTCTGTGGTCATCCTCTATAAGGCTATTTGAGTTGACAAAAATCTTTTGGAAGTTTCCCTTTTTTGGACCTGCCCAAATTAAGCTTTTAAAACCAGGCCTGGTTAGAATACTGGATCAATTCCACTCACATTCAGGTACCAACAGACATTGTTCTATGGATGTTTAGACAACAATAATCTTGTCTTTTCCTCCTATGTTCAATGAAAATTTGCTTGGGAGAAGATCATTTTGAGTCAAAGTTATTACGACCCCCTGTGTTTTGTCTTTGTGATGAGACAAAGACGCTTTTTTCACTCCCTTTACCTTTATAATGTAAGTAAGATGGAACATCGTTACACTCTGTGGCTCGACGAACTTCTCCACTACGGGAAAACATAGTTCCGCTGTTGACTTGTGAAGCATGCGTTTTTAAATTTTGTGTCTAACTTGGATCGAGTCGACCTCGGCGTCCATCGAGGCATGCAGGAGTGCATGAACTGCCTACTTCAGCGAGTTTTCCTTGGCCCCAAGGGTTGCCATTCTTCCTCAGATGTGTAATGCAGCCTTGTTGAGTTTTATGGTCGTATCATATATGCTATTTAGGCCAATTATCCTGCAGCGCTTAGCTTTTAAGAGCGCCTTGAGCCAACACTTCTTAGGCAGAGCATGACCTCCCTTCCAGCCAGCGTCAGGCCCCTCAATCTCAACATCTCCTAAGCCTAAATCGGAGCCCTAATCTTGGGTGGCAGCAGCACATGCCAGCAAACTGCTGCCCCATTCAGGCCATCTGCCCGTTGCCAAAACTAAGAAAACAAAAGGAGACACAAAATCACTGCACCGTCCATTGGCCAAGCAAAAAAAAAAAAAAAAAAAAAAAAGGAGAATGGCTTGAGGATGGGATTTCTTCTTCTTTCTTTTTTTCTAACACAAAACACTCCTGTTTCATTCTACGGTAGTAAGAGTCCAACTTCAGGTCTTTCTCCCACAACGTCTCTCAAAGTCGTTTTGTTTCGGATCCTGTGTTTCTCCCGCGCTGTCGCTCCGTGGAATCCTGGCAGCCATCTTAGGGCTTGGCAGCCATTTTAGGTTTGGCGGTACCCGTGCATTCCTGCTAGCTGACGGCACACCCACACATACACACAAAAGCACATGCAGACGCTTAGCTCGCTCTCTCTTGCACACAGCCCCAATGGTCTTAAAGATAAAAAGACCTACAGAGGATATGCAATGCTAATGGAGTAAGGACATGAACCGCTGGGATGTTTCTCTGCAGTCCTGTGAGTGTCCTATGCACTTACATTCTGTCATAGATGTAAGTCAAGTTGAGCAGAGCAACCGGACCTACTTGAGCAGGAGAAAGATAATGCTTCTCTCCACAACAGAATCTCTTGAAACCTTTGAAACCCCAAGGCTCCCAAGCTATCGCCCGTACACTTTGTGACAGCTCCCAAGCCAAAATTCAGTGCCCAGTTGTCATGACAACTCAGATGGCACTGTACACTTAAAGTCCCTAATGATGAGTGGTTGTTGAAGCCTGTGTGTGCATATGTGTCACTGTTTGGCCTCGCAATTAGTCGAAATGGAGATAATAATATAGCTTACTGGCACAAGCTCAACGTGTTGTTTTGTTTAAGATCTCTTGGCAGCGAGCAAACCGGGAGCTCTGTGTGCTACCCTATCACAAGGCTGATTTTATTACTATATGAGTTGTTTTCCATTTGAGGGTCTTAAAACTGCTCATGGTGTAAATCAAAGATCCTAACACGGCTCTATGAACTTTTCTGCCTCCCTTGGCAACTTGAAAACTGTAAGGTACATGTGCTTAAGGGGGGGATTGTAAGATAAATGTACATATTAGCTGATGTTTGAGAAATGTTGTATCACAGTTTGAGTCTTTCTCTTGGTTTGTCCAACGATGAAAATCTTTTATCATTTGAATATTCAAAACTTGAATTTAGTCAATGGGCTTTGAAGCTTCCTGGATCTTAGGATAATAGAATTGCTTGACTTGGGGTCTTGACTTCTGCCTCGTTTCCGTTGGTGCAGCACAGGTAATTGCGGTTTGTTACCCAACCATTAAATTTTAAGTCCATAGGACTTTGGTACAATACTAGTGTGTCACTTTTGTTGTTGTTCTCGAGAGAGTCCAACTGGCGATGGAAAGGCTCTCCTGCATACACCAAACCATAAAATAGTGTACCGAACCGCATCGACCCAAGCTGTACCGTTCAATGGAAACGAGGCATATGGTAATTAAATCACTTAGAGGGTTTTATGACAGTAATGAGATCCAGATATGTAACTTAAACTGTTATGTTGCAGGTTAAAATGAGTCCTAGTTCTATTCAATAGAAGAAGGGTACCTGATTTGGGACCATGTACTTCATCTATTCAAAAAAAATATAAAGGGGAAAATTTTAGGAAATTAGTTTTCTTTACAAGAGAAAATATATCTGTGACACTTCGATCAAAAAACTTCAGGATTACAGCACCTATTGTCCAACCTGTATTTAGAGCTATTTTCTTTAAATCGACTTTTATAGGACACAATGAGCAAGTCAACACCACAACCCTTCAGTTGAGAATGTATAAATTTGTAAAGGTTTCTAAGGGTTTTGAAGATAAAAATGGGAGGGAAAGTACTGTTGGGATGTTGGAATGATGTACTGCCCAAGACAGCTTTAAACCTGAGGGGAGCAACACACCGTACCTGAGTTGTATTTTTTCCAAGTTAGTGGTAACATTGCTACAACATGCCTTCCAAAAATACTTTTCTGTTCTTTTAGTTGGACCTTGATCAGGATCTGACCTGAATAAAGGGTCTGTCTGGACCCAGACTGGTTGGAAGATTTCCACAGAACTAAGTTCTGATCACCCTATTCTGCTCATTGACTGCTGGGTAAAGTGGGAAAATGGGTAAATGGATGATTGGACAGACAGTCGGGTCAATCCTTACCTCTTATATGGTCAGATACAAAATTAACATTTTCTTTGTGCAAAAAAAGGGGGCAAAAAGAGAAAGACTGCAGAAGAGATTCAAAGCTCTGTGTTGATAAGGATTGGGTTGGTTTGACTGAGTGGGAAGTTAGGGACAGGATATGATGTAGGCAACTGTGTTGAAGCGCTGCTCAAGAGTGTGTTGTTGTAGAATTGGTTTTTGTCTTTGTTGATATTTATCAATTTAATAAGCACAAAGCTGATTTTCTGTTGCCGTGAAACCTCACAAATAAAACTGATATTTCTTAAAGGCCATCTCCCAAATCACAAGTGGTAATATGTGACTTTATCAGGCGGGAGTAAACTACTGCTACTGGGCTCAAGTACGAATGTGAGCGATCTGTAGTTGTCGTTATGGAACTTTTCTTTATATATAAAAAAGTAGATTTTTAGTTTTTTATAAAAAAATACTACTAAATTCTTGAAGTCATGAACCTGCTAATGTCATTTGCTTTAAGTTTTTATAAGCCAGTCCCAGTGTCCCGGTGTATTATGAAGCCAGTGTATTATAAGCCTGGCGGGCCACCAGGCTGTACTTGTGTCCCCACCAGGTTAAGCATTTCTTATTTATTTAAGTCTTTTTAAAATGTGCTAATTTTTTAAGACTTTATAGTTTGTGTTCAGATGTTCATCTTCCAATAACACATGATTATCAAGTGATATTTTATTTAAATTTCCTGTTGACTTAAAAAAATGTTAATTGAAAAACACGACGGGCCGCTGGATGAATGACTGCCATGGCATGCAACCACCGGCCGGGCTTAGCAAATTTTCTGGGGGAAACCCTGCAGTCCTATTTTGGAAAATAAACATTTATCTATTTTTACAACAACTATAATCTGATTAAAATCAGAGCTGAAAAAAAAGAAAGAAACCTTTTACTTTCTGACTGAGCTCGCTCAGTCAGAAACCATGTTCATGGTTCAACATTGGTGAATATTTCTATAAAATGTGGCTCAAAATTATTTCTGTTGTCCTTAGCTTACTTCATACCTAACTAATTAGTATACTGAGGGTCACTATCCATTTGGAAGTCCATTTTCCTCAACCTTCATGGCTGATGTACGGAGATGTTGCTTCAATATTTCAGCAATAATATTCTTTATTTTTTTTTTGATGGCATAAATGTTACCCAGTCTCCCCCACAACATGATATCTCACAGATGTATGTGGCTCCTTCAGACATCTGCAAATCATAACCAAGGATGAACCAGACTTGCGGATGTTCACAATTCTCTTGACTGATTTCTGGAGGTTTTTCCACAATGTCACATAAGGAAGGATGTGTCTTTGTGGTATTGCCCTGAACTACATCCACAGCTCTGCCTCCACTTAATCACAATTTTAAGATTTAACCTGTCAAAAGCATCATCTGTGCTTTTTTCAAATTGTTTAATGATCTAAGTGTATGTAAACTTCTGACTGTTTAAGCGTACTCCTTTTTTCTTCTTCCTAATGACACTCCGTCCTACTTCTATATGCGTATGAAACATTTTCTGTGCGAGTCCTTGGCACAGTTACAAATAAATAAATATATATTGTTGCTGAGCTCAAAAGGTGCCTGTACGGCAGTAATTGTGAGCACGGAGCATGACGGTTCCAATAAACGGAGATGCTTCACTCTCAGGGCAAACAATAGAGAAGCTGTGTGTTATTATATTATTATATATGCTCTATAGACCACCTGCTGGAAGAAATCACTGCCAGCAGGTCTCAATCCCCACAAGCCCCTTTGTGCGCGCCCACACTGGCAGCGCAGCCTGACACCGGCTAAGGCGCGTTGAACCACGTTTATTTAACGTTCAAGTGCTCGCGCTGAGCACACGCACACACACACACACACACACACACACACAATGTTCAAATACAGATGAATCACCCTTATCTCCTGCACACAGTCGCCCCAAGGCCCCCTGCACATGCCCAACCAAAGATAATGCACCACACACACCATCAAATAAACTATCCAGTCTCTCTAATCACACACACATCCACAACATGATTTCATTTCAGTGCCTGGTCAATACACTGTACAGTAACTACTGATATACTCCAGGACTGCGCACACATTTATCACACTGAGGATGCAGACAGAGGCTAATAACTCACACCCAGGGCTAATGTACAAAAACTTGAAAGTCAAACGATGCGCAATCCCTCCGCTCTCAGCTAACGCACGTGAGCGAGAGGATGCTCAAACGAATCCGCGTTTACACTGGCGTCAATCGTTACGAGACACTTCAATGTAAAAGTCACACACAGGCTCCGAGCGCCACCGGCGAGCTAATGGAGCTGTCTGCCGCCTGTGTGCGCTGACTCTCACGTTCAAGAGCGCAAAGTACAAGTTTTGCTAATTTACTGAGCAGTCTGGAGTGTTTGTTTGGGCATCGCAAGGCGAGCAAACAGGCAGCGTGTAATTTAATGTGAACAAAGACAGAGGGGCTTCTGCAGACTGCTGACAGCCTATAAAAATCTCCTCTCCCCGTTGTAGGATGGAAGATTTAACCATAGCAGCTTTTAATGTGGAACTTGACAGCAGAAATGACCGAAGCTGTGTTTTTCACAATTGGCTAATGCTAGCGTCTATCACAGTCATTCAGTTCAGTCAGAATCTACTTTATTTTGCTCTTGTTCACTTGGGGCCTGTGGTAAAATTCCACATGACTCCCCCTTCCCCTACTGAGATTAATGCAACAACAACAACAAAAAAATCTGAGAGATGGTATTTTTAGCAAGGACAGAAGGTGCATAAAATACATGGAGCAGCTGTCCAGATGTAGCAAAAACATCTATGAGTCATGCGTGCGTTTCTATCTGTGTGTGTGTGTGTGTGATGGCAGATGAACGACAGAGGGGGATCGGTCTGTTTAATAGATTGCTTCAGTTTAATAAAGTAGATGACTTATGGATTTAAATGTTGTTTAGGCAGTAATAAATTGAGAGGAGCTAAGTACGCAGAGATCAACAAACAGTAATTAGCTTGGAAACTACAATTAGTTCCAACGGTTTTCTCAATGCTGGAAATGGTCTGAAGCAAAGACAATGGACCATAAGACATGATTGTGTTCTTTTACAATAAAGAAATGGAACACTCTATATTTGTAAGATCTAATGTTTATCACCAACATCAAGCACAAAAAAATCCACTATGGCTACTGCATGCACACAACGTTGTGAAGGCTGCATGAATAAATAAAGATGACGTTGAGATATTCATGGGGGTTAGGCAAGACAACAGCCTGTTGAAATCCACAAAATACTTCAGATGTCTTCTAAAAATTCTTAGAACTGTTTCAGCTATTTTAGTCGTCCAAAACCAACTATACCTTAATGTGCAAAACATGCTTGTAGAAATCGATGAACTTTCCACCAATAATTTGGAGTCAAGTTCAGCAAAAACATCTGCAGATAAGTGAATCTGAACTGCCAACATCCACTATAAAAGTAAGCAGCACTCTTCAGTGTGGTAGTTGTTGCTGTGTGAAGAAAACTCATTTCCCCCCGTAGTATGTTAGCAGGTCATTTTCTGTGTTTACAGTTTTGTTGTTTTATAGGAAGAATAGAGAAAAGCAGCTTCTTAATTTTGCTAATTACAGTTCTTAAAGACAAATTGGAACAGAAATTTAAATAGCTTCTTGCATCTTCTGAGTTTAAAATTTTTAAGCACCTTGCTTTGCCTGAAAATAGTGAGTCTTGATTGTTCTTCACTGAGGAACAACTTTCACATTGAAGATCGCTGTGGTGAACTCGATCTGCCAGCACTTAGTCCGTTGCGTTCATTGTTGAAAACGGTCGTATATCCCTTCTTTTCAGTAAAGTCTGATAAAGAAGGAGAATGAAAAACCGAGCAAATATGGGAACTTTACAATATATGTGCTTTGTATTTCTTAAAAACAAGTACCAGTGTCGGTCTTTTGTTGGTGATCTAACCTATTGTTTTTCATTGTCTGCCGTTTGTTTGGCGCCACCCTTTGGATGGGAGTAGTAATGTTCCGGTCTTCAATCATCATCTGAGCAGTCGCAAACATCTGGGCTCTAGTGAGCAGGAGCAGAAAAAATTTACATCACATCTGTTGAGGTATGAATCGGCTTTTATACGACAGAAATAATTCATCCAACAGTGACCTGAAGTTTTATGATGTAGTTGTTAAAGAAATCCATGCTAGATGGACGTAAATTTGGCTTCACTCTTGCTTCTGAATATGACATGAACATGACCTCTGAGGTAAATAAAATCTACAAAAAGCCACTGTCTGGCCAATATTAATGACCAAACAGTGGTCGATGTTTAAGCACAGTAGTAAAATGTGCTGTTTCTGAACTACCAGCTCATTTGTCGATAAGCTTAACGAGGAACAAAATTACAAATGCACTCCATATTCTCCCTGCATTTCTCACCACTTTCTAGTTGGAATATGAGAGGTTGGTGATTTATTACAGCATTCTGGCTTGGCATAAGTCTCATGGAGGGCAGGCCTTTTGAAATAGAAACCAACTTCAATCGAAACAGGATGAACACATGTGAATGGCTTTTCAAAATTAGAGTTTTAGGACTTCAGAAGTCTTTCATGTTTCTATTTTATGTAGGATGCCAACAACTCAGAAGTTTTGCAAAAAAAAAAAAAAAAAGAAAAAGAATGCGTACATCTTGCACAGATTTGATGGGTAATATACTTGCAGCCTCCAGCTGGTGACCCTTTGGACCCTCGCTGTGTCTCCACCCTCTGTCTGTGGTGTCATTTAAGGATAGCTCCTCCAGACATGGTTCAGTTCACAGTCAAATGATAGGGGGCCTCTTCCAGTGACTGCTCTAGAGGTCGGCATACAGATCTGCCACTGTTCTCTCTCTCCTTCATCTCCCCTTCGCTTCTTACTCGAGAGCTGCAACCTTCAGCTTTGTCGCCTGCTTTTGCCTTCTCCTCCTCCTCCATCTCTTCTGTTCTTGTATGAAAAGCGGCATTCAGGTCCAACCCTGCCATTCCTTGCGCCGTATGTGGGAACCGATGACCTCAGGCTCGGGGTTAAAGTGGGAATGCGGCTGAGGTGTTACATTCATCTCCACCCAGTCATCATCGGAAAGGCATAAAAATAGGATGAGCCGATGTGAGATTCTCACGCTATCGTAGCCTTCAAAAAGATACCAGATATTTCGCAGCACTGATACGAAAACTGAAATGTGTAACAAGATCTTATTGCTGCTATTTAAATCCGAAAAGAGACAAATGCTGCTACAATAGCTAAAATAATAAAACGTACATGAAGCCAAAAATATATCTGATCATTTTAAGTTATAACGTAAATTATTATTTTTGATCTTAAATAAAGAACTATCAAATTTAACAGAAATATTTTCATATATCCAAATATATCTTTTTGGTAAGGGCTGTTTTCCCGCCTGATAGTCCGGTATAAACCGTAAACATTTGTTGTGACTGGTGTGATTCACTTTCATTTTGTCAAATAAAACTAAACCCTTGCAAAATTCTGTTCCCCTCCTCCCCTGTGGTGGCGCTGTACCAATACCCACTGAAGGAAACAACACAAATACCCGTGACAAAAACAGAGCACAACTTCCTTCTTCATGAAATGTGAATAAAAACTGTGGCATAAAATTTTAGAGGTTGTAAGATTTCTATTTTGTCTTTGGCAAAAGGCCATGATCCATTTCTGCCGCTAGCGCAAGACACTTGTGGTTGTTTTGATTTTCTTTACCCGGAATACCCTGACCTATAGTCTGCTTCCTGGTTTTGGAGAGCTCTCCTGTCCACTTGCCATTCACATATGGGAGGATTCGCTACCTTATTCTACTCTCCCTTCAAACGGTAAGAACTACGATCACGTTCTCTTGCACTAAAAAAAACGGAAAACTGTAACATTTGCAAAATTCTAACCTCTCTAAAATATCATGCCTTGAAATACTACAGATCATGAGTAAAGTCACACTCCGTCTTTTGATCTCTGGCGGGTGTTTAGCAGAAAGGAGCCAACACTTTCTGATAAGTGTGTGCATGAGTTTAAGTGTACATAAGGATCTCTTCCTTCCGCCCGCACCTCCACCCATCCAGCAGCCTCTGGATAAAGAAACCAAACAACCTCCCCAATTGGGTTTCGCTTAAGAGGTTTATCGGTATGTTGCTAAACATTCTGACCTTTTTTTTCATCTTTAATGCGCTTAAAATGTTCCTAACCCTCCTAATCCCCACGGCTATCCCACACAGATGTTCACCCGGCTCTTTTATTGGACTTTATTTCAAGCTCTTCCTCCCCGCCCCCCCTGCATTTAGCAATTCTTTTTCAGAAAACTACATCTGATTACTCTGCCATCAAGCCCCTCCCCTTTCAATCTTCTACTAGTAAATCTTGATGAGAGGCCTGGTCTTTAAGTCACAGGGGGTTCTTATGGAATGCTGTAGCTCTGAAACGCTGGTGTGTCTGTTTGCGATTGTGTGTACAATATAGAGGACCACATTCACCAACAAAAGGAGGTCGTTTATGGAAAGCGAGGACATTTTCCTTGCTTTTTTTCTGAGTTCTACTGCGCTCTACTAGCTAGGTGTAAAGGTATGATGTGAATGTTTTGGCAATAGTTGGAGAAAATGTCTGAAACATTGACCAGCATATTTGATGTGTATTGATGTTTGAACTGCCGAGTTGCTGAAATAAACTTGACTGATTAATTGGGCTGGGCTATAAAAAACAGAAAGGAAGTCAGTGCAACGTCCTCACAAAGACAGAGAGACATAACACATACACAAACACACAAACATCCTTGTAATTCTATGATCTAAGTTTGAGGACTTCCATTCATTTTAATTGCTGCATGTACGCCTGATTCACAGTCTAACCCTACACCTAACCTAAACTCAATTCAGTAGGACTAACCCAAAAACAGTTGGGTTTTTGGGTTAGTCCAAAAACAGAATTTCTCCTTTGGTCCCCACAGGAACACTGTGTCCCAACAACATATGTGTTAGCAACATTGTCCTTACAATGTAATAAATACAAGAGTGTGCGTGGTGATGGTGTGTGACCACTTCTGTTCCAGTGGCCTTGGATGTTTCATGGGAGTTTGTGTCATTAGATAATGCCCAGTTAAGTGTAACAAGATAATAACAGGGACGGGGAGACCATTGTGGTTATTCCTGCTGAGCTAGTGGGACATCTGGAACAGCCACTTAAGCCTCTACACACTGAGTCATCCTCTGTGGTAGTATACGGTGCTGTATAACTGTGCTAGAGAGACGGTGTTTTGGAACTTTCATTAAGATGATTCAACCCTCTATTTTTGAATAATTTTCCACACAGGCTCGGATCTTTCTGTTCAAAGTCTGCTTGTTTTCACCGTGCATGCTTGGCTTGTACTCCGTTTTCCCCTCAAAGTCAAAAACATGCATGTTTGGGTGTTCATCGAAATTCTAAGTTGCCTCCCGACCCCCGTGAGTGATCATGTCAGTGATTGTTGCTCTCTTTGTCGACTCTGTAGTGGACTAGAGACCTATACAGCATTTACCCCAAATTCTTGACTACAGATGCCTGCAAAAAAGCACCAACAACTGTTTTCAGTAGGGGTCGGATGGCAAAGAAAAATAACAATTTATGCGTACTTTGGTTTTAAAGTCACAGTTCAGTAAGTTTTTAGTTTGCATCAGTAACAGCACCACTTGAAAATAGTCACTGTTGTTATTTAGGATGGTATTAATCATCCTTTTGAGACATTTGAGAATAAAAAAAAGTTTAAATCACTTTGGAGTTGCATGAACATTTTTAGTTTGAGTCTAAAATCCTCTAAAACGAGAAAACTGACTGTTAGCTTCATACCACAGTTTTCTACATATTTGCAGCAAAAATACAAAATTCTACAACAGGTAAAAAACCAATTACTAGGGATGAACAGATAAATTGGCCTCGATGTCCTTCGGTTTGGGAGTTTGGAGGTCAGCCGGTACTCACATGCGTAAACGATCTTATCTACCTGCGCGGTTAACTCGCCACTCCACTGTTGTCAATGTAGCAACCTTATCTTGGAAAATTGGAAAGGGCAGGTGAGGCTTTTTAAGGAGCAGTGATTGGCAAGAAAACTGATCGGTGCATTCCTACTTATCAGAAGTGCACCAATCAGTACGAGACTGATTAATAATGTCACAGGACATTACGTCTAAAGATTCAAACTTTCACTTTATACCCTATCACCTGCATATCCATCACCTGCAACAGTATACTCTTGATTCACCAAAGTGCAGTGACTGTGATGCAGATATCACCTTACACAGATAATTTGGCATCATAGGCAAGGAGAGGTATTGCTTAATCAAATTTGTCACAAAAAGGTAAAAATTACAAAATTAACATCTGATGGGAAAAAAAGAAAGACTGGGAACATATTTGATTGTTTATAATGGTTACGTTTCTAACAAAAGACTCCCAGAGTTCCAATGCTGATGACTGGAGAGGTTGTCCATTTCCCCTGGCTGCAAAGCGCCTCATTTTTCCTCCCAAACTGACGCCGAGCTCTCAGAAATGGAAGGAATAACACCACGGCTTTTCTTTTTTAAAATGGATTTTCCTTTCAGCTATTTTTGGCGCCTTCCTGGGAAGTTTATTTGGCTTCCCTCTCCGCACCCTACCTATTAAAACCGGCAGCTCCGGAAAAACCTGGCACTTTCTCCGACACGGTGGCGGCGGCGGCCCTCAACAACAAGGCAGTTACAGGCGAGCGGACCCTCGTGGTTTCCCTTCCTTCCCTCCCCTCCCTCTTTTTATTTTTCCCCCTCGGATGCGCTTGAACGCCTTTCTGTGTACCCGCGAACCAATCCGTGTGCACACATTCGGCGGTAAAAACGCGACAATGGCGCATCTCGGCGTCGCTCCGTGAATGTCTGGCATATAACTCCATATGACAGCCCAGCACGGGGCGACGTGATTAATTGTGAAATGTGTTTCTGTGCTAGTAGTCCTGAAGTGTGAACGTGTGGGTGCCTGTCTATAAATACATCACTCGGTCGGCCGTGGATGTGTGATTGTTTGTGTATTATATATATATATGTATGTATATGTTTCTGATCGTCTGTGTGAAAAAATGTTTCTGGAGAGCACATGTTGAGCCCCAGTTGGAGATAAGCGTGTAAACATCTGTGACTGACAGGCTGAGCAGCGCAGTGTGGGAGGGAGTACGGTGTTTTATTAAAACACATAAGCATGTGCAGCATCTATAGTGGTCTGTGGGAGTATTTGCATGTGTAGTCCCACCCACATCCCCCGCCACCCCCAGCAATTCTCCTAAATTTGGTCTATATGTGGGAAAGTTCAGTAAATTGAGAGAGATAAATCTGCGTCGGATCCACATCTGTGTTTGTGTGTGTGTGTGTCGGGGTGTGTGTGTGTGTGTGTGCTGCGTGGCAGACTGGCCCGAGCCCTGTGCCAGCAAGGAGCAGGTGTGGGGAGCCAGCCCTGCATTGCCCGTTGCCCATCTGCGTGGCCGTCTGTGTGCCGCCTGCGCCCTATCCGTGCCAACGCTGCACAGAGCCGGGGAGCCAGGGGGTGAGAAGGGGTGAGAAGGGGAGAGGGGATGGGGGGGGGAGGGCGGCTAAAGGGAATAAACCATGGGAGAGACTGGAGGGCAGGGGGTAGAAGGATGGAGGGGCTGGCTGGCTGCCCATGCGTACCCAGCAACCCCTCCTCTCTCCCTCTGCCCTCTTTCTTTTATCTCTAGCTATGCTGATGAGCTGTGATGTTCAGGAGGTTTGGGGGGGAGGGTAGGAGGGATTCTCTAGGTACAACCGAGAGAAAACTTTCAAAGCTTCGACTGCTTATTTATTAGAAAATATTACTCGGGTTTGAAATTCCCTCTTTGCATGTTTGATCTAAAACGAATGCTTACAAGGAGGTGCTGTTCCTCCGTTTGGCCTGCAGGTGTCACTTTTTGGCAGCCGGAACGTGGGGAGGTACTGGGACTATCACAGCGGCAACACATGCTAAAGAAATCTGCCTCTCATTGGGGGGAAAAAAGATTTCAGCAAGGGGCTTCAACCAGAAGGGACAGGGAGTGGAAAATTTGAAGATCTTTGAATTCCAGCAGAAAACCTTCCCTGTCGATGCTTTCTATTGAGTTTCATGTTAACGTATAGAGCTGTGAATGAAAGAGCCACCCAGCTGCACTCCTGTGTTGTTGTATACGTACGTGTGTGTGTGTGTGTGTGTCTGAGCAGCAGGGTCTGGGCACAAGTGGGAATTTAGTGGATCATGTGATGCCACTCTCTGCCAGGGAATCTAGGGGGATGAGGGGGAGTGTGGGACACACAAGTGTGAGGAGGAGGTGGGGAGATGGATGCACAGGCCAAAATAAAAGGAAGGGAGGAGAGAAGTTAAGACAAGACAAGAAAAAAAAAAGACCTGAATGAAAGAGAGGCAGAAAGGGGGGGAATAAAGTGTGGATGACTGTGCGGGGGCGTTTGTGAGAGCTGTGGGAACGTTTTGCCTCGCCGAGAAAGACGTGAGCGGAGATAATAAAAGGAGGAACGACAGACAGAGAGAAAGAGAGGGAGTTGTTGGCAGAGCAGAAGAGGGCACAAAAGGGGGCACCAGGCAGGGAGCGGACATGATCAAAACCCCCCACCCTGCCGGGGAGGGGAAGGCAGGAAGAAGCAAACACACGCCACGGCCATGGCCACCGCCGGGCAGTGCCATCGCTCCGCCAAAAGGTCAATAGTGCAAAACTAGCCTCTGTGTAAATCCAAGAGGATTTGTCACTTGTCTTCGGAACGCGCCTTCACTCATCCGGGACTTCCTTCTTACCTGCCACTCTTACCTCAGGTCCTGGGTGTGTGAGAGGCAGCAGGTGTACTGGAAGGAGAAAGCGTGACCTCGTGAACTGCTGACTTGGCACTTTGTGCTCATCCCCCCCTATTGTGCCAGAATCCTTGAGGACGAAGTTAGAGAAGCCGCACTGGAAACAGTTCAGACAGCTTAAGAAAGAAACCGTGCCAGACAAGCCAGATGACCTGGATGTCCACAAAGAGACCGGCATGACTTACTGCAAACTGACTGAAAGATGTGAACAATGCCAATGACCTGTCCAAAGTGTTGTACCTAGGCTAGGGTTGGAAGATAGATATAGTCTTCGTCACTTTCTTATGCTAAATCCACAACTTTAATGCATATAGCAAAGGAAAAATGACAAAATGTTTCTTCTCCCAGGATTTCCCTGTAGTCACATCCATCTTGACCAGCATCCCTGACCCAGCCGTAGAAAAGCCTCCCCACAGAAAGTGTTTTTGGCTAGTTTTTAGTGAAAATCTCTTTGTACACTTGAAATAAGACAAAACTAGCCTACAAGAAACTTTTCTGTGAAATATAGATGCTTGTTTTAAACCAGTAATACTTGAATAGTCATATTCAAGTATTACTGGTACCACTGGCAGATTTTTTCACTTATAACAAGACATTTGAAATAATCTGCCAGTAAAACTATGTTTTTTTTAAAGTAATACTCATGAATTTTTTTAATTACAACAAGTTCCTATGCCTTGGAGAAAAGTTTGTTGTTGGTTAGTCTTATTTCAAGTGTACAAAGAGGTTTGCACCAGAAACTAAACAAAATACTTGGTAAGATTGTGCATTTTTGTAATAATGCACTGGTGTCACCATCATGTTTCACTTTTAGACTGGTGACTTCAGGCTTTGTGACACAAATCCGTTTTTTTCATGGCAGTCTGACGGAACAATTCTAATATTTTCAACAACAAAACCGGATCTCTGCAGCTTCCATATGCCGTACTTAATTGGATGTGTGAAGCAACTGCAGTCTGACTGGTCATGTCGTATTTTATCCGACGTTTACGTTTACATTGATGTGAGACATGCGTCAATGCACCACAAGGAGCCAGAGTGGACGTAAACAATCACTGGAAATTATCACTTTAATAATAAAGCGCACCGTGACACAATCCAACCACTCTTGGCTCCGACTGTGCGTCCAAACAAACTTCTCTACCAAAGCTACAGTCAATTCTCCACAAATGGCCGTTGCATGCTTTCTTTATATTAGCTTCCTTTGTCTTATTATCTTGTGACAATCCGGTCGGCTCCTGGTTGTGAAGAACTTCAAACTCAATCCATTATTGCATCAAAAAACGTCGCGCTGCTGGGTGCTGCGTCTACGTTCTTCAGTGATTTGGGATCGTACGTCGTTCACGCAGAAGTTGATTAGTTTGAACAACCACGCCCGAAAAAAAAAAATCTTTATAATGCATCAAGTCTAATAATTTTCCTGTAGATAGAGCCTCCCACCTGAGCTGTGGAGCTCTGCAGCTCCTCCAGGGTAATCTTGAGACTCCCGGCTGCTTCTTTGATAACTCCTCTACTTCCTGGTTGATACTTTTACCATATTCAGATGACGACCTGAACAAAAAGCTCTGGGAGACGCTTAAAGCACTTGTTGTTGTTGTGTTCCTGGGTGTTCATGATGCTATTTATTCACTAATGTTCTCTAACAAGAACAGTTGGATTTATAGAGGGATCAAATCCCTCGCAGGTGGACTTTATTTACTAATTGGGTGGCTTCTAAAGCCACCTGGATGTACTAGATTTTATTACGGTTCATCAGCGTAAAGTGGGGTGAAATACATTGCATGTATTAGTATTACTAAACCCATTGAAGAGTTTGCTTGTAAAATGACAAAACGGGAAAAATTACATTAGTGTTTTCCGTGGTAATCCAGTTTACCACTTTGCTGATTTGTTGACACAGATAGACATTTTTGAAGTGGTGCTCTGCTAAAGACTTTAGGACCGGTTGATGTCTTCGGCCAGAGCAAGAAAACTCTCTTACTATCCCACCTTTGATGAACCACATTTGTTTTAGAACCAACCAAAACCAATTTCAATAGCCATAAACCAAGTCCCATCCCCGAAATGCCACGCAAATGATCATTTATTGACATTTAACCAACCTAACTGCGACGCCTGAGCTGTGGAACATCGCAATCTTGCCTCGAGGCCAGTCTTCAGCCTTTTAAACCTCACATAAAGGACATTCCGCTAACACTCTAATACGAGAAGAATAGAATAGGATTGAAAATGACCAGATGATTTACACAAACAGGCCCTCAGTCTGATGTAGCGCAGGCCAGAAAACATTGAAGCTTTTTTTGGGTTTGTGAACTATGCAAATAAATGCTCCCAAAACTATCCGGGGCTTGGAGAACGTGTTTTATGAGGGCAGTAAAACTCCACACAAACACATAAAAGCGTGCCTGTAAAAATAATGTGTGCTCTGCAAAACTGCTCATTTGGGCTAATGAATTAGGGGCAAGCGATGAATGGCTGCGTAAAACTCCACATCCTCCCTGGATGAGGCCAGCGCCGGCTTACTGTATGCTGTGGATGATTTGTGAATTGGCTGAATATGTGTGTTTATTTATTTTTTTCTTTTCTTTTTTTGCACTGTGGTGTATTGCAGCATATTCTGCTTATGTCTGTGGTCATTTCGGTAGCACCACATGAGGGTGCTTATCTTTACCCTTTAGACCCCCGTGTGCACACACATGTGCATGCGTGCTGTGTGTACGCACGCATACACACAGAAGTGCCAGGGGGCAAGTGAATAAAACCAGAGTTTTATGCTTAAAGTTTATATACATATAAAGATCAAAATGTGCATTTGTGTTCTTTTCTCAAGCTTTACAAAGCTCTGCATACGTACGGCTCTCAAATAAACTACTAATTTGCAGAAACCGTTTTTTTTTTATACCAAATGCACATCAGATGGGGAATGGAATCGGCTTGCCTGGCGAGCAGCTGATTGCAAACCAAACAGCATTCTTCACTATGATTGTTGCTGACGGCTTAAAAAAAAAAGGCAAAAGGATTAAAGCTGTCACAAACAAAGTCAAGTCAAAGAATGGCTGTGATTCATTCAAACTACAACAGGAAGGCTCCAGCACAACACTACATAAAACAACAAAACTGCTTTGTTTTGTGTTTAACATGTCTAGCAGTGCACATAGGCTCCTGTTTAAGTTCCCTGTGCAAATATAATTTATAGAAGATGCTAAAACTATTACCAGCCCATAAGCGACATCTTGGAATGCTAGTTGGGCTAAATGCTAAATCTCATAATCATCTTTTCTCTCAAATGTTTGTGAATTTTCAGTTTGGTCGGCAGCAAGTAGTGGGAGGAAGCAAGAGAGTAAGAACAGAAGCAGCTAAAGGGAAGGTTGAATGTAGGACAGTGAAGTTTACTTGTTTCATTGTCTTGAGCTTTCAACCACTATTTTGTAATGCTATTTGGGTTAATCTTGCTAGCAACTAAAAAATGAGGCTGACTTCATCATTCTATTTTTGTGAATTTTCAGCCTGGTCGGCACATTATAGCAGCTTTCACTGTGTGTCTTGTATTGGTATTTGGCTAAACTTGCTAGTCACTAATTAAATGATGCTAAACTTTGTAGTTATCTTTCCTCTGACATTTTCTGTAAATGCTCAGCTTGTCTGCCACATTTTATTTTGTAATGCTAGTTGGGCTAATCTTGCTAGTCATCAAAAAAGGTTGATCAACTTCACTGTTGTGTTTTCTCTAATTTTTTGTGACTTTTGGTACTAACTAGTAAGAAAAAAGAAGAACTTAAGTAGTGAACAAGAAGGTTGACTTATTTCATTATTTTGCATTTTTAACTGTACTGATATTGTGGCTAATCTTGACGTCTAATTTCAGCAGACATGTTGTCTTTGACTTCAAGTTTTAGAAATCCTATTTTATAGCAGCTGCTGTCTCACAAGTGGCTAAGCGTCCGTCGTCTATTCTTCTAATGTTACTAATTATGGCACCAACAACAGTGAGGCTTGTGTGCCACATTTTAGTTTATAGTTCTTAAAAAGAAATTAGAATCAGTCAACGTTTGCATATTAGCAGATCGAGTCGAGTCTTTCCAAAACGTGATCGGACATCAGCTACCAAATTCTGATGGGTTTATCTCTAGTTTGCATTGTCAACAAACTAAAATAATTTTTTGCGTAGTTGAACTCATAGAGGCTGCTGAATCTGCCCTGTGTACAGAGCATACAGTGGGCAATGCATGAACAAATGAAAACACTGAGAACAGCTGCCTCTGAAACATTTCTCTGCAGTTAGCTTGATTCCACCATGAAAGCTTCTTCCTGATTCTCCTGCGTGAAAATGCTCTGACACTGACCATTCTCCAGACAACCACCTTTTGGAAAACTTGAACTATCCCTTTTTAAATGTGTGTGTTGGAAAAGGTTTGTATGTGAACAAGCTCTTGAACAGACTGGAACAAGTTCTTTCCACACATCCTCCAAAGGTTACCGTGGCTTTTGCCAAGTGTACAAAAAAATACAAATTTGTGTTTCTTGAGAATGAACGGCAAGATTTGCATACCTACAGAAGGAAATGAAGATTTATTTTCTCAGCCACCAGCTAGAGAGAGAGAGAGAAACGAGGAGGAAGAGATGGGCAGACGGAAAGACACAGATGATGCCTGAGAAAAAACAATCATCTCAATGAGGGCAAAGATAGCAAGGGAACCTTTGACCGCCAGCTGTCTGGGAGTCACTGGCCAGCCGCATTTGTCAGTCTGTGTCCCCGCATGAACCGACCCGGGGGTCAGCGGCTTCGTACGGGGACGTGCACGGGCGGCCCCTGTCCCTGCGCGCGCACAGCCAGGCGGCTGTTGTCTTGCGCACAGTTTAACTAATGAGTTTTACAGCGTTTGTGCGCTTGACCGAGTGTTCGGGCTGCCGTCTGTGTCAAAGCTGGCTTTATCTGTCGGGCTGATAAGGTGAGTAAACAGCGGCCCCGGTCTTCCTGTCTTTGACATGCTGGCTGATAAACACACCAGCCTCCTACCTTCACCAGCATCGTGAGTGCTACGACAAAGGACTCACTGCGCAGGCTCCACAGAAGAAGGAAAAGCCTGAATGTGCGGTGTACGCGTTGCCCCGCTCAGATAAGCATCCAAAGGCATGCCCATACATTTCAGACACAGGATTAGCCCCAATAGAGACAGCTTATGGCTCCACTCAGGCCCTACTTCGGCAAAGCTGATAATTGGAGATTTATTCGTAACATCTATCTATCCATCTATTAACTTATTAACCCAGATAACGGCTATAAAACTCTCCTTCCGTCCTCCAAATAGAATCGACATGACCAAGTGAGATTAAACTGGGCAAAAATCCACTAACGCCGAAAGCATGCTCATCAATAAGATCTGCCGACTTCAGCTTCATTATTTAAAAGTGAAGCGCTTCTAGAGTTTTTCCACATTTCAATCACATTACAGTCCACAAACTCCAATGCGTTTCGTCGGACGGATGTAACGCAGCGTTTCAGAAGTGCCCCATCCAAACAAGTGGATGAGGTTAAATAGAGGAAGCTGCCGCTCCTCCAGAAAGGTGCGATTGCAAGCGTTGACGCAAACTCCCTCATTGACTGCAAATTTTGCGCAGACTGATAGTTTTCACCAATCACTGCAACTCTTCTACAAATCTGACCCTCACTTTAGCGAGAAGCAGCATTCGTTTTCTAGAACAAACTGCCGGAAAACTGCAAAGATGCTGAAACACTGCGATTCTATAAATGAAGGTTGAATGCTTAGAGTTCCCTTTCATTAGTAGTAAGTGGAACATTGACCATCAGCTATTTGATGTGTATTTGCTTGACGATGGCTATTGGCAAACTGTAATGGTCATTGCTTGTTTCATAATTTGTTACTGTATTATGTTTTTATGGTGTAAAGCACTTTGAACCGCCTTGTTGCTGACATGCTGTACAAATAAAAATGACTCAACATTTTCTGCATTTTCTTCTTTTCTGACCAATCTCTGCAACTCAGCTGGATTTTGACCAATCCCTTTAAGTCCCTCCTGATTTCACTTCCTGTTTCACGGCGTCTCTTGAAAGCCAGACCTGACGCGTGATGCTAAATGGTGACATTAAAATTTGCTTTTCTGCTTGCAAAAAACATTTTCAATCACTTCAAAAACACTTCACTGAGCCCAAAGGGAAATTAAATGTCTCGTTAATTCAAAGTTCTTCAAACTATTTTGATATGTTCTGTGGGATTTCCTTATGCTGTTCATACAGTTCCTGTTAACTTAGACCACTAATATGAAATTCTTCTTTTGCACTTTGACAACCCCTCAGAACATGAATTTTATTATTTTAGAAGTGCTATTTCAAGTAAGTTATTAGAAAATATTATTTACACTTTAAACATGAACTATGTTTTTTGGGAAGGTTGTGTGCAGCGACTTCAACATTTTTGTAAAATTATGTTATAATAGAAATAAGGCAATAAAAAATGTTCACTTTGACTGTAACTTTTTGACAAAAGAGCTGAAAAAATCAGTAATTTTAGGCAGCAACATTCAGGGGTGCTAAGATAAATTTGCCAACCGATCTTGGTCCCGATTTCCTTCGTTTCAGGAGTCTGGTGACTGATATGATCGACTCGCTCACCAGCTCATGTCTGCATGTTCGCAATAGTTACCCAACTGTTACCAAATCGGTGACTTTCTCACTACATTTAGCAACATTTCAGATAAAAAAAAGTTGCTATGGGGCCAAAATCTGTCTTTTTAAAACTCCAGAAAACTGCAATCGGTGCACCGCTGCCACAAACCACCGCAAAATCCTGGAAGAACCGAAAAGACCGAAACCGTGACTTCCTGTAGGACACCAGTCAGAAACATAGCAACAGAACTAAAATGGAATGATTCGAATCAACGCTCTGAGCGTACATCACAGGATGAAGGAGCGATTGAGATATTTTTGCGGTAATGTCAGAGACGATGTTCAGCTAAACGAGAGCTCCTGTCAAATGTCCCTGCCAAAGTCGTGAAACATGGGTGGCTGCCCCGCTGCGCACGGCTCCGTGGCACAAAGCGGAGAAGATGTTTCGCGTTAAGGGGGAACGGCCAGATGAGCCTGCATCTGTCTGGCCGGTGCTCAGAAATGTCTAGCGTTTCACCCACACGCCTGTGGGATCGCTGGCTCCGGCCCAGCCGGGGGTTTATGAAAAACAGAGAGAACGAGGGGAAAGGAGAAGACAGAGAGAAAAAAAAAGGGGGGGGGATATAGCAGAAAGGGGGAGTTTGGACAGCTGAAATGAAAAAAGGGAGCCGTTTGAGATGATGATGTGATGTTTTCCACTCCGACAGCAGCGCCTGTGTGTGTGACTGCCGAGCGAGGGTTCTCCTGACGCCCCCGAGGAGCCTCGGGGGCCCCCGCTTGGATCTGCGAGCGGATTCAGGTGAAGAACAGGTGCAAGAACAAGTTTCGGCGCATTTAAATGGCCGAAGGGCAAATCTGATTAGAAATGAGTTTGAAGAAGCTTTAACCGTGATGCGGCGTGACTCTGCACGCACGTTTTAAAGGGAAGTGCTTGGACTAGGACACGACTGTTGCTCCTGCCTTTGCCGTGTCTGGTCTTCCACTGAAGCTTGGACTCCATCTACAGCTTCGCTGCAAACTTTACCCAGAGCAGAAGGTTTTAAGACACAGCTACATTCACACTGATCTGAGCAGTTTGATGTTTGTCCAGCAGGTCGACCAGAAACATGGCTTCTGGGAATTTACTGTACATTTAGAAGGTTGTTCCTTTGGGAGAAGAAAAAGGGCAAAAGGTTTTATTTTACGAAAGTATTTAGGTCTTGAGTTAAATTAAACTACCTTAAGATAACATATTTAAAAGAAGCCGAGTTCAAAAGATTCCTGGGTTTTCTTGATGTCTTTTGAAGTTGTTTTTGCAGCACCCTTCCTCACTTTTAATCCCGTCCTTGCAAAAAACGTTTGTTTAGTTTGTTAGGCTGCTTTGCTAATTATTTCGAGATTTGTATTTTTTTGGTACATTTTATCTATTAAAAAATAGGTGAAAAACGTTTCAAATAAAATAAAATGTAACTTTAGCTTCAGCGAGGTGATCACAGTTATCTGCTAGACAAAGACTGTAAGATTTATTTATTTATTACCTAAATGGGTAGTTCAGAGATTAAGCTGGCTAACTAATTACATTAGTTAACCTTGTTAGCGTCCCTGTTTTGTTCAATTAGTTGTTCATGAATGCTAATGCTAATGGATAGCTAACCCAAGGTGAGCTAAACTTGATAATCGGATCAGTAGCATTAAAAAAACACCTAAATGTGAGAACACAATATGGACAACTATGTAGAGAAGCAAAATCCAGCCACGCTTGCCACTGTGAAACTTTTTGTTCACATTTATCTAATTTAATCTATGAAAATAAAGCAACTTTGACTAGGATTTATTTCAGCTTTGATATGTTGAACCCAAGTGAGCTATTAGCTAACTAGTTAGCATTCAATATTTGGCCTTACTTTGAAACTTAATGACAACATTTTCATATTTTAAAGTGAGGATCTATTGAGGAGGTGAAGGCAGTTCATAGCTGATGCACCGTAGTTAGCTTACTTTTATGTTTCTGTATAAATAGCAATAAATGTTGTTTTTTTTGTTGTTGCTTTTATGGAGGCTAAGGCTAAAAGCTAACCTGGACTGCACTGTTTTTAAACAGCTCCACTCTCAAAAATGTTACAGAGGTGACTCGGGTTATTTGAAATTGTTCTTTACGTGTTTCCAGCTCTTACAGGAAATGTTTGTTTCATTGTTAAGGCACTTCAGTGATTCACACTCATTTAAACATGAGAAGCACCTAAAAAGCAAACATTATGAACAACCAATCTTCTGACATACCTGTTCAAATGTTAATTAAGTTTAGTTAAGTTTATGAACAAATTCACCAACTACTACTGACTGCAGACAGTGAAATCGGATGGTGTCTGCTGGTTTTCAGCTTGAACTGCCCATAGTGATTACTGGCTGCTCAGAAACCAAACCAAAGGATCTTTTGCTAATCACCAAAAGCGGCAAAAGCTACTTAATATGAAATTTATTTTTTGCGAGTTGCTATGTTTACATTTTTAAGCCCTCATAAAACTTGTTGGATTTGTAAATGCTAAAAGCTTTTAGAAAATCTGAGTGAAGAAAAAAAAATCAACATTTCTCAGGAATGTATACAGACGACGTTTTGCAACCCAAGAAAATAATCTCAACCTATTATTTATCAAAACATTCTTTCACATGTGGTGTGACGTCTCCGACACAGACGTATTAATTAGTGAGCTCTACAACAAGAAGGTCAGAAAAATGACTTTAAATGGTGTTCTTCCTCTGACTTGCACTCTTCCTCTCCACTAGCCCTCTCACACCCCCCAAAAACAACAGACAAAACTGTTGGGTTCTGAAGATAAATGAGCTTTAGAACCTTTGGAGCATAAACTGCAATACCAAAACGATTAGACAACCGCTGGAAAGAATCTCGCATGCAATTTGTTTTGGTTTCCTGTGAACCTTCTTGACCCAAAGCGGATGCAGTAATCCCCCATCCATCTGGTATCTGAAGCAGGTCGGAGCATCTTTGTGTCTGCGTCCGACCTCGCTCCAGTCGCTTTACGTCCACGTAATGCGGCTCGGACTTGCATCACGTGAGCCGGCCGACCCACGCTCGTCCAATAATAACAGTCTGGGGAGCATATTTGGGAAGGCTGCTGGAGCCTCGACGGTTTGGAGCGGCCACCGGACCCTCCGCAGCGAGGCTGTGTGCGAATTTGGGCCCACAGGAGGGAGGTGGCAAAGTGTTTATTTAACTGTGGGCTGTATCTGGCCATCATTATCTCACACTGCAGAAGGAGCACTGTAAACAGATGCTTGCGGCCCACTCAGCTGCAGCGTGTCTGGCTGAGGTGGCGGCGGCAGCGGGGACGAGCGGGGAGAAATCTGAAGTGATGCTGAGGTCAGAGGCAGAAGAGTGGGAACAGACTGTGGCAAAAATCTGCAAGAACACGAGTCGGAGTTGTTTACTTGCACTATAGGAAGCAATTTGGGAGAGTGGTACATTTTAGGCATTAAAATAACTCACCTGGGTCAAGAATATCCATTTGTAAATGCAACGTTCAACATTGCTCCAAGTCAAACAGCGCTTTATTTTGGTAACAAATGGAGCCAGGATTAGATTTGTAGCCACCTTCAGCTACTTTAGTGACAAAGCTAAAGTTGAAAATAGGCTTGAAAAGTCACTGTTACTATACTTTGGTAACAAATGAAGCTGGAATTTAAGCTTGTATTCAGCTTCAACTACATTAGCCACAAAGCTAACGCTAAACTTGGGTTTGCAAATTTACCTGTGGCTAGAAAACCTTCGTCCAAAACAGCAGTGGCCTGTTTATGTGATGCAACAGGGAACCATTTCTTTATTTTGATAACAGATGCAGCCAAAATGTTAGTTTGCAGCCAGCTTCAGCTACATTAGCAACAAAGCTATCGCTAGAGTTGGATTTTTCTAGCCTGTGGCTAGAAAAATCTTCATACAAATCAAGGGTTGCCTGTTTTATATCCAGTACAATTGTTTACTGAGCTGTCCTTGATTGAATAAACTTGAACTGAATTTAAGTCTTAGCTTGCTAGGTTTTAGCATGCTAATAAGCTGAGCTCCAACACACCGAGGCAGCTGCTGTCAGAAATCTTTTTATTTATAAGTCAAGTTGAGCTTGTTTGCATAGCACAGACTTCTACACTCCCTTGTCCTTTCGTGGGGTCGGGAGGTGATGGTGCCTATCTCCAGCTAACGTTCCGTTCCAGTAACCAATTATGAAACAAGTAATAAAAACGACATTTTGCCAAATACTTAGGTGTTAAACTTGGAAAAATTCAAGTTAGAATAATTGAATAAAATCCACCCAAAACAAGCCCCCGTTTTATTGGTCAAATTCTAACGGTTTGTTTTGTCAGTGCATTCCTGCCTGAGCCACGGCGCATGGCACTGTGGGATTCAGGCCGGGGTTTACCCTGCATCCGGCTTTCACGCCGAAGAGAAAGATTCCCTTTGTAGCGGTCAGAGACCAGGAGGAGAGCGGCATGAGTTCAAGATGCTCCTGCCGGAAAGCTCAACAAACAGTTGAAGGGGAGTTTTTCCAGAGCCGCGTGGCCTAAACAAACGGCTGCAGAAAGCAGGATGAAAAAAAAAAATAAAAAAAGGGAGGAGAAGGGAGTCGGGGGAGAAAAATGAAATGGCGTCTCAGTTAGTTACAGTGGAGAGCGGGCGAGAGCCAGGTCTGCTGCTTTTTCGAACTCTAATCAAAAGCAGAGGCGCCCCGCGGTGGAAAAGAGCATGATGAAAAAACAACGTTTACATGAGCTAAAAGCTTAGAGAACGGCGGAGGGGTGGAATGATGGGGGTGGGCAGAGACAAACAAACAGACAACTACTGATGAACAGCTGCAAAGTGCACTTCAGCGACACAAAGGAGGAGAGGAGGAGGAGAGGAAGAGAGAGAGGAACCCAAAAATGGAAGGACCACGTTTCAGCGCAATATGGAAATATGGTCCTCATTTCATGATTCAGTTCCCACTCCTTCCTTTTTTCCCGCCCTCTCTAAATGCCCCCTTTCCCAACGTTACTCTTTTATGCAGCTGTGGCCGGTTTATAAAAGCCTGTTAAAGCACAGCAAGAGCAGTAATAAAAGGATTGGAAAAAAAAAAAAAAGTGAGACGCCGAAAAAGCTCACAGATTCAATCGGAACTTTACGAGTTCGCTCTGACTTTAACCCAAACTTCATCAGCCTTCGCATCCATCCTACACTTTAATCTCCAACTTATCTTTGCTTCATCCCGCAAAGACTCTGCTGGACTGCCTAAAAAAAAAGAAAAAAGGGATAGCGACAGGCTACCCGGTCAGTCGTAGGCTGTCCAAGCTTCATCCCCTCATTCGGGCCCTAATCCCAGCAGCTTTACATTTTAAAACTCTCCCCCCTCTTCCGCGTAACTGCTGCTAAGCATCTGCGCTGGGGACAAATTAAAAGCCCTGCCTCGAGAAGCTCAAGAAGCCGGTCTCCGAATGTACACGTCGTAAAAAAGACGGAGGGCTTTCTGCTCCTCCGCTGTCCTGGGATGACACCCTCGGCCGCTTTTCGTTCGCTCCGGTTATCCGTCAAGGCTGTTCTCTCTCCCGACGTCAGGCCGTACCCGACCCGTCCCCACAACTCACCTCCCTCTCCGCTCGACCCGCCAAGTCCAGCCAAGGCACTTCATTATTTTAAATTTACAGCCTGTCCGCTCGGCCTGGCTTGAGGAGGAGTAAAGAAGGATAAAAAAATTTTTTTTTTTTTAAATCAGGCTTTGGTCGGCATGGAACGAATCCAAGCCTCTCCTTTTCCAGTTTTTTACTGTTTAATATAAAGTCGTATCATAATTACACCCCATTTTTAAGAAGTACTCCTACTGCCAAAGGAAAAAATACACGAAAAATGATAAAAAAAATGAAATACACACAAGTTGGTGCATGAACATCGAAAGGCCTCCAATGTTTAATGGCCCTTTGCCCTCTTTGGAGGAAATAACTGAATTTGGCAAGAGTCTGGGGTTTGTAGGATACGCTAGAAAAATAATAAGCACAAACTTACATTCAGTGTCTTAGAAGACCAACCAAAAAAATGTTTTTACAGCATAAAGTGCTACGTTTGGGTGGAAGGACAGCAGGAAATGTGTAGCCAATCTGTGGCAAGATCTGAAAACCGATGTTCACGAACGTTCACTATCCAGGCTGAATCAGTTGGGGATAAGTAGCTACTGGCAAACATTTCAGAAAGTATATGTGACATTAGCTAAGATGCCTGCAAATTGGAATTCCAGGAAAAAAATTACTTCATGGAAACACCGCAATTTGAAAAAAAAATAAAAAATAATCAATGTTTTTCGCTAAAAGGGTTTTGCGCTAGGATGAGAAGATTTTTCAGCCATATCAGCCATTGTGTTTCACAAGCCTGGTAAGAAACGGCCCCTGCCTCTCTGTTTTGTTTCACAGAGAGGGTCTAAACTCTCGGTTGTTGAGGAACGATTGCTTCCCAAAGTTTAAAATTTGATCCAATTGCAAACGTTTGTCCATGACGCATGTCACGCGCCAGTTTGATGCAGTGAAGCTTACCGGAAAATTCTTGTGTCAGGCAGGCTGAACAAGGCGATTCAATATTTGAAGTGAATAAGTAAAAATGCTTCTTCCACTTCCTCTGCTGCCATTGTTAGAACTACAGCAGGCTGAAATTCAAAAAGCATAGAAAATCCATGTCATTGTTCACAACAACGTCTTCTGTTTGCTGATTGGTCCGGATGAAATTCTGTCACAGAAATCCTTGTTAATTGGAGAAAACCGAGACAGAGCATTGAAGGCAGGTGAGAGTCAAGTGTAATCGTGCAGAAAGTCAATTAGCCGGCTAGTATTTCACATAGATGCAATGGAAACACTTTTTTCTGCATTGCACCATTTTGTCTACAGCAAGAAAACGGTTAATTGTCAGCACTAGCCTCACATGAACAAGATTATTCATGACTGCTTTTAACTGCAAATCTTTTTCAAATAAAGACACAACAGCTGCAAAAATGTGCATAGTGTCAAGAAGGATTTGCGCATGTTTGTAATGGAAACGCAGCTACTGTCTGAAAGCTGCAGTTAAAGGCACTGACTCAAGAGGGCTGCAAACAACAGAAGCAAGCCACACTTTTCAGTCTTTCAGTTGTTAAAAACCAAAGTTCAAAACTAAAGCATTAGTTTTCCACCTCACAAATATGCCTACTTTGTGTTAGTTACATAAAATCTTGAAGTTTGTGGTTATAACCAATGAGTTGGTTTGTTTTGTTTTTTTTTTTTGCATTTTGACCTACTTCTATTTACACATCTCTACCCGACAGAAAAAAACGACGAGGCTGGTGTTTTTGAATGGATAAGGCTCCACGTTAATACGAACATAATGATGCTTGTGCTTTATCAAGGCCCTCAAAGCCTTCCTATCCCTACATGCTCATTGGCCCTTTGGGGATTTCAGCTATTTGAAAATATTTTAAAGAGGCCCGATTGCCCCCAGCTCAGCGGCTCAGAGAAGCCTTAAAACCCTGCAGCTAAATCCTAGGGTTATGTAAGGTAAAGCCCTAAAGCTCACCACGCCTGATGTTACATATTACTGTAATTGCAAATGAAAAGAGGAAAGGAGAGAGAGAAAGAGAAAGGGAGAGAAAAGGGGAGAGAGAAAATATAGGGTAGGGTGGGGTGGAGAAATGTGGAGAAAAAGGGGACTTTGGGGGTTTGTGGAGGGTTGGAAAAAATGGGAAGAGAAAGGAAATGAGGGAGGTGTGACAGGATGGATGAAGTTATTGAAGGGGGGCAGAGGGGTGGAATCGGGTTCCGATTTGATGAGTTCTGCTTTGATACACTTCAATCTCCTTGTTGTCTGACACTTGTCTCTTTCAGGAGACAGCTGGAAAGACAATAATGAGCAATGTCCAAAATTCTGACCCAATAAAAGATGGAGGAATAATAGGTCGTCCATCTGAGCGCCTGATAAAAACAGAAACACATATGTCAGCTCAAGAAGACACTCTGGAGTTAAAAGAGGAAAAAAAACCCACTACGTGGGCAGATTTCTGCATCGCAAAAACTGCATTTGTGTGTTCCGGTGCGCTTAGTTAGAGCTCGTCACTGAATACATGCAGTTTTAAGTACAGAGTACTGGAGGAGGCGAGGACAGTTAGCGTCATGATGATCCTCCATGGTGCAATCTTTTGTCTGAAGATGTAAGCAGGGTTTAGAGTCCCTCAGAGGAGTTGCTGTGAAGTAAAACAAAAAACAGTTTGGGTTCCAACATCTGGAGATGTTCTGGGTTGAACGGGCCAATATTGAAGGGCAAAATCAGCTCTGAGTGTCACTCATCTAATAACAACATGAAAATCTGTTGTCTTAGAATATGTGAAAAACATGCTAATATTTCTTGTAAGATTGAGCCATGGTTTCATTCTATAGGTTGAGAGTAATACGAGGACGTACCGAATGGTGTTTGTACACAATGCAGGGTCAAATCAAGTAAGGCCTGGAAAAGACGGACAGCCTTTCTGGTCTTTCTACCCAAGTCTTGATACAAGCCCCAAGTAAAGATGGGAGAGTCTCAAGGTTAATTTCAAGTTAATTTAATGTAGCTTTTGAGTTAGAAGGTGATTTTGTTTGACCGAACAATCAACAAGAGGAACTTTAAAAATGCCACTGCATTTTACAGTAAGCAGAAACCAGTCTTTAGCATGTTTCATTAGCAAGACTAAAGCAGCCGTCTCAGAGGGAAACCGCCATGTAATTTGGACCCCGACCTTCACTGTAAGGTTACATTCAGACAGCAGGCTCCGGGCAAAAGAAATGAATCTTTTTGTTCATAGGTGACCGACTTTTTCAGAGCAGTCTGAACGGCCCAACGCTGATCTTTTCAAGATACGATTGGCAACGCCTCCACATGTGGAACCAAGTTGGATATTACCGGATTTTTTTCAAAGTGTCTGTGGTCCGAACAGTCATGTTTCATGTTATATGAACATGATCATTCTGGAATTATAAAAGAAGAAGCGTGAGCCAGTGAAGCGCACCATATCACTATCCCACTATCCCAGTCGTGGTGATGACTACACATCCGAACCGTCTTGTTTTTTTTGTGGAATGTTGCGCCATAAACACTCCACAAGAAACCATCGCTATTAGTTGAGTTTTCTTTTTCCTAGCTTCCTTTTTCTTCTTATGATTTTGTTACAATATTTTCAGCTCCGATTGCTGAATAACTTCAAATTCGATTCATAGACAGTGGCGTTCATTATTGCTTCCGTAACCAGAGAGACATCTACGTTCTTATTTAACACCAACTCTGAGGCTTCTTCACTTAATACCAGCATCCACCCTGAAGAGCGTTGTTTTAAAGATCACGTACGAGCATTTCTTGATGAAAAGTTGATCTGATTTCACTGGAAGGGTACTTTCTCTGCACCTTGTTCCTTTAGCACTAACACAACAAAAAAGCTCAAGCTCCTCAGAAGACATTTTTTGTTGATGTCATTCAAAGTAGGGGGAGACCAATAAACTGGGCACATGGTGCAAAAACGAAGGCCACAGCTGGAACAACACGTCTAAAAAGGAAGGGGTAAATATTGGTTGAAGGCTGAGAGAAACCCTCTGGGAAACCTGCCTGAAAGCGGGACCCACACACCACCACCGCCGTGTAACCCAGTCTGCCGCTATGCCCATTAAACACCATAATGAAATTAAGCCCGCATTATCACCGGCACCAGGGACTGGATTATACCTCGCTGTGGATTAGAGTCCCGATGGGGGTGCTAACTCAAGGAAGGGTAAAAGTGAGTGAGTGAGGAATAAGGTTAGAGGAGGGGAAACAAAATGCCGCTCACGTAGATCACTTGCACTGTGTGTCGTTTGGCTGCCGTCCAAGAGGAGAGCAACAAAGGCGCTCTGAAAAGAGGGGAGACTGCAATGTGCGCTGGCTGGGTCTGTCAGGTAGAATGAGCTGCAGGGTTGTGTTTCAGCGGCGCAGAAGTTGGGAGATCAATGGATGTTTCTGTTAGATGCCGCAGTTACAGCTGAGGATAGCCGACAACAGACAGGCTGCTGTAAAATGTCTAAGGGATGAGTAATGGCAGGCTGATTGCTATGTTGAATTCCCTCAGTTAGCAGAGAAAATGACAAGCGGGCGCAAAATTTCCCCATAAACGCCGAACGTACACGCAATATGTGGGGGCAAACATCATATCCAGGATGCGGCATGGCTGCATCCCTTACAATGTGGAGGATGGAGGAGACGAGTTCAACAGAAACTTTGAGCTTCAAAATAAAGCAGCAGAGAAAATGATAGTTTTTCTTTTTGTTTCCTATGCAGAAGGAATGGCAAAAAAAAAAAAAATACAATTTCAAAACATTTTACATCTTGTTACTATAGTTTAACATATCTTTATAGAGATGGGCAGATTTGCTTCCAGATTCCCCAATTGCACTGCATACCAGCTGGCTGAAAAAAAAAAAAGTACTACATTACAAGGAAAAAAAAATTCTGGTCAATTATGGAGTGAAAACTTAAGAACCAAATTATTCTTAGTACCAAAATTGTGTTTTGCAACAGTAGATAAGCATTGACCCTCTTTAGTGATTCTGACAAATCAATCATGAAGAAAATGTGACTTTTTAACCAGAAGCTAGCCATGGAGGAATTATGCTAGAATACAAGTTTTAAAGTGATGAAAGACTTTCTAAGTGTAACTGAAGCTAGCTATAGACACATTTTGCTAGCACTTATGTTACAAAGTGATACAGGACAGTGTAAGTTTACCTGTAGCTATCCATGAAACCATTGTGCTAGCATACATTAAGAAGCGGTAACTCCAGAAGTTTGACTGAACCTAGCCACGGAAGCGTCGTCCTCTCAAGCACATTCAGAGTGATGAAAGACTCTGAGTTGAACGGAAACTTCCCATGGAAGTGTTGTGCTAGCACTGTTGTTAAAAAGTGACATAAGGCTGTTTAAATGTACCTGGAGCCACTTGAGTGCAAAAAAGATAACCGTACTGCTTACAATTGTCTGTTGACAAAAATAATTGCTACATATTAGCAAAAACAAACTGGATAAGCAAAGTTTTGGCCACTGAAGAAACAACTAAGATATACAGTATGACAAAACTACCAAGGCCCACAAACTTAATAAAGATGCTCTTAAATAACCGTGTCATTTACTTCCTGAATCTGAACGCCAGCTCTTATTTTGTAGAACTTTTCTCTGCTCCGTTTTGTTCTGCCTGGAACTTCCTTTACTCTCTTATTGCTCCTCTTCTGCTGTATATTTTCCTCCTGGAATGGCTGCCAACATGTGATTTCACTTATCTCGGAGAGAAATTAGAGCAGAGAGGAACAGACTAATGGTCATCTCCCTGTCTCTACCTCTTTTCCTCCTCTCCTTCGTCGCTCTGACGGGGCTTGATGAAAGAACCTGTGTGTTTTACTTTAGTTTCAAATTCCGCTGCCCAAAAAGACGAGAGGAAAAAAAAAATCCAGATGTGGGCTGCTAACCACACCTACATAAAAACGTTTGGGCCCAACAAAGAAAAAGTGGTAACTTGGCAGCAGAGAGAGAACAAAAAAACAGAAGAAACTTTTCTCTAATTTTCCTGTAAAATGAAGAGAAGCTTTTGTCTATTTCATGCTGTTATTTTTTTTAACGTCTCTTTAAGACAAAAACGGTGTCTGCTGGAGTCATCAACTGGACCGGTACTGAGCAGGTCACAAGCAAGAGACAGGCTTTCCCCTCATCCCACTAACTCCAAGGTTTACTCGTATAAACCTTTTTAGCCCGAGTGGCTGCAGTAAAACTTGTCTTATGTTGCTACACACCCCCCGCCCCCAAGTCACAAATTAAGTCATCAGAGTTAATCAGCACCTCTATGGCCACTGCAGATGTAGTACTCCCAGATGTGCATGGAAAAACATGCTGAGCCAGCACAGTCAGTTTGGCACTTGGAAGCTAACACTAACATGTCTGTCATCTTGGTCCCAACAACTGCTGCTTTCTCAGCGCCCCCAAAGTGGTCATTGTCGTTGGCGAATCCCCGTCCTGTCTTCAGTCTTTTCAGCCGATACTCTGGACCTTTTCCAAGATTTAAGGACTTGGATCTTTGAAGGAAAGGTTGAATGATTATCCAGACAGGCCTTCTAGAGATCCAAACCCATCCTCCAAACATTGGGTTACCACTAGCTGTGTTTCCATTACAAATATCCTAAAAACTTGTCAATATTATGCCAATGTTGAATTTTATTTTCTTACAATTTTGGTGTTTCCATTGAGTAAGAAATGCAGTTAAAATCACAAGTGGATAAGTTTGTGATAGGTGATTGTCCAACTATTTTCTGTTGCATTCTTCTTCATGGTTTGCGCCAGTAGCATCATCCGATTGTTGATCATGTGCTCCGTGTGACGTGAAAAGTGCTTCCATTGCAGTTTTGCTAAATAAACCAATTTCAATAAAGCCGAAAAACTACTTCATCCTTGCACCAAAAAAAAGTAAAAAGTAGAATTCCACCTAGGGTTGCTCATTTTTAAATGCTCCATAGCTTGTACAAAGCTTTTCAATCTAATTCTTAAATGGGCTATTGAAAGAATCATTTTGATTTCATTAAAAAAAATAATGATAAAGTTTTAACACCTGCAACCTATCTTCTCGTCATTAGGGGTAATCCCAACAATGTGAATACATCACATTCCTGCCAGAGGTGGCAAATTTCAGAACCCAAAATCTCTCTGCTGGATTTGCTGACATCACTCCACTTGACATCATGAAAATGGAGGAGAAACATATTGCTGATGGAAATACCTTTAAACATGAACTTCCTGCATTGAAAAAACCCCCCAAAAAAGAATCTCAGTAAAATAAATTTGATGTCACACTGTTGCTTACCTTGCCTTACTTACTTTGGCATATAAAAATGCATTTCATGTGGGTCTGGACATGAAGAGAATAAAAAGTACTTTTAAAATGTCAAAATGTTCCAAATAATTATCAGCTGAGTTTATCAGAAAATAGGTCAGACTGTCGTCACTCAGCGCCACTTTGAGCATTTGGCATGCTGATGTGAGTGAATGTTTATCAGAGCATGTCAGATGAAAAGTTTATCAGAGCAATCTCATACTACTAATGCACTCTCTCACACAGTTTTATGTGAGAGAGAGCTGAAACACTGAAGGAAAACCTACTGCAGGAAGTACCTCACCAAGAGTAACCCCTCTGGTATCATAACACAAAATGGGGGAAAAAAAGAGGACAGAAAAAAAAGTATAAAGCTAGCCAAAAAAAAAAGAAAAATGGAAGATGACTGTGGAATGATTGCTAATGTCTTCTGCAGAACCTGGCCCCCGAAGGTTGCTGTAATTGGTGCAAACTAAGAGGCTGGATCTTCCCCCCTTTGCCTCGGTGTTTCTTTTCTCTTCTACTCCGTTTCGTCCTTCAGCCTACAGGGAGCCAGCAGCCTGTTTTTCTGTCTGTAAACGCTTCTATCTCCTTCATTCGGCAGACCGTGGTAATCGCAGCAGTGAGATGAGAACTGAAAACAACACTAGCGTTGAGAGAAGGCCTCTGGTTGTTCCAGTCAAAACGTTAAGTCAGCAGAGTTTCTAAATGAACGCAGCCGAGCCAAGATCAATGTCAGTGAAGAAATGCAGGTGGTAATTTCATGACCACTGCCTGCCAGACTTTCCACATCAGATCCTCCTTTGTACTTAATGTGCTGCTTACTTAGCCAAAAGCCAATGGTGCGAGCCTGCTGCAGTAGTCGTTGTCATCTTCTTGTGCATCCAACTAGATTATCGTTCAAGGTGCAGTGCCTCACCTGCTGAAAGTTCATATGTATGAATATATTTCTATACACATCCAGTCTGGTTTAACGCCCGAAAGAGGTTGCGGTGCAGCAGCAGGCTCTGAGGGCCTCTGAGGACCTCTGAGGCATGAGCACCTTTAAGACCTATGGATTTACAGCTGAAAGAGACGAGATAAGCTCGCTTAGCAGCACATAAAGACCAGCTACAGGAGGAGAGGACGCAGCGACTTAGACGGATTATTCGCCAGCTATACGATCCGTTCATGGCCGCCTGTGCAGCAGCGAGGCCCGCTCACCTTCCTACGCTGTGGGTGTGTGTGGGCTTTTGTTCTTGGAGTTGTGTGAACTCAGGGGCTGATTTATGGTATGAGGCTGAGTAAAGGAACGTATAGGAAGGCGCCATTATAAGGTACGGAGTAGATACAATGTTTGCAACCAACGTTTCAGACTAACATGTACAATATGATCCAAGCACTTTGATTTTAAGTTACTAAAATGACACGATGCTGAAATAATAAAACAAATGAACCGAGATGCAATCATGTACAAATTCCAGATTTTTCCATAGTCAGAATTCCAGAGTAATCAAAATGTTTTACTACTAAGCTTTAAAAATATGTAAGAACCCACAAACTGAAAGGGAGGAAGGGAGCAAGGGAGAAAGGTAGAAAGAGAGGAAAGAAAGAAGGAAAAAAGGCAGGAAGGAGGGGAGGAAAGGACAGAAAGAAAAATGGAAGGCAGGAACAAAAAACAGGATAACAAAGGGAAGAAAGGAAAGATAACAGAAAGAAGGAAATAGAAGCAAAGGAAGGATAGAAAAAAGGAAAGATACAAGAGCTGGAAGGAATGATGAAAGGAACGATAGCAAGAGAAGGAATAGAAGAAAGAAAGGAGGTCGGAAAAGAAGGAGGGGTAAGGATGGACAAAATGAAGGATGTGTGCATGGTGATACGGTTGCTAAAACATTACGACCCATAAATGAATAATCCACAGATTTGAATTAGACGTCGGGGTTTCATTTCCAGGCCTCCGTTGGACTGTGTGAACAAGCAGCTGCATGTCTGTAAGTCGATTCCATGAAGGATCATCAGATGCCAACAGGCCTGCCTAACCCCTGGCTCCCATTCTGTGCCCAATCAAAAAAGCACAACCTCGTCTTTTTTAATCCAGCCCCATAATCACTGCTCTGCATCGGCCCCGCCCTCGTCGGCCCTCGGGGCCCCGCCGAGCATCTCGGGAGAAAGAGCATTACGGCAAATAAATATCTCTGCTGATTAAATCATTAAGAAGCTTTTATTGACAAGCCCAACTAAAACCCTCTCCAATAAATTTGCCACATTTCCTCTTACTCTGGAATTAGCAGAAAGGATGTGGTGGGGAGGTTCGCGGTGGTGGGGGCGGGGATTAACTTGTTTGGGCTGTCCGCAGGCTCAAACACTAAGCGCTCAATCAGTCAGTCACCGAGATCCACACGCTCTCTGGGACTTAGCCTCCCAGATCCCCCTGACATTGACCGGGGCTGGGCCGATAAATCTATCTGCTCTCGAGCTGACCCGCGCAGCTGCTGCTGATGATCCTGTTTCTCTGTACGACCGCACTGAGCCAGGATTTCTGCACCCAAAGCAGCTTGAGGTGGACCACGAGATCAAGCGGATGTCTTCCAGCCATACGCAGTTGTTTTATAGCACCATTAAGTTGCCTTCAGTTGTTAGAAAAACGTTCTATCAAATGTAACTTAAAAACAATTTGATTTTGTAAGTTAAAGGTCTTGAAATTGGGCCTCTGTCTCTTTAAGAAGCTCCTGCTCTTTCTCAATCTCCACCTTCAGGAAGTCGTCGCAACATGGCTCCTTTTTTCATCTTTTAACAATGGTTGTCATGGAGATTAAAGGATTTCTCATAAATGTGTTAAAGAATCGAGGCAACTCTCTGGGTTTGTTTTTGATGAAATAACAGAAAATACACAAACTTTTCCTGAAAAGGAAAGCTCAAACTATTCTTTCATTTACCACACTTCTTGCTTTGAATTTAATTTGATCGTAAATAAGAACCCAAACTGCCAGTGACCTTTAGGATGTTATCCCACCTGATAATCCAGTAGATTCGGTTCAACTAGGAACCAAAGTTTGCAACATTTGTCCATTTTTCGCTGCTGCATTTCACTTCTTCTACAAAAAGCTGTTCCCCTCCCTGCCTGTGGGGGCACTACATCAAGAACCACTGAAGGAAACGACACTAAGACCTCTGAAGAAGACACTGAATGCAACTTTTATATTAAAATATTCTGTATTTTATTTATTTGTGGATTTGAGTAGGAAAACAAGCAAAAAACATTTTGTTTTTATTGATTTTGTGTTTCTAATTGTTGAAAATGTGCCTACTTTTAATTCGACAGTTTTGGCCCGTCTGGCAAAATTTGGACACCTCTGGAAAGCATAGGGGTTCAAATTTAAGTGAACAAATGAACAAAAAAGCGAGACGTCTGAAAAGCCCAGTCTGAATAGCAGGAGCCTCGAAGATGTTGGAAGTGTAAGTTGAAAGAGTGGCCTGTGATCAGGTCAGTTTTCACGAGGCCTTATAGTTTTATGATTGGGTACGTAAAATCCGCTTAAACTTTGTCCAGATGGAGGGTTTCATCTTGGAAAGTAAAGTTTCTATTACTTTATGGCAATTTCAAAAGGAAATGACTAAACCCCGACATCCCTGGTTTAAGTTTGAGTTCAGATGTTTGTTGAATTTCTCCTCCTCAGTTCTTTCCCTTCCATCATCTCGATTTCCTGCATATGAGATAGAAACTAGGGGCGCACCGATTGCAGTTTTCTGACCGATCATTAAAAAGCCTGACTGGCCTATTCTGATTTTTTTTGTGTCTGAAAATTGCAAAATATAGTAACAAATTATTACTGAGATAAGCAATAATATTGTTGTTTTGAGACCATTTTGAAGTCATATAATGATAATGGAGAAATAATCCAAGTTCACCCTCTGAAGGTCAACAAACTTTTAATTTTGTATTAAAAAAAATAATAACAAAAAAATAAAAGTAACCCTAACATTTGACACTGATAGTGGAAGATATTTTAAATATCTAAAACAAAACACAACCAGAACCATATACGAACTGGATTATGCCTCTGTAAACAAAATTGCCCTTGAAAAAATATTAACAAACAGAATAAAAATTACCAATTTCATTTATAATGTGATTAGTTGTTTATTGCAACAGAAAATACCTCTCTTTCTCATAAAGTCTTGGTGAAAATATAATGAGATCAGTTTGTACGTAAACGCAGATAAGAGTCTGTCAGTGGCATGATGCTGCCACCACCCCACCACCACCCTTCCCTTCCTGGTGAGGATGATGTGTTCAGGGTATAATACATTTTCTGAAATTATTCAGAAAATTATTCACTATCCCTCGATATATCCCAATAAAACATTGCTGCTGTGGGTCACCACACACACACACCTTTATATATTTATATATATATATATATATATATGGGATCCATACGGCAATGATTAAGCTAATGTAGCTGTCTTACAAGCTGTGAAATACTGACAGCATTTCAACAGAATGACGGGAGTTTTCACTGTTCAAAGCGTGAGGAAAAATTGCTCCGATGCGAGCAAACTGTTGATTCAGAGCTGAAGCCAGCCATGCAGGGAAACCCAGCCAAGTTAGACAAACCTGCCTTCATTTATTTTTCTGTTAGGGCCAAAGGTTATTATCATTATTATTATTATTATTATTTTGTCAACGATGCCTCAATATGCATGCAGTTTTATGTGTAATCACCAAAACTTTCCATCTCTATTAGGCTCTTCTGCAGCTGTGGGGAGTTAAAAACAAAGGATTTCTTAGTGACTTTCTTTGTCTGGTGTTTTCAGCTTCCAGCCAGTTATTATTAATAAACGTTCAGAAACGTAATAAATTAAAGGTGCGGGAGGGAAACGAATCCCGCGGAGGCCGAGGTGAGAAGAGATCACGTCGAGGCCGAAGGTTTTTGGAGGAGACGCGGCGAGCTGGAGAGCAAACGGAGCGATGCTGGTGTCTGTTTTCCCTCTGGCTGGCGATGGGCGGCTGCAGCCAGCATAAACACATGCCTTCATGGCTCACACATTTCCTGCCTCACTCTGCAGCCCAGCGCTGGGCCACACAGGCTCAGGACACCACGGCGAGCTGCGCATGTGTGTCCGGGTATGTGTGCTTGCTAGCGGGCTAGCTTTGGAGATGCATGCTCGCTGACTTTGTGGTAAACCTGAGGAGCTTTCTGCTTATTTTACGGACGCGCTACCAGACTTTTAAGCATAAATGTCAATTCGCTCCTGAGAATTAACTGTTTTTATTGTTAATTTACAACTATTTACCTATTTTTAGTAAAGGTTTCACACAGACACACACAAAACACATTTGGTTTTAAATGTACGGTATGTATTGTAGAATAATAGCTTGTGTGTAAGCATCTCAATTTTCAATCTCAAACAGATTCAAAATGCTCTTAAGTAGTGAAAATGCAGGTAGAATCATCCTTTAGCCATTTCCCAACCGGAAGCTAACTTTAGCTTCATGCTTCATGAAATACTGTGGTGATGGATTGGGCTTCAACACACAGAGAGGGCATCAAAAATCTCAAATGATCAACAAATGGCTGGTCAAGACAAATATATAAGAGCCTACGTGTTTTTGTTGGTTTTTTCTGCGCGAGCTGCAAAGCTGGTTGTTGCTGTTTGAGAAAACTGCTTAAACCTGGCGTCGTCTTGGTTTCTCAGATGTTTTTTTTTTTTTATCAAATTACATGCATTCTGTTTGGCTCATTACCGCCCCGTAGTGGGCAAATGAAGCAGGCTCCCACCACGCTTGTATCGGGTCCAGTAGTACCAGCATCAATGCATCTTTAGTTTATATCAAAATACATGAACACACATTTATTTCTAAATGTGTGTTCACATTTAATATTGGCCTAAAAGATTTATTTAGGCCATAGAGGATAGAAATTGTCATCCATGTTCTCATGTAGTTTGAAGCTGTAATGCTAGTCACTTCCTTATTTGTTAGCATACTCTCCCTCCTACAGGCAACATCTCCTAATGCAACGGATTTATCTTTCAGTTTTAGTCACATGTGTGCATCAGAGAGCATTTTGTGGAGCGAAGCAGCAAGATTGTCTGATGTGTTGATTCTACGCAGCCTCTTTGGTCTATAGAAAGTCTGTTTTCATCCATAAGACAAATCTCACAAGAAAAGAGATTTAAGACACAATGTGAAGGGTAGACAGGGACTAGGGGAATGTTAGAATTGAGTGACGGCGGAAAAGAAGGAGATAAATTAAGCGGAAAAACGGAGAAGGATGGAGATGGTGATGCATCGTCCTAGAAAGACGCTTTCCAAGAAAGGTTGTTTTTTTTTTAAAGTCAGTTTTGTCTTGAACATGTTAATGCCAGCTGCACGGTCTAGACTTGAATGGTACATGACTGACTTAAGGGTTTTACTTGAGTGATGGTCCATCCTTTTCCAGGGAAACATTTCCCCTCTCGTCCTGATATATGTGACGTTAAAAAAGGGGGGAAGAAGCAGCTGAAAGTCATCTGAAGCTAGTTCATCGATCGTGGGGCACTGAGTTTCCGTTAAGGATTATTTCGGACTCTAAAAACAACATAAAACTGAACAATGGTTGTTACAGTAACAGGCCTCGGTCTGTTCATCATCCATTCTGAATGAATAATGGACCTCAGCGTTTATAAATCAGACCAGGGGAGAATAAGGAGGACACGGTGAACGCGTTCATTTCAAGTATAATGGAAAATCATCCCAAGAAGCATTTTTGGGATGATTTTCCAAGCTCTGGTGGAGCTGCACTGTAAATCATTGCTTTTCTTCCTAAGCTACCTGATTTCTACATGTTCTCAACTGGTGTCCCCCAAGGTTTGGTCCTCGGGCCATGTCTGTTTTCTTTATTCAGGCACGTGACCACCAGGTGACGGTGTGATCTTTACAACAACGGTAAACGCTTACAAAGCTTATTGTATCCTTCATCCTCCAGGTCATAACCCCACCACAAAAAACACTCTTGAATAATAAAGAGCTAAAATCAGTCTTTGAGTATATGTTCCTTGTGATATTTGCTTATTCGACTCTTATGTCTTAAGACTCAGGTCAAACAGGTAGCGGAGTCTGTGACGTTCCTTCTGCTAAACTCACTATTACTGAATGATGATGTTTTACATACTGCACAAGTTGTGCAAATAGTTCATATTCTATCGTTCGTTGGCTAT
Organism: Phalloptychus januarius; assembly: GCA_902982915.1. NCBI lineage: Eukaryota > Metazoa > Chordata > Actinopteri > Cyprinodontiformes > Poeciliidae > Phalloptychus > Phalloptychus januarius. The sequence continues at coordinate 2,464,177 of CADWAE010000476.1, forward strand.
TTTCACATCTGAAATTTACCCAGAATATCCCGCGCTGCAGTTCGCTTCCTGCTTTTGGCGCAGTCACTGGTCCGCTTGGCATTCACATATGTATTTGAACCACAGCAGAGTTCACTTTAACCAAACCAAGGCCTAGGTGTTAGGTGGACCAGAGTTAGCTTTGTTAGTCCTAATCAGTTTGACTGCACATTCACACCTCCCCAAACAAACCGGACTAGACAAACAAACTAGAGCTTGACTAAATACTTATAAATACTAGGTTAGAAACTCTACAAAACAAAAAAAAAAACCTCCCAACTAGGAGTTAACTTGGAGTAGGCAGGATTGCTTTTTCTCTTTAAAAGAAACGAGGCACGCCCTGACTGAAATATTCTTCTCAACAGCTACGTATACACTTTCTATCTGATTGTTCTCTGATTTTAGAGGATGACAAGTTAGCAGCAAAGACTGAAGGCTTAAAAGAAAGTAAAGTAGAAAGAAGGCAGCGTTCTCCAAGGATAATGAACACAAGACTGTGAACTTGGAGCTGCTCTGAAATACGCAGCTGTCTCATTCAGCTCAGAATGAAACAATTGATCATATTTTTCCCCCTCGTTTTTGAAGCATGTATCCCCAGTGGATGTCTGGCAGCACAAACTCCAGGTCTTACTGACCTGGCAGATCAAACTTGAGGTCTTGAATTTAGCTTTATTTGCCATAAGTTGCATTACTGAAATGATCCACTCGATATTTTCTGGATGTGAAAGGGCCCAATTAGGACGGGCTGGCCATATTTTTATGCACAGACGCAAAAATGAAAAAGCGTGCATACATAACGAGTGCTACACATCCACACCTCTCGCTTAAAACTAATCTTTTACCCAAAGGTTATTTAGAAAAAAAAATTGTTTTGCTGTAACTTGATACTTTGACTGGAAAAAAAAACCTGATCAGACTTTTACCTTTGGTAAACACAAATGAAAAAAAAAAAAAAAAAAAAGAGTCCCCTGGCCTGTGCAATCATGTGTAACACCATGTGGTAAGTACGTTTACTAAGGTCATTATTGTACACAAGATGAAAGCTGATCATCAGCGATCCTATCAGCTTACACGGAAATTAATATGCGTGACAAACTCTCATGTGACATTTTGCCTTTCTCCTCCCATCATCCCTCTCTCTGCCTGTCTGCTTTTCATTCAGCCTGCAGCCTCCAAATGGCTCAAATGAGGTCATCCTTTTCGCAGAACGCACCGAGTAACCCTTCCCGGCGTGTATGCTTCTGCATATGTATCTGAGCATATATATCTTGATATATGGTATGTGCCTGAGCCTGCATGGCAGTGTATAAATATGTCTGTTTTTCTTGCTCAAACCCCAGAGCTAGTTCTGTGCCGCTCTGTGCTTAGCAGTGGGCTGTTTCAAGCTGCGGTCTAAGTTCAATAAGCCAGCTTTGACATATGCTAGCGTTCTGTACAAACTGTCCAGTGGTTGGCCCTGCACTCTAACCCGTCTATTATTACTGCATGTGTGTGTTCCCGCTGGAGAAAGATGAAGAGTAACAGAAACGAGGGTAAAACAAAAAATACGGGATGGACATTGTGCCGCCTAGAGCAAACCGAGTTTCCGGAGCCGCGGAGCTGAAACACGGCACCTTAACAGAAGACGACGGTGTCTTCAGAGAGCAGCAGTTGTCGTGTTTCCATCAACTCTTTTTCTTTTCTTTTTTAAGTATGTTATTAGAAAGAAGGTTAATGGAAATGACAAAAATTAAAATACATTCCTCGATGTCTCCAAAAAAGTGTTTATCCTCAGTAACGCGCTAAAGTGGAGAAGGAAAACGTTTGCTGAATGAGTTCTGAAGTACCGAACGTTTCCTTGTTTATTGCAGTCATGCGTAACGTTAACGTGATTACACTTTACGCAGCCAGGCTGATTCACTCCAAACCAACCAAGCACGCCCAATTTGCATTTTCTTCTTTTTTTTCCACCCAAAATTTTAAGTTTGCTCAAAATCCACATAACAGTTGAATAGAAATGTAGCTAATGGCTTTGAGAGGCACCGAGAAATCAACTGATGACTGCAGTTAACCAATCTTAACTACAACTTGTCAGAAACCCAATAATTCAGTTACCTTTTTCAATCAGTGAACACACACACCCCAACACTCTTCGGTGTGGACGTTGTTATTGAAGGAAGAAGGCTCAATCATTGCCATTTTTATCATCAGCAAGGCGTTTAAAAAAAACGTCAAGAGGGAACAAAAGCCTTCGCACTCGATCTGAAAACGTTTCGGTACTTTCAGCGGAGGTACGACGAGTGTCCATTCAGGTTGTTACAACAGAAAGAGATTTTAGTGGGTTCAAGTTGTACTTTTGCGGTTTTGGTCATTTCATACCGATCAACGAGATGCAGTCAATTTGTGTCTGCCCTGGGAACACTTTATTGAACTAGCAAAGCATTAAATTGACCACAAGCTTACGTCAGTGAATAGTATAAAGGTTAAACGTATTACAGAAAGGTTGCAACATCTTACTCTTTTACGATGTAAAACTCAAGTCATTTGGAAATGCTGACCACCTTTTAGACTAATCCATTTTAAGATGGGGTTCTGCTTTCTCCAGTATTCAAACACAGAGTCTTCTGTTTAGGCAAATTATGCTAATAACTTAAAAAGTCAACTAGGAATCAGTTTGCCTTTGTTTCTTGTTTTTTTGTTGTTTTTTTACAGCAACTGCTCTTGAACACACAGTGTGACGGCGCCTCCGCTCCTCAGATATACATATATAATAAATTACAGCAGGATTCAGCTTTTATTATTGAGGAAAAATCTGAGTAAATTCAGCTAAAATCACCAGGTCAAACATTTAGTGTGTCTGATCTCACTGTGATCTCTAAGTTCTGCCTGCCCAGAGATCACAGTGTGAAATCTGTGAGCGGCAAGATAATCTAGACAATCAACAAAACAACGTTACTGTCATGGATGCTTTCACCGACGCTTAATTTGTTGCCACGGAAGACAACCAGCCGTGGCGAAGCTTGGATAGCGTGTAATGAATTTCACCAGATTGGAAAAGTGAAGCGGTTTAGTGGTCCGAGGAACCAAAGCGATGACTTTAATCTGGAGAACTGAGCCAACTTCGCTGGACGGCGCGCCAATCTAATTGACCGGCGACGGACTCTTCGCCTTCTGCATCCCGCGTTGTCTTTTGTGACCCTGCCTCCTTGTTACCAGGTAGCGCCCACGTAATGCTTGGTCTACCAGTTGGTTTAACAGCCTGACGAACTATCTGCAAATAAAACCCTTCCTCTGCGCCGCTACACTTGTCTCGGGCTGCACTCTGTCTTACTGGTTGTTCTCTCATAAAGAGCTGCCAGCTTGCAGCTTCCATAAAATGGTAGGAATGAGGGACCAATCTCATTAGGGGGAAGATTAGGCCAACATCTGTTTTCTGTCCCGACGCTGCTGTTGCTGCCACTGCTTGTGGCGCTGCAACCAGCGGCGAACTGTACCAGTTAAACGCGCACGCAAACACACCCTCCGTCCACAAAGTCTGACAAGTGTTTCGAGATACTAAGCACCGCTGTCATTGGCTTGGAGTGGAAGCAGCCTGACCAACTTTGTGTGTGTGTGTGTGTGTGTGTGTGTGCTAGTGCACCGGTCCAAGCCCACAAACAAGTCCCAAATCACCCAAGGGACATGAGCAACAGACCGAAGACGGAACCCTAACAGCTAGGAGGCAGATAGAGTGAGCAACAAGTGAGTAAGAGACAGAACCGGGGAGGGGTGGGAAGAGAAGCTGAGGGGGGAGAGAGAGGGGGGAGAACACGTGAGGAGGTTCGGCGTAACAGAGGGTTTATTGTTTGCGGTTCTTCAGGGAGGGAACTAACCGAGCAAAGGAGGGAAAGGAAACAGAACGAGCGAAGGAGAAGAAGAGGAGGAGGAGGAGGACAAGGAGGCAGACGGTGGGAAATGTGCACAGGCAGTGGCCAAAGCGCCGGGCCGCAGAATGGAGCCTCCTTGACAAACAAGCGGCGAGATAATCAGGCTAATGCTGCTCAGGAGACAGTCAACACACTGCGAATCAAACGGCAACGGCGCATGATTGACGAGAAGGAGGTCAAACCTGCAAGCTCTGGTCTTCTGCAGACTAAACTCCACGTCCCTCAGCAGTTTTGTCCCAGATGAACTGTCTCTGACAGATCAGTGAAGTGGAAACCATTCCAAATACAGTGAAAAGCACAAATCAACAAGTGAAGAACACAATCCCAAGATCATTTATCTGGCATTGATGGAAACACACAAATAGTGGAAGCTAAAGATACCCGATTTGGATGCTGGTCATTTCCTCCCTTTGCAGTTTTGGACATTTAGTTGTGAAACTTTTTGGATTCAGGATCCCGGCATGTGGAACACCTGCTTCATAGGACCAGGCTTCAATACGGAGCCACCAGTAGGACATTTTCTACAGGCTTTGACAACCACATTATATATCGTAATATATGTATTATTGTAAACTCTACTTGTAATTAACTGTAAGGAAATCTGGATAGAATAACAAGACATATCTACAGTGCCTTGCAAAAGTATTTAAACCGCTTGAGTTTTCCCATATTTTGTCCCATCGCAACCACAAACAAACATATATTTCATTGGAATTTTATATACAAAGCAGCATGCGATCGTGAAGTAGAAAGAAAATGACGCGTGATTCAAAACATTTTTACAAACCAAAAAACTGAAAAATGAGGTGTGCAAAGGTATTCAACCTGCTTCTGCTGAGTGCAACCAATTGCCCTCAGAAGTTGCCAATGACTAAACAGAGTCCACCTGTGTGCAATCTCATCTCAGTTCAAATGCAGCTGCTCTGCGACCCCTCAGAGGTCACAGTTTCCTTTTTCTACTAAGTACTTCAGTGCTTTTGTAACTATATTTTGTTGGTCAGCTCAAATGTCCAGAGTAAAAGAAGAAGAAGCTCTCAATAGTGATAAAAATGTAGCGTTAAACTTTGTTTCTTTTCCTTTTCTCCCCAATAATGCTAATTTTATGACATTTTGTTTTGATTCGGAATCCTAAAGAACAGAAAAATCTAATTTCAAAAAGCGAATGTGATGTCAGGGATTTTCCCAAGCCTATCATAGTAATTATGTCTCAGCAGAATTATTAAAAAGTATTTTTCCTAGTGTCAGTATGAAGTTTGAAATGTTTGCACCTCAACAACTCTACTATCTATATCTTAGAGTGGATGTCCATCAGTATTCCCAAAGTAAGAAGATAAATATTTTAAAAACAAAAAACAATACATATTGCGATTTCCTTCACGAGCCTGAAACCCAGAGACAACAGGATGGCACCTTCATTTCCAGAGCTCAGGATAATAAATTCCAGCCACCAGACACAGTCACGTGCTCTCATCTTTCTTTTTCCTCACCTTTTTTTTTTTTTCAAGATCTCATTCATTTTCTGTCTTCATCTTTGACAGATTTTAGTAAATACCAGCAAAACAAGCAATTATTTCTGGCAGGCAGGGGCCGTACTCCCTTCCAAAAGACATGGAGCAGAGGGAGCCGGGGGATGAAATCACCCAACCAGATGTGATTCGAATCAATATTACATTATATGTGCCTATATTAAAGGGAAAGAAAAAAAAAAACACAGGGAACCAAACCAGAACGGGCCCAATGACGACTGCTGCCCCTCGCTTGACAGAATAATTGCTTTCAATACATCAGGGTTTTTCATATTTTAATTTCCTTTATACCCCCTGCTTGTCCTTCATCTGTGTTCTCCCAGGTCTGAGCAATTCCCCGACATTAAAATAATATCAGGGGGGGGAAAAAAAGAAAAGAAAAAAAAAGCCAGGCTGTCAAACGTTGAGTTTTAACACAAACCATCTGGTGGAACGATCGAGGTAAACAGGCCCAAACAGAACCGGGCTGGGAGGAAGAGCGGGGCGGAGGAGGTGAGCGGGTGGAGAGGGAGGAGAAGAGAAGCAGAGATCTTGAGAGCAGAGATTAAGCAAATGTTACAGAGGAGGAGTCCTGAGAGCTAAAGAGAAGAGGAGGGGGTCAGAAAACGTGGATGCAAAAAAGGTATGAAGAGGAGGTGGAGAGAGAGAGGTGATAAAAATATGAAGTGATAGTAAATTAAGGGGCCGTTGTCGAGACTTAACAGAAGGAGAGGAGGAGTGAGTTTGGACCACAGAGTGCAGGACAATGACAGAGTTTCATCCAAAGTGCGTTACTGCATCTCTAAGCTACGAAGATCTGCCTGCTAAAAGTTACAAAACTCCTTATATGATGAAAACAAAGCGATCTATCTTTGCCCAATCAGTGAACACGTTGTGTCGAAGTGCTGCAAGCTGATCAAGACATTTAGACCCTCTTCAGAGTGCAAGTTGTTACTGAGGGAGGAAGACATGAGTTTTCGATTCCACATGTGGTCGAAGGAAGTCAGCAGAATGTGACTCCCCCCGTTAGACACTTTGTCGAATTTTCTGTTTGTGATTGGCTATTAGGTCGTAATTTGAGACCCCACTTGAGAACATAAATGCATCTATAAATGATCCAATTCCTGTGAATAACAGAGATTTTGCACACTGCATGCAGTCCAATGTATAGCTTCTCCCTCCACTGCTATGTTTCATAAAACAGTCAAGGACTTATAAGGCAGTTAATTTGAAATGAGAAATCTGATTGTGGGAACAGACGTCATCAGGCAATCGACAAATTGTCTGGGCCAGCCCTTTTGTTGAATATTATTTGTAATACTGCGTAGTTTAGGTCACTTTGTACCCGACTTTTTCCAAGCAAATCGATTTGCCCCGTTCTCGAAGACGATTCATTCAATTTCCTTAGAGGTCGGAAAGAAAGCTTTAGTGCCCGAATAAGAACAATGGAGAGAAGTTGACTGTATGGAAACCCAGTAGGAACCTCCAACAACACTTGTAGACTAAGATTCTACCAGGAAAGTACTCTTTGTGGGTGGGACTGAGAATTAAGTCTACAGCCACGACAGAGGAATAATAAATGGACCTCAAGCATTCGGCTTGTCTCCCATTCTCACTGGGGATAAACCATGAGATAGTCAAAGTGTCTCATCTTTGTACGAAGTACAGAAATCCTCTGACCATTCAAGGGTAATAGGCTGGAAAGAAATGTTTCCTCTGTCACATGATGAGGACAGTTTGGTTCCAACAACCATGACTTAATAAATACCAGGCATTCTCCTCCTTATGGACATTGTTATTTACATAGACTCTGATCCACAGGGAAAGTCAGAAACAGAGTCCACCCAATCGCAAACCAACATGGCCACAACCTCTGTAACACTTCAGCTACTTTATTGCGTTACCACAACTTAGTTATAAAATCTAATTATAAAAAGTTAGCTATAAAATGAAATATTTCAAGTTCCAAACTGTATCAACATGAGAATTATGTCCGGTCAACAATAAAAGTAGTCAATGTAATTTCCTTTAAAGCAAGCGCTTGCCACAAAACACACAATTTGTTTTACAACAACATAGACTTGAGTCACTAGCTAATTTAGTGACTCAAGTCACTAAACGGAAATGTTTTTTTTTTTTTAAATAAAAAAACAGATTTATTGGAACAGAAAAATCTTACCTATTGTTGAGACAACGTTGGGTCAGCAGAAGCAGGCATGAAAGAAAAGAAAAAGGAAAACAATTAAAATCATGGGGCATACGCAGCAGTTTGTTCCTGGTGGGTTCCATTGCAAAATTAGCAAGCGTCACATGACTATCATAGACAGGGTCCCCTTTGGTGCAAACAAAGCTGACAAAAACATCACACAATGCCAAGTAGAAGCTTTGGAAATGCTGTTAAAAACTGTGTTTGAAAACTGTTTTCAACATTTCAGGCTTAATCTGCACAAGTAAAAAAAAAAAAGTTTAAATAGCCCTTTACTTTAGCCACCATAGGAAGCTACAAAGCAGACTAAATATTAGCATTGCACCTTTACGAGACAAAACGTTACCGATACATCGTATCGTAGATTTTAATATTGTTCTGACATGAACTCTATTCACTCAATAGAAACATGACAATTTCAAAAAACCCTTTATCTCTATAAAAAGGTTTTAGCGCTGGGTGAGGTAGTTTCCTTAGCCATATAAAAATTGGTTTACTTCACAAAAACACTTCTTTTCTACATCACGAGTTACATCATCATCAACAACAAGCTTGTATTCACGCTCAGAATGTCATAAAAAATCTGCAGAAATGTCTATGTCCACGTGAAAACACGTGCAAAGCAATTTAATGACGTCCAAATCGAAGTGAGACCTGTCAGGTGAGAGGAACTCCTCTGAGATCACCATAGAGATGATTGAAATGGTTGACAATGGCTGAATAATATATAGAAATGTGACTAAGTTTACAAGAGGCTGTGTGTTAGTGTAAGACCACAGAGGCCACACCACAAAGTGCTCCCAGCCTCTCAGGTTTCACTTTCGGTCCAGGCCGTTGCTTGTAGAACTAACAGGGCTTGGTAAGCAGAGGATGGATTCTATAGAGAACCACCAGGAAGTCAAGCTTTTAACCTTCCTGCTAAATTAGATTTTGACAGTCTGACAGTGTTGACTTTAGCCCTGTTGGTATGCGAGTAGCTGGGGTTGGTTCACAGTCTCTGTTCTCATCATAGGTCTACAGTCTTTCCTTTTAGTCTTTACTCTGGCTGGTCCCTGGTTCCGTTTCTTTACAGTGTTTAATACTCTGTATAAATTGAAAGGAAAGAAGCAAGTTTAATAAAAAAAATCAATTTGTGATAATTATAGCCATATATTCTTCTTGTAATTCTGCATATTGCTCCATTAACTTATTAAAATTGGCAGTTATTAGACTGCAGTCAAAGAGATACCATAATACTGCTGGTCTTTTTAGGGTATTTTAAAGTTAAGATTACAACTTTGTTTTAGATATTTCTGCAGCGGCGAGGGTTTTAAGTTTGGAACCTATATGGGCGATTAAATGGATAGTAAATGGTAAACGATCTGTACTTGGATGGCAATTTATCAGCAGCTTACATAGCACTAGATAGATGATAGCTTTATCATCTATTTAGATGGGTGGCTGGATGAATGCACAGGTGACTGAACTAATGTAGGGATGGATTGATTGAAGGATGGATGGACTGACTAATGAAGACTTGAGAAAATAAGTATTTTCTGTCTGCAAACAGCAACAGAGCATTGAACCTCGGGGCCCCACCTAACTGCTCCTTGTCCCGGCCCCTGTACATTCTCTGAGGTGGTGGCATGGCCCCTGTCAGGTTACAGGGAGCTCATGAGGCCTGACGGCGGGTCAGGGACCTCACTTCCTGCTCTAATTGGTCCTGGGTGATAAACCGGTCCCCAGGGAGGTGGAGAGCTGTGGGCCTACAAGATGCAACGAGGGGAGTGAAGGAGGGGCTCAGTGAGGCAGGCTAACTGGGGTTACTGTGTGCGGTGGGGGGGGGGGGGCTCTAACTCAAGCATTTGGTAATGCGCTAATTAATTTTAAGAGTTCAACATTCCCTTTTTCTCTTTGGCCCTCACTGGAAACAGATGTTGAACTCAGAGCGGGAAGGGCTGCAGGGGCGACGCTGCAGACCCAGATAGGGATCTGCCGAGCGCCGACCAAACGGGCGCACAGTGTGTTGCGGATAATCGCATTCAGCGAGCGTTTCCGAGGATCTGAGTCACTCGGCCGGCCTCTGCTAGGTGAAGAGGATGGCGGTGTAATTTCACACCTCGCTGAGCGAATGACAGATCCGCGTGTGTTAGAGGGGAGGAGAACAAAGCACAAAACACAATGCGACAGGAAACACAAAGGCCCATTCAAGGACCACGGGTGTGCAATGACACAGTGATGAGGATGATGATGGTTTAGAGTTTAAAAGTGAAGATGTCTGTTTGGGGTTGGGGGCATGTGGGGTGTCTGGAAGTGATCTGTATGAAAACAGAAGTGAGCGTGTGGGTTAACAGGATTTAAGGGGGTTGCGGAGGTGTTCCTGGGAGGCCCAGTTGTTGTAACCCCTGACCCCTGCAGCACGCTCCGGGGCCTCCCAGTAGCCACTTCAAATGCACCCCGCATGGAAGCCCCTCGTGCCACACAAAAATATAAAAGGACCTGAGGAGCGTGGAACGGGAGGGCTGGTTGGGAAGAGGGGGACAAGTCACCGCTGTCATCGCTGACACAAAGCGGCATGAACGCTAAAACCTACAAACACTACAGGAGACCTCGGCATCTGTTTCTGGGTTCATGATCACCATGAATACAGAGCGACGGGCTGCTTTGTTCTGCCCAACAAGCAGGAGCTACATGTGTAGCTTAGAAGACAACATACTTCCAAGCTAGACTTACTTTGCTGTCGTTGTTGCGTGGCTACCAGAAAACGATAAATACAAGATTTTTTTTTTTTTTTTACTTTCCAATTGTTGTACAGCTTGTTCAAACTCCTCATGTTTATTCATACCAACAACAAACTTTTATTAATTTTATAAATTTATACCATAAACTGTGTTCCCATTGATTATATAATTGCGCAAATTGAAAATCCAAAATTGTTTTTAAAGTATGGCAATTTTGAAAAAAACTCACGTTTTTCGCTAAAATGTTTTTGCGCTACCACGAGGTGTATTTCACAAAACTACAATGGAAAGACTTTCTTCACAATGTTACTACTGGCAGAAAGGATGAAGAAGACAGGAAGTGGTAGAAGGGCGTTGTTTTTTAATAATTTACTGCGTGAACAAACATATTCATGCAGAATTTTAGCTGCATTTTTTATTTAATGCAAACTGTGTATTTGCAATTGCGAAACTGTACATTTTTTATTTTTTTTTTCAAATCAGTGGAATATTGACAAAGTTTTATGCACATTTGTAATGGAAGCGCAGCTACTGATGAAAACAAAGCAATGGATCATTTTAAATTGGATGCATCTCTAAATGTTCAGTTCAATTCAGTTTCAAAAACACTGTATTTATCTCAAAGGGAAACTAAAAATGGTTGTAGCCTCCAAGTATTCGAGTCGTTCTGAACGGCGATGGCCAAGAAGGCTCTCCATTAGCAGGCAGCCTGGCAATCTGAAGAAGCCTATTGCTGTATGATGGCCTCATGGCTGTCAAACATGAGCTTCATGTAGCGGTGCACAACGTCACCCTACCCGTCTGGCTTTCCAGACATTTGTAGATGAAAGCTGTTTCTTATATAAGTGTCAGTCGATTGCCGATCTTTCAAAATTAAGAAAATTGTGGGCGATTTACCAACAGGCCGATTTATTTGTGCACCCCTTGTGTCAAGTCATGCTAACAGGTCAGTGCTGGGGCAGGAGAGATGATATTCCATCTGTTGTTGGCAGCTCTCCTAATCCATCTCATTTGCTTTTGACGCTCCTCTTTAAATCTCTGCCTGGCCGTCTGGTTAGGAAGTCGGAGGTTGGAGCCGAAAAGAGTAAACGGATCCAGTGTTCAGTATGTTATAGCTTTTTCTTTGGTTATGTAAAGTTTCTCCAGGCTATATTCGGAGGAACGTTTGGTTTTCCGCCATTTCTGATCGCATTCTGCCGGTCAAAGGGGCTTTACAGGATACTTTCCATTGAACGTCTCCTGCTGAGCTTTTTCCTAGAATTCATCGTCCTAATTAGCCCCATTGGTCTTGTTATGTCGCTCTCTTCCTCCAGCTCTATTTTTATTTCTCCTCCCGGATCTCAAAGATTTCCGTCCATGCGCCAAGCACTCTCACCCGGGACCCCGGCTCAGCTCTCCTGTCCTCCTTGCTGCCCTACAGTGTTACACTGCTGTATTAACCGCTTTCCTCCTCTCCATTTGCGTGTGGTCCGATTACTCAGGCTCCTGCGGTTTAGTTTTGACCCTGGGAGTATTCACCCAGGCAGGCCTGCATGGGTGGATGGAAGTTTGAGGTGGGGGGTTGAGGGGGTTGCTGCAGTTTGATGAGCGTGATGTGCCTGGATAAGGAAATGTAATATCATCTGGAGGTTGTCAGCCTCCAGTCAGCAAGCCGGCCCATGGCACTTTTATTATACCAGCCTTATTCTACCACACTCGATCCCTCAGTTCTTCCCATAACCCGGTGTCTATTTCTGACCCCGCCGACGCAGTTGACAAGAATCTGTCATCGGCCATGTTGACGGGTCGCGCGTGCACGCCCAAAACTTGTGCAAAAGAATAACCACAGGTAAATCAAGAGCAGCGAGCGTGACCATAACCCTGCAAGAAACGAAGGAATTCCCTTCCAACTTTGGCCTGCGACTGCATCAGATAACCATTCCAAGAGAGTGGGTTGGACTTGCTCATTTACTTTGGCAAGGAGAGGAGGGAGCAGCCATCTTGGCCAGACTCTCTCTTCCTGGGTCTCTGCTGGTCCCAAAGGCAGGGAGGTGAAGACAAGGGGAAGAACAACCTACCGGAATCCTTCACTATAGCTCCTGTATTGCATTTCATCTGGAGAAAGTGTCATAAATAATCTTGTCTATGGAGAATGACACTAGAAATAATGTTTTATTGAATCATCTGTACTGTTGTCTGTTATCTAATCTCTGGAGAACCCAGCAAGTATCAAGATGGATGAATTGATGTCTTACAAACCAGACAAAGATTAGGCTGCAAAAACAGCTTTTTTTTCTACATATTTCCAACAACTGTGAGTACATGACAGTGTGTTTTACAGTGTTAAAGTCGACAGCAGTGAGTTTCAGTCTTGACCCAGAACAGGAAATGTCATGGTTCAAAATATAGCTGAAGCCTTTTCAGATTAAGCTTGTCCTCCAATGCTTAAAAAGTTCTTTATTGACCCTTAGGACTCAGTGACAGTACTACCAGAATGTTATGGTCTGGTAGAACTATCAGGCCTTTCTCACCAAAGACTGAGAATTCTTGTTTTGACAGAGCAGCGAAGAGTTATAAAACTGTACCAACTTGTGTACTTGTCGGAAAACTAACACCCAGCTTCGCTCTGAACACTTGTGAATAAGAATGGTCCAGTCAAAGTCCAAAAGACTGAATCCAATTAAGAATCTGTTGCAAGCTTTAAAACATGCTCTCCATCCAATGCGACTGCAGTTGAGTCTTTAACAAACATGGACGAGCAAAAAGTAGCAGTGTCGATTAAACCGAATGGTGGTTCTACCAAATTCTCAGAAAAGCACTCTGAGAACTGTGAAAAATGGAAACCTGTATTTCCACTTCCACTATAATTATGAGCCGCCACTTAATGGTCTAACATATCAAATCTAAATGAAGAACCTTGAAGTTTACAGTTGTGACCTCGCCTGGGCATTTCCTTCCTACGAAATTTCACTTGATTCTCATCTCCATTCAGTGCCTCAATGGGATTTCCTCCAATTGAGCTTGATTTCTCGGGTTCAATTTAAACTGGGAGAATCAACGAACTTAAGTAGGAGTTGTGAACGATGATGTCTATTTTCTACGCTATTTTTTGCATAAGTAGGGTTGTAGTTTGGCAATAGTTCGCCATGTTTCCAAATATTCAGCAATTAAAGTCAGAGAAAGAGGAATGTTCAAAGACATTTTATTGATGACAAAGATGTCGTGGCCCTAGTTCTTACAGGGTTGTTTACAGCGTACCCAACTTCCAGTAAGCTTCATCGAGCTGAAGCATTATGTACATAACAGCCAAACAATAGCGTAATATCAGATTCTACCAAATAGAATCCGATATTTGGTATCAGATTTTATGAAATCTGATTTGATTTTACCAAATTTATCTGATTTGGTAAAATCAGATAAATATTTAAAACTTCAACAGAGTCCATGACTGTACCAAGCAATTGTTTCTCAGTAGCCAAGAGTCAAGACCCTCTGTACAAAGCAAGGCCTTGAACAAGGGACTGGTTTTTACTTGACTAGTTGTAACGTGAGAAAATGTGATAAAGTTAAAGAGGTTTGAATACTTTAAGTCCAGACTCACCCTGAATGGATTTTACGCCCAACTTCAATAGGACATCTGGACCTTAGGATCTCAATCCCCAGATGTTAAAACAGTGGTTACAACGTGGTCAAGATTTTGGCAGACAATGAGATTCTTCTTGGCACATTGTGACAAGGCAGTATTTCAAACCACAAACTAAAGTGTTTGGGACCATTTCTTTCCCTTGATTTTGTGGAACTGACTTTGTTTGGCTCCAACACTGAGATTGAAGTCTGCTTGTTCAGACAAAGGGTAAAAATATATCCAGAACTTCACTAGTACCAAGAAGAAATAGAATCTCTACTTCTTTAGGCTGATAAAGTTGAGACCTGTCCAATAGAGGCAGATTCAGAAGGTTTCATCACTCGGTCCTTCATTTCTTGCGACGGTGTACTTAAGAATTCAGTGATGTGCCGCAAATGCTTCACAAACAACTGTCGGCCATATTGGTAATCACAACTGGTAAGTGCCACTTCCCTCCCCTTGCTCCAGCTGGGTTGATGTGGGCTCTCGACACTTAGCAGATTGAGCTGTGTGAATCTCTGTGTGCTCATCATCGCACATGTTCTAACTGTCATACCAGTCATCTGCTCAGAGCTCTCTACCGTACACCGGGCACGCACATCCACCGAGTGAAATATTGACACAAGCTTCTGGAAACAAGCCTGTTTTTGTGCAGCAAGATCCCAGAAAGACCTCGTCTTTCAATCATTTCAATCTTTTCCGCTACGGTTATGTTATGGTTAATACGAGTCTCTGGGAAGGAGGGCGGCGGGAGCTAAATGCATACCACATGCTAAACATGTGCACTTGCACCCCGTTTGCTTGGTCTGCTGGGTATGTGAGGGGGGAGGTGCTGGAGGTTCCATGAGATTTAGAGGAAGTGGGGCTTCAGCTCGACCTCCAGATTATCAGTTTCTCTGTAAGTGCAGGCCCTGGAGAATATCCCAGCAACCTATAATGACAGACACCATGAATTCTGGAGTCAATGAGCCTAACAAATGTTAACAATGCAGCCCCCTCCCGCCGTCATCCCCCTTTTTCAGCCTCCCAACCACTGGGACCATTGTAGCAATTAATATAATGAATGTGGTTTTGCTGGTAGGTAATCACATACTGTATGGGGCAGCCCCCTCTCGCCCCAGCCTACAGGCGCTCTGCTTTGAAAGCTTTGGTTTCAGCATCGTCCTACCCGAATAAAAAAAAAGGAAAAAAAAAAAGAAGAGAAGCTCCCTCACTCCCACTCCTTCTCCTCCCTGCAAAGCTCGCCTCCTGACTCCTACACCCTTCCTTTCCGCTTAGTTCAAATCTAAACAAAAGACACATCTGGTCTGTCTCTCAACTCCCCCCTTTCCTGCTCTCTGGTTTTCTTTCTCCTCAACTCCCGACTTGTTTCGACCCCAACTTTCTATTGACAAAGGAACGTTACATTGTGAACGAAAAGACCAGTGTACAGGAGCTTTGTTAGCCACTTGACTCAACAAGTTAATCCAGTCTTCCTTGAAGGACTGCAGTGACATGTTTGGTGTTTCAGGAACTTTCAACTCTGTTAGAACTTTGAACATTTTGTCTCGGTACAAAAACAAACTTCAATGATATTCTCATTGGGATTTGAAGTGACAGATCAATACAAAGTAATCGGTAGCTGTAAAGGGGAAGGAAGACTTCCAAAATAAAAGAAAAATCTTCAAGTGTAGCAAGCATCTGTATTTAGCCCTTTGAGTTAGTCCTCTGTTGGACACTCTTTCATTGCCATTACAGCTAAGGGTCTTTTGGGAAATGTCTCTAGTGAGCTGTTTGCTGTGAATTTTTTATGACTTGTGTCATACTACAAATGGGTCATCTCCTTTCTTCTTCAGGCCAGATTTCTCAATGTTGTCCTGTCTTGAGATTCTCATCTTCATCTCTGAGCTGTGGATCCTTGCGTCGCCTCCAGAGTTACCACAGGCCTTTTGGCTGCTTCCTGGTAATTCTCTCCTTGCTTGATCAGTCAGTATTGGCCCTTTGCACGCGACATCATAGTCTTCAGAGAGCATTCCACTTCACCATGACGAAGGTCAGAACAACCTATGCATATGCTAACTTCTGTAAAACAGACACTTGGTAGCCTGATGTCGCTTTTATTCAGCTGATTTCACAATCAAACCAAACTTGTGATTTTATCGTAAACCTTTTGTTGAGAAAAGAAGACAGCCATGTCAATCATAAAGACTGGTAGCCGCTGCTATTAACTACATGTGCTTTGACAGCAAGTAAGATTAGTAAGATGCAATCAGATATCGTAGTATGGAGAAGGTGCGCGTCTAATCATTGGTAACCATGGAGAAAATGTCCCATAGTCGTACCATATGCAAAAAATATTGCCTAGCATCTAGATTTTTAGTAACTTTTATGTCCGGTGTAAGAGGAAACATTTATGACTTAGTAGCATCACTCATATGGCATGAATTCAGGCAAAGTCTACGATTTTATCAGATCAAGAAACATCGGGAGGGCAAAGGTATTGGTCGGTTTCTAAGCTAGCTATTTCAAACTTTTGTAAATAGTCTTGTCTAGGTATGCTACGTCCACAGACAACTTAGCTGAACTTGAACAAGCAGAAGCCATGGCTATATTGGCGAAAACAACTTGGGAAAACAATTGCAGCTGCTATGTTTAATACTGTTGTGCCTCTCGTCTGGCATGGCACCTCTGCATGACTGGGTCAATAGGTAAATGGCCATATCTTGATAGACTTGTAGTTGGGTCATATTGTATCCATTTTCAAATGACTGATTGACAGTACTGAAGAAAATGTTCAATGTTTGAGATACTGTTTTGTGACCTAACTATGCTTTGAACATCTCCATATGTTTCTCCTTGTTCTTTGGTTTTCATGATGCTGCTTGTTCACCAACATGAAATGCGCTTTAAATTTTACCATTATACATTACTGTATAATAAAATAAAACAACCCACAATGAAAAACAAGGCTAAGTAAACATGAATTTATTTTTTGAAGTTCCACGAATTCTCAAGTTTAAAGTTTAAAGTAGCCCAGATTTAACTACTGCTGTTAAATCCGTGTCCCAGACAGTGAAAGGGCCGAGTTACTGCTCAAATTTAGAGCTATTGATTATTTTCCCAAAAGATAACCCCCGCCCTTTCTCATCCGTTGTGCCTAGTCAGCCCGCTTTGGGAGTCTCCAGTCTCCACCAAGCCCACTTACACCATTACACACACCCAAGTGGAGCGTCAAGTATGCAGCGCATGTTATGAAAACCCCTGACAACTACATGCAGGTGATTGCTGTTTCTTTGCAGATGTGTGCAAATGCACGTGTCAAGTTTTTTTTTCCTCTCCACTGTACCATATGTGTGACCCTGAACTACCCTGATTACACTGAAACCCACTTCCAGCTCAGGAACCCGGTTGTCAAACTGTCTGTCCCTCTGAGAAAGGGTCACGCGGTCATCGTGACTCACAATCTGCTTCGCTTTTGGCCCATGAGCTGTCAAACTACAGCCGCTTTACATCTGGTGCCAAGGTGCTGTTGTAGACTAGCCACACAGCTCCTCTCTGGATATTTTTGTTTTTCCGATTTGTCAAACTATTAAGCATATTGAGATTTTCTCTCTTTCTTTCTCTCTCGCTCTCTGTGCCTCTCTTCCTACCCCTCCCCTCGGTTTTATATAGAAAAACATTCCTGGTGTTCTGCTCAGCTCCAGTGAAACCTGGTGCTTATTTTCAGTGCCCTAAATTGATAGCAAATGTGAGGACAGATCCCTCCTCTCGCTCCTCTACGCCCAGCCACATCCCCTTTTGGCTTCAAAAGCGAAGAATACGTGGAACATTTTCACGACCATATTGAACCCTTGGGTTTTATGTTTTTGAAGGTGTTCTCCTTCATATTCAATGGCATGTGTTTTTGTTGAATTTCTGAGCAAGAGAAAGAGAGAAAGAGAGAGAGAAAAAGAGAGAGAGAGTGAGTCGACTGGCTGAGAGTCTCCTTGAAAGCGGGGCTGAGTCATAGACTTTCTGTTTTCCAATAAGCCCCCCACTGCACCGTGGAAACCAAACCTGGTTAGCCTCAGCTGTCTTTACCCATAATTCAACGAGCCCTGCGAGTTTGTTTTCTCCCTGCGACTGTCTCTCCCTCCTTTGCTCACTTTCTCTGACTCTGGAAGTGAAACTCTAACTGCTCCCTTTATGTTGAGCTCAGTTGGACCAAAATGCCCTCTATTGTTATGAATGTGTGCCCAGAGAGAAACTGAGCCTCCAATAGAGACTGCACTGAAGGTGAAGTTCTTAAGGGGAAAAGAAAACGAAGTCAGGTCGTCTGTAAGACAGATTTTGTTGCTAAATTCTGTTGTCTTTTATATAAAAAAGGGGGAAATGTTGCAGTGTGAAACCTAAACTCCCCAAAATAATAATGGGACTTTTGTAAAAAAAAAAAAAAAAAAAAAAATTCAAGCTGACCTGTTTCTTCTAACAATGGCCTTTATTTGAGGCGTCGAATTGTTCAGGATTCATCAGCCTAAATGTCTTTGATTTTAAACTTACCCTGATGAAATCTAAAATGATCTTTTTGACTGTACTCTAATGTTAGCATCATTAGCTAACCAACAGTTTTGCCAGTTGCAGCGAGTTCAAAATGTTTTGGCACAGGAAGTCAACTCAAGAACCACTTCCTGTTTTACTTGGAAACAGAAATGTCAAGGTTCCAAACTCATCGTATCTTTAGCTCATAACAAAAAAGCCTCACAGGACTAAGTCACATGCGAGAGCAACTGGTTAGCTTTCCAGATTAGCAAGAAATTGCGCAGCCTTTTAATATTGTAAGCTACGCCACAAGACCTTATAAAGAACCCATTTTACAGACAGCGTCTAATTATAGAGATCATTGGTCTTAAGAAAGTCAAAATACTGTGTGCAACTGGATTCAGTTGTGAATTACGATCCAAAAACGTACCTTGACTCTATTTCCGTTTATTTTGGTTATGATCCCTGAAGGCAACATTCACAATGTCTATTTATGTATTCTTTTTATTTTCTTACTGAAGTCACAGATTGCCGTTTTCTTAAAGTAGACCATGACTAGACTTCAGAAATGTCGTTGATTGTCAAAGTGGGTACAAACCGTTCTCCCGGAAAGTATAAAAACAATAAGTAAGGAACAGAGGCACAAGGCACCGTTTTAAACCCTAAAAAGTCGAATATAAAACAACCAAAACCAGAAAGCCACACGAAAGCGAAAGGGCAAATTAACCAGAATTAGGACTGTAACATCCATTTGGGTTTACTAGAAAATAACACTGAACCTTAAAGGACATGATCAAAACATGGAGGGCACACTTCTGCTAATCCACGAATGTGCCAACAGAGGAGCTAATTTTTTTTCATTTAATGTTTTAACTAACTTAATGCAATTAAGTCAAACTAAAGTTTAAGATTAGCACTTCACGGTTAGCGCAGCTAACTTTTTAGTTGGCGGTGCCCACCGCTTTCCAACAGCAGAACATCAGCAAAGTGAACAGGTGGAAGGGAAACGAGCTAGAAAAGAGCAAAATTATTTCTTAGAAATTCATCCAGTAGCAAAGACGAGGGAGATAAAACCCAGAATCCAGGGATCTGCCATCAACAGGAGTTCTTGATGGTAAAATTCCTACATTTCATAATTGAATCTGTTGTCTAATCATTCGCATATGACTGGTCTGCATGTGCACCGAATTATGCCTAAATAAGATGATTACTTGTGGCTGCTTAAATTGGTGCCAGGGGTTAGCCTAATTGGTATTCATCAGCTGGGGTGTCCTGATTCTTACCTGCTTATATTTGCCTTAATTTCTGATTAAACGGACAATTGCCACTTTTGGCGTTGTGAAACGTTTCCAGTCGTTTCATCAAGGTGAGGTGTTCCTTATTTTTGTTCTTTCTCAACCAGATCATTTGATTTACCTGACTGGAATCTCTGACCTACATGCTAGCTTCGCTTTTCTGCTGCTCTACTAGTCAAGAGGTGAAGGCAAACAAACAAAGATATACATTTATATTTGGATTTTATGCTCAAACTTTCAGCTATGCAGCTTTTTTTTTGTTGTTGTTGCTTTCTGGCCTTGTAAAAAGACAGTAGTAAGCTAGTTTGATGGTTATTGAGCTCTGCATGGATGGAAAGCCAGGCCTGCCTGTTTGCATTGGCCAACTTTCAGCATTCCACATGTCTTTGTGATTTTCAGCTTCCTGACCTCAGGAGACCCTCCATGCTACTGTAAGTTATCCGCGCACCAGGAGCACAGATGGATCAGCGAGGAATGCCGGAGCCCTATTGGTTCGGAGCGGCGTTATAAATACGCTTGTAATGAGAAATACTGGGAAAAACACCAGCTCCCACAGCCGCACAGACATATGCGGCGAATATTCCTGTAAATGTTCTGATCACTGACATCTGCCTCTTTGGGGAAAACGAAGAAGAAGAAAAAAAAATGTCTGCTGTAGTCTGAAGTGGAAGACATTTTGACCAGCTTTTCTTGGTAGTCGCTATGCTTCTTAGAAATGCAGTTTCAGAAATGAGGCTGAATCCAGCTGATATTAAGGCTGACTTCAAGTCCACGAGTTCTCCAACCAAATTCGAAGGCAGCAGGGTTCTGGTTAGCAGTACCTTTCACTGCAACGGTAGCTAGGCTAGTCATGGGTTTAGCAATGAAAATGAAATTAGCACGCTAACGAGTTTGGAGGTGCTAATTACAGACCTGTGCTGATTGATACAGACAAAGAAATCTTTTTCATTTAACCCACATTTGCACAGATGTTGCTTGAAGCTCTTTGTTTCTCCTTCAGTGTTTTTCCATTTTTGTTATATAATGTAAAAATATTAATTTTATATTAAATGCTAAAGTTTAAGAAAATGAATGAATGAATGGCTCACATATTGTCACCTTCCGAAAATAAAAGGTCTAAAAACATTTAAAAAGGGGATTTTTTCCTAAATTATTTTTGGCAAAAAAAAAACAAAAAAAAACTCAAGGCTTTATTTTAGCAAGGTGACAATATATTATCGTTTATCTCAATTACTTCTGGGACAATTTATTTGTTATCAAACATAGTTTTCATTAGGCCCACATTTCTGTCTTTAAAAATAGTTTCATTAGTAGCCTGGAGTAATGTTCTAATTTTAAATGTTTTCATTAATTGTAAAATGGAAAATCATTACATATAACAGAAACAAACGCTTTCAAACATCCATCAGTGTGTCGTCACCTATACATGCTTCACAGAGTGAATGGAGTTTTCAATAACATTCTAATTTAATGAATGGATCAGTAGAGCGGTCCAGTCCAAGCCCAGATGGAAATCCAGTTGGGAATTTGTGGTGGCTGAGAAAAATGTATCTCCTATGGAGCCACATGCAGCATTCTGAGATAAAGACGGGATGTAGCCGGTCCAAAAAGGGGAGCGGGTGCTCACTCAGATTACAGCGCCGTGCCGGGGTGATTAAGGTGAGAGCGGGGAGGAAAGAGTGTGTTCAGAGCCAAATTAGGGAACAAGTGGCACCTTGGGGCTGATCTAAACAGGATTTACTTGTTGCTGTCCCGAGGTGACTCGCTTCACTCATTTACCCAGCACCACTGCAGGCCCCAAACCCCTAAAGACCTCGTTAATTAAGGTGCAGACAGGCAAGACACTCTAAGTGTGTGTGTGGGTGTGTGTTTGCTTCGTGTGCAAGTGGCAAAGTGGATACACACACACACACACAATCTTGATTCAGTCAGCGTGGAAAGTATTTAAATTTTTTCTGCGGAATTATGGGACTCTGTCACCTCGAATTAGTTCCTCATGTAAACACGGCGTTGATTTCCTAAACATTCGCGAAGGTAAATGTTTCGATTTCACTCTAACAGAGATGTCTCTGTGACAGGAGCGGGGCCCATAAAGCAGCCTCCTGCCTGACAAGACATGCTGGATGTTTAATCACTTTAGCTTATTCAACCTGAGTCAGTAGAATAATAAATTAGGGTGCAACCGACTGTTAAACAAATCAGGAGATTGTCAATTATGAAAGTAAAACAAGAAAGCAGCAGATGGAGGGAACGGGGGGTTTGCAGAGGTAAAAATGAAGACATGTTAGTAAATGTGAAAATTAACCCAGAGATGGGCTTTTAGAACGGGTACGCAAAGACCCAAAAGCTTCATTCTAAAGAAAGAAAGAAAGAATGTTGGGAAAACTGACTACAAACTGCAAAGTTTTGAAACTGAAACTCAAAAAACTTCGCAGTTAGGGGGCCGAAGTGTCCGCCGACACCGCCACCTCGACAGCAAATATCCCCATCACCGCCCTTTGGCCCCAGTGGACATGTGCCAGAACGGTTTACGCTCTTAAAACAAACAGGCATCCCATTGCAACAGCCAGAGGAATACATGTGGGTTTTGGAGATGGAAAACGGAGGGATAGAGGCAGGAAGGCGGGCTAAACACGACCAGCGGAGGGAGGGAAAACCAAAGGGGGAGAGAGTGAAAGTTGTTATAAAACAACAATAATAGGAGGCCTCAGTGCCACCCAGTGACCACATCAAGGCGTCTGTGATGACAGGCTGTGCACTGTGCATGTGTGCCTGCGGGAATGCGTGCGTGCACGTGTGTGTGTGCGTGAGTGTGAGTGTGTCTGCCCTTTTCTTGGTTAACCGAGTAATAGCTATCACAGCATGAACACTTGCTTGGTACATCATACATCCCACAAAGCATTTGTATAAATATGGCATAAATTATCAGGAAGAGCTATTAGCAGTTGACCTTTAAGCGAGGGGCTTTTTGACAGAGGTCACTTAGAAATAGATATATGCACTGCTAGTAGTCTTTGTATATATATGTATATCTAAATATACATTTATATAGTTTTTATTTTTGCCAAATGCCCCATTTTGTTTCCTAATTCCTAGCTACATCTATATCTTTGGTGTGACAATGTCAGCTAGCATTTGGGCTAGCTAGCTAGCTTACGTAAGCTAGCGTTTCGCTTTTTGTTGTTGTTTTTTTATTTGTTTTTTTACAAGACGCAACTTGACAAATAGTCTTTCTGTCATTTGAAAAAAATTGTCTGTTCTATCTATATAGCGTTAGGCTTTATATAGATGCTTTGCTTGAGCTGAAAGTTAAGTAAAAGGCTAGAAAGGCTAAATGCTAAGATAGCTAGCTAGAAGCTAGAAGCTGTTAAGTTCCCACCCATTTGAACCCATTAGGGCTCAACTACAGACGTCTGCATGCAGTCTGGATTTTTGTGACATTATGCTAGAAATGTTTTTCATTGCTGTGGATTTCCACTTGACTCATGAGTGAAATGCATGAGCAGTGTCCAAGAATCACTTCCTAATAACCCCACACTCGATGAGCGCTTATCTACGAGCACCTGTGAGCGTTAATGTTATCTCAAGTGCAATTCTTTAATTTTCTCTTTTTTAGCGGAGACTTTTAGTGACGCCATTACGTCTGTATTCTGTTAAGTACTGAGCTAGTAGGCTTTGGTACTGAATTGGGAGATTTTTTATCAACCTTTTTCATTATGAACTAAAAAAATAAAAGTGTTCTAAAATATCACACTTTTCAAATAGAATCATGGGGAAAATTATGTGCATCCCATGATTGAATTGTCTAAGCAATTTTAAACTTTTAAACTTGACTTCAAATAAGAAACATACAGGAACAAAATCAAGCACAGACAATAGAGAACAAGATACAGACATAATTACAATATATATATAACATGTATATTGTCAAAATTAAATTGTTACTTGTAGTCTTTTCAAAGGCAGATTAAAATTTGCTAGCGCTTTAACCTTAGCTTTGGCTAAATACAGTATAGGTGTTGCACTTTAGAGTTAGTGGACCTAAAGTTTATAATAATTAGTGCTTTAGGGTTAGCACAACTAACTTTTTAGATAGCAGATGCCCACCACTCCAATTAATGATTGCTATTACCGCAGATGGGATTGTAAAAGCCTTCTTCTGACTGATACCTTTGTAAAAAATATCATTTTGATCCTTTGCAATTTCTTTTTAATTTGAATGTCTATCATTTCAAAAAATATATTTATCTTGGCATTGCCAAGCCTGATATTTTTAAGACGAATGTGAAGACGTTTTATATCCACTGCAAATTTTCCCTCTATGTGTTATACAATGTAAGGAGTGTTAACCAAGCCAAACCTGGACTAAGAGAGTGGAACCATATTACGTCCGGAGCCCGGGAGAGAAAGCTTGGTTCTTTTTCACACACACTTGAGGGAAAAAAAAAAAAGGGGGCTGACCACAAAATGAGTTCTGTGCTTGGAGCTATTTTATTTCAGAGCTCTACCCAGGGAAGTCCGCTGAGAGCACATGTAGAGGGAAAGAGAGAGAAAAACTGAGCCGAATCACTAATGGGGAAGAATGTGTGTAATTTGGCTCTGTTTGTTTTTCATTAGGATACAGAATATGCTGGAATTTCCTCATCACACATCTAAGGAGCGATGAAACAGAGATGGGATGGAGGCTAGAAGCTCAGGGGAACCACAGTTCTGTTTTGGGTAACATTTCAGATCCGTCTTTAGAGAGGGATGATGGTGTCTGCATGGTACGGCGAAAATAAATACGTCAGCATTCTATTGCAGCCCCAAAAGTCGACATCATTTAACAGTGATGGTAAACTACTTGACAGGCAGATAATGACGTACCAAAGTGGTAATTCAGCTTTTTTTCAGCACAAACTCAAATACGTCTCAATCAACACCACCATTTATTTTCACTGAAGGGCTAGACAATACCTGTGGAAGACTAGTTCTTATTCGTAAAAGTCTACGAAGAGTCCGTTATCCAAAATTATTTGTTAGATTGCAGCGGTGGTCCAAATTGTTAGGAAAGGGGATCGGGCAATGAAATTATCGACAAAGCCCAGTTCGAGCGGTTGCTCTAGGTGTTGGAAAGGAAACTCTGAACAACTCTGAACTCTGTCGTTCAGAGTTTCAGATTCAGGAAGAGCAGTGTGGCTCTAGTAAAGGTTGTTAAACAACGGACCAGCTCTTCGTGTGCCTTGTGGTATTTTGTGGTGATTGTTGGAGAAGATACTTTTAAGAGTTGATTCGTCCTTGAATCAAGAGCCGTGTCCACAATCTTCCACAAAACCAGGATTATTCTTCTGTCTCTTGTCACCTGTACTGCTTTGGTAAAAATTACGGATTACATCTCCAAGGCATAGTGGTGGCCGTTTGCCTTTGGAACATCAAGGTTGCATCTTTGTTTTATGCAGAAGATGTGGTTCTGCTGTGTTTCACGACTGAATGTCAAGTGGCTTCGATGAGTGGCTGCCGGTTCCCATAAGTCTGAGGCCACCGTTCTCGACCATAAAAAGGCAGACTCTCCAGGTCAGTCTCTATCTAAAGTGAAGGAGTTCAAGTATCTTGTAACCAAGTATCCAGTTCAAGATTGATGGAAGGCTACAGCATTAGACAAACAGACTGACTGGGACCATGTGACGAAAAATTTGAGTCAAAAAGAAGCTCTTGATTTACCGGGTAAAGAGATTGAACGGATGAGTGAAATCTCGGATTCAAGTGACTGAGCTTCATCCACTGTGGGTTGGACTCAGTCAAAGACATAATTGAGGAGCTCAACTGCGCTCGGCATCGAGAGGAGCAGTTAAGGAGGTTCAGGCAGGAAGAAGATGCTGAGGAAAACTAAGAACTTGCCTTGGCCTGGGAAGGCCTGAAGAGCCCCCACCCCAAAATAACTTCCAGAGTATCGCTGTAGACACGGAAGGCTGCATCCCCCCTTATGATGGACATCTCAATGCAAGTGAGATGATAATCAGACAGTTGGTAGAGCAAGAGTCAATCAAAAAGCACCACCACACAGAGGACACTGTGTAGGCAGATTACTTGGCTTTACTTGCACTTAAAGAGCTGGAAAGGGTCTAAATCTTTGTGTTTACATAAAAGAGGGTGGTTGTATTATACAACTGCCCAGTATGCCAGGGACAGATGCACAGAAAAACTGTCTGGTGACCAGAATTGGGTTGTTTATATGTGGCAAAAGTCTTGAGTGACTCAAGACTTTGAGTCACTCAGACTTTGAGTGACTTTGAGTCACTCAAAGTCTTTGAGATCCGATTGACAAGTGAAGGGACAATGCTCACCGTTCGCGCTTAGTACTGGAAGAAGACTTGGCTATTTTCAGTGTCAGTGATGTTTTTAAAAATGAAGTCAGACAAAGAAGAAAAAGTTGTAGCAAGTAATTTAAATAGAAAATGTATTTCTATGGAATTTCATCCACTTCCTGGATGATACAACAGAGATGCGGTTTCTAGTTTTGAAAGTTTGCATCATTTTCTGCATGACATTTTTGGGTTTGTCTGCCACTAGAAGTCAGTTCATGTTACCCAGACCTTAAGGATGTTTCATGAAGGTGGTAAAAGGGGCATTCGAACTTTTAACCTCTCTTTCTTATGCATCATGCTACATTTGGAGATGTTGGTAGCCTTTTGGAAATCTCAGAGTGAAGGTCATGACAAGGTTAATACTGATTGTAACTTTCTTCCAATTTGTGAAGATCCACCACCACGTTTCACTGTGGTGTATTCCAATTGATGTGCATTGTTAGCTTACTATTCAAAAAGGTTAATTTACTTTCTTTCTTTTCATCACAGCCTCCTCTAGACACTTTTAGAGTGCACAGCTACAATCTACCGCCTAAGCTTCTGACCTTTAGAGTTAAATATGGAAAGGTTCAAGGTGTACAGCAGCAAAGACAATTCTTTCCCAAGCCTACAGGCAATAAAGTTGTATCATAGTCCCTACTGGAGACATATTCAGCTTAATGTTTAAAACATAATCTCATCTTCAAAGTGGAAAAGCTTTTGAGGATGTGTCATTTGTGTCTATGCCAAAAAAACCAAACAAACTCCAATCCCTTTAGTTCATGTGACAGAGCAAAGCTTGTGCAGACCTTACTGTAATCACACTTGTGTTCGTGTTTGTCTCAGTGGTGTGAACAGAACTCCTTGCGTTGCCATTTGGTGTGAGCCGTATCTTGTTAAGGTCTGTTTTACGGCCCGGCCTGAGGGGAATGTAAACCCAAATGAAAAGAGCAGAAACAACAATAAAAGAGCAGACAGGGAGGGAAAAAAATGGAGCAGAGATGCTCCCAGGGCCAAAACCACAGATAGAAATCTAACCGCAGAATCAAGGCCAGATTGCTCTTATTCACTGTTGTCTGAAGACCGAGAAGCAGGATCGCTCCGCATCCACCCACTCCTCTTTCCAGATTTACTGCTCTTAAAATTGTTTGCCCTCTGCTTTGAAAGTCACCTCCAGATCATCAGCTCTTGAAAATAAACCGAATCGCCATTCTGCTGAATGCCCAGCGTTGGTGGCAGCGACTGCGCATTTGCTCTCTTTACATTCGCCCTGAATACGAGCTCTCCTGTATGTTTGGCTTTCTGGAGGAGCGCCCGACATTTTAGCCAAGCAGCAGAAGAATGGAAACTCAAGTGGGGGCTCAGAAACCGGGTGGTCTCAGCCTAATAATACACCAATCAAACGTAACCACACAAAGGGGACAATAACAGAGCGGATCAGCCCCCGTGATATAAGAGACGTTCAAATCCTGAATAATAAGCAGAATTTTTAATACTCTGCACCTTGGAGTCATTTGCAGATTACTTCCCTCTGGGTGAATTTTTCAGGAGATTGTGCGGCTTTAAGACTTTCCAGCGCTGCGGTGACAGATTGCACCCAGTCGAAGACCAGCGAGCGCGGACCCAGTTGGGTCTGGTTTGTTTCCAATCCCTCCCAGTCCGTGTCAAGCCCAGTCTCCAGCTGGGGCATGTCGTTGTGTACGTGATTCTGCGGATCCTTTCCCTTTTCATGTGCTTGGCATCAGGTGCGAAGGGGGGCCTCAGGTGCTCGGCCCGTCCGGTGAGCGCTCTCCATCGTTCCTGTTTGTTGTCACTCACCCCGGTTTTTACTTGCACAAATGAGGATCCGCACGAACTCCATTTGAGAGCATATGCAAACACTTGAAAGGGTTCCTCACACACTTCACCTCTATGAGCTATGGAGCCTCTGGGGATCTGAGCTTAATCTTTTAAATGTGAAAATCAGGCTACACAAAAATGTGCTTCCCTCCAATATAGTATAGTGAGTATTGAGCTATTCTTAAATAGTTTGCTCATTCATCATTGCACAGTAGCTCAATCTCAGCCAGATTTAATGGTATTAGAATGTCCCAGTCAAAGTCAAAAGCAAGATCCCAAGTCATTCAGTTGCAGCTTGGGATAACGTTGCTATCCTGTTTGAACATGAACCTCCGCTCAAAGGCATGTTCGGATGTTGAATCTCAGAAACTTATTTCCAGGAACTTTTGTTTTTGGAGCACTTCCACTGAGGAGTCAAACGTAAGGCCAGACCGTCGGTCGTAACTCCTCCCACTGTGGCGATGTCAACCAAGTTGCAAAAAGACGGAGTTATCTCTGTCCGAAAATACTTACTTTACACTTAAAACCTATGCAGTCATTGTAACTGCCAATAAAAGTTTACGTTTTCGTTAACTGCAACACACATTGACGCATCAAAAAACCCTTAATTATTATTCCTACAGTACAATGTTTTAGCATTTAGTCGCCGGCCAACAATCCAAGCAATCTTCTTCAAAACGAATCTACTCGGGATCAAGGCGTCGACGGGGCTGAGTGAAACATAAAGACTTTGGTAGTTTTTCTTTTTTTTCTTTCTGGTGCGATAAAACTATCAAAATGAATGAGGAAAGATGAAATTTTGACAAAATATATCTAAATATGACCCATAATGAATGGCAAAACGAAATTGCATCATGGTTTTTCTGCCGTTCCCAGTTCTGGTGGGAAATCTTATTTAATGGAGGCACAACGAAGGAATCCTACGCTAACATTTTGAAGTTGTCCAAGAGATTTACATAATGAACTTCTTACGGCTTTACTTGTCTCTTGTAAAGCCTTAGGGGGCTTTGCCACCTAATGTCATAACTTCATAACTGCAATAAGTGAAAATCCACAAATCTGTTTTAAGGCAATCAATGTGTGCTCAAGAGATTGAAATATATGCCGCAATGTGCACTGACCTTCAAAGCTGGCAGAAATTGAGTTTGAGCTTATTTTAGGCCAATTCGCCATGTTCAACAAAGCTACACTGGTTTTCATTTTTTATTTGCAAAAATGTTGAAAACCACGTATCATTTTCCTCCCATTTCTTAATAACGTTTTGCTTTGAGTTGGCGTAACGCAAGCAATCCCCCAAAATACAGACTTTTTAATGTGACAAAATACTTAAAAGTTAAAGTGGTATAAATATTTTTGCAGGATGCTGAACTGCATGAAATGTGGATAAATGGAGAGTTTTTTCATACACTTAGAGTTTATATGCATCTCTAAATATATAGATATTTATATATGTATATATATATACACATAAAAGCTGGATAGAGTAACTGACCACAAAGATCCGTCTTCATAAAAGACAGCCTTTTTATTTGTCTGTAATTGACCCTCCGGCAGAGGAAAGGCACGCATGTTTTCCTGTAAAAATTTATCACCACACATTAAGCAGGAAATATTTCCCAAATTGGTGTAAAATCCTGATTTATGCATTTTGAGAGCGTCCAAATCCGCCCTCGACACGCAAACCACTTTAGGTTTACGAGTAACGAAGCGCGACATTGAAGCGAAACTGACAGTAGGAAAGGGAAACGTTACGACTTGGGTAGTTTACGGCATAGTAACGTTTTTACGAACCTAAACAAAGAAAAAGGGTAAATTCGCAGATATTATTTCGACATGCACCAGCTGGACACCCCAATGGGGAAGCTGAGAGGGGGTTAAGACAATGTAAGGTTAAAGCAGCTCCGCGTTTTCTTCTTGCTGAAGGGAAACTCTATCCGAGCAGCCATATCAGAAGCCACTTCTAGCTTCGAGGAGGAATAAAAAACCTGCTGGGCCACGCCGAACGTGTGAATAACATTTTGGTTCTAAAATTACCGTGACATTTTTATGCGTCTCACTTGATGAACGTCCAACGACAAGGGTTGAAGTTGTTCAGAAATAGCATCTCATCGGAGTATCGTCGTATCGTCTCTTTTTCCTCGAAGGATAAAGATCTTTATCGCGTGTGATGACCGTTGATTTCACAGCCTCCGTCTGACTCGACTTGTATAGGCATCACGCTGTCCATTCGCATGCGGGGGATGCCCTCTATAGAGTGAAAATGATCTGAGTGGATTCCTCTGGCAGAGCCACACGGTGGCCACGGAAACAGCCCAGCACTGCAAGGCCAGTGACCGTGCCAAGCAGGCCAGTCGCTGACACTCCTTGGATGGAGCCCAGGAAAGGTGCACCGAGGAGCGGAGGAGGGGAAGCAGCGTGGCCATGGAAACGCCATTCGCTTGTACCTTCTGAACGTACGCAAATAAAGAACTCCATCCAGGTATTAAAATTTCATCCTCAACCTTGGTTTCTTCTGATAAATGAGGGAAAAATCCGAACCGTGTACATTTTTTATTTTTTTTTTGTCTAACCTCCTTGTTTCTAACTCATCAGGAAAAAGGCTGAAGAAAGAGCAGGAATTTTTCCCACCTTACCAAATTCATGCCCTGAAGCGGCGAAAGAGGACACAAATGAAACTGGCAGAAAAATTTGAAAACAGACAGCCGGCGGAGAATGGGAATCGTCCAAGTGAAATGGGGACGGAGGGAAAAAAAACAATCAGGCATGGTGGGGGGAAAAAAAGAGGGGTTTCGGTGAGAGGTTGTTTTTCTCAGACGGACACTCACCTGTCCCGGTGAATGTCCTCATGGGACACAAGGAGAGGTCAACACTGCTCTGGAAAAACACAAAACCTTGAAGTATTTTTGCCTAGTTTCTAGTGAAAATCTCTTTGTACACATGATATAAAATAAACTAACTTAAAGTGGACTTTTCTGCAAGATGTAGAAGCTTGTTTTAAGTCAATAATTCCTGAATATGGATTAAAATGACTAGATCACTTGCAGAAAACATTGGGAAAAGAAATCTGTCAATGGAACAGCAGTTCTTAGCAGGTATTGACTCAAAACGAGCTCCATTATCTTTCAAATTTCAGAGAAGTTCCTTGTGAGTTAGTTTGTCTTATTTCACATTAAAAACCAGATTAAAATAAGATTTTGTGTTTTTGTACTCTTACAGTTAGGCCTCCATGTAGTCTGTCTCGATCAGCTTTGAACATCATTTTTTTACACAAAGCGTACGAGACATCTGTCTCTTTACATTGACAGAGAGGGTTTAGAAAGAGCTAACAGGGCAGTAACCCAGGGTACTGAGCTTTGGGGGGCGTCCAAAGATTTAGAGTTGTTTTTGTAATGAATGCATGTTTTACAAACATTGTACCTTATATAAAACTAGCAGGAAGTAATTTACTACTGTCATATTTCTTTTAGTGTAAAGAATACTCAACTATTTAAAAATATTGAACTCCTAGTGTATCTTCACATGACCAACGTGGAGCCATCTCACATGGGACATCTTAAGCACGTTGAGTTACAGGCTTACCTGTTAATGTCTTATAATTTGCAGAAATAAACGCCTTTTTTCTTTTTTGGAGAGGGCACCAAACTTGTCTCTAGCTCAGGGATCCTTATCCTTCTGAATCCGGCCCTGCTGATACCCTTTAAAATGTCAGCGTTTTAGTGCATTTCTGTGAACGACTCCAAGGTTTTTTAGAGAATAAACAGCACAAAGGAACCAAGTAGACAGGCTAGAAAGGAACTTGTAGAGAAGTTTAAAGTGGAGTTAACTTACATAATAATCCCCCAAGCTTGTGTTCAACCCAGAAAGAGGATGAGACCCCTGCTAAACATAGTAAGTGATGACATGTTAGGAAAGAATGTCAAACCAGTCATGAAAACAAACCACAAACAAAAACGGTAAAGATTGCTGCTGTGTCGCAGTATTAATCCAAAAGGAGGTCAGTGCTTGGATGGGATGTGACAACAGGGGGAAAAAAGAAAAGAGAGAAAAAGAGGAACACAGCCTCGTTATCCCCTCGACTGGCTTGTGAAGTGTAAATCCCTCTTCGTTTCTTTGTCGTTTCAGTTGCTCAGAGACAACTTTATTTGTTTTTTCGTTTGCCGCTAATTAGGACGTTTGTGCCGACGAGCACGGAAGTCGGCGCCCACCGCATTAGCACCCAGTTTGCACCCGCCATCCGCCAACACCCCGACTGCAGACTCGACGGATGCGGAGACGAAGAGGAGCGCTTTAAGTGCCGATAATGGAGGAAGAAGAAGTAAAAAAAAAAGACGGACGCCCAGGTGCTCTTGCAGAAACACTTTAAAACCCCAACTGAGCGACGGCGTCTCATTTAAGCACATCAAACAGCTAATTAGGCGAGTTAGAGTGAATGAAAGTGAGGAGAAAAAAGAAAAAAAGCCAGCTTGTTCTGTAGGTGAAATAAGTTGGGAGTCATCCTGGTGAAGTACAGTCAGGAGCCATATTCCATACTGCGCTCGTGTCACGGGAAGGGAGTGGGACCCCCGCTTCGGCAGCCCCCCCGTATATTCACGCTGTTATTCCAGGGAACAAAAGGAGGGGGCTCTCGAGGCCGTGGGTGGATCCATGAAAGGAAGAAAGGAGCCCTGCTCCAGGTCCTGGCTGAATAGAGGCCTTTCACACTTAGAGAGGCCTGTTTACTCTCCCTTAATAATGGCTCTAATTTTCTGATCATTATTGGGTAATTCCATCCACCCCCACACCCAGCGTTTAACGCTTCCTCCAGTCACTCACAGCGCCGCGCGTCCTCGCCTTGTCCACTCCGCATTCCCCCGGAATTAAAGCGAGTGTTTCCTGAAACCGTTTGGCCCAAGTCAAAAAGAGGTAAAAAAAAAAAAAAACCAGGGAGAAACGAATCCTAACCCCGCTTAGTTGTGTTTAACGTTTCTTATCCACATGTGGAAGCGTTCTTAGCTCTGATTGGAGAGGAGCCGTGCTTTATCCTCCATTTTGTTTTTTTGGACCTGAATCCACCATCACAGCGAGTAACAATATTCGCTCCGCTAAAAATCCGCTGGAAAAAGACTTTGGAAGGAAAGAAAGGGGATCACGGTAACGTGATAGCCGTTTCATTCAGTCTTGGTGAATATATATATATATATATATTTATATATATGAAAGGAAATATATGTGTATATTCTGGATATGTGAGACGCCGAAGGGGTCTGCGGTACCCGAAGGGGCACGAAGGGATGCGAACAGCGTTAAGGAAACACAAGGATTTTAGGGGGGAAGAAAATGTAAAAATGAGTGAGGGAGAAAAGGAGGAGAAGAGGAGAAGTTGGCAGAGTCTGTGTGTCGGTTTGAAAAGCTGGCACCTTCTAAACAGAGCTGCAGCTCCGGGTGCCAAGCGCTGCCAAGCAGCCCCGCTAGCCTGAATGTGTGCCCTCCCCTCCGTCTTTGTTTCCTGCATGGCATTTTGCTTTATCTTTATTCCACGCTTTTCTTTTTACCTTATATCAGCGCTCAGCATCATCCTGACAGAAACGAGCGGCGTTTTGAGACGGCCGAACGGGAGCCGAAACGACGCGGAGGGGGAAAACGAAAGCGACGTGTTCATTTATTACAGGGTTTTACTTCGGTTCTTTTATCAAAGAGGATTTTCATTTGTGTCTAATTATCTGTTTTAAATGCAGATGTTGTTTTGTTGTTTTTTTTTTTCTTTCAAGTCTCCGGCTCGTTCCCGTGTGCCAGCTACGTGGCTTCACTTCGCCAGACCGCGGGAACGAAGCCGGTCAGGATCTCGCTGGAAACCGCCCAGAAAAAAAATTAATAAATACTTCTCTCTTTTTTTTTTTTTTTAACCCACTTTAAATCTGTTCCTGTTCCCTCCTTTTCCTTCCACTTCTTTTCGGCTTGTCGGCTCACCTCACCTCTCCGCTCCCGCTCTCTGCCCCTCGGCTCAGGCGGCTCGGAGAGCCAAGCCGCCCCTCCTGTGCGCGAGGGAATACGTATGTTTTTAGCGGACAGACAGATTTCAGGCCTGGCGCCTGTACTGCGGGAGGAGAGGAGCGGTTGCAGAGAGATTTAACAGTGTTAAGACAGTAAAAAATAATAATAGCAATACGGACAAGAGAATATATAGAGGAAAATGACAGGCTTGCTAATTTAAGAGGGAAGGAAAATTTTTGATTCGGATTTATTTGCTGTTTTAAGCTGCAATCGTCTGAAATAAGTAAAATTTTTTTACACTTTCAGATTAGTTTAAAAAGCTAAATTAGTTGAGCTGCTGCAGAGACAAAAAATTAATTATTACTCTTAATTGCAGAAATAATTAGAAATCAGTGTACAGTGAAATTAGGAAATAAATGTGCCTCCGTCAAACGCTTTCTGCTACAAAGAATTTTTCAATTTCCGAAACTGAGACTTTTGTTTGAAAATTCAACCTAATTCAATCATTCGCTTTAGTCTTGTGGGGATTTTTTGGGGTTTTTTTTCTCCCTCAACGTTATTCACTAAACTGGATAATTACAGTGAATCAGAAGCAGGCTGGCCGGGTCCCAAAGCCCGAGATCAGCCCATGGATCCGGAGAGCGATGGAAAGTTCTGGATGAACGGTCAGCGGAACCGAATGAGGAGCGAGTCCCTTCACCGACTCGCACGGAATCTCAGCTCCATGCATGTCCTTTTTGTTGTCTACGGAGAACACACATACACACACACGCACACACACACACACACACACCCACACGACTCTGGGAAAGAGTCGATAGAGGCTGACCGAGGCCTCCGGCTGTCTCTGCGTAGAGATACGTAGAGGACATATGGAGCACAGGGGACAGAAAACAAAAAAGCACCTTCTGCAGAGCTGCTTTCTTCTTCTCTGGTTTTAACCAGGGAATACGAGGAGCTTCGTGTGTGGAGAAATCTCAAATCTTTTTTTCATTATGTAACCGCAGACCTGATAATGGTATCTCCAGTCGAAGCCCGGGAGATTGGGCAACGGCGATAAGACGTGTTTGATGGATTAGCGTGATGCGAGAAGGCGCTAAGTCTATCGGTCTCGCTGTCCGCTTCCAAGTCCCCTCCCTTTGTTTGCCTCTTTTAAAAAGAGATTCTCTTGGGTCATTTGTAACGGCGGCACCACGCACAGACACCCCGACGGGAAAGCGAGCGTGTGTGGAGCACGGCTGGCTTTCGGACCCGGCCCGGGCAACCTGTCTGTCTGCAGCGCCGAGAGCAAACACGGAGCCTCTCAGAAACAGCTTTTCATCCTGTTTCTCTCAGCTCCCCCCCCCCTCAGTAATAAAAGCCGCATGAGGCGGACCGCGCTCCAAACATGACTAATGCTGGAACCGTGCAGCTTTATCAGTACAGACAAATACGGAGCAAAGGTGGGAGGAAGGGGGGAACCCAAGGCAACATGATGTCAGGCTTGATCCCCGATACGTCTCCACAAACCTGAACTATTAGGAGATTCAATGAAATAAAACAGACCTGGCGCTTATTTGCAACGACTTCGACAGACGTTTAAGGGAAAGTTTGGCTTCGAAACCTGCCAATGCTTCCCATCATGTCTGAGAAAACACAGAGTAGTGCGGGTCCGTCTCCCCGAACCCCCCGCGGCTGCTCACCGCTGGTCAGGAGACTTTCACGGTTTTACCGCCAAAGCACAGAAGTTTGGCGAATTGGAAACGTCTTGTGGAAAACAAACAGGCAATTCAGTTTGTTTCTGTGGCACTAATTTACAACGAATGTCATCTTGAGGTACTTTACAAAAAAATTATTATCATTTCAATTCAATCACAGATACATTCCAATTAATACTAGTGATCAAGCTAATTCTTCAAAGTAGGTTCAAAGGTTTTTAAGGAAACCCACCAGACTGTGTTGA